>CP137321.1:0-2907328 GCA_033182465.1 Sanghuangporus weigelae
CCCTAAGCCTAACCCTAAGCCTAACCCTAAGCCTAACCCTAAGCCTAACCCTAAGCCTAACCCTAAGCCTAACCCTAAGCCTAACCCTAAGCCTAACCCTAAGCCTAACCCTAACCCTAAGCCTAACCCTAAGCCTAACCCTAAAGCCTAACCCTAAAGCCTAAGATCAGTGAGTAATAATTTTTGACGGCTGACTGACTAACCCCGACTCCGACCCGGAGCGGACTGACTAACATGACTGACTAAGTACAGCCTGACGAGCCTTATAAAAAGGCGAAATTGGAGGTGTGTGTTCCCCCACTCACCAATAGCTGATTAGTCTTTTAGCTCGCTTTTGGGATATTTGCTTCACCGCCTAACCCTGCAAATTATTTTGTACTATGTGTATCTGTCATGAATCTGGCTAATTTTACATTGTTTAACTGGACAAAATGACTCAATATTGATGGAGAAAACCTCATTTCAATCAGTTTTTGCTGAGTTAAACATGACATGGCAAAAAATCACATGACATTTCCTATTCTAAGGAATTATGCAAACAGCAGTAAGACAATATACTTAGAAGTACTGGGTGATGTGAACATAAGATGCACTTTCTAAGCATCATTCTTGGAGAATGGACTCTCAGGCCTCTTTCTCACATTGTGCTGGTGTGTCAGAGTCCATAATATGCAACTGTTGCCTCTACAGTATGTAACCAAATACTATACAGCTCATACAATTCATATTTTCGCACAGGTTCCCTGATCCACTGTCCAGTCCAGGTCTAAACTGGTCCACAATGGTCTAGAGAAATTCAGAAAATGGTGGACTGAGAACCAAACCACTCTGGATCTAAGGCAGACTGGACCTGAGATGGATTGGACATTGGTTCAGTCCATGTCCAGACTGTGGTCTAAGCAGTCCTGGACCGAACTTTGACAACCCTATCAATGTCAGCTAATTACCGATTTATTTTGGATTATAATAACTCTTTGCCCGGTGTGGCTCTAATTCTAACATATGATATGACATCTTAATAGCCCTCATTTTGTAGCATACAACTCGAGAAGGTCGATTCATGTTGCTTGAGTTGTAATTCACAACAATAGATAGCAATATATACAACGTGAAAACTTCATTCCCCTGCGAGTCAAGGAACCGCACGAATCCGAGTGAAGGCTAAGGAAATGCTACAAAGGAGTGACAAAGCAAAAATAGTGTTGAACTTCCATAGTGATATTTGTTAGCATTGTCCAATTAGTGGATGATAAGCATGAAGAAAGCATGAAGAACATGCGACTGGCGGTGGTTGATGGAGCAGGTTGACGATTCGAAATGTCAATAGAATGAATATTAATAGCAAGGAAATGTTCGAATATAATCACGTCTTCTTCCCATACTCATCTATGCTTCCATAAGTGGGCCCAGCGACATTGAGCACTGGCGCGGAGTAAGTGGGTGGTGTACTAAGGCCTGAGCTACTGCCGTGTTTACCGAGACGGTCAGCGAGTTGGCTATAAGGAATGTCAGTGATGGAGATCAGCGCTCAAGAAGAAAGACCATACTTGGCATAGTTATCGATGATGAGAGCCATGCTGCTCATATCGAGACGATAAGCCTTGGGCATCATGCCTTTACCCCAACGATAGGTAACATGATTGGAGCACAGGAGTGCAGCAAGAATCGCAAGAAGCTGGAGAGGGACCAGCCCGAAAGCGACGGCGTACCACCGCCCTAAAGCCATCCTCTCGAACTTGAGGTACGGATTTTTGCATCCTGGAAGAACGGACCGGGCGTAACACGTATTAGTCACAGAAGCCTCGACGAACGGCGAGTAGTAACCACAGCAATGGAGCTGGTTCTGGATACGTGCGCGACCGTTCATGCCGAGATCCCGACTCCATTGTGCGTTGATCTTGCCCTCGAGGTTGAATGTGTGTTTCTTGTAGGAGATGTAACCCGGTGCACAGATAAACGCAAAGAGGACCCATAGGAGGAAGGTGTACACGGCAAGGAAACCGCGATTATTAAGGAGAATGCCGGCCCAGCCAAGAAGGGACGTAATGACGCCGATAACAGCAGCGATCGTAGAGATGGTGAGCTCTGCCTTGTTGCCGACGCGGACAATGTCGGCGTGATACCAAACGTTGAGCCAGGTGAGGACGCAGAAGATAAGGCAGACAAGCGAATAGACGGAGACGACAAAGTTTGAGATGAAGAGTATCCATTTGAATCGGTTCCAACGCAGTTTAGGGCGCATTTGCGATAATTTGATGTTGTCTACACCATCGTAATCATCGTCGTTCGCATCCGGCATGCGTGCTTCATTGCTGCGAAAGGCTTCTCTCCCTCCGCCCGTCTTCCCACTTGGACCCTTCACTGCGCTCCGACGTTTCTGCAACCCAGGCGACGCAATCGCGGAGAACTTATTTGGCACATAGTTGACGGAAAGCGAAGCAGTCGATGACGCGATTGATGGTATATCGGAGACGGGACGTGCTGCAGCGTTGGCGAGAAAGGGTACGTTCGGAGGCTCGAGCATGTCGGGCTGTCGTTGGAGGATGTGTTGTTGAGACGAAGCAACTGAGCTGCTGATCGAGGGTGGACGGCGAGGTCGTCTGAAGAAGATAAGAAACGTCAGATAGGCCGTACCGTTTGGTTTGCTAATAATGATGATTTGCTGGAAATGTCGGATGGAACAGAAGGACTAAGACTTACGCAGACATGCTTATTGGCTAGGAAATATTGTTTTCGAGCGCGAACGCGACCAAAGGGTGCCATGTAGTACAAAGCAATCAATTCTTCAGTTCTAGGTTCATTTCATAACACGGATAGTAACATACCGACTCGATCCTGCGGGAACGGTAACGTCGTCGTCGTCGGGAGAGGCGACAAAACGTTGGTGAAGACCGTATATCATATCATTACGTAACCAATCTTATAATATCCCTTTTTCATGTTTCTGTTTCTCTTGGCCTTCAAGTTGCTGACACCTTGTAAGACTCGCGATCACTTGCTTATGATTGGGTGTGTCGAGCCGGCACTCATGGACATCCGAGCTGATTGCTAAGGCCTACAGAACCTCCTATGGAGGCCTATGTGGAAGGTTGTTGACTGGGATCTGCGAAGCTGACTCGCATCTGCCGGGCCCTCAGAGAATATGTTACATTTGCCTCCGACTCCTTGGTCACTGAAAGCTTACTTTTGTGCACAGGTAAACAATGTTATTTTCCATGCTAGTCCAAGTGTGCTGTTGCTCTTGACGATGATAGTATCCAGCTCGGGGGGGGGGGGGGTTGACGTATACTACTTTAGCTAAACGACAGATGTGCATCCGAGTAAAAATGCCTCTGTTATCGTGTACTTGCATTACTAGTAATTGGATATGCGCAGTGAAGAATTGACCCTGATATCCCAGCTACTTTTGCGCGACTGGTCTCTTTCTAAACGGCATCAGACTACTAGTATCTAGTGCTCTCGCGGCGAACTCAACTTGCCACCTGCCTTCATCCTGTTATGCACGCCCAGGAGCCTCATTCTCCAGGAGGGCGTCCTCGCTCATCTTCTGACACCTACACGGCATTGCCAGCTCGCGTTGCGCGACAGGATCGTGCAAGACTGCGCCGTGCATCTGATGCCACTCCTTTCACCCGAGGCGTTGCTCCTCCTCGGTTCTCGCAACCAGGTCGAGCTGGCTCTTCAGACAATCGTCCGCAGCGCCACAATGCTGCAAAAGCTGATCACGTAGGCAACCGACAGCCTGCTCTTGATTCGCTCATTGATAGACGAAATCCCGAGCCTGCAATCCCTCCTTCTATCCACGAATCCTCCACCTCACGGAATCGCGCAACATTCGTTAACGCTTATACATCATCGCGACAATCTCTGCAGGATACTATTTCAAATCCTACATTCTCTCCTGTCCATGATTCTTACCTTCCGACGTATAACCACTTTGGCTTTGACCAACAACCACCGCGAGATCCACAGCAGTTACCCGTTCCGACGCGTTTTCATGGATTCTTTTCTCGGTTAGCTCAGGAGCCTCCTCTACCCTCCTTGCCATCCACACCAGACGACAATAGCAAGAATTCGTTCGAAGGCCTTCCGAGTGAGAGGGATGGGGTTCGCACGTCCGACGAGCCAGACAACGAGTTCGACCGTGACATATTTGTTCGTGCGATGGAACTCGACGAGACTATGGATGGTCGCAGCTCCTTGGCCGTTGATGTAGACATCCAGCCGTATGCTGAGCAAGAACGCGATCCTGAAAAGTCACTTTTTCCCAAGCAGACGCAGTCTGAAGGGGAAGGAAGCCAAGGACGGCACTTGTCGTATAAGGAACGAAGAAAGAGAGGCAAGCACCGAATTATGTACAACAAAGACAGTAAGCATATGTCCATTGGCTGCTTTTCTCAAACACTGTTGAAGTCTCGTTCTAGGCGTGGTGAACCAGCAGCGCTTCATAATCATTCTAGCTCGTGCACTGGTAGCGTTTGGCTCTCCATCCCATCGCGTTGAACCTCAGTTGACATCTCTAGCGTCTCTCTTCGAACTCCCAGCGCAATTTGTGCATACCGTTGGTTGTGTGCAGATCTGCTTTGGACACCCAGAGACACGTACGAGCGAGACTCTTCTTGTAAAAGCAGACATCAATCTCGATCTTGGACGGATTAATGATACGCATGCCGTCTATCGCGCTGTTGTGCGAGATGAGATCTCTGCGTCGGAAGGCTATTCCCGTCTTGAAGAGATCATCAAGCGGAAGCCGATCTACTCGAAGAAGCTTCTGTTTATTCTTACGTTTGTCCAGGGCTTCATTATCTGCGGAAGTTCATTCGGGGGTAGCATTAACGATATGTGGGTAGCTGGCCTGCTGAGTCTGCTTGTCAGCCTCGCGCAGATACGCGCGTCGAGAAGTCAGCTCAGCTCTGGCGGAACAGAGTATGTTATGCATCAGTCAGCTTCCACAAAATAACTCACGTCTTCGGCTCAGTATATTCATTTCAGGAATTGTATCACTAGTGTCTCGTGTACTTTCTGCGAGAGTACCGGGACAAATCTTTTGCTACCGGTCGATTTCATCTGCCAGCATAGCTGGGCTTCTTCCCGGATCAATAATGCGTAAGTGTCACTAGTTTCTTGGCTCAGTTTATACAGAATCTCATTCCACGTAGTCGCCGGCGTTCTTGACATAGCAAGCAAGAATATCCATCTTGGCTCGTCGAAAGTCGTTTCTGGGTTGATGACTTCGCTCTATCTCGGCTTCGGGCTTACGCTCGGCTCGGACATATGGTTGCACTTCGACAAGAGTGAAAGGGCACGCGTGTCATCACTAGCGGATAGATTTGAAAGTTTCAACGGTACATTCAATTCGACAAATACGACTACACCAAGTTGGCTCTCACCTACTAACCTTACCGGTATTTGGTCCTTCCAAGAGACCAGCGTACAGGAGACGCGTGAAACTCTTGCTGGATGTTATCGTGATCCATCTTGGGGATGGTGGTTTCAGCCGTTACCATGGTATTCTTTGTTTGCCCTGCTTCCTGTCCTAAATCTTGTGCTTTCTATGAGGCGTGCACAGCCCCTGTGGACCGTCGAAATGCCGGTGATGATTCTTATTAGCTGTGCTAGTACCGCAGTTACCAAAGTCGCAAATCGGCATATGGCTCTCTCTGGACATCCAGACTACACTGCGCTTCTTGGAAGCTTTGTCGTCAGTTTGCTCGGAAACCTGTACTCACGAAAGATGGGTGGAACTGCCTTCACTATTATGCTGACAGGCATATGGTTGCTCATCCCGACTGGCTTGGCTCAGGCGGGTGGGTTGTCAAGCTCTTACATTGCGCCAGGAGAGGACGAGTATACTGAATCGCTTGACTTGGCACGCAACAGTAAGTTATCCTCCCCGGTTTGAACCGTTTTCTGCTGATCCATACGACTTTCCAGTGATAAGCGTGATCATCGGTGTTATGTCTGGCGTTTATCTGAGTGCGCGTCTCGTGTATGCATTCGGAAAGAAGAAAAACAGTGCATTCGTTACCTTTTGATTGAATATTTACCTGTACACAAGTTTCCCACAGCGGGCAAACTGTCATTTAGAACCGGAATAAATTCATAACCAGATGAAAAACGAAATTTGAAGTTTCATAATGCACATAACATATTTGATGTTTGTTCCTTGACCAAATGCTAAACTACATTTGAAATATCAAAAGGGATTTAGATTCCGATCTGGTGAAGCAATTACAAGTAAAGTCGCGTGAGGAATGCATAAAGAAAGTTGAAATTTCACAAAGGAAAATATGCTTGTGTTTCTCCATGGGTGAAATTTGAAATCATCTCAGAGAAGAAATTTCAAGTTTATTTTGTAATCTTGCCAAAGAAGAAATAAGATGCGCACTGAGCGCGCGATCAGCGCGCATCTTATTTCTTCTTTGGCAAGATTACAAAACAAACTTGAAATTTCTTCTCTGAGATGATTTCAAATTTCACCCATGGAGAAACACAAGCATATTTTCCTTTGTGAAATTTCAACTTTCTTTATGCATTCCTCACGCGACTTTACTTGTAATTTCTTCACCAGATCGGAATCTAAATCCCTTTTGATATTTCAAATGTAGTTTAGCATTTGGTCAAGGAACAAACATCAAATATGTTATGTGCATTATGAAACTATTTCGTTTTTCATCTAGTTATGAATTTATTCCGGTTCTAAATGACAGTTTGCCCGCTGTGTCCGTTATTATTATGTTTGATTAGAGGATCAGATCGACGGATTTGCGAAATAAACGCGCGCATCACGTGCTGGATGGCACGTTCGCGAGCAACAGTTTCGTTTCTCATTGACGACGACGAAAATCCCTGGATGTTCGTTATGAGAATCTGACCGTGACAGCATATAGGAATATAAGGTAAGGTATTTGGACATTAGAGACTGGTGTTGCTCAGACTAATGCGTTCCAGTATATAGGGCGGCATTTATTGTACAATCATGCAACAACACATGTTCCCAGCCTCTCAGCCTCAAGCCTCGGCATCACGAAAGTCGCCCACCTCTCCAGTACACTTATTCGAACAGCCGAGAGCTGAACCAACCCCTCGTGCTGCTCATGATAGACGGGAATCGTCAAGTTCGGATGAATTTGGTTCCTTTGTTTCTGTATCCGCCTCGGATGATCCTCTTGGTGTTGGATCTGAGGGAGTGGAGCCAACAAGCCCGACTACTACATCTGTCTTCGATACCTTTGCAAATAATGCGCGAAAGAGGTCCAAGGAGAATGGACAACGCGTTTTAGATGAGCTGCGTGCTCACGATGAAGATCCTCTTGCATGGTTCAATTCGGGCAGGGATCGGACGTCAGACGATAGAAAGTGGAGGGGAGATGATTCCTCGCGTATGTAATTCATTCAGTAACGGAGGATGCCGACCCCTGATGCAATATTCTTGACTATTAGCTCTATCAGTCATCGAGGATTCGAGTGCACTTGGCGACGGGCAGTCGGCTAGAGCAGAAGCAGCCGAACCTGGGAGGGACAGTCTCATACAGTCAATTACTCAAGACGAAGCAAAGTCAGTCTTAAGGAGTGAGAAGACAAACAGCTTTTCTACTAATGGATCTGGTAGAGACCCATTCCGTCCTGCCGCCTGGAAGAAATTTGATGCTGCATCCTCGTCTGTCCTCCCGTCAAGCTCCGTTTCAATTCTTAATATCAGCGAAGGCCCAATGGAGCGTGCGCAACAACATGAAAGACGCATACTTGACGAATTACGCTCTCACGATGAAGATCCCCTGGCATGGCTAAAGTCAAAAGCCAACGATGACAGTTATATGCCATCTACTTTGCAAGAAGCAGGCTCGACACTCATAGACCTAAGTACTCCTGCGTCTGAGGCTCCACAATCGCCACCTCGCTCCCGTACGCCTTCTGTGACCTCTCATGGCTCTACTTCGCTTCTCCCTAGTGTTCCCCGAGCCGCTTCGACTCCGTTGATCCCACGTTCCTCGGATCGAGCACGAAGTCAATCACCAAGCGCCCGGGTTCCCAAATCGCCGAGTATCAACTCATCTACCGGACTTCCGCGTAGTTGGATGTCGTCTCTTGGACTCTTCAGTGCTCCACGTCCAGTCCCGGCCTCCTCTTCTCCCTCAGCAGCACGCGGGACGCATGACGCCCCCTCTGATACCGGTGCCGTCGGTCTGAGTCCCACACAATCATCTTTGCATGCGCTATTTGCGAAGGCCGGACCTTCGTCGCCTAGAACAAGGCGGCACACGAGATTTGCTACAGAGGGTCATTCGCCGATGCATGCTGCGACAATGCCTTTACCTACCGCGTCTGGACTGACCTCTGATGCCTCTCCTTTTGCCTCTCATGTATATGTACCTCCAACTGGGGCCCCTGGCTTTACGGGTGATCACAATTGGAATCCAGAAGGCTTCGAATTTGATACGCAGAATAAAACAGGTGGAAAAGATGTACGACTTATAGGCCGGAATGATATTACAGTCCCAGTTCTGAGTTCAGCTATCGCAACTGTGGTAAGTAAGTCATTAGCTGAACATCCAAACTAATTTATTTACGCACGATTCGACATAAGCTACGCCCTCACCTCCCTCCCCTTTCACGCCTAGCACAAAGCTGGAAGCTTCTCTATAGTGCAGATCAGCATGGCCTATCAATAAACACACTCTACGCTCGTTGCACTCCTCCAGTCATCGTCGGCGGAGGTGGGCTCGTTCCAGGCGTCAGTACCGGCGCTCTTGTTGCTGTGCAAGATGCGGAAGGTGGTGTTTTCGGAGCATGGATACCAGAGGGTGTCCACCTGAGTCACGGCAGTTACTATGGTGGTGGCGACTCATTTCTCTGGAGTGTTGAGAAAAAAGACATGGAATCTGAGGATGATGTTCATGTATATAAGTGGACGGGTAAGAATGGGTATGTAGCGTATTGCGATACCGATGGTTTCTCCTTCGGAGGCGGGTATGTCATCGTTTAAATCTGAACATACTACATTATCGAGTCTCATCGGATTCGTTTTTGCTAGGGACGGGCATTATGGACTATATGTAGACGCAAGTCTTGTTGAAGGGACAACACATCCATGTCCTACATTTGACAACGAATGCCTCGCTCACGGTGAACGGAAAGGTCGCATGGTAACTTTTGATGCAGTCGGACTGGAAGTATGGGCTATTGGTTCTTAGATGCCAGAGCCACGCACTCCTTCCCTTCACCAGTAGACTTGAATTCCCAACGCTTGGTAATATGATGTCTAAAGACCAGGACTTTCTGAGTCGGGATTCGAATCCTCCCGGCACTCAGTCTTGGCTTCAGACCGTGTTGCCCGGTATCCAGCGGGATCACAGCTGGATCAGCCCCTTCTTGAGCTTACGTTTCTTTTTGACAACAGGATAACTCTTGGCATGCAATGTGTTGCCCCACGATGAAGATTGAGTACTATCCTGGTGCACACATAGAAGTCGGCACGAGAGCACAGCCTATATAGCATAGACATGTGCAACTTGGATCACGGTGTTGTCTTAGCAATAACTAGTAGTGGCTTCGCTGGCTGCCGCCTTGAGTGTCGTGTTGGACTGTGGCTGTGAGAGAGATGGTGGCCTGTCTGAGAGAAGTTGTCAACGAGTAATACACCGTCGATCGTACGATGGCCTCCGGAATCGAGCTGTGCTATCTTGACACGTACGTCAGTATGCATGAATAAGAAAATGCGAAATAGACGAGTGTGGATGAAAGAGCATATGCATTGAATAAGTGAAAAGTGAAAAGGCACATGGAAATATGTATGTTACGAATGAATCGTAAAATTTGTCGAGTTGATCGAATTATGGCGCCTTGACAGGTCATGGTCTGTAAAACAATCAGCAAGGTCCGCATGTTGCACAAAATTATTGTGTTTGAAGAGGTTATCGGTACAGACTCCGCAGCAACGTGTGTCAGGACATATGTAAATATATAGTCCATCACTATGTGGTACACAAAGCGCGTGGACTGGATGATCAACCATACGCCTCCGATACAATTTGGAATCGAAGCGTAGCGTCAAGAGAAAAAGATCGCAATAAATAATAAACGCGTTGCCAAGGCAAGCGTCTGTCACGTGCTTAATTATCTTGATTTGATATGTATGTATAGTTCTCACCTGTCATGGAGCGACCGGCAAGTGAAAAGGCTGCGAATCCTGCATTCTCTTTTGTTTTGGGGGCTCTTAATGCTCGTTGTAAGTCGTCTTCGCTTCCTTCTGGAAACTTGTCGAGGATGAACATTATCGACAGTGAACAATAATTGTTCCGTATTTTCCGATGGCCTATACACTTGAGGATGAGTGGATTCTAGCTGCTATATCGCGTACTCTGAAGCATGCGGTTTCTGAGAACCTGTCAATTGCGGTTTAGCGCAGCACGCTTCGCCCGTCTTCTCGGATGCTGTCGTATCTTTTCGTTTACCTCTCGAAGTACACCTTGACGTTGCCAACATGTGAAAAGTCCCGCACAATATTGCTATAAAAACCGCGGTTTTGAGCCGTTGAGACGCACTCGACCTGGCGGTGCAACGCTCCTTAATAGAAAGGCTTCTTCGTTCTCTACTTGCGATGTTTTCCTCAGCATCTTTGATCAGCGCCGTGCTGCTTGCTCTGTCCGTGGCAGCAGGCCCTGTTGTCCAAATACGAGAACCGAGTCTCACTCTGCCCATCGCACGTCGGTTCAATTTAACCGGGACCACCATTGCGGATGCAGATCGGGCGCGCGCAGCTCATCTGAAAGAGAACGGTAAGAGGCTCAAGTCGGACTCGCAGCGCAATCGTCGCCAGTTGTCTTTTGACGTAACGAACACTGCGGTGACTTACACTGCTGATGGTAAGCCGACGTTCCATGTTCTCCTTCACAGTTGCTGATTTTGCCTCATTCGACAGTCGGGGTCGGCAGTCCTGCCACGACGTATTCTCTTCTTATCGATACCGGAAGCAGGTAAGTAATTATCTGTGTGTAGACAAGTTGATGAAACGCCGATTCTTTTTTTTTTCTTTGTCAGTAATACCTGGGTCGGAGGTTTGTAATCACTTACACGGCTTTTGGTCTTATATGACGGCCTACTTTAGCGGACAGGGCATATACGCAAACCTCGACATCCGAGAATACAGGGCAGAGCGTGTCAGTAACCTATGGATCTGGCTCATTTTCCGGTACAGAATGCACGTTTACTATGCATCTGTCTTCGGGATATATCTAATGACCGTCTTGATAGACACTGATACGGTGACACTCTCTTCCGATCTAGTTATTACGGGACAGGGAATTGGTGTAGCTTCCTCGTCTTCTGGATTTCAGGGGGTCGATGGGATCCTAGGTTTAGGGCCGGTAGATCTGACTGGTAGGTAGGCCTTTCTAAATTGCAATGCTCATGGTTTCTAATGCACCATAGAGGGAACGATCTCTGGCGGCGGAATTGTACCAACAGTTACAGATAATCTCTTTTCACAGGGAACCATTACTGAAGAAGTTATTGGTGTATACTATGCACCAACGACAGTGGAATCAACTACAAACGGTGAACTCACATTTGGCGGAGTCGACACAAGTAGGACCACCAGTGATATTTCATACGTCTCAATCACGTCTACGTCCCCTGCGTCTGCCTACTGGGGTGTGGATCAAAGTATTACGTATGGTTCAAGCGGCACAGAGGTTCTATCCTCTGCTGCTGGCATCGTTGACACAGGTTTGCCTTCTTTATTGTCTGAGGCCTTTTGGAGTTAATTTTCCCTTTAGGAACCACCTTGATCCTTTTAGCGACTGATGCATATGATACTTACGTATCTCTTACTGGAGCGACTCTGGACAATTCGGTTGGTCTGTTGAGCATCTCGAGCTCGGATTACGAAAACCTCCAGAGTCTATTCTTCAATATTGGTGACCAGACTTACGAGCTAACCGCGAATGCTCAAACATGGCCACGTTCATTGAATACTGCAATCGGAGGCTCATCGAATGCAATTTACCTCGTCGTTTCAGATGTAAGCGCTAGTCACCGCTCAGAGGAGCTATCGGTACTAACATGAACACTGCAGCTCGGCTCAAATAGTGGCGAAGGTCTCGATTTCATCAATGGCTATACACTCCTCGAGCGCTTCTACTCTGTCTATGACACCACAAATAGCAGGGTTGGCTTTGCGACTACAGAGCATACGACAGATACCTCAAATTAGCCTCGCTTTCTTTCTCTTGCGAAACTGATATTTTTCAATATTAAGTAGGCTATTCTCTTCCCCTTTGTTGGTATATCTGACACGAATGCATTTATTTATGGAATACAAGACGCTGGCATCGGTGTAAAGAGCAGCATTGGCGCATGGGAAGAAGGCGTGGTAGATGGCATTGACAGTAGACAAGTAACGGTCATTGACTAATCGCCTTGATACGCGATCTTGCCAGAGACCCTGGAATAACATCATTCGCTGTTTTGGTAAGCGCGAAGATCGGAAGAAAATAACACGTCAATATTAATACTTGGACTTGGAATGCTTGTATGGGTCACTGAGAGGACGCCTTATACGATAAGTCATATTCGCATCTACTCGAGGCCTTGAAGCCTGGTACAGTCTATGCGACTCAGCACTGCAATACGTACCAGCGGTGTATGTACATGTATTATAAAAGGAAAGACCACTAGACGGAGATCGAAGGTAGGGTTCCTTACGATACGCGCGTATATTTGATTTTGAAGTGAGATACGGATATGTGTGGATATTATACGGCATATACGAGTCCACATCAACAACCTAATACTCTGACCATTGCACGTCATGTTTGTGCCTAGACAATACTTTCATTATGTTCCTTCCTTAAGTTGAGACACCTAATACAAATACTAATTAGTGCACAAACGTCGAAATTCTGTCAGATAAGATAGTATGAAGTTACATAATTTTTGCATTATAAGTGACCGAAAGTGGTACTTTGGCCACCATACACCCAACACCCCCAACAGTAAGATTTCGGTGAGTAATGTCTCATTTTGAAACAAAAGGGGCGAATTTCTTATTCAAGTCCGAGATTCCTTACTGTTTTCAGCCCCCAAAAATATACGCCGAACCTTCCAAAACGTTATATGCATACGAGCGTATAATTCAGTTGCTTGAGCTGATACGCATACGTGCGTATAGCGCATATGCCGTATCGTATATGCTATATACGATACGCTACGAAACTCTAAGATTCGAAGGTGACCAGGTGATAGGCAGATAGAGGAACTTCAGACACGACAGAATATGTAATAGAGACGAACATTAAAATCTCCATACACTTCTGTTCTCAAGATCGGTCTGTATTATGGCTGTGAACAATACGTAACGGAGTGATCGAAGTGTGCATAGGACTGCACGCCACAATTTGTAGCTCAAGTCTTTATCAAAGGTCAAAAGTGTTGAACAAAGTTGCAGACACTAGTGCATTCTGTAAAGAAACGGTCGCTTTGCTGGTGATTTTGAAAAGCCAGTCGTTAGCCGCTATTGCCACTGTGTCGCTCTTACCCTCTCACGGTTATTCCATCACCTTACAGTCTCGAAAAACATTTCAGAAACCCTCACGCGAGTGAATTGGAAAAGGGTGGAAGAGAACGCAAACAAGAAATGACTACATGAGCATTCAGTGCGCCCGGGCTAATCGGATCACTAGGAGGGATCCAGGATACTGGCTAGCCATTTCCATCTGCCACTTGAGTCTGCGACCCGCCCAAGTCTGAATGCGCACGACAGAAGCGGACCAAGCCGGATGGTATTCTTTGACGATAGAAAATCCGCCATTTTCTTCGAAGTCAAACAAGCTCCATGGCTTGTCATGGTCCTCGATCTGATTCTTCTCAGCAGCCAAATCAAATCTGTGATGGCTTCATACCAAAAACCTATTATGCATCGAATCATCTGGATGAATTCGAGCGTCTATGCCTACCAACAAATCACACAGTCTATTGTGAAGAAGAAAGGGACGCGTCTTTCTCGCAGGCAATTCAGCCCTGCAATGTCCAAATTGCCCGACATCGGTCAGGCGTGCGATCGATGCTAATGATCTCTTATCGACGCAAGAATGTTTCCGCGTTTTATCACAGACCATAGACTTTGCATCCTCACGAGGCAAGGGTCACACATTGTCCCTATCAAGGAGAGTCAGACTTTGTAAGTAAGTAAGTACAAATATTTGGAGAGTAGACAGACCATTGGTAGCTATTTACATTACATTCTGCTATGAGTTAGAGTTCCGAATGACGCATGGCAGCTACAGCAAGTATACATTAAAGAAGGGACCAGGACCTCACGGGTCCATTAAGGAGGACCTCTGACGAAATGTATCGCACGTCTGGGAATGTATGTTTAGCAAACACGACGATGGGTATGAATTAATCGGTGACGAAAACGAGGGAGTATTGACTCTGAGAGAAGGAGGGTGCGACTACACAGAGACTTTGTTAACCCCATTTAGAACGCGACAACAAAGCATTTTCAACACTCATGCGAGGTCCGGATTCCGACTCGTGCTGGCATCGTCCCTCACATGAGTCGCGACTTTCTTCTAAGCACTCTGCTTCTCTCAAGGGTCGGCTTGATGTATGTGCGGTAACGAATGAAAGAACAGACGTCTCGGTAGCAAGCCGTCCCTGTTACTTGTGCCATTCTTTCAGAGGTACTGGCCTCCCTGAAGAGGGAGATGACGCTCAGAGAACCCAAAGACGAAATCGGCACAGACACTGTACCTGAGAAGGATGGATCCATTTGAGGGTTCTTAGGAGAAGGAGTGACTCTAGGATCAGTATCCGTTCGATATTCCTCGAGAATGATGAAAAATAGAGAAGATTATTTTTAACTGGTCACAGCTTAGGAGACCTTCATAGTATTTTCGTATTGACAATAGATCCATAAGCGAACGTAAGAGCGATGCGGCTGGAGAGTAGTCATTCGCACATTCAATTATCAGCTATTGATGCAAAGACGGTATGCAGGTGCACATACTTTACATCCGAGTATACTCTGGGTTATCCAGTTGTACCCCACATTCTTAATCGAACAATGCCCATCCGACTGGATTTAGGGACTTCGGTATTTCGCATCATGGGACCAGTGGATTACAGCACCGCTATCTATGTAGAAGAAAAGTAGCCCGTAGTTGACTCGGTCTGCGCAACATCCGCGCTTGAGTGACAGAGTGCCTAGAGTCTTATCATAGCGATGCCAAGTCTCATCGTGTTCGACTACTGCCTTTCGGTGGATCCGTTTGTTTGTCTGGCAATTTCTGAGAGTAAATTCGAATATGCACGATGATTGGAAACGAGAGGTGACATATAGACTGACCGTTGATGAGTAGTACCTTGGGATACGCGTTGTCAGTGATGAGACCGGCAAACAAAGATGAATCGGCAACTTACCAGTTCTGGCACCAACACCGCGAGCAAGCACAGGCCGCACAGCATCCACAGATTATTTGATTTCAGTCTGTTTGATACACAGGTTATATGTATATCGCCCTTTGGTTATCCGTGATATATGAGGAATTTCAATAGATCGGTGTTGATAAGACTCCATTATAATATATATTGCAAGCAACACGTGGCTAAAAGAAGAACCAGAATTAGCATGCAGTTGTCTCTGATCTGAGCTATCTAGAATTAAGCTTCCATTGGCCACAGGCATATGAGATGATTCCGGCTCATGTTCTTGTTTTATTATTCGATGTCGTAGTGAAAGGATCCTGAACAATGATCCCGGCGCACTACCCAAGACTTCTATCTTTCAAACTAAGGAAGGCTTGAAGATTTAGATGAAACGCTACGACCACATAAAGTATGGGAGAGAAAGGGAGAAAGCCTCATTCAATCAAGATTCTACGATGATGGCGGGTGTTGACTACAAGATTCCCTATGGTCATCGCCGAGAGAGATATTTTAAGCTCTGCCACGCGTCGAAGAAGATATGTGTGATGCAGAAGCTAGAATGTCGCGTGGAAGGCGGAAACAAGAAGCTTCGCGGAGTTCGCAATTGAATTTGGTATGAAAGTTGGTCAGAGTGAAAACAATAGTTTCCAGCGAAACCCGCGAGCAGCCTGTACACCATAGTAAATAGCGAGGGAGAGAGAAAGCCAACACCCCCTCCGCGGAGCGTCGCAAATAGCATAGAGGTGATGAAGCACATCAAAAAAAGCACGTACAGTTTTTTTCGAAAGTAAAGTACTCGGTAATGACGAGCAAATCGGATTGATGATACATACTGACATTTGCATTTGCCTTACATAGGGGATAGAAGTCCGGATTTGCGTAATAGGGGTACCACGAGCAACGGTTTTCCATCTATGAGGCTTGAAACCCGCATCTTCAGTGGTTAAAGGCGATGAACCCCGGTAGGTTGCGGTAATAAGCTGTAAATGAAATACGCGAATTTGCTGATGGAAGTCTAAATAAACTCTTCAGAATCTTCCCAGAATCCTGATTTGCAGCTGTATGACCAACTAGTCGCTAGCCTCACCGCCACAAACTGATGCCATGAGATAGACGTATAACAGAGGTCAAGGGGAAGGCATTGATCATGAAAGCTGGCAAGAGAAGGTAACATAGTAAGCTGATTTGGATAGACCTATTTCTGAAGGAAGCCAATGAATATTGGCCGAGTATAAAAGATGGACGCAGAAAGCCGTAGACTCTACTGTTCGTATTGACAAACAGCAAAAAAGAGATCACGGTTTACACTACAATTATCCCAACAGCTCATCCAAGTTCGCCAGGCTTCACTGGCAGTCCACATATTCAAAGAAACAACAGAAAATTCACAACGAGATAAAGTTCATAGAACCACAGGTGCTGAAATATAGGCTCAGAAGATAAAGCGGTTTCGCAAATCTTATGGAAGATTCTGCTCTCATCTTGACCTTGATCAGAATACCGACAGGAACGCACACTGTGTCAGCGTAGTACGTCTGATTATTATAGATACGCCGACTTACGTACCTCCAGAGCTAAATTTGAACGGACGATGGTCAAGGTTTTTGTGCGGCGTCAAGGTCATGGCGCTATTTTGTATCCAGCAACTCTGCATGAATTGGTTGATTCGCGACAAATTACAACGCCAAATTTGCTCAAATGTTTTGTGGATGAAGAATCCGTCAGAAATTCGGCGAAGAGAGCGCAATGGAATAACGTGACAGGTCTCGACAAGAAAAAAGTGCGCATTACGCGAGAAGGTCAAGAGTGAAGAGAGGGAATTTAAGCGGCTAGAAACGCGCCGCGTTGTCATGTTTGCTGATGGAGAGTGATGGAGTACTCTTGAAGTGAAGGGAGTGAGGTACGAGAAGCCATGCGAGCCGACTGATGGGAGCAGAAGACGTTAATTAAAGTACGCACAACTGGATCGAAATGAGGAGAACAGAACGTGGAATGTTGAGGCTTCTGTGTTGACAGCGCCCCAACAGATAGGATTAACAAATAAACTTGGCGGGCAAATACGTTAATCGGTGCAGGCAGGGCCGGTAGAGCGGTGTGATGAAAACATTTTGGGAGCACTGGGCTGGGAGGGCGAGATTAGGGGGTTGATGAGGAGCGATGACGTTCGATAAGGACGGGACAAGACAAATAATAGAGATTACACAAAATCGTAACGAGAGGAAAGGAACGGGAACGTTGTTGATGGATGATTGTATTAGCTGGACTAGCCGAGCCAAATGCGGAATATTTGCTGTGCTGATGGCGACACACGGCGCTGTATGGATTGTTTGCACACCGAGAGAGAAGGTGTTGTGCTACTTGTGCTACCTACAAGTGGTGTTCATTGATGGAATAATGGAATAGGAGGAGAGATAGGAAAGAGAGATCTGGAATGGACCGCGGAATGAAAATTAAAATGAGCCTCGAGGAGAGGGTGAGCACGTGTTCAGTATATACCAAATATGTAAAAGAAGATTTGATGGAGGAAGCGCCGGCTAAAAGAGGCGACAGACCCTGACTCTCTCTCCTTCTCTGCCCCCGACTACTACTATTATTCTCTCCCAGTTCTGCGCACTCAGTCGCGCTCAGGCTCGTTCTCGTCGTCCTCGTCGTCTGCGGTGAGGGCGCAGTGCGCTCGTGTTGTTTCTTGAGGTCGTCCCGACAAGTCTTCCGGGCCGTGACCTCGGCACTCCACGAGAACGAGACAAGTTAACTCAAGACGCGCTGGCTTTAGGTACAACTTTCCTGTTGGCGAGTCGCATAATCGCAACTGGACGATGCCCCGAGCTCTTTCCCAGAAGTTGAACCATGCCAGCGCAGCTGCGGGTCATCCTTATGCAATCACCACCAATCCAGATACATCGCAATCCGTTCCGACTCCCTCGGCTTCGGCAGCGCATTCCCCGCACTCGCAGCAGCCTCGTCCTAATAACTCGCCAACACCACACATGAGCTCTCTTCTTCCTCCGCATCAGTCTCATAGCTCGCTCCAAGATTCAGAGCAGCAGCAAGAGTATCGCGAAGACGACGCGAGCTCGCGGTTCAGACAGCCCAGTCCTCGAGATAACCCTCTTGCTCAGACCCAGTCGCCCAACAGCAGCAAACTTGCAGTCAATCAGGGTAATCAGCAGATGAACTCAAGCCATGACTCAATGACGAGGACGTCAAGGGACGAGCCATCTTCGTCGATGGAACAGTCGCGGGCACTTCCGAACGGAAACACATCCTCCGCCCTTGCTCCTCCCTCCACCTCAGGTTCTTCTTTGACCCCTGCGAACGCGTCAGGGCCAGCGTCAGGCGTATCCGGGGGCGTGGGTACAAAGAAAAAGCATGTTTGTCCTACTTGCGATCGTGCTTTCACGACATCAGGCCATCTGGCGCGACACGCGCGCGTTCATACAGGCGAACGAAATCACAAGTGTCCTTTTCCCGGATGCGAAACACGCTGCTCAAGACAGGACAATCTACAGCAACAGTGCGCATATTCTTCTTTCTTCCCTGTTATCCTTAGCTTCTATTAACATCATGACAAGTTATCGAATCCACCTTTCTCCTGGCTCACGACGTTCATCATCCTCCGCAACTCGCGCAGCTATCCGCGCCAGCTGTGCAAAACCAATGGCAACTACTGCAGCACTTTCAGCACCTCCCGATCTTGACTCTCCGCCACCCCTTGCACAAGCAACCTTTCCTCCTGCATCTCTTCCTTCTCATGTTCAGTATGCCGCGGTCCATCAGCATTATCCTCCTCAAGCTGTCACCCTTCCCCAAGCGCATGTACCGTCACCACACATCGAGCAACAGTCTTATCACCCACAAACTCCTCCTGTTACGAATGGACATGCTTATGAGAATGGTAATGGCAGTGGGCTAGCTGCAGATGTCTCTCGAGGATATGGACACGGTCATCCAGATAGCCCTGGAGGTCACAGCGCTCCGGCCAGTGCGACTCCGAGCGCAGACGCGAGTCCCGTAATCGGTGGTCCCGGGTCTGTTCCTTCCGGATCACAGACGTATCCCGCCCAACATCAGACGTATATTTACGTACAACATCCAGGATATTACACTCATCCCCAACATACAACATCTGGCCCTCAAACACCTGGTCCTGCCACATATACAACTCCGTCACCTTCTTCTGGCTTGGATAATCAGTACCCACATCCGGCGCAGATATCAAACTTCTATCAGCAGCATCACTACCCGCGAGAGGCTTACATAAATTCACCTCAGGCATCGACGGGTCCTCTGGCACACACACCTCCAAACTATGCCAGCCAGAATCCATTGCCTCAACATACTCACAACCAGGGCTATATAGAGCCACCGAAAGGGAAAGCAAAGCGTCGTGGTAGGATGAGCAACGGATCAGTTACGAATGACGGACAAAGTCCAAGTGATAGCCCTGTCGTTGGGAACACACAGGGCCAGACGAATAATCGATCGAACGGTCAGGGTCACAGTAACGTCTACGCGTATTACGGCATGTCTGCCCCAGCTTCTTCGGGCAATGCAGTACCTCCTAGCAGCGGCGGTATTGCAGCAATCCCACCTCCCTCTTCGGCATCGTCGCAAGGCAACACTCGATACAGCGCCGGTGGAAACGGGAGCGTCTTCGGACAGTTCCAACTGCATAATACTCCTCCGCCTCCTCCACCCTTGACTTCTTCTTCTTCTGTGACGACTGCGTCGGCAGTCTCGTATGCTTCGACTCATACGTCCTATCCAGATCAAAATGTGGAACTGAACAGCAACGACGTGAGCGGTACTGGTACACACTCGCCACCTCCGGTGCTCGCTCCTATCCAGTCTACTAAAAGGCCCTCCTATCATGAGTCGCTTCCCAGTCGATTTTCCTATGGCCAACATCCGAACCATTCCGGTTACGCATCGGTGGGCAAGGAGTACTCAGAATGATCAATACGTGTAGCAACTGGTTTATTTTCGGTCTACTCTTGATTTTCTTGATTTTCGTGTTCTTTCGTTTCCTGCGCTTTGGTTTTTCCTTGCATTTGTCTACTCATCTTCTCGCCGATAATATCTTTATCTTCTTCCTTCCGAATTCTGCGACTCCTTGCTTCACTTGTTTTCACACATTCGCAGTTTTCACGTGTACTTCATCTCATCTTCACTGTGCTGAACATCGCACTCCCCCTTGAATACACCTTTACTCCCTATATTCTCCGTGTCAGTCATGACCACCGTAACATCTTTACTAACATTTTTTTTCGTTCATTTTTATCGCGCTCTAAAGTTCCGGGAAGTTTATCGTGTAGCAAATGTTGCCACCTCTGTACTTTATTATAGTGATCGCTTGAATAGCCTGTTGTGCCTACTTGGCGCGAAGATCGTTCGTGCAGCAGGATGGCGGACCGCGGTCACTCGTAAATAATAACCGGCTTGGCAGTCGTCCGAGATGCTAGCTATGGTTTATTGCTGTCTCGGGCAGCGACCTTGAGCCTTAGATGAAAGAAAATGAATGAACCAGGGCTTCATGTATTCTCTATTTAATCAGTAGACAATTCTCCAAGATGAACTAGTGTAAATCTATACCAAATGCCGCAGGTGTAAATCAAATTTGGTGCACGTCATCATCGACCTCTACAGCTCAAACCATCCTCGCCCCTAAACATACTTCGAGAACCACGGGATCAAACTCTGAGCAAGAGTGTAGCTGAATACAAGTTTCGGACCAACAACCAAAATCTTCGGCGTCAATCCTTTAAACAACGCACTAACACCCTCCGTGCGTATTAAGTCGCGGAAGACCGTTACACCTGAGACGCGTGTTTCAAAGTTCGCGTTCTGAATACGCGTTTTGATGACATCTAGGGGTGCTGCGACGGTTATGGAGGTAACGGCGCCGGAGATCGATGCGATGAAATTTTGCGTCCATGTTGCGCGGCTGTAGTCGGTTACACCGAGGAGGTCCTTCGTGGCTGCAGACGCTCCAAAAAGCTAGGTACACCTCGACAATCAATGAAGCACAGCAAGAAAGGGACAATGCAAACCCACCGCAAAGGAACCTGGTGCATTACGGGCCATAGTCCAGCCCCATCCACGGTAAAGTGTTGTGCCTTCTTCCATGAAGATACGGATCACCCCGCGTCCGCGGAATGCTTCTGGATTCACTTGTCGTTTGATCTTTAACACATCGAGTGGTAATAAGAGCTAATACACAAAGTTCAGTAAAAACGGTATATTAAACAAAACATGACATTAAATACGCACCACCTCGCCAATACCTGTCAAACTTCCAGCCGTCGCTTGCATCATCATCTTCCCCTTCCGCTCCCCAAAGGCGTTTGTGAAGTTTGTCTTGAAGTTTGAACTTATTAAGTCGTTGAACCAAGGTTGCCCTCCAAACTTGTATATCCGTTGAGATACTTTGTATCCAGCGGCATATCCGAGTCCGGGGAAGAGCGAGAGCAACCTTTTCCCTAACGGCGCAGTTGCGTGTTCCCGGAAGATGACCTTTGTAAGGTTTCCCCATACTTTGCTCCTATTGCTCATCAACCGTTTAGCGATGGTATCAACTGGGTGGAACACGAGCAGTTCCGCGACGCCTATCTCAAAGAGACCATCTCAGAACCTCCGTGAGTGATGTTGAGTCATAAGGATCCTTACCTGATGTCCCGGATCCCAGGATACGAGCAGCACCGCTATCTTTGCCCTTCCCTAAAGGAACTGGAGACATGACTTGATTTTATTAAATGGAGAAGGACAAACAAAAGGTGGGAGATGAAACAACGAGAGACGAAGCAGGCGGAAAGGCTGTAAAAGTACTACTAAAACACGAAAACAAGTTTTTTTTCTACCTCGCGCACGTGACTCGAAAGTGATCCGCGCGTCTCGTAATTTAAAGTCAGAACGGCTTCATCCGGCATATCAGAGCACATGTGGAGCACATCCTCAGTGAACAGTTTATGTTATTCGAATTGCATAGTGTTCCCGAAAACAAGACGAATCTGGATGCAACTGGCGCGAAAGTCTTGATACATTATGTAAAGTGTAATTCTATCGGTATTGTAGGATAACGATCGTAGAGAATGTCCTTGTATTCCTCGTGTCCGAAATGTAGGAAATAGTAATAATCATCGAAAGGAGAACCTAAGTGATGGGACTATGGTCGTGCTAAGCAGGATGCACGGAGCGGCTGCGCCGCGCGTGAGGACTTGCGAAATTCTACGCTTCAGGTATCCATATGCTCAACGATGATCGACAAGGATAAGCGGACTTCAACGTACATTCAGAACGATCCAAAAGTACAGAAGTGATGGTCACACTCGCCAAGAATCTCGATAATCATTCCACGACAGCAGGTACGCCCTCTTCGATCGGTGATCCTCTTAGCCTGAAACCCAACCAGAATAAGAACACAATAAATGCAATCAATGCAACGCGCTGCCAGGCAGGAGGCGTGGGGATCTCGAAACGAGGGTCATGAGCGAATACGACGCGGTTCGCTGGCGGTTGTCTCCGACCAATGTTTGCCTCTTCTTCGCCGAGGTCAAGGCTCGTAGAAGTCAGCCTACCTACAGGCGACCTCGATCTGTCAGGGGACATTGGAAGACGCTCATAATGTGCAGAGGACATTGAAATGAAACTTGACGTTGCTCGAATGAGTGATAGATAATACTGGGCTGTGAGGTAAACCAGGCGTGTTTGTCAGCGTTTCTCACACGACCGATAATGTTTTTGCTTCCGTCATCCATCATGCTACGGCGACTGTACGATGAAATATTGGCTTCCTCGCCTAAATATCAAAATTAGTTCAATCATAGCGTCTTTGAAGCAAGCTCAAGCTATGAATCTCGGGCAGATTGCGACGAGTGACGGTCCGCAGGCTCACGAGACTACGGGTTCATATGTTCCGGTATGTCGTCGTCAACTTCAATATCACCAAAGCGGTTCTTTCTCCCATTATGCGGCCCGTCCGTAGCCTTATAGCTCGTGGTACTTTGCTACTGCTCTACTTCACGCAAAATTTAATCCAATAATTGGCTTCGCGTACCTGACCAAAACATAGGGAAATATGTACGAGCATCATTCTTCCGCGTCCACGTTCATATGAGTAACTAACACGTATTGTTTGAGATTGGACTGAATAGATTTGGCCTTGTGCTGTTTTATTAATCATCACTTCGATCTGTGGAAAGAAGGTACGGCATATATGAGCCTGTATTCATGTCGCTTCAGTCTTCCGACCGGTTGTTATAAACGGCCCGGACTAATAACGAGCCGACTTCGTGAACATGTTCCGTCGCATTCAAGCTGGTCATTTTGATCGTTCACCTGATGAACAGCAATTTCTTTTACTCCGTGGAAATAGCGGATGGTAGTATAAAATCTCCTGACTGGACTCTGCATGATCACTAAGCTAAGGCTTGGCCGTAGCGGAAATCAAAATGCTTGCCTTTCTTCTTTTGCTAGCCATTCTTTCTACGTTCCTTTCGTGTCATTCACAAGCCCAGACATTCACGAATCCTCTCAAAACGAGCGATGGGAGTGACCCTTTCATGGTGCACTATGAAGGGGATTATTATCTCCTCACGACGACATGGTCGAACGTCCAAATAACCCGCGCCACTACGATTTCTGGTCTGAAGACTGCGTCTCCCACGATCGTGTGGTCCGACTCGACTGCTGTGTGTCTCCCCTTTCTGCTGTAGGATCATATTTAATATGTCTTCAGAGTCGCTGCTGCAATGTTTGGGCACCTGAGCTGCACCAAATCGATGGAAGGCAAGTTGTAACTGCAAGACGAGTAAATTCTGCAAGTTTAATGTCATTTTCACCATTTCCAGTTGGTATATATACTATGCGGCCGGTGACAGCTCAAACAGTAATAATCAGCACATCAACGTACTCCAAGGTATCAATCTCTTCTTTTCATTCGATTTTCCGTTGTAAACCCCGCAATATATAGGCGGTTCAAATCCAATGGATTCCTACACTTGGAGATCAACAATCATTCCAGATATTTGGGCAATCGATGCGACAGTTGCAAATCTTGCTGGCTCCTGGTACATATTCTTCTCTGCATTCAGCCCGAACAACCTACAGAGCCTTTACGCCGCGCGGATGTCGAATCCTTGGACAGTTACTGGTAGCTACAGTCTCATCTCTGAACCGACGCTCAGTTGGGAGACGGAAGGTATGCCAGTGAACGAGGGCCCGGCGGTACTCGTGAATGGCTCAAGTGTGTGGATGACATATTCAGCATCGTACTGTTGGTCTCTTTCCTGATCTTAATCTCTACGTTCCTTATCTGACTCATATAAATGCAGGTTGGACGGATGGGTACTCCCTCGGTCAGCTCACCTGGACAGGAGGAGATCCGCTCTCAGCCTCGTCCTGGACGAAATACACTGCTGGTCCTGTCTTTGAAAGCGCAAACGGAGATTACGGTCCCGGTCACAATGGCTTTTTCACGAGTCCTGATGGGTCAACGACTTATATAGTGTATCATGCATCCGAAACGAGCGATGTCGCTTGCGATGGAACGCGCCGCACCTTTGCTCAGCCAGTTGACTGGTATACCGATGGTAAGCGGCCCTATTTTCCGTATATTTGTGCCTCTGAGTGTCAGAAGCTGACGAATCGCTTGCATCAATCCAGGATCACCGAACTTCGGAGACCCGAGGCCTACTTCAGATTTGATCCCCGTCCCACCGGGAGATGGCTCTTGAATTCCGAGAACTTTCTCAGCACTGTTCAAACGCATTGTAGTCGGTCTTGTCTTCATCTCGCCCCGGTCGGCATCACTTGTTTTCTTCTGTGAATGGAGTTCGTTAAATCAAATTGACCACCGATGAATTATCGAGTTGGTTGTGAGAATATCAGAGGATCTGGAGGAGTTTTGCATCATTTGCCATAATGCTACCTTCCTGAGCATAAGATAAGCCTCTGCCGGTACCACGTTGACCTATAAAGGTGTTTTAAGCATGCACAGTTACTTTCTTGCCAAAATTGAAGTTATTTCGACACTAGACAAGGCGGAGCTCAAAAGCACTTGGCATAGGCAGAAAGAACACACCCTATTGCAAAAGCATCAGACAAGGAAGGAATAAATGTCATGCCTAGTCGCATCAGCAGTCAAGACAAAGTAACCGAGTTAAACCAACTCCGGATCAAAATCTCCTTCATGACAAGGTAGTCGGACGTCTCTTTCGTGATGATCAGTGTCTAGATCAAGGGTTCGTAATATTCATGCGACTCGAGATGCTTTTCTGTCTTCCATTTGAAATGCCCTGCTCGCTTCATAACGTTTTTTTTTGTGTTCTGATTTTTGATTATTTCGGATCTCTAGTATCAGGCTAGAAATCAAATTTTGTCTAAAAAATCATTCCAGTCAGTCCCGACATTATCAGTAAAAGAAAGAGTAGTTGCCTTTCAGATGTTCTGATCGGGAACCAAAGATCCGGAAACACTGCCATGCGGGTATTGTTCTTCCTCTGACATTGATGTTATGTCGCTGAGCTCGACACACGATCCAGAGTTCCAGAAGCAGAAGCACGTATGTATTAGATTCTGCAGCGGGTCGAAAGAAGGACCTTTGCGGACATATGTATGGCATGTGCCGTTAGGGAAGCGCGTTACAAATGCCTTCCGGTGACGGCAGCATCTCGGGCGCTTCGTGGCGCTTGTGCTTGATATACATGGTGAGTCATCCCTGCCGTAAATAGATTCGCGAGACAAATGTGCGAATAATTATGTATTTGCATCTGCTAAGCGCATGGCTTAGGTGGAATCAAAACGAACAAAACCATGTACTTTTTCAAATGGTAGTCTTGCTCGTGACAATAAAAGCTAAATTTAGAGAACATCAGACCATTAGACCGCTTGAACTTGATGGACACCGTCAAGTATCGAATCGTATAGACTACTCATTTTGTCTTCTAAGAACAATGTAAGTCGGTAGCGCCACTGTCGAACATGCCAGCCGTCAAGAAGGCTTTGTACTATTCTGATTATACTAGAACGAATATTAGAAAGCACCATAGCGACCAGAACAATGGACCCGTTGAAGAAATGAGAATAAGGAGATCGTTAAAACAAAGATTGAGGTTAGAGTCAAGGCCCAACACTTTTAGTGAGGATCCGGGACTTCAACATTCTTTTGGTACACTCATGGATCAGAACAGTAATGGTCAGCTAGTACTCACTGTCATCTTCACAAAGACAGTCCAAACCGGTTGCCTGCCCAATGCTGCCCAAAGAGCAAAATACAATGACATGGAAGTTGATGAGTACACTGCCTAAGCGTCTAGTTTGACAGATACCATCATCGTAACTCGCTCTTGTCGCATCAAGCGAAAAAGATCCATTGTCAAAGTAACATAAAGAGCAAATCGGGTGGTAAAGATCCGTGAGTGTGATTCGGGGCTTGAGAGTAGTTCAGAAGAGGAGAAAGAACAAAGCAATTTCAGGACGAGATGGTGAGGGCGACAACCGTTGAATGAAAAGCGGGAGTCCTGTGATATTGTAGACTGAGACCCAGATGTATATACAGATCAGATGAATGGAAGAAGGGACACTCATGCCTATTGCGGCGGCTCAGCAAAGTGTAAACAGACCAGAGGAATCCGAAACTTCAGACGTCATGTAATTGGGAAAGCCACTGTCGTGTCTTTCAGCAACGTTCTCAATGGTTGCGTGTGAATGCATTGCAAATGTTTTATTCCCGCCAAGGAAGCAGAGTAGAATGAAATAGGTGGCGCACTGTCTATATCAAATCGCACATGTAGTACTCTAAGCCCTTGACGTAAATCGAAGTTCGAGCAATCCGTCCATGCGCTACAAAAACATTATCTTTGTCAGGTTTACTTGTAGCTATGAATACAGACGTCAAAGGATGCACCAAGAAGTCCCTCCATCCGACGCTAAAAATTGATCTCGAGTGAAATCCGAGGTCACTTCGTTTCTTGGCACGCACAAAGAATGACGCAGACGAACTGAAAATATCTTAGATTTCACCGGGAGATTACCTCGACGTTTCCACGCACGTCGATCTTCGGTACGAAAAAGGTGTTTTGTAGGTCGTTAAAGCCGTTACTCTCGTCCAAGAAGATCTCAAAAATAAAAAGGTAAAAATAAAAATAAATTGATACTGAGTCCAATGAGCCGCGGCGGACGTATGGAGACTTCAAACTCCGTCGGCCCGAGCCATTCCAGCTCACCTGCTGACACTTTCTTGGTGTTTTGTTTGGCTTCTCTTCGCAGTTTCTAAGACCGTGACAGTTCTCTGACGGGACGAGCAACCACGGAGAGCTTTCGGCGCGGGGTAATCGCGCTTCCAGCCAGAAGCTTGCATAAGTCCGTTTGCCCTTCTTCCCCCCCCTCACATGCTGTACTTCCCTCATCCGAGGTTTAGGCACGTATAACCTGATTTATACGGGTACAACCGACGGGAGAAAAGGTAGTTTGGGAACGATCATCCCAAAGAGGATATGCCGCACCGAAATTAGCACAGGATAGTCAGATTGCGGACCGTCACTCGGTGAAACGGGCTTAAGCTGCAACGAAGTGGAAGAAATCCGTTGCATATTTAGAACATATATAAAAGGATGATTGCGTCAGTGGCTGGCCGGGTGCGATTATTGTCAATGCGATGCTACGCAGATGCTCGTTCATGGCTCCTAAACGCCCGACTGGCTCTTCAGATGCACATGCATCGTACTCAAGGCATGCATTCTTTTTCATACCTTGGATGTTATACATATCTTATACCAGAAAGACATACGGAGCACAATACCAACCGGGTACCGGAAGTAGCCGAATTGTCCTCCAGAGATATCTCTACAGGAGTGCGCAGGTGATCATTCGTGTATGTCTTGAGCAGAAAACAATCGCATGGTCCGCCAATGAACAAAGTTCAGGAGTCTAGCTTTATAGTTGATCCTAATGAATGATGGTGAGAGTATGAGAGAAGCGAGAAACTGGAAAGGTCGATGAACCCACCACTGGTAGGCATTTGATGTCCTCCTTCCTTCCGGGAAACCAAAGGCACAAAAACCTCCGAGGCGGAACATATCAACCCTATCGGCATCGACGGAGAGGAGTTCGGATATGTCGAAGTGCGAAAATTCGACATATCAAAATGGATATCAAGCACAACATAGGAGCTCCGAGATACCTTGGACATTCACGACAGGACTCGACAGAATATTTGCGTGATTCAGACAACCGATAGGCGGAGATCATCGAAGGGAGGAGTGAACAAAACGATACTGATGCGCATACCTTCCATCCTCGATCCGGAGGATCAGCACTGAGACCGCCGAACAAAAGTCCAAGACGAAATACGTCTTGCAATCCGATATCCAATTCACAAAAAGCTAATTAAAGTCCCATCATCGCGTAGCATCGTCGCATCGTCATCCATCTCACCACATTCATAGCCTCGCACTCTCAGATAGTCGCATCCTCTGCCCAAATAGGAAGTTTTTCCCTGGTGATCCAGCCCAAGAATCGATTCCACCCTGATATGCCGTAGTCATTCGCGCAGAAGCGCATACGAAAGCCATATTCCGAGTGATACAGACAGGAACACGCGATCCCTAATTCCCTGAGTTGCGAAGCGTTTTTGGGCGCGCGTACTGAGCTCGGGAGTTGTCTCGAAATATGATATCAGGTGAAAATCCATGTGCAATGATGGGCGAGCACGTTGTCGCGAAACGATATATAGAGTTTTCATAAAACATTATAGACCTCTGAAACGTTCGATAATATTGAAGTCGTTTATTCCATCAGAAGTCCTCAACTTGGCCTACTTCTGTAAATCAGGAGCAGCTTGAGTCGTAAGGGGCAGCTCTGAATGCGATACGATATAGCCAGCGGCCGTCGGCGGATTGGGAACTTCAGGATTTCGCAGATATAGAGCTTCCATTCCGAATAGGGGTCAATCAAGCGGGAGAGGGGCAAGGAAGAGGAGAACACAGAACAGAGAGCGAAACTGGATCCGAATGAACGAAGAACCTGCCCCGCACGATGTAAAAGCCTAACGAGGAGACGAGTCTTCTCCGGAGCTACCTAACGGGAAGATGACGGAGATGAGAAAAACAGGCCGAGTGGGGGAGCGATATGTGCCTCTTGCTTGCCCCAGGCGGAACGGGAAGGTGAAGACATGACGCGTCGAATGAGGCCTACCTGACAAAATAATCGCTCATGAGAGGACCAGAGGGCAAGTACGGAGGATGTACAGTACAAGGCAGGTGATCTCGACTGATCCGGGGTGCGGAGAGAAACTGGTCCCAGAAAGAGTAGGGAAGGGACTTGCGATGCGTAACACAATCACATTGGAGGTCAGAGTGCTCTGCCCACAGGCATGCTAAATGGAAATCCGGGCAGAAAGGACAACAATATGGACTAGTTTGATGATGTATAGACATTGTTGTACTGGCGGCGTGCCGGTGATTGGACTGCAAGTACCAAGTACCAAGATGTCGCGTGCTCTTGTCCGTTAGACCGTCAGGCCGGCGTCGGAATACCCTCGGAGACAGCAAAAGGGACAGATGGGGACAGAGAGAGACAGGAATACAGCTATGGAAGTGTGTACTGTATGTGCTGCTTGTCTCGATTCGCTCAGAAGGATATCCATATGCGAAGTGTACAGCGCATAACCGGCTCATCCTACGGCAACACTTCCCGAGTGTCCTACTAAGCACAGTAATAGTAACAGTAGCAGTAGCAGTATAGTACAGTATCAGCACTTATTTCTTTTTTTCCAAAGAAGATCACATAACCATGTGCTACCTCACCTCTCTCAATTATATATAATAGTATCCCAGTCATCCCTTTATGCCGTCAAATAAATTCCAGCCCCCGGTCTTCTCCTCTGTCTGAACAAGGCGCATCATTGCTAGTCTCCGTCATGGACTTCCAGTCTTCCAGAGCCCAGTTTGCATTGGACGCGGCAGCTGTGTCTGTGCTGAATGCATGGGAGAACTCCCAGAGACACCGTCCGAGTGCCAGTACCATCCATCGGCCGCCTATGCGTTATAGCAACGGATTTCCTGTTTCTCCAATTACGCCCTCTCCATCTCCGCCGTCGTCAACCAGTTTGACGTTGAGCAACCGATGGACGCCGTGTCCGTCGTCGATGAGCGAGTATGAGATGCTTCAACTGCATCGAGCTATGATGCCGGCAACGGCACCCATACCCGACCGAGAGCCGTGTTTACCGGCTAGTAACGCCCAGGCTCAATTCTTTAACTTTGATTTCTCTCTGCCCAACCTCCCACACTTTCCAGTTCAACAACAACCACAACATCCCCAACAGACCTTTCAGCAGCAGCGCTGCTCGCCACCTCTTCCAACACCGACGACACCGTCTTCATCATCTACGTTGTTCAACTCACCGCCAGTCTCACCTGCGAGTGACATGAACTACCGTCGCGAATCTCCGAGTTCAAGCCACTCTTCCTCTGGTACGAAGCGAGTTTCCGACGAGTGCTCATCTTCGACGGCATCAAGCGCAAAGAAGCCAAGAGCGTACGCAAGCCTCAAAGACTACGTGCCCCCAGATGTCACTGGTCTGTCCAAGAGGGAAGCTCGGCTCGTTAAGAACCGCGCTGCAGCTTTCCTCAGCCGTCAACGCAAACGAGAGGAATTCGAACTTATGGAAATGTATGTAATCTTATCCGGTGCATTGGTGTTGTATTCTGATGCTCTCTGACAGTCGCGTTGCTGAATTGGAACGAGAAAACGCTCGTCTGCGCGAGATGGCAGATGGTGCCTCACCAGATCCTTCTTCATCGACAGACTCTTCTGAACTTGATCTACTCCGCATGCAACTCGCAGCGTCCCGCCAACGGGAATCCGAACTCGTACATCGTCTCGAAATGTTGAAGCATGAGCAGCAGAAAGTCAAGATGGAAGCAAACGAACCGAGTTTGAGCGATGGGACCAGCTCGGGAGCAAATTCCCCTGTCATGGCGCCTACTTTGCCCTTCAGAAACATTGTTTCCAACCCAAAGGCTGGCGCAAGCCTTGGACTCATGGTTCGCTTCCTCTCTTCACAGAAGGTTTCATTCGCTTTGATTAATGAGCTTTATTTGCTTTAGGTCCTGCTCTGTGCACTACCGTCACTGCTATCACAGCCCTCTTCTAACTCGCGTTCCACGCTTCCAACCCCCCAATCGTTCTTTGATACTATCCAATGGGATGCATCGTCTATTTTTCAAACGTCGACATCTGCGACAATTGATGAAATTCCATCGTGGGAACTTGATTTCTCGGGCACTCAATCAGGCGCAACTACCGGGAACATGGACATGGACGTTGATTACGCAAGCATGCACGACGCGAAAGAAGAAGAGCCTGAATGGCAGAAGCTTGAGCTTGGACTTGATGGCGGCGAGGGCATGGGCATTGCGGGTTTGGGATTGGGCTCTCTTGACATTTCGTTTGCGACCACCCGAACTAAGGACGGCAAGTTCCGCGTTCGCGTCCACTCCTCCGCATCTTCATCAGCATCAGCACTAGTCAGTCCGTCAAAGCCGGAGACCATCTCCCCAACTCCGGACGATCTTGCCAATACGATGCACACGGGGCTATCAGCATCACTCCCGTCTCCCGCCCAGTCACATTCCGCTTCAACTCCCGAGGTAGACACAAACGTCAACCCGCTCGCCTTCTCCTTCGTCGATGCTGACCCACTAGGGCCCTTCCTAGGCGCAGGGTCTTCTCCAACGGGGACGGCTACTTTCGAACTCGGTGCCCCATTCGACTTGGCTGGTTCTAACGCCGATCCTAGACAGCGCATTTCCGGGTTTTCCGGATTTGAAGCAGGCATGAGGACGGGAGAACGTCGCCGTGTGCGCATCGCGCTTCGCAGCTTACCACAGCAGGGCGGCGAAGGCGGCGAATGGGAGATCGAGGTGCGATGATCAGCACTCTCTCTCTTCTCTGATTGTTTCATCTTCGCATTTCACTCTATACTTCTCCCTTCCCTATTGTTTCTTGGTAGCGTTCGCTCTCCACGCTATGCTATGCTATTTTCTATGCTCATCGGATCGGATTTACTGCTTTTCCCCTATCTCTTGGGTGCTAGGGTGCACGATATATTTATATCTCTTCTTCGCCCTCCGCCCTTTCGATCACTTTACGCGATATGCTCTCCTATGCCATCCCCTCCTTTCACGCCTCACTGCCTCTTCTTCGAGATCCACCATTCTTCCAGAAACTTGAATTACCGTCGATTATTTAGCCAACTCGACCCTCAACAGTATCTTGTATTTATCGAGAGGTACCTCATTAGCAGCAGTATTTACGAAAATCATGAGTACGGTTGTATATATTTTTGTTGGCCGTATTTCATATCATATCATTCATATTTCAACAAGTTTCGCATCGTATATCATCAATACCCGTACATTTTTTCAATTGCATTTTGCCTTTGCCGTCACATTTTTTTTGTTCATTTCTGTTTGTTTGTTTTTTCTCGTGAATTTTGCTTGATTTTCTTGATAGATTGCATTGGTAGAGTTTCTGTAATGTTTTATTGCATCGAGCATCTGTTTATAGAGAGCACAATCATAATAACACTTGCATTGAAATATCTCACACCTCTATTTCGAGCAGGTTGGACGGTTTTAGCGGTCAATTCAGCTTCGGGTTTGCCGGATGAGTGTCCACATGACATGACAAATACTTGCCCTGCGGAATCATGGTCTTTGCGTTAGTGCAACAACATATGTACCTTGCATAATTAGTAAGGACTTACCATGAACTCATCCGAAGTCCCGCCTGCTCAACGCGAGTGCCTTCGATATGCTGTCATGATGGTGGCGCGTATGGGTCGGAAGTAGCACAAAGAAGGATACTATGTCGGTCCAAATGGATAAACACACAGTCGAGAAGGACCACGGTGAACTCCCGCTTTCATCTAGCTCTGAAGAAACATATGGCATGTTTCCCGGAATGTGCCGCCCAGGAACAAGTGAACTATGCAGGGCTGGCGACACACAATTAGCGTAGCGCATGGATTGAATAAGTAACACAAATGGCCGATCAAAGCCAAAGAATTGTCGATCGCGGAACCGCATGCAACCTCCTGCCTCATTCTCTCGTAAAGCGGAAGGATCGGCGACAGCCTCGCTCATAATGGATTATATACGGCATATGATGCAACAAGATGAACGAGAACGAACGAAAGCGGTCATAGGAGGCGTTAGAAACATACGAATTCTTGCGTCCCTGACGAACTTTGGACAATCCGCACATGGTCTGCGAATCTGAAAAGTTGTCATGTTAGTTTGCTCTGATGTTCAGAAAATGAACGCACAACAATAGAAAAAAGACTAGTTTTTAGGTTCATAATCACACCGTTCTTCATCTGAAGCCCATTTCTTAGTCGCTTCGTTCGTCTTGTTCATTTTATAATCCTCCCATCATTTATCGAGGCGACGGCGGAAAGCGACGGCAGAACATCTCTTGGATGTTGAGAGCACGCGGAACAGGTGCAGATAATTATTGGCATGCGCTTCAAACCGTCTCTTCAATAAATTTGTGTTTGATAACGTGAGGGAGAATAAAATAGTAGCGACACCGTGAGAGTACGACACGAGAACTCGACCTTCTTGGACCTTTCTCGGGATGCATGTAACTCTTGGTCTTTCCTCTACAAGGCAGGATAGACAGAAGAATTGACTTGTTATCAGCTCGTCGGGCGCCGTATCGCATGCCTCGCGCGCGGGAAGAAGGCTTCTTAGGACGAAGTACTAAGAAGCGAGGCTCGGCGCGGCTGCGAGCGCGTGCAACGACCCACAGATAACAAGAGGAACAGTGGTAGACCTAGCTAGGGGTGCGCAGAAGTAAATGCTGCATAGCTCTAGAGTCTGAGTCGCACAGAAAGGGTCCAAATATCTGCACTTCAAAGCCGCTATAACTCCTTTTCCACTCCACGAGCGATAGCAGATACTGAGATAGAGGCGCAGTAGAGAGAAGTCTCTGGAGTCGTATCATTTCAGATGATAGTCGAAGTACAATATAGAAACAACACCGATTCCCGCGAAATGGCCGACAGGGGCTCACAATTCAAATTGACCTCGAACTTCTAATCGAGCTCGGCGATATAGACTTGCTGATGCGCTAGCAATGACGACAGGAGAGCCGTCGAGGATCTTCGAGGATCCAGAGAGATATTATCTCGTGTGATCTGCAGAGCCGTCGTGGCACTGAATCGGGAACAGGCAACACTGAGTTGAAGCGTCCTGTCACGGCAAAACATGAAAATTGATACCCGGCATGTTGACTTTCCGATGAAAACATACCGAAGAGGACACTGACAAGGATGAGAAGAGAGACGGTAGAAGATTTGTAAAACCTACGCATAGCGTCTAGATTCTGCACAACAACTAGTCCTCCCACACGCAGCACCCCGTAAATATGATTCATCACTTCGACGATAATGATAAGTACGGCTGATGCATGATTGTATGCCGAGAGGTCAACCCGTCTGACCACATAAGCTGAAAATAAATATGATGCACATGCACATGCTTCAGCTCGTCCTCGGTCCTCGTAAAGACAATGACCTTAACTCCGAGCTTCCACTGGATTGCTAGACTAGAACTCTATTTCCTCTCTTTGTCGGAGAACTAGGACGCGAAGATACGGACGACTGCCAGAAAGCATTCTACATTCATCCATTCTTGATAATCACATGGGCCAAGTCGGCCTCTCTATTCTGTCCCTTCTAGATTTCTGGGCTCAATGAGGAGAGTGTGGAATAGGAGTCGTCGTCGTGGGTTGGGTAGAGATAAGTGAAGAGGACTAGCTAGAACTAGGTGATTCTAATTGGTCATCAGTTCTCACATATTACATCATTTTATTCTTATGTAATTGCTCCTCCACGGTAGAGGTAGACATCTTTTCCTCGACCACTGAGGACATTCGGGCGTCACTCGGAATTCGAAATCACCAATCCAATGATTTCGATCCAATCTTCCCCCTTCAAAGCCGGGCACCCGGTGCATCACGTTCAATCGAACCACGACCGCGCGAAACTCGGTCGTATCCCGCCGCCTCGACATCTTCCCGAGGATTTGAATATTAATACAACGAAGACATATACAATACATGACCAACGCTGACGGACCAATGAATCACCATACATATCAGTCCATCAATCTGAATGGCAAATGACCGGACGACCCACCCTCGGCAGAGATCGACAGAAGTAGTTTGATTGGCTTTAGATAGCGCATCCTTCCTTCGACAGTCTTCCTTGGGCCAGGTTCTTCCAACTCCGTGCGTGTGCTTCAATCCGTGATCTCCAATTTCTCCGGAGCATCTACTTCCTCATTCAGTTCGGCGTCGTATCCGGGAGCAGGCGGACGTATTTTTGTAAATTGTGTCTTGCAAGGAGCGAAACTACAAATTTTCCGGGAACGGCGCGACTTGTTTGTCATGAAGAAGCCATACAGGTGAAGGGACCATTTACTGAAGACGGTCTCGATTTTAAAGGGCTGTTGCTATAATAACAACTCTTCTCCATACAGTCCTCGAATTGACTGAGAATTGCAGAACCTGGCTAGAAGTCGCATCAACGCTTTCGGGGCACCCTGGATGTATATAACAAAGACGCATTCACTACAGTCAGCAGTGGAGAACATCGATGGAAAAGGATCTGGAGGCTCTGGAGGAGCACGTAATTAAGGAAGCATTCCCAGAAGCTGTAAATTTCCACAAACGCAACTGCATCCAGCTTTGTGGTTCATCCGGTCCCGGTCCCGCTCAAGCAGCTCAATGATACATACGTACTCAGGAAGCTGAATCCATCGTAACCCCATCTTCCTTCACAGAATGATTTATGATTAGGAGCTTTTATTCGTGACAACTACAGAAGGGCGTATATGCGGCAGGACTAGGCTGGGCGTCGTATAACGCACTGGCATCTTCTCTAAGATCTTGCGCTGAAAACTTACTTTCAATTTTCAGTCGAGTTCGCGTCACAAGCTCTAGTTCTTTCGTTTCACTTTTTCTCAGCCGCACAATAAACATCCAAACGTATTTTCTCCTTGAATGGGACCACACATCTCAGCCTCTATCATTCTATCGGAGCGAGTTCAGATTGGGGGACCAAGTATCCATATATTATGTGGAAGGATGCGACAAAAGGTTTAGGGTCATTGAACCCCCGTTATTCTCTTCGTAGCTTCGAGTCCCGTGGCACAAGGATGTCCTTCTTTCTTGAAATACGATTATCGATGATCATGCGAAGAAGCCTGCACAAATACCCTGCAGCCTCGTATAGCTCGCCAAAGGCCGCTATAGGCAAGCATCACAAACAAAATATTTGAATCGCACACACGCGTACTAATAATAGGTTAAGGAATCATATAGCATTCAGTGATACAATAAATTACTTCGTACTTTTTCTTCTGAATACATATATCGCATCTACTGCGTATTATCATACTGTTGCAACGCAGAGCACCCAAGAGACGCCAAGCTCAAGAAAGCAGTAAGAGAGAACATAAGACAAAGGTAGAACTGCGAAAATTGCACGGCAAGATATTGAATAGAAAGAAGTTGTAGCGGCAGGAGTAAAGAGCGCGAACATCGAAAGGAGAGGAGCAGTCGGGAATAAGCAGGCTGGCTCGACAGCCAAACAATAAACACAGCAGGTGTGGAAAGGCAGGAATGGTATAAACAATGAGGAGAGCGGTACAGGAGAGCTGAGAGCAGCAGAGAACACCAGAGGTATAACTGGGCAGAGCAGGACAAAAAATGTAGAGAACGATGGGTGAAGCTGAGACTGGCATAAAGCATGCCAAGAAATGATTTACACGAAAGGAATGATATCATCGCACCTCGACCTCCCATTCACCACCCTCACCACCGGACTGGGGTAGTGAGCGGAGGGCGATGCGTACCCGGCGTCGCTCACCGGATTGGGTTCCCGGTAACCCGGAGTCGGAGCCGGTACCGGCGAAGTCGAAGGAGGTACCTAGCTCAAAAGCACCCGTCGGCGAAGAGCCGGCACCAAGGAAGGGGCCCAAGGGGTCAGAATCAACAAAGGACAACGCAAGTGGGTTGACGATCCCGTTCTCATCCAAGCTTGAAGCGGATGGAGAGAATGATTGTGACCGGGCAGGGGAAGGGAGGGAGAACGGCATGAGCGTCTGATCGGTAAGAGTGTCAAGACCTGGAGAGGAGTCTTCCGTTTTTAGCTGAGGTACGGATTCTGAAGATGTCGATGGAGATGAGTGAACTCGGACGCGGATCTTGCCGTCTTTCGTTCGGCGGGTTGTGAAAGATATGTCAAGCGCCCCTAGTCCCAATCCTGCAAAGTCCTCGTCACCCTCAAGACCCAGTTCTAGTTTCTTCCATTCTGGCTCCTCTTCTTCAGTCCTGTGCACATTGCCGTAGTCGATATCCATGTCCATAGATGTTCCAGGGAAATCAAGTTCCCACGATGGAGGTTCATCAATACTGGCTGACGTTGATGCAGATGTCTGGAAAAATGACGGCGCATCCCATTGGATTGTATCTAGGAACGACTGAGATGTCGGAAGAGTGGAGCGAGAATGGGAAGGATGTGAGAGCAGCGAAGGTAGTGCGCAAAGAAGAACCTAAGGGCCAGAATTAATTCAGATTTGAATGAAACCTTCTATTATAAACGTGAACAAACCATGAGTCCAAGGCTTGCGCCAGTCTTTGGGTTAGAGACGATGTTCTTCAGCGGCAGGACGGGCGCCATGACTGGAGAATTAGCTCCCGAACTGATACCGTCGCTCAAACACGGCTCGTTTGCTTCCGTCTTGATTTTTTGCTGCTCGTGCTTCAAGACTTCTAGACGATGTACGAGCTCGGATTCTCTTTGACGAGAAGCTGCGAGCTGCATACGCAATAGGTCGAGTTCAGAACAATCCGTAGAAGTAGTGGGCGCCGGTGAGGCGCCGTCCGCCATTTCGCGCAGACGAGCGTTTTCCCGCTCCAATTCTGCTACGCGACTGTGAAGAGAATATAAGTAAAAATTTCAACTGATGTCTTGAGAAGACATACATCTCCATAAGTTCGAATTCTTCCCGCTTGCGCTGGCGACTGAGAAAAGCCGCAGCACGATTTTTGACAAGACGCGCCTCACGTTTGGAAAGGCCAGTTACATCCGGAGGCACAAAGTCCTTCAAGCTTGTATAGGCACGAGGCTTCTTTGCACTCGTCGCAGAGCTCGAAGTTGAAGTTTCATCGGATGGACGCTTACTTCCAGTTGAAGAAGAGGTGGAGACGGGCGATTCGCGGCGATAGTTCATGTTGTTTACAGGCGAAACTGGAGGTGAAGAGAACAACACTGAAGATGGCGTCGGTGAAGTCGGGGTTGGGAGAGGCGGCGAGCAGCGTTGTTGTTGATGCGATTGAAGGGAAAGCGCTGCTGGTTGTGATGGTGGTTGAAGAGTGAGATGTGGGAGATGTGGGAGCGAGAAATCGAAATTATAGTTGGTTGCCGAGAGGACCGGGTCTCGCTCGGCTATTGGCGCCACGGCCGTCGCCGGCATCATTGACCGCCGCAGCTGAAGTATCTCAAATTCGGTCACCGATGTTGGCGACGACGACGGCCAATGGTTGCTCAGCATTGAACTCCTCGACGACTGAGGCGATGAAGAGGGAGATATTGGGGAAATAGGAAAGCTGTTGTTGTTATACTGCGCAGACGGGCGATGTATCGGACTCGGATGGTGTCTTTGGGAGTTCTCCCATGCACGCAGGACTGATGCGGCAGCCGAGTCCAATGTGAAATGAGCTCTGGAAGTCTGGAATTCCATTGCAAGAGTAGAGTACCGGTGTGCCTTGACTTTGGGAGGGGACGAGTATTGTTCGGATTTAATAGCTGGAGAAGACACTGATTACTTATACTTTTCCGTTAGCACTTACGGTTACTTGAGACCACATGGTATTCGGTACGTTCTGAACTGCTGCAATAGCTTCCCCGGATGTTCCTCTAAGCTCTTTCTTTCTTTTATTTTTAATATTCTGTCACCAATACAATTACCCGAGGGTTCCCCGTATACCTTCCTACTTCTGCCTATGGCATTCTCTCTTCTCCTCGACTCTGGCCAAATCTCGGTCCTCATCTCCCCTCATTCTCTTGCATGACCTCCCGTCCCTCCGTCTTCTCTCTCCTTCTTCGGACTCTCAGCCGGACTCTGTATTTTCCATGTTCCGACCAGGTTCGTCTTTTCTTCCGGCTTAGTGCCTACCTCTTTGTATCCATCTCTCTCAAATTTCCAAGCGTATACTTTTCCACTTCTAGACTGATCTTCCCAGTGCTCTCAGTACCTATTCTCGCGAACTTCGCTCGGCTGCGGACTTGACGGTACGCCGGACCTCGTTTCCCACTCTTCGCTCATTTTCCGCACTGACGTCTGCTGATCCCCGTAACTGAATGCAATATCCAAAAGATGCTTATGCCGTCCCGCTAAATCCGTTGCTACTTCAAGAGCCCTCCGAGGCGGCTCCCTCCTCTCGTGGGAACACCTAGGGTATGTCCTATGTTTCTTGTGCCTGACATTTTCCGCCTTCCCCCAATTCCTATTGCTTGCCGTTGTTTTTTCTCAGGCTCCTCAGCTCGTACTCAGACATCGTCTACCAAGTTATTCTCGCTCCCGCAGCTTCGGGTACTTTCTCGCGGTGGTATAGGCTCACCGACGCTCGTGTAACTCAGGTCCTGATTGACCTGTTCCGATGATCGATTTCCTCATGCGGCGAACTTGTCCTGAATCTAACGTTTGCTGATTCCTGTCCTGATTACTAGTACGTTCACGTGCTTCCCGCAAGCAATCCGAGCCATATGCTGACCACTCTTCCTTCCTTTCCTACATGAACATGACTGGCTCAAGAATTCATCTCGTTCTGTCATTCTTTGCACTTTCAAGAGCGCGTGCTCAGTCTCGGACCCGGATAATGCGGTCATTCCGGAGATATTCTTATATCTTATTGTATCGGTGCAGGACTAAACTTAACTCTCCATCCACTCTGTTGAGCTGGATACGCCGGAATTTCCTAAGTAATGATTTTATTCACACTTATTCTAGCACATGACGAATGTCATATGGAAGATGACATACAGCAGGCAACCGTCGCTGCCAGTGTTCGTGCACTAGTGCTACTAGAACGACGGACTGCCTGCCGCGTACATTGTCAGGCCCGAACCGGCTCCACGTTCACGCAGCCTGTCCACTGGAGCTGAGCTCAAAACACGTTCGAGACGCGAGACACAGAAGGTTCATTACAGCAACTGGTGCTGTCCTCGAGGAAGAATAGATGACGGCACGCCTCACATCTCCTCTCTGTCGGTCGAACTCAGCATCCAAGGCAGCGGACACTGGTGCGCGCACATATGGGTCTGCTGACAAGCACAATGACGGAATGGCACACTGTCCATCGATGACTAACGTTGCCCAAACCGGTGGATCTAATCCACCTGTGACTTTGCTGTAGTCACGCCCCCTTTCCCAACTACCTCCATCTGTCCGTCCATCCAATCGCGAAAAATCGATCTCCTGCTTCTCTCTCCTAAATCCGAGCCCAACCAGCAAGCGAGCGCCGTTTCTCCGCGCGGAACATGAATTGGGCGTCCCTGCGCTAAGCCTTACTCAGTTCGCACAACCCGAGCATCGAAGCCAACGAAGCACTGCACCCACCCGCACGCGCCCTCTTCGGAGACTTCTTCAACCCCAAACGGGGGACTTTGTTCCCTCCGTTTCTATTTTTGCGCTCCGTGCTGATGTCCGAACTTCTGCGGTTCAAAGACGAGAACAGCTAGGATGAGGAAAGATGAAAAGACTCTCGCACTCCGAGCAAGCGACCTGCAAAAACCTCGGTGCGCGTATTTCCCCGCAGATGTCATACCTTTCCCGATATCGAAACCGAAGACGACGAGGCAACATATGCCCCGTCTCCTTCCTCTAGTACGTCCGTATCTCCGAACGTCGGAGAAGAAATCATCAGGACATCGTATCAACGACTCAATTATACTCCCTGCTCGGCATGGGAGAAGTAGTTTCTCTCGGTCAGTCTCGGTGATATTGCATCTATGAACGATAGAATGCGAACATGGTAGTCCATGCGCTGATATTGCTCCTCATCGGCGCCGTTGTTAGCTAAGGCGCGCACTGATCCCGCTTGAGTGCCTCAATCTGACCCGAACGATTAGCGCTGTAATGTCGGAGACAGACATCGTGATATCCATCTATAATACTTGTCTTTTCTTGGCGGCGCATCAAACAATCATGTTCGAGTCTGGAAGGCATTTCGCCTCCTTATCTGGCCCGCTTTCTTGCTTGGGATGGCCCTAATCTGAACTTTAGCAACAAGGCGCCATGCTCATTATGTTCAAGGACTTTTGCTGCACATGCTCACCGGCGTTTGTCAATCTAGCGTCAGTTCTAGACTCGCTATACTCTCTTGGCCCACGTATAGATCACCAGCCACCATCGCGTCCGCGCCTTTCAGAACTGGATGGACTTAACGCCGAGAATCACAACGCCTCTTTTCGTTTCTCAAAGGACGTCAAAATTCTATTTATAATCTTTAGACGGCGGCAACAAGAAAGCCTCCTCTCTGTCCAAGATTGCTATTTCGCTATTCACCGAACATCGTTTTTCTTGTCATATGATCATATGCATCCTCTTTCTCTTTCTCGCATCTGAAATGGAACGCGGTCTACCGTATTGCATGCGCTATCAGTACTTAGGAATCTTATGGCCTTGTCAAAAGATCTTATTCTGGCGTCTATTACAAGCCTAAAAATTGGCAGGATCAAATCGCTACTGTCAAGAATAATCTTAATTCTGAACCCTTCTGATGTGTGTTTTGGTCTGACTATGTCATTCAATATGTAATGCATTGTAGGCTCTTCTCGGAACGTTATCTCTGCCGGACCGTCAAGGAACACATGAACATAAATCTGTCCAGTAACAATCACACCTCGCAGAAGAAGTCAACAATCGCTCCTCACTGACTCCGTCTCTTCGCAGAATAGATACTGCGTTGAACTGCCTTTGAGTCTGAAAGTGCCTTATGGAAATATCTACAAGCCATATTCTCAAAATAACAATTCCATCAAGCTTAATAGTAGACCTTTGACAGAGCTCTCGGCATATTTGATGTGAAATAGAAGACAAAAATTTATCTTACTCCTCATTGCCCCCGATTGACATACTATGCGCCTAAAACTCCGTCCTCTCTTGCTCATTTCATCAAATGGTATTTCGCAACAGCTGCACCCCGCTCACCTCATCTTTATTTACTTCCCGCATTACTGCTATTTCTGCAAAATCTCCAAAGGAAAAGCTTAAACTTAGAGTTTCTTTCCAAGATGCTCATGTGCGTATACGTGCGGGCCTTGTTCGTGCGTGCTCTTCCTCCTAAACGCCTTGCAAATATACTGTCCTGAAAAATAGATACTCAGACTCAGCTTCCGCTCCACTCTCTCATACCTTCCAAGCAGTTCTGGTGCTATACATATCTAGATCACTTCCAGAGGCCAAGTTGACTATCTTCTTGCCGAGAGCAACCGTCATCGTAATGATTCCTATCTGTTTGTACTCACGTAAATATTTATGGAACAGGTTCATTCGTAGCTTAGCTGTGCTATCTCCGAGCCCCTATCCGTGTTTAGGTGTGTGTATAGATGAGATCATCCCATCGCAGCCAAGCCCACTGTACGGGAATCCGCGAGATGTAGATACTCCCGTCCGGCCATACTTGCCGCTCAACGCCCGCACATCTATTCAGGTCCCTGTCATTCACCGACGATGTACCATGCGTTGATGACGTAGTACAAGAGTGTCCCCTTTCTTGTTCCATCGGGTCTATCCCGGTGTTCACGAGCTTTTAAATGAAAGTGAACGAACGATCGTCTCGCGTCCACTATTTAGTAAGTATCTTTAAATAGATGTTCCCTTGGCATAGCGAGTAGCACTTCATCATGAGAAACTTGAAAAGTCTACGCAGATCCATTCGACCCTGGCTCTGGGTATGTATCAAACCAGACCCATGGTAGATGTACTCCCAGACGTTCGCGCCGGGAAGCAAGTGAAAATGATGGTTTACATGATGTTTTACTGCAAACGGCAACACGCCGAGAGCAAGTAGGAGGATAAGAGAGTTCTGACTGAAATATTTATTGACAGGCAGAGCGGTCTTGCCTGTAAGCACCTCATTGTAAGGCCGACAACTGGAATTTGTCCTTGTTTCGGATAGTCATGAAAGTTGAAGCCGCTATACCGATATTTGAGATTACTAACTGAAACTGAAGGTCTCATCCAGACAGTGACTGCACGCTATACACCTTTGATATCGATCAGTGTACACTCATAAACAGTAAACATTTGAATATGTCTAAGTCCATAAATCATCGACATCTTCGTTTGTGTCTAAGAGTAGCGCAGAGGTGTTACTTGCAAACTCGTAGTTTTCTCCCCGAGTTTCGATAGAATATCTTCCCGGTCCATATTTTGCGGGGCTTTATAGCCCAATACGAGCTAATGTGGTTTGGCCAAATCCAGTCTCGAATCCAGATGCCCTAACATTTCTATAGCTCCTGGAACGTCAAGCTCCAGCGTTTTGATGCTTGGAAAAGACGTGAAAAATCGCTTCAAAGCGTTGCTGTTGAGACTGAAATTCGCGATTTTTTCCCATGTCCTTTTAACGGGACAATCCGCTTCAGCGATCTTAGGACATTGGCGGTCTTGGTCTCTCCCAAGCTGATAGAATTGATGTGCACCAGCGGCACCTCTTGAGCTCTGAACAATAGTTCATCAAAACCATCCTGGAGACTGTAGTTGTCATCAATTCTCGACCAGAGCCGCGGCGTATCCAGAATAACGTGTCGGAATTCTCTCGACACTAGTGAAAGCTGCACGATGAGCGAATTCATTCGCCGACGCCTAAATTCCTGATCGCTAAGCACAGGGAGCATCCAAATTCGATCCAGAAAGATATCATACGGGAACGACACGAAATCTGTTCGAGACGTGCAATATCCATCCACTGCTTGGCTTGGCAGACAGAGTCTGCCAAAACATGCATAAGGATCCGACGAGACAAAAGAATACATTATTTCGACATGGGTACGCACTTGTTTCCATACATTTCACGATCACGAGCTAGAGAGTCGATGGTGGATACTTGTTCGGTTGAAACTGAGTGACGAAGTCAGAACAACTCAGACGACTGGTGCGACGGTAGCCTGGCCTTCGTTACATTTGGCTTGCTTACAAATACTGCTTCCGCAATGGAGTAATTCCCCACTTTTGCAAACTTTTGCATCCACATCCATTTGATTCACTCGACCATAAGGATGAGACATATTAACGGAAGTAGATAGAAAGGGAGAACAAGACTTCGTGGCAATTTTTCTAGCTACGAAGGGAATACCATCATCTCTTTCGAGGGAGGGAAGGTCAAGGTCTTTGACCCTACGTATACAGTAGTACACTGGAAGTCGATCACCGACCAAGGCCCTCTCATTCTACCTCCGCCTTCACTCCGCTTTGACTAACTGATATCTCGTTCGCCATAACTCGAAATTATGAACATAAATACAATCAGATAGTACTAGAAGAAGTATCAGTATGTGTAGCAACAAATACAATGATACAGCCAATATTAATGCTAGCTATTTTTAATTACTGGCTCCAGGTCTTCCCAGGGCCCAAATAACAAAAAGGTTGTTTCCAATTCAAAATCGCTGAGCACAGAAAGAAGACGGATGGCGCGAATTGACGCAAGCGGGCCAGGTTTATAAACACGGCGTGAATCGTATTGTATTACTCATGCTGGACACTTCATTACAGGTGATTGGAAAGCTATCCTGTCTTGCTCAGCGAGGACTCGCTTTATAGTCAGCGCTTGGAGGTATAAAACGCGGGGATAGATTTACATACCAGCAGCACTCAATTCGTAGACCCTTAGTTTCGCCACTCGCACCGAGAGACTTGAGAAATGGCCACAGCAGCAGTCCAAACCCCACACGACGTCTCCACGACGCTCAACTACGTCACCCCGACGTCCGAAACGCCGTACTTCTACTCTCAGAGTATCGACCCACCGGAGGGCAAGCCGCGCAGCAACATCGGCAGCGAGCCGCACCCCGCCGTCATCCATGACGTCCGCGGGAAGGAGGACACCGTCGGTCTCGACAAGACGGGGTTCCAGTTTGTGAAGCATCAGAGCTCGGAGACGGAGTTCTTGGATGAGGAGAGGATCAAGAACGTGTATTATAAGGAGATCGAGGAGCTGTTGAAGAAGGTTACCGGAGGGAAGCGTGTGTTTATCTTTGACCACACGATCAGGTATGTTATTTCTTGGTTCATACGATGAAGATGCCAATTGACGTCGTTATCGACTGCAGGCGTGATTATAGCAACGAGACGGATCCTTACCACAAGACTATCCGCGGGCCCGCGCAGCGCGTGCACATCGACCAGTCCTTCAAAGCGTCCGTCAACCGCGTACACTACCACCTTGGTCCAGAGGCCGAGCGGCTCCTCAAGGGGCGCGTGCGGCTCATCAACGTCTGGCGCCCAATCGGGCACCCAGTCGCACACTACCCACTGGCGGTCGCGGACTACCGCACGCTAGACACCGAGCACGACTTGATCCCGACGCAGCTCATCTACCCGGATCGCGTTGGCGAGACGTTCTCTGTGAAGTACAACCCGCAGCTGACGTGGTATTATCTGAGTCACCAGACACCTGAGGAGGTTACGCTGATCAAGTGCTTCGATTCGGAAGAGGACAAGGCGAGGTTGACGCCGCACTCTGCTTTTGCGGACACTACGGACCCTGCGGACGCCCCGCTGAGGCAGTCGATCGAGGTCAGGACGCTGGTGTTTGATGAGGAGTGAAGGAGGGCTCGTTCAGAAAGCGATGACTTTGCTCTTTGTTGTACATACTTACATGCAGATGCCGACACATTGTTTTGATCACAGTACTCAGTGCTCACTGTGTGATCTTTCTTTCTTCTATTGTGCTAAAATTTCTTGGGGAGAAAATTTCTAGGATCTCGTAATTAGCACAATGGATGAGCTTGTTCGTCCCTTTGATAAATGCTGTACGTGCTTTTCCACAAGACTCGAGCGTTCTAAGGTTGTACCGAGGCATACCGAGGTGTGGTTCTGCAAGAGACAATTGATTACTGGAAGAGATGCCGGCTGGGTCTTTTTAAGGAAACAAAGTTATCGGTTCCTTTCGGAGATGGATACACAACAGCACCAGCTCTCTTCAGTGGCATTAACAAGATATACAAATAGATCATGCGGCTATACGCTATGTTTGCAAAGAACAGTTCAGCTGAGATACGTAAGGAGTGAGATGACAACCACGAAGCGTAAATGGTGCCGTGTCTGTTGTCGTCATCATAAGGAGGGGTGGGGGGAGACACGGTTCACGCATACATAACCTATAAACAATCCGGTATAAAGATAGATGTGATATAAGAGGCGTTTGGTCCGGAAGTTCGAAGTCCAATTGAAACAACTTAAGAAAATATGAAATGATCATCGTCTGAATGGATTCCTGGAGCCACCACTGGAGCTCGTATTTCCAGTATGCGTAGGGCGAAGCCAATATTCTCCCCGTCCACCTCCCGTTCCTGCACCTCTACCATACTCCTCAGCAGGATCATCAAGGTCAATCAAGCGATGCGAAGGAGAGCGGTGCTCACGGCCCAATGGACTGCGTCCCCGTTTGAATTCGCGATCGGCAACAGACAGTGCATACTCCTGCGCAGGCGTAGGTGCCCTCGAGCTTGATCCGTTTGAGCGAGCACCGGGGCTACGCTGACGGCCTAATAGAGAACGGCTCCGATAACTCGAGTCGGAGTAAGAAGAGACTGAGAAGCGTGATTCCAGTCCTCGGCCTCGAGCTCTATCTCGTTCTAAAAGGTAAGGCCTCCGATCACGCTCGAGGTCCCGTGCATCCAAGTCAAGAGTGGTGGTATGAATTGGAGTGGCTCCTGATCGGACTGGCTGACGCGCATCTGCAGCGCGGCGAGGTTGACCCGTCAGGTACGTGTATATTGACTCGTCGGACATCGTGTTTAGGTCCACGTCGTTATCGAGGACCCTTGCTCTCTCCTTCCTGTACGACTTCGAGTACTTGGATTTGGAGGAGTGTGATCTCACTGACGCATCGGCATGTACCCGAGCTAGGTACCTTGATCGCTCATCGTACGTATTGAGCGTTCGAGGACGCGAGTAAGCGTATCCATCAAGGAGTTTATCAACGTCCCTCTCATACCTCGCTTCTTCCAAATCCCGATCCCTCATCCTGAAGGACTCGCTTCTCTTATCATCAACGGGACCAACATCCTGCAGCGCAATCGGGCCAGTTCCAGGTTTGCGAGAGCCTAATACTCGCTCTCCAAGTGTATGTCCAAACAACTTCTCTCCGAATCGAACGACCCGCTCTTTCCATGTCAGACCGTCATCCAGCTTCTTCGCGCGCGCAAACTCTCGAGTTTGCTGAGCGCGCATCTTCTTTGCACGTCTTCTCCAGCAGAGTACGATGCAGAGAAGGATGAATGCGCATCCAAGGGCCATCAGGAGTATCTGCCACCATTCAAGACTTGAGCCACCAGAAGATGGCTTAGTAGGGGTGTCGATGCCGGTTATAGTCGGTAATGGCACTGGAGCCGTGCCAGACCCAGACACCTGAGGGATAGCGACGAGATCGCTTAGACATGCTCCTAGTCCGCTCACAACATTTGTACTGCTAGAGCATGTTGCGGGTACACATTTCCCGTCCCTCAGAACATTGCCGCCATCGGCACAGCTGAGACAGTTTGAACTTCCAGCCCCGGAACAGCTCGCACAGGAACTGTCACAGCCGTTACATTGCCCATCTCCGGAAGAAGTGTCGAAAAATTGGTTTTTGGCACACGTCGGTAGACAACGTCCGTTCGACAGGACGGGTCTCGAGGACGGACAGGTGGAGCATTGATTAAACGAGCCACCAGAGCAAGTCGAACAATCTGGATGGCACGGTAAGCAGGCGCCGGAGGAAGAGAAAGTGCCAGATGGGCAGGAGGATACGCAGGATCCCGACGATGCGAGTAGGTTATTTGAACACGTGAGGCAGAAGTTTGCAGAGCCTGCGCAAGTGCTACACGATGAGTCGCATGCCGTGCAGGTGAGATTATCTCGAGGATCGAGGAAAGTCCCGCTTGGACAACTTTCGACGCATTGGCCATTACTAAGGACGGAACCAGGAAGACAAGCAGTACACTTGACTTGATCAACGGTACTCGCGATCGTAAACCCATCAATCCCACAAGCCGTGCATTTCTCCGGACACGCCTCGCATTCCTTCTTGTTGTTATCCGCTACGAAGCCATTTCCATTAGTCAGTCCCGCCTGACAAACTCCAGAACCGTCGACGGATACGCAAGTTCCATTGAATTGATATCGACCAGCCCCGCAAACAATACAATCATTTGCGGTTGATCCGCTACAAGTCGAGCAAAGACTATTGCACGGCGAACAGGCAGTGCCATTGGAGAATGATCCATCTGGGCAGACCGTGCCGGTGCTCGTAGACGTTGAAGGTGGATTGCATTTTGTCGAGTCTGTTGAGGACAGCGTAAACCCACTCTTACAGGCCGTGCAAGTTCCAGTGGAGTCGGCGCAGGTTGCGCAACCCAACTCACAGACTGAAGTGTATTTCATCAGTATACTACTGAGAAATATCTGAAACCATGCACTTGCCTTTGCATGATCCATCGTCGCTCAAGAAAAATCCATTGGCACATGAGGCGCACTTGGTTCCATTTGAATTATCCACCCAACCCGCATTGCACGCACACGAACCATCACTCGCACATTGCCCGTTTAAACAATTACAGTTCTGTGTTTCGCTCGTCGTCTTCAAACAAACACCCGAACCATTTATTCCATCATCGCACGTCTCACAATTGGCAGGACATGCTTGACAATCCGGTCCGAAGAAGCCGGTCTGGCAAGCTTCACAAGAGGAACCTTGAAAACCAGAAAGGCAGGCGCACGAGCCCTGAGAGGTACACACACCACCAGTTGCGCATGCGGAACTGCAAGAACTGCTCTGAAGTTGTGCGAGAGAAAGACCTGCGAAAGATCCGGGCAATTGTGATACATCAGGGGACGCGTCCCAAAGAATAACTCTTCCATTTGACGAGGACAACTCGGCCCATGTGTCTGACGATAAAACAAAAGAGCCTCCATCAAAGGGTGTGGTCACGTTCGAAGCATTTGCACTCGTCGGCAGAGGAACGTAGTTGGCCGCACCAGAGTAGTTTGCAGACGAATAGAAGGCAAAGCCTGGTTGGAGCTGAATAGAAAGCGGTAATGACACACTAGAGCCATTTGGAAAGCCTGCGGAGCTCGAGATGGTGGCCGAGCTCGAGGTGAGCAAAGAATGCAAAAGTTGAGGATTCGTCGACTCTGTGTATTGTCCTGGAAGCAGGTGCAGGTTCGCGGTAGAGCCAGACGCGCTCAGCGTCGTCCCCACTGAAAAGACGCACATTAATTAACGCGAACGCGTCAGAATAACAGCTATAGAAAGCTCACAAGTCAAGTTTGTGAATCCCTGCACGCATTGTCCAGCAATGCACACGACTGACGGTGTGTTCTGAGCGACGACTAATGCGCCGAAAAAAGAAAGAAAAACGAAGAGAGTGCTGGCAAGCATGGCGCGCAGCACTGAAAGAGGAAAGGAAAGAGAAAGAGAAGATGAAAGTAGAAGAAAGAGAGTTGAAAGGCCACGTCTTTTCGCATTTCTCTGTGACTTGTGCTTAGGGCGAGAGAACAATAACAATGACCACAGTCAGTGGTTCGTTGCAACGCAGGGAGGACAATGAACAATGAACATTCTTTATTTGGATATATTATGTAACACAACATTTTCGACAAAACCATGACGCCGATACCTCCTTGTTTTGCACATGATGGTCAGTGTTTCAAAAAAAAAAAAGAATACTTTTTTTTACAGTAATGTCGTAAGTAGCATGAATTCCTTGCACTGCTCGCTGTGTATCAGTGTATGTGATAAAAATTGTCATAAAAACTTCATCACGTGCTGGCGCCTTTACGTATCGAGGCCACGTGCATACAATTACGTACGAATCGTAGAGGAGAGACAGTTCCTCAGAGTCTCGTCCTTCGATTCTCCCACAGACACGAATCATAAAGTTCGTGCGCAGACTCGGACGTACTCCATCATAGTAATCGCGATCAATGGCTGTTCTATAGTAGAACTGTCTAATGACAGAAGCGATCTCTGGAGTTTTTCTTTAGGCCCGCCCCGTTCGGCGACTTCACTTTTTAGTGATTCTTGGCGAAAATCGTGAAACTTGGCGACTTGTCACAAAAAGTCACATATTTTCTGGCTGGAGCCCGTGATGGAAAATGACTTTGCCAAGAATCATGGAAAGTGAATGTTGCCGAACGGGGCCTTAGCCCGTTGCGCTTTCAGAAGCGACATATAAAAAGCAAGAGATATCCCGAAAGACTTCCCAGGAATCCCAGCCAACTTCTGTTTGCCTGTGCTTTGCGTAAGAGTACCATGACTGCCTCTCAGCTAGTCCCAAGTAGACATATCGTCGCCGTGGCACTTCCCATGTGGGGTACGAACTCAAAGTCTTGCTGCTAAAGGATGTCCATGAATATTTCTATCCCATAGGCCACACCAAATCCTTATGCTCATTCGTAGTGAGGATCATAAAGCTTCGTCGCATACATGTTACACTTTTCACGGACGTCATAAACCGTGAAAAGGTCCTCGAGGAGATCTCAAGACTCTTCGATGCTACGGAGACAGAAAATATGCAGAATCTCGTTAGGTATATTTTATTGTAGACCTGCGAATGTTCCAAAATATGCTAACAATAATCCAGAGTTATTGTCTTGCCATCTGACACCGTACCTTATCAGTTTGATTTGTACAAGTCAGCATTTGTCGAAGCATACAGATCTCTGCACTCGGAAACTTCGATCGCTGTCGCACCAAATAGCGATTCGGTTTACGAACCAGTTTCAAAACCGAATCCAGTGATTGTCGATGTAAGCTGGGACTTATCAACGTAGTAGTACGACGCTAATGTGATTGTACTTGACGATAAATAGTTCTTCTGCTACGAAATTCTGAAAGGAATCCGATCCATTAGCGGCTCTGAAGTTCCCGTATACGCGTGGCAATCTGCCTCTGCGACAGCAGTTCTATATCTTTACGGTCCGGAGACCTTTGGTGGCAAGGGAGATCTGGCAGAAAAGTTGAGCAAAATCACCACGAAAGATGCAAATGCTCGGGAGAAGGAGATTGCGATGGTATACGCCTAGCTTAGGGTTCTTTGGTGGCTATCATGCTGACGTTTTCGTGCGGATAGGTGTTCCGGGGCTCTGACCAGAAACTTCTTGTTTTACCTGGTCTTCCTCCGATGTATGAGCACGAACATATCCCACAAATCGTGCGTGCCTTGTTTTTTTTTTTTTTTTTTCACATACTTATTCAATCATCTTGCCCCAGAGAGCCATTCCGATCAACATGGATAAAGTTGCTGCATTCTCGCAGTACAATCATAGGCAAGTGCTTCTCTCGTACGAACTGTAGTCAAAACGGAATCCTCGGGAAGGTTCCTTGCAGAGTGTGATGGTGTCATTCGCACTACTAGCAAGCTGTTTGAGGGAGAGGCTGTGGGAAAGTGGCAAGAACGGTATAGCTCCAGGCCGGTTTTTGCCCTGGGGCCCATCTCGCCTCCAGCTAGCGCGGAGGATATCGCTAGAGAGAGATCGAAGTCTGCTGTGGGACAGGAAGTCGAGGTGTTCCTCAACGAATCTCTCGATAAATTTGGCCCGAATTCAGTTGTTTATGTATGTTTGCCTCCTTCATTCTAAATTGTTCTGATGATAATCAGTGTTATCTCGTTTGCAGATTTCGTTCGGCACTGTCTGGTGGTCGTCTCAGCCAGAAAAGATATGGACCTTTATCGACGATCTTCTCGAGCTAGGCGTTCCTTTCGTCAGTATTTATGAGGCTCGCTCCATTTGCTATGAACGAGGCTAACTAATTTCAAAAGCTGATGAGCCATGCGTCCCGTGTTGCTACCGTTCCAGAACATGTGTCTGTCAAAGTGAAAGCCTCTGGTCTCGGATACTTTTCCAAATGGCTTCCTCAGCAGATGATCCTGCTTCATAAAGTACGATTCAGATTCAAACAAGTCACCAATTTGTTCTAAGCTATATCTAGGCATGCGGATGGTTCGTTACTCACTGTGGTCACAATTCAGTCATGGAGTCTCTTTCCGAAGAGGTTCCTTTGTGAGTTTTGTTCATGTATCGATGCTCGACTTCCATTCAATTTCTTCTTTAGAATCTGCTGGCCATATGATGCAGATCAGCCGACAAACGCCGCGAACATTGTCACCGTGCATGGTGCAGGCTACGAGTTATTTGAAGTTCGTACCGGTCAAGGCCTGCTTCCGATTCATCGCCTCGGAGACAAGGCGCCTGTTGGCACCGTTGACGCGGTCCGTCAGGAGGCAATTGACGTCCTGACCAAAGCTCGGGGTAAGGATGGAGAAGCCAAACGAGAGAAAGCACAGTGGTTCATGGAACAATTTGCGAGGAGTTGGGAAGAGGGTGGACAGGCCTGGATAGATATGAAGAAACTTGTTGAAAGTCTTTAGTGATATTGCCAAAGTCCGTGTGTCTTCTCAAGCGAATCGTCTGTACATAAAGAATAAGAACCATCAATAACTCGACGTGATGAGGAGTGACTGACGGTCGAGCACTGCCAGTCAGTGAAACACCGCTACGTAGTAAATAATATAAATTCAATCTGTATTCGTGGGAACCCTGGGCGTGTTGCTCTTGGCCGACGCGTCGCTGTTCTCTTAACCTCAACCCACCTCTCATCTACGTCTTCCTAAACGCTAAAAAACAGTGAAAATGTCTGACGGTGAAGGTGGTGGAAAGAAATCAGGATATCGTCTTGAAATTGCAGCCTCTGCTAGGGCTCAGTGCAAAGGTCTGTTGGTTTCTGTATCTAAACCACATTTGCTGAGACGTGTTACTCACCTTCTGTCAAACCAACGTCAGGGCCAAAACCATGCAAAGGCGATTTCTCTATGTACTTACCTATCTGGAAGTAGGCGACTGACGCGTTCTTATAGGAACAAAGATTGCTAAGGGCGAGTTGCGTATGGGCTCTATCGTCGACTTTCGAGGAAACACGTCATTGTGCGTTCTGTCTGCTCCTCTTATACCTACTTTTCGTTCAACTTGCTCGCTTGACAGCGCATGGAGACACTGGGGTTGCGTCACGGAACGCATCATTATAAACATGAAAACCGCATTCGAAGACCCAGAAGAATTGGACGGGTTCGATGAACTTCCTGAGGTCTATCAGGAGAAAGTTCGAAAGGCATATGAAGTGGGACACGTAGACGAAGAAGATATTCCCGAGAGTGCACGTAAATCGGAAGAATCTGACGAGGATGAAGATGGTGAAGACAAGAAGAAGAAGAAGAGCAAGGCAACGAAGAAGAGAGTTAGGGTTCGTAATTGTTTACTTTATTCATACGTGGTGATTCATCTTTTTCAAGGACGAGGATGGCGAAGAAGAGAAGGACGACGAGAAACCTAAAAAGAAGGCAGCTGCACCTCGGAAGCGCTCCAAGGTGCGTCGATGTTTTTCTTGTCATACTAAATATTAATTTGTCTCATAGAAATCTGATGCTGAGGATGAACACGAAAGCGAAGAAGAAAAACCAAAAAAGGCTCCCCGAAAGCGCCTCACTAAGGTGTTTTCATTCTTGTTCTTGTGAGACGCTTCATATTGACTTCCTGTCGTCGATAGAAAAATGAAGATGGGGATGAGGAAAAGAAACCCGCTGCTAAGCGTAGTCGGAAGAAGGTAAGCATTCTTTCTCGGCCCACCTACGATCGGCCTCCTAAGGCTACACTATGATTAGGCTGGAGATGAGGACGAGGGAGATGCTAAAGCACCAAAGAAGAAGGGCGCCGTTACGCCGTCGAAGAAGGCTAGTTCAAAAGCTAAGACCAAAGCAAAGAAGGCAAGTCCTTGATCCTACGTTTTTGGAAACCAGTAATATAATCGTGCATTTCGAAGGCCGATGCAGACGATTCTGGTGAAGACTTCGGTGACGAACTTGACAAAGTTTCCGGAGACGAAGTTGAAGATGAGGAAGAGAAAAAGCCTAAGAAGGTGTGGATCATATCTCATCGTTCTGTGTAACGTACAATATCTAACACATCTCTCTAAACAGTCCACATCGAAGGCGAAGACAACCAAACCCTCCGAGGCCAAGCAAAAACCCAAAACAAAGCCCGCAACTAAGGTGAACGGAAGTGCAAAACCTGCGTCGAAGACGAAGAAGCCCGCTAGCTCAAAACCGAAGTCAAAAAAGACTGAGGAGACGATCGAGGAGGCTGATGAGGCTGATGAATAAGTGTACAATATGCGGTGATTGTGATAAACGGTTTTCGGTCTGTAGCTCCTCGGGCCTCTTCATTGACGCTTCCCGTTTTGTGTCTTGTATGGCAGTTTATCCTCTATGATATGTGTTAATTCTCAGATTTGATTCTTCTCTTATTAGCATCGTCCTGCTCTCCATCTCGCGACACCTTCCGATTGCTTCGCTCCTCGCTTCTCGTACTCTAATGTTCCTCGTACTTCTCGTAGGCGTTCGCGTGTGTATATAGCATTCGTAATTTATTCTGTGCAGAAATACAGCTCGTTCTCAAATACTCGGTGCCTCCAACTTACGCCCTTCTTTTTATCACAACTCTCAGTTCACCCAGTCTAAACACGAAAAAGCTGTTGATTTCTTTTTCCCACTTGTCCTTCTCGACATACTCATTTCTCAGTTCCTCGACAAGGTCAATATCGAAGCGCTGTAGGAGTAAGGCTGTGACAGAGCGGATCTCGGCAAGTGCGAGTGCTTTACCAGCACAATTGGCTGGACCGTAGGCGAATGGGATGTATGCGGAAGTGTCGTGGATGTAGTGCGCCGATGCTGAGTCAGGTTCTATTTTGGACGTCGGAGACTGCAGCCACCGTTCTATCCAAAATTTCTCGGGCATCGGGGAGAAGTAGCGTGCCTGACGATGCAGGACGTATGGAGAGATGTTAACTGATGTGCCTTCAGGTATGATACTACGTTTTAATCAGAACAAGTCTTTTGATGCTATCGTAGAGCTGGATGCGAATGCACGTACTGTTCCCCAATCCGCTTGCTCCCGGAACCAGCAGCAGGAGCACGTTGTAAATCGGTGGGAACAGGTGGCTGGAGGCGGAGCGTCTCATTGCTAGAACAAACAGGATAGGACGAAGAGTCAGCCATTTCTTCGTAACAAAATTCAATTCGACGCACATAACAGCATTCAAGATCTTCAATTCCGAAAGCTTGACAAAGTCGAATGGTTCACCATCTCCAGGAGGGAACGCTTCGTCAAGCTCATTCCTCAACCTCGCCAAGACTTCCTTGTTCGTCATTAAATAGTAGAAAATGTTGCTAATCGTCGTCGCAGTCGTATCCGAACCGGCCACAATCGCAACTTTGCAATTCTCCCGCAGGAGCGCAAGTTCGTGTGAGACATTCCCGTAGGGCATAGATGATTTTTCCGAGTGGCTGAGGGCCGTGTCGGAGTCTTCGCTTGCCAAGTAGTAAAACAAGTCTTTCACCCTGGCTCCACGATCCGATCGTCTAGCGACGCAATCATTCACGAATTTGGTGAATTTTGCCATCGCGGCGACCACGAAAGGCAGTTTATGCACAATATGGACGGACCATGGAAGCCGTTGGAGTAGTGCTTGAGCTCTTGAAATGAGAAATCAGCTAACTTTGTAAAAGGAAAATACGAAAACACCGACTTCATTTGCTCGGTTATCATTCCCCAGATACCGGACGTATCGCCCTCTTTCATAAGTTCGAAAGCTCCGCCGAACCTACCGTCAAATAAATCAACATAGCAAATTGGCTGTCAAATCCACCTGAACTTACACCATATCACCCATAAAATCAAATGCGAATCGACTCATCCACATAGCGAAGTCAGTGCTCTCGCCCTTTTCGGCAAACTTGTCAAGCTCTTCCGCAAGCTGTAAAGCGCGTCTCACGACTGTAGGCGAGTATTCCTTGATAGCTGCTGTGCTCAAGCCTTTTGCCCATGGCTTTCGCAGCTGAGCGTGCTCCGAAAGATCGCGAATTGCGACGACGTTCGCGGGAACATGAGGGATGCGAGCACCATCAAACACTTCCATGTGTCAATTAGCACCTTCAATCAAAGACGAATAATTAAGAGAAAATGAACACACTCGGTCCCTTGGGCATTCCGTCAGAACCCATTATCTTCGGGATAAGTGACGCATCGACGAAAGAGAGTTGATTTGGCCCTGAATGAATCATATTAGTGGCGCTGAATGCTTTATACACATGGACCACAAAGCCGACTTACCAACACGCACGTATGGTCCATACTTGTCATGCAGCTCCTTCAGAGTCTCATGCCACTTTCCCTTGATAGTCTCACGGGCAAGCCAGAATTGCGAGACTTTAGCCAGGAAAGGTCCGGGATACCTCGCAAGAGGATGCCAAGGAGAGACTCGATATATAGCGATGCTTGAAAGAAGAGAAGCATAGTAGACGGAGAAGCCGGAAAGTACCGCAAGCCCTTCCGAATAGTGGTGCAGAAGGAATACCGACGATGCCAATGGTACCACAAGCAAGAGAAAGACGGTGGCAAGCTCACTCGACGGGAGGATTTCGAATCTTTTGTAGATCAAATAGGTCACCTGAAATGGGCGTTTGGTGAATCAACGTTAGACACAGCACGAGAGGGAAGACATACCAGTCCAGATGCTGCAGGGACCAGCATCGACTCGATGGGTGCGAGCCTGGGGATGGAACTGAAGACATCCATCACAAGAGAGGACAGATGCGTCGTGTAAGTGAGTGATCCAGTTGTTCCTTTATACGACGCGAAACCAGCCTCCGATAAATTGACCTATTCCAGTGCTCTGGACCCCAAAGAGAAGGTACGCCGCCCCGATGCATGAGCCGTAACTGCATGAGTTGATAGGGATGGAGCGCGCCTGAGAACGGAAGCCCCAAGACAAGCGGAATCTTCGACAGGATAGTGGCGTATAATAGGTCTCAGCGCTCGATCTTCGATTCTCAAATGCAGTCCTAAGAAAAACTCACTCACCTGAAACGCGAGAACGTCCCGGGGAGGATGATTCTTCCTAATATAGAACTCAATTTACTGATCAAGTTCAGCTAGAACTTGGGAGTTATCCGTCGGGCCAGAGATAGTCCTTGCTTGCAGGAGCTTCTCATGGTTCGACGAGCATCGCTATCCATAGCTTCGCATTTAAGATCGAGAAAGGACACCGCTTCGTCTTGACCAGATGTAGAAAATAAGCTTTCAGACCTTGAAGGATATCGTTATCTCATTGAGGTACCGGGCAGCGTACGTCACAGCATGCATGATTGCTTTCCCGAAGACGATTGATTATCCCGATGTTGGAGATCGTTTCTCATCGATGACAGTAACTGGATTTCCTTTCTCCAATTGAAAAAATGGATAGGAGGTCTGTTGCAAATCGACGGAACTTCAGCATAATCAGCGTCCGTAGCGGAGGAAGACTCACCGTCCAAGACACGCTCATTGTAATGATGAACAGCTTCAGAACGGCTTGTGATGTTGAACTGCGTAACCGACCCAATTGGGATAACAAACGCTTCATCATATTTAAATCCAAAGATAGACATGGGGATTGGGGGTGACCTGGAAGTACTGATGCGTTCACAACGCATTCGAGAAGATAATCGTCATTATGTATTACGGAGAGTCGGTAAGATGTCCCCATAGTATTGATCATTTTTCGAATTCTCTGAACCAGTGAAGCTCGCGGTAAGAGATCGTTGATTGAACTACCAACAACATGAAAAAAACAAATTATGGGAATATACCTCCACGACTCACGTGCTGATGTGGAAGGTCGTTTCGCGATAAACTCAACACCTCGTTGCACGCGCGGCGGCGGTTTGTGACCGACTGCTGACGGAAGCTGACATTTTGTGCAGAATTCGATTACTGTAATGACAGGTTTTGTACCGTTGTTCTATGAAACAGCCGTTTTTAACTCTTTGCTCAATGCCTAGACTTTCTGTCATGTTCTCCTTGGATTTCGACAATTCTGAATCGCTGTCAGTTGGCTCGAATTTTTTTGTCCAACTTGGCTGATTTTGAATCTGTTCTTGAAGGCAGACAATTTTTGCTAGTAGTTAAGAAAGAAATAGGTCAAGGCCCTTTGCGCTCTAACGAGGACATTTGAACAGAAAGCTGAAAGGGGGGAACTCTGGCCGTGTTCCGGAGCAATTGGTTTCTCATGAAGGTGCTGTATGATTCTATGTACATGCCGAGGTTCCCGCACACGAATGGAAGTAGTTCCGAGCGAAGGTGAGCGTTGAATGGATTATAGTAGTACTTCTGATACAATCCAATTTTTTGTACATTCTTGTGTGTATTTTATATTTGAGCAATTCATACTTGGCGATTCTAATATACGATAAGCCAGGAACTGACTAAACTGAATTACTTTCAGACGATTCCTGCCTGCCGAACCTGAACGGCCATCATTCTTGGGCGCTCTCGACACTGAGACATGGAGATCTATATTTAGCTTCTCTTTGATGTGATGCTGCGCCAAACTGCGCCTTGATTATCATGCGAAAGAGTTTATGAATTTTCTCAGACATCGAGAGACAAGACGCACACTGTGGTCCGCGACGATCGCAATCGTGAGGATTAAATTCAGAGGGCTCTGGAAGTGTTCACTGCGGTCACTGCGGAACGGCTGATTGGTGACGTCGAACGGCAACGCGCACCTTAGTATAAAGTGACCTCAAGGGAACATGACGACACATAACGACTTGAATATGTCTTCCATGATCTCTCCTCAAGTTTTAATAGTGCGCTCTTTACATATTCTTCTTCAGATCATGCAACATTGATCATCTTTTGTAGGTTGGTTCGGGCCCGGCTGGCCTCGTACTCGCTTTGGCTCTGGCCAAGAATGGAATCTCTGTTCGGATCATTGAAAAGAACACCGAGCATCATGCAGCAGAGAGAGGGGCGGGTGTTATGGTGAGCTTTGCGTATTCGCCAATGATTGAAATTCTGACAAAAATCGAAGCCACGCACGCTAGAGATTGAGCACTTCTTGGGTGTTTGTGCAGATGTTCAACGCGTCGGACTCGGGGCGCCGGCCATGAACTTCTTTGATCTGGAGGATCCCCATCGTATCAAGAAGTCATTTGAGATGATCCAAAAAGTTGCTCCAACGCCCGCTTACCCAATTGTACGCTGCCCATCCTTTCAGGGATCTTACCATCGCTCACCTTATCCATGCAGACAGAACCCGTGTTGATTGGACAGTGGCTTCATCAGCAGATCCTTCGACAACATTTGGAAGAGCTAGGTTGTCATGTCGAGCTAGGTTGCATTTTGCAAACTATCGAACAGCAAGACGAGAGTGTCGTTGCACACCTGGTGAAAACAGTAGACGGGAAACAGTTGGAAGAAACAGTCCAGTCCGCTTATGTCGTCGGTGCTGATGGTGCTCATAGTAAGGACTACTCTTCCTTTACGCTTAGCAATATCACTAAGCTACGTTAGGCACTATCCGGAAAGCGCTCAATGTGAACTTTGTCGGGGGATCGCGAGACCTTCGGGTTTATCTTATCGACGCTCGTATTCAAGGAATGCCTGCAGAAGGCAAAGTGAGCTTAATCAGTGAAATCACTTGTGAAGTTGATGACAATGTTCGCGTTACAGGACTTTTACAGATGGGGAGATGAGGTTCATTATGTGTACGGTTTTGCTATGAAACATCTCTTCCGTTCGGACTAACCATGTTTCATCAGTGCGTCTATAAGGTATACCGTCCGGCCAGGTGTCTTCCAGATGCTTCTTGCCGGTGAACAAGTCGACTTTGATGCATTGAAGACGGGCTCAGTAGAGGCAGTACAATCAGCCTTCAGCACTCTCAGCGGCAGGAACGATTTAAAAGTCACGGAGATTTTGTCTCATGGAGAATGGCGGTATGATAGTGTTTCCTTCTTGGTCTCTAAGAACACGCTTCTGATTTCCTCTTGAAGTCCTAACATTCGCATCGCTGAGCATTTCGGCAGTGGCCGTGTATTCATTGTCGGGGGTAAGAATGAGTTCTGCGTCCTGCTCGGTGATAGATTTTTACCTATACCATGTTCTTCCTTCGCCAGATGCAGCCCATGTTCACCCTCCATCTGGAGGGCAAGGCCTTAATTCCAGTATTCAAGACTCCGTAAGTTCATTGTTCCTTGTTTTTCCTTTAGTATCACGATCCCTCAACTTTAATTTTACCTAGTTTAATCTGGCTTGGAAGCTCGTTCTTTCACTCAAGTCCCGTGCCTCGCCGACCTTGCTTGACTCATACGAATCAGAACGCTTACCAATCATAGCAGAGATGCTCCACATCACCACCGGATTATTCAACAAGATGACCTCCCGAAGGGAAACGCAGCACGGAATCGAGGCGGCTCATACCCAGGCTCAGGCGCAGAAAGAGGAGGACAGGGACAAAGCAGCATACTCGCGAGACTGGAAGCTTTTCCAGCTAGATCTGAATTATCGCTGGAGCGAGATTGTGTATGACGAGCGGTTTGCGAAGGACGAGAGCAGTGCCAATATTGAACGGAACGCGTATGGTGTCGCTGGGCATGACATTCGCGCAGGTGACCGTGCACCAGATGCTCCTGGTTTGGCAGATGTCACCGAGCACTCAAGTGGAAGTCCAACTACGCGACTATTCGATATCTTCAAGCCGACATTGCATACGGTGCTTGTTTTCACTGCAGAACCGTCTGCCGGGTCAATCGCAAACGTCCTAGCGCCTTTCTCTGGAATCTCAAAAGAGCTCGTCCAAATCGCTTTTATACTACCTTCAGGAGTGTCAAACCCTCACGTTGACCACCCTTCGTTGAACATAAAGCACACGTTTTACGACGCCCAAGGCCATGCTTATAAAGGGTACGGTCTACAACCTGAGGAGAAGGAAACGACAGTGGTGATAATAAGGCCAGATGCTGTGGTCGGTGCCTTCGCAAGAACCTCTGAGGGTATCGAGAAGTATCTGTCACTTGTATTTGCATGACTAAACGCCTTGCAAATATAGTTTATATATTTGTTGACTATTACGCATTATGGAAACAGTCCTGACGATAAAATGAGATGCTTTTTGAATGTAAACCCATTCAATTCGACGTTTCAATAAGTCTTCAGAAGGGGGAGGAAAACAAAACGCAGCCCCTACAACGTTTTTGTCATAGAAGCGTAACTATATCAGTTCAATGAGTCCGAAAAAGTCAGTCCGCAGAAATACTCTTGAATGAAAATAAGTATCGAGTAAATAATGGACTGGACATGTTGCGACAAGAGTGAAATTGTAGAGGGTCTTATGCTGTCGGATCATGGAACCAACACTTTTGGGTCTATCATATTCTTCGAAAACTTCCACATATCAGCCAGCCAATCCCAGTCTCTTTCAATCGATTGTCCAGTGAGAAAAACAGAACAGAGACGGGCTAGGTTTAGACTAGACTCCAGACCTCGCAGCGTCTCACGTAGTTCGGGAACATCGAACTTAAGTTCATGAATGTTCGAAAACGGACTGAGCAGCTCGATCAGGGTGCCACTCTCGAATACAAGGTCCGAGATGATCGAGAGGGAAGTGACGGATCGAAGTTCTTCAGCAACATCAGCTGCCGACTCCAGCCATTCTTTCAATTGTATCCTATGCGCGACGTAGAGTGTAAGACGAAAATCTTTGAGATTCGGCATCCTCAACGATAGCAGTATTTGACAGAGAGGTTCTGTTCCGCTGACAAGGTGCCACTGATCTTTTACGCGCTTCTCGAAGTTGGAGAGACTGAATGATGTGATGCTCGGTAGCTCTACAGTGCCCAGATCGGGCTCTAATTCGCGACAAAATGCTAATTGTAGAGTAAAGCTGTCGAGGTGCGGAGCGGCGGATAGTAATAGTGCAAGCTCTGCGACGTAACATCCTCTAAATTGATAGCAATAATAAAATGTCCGGAGGTTGAAGGTAGTCATTTCGGGAAGACGTTCTATTGCGGGCAATCGAGTAGTGTCAAGTTCGACGGTTGTAGCTTTGGGGAATCTCCACGCCAGCCAAAAGTGCTCTATGTGCCCGTCCTTATCGGTACCGAAAGCCAGGCGAACAAATTCGACGCGCGAAAATATCTCCTTACTTGAAGTACAGTTCAATAGTGAAGGGATCACATCACCGCAGAGATTCGCACGGAGTTCTCGCCAACGATTCTTCAGAGGAAAGATAGGTGACATCACATCGCCCACGTTCTGCACGGTAAGGTGAATGCGGACGGCAAGGGGTTTGTTTCGACTCCGCGCAATACGCTCCTCGAAACCCTCCCGAAGACAATAGTTATTGTCGATTGTTGTCCAGAACGTCGGCGTGTCCAAGACTGCTTGCCGAAACCCTCTCGAGACGCTCGAAAGCTGTTTGACCAGTTGATCCATCTTCTTCCGCCCAAACTTATCTTCACTATCCGTGCGAAGCAATTCGATTATGTCCATGAACGTCTCGTTCGGGAGAGACATGAGGCAGGTCCTGTCGCGCGCAACTTGCATCGCTAACCGCTAACAGTGGTTTCTATCGTCATGGGAGTCTGTCAGCAAAAGCAAGGAAACAGAATTGTCTGCAGGGACGCACTTTGATAATGCTATTTCTTCACAGCCGTATCGAATTTCAAATTTTGTACCTCCAGTTGGTTCTTTTGATGGTGGCTCGTGGAAAAAAGCCTGGGCCTCGCGAATACAGCGACTGTCTCCGATGAGATCTTCATGATCGGCGCAAAGGGATCAACACTTCAGCATTGATTGGGAGGGGAATTACATGTAAATAAAAGGATTTGCGGCACGTTCAACAATATCCTCTTGAGATTTAAAAAAAGTTGGCACAACGTTCCCAGCAGTTATGGAGGAAGTCAAGTAAACATACATCAAGACAAGAGAAGTCGTGTCAATATCGTCCAACAGTCTGGCATGTCCAAACAAACCTCTGGGATTCCCTAGAGATGTCCGAAAGGTACTTAATTTGTAGGTTCAGTTGTACCAACTCGCTCACCTTAATATCAGCACAAATCAGCTTGATGCTCGTTTTCAAACCCATAGAATTGGAACTTGGACGGATATCAACGTGAGCGAGTTGCCTACAATAGTCATATATTTTTCTTCTACCTCGGCAGAGATCTGAGAAAAGGAATGTCTAATTCAAAATTGTCATCATACGTACTGTTACTTCTTCTGCACAAGCCATTCTTCACAAAGAATTCGGAACGCTCGTTAGCCGAGATTAGTCTCGGATGGTCGACCATATTGTTCGTGGAAGATGTGGTCAGCATTTATTCTTCTAGAGAAGTAGTGTCTGATACTTTCGACGAAGCGTGAAGCTTTGGGCTGGGCTTTCCAAGATCAATCTTCACGAACGAGAATGTCTGTATAGTGATATTGCATGTCGCCGATTACAGGTCAAATGAGAAGATCTTCCCAGGTGTGCACAAGAAGTTACTTTGAGGGCCAATTTAAATATATACTAGCACACCTTGGCCCATCGGCGCGAACGGGTATGGGGATATGGTGCACGCGCAGCTTCTGTAATGTTCCTTCTGCAGTGTCACTTCAATAACATAGATCCTATCATGATGGTATGTCACAGGGCAAGCACACCCGGAAGGCAGAATCGTGGCTAGTCTCGGCTCCGTGACGCTAAACCCAAGGATCCCGATCTTTCCACTCGCCAACACCAGCCGAATCGAGCAGAGGCGCATCCAAGCATTCCACATCGTAGCATATCTCTTCTGCAACAAGCCTTCTCGCCTCCTCTTTCCCGTCCCAATCGTTCTCCTTCGCCCGACCTGCGTATACAAGGGACTGGAGGTGATCAAACCTGATCATAGAATCTACGCTTTCAAGTGTCTCTCGAATTTCAGGAACGTCAAGTTCGAGCGTTCTCACTTCGCGGAATGGGACGAGGAGGCGTTCCAGGGATGCCTTGTCAACTTTGAATTCGGAGACGACAGACAACCATGTCGTGCATCGGAGCGCTTCCGTGACAGAGGATACGTGCTCGAACCAATTGATTATACGGTCTTCATCTGCCAAGTAAAGATAGAGATGGAAATCTTCGAGCTTCGGTATCTCGAGCGACGAAAGTATTTGACAGAGGTGTCCAGTGCCGTGCCGCCTTTCCCAATCATCTCCGCTAATGCTCGCGTCGTAGTTAGAAAGGACAAGTTTCGTGACATTAGGGAGGTGTACGCCCGGTAAAGCATCTCGAATTGGGAGGGTACAATACGATAATTTTAAGGAAAGGTGTTCGAGACGTGGCGCAGATTTCAAGAAATCTATAAGATGTTCGTACAATTGCCCCTCATGCTTCGAATAGGCATGTATCGTCTCGAGTCTGAATGTGATCAGATTATCGAAGAGACCTGGAGGTGGAATTGCATCTACCAACTCCAAGACGGTGGTACTGGGAAATTTCCATTGTTGGAAGAAGTTATCCGACCTATCTTCAGGAGTAAACTCCAAGTGGAGTGATTCCAGGACCGGAAACTCTATTTGAGGGTAATCATCTGCAATCTTTTCCGCGTTCGAAGAGAACCTGGTAGAAAATTCTTGCCACCGATGCTTCAGAGGAAGCATGCGTGAAAGCGCTTTGTGCATCACCCGCTGCAGTAATCCCCTACGTCCCAGGTCAATGTGTACGGAAAGCGGTTCGTTCTTGCTCCTTGCTAAACGCTCCTCGAAGCTAGCACGGACGCAATACATGTCATCGACTCTTGTCCAGAATGCCTCGGTGTTCAGCACAGATTCCCGAAATTCTTTTGAAACACTGGAAAGTCGTCCAATGAGCAGATCCATTTTGCGCCTCCCGACCTCCTCTCTGCTATCAGCGCACAGTATCTTGATGATTTCTTCGAATATCTCGGTTGGCAGCGACATAAAATCGACACGTGGCAAATGATCAAGCCTTGCACCCTGAGATGACGCTGCGTTGTTTCTGTTACCACACTACGTGAGCAAGGCAAAAACAAAAAAAGCTTGACAAAGACTCACTGCATCGGCCCAGCTTCATGCAGGATTAAAGCATCGAGGCAGAGGGACGACACTTGCAGATTGGGCATGTGCTCCGCCATACTAGGTAAACGGCACCGTTGTGTGCAGGAAGGTGGGAGAAAGCTACAGGCTGCAGCACCTGTTTATGTATAATATCTGTGTCTGCTAGCATCATCACATCAAATTCGAGCGCGTCAGTAGTCACAATAGAAACACGACATCATCTCGGATCACAGCCCACCCGTAGAACTACTGTTGGACATCCCCTGGGAGGCGTGCAGATTCAAGTCAAAGCTGGCTGAAACCTATTCATATGAGATGGTCGCCATGCACGGAAGTGATCAAGGTGGTAAGGGAAACGGAAACCGATGGAGAGGCCGGCCCTAAATCGACCCTCGGGTATCTCGAGAGAGGAGCTTTCGATGTACCAGTTTGACAAGTAGACTTTTCATTTTTTTAGAATAGGCTAACATCCATACCTTCCCGGAGATATCTTATCTCTAATTTGAACAACTTCGCCGTGCAAAATGATGATCCATTAGATTCTGCTCCTTCCGCGGATGAGGTGATGATCATCGAAGGAATAACCATTATGGTCACTGATGTCTGATTTTACCTCAAGATCCAAGTCAAACAGAAAACAGTCGCAATCAGGTGGTGTGTACTTGTTGCCTGTTACAGCAGAATATATCTCCGACCCAAATCGCATATAGATGACTCACTTCGCCGACAAATGGCGTTCGTTTTTCTTTCTTACCAGCCATCAAGCGACGCCAACGGTAAGTCGATATCCACCTGAAGCTCTGTCGCCATATTTTGGTGGTTGACGAGCGTCAGACAGAATGTGGTCGCATAATACGTGCCAGTGCCTCGACTGCTTGTCAAATCGTACATAACGACGGCACGATGGCGCAGAATCCGTCTCAGGGTATACACAAGCTTCCCGACGAAACCATTTTGGATATCATGGAGCAAACGGTGTCCACGTATCACGATGCTGTTAGTTTGGTACTTGTTTGTTCGCGTCTCAAATCAATTGCGGCCTCGCCGACAGTTTGGGCGAATTGTAAATTGTCAATGGATTTGAGCCAGGAGCAGATCTCAGCCATCGTCCGTCGGAGTCGAGGATTACCACTTCGAACCAGTATAATCTTTGATGAAGATGACGAACGCTGGACGGGTCACTCTTCTGATGCGGAGAAAGTTCTCCGATACAGCGAGCTCTTTGAGGACCTCTACATATTTCTTCCTCTATACTTTGACGAGCAATGGAGGTCACTGCACGTGGATTATCCAATGCCGCGGCTTCTACATCTTCAGACAACGTTCATGCCTCGACCGATCGCCGGCAACAAGATAACTCAGTGTTGTGTTGTGTTGAACGATGACGAACCGTACCCCACAATGTTCGAGTTCCTTGCTTCAGTCCCTCTACTACACACTCAACATCCACATCGTATCATTTTATCATCGGTACTTGGATTTGGATTCACTGCGTCAGACCGTGACTTTCTGCAGGCTCAAACGGATGGAAGTCATTGGGTCTTACTGCCAATTACTCGTCAACGTATTTGACAACTTAGTCCTTGATAGTCTCACGGACCTCATAATCGTTTTCAACTGGGCGTCGAATTTGAGTGCATCGCAAGCAGCGACGGTCGCTCGTGCAGCCTCCAGATACCAATCCCTGGAAAGGCTTCTGGTCAAAATCAAAGGATGCTTTGGCAGTGATGCCTCCAAATCATTCTCAGAAGACACCACTATTGACAGTTTCGAATCCGCATTATTATCAAACGTCTCGAACGGCCTCAAAGAGCTTAAACTGATCGTTCCTCCGCGTCGTTCAACCACCAGGTGGAGCTATCGGCAGGGCAGTTACAGTTCCCCGGACAGCGTTGACGTCGCGATCAGTTGCGGGAAAGACCTATCAACTGACGCGTTTCTTGAAATTATTAAGTGTGCGTGCCGGGGCACGTCGAAGCCGCAGAGGATTTCAGCCATACTGTGTCCCGGGGTTGACAGCAATCGAATTAGCGAAGCTTATCCCGAAGCTCATGTTTTAGTGCCACCGATAGATACACAAATTGCTAGCAATTTCGTCGGTGAGCATGGGCTTTTCTGTGTATTCTTTCTCTGACTTTCGTGACACAGGCGTGATGGTCCTCTTAAGAAGGATTGTTCAGTATCTTTGATACTTCAGCCCCACGCAGTACGTTAGCTTTCATGAGGTGGCTCGTATAGGTTGGATAGTACACTGCTTTACACAACCTTCATCTTGCCATTAAAATTCATCGATATGCTATCCGACTGATGTGTAAATGTGTACTCGATTCTGACCACATGTCCTAGTCATGATAGTTGTTCGCCAAATCCTTCACAATCCCTTCTGTCCAATTGAAATACTACTATGCAGTCAGTTCTCTCCCTCTGCCTTTCTTATATAGGCGAACTGTCGTGAGCAAACCGGGTTGGGATGTTCATGCGCTATGAGTTACTATCAAACGTCCAGAATTATGAATGTACTTGACAGTTGTTTTGATTTTGCCTCCTTGTAGAAGAATAGAGCGAGCCGAGGACAAATAAATAAATTACTAATTCAAGAGGAAAAGCAACGGATAATAGAAGCAAAACATCCTTCTACTGTAAATCATCTATCGACACACTAAACAATGACCGCAGATAAATCCGAAAATAGGCTAACGCTACGACAACAATCGCACAACATCAGGATAATCGAGGAACATGAAATACAGTATCAACATGTGTGTCGGACAGTTCGCACAGTATATTCATCTCGGCGTCCCCCTTTCGCTGTCCGTATTTTCTCCTGTGAATCCAAAGAAACGTGAGTCCTGAAGAATCGTACGCCACGCCTCCATGTCCTGCGGCAGGAGAGGCAGCACACTCTCCTGACCGCATGAGGCGCGCATGTCGAAGCTGACATCGAAATCCGAAGTGAAGAACCTTCCCGGCGATGGAGTGTTGAACAAGAAAGGATCGCCATGGAAAGTCGGTGCATCCGAAGTCGGCTGAAGCTCTGAGGCGTCGCCGATGGTACCAGAACTCGGGCCTGGTAAGCTGCCATCGCCCAACAAATCAGAAAAGGTCGTATATGTGCTGAACACATCGGAATTGCCCCCTACGGATGAACCAAATAGATTGGAGTTGAAGGCTTGATTACCTGGACTTCCGCCCTCGAAAACATGGCCATCAGATCTTCCGTCAAAAGAGGCACCAACGCTTTCCATCTCAAAGTTATGTTCTTGTCCTGACTCGACTGCTACCGTGTGGAAAGAGTCCGTGTCAGTCTCCATACGGTACACATCGTCGTTTGCCAGGCTGCGACCAGGTAATGTTGTAAGCGGACTCGAAGTGTCGCTCTGCCTAGCGTAAGCAGCAGAAACGCCAGTAAACGGCATCGAGGACTGAGAAGCGGAGGAAGTGTTTGATTGTGCCGTCGTCGATAGCCCTGACTCGTGCCTCAAGTTCTGCAGAATCGCAGGCGCAGTTCCGAATTCACCGTCAAAACTTTTCTTCACCAATCGCCCGAGAGTCGCAGTGGAATCGAATTCTTGGCCGTTGTTCTTGGTGTTTGGAGGGGTCTGGATAGGAGAAATTTGCGACGAGATATCGTGCCCATGTTTAGCGAGTGCCTCCAGTGCTTGCTCCCGCAATCGAGTCACGATCGGCTACGCAAGCGCGCGAGACAACGTAAGATAAAATCTCTACCAGTATAATATTGTACATGGACGCACCACTGAAGCATTGATCACGGGATGCATAGGAGCTCTCGTGAACATCTCGTACCCAAGATTAAAGTGAATGTAAGCTTGCGGCGCCAGTGCGGATGCTGTACCACAAGCAGCAACAGAACCAAGTATGACTGTAGCATGCAATGCTTGAGCTAAAATCGGCCAGCATCGCAACAAGAAAAGTTCTTTCTGATCAAACTGCTTCCGTACGAAATGGACCATTGAAGCTGCAGCACGGTACATCGAAAGGAAGCTAGGGCCGAAGCGGGTTCGTACAGGGTTAGTCGGGTCTTCGATTAGCGCTCTGGCAAAGAAACTGCGATGTAAAAGGAGAAGTGCTTGAAACAAGGAAGGTGTCTAAATAAGCGAAAGATCGACAACTCGACAGACTCCACTCACAGGAATCTTTAAACATGCTCAATTGCAATTGACTATGGATAATACCCAGATGGCCCTCGTCACTGTCCGGTTTCAACTCATGACATGGCAACCGAAGAATTCCTTGAGGATCGTATTGCCGTATCTTCTGGTCGAGAGAAAGAATCTCAGAATATTTGACGGCACGCGTCGCACCAAGTTTGTCGCTGACTTCCGTCATTATTTCTTTCAGGAAGCGGAATCGTATCTGCCAAATCGCTTGCGGTTTCTGTCAGACGTGGACGTGCGTCAGTATGTTAAATACATACAGTCAAGCCTCTCGGATCGGCCTTCAAAGTCCGACGACTCGATATCTTCCGGCAGTTCACAGTCGATAACTTGACGGGGGAATGTTGCCGGCCGTCCAGTTACATGGTTCTTAGTAAATTAGTGAGTCAATGTGCATTCTCATACATGACCAACATACTCGGAACAAATCTATAGAGTGAAGCTCCCAAAACGCCCGTCTCCTCCGTTGAACGACTTTGGGAGGGAGGTCAAAATGAGAAGGATCCCGATCTAAGCAGACATAGTCAGAGAGTAAATGATCGGCGAGCATCAATACCGACTTAGACCGATCTACAACGACCATAGAACGTTCAGGCTCGAAACCAAGACTAGCAAAAAGTAGAAATAATAAACTCACAGATGCAGCAAGTGAGAGGCTAAAGCTCAATATCTTCCATGTTCCCTCCAGTCCCTTCCTTCGACAAGAAAATAGATTATACGCCGCAAGAAGTGCAATGGCTTCTACAGCATGAAGACCGGCCCCTTCAAAGACAGGCTTCAGGCTTAGCGCCGTGCGAGAGAGTTGATAATATAGTTCGCCCTCGTCATTCCATGGCGGAAGCGTCATGTCTGCGACCGCACCCACAGCAAAGATGGAGAGCAGTAGACCCAGCGCATGTGGGTCTGTTCGCGTATGACCTCCGGAAGAATCACTAGAAGTTCCCGAGCAGCTTGAAACAGAATGCGGACGTCTCCTTTTGTAAACTAAAGGGATGAGTTCCTCCATGATTTCCTCCCGCTCCACAGGTCGGAAAAACCATGAAAGGTTCGTAAGGTAGGCCTCCACGAGCGCCGTGGCGCGATTATAAGGAGGCAACATCTCCTCGATGCATTTCTGAAGCTCGGGTACTGGGAGATAGAGAGGAGTAAATGGAAATGTCTTGCTTAGATATGAAACATGCGGAGGGAGGGTCAACTGCGGCTCTGATTGTGCGTCGATTTCCGAAGATACCAACTTGCGCTTTAGTACGATCAGCACACGAGATACAAACAGTTATCAAAAGGCTTACAGTCAGTACATCGTGCTAGAATTAGTGTGTGAGCAAAACGAGGCCGTCCAGAAATAATAGAATAACATACTGTTGGTCCCGTATATCCATAATACACTTCCGCGCCTCCGTTACTGACGGCCAAAGTGCCAAACTGATCAGCAAGGTCTGCATCAGCCGCATCTTCATCCTTCTCTGCGGAGAACAGAGTTGCACCGCTCTTGATTTGTAGCAAGTCCTCGGCAAGTAGCGGATGAGGAGCACTGGAGACGGCACTATGGGAAATCTGAAGAGCATCTTCGAGCTGACGTATCCTCTTGCTCAACTCTGCGATCTTGGAGTCATTGATAGTCGAGACGGGTGCACTATATTTCGTGCCATGGGTAGGAGCGAGCGTCCCTACAAAAGATTTAAAGAATTTGAGTTATGATGGCTCTGCTGCCTGTCCCTGATCAAGACTGACCATTTGGACAGATTGACTGGCAGCCTTTTCGCACGCATGTACTGCATGGGATCTAATTTCGTCTGTTTTGTATAGAAGACGGTGTAAAAAAGCAAAGCAGACGCACGGTTTTGTCGCATTTAAGCTTATGTCTGCGACCATGCATGAGTGGACCAATCAGCGCAAGGGCGTGAGACAAGAACGTGTACTCACCTCCGACATTCAGCACAAGATATTTCACCGCGCGCTCGACGATTCTCTATCGAATCTTTTGGTTTTACGATCCTGTGCGATGGTGGCATCTCGCATGACTGAGCTGATGGCTGGATGAATGATAAAAATAATAATGGGGAGGTGGCGGCTGCGGCTTACGCGACACTGGGAAGAAGCATTACGCAACCAATACGGCACTGGACCGTGACTCATCCGGTCCTCCGGTCCTTCTTTCTCATCCATTATCATCTCCGCACCGCCATCGCACTTTTCGTCCTCTCATTAAGCATCGTCTTCGGCTCTTTCGTATCGTCCATGTATGTAATCACTTGACGTTAGAGAGAGAAATAAATTCTGCACTAGAACCATAACTCAGCCATAAAATGCGATCATGTTTAACTCCCGATGGCTCACCTTGAACATCTTGGGAATACCTGTGGATGCGATTTTTTTTTTATATCTGTGGCATCTTGGTCGTGTGTTCGCGTACAGCTGAAAAGCATCTCCCCGTCACGTTACATGGTCGTCATTTATTGAATCACATGTGCGTACATGCAATAATATTTGAAGAAACGTCCTTCAAAACTTTGTGATCTTATCTCTATTGCACATACAATTGCCTCTTCATTCCATACTACGCCCAAAAGCTTGATGCTTTGACCGTAAAGGAGCACGTTCGGTCACGTTCCACTTTGCGCCTCGCACATGACATTCAAAATTTCCTTGATTCTGGTATGTATTTGACAAATCACAACATCGGACTGAACATTCAATCAGGCATGCTCTCCCTGGAATAGAGAAGACGGTGCACCTACCGATCAAACAATTAAATCTGTCGCCATCGCCGGGCTCGTCAATCTACCAGTTCTTGGCAAGTCTCGAGTAAGTAAGCAGTTATTAGGTATTATATTATTGTCCAGTCAATTCGAGGCGTCGGTTCTGGCTTTCACCGTTTATCCGTCCAATACTCATGCACAGTAAACTTACACGATAGCAAGATGGATCGCCGCCAAACAAGCTCGTTAACGGTTCAACGGATCCAAAGCAAGCATCATCGTTAAACAAGAAATTTCGCTGAGGCTTTGTTCTTCTTGCTAATCACGCAGCACAGAAGAGGCTGGTCAATGGCCACACTCAGCTACTTTGTCATACTGGCACGAGAGCTTTCATGCAAGGAAAACGGATGCTGCCAAAGTAACTCTGAGACTTTCTTACTTCTTCATGCTTTCTCCTCTCGCTTGGTACCAACAACGCCGCTTGCTCCCTAGGAGTACTAGTATTAGTTACCGCTCGAATTTGCATAGACATACAAGAATCTATCAGCAGTCGTCCTGTTTCACACTTTTGCAGACAGACGGGCGCATTCACAGTCTTGCAGCCAATTCCGACTCTTCGTATTGTATATTCATGACCTAGCTATTTACCTGTATTCTTTTAGAATCACGATATGAACTTGCTTCATGTATTACACATTACACTGACAGCATCACGTTGAGAGAGAAAAATTCACCGCCTCCGGGCTCGTCTTCCGAAGTGTGATCGCGCAGGTTCCCTCATCCTGTATATGCATTGTGGGTTCTTCTATGACTCCACATTCATTCCGCGAGGCTTACGTCGCAAAATTTCACCGGAGGAAGAAACTGAAAACAAGACCCGACTAAGCAGGCTTTACAGCTAGTTGCAAAATTGTTGGCAATCACGTGATTTCACCACTTTTCTCGCCATGAGAGCTCAAAACACAGATAAAATCATATCTCACCCAAATCTCAACGGTTTCACATCATCTAAGTTGCTAAATTCATCTTTTCGAAAGGGCTTTCGCTTAGGAAAAATGATCGAGAAAATAGAGCAAAAAAGGACCCCAAAATGGCGAAACTATCGTTTTTTGCCTCTTCCTTGCATGTGCATTTTTTCTGTGATCCCTGCTGGTCCAGAACCTCCCCAAAGCTATCCAGAATGATAATATGATTATAAAATGAATTTACAGACTGAGTTTGAGTTGAATTGTATACCAGAATGTGCTGCTTTTAGGCATGCCTGAATTACTCAAAACTCATCATTTCCCCCTAGCCTCCCAGGCTCCAGGAAAAATTCTTACAGGCCAGATTCATGCATGTAAATTCATTTTAGGTGTAATAGACTAGAGTTGTGCACTAGCTAGGGCCTCAGCATCCACTGGTGAGCTGGGCTGAACAAGTATTTCTAGTTGTATGCACTATTCTAGACAGCATCTCCCCAGCTCACCAGTGGATGCTGAGGCCCTAGCTAGTGCACAAGCCTAGTCTATTACACCTAAAATGAATTTACATGCATGAATCTGGCCTGTAAGAATTTTAACTGGAGCCTGGGAGGCTAGGGGGAAATGATGAGTTTTGAGTAATTCAGGCATGCCTCAAAGCAGCACATTCTGGTATACAATTCAACTCAAACTCAGTCTGTAAATTCATTTTATAATCATATTATCATTCTGGATAGCTTTGGGGAGGTGCTGGACCAGCAGGGATCACAGAAAAAAATGCACATGCAAGGAAGAGGCAAAAAACGATAGTTTTGCCATTTTGGGGTCCTTTTTTGCTCTATTTTCTCGATCATTTTTCCTAAACGAAAGCCCTTTCGAAAAGATGAATTTAGCAACTTAGATGATGTGAAACCGTTGAGATTTGGGTGAGATATGATTTTATCTGTGTTTTGAGGTGATCATGGCAGAAAAGTGGTGAAATCACGTGATTGCCAACAATTTTGCAACTAAGGTAGGGAAAGTATAAACTCGACTAGCTGTCACATGTGACTGATGACCCTGAAAGTCCCTGATTTAGCCTAATTAGGAAGGACCCTAGCGGCAAAAATCTCGAGGTCAGATATCCCGGTACTTGTTGAACACCAAAATATCATAGCATTTGTCTACCAATGTGTTTTAATGTATGATAGAATGCTTTTTATGATGTTTAAGCAAGTCTATGCTGAGTTCCAAGCACCATAAGAAATGACTCTTACTAATAACGGTTAACTAAGCATAAAATTACTATATATAGGCAGTATTAGTCACTCGGAGTTTTCCGGGACACGGCAAAAGTCCAGAGGTCAAAATTTCAAAAATTTCTGAAACTTCGCCAGGATGGTGGAAAATGAATCCTGAGCCATTTGGTACAAAAACATTTGTTTCCTTAATTGGTCGGCCAAATCTTAGTATTTTTGAAATTTAAAAACATATATCTGTAGATATCTACAATCCAAAGACATGTATGCAGGACAAATGTATGCTTCTGAGGTGTGGGAGGCAGAATTAAAGAGTTGTGTTGTTGTGCCAAATGAGGAAGGTCAGGGTCGCGCGACGCGCGTCACAGCTAGTCGAGTTTATACTTTCCCTACCTTAGCTGTAAGTACTATTTCTGGGTATGAGCCTTTCATGCGTTTTGCGAGTTTCATCATGCCACGGGTTCGCATAAGTAGCCAAGCCCACCGCTCATTCCACACATGTAAGAGACTTCTGAATAACACGGAGTTAACAGACCTCCGAATGTCGTTCACTCGTGCCTTCAATGGAGGTTCCCCATCCCTAGATCCATCTATTCGGCTTTAATATCTGTGGACACGTAAGTCTACTTTACTCAGTTGCGAGACCTATCGCTAGGTCGCAAACGTACTCTATTGTAGACACGAAAGAAAGGAATGTTTTCTTGGCAGGATTTGAAGTAGAACATGATTTAAGCAGCACAGAGATGATAGATCGCTGTAAGTAATAATCCCTTTTCGGTTGCCCTCCGTCTGCTATTGCAGCAGCATGGAATTCTATGAAAACTCAATACATGGAATCGTGAGCGACTGCTCGGATACACTACATTCATTCTATATATACACACTATTGCAGTTCGAACAAAACATGGTACATGTTCATAGCGCAATTCAAGGCTGAACTGGACTACCAGATTTCAATCCACCAGCATCCTTCGCCTGAGGTCCCTCGTCTGCCTTCGGTACATTCCTCGAGGCTTCTCGTTTCGTGTTTCCATACCCCATCTTCTGGTCCTTCTGCTCGGGCTTCTCGCCGTTATTCGTCTCGACCGGGGCCTCGTACGGCTCGTCTTTGCTGACGGTGGCATACTCTTTCTGTGGGTCTGCCCATTGCTGGTGCGGTCTGTGCGTCGCCTCGCTTGTTCCATCAACACGGAAAGTCTTATCCGAAGCGGGAGGGCTCTCGTCCACTTCCTTGAAGTAGCTCTCTGCAGTATGCTCCGTACCCGCTCCACTTCCCTTTCCCTTGCCAGCTTCATCCCGCAACAAAGCCGATGTATGTAATTTACGTTTTCCGTTTTCTCTACTACCCTTCGCCCCGGGGGAAGACGTTTGTCCGGATGACGAGTCAAACTTGTGGGAGGGTAATTCAGGCTCCGGCGCAGCGTTGCCTTTGCCCATATCACAACCTTCCTGCCCAACCTGCGAAGACTTTGCATGTTTCAAATGCGGATTCTGCTCGAGCAGGGTATCTTCCTCCGGATCGCGTGCTGCATTGGGTGCCTGGCCCTTTGTCCTTGTCACCAAAAGCACGCGACGCGACGTGTGAAGAGCGCGGACGCGGCCGACTGGCACGTTTGCAGCAAAGACGCGAGGAAAGTACATAACGAGAGACTCCGAGTACAGTGGTAGTGAGAAGAGAGTCGTCGGCTTAACTAGATAGAATACGTTGACGCTCTCTCCTCCTTACAATAATGTGATGTCATATTCGGGAGCGTCGATCATGCCGATCATTCTCTCAGGGTCACAGACTGAACGGCAAAGATCTAGTAATTAGTATCTATTCCCACCCGTCGGTCTACTAGTAATGACTTTACCATCAACATCGAACCCACAAGCCTCTTGATGGCTTTCGCTGTCTGCACGATGGCTGATCGGGGCTGTGAAGCCACATTGTGTGCCTTTCAGAACATCATTCAAGTAGCTTCTGCTAACGCACAACGATAGCGGCATCATTAACAAAACAACTCGAGAGACGAGCGACCAATCCTCCGCTAAGCCCGGCCTCATGTCTCTCCCGAACGAGACCATCATGGAGATAATCGGATCGGCTCTCGTGGACATTCAAGATGAGGTTGGGAGAGCCAAGACGGATCAGTTGATCAAGCAGCTTTCGAGCATCTCGAGGTTGTTTCGTCAAGCCGTCCTGGGCACGCCAGCGTTCTGGACGAGAATCGACAACAATTTCTTTCTCGAAGGAGGTTTCGAGAAGCGACTAGCGCGAGCCACGGATCGCTTGCTATCTGCACATATACACCTGGACTCGGAAAACGCGAAGCTCATTTTATCTCGGCTTCTGCCTTTACAAGATCGCATTGGAGAGCTTCGCGCGAACCTCCAGTTATCCTTGTTTTCTATGCATGGATTCGAGGAAGCCAATTTTCCGTGCCTCCATTATCTCAACTTGAAATTCGGCGGCACTGCCCCGAGCGTGTTCTACGATAGCTGGAGATATCCGAATGCTAGAATTGTCGAACTTTATGGTCCAATCACTCCTCCTCGTCCAGAAAGTTTCCCAGAAATAACTGTGCTTAAAGTAATTCCTTCCAGATACTCTTCAGCCCCTTCATTTTCAAGTGCGCTTCTGGGATTTCTGAATGCTACAAGCTATCTAAAAAGCTTGACTATTCAAACATCGCTTTCTTATTCTTACAATGATCTCTGGCGCACGGATGACCTTGCCATTACCGAGTTGCCTAGCGTCTCGACCTTCCACCTCTCCAATTACGAGACAGGCGCGAATTCTTCGCTTTGCGGCGTGACATCTCTTTGTCGAATGCTCAAATCGCTCAGGATGCCGATTCTCGAAGAATTCCATCTCTGCCTTTACCTTACCGAGAAAGAAGCCCTTACTCAATGGTTGAACGCGCAAGCACATATGGAGGAAGTGCTCCAAAGTGTGACATCCTTTTCAATCATCTCGAGACTCGTGCTAGGGAGTTCCTCTCTTACCCAGATTTTGGCCCCATTTTCAAACATTCGAACGCTCGAACTTCGCGTGCGTGGTGTAGAATCGACACTGGCTGCCTTAGATTTGAGGATTGGGCTAGATAAGCTCATGACTCACGGTCCTCACGAAGGACTGAAAGTGAACAATTGGAGTTGGAAGGCCGAGTCATGGAAATGTACGCGGAAAAGGATGGACCTCGGCATATCGGTTACGGCTCGAGAGTTAGATTCACTTCCATGATTCCGTGACGGTTCGTTCTTGTTGCAGAATCATCCTCAACGTTTGGTATACTTATATCCTTACTGTCCCCATTTCTGATCTAAACTGACATTTACTGCTCTTATCTGATATTCCAGACTCCTTCCACGCCCTAGCAATTTTACGAAAGACAGCCGTCAGCTTCGTAAACGTTGTGTCCCAGAAAGACAGAATGCCGTCGTGCTGCCAGTGATTGCGGACATAAACTTGATACCGAACATAGCACACATAGCTCGGCTTCGCGGAAGATACTGCCAGAGTCTGTCAGGGCCGAACCCGAAACTGTTACCATCATTGTATTTCGCCTTGTCCACACTTCCGGATTAGTTCCCTTCATTTTTTCATGTTGCTGCCGGAGCGGGTCTAAATGTTTGCGGTGTACCAAAGGATGCCGCCAGAGATACTTTCCAGAGCATCACTTATTTGTCGCATATAAGGACCAATCCGACTCGCTGCTTCTGTAATAGATATTTCTGATATTCTTTCACGTCTAAATGAGCTCGCTTCATTATAATGGTCCGCAATAGATCCTTTGTTGTGGATTGTGACTTTATTTGAAAAACAGAGGCGTTCTGAGTCGCTCTGTATATATGAATGAATGAAACCTACCGCCATTCTCCGCGGGGCAAAACTTCGACTACCTATATATCCGTCCTACCGCTAAGCACGTTAAAGGTCGATAGCATGGCTGAAACGGAACCTGATTTTAATGACTTTGCGACACGGTGTGGGTCGTTCGGATCGAAGGTTTTCAAAAGCGGTGCTCCAAGACTGGAGCGCTTGACATAATCATAGACTCCAAGAAGTGCTCAACCTCTAAGGTGCGAGACTTCGATACCGGCAGTCACGAAAACGCAAAAAGGGATGTGCATCGAACTTACTGCAACACGCAATTCGCCTCTCACTGCTAAGATGCTCGGTGACCATATCTTCAGAAAGGTCAAGAAGTGGTAAAGCCTCAGCGGAAGGGCCTCGACGAACTTTACGGCAAAAAAAAAATGAAAAGGGATTTGTACTACAGCTCAAGCAATCCAAATGGGGTCCGCGAAGTTCTAGCCTTCTATTTTGCAGGTGGATATCTAAGAGTAAATGAGAGAGTCGAAATAAAGATACGGTATGCAAGCCCAGACGAGAAAATGAGATAGTACAGAATGGTACTAGCATAAGACTGAAAACCTAATATGCAATCATGTATGTACAAAAAGAAAGTGCAGAAAGAAAATAACAGGTGCGGTGTGTGTATGGTTTATCTATGTGAAAGAGCGGAAAAGGTCCCAAAACCAATCAACGATACTTAACCAACGGATTATGAGAGAAAGAGTTGGAAATAAAGCATTGTCGGTCAACTACTACGTTCCCGAAGTACGTCGCCCCCGTTTTTCTCGGTACTCGACAGAGGCGTACCATGCACCGCCGATGATGGTGAGAACGATGCCTAGGGCGTTCAGCGGCGTGATAGTGAGGTCGAAGAGGAAGACAGCGAAGACGATTGTAAGGACTTGCTTGACGTTTGCTATTTTCATGGAAATCAGTATCAAGTTGATTGGTGAGTTGATTTGCAGGGAGGAACACACCAGCAACAGTCATACTAAGCGCCCCAACTTTCTTGTTCGCTGTAAAGCTCACAACGTTCAGCGCAAACGCAAGCATTCCATTCGTTAGCAATGCCAGTACTCTTCCGAGTCCCATCTCTCTTGCGGATGCAGCACGCACACGTTCAAGCTCACCCGAAAGCAGAGCAACAAAAACACATTGCACAAATGCCAAAGGAGACATTCGCGAGAGCAGATCTAGCGGATGTAGTTGCAGGCGTACCCGCGTTCGCACAGGGAGAGCTGCTCCTACGGATGACGCACGGTGGTGTCCAAGAGAGGAAGATGATGATGAAGGTGAGTTGCCACCGGAGCTGCTGTTGCTCGGAGATGGCGTTTGAAGGACATTCGTGAAGACTGTCTTCAGGGCAGCAAGGAAGGTACCGAGTAGGGTGAGGAGAAGCCCCCACGTTGTAAAGTAGTAGTCACCAAAGGTACTATCAGAGGGGAAGAAAATCAAAAGATGTGACAACCGAGGTCGCGGGGTGATCACTTACGCAAACCCGACTCCAGCAATCACAGGCAAGAGGGACACCAACTTCTTCGCTGTGTACCGAGTACTCAAGAAGGCGTACGAGATCGCCATGACAAAAATAGGCGTCGCCGCACGCACGACTTGGTGGAACTGCCGAGGACAGATTCCGCGAAGCTCAGTCAGAAGCACAGCCCGAAAATAACAAGATCGTCGCTAAATACGTACTGGGACAGTCACCAATCCAAGACTCAGGTTGCTAACAGCAATGTTGACGGTGTAAAGCACGCTGAAAGCGACCAGGACGGCGCTTTCAGACGTTGATAGAGTGCGAGGCTCAAAGACGCCGCGTTCCATCAGAATATACCCACCCACCGCACCACATAGCGCATGGAGCGCCGTAAGCGTATATGGAAATGGAAATCTCACAAGGACAAATTTATTGTAGAGAGTCAAGCTGAGGTTCGAGAGGAAGTAGAGTGTGAGCCACAGCGCCTGGCTACCAGACACCGCGGACGATGGTAATGCTGATGGCGGCCGAGCATGTCTCGAGTTGCGGTGGTCCATTTGCTCTGAACCGATAGATTCGGCGAGTTCAGACTTTGAAAAAGAAAATGGAGCGGGCACTAGCGGCACTTGATCCTGGACATCGTGTCGGGTGTCTGTTGTCGTCGTCGACCAGGCAAAAGGGAGAGTCGTCGGTGACCAGGACGAAAGAACGTCACGCAAGTTGCGTTCCATGAATGATTTAGAATAATTCCGATTTCTGTCGCTGTGGGCCATCTCAATATTGTGTAAAGCGGCCTCGTTTTTCCTGAATTTTACTCACTGTTACATGCAATCGTGGGCGTGGATGGTGGTGAAGAACAAGGATGTAAAGACGCGGCGGAGGCAACACGTGTGACCGGTGCAGTTACCAACTTGTCTTCATCAAACCACGACCATCCGGCTCGGTCAGTTTTTATCTCGTTGCTTTCTTTCAAGAGCAACTGCTGATATACAGTATCATTCAAAGCAACTTGGAATGGCCCTCAACTTGAAACAACTTTCAGACGCCGTCAAGATCCTCGATACGAATCTAAGAAATGCTTTCTTCCCTGGAGGTGTTTTCTGCAGTTTGAATGAGTGAAACTACCTTCACTGTGACTGTTTCCGATCTATAGCACTTACAGTAATTTACAGCTCACTCCAATCTCCTCAGGAAAAACTCGGGAGCATTCACACTTGTCTGAGACTAATGAAGGACCTCCATGCTACACTTGACTCAGTGTTTACGACGGTTCGAGAGAAGGCCCCGAGGGTTGAACGGCATCATAATCTGATGACTCTTCCCGATGAAATTCTATCATACATAATTAAGATTGCTTGCGAAGATGCTTGTGAGTTGGGTGGCGGGATTTCGGGGCGTAATGGAATGGATAGGGTGGTGGTAAAACTTTCTCTGGTCTCACGCAGATTCCGGAATGCGGTCATCAACACTCCCTCCCTTTGGACATGTATTGACAACCGCTATTGTCTGGCCACCGATTTAGATGAACGCATTGAACGAAGCAAACGCTTGCCGCTTACATTGCTCATCAATTTCAAGAAAAGTGATCAGGAACGACTGAACATACTCTCGCGGATAATGTCGATTAAGGATCGATGCCAACGCTTTCGCGCACGCGTGGATGCTAACACCGCGAATGAAGTACCTGCTGCAGAATTCTCATCAGTAGAATCTCTCGACTTGTACTTTTCTTCCCGCTGCAGCAGGAACGACTGGAGCCGAGTTTTCAATAAGTGGGCTTTCCCGAATGTTACGTCCCTTCGGATTGACGGGGCGATTCCTCCACCAGGCCTCTTCCCCAATGTGATCACATGTACACTTTCTTACGACCCAGAATCAATGGGCGCCGGTAATTTCTCGAGACTCCTACAAATGCTCGTGTCCATACCGCAGCTCAGGCATCTCCGCGTCAACTTTCGAGGCTCCGACATTGCAGTGCCTATTATCCCTGTCGTCTTACCTTCCGTTTCTACCATCACTCTCGGCGACGATTTGGGCTTTTTATCACGAGTTTCGCCGCGTCTGAGATGGATTCTTGCAACTTTGATTTTGCCGGACGTCAAAGATATTCACCTTCACGTACGATTTACAACAGCAGACCAGCTACTCGCGTGGGTGCGTTCGATCACTCCTGCCTCAGAGAGGCTCCTAGAGGTGACTTCGCTGACTATTGAGGATTCCTGTGGGCTCGGTGTTCTCACTCACAATATTATGTATCCCGTGTTCGCCTTATTCCGAAATATTCGGAGACTAGAACTCAAGACACACAATATACGCAAGACGCTACGAGGTCTAGAGCAGAATCTCGAGCTAAATCAACTCCGCACATTTATACCTCGCAACCAATACACCGAACCCGTCCATATAAAGAAAAAAGATATTGACAAGTTGACACGATATCCTGACAATGTTCGCATTGCCTGACGTAGCCCAGGAACCCGCTTTTGATGGTATCAAAGGATAGACTATATATCATTCTCTTTTGGACTCGAACCACCTATAGGCGTAACCGTCTCTAGCATTCCGATTTATTTATTTTTGACCACGATGTAGATGTCGCACGTAGTATCTCGTGCTTTCAGCGTTCATGGGTTTCGGTTCTGTTATCTGGTGTCTTGCATGATATGCTTAACGTGATTTTCCTTGTGTGTACTTTACTATTGTAGACTATGTGCCTACATTCAGTTCTGCTAGTGTGAGTATGAAATACATATGTAGTGTCTTACGGCTACGGTAAATGACGCATTACTTAACCGTAGAGAGCCCTCGGCGCCATCGCTACTTCTACTCAAGATCAATACACCGTGTGCTTAGAGACAGTGGTTTTCTTCTTCTGCATAGTTGATATGGACGTTTCTGACTGGCAACGAGATATGCTATTCATATAAGGATTGAGAAAGAAAAAGGACCAGCGAGCTATCATCAGACTCGCTGTGGCAAAACGCACAAATATATGATCGTGCTCCTCTTGAGACTAACAACAATCGTAACAAACCAGCTGGCTTGAACAGATATCAACAGGCCATGATAACAATCAGAGATGTCGGCTGCTCACGAATTGATCGCATATCATCTTCTCAGTATTCACGATGCCAACGTCAGAAGTAAATCTCGCACATTCTCGCTAGTTGAGTCCCATGAGTTAAAATAGTTCCGATTTCTGTCGTCGATATCTTTTTCAATAGTCTATAGGCCAGCTTAGATTTCCTATCGTTACTCACTGTTATATGCAGTTGTGGATGTATGATACTGTACAGGAAAACTGAGTCAGAAAAGAATATAAAGGTGCTCTGTGTGTGAAACTGTGAAACTATCAACTTGTCATCAAACCACGACCATCCCGGCTCGGTCAGTTTTTGTCTCGTTGTTTCCTTCCAAGAATATTTACTGATATATCACTTAAAGCGACTCATTATGACCTTCAACTTGGAACAACTTTCAGACACCGTCAAGATCCTCGATATGAACTTAAGAAATGCTTTCGTCCCTGGAGGTGTTTTCTGCAATTTGAATGAGTCAGACTACCTTCACTGTGACTGTTTCCGATCTATAGCACTTACAGTAATCTACAGCTCACTCCAGTCTCAGGAAAAACTCGGGAGCGTTCACACTTGTCTGAGACTTATGAAGGACCTCCATGCTACACTTGACTCAGTGTTTACGACGGTTCGAGAGAAGGCCCCGAGGGTTGAACGGCATCATGATCTGATGACTCTTCCCGATGAAATTCTATCATACATAATTAAGATTGCTTGTGAAGATGCTCGGGAGCGGAGTGACTGGGTTTTTAGGCGCAAGGAAACGGATAGACTGGTGGCGAATCTTTCTCTGGTCTCACGCAGGTTTCGGAATGCTGTCGTCAACACTGCCTTCCTTTGGACATGTATTGACAACCGCTATTGTCTGGCTGCCAGTTTCGATGAACGCATTGTACGAAGCAAACGCTTGCCGCTTACATTGCTCATCAATTTCAAGAAAAGTGATCAGGGACGACTGAACATACTCTCGCGGATAATGTCGATTAAGGATCGTTGTCAACGCCTTCGTGCAGTCGTGGATGCTAATACTGCGAAGGAAGTATATGCTGCAGAATTCTCAACAGTAGAATCGCTCTGTTTGAACTTTTCCTCCAGCTGTAACAGGAACGACTGGAGCCGAGTTTTCAAGAAGTGGGCTTTCCCGAATGTTACGTCCCTTCGGATTGACGACGCGGTTCCTCCACCAGGCCTCTTCCCCAATGTGACCACATGTACACTTTCTTACGACCCAGGATTAATGGGCACCGGTGATTTCTCGTATGAGAGACTCCTACAAATGCTCGCGTCCATACCGCAGCTCAGGCATCTCCGCGTCAACTTCCGAGGCCCCGACATTCCATTGCCTATTGACCTAGTCCCGGTCACCTTACCTTCCGTTTCTACCATCACTGTAGGCGACGATTTCATTTTGGATATCTCTTTATCTCGAGCTCCGCCGCGTCTAGGACGGATTCTTGCATCTTTGATTTTGCCGAACGTCAAAGAAATTCACCTTCACGTAAACTTTAGCAGAGCACACAAGCTGCTCGCGTACGTGCATTCCATCAATCCTGCCTCAGAGACGTTTCGAGAGGTGACCTCGCTGACTATTGAGGATTCCTATGGTCTTTCTCATCTTACTCGCAATATCATGTATCCCTTGTTCGCCTTATTCCGAAACATTCGGAGACTAGAACTCAAAACACACAATATACCCAAGACGTTACGGGATCTGGAGGAGAATCTCGAGCTGAATCGACTTCGCACATTTGTACCTCGCAAACTAAATAGTACCGATCCCGTCCATATAAAGAGAAAAGATCTTGACAAGTTAACACGATATCCCGACGTCGTTCGTATTGCCTGATATAGCCGAGGAACCTACTTCTGAACGGCCGAAAATCGCGACGGATACATCCATTTCCATCTGTCATTCCAATGTTTCTTCAAGCATGATATTCATGCTACACGCAGTATCCCGCTGTATCAATGCCCACGAGTTTCGAGGCTGCTATTTAGTGTCCTGTATGGTTTGCTTACAGTGTGACATGGTGCACACTCTACCAAGATACGCTATGTACCCATATTTAGTTCTGAGAGTACGGAATCCAGATGCAGGTACCTGCTTTACGGTGTGACTAGAGGTAGTGGTTTTGCCTTGTACAGGAATAGTATACATCGTTCTGACTAGCATCGTATTCATGTACAAAGACTAAACCTCTGGCCGATTATCACCAAACTCATCATAACTGAAGGCATGCTATGCTATAGTCTCGATCCCTGGGACTGATATTCAACAACGATTGGTGCATACCATCCGGCTGAAACAAGCACCAACAGAGCACGACTGAAATCAGAGATGCCGGCCCTTCACGTATTTTCGTGCAGCATTGTGATCGCATACCATCTTCTCAGTATTCACGATGCCAACGTCAGAAGCAAATCTCGCATTCTCGCTAGTCGAGTCCCATGAGCTAGAATAGTTCCGATTTCTGCCGCTGATACGTCTATCCAGCTTAGTTCACCTATCGTCACTGTGACATGCAGTTGTGGACGTGTATGACTGAGTCAGAAAAGGACATAAAGATACCGCGGCGGCAACGCGGCTGTGTGAAAACTATCAACTTGTCATCAAACCACGACCATCCCGGCTCGGTCAGTTTTTGTCTCGTTGCTTCCTTCCAAGAATGATTACTGATATATCACTTAAAGCAACTCATTATGACTTTCAACTTGGAAGAACTTTCAGACACCGTCAAGGTCCTCGATAGTAATTTAAGAAATGCTTTCTTCCCTGGAGGTGTTTTCTGCACTTTGAATGAGTGAAACTACCCTCACTGTGACTGTTTCCGATCTATAGCACTTACAGTAATCTACAGCTCACTCCAGTCTCAGGAAAAACTCGGGAGCATTCACACCTGTCTGAGACTCATGAAGGACCTGCACGCTACACTTGACTCAGTGTTTACGATGGTTCGAGAGAAGGCCCCGAGGGTTGAACGGCATCATAATCTGATGACTCTTCCCGATGAAATTCTATCGTACGTAATTAAGATTGCTTGCGAAGATGCTCGGGAGCGGAGTAACTGGGATTCGGGGCGTGAGGAAATGGATAGGCTGGTGGTGAATCTTTCACTCGTCTCGCGCAGATTCCGGAATGCTGTCGTCAACACAGCCTCCCCTTGGACATGTATTGACAACTTGTATTGTCTGGCTACCGGTTTCGATGAACGCATTGAACGAAGCAAGGGCTTGCCGCTTACATTGTTCATTGATTTCGGAGTGGAAAGTGATGGAAAACGGCAGAACATACTCTCACGAATAATGCCGATTAAGGATCGATGCCAACGCCTTCTCGCACGCGTGGATGCTAAGGCTGCGAAGGAAGTACCTGCTGCAGAATTCTCAGCAATGGAATTTCTCAACCTGTTCTTTTCCGGCTGTAGCAGGAACGACTGGAGCCGAGTTTTCAATATGTGGTCTTTCCCGAATGTTACGTCCCTTCAAATTGACGGGGCGATTCCTCCACCAGGTCTCTTCCCCAATGTGACCACATGTATACTTTATTACGGAAGACGTTTGGACGGCGGTAATTTCTCGTATAGGAGACTCCTACAAATGCTCGCATCCATACCGCAGCTCAGGCATCTCACCGTCAACTTTCGAGGCTCCGACATTCCACTGCCTATTGACCTAGTCCCAGTCACCTTACCTTCCGTTTCTACCATCACTCTCGGCGACAATTTGGACTACTTGTTATTTCGAGTTCCGCCACCGCCACGTCTAGGATGGATTCTTGCATCTTTGATTTTGCCGAATGTCAAAGAAATTCACCTTCACGTGCGATTTCAAATGGCAGACAAACTACTCTCATGGGTGAATTCCATCACTCCTGACTCAGAGAGGCTCCGAGAGGTCACTTCGTTGACTATTGAATCTCTTTCTCATCTCACTCGCGATATTATGCATACCTTGTTCGCCTTATTCCGAAATATTCGGAGACTAGAACTCGAGGCATACAATATTCCCAAGACGTTACAGGGTCTGGAGCAGAATCTTGAGCTGGATCAACTTCGCGTTTTTGTACCTCGCGAACCATTTACTTCCAAACCCGTCCATATAGAGAGAGGAGATCTTGACATGTTGACACGGTATCCCGATGACGTTCGCATTGCCTGACGTAGCCCAGGACCTGGAACTAACTCCATTCGTCATTCCAATATCTACGTAACCGTGATTTTTCAGTCTGTATCTAGTATCACAAACTATCGATATGTTCACGAGTTGAAAGTCTACTATCTAGTGTCCTACATGGTATGCTTAACATGATTTCCCTTCTACATGTTTCAAGGTACATGAGTGTACCCACTTTGAGCATGAAGCATACGTACAGAAGGTTGCTGTACCTTAGCGTCAAGGCGATTGACACCTTACTTAGCCGCAAAGGGTTTTTGGCGCTTCATGTAAACTCAGCACACAATGTGCTCAAAGGCGGTGGCATCGTTCTTGTACGCGGTGAATATGGACATTTTCGGCTGGCGATAAAATAATACTATTCTTATAAAGTTCAAGAAAAATACGGAAGGATATACTACAGAGCAAGTATGACAATCAGCAATAAAAGCCACGAGACAAAAAAGCTAATCCTATCATCAAAAACTAGTCAGCAGATATCATCAGACCCGATACGTCAGAAAGCACTTTGTACTCGTGCTCCCACTGTCGCTGGTATCAAACGGCGACCGGTACGAACCAGCCACCTCGAACAAATACGAACAGACCACGGCCGTCACCAGAGATATCGGACCGTCACGTAATCTTCATGTTGCGGTACGACTACGCCCCATCTTCTTCTCGGTATCTGCCGCGATGCCATGTAGTGTACCTCTAAATGCCTCGACGTCGAAAACGAAATCTGGGTCTCCAACGCCTTGGAAACGTTGAAGCAATGCCCCTACGTCTAAGTCACCAGTAGATCCGGTTGGACGAGATATAGATCCATTAACGACAGAAGGCCTACGGCTGGAGCTTCCGTTCGAAAGTTGCTGAATGTAAGCGTTCGAGAACGAGCCACTACGCATCGGTGTCGCCAGTTTGTAGTGCAAGCAAGCTGAGTCTTCAAATTCAGTATCGGACTCTTTCCACTGCGTTGCTGAAGGCCGGTGATTCGGCTTCGTCACGCGATTAGTATCGTTCGAAATGGATGAGGATAATTTGGAGGGCGATATTCTTGGTTTCGATGATCCAGACAACCAGGCCTGGACACTTGGATGGTCGAGCGTTGGGTTAAAGTCACAATCGTGGAAGAGTTCTAACAGTGTGACGAAGGACTTGGTTGGGTTAAAAAATGGTTGAGCTAGACGAAACATGGGTCTTGAGATTTCTAACGTCCTTAATCGTAGAACAACCATACCTTTCTCTAGGACTGAATACGCTTGCGTTGGTTTCAGTCCTTTGCATGACATCAAATACGCACAGGCGACAGCGCAGGCCCGTGATTCCGTGGAGCAGTGAATCAGAACGTGTTTTCGTCGATCATTATTTCTAATCCTGGGGTTCAAGTCCTGCTCGGACTCAGAACCCTCTTCGTCTAAAGCATGCTGAATGAAACAAACTGCCTCGCTCAAGCGAAGCAGGAGACCGCTTTGGTCGGAATCCTTGATAGTGATATGGCGATGCTCCACGCCAGCTAGGGTAAGGTAATCCGGTTCAGTCATAGTTTCGAGCTCGTTCTCGGACTCTTCATCGGAGTCAGAGGACGAGACTTCCAATCTAAGTTTGGAGGGAGGGAGCAAGCAAGAAAGGGAAAGAATAGAGGTAGCGGCAGTGGAAGGAGTAGAGATAGGTGATGAAAGCCGAGATGTATTTGAGAACGAAGAGGAGCGAGATGACAATGGACTCGGAGAGGTAGAGTCTGGAGGCGTCATCGCGCTGGGCGCTGGGCTTAAGAAAGGGCTTATGAGACCAGAAGGTCTCCTAGCACGGAGCGCGCCCAAGGGAGGAGTCAAGGAAGAAGGAAGCGTAGCGGGAGTGATCGTTAAAAAATGTGTGGCACCGACTTCACTAAGAAGCGATGAAGCTTCCAGCTGATCCGTAGGGAAATCACTTGCAATGGAATTGGTATGGGTCAGAGGTTGTCGTTCTACAAACAAACAGGAAGGAGGTCGAGAACGCACTCTGTGAGCGATACACTGGGATCCTTCTCATCATCCACTTTGATCTCGACTATGTCTTCGAGGCGACTCAGGTACTTAGTGATTTCGCGTTTCCTCTTACGTTGCCATGATGCGTAAGCTGGATGGGTCCGAATAGGTGCATGATAATCCGCAAAGCACCCGCAGTCACCAAAAATCTGTAGCTGGCGTCGAAAACCATAATTTGGATGGACTCGTGGGCGACCTTCATCAATCGGCATGAGTATAAGGGCCAAAAAGAATGAAGTTAGGAGAACACACGTTTTCGTATGAACATTAAAGCAGATGGGAAGGACAAATGTCGGGTTGCCATAACTTGAAAAAAGTCCTTCTAATTAGTAGCCGTAAACAGGTAGGAAAGACATGAGCTTACGGTAAGCACAGACCACAGCCGTCGAGCGTGAAATGCCCATGACGCAGTGGACAAGGACCCTATGCTTCTGCCGAGGAACAGCGTCCGAAGCTTCTTCCAACCCTAATTCGGATTCTTGTTTGCCGTGCCGTCCTTGCGCCTCAGTCTGCTGACCATCGCGCGGGGGCTCCAATGCACCTTTGATGAAGGCAATGGCCGAAGGAAGATGACTGAAGATATCCTCATACTCAGAGTCTTCTACCGACAAACAACGATGCGCAGGGTGCGATACGGTCGGACAAGACACGTCCTCAGCGGTGTTTACGCCTTGTCGTGCACTCTCCGATTCAGGGTAATCCGGACACACGGAAAGTATATGCGTGATTCCCAGTTCTGGACGTTCGTGCAGCGTTTTCGCTGCTGCCAAGCTTTATGATATGATAAAGCGATCCCGTCAGTCGCCTCCCGAGTCCTGACGAGACCAAAAACTCACTTTCCAATGAAAAGATTGTCTAAAATCGCTGTCAGGTCGGGCACATCATCAGACATTGTCCGCTCTTGCCAACGACGAGCAGATAAGACAGATGGTGGTGAGAGGAAAGTAAGAAGCAAGTTCGTTACCCACCCTCGGCTGCTGGCGGAGAATACGGGTCCACCTTCCATATTTGGCATATCTATATTTTGTTGCTGGTCAACTTGGGTTCCATACCACCGTCGAATGAATTCGCGATCGCTTGCTCCATTGCGGCTTCTTACCGAACTGAATCAACGAAAACTTCCTTTGGCTCAAATGTGGAGTGTCATTCCAAACTTAACACGTCGCCTAATCTAATCTCCACCTTTAGAAATCACCACGTCCATACTATGCTTATTTGCTCAATTGAACAATCAGATATCCAGTCTGTTGAACCAGCACCGTATACCTTTTCGTTCTCCAGATCTGGATTCCCGGGCTCAGTTGCTCCCAAGGTTTTTCCGTTGATTTTGATTATGCCGAATGACGAAGCAGGAATGTAATCACATCCGATATCCAATGGTTCCCAGATCTGCTTGGAATCTATATATTCCGCTTCTGAGCCTGTAATGGAATCTTGCAGCAGCTTGATCTCTCCAGCTATCTCCTCTCTCTCTTACATACTATTATTAACGATTCTGAACGACGAAATTAAGATGAAAAAATAGGTGGCTCTCATATTTGACTTGATGACTAATCTGTGCTTCTTGATTTGGATAATCACTCCCACATTGGTGCTTATTTGATTTGATTTGATTTGATTTGATTGAACAGCTCACGTACGTTTCGTTTCCTTTAATCCCGACCACTCAAGGATCATTTGCTGCAGAATGACAGAGAAGATTCCTTCCTTGCGAAAGCTTTCAAGTACTCTTCGGGAACTCAATGATCTTGGCGTGCTAACAAGGAACAGTGCTATCCGCGGCTATTTCTGGCACGGAGGTGGACTTTACGATGCAGACGAGTGAGAGTTATTGATTCCATCTGATGGTATCCAGCTAATAGGAATTGTCAAGATGTGTGCAATCTAGCGACAGATATGCGGACATGCGCACTTCTTTTCGTATGATTAAAGATGTCCGCGATTCCCTTGAGTCGTTCTTGGATAACGTCCAACAAACTATTAAAGAAATGGAAACGATGGTCGTCCCACCATCAATACACTATGGACTCATGTCGCTACCTGAGGAGATCTTCATGCACATCGTCGATATGGCTTGTGCAGAGACAGAGAACAACTTCGGGCGTGATGAGATGGATACTCTGATCAAGCGGCTTTCGCTCGTCTCTTGGAAATTCCAGCACGCTGTTGGAAATACCATATCTTTTTGGACGAGGATCGATAATCGTTATTGCCTCGGGAGAGGATTCGGAAATCGTATCGCTCGCACCAGAAACGCACCTCTTGTCATGCATATTGATCTTCAAGCAGCTGGGAGATACCGCGTGAGGATAGTTACACAGATATCGCTGCTTCAGGGCCGCTGTCAACGACTTGATGCAAGGCTACCGCCCGATGCTGTTGCCGGTTTCCCTCTCTTACAATTCACAAGTTTGGACTCCGTCAAACTGTTTTTTCCTTATCATGATGAATCCAATCGTTGGTTCTATGACAAGTGCATGTTTCCAAATATCCGATCACTGGAGTCGATCAGCGCGATACCCTCTTCGCATCCTCGCGCCAATTTGACTACAGTTGAACTCAAGGCAGGTGGCTCCTATGCGGTAGACGTTCATTGGTACGAGAGGCTTATGGGCTTCCTTAATTGTGCACCGAGCATCAGATCTCTTTCTGTCGAGTTAGATATTTGCGCCGCTACGGAGTCTGGGGAGCTGATATCAGTTAACATGCCCTGCGTAACTAGTATCTCCATTTACCATCGAAACAATTTCAAGCAGGGAATGCTACAGCGTCTCCATCGAATACTCGCATCATTGGAGATGCCGAACGTCCTGGACTGCGACTTTTCTCTGTATCTTACAAACAACAGAGAGTTGGAGACTGCATTGGACTCAATGCGAGAGAAAATACCAGAGGTGACCACGTTGACTATTGTCGCACCATTCAATCTCGAAGCCGTCTATCTCAAGGAGCTCATCAAACCGTTTGCGAGAATAAGGAAGCTGGCGATAGACGCGCCTCAAGTCACGGATGCATTGCAAGGTCTGGATTCAGACCTAGAGCTAAACCAGCTCCGCTCCGTCGTTCTGGGTCGATTATTTCTACGTCGAAGTTGGGCTCAACACGGAGAATTTCATTCCCTCGCGACCCATGCAGATGAGCTCAAGATAACCTTTGAAAGTACCGTTTGGAAGTTTGACTAGAGACATTGCAGTTTGGGCCTTCTGGTAATCTATCTTTTAGATTGTCTTTCGTGACATGACTTATATGGTCTTCTCTTCTTCCAGGTTGCTTCAGAAGGGCACTTGCTATCACCTTGTACTTTTCGCTATTAAACTCATTACCTGATCTTCAAATACTGGAGTGATTTAAATGTGCAATTTTTCGTCTGCTTCCCAACGTTGTTCTCATGCCTTACTCGGCTAGAAATCATTGGTAAAATCATTGGTAGTCCCATTCTATTAGGGGACCGTAATAGATGAGCGAGACACTCTACCAAGGTTGATATCACAAGTTCTACTCGAGGCAGTAATAGAGACCATTGGCTTGAAAGCGCAGTAGTTAGTCTTACGAGATCGTCTACAATAAATCATCCATCTCTTCACGGCAAGCTTGACTGGACATTCATATGGAAATGCTCCATAAATGACCGCGTCCCGAAAAGAATTGCACGTTTGTGTGACCTGATAAGGAGGCTCACCTATTCTGAAAACGTTTGAAACAGCTCCGTGAACCTGAATGGGATGGCTTGGTTTTACACCTAGATTTCCTGACAGGGTATCCGGAAATATTGATACGAACCCAAGATTGCTCAGTTTTGGGCGACAGGAAATACTGAAAGAATTTGTTGTCCGGAGCTGTTTGTTTTACTCTCGTACTTTTGCAACGTCCCGATTTGCAGTCCATCTAGGTGATTGTCTACAAATGATAAATTGGACCAGGTTCTTGCCCTTCCACCAACATTCCTGATTTCTTTCCCGACGATCACGTACTTTACACAGCTTACCGAGGTACTTTTTCAATGCGTGATCATCTCTTCATTTTTGCACCGCATCGGAAGGTATATTTGTTTGCGGGCCACAGGTGGTCACTCGGAAATTGTCATTTGAACAGTCATATCGTCTCATGACGGCCCTTTTAGCATCTTGTGCGCGATTTCCGAAACGTCAAATGATGCGTGCCCCTGCATCGCTCGCCGATGTTCGGCCGACCGCATTAAATTCCGTTGATGGTTCCAAAAAAACATGCAGAAGATCATTTATTTCCGCGGCAAAATCTGGACGGAAAACTTTGCAGAGGCTCCCGAGGAAAATTCTAGCTGAGTGGCCGAACAACACGCTCTGAGGCTTGTCGTTTGCTACAAACTGCAAATATTGCGATGTTTGTGTCGAGGAAATGTTTTCCGTAGCCGACGGGCAGGACTGGCCGGTCAGTGAAGACGACAAAGCGGGGTCACGAGAATGTCTGTAATTTCCTCGGGCGCTCCTCCCGCCTATTCGGTATTCGTCTTAGTCCCCATATGGTCAGCGGGAGCGCTTCTTGCATCCTCTCTCGGTCTTGGCATTCATTCCTTTAAATTTAGGCCATGTTTGCCCGCCTCTACCTCGTGTATCTCACCTTTCACATACCCCCCTTCTCGCATACCCCTCAGTAATTCCACCAAACGCTCGTTTCAGCTCTGATACTATGATCTCCGTCGAGTTTATTCTTGCATCTCTCCTCTTCGTCGGTGTCGGCGCGCAGACTCCAAACTACCTATCTCCTGTACTCATCGAGCCGGGGAATAACGCTGGAAAATGCCTTACCGCTGCCAGAAACTCCAATGGTGCTCAAGTCTCCATCCAGGCTTGCACGGGTGCCGATGCCCAGCAATGGACGTTCGACGGTGGCTCGGTTAAGCTCTTTGGAAATTCCAAGTGCCTTGATATTATCGACGGCGTCAATGCGGATGGCACGAAACTCCAGATCTGGGACTGCAGCAACAACGGAAATCCCAACCAACAATTTTACTATACCGGTGACTTCCGGTTTGTCATTTCATTTTTGTCATTTTTTCTGTGTTTCTCTGACATGAGACTATCTCTACAGTCTTGCCTGGACAGACCATGGAAAATGCGTTGACCTCACAGATGGCAACCTGAGTGACGGTAATCTGCCTCAGGTCTGGAGCTGCGGGAGCGGCAACCCGAATCAAGTCTGGAATACGGGCTACCACGTCAGCAACCTGCCCAACAAGTCGCAGAACGAACAGTCTGGCACAAATAACTGCGGCACAGGTTCTTCGCAGGACTCTCAATGCCAGACTGCATGGATCAACGACGTTGATGATTTCTGTCTGTGGGCGCCTCCCAACGTAGACACGATCGGCAACTCCGAGCGCGTCGAGGTAGCGTGGTGCACGAAGTCCGGGCGCGGCTCGCGCACTATCCCGGAGGGTGCTCTCCAGGGCGTGCACTTCGTCAAGACGCCGGATTACGTGCAAGTGACCGGTGTCGGCGACTTCACGAGGATCAATATTCCTAACGGCGACGAGGGCGGTGAGCTCGACCCACACGGCGCAGACGGGAGGGGCAACCCCATCGGCGGGCTGGTCTATGGCAACACCTTCGGGTCGAACCTGCAATACCACGAATGGACATCCTTCATCTCCTACAACGAGTTCTGCTTCCGCGCCTGCACGGGCCCCAACGCAGCGATCAACTGCAACCACATCTACGATGTCATGGGCTGCTGGTGGAACATGCCGGCGAACTACGACTCAGGTGTGTTCGAGAGCTGCGATGCAGACGATGACCTGCCGATGGGTATCTATGGCACCTCGACGTGGTACCAGGGCGTCAACCCCACGCCTGCGGCGCATCCCGCTGCGAGCTCGAGCAACTGCCAGAGTGTCCCGACCGTCTCTGTCACCCCGGCCAGGAAGCGTCGTGGTCTCGAACGCAGGGTCCTTGCTGCTGCGCCTACCCCTAACTAACGGACTTATCTCTGTCACGGACAACATTGAACGGACTGGCTCTTCTGGACTTTCGAATTAACTACTGTGACTCGAATCTCTCCCCTCGTTTGATTTATTACGCATACCTTATTTTTCAAAATTTCTGCACACGGACCTTCTGGACTTTATTAATTGCTTGCATATAAGTAGTGATACCCTAGTCAGACATACCTGTCAAAGAATGTGTCGAAGGCTTGCCTTATTTCCTGTAGTACCAAGTCAAATGTAGCTTGCGCATAATACAGTACAGTTACCGATGCACATTGTCGTGCATATGTCGTATCGACTCCAGGCACACCAATCAGTTGCATTGAGAAACAGCGCTCTCGTTTGCTGGTACGTCTAAAAATTACAAAAATAGAAGACAATGACCTCCAGTGAAAATCTAAGACTCTAAGTCCTCTGGCACTGATTCTGGCGTCTCCGGCGCCGTCGCCATTACTGGTGATGATTCTGGATAGAGCGAGTGTCATGAATCATGAATGAACAAGAAGCGAAGGCTACTCACGGTTTGTTAATGACGCAGTCCCATTCACCGATACACCGGGCTGCGCCTCGATTGCTTTCTCCCGCTCCAAGGTCTCTTCCCATCCTTCACTGAACAATTCCGGGTTCTCTGCGGGCGAAGCGATGGTCGCCGCTAGCTTTTTGCGGCCCTTTGACTCAAGTTCGTTGCGCCATGAGCTCACGGCTTTTGGTACCAAGCTATTTTTTTGAGCAAATTGAGTAAGTCAATCTGAGGGGAGAGTTCACGACAAATGGTGTACCTTGGTGCGTAAGTGCGAGAGAAGAACGCCGCTTCGGGTGCACGCTCGGTTTTTACGAGTAGGTCGACACATCCTTCAGTGTCCCCAAGCTGTAACTTGCAAGCAAACGCAAGATTATTTTGGCCTTTCGATTCTGCACAGGGCCATCACCAGAAGTATTTGAGATCACACCAGAAATTATGTTAGTAGAGGGAACGCTTACCTGCTTGCGAAGCAAGATTCGTTAACCCCTCCCGATCACCGATAGCCAGAAGCAAGAGCATTAACGACCCAAGATCGCTCGCCTTGTCGAAGCATTCACGCGCGAGGTCGAAGCGCCATACGGCCAACGCCCGGTCACCGACTGCTTTCCATTTTGTCTCTGCTTCGGTTTCGGGTAAGGCGCGGACAATCTCGAGTGCTGCGTCGAGGTCATCGAGTTGTAGTGAAAGGTCGAACTTATGGTCCGGGTCCAATGTTACTTGGAATGCAAGCTCCTTAAGGCCTAGATAAGTTTCATCGGATGAGTTTGAGATTGCATTAGTTGCCTCGTGAGACTTGTCTTACCTCGAACTTCAAGGAATCGTGCGACCTTGTTCCGTTGTTCTTTGGGTATCGACGGGAGGATCTCAGCTGCCGTCTCCATATCATCTCGAAGGATGGCCGACTGGTATTCGATAAGGGTCAGGGAAAGCGAGTATGCATAGATATTGACATCCTTGTCGGCAAGGTATACGCGATTGTGAGCGGGAATGTAGCCGAGCAAATACATCGGGCTATGGCGAACATAAGGACCATTGTGGATAGAAAGATGCCAGAAACACTCACTTATCAAAGTGTGTGACAGTCTGGGTCTCATTGCCGATGAGATAGTTGAGACGGTTCGCTGCAGTAGTATAGATGAAGCAGTCGCCTATCCACTTGCACGTCTTCACACTATTCTGTTCATTAGCTACAAATTGAGAATGGCCTTCGGTGATAGACCCACCTCTCGGACACGTCCGCGATAACCTCAAACGCCTCTTCAACACCCTCGTCACCGATTTCTGTACCAGACTCCAATGCCGCGTTATACGCATCTCGGCTAAAACGAAGAATGTAGAAAGAATCGTCTGCACAAATTGCTACGAGACTGCCTGTCCCAGACCATGACAGCTATTCTTAGCAAGTCAGTAATGTTGCGTGGGAATAACATAGAGGAAGGCTCACGTTCTTGGCCTCAACGTCGATTCGTCGGACGATTTCGCCAGACTCCCAGTCCCAGAAAACGACAAAGCTACCTGAACGAGCGGCCAAAAGAGTGCCGCCATGAAGACCCTCGATCGGCCATGACCCGACACCCTTCAAAGTCGCGCCAGCTTTTTCTTTGAAGCTTTTGAATAGACGGACTTTCGTCCTACCCTCCAGCACTGCATATGTATTGGAGTCGCCAGCCCAAGCGAAGGACGAGCCTGACCCGAAAGCTTTGTTCCGCCAGGCAAGTGCCGTGTAGATGATATACTCTCCATCACCAACAACGGTTACGAAACGCCCGTTCGGCGAGTGCTGAAGCGATGTTGCGAAGATCTCCGCCGTACCAATCTCACGTGCAGAAATCGGAATGCGCTGGCCTTCCGTAACGTCACTGTCAGCAGCAGTCTGCAGATTGGCGGAGAGTACGTCGGTGTTTCGAGTGTAGATGAGTTTCCCGGACGGGTCCATACTGAGAGTTGGTTCATCGCGACCGAGCTTGATAACGACGACACCCTCATCAAATCCGACCGCTACATCATTCGCCTGCGGACGGATAGCAATACACCAAGCACGTTCAAGAGCATAGCTGAGCGTATTCTCGAGCCGGTATGTCTGGCTGTTCCAAATCTTTACCGTGCCGTCCTCACTTCCGCTGACAATCAAAGGGAGATTCGGGTGGAACATCGCGAAGGACACATTGTTCGTATGGCCTTCCAAAGTTTGAACGCAGCTCTTGCTGTGATAGTCCCAGATTTTGACAGTACGATCGTCTCCACAAGTGAGAAGATATGGCTTGTCTGCGCCGGGATAGAATTCGACGTAGTTTACTCCACCTTTCTCATGTGCCTCCAGCGTGAAGTTGGGCGTGGAAGAGCCGAGTGACCAGAGCTTGACGGTGCGGTCAAGACATGAGCTCGCAAAAGTATTAGTGTCCTTCGGGTTGAAGACGAGGTTCATGATGTAGTGCGTATGTCCTTCGAAGACACGTATGCATTTCCATTGCTTGTCCCAATCCCAAGCTTTGATGGTCATATCATCGCATCCCGTCAGAACAATGCTAAGTGTCGGATGAACAGCAAGACATCGAATGTAATCTGGATGCGCTTCGAACGCGGTGACCTTCTCGTGCGTGTTATAGTTGAAGACGCGTAATTGAAAGTCGTCGGAGCCCGCTACGAACCAATTCTTGCGAGGAATGAAGCGCACGCATCGCACGGGCACTTCTGCTACTTCGAATGTCTTGATAATAGCACCTGTTTCGTGATTGTATATGTTAACGCTGCCATTGTAGAGACCGGTCAAGAGCCATGGCTCCGTTGGATGGAAATCGACTGCTTTTACGCGATCAGACCGCTGAAATAATTTTCTCTAAATTTCCCGATAGTTAGTTATAGCGTAAGCCCATCTTTTTTGATACACACGTTGATATCCAGCAGCATTTTTAAAGTCTGAGTCTAAGATTTTGGTATTCGTTGTCGCTGCCAGCTTCAGCGTCGGTCGTGGGTATGTGTCACATTCTGTGACAAGTATATTGGTCACAGTGTCGCGTGTTACTGCAATCGCGTCGGTCACAACGCGGACGAAATGAGCCCACTTCAGCCCGCCTGAGCCCAGTTTGCTTTAAGCGACGACGACGAGCGCAACTGGGGCATTGCCCATTGGCAAGCTGCTTATGGCGATGATGGGCTCTTCAAGCTCGAAATATCTCTCTGTTTCTTTGATTGCAGTACCTTCGTTCATTCTTTTACTTCGATTCCTCGCCGCATTTCCATTACCTCCCGAGGATGTAGCAGTCTATCCGTCTCTGGCTTCTTTACCAAAAGATTCCCGCTCCTGGAGCATATATCCTGAAAATTTCTATGAAGGTGGCAACTATGTTAGGTTTCCTTTTGGTCGGGTATGGCGTTTCATGTTAAGTTATGAGAAGCTGCGAAACCTTATCCTTAGCGCGCGTTTATAGGTCAGATACTGGCTATTTGGACCAGAAGATGGCCAGAAGGTGATGCATCACATTCCTTGCCCTCAGTTTCCGGAATACGCTGACTCGATGTCTCAGATCGTTCTAGTGCACGGCTTATCTATCCCGGCAATTATTTGGAAAGACGTTGCACCACAGCTAGCGGGAAAGGGCTTCCGTGTTCTTGTATATGGTTCGGATTCTCCGCCTCGAGACTCAACAAACACTAATGACTCTCTCATAGACCTTTATGGACGAGGCTACTCCGATGCACCCAATATGTCTTATACTGGTGGTCTTTACACTACGCAACTCGCTCTCCTTATGCAGCATGTGCATTGGGAAAGAGCTCATATCGTAGGACTCTCAATGGCATGTATCATCTATACTCATTCCGATCAGGGCATTTACATCAACGTTCCTTATAGGGAGGTGGTATCGCGACATCTTTCGCAGCTACTTTTCCGAACTTAACAACTGGAAAGGTAGCTCTGATTGCATCCACCGGTATCATGGAGGTGAGACAGATTATGTTTCAACATGTTCAAGTAACTCACGATGATACCGATGTTCTCAGAGCTCAGATTTGTCCCGGACTAGTAAGGTGATGTCTTCGCCCGTTGTGCAGTACATTGCATCAAGTGGCATTGTCCATGTGAGTACGAAGGTGTATCCGTTATTAATGGTCTAATTTGGGACTCCAGTTCTTCCTGCAAAGATTGGGTGCAGGAGAACCTTCTCCAAATCCTATACACGAGGTGAGCGATTTCAAAACTTGTGTGATACCTTTCTAAGTCGAGGTATTGCATAGATTGTTCGTATCCAATCCGCTTTTCTGCCCGGATACAACAATGCTCTTGCATCCTCCTTGAGACATGGACCTTTACGCGGATTGCAATCATCTTTCACCACGTTATCAGAGTTGAAGAGCGATTTACTACTTATCTGGGTACGTGCCATTATCTACAATATGATATCCTTCGCTGTGCTTATTTCACTATGCTAGGGCACCGCGGATAACACCGTGCCATATCGCTACGCTGCAAAAATACAGGGCCTCGTTCCAAACTCCACACTTCTCACAGTCCAAGGCGGACATCATGATTTGACTGTGTCCCACCCGGACATCGTTACCAATGCACTTATCAGCTTTTTCCGCTCTTCAAAGTAAACTCTATCATTATTCTCGTTGTCGTGTCTCGTTTACTACCTGTCTCCGTCTGCTCCGCTCTCCTCTAATCCTCTTCTTGTTTATGCCTCCCTGGTGCTATGTTTTGTAAACATCAACACTCACACGTGCATCTCTCTCAACACTCACACGTGCATCTCTCTACACCCTTACGATCTTTATGGTACACCATAATTTATTCTGCTTCATGCTGTTGTTGTACTTTTGGGACTATTGCACTTTTGGGGTAGTTTATCTTTTAGTTCTAGTATGTGCCGTAGAGCAATGGAATGAGGTTTCCGTAGTATCCTTCCAGCATGATTATACCGACATGGTTCGTGGTACGTCCATTCCTCGTCCGAAAGCGTAGCAACGCTCACATCTTGATCGTGACGAGTCGGCATGCCAGGACTCGTTATTGTCAAACTACACGAGGATCTCATTTTACGTCGCGCAATGGTGAAGATTACTCTTTTGGTAACTATTCCACGCTAATCTTATGGGTTGGTCTCGGGGTCAGAGTCATCCTCGGCACGTTTGTTCCATGTCTGTGAACATCGATTCGATTGCCTGGCCCGCAATTCTGCCCTCTACGCCAGTATGGGATTCCATACCTAAAGGCAAAGCTCCGGCCCCGTGACTCCTCGGGAATAGATCTTTGTCTCTAACGGAGGCATTTAAGCTTTACCGTGTCTGGGCTATCACCATCTACGGAGGTTCATTTCCGAGGACACGTGTACTTCGCATGCCGTACGAGACCTACTATAAGCTGCGTCCAGCGTGATAATCGTGCACCTTGCGGCAAAATTCATCCAGCACACTGAGTGATGTACGTGTAATTCTTTGTGACGACTACTAGCGTGCCATGCTGAGTGCCCCGCCTCGATGTTTCCTGAAGGCAGGCTCGCTGCGCCTGATATGCACGACGGAGCTCTTCAAATGCTTCACACTCCACGCTCCTCTCTCTCATCCGCCCTACCATTCTACCATCCATTCCTAGCTCCCTGCTCTGCTCTGCCTTGCAGTGAGCATTTATTTGACAGCTATATATTCCGTTTAGTCTTATCAGGCGCAACATAGCGAGCGAAGTATCGACTGCACACTTTAGCGTCCAATGATGTCGCAGCCAACAGCGGACTTGAAGCGGTCGCCGTCACCGTCTGGTACGCTTGAAAAGAAGCGGACCCTCCGGCAACGCGTAGGTACGCTCGCGCGCCGGACGTCGTCGTTCGTCTTACCTTCGCGATCTGCATCTCCGGCTGCACGTCATGATCCTGAAGATCCAATGAATGCAGCAGGCGCAGCGAAGAATGCTCCTACTTCAAAGCCAAGCTCTATTCGTTCCATCGTTCGGTCACCGCGGGTACCGTTGGCGACGCCTCAGGAGAAGACTGAGGAGCCAAGGGAAACTGTGCCTGCGGACGCTCCTACTGCACCCAGCGAATTACCACCTTCCGCGCCTCCCGAGTCCCCACCAGCTGTATATGACGCAATCCCGCAAGTAGAACCAGTATCGAATCCTGCTCCGGAAATCACTGTATCTGAAGCTCGCCCTATTGAGGAGCAGAAGCCAGTAGAGGAACCGTATGCACCCACGTACGTCCCCGCGCAGATGTCGGAAGCTTCAGTAGTGCCACGCCCTGAGGAGTCTCGGCCTGAACAAGAGCACGAGGAAGGTCATGAGCAACCTCAAGGTGAAGGTATCCATATTCCAGTCTCTGATTCGCCAACGTCGATCTCAGCATCTTTACCATCTCAAGACATTGAACACTATGGAGCAACTGGTTCAGGCGCATCTACGCCAAGAAGCTCCTCGGAAATGAATCGTCATCTCAAACCGTTGTCTCTGAACACGTCGCAAGAGAATTTGCGCACGGATTTGAGTCCCATCCCGGAAGACGAGCGGTCTGCATTGGAAGAATACAAAATGCCGTTTGCTCAACCGAATGGAATGGCGGCATCTAACTTGCGCGCACCTCCGATGGATGAGCCGACTATTAGCCAGACAACAAGTAACGGTACCACTCCGCGCGCAATGCCTGTTCCGATCGTAGCTGTCGAACCGCCTGTTGGCGAAAACAAGGGTAAAGCGAAGGACGTGTCAGAGTCCACTGTTGACTTGTTGGAGAATTTTCCTCATGCGGACGGTTACTTCAGCCGCTCGGCACCAATGCCTGTCCCTCAAGTATCTCACGAGTCGTATGTTTTTCTTGTACTATAGTGCGACGGTGACACCGGTTAACAAAATTCATGCAGCCATGACTTGGATGATCCATTTAGGGATCCAACTCCTTCAACTACTCATTATGAGAATATGCCTGAGTAAGTATCTTATATCAGTTGCTTCAAGTGACTTACAAGTGATTTAGGCCGGACACACATGACAGTCATGCCTACAACGTGTCAGAGCACAATGTGGACGTAGAACCCGTTCACGCAGCAGCTCCGGCTGTCTCGATGCCAGTAGCTTACCCGCTACCGCCTCTGAATGAAGTTACTCACGGGTAAGCAATGCTTTCAACCAAGCCAGATCTTTCTCTCATGATTCGGTGAAGGAATCTCCACTCCGTCCCGTCTGATTACACTCTAGGTGCAAGAAGCAGCCGTGCTCCTAGTATGCACAACGACGTTCCGATTGAGTGAGCAAAGTAATATTCTAGAAGTTTTATGGACATCTTACATCGTTGACAGTGAGACCCTTCCTCTGCTTTCCGGACCAAAGAGTGCCGCAATCGGTGACTTCAGGTAAGGAAATAGGTTGTTGTTTTCATGAATGTGAGGTCACGCAAATTTAGCAAACGGGGGGATACTCCGTATCGCGACTTTCAGAGCGCTGGATGGATCGCACATGCTCTTCCTGATTCGACCACTTACTACTCTCATCCCGGACTGCGCGTAACAACGGATATCAACCTAGAAAAGAAGCGCAAGCTGAATGCTGTGATGAACTATCTTGAAGGAAAGATGACTAAGGAAGTTGGGCTTCCAGTTGACGACCTGGAGATTTGGTTACATGACGAGGCCAAGTCGAGAGATGAGTTCGTTCCTGTCAGATGTTGGGTAGACCACGAAGTACGAGCACTCGGATATTGGCCACCTCCTAAGCTAGAGGACTTGTCGCGAGCATCATCTGATGATCGTCAGTTGACCATTGCAATTCAGACTCGACTACTAGCTTACTGGTTTCTCAGGGCTGGACAATGAATACAGATATTGGGCATTCATGGAGACTCACCCGGCACATGCATCTCTACCTGTCAATGCGTATGCGGAAGCTTGGGATAAATTGACTTGGTCATATACCGGTGCGCGATACTTTTCTTGAGTCTCTGACGGTAGTCTGACCATTGTTATCTCAGAACGACTCTTGAAATCAAATCGGAGAGCTCCTCCTCCTTTCACTCAACAGGAAAGTCAGGAGCTGTTGACCCTTCTTCGGTCATCATCTGGTGCGTTATTCTCTAGACGTGATAGGCGTAGACTAATTTCAGAAATGTAGGCTCAGACTCTCCACTCCAGGCAGCCATCCAGACTAGAGTTGTGTCTCGTATCCACCGCCGTATCGGTACGATTACTTTCCTGACATCCCTCCAAAAACATATTGACACGGGTCGTTGTCTAGTCCAATGGAAGCAACATTTCTTCAGGCCAGAGAAGCCTCTCCCTCGAGGTGTGAGCACCTCAGCGACTACCCAGCGTAGCACGCCATACAACAAGACCCTCCTTGACTTCGTCGTTGCATGGTTGTGCCTTGGAATTCCCTATTTGTATGCCAACCGGCATGTCTATCGGTTCGACGAAGAGGGTGGGATAGTGAGGTCAGCTGGCCCCATGGTGGTCGTTGGGGCCACTATTTGCATAGTGGCATGTCTCTTCGGATTTTTCTTGATCGTTTACCGCGCTAATTCTACCTGTCGAAAAGGCTGCAACCATCCTGCTGGCATCGGTAACGTTCCTCGCCCTACCCGGTCTGGATCACGTCTCGAGGACGGCCGGGTTCATCGCGATCATCGCGTCGTTTTCCAGTCTCGGAGCGTCCCTGATAGCCGCCCTCAGGAATCAGGTAGAAATACAGCGAATGGCAGCGCGAGGTGGTGAAGGCATTGTGGTGACTATGTCGGCTGTGACGGTAAGGCCTCATCTGATTCTTTCTGTTATCATCGTTCTGACAGAGATGGTTTGCTATAGGGTCAGAGCATCTTGCCCTCACTACCTGCCGTCTTTCTTGCTTGGTCTATCCTTTCCTTAATAACGGGAGTTGTGCTCTACGCCTTTCGCGGTTCAATTGCGTTGGACGCGACCACTCGATTCGCGTCGTTCACGAGGTGGACCACGATTGGTGTGCTCGGATTCTGTTGTGGAGCGTTGATCGTATCCACATTTGCCATACGACGATAATTATCTATAATAGCATCTTGTATTCCTATCATTTGCATCATCCGTATCTTCTTCATTTCTAAGCTTGTACCTGTTCCGATTGTTCCATACTTCATGCACGAGTAAACTCCTCCAATCCTCATGCTCATTTCATGATATTATTTCCACATTACTGCAGTTTCTTGCTTTCGGCTCATATCTAGGTACTTATATGTCAACGCACTCGTTATCGCCCATCCTATTTGCCATCTGTATCTTGCAAAATGAAGTAGAGACCGGTTGACAGCGCAGTTGCCCCTGCGAGAAACATGGAGAGAGGACTTCGTAGGGTCGTGAAGGAGCGCCTCCCGTTCCAAAATAGGTAAGTCAACGACCAGGCTATCCCGAGTTCGGTCATGAAGAAAATTAGGAGTGTTTCATAATTGAGCTTACCCGTAGATATTCCAGTTCCGTTCAGAGAATCACCTGTCGAGAGAACGTATCCGGCCCCATACATTATCATGGAAAACCCGATTCGCTGGGGAAAAGGAGGCAACTTAGGAAAATATTTTGGAGGGAGAGCTGAGCTAGCCAAAACTGGCGTGAAAACGGTATCGTGAACGTGAACAAAGTTAAAAGCTTCATATGAACCCTTACAAATTGACGCTAAAGACCAAGCCGGCCAACTATTTGGCACTTCAGCAAAATATCAGCTGGAGACAATCGGATACGCACGGTGATTGAGAGTACGGACGGACTACACTCTCCAGCTGCGAGCTACTAGACATCGTATCCGCGAAATTTTGCGTGGCAATATTAATAACAATGTAAAAGCAGAGAACCGTTTGAGTAGTGTTTGGTGAAGACGAATTCGGCACGGGATCGGCATGGCCCGATATCTTCAGCCCCGCTTAAAAATGACAACTGTTTCACTGCACGTGAATCCTTTTCTCTTCAATTCATCATGTCCACCCGCAAGTTACTGGATTTTCATCGACCTTCGTCGCTTCAGTTAGGTCATAGTGCAATAAGCAAAGAAACGCGGAGGTAAGCAGACAGTGATACTGTAGTCTTTATTGATGATACGGGATTCCAGATGTATTAGGAATTTGGCAACTTACAAAGTGCCGAAAGGCCTGAAGAGAAAAGGACCTCGGTCTCGGACTGCGGCCGTGCTCGTAGCTTTATTCATTGGGAGGATGGGAGACGTATATGTTCTGCTAAGTCAGTAAGTATGCGTATATGACTGGATACTTCGATCCTTACATATCCGCTAGACGATCCAAGGCCCTTCGAACCTACGCCGGGGATACATCTCTTCCAGGAGGGAAAATGGAAACTAACGACAGAAGCATTGAGGACACTGCGGTGGGTGATGAATTGACGCTAAGATACGGCATCACCCATATGTACTCACATTATTCAGCGACGGGAAGCCTTTGAAGAGGTATTGTACAATCAATTATGGAACTTGCCTGTCCGTAGAGTTGCTAATATGAACATCTCAGATCGGATTGAGCTTTGATAAAGAGAAAGTGCCATTCTTATGCAGTCTAGAGCCCTTTCTTGCCGGTAATCAGTTGCTTGTAATACCGTAAGATGGGGTTCTTTTTTTTTCGCTGCAGAAGTCCTGAACAATTCGACAGAGTGGTAGTCCTCGTCCTTGACAAAACCATAAGAGTAAGAACAGATCATCAACGGTAACAAAACCTGACAGACTTTGACACGTTCTAGCCCGTCCTTAATCAAGCGGAAGTCTCATCGCTCTTTTCGCATCCTCTCAAAGCGTTCATCAGCTTAGACCCGCCCTTTCCTCAAGAGCCGCACGCGGATGAAATACCATACTATACATACAACGATTATCCATGGTATCGAGACGGTCAGAGTAGGCCAATACGGATGCATCGATTCCTGACAGGAAGAGAAGCAGGAGGTATCAAACCTGTATACGGTCTCACTGCGTAAGATGTCGCTACTTCAGGCAATCCAACTACTAACCAAATTGCGTCTGACAGGTCAATACTCATACGAGTTGCTGAAGTTGGATTTGGACGTTCGGCAGACTTTGAAGTCAACGCGCCTGGTCAGCCGTCTATGACAGAACGCATCGACTATGCTTTGCGCAACCATCCAAAATTTATCGAAGCTTTCGAAGAAGAAGAATTGAACGCGAAGTCTCAATCGAGCCGTATTCTAAAGGAGTTCCTAAGAGTACCATCTCAAAGGAGACGGAGAAGAGTAGCAAGCAAGCTTTAGACAAGTTGTCGGATGATGTACCATACCACAGTGAACTATTAGTGCGTCTTTCCCGAATAGCATGTCGAAAACTTCTTAAATAATGCATTCCGAGGCGAAGACCACTCTATGTGCTTGCAGAAGTCATTGCGAAGAGAAATGAAGTCATGCATCATATCGTCACCGTCAAGTAGAGATTTGCATAAACATCCAGTTTCCGATTCTATCACGAAAATTTATAGCGTATTTTAATTCATACATTCGAACATACATTCGAATCCAGGGGCAATACAAAAGCGTATCGTAAACAATTGACCAGCAGTCCATTTGTGCTCAAACCGGATTTTGCAATTTTTAACCACTTCGGGATATCTAAACGAAATTCATCCTCTCGAATCGAAGGACAGTCTCGCAGGAAGAGTATTCCGGACGTTGTTAATGTCCAGCCCATCAATACCAAAAGTTGCTCTAGCGTCAAAGCCTTTGCGTGATCAATTTCGAGAATCGTCCATCCACCAGGAATGTGCATATTCTTCCGATACATGTGGATATGGCATAGCGGGTTTATCGATACGAATCGTTCCAAGGTAGGAGCAAGCTCACGAACCACCGAAATCAATGACAAAATGAGTAGGTATTCGGAAGGGCCGCTTTCTCCTTCCTTGCCAATCTGATCTTCCTCGATGCCCAATTTCATTTCCCGAAGGTGTGGGATTTTTGCAATACGAGATAAAGTGATAGGTCCCCACGTCTCGCTTTCTTGATACCGAGTCATCCTTCTCTCCAAAACATCGAGGTTATGCGAGCTTCGCAGTAGTTTCTTCAGCCCGAGGCTGAGGTCGGTCACGTTATCAATAACCATTCTCTCGAGAAATCGGGTGAGCCAGCTGAAGTATTTGGGTGATGAAACTTGAAGACTGAGCGACTTAAGATTACGCATTACAAAGGCATCTCCTGTTTCGGGATAATCATCGTCTATTAAGTGATCAAATACGACTTCGAGGTCCTCCAGGGACGCAAGGAACTGCGAGAGGAGGTTGAAGTCGGAAACGCAATCAGCGGAGAACTCGATGTCAAGTGTAAATGAGGTAATGGTCTTGCCGAGAGTCTTGGGTGGAACGAAGTTTGTATTCAAGCACCGAAGTTTTGGCATTTCCCAAGTCTCGTAGAACTGGGAAGTTGGCTCATCGGGGCACCACCCCATATGCGTCAGAGGCAGGTTGCGAAGCACCGGTAGCTGGATGCGCTTCATCTGCTCACGTTCCACATCTGTATCGACAAGCGTAATTTCCAATGTTCCAAGAAAATGACGATGATAAAAGATCCTCTCCGTGACTAGCAGGTCGGATTCATGCGTGAAGCTCGACATCAATGTAGCCGACAAAGGTAATCCCCGACTCATGTCCGCGATCAAGGAGACCTCCCTTGCCGGACTAGGCATTTTTAGTTCGCAGTTAGCCCATAACTTCGGGGACGAAATAGCCAAAGATCTGAATCGCGAACAGACGCGTGTCAACGTGAATATATCACGAAACTCCGAAACGACATATTCCATGACGATAATCAGGAGCTCATTTGGGAGCTTATTGATCCCACAGTATCGCACCGCCGAGTCAAGTTGTTCCTTGAGCAACGCGGTCTCGCGCTTAAGAGACGCTGTCAATCCGCGAAAGAGACATAGCATGCCTTCGTACTTCTTGACATATTCCCGGGGATCCCTGAACATCACTGTAAGACTGTCGTCTGCAACAGCCTCAGTTCCTCTTAACAGAAAGAATGATATGGATACAGGATACTAAAGACCTACTGTCCGTCGCCTAGTGGACTCCAAATTTGAGATGGACTTAGGTATGGTCCCTCGTTGGATTGAACGACCTTCGCGAACAAGGACACGACACTGGGCAAATTTTTTGCTTGAAATCCAACTGCCATAGGCACATTATTTTATGAATATGATAAAGCTAAAAGAAAAGAAAAGAAAAGAAGTAACGAATGCTCTGCCTGAAAAAGGATCGTGAGCGTTGAGTAGTGCTAGCTAGTAGTGGCTTGGAAATCGACTGGGACATATATGGCCGATCGGCTTAGTCAGTCATTATTGGGTGTCTCTCACGCGCCACAAACTCTCTTTCAAATTAAACCTGAATTGTCGCCGATATTGGCACAAAAGTCTGTCCTTGGGTCATGACTATTCATCGACTCGGTCATACTAGAATAACTCGTCATTCCTATTGTCTCTGACACAGTCCGGATGTGCAGTTATCCATACAACAGTCTGCATTGCTTTCCTGGAGCGAATGAAATCTGAATACAACAAATACAACAGATTGTACAATACGAATACGAGTTTATCTAAGTCATCGAGAAGCGCATCGGGGGCAGGAAGCTACTTAGAATTGGGAAGGGACAATCTACATGGTTGGTCATCATGTTTGGTTACCCGACTCCTTTTTTTCTTCGCTAAGTGCTGCAGAGCAGCATAGACGAGAAGGAGATCATATCCAATACCAATATCATTTATCGGATATATGCTGTTCCCGATCCTACAAGAATGAGTCTTAGCCTGTATGAGACCACGAAATGTCAGTCGAAGGATGTGTCGACGAGATCAACCAAGCAGCATTTGTCTTCTCGTTCAAACTACACTATCTCAACTCTACCGACGACATATATGACTATGGTTCAGGTAATTTATAGAGGCGTAGCGTCTCTATCTGTCTGCCCTAACACACGATCTGAGACGGGCGCCCGCGACTCCTGTACTGTCAGCATCCGATATAGAACAATCATGACGTTGATACGACTATAGACTATTGACCACCAAAACACTCCAGTTACGGTGGCTTCGGAGATTTATAGAATTATTTCAAGGCCATTGAAGTTTGGGTGTGAACGACATCGTGAAGTGTAGGACGCTTTGACTTCAGACTCTCAATAACCGGATGTATGTATGGGGCACTGGGTGGTTGTTATATTTGCACTGCTTCCTTTTCCCCCTCATATAGCCTATAGTTCAAAAGGAGTTGCGTCTCCGAGGCCTTGGGCTTGCTCACATCTGGCTTTGTTTAAGAAAGCGGAATCCGATGAGCGGATAGCTTGGTTGTCAGCGACGAAGAGTTGTCTACAATACCAGCTTGTGAAGTTGTGTCTGAACGAGTCACCAATGCCATATGGACTGCAATCCATATCACAAGGTGTCATAATTTCATGCATGCACATACGGCTAACAAACTAGAATCTTCACTTACAATAGTGAGCTAAGTGTCTCAAGGTCTTTCAAGTGCATCTACGGATATCAAGAAAAAAGTAAAACCTACGTGAAACATCTCTCAAAGTCTCCTGCTCCATCGTTCGTCGCGTACCCTTGACTAGCAACGAATGCGTCCAGAGTGCATAACCCATCCTCATCAGCCCCGCAGAAAGTTAGGTCTTGCAGGGCGTCATCTACAAACATGCGCACGAATGCTTCATCATTGCAATCAAGACGTTCCGTAACTAGCCTCCCGGAAAACGGAACAAGGCGTGAAACAACCCAGGTTCGACGTGAATCAGGCTGCATCGGATCTAGGTCTGCCTTCTGACGGAATAGTCCAATAGCACTGTAGATTGCGATCATTTGGTTGTCATGCGAGAAGTCGGCGTACATTGCTCGTCCAAGTGGGAACGTCAACGGGTCTGAGTCGAGTGTCCGGTTTGTTTGTGTATTGTCGCGCACAGGCGAGTCGGTTAAGCGAGCAATGAGCTCATTGATGTAACCTACTCCTTGAACAGGTCCGAGATCCTGGCCATACCTATGCAAATCAATCAGCAAACTTCCTGCTATCTTGGGATGGTACAACCGACCCAGTCCCATAGTACTTGTTCAAGTCGCCGTAGTACTCGAATCCGTTGAAATCGGAGCTGTCAAAGAGATCGCAGAACGGACTTGGCTCTTCCTTCGCGAGGGTATCAAAAGCGCAGAGTGAAATAAGATTCGTGATATCCGCAACGGTCAGATTTGCACCAGGAGCGGCTCTGTTCAAACGACCGGCAGCTGATACAGCGTAAATTTCCTGCCAGATATCTGTTTGTTCATCTCCACTCCCTGCATTTGGGCACATATGGTCGTTAAGCGTATCATTTAGCTACGAGACGATGAGTTTTGGTAGAACCGAATCACTTCCACGCTTACCGTCTCTTGGAGAATCAGATTCAATGTTGGAGCTGACGATCCTCCACTGGCATGGGAGAAGCCTGTTGCATATAAAGAATGAGTCGAATTATGTAACGGACACCAGAACGGACAAACCTGACGTCCAATTGTTCGCCGTGTCCACGACTCTTGCAGCACTAGAAGCTCGTACGAATGGATTACTTGAATCGATAACATCTTTGTAACGTAAGAAGGCCTCCTGTCCAGAGTCATAGGATCTAAGTAATCGTGAGGGACATGCTCTTTATACTCTGAACACGCAATATATGCTCACTGTGCGGCGCCGAATGGGATAAGATCAGCTACACCGAGATCATACGTGTAATGACGAAGGAAGTGAAGTCGGACGTCTCTGAACAAAGTAGCGTTCAGGAGTTTCTGGACCGCAGATAATATTCTTTCTCCAGCGTCGGACGTTGGAAACCGAGCGCCATGCCTGTGAATCTACAACAACGCTCGGACGATAAAAAATGGCCATGCTGCTACTATACTTACAATATTGACCTGGTTCACTTTGCAGTGGCTGGGAGGATTCTTGTATTCGGCCGCAGGAAAGTAAGGAGAGTACATGGCCCAGGAGTGTTTTGCATGTCCGGAGAACTGTATTTCTGGTGTGACCGGGAAGGATCCAGAGGGCGACGCTCCCGACGGACCTAGAAAGGCACAAATACACCATAGCAAGACGAGACTGAATGCAACCATGCCCAAAACAGATACGCTCCGTCTGCAACGGCTGTGAGGTGTATGAGCCAATAGAGGCGAGGGAAGAGCCCCATCATCTTCTTGTTCGAGCCTTTTATAACCATTGCGGGAAAGAACATCCGAGAGAAACACACGAATAAATTGAATTGAGAATGGTGATTTCCAGCGAAACATTATTCGGAGAAAAGAAAGAGTGTCGTTCCAGAATGATTCTATTTATTAGTGTGTGAGATAGACCTGGTGTTCCTGATTCACAGGTATCTGAAGAGAGAGCAATCTGTGGTGTCCTTGAACGAAAGGAGCCGTGACGATCGAAACCTTCGGTTAACTGGCGAACCAGTTACGACGCTTTGAGAATGGATTATCCGAGTCCAAGGCGCATCTATAGCATGAAGAACAGATATACAGGCGATGTGGTGGAAGCACAGCGAGAAAAGGTGGCAAAGGACGTCTATCGTGGTGGATGGTTAGAATACATTGATGGTATGGTATGTGGCGAAAAGGCTGTTCCAACCAACGAGTTGGCGGGGAAGAGGAGTGCACGTGCGTCGCAGCGTCATACACGTGTTGTCAAGGAGCTTATGTAGCAAGAAAAGTCAGCCTATCACGATCATCTAACCGATTTTTTCTATCCTTTTTCTATCTGACTGACGGACGCTTGACGCATGAATTTGCCTCTAATATTGTTCAATCTATTACTGTCTCATCTCTACTCACCTCCACAAATACCATTGATTCAAGTTGATGAACCGCTCTACCTCGGACCCCCGAAATCTGTCATGGAGCGTTGGCTATTTCCCGAAAACTACACCTATTCATCTGCCTGGTCTACTTCCTCCTTGATTGACAATCCGAATATTACGAATGTTGAAATTTCCCTGGATGATCTCGGTGCGCGTCGTGTAGATCGGAGACGGCCGCCCTGCGGAGTTGTGCCAGCCCCAAACATATCTTGCCCTAAACCACAAAAGGCATGGAGAGCTGTCTATCCCGAAGGCAGTATCAATCCCAGCGGTGAAATACCAGGTGGCTTTGGATACTACTTAGAGGGTCCGAAAGACTTCCAAGAAAAGCTTCGTACTGCTAGTGAAGCGATCTTTGGGTATTCTGTCCTTTTTCAAGAGGATTGGGAATGGGTAAAAGGCGGAAAGCTACCTGGAGCGTGTACGTTCCTATTTATCTTGAGCAAAAGTTCTTTTTCCTGACTATCAACCAGATGGTGGTGTAGGAAATAGCGCATACTCATGTACAGGAGGTCGAAAGGAAGGCCGCGATACATGCTTCAACTTGCGCTTGATGTGGAGGTCTGTGATTCCTTCGGCGTAGGAACAAAAGAGTGTTCTGTAAAACTTACTTCTATAATCTTTAGGAGAGATGGCCTCGGAGAGCTCTATGCTTACCTACCTGTTACTGAAGAGAACACGTCACAATTACTAGCTGTCCCTCCCAAGTCTATCAGAAATCCGGACTATGGAATCTCAGCTGGGAGAGGGTCATTCACGTTTAAAGCAGGAGTTTGGACCACGATCACCGAAAGAGTCAAGCTGAATGATGTTGGTAACTGCAACGGTCAGTTCTTTTTCGATTTCATGTTCCGTGAGATATCTATGTTGACTAATTTAGGGGAGATTGAAGTTCGAATAAACGGAGAGTCCATTATCCATGTGACGGGGCTGGTAATCAGGCTATCCGAAGATTCTGTCATTCAAGGTCTGCATTTCGAGAGTTTCTTTGGAGGTCCGTGTCTTCCACCTTCAAAGTGAGAACTGGTCGAGTAACCTATTCGTTCAGGTCATACCTCAGACTGGGCTTCACCGAAGGATCAGTATGCGTGGTTCGCTGATATTTCTGGAGCAGTCATCGTATAAATTGCTTTTCTCTGCAGGCTTTGATGTGTGAAGCATACAGAGACAGCAGGCCATTTCGGTCCTTCATAAAACGAAGAAGAACGGATACTTTCTCTTGACGCTGCTTCGATATATCGGTGCACGTCGTTTCTACACGCGCATCAGATGTAGCTATTGACACAGCATAGGGAGCGCAAACTTGACAAAGTGTTTTCTTGGAACGCAAACTATAATTTCTGGCAGGCACGGCTTCATATTTCTGGTCATCATTGCACTCAAACTCCAGCCATTCTGTCTTGCTTTGCAGCTGTTCTCATCATGCAATACGATCTGTTTGCACTCGGCCCACCTCAGCTTCAGGCTCACTGCTGCCAACTCTTCCATATATCAGCGGCTTTGCGTCTCTGAATTGCCCGTTCTATCCTTCAAGCAACCGTTCTCTTCCCTCCACAAGCGCATTCTATACGATTCGATCTCCTTGACCGCCTTCTGACTTTCACCTGAGCAAACATTGCAGGAAAGAAATGGGCCATCTAATATACTTCTTCATTCTCGCTATTGTGTCGATCACTGGCAAGATTGCTGCTTCTTCGCATAGTGCAAGCCGACGCAGGCCAGGATCGGAAATTGCATCTGAGAAAATCGAACTGCAGAGCCTAGACGAGAAGCAAGCGATTCATGAACGCATCCATATTAATCGCGCCACAAGTCCTAACTTGCCGATGTTCCGCATTCGACGAACGCTTCTTGGGTCGATTACGGACGGCGTAGGCGTACTTGGTGAAAAGCTGAACGAGAAAGAAGACCTCGTTTCTCAGAGAAGGAAACTAAGACAGTCGCTGAGGATAGTAATTCCTGATGGCGAGGTACGTTACGTATCTTCGTATCATAAAGGGCTTGTGTGAGCTGGTAATATTCATTCCGTTCCTTCAGTTCTCAAGGATACATCCAAGTACTTCGGACATTCCATCGACTTTCAGTTTATATGCAGAGCAGTGCGGACCTAGACAGTGCGCCACATCGCGCCGACCTGTCGCCACGGCAAGGAAAGCACCAAGGCTAAGGTTCTCATATGTCGAAAACGATAAAATGCGGTCTTACTTTGCAAATAAAACCTGGATCCACGGAGTGAGTATAAGTGGCGATCGCAGCTCCTCCGTTGCGCCGTCAGATTTAAGTACGGCAGATGGATTCCGGGAGACTCCAAAATCGCGTAGAATAAACCGCATTGGCATGCTGAAGCTTGCTGAGGAAGCGGGAAGTCGGGGTCCGGCTACACGTCTCGGTATAATGGCCGGATAAAAACTATTTTTCTGGCTTCATGTCATAATCTGAGCTATCGCTAACCGATCATTAACTTCGATTGGAGAAGCTGTTCCTGCCACGTCTTTGACAGTGTTCTCGACATCATTCACATCGCTTGCTTTTGTTCCATCAACATCTCCCGTCTTGTTATCGCACTTAAGCTTATTGTCTGTATGTGTTGTTAGAAAACCGAGAATTTTATTGAAAGGATCCGCGCTACGCATTGAAAAATCCAGACTGTGTAAGACAAAAGGAGTCTTTCATTACAAGTTTCATCTGGTTATGGAACATCATGAAATTGAACTCTTCCGATAGGTTGCGAAACGGATCAATTCATAATTTTCATGTTTGTCCGGAGATCACGTGGCTTATTTATTAGCGAGGCACGTTGAAATGGCGTTGATGATGATGAACATCGTTCAACAAGAGCATCACTCAGAGTCAGAGGCTCATCGTCTTTCCTTTCCTTTATCTCATCAGAATGGGCCTCTATCACCCGATCAGATGCTAAGGTATCTTGTATCTCGATTCTCTGATCTGGTCTAACCCTTGGTTTTCAGACTACTGAACTTGCTTTTCACATAAAAACTCAGCACAATTGTCAGTACTTGAGTTCAAAATTCAATTGTGCTCCTAACACCGGGAAATTAATGAAATTTCTAGCGGTATGGCTGAGAGGAAGAAGCCGCCTTCAAAAACCCATGACCAACCTCCTGAACGCAGAACAAAGCGAGCTCGTCTGACGCGGTCGACTTCTCGATTCCTCACCGCGCCTGCGGATTCTTCTGACTCGTCTCATGCCCAAAATAGCCATCAGGCTCAGAGCCTTGCGCAGTCGGAATCTTCGCTGATATCTTCGTCGAATGAGGTTCAGAATCTGAACGGTGGAGAGGGTGCACCGACTGCGACCCCGACGCCGAGTTCCCGTCTGCCCGAGCTGTTAGACCTCTCTGCCGTTACTACGCACAAAAATATAGCGTTTAGATTCGGGCAAGTTGCTCGTTCGCTCATGCATGAGCACATCTTGGTCGTTTCCCAAGACAAAATTTCTCGAACCGAGTACGAGCTCCTCGAGGTCGAGTTGTATCTCCGAAAGGAAGGACACGAGGACCCATTCACACATGGCGCACCAGAGCAAATTGAATCTGGGAAATGGTAAACTTTCTCTAGTTCTCTCCCTCATCAGCTCGGAAGATGAGTAAACTGACAAAAGATGTTGCCTGTCCGGCTCTTTTGTTTTGCTTTGTGTTGTAAAACCATAGGTACTTCCATCGTGCGCCGCAGAGATCCGGAGATCCGACGTGCTCGGCGACTTCACTCACCGGGTACAGAGGAGGGACGCGGAAGGGAATGGACCTCACGTTCGGCGGGCCCGTTTCCTCCTCTTACTTTGCGCGGGACGCAAATGCCGAAACGGACCGCTCGGGCTCATCTCCGCCCTCTCGCGGAGGTATTCTATTACGATCGATGCGTCGTCTTTCAGATGGCGCAGTCATTTCGGGCCCATCGTTGCTCGTAGATGAACTGCTTCGCGTCTGCGAATGCGCGAGTGTCGCAGAGCTAGTTGGAGAAGCACTTGCGAAGGACACGTCTGCGTTCCCTTCTGCTACAATGAAGGCGCCGAAGAAGTGTTCTATCTCCTTACGGCCGCGGACGTCGGCATTGACGAAGAAACCGACTGTGTATTCCTCACCTCGCATCGGTCTTGATCTCTCGCATCCTGGCACAACAGCCTCGCCATCCGACCCGCGTGTTATCTTCATCCAAAAGTCATACCGCTTTTTCATGAGCCCTGTCTTACTGACAGCAAACGGCAGATCCCAGACGTTCCTGGGGATATACAAACTAATTTCGGATGCGGAGATCCTTAATGAGAGCGGAGTGCTGGACGAAGTCTCTAGACTCACCGGGATTAAGCGCGTATCCGTCGAGAAGTACGCTGCGGACTTCCAGCAAGGCAAAGAATGCGGAAAAATTGAAAGTTTCATAGGTTCGGCAGGGAAAGGCGCGTCGTCTTCTCCGTCCAGTTATCTCAAGATGATGGGCACTTTGGCGCAGCTTTCTGCATCTTGAGCAGATCGAGCTGGGAAGCAAGGGGCTGCTTGGTGCCCAGTTATCTCTTCTAAAGCTATGTGTCTTTGTATTGCAACGTTATATTGATTGCGTCCGGTGATCTAAGGACATTCTGCGTTGGTAGATATAGACTGCTTCTATCTTCTTGTCGATTTGCTTCTCTGGAAAGACTTGCTTGAGATGGCAAGACATCCATGGTGTATGATACGCTCTGCCTCATAGTTTTCATAATTCTCGGCCACGCTGTGCTTTTGTAGATATAGCTCTGGACCCTAGATGAAGTCGTGTATATTAGTTCTAATAGATAGTGATTACAGGTAATGGTTACATAATCCTGGATATCCGGTGTGTCTTGAGCGCGCGTTTCACTCATTCAGCTACCACCACCTCCTCACCACACTCCTGCTGCTCCCTCTTAAGCGTATCCACATCGTTGGCTTCAATTCAATCTTAATCTCATATCAACGCCATCTCTGCCACCTGACGAGGCCTCGTGGTAAACCCATCATAAACTCGCGTTAAAGGGTTGCAAAACCAAGAGCCTTTTCCCCACATCTGACCTTCACTGCGCCCCCAAATGACCACCTCGATTTATTCAAATACTGTCTCGCTGGATGTCGAGGACGAAGAGCCTCTGTCATTGTCTGATCTTGTGAGGACTGGCGAGACGAGCCGACTAAGAAGACGTGGCGCTATAGCCGGCAGACATCTTTCTCGACCGTCCATATCTACTCTTGCCGGCTCTTCGGGAAATGCATCTGCCACCTTCAACCCTCCCGCTCCTCAATATCAACAGCCTAGTCGTCAGATTGTGCAAGCCCCCACGCTGCCGCCACCGTGGGTAGACGGTGGCTCATCGACTATTCAGCAGCCTTGGTCTACGGAGATCTCTGATCCGACAAAGGCGGATGACGACGTTGATGGTGTACCTAATTCAGGATATTCATTATATTGTGGTATCGAGATTTGGGAATTCGGTGATGAGGAACCATACGTGCCGAGTCCATTTCCTTCCGCCTTTGACGACTCACCGCCAAGCTCACCGTCTTATTCGCCCCATCGGATACGCAAGTCTACAGGTTGCGGCGCTTTAATTCACTCTAGCGGGAAACCGAAACCTAAGAGCGGGACATGGCAGGCGTGTGGGAAAGCATCAACGAACGTCGTGCCGATGGACAAGTCTTATTTCGAACGCGGGGGACAGGCAAAATTGTTTTCGTGCGGTTGTCGCTGGCACGGTGTCGGATGCTCAAAATGGTGAGTCTCGGACCTTGATTTTAATATTAAAAGGTTTCACGTTCATGTTTCTCGTTATTATAGTGGGAATCCGTTAGGAAATATTTACATGCCGTGTCAGGTTGCGACAACTACGTCGTCTATGAGCCGAGACCCTTCCCGTCCATCCCGACCGACACCTAATCCGAGTGCACATTTTGTCTATACGTTCTTCAGTGATGCCGTGAGCCCCAGTCCGGATTATGAGTTTCCGAAGGGTGCATTAGAAGCGGGCCATAGTCATCGTACGCCGTACATGTCGACGATGGATAACGTGGCGCAGAGTTGGGATGGTACCATCGAGTACTCTTACGGATACGCTGAGCCAGAACAAGAACAAGAACAGGAGGAGCCTGGTGCGGAATATGACTCGGACGGAGTGCTCATTACGAATGAGCCCGGATCGCCCGACAAACCGAGCGCAGAGACGATGCTGTGGCCCGCGCGGTGAAGGCGTGCCCTCGCTGAGATTAAACTCTCGGGAGATTGTTGAGCACCTTCTCCGCTTCCGAGTTTCCGAATACCCGCATATCCGCACTTCCCCCGCTACTTCTACTTCTACTTCTCCCGGCAGGTCTCCATTTTACTGATAATTCATTTTCTTGCTCATTCGCCGACCATTTGGGTTTCGGCAATTTGCATTGAGCGGCGAGGGGTCTAGAAGAACGGTTCGATAATTGGCTTCTACACTTCCGTTTGGCTCATGCATATGTGCTACGAGTATATTATTCTTTTCTCTTTTGTGTCCGTTTTATTCCATCCAGCTCCCTTTTTCCTAGCTACTGACGTTACCATGCATGCTCCTCACCGCTCACTTACTGATGAACCAGTTAGTAGTACTAGTAGTTATTTTCCCATATTCACACGTCTTGTTTTCCCCTCCACCCCTTTAATCTCTGTCTAAGAACACGTGCAGACGTATATGTCGTGCAGTAGACATGTAGCTTGCAGACTTATTATATTGGACTAGGACACCTGTTATTTTCGGTAGTCGTAGTAAGCGGTACATGCTGTAATAGATATTTTATACATGTTCATCATACATGCAGAGCCATGCATTGAGAGTAGAAGAAGACCAAAGCAGACTGAAATCCATCAGTAGATACATAATTTACTGATGATAAGATTATGCCACAGCGAAAAAAAAAATCGAATACGGTGGTCCTTGCCTGTCGGAGTGACGCCCGGCCCGAGTTAGAGGAGGAAAGTGAGGAGGAGGGTGACGATGATCTCGTCGAGGGCTCTGTCGCTCTCGATACCCTGGGCAATTTCGAGCACGGCGTGGGACGAGGAGAGCATGCCCTTGCTTGGGAGGAAAGGGGCGCAATACTTGGCTAGGCGAACTTTGTTGGAGTTGTAGAGCTGTGTACGGGAGAAGGGTCAGTGATCGAGTTGTATTAAAATAAGAAGAGAAGCGTCGAGTGAGATGGGCGGCGAGAAGCGAAACTAGAAGTAGAAGCAGTATAAGGTGTGCCTGGTGCTAGTGCCTAGGACATACCTTCGGGACTGGAGTGGATAACTGCCATTTCAAGAGATCGCCGGTCATGGAGACGAAGCATCGTGTGCTATGCATATGTAAGAAGTTTCGAACAGGTTTGGATGAACGTAAATCATAGCGTTAGTTATTGCCATTCTTTCTTTCTCTTGGACGACCATCATCAGTTGGACGTACCTTGAAAATGGTCTCTCGCGCTGGAGGAACTTGCTCGCGGAGCCCTCGCACCCGTTGAACCGCACTCGTGCGGGAGAGAGCGAGAATGGTCTTCGCTCGATCGTCGCCACGAGAATCGTGTTGTTAGAAGAGTCAGATCTAGAGGCAGGCTCGGAGTCGCTGCCTGAGCCGCTGGAACGTCCCGAGTCATCTGAACATACGCCTCTATCCGCATCCACATCAACCCCGTCTGCAACTTCGTCTATCGTGTCGAGCGGAGTACTCATACTCAGCATACTACTGCTCCTCGCCCTCCTATGCAAAAAATGCGGAGCACCTCGGCGGGGGCGCTGGCGATTCGTATACGAACGAGGTGGCCAAGACTTCCTCGCATTCCTTCTTGCATCATGATTATCCGGCTTATTCACACTCGCACTGGAGGTAGAGGACGACGATGGTGGACCAGTATGCACACGCTTGATAGTCGTGACCTCCGCATCAAGATACCCGAAACCCAAACCTGGTTTCGAGGAGCCGCCGCTACTCCGGGAATGCTTTCGCGTGCTGACGAGATAGAGCGGAACGCCCTCTTGCGTGAGGTACACCGCGTCAAAGGGATCGTTCGTCGAGAGCGTGAGCGTGAGCGCGCCTCGCTCAGCAGTATCGAAGAAGCTGCTCAGCGTCATTCCCTATTCCTGCTCGTCGTCAAGGTCGAAGCAAGCAATAAGTAACGCATACGTGTTCAAGTCCGAGTCCGAGCAACGTGAACCCCGGCACTTTGACTCGATCTGAACTTGAAACCGAACCAGAAATTACCACAAGATAATGGTACTGTTGGATGAAATCTCCTCTCCCCCCTCCCGCGACTACCGACTCCGCCGACCGGAGTCATTAGAGCTAGTAGTCACCTGCCTATTTTCCCCGGAAATCGCGGTTTCAGCGCAGTTGCTAGCGAAAGATAAGGCGAAGTACAGAAAAAAAGAACCGGAAAACATATCAGCAATGCTTACGCGGGGCAACCGCTATCTTGGCACCTTTTTTTAGATATGATTTTGAATTTATTAGGCCTTGATGTGAAGTTGATGAGAGGGATTTCCAGATTACCCTCCGCATGTTTCCCAGATGCTCCATGATGGTTGCAGGTGATTTGTTCGACAATCAAGGCCTTGTAACTGAGTTGCCGGCGATAACACACCGTTTGATCGTCAACCGAGGCGGCAATCTCCCGCCGTTGACCCCTGTGGGTTCGGTATTTGGACAAATCACCTGTGTGCAATTTACTGATTCTCCGAATCTTCAAGTTCTCCTTTCAACTTATATCTTTACCCGCAGCGGCAAAGAAAGAACGAAGTTCAGCGCTCCTGCTAACTTATTCGGTGAACCCGTCTATATTCAAGGACAAGTCGGTAGTGTGGCGATAGACCCCTCCTCGACATGTAGATTCCTGGGTACCCGATGTCAAGTTCTCAGGCAGAATCAAACCCCTTGGAGGAATGTCCTGTTTTGTTCTTCAGCTTGAATGAGAATAGATAAGAATCCACAGTGCAACACACGACAACCAGCCGACTCGGGTCTTCAGAACTTGCCGGAACTTGCCGACAATAAATAGAGACGCAAGACTGAAACAAGGATGGTTCTCCCAACATTTCATGACACTGATTATACCAAGAGCTTGAAGTTCTATATACCCAAGTTTATGATACCTCCCTCCTTGCACACTCAACACTGCTCAATATTTATTTCCACGTATCGCTGAACCCGCCACAATGCGACCTCATAGGCACCTCAGCGTCAGACCTGCATCGGTCGCTGATAGTGCAGAAATTGCTCGGGTGTGCCTCCTGACTGCTTACCAGGGCCGATCGGCGGAGACACTCGTTCGACATCCGGAACTGCCTGCACAAGTACAGGCATTGCCGTATCTTCATCTTTCTTCTGGTTTTGCTTTCGTCCTTGTCGAGACGGCGGAACATCCAGAATCAGACTCAGAGCTGGGGTCGAGGTCACGATCAGGATCAGAGGAGGAAGCACGAGGGGAACCGAGGCTCGAGAAAGAAAGAACAGAATCAGGGAACATAGTGGGATACGTCGTCGGCACAGCTGAAACGGCCCAATTCGAACGAGAAATCAATGCATCGTGGTGGCCCACCCTCCGTACGAAATACTCGAAAGATCTCGTCGGCACGCCCCTCGATCGATATTTCGTCGGTCTTATACATAAGGGGCCGATCCTCAGACCTGCGGGATCGGGTACAGCGCATATCCATGTGAATGTTATTGGCAAGTACAAGAAACATGGATGTGATCGCCTTCTCGTCGACGTTGCTCTGCAGCATTTGCGGAAAAGGGAGAAAGAGTGTAGTAACTGAACGTGACGACCGACCAAAAGATTATGCCTTCCAGGTTCTGAGTAGGTTCCTGCATCCGAGGTACTTCTCGACGTCTTGAATAAACTTTATTATACAATTTGTTGTATCCGGGTTTGACTTACTCCAGGAACATAAAGCAGAATGTTGTACGGAGAATTGCACCGCGTCCGGATTGTCACAAACCATGACATCTCTAGTTGTGGCTTCTCTCTGGGTCATCATCCTAGGCGCAACCGCAATTGTGTGTGTGTATAGCGGAATCCTTGCATACCGGATCCTTCCACTCCACATTGAGGACATTGACACTGCTTGTGAGATTGCGCAAAACATTCTTCTCTTCGCCCCAGTCATAGTGTTGTACGCTTTCACCGAGAGTAAGCCAGCGGAGCTGGTTTAGCCCGAGCCCAGAATCCAAAGCACGTACTGTCTCGACCACGTCAGGTATATCAAGTCCTGATTATTGGACATTGGGGAATAACGCAAAAAGGTGCGTTATGGCATCTTCGTTGATCGTCACGCGTAGGGTGACAAACAAAGTCGTCACGGCGGGGAAGGCAGACCTCACCCGACCCGTCGTACTCTCGATTAGATAGTAGAAATAGGTCTCCCTGTAAAGACAGAGACAGGAGGAGATCTTTGACATTCGGAATCCTCAGTGACGCTAGTATAAGGCAGAGATACCTCGTACCGCCGGGCGAATCGTAATCATCACCGCCATCGAATCGTCGCGATTGGAAAGCGACAGGGTGGAAAGGAGAAGAAGACTAACAGGTACTTGATCTATGAATCTTGTGAATGGCCATGCACCCAAATCGACAGAAAGGTGCTCGAGGTTCGCCGCGCAGTCCAAGAATGTCATAAGCCCGTGATACCAATCTTCACCAGACATACCGTAAGAGTTCACTTTTAATCTGAACGTGGTCAACTTGCGATACTGGCCTGCAGAAGGAACCGCGTCGACTAGTTCCAGTGTCCTTATGGTCATGAAGTTCCACTTCTCAGACACTTCGTGGCAGCTGTGCACGCTGGAGAAGTGTAAGCGGGCAGATTCAAAATGCGGGACGTCAATACAACACATCATCTCCAATCCACGCCAGATATTCGCCTTGCAAACGTTGCCCTAAGGTGCTGCCAGCGGTCTTTCAGCGGCACTATCTGCTGGAGAGGCGATGAGAATCGTCTCTCCTTGGCCCGACGCCACCGCACTCGAAAGACCAATATGTAGATTGAGCGGTTTGATAGCAGTTCTCGTGATGCGGTACCCGAATCCGTCTTTCAGACAATAGCGATCGTCGATCCTCGCCCACAGGGATAACGAACTCAAAACAGCGCATCGGGACCTCCGCGAGACGAGGGAGAGATGCTTGATGAGGTCGTCTATTTCTCTCCTCCCGAAATGTTTCTCGGCCTCAGAGCAAGCCATATCGATCACATGTATGAGAATCTTGTCGGGAAGCGAGGAGTCCACAGTATCGCGATGCCTGGAGAACGATCTCTTCGACCATCCGGACCTTTTCTCCAACGGTATACGAGAATGATTCCAGAACAGTTTGAAGGCTCTTGAGAAATTTCAAGCACTGTCGCGTTTCTTCGAATTTTTCATTTGAACGGACACAGCTAGAAACCTCCGTCAGACTCGCACGGAGTATATTCTCGTCAGTGTTGATCACTTTTCGAAGTCGTAGGCTTGACCGGCGAACCAAAATGCATCATCGAAGAAAGTCCCATCACTTAATTTAGCGTCGAGAGACACGAGTGAGCTTCTAACGAGATACCTTGAGCGGCAATCCCAGACAAAAGAAAGTATAGACGAGAAAGCTAATGTGTCAGAGAAAACAGAAAAAAGAGCCCTTCTGGTATGACCGAGTCGATGAACAGTCGAGGCCCAAGGACAGACTTTTGTGCCCAATATCGGCGACGTTTTTTACATAAGGCCCCGACTCGAGGAGTGGGCAGTTTGTGGCGCGTGAGAGAAGAACACCTAATGATGACTAAGCCAATCAACCATATATGTGCCATTCGATTTCCAAGCCACTACTAGCACTACTCAACATACGATCCTTCTCCAGACAGAGCTTTCGTTCTCTTTTTTCTTTCCTTTTAGCTTTATCATATCCGTAATAGTGTGCCTATGGCAGCTGGGTTTCAAGCAAAGGACTTACTCAGTGTCGTGTCCTTGTTCGCGAAGGTCGTTCAATCCAACGACGGACCATACCTAAGCCCATCTGAAATTTGGAGTCCGCTAGGCGACGGGCAGTAAGCCTTGAATATCCCAGACCTTTAATGCGTATCTCTTATGATCCTATTCTAGATGCTCTGATATCGCTCCGGATGACAATCTTACAGTGATGTTCAAGGATCCCCGCGAATATCTCAAGAAGTATGAAAACATGCTTTCGCTCTTTCGCGGATTGACGGCGTCTCTTGAGCACGAGTACACATTGCTCAAGGAACGGCTTGACTCGGTCGTGCGATACTGCGGGATCAGTAAACTCCCAAATGAGCTCCTGATTATCGTCATGGAATATGTCGTTTCGGAGTTTCGTGATATATTCGCGTTGACACGCGTCTGCTCGCGATTCAGATCTTTGGCTATTTCGTCCCCGAAGTTATGGGCTAACTGCGAATTAAAAATGCCTAGTCCGGCAAGGGAGGTCTCCTTGATCGCGGACATGAGCCGGGGATTACCTTTGTCGGCTACATTGATGTCGAGCTTCACGCATGAATCCGACCTGCTGGCCACGGAGAGGATATTTTATTATCGCCATTTGCTTGAAACATTGGATATTACGCTTGTCGATACGGATGTGGAACGTGAGCAGATGAAGCAGATCCAGCTACCGGTCCTTCGCAACCTAACTCTGACGCATACGGGGTGCTGCCCTGATGAGCCAACTTCCCAGTTCTACGAGACTTGGGAAATGCCAGAACTTCGGTGCTTGGATACAAACTTCGTTCCACCCAAAACTCTTGGCAAGACTATTACCTCATTTACGCTTGACACCGAGTACTCCGATGATTGCCTTTCCGACTTCAACCTCCTCTTGGAGTTCCTTGCATCATGTCCCTCCCTGGAGAACCTCGAAGTCATATTTCGCCGCTTACGTGACGACGTCTATCCCGAATCAGGGGACACCATTGTGATGCGTAATCTTAAGTCGCTCCGTCTTCAAGTTACGTCAGCCAAATACTTCAGCTGGCTCGCCCGATTTCTCGAGAGATTGGTTATTGATAACGTGACCGACCTCGGCCTCAGGCTGAAGAAACTACGTCGAAGCTCGCATAACCTCGATGTTTTGGCGAGAAGGATAACGCAGTATCAAGAAAGCGAGACGTGGGGACCTGTCATTTTGTCTCGTATCGCGAAAATTCCACACCTTCGGGAAATGAAATTGCTTATCGAGGATGATCGGATTGGCAAGGAAGGTGAAAAGGGCCCTTCCGAATACCTATCTATTTTGTCGCCGATTTCGGTGGTTCGTGAGCTTGCTCATACCTTGGAACGATTCATGTCGATAAACCCGCTGTGTCATATCCACATGTACCGGAAGAATATGCACATTCCTGGTGGATGGACGATTCTCGAAATTGATCACGCAAAGGCTTTGACGCTAGAGCAACTTTTGGTATTAATGAGCTGGACAATAACATCGTCCGGGATACTCTTCCTGCGAGACTGTCCTTCGATCACGGAGGATGAACTTCGTTCAGCTATCCCAGACTGTATAAAGGTTGGATAACCCGGTTTGAACAAAGTTGACTGCTGGTCAGTTCATTATGATGCACTTTATGTCCCGCCTGGCCTCCGATGGACGGATTGAAGTCCGTTACATGAATTCATGGTAGAATCAGAATCAGACTATTTGTATTTCGGTCGGACGATTAGGATATGATTTAATTTTCTCAATTAGGATTTTGCGTTCAATAACTCTTCCTGAGGGAATGCTGTAAAGGGACGTGAAGTTCCGCTTAGTTAAATGCAGGAGCAACTGCTTATGTTTTAATTTCCCACGATTATAACACATTAGTATTGTCGTCATTCCCGTCGGTTGTCTCCATCTCTACTAAGTATCTGCGACGTGCTCAGCACCTAAGCACATCAAACCCGCAACTAGGCGCTTCATGAGCAGAACTGTCTAAACTATGCTGGAGAGAATAGACATTCGAGCAGATTCTGGGACCTCGGATGAAATAGATTAGGCTTCGTCCAGCTTGAACGTGAGGTGGTGACGTGTTATTACCGCATCTTAACTCATATAGGAGAGCCTCGCTTTAGGCTTGCGAAAACCTCGTTCTTGACGCAGACCTACACCTACACCTACACCTACACCTACACTTACACCTACACCTACACCTCCTGGTAGAAGTATGAGTTCTTGAACTCCTTGGGAGCTACATTTACTCACATAACCACACTACTCAACAGGATTCGCAGCATACTTATCCCATCATTCGTGTTCACCCCACTGCTTGTCTCTTAGGACTATAAGTCGACAGTGCCAGGGTTTGTTCTCTTTGGTGTCATTCGTTCTGAATCGATGATCTCTTTTCTCTGCGTACATCTAGATCAAGGCCGAAATTACAATCCCTCCGGACTGAAGAGTCTCTCCTGATACCTGGTCTTAGACTTAGAGATACTTTGCCGCCGTTACACAGCTAAACCACTTGTGACTTCAGTCAAAATGAAGGCGTCGATCTCCACTGCGGAAGCAGAACCTCTTTTAGGTCATCCTCGGGCCGCGCTGGCCAGGCACTCGGCTCGGAGAAAGTGGAACCAGTTTCTCACCATACTTGCTGCGATACTGCTTTTCGTGCTTGGCCTTGATCTTCTCTTCTCAGCTTTATGCGAGCTAAGCTACGAGGTCAAACCTGTCTCGCCGAAAATTCAGTTGCCAGGTAGTATAAAGCGTTCTTGGGCGCAATATACACCCTACTTCTCTATGTCGGAATACACGAAGCCTCCGAATGACTGCAGAATCACTCAAGTAAACATTGTAAGTTACCTTCTATTCCTATATATATCCTTCATTGACGGGCATCCAAGCTGCAAAGACATGGTGCTAGATTCCCTGCGTCCAACGAGAACGAACCAGAAAGCGTTGAAGCGGCTCTAGCTAGCCTTAAATCAGCGTCCGTATTCCTGGATCCCCGCTTGGAGTTTATCAAGGACTATACGTACAAGCTGGGAAAAGACGATCTGGTAGCATTTGGGGCTGCTCAGTGAGTAATAAATATCGACGTGATAGAACATTCGTCTAAGCTGAATCTCCCAGATCGTTCGACACTGGCCAATACGATTATACAAGGTATAAACACCTCGTATCTAAGCACAGCGTTCCATTTGTCCGAGCATCTGGAGATCAACGAGTCATTGACTCGGCTACAAACTGGACTTCAGGTGCATACTGTCAAAAGACAATTCCATAGAGCTAGCTGGCTGACGGGATTTGTCAGGATTCGGACACATGAGTCGAGGGAATCCAGCTCCTTCACTAAATGTTATTATTGAAGAGTCGGTAAGAATTATTATGCAAAGAACGAGTGGATCTCGTGCTGAGCTGAAATTACTAGCCGAATAGTAACAACACTCTGAACAATGGAATGTGCCCCAACGCGGGCGATGCAGACAGGCAAATAAGGATCTGGGAAGACACTTATGCGACCAACATCGCAAGTCGGCTCAATGCTTCTGCTCTAGGTGCAACTGTCACCGCAGCGGACGTGACCAATCTCATCTCGCTCTGTGCACTTGAAACAGTCGCGAATATCGAGCCCAGTGATTTTTGCGGCATATTTGATCCATCCGAGTTTGAGAGCTTCGAGTATTATGGAGACTTGAGAAAGTACTACGGAACTGGGTGAGTGAATCATCTTACTATCAATCCATATCTAAATGTATTTTCAGCTATGGTCAGGAGCTTGGTCCTATTCAAGGCGTTGGGTATGTGAACGAGCTCATCGCTCGCCTCACTGAGTCCACGGTTCGAGACAATACACAAACAAATAGAACGCTCGATTCCGATCCGTCGACCTTTCCGCTCAACCGCAAGATATATGCCGACTTCTCTCATGAGAACGAAATAGTTGCGGTTTACGGCGCTCTGGGCCTGTTCCGTCAGCCAGACGACCTCGATCTGACAAACCCAGATCCTAAACGGACCTGGATTGCTTCGTATCTTGTCCCGTTCTCCGCCCGATTGGTAACGGAACGTTTAGATTGCTCCGGGACAATATCTGTACGCATGCTTGTGAATGACCATCTTCAACCATTAGAATTCTGCGGTTCCGGCGACGACGGGATATGCACGCTGGACGCATTTTTACAGAGTCAGGAGTATGCAAGAAATGATGGCAATGGTGACTTCGAGAAGTGCTTTGATTAGCAGATCTGGTTCCGTACTATGAGAATCCTCTCAATCATAAACCACCTTTCTACTTTACGACTCAAGTCAGATTAGTTATTACGAGTGATCATATTGCAATGAAACCTGTGGATATGAATACAACTCCTAGGAAATTGTAAGCAGGATTTTTTTCTCTCGCATCAGCCGCCTCTCATGATTTATTCATTATACAATAAGGTCTCAACGTCTCGTGCACTTTTGTTACTTTATGTATACTCTTGCAATGTGATGTGAGCTTCTCGGATATTCCCGATGATGATGAGTAAGCATAGAAAACCCGCTTACCTACTTTTTCCGAATGGCCGCCGTGGACCAACTTTACATTCATCCTGACCTTTGATGTCTTGGTCATAAGTTCAAGTCTTTGAATATGTGATGTTCTGGCCAGCGCCGCTGAAAGACATCTCGGACCTTTGGCTTTGATCTTCATGTGAGTATTACTTACTTACTATTATTCAAGGGTTCTCTGCTTAGGTTTCGGACTATAACTCATCCAGTCTTGGTCAGCATAATGTTGATGGCTTTTTGGAACGGAGGCACGTCCGTTTCGTTTCGTCTTGAGCGAAAGAAGTATACGTATGGACTATGGCCAGTTCAGGCAGTGACCTGGAAAGTTTGGCGTCAGATACGATAGTCGAGGATTGCCATTTTTAGTCCTTACAATTACCCCGAATGTCACAAAGAGACGTTCAACCTCTAAATTTTGTATCAGAAAAAGAAGAGGAGGAATTCGGAATGGCTCAAGGATCATTTCAGATCAATTTTTCAGGCTCGAAAATAAGTTTCCCCGGTGGAAGACAATCCTCCGGTACGGCACATGTCTTATCGAACATTTCACAGAAACATTACGTCAACAACGCAGGGAAGTCCGACAGATTAAGAAACAGGCGATATAAATTCATTTCACGGCCACGCACTACTCGATCGACTTTCATACTGTTATCGCAGCTCGGTTCACTTCTCATGCCCGAGAATGAGATGGACGCTTCTGACCATCACTCACCACTTAGACACGACAGCGTTCCGGAACACGCACTAGAAGTAGACATACCTGGCCACCCATACGACGTTCAGCGAGATCAAGCTCAGGCCGATCAATACGGACAGAAACGAAACGACTCAGACGATAGCACAGTTGTTTCGTTAGGTGAAGCTCTAGGCGCAGATGCGTTCAATTTTGAGCAGTTTCTGAAGGATATTGTTCGACTGTGATTCTCTTCTTATCGTATCAATTTGAAACACGCTGCTGACATCGATTTTTGACCCAGGAAGAGGAAGAGTAACGTAAATCTACGGCATTTGGGAATAGTGTTCAAGGACCTCAATGTGCAAGGTCTGGGTACGACAGCGAAGTACCAGCCTACCGTTGGCTCGACGCTGAATCCTCTTTCATTCATTGAGAGGATTCGGACCCTAAGACATCCGCCTGTTCGTGATATACTTACTGGTTTCGAGGGAGTTGTAAACCCTGGTGAAATGCTTTGTATGTACCTTCCGTTATTATATGCGACCGAATAGACTCACGTGTACAGTGGTTCTTGGTCGTCCGGGTGCCGGATGTACTACATTCCTTAAGACGGTTTCCAACCAGCACGAAGAATTCCGTAGTGTCACTGGGCTCCTTCGCTTCTCGGCTTTCACACCGGAAGAGATACGCAATCATTTCCGAGGGGACGCCATTTTCGTCCCGGAGGACGATGTTCATTTCCCAACTCTCACGGTCGAACAGACATTGAATTTCGCCGCGCGTACACACATGCCTAGTAGAAATGCTCGTCTGGAAGGATCTTCGCGTACTCAGTACACAGAGATCATGGTGAATGCTCTTACGACGGTCTTTGGTTTGAAGCATGCAAGGAAAACGAAGATTGGAAATGCCTTGGTGAGAGGCGTGAGTGGTGGAGAACGAAAGCGTGTCTCGCTCTCTGAAGCACTCGCCATGCGTGCTCGACTTGGAGCCTGGGACAACGCGACACGAGGTCTGGACTCCTCGACTGCTCTCGAATTCGTGCGCGCGTTACGTACTGCAACGGGCATTTTTGGCCTCACTTCGATAATGTCAGCTTATCAGGCATCGGAGCTATTGTACGAGCTGTTTGACAAGGTCTGCCTCATCTACGAGGGTCATATGGTTTATTACGGACCCGTGAGTGTTGCGCGACAATACTTCATTGACCAAGGTTGGCAGCCTGCCAATAGGCAGACAACTCCAGACTTTCTTACTGCCGTCACCGACCCTGGTGCTCGCATCGCGCGTGAAGGTTACGAGAAACGTGTGCCGCGAACAGCCGAAGAGATGGCTGAAGCCTTTCTACGACACCCGCTTGCGAAGGAGAACAGACATCAAATTGCTTCTTTCCTCGCCACAAACGTGATCATAGATCCTAATTTGGTCCAGTTTACGGAGAAACTACCGAGCGTTCCAACTCTGTCAAATGAAGAAAAGGAGCTGAAGCGAAGGTCATATATTGAATCTGCACAGGCGGAGCGATCGAAGCACATGAGTCCCGAGAGTCCGTATACGATTAGTATTTACAACCAGATATGGGAAGTGATGATTCGGCGCGCGCAAATAGTCCGGGGAGATTGGCAGTCTCAGGCAATCACAACCATATCTTATGCGATCCAGGCGATCATTATGGGCACAATGTTTTATAACGTTCCAGAGGCAACGCACGCTTATTTCTCTCGCGGTGGTGTACTTTTCTTGTGCGTCTCTCATCAGGTATTACAGTCGGAATGGGTTTCGTTGACGTACATTTGACTGGTTGCAGCTCCATTCTGTTTGATGCGCTTGCAAGCATGGGAGAGATCTCTTCCTTGTATGCGCAAAAACCGATTGTCCACCGGCAGGCTAGCGCTGCTATGTACCGTCCGTTCGTAGAGGCTGTCGCGCTTACTATAGTGGACATCCCAATCACTGTCACCAGACTTCTCTTGTTTTCGATCATCATATACTTCCTCGTCGGACTTCAACGGACCGCGGGTCAGTTCTTGTGCGCATTTTACTGTCATATGGTCGTATCACAAACTAACATTTCCTCGTCATGCAGCACTTTTTATTTGCTCATATTCGTCGTATCGCTCCTTATGAAGTCGATATACCGCTCCTCTGCCGCAGGCACGCATCGGGAGGCTTTAGCTCACTCCATCAGTGGTATATCCACTCTAGCTTTGGCTCTTTATACGGGTTATACCGTCCCGAAAGTGGCTATGATTGGGGCACTCAGATGGTTCACTTACATTAACGTTCGTCAGCGTTTTCGATACATACTCAACAAATACTGAAATATTTTTCGTCTCTCAATTCAGCCACTGTTTTACGGCTTCGAAGCGATCATGAGTAACGAGTTTCATACCTTGGATGGGAGGTGTTCGCAGATCGTGCCTACCGGGCCAGGTTATGAAAACGTCTCGCTTTCGAATCAAGTGTGCACGACTGTCGGTTCCGTACCAGGCCAGTCAACTGTCGATGGAAATCGTTACTTGGAAATCTCATATGATTATTCACACTCACATCTTTGGAGAGATTTTGGTATCGTTGTGGTATTCGCCGCGTTTTTCCTCGCTCTTCTGTTGATTATCACGGAGTACAGAAATGCGAGTGTGACGCAGTCATCAGCAACACTATACAAGCGCTCCAGTCGGAAAACGCATATTAGCGAGCTGAAGGGAACTGACGAGGAGAAAGGTCAGGTCCGAGATGAGGATACCCAACGATCAACACAGGCAATGACTCAGACCGAGAAGGCAACAAAAGCAACGCCTCATACATCCGATATCTTCTCATGGCAGAACCTACGGTACACTGTGCTTATTGACAAGGGCGAAACTCGTGTTCTTCTTGACGATGTCTCTGGATATGTCGTCCCGGGCAAATTGACAGCACTTATGTAAGAATAGGTTTCATGCATTCGTTTGTTTCATTTCTTGACAAGTTGTTTTGGTTTGTATTCGAAAGGGGAGAATCTGGCGCCGGAAAGGTACTCGCATGATATATTCAATCCACGCGGCAGAAAGCTGACGTCTTCTTCCATAGACGACTTTGCTCAATGTCCTTTCAGGACGCACAGATGTTGGTGTGGTGACGGGAGATCGCTTCGTAAATGGACATGGGTTACCCCGAGATTTTGAGGCTCAGACGTATGTTTTATCTTCAACATGCGGATTAACTGTTCTGATGAACGATCTAGCGGTTATTGTCAGCAACTGGATACGCATTTGCCTGAGACAACTGTTCGCGAGGCTCTTCTGTTCTCCGCAAGACTTCGTCAGCCGGCTCATGTCCCACTTGCCGAGAAAGAAGCCTAGTTCGTAGTGCAGTCATACTTTGTCATATGTTACTGATTGATATGCGATTTAGTGTAGAGACCTGTCTGAAGATGTGCGGGATGGAGGAATACGCCGATGCCATTGTAGGTACTCTTGACGTCGAGCACAGGAAGCGGACAACCATTGGCGTGGAGCTAGCTGCAAAGCCTAGGTTACTTCTGTTTTTGGATGAACCGACGACCGGCTTAGATGGCCAATCTGCTTGGGCGATTATGTCCTTCCTGCGTGACTTGGCGGACCATGGGCAGGCGATTCTCTGCACGTAAGTCTTTTTCTGCTTAAGATAATCAAGAGGAACTGTTGATAAACTCTGGTCTGGTGAATAGGATCCATCAGCCTTCCGGTGAACTGTTCCAAGTTTTTGACCGTCTCTTGCTACTCCAAAGGGGTGGACAAATGGCCTATTTCGGAGACCTCGGACCAAACTGCTCGACGTTGATTAGCCACTTCGAGAGGAATGGTGCTCGGAAATGCGAATCCAAAGAGAATCCGTGAGCCTCAATCAACAAGTTAACAATCCTAACTTTCGTTGACTCGTGAGATAGCGCAGAGTGGATGCTCGATGTCATTGGTGCGGGTGCGACAGCGACCTCGGTGATTGACTGGCACGATGTCTGGGACAGGTCCGACGAGGCCACCAAGTTCAAAATCCACCTCCGTGAGATTCATGAAGAAGGACGCAAAATGCCTCCGGTCCGCGAGACATATCGATCTGAATTTGCGGCACCTTGGGCTTTCCAGGCGCACGAGCTGACAATAAGGGCGAACATAATCTATTGGCGCAATCCGACGTACATCATAGCCAAAGAGTTTCTGAACGCGTCTGCGGGCCTCTTGATCGGATTTACCTTCTTTAAAGCAAAGTCGACCGTTCAAGGAACACAGGATAAAATATTCGTACGTCGTGGCGGACATGAGTTTCGTGAAGTCCACTGATTTGGAAATGTGACAGGCGACCTTCATGCTGATAATCATCGCGGCAGCGCATGCGTACCAAATCCAAAGAATTTACCTGGATTTCCTTAGCGTCTATCAAGTGCGAGAACGCCCAAGTCGGACGTATAGTTGGACCTCACTAATAGTATCGGCCCTGCTTGTCGAGCTTCCATGGAATATTCTTGGCTCTATTATCTTGTTCTTTTGTTGGTACTGGACTGTTGGATTTGATTCCAGCCGAGCCGGATATACGTTCCTTGTGCTTATCGTTTGGTTCCCCCTCTATCTTACGACGATGGCTCAAGCAGTCGGCACAATATCGCCAAATCCCTTAATCGACTCGGTCATCACCAGTGTTCTGTATTCTTTTATCATCATCTTGTATGTGTTCGCACTGTTGCTTTGTGTCGACGCTGACGAATTTTGCCAATCAGTTCCGGTGTCTTGCAGCCTTACTCTCAACTCGGTTGGTGGAAGTGGATGTACCGAGTTTCACCATTTACCTATTTCGTTGAGGGTGTAGTAGGGCAAGGTCTGTTCCCTAGTACTGCGAATCACTTTTTCGACACTAATCATTAGTGCAACAGCTCTTGGTGGATTCGAGATACGGTGTTCTCCCTCGGAACTTGCGATCATCGAGCCACCCAATGGCCAGACATGCGGGCAATATTTGCGCAATTTCATTAGTTTTGCGGGAGGATATCTCCAGAACGCAGATGCAACATCAGGTTGCGAGTTCTGTCCATATGGGTTTACAGACCAGTTCCTGGGAATGTTGTTCGGCATTTTCGATAAGCACCGATGGCGCGACTTTGGACTTCTCATGGTCTATGTCGGCTTCAACGTGAGCATCCAACTTTTCCGCATTTCTGAGAAAGGCTCTAATCATTCGTCGCACTTAGATTGCTGCAATCTTCGTATTGGCTTACATTTTCCGCGTCCGCCTTCGACGCTAAATAGCAATAACTTTCACTTCAGACATTACCGGTGTATATAAGAAGGATAGTACATAGAGTAGTTGTTTATTTATGAATAATGAATAATGAATAATGAATATGAGAGGGTATATTGAATGAATGCAAAGAGGCCTGTTAACCGATTAGATCATCACTCGCCGTAGCGTCAGTCAAAAGAATGAGCCGAGTACGTCTTTCAGTAGCAAAACAAAAGGTGTCGCGAATGTGTCTCGTTTGTGCACAAAATGTCAGCTGCATGCCATCGGTCAGCTGAGTGATAAAGGCAATAAATGCACGTAGCAATGGAACTCACCGTATCAACTCCTCCTGCAACAAGCGTATGAATTCCTCGTCGAAGTCAAGGTCACCACTTTCCACGCTATCACGGCGCACAGACGTTTGTTTCACGGTGACGGTCAGACTATCGACGACGGGAGTGAACTTGTACAGGACGTCTTTCCAGTTGCTCGAAAGATCTTCATTTTCCTTCAAAACAAAGGTACGCAAGCGGGTCAGGTTCATCGGATCCGGCATCTCGTGCAAGATGGAACAAAATCCCGTCGCGTCAACTTCTAGTGCTTCGATGTTCTGAAATCTTTTCAGGAAAAAGCCCATCGTGTACTGGTCCTCGAGGCAAGGTACGATGATCGAAAGAGACGTAACGGTCTGGAGACATTCGATGGCACCTGCCATTGAAAACGACATAGCCCACTCGGCAATATTCTCGTACTCCTTAAAGCACAGAACAAGCTGGATCTCCTTCGCGTTTGGTAACTTAATGGGCCTGAACAACTGCCCGGCAACGTACGCTAGACATTTATCTCTCACTGCGTCTTGATGAAAGTTGCGCAGCGTGAAGTTTTTCACAGTCGGGAGTTCCACGACCTGAATAGCGTCAGTGTCCATGGAGAACCCAAAGAGGTTGCTCAAGTCCACGATTAGGTTCTCGAGTCGACGCAGTTGGCCGAGGAACGTCGGGATCTGCTTTATGAATTCATCGCCCTCGGATACATAAAATGGCAAAATCTCCAGAGAGACGATGTCGACGAAATAACCTGGCCGGGGAACAGTGTTTATCAGCTTCAGCGCCGTTAGCTTTGGGAACTTCCACGCCGCGAACAGCTCGTCACTGTCGTCCTCAAAGAGCAGGCAAAAGGCGGCAGTCTCCACTGCCGGAAACTCGATACCAGGAAACTGCCTCGCTACATCTTTTGTCGGCATTACGAACTCCCCGTAGAAAGATTGCCAGCGGTCCTTGTATGGAAGTATCATTGACAGCTCCTCCTCCCATTCCGAATATGGGGACGATCAAATGAGAGGCGCGGTTTTGGTGCACGCAATGCGGTCTGCGAAATCCCCCCGACGTATATAGTCATTGGTAATCTACGTCCAAAGAGCCATTGCCGCATTTCGGAAACGTCTTGAGATGCCGCAGAGCTGTTCGATAAGATCATCCATCCGTCCCCGCCCGTATTCCTCCTCGCACGCTTCCCGTGAAATGTCAACTATGCGCATCAACGTCTCGTCCGGAAAGGACATTAGGCTGCAATTTGATGACATGCTTTGCTTTTCCTCCGACATTGGCGAGGTTAGTTGCTCAGACTCATATGCGACTAACGGGCCCGCACGTTATGAGTCAGTACTTTTCGCACAAGCTCTTCCGAATGAAAAGCAACTCACCAATCTAGATTCTAGAGGTATGGAAATAACTGGTTAAACCCAGAAAAATGCAGCGACAAACAGATATAACATTATTAGGTAAGCCATTCTCACGGTGATGCCGCCGTGCAAAAAATATCAATTCTGTGCGCGCAGGAATTGTTCCGAGATATACATGAGCCGAATATGCTCAGAATCGACGCAGGATTCAGTGAGAAAGGCTAAAATATGAGCAGAAATCTAGGTACGAATTAATGGCTCATGCACAAAGAAATTGTCCTTTTTACGCCAAACGTCATCTGTGTTCTAGATTAGTTAGAACGAACCGCTGGATGTGTTTTGATACTCACATAAGATACTAATTCGCCTAGAACATGCTAAATGCGTGCTGCCTCCATTCTTCTGCATCCGCATCGACTGAAGAGTGGCGATTCGAGGTACGTTCCACCGATACATCAAGGCGATCCACGTTCGGAGTGAGCTTGCTTAAGTCCTGCTTCCATTCTGTCGGGAGATCCTTCGGTTCTTTCAGAATAAACTTCCGGAGACGCTCGAGAGACACCTGGAATATTGGTAGACTTAGCGTATCGACAAAAGCCTCCACGTCTACCTCAAGGATCTGGACCCTTCGGAATTGTGAAAGAAAGAGGGCGAGAGCGAAGTGGATTTGTGGAGTAGGTATGGTGAGCGAGAGCGAGGTTACTGACGAGAGAGTCTCCGGGCGATCAGAGAACATCATGGCCCAGTTAACAATGCTTTCGTGTTTCACGAAGCAGAGGGACAGATTAAGTTCCTTGACGTTCGGCAATTTCATGCATTTCAGCAGTCCCCCAATGGGATATGCTGAAATCATCCAATCGACATTCTCTCGATCGCTATTGCGCAAGGTAAAACTCTTTACCGAGGCGAGCACAATATCGGGAAACATGTCTGGCGCCATGGGAGCAGCGAATAGATTGGATAAATCCAAAAGAAGCCGTTCGAGGTGTCGCAGATGAGCAAGAAACCTAGGGATCCTCTTCAAGTAGGCATTCGTGAGCTCTTCTTCTACATGAAGACCCCAAATCTCCAATGCGACGATGTGCCCGAACGTACCCGGAGGAGGGATCGTATTGTATATCTTGAGTGTCTTCAGGTTTGGGAACTTCCATTGCGCGAAAAAAGGGCTGCACTTTTCTTCGCAATCGAAAGTTAGCGCGGTGGTCACTAAAGTCGGAAACTCGAGGCTAGGGAACGTTTTTGCTATTTGCCTTGATCTGGAGAACACCTCGGCGTAGAGCGTCTGCCAGCGATCTTTATAGGGTAGGATAATCGAAAGGATTTGCTTCCATTCGGTGCCCTCATGAAGCATAAGCTCAAGTGAAAGAGGCGCATTTTTGGTACGTGCGATGCGTTCCTTGAATCCGTCTCGAAGGATATAGTTATTGGTGATTTTTGTCCATAGGGATACGTTCTCCACTACGACAGTACGAAAAAATCTCGACACACCAGAGAGTTGCACAATGAGCTCGTCCAGCTTTTCACGGCCATACTTCTCTTCGCCTTCAATTTCTTCGCGTAGTATGTCGGTTATCTGCATAAAGGTGTCGGTTGGAAGATACGTAATTCCTAGTCCAGAAGAAGAAGGTTTTGCGACATTATCGTTCCACTTGTTGATCTCTTCCTCCATACTCATAGGACTTCTACGGGAATCTGCTTATCTAGAGGGGAGAGCAAAAACTTCGTGTCGAATATACTCCCTTGGCTGAGTCTCTAAAACAGCTTAAATCTGGCATCAGAGACGCATAGTTGAATCACAATTGCATTTTTACTCACTCGAAGGATCTGGGAGATCAGGACATAAGTACCGTCAGCCACTGGCGAAATTAAGCGGAAAGTGGGTTGATTCAAATTTGGAAGTCGATTCCCGCGCTCGCCGAATGCCGCGGCACCGTTGAGTTCAAGCTGCTTGGCGCATGCATGATGCTCATTTTCGATTCTTGCTTTCCGCGTGGATCACGGAAAAGGCACTAGAGTATTTGCCTGACAATTGAAATCAGGTACTTCCCTGCCCCGCAAGTTGAACGGTGACGATGCCTCAACGATGGATGGCTAAGGCGGATATCTTCCGGTTACAGTCTCAGAATGCCACGTACAGCAAGGGAAGCTCTTTTTGCTTTCAGCAGATAATACACCTGGGCACTACGCAAAGAGACGACTTGATTGAAATCCCCCAAAACAAGATCGGACACGTGATCCTGGGTAAGTGGTCGCGTCGATCACTCCCTTCCTCTGCCTCTGAACGTACGTCTTCAACGTAAACCACGACTTCGATTTAAGCCTTACTTGGCGTATGGGCATTTTTGCTCACCCGTTACATACATCTTATCCATGAAATTGTGACCATTTCATGCTGAGACTTATGTTCAATAACTAGCTCTTGTCTCAACACTAGTACTCGGCATAGTTTGGTTTCGCTTTCAACCCGCATACAGCCATGTCGAAGCGTCGTGTGGCTTATTATTATGACAGTCAGCAATCTCTTTCATATGGCCACTAGGCATTTCCTAATCTATCCATTGCCTATAGATGATGTCGGTATGTTTTCATATGGTTACGGCCACGCCATGAAACCGCAACGAATTCGAATGACACACGACCTGGTCGCAACATACGGCATGCTGGACAAAATGCAAATTTTACGTCCCCGGCGCGCCGATGCCACTACGATGACTCGCTTCCATACGGACGAATATATCCATTTTCTGTCCAAAGTGACGCCAGAAACAGCAGAAGAGCTTACTTACCATGGGACACGCTGTATGTCTGAACTTCTGACCATATCTTGTTTAATACTAACGGACTATAGTCCTTGTAGGAGATGATAATCCTCCATTTGATGGTGTATTCGAGTTCTGCTCTATCTCAGCTGGGGGGTCTATTGATGCTGCGAAACGCATTGCGTCTGGTGCAACAGACATCGCGATCAACTGGGCGGGAGGTCTGCATCATGCAAAGAAACGTGAGGCTTCCGGGTTTTGTTACGTCAATGACATTGTCCTGGGTATCCTCGAGCTTTTGCGCACTTTCCCGCGAGTGTTGTATATCGACATTGATTGCCACCATGGAGATGGTGTCGAGGAGGCATTTTATACGACGGACCGTGTTATGACATGCTCATTCCATAAATTCGGAGAGTATTTTCCAGGGACAGGACACGTGGAGGATCATGGCCGGGGGAAAGGCCTTGGATATGCCGTCAATGTCCCTCTGCGGGATGGCCTTACGGATGAAGCCTTCAAGAGTGTTTTTGAGCCCGTCATCCAGAGAATCCTTGAATGGTTCCAACCCTCCGCTGTGGTACTCCAATGCGGCTCTGACTCGCTTGCGGGAGATAAGCTTGGCTGCTTCAACCTGACAATGGAAGGTCACGCAAGTTGCGTCCAATACCTCCGTAAGTCTGGGTTACCGCTCATCCTTTTGGGCGGTGGCGGTTATACCGTCAAGAATGTCTGTCGGACATGGGCGTACGAGACAGCGTGTGCGCTGAACATCGAGGACAATATCGATAGGCACTTACCATGGAATAAGTACTTTGAGTGGTTCGGTCCGAGGTATCGACTGGAGGTCCTTTCGAATAACATGGCCGACATGAATACGAAGGATGATGGATATCTCGATACTTTAAAGGAGACTATCTTTAGGCAGATCTCGAGATTGCCGTTTGCGCCGTCGATCCAGATGCAGGAAGTCCCTAGCGAGAGTCTCGGAGAGCATCTTGGAATGCCGGAGATGGTGCTCGATGAGAGCAAAGAGAACGAAGATCTTGACAAGAAGCTCGGAGGTAAGTCGCCCTCTTCAAACGATACTACACGTGCCTTTTTAACGTGAGCATGTACGACAGAACAATACCGGAGAGTGTTCGGTCTCATGCGGAACGACTCCTCGTCGAGCGAAGACGACGAACCAGGGTCCATCTATGAGGGTTATGAATCCGAGGAAGGTCGACGCGGGCGCTCGCGAACGTCTCTAGCACTGCAGCATATGTACCCCCATCAACACGCAAAACGCATGAGCATCTACAATACAAGTCACCCGAGCTCATACTCACATTCACGCGTTCTGGAAGATTCGCACTCTCGTGCAAGAGGAGGACTCCGCGGCGCACGGCGGTTCTTCCACAGCGATGCGGTCTGGGACCCGGTTCTTAAAACCGTCGTGCCGAAAGACGGGATCTTGGACGGTGCAGATGGAACTGACCCATTCGATCTCGAGAGAAGGGGACGTACAATTTTGCGGATGAATAACGGTGATCTGGACGTGGATAGCACTGCTGTCAGCGTTGAATGAATGGCTGATTAGGACTTGACTTCTTTCTCTGGTTTGGTTACTTGGCTTTTTCTTACTTGTGGAATGTTAATATCGTAGATGCCACGACCTATTTCTCTTTTGTTCTCGTCACTTTTCTCCTTTCTGGTCTACTTTATCGCATTATCGCATGTCTGTATGCACTTACGATGCTACTGTGTTGCATAATTGTCCATACTGTATATACTCATATCCCTCACTCAAGAAAGAACTTGAAATTCCGTTTCATTTCGATTTCATTATACCCAAAAGATAGTAAGTTCAAAACACAAGAAAATGGCTTTTCTATCTGTAATCGTACACGTTGTCGCGGAGGTTTAGGAAGGTAGGTTCGTATGCATTAGTTTAGGGGGAAGAGTTCTCGGTTGAGTGGTGTTTGGGACAAGAAGATGAGTACGCGTCGGTCAGATAAGATACAGAAAGGTGAGAGGATGAAGGGAAGGACCAGAGGATGAAGAAAAGCATGTTGTTCACTCTGTCGTTCATCTTCCTTTGATAAGGGGAAGCTTTTATCATAGTTCACTGTACGAGCATCTTCGTTCCTTTTGCTTCAAGGTCATGATCGTGAGGGATCTCTTCGACATCGGGAATATCGTCCTTGATGTCCTCAAGCGATTCTTGCGGGATGATGAGGTTGAGTATGACGGCGACGACACCGGAGATAAGGACTGTTAAACGCGTTCATTCAGTCAATCAGCGCATACACACAGTATGAGATGGGTGAGTTGAAACTCACAAGGTGTACTGAGGACGATCGTGATCGAGTCGAAAAGACCTTGTAGGCCCTTATTAGGGTTCTCGACACCGTCGAAGAGATGCGTGAAGACCTCTGGCTGCATCAGGGTGCCGACACCGAGTGAGAGGGACGCGGCTAGGATGAAACGGTCACGGCGCGTCCAGCGGAGGTAGCAAAGTACGCGCGCACCGGAGGCCATCACGGATGCGAAGAGGAAGGTTGTCACGCCGCCGAGGACGGAATTCGGAACTATGAGAGAGAAGGGAAGAGGAGGTTAGGAAAGGGAGTAGCAAAAGGATAGGGGGGATGGACGTACTTGCGAGGAAGACACCCGATATCTTTCCCAGTACTCCGAAGAGGATGAGGAAGAAACAGCAGAAACGGCCCGCCGTGCGACTTGCACAGCGAGTGATAGCGATGACTCCATTATTCTATATCGCAGACGCGAGTGAGGTTTGCGAGTCTGATAATAAAAGAAGATGAATAACAAACCTGAGCGAAACACGATACTGGTGCGACGGTGAAACAGGCAGACAAGAAACCGCCGATACCATCAGACTAGACATTCAAAACATATCAATGATTGCAGTGGAAAACGACAGAAGAGTAAGAATCGACATACCAGGATGCCACCTTGGATACGCGAATCGAACTCCCGTCCGTCGACCTCAACGCGCGAAACTTCCGCTGAGGCTGTGATATCGCCAATCGCCTCCATAGCCAACGAAACTACCGACATCCATTTAGTCAAACACGGGAGTAGGAACTAGAGCGAAGATACTCACTGTACACTGCAAGCATGGGCAGAATCGCAGGAGGATAGACACGGATCTTGAATGTTTTTACCCTGGACAGGACATCATTAGCTACAAGGAAAGTATGTGGATAGAACGTCGTCGAGGATACATACCAGAGGAAGGTGATAGCAGGTGCCGTACGAATACTTGAACTATCGATGTATCCAGCAGCGCCTGCGACGATGCAACCGACAGCAAGACCGACGATGATCGAGATATTCTTTAAGAACGGGGAGCCAAATAACTCGGTAAGAATGATGGATACAAATGAGAGAAAGCCAAGACCGATGAATTCTGGGGAGCCCCATCTATTCGAATCAGAAAACACAGAAACGCAACACCATCAATCCTGAAACAGAACGTCGATGCAAGAGTAAAGACTTACGGCAAGGGTCTCGGGGCATTGATGTTCGGGCATAGCTGGAAAATACCGGTGTCAGGACGACTCATACAGTCGTTTGATCCCCCGCCCCAATTTGCCATGCCAGACGCCCCGATAAGAGAGGCTCCGATGAGAAGAATGACCGTGCCGGTGACCATGGGCGGGAAGATGCGCTGTAGGACGCGCACAGGGACGAAAGCCATGAAGATTTCGAGGAAAGCGCAGATCATGGATGTGCCTCGAAGAGAATACGCAGATTAGCTTTGTTCTTTGAACGAGACTTGAGTTTGAATGCATACCGAGGACTCGTCCATACGCATCCGGACATGGATCCCTTGTGAGTGTGCCGTCTGCACTGAGCGTACTTGTGCAGGTTCCATCATTATACAGAGCATCAAATATCTATGTACATGAAGAATGGTAGGTTATTCGGAACATTTACAGAATCGGAATACACGTACGGCAGAAGCGGTACTCAGGGTAGCGAAACTTGTCCCGACAACGGAGAGCAAGCCAGTCCCAAGATAGTATCCTTTCCTGAGATGCAATCTCGACATCTGGACCAAGCTCAATATACCTGCACACGAGAATCAATACCAAAGTCACAAAATCGCTATCGATACTTGTATGAAATGGGGAGCACGCGACTCGAAACTCACCACAACTAATCAACGAGGAGCTGATCATATACGCGCTGGTCTCGTTATCCAGACCAAGCGAGCTGGCGAAGATGATCGGAGGGGTGATGAGACCAGCAAGCATAGCAAGTGCGTGCTGCAGTCCACAAGCGGCTGCGAGGAGCAAAGGCAATTCTCCATGCAAGGAGTAGAACGGCGGGAGGCGGCGTTGATTCTGTGAGTGTAAAGTGGGGAGAGCGGGCATGCAGAGCCAGGCGTAGTCGTAATCACCGAGCCATCCTTCCCTCGTTGTGAATTTCTCCTTGTATCGCAGCGCTTTCTCGCGCAAGCGACTTGACCGGGGGGCACCTGGTGCTCCCGTCGACGGAGGCGGAGTCGGCTGTGGTTGTTCCTTGGTTATAGAATGCTCCGACATGATGGTGTCTTGTTCTCAATCCTCAGCCCGGGAGTCGATAGTGATAGTCGGGAAGAAGAAGGAAGAGGAGGAGGAGGAGGTAGACAAGAAGCAGGGAAGGATAACGGTATTTTTGCGGCTTCTTCCTGGTCAATAAATAGCCCTTGCGGAGTCGGGTATTCCGAGACTGATAAAGAAGGAGACGCATATTTGATGAATGATACGGGTTGGAGATAAGCAGACCACTGGTGATGATAAGGAGAAAAATTAATTGGCTTAGGAGACCCAGGCACACTCGTCCTAGTACCTCCCGAGAACAACATCTTATCGCTGTTCGCCTCGTACATGTACAGTCGGGAGTTTGAGGAAGACGTTCGTCGGTAATGGTTTTGTTCAACTTTACTGAGAGTACAGCTGATAACAAAAAAATTGAATTCAAATTGAGACGCGCGCCGATTTGTGTGGGAAAGTGATCGACATTACCACATTAGGACCGGAGTATTCAAGCTGCTTCGAATGAAGATAACAAAACGAAAGTAACATTATCAATTCTGTAATGACTGAACCTGGCTAACCACGGCTACAAAGAGGATTTAAAGTTTGATCCGAGCCAAGGAAGGCGCCGTACCTGTGCATATCCCGACTAGAAAGAGAGCGTTCCCGACTCTCGTCCCGTCCACCTCGTCCTACAAGAACACCCCGGACTCCGCCTCGGACTATGCTCCTTATACACGCATGCGAGCCATTTCCGTCCACCCTGTATCAATCATTGCGGCCGGTGCTCAGAAGTAGATCAGATTCAGCTGAACGATCTCGGCTCTTTCGTCTTGTTTGAATTATGAGAGGTGGGATCGAGAGCTCCTAGTAGCCGGCGACTTTCTCTCTCATCCTTCCGGCGGCAAGTCAGAGATGTCCTATCCAATCCTAAATTCCCCACTCTTTTCGGACTTCCGTTGGTTTTGCATCTTTTCATTCGATTTTAAGGAATGTGAAGTGTTCGCAGAGATGAATTCCAGACTCCGAGTTCGGCTAGTAAACGGAGCTTGTATGGGATACTCCATGCCGCTCCGACGACACACGACAGAACAGAGTGAGTAGCACGGTCGCTCGTAGTCCTTATATAGAAGTGACCACAAATCAGTGCAAGCGAATTTAAAAGACGGTCATCGTGCAAACACTTACCTCCACGCATAATAAAACGTACCTTGACCTTGACGTTTTATACCTCCCTCCAACGCTTGATCTGCATCTCCGACTTATCATCTTGAAGTGTGGTCCTTTTAGATTGAACAAGTCACCAATGTAGATGAAGCCTCAGACTTTTATATCGTTATTTTTAGCAATGTAGGCATGCTCAGTGATGCTCTGGACAGAGCTGAACGTCGGACTGATGAGTCCCGTACTTTTTTTCCTGGCTTACAGGGTTCGCCCCATAGTGTAGGAGGGAAAACTCAAATGAATGCCACATGTTGTCAACTCGAGTGGTTAACCACGTGGTTAACCACTGTGGAAAACTCGGAGCGAAAAATTGGCATGTGGTAAACTCAAACTTAGTGATTTGTAATACAATCATTTGTAAGCGTGCATACATGGTAGAAAGAAATTTTCATTGGTGTTTCCTGCTTGTGAACGATGTCCATACATATTTTCTCTCCCCATGAGCTCGAAGATAAGCTTCAGGAGCTCGCACATTTACTCCCATGCCTTCCCGCTAACATACCAACTGGCAACAAATATTATAATTTCGAATTCTTCGAGCCGGACCCCGTGTTGATCGAGGACTATGGTCTTGACGGGGCTGTGAATCACGGATTCGAAATTGTGTTTGCCCCGGAGGGCCGAAGGACGGGAATTACGTTTATGGAGCAGGGACCTGGACTCACGGCAGTAGTGGACGTGCTTCGAAACTATAATACAAAGTTTCCCGGGCATGCCGTGCTCCAGAAGTGGGTTCTTGATTTACTTGATTCGTCCATCAAAGCCATCGAAGCTGTGCGTCTATCATCAAAATTGATTTTGAAAGCACATATTCAGCTGATTGAATAGGTTGAATCTAGTCGTAACATACCTATTGATCCAGTTCTTCTGGATTCAATAGACGGGTCTCGAAAGCGTAAGCAGACCAGTCCGGATGAGAACACCGAGAAGAAGAAACTTAAGTTTGATGTGGGGATGCCGAAGAAGAAGGGAAGAGGAGGGAGGCCGGCAGATCCGTTACTGGATAAGCTGAGGATTCTGTACTTCGCGGACCAGACCGAGAAGTACCGTTGTGCTGGAGAGGGTTGCCCCACAGTGTGGGAGAAGAAGTCAGGATATTGTGACCGTGTCTTCAGGCACGCTGCAAACTGCTTCTACATACCAAAAGATCTGCAGCAACGCGTCAACGGATGCCTTAAAGACCGATCCCTCGGTCAATTCTTCGAGGATCAACAGAACTCAGACAAACCGAGCGAGTCACAAACAGCCGAGAACCGAAAAACCGGAACAAGTCTGAAAGCAGTCGCGGAGCAGTGCGGTCGTGAGCAGCTTATCAAAAAGATTAATTTCGCTGTGCTCAAGGTATGCATGCGTTCGTGTGCAGCTTATCAAAAACTTAAGCATTGCTGTTCCGAAGGTAATATGCGCGTGTGGCATTCCTCCATCCATTGTCGATAGAAAGGAGTGGAAGGATCTCCTTTGCATTGCAAACCCGAAATACGACCCACCGAGTTCAAAAACGTTCACGGATTCTCTCATCCCGGCCGAGCATGCCTTCGTCAAGTCGAAGCAACTCGAGCACCTCCAGACCTGTGAAAACCTAACGATCAGCTTTGACGGGGGTACAACGACTGGCCTCCAGTCGATTTATACGGTCCATGTAATCACCCCGCAACGCAGGGCCTTCTTGGTGGAAGGTAGTCAGGCGAGTCTCGAGTCTCATACTGCTGGTCATTTGTTTGGAGTGCTGAACTCGGTAAGTAATTTCATCATGATATTTCGTTGCACTTCTGTATTTACAACTCGTGGTATTTCGTTGTACTTCTAATAAAAGGTCATCAAAACCATCGGACCCGAGCGCTTCAGAGGTATTACCTCTGATAATACTGGAAACACTTCCGCCGCACGTAGACTGGTTCAGGAAACGTATCCATGGATCATCATCCTTCCTGATCCATGTCATCGCCTTAACTTGCTTTGCAAGGACATCGGGAAGATTGAGGCATTCAGCGAGGTGAGTTGTGCTGCTGTACATGTTGTGCGTGCTGCAGCATGTGCATACACCAAAGTTCTTCACGCACAAGAGGCGGCGCTCGTGGATGACGTTCGCACCGATGATCTTGTCATTTGTCTTTGACTCTGGGAGGCTGATGATTCTTTCTCATACAAGGTTATTGCTCAAGTTCAGCGCATCGTTCAATACTTTCACAAGTCGACGAATGGTACTTCGCAACTGAAGCTCAGACGACGCGAACTCGGAATTTCTCAAGGTATCAAATCAGTCGGTAAAACTCGCTTCGGAACGGTTTATTACGCTGCTTTGTCTGTCGAGCGAAACTACGCGGCCCTTGTGGAACTGTTTAAGGATGGCAAGATCAAGTCACCGGACATCGAGAATTATTTTTTACCTGGATTTGCGGCGTCATCGTTTTCATTCGGGCTGCAGCGGCTTACGATGGTGCTTTCGCCCGTGGCGAAAGCACTTACTTGTCTTGAATCTTCTCATTCTACAGTCGCTGATGTTTATCTTTTCTGGCTAGCGGTTTCGTCTGGTATTCACCGTATGCTCTCTCAAGGAGGGCTGTGTGTGGCCGACAGCGAAAAAATTCGACGCGCAGTCAATTACAGGTTCAATCAAATGATCAATGATGCCCCCTCTGATGTGTATATCACCGGATTTGTTCTCGATCCCAGTAAGTCACACTCAAGTCTACGTTCAACAAGTCAATTACTTATACCTTTCATAGGGTTTCGTAAAGTACATGTCCTAAACGATCTCAATCCACTCGAGATACCCAAGGTCAAAATACCGGCTCGCGATACCTCTAGCAGACAAGTCTGCCCCAAACCTGACGAGAAGATTCCCCAAACCCTTGTCAGGGTTGGGAATTTTTTATTGTCTCTCCTTCGCGAACACTACAAGAGTCTCAGCAAAGATATTTCTGGTTTCAAGCAGTCAGAAGCTCGCCTTCGTCTCCCTCGACAGATACTCGAGTATCAAAAGGCCGAATATCCTTTTAATTCTCGTTTTCGGAGGAATGGTTCAGCTGGAGAATGGTGGGCAAAGCTCGACAAGAATCCCGATGCTCAGCCACTTGCAGTGAGTCCCAAAATACAACCGTTACACATCGTATACTCACAGTACATTCTCAGAAATTGGCACGTAGCCTTTTCGAGGTCCTTCCGAACTCTATGTCTGACGAGCGAACTGCTTCTACGTTTACCTGGATGAACACACCGCTGCGCAATAAACAAGACGCTGCGACACTGGTCAGGATGGCGACAGTTCGTGAATGGTATAGATTTGATCCCAATGTAAGTTTTTTCCGATATTTTCTTACTTTACTCTATTAATATGGGACTAACAAACTTTATAGAAGCGTCCTGAGCCATTTCGTCCGACCGTCAAGTTTTGCGACATGACGGAATACCTCTTTCGAGGCAAGGCCCCGTCACCTGCCGTTTCAAGCGCTGAACCTCCTCAACCTAACACAACCGACTCCAATGAAGTAGTATTTGATGCAAAGGAGGTCAATTTCAACAATTTCGTCGAAGGGGATGTTTCCGATGAAAGCGAAATGGACAACAATGCATACAATTTCTCGGGCGACAAACTTGACCTGGAGAACCAGATAAACATGGAATCTTCGCTTCTCCGCGATGTCCTTTCAGAACAAGGAATCGATCCTAGTATACTGGTAACCGAAACTAACACGAACAACACGCAAAATGAAAGTAATGAAGACGATTCCGATGACTTGAAGGATGACGACTTATGGAAGATGGGCTAAAATATTTTTATATATTTGTTTCTACAATATTTTATGGCTAGTAGTGCTATAAACTATTATACCCTCTAATAAATGATCCCAACTCACTATATAATACTGTACTTGAATTTCTTTTTCATGAAAATACTTCGACTGCATACAAAAGTAATGAGATGCGCGTTAGTCATCATTTTTGCTTACAAATTTCTATTTTTAGTAATGTGTTCTCACGGAGTTTACCACATGTTGTCAACATGTGGTAAACTCCGTCATCTACTCTACCGCCTGTTGACAACTTGTGGTAAACTCCGACGAGAGTTTTCCCTCCTACACTATCGCCCCATGAGTTCAATCGGACATCAGTTCCGCGGGAAAAAGTGATCGGCGTTTTGATCGGCGATCTCAGATCGTACTGAAGGAATCATCATCCTTGACTGAGAGTGCGCATAAGCTGGAAAACATTTAATGGATGTCGGTCGGTGGCACTCTCAATCAGCAGAATTTCCTTTGAGAGCTTAATCATGGTTCTCTTTTAGAATTCGAGCCGGTCCACTTTGTTGCCATATAAATGACATGGACATCAATTTCACACAAGGGTTCGGGGAAACATTGGGTGAGAAACTTCCTGGGCAGTACTACATATATAGTGGAGCCAAGAATAGCTTGAGATATGTCAGAAATACAACCAGGTCATGGGAAAGAGTGGATACATTGAGTTAGCCCTTTACCCCGGAATACCGGTGTGCGCAGGCTGGAGTGCTGGCAGAAGGCAACACCCAGGATTGAAGACAGAGAAGAGAAGAAATCGGGATGAGGTGAGATGGGAAAGGCGAGTGCTAGCGAGTGCTGTGCATGATTGGGTGACGAAGACAAGACAGGCTGGAATGTGATGCTGTTCAAGTTTGACTGATACGTGATGATGCAAACATTCAATATTAATATTGAAAAGAAGTGGCTAACATCTACGTGTATGTCCGACAACAAGGTATATATACCAGTAATACGATGCGATTTGAAGAGAGAGAGAGAGTATCTTTGTGACACAGAGTTTCAACTCAATCCTTAATAAAACGCATAAATATTGATGGGGCAAGAAAGTCTAGAAAGAATTAGTTTGTGACGGAGTACTTCCAAATAAGGGAATTCTCGCGATTCTCGCGACGGGGATTTGTGCACCAGGTTGGCCGCTTTCCTTTCCTTTCCCAGCTTCCCTCCTTTCGCCTCGTACACGTCCAGTCCATCACGACACTGTCCCTCCTTTCATCTTGACGTCCACAACATGGCGTCGTCTTCGACGTCTTCGTCGCCCGCTGCAAGCTCGGGCGACCTCACAGACCTCATCGCTTCCACTGGGTCGACGACAGTTTACCCGACCGACGATGCCATCCTCAACGTCCTCCAAGCTCGCTTTCGCGCCGACATGCCATATGCCCGCATTAGCGCATCTAATCTGGTTGTTGTCAACCCGCTCAAGACGCTGGCGAATGTGAACGAGGCAAGTGCGAAGGAATATGAGGAGCGCTGTTACAAGGAGACGAGTGTGCCCACGCCTGGCTCTCCCAGGCCGCCCCAGCCGCACCCTTATGACCTTGCGGCTAAGGTGTATTTACTCATGCGACAACGAAAGCAGTCGCAGGCAATTCTCTTCAGGTGCGTTCGCCACGCCATTTTCTTAACTTATGTGTTGTTCCCATCTTCCTTACCAATGTTTCCAGGGGAATCACGGGCTCCGGAAAAACGGAGACCTCAAAATTACTTGTCAACCAAATTCTCCGACTCTCCGCACGCTCAAAGCGGGAACAAAAGGTGGCGGAGCAAATCAAGGCGCTGCAGATGCTGCTAGATTCATTTGGAAATGCAAAGACGCTCATTAATCCGAACGCCTCGCGGCACGGTCGTTACTTAGAGTTGCACTTCACCGAGCGCGGGCGCATCGGTTCGGCTAAGGTACTCACGTACGGGCTGGACAAGACACGTTTGACGAGACTCACACATGAGGAGCGCACGTTCCATGTCTTCTACCAAGTTCTTGCAGGAGCAACGACGGAGGAGCGTGATCGCCTGAATATGGAGGATCCTTCGGATTATGCTCTGCTTGCCTCATCAGGATGCTACCGTCTACCTGGCGGCCCGTTCAGTGATGATGCTACGGCAATGACTGAATTGCGTATGGCCATGCGTACGCTGGGCTTCAAGACAAAGCATGTGACTGCCATCTTCAACCTCCTCATCGCTATTCTTCTACTCGGTAACCTCGAGTTCGTTGAAGGAGTCTCAAGAGAGGATACCGCGCATGTTGCGAATCCACTCGTCCTCGATCATGTGGCACGCTTGCTCGGTGTGACTTCTGAAGACCTGGCTCAGGCTCTCACGAACAAGACAAGCTACGTACGAAAGGAATTGTACACTGTCCTTCTAAGCCCGCAACAGAGTGCTATGCAGCGCGATCAGCTCGTGCGAGACTTGTACGCCATCTTGTTCTCTTTCGTCGTGGAAACAGCGAACCACAAGCTCGCTCCCAATGCAGCAGATCCGCCGCCACCCGCGCAGATCGTCCTTCTTGACCAGGCGGGCTTCCAAACTCGTTCGCCATCGGGAACGAACTCGATTGCGCTTACGTCACATGCACCGCTGATCGCTGCTTATGGTCAGAATGGGTTCCAGGAGTTCTGCATCAACTTTGCCGATGAGCTTCTTCATTCGTATGTCGTCCGGAATACCTTCGAGGATGCGGTAGGGCACAATGCGCACCTTACGGGTGATGGTGTTTCATTACCGTCCATTGAGACCATGGACAACTCTGGATGTGTCGAGTTGCTACGTGGTGCTCAATTAAGCGAACGGGCGCACCGTAAACCTGGCGGAATACTCGGTGTTATGAACAAGACCTGCAGTGCGCTCAAGCAGGGAAAGGGAGGCGATAAGCGTGATGAGGATATGTTGCAGGACTTGATAACCAAGTTTGGTGTGCACGCTTCGTTTTCCACAACTCCCTCCTTAGGTGGCGCTGCGTCGGAAAAGTACACATTTGGCATCAATCACTATGCTGGACCGTGCTCGTACGATGTGACGCAATTCACTGAGAAAGATACCGATTTGTTGGACGCTGGATTTGTTGCTTTGCTTCGAAACTCGACCGAGTCTTTCGTATCGAAACTTGTTTCAGGCCCGAGCTTGGCGACCGAGACTCACCACCAGGATCCGACGATTGTTGTTCAGGCACAGGTGTCTTCCAGACCGCTGCGTCATCCTACCGCTATCACTTCCGGGAGCCCCTCGCAGGATGAACCGAATCAGCTTGATCCAGCCAAGACGTACCCCATCACGACACAGCTCAATCATACGCTTTCAGAGCTCTTCTTCGCGTTGGATCGCACTCACTTATGGTCTGTCTCGTGTATCCGACCGAATGACTCGGGTTCTCCGAACTCCTTTGACAAGCGACGTGTGAAGGCGCAGATTAGGTCATTGTTATTGCCGGACTTCATTGCTCGATGTCGTCTGGACTATGCCGTCGACTTTGAGCAAGAGGAGTTTTGTGATCGCTATGTACCGACCATGTTAGGCGAGACTCCTTTAAGGATCCGACAATGCGTGCAAAAGAACGGGTTGAAAGAAGGGTCAGATTACGTTCTGGGTCATCGGTCTATCTTTTTGACGTACGATGCGTGGAAGCTTGTTGAAGATGGTGTGAGAGAGCAGGAGAAAGCTAGTGCGGCCGTTGGAGGTGCGGTCGATGATGATAGTTATGTTGACGATGCGGTGACGGAGCATACGCAAGAGGCTAGCAACTTCGGTGGTGGGGACTATTTTAATGAGAGTGTGGATAACCTGTTGCTTTCAAGGTCGATGTCTGGGTTGAATGCCCTTGAGCCCAATAACGGGAGATACGGGGCCGGTGGTCTCAAATCGCCTGGCATTGAGGCAACGCCAGCTTACACCGAGCCTGACGACGGTAGTGCTTGGGGCTCAGAGTGGGACAAGAAAGGCGGCGATCGCAGTCCTCCGCAAGAGACGCTGCCGAAAGAAGCTGGACTTGTGGTGCACAACGCCCCGAATACCGTCGAGGAGGTACCAACCAGCCGCTCGCGGCGTTTCTGGCTTATCGTCGTCACGATCTGTACATGGTGGATTCCCGACTTCGTGCTCAAGTACGTCGGTCGGATGAAGCGGCCTGATATCCGTCTTGCGTGGCGCGAAAAACTCACGATCTGCATGCTCATATTCTTCACCTGCGCATTCATCTTGTTCTACATCATCCTGTTTGGCAGGCTCCTCTGTCCGAACTTCGACAAGGCGTGGAACCTGGAAGAGGTTTCACAGCATTCGGGCGATAATGATTTCTTCGTTGCGATCCAGGGACGTGTATACGACGTGACGGACTTTGTGGGTCACGATCATAGCGACATCACCGGCTCGCCGAGTAATAGTGAGGCGGTTACAGAGCAGCTCGGCGGGGCAGACATGACGCACTACTTCCCTCCGCCTCTCGCACTTGCGTGTTCCGGAGTGACGAGTGATGAAACGTTGCAGCTCCAGTACAAGAATTTCTCTGCGGTTTCACCGACTGCGGTTCATACCTCTGGCTCGTCGGCATCTGACCCGAATTCGGCGCTGGCCAATGAGAATTGGTACACCGAGACGTTCTTGCCGCGGATCAACAGGTTCTATAAGGGTCCCGTTGTTTACGATAAAGCGGCGATAAAATCTGCGGCTGAGGATGAGAACCAAGAGAAGTGCGTGTTTCATTCGTTTTCGTTTTCTTTAGTCCTCAACGTTGAGCTTACATTCCTTTTTAGAATCTGGGCCTTCTACCATGGCAGGGTCTATGACTTGACGGACTACCTCAACACGCTCGATGTCTTCAACAACGCGGACAACTACAAGTTCTTGGATGATGATATCGTCGATGCGTTCAAGGAGGGTGCCGGGGGCGACATCTCGGACGCGCTTGATGAAGTGCTGGCGACTAAGGACGCTGGCACGGCTAATGCGAACATGAACTGCATACGGAACGCATTCTTTGTCGGCGAGAGTGATTTCAGGAAGTCCGCGCGCTGCAAGGTTCAGAATATCATCCTATTGGCGGCTTCTATCATTCTTGTTGTCATCATTGCGTCGAAGTGTGAGTCCCCGTACCTTAGGAATAGGTTTGTAGCCTTGACTGATAAATTTTTGTGGTGTCACACAGTCTTTGCTGCCTTGCAGCTGTCACCGAAGCGTTATCCGGAACTCCAGGACAAATTCGTCATCTGTCAAGTTCCTTGCTACACGGAAGGTGAAGACTCCTTACGACGTACGATCGATTCGCTTGCGGCTTTGAAATACGACGACAAGCGGAAGCTCATCTTTGTCATCTGCGACGGGAACATCATTGGTAGTGGGAACGACCGTCCGACTCCTCGTATCGTGCTTGACCTTCTCGGTGTGGACCCGAAACTTGATCCCGAGCCTCTGTTGTTCAAGTCTATTGGTGAAGGATCGAAACAGCTTAATTACGGGAAGGTTTACTCTGGATTGTACGAATTCGAAGGACACGTCGTTCCGTGCGTACATTCTTTTCGTAATGGTGTTATGAAGACCTGATAATCTGAGAATTTAACAGATACATCGTAGTTGTCAAGGTTGGCAAGCCAACTGAACGGTCAAAACCAGGCAATCGTGGCAAGCGTGATTCCCAGATTCTTGTGATGCACTACTTGAATCGCGTACACTTCGATGCGCCGATGTCTCCTCTGGAGCTTGAGATTTATCATCAGATGAGGAATGTCATTGGTATTGATCCTGCATTCTACGAGTACTTGTTCACTGTCGACGCCGACACAGTATGTCTTTCCTTTGCTCATGATTATGTTGTGGATATTAATGTGTTTTTGAACTAGTCCGTCACCCCCGACTCCCTTAACCGACTTGTTGCGTGCGCTGCTGATGACTCGAAGATTATCGGAATATGCGGAGAGACGAAGCTTGACAATGAGGAGGGCTCGTGGTGGACAATGATTCAGGTTCGTACGGACTATTCTGTTGTTCCAAATAAGCAAGTTAATCACGTCTATTAGGTGTACGAGTACTACATTTCCCACCACTTGTCGAAGGCATTTGAGAGTTTGTTCGGCTCCGTAACGTGTCTTCCAGGATGTTTCTCGTTGTATCGCATTCGTACGGCAGACAAGGGTCGACCTATTATCATTTCGAACCGCATCATCGATGAATACTCGGATGGCAACGTCGATACGCTGCACAAGAAGAATCTGTTCTCGCTCGGTGAAGATCGATTCTTGACAACATTGCTGATCAAGCATTTCCCGACGTTCAAGCTCAAATTCAGTCCGGATGCCGTCGCTCACACCATCGCACCCGAATCGTGGACTGTCTTGCTGTCTCAGAGGCGACGGTGGATCAACTCGACGGTGCATAATTTGTGCGAGCTTATCTTTATACCGGAGCTCTGCGGTATTTGTTGTTTCTCGATGCGTTTCGTTGTTTTCATCGATCTTTTGGGAACCATTGTGAGTGGAATCGTCTCTGCTTACAGTTCTGTGACTCATTGGTCCAAAACAACTTTGTAGATCTTGCCCGCTACTGTTGTCTATGTACGTGGTCACTCAGTCGATAGTGGTCCGAACTCATATCTTCTCTAGCTCATTTACCTCGTCGTCACTGTTGCAACCGGGTCGGGTGCAATCCCAACGATCTCTCTCATCATGATAGCTGCTGTCTACGGTCTTCAGGTGGGTATCGATCATCGCTTCCAAGTCCTTTTGCTCACACTTCCCCTTTATTAGGCACTCATTTTTATTCTCAAACGAGAGTTCATGCTCGTCGGGTGGATGGTTGTCTATCTTCTTTCGTACGTTCAGACAGTCCATCCTCTCGGGTTTCTGTGACTTATGTTCGGTTCTAGTTACCCAGTCTACAGTTTCTTCCTTCCCATCTATTCCTTCTGGTGCATGGATGACTTCAGCTGGGGTAACACGCGTGTTGTCGTAGGCGAGGGTAACAACAAGAAGGTCATTATGGCGGAGGATGAGAAGTTTGATGATAGTATGATCCCGCTCAAGAAGTTCAGCGGTAAGTGCTTTCATCCCGCAGGATTTTGTGTCTGCGTTCTAATAGATATTTGACGCAGAATACGAAGCTGAAGCTTGGGAGAATGGATCTCATCGTTCCGATGATACCCGCACAGGATATAACTCTGGGAGCCGCTCCAGGCAAAATGCATCTCCGTCAAGACCTGAATCCATCAGGAGCTATCACCAGGCGTCCCAGTCAGGAGACTATTACCGTGACACGAACCTCACTTATAACAACTCGTCGAATCCGAACCTCCGGTTACCGAATAAGCCGTCTCTCAGCAACATGTCGTACCACACAGGCGTTCAATCTCAGCATACCGGGCGAGGATCTACAGCTGGCTTCAACTCGGGAGCCCCTCAGCTCGGTCAAATGCCATTTGTTCCATTCGCTGGTGGACCTGTATCTGTCACTGGGTCTGACTACGGGGCAGGCAACTTTATGGGGCCTATGAACGCGGGTACGAACTTCGCGACGTCGATGTATGGCATGCCCATGATGAGCACTGGGTCACAGATCGGATTCAACGCTGGGATGCAGCCACCAATGGCTCCAATGGGTATGCAGCAACGTCCGGTATCAACGTTCTCTCTGGCAACGACGATGAATCCATTCGCTTCGGGGCCGAGTATGAATGAGAATCCGTCTGATGATGAGCTGTTCAGTGCTCTGCAGAAGTACTTGCTTACTCAGGATTTGATGACTGTTACGAAAAAGTGAGTACAATTCGGGCGGTTAAAATTTTGATGCTATTTTGCTGACTTCGCTCTTCTTTGCACCAGGTCTGCGCGTGACGCTATGGCAGCCAAATTCCCTAGAGCTGATCTATCAACACGCAAGGACTTCCTCAACCAATCTATTGATAAGATCCTCTCGGAATCATAGACGTTCGGACATTCATTCGTATTTGCAACTCATGAATCATGCCTTCCCCACCCCTCTCTCATGCGAAGTTAGTAGACACTACTTCTCTGTCGTTCGTTCTCTGCTTGCCAGCTCCTATCGACGTAATATTGCATAGCACGGTTTGTATTTACAGGACCTCTCTTACGCTCTCTTTCTCCTCTCTGCATTCTTCTCTCATCGTTCGCTCGCCCTGGACATCTCAGGCTTCACAATCGCATGTCATGGACTATGGACAACTATAACTACTGCTATTTCAACTCCCTCCTCTCGCTCTTCTCCCATCCTTTCCTTTCTTCTTCTCTAGTGGTTTCGCCTCGATTAATAACGTCGTCCCTTTTCTTATCTCTGTGTTCGTTGGACATTAGTATATCTAGTAATGAAATGCTTTGTAGGTTCAGTATTGCGGAGGCGAGAATTGTTCATGTGTCTGCGTAACTAGCATTGTTTCCTACTTCTGGTCGTCTGAAAATACCTCAAAGCGCATGCACATTCCAGCCCATTTGCTGGTCATTGCAGTTTGGCTGAATAAGAAAGGCAGGAGAAAGGAGTGACTACATACAGTAAGAATACAGCAAAACCTGTGGATAAGAATATCGTTTCTCGAGATTTGTATCTGTCTCTCGACACAGCTTCCCCTTATGGATATCATCATAGAGTCAAACTAAGTCTACTAGACGATCGATCTAAAAGTTCTGTCTCGAGTTACTTATTTTCGAAAAACCAAATATTCTTATTCACAGGTTTTCTGTATTCTTAGACACAGGTTCTACTGTAGTGCTATTTAAGTCGAACAAGACAGGTGGTAGTGGGATTGACGAACAACCAAGATGACTGGAACGCACGGTCAGGATTCAGTACATATTACAAATCATTCGGATAGTACATCAGTGGGATATGATGGCAAGGTGAAAGATATGCAAAGCAGCAGACTATCAAAACGATATGATGTATCCCATAAAAGCCAGTGCACAGCGAGGTCGGAAGTGTCAAACAGAGTTGGTGGCCTCCCTGAGCTTATTTAAGCGAGACAGGACGTCTGTGTCACGGAAGTCTTAGAAACAGAAGACACAGAGGAGTCCGTACTCACCTGAAATTTGCCTTGTAGAAAAAAGACCCTTTGACATCACTGAAACGTGAGCGTTGGGATAAGCTTCACGAATCCGGTCCTCGTCGATCTCGCGACACCATATAGCTGAAATCCTCTGTGGCTTCGACGTGCCCCTGCGCGCGTTGTGTATGATGTCGAGAAACGCTTCGGTCGATATATCTGCCATAAAGATCAAGATGTCCATGGTTTCTGGGTCACGACCACCCTGTTGGTAACTCCATGTAACAGTCATTCTCCCCAGATAAGTCCACGTTATGAATTCTCTGAGCTGATTCGAGATGTTCCTTAGCATTGCCGCTATGAAACTATTTACGTCTGGATCGCTTTGTCGACATACAAAAATGAGCTTTTGCAGTGACAGATAAGTAGAGACTGCACAGGCAATCGCTGACGCTTGGGATTCATGTAAATAATGCTTCGGCAAAAATTTGAGCACACAGATGCGCAGGGTTGTCAGAGTACGTAGGATCAAGTGCTCCAATAGGGTGGCAATGTAAGGGAAACAATCCTTGTTCACTTTGAGTTCCATCTGTCGGAGGTTTCCCAAGGTGACCTTTCGATCCGATTGTATGCTCAGGTCTCTATTCAAGAAGACCAATTTATGAACAACGATATTAAGCGAGAGGAGGAGCGGGACCGAAGCAAGAAAGTCCAACAACCCAGAATAGGTGTCGGTCCCATTCCGTATTTCAAGATGGCAGTCCGTAATCGTGTTGGTCATCATCGGAAGAGGAACAAAGACCGTGCTCAATCGCACAAGTCGTGGCATCGGAAATTCCATATGAAAGTTCCTCCAATGATCATAGAAGTTCTGGGGTGGATCGATATGTACGTCCCAAAAATGTGCACTGTGTCGCAGGAGCTCCTCGGCATCTGAACGTAGCTTTCCGGTCATCAAGCTCAGCCAGCCTTCTCCTTTGAATGAGACCCTAGCTCTAAGCGGAAACCCTCGACTCCGGTGAACGATTGTCGAGATTTGCTCCTCGCTTAAATCCATCGACAGCTCACATCCGGCCCAGACTGTTGGTGAGGCCGCTATCGATTTGAATCGCGAGCAGACGAGTGCCAAATTAACAGCATCGTCGTAACTAGATACCATTTGCTCCATGATTTTCAAAAGTAATTCATCAGGAAGCTTGTGTATTCCCTGAGACGAATTCTGTGCCATCGTATCGTTGTTTCTGCACGGTTTGACCTGTAGTCGATGCGCTGAAAACAGTACGAGGTAAATCGTCGACTCCTTCTCGATGCTGTAATCCGAGAGTGTACGACCATTCTCGAGGTGCTTTCCCTCAAAGATCAAGTAGCGTTGTTGGTCGGGCGGAATGCTACCGGAAGATCAATTTAGAGCAATAAAATACACGCGCAAAATATCTACGTACCTTGCCTTATCATGAATCTTGTTTTTAACCGTCTCGATGGAGTCGGACGATTCAACCTCAAGGATGGTCTCGCCAGTCAACGCCTTAACGAAGATCTGCGTGATTCTGAGAGCGATAAGGAACAGAAGTCAGCCATAGCGACTCCAGAGAGGTCAATAAGACGATAGATACTCACATCGGTGGGATCAAAAGTGATTTGAGTTTGTTGCTAAACGATGTTGGATGTGGTCTGAGGGTAAGATAGAGAATCACCACTCATGACGGGGTTTTTATACTACCGGGTGATCTCTGTTGGAAATTCTCGAGTTCACTACAACTCCTTTATTACTTCAGCGTGAAGAAAAAATCGGCGAATGCATGCATAGTATAGAGCATGGTTCTGAGTGAAAGGATAACGAAAAACGGTCCATTATTGTAATTAAAAAACCAGGAAAAAATGTTTTTATATGTATTTCTTGGTATAGATGGTGGCAAAACAATCCGTTGGTTGGTTTATTCTTGCTCAAATATCATATATAAGCTATTCAAATCCACAATATATCATAAGAGCTTTTTCTGAAACAGAAGATGTTGGGCTGAATTGAATTTGACAAAAGACTGCCTATGAGTGAGAAATGGGTGACCGAAAGATCGACTCGCCTCATTTGGAAAAACCTCGGACAAAAAAAAAGAACGGTCAGAATTCAATACATAGGGACAGGATGTCTGTGTCACGGAAGTCTTAGACTTAGAAACGGAAGACACAGAGGAATCCGTACTCACCTGAAAGTTGCCTGAAAAGAGCACTATCTGAAGAAGTCAACGGATAACCCCCAGTAGGCAGGAAACCCTCACAATCGCGTGAGGGAGTCTCTATTTTCTGTACACCTTTTATACACTACCATACATGTCTCGAATACGTCCATATCTAGTTTAATCTAAATTTCAGTAGCTCCATCACAGTCGTCACGGTCTCGGATCAGCATGAACACAAGCTCCAACAATCTGGTATCACTGAAACGTGAGCGTTGGGATAAGCTTCACGACAATTTCAGAACGCATTATAGCTGACAGAACGCATTCAATATAGCTGAAATCTCCCGCGGCTTCGACGTGCTCCGGCGCGCGTTATGTATGATGTCGAGAAACGCTTCGGTCGATAGATCTGCCTCACAGATCATCATGTCCATGGTTTCTGGGTCGCGACCACCCTGTTGGTAACTCCATGTAACAGCCATTCTCCACGAAAAAAAAATCCACAATTTATAATGTCTGAGGTGATTCGAGATGTTCATTAGCATCGCCGCTACGAAACTATTTACGGTCGTGTCTGCTGCAAAAAGATTGGAGAGATTAAGATCTGGGTTACTTTCTGCCATATAATGAAGACATTGAGGTTTTGTAGTGACGGATAACAGAAGACTGCATGGGCAATCGCTGACGCCTGAGAATCACGTAAATATTGATCCCGAAAAATCTTGCGGAAGTAGATGTCCAGGGTGGTCAGAGTATGTGGAATCAAGTGCTCCAGTAGGGTGGCGATGTAAAGGGCACAGTCTATGTTCGCCTCGAGTTTCATCTGACGGAGATTTCCTAAGGTAACGTTCCGATCCGATTGTATGCTCAGATCTCTTTCCAAGTAACCCTCCAGTTTAAGAACAATAATATCGAGCGAGAGGAGGAGCGGGACTGAAGCAAGAAAATCCAACAACCCAGAATATGTGTCGGTCCCATTCCGTAGTTCAAGACGGCAATCCGTAATCGTGTTGGTCATCATCGGACGAGGAACAAAGACCGTGTTCAATCGCACGAGTCGTGGCATCGGAAATTCCATATGAAAGTTCCTCCAATGATCATAGAAGTTCTGGGGTAGATCGATGTGTACGTCCCAAAAATGTGCACTGTGTCGCAGGATCTTCTCGGCATCTGAAGGTAGCTTTTCGGTCTCCAATCTCAGCCAGCCTTCTCCTTTGAATGAGACCCTAGCTCTAAGCGGAAACCCTCGACTCCGGTGAACGATAGTCGAGATTTGTTCCTGGCTTAAATCCATCGACAGTTCGCAACTGGCCCAGACCGTTGGCGAGGCCGCTATCGATTTGAATCGCGAGCAGGCGAGTGCCAAATTAACAGCATCGTCGTAACCAGACACCATTTGCTCCATTATTTTCAAAAGTAGCTCATCAGGAAGCTTGCGTATCCCCTGAGACGAATTCTGTGCCATCATATCGTTGTTTCTGCACGATTTGACCCCGTGGTACAGGCGCGGTGGTGTATGGATCTTGAACAGCAATTCCGTCTGAAGCTTGTCAGCTACTGGTATATGACGACGAAACTTCAGGTGGATGTTGACTCACCGTTGGCGTCGCTTGTTGGCGTCGCTTGATGGTTGATAAGAAAGAAGCACCAATGGTTTTCGCCGGCAATGCCCTTCACTTGTATGTGATTTGAGTCAGAGCTATATTCCGCTGTAACAGGCAATTGCAGTCCACACCTAGTCATAATTGTTGCTGCGAGATCTAGCCTGGATCCCGGAGGAAAATTTGGCGCTACAATGAATATTGCTTTGATAGTCGTTTCGTCTGCGGACGGACTACAATCCATTCAATCCACACTTTGCATAGTATAGATAACTCATAAAATGTACACTATGTATAGCTGAGACATTACAGCTAGTTGCAAAATTGTTGGCAATCACGTGATTTCACCACTTTTCTCGCCATGAGAGCCTCAAAACACAGATAAAATCATATCTCACCCAAATCTCAACGGTTTCACATCATCCAAGTCGCTAAATTCTTCTTTTCGAAAGGGCTTTCGTTTAGGAAAAACGATCGAGAAAATAGAGCAAAAAAGGACCCCAAAATGGCGAAAATCTCGTTTTTTTGCCTCTTCCTTGTATGTGCATTTTTTTCTGTGATCCATGCTGGTCCAGCACCTCCCCAAAGCTATCCAGAATGATAATATGATTATAAAATGAATTTACAGACTGAGTTTGAGTTGAATTGTGTACCAGAATGTGCTGCTTTGAGGCATGCCTGAATCACTCAAAACTCATCATTTCCCCCTAGCCTCCCAGGCTGCAGGAAAAATTCTTACAGGCCAGATTCATGCATGTAAATTCATTTTAGGTGTAATAGATTAGGTTTGTGCACTAGCTAGGTCCTCAGCATCCACTGGTGAGCTGGGGAGATGCTGTCTAGAATAGTGCATACAACTAGAAACACTTGTTCAGCCCAGCTCACCAGTGGATGCTGAGGCCCTATAGTGTAGGAGGGGAAACTCAAATGAATGCCACATGTTGTCAACTCGAGTGGTTAACCACTGTGGAAAACTCGGAGTGAAAAATTGGCATGTGGTAAACTCAAACTTAGTGATTTATAATACTTTCGTTTGTAAGCGTAGCATACATGGTAAAGAAATTTTCACTGGTTGTTTCTCCTCATAAATAATGTCTGTAGACATTCTTTCACCTAGTGACCTTGAAGATAGGCTCCAGGAGCTTGCCAGCCTGCTTCCGTGTCTCCCTGCTAATATCCCGGATGGAAGCAAATATTATAACTTTGGATTTTTCAAGCCGGATCCAAGTATTACTATTAGTCATTCATTTCGCTTACAAATATACATATTAGGCAACTCATTCTCAGGAGTTTACCACATGTTGTCAACATGTTGTCAACTCCCTCGTCTACCCTACTTCAAGTTGACAACTTGTGGTAAACTACTTCGGGAGTTTCCCCTCCTACACTAAGGCCCTAGCTAGTGCACAAACCTAGTCTATTACACCTGAAATGAATTTACATGCATGAATCTGGCCTGTAAGAATTTTTCCTGCAGCCTGGGAGGCTAGGGGGAAATGATGAGTTTTGAGTGATTCAGGCATGCCTCAAAGCAGCACATTCTGGTACACAATTCAACTCAAACTCAGTCTGTAAATTCATTTTATAATCATATTATCATTCTGGATAGCTTTGGGGAGGTGCTGGATCAGTAGGGATTACAGAAAAAAATGCACATACAAGGAAGAGGCAAAAAACGAGATTTTAGCCATTTTGGGGTCCTTTTTTGCTCTATTTTCTCGATTGTTTTTCCTAAACGAAAGCCCATTCGAAAAGATGAATTTAGCAACTTAGATGATGTGAAACCGTTGAGATTTGGGTGAGATATGATTTTATCTGTGTTTTGAGGCTCTCATGGCACAGCGGGCAGCTGTGGAATCACCGTGGGAGATATAACTGTTTATATCCATATGGATATTCAAAGTCTTATTAAGAGTTTCCATTTGGGTATGCCGAGAGGAGATATTTTAAGTATCATCACATAAGATTCTCAAAATGAAGTTTTAAATATCCAAAAGAGTCTCGGTGGTGTGGATACTCGCAGCTAATATGGTAATGAATACTTGAAATATCCCAAAAGGTATGGGAGGCTCGGATACGTAGCGTGGATACCATAATATACAGGCAAATACCAGTCCTTTGAACACCCAATACAAATCCATTTGCATAACTAACCGCACACATCTTTCCCTCAATACTGTAACATATTATGATAGCCCTATATAGAGGCTATATGCCTAATTTTTTTCAGGATGAGAAATGGCCTCAAAAAATTAATACGAACAGGTGAAAAAAATAGGGACAATGTCACAGAAAACCATTCCTTTGAACACCATGTGACATTACAGATCAACTAATCTCGCTTAATCGGGCAACAAACGCCAATCCAATCACAGCAGGCAAACTGTTATTTAAAACTGGAACAAATTCATAACTAGATGACAAACAAAATTTAAAGTTTAATAATGCATTTAGTCGCATAATATATTTAATGTTTGTTTCTTGGCCAAATGCTAAACTATATTTGAAATAACAATAGGGATTTAGATTCTGATTTAGTAAACAAAGAGATTATAAGTAAAGTCATGTGAGAAATGCATAAAGAAATTTGAAATTTCATCCAGGAAAATATGCTTGCATTTCTTCACGTGCAGAATTTTAAATCATCTCAAGGAAAAAATTTGAAGTATCTTTTGTAATCTCTTCAAAGAAGAAATAAGATGTGCGATCAGCGTGTGCTCAGTGCACGATCAATGTGCACTCAGTGCCCGCTCCGTGCGCAATCAGCATGTATTATCATGAAGAAGTTCTCCAGTACCAGCGTGAATCCAGTCAGTTGAGTGTGGCACTCGCAAAGGCTAACGCGACTTGGAGGATTGAGTGAGTTTATTCTCTTTGTGTCCTCAATGGGTCAAGCTCACCGTTTCGGTTAGAGCGGCATTGCATGGCTCAGGAACAGTACATCATGCACGAGCAACAAGCTCAAAATCTTCAGAAACGAAACCAACAATCTCAGTACACACGTCTGGATATCGCATGCAACTATACTGCCGAGGATTTGTATCTACTAATACCCAGATCGAGTGATTGCGGAACGAATGCTCCAACCTTCGTGCGGAAAAGAAGACCTGGGAGGTGCATAGCCGTATATTAACTCATCTTGTGATTCATATTAACTCGAGATGTAGAATGTGCAGACTCGACTAATTGATGAGAATTCTGTCTCTGGAGCGGTCTCGTATGGCGGACTTGATTTTTGACGTGCAGAAAATGCACAATGATGCTGGCAAGGTGAATGGAAGTGATACGAGAAGACTGGGAAGATTTGAGTCCCAAATTCATGACCTGGCTGGCCAAGCATAAGTATTCCTCTATATCGAGTCTACTTTGGCGTAGTAACATTCAATTATGAATGCTCTAGTCAGGATCTTCGAACTCAGCTTTTCCTGCGAGTGTGACACAGTCCGACAAATTTAACTGCAGAAGGATATCGAAGTTCAGGAACTGATCGCTCCGTAAGTTAGATGGTTCTGAAAATGAACTTGCCACGCTGAGATGAGCTCGTGCACCGATCAAATGTCCTGCGAGAACGAGATTTGAGAGCAGATGCAGCGTACCAAGGTGGGTCTATTACGATGTCAAGAGCATCAGTGAACTTACTCGCTGTATAAAGGCCGCTGAAGAGAAATATTCTCGCAAAATCGTCGCTCATGTCTGTTAGGACCAGTGTTTTTAGACGAGGTGGTCAGTCTAAGCGTACCGGAACAAGTCCCTGCTTATTCCTTCTGATGATAATTGATTGGAGACGGAACGAAGGTTATAGATGTACTACTTTAGAAGCGAGCGATAGGCTCAAGCTTGACCTCAGTAGTGGAACAGGGTTTCAATCAAAGGGTACAGTTTTCGATTGAGTGTACAAAATAATTTTGCTGAGGGACAATGCCCCGCTCAGCTGGCCCTTAAATAACCTATTTACTAAATAGTACCGACTACCTATTACTACCGACTACAGCCTTGCTATTGGTCTAGACAATATGTTTTCTCTGACACCAGTACTCTACTCTGGTGCCAACACCGATACTTTCCTCTAGTGTTGAATCACAATACTTCTACCATATTAGGAGGGTTTGTTTGAGTCCTACTACCCCGATGCTTCGAGAAGCTTCTTCCGTGCTTCCTCCGATCTGCAATCGTTATCACATGTTAATCTCTCCTTATCTTTACCCCGCGATCCTTCTCCGTTCCCAGACGGGTTCCTATGATAGTTGCCAAGCTATCGCTTCTCTGGCGCTCCGTTCCCGGGCCGAGCTTCTGCCGCTTAATCCTCGATCATGGGGGAGATAGTGATATCAGGGTTAGAGATCGGCAGAGCTTGCCGATCTTCTCCCGGCGCATGAGTGTACTCCGCTACACTCCTTCTGTGCCTCGCCGCGACTTCGATGTCCGATAGTTGTAGTCCTGGGCCCGTGGTTAGCCGTAGCCTCTGTCCAAAGTGCTCGCGGCCATTCCACTCGTCAACTGTAATTACCCCTGGCTCTGACGCTCGCCAAGCCTGCATCAAGCGTTCTATCGCTTCTTCCGTAAGATGTTCAATGTCCGAAGGTGGCCGCTTGTAAACTGGCCAATCTACTTCCACTGCCGTGTGACTGCACAAGGTCTGGTGCCGATGCTGATTGATCCAAGCTCGCACGCCGACCTTTAATGCATAGACATCCCTATCGCTAAGCCATATGGATACCTCATGGTCGTATGCACTCATTCCGTGGTTCGGTAATGGTTGGTCTTCTGTTCGTTCCGAGGGTCCGGGCTTATGCCGAATCTTGACATCGGCTGCTTCCCTTGACACTAACCGTTCCGTGAAGTTCTTCATGAGCCATTCCGCAAGTACCCAGCTTCGTTGGTAGGCCAAGTAACAATTGGCGCACACCAAGCTCTCATGTACAAATCTTCTAGTTGCACCACGCCGATAATGTCTTCGTTGCAGGAGTTCCGTATACCTTGCGATATTCCTTTCTTCCATCGCCGCCAGACTGCGTTCCGGCGGTGGAGTATGTCCAATGTGCATATTAGTTAGTCCTAATTGCAAATCATTAGAGTCCTCCGTGTCTTCTCCAGACGATCCGTGGTTTGCTACTCTTGAGTCGCCACCACTGTTCTGTCGTAGTAGCCTTTCGAAATAGTCTTGATTTGGCATCGCAACTCGGTGTGTAAAATTTAGCCCACGCCGTATTAGATAACCACAATTTTCGTAACAATGTCGAGTCGATCAAGATCGTGGATGCTTTCAAGAAGGAGCTCAGCGAGGCACGGGTTTCTCTACGCGAGAAGACAGTTTAAGCTGAGACTGCTCAGGCGAACTTGACTGCATCGGAAGCTAGTTGGAACCAGCAGCGAGAAGTTCTTAACGAGGAGATTGCAGATCTTACAGCTCGGTAAGCATAGCTGTTCTGTTCACTTCCTCACACATCCCTAAGCCAGAATATAGTCACACAGACCTTGCAGCACAAAATAGCCTGCTTCACCGGCACCTGGAGTCTCAGTTCACAGGCCTCTCGAATACATCAAGCTGCGGAATCAAACATGACCGTGCCAGAGTCGGGTGACGGTGATGATGTGGATGGCCGTGTGGTGGAGCTGCGTTCCGTGGTAGCCTATCTGCGCAAGGAGAAGGAAATCATTGACCTTCAACTGGAGTTCTCCAAGCAGGAGAATGCATGACAAAAGGCACAGATCGACCATCTCAGCCAGGCTCTTGAGAAAACAGGGGCAGTGTTGTCAAATGTTCGTCCGCACCGTTCTGCTTATCCTTACAATACATTCTAACTCTTTTGAAAGGAGTGTGAAGAAGTGGCGAAAGCTATCAGTAATTCTACTGAGCATGCCGAACTGTTGGAAAGGATTAACCAACTCAACATTCTCCGTGAAAGTGATGCCATGCTTCGTGCAGAGATCTAAGCGCAAGCGCGCAAAGCATGCCAGCTTGAGACGACGCTCAATCACCTCCAATCAGAACTGAATCCGCTTAAAGAAGAAGCGAAGACGCTCCATGCTGAGCTTGATGCCAAGAATGCTCAGATTTAACGGCTTGAAGACGAGAGCCGTCAATGGAAGGAACAGAATGCTCAGCTTCTTACGAAGGCAAGTTAACTGATCTGTATTTAAAGCATTTATACTTGAAAATTTATTGACAACGACTAGTACGATCGTATTGACCCAAACGACGTCCAAGCTCTCAAGGACGAGATCGAAGACTTACAGATTGATCTCTGTAAGGCCGAGGAAGAGAAGGCAGCTTACACTGCCGAGAAGGATGCACAGACTAAAGTACGCACTGAGTGCGCACTGAGCGGGCACTGAGTGCACATTGATCGTGCACTGAGCGCATGCTGATCGCGCATCTTATTTCTTCTTTGAAGAGATTACAAAAGATACTTCAAATTTTTTCCTTGAGATGATTTAAAATTCCGCACATGAAGAAATGCAAGCATATTTTCCTGGATGAAATTTCAAATTTCTTTATGCATTTCTCACATGACTTTACTTATAATCTCTTTGTTTACTAAATCGGAATCTAAATCCCTATTGTTATTTCAAATATAGTTTAGCATTTGGCCAAGGAACAAACATCAAATATATTATGTGTCTAAATGCATTATTAAACTTCAAATTTCGTTTGTCATCTAGTTATGAATTTGTTCCAGTTTTAAATAACAGTTTGCCTGCTGTGAATTATGTAAATGAGTTCTTTATCCAACTGTCACACTTTTTGCTTGTCCATCTCATATTAATTTATTAAGTGCATGTTTTCCCCTGAAAACTTGCATGAACACAGTATAAATGCTGTATTATTGGACAGACTACTTAAATGTGCAAGGAGTGGCAGGACAATTGCCTGAGAATGCCTTTTTAGCTTTAGGTATACCAACCACACCAAAATTTATTGACTGTCCGATTTTTACAGCCCCTCAAACTTGTTCGTTTTCTGTGAAATTTTGTACACACATCCACTGATGCATTAACCATCTACCATAATTTTTTTGAGGTGAGAAAGGAAGAGTTGAGTGAGAAATGCGAGGTGTTCAAAGGAATGGCAGTGTTTAAAGGACCGGTATTTGCCTGTATACTTTAATTATCCAATTAGGTATCAAAGGATCGGATATTCATTTCAGATACGCTTATGGATACTTTAAATATCCAAAATGGGGATATCAAAAGGATAATTAGCATATCAACTAACCATATCTGTAAGCATATCCATAAAGATATCCCGAGTTCGGATATTTTCGGAGGATATTTTAAATATTTCCTTTCATATTATTTTGAATATCCACATCTGGGCACAGCGGGCAAGTAAGGCTGGGCATGCGTGAGATATAACAATAGATATTAATAAGGATATTTTAGATATATTTATGCATATTTAATTATGTATCCAGAACAAGGAAATTATAAATGTCAGCATGTGAAATACACAAAAGGATATTTGAAATGTCTAAAAGAGTATCCGAGGCTCGGAAATTTATTGCAGATATGATTATAGATATTTAGAATATCCTCAAAGGTATCGGTGGCTCAGATATCAGTTGGAGATATGCTTATGGAAATTTTAAATATCCGAAAAAGATATCAAAGGCTCAGATACTCTAATGTAGCCAATGAGATTCTTTATAATAGAGTATCTGAGCCTCTGATACTTTTTTGGATATTTACAATTTCCATAAGCATATCTCCAACTGATATCTGAGCCACCGATACCTTTGAGGATATTCTAAATATCTATAATCATATCTGCAATAAATTTCCGAGCCTCGGATACTCTTTTAGACATTTCAAATATCCTTTTGTGTATTTCACATGCTGACATTTATAATTTCCTTGTTCTGGATGCATAATTAAATATGCATAAATATATCCAAAATATCCTTATTAATATCTATTGTTATATCTCACGCGTGCCCAGCCTTACTTGCCCACTGTGGGGGGTCTATGATAATTTACACACCGGGCAAAAACTCATTCCGCGCCCTTAGAAATTTTGATCGGAACAGGTGAGCTCTCATCCGATTGGCTCTTTTTCCATTCTGGGTAACATTTTCACGGTTCGAAAATGAGTTTTTGCCCGGCGTTGTAGACTATCAGACCCTCTTAAGCAGCGGCGAAGGCGACGGCGTTCGACCACAGAGAGGCGTCGGCGGTGTCAAAGATCGGAGAGGTAAGAAGGGATCCAACTCGTGGCTAGACCTCCTGGACAGCTCGGTGCCGCGGCGGACAATTCGACCCGGAAGCACTGCTGCCGATCGGGATGCGCGCTCAGTCGTGGGGAGAGCTCAATCGTAAGGGCTATGGTATGGTCTGCGTATAGAGGGGGCGCGGCCGATAATGTACGAGACAGAGCCGCCGACGAGTCAAGATGTCGGCGTCGCGAATAAGCAGTAGAGCGCCGGCGCTGTCGAGTCCTGCGAGCGGCGGCGATTACTGGTAGAGCGACGGTACCGCCGATTGCCAGGAGAGCGACGGTGTCGCCGATTACCAGGAGAGCGACGGTGTCGCGGATTACCAGGAGAGTGACGGCGTCGCCGATTACCAGGAGAGCGACGGTGTCGCCGATTGTCAAGAGGGCGATGGCGCTGCCGTTTCCCAGGACCGGGGATAGCTCTGCCGATCACTTGCACAGTGGCGAGTGAGCACGTGCCCCTGTTATTCCCTTAAACGGGGGCGGCGTCTTGTGTCGGCACACGATCTTCGGCGGAGGCGATAGAGAGCAAAAGGGCTAATAGAGACGAGGGGAGTGCACTGAGATCTATTCTGAACTACTGCTTTTGAACACTACATACATGAGGTCTATATATACTGGGGAATGCTGGGGAAGAGCGTCACAGAGGCGGCGACAGTGATGGCGCGTCACAGGCGCACAATCGGTGCGGACCCGAAGATCGGGGCGCGCCGCGAAGCTGCCAAGACACGGGCGCGCGCTGATCGGGCTGGTGGTGATTGGCGCGGCGCATCATCATCGGGCGCGCTCGGATCGCTAAGTGGTCGCACCACACGAATATGAAACGTCAGGGGAGGCAATAATACTAAAAGGGGAATACGCGAGTGGCCGCCGCGTCCGACAATCGGACTCGGCGCACGAAGCAGCATAGTATGAACATGAAACGTGGTACCTGGGACCTTGTAAAACCACTACCCGACGTCGGATAAGCCAATAAACAGGAGCCGACGAATATTCCATCGGCTATACGGTTCGATATCCTTCCGCCGCCGTAGCCGATACATCCGCTGCAACGTTCCAGGCGCCCGTGTATCAGAAAGTGCGGCTGGCCAAGCGTACTCGGTTTGGGAAGTCTTCGAAGGACGGGGGGCGGCGGACGTATTGGTTGAGCCGCGAATCAAAGAGCGGCAGTTTGGAGGGTCTTAAGGAGCGGCGGAGGTGTATCGATCGGCGCACGATGGTATACTGTACAGAGTACTGAGGGGCCTGTACCGACGTACCGGTACAGGCAAGTGCGGCGCACTACAGCGTGTTAGTCACGTGATTTTTGGCTCCCAAAACACAATAAATCATATCTTTATAAATACTCAACCGTTTTGCATGATCTAAGTTGATTAATTCATCATTAAACCTCTGCTTTTATACTCCAAGAGAAAGATCAAGAAATGGTCCCAGAACAAACTGATTTTATATGTTGTCTGAACCTGCATGCCAATCCTTTGCGATGTTCTGGGACCATTTCTTGATCTTTCTCTCTCATTCAACTTGGAGTATAAAAGCAGAGGTTTAACGATGAATTAATCAACTTAGATCATGCAAAACGGTTGAGTATTTATAAAGATATGATTTATTGTGTTTTGGGAGCCAAAAATCCCATGACTAAATTATCATGGAATCCCAGATGTGGATATTCAAAATAATATGAAAGGAAATATTTAAAATATCCTCCGAAAATATCTGAACTCGGGATACCTTTATGGATATGCTTACAGATATGGTTAGTTGATATGCTAATTATCCTTTTGATATTCCCATTTTGGATATTTAAAGTATCCATAAGCATATCTGAAATGAATATCCGATCCTTTGATACCTAATTGGATAATTAAAGTATATATTATGGTATCCACGCTATGTATCCGAGCCTCCCATACCTTTTGGGATATTTCAAGTATTCATTACCATATTAGCTGTGAGTATCCACACCACCGAGACTCTTTTGGATATTTAAAACTTCATTTTGGGAATCTTACAGCTAGTTGCAAAATTGTTGGCAATCACGTGATTTTACCACTTTTCTCGCCATGAGAGCCTCAAAACACAGATAAAATCATATCTCACCCAAATCACAACGGTTTCGCATCATCTAAGTTGCTAAATTCATCTTTTCGAAAGGGCTTTCGTTTAGGAGAAACGATCGAGAAAATAGAGCAAAAAAGGACCCCAAAATGGCGAAAATATCGTTTTTTGCCTCTTCCTTGCATGTGCATTTTTTTCTGTGATCCCTGCTGGTCCAGCACCTCCCCAAAGCTATCCAGAATGATAATATGATTATAAAATGAATTTACAGACTGAGTTTGAGTTGAATTGTGTACCAGAATGTGCTGCTTTGAGGCATGCCTGAATTACTCAAAACTCATCATTTCCCCCTAGCCTCCCAGGCTCCAGGAAAATTTCTTACAGGCCAGATTCATGCATGTAAATTCATTTTAGGTGTAATAGACTAGGTTTGTGCACTAGCTAGGTCCTCAGCATCCACTGGTGAGCTGGGAAGATGCTGTCTAAAATGATGCATACAACCAGAATCTCATGTTCAGGCCAGCTTACTAGTGGATGCTGAGGACCTAGCTAGCACATAAACCTAGTCTATTATATCTAAAATGAATTTACATGCATGAATCTGGCCTGTAAGAATTTTTCCTGGAGCCTGGGAGGCTAGGGGGAAATGATGAGTTTTGAGTGATTCAGGCATGCCTCAAAGCAGCACATTCTGGTACACAATTCAACTCAAACTCAGTCTGTAAATTCATTTATCATCATATTATCATTCTGGATAGCTTTGGACCAGCAGGGATTACAGAAAAAATTGCACATGCAAGGAAGAGGCAAAAACCGATATTTTCGCCATTTTAGGGTCATTTTTCGCTGTATTTTCTCTACAGTTTTCTTTAAGCGAAAGCCCTTTCGAAAAGATGAATTTAACAACTTAGATGATGTGAAACCGTTGAGATTTGGGTGAGATATGATTTTATCTGTGTTTTGAGGCTCTCATGGCGAGAAAAGTGGTGAAATCACGTGATTCTCATTACTTTTGCAAACGGCTGTAAAATATCTCCTCTCGGCATACCCAAATGGAAACTCTTAATAATACTTTGAATATCCATATGGATATAAACAGTTATATCTCCCACGGTGATTCCACAGCCGCCCGCTGTGTGGCGAGAAAAGTGGTGAAATCACGTGATTGCCAACAATTTTGCAACTAGCTGTAAATTTACTTGAATAATCCAAAATTCAGTCCTGAATATGTGGTCTTATATTAGAAATCATTAGAACTCCCGAATAGAGAGTTGTATGTATCAGCAAGGAGAACAAAGATGGTTGCGATTTGACCGATTTGACGATTAGTAGGAGATTGCTCTTATAACTGAATCTATTATTGCTGCTTCGCGTACTGGTCCTGCCAATTATGTAATTTATTGACAGTCTACAAATGACCCTGACTACTTGATTAAGACGAGTCTATTCTTGCATAGTATTGCTATAGTATTGTAATCCAGAATTCAGAAGTGTTCTCCTGCTTTTATGGCAATACAATACGGTCTGATGAGCACCGAACTCGTCAGACCGGAAAAACAAAATCATACCGACAAGCTTGAATAGCCATAGGACAAAAAGATAAGAGCCCTTCTATAGGATTCATGAAACCATATCTTATCAATCTCGGGACATACTTTGGAAAAAGTATACGCGAGCTTTGTCACAAAGGTGAAGCGAACTGATGATGATTTTGACCACAGTGTCCGATGATAGGCGGTTCGAGTCAATGATACTGACGTCAAGGGAGTCTGAAGAACCTCGACCGCCTCGGTGGTATCGCCAAACGACTCTTCTTGTCTGCGTACGAGAGTCTAGAGCATCCGTTTTGGGGTTGCTTGAGGGCGAGATTATATTGGAAGGGAAAACATCTGGACGTTGAGTGTCTTTCGGAGGATGTCCCATCTCAAGCTGGAGTGTCTGCAAAGAACGGAATTTGGGGACTGCACGGGCAATTTCGCCTATTTCCAGTGCAGATTGATCTCCTCGGAAAATTGATATAGAGAGGCTCGCGAGCATGTCGAGGACTAAGCTGCCCAAAAGGCTGGCAGCGTCGGAAATGTGTTTTTCATCCACACCGAGTTCCATTTCGCGGAGGTTCCTCAACACGACTGTCTTATTTGAGCGGTTTTTAACCTCCTTGACTTCCATTTCCATGATAGTAATCTTGAAAGAATGTAGCGCGGGGACTGAAGCGAGAAAGTCTAGCAGTTCTGATTGTGTCTCGTAGCCAGCGATTAGCTTGAGGACGCACTGAGTAACCATGTTGAATGGCATCGGTCGAGGAATAAAAGATGTTTCCAGACGTAGGAGTCGTGGCATCGGATGATCACTAAAGACGTTCCTCCACGAGTAGATAGACAGTTGGTGGTACAAATCGATATGCACTTCCTTGAAAAGCGAGCTGTGCCGAAGGACATGAGATGCGCTCGAAGGGCATTCTCCGGCACTTGATTCCCGAAACACATCCTGTATCCGAAGACTATGCTAGCTCTGAGCAGTGCTCCACGACTTTCACGGACGATGTCCTCGATGCCCACACCACAGTCCACTGTTAGCCAGCATTTCGACCAAACTGCTGGAGAGCATACTATCGATTTGAATCGTGGACGGACGTTAGCCAGTATAATCATATCGCCATACTTGGAGACGTAGTACTGCGCGATAATTAGAAGAACTTCATCTGGCAGTTTAGTATATATTCCATTACGTGGAATGCGTATCATCCTGTTGTCGCAGTGCATGATTTGGTCAGCGATAGGCGTTGGTCGCTACACAGATGGTTCGATTTTTTGCAGGCTGAGTAAAAAACATCCAGAGGTGAAGATTCACGTTGGATGCTGACTTACAGCTCAGTTTGTGGACACGAAAAGAATCGCGCAAAATTGATCGTGATCGACATTTTCAGCTGACATCGCGAGTTAGTTTATGTAAGCACTTACTAGTAATTATCTTTGTTTGTGTTTGTTAAAACCCTTGTCTACATCATCTTGGCGATCAAGTTCAAGCTGTCTAGCACGCTACGCTGTGTAAAGCGTCAAGACTCAGATAAGTGAGATGCTAGAATTCATAGAGGCTGGCTTACTGTTGATTTGCCGTAGTTTGGACTCTAATTGACTTCTGGCTCGTCCGGTTAGCAACGGACTTTATGATTGCATCGACGACAAATTACTAGTTATTCGAATTACATGAACACTTGGAGATCGTGTATGGCAGTACAAAAAAGGCTGAGTAAGGAGGATTCAAGAAACGAAAGAATGAGGCTGAAGAGCAAAGAGGAAGCGGTGAAGAATGCCTTGAGAGAGTAAAGGAAAGGATATTTGACGTATACAACCGAATTTAAAAGCGTGAGGACCAAATGACGTTCAAGCAAGGCAATCCGGCAGGGCAAGGCTTAAATGCTAAGCCTTTCCGATGCACCTCTAGCGGGCACACTCTACAAAAAGAAACGAAGCGAGCCAATCAAAATTAGATGCCACGAATCTGTGTCATGAAGTATCAATGCTAGCGGATTGCCAAAAGCAATTGCCAGAAATAGCACTCGCCATCAGGATGATCAACTCATCAGTGGCGCGGCGAGGTCGGTGGCGCACTAAATTCGCTCCAGCTTTCGTCACTAAAGCCGCCACTCGAGCCAACATCTCCGGAAGCTTCACTCAGAGAATCACTCAGCTCGTCGTGAGCTCGTTCATTTCCAGTGGAAAATGGATTGCCAACGACAAACGTAAGTCCATCGTTATTACCTCGACCACGTTCTTCCCCTGGAGCAGCGAAGACAGGAAGCGACTCGTTGGAGTCTGAACGAGAAGGAAGGGAATACATGTCTTCATCGCCTGAGAAAGTGAAAGTTTCGGAGAAGGGCGAGGTTGGTTCTGTAGGCGGGAAAGAGCGGAAGTCGGTTGAAGGGGACTGAGCAGTAACGAAGGAAGCGGACATGCCGCCGGTTGTTGTCCTAGAGATTGGCGGTGCATATACAGATAAATCTGGATGCAATTCATGCGAAGTTGTCTCCGGCGAAAGAGCTGCTGAACTTGCTGAGGGAGTCGACAACCGAGAATACGTTGATGCGAATTGAGGTGGTTCACCTGATTCGAAAGGGTCATGGTGGGTTTCTGGAGATGAAGGTGCCATAATTTCGACATCACTATCGGATGGCGTGGGCAGCTGAATGCGAGGCAACGCTGCTGGTGACGCGAGTGAATCACTGAGGGAAGCATTGTCAGACTTTGGTGACGAAAGAGTCATAGGAGACTCCGAGCCAAGTTCAAATGGAGACCGCGAAGGCGAGAGCGTCGGCGAACGCGGCGCCTGGACGCTTGACCATGGGCTCGGCTCTGGAGCGAGCGGTGTGATCGGGATATTGTTATCATTCGGCTAACGAGTGTCTGAATGTTATCGCAATCAAGAGATTCAGGTAGCTCAACATACGATATCGATAAGACCCGAGCCTTGCACAGCTACATCTTCAACGTTTGATGGTTCCGCGTTACTACGCCTCATTCTAATGCCTGAACTTGTGGTAGTCGGGAAGTTTCTGGTTGAGCTACTTGACTCGGTCGCCGACCTTCCCAAATCCTCCATCTCGTGTATCGATGAGGATCCGCTCATAGACCCAGTAGCAGCTGCCTCGTGCGTCGTGTGAGGCGAAACAGGTTGGCGCCGGCGTCTATTGGCTTCGCGGCGCGCCCTCGTTTCCTCTCGCCATTGTGCGAGGTGCGGCCTCACAAATGGGTCGAAGACAAACTAAGCATGCGACGCGAAAAGGATCCGATGAGCAAAGTCAGCAAGTTATTGAGAAGCAAAGGATATGAGCTCGTGCAATATGTAATTATCAACAGCATCAGTGACTTACCTCTTTCAATGCGAAGCCGACTACAGCTGCACCGACAATTGCGACAACATACACGGCTGGTCCTGGCATCGTTGATGATCCCTAACAAACTGTCTCTGAAGAATTGGTCTCAAGTACCCGCAGTGCACTACAGGTCGTGGTTGCAGTGCAGCACGACTGACAATCACATCGGCAATCCGGCAACCCATAAGCTTTGCAAATTACATAATATATCGGCACATGCCGAGGAACCTGCTAGCGAAACTAAACGCCCAACATATCCATGACCTTTGAATCATCTGCGGCAAAGAACGAAGCAGATTATGATCCGCAGCTAAATTAATCCAGATGTGTTTCAGGAAAAGCATCAGTCGACGGATTCCACAATAAGGAGTCCGGTGTGGCGAAGTCTCAACTGTAGTGACTTTGAATCCGCAAAGTGAATAAGATTATTACGACATAGAGATCTCCTAGGTACGGCATAAAGCCTTTAAAGAAGTGCGTTCCTGACTTACTCTGAGCCCGGATTCTGCAAACTCGATCCAGATCTCCTCTTGTCTACTTTATCTTCAGCAAAACGGAGTCAGGTCGGAGTCCTGTTGACAAGCGTCGATGGTCCAGCTGTCGGATGAGGTGGAAAGATACGCGGACCACGATGTGATCAATGTATTTGATGTTCTTCAGCCCCTTTCTTCCGTCAAGAAGAGGCAATACCAAATTCAAGGAGCTCCAATCCTGGGAAGGGGATCTTATGGCACAGTCATAGTAGGTCGTTTCTCCTGTATGATGAACATGAATGCTCAAGTACCATGACTTCATCCCAGCATGCTATTTGGCACTGTCCCTTTCACCCCTCTGAAACAAGGCAGACTGCTCTCAAAATAATAAGCAAAGAACCTCCGGGCTATATTCAAAGGGAAATCCCCGAGCATCCTCCTTCTAGAGAGGGGAAGTCCAGGGAAGAGTATATGGAGAAGCAGCAAGCGAAGGTAGAGAGAAATCAAGCTATACAGAAATGGAATCGCGCTAGAAGTATACATAAGCTGAGGGTGCGCAATGAAATTGCAATACTTGGAGAAATGAGCCATAAGAACATCGTAAGCTACCCATGCATGTCCCAAACATTCTCTTGGACAATTTGAGATATACTGACTCGAACGTAAATCGCACAAGGTCAAGTTCTACGATTATTTTGAGTCTAGAGCGAATTTTTACATCTCTACCGAGCTCCTGTACGGCGAAGAGCTCTATGACAGACTCCTGAGGTTGAAATATTTCCGAGAGAACGACGCAAGAAAAGATACGAGGTAATTGTTATCAAGCATAACTGGAGGTGTTGACGTATGAATAATGAATCGAAAGATCCATTTTAGAGGGAGTAGCGTATCTTCATTCGAAGGATATTATCCATATGGACCTCAGGTGGGATACCGTTTTTATTTCCATCATATGGCTTGTCATTGATCCTCAGTCGAATTCACAGACCAGAAAACATAAAATATCGAGACATCCGCCGATCGTCAGAACTAGTCATTATAGACTTGGGTTTGTATGTTCAACATCACACGTCCAGCCAAGAATACTCTCTGATTTTTGCGCACCATAACTTGCAGTGCAAGGAAGGTTGATGAAACGAGGGATCTCGGATATCCGACAAAAGGCTTATATGTTGCACCAGAAATCCTTTATCGAATGAAACATAGTGCGCCGATTACATGTCAGCCGTCAGCGGATATCTGGTCGGTCGGGTATGTCTATAGCACAAGCTCTAGATTATTTCAGAAGAAAGATGCTGATGCTAACTCTGAATTCGGCAAAGTGTCATAGTTCATTTGATGTTAACGGGAGTCTACCCTTTCGCGCCCGGGAAAGGCGACGACGCGGATCAAGTATACTGTGACAATGTCATCTACGGTGGAAATATTGATTACAATGGAGAGCATTGGAGAAACGTGTCCAATACGGGTGAGTAAACGCGTCAGTTTCGACTCTGGCCAAAAGATGCGAGTGTATATGTAGCGAAGGAATTCATGCGTTCCTTACTTCACAAGAGTCGAAGAAAAAGAACCACGGCATCCCTAGGCCTTGACCACGAGGTCTGTACTGCGTAATCATTTTCTTCCATTTCCCCGGTTGCTAATTTGCATCTTAGTGGCTCAACGACAGATTCGTTCCACCTCAAGATACACATCATTCAGCACAACGCAGGAATGCACAGCGAGGAAGAGCAGATCATCAAGCCTTAGACCGAACCGCCGGAGGACTGCAAGACGAAGTTCACAGACCTAATCCCGATAGAACTCGTGCAAGACCTATCAGGAATAGCAACGTTACAAGAAGCAGAAGAGAAAGAGGTGCCTCGCATCAAAATGAGAACGGCGAGCCGCCGAGAAAAAGGAGATCGTCAATGTTTTCTTTCTTTGAGAGGTTGAGCAGGAGCCGAGAAAAGGGTAAAGGAAATGGGGGAGAGGGTAAGGAGACCAGTGGTCATCGCAGGAAGTTGCAAAAAAAGTCACGGTCTCGATAAGACAGCAGCGTTAGTCAGCTGCGCAGATTCCGGAACGGTAGACAATGTAATTTGAGACTCTATAGCCTTAGAGAAGCAAAATAATGAGTCTTCCGAGAGTTCTTGCTGACTGTAAAAGATTGCCAGCTAGTAAGTCCGTAGAAAATAGACTTTCCAAATTTGTGGAATCTTCGTGTATCACGTGCTTGCAACGCGTGGTTTGGCGTTGTTTATTTTCACACATTCATCGGCGATCGCGTGGGTCCAGGAGACCGACCGAGCGTTACCGGCCGACCATCATGGCCTCTGATCCACCGCAACTAGACCTCAACGACCTACTCTTAAATATTGATAGCAGTCTTAGCTCACAGCCTGCTAATGGCCCTCTCGACGCATCCGTTGCAGCCGTTACAGGCACTGGTGAGGTGTCGAGGAGTATGTCTCCGGAGCCGCCTGATGAGCAGGAACTGTTCGCTATGCGTCTTCGAGCTCTTTCAATCCGAGACTCGAAGGGGAAAGAGAGAGAGGACTCGCCCGGGAATGAGCTAATCGAAATGGTCCTGCGACTGACTGCTGCTGTACCCGCTCGCGCGCAGATTCTGGAACAAGCGGCTGTTATTCGACGTTTATCAGTACAGCTAGATTTTCTACTGACGCGGATGAACGACGATCGGGCCAGGTGGGAAGCTGAGAAGAATTGCATGCAACGGGTCTGTGAAGCGCTCATTCTACAGGCGAATTTTGCTTCGCATAACGTGTATAAGGACCAGGTCAGCATTTCTTGGTTATCTATATGTGAAATAATCATATAGCCCCTAGGATGGTGCAAGGAAACCCGCGATTCTCGAGGCAGAGAATACTTCTCTGCGACAAAAGGTACGCATCACTAGGATCTTATCCTCGTCGGCTGTCTAAAAATAGCCATAGCTTGCCGATACTCAAAGCAGGGCGAACTCACTCGAGGCTGAATTGGCGCAGCTCCGTCCTTTATTGCTAATGCAGCCAAGCGCTATTGCATCTTCTAAGGGTTTGACATTAAGTCCAGGCAAGTCTGGAAAGAAAGAAGAGGATGGTGTCGTAGAGAACGTCGAGAGTAGGAGCTATTACCGGGCACGGGTAGAGAAGGCTGCTGCTGCAACTAGTTCACCAAAGTCTAAGAAGAAGAAGGCGACTGCCTATTTCAAACATGCTCCCACGGTTGCCGATGCTCGTTCCGAGCATTTATTACTTGCGATGCGAAAGCTCGGAAAGGAACGCGCTACCATACTCAGCCAGTCCATGTACCGCACCACAGATCCATCATACCCTCCTGGCACTACTCCAAACCAAAATGTTTCGATGCATATAAAAGCCAACGGGAATCAGCCTAGACCGATGATGTCTCCGGCTGTATGGCCGGCACATCTTCAACCGGCTGTGCCAACCGGACAACAGACGAGTCAACAATCAAAACCGCAACAAGGGCAACTAGCTGGGAGTCTCTCTCCCGCCAAGGGCCAGCAGAATCCACCATTTTCGCAATATGGACCTCCCGCCGGTGCTCATTTCCAGCACTACTTTGTTCCTTCTGGTTCCGTCCCGAGGCCACCGGGAGCACCTATGCCTCCGCCTGCGTTCTACCATGCCGGACCACCTCGCGGTTATATACCAGGTCCAGCGTGGCCATACTATGCACCTGGTCCATATGCATTTGGTCAACCAATTCCAGTACAAAATCCTTCCCGAGGCACAAATGTGTCGTCGTCCCAACCGCGACCCGCGAACAGTCGGCCTGTCGCTGGGCCGTCACGTACTCCTGTGCTATCGGCTTCGCAAAGTAACTCCGCATCGCCCTCTACTCAAGGCACAGGCAATGCAAATCAATCAAACGTGAAGTCGCCGAGACAAGGTCAACAGGCACGAGGGCCGAGAACACCGCAATCGAAGTCAACTTCAACACCTACAAACAGAAATACGCCCATGGATAACTTGCTCTCAGCCGCGCAGAGTGTTTTCTCTCCGTCCGCCCCACGTGCAAGTAGCAGAGATGCTACACCTGATAACATTGGAAGTCCATCACCGAAGAAACGCAGGCGTGTTGATCAGCAGGATCAGGCAAAGAACCAATCCAAAGGCAAGCAACCAGTAGGTAGCGTCGACAGACGTACGTCTGCTCTAGATGTACTTGCGGACCAAGCTGCTGGCGTCGTCCCCTCCGCTCAGCCTCCAGGGAGCGGCACTGTAAACCGAGGCGCAGAATCAGCGTTGCCCTCAAGCGCCTCCGCGTCTCAGCAGAGCACAGACTTCGGGGATGTATTCATCGCCGGAAGCTCCAAGGCGTCTGGTGGTCCGTCTACTAACGAGAGCATGCGTCGAGCCCCCTCAGTTCGTAAAGGTAAACGGCGACCTGGACGAGCATCTTCAACCACTCCTACATCGACAGTACCTTCATCATCTCTTGTACCACTAATAACGACACAGCGTGCTGCAAGTGAGGATCGTGCACCGTCGATTTCTAGTACCTCGCAAGTATCAATCGAATCATTCAAATTGCGACCTGTCCAAGACGAAACGTTTCCTGACAAGAATAGTACTGCAACTCGTTCTGCACGGTCCGGATCGCTACCCCGGAATATTGGGCCACCTTCAAAACGAGGAAGCTCTGCTGCTGGACGTGGACTACAACCAAACGGACGCGCGTTGACACCTCTGGGTCATGGCTCGAATAGACGATCACGCCCAATCTCTTCTCGGAGGCCCGACGTTGATGCAGGAGAAGCCGAAATTGAGTCTGAAGATGAACCTGATGTTGACACTGAAGTTGACCAGCTTAACGAAGACGACATGTCTTTGCGAAGAGGTACAGACGCACCTGTAAAAGCCCACGCAGGTATAAACTCGGGTGAGACCCATGCTACCGGAGAAGATATGAACAGCAGACGATGGTTAGAGATTCTAGGTGAGTCTCTGCCCCGACTACTTCTTGAACTTCGGTATATCTTATTCCTTCCAGGACGTAAAGAATCGTAGTACATGCTTCATAATCATGTAAATTATTGTCGATTCCGTCTTTTCATCTGCATCTCTCTTGTCTTTTGGATTACTTCTATCAGCTGGGCAATCGCAATCTATCTCGCTGTGGTCACCTAATTTGAATTTTGTATTGATATTATATTGCAAGAGGGTATTCATTTCAGTCACGTGTGATCTATATCGGAGGCTTGAGTACAATTGTAATCAGAGGCTCAGATTTGCTCTCTTTTCTTCAGACTCTCACCGCCAGTATGTCGCTATCACATCTTCCTTTCTTCATATACTAATGGTGAAAACGTAGGCACTTAGTCCCTGTTGTTCTTTCGCTTGGTACCAAAGAAAGAAGGAAGAAATGCAAGGCTCTCCGGCATCTCTGGATAACTCACATCGACAAGGAGTCCTATCGCTTCCTTTCGACTTACTCATCTGTATAATTGCTCTTATCGCGGAAGACCGCCTATCGTGTTATAAACGCTCTGAGCTCTCTCCGCTTGTTGAGACGCTTTCGATGGTCTGTCACGCGTTTAGGAATGCCGTCTTGCATACCGTTTCGCTCTGGACGAAGATTGACGAGCGTTATTGCCTTCGGGACGATTTCAAGTACCTGATGGCGCGTAGCAGATCCGCACCCCTTCAGATAGACGTCAGTTTGTCGAAGAGCGATTGGGAACAGATCTTGTCACGTGTTGTACCTTACGCAGATCGTTGGCAGGAACTTACGATCAGGTCCTGCCAATCACGGTTGGAGGATGTAATGAGAGTTTTCCCGGACGTCGAATTTCCTTGTCTGAAGAGGATCGATGTAAGATTTGGATTTGACGAGGTAGATCACGACAAATTTTTCGATCAGTGGAAGTTTCCGGGGCTTGATTTGTTGTGGCTAAACGACGCAGTCCCTCCTTTGAGCTGTTTACCTATCTTACGGGAATTCCATTTGCTCATAATCAACCTGGACACAGACGACAAGGCTGAAGCTCTCCTTGGGAAGCTCATGGACTTTCTGGATTGCACGCGGACACTGGAGGTGCTTCATCTCGAGGCGACCGGTATCGATACTACTGTGCCAGAGCACTTACGCGTCGTAGAACTTCCTAACATCAAGGAGCTCGTGATTGGTAACTTTGAAAATTCCGACAGCAATTTCCACGATTGGTTTGTTCCTCCTGCGATGAGTCGGTTCATCAGATCAATCCGGGTGCCGAATGTTCGGGAATACCGTCTCTACCTTAGGATCGAGCGTGAGAGGGAAGTTATTCCGGAGTGGATTGCATCGTTTGCATCGAGTCCAGATGTTCTGCACTCTGTGACCTATCTATTTGTTTCATCCGATTTTTCGTTTGATAATGCAACGATGGTCGAATTTTTCGCGCTGTTCCCCAACCTCAAGGAGTTGATCGTAGATGTTCCAGGATTCGGTGAAAACATGCTGTATTCTGACAGCCAATTGAACCTTGAACGTCTATGGTCTCTGGCACTCATGAAGGAAACCAAAGAGTTCTTTCAAATCGGTCCCAGGCTGGTGTTGAATCAACTTGCTGCGAATCCGCGTAACTTTGCCGTCGAATTGGATCCTAACGTGTATGGTTACTTGTCCGACTAACGCTGAGTCCCGCATGCCGAAACGACAATACGTCCTCTCGATCTCAATGGATTTCAACCCAGCAGCACCGCTGTAAATTTGGAGAGGGTATTTACATTTTACCTTGATCTTCCAAAGCCAATTGTAAACGTCATTTCATCTTCGTTTTGTCTTGTTACAGAATCTTCAAGAAACACAAAGAATTCTCAGTAGTTAGAGTTTGATGCAAACAAGTAATAACCACTTTTAAATTGCATTTTTAACGCACGTCTGTACTAGTAGAAGGACAAGTGCGCGGCAGAAGGCCCGTAGCTCTCTACTTGGGTGCGGGAGGTCCCAAATACGATGCGGAAATATCAGTAGACGGCATGATCAAAGTCTGCTTTCGAATCGGAACTGTATTCTATGAAACGGAATCGGTCGATCAAAGCACGAAGAAGCACGAAGAAGCAAAGGACATCGTAATTGCTTTGGGTAAGATCAAACAACTACACTATTGTATTGTTCGTAGGTATCTAAGTGCACGTATACATTGTATATAATGCATGCTCAGTTGGGTCCAATAAACTGATACAGGATGCGGCGAACAAGGCCTGAGAGGTGCTGTGGTTCGTGCTGTTCGAGGTAGCAACAGGAGTCAGCATCCCATCTGGCAGAGCTAGATGGGAGAACCATACCTGATACGTGTTCATCACCATTCCAATTCCAATTGCGCAGAGCTACACGAGAAGTAGGTATTCATTAGTAGAGATAGAGGGAAGGAAACGTCAACACATACAATTGCATCACCATACGGTCCTGCGGGGAACACCAACCCTCGACCTCTCGCCATCTTCCACGCGCTCTCCAAACCTTTTGGAAGCACATACATCGCCAACTCCCCCCTTCTTCTCTTCGCTTCTACGAAAAGCGATAACCCGGAGAGTAGCCCGCCGAGCCAAAAGGAAGGCTTCGAAATAAGGATGTCGATCCATTCTTTGCGCAGTTTGAGCGGGGAACGAGGGGAGGAGAGGTATTGATGAATGTTGTGCTTCAGACAGAAGAACGCTGTAAATGTTGATTAGTCTCCGACTGAATTTGTGAAAATAGGAAGGTTTAAAAGTTATGACTAACTCTGGTAGATGACGACGAACACGCCCAGAAATGCGGAGCTTCGGGCAGTTCCGAGCCCAGCACGGATCAGTACGCGCGACGGATCGTCTAGAAAGCGTTTCCATTTGAATAAGACGGCAGGTACTAAATGCAGGGCTCCGTAAATGGGGAACATCCATTTCGCGACAGAAAAGAAGCGGTCAACAGGAACGGCCATGCAGGAGTCCAGCCATGGATGGACGACCTCGCAGGGTGCGTAGCGCGGACCGAATTCATCGAATGCTTCTGCACTCAATAGACGTGCAGCGATACGGGCACGGTTGTTTGGAGTTGTATATTCATCAGCAATGAGGGTGAGGAAGTCAGTTGTGTCGAAGAGACCATCTCGAACAAGAGTGCGGTTTGTTCTGACAGCTTGGGGAGGTACCTTGGAAGCGTTTTGGATCCTGAAAATTCGTGAGCCTAAAATAAATTGGATTGTTAATAATTATAAGCTTACCACGAGTTGTACGATGAAGGGATAGTATCTGGTCTCAACAAGAAGCCGTACATAATCTGCCCGCAACAGAATGAAAATAAAAGAACATCTCCATGAGGAAACTTAAAATTATGTCGAGTGCTCAACGCATTATACGAGCCCTGCAACCCTCGGACAAACATTTGCTGAGCGATAGTCACACGTCTACCTTTCTTTTCGAAAAGTAGTGGAAGACCGCCAGATAATGCACCAGCAACGACTGCATGCCAGCGCCGTGTCTTCTTTCGTATCCACATTTCGTGCGCCTCAGCACGAAAAGATAAACGTCCACGCCGTCGTTCCGAGCGCGTTGGAGCCATCGTGACGGGCAGTTCCTCGTCAAACGGCGTTGACGGGGAGTCGGACGGAGAGGTTGGAGTATGGCGCTTTCGAGGGAAGAGGATAGGTAGAGCATTCAGAAGAAACTTGTATACTCCAGCGAAGCTTCCTAAAAATCAAACTGGTTGATAGACTATGGAGGATGGGAAAACTAAGAATTACCGAGCATTGCAGCAAATCTAAGCGAGTCTTCGCCAAAGATGGCCTTTCGGATGAGCGAAAACCGGAATTGACTGAGCCAGTACATTGTCGGAAGGAAGTCATGTTTTACGAGACAAATACGGTGACGACCTACCGAGGCATTCTTGAAATGCGGAATAGCAGAACAAAGATATTAAACCCAGATCTCAGAGCGAATCCGAGTGTACCGGCACCTAACACAAGTACAGTATGCATCGACAACTTCTAACTAAACTTAGTGATGAAAAAGGGACTTACGAATACCGCCGCGCCCAGCATGTTCAAGGCACTCCATCAAAGTATGCAACTCTATGGCAGGTTCACCTCTATCCCTCCATACCATCTTTCGAGCGTCTCTCAACGCTTCCTGGTAATTTGCTAGGACAACCAGATTCTATATGATAAGTCCAATGAGTGAAGTTCCTCTACAAATAAGAACACTTGTGATAGGCAAACACACCTCAAAGGAAGTCATGACCTTGCTCCTCGATGGCATTCTAGATAGCCGCCCTTTCGAACTACCCTCCTCTAGATCCTCGGTCATTTCTGCGTCGCTAAACCTGCCGTCTTATAAAATTGCGAAAGAATGTAATGAAGGGCAGACGCGTTGGGGATTGGGAAAGGTGGAAAAAGACGCGTGCCGAGCAGCCAAGTAGAAAGCAGACGAAAACACGTGCCGCCGGGAGCGGGGAAAAACACGCGATAACAACACAAAAAATAAAATAAAATAACGCTCTTTCTTTCCCTCCTTATGGTCGGAAACAATTCAGTCCAAATGCATGCACTTGTGACTATCGGTACGTGATAAGTTTCTGTGTTCTGTAATGCTCTTAGACACTGCAGTATCGGAGGAAATGCGCAGTGAAGTTGGAAACGCCCTGCGGACTTGAATCAAAGCAAAATTTGTCTTTAACCCTTCATGCAATCATACTTTCATTCACTACATGCTGTGGTATAGTTATGGCTGGTCTTGTTTATTTCTTATCGTTCAGTGACTCGGATTTCTGCGGAAGGCGCCGAACCGTGAGCTCGAAATCAATTCGAGATGGGTGCATCAAGACGGAATCAAGCTCGGGAACCCAAGGACTCCATTCAACCATATATCTAAACGTTGATTATCAGACGGAGTCACAGACCTTGTCCATGCACTCTAATGACTCTCTAGCTCTCCGTTCAGCATGATTTCTCGCCTTTAGCTGTGTCAATTCTTTACTTTTGCCCGATTTTGATTGCCGAAGTTATTGCCCAAGAGCCAGTGGCGATCGATTTACACGAAGCTCCCGCCTGCGCTAGTTGAATTACATTTCTTCCCTAATTCGACAGTAATCATGTTCTTTCCAGTCATACATCTCTGTTATTCTAATTGATATTGATAGACTGCTCTTCTAGCAAGCGCTAGCGAGATATATGTTACTCATGTGACGAAGGTCGAACTTGGAAGGAAGCAGATCTGCCTCCTGATAAGCATAGGGACATCACCATGCACCCGTACGACAACCGTTTTGTGTGTAGACCAACGAATTCACAGGAACGATTACTGAGCTGTCTCTTATCAGGCTTTGCTCTCAACTCTCGATGGCATCATCTATCGAACATCCGATCAGGCCATGACATGGCAGACCGTTGTACCACCTGCGCCTCCGTCATCTTACCGGAACCACTTTGCCTTCCACTTTAAAGTACCTGGAGTCGCAATCTTCGATGGAAAACGATGTGTACCTTCACAGCGCTGGCCCGGGGAAGAAATCTGCCACACAGACTACTATATCACTCGAGATTCTTCTGAACCAACTCTCCTCTTACGCGATGCTCAGATGTGTCTTTTCGCGAGTTCTCTCAAAGATATCGCTGACAAGGAGCATCCTGATCTCATTCTCTGCGTGGTCATCGATGAATTGGAAAGTTCACAACGATCAAGTCGACTCCTTGCTTCAATCGACATCTTTCGAAATGACAAGCGAGTCGTCGACATTACGTTAGACGGTACCCCATATCAAGTTACTGGCATAACCTCCAGGGGCAAATTCGTGATTGCATTCCTAAAATCTCACAATCCCCTAGATCTTAACCTCCTGAAAGTCATAAGCTCCGATCTGCAGCATTGGGAACGACTTCGCTTGGCTTCATCAAAAGTCCATCACTATCCGGTTTCTACCTTCCCTCTCACGGAAAGCAAACTAGGCACGTTTGAAGGTTATTTAGGACTACCATTTACTCTATATGTCAGCGATGCTAAAGGAAGCAACTTCGTCAAATCCCTTGAAAACGTTATCAACACGGGACGGCTCGGCACCTTCGAATATGACAGGATCGAGGGTGTCGAGCATGTAATAATGATGAGCGTGGTTGCTAATTCTGACGAGACACGCGAACTTGAGGGGAAACAGCTCCGAAGTCGGATTTCCTTTGACGATGGTGAACTCTACGGTTATTCTTTTTTTTAATGCGAATTTTTCTGATTAAAAAGGTAGGCTCTACGTGGAGATGCCCCACTCCTTCCTTGGAAGATGCTTCCAGCGCAAGAGTAGCTTGTAATCCCAACGATGAAGAGACGTGTTCACTGCATTTCCATTGACCCACGCGAACAAAATTCGTGTTCAATCGCAAAGAGGCTGAAGGGACGGGAATCAGTTCCTCAGCACCCGGGGTTATCAGAGTTGGTTCTATAGGGTCCCATTTAGCATCTTATGAAGGCTGCGACACGTTCATCAGCACTGATGCCGGACTTACTTGGAGGAAAACCGTAAGCGGCCCCTATCGATTTGGGTATGCCAATTATGGGAGTGTGATCGTGCTCGTCAAAGACGTCGACGATACGGACGAAATGCTTTACTCAATAGATTCCGGGCAATCATGGTAGGTTACGTTAGCATTTATACAAAAACATAGCTATCATCTGAATTTTTGATGCCTGCACTTTCTATAGGAACGTGATCCATTTAGGACACAGAATCATTCCGATCCAGCTCTCCCCTTCCTCGATCTTGACGTCTGAGAACTTCCTCCTCATTGGTCTGATTCCACTCCAAAACAACTTGCACGAGAACAGAAACCTCGGATTTTCATCCGCAGAGGTCCAGGTCCTCGTTGTCTCTCTAGATTTCTCTTCGTTGGATCGACAAGAATGTACTGCGGAAGATGACTTTGAGAAATGGTACCTACAAGACGGCTAATCGAACGAATGCATATTGGGGCATAAAGCGAGCACTCGCTAACTCACTCAGTCACGCTCTTATCTGAAGTTATCATGACTGTAACAAGGAATGGTATTTGCGCAACGGGACTGTCGCATCAGCGACAATTTCCACCTTAATTCAATCAAAGGAAAGGAACTGAAGAGAACTGCCCTTGCGGACGAACCGACTACGAGTGGTACGAACCACTCCAGCGTATTTTCACTTTTATCAAATCCGAATTGACTCTGAAACTAGTGATGCCAATTTCACTAGGCAGGATGGTGTCTGTGTATCGATGATCCCGGATTCCATCCGCGAAGATGCTTGTCAATCCAATAACAAATATTCCATTTCGTCCGGGTATAGAGTGAAGGTGGGAGATACTTGTGACAAGGACGGCAATGTCATTTTAGAGGAGCCAGTGGAGAAGTATTGCGATCCTCTTGAAATGCCAGAAGGCGAAGAAGGGCATAGAATTTTTGTTGTGCCTACTCCTGCCGAGACGATTCTAACAGAATGCCCTAGGAGCAAATGGGACCTGTAATAAAAGACCTGTGGAGCACGGATCTTGCCTTCCCTGTATTTGTTGTCTTCGTTTGTACTCTAGTATTATGACTTTTTGCATTAGAATTGTAGTCGTCAAGTAGCTATGAAATGCAAGGCTTTCTGCAGACTGTGAAATTTCAAAATCGCGAGTACCGAACCTTCATCGACCAAAGAGTCTCCCAGACCATCGAAAGGTGCCAGCTTCAATCGAGAAAACCTGAATTACGATACCAACAAAGCTCAAACACAAATAACATAAGACGAGATATCAAGGTGTCGCGAAGTGGAGGCGGTACCGGAAGGGCGAAGGGTATCAAGAAACTCGCTATAAAATGATTAACACTGCGAGGAAAGGCATTTTTTTGGAGAGACTCTACAAAACTAGCTTAGAGTGGAACTTCCACTGTCGCGCCGATATCATCGTCGGCCTCGTCGACATGGACAACGCGATCCTTTTCCTTCTCAATTGGGTCGGGAGGGGGGACCTCCATAGGTACGGCTGAAGGTGGAGGGGATGATGGTGTTTCTTCTCTTCCTTTCCCTTTAGCCTTCACATACTCTTCCCGTGCATCCTCCTCGACACTCTTTCCTTCTTCCTCATCCTCCGCATAGCCGCTATCGTTATCACTTGGCGATACGGTGACTTTAGACTCGGCCCTAGATTGCGACTGTGACGCTGAATTTGGCAAGGGAGGGACGGGAGGCGCCGTTTCCTTTGTCGGCGAGGAAGGTGGGAACTTGAAGTTCCGATCCATCGTCCCGCTTCTGGCATGTCGTTCCGCAGCAGAGGTCGGCGAACGTATACTTCTCCGACCCGAAGCCGAATCGACGCTCTCTCTCTCATGCCCTTCTTCTGCGTCATTTTCATCTGCTTCCGCAACAGTTGTAACGCCGTTTGGCTTGGACTTTGTAGGCGGACCTTGATTCACGAAGGAAGAAGCTGAGGGTTCAGATTGTTGTGTGGATGAACGTCGTGGAGGTGGCATCGACGCGCGGTTCCCCGCACCCGATGTCGGACTTGTCGCTGTGTCCCGATTCGAACGCTGGAGTGACACCTGCGACATTGATTGAGGTCTCGTGAACGGTGCAGATGATAATGGCGAGCTGGGCGTCGTCCCCAAGTAAAACTGGGAAATCGGGACCATCCTACAAGAGAACATGAGATTAGCCAAGTTCATCGTAAGAATTTGAAATGGAGAGAACTGACTTTCGTTCTGAATGACAAGCAAGGATCCATTGAGGCTGTACGATTGGTATGCTAACCTGCAGTGCCCGCTGATACTCGACGCTTGGACCAGCGTTCGCTCCTGAGCCCTCACCAGCAGGCGTAGTGCACACAAAATGCGTCGTGTCAATCTGGATCTTATCGCTCCACCTCGCACGCATCTCGCGCAAAGCCTGTTTCACGTTCTCCAAGAGCACCTTATCTTGCACCGTCCCGAAGCAGACGCTGATACCAGACGTGTCCTGCATTGTGTGTGTTCGTACGCGCACCATGTTACTGGGGTATGTTCCGGCGGAGGTGCGTAAGATGAGCTGGAAGGTGTAGTCTGTGTTGAGCTCCAACCCTGTGAGCTTTGTGGATGTGTTATGACGCGGCTGAGGAATAGCAGCTAGGCGAACACCGTTACGGTAGATATCTAACGAACGCAACGTTGCAGTTGCCAAGCGTAATTCTGGCCATTCGAGGGTCACTGATGTTTGCGTGATGTTGCGTACCTGACAATGCACGGGTATAAGGTAAGCAAGACAATCATCGGAAGAAGTATCAATCCACCATCATGTCGACATACTTCGAGTTTGGGAGGCTGAGGCGTATCGACACCAAACGTCTCGTAAACCTCTTTCTGCAAATCCCAGAACTCTTGATCTCTCTTCTTTTCTTCAGCAAGATTGCGATGCACGGCAATGTTAACTATCGAGCCCGCTGTCGCGCCAGGCGGTAACAGGATTGAAGGGAACTCGATAAGATGCGCGCGTTCCCCGAGCAGGATCTACAGTGCGTTAGATTCCAGTATAATGGTCCGTCAATTAACCTTACCGCCATACCGGCGTCTAGGCAAAGAAGTCAATACCTACTCTCCTGAGCAAAACGAATAGCTTACCCAATTTTCCGACTGTAAACATGAAGCTCTCTGGTGATTTCGCCATGGCCGCAATAATGATGTCGTGGAAGCAGCACAAGAGCAATGAACGTGACGCGAAAACACGCCCAAAAGGGTAACGTCGATCACCGATTGGATCACACACTCCACGTGGTCGTGAGAGAGTTGACGACGCACGGACCAGCGACAAATATTTCATGCGTGCCCATCATCAAGTGCGCAGTTTCTCTACATCAACGATAGCGGAAGAAGACATCCATTTCTTTCTCTCTTTCTCGTTCAACGAAAAAGGTCAGTATACCGGGATAATGACGAATTCAGGTTCTGACGATGTGGCAGGATGTCTGACGCTGGAGATGAAGTTCAAGTCGATGCCCCGGCTGAGGTCGAGGTCAGCGAGGCGCCTAAGGGTAAATTGTCTGTTGAGGACGCGCTAAAGGTAGCTATATCTCTAGCTCCATGGTTTTGAAGAGAGTTCTAAAAGTGTTCTGATCCATAGCAAGTCCTGAAAAACGCGCTCGTACACGACGGTCTCGCGCGTGGTCTACGTGAATGCGCTAAAGCGCTCGACAAGCGCCAGGCGCATCTTTGCGTGCTCGTCGAAACCTGCACGGAGGCAGAGTACCTCAAACTCATCGAGGCACTCTGCGCGGAGCACAAGATTAACCTCATCAAGGTCGGAGACGCGAAAGTTCTCGGCACATGGGCTGGTTTGTGCAAGATCGATCGTGAGGGCAACCCGCGCAAAGTTGTCGGATGTTCGTGTGTTGTTGTTAAGGATTATGGTGTTGAGAGTGAGGGCTTGAATGTCCTGCTCGATTACTTCAAGAACCGCTAGGTGAGCATTTTGATCTTTTCATTCATATTTCCTGTTCGTTACCTTGTTTGTCTTGTGAGATGACAAATAGACTCCCTCAACAGAGAGAAAGTTGCTTTTCTCTTTGAAGATACCAGTCTATCCGGAATCATTATAAGCTATCTGATAATTTCACTTGATCCCTTGACCACCATCGAGTTTAATCCTTTAGCTGACCTCATGTCCTACTCTAGACGGTGTATCATGTAGCATCACACGTTCTTCGTCAAAACTATAGCATTGTAGCAATGTATCAAAATGATCTGTTGCAATGTCGAGAAATTTCATTCGGACGGACGTGCGAGTTCTTGGTTGATATCCGCTGAATTACCTAAGCAATTTTCTCCTATCACCTCGAGCGCCGGTGCAATTGTGCCTCCGTCGACGACCCTTGCAATGTACGAGACGAGAACTATATTAGTTCCCCGCAAGTAAACAAATAAATTAAATGTGGAATAAAGTGCTTCCAGCCCTGGCTTCCGAAGATCGGGGAGCATTAAAATAATCCATCCATGGACTAGGTTATCGGGAAGAGAAAGGAAACTTGATGGCATCGCCAGATTACTGTTACTGTTATAAGACGATGACCTCGGCTCGTGTCTCCTCTTCTGCATCTTGCTCTTCAACCACTACCATCGCCACCATCGGTGCCACTTTCTCGATTGTATCGTATACCGGAGGACGAAGAAATCTGGCGCGGCGCAAGCGTCGACGTCTTGTCCTCTTGGGCGGGCCGAAATACTATATAAATAGCTTGTGCGACTGAAGAACGTGTAACAATTATGGCATCGAACTTTGGCATAGCTGTGTCTGATGTAGTTGCGGAGAGGGGTTTGTGGTACGGAAGACTCTGTACTAGTACGTGTTTTCCTTTGATTGCTATGTGCTATCCAGATGTTTGTTACTTTGATGATTACTTATGCTGCTTCTTAGCCTCGTCCTCGGGCATTATCCTTTATGATCACCGTCCGTACTTCGTATTATCTCTCACTTATCACCTGCTCAACGAGTCTTGATGACGATGCAATAGTGATAACGTTCAGCGACGAAGTTCACTTAATCTGGGTGAGCGTTGGGCTTGTTTGCATATGCAGATCAATCCTGATCTTCTGTCAAATCAGAAATCAAGATGGTCCGCCGGAAAAGCCTTGTTTCTAATTGTCCGTCGATATCATAGAGTTTTTTTCTTGGTCATGCGTGCCTAACTCAGATCCGCAGAGTCGATATTATAATGTGTTCACTGTTTTGTGAGTACTACTCTAAAGGATATAAGAATTCTCTTACCCACGTTCTGCAGATTTAACTCAAACAGTACGCCAAGTTGATGCTTCGAGAACTTCAGGCCATTAGTGCTGACCAATTCTCTGCAGTTCTATACTCTTCATCTATTAGTTCACAATTGTGCGTGGCTGATTGATATCAGAATTATTTAGACTTAACTGAATTATCTTGCAGATGTAAGAGATACTATGGCCTCTGCGGGAAGTGTCGTTTGATTTGACTCTATTCCTTAGGCTTTATCTGGCTCCGTTGGCAGGCGGTATCCGGAATTTTTGTATATGGTTTGACCGAAAGCGAGTGGGAAACTCTTAATATGTTCCGCTGCGCCAACTAAACATTGTTTTTGACGAACGATATTTTAGTTATCTTAATGCTGCGATTGTATGCGATGTACAGCTCTAGCAAACGGATTTTACTGGTGCTCGTTGTAGGCTTCTCGTCTGTCCTCATCGCGGAAATCATCATCCTCGTCCTCTCCACAAAAGCTCAGATTGGTACGTCTTTCTCCTCACATTATCCGTAAGACGATATCTGAAACTCCTTTACTTCATGTAGGTCCAGTCAACGCCGACCCCTCTCGTCAGCTCGATATGGCCACATGCATCCTGACCGATACCTGGCCGCTCTCATACCTGTATTGGATTCCATTCCTCGCGTTTGAATCCCTCCTCTTCGCGCTAGCACTCTTCAAGGGTTTCCAATCCGTGCGGGACCACGAGCTCGAATTAAACGCCGCGGGCTTTGGGCTCGGGTTCTGCCGTAAGGCACGCAGGAGCGGAGCTGGACGTGCGGCTAAGGCACTTGAGGTACTCATCAGGGACTCGATTCTATACTTTTTCGTGTACGTACCCTTGCGACTGTCATCTTGTGACGGCGTCCCTAACTCATAAACTTTTTTCGCTTACAGTATCTTTGCGGTATTTTTGGCGAATGCTCTGGCTTGGATGATTGATAATGTACGTAGTTCCGCACCTTTGTCCTTCCCACAATAATTTCTTAACTGTCTAATTTCCCGTTAGGGCCGTATTGGCGAAATCCCGGTTGGACTCGCAGTAGCACTCTCGACTGTCATGGCTCAGCGACTTCTCCTCAACATTCGCGAGAACTTCGAGAAACGGCGAGCGGGGGTCGACGCAAATGCATCTACTGCGGCTGCATCAGACACGTTCGCACTCAGCACGATGGCGTTTGATGGACTGTGCATAATTTCCGACTCGGAACCGGAGGCACGACGTACATCAAAGATCGAGCATGGATATCGGGAAGGACAAACGGAAACGATGACGGGAAGCATGTTCAGCGGGTCGACGGCTGTTTCGCCTGTTTCTCCTCTTGGAACAAGCACGGAGAACGGACCAGACGATATGCCGACGATGTGTGAAAGTCAGCGGAATCTATTTCGAGGTCAACACGTGAATGCAAATACATCGACGTCGTCCATGTAAGTCGTACGGAAAAGCCTGCGATTACTGACAAGTGTTGCCGAAAGGGCGTGAAAAGCAAAAATGGCTGAAGATAATCTAATCTAGTTCAGTTCTCTTGAAATACTACCCTAGCTTTTGATACCTATCCTGTATTTACTAGCAATACATTACTCTGTTATTCAATATCATTCAAGTAACGAGTTTGGGATATCAAAGATAGGTCGATTCTCAACATTATCATTCTACTCGTGCGTAATAATATATTTATGAACAGCTGGGTGAAAGAAGATATCTCCGGGATTAATTACAAGAAATGTGATTCAAATGATTCTAGTGTCGTGATCGGATGCGGAAAATGTACGTCAAAGCATACGTGGCAGCGATCTAGACGTGATATTTCCATCAATGACCTTCATCCAAAGGTTGTACTAGACTGATTTGCTCACATTGAAGGCAACATAAACCATGAGTATTCCAAAGTCACGCCAGTGATTCTTGTAGAAAATATTGAAAGACAGTTCCAGGAATTGGTTCGTGAAACGATAAGGGCAGAATTCACAATTCGATATTGCATCCGGGTTCTGCAGATAACCTCCTGCGAAGGCAATGAAATTGTTCAAATATTGTCCGCACGTCTGACCATTGGGTGGTTCGATGATAGCTAATTCGGAGGGAGAGCAGCGTACTTCAGATCCTCCAAGAGCTAGAGTTCACCAAAATATTTAACAGTAAGCTGGGGCCTGTGGTAAAGGAACGCACTTTGTCCCAGTACACCCTCAATAAAGTATGTGAATGGCGCAACCCGGTACATCCACTTCCACCAACCGAGTTGAGAGTAAGGCTGTAAGACTCCAGCACTGATTTACTCCAAAAATCAGCATTCGTCCAACGGGTCATGTAAGACTTACAATACGATGATGAAAGAGAATAACACGCTGAAGAGTACGGAGTCGATGACAGCATTTGGCGACATCGAGGCAACAGCGTGCGACATTGTCGTATAGAAGAGGGGGAACCAGATCGAAATCACGAGGTACGTATATCCAGCTCGGTCGGAATCAAATCCAACAGTCCAGTACCAACACAAAAAGAGCAAAGTTGAGCCAAGAATATTCCATGGAATCTCAACAAGTAGAGCTGACGCCACTAATGATGTCCAGCTGTACATACGACTCGGGCGTTCGCGAGCTTGGTAGATGCTGAGGAAATTCAGGAACGGCACTTGGAGTTGATATGCATGCGCTGCTGAGATCATTGTTAGAATGAAGATTCCCTAATATTTCACTTGGTTGATCAAAACCGCACGTGAGTCAATGCGTAATATCACATACGAAAATCTTGTCCTGTGTGCCCTGGACCGTGTTATTTGCTTGGAAGAACGTAAATCCGATGAAAAGCCCAGCTGCGACGTTCAAGAATTGCTTGGCCATTACATACGTCGGGTTCCGCCAATAGGCTATGTTTGCTCTCTTCGTCAATTCATACAGCTGGGCTATCCAGGGTGTAGCGAACTCGGATTGATGTGCCGCATGAACCGGAGGTCTTTTGCGTCCTTCTTCATGAATCTCACGGAGGCGGATCTTGAACTTGGCGGCCTCGTCGGACTTCTCCCAAACGTCATGCCAATCAATAGTTGATGTCGCTGTCGCACCTGCACCAATGACATCGAGCATCCACTCCGCACTGTATCATGATTTAAAGAGATTTAACATTGTGAGCTTAGTTGATGAGGCTCACGGATTATCCTTCTCTTCGCATTTTCTCGCACCGTTTCTCTCGAAGTAACTGATCAACGCCGAGCAGTTTGGTCCCAGGTCTCCGAAATAGACCATCTGTCCACCCCTTTGGAGTAGCAAGAGACGATCAAAAACTTGAAACAGTTCACCAGAAGGTTGATGGATCCTGTTCACCAGACCAGAGTTTATAAGCAGTTCTTTTCGATTAGCTGAAACGGAAAGGGGCTCACGTGCAGAGAATCGCCTGCCCATGTTCTGCTAAGTCACGCAAAAAGGACATAACCGCCCAAGCAGACTGACCATCTAGGCCAGTCGTCGGCTCATCTAAAAACAGAAGTAGCCTGGGCTTTGCAGCTAACTCCACGCCAATTGTTGTCCGCTTCCTGTGCTCGACGTCAAGAGTACCTACAATGGCATCGGCGTATTCCTCCATCCCGCACATCTTCAGACAGGTCTCTACACTAAATCGCATATCAATCAGTAACATATGACAAATTATGACTGCGCTACGAACTAGGCTTCTTTCTCGACAAGAGGGACATGTGCCGGCTGACGCAGTTTTGCGGAGAACAGAAGAGCTTCACGAACAGTTGTCTCAGGCAAATGCGTATCCAGTTGCTGACAATAACCGCTAGATCGTTCATCAGAACAAGTAATCGCCCTTACAAAAACAAAAACATACGTTTGAGCCTCGAAATCGCGGGGTAACGCTTGTCCGTTTACGAAGCGATCGCCTGTGACAACACCAATATCTGTGCGACCAGCAAGGACGTTGAGCAGAGTCGTCTATGAAAGAAGATATCAGCATTCTGCTGCGTGTAGACTTGATATATTCGCGTAAGTACCTTTCCGGCCCCAGATTCACCCCTATCGAATACAGGACCACAAGCAACTAATCAGCAGGGAAACAAATCGGAAACAGGAAATCTATCCTTACATAAGCGCCGTCAATTTGCCTGGGACGACATATCCAGAGACATCGTCGAGAAGAAGACGAGTTTCGCCCTTGCCGATGGGTACAGTGTATCGCAAGTTCTGCCATGAGAAGATATCAGACATATGCTGCGTCGTTGCCATCGCCTTCCCCGTCTGCCCAGTCGATTGCCTCGGTCGCCTTTTCTCTTCCTGATTATTTTCAGCGTAGCCCTTCTCTTCATCTGTCCCCTTAGATCCGCTGACATACGCTCTTCGAGCGTTGCGCTTGTACATTGTTGTCGCTGTCTCCATCTTGCTCGCAGTATTATATTCCGTGAACACCAATAGACAGGCCAGGAGACCAAGAAAGAACGCTATATCGACACCAAAATTTCTCCAGAGATTGGAGTACGAATAGCCGTATGACAATTCCAAGAAGTGGTTTCCATCGACAGTTGACTGTCCAGGCACAGACCCGACAGTCGTACAGACCTGATTTGCCAGCGAGACGTTCTCGTAACCCGGCCCGATGGGCACGATCTGCGAACACGTCCCGTTTAGAGTATGGAATTCATTCGCCATGACCGCTTCGAAACCATAACTGAGCGGCTGCATAAAGAGGAGGACGGAAGGAGCAGTTAATTTGCATATCAGTATCTCCGTATTAAAATGAGTGCAAAGACGAACGTTAATGTATGATATCCATTCCAATGCGCCAATCATTGCTAGTTTCGGGATTGCATAGCCTGTGTAGAGAGACAATCCTAAAGTAGCTACACCACCTATAGCTTGAGCTACAGACTCTTGCTTCGTGGAGGCAGCAATCCCTCGATAGAACGCCTTCATCGTTAGCGACACTAGGAGAATGAACAAATAACAAATGCTAGAAAAAGGGAAATATGAGTTCATATGAGTTCAGAAAGAGATGACGAAATAACGCAGGCGCACAAAAACTGCCCCGCGGTCTGTTGAAGCCCCACGAGAAAATATATGATGACTACAAACACGAACAGTCTGATGACAGTAGTTGGTATATCCACTATGGTGAGTGCAACAGCTTCCGTGAACGGATGGTACATCGCGGCTTTCGCTTGGCGATGAACAATTGGCCTCTGCGCGTACAACGAAGCAATTTCACCCATACTTGACAGTGCATCGAACACAATGGAACTAACAGTAAGTGAATGAGCATTAGCGGAGCTTAATCCCACCGTAATCTCGAAGGAAACATACAAGAAGAGAACCCCGCCGCGAGAGAAATAGGCATCCGTCGCCTCAGCAACATCAAGGAACATTGTGCCCATAATGACCGCTTGAACGGCGTAAGCTAGCATCGTGATAACTTGCGCTTGCCAGTCGCCTCGAACGATATGCGCGCGTCTTATCATCACTTCCCATATCTGGTCGTAAAGGCTAATCGTATATGGACTCTCCGGACGCATGTGCTTCGAGCGCTCCGCCTGCGCGGATTCGATATAAGACCTGCGCTTCAGCTCTTTCTCTTCTCTAGAAATAGCCGGGACGTTCGGGAGCTTCCCCATAATTTGATCCGACCCAAGGTCCATGATGACATTTGCGTCAAGGAAAGAAGCAATTTGGCGTCTGTTCTCCTTTGCAAGCGGGTGCCGTTGAAATGCCGATGCCATCTCATCAGCCGTGCGCGGCACACGATTCTCGAAGCCTTCGCGAACAGTTCGTGCATTAGGGTCAGTGACGGAAGTAAGAAAGTCTGGCGTAGTCTGCCTATTGGCAGGTTGCCAGCCTTGATCAATGAAATACTGTCGCGCGATTTTCGCAGGTCCGTAATAAACCATACGACCTTCGTAGATGATGCAGACCTTGTCGAACAACTCATACAGCAGCTCCGATGCCTGATAGGCGGACATGATGGACGTGAAGCCAAGAATACCCGTTGCAATGCGCAAGCCGCTCACAAATTCCAGGGCAGTAGAGGAATCCAATCCCCGTGTCGCGTTGTCCCAGGCTCCAAGTCGAGCTCGCACAGCGAGTGCTTCCGAAAGCGAGACACGTTTGCGCTCTCCACCACTGATACCCCTAATCATTGCATTTCCCACCTTCGTCTTCATTGTGTGCTTCAAACCAAAGATCGTCGTCAGAGCATTCACGGTCACCTCAGTATAATGCCTCCGCGAAAATCCTTCCAGACGAGCCTTCTTGCTAGGCATGTGTGTACGCGCAGCAAAATTCAGTGTCTGCTCCACCGTGAGGGTCGGGAAGTGAACATCATCCTCCGGTACAAATATGACATCCCCTCGGAAATGATTGCTGATCTCTTTCGGCGTGAAAGTTGAGAACCGAAGGAGTCCAGTGACACTATGGAATTCTTCGTGCTGGCTGGAAAGCGTCTTGAGTAAAGTGGTACATCCGGCACCAGGACGACCAAGGGCCACTGTATGTGTTAGTCTATGCGACCCTGTACAACGACAGAGGGTACATACAAAGCATTTCGCCTGGATTAACGACCCCCTCGAAACCGGTAAGAATGTCACGAACAGGTGGATGCCTTAGTTTACGAATTTTCTCGACAAGTGAAAGCGGATTCAGCGCCGAGCCAACAGTAGGCTGATACTTTGCGGCAGTACCAAGACCTTGCACCCGAAGATTTTGGAAGACCACGCCAAGGTCCCGTTGCGGTATATTGTTCTTTCTGCCTCTGTAACAGAAAGGATGTCGGAAATCTACCTCTGAGATGAGAAAGAAAGAGAATCACAATCGGACGACATCTTTCAAGAACTGCTCAAGATTGAAGTTATCGCCATCAAGAGCTTCAGCTAACGAAGCTATTGTACTATCATCTCCACTGTCCCGTCCCTGTTCGCGCTGGTCGAACTGAGCGCCATGGTCTCGCTGAGTATTGCGAGCGAAACCAGTTGTATCCCGTGTACGATGTGAGTCGTGGTCATGTTTCTGGGGATCGCACGCGTCTGCTCCATTCTTCTCCATGATCAAAGGACCGAACCCATAGATTAGCGTTGGCAACGATAGCGGAAGATGACCACCGAACACAGATCAAGCAGGCACTTATATTGGTCTTGTTTCACCCTGTCGGACTTTCTTGGACCGTTGACCAAAAGTTATCGACATTGCAAGTAAGGCATGTGATACAGCCGAGTTCAAGCAAACGATCATAATTTGTGTTATGCTTTTGGCATCCGAAAGTAGTCAAGCCTCAGCAATTGATTAGATAACCCCGTTTAGGACGTACAAACAAGGAGTGACTGGTCAAGCTTGAATTACTCAACTTATGTTCTTGCAATGCCAGCTACAAGTTGAACGTCTCAGTACCCAGTTTTTCTGGAGTTTGAGTAATTATTTACTCGTTCGTTCGGAACCGCGGCATCGCATCGCAGTCCGGTCGTTTCCCACGGGTCAAAATGAATCTCTTTGAAGTCTGTAGTCGCGTACTCTGGTAAGAGCTTTATGCAAAGATGAAAGAGCCATGGTAAGGAGTGTCGGCCACCTAGAGGAGGGATAAAAAGTCGAAAGTCCTTACAAGTCAAATGTGTAACTTGACACGTTTCACAGCGGGCAAACAGTTATTTAGACACGGACTAAATCCATTACTAGATGACAAATGAAATTTGAAATATAATAATGCATTTAGTCATGTAGTATATTTTATGTTTGTTCTTTGACTAGATGTTAAACTATATTTGAAATAACTAAAGGGATTTTGATTCGGATTTGGTAAACAAAGAAATAACTATACTTTCTAGTTTTAGTAATTATAGTTATTTCTTTGTTTACCAAATCCGAATCTAAATCCCTTTTGTTATTTCAAATATAGTTTAACATCTAGTCAAAGAACAAACATAAAATATACTACATGACTAAATGCATTATTATATTTCAAATTTCATTTGTCATCTAGTAATGGATTTAGTCCGTGTCTAAATAACTGTTTGCCCGCTGTGTTTGTAATCGTACCGTATCGTAACCATTGACAAAGCTTGATTAGTAAGCACAGTATAAAGCAAAACAGAATTAGAATTTTCTCAAGCCTCCGTCTAAACGCGACGGACATACCTTGCTTGGATCCATTACCTCTTGGTGATTCCCTGACCGTTGCTGTCGCTCAGACATAATCCTCTACGGGTGCTAACTATCTGCAAGTTCCTTTGGACAGAAACGAGGTCCGACTTGCAAATCTTTCAATTTCCTCCGAGAACGATCAAACTAAGACTAAGCTTCGCAGAAACGCCATGGAAAGGGATGATATCATACCATTCCTTCCTTACCGACTCTTCTTCTTGTACGTTGAGCCTATCTCGGCTCTGCTTGGAGCAATGTACGCCGCTCGTCCAGCGGAATACCTCTCGCTTCTCACGTTAACTTCAATATCCTCCCAAACCCCGCCGGCAGAGGCGTCTTCATCGCAAGTTAGGATGGCCCTCTACCAGCTCTCGAACTTATACCTACTATTCGCCTTGAACGAACGCCTCGTTTTATCGTCAACAGATTCACTTCGTACTTGGCGTCGACTCTTATTCTGCCTTCTGGTCGCGGACTTTGGGCACCTAGTAACGATGGCCCCGCTTGGCCTCGATGCATACTGGAAGGTATGGGAGTGGAATGCAATGCTCTGGGGGAGCGTCGGATTCGTCTATGCAGGAGCTTCCATGCGCCTCGCATTCCTCTTTGGAATTGGGATAAAGGAGAGAATAAAAGAGGAATAATATTGTCGAGAAGGTATAATCAATATTAGCTGCAAGCTGAGAGTCCTGAAACATTTCTAGATCATCGTGGTCCTTCAGCATGCGTTTTCTCATTTGCCTGGTGCACAGTCGGACACTCTGGAAATTTGGATGTGGTGGGAGTTCTGTTGCTTTGAGCGTCGCCAGGCTCACCAGTTATTTACTCACAGGATCTATATTTAGAATGCGCCTTGTGTATTATTGCGAAGCCAGATGATAGTATATTGGCCTTAGACAATGCATACGCCCAAACTCCTGTTCCGCTATTCAGCCAAGGCCGAGGCCAATCAACCCAAGTACAAGAGTAAGCGTGACTGCCGCTAGCAAGGCTGCCACGTCTACAAGATTGATATCTCTGTCAGAACGATGAACATTTCCAAAGAGATGATGAGAAACGAACAGATTACCGACGATGAGAAGAACGCCGCCGACAAGAATTCCAACCATATCAAGGACCGTCGAGAGCGAGGATCGTATCCATTTGCAGATCGCTACCAGTTTGCACTGCGCCTTGCAATATAGTCATGGTCCTCGCGATGTTCTAATGCAATCAAATATGAGAATCACCCTCCCTGAAGTAATAAATGAGACGTATAGTAATGATATCGGCAAGTACACTCGCAATATCACTGTTATTTTGAAGTTTCTGCAGTCCGGATGAACCGGGAAGTAGAGCTGAGGGAGAATCATTTGTGGTCTGAATGGCAGCAAACAGGTCGTTGATGAGAGGAGCGACTGTCGCGTTCGTGACAATCCCGCTCCCCGCTGCGTCCCCTATACACGTACCATAAATACGGAAAACCAACTCAGAGCTAAGGAATAGAACTGACGGATCTGTGGAAGAATAGAATCTGTTGATGCCTTCAGGGTTGTGAGCACCTCTATCACATCCGTCATGTTCCGCTTCGCAACTTGGGTCTCTCAGAATGTTGAAATCGATGGAGGTAAACCTCCAAAATCCAAGGGTAGTACAGAAAAATACGAGATGAAACGAGTGAACAGCATAGTAGGAAAGGAGAGATGCAATAGACAAAGAACAGACTCAGCACTGGGATGATCTCCGTTCGCTCATCAAGAACTGCTCCTATTTGTACGTTTGAGAAGATTAAATGCTCCCCAGCATGGACGCAGAGCAGATGACAAGTATATGTTGTCAGATGAATAAAATATGCAAGCACGAAGAGCAGACACCGATGAGGTTCACCGGAAAATAACACATGGCAACCCAGAATCTGAGAAATAAGTGAAGAAGTAGATCCAGAGCGAAGCAAGGATATTAACGAGTGATTTTAGACTTATTCACTCTCTGTCAGTTGGAAGTAGGAGACACAAATTCACGGCGAAGCAAGAAAAAATCTTGCAATATTCATTTGACTGGCTCGCTGGGGTATTGCAGCATCAGGAGACTCAGATTTCCTAGTAAGAATTTCGGTACCACCGCACACTGAGAAAAATGGAGCGGAGGTGTCCCTACAAATTCAATTAGCGCAAGAGGGGATCTTGGGCAGTTACTTCGCGACAAAAAGGACCGTTTTTGTCTTCTCTTCCTTCACGAAGAGGGAAAGCTAAATTTGGCCCTCACCAAGTTTGCTGTTTGTGGATCTAGAAATCTTAGATATTGGTAATCCATCTGATGTTTGATGATTCGCCATGGCTTCATTCCATTTACTAGTTGCGAATCTTGGCCTTGAGGCTGTGAGCCGAGAAGTCGTCTGAGCCAGTGGTAGGAGAAACTGAATCGGAAATTGGCAGTTCACGCCGCGACGCGAAATTCAATAAAAATCACGTGTATCAATAAGGCTTCTATAAACTAAAAAAGAAATCTCTGAAGTGTTTCGTTGTCTTTCTAGTATCAAATAAAGGGAGATACCTTAGTTGATCAGTTGTGTAGACTTCAGCCTATCGACGAGCAATAGATACGTCTCAAGGATATCCATCTTCATGTAACGAAGGATTCATAATCGAAAACAAGTTACAAACAGCTGACTGTCTTTTTTCACGATTACGTTTGTGGGGCAAAAGTAAGTACACATAAGTGCCCTCAAAACAGGTATATTTACAAGTCAAAACCAAGGTCCGGAGGAACACATCGTCAGAAAGGAGTCAAAATCAGAAATAATCAAAACTATCTAATCTTAGCCAATTTCTCGGTCCGGTCTGCAAAAGCGTCATAACGTTACACAGTTACATTCCGAGAGCGCCGAGCGTCAAGCCGAAAGCAAGCTGGTTAAGCAGACCTGCGACGTCCGTCAGCCTAGATGAACAGTGGTCATTAGAATGTTATTATAAAAAAGAAAGAAAAAAAGGAGTACTGACAAGTCAGCGACAAGATGAAGGACTCCGGAAAGGAGAATTTCGAGACCAGTGAGAACCTCAGCTAACGCTGCGTCGATTCCAGAGAAGAGCACTCCAATATCAGGAATGCTGGCAAGGTCACCGACCAAGCCTTCCAGGGCAGTACTGATGTCCTAATAGTGCGCAACATTAATCCGTGTTAATAGGATGCGGGCAACGAGAACTTACTCCGATGATGCTAGCAACAAGCGTTGCAATATCACTGTCGCTCTGCCGCTTGTTCAGCATCCGTGAAGAGCTGGAGAGGCCGGAAAGAGAGCTTGAAGCACTGTTCAGAGCTGAAACCAATTGATTGATGAGCGGGGTAACATTGTCGTCCGTGGCATTTCCGCTGGCTGCAACACTCTCTACAGAAGGATATACGAAAGCACATTCAATAAGGAGAGGGGGAAAAGAGTTGCTCAACAGACTTACGAATCTGAGGAAGAATGGAATCTGTCGAAGTTTTGAGAGTAGTGAAGACCTGTTCTATATCCGCATTGTCTCGCTTGATCAGCTCAATGTTGGTAGCTGCTGGACCAGCGAGCGCCAACGTTCCGAACGTCAGGGACATAGCAAAGAGAGGGATAATGCGAGTGAACAGCATATTGTTGTGTTGGATTTGGCGTAGACTGAAGGGGACTCTTTAAGGACTATGAGAATGCAGTAACCTGCTTGCTCTCTCAGCATAAAACAGGCCCCTTTTATATACGCCCGGAGGCAGTGAAACGTCTGCAGAAAACATAAGTGGCTCTGATCAATGACAGAATATGTCGTCAGAAGGGCAAGCAATGAGGGTCGATATAGAATATGACCTCACCTCCTTCGCGTCAAAGAAGTAGTTACAAGGAACCGGCTTCCGGTTGGCCGCAGCAAAAGCACCAAGGCATGTACAGCAATTCATCCTTGAGAAAAATGAGCGGGAACAATGGCAAACAAAGTTTAGCCGACAAAAGGAGACAGAATAGCAGCGAGTGGAATAATATAGAATGATGCAAGACTTCATTAAATTGTCAAGCGGAGCGAGTCGTATATTGAACAGCGCGCTATCACCCTGTGTGCGGTCGATCCCCAGGATTGTAAATCCCCACGGTTAAATCCTGTCCGATCATGATCTTTGATTGAGCGGAATTTGGTTACACAGGTATTTGTTTGGGCGGAAGCATGAAGACGTGCCCGACGACGAATGCAGGATAACTCTCGATGGGGTGTGGACATCTTGCAGATCACTTCTCGTCAGAGCGTAAATCGCTGTGGAGGTCTTCTTTTCGCACGCAGTAAGAAGATGGAAGCTGGAAATTTGCTCGAGAAGACAGCGTAGCACCACAGATTCATATCGCTTGTTCCGTTTATGCAGAGTGGGCCAAGAGAGTCTGGATTCTGATGATGTGTAAGAAAGGCTCAGTGAGCTGTGCCATCGAAGGACATAAATTTCCGGAATTCCCGTTCCTAAGGAAACTTATTCATTTCACACGTAAGAAGCACTGAGACGTAGGAAAGCATTCATCATAGATTGTTGTTGAACATCCCCGTGAGCTTTCCTTGCTGAATAGCAGTTAGCACACCAATAACAAGGATCCTCGTCTGCGTTTCTTGTCTTGTAATGATGATCTCAATTACCTCCGTTTACTCCGTCGCCCAATATACGCGCCACCTGGCGCAACACGTTTCGGCCCCACAGTGCAAAAATATCTGCAATGTTCCGCGATCGTTATCGTGCTAAATATGAGTAGGCTTTCTGAGCATGATGGAAGAGAGGGGGAAACTTAATTATGATTTTTGTGACAACGTGATATCGGTACCGACATCACGTCACGGCCACAGTCAATCACGTGCCTAGTCCGCTTTTGCGAGAGGCCTAGGTCTAGGAACTCGGGTCGTGAATTGGATGTATATGTACGTACAACTCATAAAGCAGGCCATGGAACTACATATCCAGTCGAGTATCTTATTTGTTATCATTGATATTCATTTGATCGACTCAGTCACCCTGGGCTACACATCACCTCCGAATAGAATGCTGGACCCCTGGCTTGTTGATGGTTGCTATAAATTCAAGATTCAGGAACCTCGGAGACAACAATTAAAGGAGTTCAGAGTCTAGTGCCTAGAATCCCATTTTCCTTCTGTGAGACGAGGTTTTCAGAAGACAGACTAGTACTTAGAAGTCAAAAAGGTTTCGAGTTGTCCGGTTCGTCACGGAATGTTTTCTGACAAAACGCGTCGTTTTCCGATTCCATCCTCACCAAACGGCTCGGACAACTGCAACGTCTCCTGTGGTACGTACGAGAAATATTTGTCGCTATCTGAATTTGATCCTTGGATCCTTCTCATATAAGTCTTCTCTATCTCAATCATATTTTTTTGATGGGCCATGGTCAACTTTTGGAGGGACGCCGAAATGAAAGAAGCAGTACTGTGGGAATAATGATTGTGTGGTCTTATTTCACTTGGCATCATATTTGCCTCAAACATTTTATAAAGGCCAAGTCGGCCAAAGTCGCACACACAATAAAAAGCTCTCTTTCAGTTCCTTTCAGGTCTCGATTGAGTCCGCTGTAGTTGGCATTCCAACTCTTTGCTGGTCTGAGTAGTCATTCGAGCTATGATATTTTAGCTCGACACACACTCTTTCAGCCACTATTTTGAATCTCGACAAGCTTCCTATCGTCGCTCATTAGGCAACCCCTGCGTCGTCCACTTTCCAACACGCTCATTCGTCAATCCATTTCTTGGATCTCAAACCCCGTGAACAAAGGATGCTGCTCCATATTCTGAACTTCGCTTTCCTTTCTCTCTTGTTCGTTCCTACCAATGCCTGGTGGATTCTTGCCCATGATTCCCTGACGCAGGATCGTCTCGACCCGATTGTCACTCCCGGAAAAGTCGCTTATCATGTACACAACATTATTGGATCGAGTGGTTTCGGTCCAACAGTTTCCAACGAATCACTTCAAGATGCGAACTGCACGACTGCGCCCGTGCAGGCTGATAAGAGGTTAGCATAATTCTTCTGGACATGATACCTAAGACTTGGTCTGACGGCGATGCTATCACAGCGCGTATTGGGCACCGCAGCTCTACCATCACGATCATGAAAACGGCACGTTCACACTTGTTCCTATCCAATATGTCCAGACGTATTGTAAGTTCTGAGCCATGCACTCTGGTTCCGTCTCTAATGCTTGCATTCCCGTTTCAAGACTTGCAACGACCGCAATCAAGTGCGGACAAATCGAAAGAAGTAAAGGCCTTCCCAGCCGGCCTCCGTATGCTCGCGGGTTCCCTGCGCACCTCTTATAACGCCTCGAACCAGGAGGATCGTGCAGTCAACTTCGTCTGTCTGGATTACGATGGAGATAGCACACGATCGGACCAACTACCCGATAAAAGTTGTCCCGATGGGCTTCGCGCTCAGGTCGTCTTTCCAAGCTGTTGGGATGGTGTAAATTTGGATTCGGAGGATCACAAAAGTCATATGTCTTATCCATTAGGAACGGCTCCGGACTCAGGTGATTGTCCGGACTCGCACCCCGTCAAAGTAAGCGAACTTTCTTGTTGATTGCTGTTTCTTGGCACCTGAACGACTGGCTTTCGTGAACCAGGTTATTCAACTGTTCAATGAATGGATCTTTGAAACCAACAAATTTGAATTACAGCCCGGAGTCAAGGACTTTGGTAAGTTCTACAGTGACCCATAGATGCAAGAAGAGTGACCAGAGCGTGCATTGTCTTCTCAAGTATTCGCGACTGGAGACGAGTCGGGACTCACCTTCCACGCTGACTTTGTAAGCGCTTGGGATGTCGACGTGCTGCAGGCGGCCATAGAGCAATGTACTGGGTCTCTCTTCAACGGAGTCGAGAGTATGTAAGCTCCTTCCATTTGAAGGGGATGCTCCAGCTGATGTGCATGATACTTGTCGGATGATTAGATTGTCCGCCGTTCGTACCGTTTATCGATGAAGAGAAAGCGAAGTCGTGCAAAATCGCGCGCCGCGTCGAGGAAGATATCGATGGACCACTGACAGTTCTGCCGGGTTGTAATCCAGTCCCATTCACTGGGGAAGCCACGTGCGAGAACCTTACTACTCCTGCTATCAAGGGCTACTCAGGTGGGGATGAGAGCGCCCAACCTACAGGGAGCGTTGTCTCAACCGTGGCCACCAGCGCTGCAGCTAGCTTCGCCACTCCTGCGTTCTCGACCTCGTCCGACCCTCCTCTCTCCGCGTCCGTAAGTATCGGCGTCACGGCTAGCCCTCCTGTTTTGTCGGCGTCTACACCATCACCTTCCGCGTCTCCGACTCCATCTTGGAGTTGTAGCAAGATGCAGAAGAAGCGTACCAAGAAGCGGCACCACGCCATTCTCCAACACCATTGAATAAGGAAATCTCCCCGTCATGATTAAGTCGTAAATTGTCTGGGGACCATAATCCGTTTGGCGAAGGCCTCCATCTCAACTTATACCATTCCTTGCGAGCCTAGCTATACTGCGTATATACTCACACTCACTTGACGTGTCATTCAGCAGACTTATACTTGCATACACTTGATGTGTAATTACTTCCTTTGTTAGGACTTTAGATTAGTTTTACCAATACATCTCTGCTCCGTGGCCAGTGTTCAACAACATCTTCAACAGGAGACTCGGTTTATTAAATCGACATAATAATCTACGTGACTGAGTTTCCAATAAGGATTACTGTCTTCCAGAGCGAAGGAATGGAAAGCGGCGAAATTTTTTATCAGAATGACGGAACCGGATGATTTCATGTCTATCATTTTGTCTGAGAATGGGGATATTAGATATTTAGACACGATGTGGGAAAATGAACTAGGTATATAAAGAAAAAGTCTGACGACGTGAACCAATACAGAACAGATATATGGATACATGGATACAATCTGTAACACAATTCAGTGCGTCAGGAGAAACCATTAATTAATCTTTGGATAAGCTATCCGCCGTTATTTTTTTTTACCGATCAGGCCCTAATAGTTACAGCTAGTTGCAAAATTGTTGGCAATCACGTGATTTCACCACTTTTCTCGCCATAAGAGCCTCAAAACACAGATAAAATCATATCTCACCCAAATCTCAACAGTTTCACATCATCTAAGTTGCTAAATTCATCTTTTCGAAAGGGCTTTCGTTTAGGAAAAACGATCGAGAAAATAGAGCAAAAAAGGACCCCAAAATGGCAAAAATATCGTTTTTTGCCTCTTCCTTGCATGTGCATTTTTTTCTGTGATCCCTGCTGGTCCAGCACCTCCCCAAAGCTATCCAGAATGATAATATGATTATAAAATGAATTTACAGACTGAGTTTGAGTTGAATTGTGTACCAGAATGTGCTGCTTTGAGGCATGCCTGAATTACTTAAAACTCATCATTTCCCCCTAGCCTCCCAGGCTCCAGGAAAAATTCTTACAGGCCAGATTCATGCATGTAAATTCATTTTAGGTGTAATAGACAAGGTTTGTGCACTAGCTAGAGCCTCAGCATCCACTGGTGAGCTGGGGAGATGCTGTCTAGAATAGTGCATACAACTAGAAACACTTGTTCAGCCCAGCTCACCAGTGGATGCTGAGGCTCTAGCTAGTGCACAAACCTTGTCTATTACACATAAAATGAATTTACATGCATAAATCTGGCCTGTAAGAATTTTTCCTGGAGCCTGGGAGGCTAGGGGGAAATGATGAGTTTTGAGTGATTCAGGCATGCCTCAAAGCAGCACATTCTGGTACACAATTCAACTCAAACTCAGTCTGTAAATTCATTTTATAATCATATTATCATTCTGGATAGCTTTGGGGAGCTGGACCAGCAGGGATCACAGAAAAAATTGCACATGCAAGGAAGAGACAAAAACCGATATTTTCGCCATTTTAGGGTCATTTTTTGCTCTATTTTCTCGATCGTTTTTCCTAAACGAAAGCCCTTTCTAAAAGATGAATTTAGCAACTTAGATGATGTGAAACCGTTGAGATGTGGGTGAGATATGATTTTATCTGTGTTTTGAGGCTCTCATGGCAAGAAAAGTGGTGAAATCACGTGATTGCCAACAATTTTGCAACTAGCTGTAAATAGAGGTCATACAACAACTTTCTGAGCTACCCGAATGTGCACACGTTGCCAATTGACAAAATCGAATCATAGAACCAACATTATTTGAACTGATCTATCCAACTAAACGTCCGACGATGTCAACCATTAAGAATGAAGGAACGGATATTTGTAGAAGTATATAAACTTGCATCTACTGCTGATTGTTTGAAATGTGAAACGCAGATAATTAAGAAATATTTGAAAGTCTGATCAGGCGAGCAAAGGAAGCAGTCCAGTCTAACGACGTGAGCGAATACGGAAAAGATACGTAAAGACATAAATCGCAGCAATCTGTAATGGTCTCGAGCGTCAGATCTAATCATTTCGAAAATGAACGCCGTTACTTACGTTAAAGCCTACATAGACCATCATGAGCCCCACATTTCGCCATCGGTGCGAGTACATGATGTTGAATGAGCTCTCAAGAAACTCGTCCGTTGTGCGGTAGGCGCAAAAATTGCAAGATGAAGACGCGTCTGGGTTTTGAAGATAGCCACCATGATTGGAAATGTATGTGTCCATGTATTGGGAACATATTTGTCCACTCGGGGGTTCCACAACAACAAACTCAGTTTGCGAGCAGTTCACTTGGAACCTACCAAGGGCTACAAGAGCGAATTCGCGTAAGCGATGAACGAATATTATGCAGATGAGAGAGCGTACCCTGTCCGATAAGACCCTCGATGAGGTAGGTGAATGGAGATAATCGGTACATCCACTTCCACCAGTTCATTTGAGCGAACGGTTGCATTACACCACAGCTATCATCACCAACAATGTAAGCTCATCCTCCACAAGAGATATAGCAGTCACTCACAATGCAATGATGAAGGAGAAAAGACAGCTGAAAACAACGGCACCAATGACGGCGCTCGGCGACATCGCAGCGACAGCCTGACCGATCGTGCTATAATACAGCGGGAATACAATAGCAACCATGAGGAAAGTATATCCTGCACGACTGTTCGCGAAGCCGACTGTCCAGTACCAGCACAGATAGAACAAGGTGGAGCCGAAAACATTCCAGGGTGTCTCGATAAGAATCAGAGAGGTCACAAGCGCTGTCCAGCTATACATTCGGCTTGGACGTTCCCGAACTTCGTAGATGCTACGGAAGTCAATGAAGGGGACCTGCAGTTGGTTGGCGTGTGCTGCTGCTAGGATGGTCGACATAAATGCAGCCTATCTCGACGAAATTAATATCATTGCAAACAATCACACGATAAAAAGACGTACGAAAAGCTTGTTTTGGGTGCCCTGAATCGTGTCATCCGCACTGAAGAACGTGAACCCTATGAACAACCCTCCGGCAATGTTCAAGAACATCTTCGCTATGATGTATGTCGGATTACGCCAGTAAGCGATGTTTGCCCTGACTGTCAACTGCCATAATTGGAATGCCCATGATGTCGCAAACTCGGAGTGCTGCGTTGCCTGGACCGGAGGCCTCTTACGCCCTTCTTCGTGAATCTCATCCAAATGATCTTTGAAGTCGACGGCTTCCTTAGACTTGTCCCAAGCATCATGCCAGTCAATTGTAGTCGTTGCTGTCGCGCCTGCACCAATGACATCGAGCATCCATTCGGCGCTAAGTTACGTATCAGTAACCAGAGCGGATGAAGATTAACAATCGAACTCACGGATTCTCACGTTCTTCGCACTTCCGAGCTCCATTCCTCTCGAAGTAATTGATCAACGTCAAACAGTTGGGACCCAAGTCACCAAAGTAGACCGTCTGACCGCCCTTACGGAGAAGAAGTAGGCGATCGAAAACCTGGAACAACTCGCTAGAAGGCTGGTGAATCCTGTTTGCCAACCAAGATACCGTCAGACTTGATTCTCCAATGTGGAGTCCGAACTTACGTGCAAAGAATGGCCTGCCCATGATCCGCCAAGTTACGCAAGAATGACATAATTGCCCATGCAGATTGACTGTCTAAACCACTCGTTGGCTCGTCCAAGAACAAAAGCAATTTGGGCTTCGCGGCTAGCTCGACGCCAATAGTCGTCCGCTTCTTGTGTTCAACGTCGAGGGTCCCTACGATAGCATTGGCATGATGTTCCAAACCGCACATTTTCAAACAGGTATCAACACTAAGCTCAAATGAGTAATTAGCGGCAACGACGAAGAATGTGAACACGTACTAAGCTTCTTTCTCCGAGAGTGGCACATCAGCCGCCTGGCGAAGCTTAGCAGAGAACAAGAGCGCTTCACGAACCGTCGTCTCGGGCAGGTGTGCGTCCAGTTGTTGGCAATATCCACTGAGGAGTCGGTCAATATGTGAATTCAACTCCGAAGAAATGAGATATCGCATACGTCTGGGCCTGGAAATCGAAAGGTAGCGCTTGACCATTCACGAATCGGTCACCCGTAATAACACCCGTATCCGTTCGGCCTGCGAGAACATTGAGCAGTGTTGTCTAATCAGGGGCAATCAGGACACGCTAGTAGGATTGGGCTTGACAAATTCAAATGCGCACCTTTCCAGCTCCGGATTCACCCCTGGCATTCAGAGAGCGTAGGAAAAACCCGTCAGTATGTTTGACTGTGAAAGGGAGTTCTGAACTTACATTAGTGCCGTGAGTTTACCAGGGACAACATATCCGGAAACGTTGTCGAGTAAAAGGCGTGTTTCACCCTTGCCGATAGGAACAGTGTAACGTAAGTTCTGCCACGTGAAAATATCCGACATGGACGGTGCATCTTCCAACGCTTTCTCTGCTTGCTCGGGAGACTCTTTACCTTCCGACAATACATTTTCTTGTATCTGGCCTTTCTCCTCGTCCGCTCCTTTTGCTTCAGTAGGCTTTTGCTTCCGAGAGTCGCGCTTGTACAACGTCACAGCCGTCTCCATCGCACTCGCCGTATTCAACTCCGTCAAAACCATCAAGACCATGAGGAAAGCGACAGTGAAGGCCACAATGATACCAAAATTTCTCCAAAGATGGGAGTACGTATAACCGTAGGAGAGCTCTGTGAACCGGTTTCCATCGACGTTTGCCTGTCCGGACAAGGACCCGACGGTCGTGCAAACTTGATTAGAGAGCGATACATCTCCATATCCTTCTCCCATTGGTACAAGCTGAGAACAGGTCCCGTTGAGAGTATGGAACTCATTCGTCAAAATTGCCTCAAACCCATAGAACAGCGGCTGCAACATGAAAGAAAGTCTTGATATAAAGATTCGACAGATCAAAGAGTAAAGCAACGCACGTTAATCCAAGTGATCCACTTCAGTGCGCCAATCATTGTTGGCTTTGGAATCGAATAGCCGGTATAAAGCACAAGCGCGAGGGTCATTACACCTCCCAGCGCTTGAGCTCCCGCCTCTCGTCTGAATGCAGCGGCAAGTGAACGGAAGAACGCCTTCATACACAAAGACACCACTACTATGAGCAGGTAGAAGGTAAAGAATTGTTCTGCCGATCGTTGGAGCTTAGTGAGGAAATAGAGTAGAACGCCGAATATGATGAGCGTGATTAGAGTGATCGGGATATCGACCAATGTAAGTGCCATCGCTTCCGTGAAAGGATGATACATTGCCGCCTTTGAGTGCCGATGGACGATTGGTCTCTGGGCATACAATGCCGGAATTTCCGCCATGCTCGACAGCGCACCGAATAGAATAGCACTGTAGAACAATTAATTAAGGTAAGTGGATGAATGATACGGAAGATAATGGAACACGCACAAGAAGAGTACACCTCCACGAGAGAAATACGCGCTCGTTGCATCCGGGAAATTCAAGAAGAGAGTGCCCATGATGACGGCCTGGAAGACATACGAGGCGATGGTGACCACTTGCGCCAACCAATCACCCTGAAGAATCTGCACACGGCGAACCATCACCTCGCGAATTTGACTGACGATAGTGATAGTGTACGGACTCTCCGGTCGTGCATGCTTCTCACGCTCTGCATGCGCAGAATCGATATACGACTGTCGCTTGAGCTCCTTTTCTTCTTTCGGCACCGAGGGCACCTGTGGGAGCTTTCCGGTGAGATGGTCATATTCGTCCGTGCCGAGGTCCATAATAACGTTCTGAGCCAGGAACTCGGCAATTTCCTGTCTGTTGTCCCTAGCGAGAGCATGACGCTGAAATGCAGCCACCATTTCATCAGCCGTACGTGGCACGCGATTTTCGTATCCTTGACGAGGTGTGCGCCCAACCGGGTCCGTGACGGCGACAAGAAAGTCTGCAGTCGTTTGCCTGTTTGCCGGTTCCCAACCTTGCTCAATAAAGTACTGACGAGCGGCATTTGCAGGACCAAAGTAAGCCATCCGACCCTCGTAAATCACGCAGACCTTGTCAAAGAGCTCGTACAACAGCTCCGACGCTTGATAAATCGAAACAATGGACGTGAGGCCAATATTATCAGTGGCGATTCGTACGGCGCGCACAAATTCGAGCGCAGTCGAGGCATCTAATCCACGCGTCGAGTTATCCCATGCCCCGAGCTGCAAACGAGTAGCAAGGGCCTCTGCAATCGAAACACGCTTGCGCTCTCCACCGCTCACACCTCTGATAGCTGCGTTTCCGACTTTCGTCTTCTTCACGTGCCTCAACCCGAAAATCGTTGCCAGCGTGTTTACAGCTTCGTCAGTAAATTGCTTGCGCGATGCTTCACCAATGCGCGCCTTCTTACTTGGCATGCGCGTACGCACGGCGAAGTTGAGTGTTTGTTCTACCGTCAGTGTTGGGAAGTGGATGTCGTCCTCCGGGCAATAGATGACATCCCCTCTAAAATGTTTCCTAATCTGCTTCGACGTGAAAGAAGAGAAATGAAGAAGTCCGGACACGCCGTGGTACTCCTCATGCTGGTTCGAAATTGTCTTTAGAAACGTTGAGCACCCGGCACCGGGACGTCCAAGAACCACTACAACCATGGATTAATGAATTGATCGCATATAGCAATGATAAGCTTCAAAGACGTACGAAGCATCTCTCCTGGATTAACGACACCTTCAAAACCGGACAGAATGTCACGAACAGGAGGATGAAGCATTGCACGGATCTTCTCAGGAATCAAAAAGGGGTTCAACGCCGAACCGACAGTAGGTTGGAAACTAGCTGCACTACCAAGACCTTGTACACGTAGATCCTGGAATACCACGCCGAGCTCGCGAGGCTTAAGATTACTCTCTTGTCCTCTACAATTTCAGCGCCGTCAGCATATGATGTTTCAAAGCCAGAATGGTCTGGGAAAAACTAACTTCTGAACTATGTCCTTGAGGTATTGCTCCAAATCAAACTTCTCAACATCTATAGCACCAGTTTCCGAGACAACGGTGCTCTCGTCGCTGCTGTGGACTCCCACGCGATGTTCAACCACTGAGCGCGCAGCCTGGCTCTGCATTGTGAGGGTGCGTTTTAGTTCATGCACACCCTCGGGATCGAAATAATCGACTGCGACGCGAGAGGCCGACGAACCGCGACGTTTACTCTTCTTCTTGACATCTGCGCTTGCTGCATCTTCCGATTGAGACTGGGCACGAACGGGAGAGTGCGGGTGGTGATGATGGTGAAAGTGTTCTCCAATCGCAGCCGAGACCATTGCAGAGCTAGGCGGGAGTTCTGGGACGATGTCCCTCTCAAGTGGTGTTTGAGTACCAGAGGCACTGGGCACGTCTGCGCCAGACATGGCCTGTGAGTCGTTAATAGGATGATAGAGTAAACCAAGAGTTCAAGTAGGAAAAAAGAATAAAGGGGAGAAGGGAAATGAAAGTGGGTTCAGATAAGTGAGTACCGCGCTTAAAAGAGGTGTTGGTTTTTATTGGCTTGTGTCTTGTCTAGGTCTCGCACTGTTCGCACTTAGAGTACCCTCCTGTGTCATCGAATTTGACAAAGCATGATCCGCGCATCACGTGATTTGACCGGACTCGCATCGCATAAGTTTCCGAGGCGGCCTGTACTATAAGAAAACGGCCCGAGGATGTAAGAAAACGGCCCGACACCTGCCCCGTATAGGAGTCCTCCGCAGCAGGTGCAGCGGGGCATCCTCAGCAGCACTGCTTCACCTCGGCGGAGGCGGTCAACATCAATCTACTAAGTGCGATGTCGGTCCTCACACCTGAAATTTTGATGATGCAACTGGCTCGATAACGGCAGGCCATTGTCCGTCATCAACGGTTACTATTGATTGCGAAAGGCGCCGACTTGTGGCGCAGTAATGGCCAGTTCAACTTCCGATAGTACTCGTCACTTTCCGGCTTGTCCTACCCTGTCTTGGAGTGGATAACGAGATTTGCTTGGCTGAAATTTTCTCTGCTCTGCCAATCATGGTTTTGAATTGAAAGACTTGATTGCACAGCCTTATTTCAAAGGACGAAACTCACCATCAAATCCGGGGCATGCGCGAATCGCGTAGACTGATCGGAAGTTCGCCACTATCGGTACACATTTGAAAGACGAAAGACGAGAACGCCCTTCCGGCGTGTCATCCTTACTTTGGTGAGAGGGAGAACGCTAGAAGGCGTGCTAAGTATCAGTCTTATAGCCTAACACCGAACCCTTTCGTTCAAGAAGCTGAAGTCTAGATCGAAGAATGTGCGAATCCAGAGTTGAGTCGGACGCGGAAGCGCATGCCCTTTACCACTTGAGGCATTCTGATTTGGTGACGCTGGCGAGTTATAACAGCAATACCGGTACAGGCGTCCGTGCCACTTTGATTCGCATTGAAATTGATCCGTCTTGCTTTCTTTTGCTGCGTACTTACGTTGAGGACTCGTTAAAGTTGGACAAACTCAAAAAGCATAAATAAGATTGAAAACGAGACGGACGCACGTGATCTTGTCTGTCGGTCCGAAGTTATTTTTGTGGTTATTACATTACATATCATGATTTGTCATTGGACTAAAACTTTTGCGGTCTCGGCTTGTTCAGATAATACGCGGCCTTGCGATGCAGTGAACTAGAATCAATATACGCGTAATTACAGTGTATCCGGAAAACCTTGTCCCGCGCGACTTTTTTTCTTTCAAGCGCATGATTTCCCGATTAGGTAGTACCTTCCGAAATAAGTAGTACCTTCCATAAACAGCCGAACAAGATCGGCACCTGTGCCCTCGCGTCGATCAGCAATCAATTCTGTTCCCTCCCATGAACTTCTCATCCCAGCCACCAGATGTCATGCAAGTGAGCTGGATAGCCCACAGGAGGGCAAGAAATGGCAAGGTGAGTGACCAGAGCAGAGGTTGGGGGGAATAACAACAGTCGCTTCCCAGCTAGCACTCGCGTCGACCCTTCTGAGCTATTTACGGAAGGTACTACCTAATCGGGAAATCACACGCGTGAAAGAAAAAAAGTCGCGCGGGACAAGGTTTTCCGGATACACTGTAACTCATCTCCTTTCAGTCCTCGATACTTTTGGGAATATGCTGCAATTCCTGTTGCACATCAATGAAGAGCGTCAAAGTGCCCACTCCAATCCAGCCTTCCTTCGCATCCTCCGAGTCCATCTTCAACGGACGTTTTGAAAAACTTTCGCGTTTCCAAACTTCCATCTTCACTCATATCACTCACTGCACCGGAACGTACATGCTCATCGCATGCGGTTCATTTATGGCTGACCTGCGATGCTTACGGAGATCCGTACGAATTGCCTATCTATCTGTGAGGTTAATGGAAACAAGTAGTCTCGGTAACAACGTAATCCCGCCAAGCAAGAACGTTAACCTTGATGAGCCTCAAACGTTGCAAGCGTCTTGAAACCTCATTGCTGCGGACACACGTAGCTTCACTAAGTTTTGATTCGTCAGGTCTCACAAGACAGACCTCCCAGTCTCCTCAAGGCACTCTTGCCATATCGTTCTCAATCTATCCATGTATATGGAAAGTGACGGATAGGGATAGATAGACACTCCAGAACCTCATCGCTTGGCCTACAGCATTACAATTCTCCATTCAGTCAGGCATCGCTATAATTGCAGGGCTGTGCCGATTGACTTCGCCCGTCGACGGATTTAGTATGAGCGTAAGCGTATGAAGATGAAGATGAAACCGGATGAAAGCAGTTTAGTTTGCCAATACTTCTGACAGTTTTTTGTCAGAACGCAGGGGACGACAGGTTCGAGTCAAGGGTACTCAAATAGAAAAGCGGTGAGAAGGAGGATATGTCTTTCTTCTTGCTTCAAATCTGTACTTAGAGGTCCACTGAATGAGAACGAGATCGATCAACGTTATCATCCAAAGCGGCTAATTTTGGTTCATATCAAGTCCCGTGACCCTGAACAACGTTTACTGCTTCCGCTTAACGCCTACCACGTTTTCGGCTATTTACCTGTGCAACACGTTCCTCTGTTCTGACGACGCCGCCTCGAGCCTGTAACTTTGTTTCAATTTTTGATCATAAAATCGCGTTTTTCTTGTTGAATAATTGCATAAACAGCTTTTACGGCTGTAAGGAGGCGAAAGAGAAGCCAGCACGAAGTCGAGAGAGGTAGGGAAGCACCTGACCGCATACAGCCATGTCCAAACGACGCGTTTCGTACTATTACGACAGTAAGTCCTATCGTTCGCACTTTTTTACATGGACGTCTCTTCTCATCTCACCCGTATTGCCTCGGTTCACAGATGATGTTGGTCTCTTCTCATATGGGCTCGGCCACCCGATGAAGCCGCATCGCATGCGCATGACGCACAATCTCGTCTCCGCATATGGCATGCTCGACAAGATGGACGTGCTGCGACCGCGACGTGCTTCGGCGAACAACATGACTGCTTTTCATACGGACGAGTATATCCATTTTTTGAGCAGGGTGACGCCCGAGACGGCGGAGGAGTTGACTTTCCACGGGTCAAGGTGTACGTTCGTCATTTTCTCCCGCGATTTGATTGCAATCTGAATCGTATGATGCAGTCCTTATAGGAGAGGACAACCCTGCATTTGAGGGCGTTTTTGAGTTCTGCACCATCTCAGCAGGTGGGTCTATTGACGCGGCAAAACGCCTCGCCTCCGGTGCGACCGACATCGCGATCAACTGGGCCGGCGGGCTGCACCACGCCAAAAAACGCGAAGCCTCGGGATTCTGCTACGTCAACGACATCGTTCTAGGCATCCTCGAGCTCTTGCGCACTTTTCCTCGAGTATTGTATATTGATATCGACTGCCACCACGGAGACGGTGTGGAAGAGGCCTTCTACACCACCGATCGCGTGCTTACCTGCTCGTTCCATAAGTTTGGGGAGTACTTCCCCGGTACGGGACATGTGGACGATCATGGAAGAGACAGAGGTCTTGGATATGCTGTGAACGTGCCTTTGCGGGACGGAATCACCGACGAGACGTTCAGGAGCGTCTTCGTTCCTGTGGTTCAGAGAATTCTGGAGTGGTACCAACCCTCTGCAGTTGTCCTACAGTGCGGTGCCGACTCACTCTCGGGTGACAAGTTAGGATGCTTCAACCTCACCATGGAGGGCCACGCCAATTGCGTTCAGTACCTCCGCAAGTCCGAGTTGCCACTTATCCTTCTTGGTGGCGGAGGATATACAATCAAGAATGTTTGCAGAGCGTGGACCTACGAGACCGCATGTGCTTTGAACATCGAGGATGCGATTGACCGAAACTTGCCTTGGAACGCCTATTTTGAGTGGTTCGGACCTCGGTATAGACTAGAAGTCGCTGAGAATAATATGGATGACCTGAATCCGAGAGATGGCTATTTAGATAGCATAAAGTGGGCGGTTCTTTCTCCTTTCGTATTTGTTTCGGCCTCTGATCGCTCTCATTACTTGATCATGATTAGAGAACAAGTATTTAAACAATTGTCGGTCCTACCTTTCGCACCGTCGGTTCAGATGCAGGACGTACCCAGTGAAAGCCTAGGCGAGCACCTCGGCCTTCCACCTATGATCCTCCAGGCAAATCGGGACCGAGAATCAGAGGAAATGGACAGGAAACTTGGCAGTAAGTATTTGTCGTGCTCCATCGAGTAATGTTAATTGAGTATTAACTATGACAAATTATAGATGAATTCCGCCGTGTATTCAATATGCACCGACCCGATTCGTCCTCGAGCGACGACGATGGTCCCATTTCGCCGTTGTCCTCCCCCATTGATTCCGACACTGAAGAAACCGATGCTCCGAGAAGAAAACATCTATACCCTCATAGATACGCCAAGCGCATGAGTTTATTGGGTTCATCGAAAGCGAGACGCGCAATGGATGATGATGAAGACGACCTTATGAACGTGGACATCAGCTCAAGCGTTCGTGAAGGGGCAAGGCGCAGGACGCATTCTCGCTCGCGAGTGGAGCCGAGGAGATTCTTCCACAGTGCAGCAGTATGGGACCCAGCGCTAAAAACCGTCGTTATTCGGGAAGGCGGATTCGGGACGACGTCAGGGATAAATGGGCAATCGGCTCTGCATTCACACTTGAATGGACGTGCTCATGATCACGGGCCAGACGTACATGTACGCAGTAGTGGAGACGATATGGTTATCGATGGTGAGGATGAATGGACAGGAAGAGATGGTGATGTCTCGTTATCCGTCGAGTCGTAATGCAGGTTCCCGGTATAAGCTCTTCTGCCTATCATTTTACGCTTATGCGTTCCTCTTTTCATGCAACATTCGCTATTCGCTATCCAACTTGCTTTGCTCTCCGAAATTCTACATAATCTTAATCATCTTCTTCCTTGCCTCTTCCTAGGCCCTGTTCTTCTTCCTACGAGTTTCTTGATTTGATAATTTTGGTTATCAAGGGTACTACAACACTACATTTGTATATACAGTACATGAGCCAATGAATATCAAAGATTGAGAAATAGATGATGATTTTTATGAACGAGCCACGTGCAGGCATGGACTATAAACGCGTCCAGCAGCACCGACGCGTCTTCAAGTTGACCTTCTACGTGCGTGCGTGCAGCGACGAAAGAAATACAGCATAAAAGCGTTTCTTAAAATCCTCCGGTAATCCAAAACATCATGGTGAGTTGCAGCACCTTGCTAGTCTTGCAATCATGTATCAATGTGCATTTATTTCCAGAGCTTACAATTTTTGCACTCTCATGATGCCCAAGAAAGTGCGTCCTCCTTCTAATACCGCTTCCATCAAGATCCTTACACTACTTTCATTCAACAGAGCACTCTGATGCGATTTGGGGCATCCACTGGACACCCACAGACCGAGTCCTCTCCATCTCAGCAGACGGAACTCTCAAGCAATACTCCTCTTCTTCCTCATCCACATCAGCACAAACGATCTACACGCGCCCTTCCCCAAGTCCGCATCCCGTTGGCTTCGTCTCTTTAAGTGTGAATGAACAAGGAACGAAAGCGTTGTATAATTCTCTGGAGGGAAGGACTGTACTTCTGGATGTTGAGAGTGGGGACACCATTGGCGTGCATGAGAGTTATGCGAAAGGGGGTGGAAGTGGGGAGCAGAACGAACCAGGTATGTTAATCGCATATACTTCGTGTAGCGAATGCACCGATTCTGGATATTCTTGCTGACCTACGACATTAACGCGTTCGTTCAGCATGGAGTGTTTCTCTTCATCCAACGGAGGAGACTTTCGCAGCAACTGGCGGGACCGGGAACGTCACCATCCACTCTGCTTCGCCGTCTAACTTTGGCGAAGGACTTGCAAAACTCGAAAGTGGACGGTCAAAAATGGGGATGTGCATCAAACATGTGCGTATGCCGACCCAATCCTCCCTTTCTTGAGTTATTATAATTAGTAGTAATATAACTCGTGTTTACTCTGACCATCCTGTTGCAGAGCCCAGACGGCACACGCATCGCCCTCTCCCTCGAAACAGGCCAGATCTACATATTCGACTTCGCTTCTTCACAGCTACTCCAAACATACACCGCCCACACAATGACAGTCCGCGCGCTCTCCTGGTCTTCTGACTCCTCTCTTTTATTATCCGCTTCAGACGACAGACGTCTCACGCTTTTTGACGTGCGTGAAAAGGGTAAAGGCGGTGGAGGAGGTGCTGTTGCAGCTCTCGTCGGACATGGCTCCTGGGTGCTGAGTACGGCGTTCTCGCCTGATGGACGGCTCGCACTCTCTGGGTACGTATATATTCCTTGTCAGTCTTGATTTCTAACTCTCACATTTTCTTTCTTTCTTTAGGTCGGCAGACAAGACAATAAAAGTTTGGGACATAGGTACACGAGCCGCCGTGTCCACTATGCAAGACACGGGCGAAGTATGGGCCGTTTCATGGCGCCCACTAATCTCACCCGGTTTCGCAGGCGCATTCGTCTCTGGTGGAGAAGATGGTGTTGTTAAGTGGTGGCGCAGCGCTGGGGCAAGCTAACGTTCCAAAAATTCCTTTGCATTCGTTGCTTACTCAATACTTGCAATGCGACGAGAAAAACTACTGCACTCCCAGAATAGAATAGAACGCACAAGGTGTATTGGAGAATGAACAGGAGAAGAGTGTGTTTCCAGTCAATGTATGATTGCATGAATGATGTAATAGTAATACAAATGCGCGGTATGTACATGAATGTAGAGCATTTCGAGAGAACAGGAAGCAAGAATGAGAGGGAAAATGTGCAGCGATTTTTCACGAGGGCAGAATCTATCTTATCTGTCTTCAAGTCCGTTCGCCTTCATCCCGCTTATGACAAACCGGACACCCTTGGTCAATCCGTCCGCGTATCATAGCAGCTCTACAACGCACACATCAATCACTAAGTTAACATAATTTAAACCATCAAGATGAAGCTGTAGACTCACAGAGCGATCTTTCCACCGACATCCTGCTTGCCTCCTGAGAGCATGTTCGAAAGCACTGGATCTTGGAGTCTCGAAAGGCGTTCACCACCTTTCACGCACGTCAGATGCACGACATGCCGACAAAGGAACAACACTGTCGTCGTGGAGGATGTGGAAGTGGACACAGAGCTTTGATATAAAGGCTGGGAGCAAAATTGGCATTTGGAGCCAACTGAAGGACGAAATAGATCAGTTTGTGTGTTCGCTCTCGGCAAAATGAAAGCCCTTGTCATGATACTTACCGGTCCCAAAGAAACCTTTCGTCTGATCCTTACTCAACTTCCTGGCTAACACCGAGCAGTCACCATCCAAAATAGTCTGGCATCCCTCAAGCAACGAAATCTGGAGGTTGAAAGCTTGCAGAATCTTGATAAGCGCTTCTTTGAGCCCAGGTATCTCTAGTCCATTCTTGATCCGCCGAATGAGTCGGATTGGGTCGATCTCTGCGCCGACATTCTCTAGCAGTCCTCGGATGAACGCTGATGGTAGTACTTCGTGAGTGATATACGTGAATTGATAGAGGTGGAGACTGACCCGGTCGAGTCTCTGAGTATCGGAGCAGGTCTTCCCATAGATCATCATCGTTTTGCTCCTTCGCAAAGTCAATTGCCTGCGTGCCTGTTAGTTGGCCATAATACGATAAAGCCCGAGGAGCATCGATGACTGACTCGATTAACATCACCAAGCCGTTCGATGATCAAAGTGAGGGCTTGTCTATTGTTTCCCATCCTCCCGAGTAGGAACACCATCTCTGGTACGTAGTCGAGCTCTTTGCATACTAGGTACGCCTTAATCCCGCAATACCACAATGTCAATTCTCATTGCATACGATACTTGCAAGACTTACCTTCTCAAGGCTATAATAGTTGCTGGCACGTAGGAAATCAATCAGACGGTTCGGCGCAAACTCAGCCTGGAGCTGAACATGGTCATCCGCATAATCTGCAGCTAAATGAGGATCCTTTGCGAACAACGCGTTAAGGTACAGGTACAGGAAGTATGGTCGGCCCTGTAATTGTTGTACAACGCGTGGGACCTACATGTAGCATCGTCAGTCTCGACTCTATGACGATTTTAAGGAGAGAGACTGTACTGACGGGAATGGAGAATGTATGGTCCACGAGAAGTGCAATAGCAGGACTTCGGCCATCTTCATCTAATCCTTCATCTTCACCAGCTTGTTGTCTTTTCTTAACAAGCTCCTGGTCAAACTCCACGAGAAGAAGAGCCTGATCCTGTACATCCGTGAAGAGATTATGCTCACGTATGAGATCGAAGACGTTCGGCCGTCGGAGTCGGAGGACGTAAGGAAGCGCTTTGCCCGGTTGACGATTGGACAGGAACCTGTTCATGAAGTCAGTATATTTATAGCTTCTTCAATATTTGCATTGCAGTACAGCGAAGGTTCACTGACATCTCGGCGAGACATTCCATCAGAATTTGAGCTTCTCCGCTGGAAGCGCTTGCGCGTTTCAGCTCGGACTGCACAGCAACAGTCACAGCACCAACATCATAAATCGTGTTCGGCCACTCTTTGACGGTCCTTAAAAGTGCCTAAGAGAAGATTAGATGACTAAAGAGAACAACAAGGGTACAAGGATAACCACTCACTTCTCGATCATGCGCAAGGAAGTGGGCAAGAATCATCTCATAGACTAAACGTGAAAGGCGAGGTGCTTCGGTAGGTACGTATGGTATTATGGACTATAAGACGACGAATTCGTGAGAGTCCGCATTTATTTTCTCCCAACAAGACCCACCTGAAGTTGGTTCTTTTGTGCATATACGAAAATCCAGTCCTCCCATCGTCTTGCATCGAGCGAAAGGACCTTTGGACATAATCGGGCGGCTTTCTCGTAGTCGCCTACTGATACTTTCGTAAGTAAATTCACCAAAGACAATCCTCGTCTTACCTTCGTTTACAAGATGCTCGATGTACTTCTGTCCAATTTCAGCAGCATCAAGACCCTCTCCAGGCATCTGCTCAATTTGCTCTAAAGCCTCTTCATATCGCTTTCTCTCGACCAGCCATGCGACATGATCCCGTCGATCTCGCGGCCGAACAAGCACGATACTCCTAGGATTCAACACAACGTAACGTCGTCCTGCACCAGCTCCGGTACCTTCTTCAGGCACCTCTGCGAGCACGTAATCATTGCATCCACATGTCTGATATCCAGACATACTGAGTATATCCGAGGATAGCTCTTCGCCTTTTCGCGAGACTATTCTTAGTTCAGGCGGCGGAGCGGGTTTACGAGCTTTGACTCTTTCGTCGACCGGGGCTTCATCTTTAAAAGACGTATCCGGAGGGGTGAATGCGAGAACGAGGAATGCGGATGGTGCTGACGGTGCAGTCGTAAGCACTGGATCTGCCGGATGTGGGACAATACCCGCTAGCATGTCGTCGATCGCGAAAATCGCCGTGATCTCTGCCATAAGCGGCGGTAAGGTCTTTATTCTGCCTGAGTCACCCGGAGCTGGGGAGCTTGATGTTGAGCCTCGGGTACGTGTACGTATACGAGCAACTTTGATTATATCGGCCCAGGCGATAAGAAGGGTGGTGTCATCTTGCCAATGCAGTGTACATTTGAACAGGTCCGCACGGGGGCTGTCCGCTGGACGGTCGATGTAAGTTATTCGTGATTGCGAGGCAGTGTCATATATTTTGATTCCCTAGGAGATGAACAGAGTGAGGGACGGGAATAGAATGTATCAGGTGAGATTACCGTATCATTGGCCCATGCGATTAAAGTCCCTCGCCATCTAGCAGTCCAGATTGGACCTTCGCCAGCATGGATAACAGTTTCCTTGTGGCCAAGCCATCCCTTCTCATGAAGAACCAGATTACCAGCCATACCGCCACAAACAAACGCTCGAGTACTTCGACGCGAAAAGTTGGGTTCGAGAGCCACAGTACGCATTGGGCGTTTCTTGTCAAATGAATATACTTCAGGCGCCGTTAAAGAATGAATAACAACTTGTCCTAGATCGCTCTTGTCAGAGAGGTAAATATTGCAAGAAAAAGGAGATATTCGATAATTACCATCTATTGATGCAGTCGCGACAAACTCTCCAGCCGTATCGAAGCACATGTCAATAATGGAAGCGGTGTGAGGACGAAAGGACTTGACGCGTTCTCCAGCATAGTCTAACACATGCACAATACCGTTGTGTGTTCCCATTGCCTAGAAATTGAAAAAAGTGAATAAATGAATGAAATTCCCTGACGAAGGATAACTTACCAAGTACTTTGGAGATACAGCCAATGCTGAAGCTGAATCCTTCTGAAGCAAGGTTTCCGTCGCCCCTCCAAGTAGCTCATACTTTAGTGCCGGTTCGTAATCTTCGTCCTCTTCGCCCTCCTCATCTTCAGATTCATCTTCTCCAGACTCGCTTTCAAGGTCACTCTCAGCATGGTTACCATAACCTTCATATTCTCTGCCGTGTTCCGATTCGTTGTCTTGAGTTTGAAAACTACGGGTCCCAACAGTACCATCGTGCTTTCCATTCACTTCCGAAATAGCATCTGGCGACTCCGAGGGCACATTCAGCTCGCCCGGTTCAGCATGCGTACTCTCCACACCATCTTCCTCAACAGATTTGTCGTCAACATGTACGTTCAAGATTGTAACAGGCTCATCGACCTCACCATGCTCCATCGGATTGAAGCACGGGTCCTAAGCCTACAAATAAGGCGCTAGAAACTAAAATAAAGGTGAAGGAGGCTAATTGACTTAGGTCACGCATCGAGTGCGCGACTCAGCGCGTCCATTTGGCCCTGTTTGCAGCGGAAGTGCTAACATCACGTGTGCTTCAGCCGGCTTTTCCTTTTCATTGAATTTCTAGACTTTCAACTTACACTCGACGATGCCGCGCTTACCCCGTTCACTTGCGACGGCATTCGCTGAGATACGTGCACGCGGATCACTATCGAATAACGCGCAACTACAGAAGCTTGCGATACCATTATCCTTAAACTCAAGATCATCCCTAAACGCACACCTGCGCCCAACCTTCATCACCCATCCTCTACATGCACGACTACCGGCTACTTCGCTGCTTTCTCAAATGTACGCACAGACGCCATATCCTTTGCTCCTGCAAGCTCGAGGAGCGAAGCGTGGGACAGAATACCAGCCATCGCAACGAAAACGAAAGAACAAGCATGGATTCCTTGCACGTAAACGGTCCATCGGAGGTCGGAAAATTCTAGTACGAAGGCGCGCGAAAGGGAGGAAATATCTAAGTCATTGAGAAGATGGGAACAGATTCAAACTTGACGGGATAGAGGTATAGTGTTTGACTTCATTATGCGTCCCAATTTCTCTGGAGCTGATCTTAGTGAGCAGATGGAACAAAATTTGACCACTTCCCCTCATTTTTTTACTTACCATACGGTCGGCAATCCACAGAACTATGACAATAATGATGTTTCTTCTATTTCTTCATCGTCTGTACGAAAAACCGATCTCATAACGACGCTACACATTGGTATTCGCATCAAACAGTGGTATAAGTCTACATTGCCCTCGATACTAGTGCGAGTGTTGTGTCAAATATCGAAATCCATCTAGCCAAAAATCGGTCCGGAATGGATTCCCCGTCATCTCGTTAAGGGCATAAGTTGAGGGGTGGTAGTCGATAGCGCGTCTGGCATGCTTCGGAAGCTGGCCAGTTGTTGCACTATCATTTCATCTTGTTCGTTATAGCCAGAAGCCTCCAACCGGGATCTTTTGTGAAAGAGGATTAACCAAGCCTAGCCTTCTTCCTCGTATTCCTCGCAACGACATCATTTCCTTCTGTCCCCGAATTGACATTCATCTGAATCCGTGCCATATTAACACCTCCATATCCAGTGCCAGTGGTATATGACCCGGAACCTGCTGCGGGAGCAGGAGCACCAGGTCCAAAACCACCGCTCGCAAAGCTCGGCACGCCACTCGGAGGGCGAGCAGAGCTTGCCGGTGCTGGAGGAGGCGCTCGGGCTGCGGCTGCAGCTGCATTTGTCGGAAGCATCGCAGATGACGCCTCGTCATGCGTTATGCGGCGATGCGGGGGCAGTTGATTTGTGCTTAAAGTCAAGAAAGCACTGGGTATTTAAAATGAATAACATACGGCTCGATGAGAAAATTACGGACGTACTTTCGCGTTGGTATAGGCTCCTCCTGAAACCATTTGTGTTCCAGTGCTTCGCGTGCTGTCAAACGTCTTTCTGGGTCATATGCGAAAAGACGTCGAAGAAGATCATATCCATCTTTTGATCGGATTCGAGTTTGGCACCAGTCGTATAGTCTATCCTTGAATCTACTCGAATAAGCGTTGGAACTTGCGAGTTGTTTCAATGGTACTCACTTATCAAGTCGCTTCATGTTTTGGTACTCAGGCATGTACTTGAGTGCAGGCCATTCTGACACTGAAAGCAAAAATGTTAGAATGGAGGTTCTCGGGTCAAAGTACAACTTCACCATCAGGAGTCCCTCGAACCTCAAATATCCTAAGAAGTTGATCTCGTTGGAAAGGGACATTCTTTTTCGAGTCCATCTTTGCCTCTTCGCCTTTGAAAATAGGCCTGAGGCTCGCTAATTCAGCCAAAACGCAACCAACAGCCCAGATATCAATGGCTTTCGTGTAGTGTTTTGCTCCGAGCAACAACTCTGGAGCGCGATACCAGATCGTCACGACGACTTTGTCTCCTGCAATAAGAGCCTGAAGTGGTTCGTAGACTAGCCGCGCCAGACCAAGATCGCCAATCTTGACGACTCCTTTGGAGGTTATCAGAATGTTCGCTGGCTTCAGATCCCGATGTAAGATATGGCAGGAGTGAAGGTAGAGGACACCGTTGAGAAGTTGATAAGTGAGAGACTTGAGCACAGGCTCCGAGATTTGGGTACGTAAGTGCTGAGAATGATGGTGAATAACTTGCTAAAACATACGACAAGTCGAGTCAGAGAACGATATGATCTAATCAGAATTGACTGACCAAAAAGTCATGTTCTGCGTATTCGAAAATCATATAGATAGACTTGTCTTCCAATATAACTTCCTTCAGTGCGGCGATATTCTCGTGATCAATTTCGCGATTTAGCTAGGGAATCAATGAAAAGAGTCAAGACGATCAGGGAGTCGTATAACTAAAGGACGAACCGCGATCTCTCGAATAGCACTCTGGCTAATCCCGGTATAAGTCGCATTCTCCCCTTCCTTATCTGGTTTAAACTTCTTTGCGGCATAGATACGATTAGAGTCTTCTCCGTCCTTTGCCTGGACCTTGTAAACGCGACCATACGTTCCGGAGGATATGAATCCGAGGAAAGTGTATTTGGATTGTACGGATTTACGCGCACCATCCCGCTTAGCACGAAAAGAACGCATAGGATCATTTTGAAATGTACTCGACCTATCGTCCATCCCGGTCATTGTCGAGTGAAATAACTATTGCAGTTGAGTGGCAAGCCATGAAAGCTCATCAATATTGTGAATGAAGACTGAGGGTGGTGCGTGACGTTATACGCATTACGTGCAGTGAGGAGCACGTGACTTCCATTGGCGGTGAGCAGAAAAAAAGGCTTTGAGCCGCGACGGCGACGAACGACGGGCAGGATGTCTCAAGCTATTGGTACTGTAAGTTTGTGAAACATTTATCTACTTTGTTGTTTGACTGAACGCAGTTTTCATACAGACCGTGCTAGCTTATGCTAAAGTTTGGCACCATGTCGACGCTTCGGGTCGTACTTTGGGCAAGCTTGCTGATCGAATAGCAATCGTGCTTATGGGTAAACACAAGCCAATGTATGATCCAGGAGGTATGCTCACATACTCTTTCATTTGTTTATATCAATTTGACGATCCATTCCTTTATATTTGCCCGACTAAATAGTGGACTGCGGTGACTATGTCGTAGTGACAAATGCTCGCAAGATTCGAGTATCGGGAAACAAAGAGCAACAGAAGGTTTATTACAGTCATACGATGTACCCAGGCGGGTTGAAGGAACGAAAGTTCAAAGACCTTATCGTAAGAAAACCCGAAGACGTGAGTAGCAGAATCCACCCCTCCCTTGCACTCTACTCATTATGATCACTATTTCTCACTAACTTCCATGCGGGCGCATGCATTCTCCTTGCTTCCTGAAGATTATCCGCGAGGCCGTATCTGGCATGCTTCCCAAAAATAGGTTGCGTGACCGCCGGCTAGAACGCCTTCGAATATTCGCGGACGATGATATGGGTCCATTCAAGCACAACATCTTGAAGAGATGGGAAGATGGGACGCTTCCGAGCGATTCCGTAGGACGAAGTTCATAGTGGCATCTGGCGGTTTCTCTTCAAGGCCTCTTATTCCCAACAGATCCTCCGTTGGGGCCTTCGCGCAGACTTCATGTACAGTTACTTATTCGTTCCATTGGTAATTCAATTGTTGTTTATCGGTAGAATTTTCCCTTCGCAAAACTAGGGGTCATCCTTCTAAACTACTCTCTGAAGACCTGCCGACGGAAGTGGAGTTGTCTCCGTCCTCCGAATCGATGACATCCTGAAATTCCTCCGCCAAACGCAGGTCAGTGTGCCCCTCACCATCACTTTCCGCAATCTCATCCAAGTTCTCCTCGTGTTTTATCTTTCTTCGACTGCGCCTTCCTCGGACTCCGCTCGTCTTAGCCTCCTTCGACGCCTCCATCTGTCGCAACCAGTCCTCTGGGGCTTCGGCTCTCAGCAATTCGGCGACGTGCTCCTGTAACAGCATCCCTAAGTTCCGATGAGTCCATATCTCCGAGGAAGAGTTGTAATGTCATTACCAATGGCCATCAAGGCGGACCCATCAAATGCTCTGTACATGTCGCGCCTCGGCATGTCCTTTGAGCTTGTCTTTCTTCGTTTTCGCGGTCCCGCGGTCCCTCCTCTTGTTCCGCCGTCTCTTCCGCTATCTTCTATTCGATCCGCTTTGTTGCCGATCTCATTCACATTGCCGTCGCTGCCATTAACGCTGGCATCGGATGACTCCAATCCTTTAGTATCTTCGTCAATGACACGCTGGCTCGCCTTTCTAGCGGCAGCTTTTCTAAGCCTCGCAAGCTTGCGTATCTTTGTCGCTTCCCGCGCCGCCTTCGGAGCATTGTACAGACAGCCGTATGAAGTGTAATATTCACTTGCAAAATGATGTACGCATTTTAGCAAGTCCTGTATTTAGATCATTGAGGAACCCGCACGGGGAAGTCATCCACAATGCATAAAATTCTCACAGAGGAAGGTACGGGTAGCATTGGCTGCGAATGCGCGGCCTCACTCCGTATGACGTGCTGCGACGGAGAAACGGCATTCGAGATAGATGCTAGCTCGGATACGACAAATCCCGGTGGATTCGTTTGTAAGCCGATGAGAAAAGAGAAGTCCTCATAAAACTTTTTCCTCTTCTTCGCTCTCTGGCCCTTCACAGTTTCCGCACCATCACTTGCGCCCGCATTCTCTCCGCCCTCCGAAGAACGACCCGCGATCGTGTCCGTTTCCTGATGAGCTTTTATTTCCGCTTTTCCTGAGTCTTCTCCTTCTGTATCTTCAAAGCTAGAAGTAACGGCACTTCTGCGTTCCTTTATCCTAGAAGTTCCTCCGGCATCCAGCGCAATCCGATTCCCGTGGACGTCACGCCCAATGTTACAAGCACGACGACGCGCCTGTGATGATCTTCGAGAAACCCGAATTTTGCTTTCGCTAGCCTTACCGGATTGCACCCTAGATCCATCGGGATGCAATCTCAAGGTCGCAAGATCATGTACTGTACTGCGACGTCGAATGTTCATTTTGAGCTGAAGTCGACTATCATGATCGGAGTGAAGAAGAACTGATTCGGAAACGATCTGTTTGTTTGGGAACTGTGCGGTCACGGGAACGTCGATCACGACTGCCAAACGAAGAATGATCGACGCGATGAGGTCCTTCCTCCCATCTTCTTTTCTGAAATCAGAATCAGGCGCCCGTTCGCCTTTCGGAACGAGAACACATGGTTTGTATCGTCATTTGGTGAGATAAGCGGATAATCTCGAATTAATTGTTGGCCCTTTCATCCTTATCGATGCTCAGTCTGCTTTCCTTGTTCAGCTAGTAAGTACACGCCGGCGATTCCATTGCGCTTTTGTACCTGCACGGATGTGTCGCGCCGTTGAAGATAAACGCGGAAAAACTCCCTATGCCGGAGATATACGCTTGATTTAACACCTTCAACCTTACTGTCAACTAGAACTTCACCTGATTCGATTCTTCTAAAAATAATGACAACCAGATTATGCCGGTATTCGTCGGTCTGGTTGTAGAAAGCAAGTCTCTTTCCTGATCAAGGTTTATGGCTCAATCCGTCGTTCAGTCTCTTCGCAGGCGGCCATCAAGCTCGTCGGAATCACGTTTGATACCTAGTCATATTGCGCGCTGTTACTGCCGCTGTACCGATCAAATGAACTGAGGAGCACATATTTCGATGGGACAGACCGGTACGCGTCTACCTTCAGCACTTTTAGGGAGATGCGGTAGCATTCAAGTAACGAAGAGAGGTTCTGGAAACGACGTAGTTAAGCTGCAAGAGTCCTCTGCTGTCCGTCAGTTTCTAATGCTCCATAAGCTTATCTTAGCCATTGATATTCTTAGCAGGCGGCGGAAAGACAGTGCCTTCGTCTAATTCAGTTCCAGGCTAGTAATTACGGAAAGGTCCGTTCATCTACGGGTTTCGTCGGCGAAAGCACATTGTAGGATGCGATTGGAACGCTCATATCGAGGAGCGATCGCACACTCAGAAAATCGAAGCTCGTTTCGAATCATCAATTGACCCCCATTGATGAAGAATGTGGTGAGAGATGCGCACCGTCTTCCATAACGTCGCTTGTTAATTTTCTACAGAAAATACTTACTACTTTCTGTTCTCTCACGTACAGACCTCTTGCGAAGTTTTTGTCGTTGCGTAGTGCGTTTCAAACCAGGTGCCCGCTTTTCCGATTTATCGCGCGATGCTATTGGCATTCCGCCTACTAGATCAGCGCTTTTATGCGATTCCTTCGAGGACAAACGATATTTGTTACGTATGCGATTCATTTCGCCGGGTTCTCCGCTAATATATTTCAAAGCCGCCAGGGCTATGGGCTAAATATATAGGCCATATATACCATGCTGAGGGCAACCTTAAAATACATTCAAGTTGCGTGATAGAGACTGACTCCGACTGATGGCTCCAATACTATTCAACGCGGGCTCTTCTCGAGAATTTTCCGCAAACAGGGTGCATGTGTCAATAATAACACAAATAAAATCCCTACGAGTCACAAGCTCTACGAAAGGGTCGTAGGCTCCCAAATGAAGGACTGATTGAAGGTATGTCATTTACTCCCCTCGCTCGGAACTTTTGCTACATGGGAAACAGGCGACGATGTCGTATAGTATGTATCTAGTACGATATGATGTTTCCGTCTCTGAACTGATGATGAGTGCACACGCGCATTTTTTAATATGATCGAAACAGATACACCAAGTACGATTTTTTTCAGCGTGCCGGAAGTATATCAAGATCAACGCATAAATCCTAGCCACAAAGGACGCTTCTTATAGTACAGTTGGTGCGCAGATAGAGCGAACGAGCTCGCGGAAAATGTGTCTTCCTACCCGACACCGATATCATATACTCAACAATCGACCGCATCGCAATTCAGCGTGCTGGCCCTGGCTCCCATACACCTTTGTCAATTCGCTGCCAGGTCCGGGAGCTCGGAAAAATAATGGTTTGGAGGCGGGGTGCGAGCCCTGCCCACTGCTTTGCGGTACGATATTCTGCCTCCGTATCCAGAATCGAACGAACATTTCGATGACATGGAAGTTCAAGCCGAGTGAGGTCGGGGAAGGATCGAAGAACGTTTGTGATTGTTGTGAATAGCTCCTGTACGTCTGACGATCAGTTCGATTCAAAAATTATGCAAAAGGCTTACGAACAGACTCGTTATGAAAATCTGAAGAGATATTATGAAGCCGAAGAGACTGTAGAGCAGGCAAGCACGCGGCGACCGCCCGAACAAGAACCGACGACCAGCCAGGCGTCGCGACGCTGAAACTTAAAACCGGTGCCGACGTCCGACCTAACGAAGGAACAATGCATCCAACTTCAAAGTCTACGTTCGGGGAATGCCACGCGAGGGTAATTCGCCGTACAGGACGCCCGGGGACCAAGGCAGGAGCAAGACGGCGAGATCCCATATATGAAGATAATGCAGGCAATGCCGTAGGCGGTAGCGAAATCGGCGATGCATTCCTCAAGTCCGGATTGTTTGAAGGTGTATCGCCGCCTAAACAAAGGGAGGTGATGGAAGGGTGGCGAACGAGAAACTCTGCCAAAGGCGCTGGATTCGGGGATAGGTCTGCGATGGAAGAGAATATTGTCAGGCGCGGGAACGTGCAGCCGTTGAGAGCTGGCAAATATGGACCTTCCACTGCGAGATGGAGTGCTGTAAGTTGAGAAAGTGATTGCAACACCGTTGAGAGTATAGGACCTAATCTCGCTACAACATTTCTGGACTCCCTGAATCGAACCATCACGTAAAGTTTTGACTTCTTTTCACGAACCATAATGCTCACCTGATCATTATGACGAACTCACGAACAGATTGTGCAGCCTGCGGTTTTTTCTGCAGAGACTCAAAGCACTGCAGGGCCTGGGGTATCGTCGCGAGCTCCAAATGACGATATATTAATCTCTCCGAAACTTCATTGAATGCAGTGTTAGCTCGTGCGGCAGCTGTGAGCGTAGTTCTTGGAACATGCTCAAGAATGTGATGAAAAATTTCCACTGGGAAATTCTGAGCATCTGAAGATGTCCTAGCATGGCCAGAAGAATGATGATGATTCGAGGACGAAGAAGACGGCTGAGCATGTGAGTTTGGCATGGCTGAAAAGGACGTCAGTCGATACAGAACGGGCGACGGAAATAAAGAACACCTTGATCAGCTTACAGGCAGAATTTATAGGAATTTCTTAAAATAAATGACCGAACTTCAGGCACCAACGGTAAAAGACCTTTCAATTAGGAGTTTGATGGAATAGGAATACGATCCGGTCCAGAGGCTTCAGCTAAGCGGTCTTTTGCAAAAACGAAGTCACTGGTCGCGATGTATCGATTTAAATGACTGGTTGGCCTTCTTCAGGGCTGTCCGTCCTTGTTCTGTGAGGGGTCGGTCAGGCTGCTGGGCAAGATCTTGAGATCTTTATAAGGTTTGCCCGACCATCGCAGATTTGTTTCATCCTCCTTGGAGAACGCTTCATATAAGCCGTAATCCGTGCGGTCGTATTCAGCAAGCAAAGTTCCTGGACCAGTGGAGGTGTTCTCAGACCACGAAGATGAAGGTGAGCATCTAAGTTATGGAACAGCTTCTTTCGGCTCCACGGCATGATTGAAACTCCGCAGAGTATCTGCTTACCCCTTCCGGAACTCTCCTTCATCAAACTACCGTCCATAAATAAAACCCTAATATGCTTCTGATACGATTACCAGCAATGGAGCTTTTAGCGCATTCTGTATCAGATGTTTCTTCACGCTCAGCTGACACGAAAAGGTTCAATACACACGTTGTTTGCGAATATGGTTGGTGAATCACACAACTTGAACAATCTCATTCAATACTCTCTTCATGCAGTGATCAAAGAACAATTCGGGCCGATCGGAAATTATATTAAGAACATGAGATTATTTTTGTCTTGTGACGATTGAGGGGCATTTCGGTAAATTAGAGCGAGAATCGGGTTCAGATGACGGCCTCCGTGGTTGTCTGCACGAGTACTAGTGGTTTCATTCATAAACATTCGATGGAGTGGTCCCACGGAAATTTGCCTCGGATCCGTTGTCCTTTACCTTACGGCCTTTCTTTCCCGTGCCCTATTCTTGGGTGGCAGGCACAAATCTCGAAATCTGCTCTATTTTTGTGACGGAGCAGGAATCCTGCTTGCCGCCGGCTTCGACAGTCCCCGCTTCGAGGGAAACACAACGCTCAAAAGGCAGATAGGCTACGTAACTGGAGCACTTCTACAGCTTGTAAGTCAAGTCATCAGTCTTTTCCCAAATCATAACGCGGAAGACTCCTTCTCATTCGCGAACATTGTTGGAATTTCTCCTATATGGCGTAATGTGGAGACTTTCCGATGGGAACTATACAGAATTGCTACTTATCCGGTCGATGAAGACCATAATCGGATGAATTTCCGAGTTTAAGGGGTGTAATGGAAACACATTGCGCTCACGGTAGACAAGTTTAGTTGCGTCTGTGAAAGAAGAAGACTCTTGTGCAATGTGGAGCTTAAGTACATGGGCCTCACACTCAGAGAGCGGGCACATGGTACTACTGCGCAAGAAGCTACAGAACAGAAGAACATCGCGGCCTCTTCTCATCGGTCAAACGCTTTTCATCCGTTCCCGACACCTCCTTTCATTGCTCCTGAATTTACATCAAAGCGTTGGCGGGCTGCCGGACGCAACACGTCGCATGTTATGAAATTTCACCGTCAATTCTCGGAGGTGTGTAGCTATGTCTTCACTTCAGTGACGTTCCTATCGTATCTCCTTTTCTGGTGTGAACAACGCTCTTCAAGTTCTTTTACAAGAAATTGAAATTAACCTTAAGTTTTAACTTGAGCGATACCAAGAATAGGGAGGCACAGTGGGAGGCACAATTTCACCGATTTAGGACTGCTGATGTATGCACCATTCCGCTGTAGATACCGGCCTTTGCACTTTGAAGCATTTGATTTCCGGCAGGGCATATTGTGTCGTCAGTTAATCATCGATTGTAGATAGAGCGGAGCTTGAACAGTTAGAAGTCCGAATGCGAAAGCACATCGCGCCGATCTTTGATTTCTTATTCCATCACCATGTTCCGCCTAGGCTATGCTTTCAAGAACGCACGAATTCCCGCACGACTTGACTTACGAAGAGTCCTGTGCTGCTCCGGAAAAAGCTCTATTGATGTAGCCCTTAATCTTCCGCCTTCTGGGCGCTCTTTGATGACCTTCTTTGGATCAAACAGTAAACAACCCGAAATCGGCGATCCTGGGAATTACGAGATTATTCTTCCTCCGGAACCTCCTGTCTGGGGTCTTGAGCATATCCCTGTTAGAAGTGTCCCAAGCCATATATCAAGAGCGGCGTACGCTATACCCGGTAAAATCGTCGAAGATTCAGACCCATACCACGGTGAACCATACGCGGGAGATGGGAGGATCGAACTAAATAGTGAGGAAGAGAGGAAACTTCGCCGAGCCAACAATTTAGCCAAACGCACACTTGATAAGGCCTCAGAGCTTATTCGTGTTTGTACCTTTCTTTACATATCAATTTCGATTAGTGACGATATAGCATTTGTAGATTGGCGTTAGTACCAACGAAATTGATGCGGCATTACATGAATTTATCATCGCGAACGATGCCTATCCTTCTCCTCTGAGATACGCAGGCTTCCCAAAATCTTGCTGCACAAGTATTAACAATATTGTCGTCCACGGCATCCCAGATGAGTAAGTGGTCTCAAAGGCTGTGGTTGTGACATTCACTAAAAGGAGATAGTCGTAAACTTCGAGACGGTGATATTGTCAATGTGGACGTCACTGTTTTCCTCGACGGGTTTCACGGAGATACATCAAGAACATTCCTCGTTGGGGATGTGGTAATGTAGCTCATGACTGTCTCATCGGGGCGCAACTTACGGTCAGTTCTGCAGGACCTTATGGGCAGACAGCTTGTTCAAGCTTCGGAGGAAGCGTTGGAATTGGGGATCCGACAATGTAGACCTGGAGCTCCGCTCAAGTCAATAGGGGCTACTATTCATTCATACGCAAAGTCTCGCAATTTGTCAATTTCGGAACAGTTTACGGGTCATGGCATCGGCAAAGTCTTCCATCGTCCGCCCTGGATTCTTCATCACCGTAAGTCTGGATCAGGACTTCTTCTTGTCTTACGCTTCTAAGGACGTGTTTACTTCGACTAATGATCTTTTTGAATGCACTTCGCGTCGCTTCCGATTCAATCTTAAATGGACGATGACTTCGTTTTCGGCTGATCTTGATCCCCTCTTCTATTTGTCATATTCAAACTACGTTCTTGACCAATGCCAAGTAGACAATGACGAACCAGGAATAATGCTTCCGGGGCACTGCTTTACCATTGAGGTGGGATAGTTTGATCGCCTTCTGCGGTTCGCTATTCTGACCCGTCTTCTACCTTCTTCTACTTCCTTTCTCATATTCTTGGCAATCCGATTTCGCGGCTTGGCCATGCTTCTATACACCAGCCAGCTCTCATAGTAGGCCCTGATCCAAGGGCGTGGATCTTCCCTGATGGATGGACGGCATCAACGATGGTACGTCTCTGGAAATTCCTATGCTTAATATCTTCTCACACAGTCGTCAGAATGGCAGTCGAAGTGCACAGGCTGAACATACTGTCCTTATAACTGAGACTGGCGTTGATGTTCTGACTCGGTAAACATCTTCGTAGTCCAATTCACTCTGGCATTGGAGATACAAAACAAAACACGTATGTAGATTAGATACTATACACAGTTCGCAAAGCATATGCATCCTATTCTACAGGCACAAACTAAAATGACAATTCAACTTGCAACGGCTACACGATCCTCCAAGAAAGATGCTAAGACTTCCAGCAGATCACCAGGTCCATCGCCCGCGGCCTCTTCGGAGCTCGATGCTACAGCAGCTTTTGCCTTCGTCACCAGAGCTTGAAGGTCCATTGTCATCTCGCCCGTCATTCCCCGACGTAAACGATCAGCTAGAGTAAGGGATTTCCGTCTTAGACGACGCTCGCGCTCGCGATCTTTTGTCGTGCTTGTGTCCGCTTTAAGTCCGTACCCGACACCTTCCGACTGCTGTGGTACTTCTTCAAGTTCCATATCGCCACTCTGCTCTCCGTCGTGCTTGGATAGCCACATGACAAGCTGGGTCGATGCATAGAGCAATATCGTTTCCAATGTCTGCTTATACATTTGTACTTCGGAATGCGAAGTTGCAGGCGCGGAACCGAGTGGTGTCTTCCTGCTCGCGAAGAAGTGAAGCGTCTCATAGGCACAATTGCCGAGCTCCAATAAGGTACCGATAGACGCGGGTTCACCCATAGTCACCTTTGAATGCTACATTAAAAACAGAAGTCAACATTTAAGATTCCGTTCATAGGTTGAAAAAGGCAAGCGTCAATACGTACCGGAACAACTATTGCCTCTCTTATTGGCCATTCTTCAGAGTCCCTGAGAAGGACTACTTCGGCTCCGCCAATGACACTTAGAGTTAAGATAACATTAGCTGTTACTCCGAAAAGTCGTCGGACGACGCCTGCAAGGATAGGTCGCTTTGCACTGTCCAATAGCTCGTTAAGACTCGTCACTGATGCATCCGACGTTTCCCGATCAATTCTTAACCTCTCCTCGGCCGTAATTGGCTCCAAAAGCCCAGTGAGGTGCTTCGGGTGCGTAAGTGCATAATTGAGTTGCTGTAACAAAGGAAGAGCTAGCTCTGCGAACGATCGCGATACCGACGACATCGGAGAAGTGATACGAGAAGTGCTAGAAGCAGCGCCAGATACCATGAGGTAGAAAAGCTCAACAGTAAGCTCGAGCTCCTCGATGAATGCCATTGTTAAAGGATCGTCGTTGGTCCAAGAGAGCGCCCTGGAAAACTGCTGCCCATATAATTGCACGAAGCCGACTAACTGTGATTCAATGAAATGCTGCGGGCTGGATAAATGGCTGATGACGCCCGTCATGTTCGCAAGCATTAGACAGTAAGCCTTGTGCACAGGGCTCCGTTCTCCCGGAAGTTCAGGCAATATCACATCTACTGCACCCTCACTAAGCGCGACCGATATGCTATTATTTGAGTAGGCAGCAACGACGCTTTCACTTGCGAGCCGTTCGGCAGTGAACGAAATCGACGCGAGTGTCTGGTGGAAGTAGAGAACCTGCGGCGCATACAAAGGCTGACCTCGATTACGGAGAAGATCGAGATCCACCAAACCCGACATGTCCGCTTGAGATAGAACCTTTAAGCTAGCATCAATGACATCGGTCTCCTGACATCTCGTCAACCAAACATTTGAGGAGCTATGAAGGCCAGACCGAGTGCACTGCTGAAATACTGCGACAAGCAACTCGATATCTTTGTCTAAGTCGACGTCAAGTCTAGTTCGTGCGATATCGAGAGCGAATCGAAGTGCGTCGATTACCAAAAGAAGAGCCGTAGTGAAGGTTCTTCCCATGAGGAGTCGGTGTTCGGCTCGTACGTCCTGGGATCCGCGGTCCAACTGTTGGCAGTTTCTGGCACAATAGTAAACAATCTGCAAGAGGCTGCGATGGAAAGGATTTGTGACCCCGCCCATGAAAGACCTCCCGGGCGGAAAGGCTTCGCTCGTCAAGATGCCGTTGATGCTTTCAAGCAGGGACATGAAACTCTTCGTCTGCTGTTTAGTCTCTGAAATAGAGAACCACGCTGCTTCAAGAAGACCAAGCAGGACTTGTAACCTACTACCATGAATAGTAGACATGAAGTCGCCCGATCTCTGCTCGCTAGCAATTGTTCGAGAAACGGATGCAGCTGCTGCCAGTAGTATGGTTCGCGCGCCCGCATTACCACGAAGGTACCCTTTCACCTGCTCCAAAAGAAAGCGCCACGACTCCGCCAAAGAAAGCTGAGAACGTGCCAGTGACATGTTCAAATTGGCCGAATAGACTAGGTGTTGCACCCGTACAGCATTTCCGACACCCTTTTCGAAACGAAGCAAGTCTTGTAACAAACGAACCGGGAGCATGAAGTTATCGCCAAAGTCGCGTTCGCCGACGGGATCCACGGCACGCAGACTCTCAATGGAAAGCGGTGAGAACGAGGAGCCTAAGATGCTGGAAAGTTGATCGTAAAGCCCGGGATCATAAGATGATGAAATGGCCTCCGAGACAGCATCTATGAAGGATTCTTCGCTTCGGAACATTGATATAGCTTCCTTGAAACTCCCGGGTCGTTCTTTGGTCGCGTCTTTACCGGAGCGTAGATGCATGGCTATATCGGATCCGAGAATTCGTAGTGCATGAGCTTTCGCCTTCGTCCGATATGCGTGATCTGCGACAGCTCCGTGCAAATCAGAATGGATACCGTCTTCTGTTTCGATCTCCTTTCCGGTTGTATAATCCGGAGCGGGACCTAGTTCCTGCCTGGTAATCGCACTTATATGCCTCCAGATTTCGACATCCCCTCTGGTCGGCTCTAGCGTTGCATGGTGATCAAGACTTCGAGTCCAGACGATGTCGAGGAAGGTCATCACAGATGCTAACAGATGCGGATTTGCCTCCCATAACTCTTTCCAGCTTGCTAAGGCCGAACAAGCGGCCTCCACGGCACTGGCAGTTGTTGTAGTAGATGAGGATAACTCGGGTGCTTTTTCGGCTTCGTGACATTCCATGGCCTTTCCTTTACCCTTCGAAGGATGGACTCGAAACTGCCCGGCAACAAACAAAACAGCTAACGCAGGCTGTTTCTCCACAGCAACACAAACGAGGGCCCAAATTGCATTTCGCAACTCAAGGTCATCATACGGATGACGCAGAATTTTGACAAGGGACGCCATGGTTGCTTGTGCGTCACTGAGGTATCCGATGAGCGAAGGTGGAGAGGGCGTGCATGAGGACAGGGAGGTGCAAAGTGCAGTCAAAGTGCGCGCTGCTTCGCGAGGGATGAAAGTTCCCAACTCTCGTTGCTTCACGTAATGGGCGAGCATGTCCACCGGATTCACACGTTCTTTATGCGCACGCGAGAGCATACCACCAGCGGAATGGTCCGAACATAAAGCTTGTTCGAGAACAGTGTGATTCGCTGCAGCTGGTGAAGCAGTTTTTATATACAACACAAGACGAGTCAAGTGCAAAGTGTCTGCAAGAAGTGCCGTGTACCTGACTGATTCCGAAAAGCGACGCATGCTGGACAGTGTTTCGAGAATCGTACGGCCAGATGCGATAGTATGAACAAGTGGAGTGACAGTGGAGGAAGTCGCCTGGTAAAGGAGGGCATCTATCACGAAGCTCGACAAAGCCGAGAATGTGCCAGTAGCCGTCACTGCAGACGACGCTTCGATGATCCGGGTGTATAGCGCAACTATACTTCTTCCAATTTCGAACCGGTCAGCGAGGTGGAAATAACGCCATCCAGAATGCTCTACCCAAATCTGACCATGGATGAATCGTATAGCGCGCATCAGAACCTCCTCCTTTATCGCCTGAAGTCGTGGTTGCTGTATCTGCGTGGATAAAAGCGAGGTAATGGTTTCCTCGAGTAATGTTCGCACTAAACGCAATAGGGCGAGCGTCATCATATACTGTCCCGAAGCACGTTCGGTCGTCAGTATGGAAGACTCAAAATTCGCATCCCGATCTGAGCCAAAGATGACAGGGGTTGAACGGAGTGAAAGCCAAACACGATTGCAATATGCCGGAAGGGATAGCACGATAGAGAGTATGTCCAAGGCAGGTGCCACGAGGCTAGGCGAGGCTTTCGTCCTTTTACTTTGGGCCCGAGATAAAGCATCTTCAAGTATCATGAAGGTGAGTTGTACGAGGTCTGGGGGAGCCGAATCCCGCGCGGTGTAGGAGACAGGTTGTTCTCCTTTCTCTAGAGTCTGCAGGAGCACTTCGGCATGAAGTAGGTTCCCTTGGATAACGCTTAAAACCAACTCGAGCGCGTCAGTAATCATCGCTTCGTCGTCATCTCTCTCGATGCCGATATCTTCTACTTGCAGCACTACGGGGACGTCCGCTCGTCTTCCGTGGATGGATTCCGTGAACCGATGTCCCGCACGAGCAATTCCTCTGCGGCGGTTGATATAGTCAATGAAAATATCAATCAGCACCTTCCAGCCACAGTTCTCGTGCTCCCATGCAACGACGACTGGATCCGAAGTGCTATCGGCGCATAGCAACCGCCCAATGGATTTCAAGGGCAGCACAGAACCTCCAGGTAGCACAACAGGGCGTAGATTGGTATACGCGGTACCAGCTGGTGCGGACGATGGTCCAGAACGATCGATCGTACGATCATATAATGCGCCAGCTCCTCCTCGTGCCACAGCAGGGATGACCTGTGTATACGTCGGCAGCCTTCGGAAGTAGTAATAGACGAAACTGGCACATAACTGCCTGTCTTCGCGATTGCTGACGACTAGTTCGCCTAGTATATCTGGGTCTGTCGTGTGTGGCCGTACAGATCCAGACATGGCACGGAGTAGCCGGACAAGGGGTCGGAATTGCACCGGGAAGCGAGATCGCGCGACGTCCATGATGGCGCGTCGGGAATTACCCATTCGCCAGTCAGTTTCCCAAAATTGCTTGCAAAGTCCAGCACACCGCGACGAATCACTGTTACCAAATAACGCTATCCATACTTCCATTAACCCCTCGAAGTCTGGGATGAGCTCCACAGGCTGGTAGTCAACCAGGGCCATAAGAAGACCTATGATATAAGAATGGTCAGACCGAGGAAACGTCAGCAGTTTAAAAGCGCACCTTTGATCAAAGCTCTGTAAGCAATGTCGTTCACGTCAGTTACCGACGATCCTGTTCTAAGAGCGCTGGAAATCATAAAAAGCGGACTGGAAAGCAGAGCATTCAAGAAAGGGAATAGACCCAGTTCGGGACGAAGACATCTTTCAACCAGAGTAGCGAGAACCTCCTTTTCGCCCTTCTTGAAAGCGACCTCTGAGGGATGTTTGATTTCCCGAAGGAAAGGTACGTAGGCCGCAGGACGTACGGCCTTTCGAGATGCGATCTTTGAGATCGCTTCGAGGAAAAATGCCCAGGCTAACAGCGTACAAACATAGCCCGGGGTAGCATGAGCGATAACAATTTTGTGAATCTTGAGCATAGACAATGGAGCTAGGTGTAATTGACTATCGTCTCTTGTGTATTCCGGCAAGTCGACAACGTTCTCTGCGAGATACTCCAATTGGAGGGTCTCGATTGTGATTAACACCCATAACGCAGCGAGATCTCGTTGAATCTGCATGCCTTCCTCATCTAACATTGAGGTCGCGTTTGCTTGCTTGTAACCGAATTCCGCCTGGTAAGCCGTCTGAAAGACCGCGACAGCAACCGGAGCAGTTATGGGGCAATAATCCCATAGTAACCAAAACAGAAGCTCGACCAGGACGAGTTGCTCTTTGGCATTTTGCTTCGCCCATTGAGAACCAGCTTTCGGATTGGCAGAAGCGTAATTCGGAATCGCTAGTTGCGTCTTCCGCTGAAACTCGGAAGCCAACTTCATGGCAAATTCAGTCGAATTAGGAATAATTTTTGGTAGCATCATTCGCGCGTCTTCGTGGAAAGGATCCGTTTCTGACTGGGAGCACTTCAGAAGGGCGACGAGAGTGCGTGCCACGTACAGTCGCTCGGAGTAGTAAAATGGCGTAATCCTCGTTATAACCTCGTCAATGACGGAGGACTTTTGGTCTTCAGGGAAATCAGGTAAACCTTCGTTGTACAAAAAGGATCGGACAAGGACGAAAGCCTCGACTTGGTCTATGTTGAAATGCGCGCTCACGGCAAACGCGAGTTCCTTGTTGAAATCCTCGACCTCGACTGTGACTCCATCGGCAAGTTTGACCGAGCCGCTTTCCAGCTTCTTCTTAGACGCTTCTGATGGTCCGACAAATGGCTCTGTCACTCGTTGTAGTCGCTGGATTCGAGGCTTAAGGATTTCGACAAGTTGTTCCGGACGCGTTCCTTCACGATGACCCGAGATAATGAATGCAACAGCATCATACGTACTAGGGAAATGTTAGCAAAAAAAAAGCCAAGAGCTTTTGTACGACTCACATGTCAATGAGTTGTGAACGCGGTGAGCTCGACGATGAAGCCATGGTGGCTTAGTATGGTTCCGCAGCTCCTATGAAAAGAGCCATCAATTCACCGAAGCAACAGTTATCTCAAAACACTTACTGGCACTGCTATTCGCCGATGCACGCTGAAGGCAGGCAAGATATAAGTGCACCGAAAAGACAAGGACGTTGAATTTGTGGACTGAACGCGGACGTGACTGTGACCGTGGCCGACGCGAGTCAGTCACGTGTGGCTTAATGTGACGCGTTACTCAAACGAGATGGATTGGTGTTTGGCCGCTTTCGTCGACGACAACGGCGACGAAGAGCGCAAAATGGCAATGGCGACCCAAACAGCGTACGGGGCACCCGCAACGAAGAAGATGAAGCTCGAGCACGATGGTTCAAAACCGGGGACGCCGCAGCCGTCGACGTCGACGCCTGCACCAACATACACCACGACCGCACAATGGTCAACTCGTACGCAACTCCGCCGTATTTTTGTTTTTCTGACGGAGTATTGAAAGTAGAGACAAGCAGCTATACCCATTGACCCTGCCCTGCAGCAGCAGCCGACGACGACGACGACGGCGACGACGGCGACGACCACCTCGACGACTCAAGCAACGCCTGCGCAAGTTACGCTGCAGCAGATGCAACGACACGCCCCCATGTTCGTCTCAAAAAGACATTTCTTTTGAGATCGATATTGACAGACTACATCTATTTCGTAACTAGAATGAACTACCAACATTACCAGGCATATGGGGCGACACATTATCCTCAATACACACCACAACATTACGCTCAGTACACCGCGCAAACCGCAACAATACCGACTGTTCCTGCTGTGACGACTACAACATCGACATCAACAACAACCGCAGCACCACTGTCGCGCCAAGCGACGCAAACACCTGCGGTTGAAACTGATCAAAACGCTGATATCTCCACGCTTAACGATGCTGTGGGAAGTGCTGGATTAGACTTACGGGTGAGCACACAAAAGTCCACTCTCATGCTCTCATGATTGTTGACTCAGACATTTTAGGCCGAAGAAGAGACACTTCAGCGTTCACAGGACTATTACAGCAGCTACAGAAGCTACGAAGACCGATCGCGGAGACAACCAAATAGTCCAGCATTCGACACGCGGATTCTAGGTGCGACGATGCGCACCATTGGCACGCGGCATAAAGTGTCTCGAATACCAGAGGATGCTGTCAACTACCTTGCTTTGGCCCTCCGTGCACGCTTGCAAGCTCTTATAGAGGCAATGGCAGACGCTGCGCAACATCGCGCCACAGCGCAATATGACCGAGCACCAAGTCTGTACGAAGACGGGACGCCGATGTGGAATGTCGTCGTAAGACGAGATTTAAAAAAGCAACTAGAGGTACTTGAGCGGGTCGAACGCGAAGAGGAAATGCGATTAAGAAGGGAACGTCGAGAGCGTGCGGATGCCGCTGCAGCCGCCAGCGCTCAGGCAGCGGGTTCCCCGATGCTAGATGGGACAGGCGCCACCAACGGGGACGACGCAGCGACGGACGGTGGGTCCGCTCAAACAGCTGGAAAGAAGTCAAAGAAGAAGAAGGAAGGCCCGGGGGTGATGGCGAAGAATATGTCTGAGGACGTACAAAAACGACTGTCGAACGCGACCGCGGCGCAAGCAGCTGGGCTGGGACGCGGGAAGTACGCATGGATGAACGCAGGTGTCGTATCTAGCGCTCCAAGTCCCGCGCCTACAAAACCGAAAGCATCTACTTCGGCTCCTTCGACTCAGGCTGCCGCGAAACCTTGGACCAAGCCGTATGTACCTGCATCTGCGAAGGCATCCCAGTCACCCGCGCCAGGCGACGAGGACAAACTCGTGGTTACGATTCGGGATGCTATGTTTATAATCGAGCGGGAGCGAGGGCATGGTGCTGGTCGCGGAGCTGCTCGGGGATGGGTATAGCATAAAAAATTGTCTTAGATCTGCCTTTGGTACATTCATTATATTCATGTAATATACTTCATCTCAGTTCGTGCGCAAAAATTCTTGGCTTGCATGTTTCCACCAGATAAGGAAGAAAAAACCCGCTCGCTCTACCATTTTTTCTCCTCTAGTATCTATCTCAAACAAAAGAAAACAGAGCTGAGGTTCGCCACACAGCATATACACGACCCCCCTTTTTTTACAACCGAGACTATCGTACATGTCGTTCTTGTATCCTACACCAGTTCACACCTGTATGAGGCCCTTTGCGATAGACAGCTCGGCGTTCATGATGCTGCTTGTAGCGGCGCCTATACAGACATTGTTTGCCAATACGACGAATTTGATATCGAGGACGGGACATTGCCGTACACGGCCCACAGCAACGCCTGATCCCTTCTCGTAGTCGCGATCGAGTCGTGGCTGTGGTCGATCCGGAGCATCGTGCAGGACTATGGGCGTCCGGGGCGCAGAGGGACACCCCAAGTGTCGCGCTTCAGTCGTGAACTGTTCTAGTGCTTCGCGCACCTGCTGCGGACTCGGCGGCGGGCGCCGCACAAACCGCACTGAGACAGTTTCCAAATGCCCATCCAGCACAGGCACCCGATTGCACGCCGCAGATATTCGCAAGGGATGCGAGGCGTGCATGTCGAACGTCCTGGGTGTCGGCTGTCCCGGTAATCGGCTCGCCTTCGTCTTATCATCCGCATCGGCAACGATACCGCCAAGAATTTTGAGCACTTCCCACTGGATCTTCTCTTCTTCTCCAGAAATGTAAGGGACGACATTATCGAGAATATCAAGAGAGGGGACTCCGGGGTACCCAGCCCCTGAGATCGCTTGCATAGTTGTTACGAGGACTGCGTCGAGAGGCCCGAATGCCCGCTCAAGAGCGGCCAAAGGGACGACGACACCTGTCGTTGAGCAGTTAGCATTCGTCACTATGAAACCGCGTTGCAAAGGTGGAGTGTGCAAAGAGCGCTGGTACGGGATAACGGCGAGATGTGAAGAGTTCACGAGCGGAACGAGTAAAGGGACGTCCGGGTCCCGTCTATGATTTTTCGAATTGGAGAACACCGCGAACTCAGCCGCTCTAAACGCAGTCTCTAAATCGCCCAAATCAGACCGCTAATTCATGAATAATCCACGACTTGTGCACCAGCTTACGCACCAATATCTCCTGCAACACTTGCGTCAAGACCCGAGAATATCACAACACAATCTGCGAAATTTTGGGGCTCGCATTCTTTTACCACAATCCCTCGAACATACGAGGGGATCGGTTGTGATAACTTCCACTGTACGACTTGCTGGTATGGTTTACCGGCTGAGCGAGGCGAGGCACCCAGTGCATGCACGACGAAAAAGGGGTGGTCGCCGAGCAACGAGATGAAGCGCTGACCGACGGTTCCTGTTGCGCCGAGGACACCGACTTTTAGTTGACGCCCCTCGAGCATGTTGACTCGGAGGAGCGAGAGGGAAGAAGGTAAGTACGAGTGTATGCGGTTATGTAACCATAACGTGACTCAGACCACGGAGTCTGAATAAGAGTGGCAAGGCTGAGCATGCCTGACCGATGCTTACTGGACATTTGCTGACCACAGTCGTCACGGTGTGGGTTATTCGATAGATGATATATTTAAGACCTTGCACGGAATTCATACTCTGAAGGATACCACTGGCATTCCTTATTACAGAAAATCTCGAAGCAAAGCAAAGCACTACGAAGTGTGTCCGTCGCGCATGACTTGATTGCTCCCAATTCTCGAGAAATAGTAGTATACTCTGCAGTACTGGTACTAGTGTCTGCACTAAAAATGTGCTTTGCTTTGAAAATCTTTTGGCGATCTTCCTCTATACGGGATTTGTATAATAATGTCGTCTGAATACCGAATAATAGAACATAAGTATTTCTATCTGTAATAATCGAATCAAATTTCATTTCTGTGAAGACGCGTTTTTTGAATCGCGTTTGCAATTTTTGAACCTGACCGCCATGACCTCCGTCGCGTCAACCTCAGGCTCAGGCTCTGGCTCCATCCCAAAACAAAACGTAGACATAGAGCTACAAGCAGAAACCTTCCGTCGCCTTCATCCTCGCACATATCTAGAACGGTTTCTCAACGAGGGACTCCGTCCCGATGCACGAGAAGTCGGAGACTTTCGTGATGTCAGCGTAAACGTTGGTGAGTACGTCCAAAGCAACTCTCTGACGCGAGGAAGGGAATACAAGAACGAACTGAAGGAAAGCTATTGTTTTTCTTGATTCGACGATGATGATGTAGGCTCGATATCAACCGCTGATGGGTCGGCGCTGGTGAGACTGGGGAGTACGACAATCGTGTGCGGTGTAAAGGCAGAGATAGCAGAGCCCGAATTGGACAGCCCGGAGGACGGTTTCCTTGGTAAGTGTTTCGTCTAGCTTACAAGTACATAAATCCACTAAGTAATCGATCGTGTAACGGAACAGTACCGAACCTCGACCTCCCAGCTATCTGCTCGCCAAAATTCAAGCCCGGTCCGCCAGTCGATGAGACACAGGTGCTGTCTGAGCGTCTATACGATGCCCTCATTTCGTGCGTGCATCTCTCCACTGAGAGTTAAATCTCATTAAACTCAGAAGCTCTAGATCCGACATCCTTGATCTATCATCACTATGCATCCAACCAGGGAAGTCCGCATGGGTGTTGTATGTTGATGCGACCTGCATCAATTACGACGGCAACGTCTTCGATGCGGCTCTCCTTGCTATGATTGCCGCTCTCAAAAACAGTACGCCTCGCATGCTTAACTTTCCTACGTAATTCATGCTGATGAGGTGCACGTCCAGCTCGGCTACCAAAAGCACGATATGAAGACACGGGTCGAACGATCTGCTCTCGAAAAGAAAAATCTGCATTACAGCTGACGAAATCACCAATCGCTATCTCATTCGGCATCTTCGACTCGTACGTCTTTCGTTACACTTCTTCAGCGGAGCTAAGAGTATTTCTGAATCAATAATAGAACACACATCTTAGCGGACCCGTCTTCTTTCGAGGAGCCACTCCTTGACACCACGATCACCGTACTCGTCGATGAAAATGCCCGGCTAGTGTCCGTGCAGCAGTCCGGAGACGGAGCTTCGAGCGCACAGGACAGTATACTACATTGCATCGCAGCCGCGAAGAAACGAAGAAAAGAGCTGGCGGAAATAATTGACGGTATATGTTGATAGTAGATTAGATTACAGCAAACAAAACGTGGACGTTCTACGATACCCGAAGTATTGAAGGGACCTCATTGCGAAGGATATACTTGTGGTAAATTATTGGGAAAGATGTCAGAGAAAAAGTCTGAGTATCGAGACGCGAAACGGATATTATGGAGCGCGCACTCGACGAGCGAGGAAGGAGTCAATCATGTGCATCATATCTCCATTGAGCTGATCTCGTTCGTCGGGCAACCATTCGCCATTGCTCACGCAAAGCACCTTCATTCGCTCGTGGTACTTGAGGTCCGTGAGTAGTTTCGGAGTGATGAGGAAGTACTGCCCGCTGTCCGGCTGGCAAGTCACCTCGACAAGCGAATTGTGTACAGCACGTTCGTATTGCGCGTCCATACCCTGTTGTGATTCGTTAGTTAGATATGCCTTCCAGTCACAGGAGAGAACCTTACCTGATTGATCTCATCCACAAGCGAGAAGGGCGCGCGGGCTAGCTCTGTCAAGCTCATGAGGTACATTATAGTCGTGAGAGCTCGTTCCTGCAAATAAAATTTAATTGCTAGAAAATCACTCCGTTGACAAGATACTTACGCCTCCAGATTGACGCTGTCCAGTCAGAAGCTGGAGATTTTCGCTATTTCGAAACTTCACCAGAATGTCGATGGTCCATTGCGAATAATCATCAGGATGCTCCCCGATTCTAATCTCGCCAGCACAGTTGACGCCTTAGAGGTAGCAAGAGTCAGAAACGTCGTCACTACTAGAACTTCATAGCTCACGATCAAATGCAGAGGAGAACTTTTCGTTGATGTTGCTGACAAGCTCCTGAAGGGCAGGTAGCCACTTGTTCCTCGTTTTTTGAGTTTTTCGTTCAAGATCTGACTTCCTCTTCTCCTTGTTCTCGAGAGCACGTGTCTTTAGTTCTATCTTCAAACCCGAAGCGTCAGTTGATTAAGAATGGTTAATGACGGGGTCAAATACCTGGCGCTGTCTTGACTCATACATCTCGATGACACCTGCGTTTGTCGAAAGATTGAGTTCCAGCTGCGCCCTCAAGTTCGCAAGGTCTTGTTGGATATCATCGATGTTCATCTTTGCAATCTCATTCTCCTACAGAATGGGTAAAAGCTTCTGGAATATTATCGAATATACGTACCTGGTCCATCTGGACAAAGGTTTGCTGAATCTCTTCGTCGATCTCCGCAAGTTTTGCCTTGCTAGCTGCGAGTTTCGCTTTAGTCGTCGCCTTCATCTCGTTATACTCCTGAGTGACTGAATAGACTTTCAGAAAGTCGCCGAGAGCAACAATAAGTCAAACGTACTGGCATTATAATCTTGCATGGCAGTCTGATATTCGGTATCATGCGTTCGGATAAGCTCTTCCAAAGAGTCGATATTAGCCTGGATCTGCATAAATCGCAATGCGGCTAATGCCGCGGTTTTATTATCTTCCATGGAGGCTCTTGTGAGATCCTGTAGAACGAATTGTGATCAGCTTTGAAGTGAAATAAAGAGTGAGGATGCACGTACCTTCAGCCGCCTTACAATGCCCAACCGCTCACGACCAAAATCAAGACCCCTTCTACGCAATTCAGACCTCCTCTCATCAAGAGACGGGGCATTTTCCTCCTCGTGCAGCTGTCTCTGCTTCTCGTCTGTAATTCTGGTCAGTTTCCAAATAGAAGAAGCCGGAACATGGCAGACCTAATTTGAGTTGTAACGTGTGCAACCTCCGTTGTGCATCATATACGGCTTTCTTTCGTGCCTCAATCGCAGCTTTATCGGACTTGATGACTTGGACGCGTCCCTCAGCTTTCTTTATATCTTGACTTATCCGCTCAATCTCTCTCTCGGTCTCTTGCTTCTCCAGATTCGCTTGCTGAATATCGTCTTGAAGCCGGCGCTTCTTTTCCTGATCAACTACAATGGCATAAAATAATTCCTAGAGCATTCGGTCACATCAACGAAGAAACGTACTCGGAGCAGTTCTGAAGCATTTCGGTGCGGCTATATCCCTTGTGTTATTAAACGGCTTTCTGCTACCGTATCGCGATCGCGTGACCATTGATAAGACATTGCCCGCAACGAAGCTCCCTGCCCCGGGCTGGCCATTCGGTAGGTCGCGCGATATCGCGTTCATTGCACTTGCCATGTCTATTTTGGAACTGTTAAGACCGATAGCCTAAATTATTGGACGTTAGAAACTCTTATGCACCGCGTTTCGATCGACCTTACAAAACGATGTAACTTTATTTCATCTTGCAAGAACCAACGCATACCCTCCGGATAGTTCACCAGGTTCATGGCGTAGTCATCAAAGCCTTGATGATGCAACTAACGGCGGTTTAGTCATCGAACTTCTGAGAAGCAAAAGACAAACCTCATCCAAAGTCATCGGTTCGCGCATCAGCCGATTGTCATTACGAGGGCGGAACCAGGTGGCAACTTTGACTCGTTTACCAATGGCGGCATCAGAGTCGATGACGAGGCGGTTAAAGAGTTTATGGTCCTCCTCGCATTGAAATACAAACGTCTGGAGCGATTGATCATGATTTGTCCGTACTGAAATTGACTAGAACTGACGGACCTTTAATTGACCAGGATTAAACCCTGCTTCAACAGCTGCAGAATACTTCGGATCTTTCACTTGTACGGAGAGCGCTGCTGGCTCAATAACTTCCTCTTTGAAACGATGCTTGTTTTCCCGCAACCATATGACGACCTGTGCTGCATCGGCGTCGAAATTACGGAAGTCATATAGTTTCCGGAGCGAAACGTCATCCAGCTTTTTCAGACTATACTTCATCAGGGCGTTTTGACTGAATGAGACCAGAAGAGACGTACTCCTCATGATATCTCTTCAGCTTTACATCTATATGGGCAGATGTATCGATATGCGGTTTGATAGTTCCTTCTAAGTGAAACTTTGCCATTTCCGCAGCATTCAGCTCCTTTTCATTTGCTTTCTATTCGCGGAAGTCAGCGCTGCGTGATTCGAAGGAACATTAAGCCAGATTCCTACAAAATCCACGTTGATGGTTTCCATATTCTCAATTTCCGGGGGATGAGCAAGCTCATGTTCCATTTTATGAATGTCCTCCTTCAACTTCTCAATGAGATTTCGGCGCCTTTTCTCCTGGTTTCTTAATTGGGTGAGTTCGTCGGCGATCTTATCGCTATCCGTTTGCTTCAGAACATTCGTAAGTAATAAAGGCTGCTAACGACGAGTAAAAGCAGACAGTACCAGGTCTTCACACTTCGTCCATAAAGGCTTCATGGCGTCGAACTTCCTCTTGGCAGCGGTTTTGCATTTCTCCCTTTCCCGATCTGCGGCAATCTTGCTCTCAGATAGCTGTCTACATAAATGGGCTACATCAACAAAGACGAAGAGAAGAAAAGGAGGAAGAAACGCACTCTTTGAAGTCAAGCACGGGTTTGCTCCTCTCTTTGAGTTCCAGTGCCTTCTGATGCAGCTCCTCGCGCCTTATTTTCAGAGTATTGTACTCATCCCGTGCATCAAGATACTCCTTGCAGGGTAGGATGACCTCGAGTAGCTCAATTTCCCTTTCAATCTTTCGACGATTCTTGTATGCAGATACCTCCTTCTCTAGGCTAGCATTTCGTTGCTCTAAAGTTTCAACTTCTTTTCGTTCCACAGCACAACTCTGAAAGAAGCGTAAGGATACATAACACAGCAGGGATAATCAAACCTACTGAAGACAGCTCCTTGAGATCCTTTCCCGCATCGATCAGCTCATCGTGCCATTTCAGCAACCGTTCATCCCCGGCGGCTCTCTGCGTTGCTCGCAGTAATTGCTGTGGTGACAACTGAGCAAATTCCGCGACCTTGTCTTGAGGTAAGAAGGAGCTGCAGGCCATTACGTCAGGATGCTTCAGGTGCGTGGCAATTGGCTAATTCACCAAAGATTGTTTACTTGAATACCCAGAGCTTCGACGCGAGTGCTTATCTCCTTCCCTGATGTTTGGGAGCCGTTCAAAGTAAAGCTTTGCTGTGATGTCATAGTTGCCGATAGTGCTCTGCGAATTATGATATCTGGTTCTCCTATAGGTCCCTTAAGCTCGATCTCGATAAAACCATCCTGATTCCCGAGCTTCACGAAGCTGCCTATTTTCGTCGCTCGACCCAAGACCTGAAAGACAGTCAGACGTGGATACTACAAGAATGATTTTGACACGGACACTTGGAGGCCAATTAAGACCGAGGCAAAGGGCACATGCAATCGACGACTTTCCTGTTCCATTCGGGCCAAGAACCATGTTGAGGTAAGGACCGGGTCGAAACTCGACATCGTCATAAGTCAAGAAGTTATGGAGTTTGACGCGTACAACAGAGCCGCATACATAACTGAGGATTTGAGATCAGAATTATCTATGCGAGACTAGGTTGACGCGCTTACCCGTCTTTGTCTCGCTGAAGGACAGTAGGTCGCCTGGATCTTCGCTCGTCCTTCACTGCGACGGACTCGCCATCATCATTAACGCGTGCACGTTTCTTTCCCTTTGGTGAAGTATTCTCATTCTCATCCTCCCCTTCCTCTTCCTCTCCTATATCAGCTTCATTCTCTTCCTGGTGCAGGTCGTCCACTTGGTCCTCACTCCGATCATCTACGACTCGATCATTGTGTCCATTGGTCGATCGCCTCCCGGTTTTCGATTTCAGAGGCCGTTCATCTATAGTTTGTGATGATTTGTCGGATTCCGTGTCTGGCCTGCGCACCATGATGGCGGTCGGAGGAACGCGTTCACAAAAGACGCGTTTCTTCCATAATACGCGGTTCTAACTCCGATTGCTTATGTAATTTGGTCTCCTCGCGTAGATAGGGCAATGTCATCATCCAAAAGGAATGCAAGATAAATCACTTCAATCTTCCAGGAAATTTGTTCATATGGTTCAAAACACCTTTAAAATCTGACTTGGATACCGACTGATCATTCCTGAAATCGTATCGCAATCTACTGTCTAAAATAGTATCATTTTGCAACACAATACCTCACTCTTACAGCATGCAGATCCTTCGATTAGTGTTGATCCTTCAAATATGATCGCAGAAGCGAAAGCGCTTTGGATCTATGGGAGATCTTATTTTTCTCCTCCTTGCTCATTTCTGCGTATCTAGAAAAGACGAACGTTCGAACACTAACTGAATGATATAAATTGGAACTTTGCTCACGTTTTTCCAGCTCCCTCCGCCTCGAAGGCGCAGTCCCAGCCGAAGTCCTGAGGTCCTCGGGGAAGGACAATCTTTCCGTATGTCTTGCCTTCGAAAAGTATGGGTTCTGTGCCTGGACCAGCACTGTATGCGAAAGTGCATACGGCATAGGCTTCTGTTGTAGGAAAGCCTTCCAGAAGCGTGCTTAGACCTATTATACTCAAATGCGCTGGTAAGTATGGAATGAAACAACAAAACAGACGAACCTACCCGCAGGACCGAGAGCCTTTAGGAAATGCTTGATATATGGGCCAGGTAAATCGTTCATAGCTTTGAAGCAAAGTGCAACGTCCTCGGTGATACAAGGTCCGCCGACCTTTACATCGTCAATAAGAAATAAATCGAAATATTTGGTCTGATATTTACCAGCTCCGCTGCGCGACGGCATTTTTCCCGTGCGACTTCCTGGGTTGTTCCTTGTAATTCGGGCACTGCCAGTGCATCGAAATGATCAATCTTGTAAGAATCCAGTCATGATTGAATCCCTTTCACCATCCAGATCTCTTGACTCTATTTCTATCGGAGAAAACTCGTTTGAGCCGTCAGATAATATTGCCCGAACCTCCTTGAGTTTATTCGCATTTCCAGTGACGAAAACTACAATTCGAAGAAAGATTATGTAGACTACAGCAAAGGAGATATTCAAAGGAACTTACCTAACGTTCTTTTTGCCATACTGATGGGATAGTGTGGATGCTAATAAAGGGAATTCAGGTTTGAATGGACCCGGCCAGTATATATAATAATCAGAAATAGAGTTCAAAAATTCTGACTCATGAAAGGAAATTGTCGCGAGTGACTCGGAGGTGACATGCGTGTCGAACATGTTCTTTCTTCTCACTGTGTGTGGGGAAGATGTTCGCTCATTTCGCTGCAAGAACTTGACTTGAACGATACTGCTTTACAACAACTCGCATTTTGGTGACCATATGTTTTTTCTTGTCGGTCGAGGAAATCGATGAAACACTAGTAGATGAGCCATGCATGATGAAGAAATGCAGGTTCCCGTAGTAATTCATCAGTGTCAGATAGGCTCTACGAAGCAATTCGGTCATTCCGTCACGGTATGAGACGTTATCTGCGAACTATGTTCTGTTCCATGTAATCAAGGTGCGAACGATCATGTAATCGGAAATTTTCTTTGACAAGCGAGTTATACTCTTACTCTTCTACAACACAAGGTTTCCGATCCGAGAAAGTACTCCTGTTTGTGTCGTGATTTCCCGTCGCGTATCCATTTGGACGATCGGGCCAGGCAATTGGTGCTTTCTGAAGTGTCCATTTGTGCAGTGGAAGATCCAGTTTCATCGGAACAGAAGCTGGAATTTGTTTCTCATCAACCCCATGACCTTGATGGACTCTCTCGATCTGCTATGCTTCTAAACTTTCAATCACGGCGCACCTTTCTTGCGATGACTATTACGTCTACTCTGCACAAGCAACAACAGTTATCACAAGCAATTGTTTTGAAGCGGCTTTCCCACTGGTGTGCTCGAACAAATTTCACTGGCTATGTGATTTCCTCAATTGACGAGAGTTTCATGATTCTTTTCTGGGGGTTCTCAATAGAATATCTTCAGAAGCACATAGTGAAGAAGAATCCCTCGTTCTCGTGCTTCTCAGGTCTATTTCTGTTAGCATTTGAAGTCAGCCACAAAGCAAATTGCGCCGCATTTCTGAGAAGTTCTCCCGCGCTCGATCATGATCGTCGGAGCAGATTAGTTACCGATCCAGTTGGCCTTCTACACTTTGTAGTTTTGTTTCGGACAATCTAATACCTGATTAAGTCCTGTCTCCTCCGTCGATATCGTTCTAAATTTCATAATTATGTAATGAAGTATCTGAGGCATCACGTGCTTTACGCGTCGAACACGCGTTCCAAGCACGTGCATTGTTTCCTCATCCCGACGACAGGTTAGACGACGTGAACAGAGCCATCATGGCATCGACAAAGGACGAGTCAGCGCGCCTCATTTATGCTCCAAATGTTGTCCACAATAGTGCGCTCAGTACCGTCAAGTTTCTTGCCTCGTGCTTTGCAGGGGCCGTCGCCGGCATACTGGCGCTGGAGAACTGGCAGGGCTTCGCCTTCTTCGCAGCATCAATTCTCTTTACCACCGCATGCATCTACGTTGTTGACTGTAAGGGACGACCAGCAAAGTATATTCCCGGTGGCGTTAAGGAGTTAGCGAACCCTGGGCAAGATAACGTATTCTCGTTTGTACTGGTCTGGACACTCTTCTATGGTGAGTCGTGCTGTCCGCACAGACGATCATTGACCCCTGTTTCTTCGCAATGCTCTCGTCTGTCCTCTTGCCGTTATCATCGACTGATATTGACTTATAATTTTCAGGCATTGTGCATGGTATCTCTCTTTCCCTTGGCCATGCTTAAACACAATCACCTGATGAACTTTCTCAATGCAGTATACGATTGAGAAGGCATTCTTTGGGGTTTCATTGATAGTCGGGACAGCATTTTCGGCAACTTTGCATTGGCTAGAGACATGTATAGCAAGACTACTTCTCATGCCTGGCGCTGAAAGAACCGATCGATCGGAATATCAATTATTGTGGGTTTTGCCGACTTGTTATATGACAACAGAGGTACCGTAGTCGCAATTCTCGATCAATGCCCGATCTCTGCGCGCCAGTAGTCTTGTGCCGAAGGTTCCGAAATGAACTGCACAGTCTCGTTTCCTCATTGCCCAAGACCAAAATTGGAATCCATGTACCATCAAGGCCTCGGCGACCGACAAAAACCCTTCTAGTCACGTCTTCTGGTGCATCCCAAGCTCCGTGTTTCCGTTCGCTGCGGTCGAAGGTGAAAACTTGATACATAGAACAAGTGGGAACGACTTGTACCTTATCCGTCCTTTCCCGAAAGGAAGGCCGCGTGGATTGCCACATGGTCTTCCTGTGGCAGTGGTTACCGAAGCCCAATGAAGCAGTCCATAAACGGAGCCGGAAGCTCAGAAATGCTCATACATAAGAATGACTGAATCTCTTTCTGCACTGTTCCCATCAACTGTTTTCCCCTTTCCTGTTCTCCTGGATCCACAATGTCAGCTACTGCACAATGCGTTTTGTTTCAGTTCGGCTCCGACCCTATGAATTTTCAGTTTGAGGACTCGCAAGAACGAGTGGCTTTTACGTCGTAAGTATTCCATACCTCTCTCATCACTCGTTCAACAGAATCCCATGGAAATTCTGCTGTTCAGAGCGAAGGTACGAAACAAACGGACGACCCGCCTCGGTTCTGTGCAAACTACTCATTTCCTTGAAGGTGATACAGGTGCCGAATGTTATAGTTCAGTTGACTCGACATGACGAATGGGCTTCTCAACATCCTGGTATAATGGGTCCGCGGAACGCGTTTTTGTATTTTGGCCCGTCCAACTCACCTGGGCAAGTTGCTTATGGGAACGGTGAACGAGTTCCCATGCCGTATTACTTGCGGAAGAAGAAGGATGGAAGCAAGTGCGTTGGGGTGTTCTATTCTCGTGTTCATCAGCGTCTCATTAATTAGCGTAGTTCACGATACTTTAACGCCCAAGGAGGGAAGGAGTTTAAATGGAAGACCGTCTCTTCTCAGAGAATGGAGGTCAGTGGTATCGTGACGGATTTTTATCTCAGAACCTCATTGTTTCCCCTATCAGCTCTGTGACTCACTAAATGTATATGCCGTGTGGGAGAAAGCCCCGCCGGGTCTTGAACATGACGCTCAAATAACATTATCGGCTACCAGTCTAGTGTTCGTAACAGAGGTCTTGACCACCCTCACGCTCAATCTCGTTGCGAAACGATTGGACTTTTGGTGACCGCTGTGACAATGACATGATCTTCACTGAATGCGCCGCCGCCACTATCGCAAGCACACTATTCTTTTGTCAACGAGGAAACGAGTTTGATGTGTGTTCTTTTCCCCTTTAACTCACCTGTTCGGTCCAAAAGTGATGATTTGCACGAACCCTTCCTGCCTGTGTCTACTCTCACGCAGAACGACCTCGGCGATGTTCTAATTTCTTTGCGATATGTATACAACCGACATTTATATCATCATCATCATCTGTGTCTACACGTGCTTGAACTTTCACTGCAAGTCGTCCAATCTCCCCACAAACTCGCGTGCTTCGTCTGGGAATATGGCGCGATCACACAGGGCCGCTGCGATGATCTTTTACATGACCCAGTCCCTAAATCCGGCCCTTTCTCCCTCGAACCTTGCTTCCCGCATTTCTCGCCGCAAACACGCAACAATGCTTTACCCGAACTATTGCTTCAATTCTTCCAGTAGCTCAGCGAGTCGCGACCAATCTGGGTCATCTTCAAATGCATCTCGCGTACGTGCCATGAAAGTTCGGACGATGCTTCGCGCCTGCATTCGCCATTTTCCAGTACGGGTCAGCCCATCGTTTTCTTCCGTCTCTTTGTCTCGTTCTTCGGCCCGAGACCCGAAATTACGCAGTATGTCAACGACCTCCTCAACCTCGCTGATAGCCTCGAGCCATTTTGTCTTATCAATTGCATCGTTCTTTTCCATCTGCGCTGCTGGACTTAAGCGATATGCGTCCAGGTAGTATTTCACTGCGTCGGACCACCGCTCTTGTGACGCAAGCACTCGCGCGTATGTACGATAGATACGCTGAGAGGAGACTCTAGGGAGTATCACACGCTCGAAGAGGTCCAGGACACGTGGACGAAGGCCCTCGCCTTCGTTCGGAGACATGTTGGTGCCTGCTGGGGCCGATCCTATATTATCAGTTCCCTCAGACCCCTCGTTCGTTTTGCGGTCTGGCGCCCGTAGGACTGCATCAACAAGCCGGTCGAGAACGTCTTCATCTACGGCCTCCACTCCGACCTTTGCGGCTCGCTCTTCGACCACTCGCGCTTGCGCCCGAGCAGCCTCTGCGAACTCCCCGACATCCATCGCGACGACCATGTAATTCATCCACATCCGCCAGTTATCAAAACTGTGCTTCAATCCCATTTGGAGAGCGCGGAATGCCAGAAGCTTATTGGAAAGGGGAATTGGCCCACGTGCGCCTGTTTTTTGAGACTTGGAAGATAAATTTGTTTCAGTAACACTACAAATTATCTAGAGATGGACAATTGATATTTACCTCTTCTGTGTGATCATCCCCTTCCTTGCTCTTATCAACGGCGTCAGTAGAGTTCATATTCAGGTACACAGTTGCTAAGTTATTCCAACTTTCTCCGTCTTCATCGTCAATGGACACACAACGGGCAAATGCAACTCGTGCTTCTTCCCATCGCTCTTCGCGAACGCAGGCGCATCCTAGAATGAACCAGGGACGAGTCAGTAGCGGATTGATCGCAGTACCCCTTCTCAAGCACTCGATGGCTTTGTCAAATTCGCCATGGGAGTAGTAGTAACCGCCCATCGACCGCATCGCTCTACCAGACTTCTGTCCTGAGACCTCCCAGGCGCGCGTGTAGTGATCTACAGCATTTTGAGGTTCCAAATCCCCGAGCAAACACCAAAGCTTGGCTTCTCGAGCGGCGTCCAATACAGGACGACGGCGCTCATTGATCGCTTTCCCGCGCTGTACCACGGATTCCGACTCTTCCTTCCTACCCTCAAGGAGATCTCGTACGATAGCAATACCCTTTTCTGGGCGCTCAAGTGATTGCCAACATTTCACTGCTTCCTCCCACATTTCCAGCCGCTCGAAGATCTCCAGCGCAGAACGGACGACGCCGAGGCTAAGGAAACGCATTGCGAGCTCCCTCTCTAACTCCCACTTGCTTGGCATAGGCAAAGAGTGGATGTATAGAAGTCGCTCAGGAAGTGACGAAGCTGCGGTGGGCATCTGGTCGATGAGCGCTTGCAACTGGAGTGTGGACCGTTCAACGGTGCGAGTGCGTTCTGCCTCTAGGCGAGATCGCAGAAGAAGCGCCATTGTATGAACTGACCAATTCTGAGGGTGTGAGATGACTCGCTCGACGTAGGGCTTCATCTGTTCTGTAGTGAGCCCGTGCGCAGGAGAGGTATTCTTCACGTTCAAACATAGTGAGAGAAGAATGCATTGGTCAAGCGGATGTAACGGTGGTTGCGCCGATGGATCTAGATGGCTGAGTTTCGAACCAGGTGCCCCTGCCGAGGAGCTCGTGAACTGAGTTCTCTCGAGCAACGTATCATCGTTCAGCGCAAGAGTTTCCGGGACCACACTAGCCTCTTTTCCACCAGTTTGCAAATTTCCGGGGGAGGACGAAACGCCATCAGCGCTTCCTTCGGTCTCACCCGTGTCTTCGCCTCGCTCCGTACGACTCTCCGCGAGCAAAATGAGTTGACTAAGCTCCGTTTGCTGGAATTTCGTGCGCTTCCCGAGCGCGCCGGTCAACTCGTATTCAAGACCGGTATGGTGTGCTGCACGAACGAAGAGTTCTGCCGCTATCTTATCCTGACCGGTGCGATGGGCCAATAAACCATGTTCTAGCGATAGGCGGCCCGCCAGATCTCTATTAGATGCAATGTCTGAATAAAGAGACTCAAGGGAGTCAGTCAAGGATGATGGTACCGGAACCGCCTCGTCTAGAACGTGTTGATGTATGCGGGCCGTTCGGAGTCGCCACCACGACGCCGCTTGGCATATAGTAAATGAATAATCAAATAATATTTGAGCGAGTCGTAGAAATGTCGCCGATTTTGCTAGATGATACGCGGGCTCTCCTCCATATGCCAGCTCCGCTACAGCCTTGCGGTTCAACAGCTCTTCGGACGAAGTATCAGACGAAATCGAGTATGAATTCAGTAGAACATCGCTCGGTGTGACCTTCAAATCGGGTCCGGTCCAGTTGACTTGGAGAAAAGCATGTAAACAAGCGACGCCAGCGACAAGGCGGAGTAGTTCCCTGTCTTGCACGGATGACTGGCCCGTTTCTTGGAAACAAAACCAAGCCTCTAATGGATGTTCAAACAGTCCGTCTACTGGGAGATGGATTCTGAGTAATGTTTTTATTGGCTCCGAGGTCAACACCTCTTTCAGGTGTCCTTTGACTGTTGTCTGAGCGAGAGAATGATTAACAGAATTAGTAGTTCCAATAGCATCGTCCCATTGCCCAGTCAGAAGAGACTGTTCTATTTTGCTTAAAGACGAGGTCATTTTGAAATGGGAGTCGAAGACAAGTCACGAATCGGCATCTCTGTGCCGGAAATTTTTGATCGATCATCATTCCAAATGCGGGTGAACGAAATTTACAAACCTTCAATATATAACTCAAAACTTTCACCGCTTGGGTCGAACTCAAACGAATGAAGTGGGTATGCTATTGCGAGTAGATACACAGTGCCGAAAACAAGCGAAAACACTAGAACAAAAGAAGAGGTCGGATAAGATATCGATCGAAGCCACCGGGAAAACTCGAGGGGATACACATAGCATTGGCATGGAATATGAAACAAGTTTCGTATAACAGAGGTCCATGAAGAAAGAAGAGAAGAAAGCGAAGGAACACGTATATGCAAATTACTTAAATCCACGGCAGACAAAAAAAAAAACGAATAAGATTTGAAAAGCTCTTTGTGAACCCGATTACCAAACATGTGCAGTCACAGTTGAAGTCGATGAAGGAGGCTCCAGGGCCACGAACGGTCCTACCTGCGCACCAGTACGACCAATTGAACGCGCAAGTGCACGGCGCTTCTCCTCCCACGCACGCAGCGAGCGCAAAAGCTGGACGACCTTATCCATTCGCCCCTGTCTCACGTCATTAATGCTAACATTGCCCATCCGAATTTCATTATCCAAGAAGAAATCGAACAGTTTGAACAGGCCATCTAATCGGTCGTCGTCCGGCCCTGAAGGGAACGCGGAATCGGGAACCGGCGGCTCAGAAGGCTTCCCCTTGATCCCCTCTGCAAGTCGGAATAATGCTAGACCACCTGTGGAAGAAAGAAGCAAGGAAGTGGTTAGAGTTCAGCTTCTTTAAACCGCGTTAAGCGCATCCTTACTATATATCTGTCCACTGTTCTCTTGTACTTGAAGACTCGGCGGTAAATAGCCATTCGCCCATCGAATCAAGTCCGCAGGAGGGTTCGGCTGGTTCGGCTATATAATTTGGTCGTGTGAAGCAATACATTATCGAATGCAGATCATTAGGTAAGGAGGGGAGCTATTTAGATTCTATAGTGATTAGGAAGGGGCTGATAAGGGCCTACACTGTCAATAGGGGGCACACTCGTTCGGCGCGTTTCTCTGGCTGGTCGAGCCGGAGGTGGATTCGTGAAGATATTTGTAGCAGCTCGCGGAGTAGAAGCTTGTTCATGAGGGCTCTCCGGAAGTGGCTCGAGCGCACTGAATAGGTCGTCGCCGATGCGTGGCGCTTTGTCAGAAACTGAGTGTTTCTCGATGCCGTTCACACCATTCTCGGTTGATGGCAGTCCCATAAGAATACGCGCGTCTCTACTTGAAAGCTGATTAGGGTTTTCACGCCGCAATGCCTTCTGCGTTGCAGCCCGCTGAGTAGGTGATGGCGGTCGTGGAGATGGGTTCATGGTCTGCGCGACAGATAGCGGAATCGTAGGAATGTTACATGACGAAATGACAGGTTCTGAGAAACAAACATTATTCATTGATATCTCCTAACGAAGTGAGAACTTCACTTACTGCTATAATCCCGTCCGATAGTCGCTTTCATAAGTGCCTTCATCCATTCACGGATGGTGATCGATTCATCCGCACTAAAATAATGTGTTCGCTCGGTTTCATGAATGAGCCTGAATCCGTATTTCCCAGGATTGATGTTCTCGTCAACGATGACCTTGTAGCCGATAATGTTGATATAGCCCTTGATCCTTGTTTCCTGTTCCAATTATAAGCAATGATAACTTCTGACCCCGGATCACTCCGAGTACTAACCACTTTGCTGTTATTCCGCAGGTAATACAGATGCGGACCCTTAAGCACGAAATATCGCAACTTCCATGTATTATAATGCTCGCCCTTCTTGCGCAACCACCCGTTATGATCTGGCGTACCGATCTGCTCCAATACGCTCTGTCCAGCTTTCAGAGGTTGCGATATGCCAGGTACAGCAGGCAAATCCGTGATATTGGAGGTTGTGCGTTTTCGCAATACTCGCGGATCTACGCCTTCCTTCTCATCCGTCTTGCGGGGTGAGCCAGATTCGACTGTCGATTGGGACTTCGTGCTTGCCTTGCGGCTTCCACTACCCAGGTACAATCTAGACAGGCTACGAGAATGTTTCTCGGTTAGCAAGTCATCATGAGCATACCTAGGCCAATATAAATCAATCATGATTCGTTTCTGAAAAGAACATTACCCACGAAGTCATGCGAGGAGGCGGCTTTCTTGACCGACTCAAAGAGAGACTACCACCGAACAAGCTCAGTCGGTCCGAAGTCTTTGATGCATCAACAGAGCGCTTGCGCCGCTGAGGGAACTTGACACTCCCATCTTCCGCCGAACCACGCTTCGTCGATGGGCTTCCCGGCGTACTCGTTGAGAGCGACACTGGTGTCGTGGGTCCCAAATCACGCTGCTGCTCCTTTGAGTTGCGGCTTCCGTTCTCCTTTTGGTCAGAGTTTGCGGAGCCTGTTGATCGACCGAACAATCTGCGGCGTCTACTTCGCGACTCGATGGCATGAGCAGACTCGGTCTATAAATGACAGAGTCAGCAGATAATAAACTCAAATATTAGATGATGACGCACATCACTCAATGCCGCACGCTCTTCCTTGGACTCTTGGGCAGACTTTGGAGATAATGTCGGCGTTTTGGACTTCCCGTTGAGCGAGGGTTCACTTGGCGATAAGTTTAAGTATGCCGGTCGATTCTTCTAAAGAAATGGTCAGATCGATTCATTGGAACAAACAAACCGCGTACAACTTTCTGAGGTTCAAGGTGCTCCGCTGATCCGACAGCAACACCAATGCCCAGGCCTAGACCCGTGCCATCAACCGTCGAGTTGTTAGCAGTAGTCGAGTCAGGCTCCTGATCATGATCGGTCTCACTAACACGCATCGAGGAACCAGGGTCCGAGTCTCTTCGCATATTACCGAAAGCTGGCGTTCCCGCTAGATCGCCCGTGTGCGGTGGACTTTCCGGACTAAGCATCGCCGTCATTGGCATTGGGCTACGTAGAGAATGGTGCGCTGATCCAGGAACAGAAACACTCTGGGATGCAGTGCGTTGATGAGTATGCATGTGTGATGGTGCCGACTGGACAGAAGACATTGTAGATGGTGGTCGCTTCAGCTCTGTAATCTCCTTCATGATTCGCGTGCGCTTGCCGAATGCATGAATCTCAAGCTCTGTCTTAAGCACATTCTGATCAAGCTCAAGCAAGACATCTCCTGATATTTCGTGCTCTAATAGCAGGCAAAATGTAAATCATTTAGGACAAATTGAAAAAGGATCGGCACAATACTCACCTATGAATTTATCAGTCACACTACTGTCAAATCCTTTACTCTTCGCCCATTCTACTACGTCATCCACAGACCATTCAGATGATGGGACAGTAGTCCATCTCGCCGCCTGATTCATTGTTGCGCCCTTCTGAGACGCTGGTGGCGAAGGCAAGGCCGTTTGAGTACTCGAGCTTTTTGTTTCAGGCTCTACGATTGGTGGTACCGGTGGAGAAGGCGACTTGCCCACAATTCGCTTTTTCCAGAAAGGCAAAGAATGAGATACACGACAAGATTTGCATGAAGAGTAAACTCACTTGTGTGGTATCGGCGTTGCTGTCCAGATGGGGTTTATCAGTGGCAATAACGGGCGTTTGGGGACGTCCGGATGCCTCAGTCGGGAAATGAGTCGGAGTCGGGGTCGGGAACGAGATCTGTCGTGCGGTCTCCGGAGGCTGTACTTCCAGCTCTTGCGATTCCTCAGGCTTGCTAAAGTTATTAGACGGCACCTGTTTCGGAGAATGCGCAGCAGCTTTGGGAGTGACGGGTTGCTCAATGGCCCGCTGCCTCACGGAATCAACGTCATCTTCCTCCTCCTCTGAGATGTGATCATGGTTTCGGCGCGGGAAGAGCGTGTTCGTCGTAGGTCCATGATCGAAATCTTCTTCCTCGTCCTCACTTTCATCGCTCATCTCAAATTGGAGGGGGGGTTCCGATATTTGCTCAATAAGAGGTGGTGCGTGACGCTTCAGCTCAGCATCATAAGCCTCTTGCTCCTGTCTCAGAAGTTCCTGTTGCTTCCGCGCTTTCTCTGCAAGGTTGCTGCGTGCGCCCTTGTGCCATGCCTCGCCATTTTCGCCACCCGCCTCTGTGTCTGTGTCGCGGTCGGTATCGGTATGAGTGCTTGCAAAGCTAAAGCTGCCGTTCCCGTCCCGGTCATTGCGCCCGAGCTGCTCGATTGCTTCTTGCACGTCTGTCATCGTGGCCCTCATTACCCCATGGCCCTCATCCTTTTTCTCGGGGTCAGGGGTGGGAGCAGTGTCCTCTGCTTCTTCATTCAGGGTGTGCAAAGATGCAGGAGTAACGGCACCTTTCGAATCATGTCCATTAGTCTGTGGCGCTGCTGGGTTCTGAACAACAGCAGGATCGGATGTTGTGTATGTTTGAGGGAACAAGCCAACTTTGCCGAAGAGGTTTCTACCCTGAATATGACGAAGACATTTGTGTGAGATCGAGAAAATGAAGGAGGGCATTTGAGAGTAGGGTGTAGAAGAGACAGACCTGCCACCATCCATCGCCGTAGAGCTCATCCTTCTCAATCACCTCAATGCGGTCGCCCGCACTAAAGGATATTTCATCCTCGTTCTCCGGAACAAAATCGTGCAGTGCATATACGTATTCTGGCATCGTGCCCACGGCTTTCGCCTAGTTAATGACGTGAGTCCAAATTACGGAGTGCCCAAGACTCAAGGCCTGAAACCTGATCCGTCTAAGAGTTATGAGTCTGTAAAATCAAGAAAACCGGACAGAGGACGGAGATGCCGTCTTGATGTCGCTCAACGGCCGTCGTCACCGTCGTCGACAGCGTCGAAGACGAAGCCGCAGGATGAGAACTGTGCTCTATAAGTATCGCGTGGAATTTGTGCCTGCTAAGAGCGTGATTGTGAGAGGATTGACGAGATTGACCCCCTCGTGTTTTGTTTGAGTAGTATCGCACGTTGCTCAACGAAGAGCGTCACGCACGACAAAAGCTAGGAGCTCGACGTCGGCGATGTTGAAGAAGGTGGTTACTTGCAAGAAGAAGTGGGTTGTCGGGATTCCGTAGAGAGATATCCGAGGCAGACTACTGGACAAGTGGCGTGAGATTATGCTGACTTTATATGGCTTTTCTAATTGGTACAACAATTAAACTTACGCCTTACGCCTCATTTATTGTCTACGCAACAAAATAGACTGACGGGAAACAATCCATAATATAAGAGCACTATGATCTCTCCATCTATTTGCAGATCACTCTACTCAACCCTTCTCCCGAAGCGTGGAAGCCGTATCCATATTAATGAATTCAGCATTAAAGGATCCCCTTTTTTATCGACAGGTTCGATGTGCAGCAATCCTAAAAGATCCCAACGGTGCATCATTGACATGAGACAATCGTCCCTATTTCCGACGAGACACGAGACACGGAAAGTCCACCGCGACGATTGCAAGCGGCGTTACTCTGGCGCCACGTCCTGTGAAGCTGCGTCCATACAACTTACTTGAATTGACATTTGCTATGGACGTTGAGTCGTTGACTCGGAAGGTTTCCAAGTATCCAAACACGGAGTACACGGTTGGTTGAAATAGATTCATTCGAGGTGCACAAATGTAGGCTATCAATGATCCTGGGTCTGGTCTACTAAATCTCCTCTATGCCGTTTCCGAGTAGTAAATATATTCTCAATCCAGAGCAGACAGAAATTCCCTTCAGACAAAATTTTCTTTTTGGTAGTTAGTTGCTTATAGTTATTTTGGTCTGAGTCTCGCTTACATCATCAAGTTATCGTTCGTCAATCGCCGGATCGACGCCAACAAGTTACCCGCATAGATCTAACTCACTTCTGACTTAACCCATTCGCTGCGTCAGCACCCATACGCCCTTATACGCTCCTTCACGTCGCCCCCGACAAGCAATCTCATCTCTTTTGTCATCAATACTTGGCTGTCCGGCGCGTCGTTGATTGACGAACAAGAAATAGAGCAACTATGAAGATTAAAGTCAAGGTGAATGAATGACGCGTTCGTGGCGCTTTCTAAGACGTGCTAACGTACTTGTTATGTGCTTGTCTGGGGCGCTGGTGACTGTGGTATAGACATTGACAGGACGAGAGGTGCGTAATTTAATCCATCCATGTTGATTAGTATGCTAACTCGGTGGCTCGCTTATCGACATAGATCGAGCTCGAGATTGACCCGGAGGACCAGGTATGCTGTCGTCTAAATCTTGCCTATGGCGTGCGTTCGCATCGTGTGCTCATGTTGATACGAAACTCGCAAAATAGGTCAGCCGTATAAAGGAGAAGGTCGAAGAGCAATCTGGTGTACCTCCTCAGCAACAACGTCTTATCCACAGTGGCCGACAAATGTGCGTGGCTGATATCTATCTATGTGACTCAATTCTGATTCCTCTTACCTTATGATCTTCCGTTATACCTTTCCATCATTCATACATGCGATGATGATATGATACGATCCTACAGGCAGGACGACAAGACCGCGGCAGAAGTAGGCGTCAAACCAGGCGATGTCCTTCACCTGGTTCTCGCTCTCCGTGGTGGCCGCTAATGCGATATCAATATCTCCTCATTTTACGTCGATCGATCTGGGTTTGAGGATGTTGTTATGCACGATGTACATGTCAATTTCAAGGAAATAATGTGCGATCTACCATTTAGAACTTCGTTGGCGCTGTTACGCAACGGAATGCAGTGCAGATACGATTGTATCTTTATCCCTTTTGCAGAATGTATATCTCAAACTCAAAGACTATAAATTCTGTATACGGAAGACATTAAGCTGAAGGCGTCCATTAACTTCGTCGGTGCGCACAAAGATCTGGGTTACTTATTCTTCTATGTAATAACAATATGTATACTAAATGTTTTCACAACTCGTCTGAAACATGACCGATTAAACTTCCCACCTACGCCTGTAACTGATATTGCAGGGATCCTTTGGAAGAACGATCAAAGTCTGAGCAGATGTCAGCTATGTTACAGAATCGATTGACAAAACAAAGGGAATGAGCATACATGGTAGTTGACCTCCGGGAACGGAATGTCCAGACGTAGTTCAAGCTTGCGTACGATCGTCGAGAGGAGCATCCCCAGTTGAAGGTACGCGAACTGAAGTGATAATCAGTAAAGTCCGATTCAAATCAAATGAGGATTCCCACCTGTTCGCCAATGCACCGATGCCTACCCGCACCAAACGGTTGATACGGGCTATCAGTGCCTTTGCTAACCGCACCAAATCCATAATCCACCTTCTCGCCATTAACGTCTTCATACGCCTTATATGCCTGTGCAGCGACACCGTCCTTCTCAAGCCACCTATACGGGTCCCATTTATCCGCGTTAGGCCAGATCTTGGGATCGCGCTGACTCAGTGCCGCGCACGCAAGGGCGTAGTGACCCTTGGGTACGACGTATGGTCGACTCGCAACCGTGGATCTGGGAGAGGAGAGCGAGGAGGGGACGGGTACATCCTGCGTGACCTTTCGGAAGATGCTGTGGATCGGAGAATGAAGACGCAGCGTCTCGCGGATGACGGCATCCAGCAAGGGAAGAGCACGCAGCTCTTCGTAAGACACGGTACGGAAGACACCTGGTTCACCGGTGCCGAAGCGCTCTACCTGTTCTTCGTACAGTGCCGTGCTATATTTTGATATCAGTTTACAAAAAAAAATCAGAATCGACGCATCGAAGAAACACGCACCCGATGTCAGGATGCTCAGCAATGCGCAGCAACGCCCAGGTACCCGTAGCCGCACTAGTGTGCTGCCCGGCCATGAGGAGAGCAATCAATATGTGGGCGATTTCGTGTTCAGGAATCTGATGACCGTCCTTATACTTTTGTGTAAGTAAAGCTGCTATCATATCATGGCTGTTCTATAATCATTCGTAAGTACCTGAGCAATCCGGACGAAGCAAGACGGAAAGGCTACCTACATCATCGGAGAAGCTCATCCCAGCTCGTCTTTTGCGAATCATCTCGCGATAAAAGTCGCTCATCGCCTTATGTGCCCTATCTCTCTTCCTGTAACTCTCAAGCGGCAAATTCGGAAACAAAAAGTTCAGCGGTCTAAAGCCTCCATCCAAATCTGCGTATCTCTGCGCGAACGTCTTATCCAGGCTTGCGCGGACGTCTTTACCCTGAAGCGTGCGCGACGCAGTGAGGATCGTAATCTCGCTGATAGTATTTAGCGGGTGAAACTGTCCCCATTCGCCGCGCTCGTCGCCGAGTTGATAAATTCGGAACGCTGGGTCATTCTCTATGAACGAGTTTATCTCTTCTTCCATCATCTTAACGTATGCACGGAAGTTTTCTGTTGTCAGTCCAGATTTGATGAATCGCTTTTGTTCCATAAAGACCGAGTTGGGAACGTCGTATACTACATCTTTTCCGAAGACTGGTGTCGTGAAGTGCTAAGGGTCAAGATGCACGTTGACGTTAATCAAGTGGTGATACTGTCAGAAAGAGAGAAAACAAACGCGATTAGCATCCTCTGCGTTCATCTGCGAGTGCCGTCCACCCAGGATGAAGTTGTTCCCCTTCGGACCCAGCGCGACAGTCACTTTCCTTCCGAGTAGGATGAAAGTGAATACGTTCCCGTACTGATGGACAATCATGAATTTCAATGAGACGGCCCTCCTAGTACATGCTTATCTCACCTTTTTCTGACATTTCCTGAAGAAGGCAATTGGATCGTTTCCATACTCGATAGCAGAGCCAATAAAAGGAAGCCAGTGAAATACTACTGGCGGATGGGTTGGGTCTCCCGGGAACAGCTATACAATCGGAATCAGGTATTTCTTGAGCGATGGAATTTCTAAATACGTACCAATTGAAAGAACACCGTCAGGAGAATGATCGATAGAGGCACTGCTGCTACAGCGAGACCCAAGTTGGTGTAACCATATTGAGCTATCAGGGTATCCAGCCGGGCAAGAAGTGGATCCAGATGCGTCTTGACATTTTGTGACACCTCTCGCAAGTGCTGCGACCAAGATGCAAAGTCGATTGCTTTGAGAGAAGAGAAAAATGTCTCGTCGGGAGACATATCGAAGACCACGGAGAAACTCACGAGAGGGAATAGATGAAAAGCGTCTATATACACATTCCGTTTAATCTCGAGATTTTAGAAATGAGGTGCTTTCTACAGGTGGAACGACATTGATTGAAAATCGTACGACGGGCCCGCACAAGAGCCGGAAATACTCGGGAACAGAGTGTTGCATTTTTATAAAGTCAAATCAAATTTCGCCTTCAACGATTGAATCTGAAGCCATTTGGAGTCTGTCCCGATGGATGGAAGAACGAGAAGGAAGCCGAGATTTCCTATGAAGGGAACATGACCCGGACGCGCCTTCTACCAGACAATTTCCACAGATGAAATCCGGACAGAGATATCTGCACGTACCATCTTCTTTTACCATAAGAAGTGCCTCAGACTGGTGTTTTTTTCTTCACTTCAAAACTGATCAAGCTTTAAGTTGATACACAGTGCCGTTTGAAAGGATGCCAACGGAGCCAATAGTAGAGGGCTCGGAAGTTCGGGAGCCCCAGGCTTGGGATGGTAATTCGATAGTGTGAGAAAATGTTTGTTGATATCTGTTGACGTGTCGCGACGCGACGCGTCTTGTTCCTCTGTTCCTGCTCTCTCCCACGACTTTGATACACGAGTCAGCATGGCGGCATATCGATGGCGCAGCGACGCACGTTTCTGCAATTGCAGATCACCGCGTTTCCGAGCGAGTTTCTCTATGCAGTTATTTGGGAGCTGACGAACACAGTTCCCTTCTTGATTTCACCTTTTCTTCCTCATGAAGAGGAAACGACTCAGCCCCGACCAGCATATTGACGACGACAGTCGTTGCTCGGAGCTCATCGAGGAAAACGGCCGGAGCGCGTCTTTTGATGAAAGCAATCTATCGTCGCCGGAAGAATCTAGCTATGATTCCGACTTTGATTCCCTTTTTGACGAGGAAGACAGTGGATCTCCGTCGTGCCAACCTTTCATTGGCGTCGCAGATGTCGGTCAGAGCATACGACCAGCTCGACAACTAGCGCCTCCGATACCCGGAATGCACTTCAACTCAACCGTTCTGATACCAGTCGACATCGCGGAACAATTGTGGAGGGATTGCATGAGGACGTATTTCCGCGATGGAGATGTCAATCAAGTCATGCTGTTCGAACGCGCTAGGAGTCCCGAGTCCATTGGATCTAGCTCAGTGTCTACCGGAAAGCCTGAGGAGAGTCTCTTTGCGACAAGCAGACTGCCAGAATTCCTTCTCGACTTACTCGACATTCTGAAGAGGCTGCTGAAGGACGTACTACCATTCGACGTGCACACGCTACTATTTCCTCCGGACAGCGAGAGCCATCAAGCAAGGCAAGCGATCTTGAATCACTACATGCAGGGCGAAGGCATTACACCCCATGTTGATCTGTTGAATCGTTACGGAGACGGGATCATTGGCGTCAGCCTTCACAGCGGGACAGTTATGGACTTTTCAAAAATGTCGAATAGTGATGCCCAGCCTACTCTACTCAATGGATCGGCTAGAGATTTGCGAGATCGTGCACGCGAGTCATATAGCGTGTATCTCCCGGAACGTAGTGTTTTCATCCTTACAGGAGAGGCCAGATACAAATGGACGCATGGAATAGCCCGACGTAGTGAGGACCTGGTCGAGAGTCTTGACGGTGAATTAGTCCGGCTGATACCACGAGGCGAGCGACTAAGCATAACCTTTCGTTGGCTACTTCCTGGAGCAGACATTGTGGGCGATTGATGTTCGACTCTACGACCATTCTATGTTGTTGCTAGGTTGTGTTGGGCCGTTCTAAAGTTTGTTACTTCCTTCGCTGTTGTCGCAATGCTATTCAAGTTTAAAAACATTCAACCATGGGAGGAACTTATTTTGAGACATGATACACATTTACACAACTTCGGATGGAATTCATTTCTCCAATAAAGCAACTATGGGGACTTGTGTCGAAATTGATGAACACAGAACAGAGTCTCCGACTGGTGTTTGCATTATCGTGAGAAAGATATGCGTGTTCATATAAGGTAGCCAACAAACGTGGGCAAAATAGAACACCATTCAACACCACCAACAATCTCTTCCGTATATTGCGAGCATCTTAGAGATACCACTTGAGCACTCATTGTACCCGGAAATTCCGTGCGTTGGGAAATTGGAACGAACCAGATTCTGAGTCGGACGGATTGGATTCGTTGACAAGCCTGCAAGCAACATGGACTATGATGACGTAGAAATTGAAGAGATTTTGCGTCAGTATCTCGGACCGCTGGAATCAGTGAAGTCTATTCTTGTTGTTCATGCTATCTCTTCTCTCGAGCACGAAACTACGGCCATGCTAGTCGACGAGAACGTTATTCACATCCTTGCAGTGGTATCAAGTACCGACAGTATCGAGGAAGAAGGCAGGTACTCGCCACATTGTTCCAAAGTTTGATCTTCTCAAACTCATCCTCGTGACAGTGTCTTCATTTTCAGACCTGTTTCGGTCTCTCATCAGCCCGAGTCGGACGTCTTGACCAATTACCAGCTACGCGCAACACTCCCTCTGACGAATGACTTGGTTATATCCATGGCACAATCAAGATCTCATTCGGGTACAATCGATCTGCGCTCTGGAAAAAATGCTCCGATCGTCAAACCATGTACGTTTTGTCTCAGCCAGACTGTTTGAAACTGACATGTAGGTCCTCAGTGTTCACTCTGACTTTAAGTTACGGAGATCGGAAATGGACATTTTCTACAGATTCTTCAGAAAATCTTCGAATTTTCGTAGCTGAATGTCGACGGCTTATCAATATCGCAAGTTCATCTTCTCATGTGGACTTTCGGTGGTTAAATAAGTACCAGTCTCATCGTCAACTGCAAGGTTAGACACTTCCTAGAGACTTTCTAACCTTCCGCGATAACATAAGGCATTCAGTACCTACCTTGTTTCCTAGACCAGATCTCCGCAAGGTCAGAAAGCCTTCGCATTTGGACTTGTCAGCAGCTGTAGCAGGACAGCCCGGTGACGAAAACGCCGACTTGCTTTTGATAATCGATGACTGGCTTCGGTCTCATGTCGAGGAGGATAATGACATATTCGTTGAAGAGCACCCCATTCGGTAAGACTCAACCGTAAGAATGGTGGTATATGTTCAGCATATTGATGAACCTCAGCGTCCGACTAGGAACGTTCAACGTCAATGGGAAGACGCCGTCTCAAGACCTCGCCCCCTGGATCCGCCCACAACACAGCAAGCAAGCTGAGAAATTATTCCTTCCTCCCCTGAAGACGATTTCACCCATCTCTTTGTCATCTTTCACCGCTTCTGACTACCTATCTGCTCAATCCTCGACTTCCGGTGATGAACTTCCACTTTGTGACCCAGACGGTGATCCAGATATATACGTCCTCGGATTTCAAGAACTAGATCTATCTACTGAGGCTCTTCTGATAAGTTATAATACGGTTCGAGAAGACATGTGGGTTGAGGCAATATTCGCTGCTCTTGGTGAAGTACGAGGCGAATATACAAAGGTATGCATTGCAAGCTGTCTTTTAGTCATGGGCTAATTTGTCTCTGCTTTCAGTTGATTTCAAAGCAACTTGTCGGCATGCTCGTCATATGCATTGTCAAGAACGAGCTTGTGAAGGATATAACAGACATTAGGACCTCTGCTATAGGAACAGGGCTGATGGGTGTGATGGTCAGTGTCATAAAGCGATCTCTTTTTATACTATATCGATTACGCTCCGCAGGGCAACAAAGGTGCTGTTGCATTGAGGCTCACGGTGCATTCGACGGTTGTGACCTTCGTCAACGCGCATCTTGCGGCCTTCGATGAGTATACAGACCGACGCAATGCCGATTTTCATGATTTGTCGCGGCGCCTTGCATTTGTATCTCCTGCAGGAACTCCGACATCAGAAGAGACGATGGATCAGTCAGCTGAATCTATCTTTCAGAGTGATATACTGTTCTGGATGGTAACAATTCCATTATCGTGCCATCCAGTGATGACTGACTATCACATTATAGGGAGGTCAGCTTTGCCGACGACTTGCATGAAATTATCTGCAGATGCTGATTATTCGTAAATTTCAGACCTGAACTATCGTATTGATCTACCTGATGCTGAAGTCCGACAACTGATAGCTGGAGACCTCCAAACTCGCAAATACGATATACGAGATTTACTGAGTCAAGATCAGGTATGCTCACACTTGAATTTGGTCTATCACTATCATCTCATAATTTTTTCAAGCTAACGAAAGCTCGGCTTCAAGGGAAGGCGTTCGAAGACTTCACTGAAGGAGAGATCAGTGATCTTCCGTAAGCTCGTACCAATTCTTGCTGATTCGCGTGTCAACTGACATACGGAGTTCAGGAGCTATCGCTTCAGTACAGGAATCGCAACAGACGCCAATGGATATGATATGAAGTAAGCAAGTCGTCGATGTATCGCGTCCAGACCTTACGTCTGTATCAGGCGCCGCCCAGCATGGACAGACAGAGTTCTGTATCAGGTTTCTCCACGAACGCGCCATCGACAAGCAAAATACACTGTTCACCCTGAGCTGACAATGAGTGACCATAAACCTGTTTCCGCAGAGTTCTGCATCGCTACTCGCCGAGCGGACGAATCAGGGTATCACAGCGAAGTTAGGACGATGGTTGAGCATGTGGAAGAATTGATTGTAAATACAGATTCGACACCGAAGCTGAAAGTTCTAAGTTCAGAAGTCCAGTTCGGCGATGTTTGGTTTGTTCCTTCCCGTCATCGTGCACCAGGATTTTTATGTCTGAACTGACAATGGACAGGTACAAAAGGAAGGCAGTTCATCTAGTGACCTTGCAAAATATTGGGAAGGTAACGAACTTATTCTGGTGGAAGTCTTTCTATACTGAGGACCCAAAGGTTGCTTGTGCATTTCGATTTGTTTCGTCCGGCGAAAATGAGTCTACTTGTAAGTTTTTCTCTCTCGCTAGCCGAGTACGCTGCCTAATTCTTTTCCATAAGTTGCGCAGTGGCTTTCTGCGGAGCCACAAATGGTGATTCTACTTCGTATTTGGCGCATTCCAGTGACTGACAGCGAATGATCAGGGCGTTGTTCTCCCAGATGAGGAGCTCTCAATATCGTTAACGATATGCGTGGATGAGACATGCGCACCTGGCTTGAACACAGGTGAAGCTGAGTTGCAGCATACTCTAATTCTTCATACATTGAGAGGGAAGGATCATTTCATCGTTGTTTCCGGGAACTATAGTATGTGTTAATTCATTCTTCACCCTTGTTAATATTGATTTCTTATAATGTTTTTAGAACGCACCTGTTTCGCCAATGATCTTGCTACTCTCGTCAGACTTCCGGGTTCTATCCGACAGTCAAGCATTCCGAACGAATCGCCTGAAAGAGCAAAGGCAAGAACAAATGCACCACGGGAAGTCATGCGACTAATCAACTGGCTAATGACCAACGCGATTGACATTGTGGGTCGATAAAATGGCACGCTGACTAACTTATTCATATTCTAATCTAATCTTTCAGCCCGATCTCTTTGTGAGCCATGGAAACCCTCAAATGGAAGATTCCATCCGAGAGGTAGGATGAGTTCTCCCTACCGGCGCAACGTTAAAGATATTGACGTTTATCTAACCAGTCATTAGATACCGGAGAAGAGTTCGACATTGATGTCTCCCAGTTGTCCGAATTTGATAGACACACTTTAGCCCTGTCGTTCGCAGACACTCTTCTCCAGTTCTTTCAATCGCTGCCATCCTCTGTAATTCCTGCTTCTTTACAAGAACGCTGCGCATTAGCGACCGATCGGGATGAGGCATTCGAGGTAGACATTAATTGACTTTTTTTCTTTGTGATCTAAACTGAGTTTCTTTGGAAAGGCTCTTTCTTCAGAATTGCCTGGTTATGTTTTGAATGTGAGCTATCAACTACTTTATGTGCTCACGCAGTTCTCACTCTCTTCTTCTGAGTCCAGGTTTGGATATCCTTGACCGCTTTCTTGCATTATATTGCTCAACAGAGGACATCCGTCGACCAGGAAAAACCCAATGAAAATATCAAAGCAGTTCTCCTTGGTGAGTGATTTTGCGTAACGATTCCTACAAAGATTGATTATTCAAAAACTAGCTTGCATCTTCGCTCCTGTGCTGCTACGGGACGAGCCTGGATCACCAGCTAAGATAACTCCTCTTGCAAAAAGGCGGTTCCTGCTTCATTTCATACAATGAGAGTAGTTCTGTCCGTAGTTGGCATAATGATGTACTATTGTTATCATTGAACGATCATGACAATGGATAGTAACCTATCAATCTAATCCGGTTTCCATCGCTTTCGTTTCCAGCGACTACCATCTTCGACATTTTCCCCTTGTACGGACTGATCGTGCCCAGTCTTTGGTTGGGCCTTGGTTATGGCAGTCTGATCTTCTATTTACCTTCTCCCAGTAAGGAACAGCCTTCAGTACCTGCACCAAGTCGATTTTTAGATGACTGTGCACTCCTATCTGTAGTTGCAGGAGCGCCCTCGTCTTTCAATGCATTCCTCTGCGACATTCTATGTTTCCAAACGACACAAGTGTTCGTGCACTCTGAGGGTCCAGCAATCGAGTTGTCCATTGTCATCGAAGTAATCGATTTCTTCAACAAGTTGCAAATGAAACGTCATTTTTTCATGTACTCGCATCGAGTCGCCGAATATAAAGAGGTTTAGACATCATTGACTTGGGGAGTGATTCGTGCCCGGCTTTCTCGAATAAGATACCAGCGGATGATTTAGTTGACGGGGAATCGAAAAGAACATGGAACTCCTTCGGTTTGTTAGTCATTTGTTCATCTTCACCAGGATTAATCTGGATGAGGCGATGGGTGTTGTCTCGTCCTGTAAACACCTCCATTGATCTTAACAAAATGTCAACGTCCTTGCAGTTCTGGATTGGCTCTACAACTCGAACGTCGAGATCAAATCTGAATCACCAAGCAGATGTCTTGCGGAGCCTCCATATTTTAATTAGCATCAAACAAGATCAACAACATTCGCTTTCAAAGACAAATCTCTTACCGATTCCCGGCTGACTTAGGTTTCTTACAGGGGAATTTGTCCAATTCTTCATATTCCTGCTGAATCAGAAAATACGTAGAGAACAAGTATCCTAAATCCTTCAGCCAGTCCGGAATCCTTTGCAAGTCAATAGAACGAGTGGAAACATGTACAAGTGGTTCAGGTTTGCTTGGGGCTCAGAGCTCGAGGGCTGGTACTCTCTGTCCCTTTTGGTAGATAAAGTTCTGATAATTCTGAGGCTTCTTCCAAAGGTAGCCATATACTAAGAAGGCAGCCTTGTGTGGTTCTTATTCTCGGATTTGATATCAAGTAGAGTAGAAAAAAATCCCGCAATTGTCAGCGTCAGCAATTAATGTGCTCTCCGATTTCTGATATACCGACTCACGAACCTCGGTGATGAGGTCTTCGCTGTCAACCCTTACCTTACAACAAGGAATTCAAGTTTCTTGCATCGGTGAATGTAACAGTTAGGTCTTAGACTTAGAATCATAAATGGCGGGCGGGTAGATTTGAGCCTGAGTCCCGTGCCCTGGGAGGGGGAAGGTCTCATTTTACTTTTCGGCACCCCCTATCTTGCATCTCGGGCAGATTCATCACACACGCTGCATTGCTTTCCTTGCTTGCTTCTTTCCACTAGACAATCTCATTTATGTTTTGAGAAACTCAGCTTCTAATGCATTTTTGACCGCACTCTGATATACTGTGAAACGAGGAGAAACGAAGGTATAATAATAATAAAAACTCGTGCACTTCTTCCCGGACCTCCGCACTTCCGAGCACAGTGTTGCTTTACACGTCGATCCACATACATATCTCACCAAAGCCGCGCACATCGCATATCGCATATCGGGTATCGGAATACATTCTGAAGTAACTCAATGAGGATATCCAGATAGACGGCGGTGTGAGTCAACAAGAAGGTCCGAGGCTTCTTAGAAGCAGTGGGGGCCCCGGGGACACGTATGTATGTATTGTAATTCATACTTACAGTGAGTAAGACCACGGAGTATATATAATGATTCGGCTTCAGTCGGCATTGCATGTAGATGCACAGTAACGGCTTGTGCGAAGCGAACGAACGTTTAGATCTTGAGCGATATGAACTTGAAGGTCGTTCAACTGACGGGGCGAGAAGGGAAGCTTAAGGACTATGAACAACGCAACGACTCTCCCTCCGAGTCGCACCACGTAAGTCTTGCTTCCGCTCCCTTCCAAGAATCCATAATCCATAATTCATATAGTCCTGGCCTGGGTATGAAGAAAGGAACGAGGGTCATTCCCCACTTCCCCACCACCGCCCGGTCTCGGTAGTCCCTCAGTTTCCCCCTGCCGAGCTCTGAGTATAGATTTAGATTTTGAAATGAATGAAATAAATGGAGATTCGGAACGGACGGACGGACACGTATATACACCGAAGAGAAATCCAAACTTAAAAGTGCAAACCCAAACACAAACAAAGATCAAGCTCAAGGTTTCAAGGACGGAGAGGTTGTTTGGTTGGTTGGACAATGAAGACCAACAGTTTGAAATCGGAGGTATAAATGATAAAGATTTAGCAGAAGCACAGATGACTTACCAGCTCACAACGTCAAGGGAGCGAAAAACAGAAACAAAAAAAAAACGCAAACGCGTATTCAAACTTCAAACATGCATATCTTATATATGATGTATACCAAGGATGAGCCAGAACACTAAGATACCTAAGAGAGAGTGGATTAGAACATCATGATGGAAGCATGTCATGAGCACAGAGTCAGGGACAACAGGAAAGAACAGAAGGACCAGAGGAGATGCTACATACTGTAGGATATATACACAAGAAAAATTGCAGTATCACAGATTGCACAAAAACACAGTGAAGGAAAGGAAGACGAGGATGAAGAACGACAGAGGATGGACGCGAAATCGGGAAGACGGACGGAGAAATACCCGAGGCCAATATCGACGGGTTTGAAAAACTAAAAGGGACAAACAGCACAGAATTTATGAATCGAGTAGGGGTCGGAGTCAACCCAGCGTAACCATACGCATGTCAACCGCGAAGAGCGAAAGAAAGATGTATAAGAGTGCAAAGGAGAATCGTATATCGTGAACTAGAACGTTGAATGAAAGCAGGGCGGGACGTTCAATTGCTTCGAGAGAGATGATAACTTGAGGGCATACCGTCCACATGAATCGAAGATGAATGGTATAATTAAAATACGTAGGATGAAGCATGGGCTTGGGGATGACGACCGAGAATGAGAGTAAACTTGTATTCAAAACCAGAGGAGAAGCAAGACGGGAGAGGCAGGAGTAAGGAGGTACAGCAGGAAGGAAAGCGACTTTTGACAACCAAAACACCCCAGCTGACAGAAAGCATGGTGAGTGGGAAACAGAGTTTGATGGTCGGAAACTGCAAAAGCGAATCCGTAGCCGAGGGTAAGCACAGTAGAAGCCCGGAGTCTGCCTGATAACGAAGGGCGGAAAGAAGACGGCAAGGCGGTGAGAGTTCGTCAAACACTTCTGCGCGTTAAAGATACGCCGATCCTGCTTGCGTTATAGCGTGCACGATGATGACGCATCTTCTTCCTTCGCCTCTACCCGCCTTCGTGTCGTCCATCGCCAGTTCCTACGACACCCTGAGTCCGACTATCATCGTCCATGTTTACGACACCATCGTCGTCCTCTTCCACCTCATCTTCCGTATCCATCTCTGACTCCACCTCCTGCCCTGTTCGCAGCGGCGTTGGAGGCGGACCTCCGTCCCGTTCTGCTTCCCTCATTCTTTCATCCTGCATCTCTTCTGGACTTTGCATTCGTTCCATTTGTCCTTCAGAAATGCCCTCGCCTCCTGGTGGTGGAGTAGCCTCGGCATACGCATACGGCATCGCATAGTACCCTTCTTCCGGTGCGTCTCCGGAGCTCGGACTGTATCCAGGTGGAATCCCTCCCTGCATTCCCATCATAGCATACGCCTGCATATGCATCATCTGCGCAGCGCCATGCCCTTGTTCTGCAGACGCGCGGGCATGTAATGCGGCGGCGTACGCCTCTTGCTCGTGTGCGCGTCTTTGTTGTTGAGCTTGCAGTTGTGCCTGGAACTGTCCTTGCACATGTGCTTGCGATGGATCGTCGGGTGGAGCAGTGGATGGTGGAGACACCGAGATTGGTTGATCCCACGCTGGTGCTACCATACCCTCTGGCCAAGTGCCGTCTCGCAGCCACCCAGCTTGTAATATTTTCAGCTGATTAGATTCGAAGAAAGGAATACGGACCGTCAGATATGATCTTTACACAGAATTATAGAGCTAGTAGAAAAAGAAACTCACCACGATGTGTAACGGAAGGCGTTTACGCAATTGATTTCCGCCGACGAGACCCTTCCAGACATTTTTCAAGCCTGCTCGCCAGACCTCTTCGCTCTCAACGGCGCCGGGCTGGCTTAGTAGAGCTTCAAGTTTTATTCTGGACGGGGCTGGGGATGAAGGTGGCGGCGGAATCGGTGGAGTGGTACACCACAATGCGCGCCGCATCTCAAAATACGATAGTCCAGACGGTGGCATCGTACTGGCGTTGCTGTCCATGAGACGTTCAAAATATGATGCATCGGGGTCGAGGTGCGTCGCCCCTGCGACCGTAGGGCTGAATGGAGTAATTGGCGAATTGCGTGGCACGAATGGCACTGGCGCGGGTGCGGTATCCGTGACAGTGGCTTTCCCTTTCCCTTTTGAAGTATCATGGCTGCTACTGCTTGTGACACTGCTCGTTCCAACCCCAGACGAGAGTGCATTGGACGATGGAGCGCTGCTGCTATCGTTGCTGGATTGCTGATCGTCCGGTGGTGCCGCGAGAGCTGCCTCGACGAGACGTTGGCGATAGGGAATACCTGATGCGTCAATTCGAGTGTGAATAAATCGTAGAAAGAGAGTAGCACGTACTGTAGTTCGATGCGGACGTGGGCGGCGAGACTGTCGAGCTCGATGCCTTTGAGAACTGAGCGGCTCTTGGGGGCGGGATGGCGTTGATCCTGTAGGGCAACTCCGCCGCAGTGAGGATGTGTGGCTGGATGGGGACATTCGGATCTCTAGTACGTTCTCGCTCTGCCTTGTCTTGGGCGAACTTGGGCGGCATGGACGCATCTGGCGGCGTCGCTGTACGGCGCGATGAGAAAGGACGATGGATGGGAGTACGCCAGAGACGATGAAGAGGGAAGGAAGAGACGAGTGAATCGGCACGGGGGGGTACCTCGAGTGAAGAGAAGAAGGAAGGAGCAGAATTATTTCTAACATGGTGGACCTATTCTGTATTACATAATCAATATCTCCACTGTGCTGTCAAAATAAGAAATCCTGCATCTCAAATCATATATGTATCTCCAGTTCTCCGTCCGTCCGATTGCTTCCTGCTCAATGCAGAACATTACACAGAACATTACTCCCTCGCACTTTTACTGCTTTCTGCAATTCCCTAGGGCCCGATAGACCGAGTAGGCAAAAGAGGGCCGGTGAAGTTACGACTGAATAGAAGAAGCCTTCGAATCGCAAGCTACTGCAGGTGACCCCTGGGTGTGAATCACACGATGACTCATCGCCTGTCTTCTGATCTCGTTGCCTTTCCTGGCTACCTACAATTTACTTCCTGCTCCATCGCTCCACAAGTGCATTGCGTTGATATTGATATTGATCTGGCCCACTGCCTAGCCTTCTCGTCCTGGCAGGCTTCTTACCCACCTCAGGGGCACACCGCGCCATGCATATCATTTCGAGGGCACTCTCGTCTCTTCTTCGCTCGCTCGGACTCGGACACGGTCCGTCCATCCATCCATCCAGCTTCCGATGTCCAGTCATCGCTCACCACTAAGCTTATCTACTATCCAGACGCTATGTATAGCATCTACTTAATATTAATGTGCATAAGAAGAAGAAGCTTAAGTTAAGAAGAAGCTAAAGGAGCGGCCTCCTCACCCTGCGCTATTCAATACCTCCGCTTCCCCGCGTCGATTTCTCGGATCTTGTACGTATCGGTCTGCTGATATAGCCACCACAGCCTATTCGAGAGGACTTTGCTTGGAATCGAGCAGATATCAAGAATCGACAATGTTTCTTCTGCACGTTTCGAACTTTTGTCCAACTGCTTGCGGGTATACTCGTGATCTCTGATCCCTCCAAAACGAGCGTAGATCCCGTCTCTGGTCTGAAGGAGTGTCAGGTGAGTCTTCTCAAAGTCAAAGTTATACATTGCAAATATTAGACATACAAATATCTCATCACTACGTAAAACCTTTCTTTCAACCCGAGCCCGAAAAGCGCGGTCGACAGACCGTCGCTCATCCGTCAGCATTGTATCACCGAAATCCGACTTCTGCACACTCAACACTTTGAATCTCGCACTCGTTTCTCATCTCTCTCTTGCGCTCAGCTAGCTGAGCCGTACACAGACGCCGCATGTCAAATCGTTGTACAGTCGCAGTTAGAAGACCCGTCTGACTGAACATACCGGGTAACTTCTCTGTCTAGTCTAGTATCTCGATGCCTTTTTTTCACTCTCTCGCTCGTAAACATACCCCGTTTTTGCTGACTATATCACCGATTAGCCCGCAGGAACTCCTGGGCGAGGGAACGATCAATTTCAGCTCCACAGGAATTCGGTGTTCGCAGCAACGTTTCCAGCCACGGTTTTTTCGAAATGTTAATGTTCCTGGCATATCCAAATAGCCGTCGTCTGGGAGGGAGTTTGAGCGCAGAAACTCAAACAGTGCAAGTATCCTCACTGTGATCGGAATCTTCGCGGGTAGGACGAATGGCACTGTAAGAGCGAAAGCCAGACTATATATCATGCCACTACTGCAGCCTTGCAAGTCTGTATCTGGACTATCCAGCATTCAACATTAATATTCAGCATTCAGCATCCGCACAATGGACATGGTATGTTTTTCTCGGCCGACGAGAACTTCCCAACCGTCTCCAAATCCGATGGGCAGAGCTTTAATCCGTCCGTTCCCTTTCCCCAGCCACTTCCGATTCTAATATTAACTTCCATACATACGCCTGCCTGCATGTGTATGTGTGTGTATGTGTGCGTTTGTTCGTATGTGTTTGTTCGCAAATGCCGCGGTCCTAATCATCCCCCATACTCACGGGCGGCCTGACGGTGCCCTGAACCTGAATCTCCTCCCGTTTGGACCACAAATATGGACTACGAATACATGATACGTAAATATTATAATGTGTCTAATGTAACAATACGCAGAACTTCCTCTTCTTCTATTCCGCTTTGATTCACCCGAGACCCACCCTGCCTTTTCGTTTTAAACGCCGTCATCTTCTGTGCGTGCGTACGTACGTACGTACGTGTGATCCGCAACGGGATTAATATTGTGTGTATCGAAGCCTACCTACGTGAGTCACCTGGGCCACAAGTACTAGTTCTTTACGCTTGCCGCACGGCCTCATCATGGGGTTCTTGAGTTCATATACTTTTTGCTCGCTCAGTCCCACGCTCCGGCTTCTTGTAACTGTAAGTACACATACAGAACCATATAATTTGTGGTCGTGTCGTAAAGTACACGTCGTGGTCATTACTGTCGCACTTGTCCACGTATATATACCTTTTCTACTAGTATCTCTTTCTAAATCTCTATCAATCTGATCCGACTTCTGCATCTGATAATGAGTCAATTCCCTGGCCTATTCGTTCCATTTAGTAATCCTTGAGGATGAGGCTGACGGGTCTTTGTGAAAACATTTGAAGCCACCAGTGCAGGAGTCCTTACATTCAATCAGGTATATGTGATAAATGTAACCATTGATGGTCATCATGATACTATCACTTGAACATTGGGTAGCATTCGGCGGATGCGCATGCTTGCACCTTGCACAGAAATCATCTGTGTGCCCAAAGCGAGCAACATCAACATCTTCATGCAGTATAAATAGACGTACACTGGACGAACTCCCGGCTCTGTTTTTCTACTTATCACTGGCTCCGGGTTCTCTTTCCTCCACCTCGTACCTCAATCGTGATCAACCTATGCAGAGTCAAAACTCTATTTCACTATTATCTACACAGCCTGAAGATATCAAGGCACGAGATATGCATAATGTCACCTCTTTTCCTTCCCGTGAACACACACACGTCCTTACTTTTTGCTCGAACGTTTATTTGATTTGACTTGAAAAGGGACAAGCTAAGACAAAACCGAGATCGTAACAAGACGAGCCAGAAACCACGATACGTTCAGACGCTCAAAGATGGATACCACTCAGCTCATTCCATTAACGCCGCACATCGAGAAGACAGGAATACTCGTGCCCGTTACGTCGAGGAAGAGAGTAAGATAGGGAAGAGGATTGCGAGGGATAGAGGGATATACGAGCAACGAAATAAAGAGAACGATAAAACGGAGAGTAATGCGCGGTTTAGACAATGCGTGGTTTTAAGCTATCGAACAGAACCGAATGAAGGTACAGGATCTTTACGAAGCCTCTTCAGCTTCCGCAGCCTCCTCCTTGCCGTCCGCTGGTTTCTCTGTGGCTGATTTTTCAGCTTCTAATAAGCGTTACTTGACTAAAAGCAACTCACCGTTATCTTGCATATCCGACGTCCAGAGTGTCAGGTTGTCTCGGAGGAGCTGCATGATGAGAGTGGAATCTTTGTAGCTCTCTTCCGAGAGGGTGTCAAGCTCAGCAATCGCATCATCGAATGCCTGCTTGGCAAGATGGCAAGCGCGGTCAGGGCTGTTGAGAATCTCGTAGTAAAATACGGAGAAGTTAAGCGCGAGACCAAGTCGGATTGGGTGGGTGGGAGGAAGTTCGGTAACAGCAACGTCAGAGGCGGCCTTGTAGGCCTCCAATGACTTGTCGGCGCTCTCCTTGCGTTTGTCGCCAGTTGCGAATTCGGCAAGGTAACGGTGGTAGTCACCCATCCTAAACGACACGTTAGTGATACCAACAATAGGTCAATGAGATGACGCATACATCTTGTGGTAGAACACTTTTGATTCTCCAGATGCAGCCGAAGGGATGAGGTGCTTGTCAAGTACATCGAGGATATCCTCGCAAATCTTAGCGAGTTCACTCTCGATCTTCTCCCTGTAGCCCTTAATCATAGCTACTTGGGCCTCATTGCCTTTCGATTCCTCCTTCTGTTCGATGGAGGAGACAATGCGCCACGACGCACGGCGCGCACCAATCACGTTCTTGTACGCGACCGAAAGCAGATTACGCTCCTCCACAGTGAGCTCCTGGTCAGAGGACGCGACACGCTTCATGTTGTCTACCATCTCTGCGCGTGCGCATATCAGCGTCAAGTCGCAGACGCGTCAACGCGTAATGTACGGACCTTCATAGCGCTCAGCCTGCTCAGCGAGCTTGGCAAGGTAAACAGAGTCTTCACGCGATTCCGGCATCTGGACAGAAGGTAAGATACGTGGCAGCGACAAAGATAACGCGTCGGAGTACTCACAGTGGTGGCTTGTTCTTAAGGATATGAAAGTCTATAGAAAGAAGCGCGATTAGAGACGCGGGACACGCAAAAGACGGTGGAGAACGTCTGGGTCGTCGAGCGAGATGTAGAGGGCGACGAAAGGACTTACGACGAGGAGAGCGTTGGCGATACGAGATGGTAGTGGTTTGGAGTAAAGAGAACGAATCAATAAATGGGCACTGGGCAGAGGGTTGGGTCGAGGGTTCCAACCAAATAAACCCAAACGCCTACATCTGTGGCAATGCTTTCTCACGCCATCTCCATCTCTCTTTCCATTGTTGTTGCGTCAACATTGGTAACACTTGATTTAATGACGAAAATCCTACTCGAGCTTTGCTAAGTGCAACCTTCTGCGTCAGTTTCTTACAGCATGCAGAAGGAATGCGAATATAGCTTGCACGTTGCAAACACACCTCCTGAGAATTGATTACGTATACAATCTGACGGGGGAAAACACTTCCGAATCCGACGGTCTAGATTGATCAGTATCGTGGGAAAGTGATAAGCGTCGATTTCGGACCCTCCCGCACATCTCGACAGTGTATTTTGAGTGAGTAAGAGAAGTTGTTGTCCAATTGGAGGAGGAGCACGGTAGAGGTCAGCACGTAAAATGGCCGGCTGTTGTTTGAGGAAATAACGAGCAAGAGCTGTGTAAACTTCGCATTTTTTATTACGAATGGAATCAGTATAGGATAGGAAGATAACCAAAAATGGATACGCGTTGAGCCACGCGTCTCAGTATTATTGGGTTGGAATCGACCGTTGCATTCGGTGGTGCACTCTTTGGCCTGTTTTTCATGCTTTTCTCTCGAAACGCGTGTCTATAGACGCCTATAATTCTTTCTTCTCCGTCTGCCATCATCATGGCTTCCAATGGAGACTCAAAAGGAATCAGCCGACGTCCTTCAGCGTCGGCTGGAAACACCATCCTCCAGAGTGTCTCAATCACAACGACCACTACGCGCGTTCATCGCAGTAATGATTCTCACCACGGATTCGTAGGCATTCATCCAACAAATGCTGGTCCTACTGGCTTTTCACCAGCGACGGTGGCTGGTTCTCCTCAGAGCAAAGCTGTCCTAGCTCTCATCAAGCGCCTCACTGCAAAGGTGAACTCATTGTGTTTGTCACATTCAAAGCGTACAAAATGCGCTGAGCATCGACATTGTACCTTACAGCTTCCGTGCTACTCGGGTATCGTGTTGACTGACTTGGAGGCGGATCGCGCGGTGCAAAACATCATTGAAACGCTCGTCGAGTTAGCAAAGCATGCGCTCGACATCATTGTTTGGAAGTTATCACAGGAACTAGAAAGTCTTGCTAAGGTGAGTTACCATTGTAAAGTTACCATTCGTGCATCTTTCCCTTCGTTTTTGGCTTTGTCGGCGCCTTTTCTTCTCCCGCATCTTGGCCTACCCTCTGTTTGATCTGCGGGGGCTGATTATATGTTTGATTTTAAAGCTTGAAGCTACAGGACAACGAGCCCTTTTCATTCTTCAATCCGAGCTATTCCTATTGAAGGTCATGTCTGTCACACTTTCATGTCGTTGGCAACATCATAGTGTAACACAAAAGGCTACGGGAGAGTCCTCAAGTGATTTCCGGGAAGGAGCATCCTCGCCAACACCCGCCTCATCTTTTAATTCTCAGTCCCAAAACGCAAAAAGAAGCTATGGAGGTGCACGTTTCTCTACTCCTTCCCTAAGCCTCGAAGCTCCGCCACTTGACGAGAATTGCGCCCGCTGGCTCGTAAGCGTGATGATCCTTCTCCTCCGGCAAGCCGCCCCACGAGACGATGTCACGAAGACCTACAATAATCTCAGTCCCGATGCAGATTTATACGGGTTCGAATCGATCAATAGCGATGACGGTCTACGACATGACGACGACATGCCATGGATTCCACCTTCCGATAATGAGGCGGCGGCTCCGGGTCAGTTACCACACAAGTCACCGTCTTTAACCTCCGTCTCTTCCAACGCTTCTTCGCCAATCCCTTTAGCACGTTCAGCACTGGGATTCCAACGAACTCCCCGCACTCTCACGATGTCTTCTCTCCCACTCTACTCGCTCATAACTGAATGGGCTGGAAACGTCGTGTATCTCCTCTCCGCTGCAAATTGGGGCGTGGTTCTCAGTAAGATTAGAGGCAAAATCCACGCTCTGGCGCGATCATCTCTGGAAGAGTCTCAAGATTACACGGATCTGCAGCTGATGCAGCATTGTGCCTTGGACAGGAGCAGATTGGTACTTATTCTCCAAGGTAATAACTACTTTATTGAGACGGGCACAGGCTAACAATATCCTACGAATCAGAATTATCGTCACTGCTCGTAAATATGAAGCCCGAAGCTCAGTGTGCCGTCGCGATTTATCTACGTCGGGCAATCTGGAATTGGATAGAGACATTCCCTAGTGAATTCATTGAAATGTCCAATGGCCATCGCAAACTTGACGGCGCGCCGGAACGCGTCTTCGATTTGTTCGACAAGATCGAGAATGACCAAAATAAGAAGGTCTTATGGCCAACAATGGCGTCTCTGCTCATTTTGAGCCATGACCGTCTAAAGCAAGTTTCGCTGCAATACGAACCTCATGTACGAAGTAAGAGCTCACAAAATAAGAAGGTATGATTCAATTATTCCAAACTGTCCAGCTAAACATGCCTATTCTCATTTTTCTCCTACTACTTAGGAACTCGCGTATCTTGAGAAAGTTCAGAAGAACATAACGGCGTCTTCGAAGCTGACGGAAATTGCTCTTCTGTGCCAAGGGGATCTGTTGCGAGCAGCTTCCTACGTCCCTGCTGAGCATGACGTGACCATCAGAAGTGTTGCCGTGGAGATAGCCCATGAAATGAAGGTATGCAAGTGATTATCGGTAGATTTGCCGAATCTCATCACACCTTCAGGAGCGATTGTGGAAAGCACAGGACCAACGTCCATTCTTTGAATCAAGCGAACCGATTGACATTTCTCTTCACGCCGACCTGACTGTTGGGCTTACTCATTTTGTGTCAGAAGACGACTATTTACGGCTCATTCATGCGTGTACCGAGCCTGAGCAGTCTGATGCTGTGAAATTGGTTGCAGTCAAGGCGCTTATTATCCTATCGCAGCAGGTATGCAGATTTACGTTCGCGACGATAGTAGCGGGTTTAATCTGGGTTTATTCTAGGCGTCGAAATGGCCACATCTGAAACCAGTGAGAAACGAGCAGCTAATAGACCGCATTCGTCGAATATACCAGGTGAGTAAGAGCCTCGCGAATAGCCTGACCTTTCTAATATTTTCGAGTAGAGCTCTGTCTCTCATTATAACGAAAAGGATGCATTGGGTGTCATGAGGCGCAGCGCCCAGCGGCCTATTATGAAGAGATTTAGTTCAGAAGCTATCAGCGAAAAGGAGCTTCTCATACTTGCCATCCTGTGTCTTTATAGATACGATGCTCTGTTCTTCCCTGTCCTAACTACGACAGAGGATGGGGTACAATGGTTCCATGATGTCTCCCAGCTCATTCGGGATCCTGGAAGTACCTCCTTACCCTTGTCGGCTCTTCGGACGTACTCTCATCAAGCGAACTGGATGCTTGAACAGCCCCCTGGAAATAAGTATTTCGAAGCTGCAGGGTTTTGGCTCGGAGTTACCGTGTAAGTTCTGAGAATAACTTGTCATTAAATGCGGATTAATGGCATCCATGTAGGCCGATTATGTTACACATTGCAGGAGTGCGTCTGCTTGATACACGCGAAAGCTTGTTCGAGCAGAGAATGATCGTAGAGATGCTCTATTATTATATCTGCCTGTACAGAAAGGGCATTGAAGTGAGCATCCGAGAGTCGTGCGAATAGTTTGTAAACTGACCGCACGCCAGAATAATTTCACAGGTGATTGGGACTTCTCCAAGGGGCGTCTTCCAGAAATCATCGTCGCGGAAGTAGCCTTCCTAGTCACTTTAACATCCACGGATACTGCGGTTTCGACGATCGCGGCGAAAGGTCTGCGAGAAATCGCTATTGCAGAATGTCTTCCGAATTCTCGCCGTCCCTTTGAAGAAAGCGACGAGGCCGCTAAAAGATATCCGCTTTATGAACAACTTGGAGATCCTTCCGTCCTAATAGTTGGTAAGTCGTATGATCAGTAAGGGAGTCTTCGTTTTGTGCTTAGGTACTTTACAGGTCGGGTCGCTCAACAGAAGCGGATTCGAAAGCTTCTGCGGTTGCTTACGACTCCGTCCGCGATTTACGCAGCTGCCTGGCATGAATGCTACTTCCGATGGGCTACTCTCAGAGATTGGATGGTGAGCCGACCGCAGGCCATGTCGGAGTTCGATATCCATTCGGCCTTCAGGCCCGCCGGAGACCTGTCAATGTCGTCTGAAGTGCGTACCTTTTCCCGTCGTCGCCAGTGTCATATTCTGAAGACAAGGCACTATTCAGGAACGCTTCTATCAATGGCAAAACTTGACGTTGTTTATGTCTTCATTCAGCGCTCAGTCTGTGCTGGAAGATCGAACTGAGGAAATATTATCACTTTTCCCGAATCACCAACTCGCGGATCACTTACGCGTCCTCCATGATGGAAATAACATGCTAAATGACTTCATGGCGACGGCCGTTGATCTTTTAGTGTCTGATATTCCACTAGCGCGGGATACTGCGAAGGAAGCGTTAGGGTCGGAACTAAACCCGCGCTTACTAGTCAGATTGTTCAAGCACCTAAACGAGTGAGTGATTAGTCGGGGAAGATCAACGCTATCATGCTTATGACTCTTTCCAGAATGGTCGACGATGTCGCAAGAATGGGCAGTGATACCCTGAGCTCTCAAAGCGAAGAGGAGCTTTTGCTTCTTTTCTTTGAACAGGTAGACTTTATTTCTTCTTTTTGATTCGACATCTGACATTGCTTGCTCCTTGTAGCTCGTTACCGTTCTCAAGCTCCTCGTCGACCGTGCAGATGCATCATCGGATGATTTCCTTACTAATCCGGACCTGAGTCGGGCTCTGCTCACGTTGACCAAGTTCATGGAGAGATTCCGAGACGGCGATCTATTGCGCTTCAAGATGAAGTTCTGCAGCTTTTGTGAGGCTGCGTGCGGACGCGGGGACTCATTCGGTCTTCGCCCTGATGACTTCGTTCGCAATAATCTGCTCAATGTAATAGTTGAATGGTTTGAGCCCGAGGTAAGCTTCTAAGGATGTTACGTCCGAGCTTTTGCTGACTAAATCGATGCTAAGGGAGTCGGTCATGATGACTTCCAATTAATGCGCTTGCGGCATGAAGCAAACGTCGCCGCACTGCGGACCGTAGTCAGATTACTGGAACGCCTTCGACTGCAGCCGATCGATGTTTCCGCAGGAGATGATGCCGCGCATGTCATATCCAGGCGTTATCTACGGTACCAGACAGTACTTTTACATGGTCTTCGATTCGATCCACTATCTGAACCTTCCGTTAGTCTTTCATGCTTTGTTCTCGTCGCTTATACTAATCGCTTGCTTAAGATTGACGAAGATAGGAGTTCCCAGCACTCGTCTGGCCAGGTCCGTATTTATCCAAATGGCTATCGCTGGACTATGTACTGAACCATACCTGTAGCGGAAGGGAGTTAATGAGAAAGGCGGACTTCGAGATCTGATAATTAGCGGCTTAGCCCATCTGCTGTCCATGAATACCGATATTGGACTGAAGCACTTCCTACCGCTCGGCTATGACCCAGATCCGGCTAAACGAGCTGTATTCTGTCGAGTAATTTCGCGTGTTATGGACCTTGGTGGCCGACTGGAGACACAGAACGATCCCATGGTCGCAGGTCGACGGTCAAGAATAGGAGAGGTATGTTGACCACCGTCTGATTGCTACCATAAATCTCAACCTCGGTCGTTTTGTTAGCTGGTGAAAAGCTGTGATGTAAGTAGATCTTAATTGCGGGAAGTTCTTGTACTCAACTTCTTTGCAGATGATCCTTGTATTGGCTATTTGCGAGACGTGTCCTCCGAACGAGGTTGATGTTATAATACCCGTCTTGCTTAATCTTTTTGATTCAAGAGCTGCCTTACTCGATCTCCTGAAGTTATTGATCGACCGAGAAGTAAAGACTACTGGTGAATCGCATCATTTGTGTCAGTTCATTAGGAAACTGACTTTTCTGTATAGCGAATGAGGTCAGCTTGTTTAGAGACAATTCGATGCGCATAAAGCTCGTTTGTGCCTTCGCCAGAATCCACGGTTACGACTATCTTCGCCGGGTCGTCAAACCACTACTCGACATGATGTGCCAGCCCAGACATGAAACATCGACGTTTCTTCTGGATCCTTCAAAGACAACAGAAGAAGATGTTGAGAATAATAGACAGGCCATCAAGATTCTCGCAGAGAATTTCTTGACTTTGGTCTGTGATTCTGCAAACACGATGCCATTGTGAGTCATAGCTTGCGAAGACTACGAGCCTTGTCATAATGAACAAACATCTAACAGGATGCTACGCGAGGTTTGTGCACATATATCCCAGACCGTGTACGTTCGAACTTGTGTCGGGACTCAAGTCTACTATCTAATGGCGTTGACAGTGCTGAGATCTGGCCCGAGGCAAAATTTGCGGCACTCGGAGCGTTTATCTTCCTACGGTGCGCATTCACAGTATACCAACCGGACTCTTGTCGGAAGCTTATCGTTCGCAGATTTATATCACCAGCGCTCGTATCGCCCGAGACGATTGACATAGAGCTTCCCGCTGATCATGTGAGAATACGTCGAGGACTGTTGGTCATTACGAAGATAATACAGAACCTTGCAAACAATGTCCGCTTTGGCAAGGAAGCACATATGATGTGTTTCAACGACTTCCTGACCGATAACATTGTTCGGGTGATGCGTTTCCTGACGGATGTCAATGTAAGCGACAGTCGTTATTACCCATGAATAAATTAATCCTGTTTGTTTCGCAGAAATTCAACACGTCTGTTGTCGAGGAGGATCCCAGCGAATGGCAGGGCGGAACGTTTGACGAGACTGATGCTATTGTGTTGCATCGTTTCTTTGAGAAGCACGCTGATAAAGTTGGGAAAGAATTGCTCAGTCTTTCCAAGACGTCCAAAGAGAGTGATACAGCTGTGGTCGGCGGTAAGAGAGCTTGGGATACGTTGTGTGCTGCTCTTGTAGAAATGGGTCAGCCTGTCGAAATTCCTCTATTGAGCGTTTTCCATTCGTCCTCTCCGGGCACGTATCGAGACTTCATGCAACGAAACGCAGATCGGAATACAGAACCAGTCCTATCTCTGTTTAGTGAGGTCGCGGTGAAGGTGGGCGAAATGGACTGTGTGTTTACGGCATGCTTATGGACTTCTGTTCAGGAGGACATCGTAATATATCTCTTACCCATATGCCAAATGGATATCGAAGTTCTGGACTTTGAGTTGTTGGTGTACCACATATTCATGGTAAAGTGTCACCTTATGATACTCACAGTTCCATTGTTGACTTTCTACAGACTACGATGAATACGGCCCACGAGAATAAACAGATTGAGCTGATAGTTGATTGCACGAACTACACGACGGCATCCGAAATACCTATGCAGTGGTTTAAATTCTTCATCGAGCTAACGCCGAGTGATTTGCGCTCGCGGTTCAAAAGCGCATACATTCTAAATTGCAATTTGCCTATGCAACGCTTCCTCCGCAAACTGTACAATATATGTTCAGGTTGATAAGTTACTTTTACGCATTTTCTTTTCGCTAATGGGCCTCTCAGGAATTTTCTCCGTCGAAATACGTCCCAAGCTTTCTGTGTCCGAGCTCTGTGAAGCTGTCCACTGCAATATAGCAGACTCATTGAAGACGGCGTGTAGGTGTCCATATAAAATTTCTCCAGAAGTGACTCACATTTGCTCCTCAGATAACTTGGAACAAGAAGAAAAGGAGATCTTTAAGGAAGTAATGCTCCGCCAGGCTCACTTGACGAAAGTTCCTGTCAACCTCGCGGTCGCTCAGTCTCATCTGCGAATTGACTCCGTGGGTTTATAATCCTAGCGAGGTTGCCCTGTGCTGACTTCCTCATAAGGTCAAGGCGCAAAATGTCTACGCGCAATTCTCGTGCAGGACGACCGAAATCATACCCTTCAGTGATATCGGTGATATTTACAATGTAGCAACAGGACGAGACGCAAACGAGTTCATCATCAGACGAAATCGAAACGGTGGCACACTGTACTTTTCGTCACCAGATCGTGATCGTATAGTCAAGGTTTGATACTTTTACTGTTCTCCGTAATCTACACCGGTCTTACCTGTCTGCCGAAGGCGATTCGTTCCGCGAAAAGTCGAATGAATTCTACTCGTGCTGTCTTCTTCGATCGCTTCTCCCGGTTATCAAACATTTCTGCCGCGTTGCTCAATATCGGGATGCTTAATGTACACAACGGACATCCCGACTTGCGAAGTTCTGCATATGACTTACTTAGAGCGGTGTGCTCTTCAATCAATTTCGACACCGATAACATGCTGCCGTCATCTGGTAAATTGTTACTACACTATATGGGGAACCCTGACTGACGGTTACAAAGGAGGTTTCATTCCCGGTGATCCAATGGCACTCATCTTAAATCTCAGCGATAAGCTATCCGTCTTTGCTCCAGAGTTGACACTTGACTTTATATCTCAAGTCGTCTTGGAGCTGGATAAGGCGACGACAGCACAGAAAGCCCTTTGTATCAGATACAGCATCCCGTGGATAAGGAACTTGAACAGGTTTTGCGATCCAATCAGTGATCTCTATGAAGTGTCAGGGGCGAGGCTGAGAGACTGTGTAAGGTTGCTTCTTGACTTGACCGTCCGGGACGCGGAGGTAAATAGGCTGGTCTTCGAATGATTTCATTTCTAGATCTAACTGTCTGTTTTTAGGCTTGCTATGTTGCTGTGCGATTGATTTGGCCAGAGGTTGGGAAGCTTGATAGCGGCGTCGTAAATGTTGTATTGGATGAGGTAATGCGCGCAGCTGTGGATGGAGGTTTAGGCTCAGCAAGATGTGAAATAATGTCCGAAATCATTAGTCACATGTGCTCTAAGAGTGCACGCGGACGCATTTTATCAAAGCTCCGTAAAGTAAGTATTCAGTTATATCATATTATCTGATTAACTTAAAATCACCCACAGGCGCTAGGCAAGACATCGACGAAACCAAGTAAGACACTGGATAAGAACGTCCACTGGAACGAGATTGCCGCTTATTCTCGACTTGCACTTGGTACTGGTCAGGCCTTTGAGCACGCTCTTCAAATCCAGCTCTTAGTGCCGGAGATTCTTCACCTCGTCACGCTCCTAGCGAGCCAAGGAGACGCAGCCATGCGTAACACCGTGTATGGCCTCGCGCTGCAACTCTTCCAGTCGTTGTATTACATGCGTACGGATGACCTGACATTATCGTCGGAAATCCGAGTTCTCTTGGGCGAACTTTCGTCACCGGAAGTCGTTCGTTTGTTTGGGCTCACGCGTTCTTCGAACACAAGTGAATACGTGCCATTTGACGGATATGATAGTCGAACATCACTAGAAGGCTTATCTCGATGGCTACTGAAAGCAATAGCAATATGTGCCGGAAATGCTGGTATGAACTCCACAAACTTACTTAGAAACGACTTAAGATCACTCCTCTCGCAGGTCTTGCAAATGTTTGGCGGGCAAGATGGATGGGTCTTCTGACTGCAACCGCCTTTCAATTATCGCCAAGCATCCAGCCGCGAGCGTTCATCGTAATGGGAACATTGGCATCTTCGGACGTCGATGACGATCTCCTCTATCAAATGCTCGTTGCACTACGTAGTGCGATGAAAATGGCAGACGAGTCGGATACTCAATGTGTTGTCAGCATGCTGAACTGCATCTGTAAAGTCGTCCCGTCTCTCCCGGAGGGCTCGCGTTACATTGGCACATTGTTCTGGCTTGCAGTCGCATTGCTGCAGTCCAGTCATGCAGCATTCTATAAAGAGGCAAACAATCTGTTGTGCGCGTGCATTATCACTCTCCGACAGCAGAATGCATTTGCCGAGAAGGGGTTCACAGCCACTCTGCTTGAATCGCGGACTTGTCTTGAGGAAATTCAAGTTCAACTAGACGAATTACTCGGATTATCGTTTGATTCCGACTTCTCGTTCTCATTAGCCGCTGTCATTTTCAAGGGTATTCGTCGGCCTAATCTTCGAGAGTCTGCAGTTAGAGTGCTACGTTGTCTATTGACAACAGCCGTATCGACGCTACCGCAGCCATCTGCGGACGCACCAGTGAACAGCGAAGTTCTAGGATACTTCCTTGCACTCCTATCAATTTCGACAAGCATTCCCGTATATGAGCAACTTTTACATGAGGCTCAAGTAGGCGAGGACTGGCTGCCGAAGAAAGATGTGATTGATCACCTTGAAGATACGAATGACCAGCTTCCGCATATTTCTTTCGATGTATTAGGATGCCAAGATCATCAGTCTGCTCTTCTTACGATATCGTTCCTGGGCTCTATGCTTTCCAGCGCTCAAGTGGATGATGCAGAGTCACAGATGCTCTTCCTCATCATGAAGGACGCTGCGACGACCTTCCCGGAAGTCGTATCTCTTGCGTGAGTTTCAACAGTAACTTAAGACATTCTTGTATATTGATCATTTGTCCTCTACTGTGGTAGCTATGACGGCCTCCAAGACAAGATCTACGACATCTTCACGACCTCATCAAACCCATCGGTCCTCTCCTCTGCATCAGCAGTATTTCGCATAGCAATGGAAGACGCATCTCACAACGCAATGACAAAAGGTTCTACCTCTACGCTAGGGACCCTAGACGAGGATGCAGGGTACGGAAAACGCCAGCTCCGCGCACTTGAGGAAATAAACATGCAGGGCCTGGCGAATACCTTCCAATTCTTGCCTCTTAACCTCGGTCATGTCACGAAGGTGTTGAATTGGTTCCCCGAATTGATAACGAAGATCATCGAGTAACGATAGAACCGTGTTGCTTGATTGAAACGGGTGTCTGGCACCTGTTTACTTTCCATTTTCATTACTGTAAGACTCGAAACGCACCTCTCAATATCTCATAATGTTGCCATTTCCTTTCCATTTTTCTTTTTTGTAAGTGTCGTTGTCCAAGCTATTATTTACCAATTCTTCCCATTCTACCACACGTGCAGACTGTCATTGTTTAGCTCGTCGTCCTCGGCGCTTGACTTTGTCTTGTGTCATTGCCGTTCTTGTTCCTACTTTCGTCTTCGCCTTCTTCAAATTGGGACCTATTTTTATTGGGCACGCTGTGTCATGCCGTGTAGCATTGTATTCAGTTCTGTTTTTACTTGTCTTTATCGTCAATGTACGTCTATTGCGCGTGTGCATTTGTCTCCCCTATCGTTGTAAGAATGTATGTTTTTATTGCTAACGCATCGGTAGTTAATAATCTTCGCGGCTTTTTCATTTGTACGTGAACTGGATGATGCATTCCGAATCGTCATAAGGTATCGCAACGACATACATTGACAGCTCTGCGCACAGCTTCAACTGCAATCTTCAACTCCTTCATCCATAAACACATGATTCATTTCTTCCCTCTTCCCAGTACTCGTTTTAGGCACTCCAGTCAACTCAACTGCTTTATCGTCCGTAGCGATCTCAGACCCCGTCAGATAAGTAGTTTAACGCTCTATTGATTGGCTACTCTTCAAGAAACGATGACAGGATTTCTCAACCATGCATTGACGGGTTTCGTGCGCGCAACGTCAGCTCTAGCCTTCAGCTGCCTCGTCTCCTCCGCTACAGTCTCCCTCTTCGCTGCTTCCCTCTTGCCAGTACCTGTCTTCGGCTCCCATTCAGCCAGCCATTCCTTCATCTTACCCAACGCTGCACTTTGCACCTGGCTTATCGTTGTATCTACGACTGCCGCTGTGGCGCTGAGATCGGAACAATGGAACCCATCACTAACCATGATCGGTTGGACGGCCGAGCTAGAACGGAAGTGGAAGTCTGAGGAGAGCGTCGCGTCTCTCCAGGGGTCTCGTTTCCCATTGGCGAAGAAGAGCCGGTTCGCGGTAAGGTCCCACCCGCCGTATGCTTCGTTTGTGGCAGCCACATTCGGTGTGGGAGGTGAGCTGAAGGCTTCCGGGAACCAGTACGTGCATTGGCGCTATGTGGGAATGAGAAGGAAATACGTCATTGGTGCTTGTACTTTGGATTGAAACTGTAAGGAAGGTAAAAGGACGAACCTCGTCGTATGCCGGTAACACGAGCCTCGTCACGAGCGACGGCCAGTTCTCAGGTGCTCCGTCCTGGAAGAAGCCCACTTCATTGCATCTGATGAGTTTCCAAGTCAATTCTTCAACTCGTTCCCCTTTCATCCAAATGAACTTACACGATCCACGTCCAAGAGCGGCCTGAGTTGTCAATGCTGGAGTGGAGCGTAATACGTTTAATTATGCAAATCAGCATAGGAAGTACATCCGCGTACCTTGTATCAGTCCAGAACTCCTGGGTTGGGTCGTACGTGCCAAGACATGTCCTGTCCGGCAATCAAGCACATCAGCCTGGCAAAACCTCTAAAAGCTTGGTGGAAATACGTACTCTGCATCTAAACCACCACAAACTAGCAAATACATTACAACGTCGTGAGTTAACACAGACCTTCAAAGAAAAAAGTAAAACGCACTCTCTGCATAATATGTTTCGTTCCAAAAACGTCCCCAAGCGGTGAGGGCATGCTCAAGGCCCCAACCTTTACGACCAGCAGAAACACCGTCCTTTACCTCGAGAGCATCGCAGAACTCGAAGAACGTAGCTCCCGGACCGGATGTCGGTGAGAGTGATTGCCAGTCCCATAAATTGTTTCGCACTACAGAAACATAAATAAAGTCAGCAACATAAAGAAACCTCTGAGAGAGGAGAGAAATTCCACACACGCGCTCCAGCAACATCGTCCAAGTGGCTCATTGCTCCCAAACCCCAATTCGCCTTAAGCTTAGCGATTTCAGATTTACTCCCCCGAGTAAAGACTTGATCGACATGCGCGATTACCGCTTGGACGTCTGCGGAACAATTACTCGGCATGAATTGTCGGATGGGATCAAAGTATTGCCAGAAGTATATGATGGATTGCTCGACGGCGGAGGAGGCATAGCCAGCGAAGAATACATCTGGTTTGCTATCGAAAATGTTATGATATGATAACATATGATAAAAGAATGCGATGCCGTGCTTACTTAACCATAGTCCAGCCCGTTAACGCGCCTATTTATAGAGCGGTTATAATTACACGCAAACAAGACTCTTATCGCCTACTTACCACTGTAGCTGCCGCCAATCAATATCCACGGTGCTTTGTCGGGAGTTACCTGGTCTCCACCCGGCATCGGCAGGTCAACATTCTGCGCAAAGAAGACCAAATCGTCGATGGCCTGCTGGATAGTGTGAAACTTGAGACTCGCGACGCTCAGGTCATCAAATGGATTTGATAAACCGTAGTAGCGGTGTTCGAGGACGATGGTTGCTGCGTTTTGCTGTTGTGCAATCAAACCATTGACAGTCCGGTTTGTTAGATACCCAGTATACGCTGCATCACAGAGCATAATAATCAACTTATATACCTCTAGATTTCAAGAAGGCGGCACTCACGTGCGGCGTTTGCCTCGCCAGGTGTCATAAGCACGATCGGTCCACCAGGCTCGTATAACTCGTACGTGAACCAGAATCTCTGCTTGAACGTCCCGAGACTTGGATTATTATGATCAATCAATTGGTCAAAATAATATGTCGTATTGTACGGCGGTAGCTGTGTACCGTTTCGGGATGTCACAGGCGCGTTGGCATCCGGAATGGATACGATGGGGATCGCTGGGCGAGGAGCAAGGTTGGCATGTGCACGTCCATCTCGAAGGCGCGTACGCGCGAGAGCTGGAGCGAAGGATGCTACGAGGAAGGCAAGGCGGCCCAGCACGAGCATGGTAACCAGTAACAATCGACGCGCTGGCGCCAGAGGGAGACCACAACTACGTCAAACCCAGCACACTTACAGCATACTTATACGTATGACTTGAGGAGTATCATTCGCCAGCAGATCATCTGCAGCATGCGGATCCAGCCAAGATAAGCCTCATGAAGCGAAGAAAAATAGAACATTGAATACAAGAAGAAACGAAAAAGCGTTCCGCGGATGCCGCATCGCGTCTGATTGCACCAGAACACCCGTCTCCGCCTTGGTCCATACTGACCGTATAACACCATGCGGTCAGCCCGTCCATACCAACCGGACCGTATTTGTCTTCCAGAGTCTTCTCAGGCGAGTAAAAGCCGAGCAGAGAAAGCCTAAGTGGTCCGTAGAGTTTCCCGTAGGATCCAACCAAGTCATGTCTGCCTGTGTTCGACGTAGTGCTTGCCATAACGGGTCCAGATGCGGCCCAATGCTGGCCCGTCGATGGTACAGCCGTTGTGAAAGCCATACCAAAAGCATGCAGCCAGGAAGGTGCAACCGCATGGAACGAAGAAATCACAGCATTCGGGGACATTTCATCACAAAAGAGATCATGTGTATGATAAGCGACCACAAGGAATACCATACAGAGACGTTGTACGATTTCAAATTCTATGCACGCTGACGCACGATGGAAGGAAGAGAAAAGTTGTCAATCAGTTCAGAAGATAGATCAACTCTTGATCGACATCCAGGCGGTTCAGTCCTTTGGGAAAGTGACTTGCGCACCATCTGAGGAAGATAAACACGACGATCCATATCGCCCGCACTTCCGCCCTATTCTTCACCACAAAACATAGCAATTAAAAGCCATGAAAATTTATTACATGACCTGTTTATACTTGAAAAAAATATAATGAATGGAAAATGCATAGCAGAGGTGCTGTAAGAGTCCATGAGCCGGATCACCTTCCAAAAATGGCAGCGACAAAGACCACCAGTACAATCGATGATGCACAATGCACATTCAACTCTTTCTCTACATAATATTGTAGGTACGTACTTACTACGTACATTGTCAAATAGACACACACTAGAAAAATCAGTCAGCTGCAACTGCCTCGACGGTATTTAATATTTACTAGAAGATATGTAGCCAAATCATGTTCTACTCGTCGACCCGCAATGCCTAGCATTTCGATCTATGCCCTCGAGTCCAGTGTTGCCGTGTAAATGTCGGCTCTAGGGACAATATGCTCAAGAGCCTCAATGTCGAGTGTGTATGGCGAACGAATGTCGACCTTCCTGAGAGGTGCTCCAAGTTCAACAACTATTTCACGAAGCATCTCATAAATCTGCATCCTCCCTTCCGCGATATTCCAAAGTTTCATCTGTAACGACTCGAGATTCTCTGCGGAGCTCGGTCTCCGGAGCTCCCCAAGTTTTACGCCGCCAGCATAATCCCGTGTGTCCAAGGCTAGACTCCGAAGACTGGGGAAATATTCGAAGAATTCACCGAATACCACTGCGTTCCTATTGCCTCTCTGTTGTTTGATGGCGAAAGTGAGGGAGGTCACTGATCTAGACCTCCAAAGGCGAGGAAATGCCAGCTGCAACCACCATTCTATGTCAAATGAATCACCCTCGAAGGCGAGCTCCACACGGATTTCCTGAACGTTTGGAACTTTTATAGCACTAGCTATTGTAGTGAAATAGTCATGGCCCTCGTCCCACTCGTCATTTGGGTAATACGGGACGTGCTTTGACTCCCAGTTTGAAATAGAAAATATCTTGACGTTTGGGAGTTCTACTGCAAGCGAATTGTTGGACATTTCGTCGCTATCAAACCTCACGTCCAGATATAAGGTATAGAGTGAGATCGCGGGTCGGAGAAAGTTGAACAACCTTCTTCGAAATAGTCTATCAAACACGGGTCCTGGGTCATGATATATTGAGTAACGCGATACGAAGTATGTTAACGTTTTCAATGACTCGTATCGAAATGCCTCGGGATCCGGTATAGTTCCTACTAGAGTAACGTCTTTTGCACACGGAAACGTCCAGCCCGAGGATTCCCAAGGATATGACCGCTCGCTATTCCCATGGATTATTAGAGTCTTCACTGCCGGAAAAGACAGCGAAGGAAGTAAGCTGAGATGTTCAGAATTCCCGACATCTAAATATATGGATAAAGACTGCCATCGATCGCTAGATTGCAAGGCACGACGGACAATCTCCACCGTCCCGGCAGAGCACCCAAAGTTCAAATTGAAGAGCCGATTTCGACTATGTTGCAGAAAAAGCGAAAGAGCCTCATTTCCGCAAATATCAAGGTCAAGATACGTCCAGACTTCCGTAAATGCAAGGACATTCTCCCGAAAGTGCTTGGAAACCAACGACAGGTCACGAATGATCATACGAGAACCGGAAAATGGGTTGCCGTAGAGGTCGAGAAGCTGCTCGAAAACATGAAGAAGTATTTCGTTCGGAAGAGAGGCCAATCCGTGGTGTCGAGTCGCGAGTGGTATTTCCTCCCAGCGACTCTCAATGAACATATCCAGGTTCTCCTTCAATCGATCCATATTCTTGCTGAGATTTTTCAAGGCCTGTATCTCGTCCACGCGCGTTCGTGTGTTCTCCAAAGATGACTCGGCTCCACTGAGAAGTTTGTCAGTCATCAAGGCAGGGATAAACAAGAAGCAAAGACAACGAACCTGCTGGCCTTGTTCAGAGCAGCGTCAGACCAGAGCGTCGCTGGATTCACTCCAGTGCTTCCCCCATCGTCTGTCAATCTGCGCACGCACTGCTCAAGGATAGCTAGAGCTTTCGGATGGAAGCAAAACTCTCTGGAGAACGTTGAAGGTGTTGCCATGATTTCGCAAATATGGAATGTACAGTCACTGGCAGACTGATTGAGACGCGTGATGGAGGAGAACAAACAAGATGAGGTTCTGGCATGGACGTGGCAGTCAAGCCTCGCATCGAGTCACTCAGACTCCGAAAGTAAGGACGCAGAATTGACACTTTACATAATTACTAGTAATTCTCGCCATCAGGTTTTGCTCGTGTGTAAACAGACACTAATAGTTGATTGCAGTTGAAATACATTGAGAAGCACAGGTCATTGAAAATTCTTCTACTTTATCGAACGTCGACATCCAGAGCACTTCGATCTACAGCGTCAAGTACGATACTTTGCCGTATGAATATCGGCTCCCGGGACTAGCTCCTCAAGATCCTTGATGTCGAGTGTGTACGGCGAACGAATGTCGACCTTCCCGAGAGGTGCTCCAAGTTCAACTATTTCACGAAGCATTCCATAAATCCGCTTCCTCCCGTCCGTGATATCCCCAAGTTTCATCTGTAACGACTCGAGATTCTCGAATATAGCGGGATCCAGTCTCCGGTCACGAAGATTTACGTCATGATACCGTAAGTCCAAGACTAGACTCTGAAGATTGGGGAAATACTGGAAGAATTCTCCAAATGTCACTGCGTTCATCTTGTCTTCCCGTTGTCTGATGCCGAAAGTGAGGGAGATCACTGATCTAGACCTAAAAAGGCGGGGAAATGCCAGCCGTAACCATCGTTCTATGCCAAATTCATGTGGACGACCCTCGAAGGCAAGCTCCACGCGGACATCCTGAACGTTTGGAAGTTTTATAGCACTAGCTATTGCAGTGAAGTAGTCGTCGCGGCGCTCGTCCCAGGGCCCTTCATCGCTATCTGAGTAATCCGGGACGAAATTCGACTCCCAATTTGAAATAGAAAATATCCTGACATTCGGGAGTTCTACTGCAAACGAACTGTTGGACATGTCGTCGCTATCGAACCTCAGGTCCAGGTATAAGGCATAGAGTGAGATCGCGGGTCGAAGAAAGTTGAACAACTGATGATGTTCCAAGTAAGGCGGTACGAAGTATGTTAACGTTTTCAATGAATCGTATCGAAATGCCTCGGGATCCGGTATAGTTCCTCTTAGAGTAACGTCTTCTGCACACGGAAACGTCCAGCTCGAGGATACCCAAGGATATGGCCTCTGGTTACGCCCATGGATTATTAGAGTCTTCACTGCAGGAAAGGACAGCGAAGGAAGTAAGCTGAGACGCTCAGGATTCCCGACATCTAAATATATGAATAAAGACTGTCATCGATCGCTAAACTGCAAGGCGCGACGGACAATCTCCACCGTCCCGGCAGAGTACCCAAAGCTCACATTAAGGAGCCGGTTTTGACTATGTTGCAGAAAAAGAGAAAGAGCCTCATTTCCGCAGTCATCAAGATCAAGATACGTCCAGACATCCGCAAATGCAAGGACATTCTCCCGAAAGTGCTTGGAAACCAACGACATGTCACGAATGATCATACGAGAACCATAAAACTGGTCGTCATGAAGGCCGAGAAGCTGCTCGAAAACATGAAGAAGTATTTCGTTCGGAAGAGAGACCAATCCGTGGTGTCGAGTCGCAGGTAGTATTTCCTCGCAGCGATCCTCAATGAACATATCCAGGCTCTTCTTCAATCGATCCATATTCTTGCTGAGGTTTTTCAAGGCCTGTATCTCGTCCACGCGCGTTCGTGTGTTCTCCAAAGATGACTCGGCTCCACTGAGAAGCAAGTCAGTCATCAAGGCAGGAATGAAAGGAAGAAAAGACAACGAACCTGCTGGGACTGGTAAACATGACTTCAGACCAGAGCTTGGCTGGATCCTTTCCAATGCATCCTCCATCGTTTATCAGTTTGCGTACGCACTGCTCAAGGACAACTAGAGCTCTTGGATGGAAGCAGAACTCGCCAGAGTTTGTCGAAGGCATTGGTGCAATATTGTAAACGCGAAGTATAGTATACGTTACTGAGACGAGTGATAGTGGGGAACAAGGTGAGGCGTAGGCAGACTGTGAATCAAGCCTCACTCGAGTCACTCCTCAAGGAACCAAACTCCGAAAGTGGCGCCGTCTCAATCATCCCAGCAGTAGTGTAGCAGGCAGCAAACTTTTGACGAAGGCTATATCATGGATTTCCTATCTTTATCCAACCAACGGACGTACTGTCCGAGGATAGTCAAGTCCTCGAGACGGCAGCAAAAATTCAGGATCCGGGATCATGGTAGTAATATAAAGGGAGCTAATAAACAGGAAACGGGTCTCCTTTATATGGTAACTTTTCCCAGGGACCCAACTGTTGAATCGATTTCGATGCCGGATTGCAACGTACTATCTTATTACAGACACGAAAATAGTAATAGTGATACTCTACCCTTTACGCTGCAGTGAACCTATACATGTAAGTGAACCCCTTTGGGATGATAGTAGCAGAACGTATATGCCCGTCGTCATTTACAGTTTTCTCTCATGGTGCTCTACAGTAATTCGTGAATGAACATTTTGGAAGCTCCATCTTGCTGTATTAATTCGAGGAGCGAGAGGAAAAGAAGACACAATGGAAAGAAAAGAAAAGGTAGGTGCATAAGATACAAACGAAAGCAAAGCTGCTTCATGACGCTCCGATATTTAATTCCCAGTGTCCATTCTTAATCTTTCTGTCCTGGACTTGCATATTAAAGATCTAAGAGCGTCGGTTCAGCGCCGATCCTGACCAAGGTAGTACCGTCCATTCAAAGTTGGCCCAACACCATTTGAACCGGCCACGCCGCCGAAGTTCCCTGATCCACCCGCTGAAGGCACAGAAGAAGACGCCGAGGAAGACGAACCAGCGCCGTTATTCCCATTCCGGAAGAACAACGCACTTGCGTAATGCTCTGCAACACTCAACGTATTCTTCAGACTCCTTCTGACGCTCCTTCCACGATTATTGATATCTGCCAGTGAGTCTTCCTGTATAATTCCAGCTTGGGATGCGCCGGCACCGGCACTTGTCCCCGACGACCCGGCCAAAGCGGAGTGTACGGATTCTTGTAATTCTCTTGTAGTGGGTGAGGAAGATAGGTACGGGATCGGCGAGGACGGATCATGATGATATTCTCGATGGTGGCTTGGGACAGTATGTGTAACGGAAAGAGAGCCGAAATCACGCGAAGCGGCCCCGCGTTGAAGTGAATCGGACGTATCGACGAGAACGTTAGATTGCCGATCTCTCCCCATCGCCGTTCTTTCTCTCTGCAGCACGGTATCTGATCCGTTCAGGCTTAGATACTCGTGCTTCATCCGGGAGGACTCCCCGTTTACAGATGGTACCCACTGCGTCTGCTGCTGATTCCGCACGGTACTAGGCCCTGGTTCTCCTCCTCCTCCGAACCCGGCACCATTAAAATAATCGATAGTACCGCTACTTCCCCTCCCATGCCCAATCTCTGCATATACTAAGTCAGGTGTGTACACGTCTCCGCGAGAAGAGGTCAATACCACGTCCGGCGATGACTGACCTGCAGCATTGTAATTCCTAAAGAACCCAGCACCATTAGAGGCGGATGTCCTATTCGTCGCAGAGCTCCGAGCCGAACGGTTGGACGCGCCATCACTCGCAATCGAGTTGTGTCGGTGGAAGGCCTGCACAGAATACGCATTCTGTCGAGACGCATACGGCGTGATTCGTGGCGAGGGCGTGGGCGCTTCTACAACCAGATCCTGTCCGAAAACATGTGTCCTTGAACCGCTCGGCACCGACGCAGCATGTCCTGACGGCAGATGTGTAGGGCTGGGTGTCGTAGCAACCGAACTCGGATTAACATCCTCGACAATTAATGCTCCTGCATCAGTCGTCTGCGTCCTGCCAATTATGGTCCGGGCTGGACGTCCACGGACAGTCGTCACAGTCGATGGAACCAGGCTTGATCGACCATAATCATGGCTCTCAAAAACTTCGTCAGTTGTGATCCCGATTCCATTCGAAGGTATTCTTGAAACGTAATGTTCTCGAGCGTAAGGAATCCGAGGCGTCCGTGCTGGATCACTTGAACTGGCCATTGCATGATCATCTTCGGGTCTTTCTTGGTCACTAGAGCTGGGGAATTCTTCCTCTTCTTCTTCATCATAGTAATCTGAATCGTTGTCTCCTGTGTTGACTTCTGCTTGAACATGAGCCATGAGTTCGGCAAGGTATAGTCGTAGATTCTCCACTCCTTTTCCCGAATAAACGCAGAAAGCTGCTCTTTGGTTCGTATTGAATTCCTAGAGACAAAAAACACGTGAACACCAAGCAAGGTCTTATCAAAAAGGCACTGAACGAACCCTCGGAGGAGACCGACAAAATTGCTGCAATTCCGCTCGCCTGAAGGCAGGTATACCAGTCAAGCTGAGGTGAGTAAGCTTCGTCAATCGCTGTAATAGGAAATGAATCGCTAAGACGGTTATGTGTTCGCAGTATGAGAGATGTATCCTTTCTAAAGTTGCATGTCGGTCCGCCAACGCGAAGATGGCTTGATCTGTAAGGTTGGTTACCCGCACTAAGCCGATGCGACGTAACTTCGGTAATCCGGAGAGCTCGAATACGGACAGGTCCGTAAGTAAAGGGCAACCTTGATGGAATATTAGATGAAAGCCATAACGAGAACAAAGGAAACCTACATGCTAGGTCAATGTAACGCAACCGAGTGCAAGAACGTGACAAGGAGCGAATCGACCTATCCGTGATTGATGACGCGTGCCCGAGGTGCAAATAATGCAAATGCTTTCCAAGCTTGCAAATGCTCTCAACGGCCGCATCCGTCAACAGCGAGCACTTCGAAAGACACAAGTTCTTCAACTTCGGCGCGACTGATACAATGCCCGCAATGGCCTCATCTGTAATCAGTGCACAGGCAGTCAAGTCCAACATTCGCAAGGTTTCGCACATTCGATTCAGTCGCAGTGGCGGAAGTATTTCGCTCGGAATCGGTTTCGAGTTCGGGAACGGCTGGACGTTCAATTGCGTCTCAACTGGTCCCGATTGCGGGATAGTAGGGAATGCGAGATCGGTCAGCTCGGAACAATGCGCCAGTCGAACCTCTCTAAAGTGAGTGAGATGGGTCCAGACTTCTCGTACGGCCTCGTCCGTGATTTCTGGGCAACCTTGCAAATCAATCTCCAGGAGAAGCGGGCATTGCTTGGCGAGCGCTGAAACAGCTGCATTCGTGATATTCTTGACATTGCTAAGTTTGATACGCCGCAGCAGGGGACAGTGCTTCGCAACTGCAAGAACCCCTTCGTCCGTGATGTTCTTGCATCCACCAAGATTCAGACCCTGTAACTTCGTGGCGGATTGGGCAAGGGCGATGATAGGCCTGTCCGTGCATGATGTGATATTGGTCAAGTCGATCGCAACCAGGGACGTGCATTGCGGTAGGACGCGCAATAGAGCTCCATCGGAGAGCTCGACGCAGTTGACGAGCGTCAGCCGTTCGAGTTTGGAACATTTGGCGAGGCGGACGAAAAGCGAGTCTGTGAGGTCTCTTGATAGATAAAGGAAGTTGAGTCTGCGAATAAAGCGCGAATAGTCGAACATTCGCTCCTCTGAGCCGATGACCTGGAGCATCTGAATGAAGCGACTGAAATCCGAGAAGTTGGGCCGATGCCAGAGCAGCTCGACGGCACATTCGCACCACGCCCGGGACACCAAGAGCGCACTGTAGAGATCTCTTACAGAGTGCACCAGTCTCAAAATATGAATGAGTATCTCTGGTGGCAAATATAACGCTGGGGAGGTAGCGGGTGTTTGGGGACGGCAACCGCGTGTGGATGCAGATGACCATTGAGCGGGTGCGACATCGTTGGGATAGTACTGGTACATAGAGAATGAAGATTCCTTGATGACTTCGTCGTCATCGAGGTCTGAGAGAGAGGTGGTCGAGTTGTTGGGCGAGTGGGAGTACATGGCAGATGCAGGATGAGTTGTGAATGAGGAGAGACGTGCAGATTGCGGTCCCAATCAATACACGCTGCATGATGCCAGATTTGGTAATGCACTCACTCGGATTGCCGAGTGGCGTGCCATCATTGGCATGTTGCCAATTAATTTAATCCCTGGAATTTCCGCTGCGTTTTCTTGAAAAAATAGAAACCTACTCATAATGTCTTCTTCGGCCTCATCATCCAGCGGTGAAAAACGTTCTTACGCAAGCATGCCCCTCTCTCCTCCGTCACAATCTGATGGCATCCCCGTCACTCCAGCAGTCCTCAGAAGCATATTCGCATCTTCACGAACCGCAATGGAAGAACGATCCATTTCGCGCATCGCATTCTTTAGGTAACCGTACGATGGATCTACGCATGTCGTAAAGGAGTCTGATCTTTGTATTCTCATGTGCTTCTTGTAAAGATTTGCGGGCTTTGTGCTGAGCTGTATAGGTATCAGCCTTATTGCATGGCGTGGTCGTGGCGTCAAACCGAGCGCAGCTCTCCTAGGGGTCGTATGATGCGGATCTTCCACAACAATCCATTGTGTTTTGTAACGTAAAAGTGGGCAGTCTTTCATAAATGTGAATCACAAAATATTAACTTTGCGCCAGATCATTCATGTTGTTTACATTCTATCTGCTCAATACTCGTGGCAAAATGTCACCCTCAGGATTAGATACAAGTTTACGATGGTGCCGATGCGCTAACCAGACAAGTACTATATCTTGGGGTGGGGAATGATTAAGTCGCTGGGCGTTTTAGATCAGCTCGTAGCAGTTAAGTACGACAAATTGGTATGTATGGATGTTGAAGCAGTGGAAAATCTCAGACCACGCATTCAGAACCATATATTCGCGTAACAAGAAGCTTATTCCTGTTTCGGGGCCAATCAGCAATGCCCATACCCGACAAAAGAAAAACTCTCACTCTTGACTCTGTTTCCGAGTTGGTACTCCAGCATATCTTCCTAGGGGCCCACTGAACAAACCACGAGGAAGTTTGCTTCCGAAATGATATCCTTCAAGTCCTGCACAAGTTGAAAGAATACCTCGAGTGAATGTCCACCCGCTCCAAACGCGCACCGGAACTAGCTATGCCTCTCAAGAGAGTGTAGAGCTAGGAGGGTTCTCTGCCGTCGTACGTGATCTCCAAGCATCAAAGCTGCTCCATCCAACTCTCGGGCATTTCGGCAGCGTCAAATTCGACGTCAAAATACCCTGTGTCCAACACTATTTGACGAAGACTCGGGAAATGCTCGAATAATTCGTGGGGATTTCATGACAATAGCAAAGTCGTCCGGTCGCAATGACTGGCAATCTTCATCGTATCGCCTAGAAGCCCTTCGACCGAACGGCGAATTCGTGATGGTGACGACTTTGACGCTTGGGAGCTCCACTTCAAATCCCTTTTCGACCATGGGAAGATATAGTAATGAAGCAGGGTCCAAGTGAAGCGAGCAGAATGAGGTCGCTGGACTAAGAAATCTGGTCAGGCCCTCCAAGGTTGTTTCATGGCATTCAAAGTCCCAGACGAAGCCGAACTTCTGCAATGAATTGTAGCAGAATACTCCAGGTATCGGCAAGTCGCCGATCATTTCGACATCTTTTACTCAAGGGGACTTCCACTTGGGGTATTCCAGAGAGCGCCCTTCATCAAAATCTATCTGGGCTTTGAGGATACGAATAGAACGGAAGGAAGTTGGCGATGTGTGGCTCAAGTGGAATTTTTGCGTGCGGATACTGCCAGCGATCACGTCAGAGCATGTTGGGGGATCTCGTCCAAGGCCTTGGAGTACTTGAAGCGTACTGATATTCGATTATGGCTCGATCAAGAAACGCGTCAAATTTTCCACTGTTCGGAGCTTGTCAAGAGAGATGTACGCCCACGCCTCCGTAAACGCGAGGATAATTCTTCGGAAACGCGTCGAAACCAAAGATAGATCACAGATGATTAAGCGAGACTCACGAAAGACTCACGAAATGCATCCTTATAAGGCCCGAGGAGATGCCTGAAAACCAGAGAAGTGTCTCGTTTGAAAGCAATGCAATACCAGGCTGACGCGTAGCTGATAGCAGCACTTCGCGTCGTGTTCCAATGATCGCATCCAGCTGGTCTGTCAGAAGATGCGGGTCCTTGCTAAGACTTTTCAAGGCGAGCAGGTCGTCCAGGAGTACTCGTTACTCTTTGGACGTCAAGCCGTGGACCCTAGCACCAAAAACGAGTCGTAAAGCCTCGCTGAGACGAAGAAACTACTTTAACGGACCTGTAATATATATGATCAGACAACAACTTCGTTGAATGCCCTTCAATCTTCCTCCATCATCTGCTAATTTGTGCAAGACCTCTTGGAAGATAGGAGAAACGGTCGGAAGAATGAGAGAGCTGGAACTCGACGAAGTCATGGAAGCAAGGATTATAGAAATTACATAGCCCAGAGGATTGAAATTGGAACGGAGACCATTTGTTTAGAGTTTTCTCTCTCAAAGGCGCGAAGTTCCGCTGGAACAGCGACCTTTGACTTCGATCATAGAAAACAGATCAAATTTACTAGACACCCTATCGGTACAGAAAAAAAATTAGAAGTTATTGTAGTTACTAGATGAAACAGTCGGGCCTGGCGTTTAGTTTGCTACCGATTTTCTGGGTTATCAACATCCATCATAACCTGACTCTATCTTCTAAATGGTAGGCGATGTAAAGTCAAATCGTTATATTCAGTCGAGACGCCGAATACTTCTATCAATGATCTGATAATGGAGATTAATCTAAGTAGTGGAAATGCGTAGCTGTCTATCGAGACACAGGCGTACAAAGGAATAGATATGAAAAATATAAGTCAAACCAGAACTGTGTTGATCTCTCTGGGGATCCATAGATAATAGGAAGAGTATGTTCTATGTGTTCTTGGTACTTCGCGCACCCTCTTCGGGGGAATTCTCTTTGACGATCTCTAATGATTCTCGGACGTACTGTGCAGCTTCGTCACGCTCAAAACTATCGAAAAAAAAATTTCAGAAGGAAGTATCATGGAGACATATATATTGACTAGGAAGACTTACCCATACTTGATACCCTTGACGGTCATATCCGGCTCACGAAAAGCAAACGGATTCACGTCATTCATCTTGAGGTTTGCAAGCGAATGGTTGACAAATCGATGTGAGACCTCGTCCGAGCGGATAGCATAGATCATATCGAGACGCTTTGCATCATCTGGAAGACGCCAGTAATCCTTTGCGATTTCTGGAGCAGGTTGGTCCGCCCATTCCGGAAAGCGGCCGTTCTCTAAGTCGGATATGAGAGCCGTGCTAGACATTGGTGGAAGAAGATGAGCCTTTAAATCCGAGAAATACTATCATTGATGATGTTGGAGTAGAGAGACGTACTATGTCTTTACTGCTTCTTCTTCCAAATACCCAACAAAGCGATGACAAACACGAGGTGACACCAGATATGATAAGACTTGACAGCTTAAGGTGAGCGAAAGTTGTAGATCATCTTGAAGCATGAAGCTTACAGAACAGGTTGTAAAAGACTCCTTGTGCTCCCAAAATCAATGCGCGCATGAAGATTCCTGGCTTCCTTATAGCGAGGAAGCTCATAAGATGCATGCGCTCATTCTCCGCCTCCTCGAGAAGCGTGTGGATCCATCCAGCATCGCGCCTCTGGTAGCAAAATCTTCATCAATGAGAAAGAGTAAGAAGCCTGAGGTGATTCACCAAGAGTCGTAAACTGTGAAGGTGTCTAACAGTTGCCGCAACCATTCCTGGAATACCTGCGATGGTTTCCAAAAACATACAACGCTATAACAGACGTAAGTCGGCAAATAAGACCGAATATCGATAGGTATTGTTTGCTCACATTCATCCACCCTACTTCAGTCATAACGTACCCTTCCTTCCTCAGTTCCTCGACGGTCATGTTCGTACCCAGTGGAAGAGGTTTGTGCTTGTATCCCGAGACTAAATCGAACATTTTTCTAATTTCATAAGGATTTTAGAAATCGATCACAAGTAGTCCGATAGACTCGGAGACGTGCCTAGCAAGCCGAACGAGACCACTTGCCATTTTATCGGATAGAGTAACTTCACGGCGATGGACGGTCGACTATAGACGTACGCCATTCGACGAATAACGTAAAAACCATGCAAAGAGAATCATCATGAGCAAACTCCGAGATTAGAGTATGACAAGAAAACGAAATGGCGGTACTTGAACGGCTTTTAGCTCTTCCGGCGTGTATACAGGCCGGTAGAGGACCCAGTCACCGATGCCCTGTATATATGAGTCGTCGACTGGCGCTTTGGTCGTGACGGCACCGGTGGTATCGGCGTAGTGCGGGCCTTCCATACCCTTCACAGCTGACTCCTCAATGCGCGTGCTAGTGAGGGTTTCTTGAGTTGAACTTGCAGTAGTGATAGATCGATTCTGGAGGGTAGCCGAAATAATGAAAGCATAGCGAGATGGTAGACAAGGACGGATGTAGGAAGATCGAGCAGAATAAACGAGAGTACGAGTGAGCCTGGAGGGAACAGAAACAGCGCGATACATTGTAGATACTTGGAAGAGCGGTATAGAGGAAGTGATACGAATGTGGTTTCATGCATTTAAGTATCATCTCTGACTGAAACTAGGAAGCTCCCGAGGATTACCGATTGTCCTGTAACATCAGCACAAGCCGCTGAAAATTTGCACCGCATCATAAAGCGCGGAACGATTCGTTGGCGAGGCTAGCCTTAATTGGCTGAATGAAGGTTGAGAACACTTGGTTGGGGAGGTGGAGCATTCTTAGGTTAGCCATCATTGGCATTGTATGAGAAGCAACCAGATATATACCCATATTTATAGTAGTATGACATACCATGCATATACACCTTCTCAACCGTAACCAAACATAATATGAAGATAAGATGCGTACGTCAGATTCCTCGTCTACTGAGATCCAAAGAAATCGAGAAGTTGATCGTGGAAAACTTTCAATGCCTTCTTCATGGTGTCATGCTAGAAGTAATCAATCGGCTCAGCATATAGTACAGACACTTAAACAGGAAGTGTGTACGGAAAGACTAACCTCAGCATGACTGAAAGCAATTCGGAAGTGTCCCTCAGCCTCTTGTGGGACGTCCTCGGTCGCGGCGAATATCCATCCCGGACCGATAAGCACACCCGCGTCCGCAATCTTTTCCCAGAGCTTCATCTCCATAGTAGCCTTGTCCTCGGGTGCGGAGAAAGACGGGTGATTCTCAAAATGGATCTTAATCTGTGGCCAGCACGTGAATAGTATATTTTTAGCATTAGCATCGAGGAAGAAGAGAGGTGCTAATGAAACTCACCCAGACAAACATTCCGGAGGTCGGAGCAACGAAGCTAAATAGCGGTTTATCACCGAACGAGAAGTCCTGCTTCTCCGAAATAGCATTATTTATAGCTCTTCCCGAATGTGGACGAGGTCGAGCGACAAATGCGGAGCATCCTGCCCAGGTACCTTGCGCCATGTATACGCTCCGCACGTCGAACAGCGAAAGCAGCTCATCGAGGAAGAAATCCCTTCGTCGAGAATACTCCGAACGAAGACCTCTCAGCCAACGGATATATCCCTCAAAGCCCCATTGCTTCGTGAGAAGCTGAGCGATAACTGACTGACCAAAACCGCATGGAGCCTGGGTAGAAGTCTCACCCTGCCGTTCTAGGCGCTCAGCAAACCGCTCGTTACATGTGAACCAACCAAGACGTGATCCAGGTGCGATGGTTTTCGAGAAACTATCCAGGCGGATGACGCGCCCTTGGTAGTCAAATTTGAGATACGAGGGTGCCAACGATGCGATGTAGTCGGAGATCTCATCCTTGGACTTTGACGATGAGGAGGCGGAACTTCGGATGTCGCGAGGTACGTAAGGTCCTTCCTGTAAGAAATAGTACGGGTCGTCCTCGACGATAATAATATCTTATTATCGTTGTCAGTTAGATCGTTGATTCGATGAGCGTGAGAGGTACACTCACCGAACTCTACACAAATTTTATAAATTTCTTTCTTTCTAGTTGCGCCCATGGTCTGGAGTTACAATTAGCACTCGCATATTGAAATCTGAGAGGCGTTACCAACAGCACCGCTTGGGTTCTGGCCAACGGGCACAGTATACATAACATGGGGCCTCTTTGCTCCACAAGCCTCTTCATCCCATTCGGACAACGCTTTCTGCAGATCATCGCTTCGCATGCCTTCGTTATCGATCTTAATTGCAAAGGGTCTAACACCGTATGGTTTTGCAGACGCCATTGCTGAGGGATAAGTCCATTCTTCCGTTAGGAACATTTCTCCAGGATTGCATAGTGTCTGAAAGGCCTTGCCCCACGCGTCCGTATTTCCCGCATGGACAAACGTGGTAAAGTCCGAATACTGAGGTTGATACACACGCTCGGTGAATTCACGCATGAATTTCTGGAGCGGAACAAGCCCCTGAGCAGTACCGTACTGAAGAGCGACCTCGAGCGAGACGGCCTCAGAAGGATCCGCGTGCGCGTACTTCGGAATCGACAAGTGCTCCGTGCGCTCTTTCTTGTTGGACGAAAAGAGATTCCAGAACCACGATAAGCCGGAACCATCCTTGGCGGGCGGTGCAAGAGAAAAGGAGTCGGCGACGAGCGTTTCGGCGGACAGCGTCGAAAGCGGGAAGTACGCTGGAGATGGCATGCCTCCAGAGAGACTGAGGATCCCTGGCTTGCCAAAGTACTTCGCGAGATTTTTTAGGGGCGACGGCTGCCTGGACTTTGAGAGTTCCGAAAGGTGATGAGAAAGGTCTATTGCCTTTGGAAGTTTTTCGTTCATGTCGGCCATTCTGTTGAGCTACGGACTATGCGCACAAGCAATTACCAAAGGTCTCTAGTGTCACCTTTCGAGATGAAGAGGAGGGGGGGGCACACGAGAGAGAGCGATAACGCCCACCCCAGACTTGTGTGAGTAAGCAAGCATAAGGAGAACTGACTCCGAGTAATAAAGATAGATAGTATGCAAATCGGGCCGATGCCATTTGATACGTATAGTTTTCGCTGAATATTGCAGCGGGCTCGACGAAAAACGCGTCAAAAAAGGCCACTATGGATCTACAACGCGTATGTTAATCCTCAGTGGCCGTCAATGGAAGTAGAGAGTAAGTTTACGGCTGATTGGCATTGCGTGCTTCACGTCGAAATTGACGCTTTCGGGCAATGCCGATGTAGGAGTATTTTATGTAATTTAAAGCAATTTGTAATCGTGAGAACCGGCCGGCCCGGTGCCGGAAATCGTTTCGTCATCTCGTCAAGCGAGCAATTTCCACATCCTTACTCTCAGCTTGAGGTTCTCTATGGTTTTTACTATGAAAACAACCATTGAAGATGTATGAGTCTCAGCTTAATCGATCTTGGCCTGATACCGTTCCTCTTGCTATTGCGCTCAGGGCCGGTTCAATCATTTCTGGGAGTAATTCATCTGAAAACAAGGCGGCCAATCCGAATGGACTTGCAGACATTTTGCACTCTCGACTTGAGCAATTTGATACCATAATTGATGATATGTCTCGCACGCGCTCACTAGATTTGCAAAGTCTGCAGCTAGACACCGCTTATGCGTCACTTTATGTGCTCGAGCGCGTACACTCTCTTCTCGTGGAACATGAGGCACAGCATAGCAAAGACAGCACTGTTCCGCTTCCAATAGGCTCAAAGGACATGACGCAGATACGGACGCATATTTCTGTGGCATTTAATTGGGGGACTGAGCTCCTCACGTCGCGTATCTTACCGTCACTTCCTGATAAACCGATGCGTGTCCCTGCTATACCGCCGGGCGCACAGATCATCGACCTTACGGCTACTCATGAGAACTACACGCTTCTCTTTAACATTACGTCTCGTTTGATGAGTATTATACTTCCCGAAGGCCCACAAAGCCCTTCTTCGACTACGTTTGTCGCGATGACAATTTGGAGTCGTGGGTTTACAGATCTGCTCAAAGCATGCATCTTTCTTGCATGGTTGCCTTCTGATGTGCGTGGTGACGTCTCTCCCGTTCTGGATGTCAAGCCGTATATCTCATCCCTCCTTAATGCGTGAGTACAGTTGCTTGTGTCTGACAAGTGAAGTGGTCACAAGTTAATATACGTGAACAGATCTTCACCAGCTCAGTCCATCACTGCTCTCGGCTCGATCATGAGAAAGATGCAGAAGCCTTTGTATGTGCGCAAAATATGCAAAATGCTATCCACGGAGCAGCTTCTTCGTCCAGCTGGCATTGCTGGTCTCCTTTCCTCCGTCTTTGGGGAGGATCTCTCTTCGACAGCAGCTCCGCTCGAGAAATTACAGTCAACTTCCAATGTCCTTAATGCTTTACCACCTCACATGTCTCCAGAGGTATGTTTCCATCGGTAAAAAGGACTATATTTTGACTTAAATCTATGTTGATTCACATCCTGAAGGAGTATTATCCGATAATGATTCCCCGTCTTCTACAACTACTGAGTCCTTCGACGAACAAGACGATCCCGCCATCTCATCGTCGTGCGGCATCTTTTGCGCTCTCGCGGATGCTTACCACGTGCAGCGACGCGGACGGCGCGTCGAAGACAGACATTCGGCGAAACATTGTTAGCTGGTGTCTATTGGATTCCTTCAAGCCAGTTCCTCGTCCGAAGTCCAGTGACAGCATCATATCCGAGATTACTTCCACCGAATCGACAGATGCAGAGCCCGCTGGTCCAGCTTCCAAAGCTCGATCGATAACGGCCGATGCAGTTGTCCTCTCTCCCTCTCAAGCTATACCTACTCTATCCATAATTCTCCTGAATACCGACCCATCACCAGAGCTCATCGATGTACTCCTTACACCTATTGCGGCTCAACTATACACTCTTCTCGAACATCTTCTAGTTAGCAAAACTGCTGATCCAATGATGCGCGAGACCGTCGAGAGTCTATTAAGCATTTGGACTCGAACGGCGGGCAAGGAAGAAATTGTTGGAGCTTTATGGGACATAGTTGAAGGGAGGGGAGGAGAATGGGACGTTGATGATGCTGGCGAACTACGCGTCTTTGAGAGGTCGACGTCATTACCTTCGCTCACCTTAGCCCAGCTTGCAGATCTACAAGAGGGCAAGCTCGACGGTGAGGAAAGTGAAGAGGCCAACCCTCTTAACATGCATCCTCATCCTCTATATTTCACACGATTCGTGAAGTCAATCAAGAGGCAAGACGTTGCCTCTGAACTCTACCTTCGCATCCTCGATGCACATGTCAAGCTAGATGACAATGATGACCCCTTGCGGTACGTCGAGAAGGTCTCCTTCACAGGTACGACGGTAAATGGAGACGACTTACTGATATACTCCTCCAGAAAATTACTCCTTTTCAAGCTCAGTATGCAAATCTCCTCCCAGGCCGGCGCAGACGCAGCAGCTGACAGCCCACTGCGTCGTCCTGACGTAACTCGTACGTTGATGTTCATCAAGATGTCCTTGGACGTGTTGCGCGAGTCTAGGACCAAGAGTGATAGCCAGGGACTGTCACGGGAGAGCTTGAAGTTTGTTTCTGATGAGAGCGAAAGTGACGAGGGTGACGGGGATAGTGACGACGAAGATCTCGCGCCTGGCCTAGAAGGTGTCAGCAAGCGTGAGCATTTGAGTGTGACGGCGGTGAATCTGCTACTCGCTCTTCTCCAAGGTAAGAAATATGCGCAGATATGTAAGAGCTGTGAATCTGAAGGCGGTGTCCAGAACATCCTGACTTATCGCCAAAGACCGAGCCTCTCCTTAACGAAATCTATTCACAACTCGAGCCGTTAGCTAATTCTGCCTCTGATGCACTTCGTCCGCGGGCCAGGGAGGCGAGGATAACACTAACGGCTCGGCTCGCGTCTTCTAGCAGCGCTGCCAGGCCGAAGGAGAGCGGGAGAAAGGACAGCGAAGAGAGCTCTCAGGAAAAATATCAGCGTGCGCTGAAGTTGCTACAGGATCCACTGTTGCCCGTGCGTGCCCATGGGCTGTTGTTGCTGCGCGAACTCGTTTCACCGGCGAAAACGACGCCGGTGCAGCGGCGGGGCAAAGATAAGCCGGGCGGGACGTCGGGGACAACTGTTAGCTTTGTGCAAGGTGCAAAGGTCCGTGCTCCATCGGTGGAAGCAGCGCTCGTACCAGCAATCCTATCGATCTTCATGCAATCGATCCAAGATGAGGATTCGTACATATTCCTGAACGCCGTTCAGGGGCTGGCAGCGATGGTCGATGGGTTTGGGCGGGATGTACTCAAGGGTCTCGTTGATGAGTACTCGAAGGGCCTAGAGGGAATAGGCGGTTCAGCAACGACGATGACGAGTAGGGAGGTAGACCTGCGTGTGAGGGTTGGGGAGGCTCTGGGTCAGGTCATCAGACGCTGCGGGGAAGCGCTTGGGAAATATGGTAAATTACCCATCATTTTTTTTACCCGTTTCACTCCCCCCCCCCTCTTCCTTTCCTCCTGCTGGCTGTCCGGCATCCTCTCCGGCATGGCGCCACTCATCTGTTCTTGTTGTTGTTCTATTCTTTCTCGACCCTCTGACACACCCCGTGTGTTAGATGAAAAGATATAATTTTCGCTAACATATTCTGTTCTGTTCTACTTTACAGTTGACATTATTGTTCCGAGTCTTTTTGCGGTCGTGCGAGCAGTGCACCTGCCGACAACTCTTAGAACATCAGCAGTGTCGTTATTAGCAACGGCAGCAGACACAAATGCGCTTGCCTTAAGCGCATTCTCGGCAGATCTAATCACCGCAATGGTTGACCTCGTGCAGGTCGAGTCTGTGAGAGCAACAGCTCCACCAGAAAAACCGGGATTAGAACGGCAAGAAGCTGCGGAAAGTGCTCATCCGCCAGATATAGACATGGCAGGCTCTGATTCGCGTGAAGTGCCCGATGGAAGGGATCTGAGTGACGTCGAGGGGGGAACTCGGTCGCAGATACGATCTAAAGTGAGCCCGGAACTGGGTACCGTCAAGGACCGCAATGCAACTCTCATGGCTGCTCAGAAAAGTAGTGAACCCGAGGTTGGGGATGACGCTGATGCTGGGATTGAGAATACGATGGATGCGCGCCCGACGGCGGCGAACCCGAAGTTCCCCCCTCTCCGACGGGCGGCTCTGCACTTCCTGTCCTTGCTTCTACGCGCACATACAGCTCTTGCATACGAAAGCGGCCAAGCACTTGGGCGCGAGGCTGTAGTTCCGTCCGAACCAGAAATGAAGCGTGCCGAGACAGTACTTGTGTATATTTCTATAACGGACGAAGACGGAGTGGCGCGGGTTATGGCACGCGAGACGGCTGAGTTGCTCCAGCAGTTACGGAATGCCTTGCTCGGACTCTGAGAAGAAATTTGGCTCTAAGCCAGAAATCTGACCCAAGATTGGGATTTCTGTTATTACATTTGATATCGTTACTGCAGATGTTAATTCTTCTCGTCGTTTTGAATGCAATGGTCTAGTCTCTACTCTAATCTCTCTCTCGCGAAAATTTGTTAAACATTTTTGGTTTCATTTCTGCATTTCTTCAAGCACAGGAGCAAAGAATTAATTATAAAAACCTGGAATAAATCGGTAACTAGATGACAAACAAATTTTGAAATAACAAAAGTGATTTAGATCCCAATTTGGTAAACAAGAAGATTTCAAGAAGTAAAGGCTCACATAAAGAAACTGAAATCCCGCAAAGAGAAAGATGCTTACGTTGATGCATTGCAAAAATTTCGTATCATCAAGGAAGAAATTTCAAGCTTCTTTTGTAATCTCGTCAAATAAATCTATAATAAGATCTTGGTTATCTTGTACTTTGAAAATTTGGCTTACCAAGACATTCAGCCCACTGTCACCCGACAACCCACCGATCGCCTACTGTTCGACCGACTTTTTTAATCTTTAACGAGATTACAAAAACAAACTCGAAAATTCCTACTTGACACGATATGAAGCCTTTGGCAGTGCAGAAGCGTAGGCAACTTTCCTTTATTGGATTTCAGTTTCTTTATGTGGGACTTTTTGAGCACTCTTTGTTTGGTATTTATCAATTTGTTTGTCATCTAGTTACCGATTTATTCCGGACCCTTTGCCCCCAGTGTAAGCGCAACTCGGGTCGGAGATCGCAAGGGAGTGTGCGAAGGAGACTTGGCGCGCGAGTTATTCATAACGAACCTTATCCTGGGAGTAAATTGGACGAAGTTGGAGATGCTCCAAGGGGTGGCCAATACAGAAATAATGACAAATATGCCGGCATAGTTGTTGGGTTGTAGTGCATGCCCGAAGAAGGGGTGCCAGAAGACACGTCCCGAATAGGAAGGTGTAATCTACGCGAGACATAAGAGACGCGGTGAACGAGCCAGCACGGAGTTTCTGCGCGTTTCACTTAGTACTCCCCACCTTGCAACCACCACCCATAAAGGTACTACCTCGTCTTTCCTCCGGTTGTTAACTTTCTCACACCGTTCTTATAGCCCTCTTCTCCCGTGCTCCTCTTTCCAGGTTCTCTTTTTATCATAAACACTCAATAGCGGTCTTCATTTCGGTGTTTGAATCGCCTATATCATATTTCATTCTACGCCCGAGTCCCTACGATGGGCGATGTTCTCGACGTCGGCTTCAGCGACTTCACTTCAGATTGGGAGAAGGCCGTGGGTATGGACGATAGGATGCCCGGTCTTGAACTCGACTTGTCCGACACTTCCAACGCAAGCACAGATTCAGACCGTGGTCTCTCTCCCTGTGCAGTTCTGACTCCTCCTGTGAGTTGCCAATCATCTTTTCTTATCTTTTTTCCCTCTCTCTTTGGGCGCTCTTTCATTGATCTTCTTAATTGATGCTGTCGTGTTGCTTTCTCGTGTATGCCGGCATCTGCGCCCTCCACCCGTTGAATTTCAAATGTCTATGTTGTTTTTTCGCTGATCCTATCTACACGGCACCGACTGTCATACTGATACTCAATTCTATTTGTCTCTTTGATAGGATTCTCAAGTAAGCTCACCCGTCGTCGACAATAAGCTGGAAGGTAATACATGTATCTCGGTCTCGACCACCTTTTTCCCGCAATCAGATGGCGACCTTGCAACCGACCTTATAATCCTCACCTGCGATTCGGTGTTCTTCTACGTGAATTCAAAACGACTTATCTCTGCGTCGCGAAATGGTTTCAACAGCCATCTACCGATTGCCCGCGAGAATGCCGATTCAGACCCCATTCTTAATCTGGCGGAGAGCTCGGCCGTAATGAACATCTTGTTACATTCACTTTACGAGATGTCTTTCGCGCATTATTACCCTTCGCTCGTAGATCTTTCTGCTGCAGTCGCTGCATGCAAAGTATACGGTCTTCCCTTGAAGAAATACGTTGCTCCCGGCGCTCCTTTATATCAGTCGCTCCTTTCATATGCACCCACAAATCCTATTGATGTATATGCTCTTGCGGCTTCAAATGATCTGCCGGATCTTGCAATTACGACATCCTCGCATCTCCTTTCTTTTCAACTCCCCACACTCACCGACGAAATGGCCATGAAGATTGGTCCTGTCTACCTCAAGAAACTTTTTTTCCTCCATCTTGGCCGAATTGACGCGGTATGTGATGGTTCAGTCCGGTGCTTCTTCCGTAAATGCTTACCTAAGTATAATTTAACTTCCTTTTCTAGCTAAAACGACTACTTGTCGTCCCACCTCCACCTCACGCTCCAACGCAGATCTGTGATTTTACCGAGCAGAAGTCTGTCACAAGGGCTTGGTCGCTTGCTACGGCGTACCTGACGTGGGAAGCTCGACCGGATCTGAGCGCCGGTACGATTGAGTCCACGCTCCATCCACTGGCAGAGCGTCTCAGTTGCGATCAATGCTGTTCCATGTTACTAGGACGCATTCGTGAGGTTGTAGTTCAATGGTCCATGGTAAAGGTACGTGATTATTCCCTAAGCTCAAGTAGAGATTCAACTAATACTCGAATGTCTAAACTCATATAGCGCACTATCTGAATTTCTTGCCGATTCTCGTCTCTCTCTCTCACCGCTTACTTCAAAACGTACCGGACCTCTTTTGAGGTCCGAGGAAGTACATCATACGCCACAGACGCTCTGCCGTCTTCTAGATGACTGGCGCGCCGATGCACTATACACGCATCTCGTAATTATCGGCGCGGTATGCTCTCGTTTACTCCGATCTGCGAAACATCCTGTATTACTACCTGTATTGCATTGCTTCTCTGCCATTGCCTTTGCTTTTTACCCTGATGATCCTATGCCTCTGCTGTCGTTTCTTGTCGCACGATACACGTACCTGGCAATTGGGATCCCGGGAAGCGTTTCGGACTACTTTGCCCGAGACACAAGCCTAGCTTCTCCGGTTGCGTCCCTTTCCTGCTCCACTCTTCTCTTCTTTCATCTCGTCATTTATTGGCCCTTATGCCTCATTTCTTACTTCCGCTGCTTCATGAACGCCTGTTGCATGATGTATTTTTTTTTGCCAGTGCAACTTTCTTTTTTTAGCTGTCTTTATTGTGGTTCCATTATCTTTTTTTTTCCCTGTCTCCGAGATGCAACTCAACCTGTAAATTAAGTTTTGCAATTGTAGCACATACACGCATTCCTCGCTGTCTCGTTTTGCACGTTTTATTCTATCATTCTGTTTCGGTTTTTTCTTCTTTCTGACTCTTGTTGTTATCAATCATCATCATATCGTTTCTCTCTGTGCAACATAGTCATCGCTCGAGTAGTATAGTATCAAAATACATACATGCAATACATATACGACAATGTCTTATCCTATCGTGTACGTGAACAACGGCCGAGATGAAATTGCGGTACATCCGGTCGCCCTGGCGATTTTCGATTTTACTCACGCACTAAGTTATGTGCCAGTGCCTGTTGTGGATCCTTCGCGTCCAATCGTATCCATCCTTCTCGTCGCTTCCTGCCAACACCCGACGTGCTGTGTGTGTATAAGAATCATCCGTGCGCTATGGATACACGTCAATGGCACTGCTGCCCTTACGATTACTATCAGTATCTTAGGTTCAATGTCGTCCAATCCGGGCTGTAGAGGAGGATAGATGGTAGGATAGGATAGGCTTGGATAGCTAGCCAATCGGCTCTTGTAAGTATGTTGTGGAATAACGGCACTGATACTGTTCATGGAGCCAATGGTAGCAATCCCGTCTGAGAGATGCAGGCCAATAGGAGATTTTGTACCCATGAGGCATGAAGCCTCTTCTACTTCTGCGTCTGTTCTCGCGAGTATATTCTTGTTGTAAGCTTGTTTCTATCTATAAGTCATTTTATTTGGATTCCGGATCGTGTTCTGGACTCTATTCCAGAAATAAATAAGGTTTAAAAGTCTTCACGAGAAGACTCACGCTAACTAGAACATACGTGAGCCCGTTTTGCAATACCCGTGGGCGTAAGGCATTACTAATGTATTCGCCGTGTCTTTTGAAATGTGTATGTGTGTGTGTTCAAATAGTTTATGCAAGATATGCTAATTGCCTCTTAGACCAGTACTAGTGGCTTTGCGTCACCATGACGTGTCGTGGAATCATATAATATGTAATTCCCCATACCTTGCATGCATGCGCGCTTGTTTCAGTTTGTTTGAAGTCATGAGGTAGATCGTGTGCCGAATGAATTTGTTGATTGAATTGCCCCTTTTCCAAATCTAATCTCAACCTTAATGCATTGAATAATGCTTGCGTGGAGGACGTGACAAAATGAATTAATTATGATATTAGAAGGAAGATTGGTGTAGAGAATAAAGCGATGGTGATGGTTACGGCCTCGGCGAAATTATGCACAGGTAACTTTGACCACACCGCTAAGTGCATGCTATTGCTGGAAGAAAAGGAAGAGGGACCCCGAGACGCGGAAGGAAGAACAGTCTAAGTTTTGTACCGACCTGGAGAACGGCGTTTACGCACCGTATTTCGTCGGATTTTCTCCCCTTTCTTTCGATTCGTCCCGTCCCCTCCTTTGTGGTTGTCGGCGTGCAACCAATGGAAATATGAAATTGAGGGTGATGGATAGCATAACGGTATGCTGGATGCTATATATATTATAGGGGTGCCTGAGGTCTTCCTTCACTTTCGATATCGTTTTATCGCCCCTTGGGATTGAGTTGCGGATGCCTTCTGGGCGGGAGTCGGGTCGACTCTGCTCAATGGGCCGGCGGTGGTGTGAGATGGAGAAACTTGAATCTAGAATTCCTTCCTAACTGTTCGCGCTGAAGACGAAGAGGGAAAGATGCATTCTCTGATATATTGCGAGGGAGTACAATGCATTCGTTCACAACAAAAAGAAATGCCGTCGTGAGTGAGAGTGAAGCATTGTGCAGAGCTTCCAGAAGATGCGGCTAATACGGCTTTAATTCCGCGGTGATCTTTGCTGTGAACCATAGACGGGCATTATTGGCATGGCATATAGGGGCTGGGCACGCAAGATCGAAGGAAGATCAGGCCTCGAGGACACCCAGACGCAGTCGCTTATCGTGCTTAATCTTGTGGATCCCCTCTCTTTTCCCGAACTCTGAATCGTGTAGTTCCTGAAAGGAAAGTGGTGTGGAGCAACGAGTCAGCAGGTCAGCATTTCTTGATCGAATTATAATAGACAAAAATGGAGTGGAAGACGATCGGATGACGAAGCAGCTGGCATTCCGCCGGTGAAGAGGAGCACGGGACTCAAATTGGTCCCGGCTCTAGGCGCTTCGCGTTGTTGGGATCAAGAATGCAATGCTTCGCGGGAGAACCGCCGTCAGCGCAGCGAGGCGATTCCGCAGCTGATTCTCCAACCAACGTGTGCTCAGGATAGGGTGGTGGAGCGCAGAAGAGATGTGGGGTTGTGGAGATGGTTGGATGTAACTAGCAGAGTGCAAGTGGAGAACGGGAAACGCACCATGTTGGCCAGCCGCTTAGCAGTGGCGACGGCGTTCAGTTTCTCAAGCACCCTTTCCTCTGGTAGCGTTATCTCCTTTAATTTAGTTTCTGTCGATTTCAAACAGAAGAAAAGGATGAGTTGATTGCATTCGGTATCTATATTTAGAAGGCTTACTAATTCGTCCCTCAACTCTGATCATTCGGTCCTCGTCCCACTCTGTGACGAAGCTCACAGCAAGACCGGTCCGCCCACGCCGAGCCGTACGACCGACCCTGTGCGTGTACTCCTCGGGCTCCTGAGGCATATCCCAGTTCACAACTAGAGCAATATCGTCCACGTCTAGACCACGGGCACCAACATCTGTACAAATTAGCACAGGCACAACACGTGCACGGAATAAACCCAATGCATTGAGACGTGCTCGTTGTGTGAGGCGCGAGTGAAGAGCGGTGCTCCGTATACCGAGAGTCTGAAGTAGCGTTGCGAGATAGGCGGCCGTTCGCGCTCGTGCGCAGAAGATCATTGTCGGTGGAGGTTGCTCAAGTACGTCCTGGTCGTCTGTACTAGATTTGCGAGCCTTGGCCGATTTCGTTCTCGCCTTTTTGGATGATTTGACCGGTTCTGGAGGTGCACGCCGAAGGTGCATGATGCTTTCCGGAGGATTGCATAAGAGATAGAATAGATACGGCTCTCGCACATGTGAGGGAACGAGAAGGTAGAACTGCTCAAGTGTCTCGACGGTCTCTACTCTGCAATGCGTTTCCCATGGTCATGAATTCAGTTGCATGAGAAAAGAGTTGTAATTAACTCACGGCGCGGTCATCCTGTGGACAAACGGTTTCTGTTTGCCTGGACGCGGAGGCGCAGCAATTAGCTCCTCGATCGATTCGGTCATCGTAGCAGTGAAAAGGCATGTCTGGCGTTCTTTCGGGAGCACTTTAAATAGATACGCTAGTTCGGACGCGAAACTAGGTGTAAGTAATCGATCTGCTTCATCAAGCACCTATTATATATAAAGCATCGTAGTCAGATTCTAAAAAAAACATTTGCAGCCATGGAAGGGACATACAAGAAACTTGACTCGAGATAAATCCCATTCGTCACTTGAGCTCTTGAGATGGTCAACAATGCGCCCAGGAGTCGCAACAACGACATGCGGTCGGTTATTCAGTTCGATGGCTTGGGCGATCATGTCCATTCCGCCGACTATAACGGCCGTTTGGATGTTAAATGGTGCCCCCAGGACGACAAACTGTTCTGAAATTTGAAACGCAAGTTCTCTAGAGTACCATAAGTTAAAGGACATTACGTAAAGCAAGGCGAGGCATACCGTGTTGGCGTGAGTACAAGAGCGTATGTTCCATAAGGATCAACAGACAGTTTTTGTAGAATTGGAAGCGCAAAGGCAATGGTCTTTCCCGAGCCTGTCTTTGCATTTCCAACACAGTCCCTGCCTTCATAGATCCGAGATAACGAATGAGAGCTTTATTCAGATACAAATCGGAAGAAGAAATGCATACCAGCTAATAAAGGTGGAATACAAGCTGCCTGAACTTCTGTCGGCGTACGAATGGACATGCTCGCTAGAGATGCCACAAGTGCCTTAGACGCTCCAAGATCGGCAAAGGAGGATACGGATCTGGAGGTTGAAGAATCCAATGCCTTGTGTTTTTCTAGAACACGCGAGTCTCTACGTAGAGATGTTCGAGGCGCCTGCTCATTGCTGGCTCGGGATGGTATATCTTGTTTATCGTCTCGTTCTTCAACTTGTTCGACCTCGCTCAACGATTCATTGTTCCAGATTTCTGCACTATCGGTGGACTCTATCTCACTGGAAGCATCTGATCCTTCTGAAGACCCATCGGATTCTCCAGAATCAGCTTGAACGTCCTCCCCATCCTCACCAAACCCAGCGAATGAACCGTCCTTCGCACCTGGTTCTTCTTCAACTTGTAATCTGCGCTTCTTGCGCCGAGGCTCCGAGCTTTCCAGACGCCGTAAGAGATCATCTGCGCTGAGGTCGTCCAAGTCTCGTAGGTCTTTCTTTGCCATATTGTAGAGAACAGACGGTAATGAACGGAAACGAGATATCGATGTTGTGAAATTTGCTGGTTAGGATTGGACGATCTCTAGTTGTGGCGATCGACGTGATCAGCGCAATTTTTTGACTTGATCATGACTGACTTCGCCACAGCAAGTTGAGTCGCTCTTCATCATCATGCGCCGAGTATCACTTTGACTTTTCGCCACTCTTGACTACTATCAGGCCTCAAAATCCTTGACAAATACTTATCATGCCTACTGGATGAACGCACTGTTCAAGTCTCTGCCTCGATTTTCATATATCTTTTCTAGACTTACTCCCCGAAACTCAACTGTATTTCTAAAGAAATCTGCCATGGCATCTGATTCCAGTGTTCAGGTCCTACAATGCGACCTCTCGTCTATCTCGTTTCAATGTACCTTGGAGTCTTCAGAGCTACCGGAAATTTCGTCAGCACGAACACTCGATGCGCTCAAGACAGCAGCTGAGCGTCTCGTGCATCTCGAAGATGTAGTCGCCTTTCCAACAGAGACGGTCTACGGACTCGGTGCGAACGCGCTTTCGTCAACGGCAGTATCACGCATCTTTTCTGCAAAGGGCAGACCGCAGGATAACCCACTCATCGTGCACGTATGCTCATTTCCCATGCTGCGCCGGCTCCTCCCAAGTTCCTACGCTCTCTCGCCGATCTACGAAGCATTGATCAAAGCGTTCTGGCCGGGACCTTTGACGCTACTATTCCCTGCGGACTCGACTATTGTACCGAGTGCGGTGACGGCGGGACATCCTAGCGTGGCAGTGCGCATGCCATCCCATCCAGTTGCACGCGCGTTGATAGCGTTCTCGGGTGTACCGCTCGCTGCACCAAGCGCTAATGTCTCCGGCAAGCCGAGTGCTACTCGTGCCGAACACGTATTAGACGACCTTGGTCGTGCAGGTCGCTTACGATTGATTCTTGATGGTGGGCCTTGTCCGGTCGGTGTTGAAAGCACCGTTGTTGACGGCCTTGGGGATGACGGGAATCTACGCGTGTTGAGACCCGGAGGGGTGACTGTCGAAGATTTGGAGCGAGTTGCGCGAAGTCTGGATTTACCTGAGGAGAAGAGGCCAAAAGTTCTGGTCCATCGACGAGATTATGAAGACAAGAAGTTAGAGAGTGCTCCGACTACACCTGGGATGAAGTACAGACATTATTCACCCTCAATACCGGTGGTACTGCTTATGACTACTTCGAAACCGACGAACTCGCATCCCTCTCTTACGTACCATGACGCACTTGTCTCTATCATCAAGGCTCACCCAAAAGAACACAATGCTGGGCCTCTTAAGATCGGTCTTCTCGCCACATCCGACTCAACCTTTCTCAATCATCCTCCAAGGCCCCCAGAGCAATTCATGATTGACCATTTCTCGCTCGGTTCTCGCGCGGACCCTGCAACGAGTGCTGCTCGTCTTTTCGACGGTCTTCTGACGGTCGAGAAGAATGGAGCAGATGTTATCCTTGTAGAGGAGATACCCGAGGATCGGGAAGGCTTAGCTTTTATGAATCGTGCGAGGAAGGCTGCAGCGACGTTGATTTACGTGCATGACAAGTAGTGATATGTATACAGAGTATCGGCATTTAGATTCTCGGTAGATGCCAAACGGCTAATAGTATTCCATCCATCGGATTCGGAACAATGATGCGATCATCAGAAGCTCAACTAACCCATCGACTTCCGTGAATGAACATCTCCGTTCGGAGCTCAACATGTATTTGCTTTGCATATAGTACACCGATGCAACCTCCTCACGGCACGGAGAGTGGAAATAATGATATTAAATCAAGCAATCGGCATATCTCATACAGACGAACTCGAGCAAAAATTTAGCAAGCCATAAGTGAATCAACTCGAACACAGCAGGAAGTTTTGAATGAGTAGTGAGGTCTGCATTCCATCCGCGCAACTTGCGCGAAAGAGCGACGACTTTACACGGCGACCTCTGTATTTTCGGTACACTGCCTCGCAAGCTATAGAATGACCTCAATAATTAGATGTCGCAAACAGAAAACCAGGGGCAGAACGCACATGGCCAGTCCCTTGACATTTATAGCATCTGCGCTTGTCGGGACCCGCATTGGGCACGGCGTTGGGCGGGGCAAGGCAGTCCCTATCACCGACGTTAGGCCGCCAAACAAATTTGATTTAAATTTGGAATTGACGTACTTGGAAATATGGTTCGGACCTCCGCAACGGAAACATTTGATGGGAGGGATGGTCGATGTGTTCAGGGCACGACCAGAAGCAGACGCACGGGCTCCCATCATACCAGCGCCGACAGTGCAAACACGTGCGACATGACCTGGACGACCACAAGTCTGCGATAGAGAAATGACAAAAATCGCATATAAGCAGCAACAAATAACTTTCTGAATCGATTCTACATACGTAACACTTCTGGCTGTTGCCTTGGACCCTCAATGTAGGGCAGTCAGCCTGAATATGGCCGATACCTCTGCAATAGTAGCATTGCTTCTTCTCAACTGTCCGTTCCTCCGGGCAGGCCGAAGCCTCGTGACCGGGCTGACGACAGTTGTAGCAGAGACGCTCCTCAGAGGTGCAGGTTTCTGCAATGTGCCCGACTAGAATAGGAAAGGTCAGGACGGACTGATATGGTACTCACGACTGGGCTGGCTCGACTCACGATTTCCACACTTGTAGCAATTCTTCCGCGAAGCAGGGTAAGACATTTTATATTCCTTTCCTTTTCTCCTTTCTTCTGCCCCAATCAACTACGTTGAATTCGACTCAGGTCCTCGCTCGTCTCTTCCACTCGTCCTCGTTCCTCGTTCTTCTTTGCTCGTCCGACCCTCCTGCCCTCGGCAACGATGATCGCGATGATGGTCGTGGTGATAAGTTATTGCGATGACTCAGCAGCGGCATTCGCCATTTCTCAGCCTGAGGTCACGTGTAGCCCAATTGCACGCGACGCGTCTCGCTCTGACTCTGTGTTTATTTGTCTCGACTCACACCGGAGCGTCTTTCACCACTGACTCACGGGTACAGCTCTGTTTCATCTTCACGCGTTATCTGAGGCTCCAATACTAGTACTCTACTCCTGCTGCGATCAATCTCGGAATTCAAGAGACCGTTGAGCTTGAACTATCTTGCAGCAAACACTGTCCACCTCCGGAATGGCCGACAAACCGCCATGTATCACGAGATTCTGGTCTGACATAATCTCGCACATAAGATGGTCTAGAGGGAATAACAGAAATAGTAGAATGTGCTTTCTCTGCATCTCCTTCGTCCCTGCACCTCTGTCTGGACATGATGTAACGTCTGCCTTCAAGCGTTTGGGTAGACGCCCGTGGCGTATACACATATCCCCGAATTTCCCAAATCATGATTTTCCTGAGTTTTTTGACGCTGTTCTGGAGGAAACCCGCGTTTCAGAGCTGCCAGCTCCTCGGACTTCCCGCGATCTTGAAGAGAATGGAGGCTCGCCGACATTCTCATTCTGAGAAGCCACTGCAAACATGTCTCGACCAATTGCTACAATCTTCAGATAATTATGCTTCTTGTATGAGCATGATGTTCCAGACTTTACAATGGTACTCTCTTGCTTTGCTTTGTAGAGGACACAGGAGGCTCCTGTGTTTAGTCAATCGGGTTTTCCGGAGGGAACTTTAAACCTACTCCTGGACATTGCTGCCTTTAGTTAATTGTCATGGACCTTCTATTCCTTACCGAGGACATCATGTCGTATCCTACGATATTATCTGGCCGTGCTAGGCGTCGTTGACTCAAATACTCACCGTTTCACCATCTTAATCCAAACCAGTCTCCGTTCCCTGACGCAGTGGTAGGGAGAGTAAGCGCTCGTCGACAGGGTTGTCAGAGTTCCTGATCTTAAACTTCAGTAGACGTCTTTCGATTATTCTACGCCATTGGTAGTCTGCCCATTCGGCAAACAACGGGGAATTATCCCTTATTTTTGCAGGTTCCTTTTGGTAAGTGTGATTATTTTATTTTACCGCAGCCGGACTGGTTCTAACGCGATTTTATCTCAATACGTGTGTCAATCTATTGAACGTAGTCGGTGGAGTTGTGGTTTATGATGCGGTAATATTGGTCTCGGGCTCACTAACGGACATGTCGCAAAAGTTGTCTTGGGATTTGTCGTCGTCCTTAGCCGGTGCATCGGCATGTTAGTGAAATTGTGGCTCAGTTTCCATCTATTTCAAGATAGTCACAGCCTATTTCAGCCACAGACCCCATCGTCGATCGGATTTGCTTGCTTGTCACTTGCCTCGCTTGGTATCTCCGTTGACGACGATGGCAGAGTCTAGCCAATACGCCTTGCTATGCTCTGTTATACTCCCTTACTGGAGCCCCTTTGGCTTGTTTTCTCCGGGAATGAAGCGCATCATTCGTTGGTGCATAGTGGAGGGAGGCGTCTTTATTGTCTGCACAGTACTAGTGATAATTCTTATTAAACTCCTTTTGGCCGAGATCTTCCAGACCAGACTAACGCCACCATAATTGGTGGACCGGAATTGCCAAGCATCAGGTGAGAAATATGATCACGATGCTCCTGTTTGTGATGTTAACCGATTTCCCCAGTTCAGTCGAAAATCTCAGTTCCGGAATATTTGCCTCCTTCGAATTTGTCTATGCAATGGATTCTTTCAATGCAGTTTCTGCGTCTCTTTGGATTTGTTATTTTGAATTGACCTAGAACACCAAATCAACGGTCGGAGCAAGGTTTCAGCGAAAGCGGACTTTCGCCAAAGAGCCAAATACTGCGACGAAATTTCAAATGTGAGTTCACCGTTCGTCAAATGTATATATCGACAATTAATCTGCTGTCGTAAGTGAGCTTCACAACAACGGCGTCCAAATTATTTTTCTGTATTCTTCTTCTGCTGAAGTGAAATCACCGAAATAAGGCAATAAATGGTTGCAGCTTACTATTCCACAACATCAAATGACTCGAAGACTGTCACGGTTATATCCAGGCCTGAAGACCAGAAATCCATCGAAGATTCTGCACCGCTTACACATATTGTGGGTCCAGACGAGACATCGTGTTCTTAATCCGAATACCCTCCTTAGGAAAATTTGATTCTCTATAATTGGCAAGTCTCAGATACGACGAGCACGGACCTCCTACGCGTCCGACTAGTTTCTACGACGGCTGACGAAGTGGACTGAACAAGCGCCCGTATTGCGATCGCCTGCATTCGCATCAGGCACATCCCTGTTCTCCGCTGGCTGAAGCTCAGAGTGCGGTGGGTGCAGTAACCTCTGGAGATCTCTGCCGTTTTACTCCTTTTCGTCAGTCATACCGGGAGCACGGCTGTGTTGCTTTCTACCAATCTATTTGGCAATATCTCTCTCCGCCGGATTATGGAAATAACAGAACAGTTGGAATGCGTATAAAATGGCTGAATAGACATCCTGAAGATGCATCGACAGCTGTCTATCGAACGTTCTCAACTGCTCTCTCAATCGCTCTCAAGTTTGCTCTTCCCCCCTCTCTGCAATACAACATGTCCAATCCGTCAATAACCCATACCAACCCCTACAACCAAGGGGGATGGGACCCAGAGAACTCCTGGGCCAATGACGGCTCGTTCGACCCCAGTTCGCCCCGTTCGTCGAGCTGGATCCCTGCCCAGTCGGCGTTCGGCGTTCTGCCGCTAGGAGCGACGCCAGGAGCCCTACCGCCAGGTCTCCTGGGCAGACACTTCACCTTCCGCTTCATGAGCAACGGAAACCAGACGAACCTAGCCTTCGTGGGGCCCAACTACCGCGCCTGCTACCGTATCCGGACTGACAACACGCACTCGTATATCTCTGTACCTCAAGGGCACCTGGCGAGGGTGAGTTGGGCGGGTGCAGAGCCCGTCTTAGAGCGCGGAGGAAGGACAATCTCCGCCTCCGAGTTCTTGCTCGAGTCCAGTGATGCGCACGGACGAAGGTAAGAACATGCTCTCCCGTTCTCATGCTAACGCACCGCGACTGATTTATTATGGTAATAAATCACAGAATCAAGGTAATGAGAGTCAACGGAGCAGATTTTGCATGGACATACGACAAGAAGGCATTTTACGTGAGCTCACATACATCCTCCGCATGCAATAACCAAGTGACCCGCCCTCCGCCTTTCCCCCAGATCCATCCGGCGAACGACCTAAGCAGGACGATAGGCACCGTATACAACGCTCACGGTGTTGAGCTCAGGATCCTTCCTGACGGTCTGACGACCGAACTGCTCAATTGCATCGTCCTTGCTATAGTAATGATGCAAGGCAAGATGTTCGTCGGCCTCAATCGCTAATTCGAAGCATCGGTCTGCTCTTCGCCCTCGCAGACCTAGAAAGAGGCCGTCCTGTTTCTCTGTAAAGAGTGATCGGGCGGTTGCTCGGCGCTTCGATGGAAGAGCTTAAAAGGCAGAAAAGCCTATCTAATCACCGCACCTAGCTGTTTATTTAATTCCCAGAGCGGTATAGAGTATAGCGAATTAGTGTAGAGGCCGGACGAGGGACTGGCACCGACGGATATGCGTTCGATCCAGTTCTCAATGACCGGCCTATAATCCGATTTTCTCCCCTTTCATCGAATTACCTCTGAATTTCGGGCAGCCCTGACTCTAGGGAAGTTAACTCGACTGCCGTAAGGTGACGGCGCCATTGATGATCTCCATCTGTCGCAGGCTCTCGGACAACTGGGGGGACAATTTATCAGCCTCTAAGCAGACGCAGTTGAGCTCGAGCCTAATATCTCACATACCGGATTTTTGGAGCCACCGAAGTAAGAGACGCTCACTGGAGACTATTTACTAGAGTCAGGCAAAGCGAGAGGCGGTAGTTCTGATGCTGAAGGAGTCATAACGTGGATAGGCTGTCGTCTGTGAGAGAAATATAGACACACGACGGCGGACCACCGGAGCTCTCGGGGAAGGATTTCGTTGAACCCTAACGGCTACATGCGATTCAAGGATGATGGTATGCTGTGTTCGACATACAAGAGCGATTTGATTTCATAGGAAATACAAACCAGCCACGTGTGCCATCTGATCCGGATATCGCAATCAATTCGTTAATCTTGCCTCAGTCAGCTGGGGGCATCAGTTCTCTCGAGGTGCGTGATTTAAAATAACTCAAAAGACCCATTTCGAGTATTTTGAAGACATTATTTCGTCTCTCCTCTCGACGTTCATCTATCAATCTGAAGAGGCGAGAATAGCCTGAGGTTCAAGGGTCGATGAAATGCATAGCAAGCAAATTAAAGACAAAAGAGATTCAAGATCAACAACAACAAGATTCAAAGGTAGTGAATTTCTTATTGGCCGGAAAAGGAAATACCAGATGTGACGTTCTTGCGTGCGCCATCTGATGGGGTCATGATTCGAATCGATTCGAGATGATCTGGATTTGCACGTAGATCCGATGGCGCCTTTGGTCAAGCTAAAGGGTTTCCAGCCCTGGATTGAAGGTCAGTCGGAATCTATACCTGAGTGGTAGAACATGTTGCCTGTCCTTGCCAGTGCTAGCATACGACAGACACCTGGCATACGGCTGGAAAAAAGACACTAAAGTGCGATAATAAAGCAAGCAAAAAAGGTATTGCGACTCCTCCCTAGACGCTGGCAGGCTCCGCCTTAATTTGCTTGGCGATTGCCTAGTCCCTTTGTTCACGGACAGTTATATTTCCTGAATAATATAAAACTTTAGTATGATGTATTCACGTGCGGTCGGTCCTGCAACTTACATATAATTTTGACTTCATCTTTCGAAACTTGAGATTGATAAAACAACAAGATGAATGAACACCAGTGGAGAGATTGTTCATGCGAGCACTTCATTCCATAGGATAGGACAAAACATAAGCAACTGGCATTGTCTATTTCTATTATATACGGGACCATGTATACACAAATTGAATCAGCCTGGGCTACCTTACATGAAATAGGTATCGCATCTGACTAAGGATACGTGGTCTCGCGCGGCTGGTCCCAAACCCTCACTTTTGCTGAGAGCCCATAGCACCACATTGCAGGCATGCAAAAATTCGATTTCAACTGGTGAACAGTGTGCCCGTATGGATAGATTATTTTTGTAATTTTTAATTAATTTTTTTGTGGTTGAGTTGTTGTGTATGGATGAGATGCTGGCAGATGATGTGAGATATCGCTATCTGAATCCTTAGGGAGATTGCAGGGTCGAGAGTCGAGCCTTGCGTTGGTCACTGATGATTCATTCGTTCTGAATCCATCTTTGTTTTCTCTCCCTCGGCAAGCAACTATCGCTCCAGATAACTTAGTAACTTGTCATTGCTTTCTTTCATCAGCCTTGCCGTCTAGAATGTGCACCAGAACGGCCTGAGCACCCAAAGTCCGCCTGATTCTGGACGCTGCACTCAGTTCAGCCCAGTACGGAACATGCTGGTGGTTTTCAGACAAAAACAAGTAGCCGAAATAAACATTCTGTTCTTTCCAAAGGAAAAAAAGTCTCCAGCGACGTATTCGACGTGCATACGAGTCGAGTCCGACTTCCGACAATCACTAAAGTAGTACCGAATAGGAGGGGGAAAGCGGAGGTATACTGATGGACCAGCAGAAGGTACTGTATCTACGGACATAAAAGCCAAACGGTATGGGAAGACGTATAGTGGGCGACCAACAAGTAGAGAGGCACAACTAACCAATGTTTGAACATTCCCGTCCTGATGAGGATCAAGCGAACCACCAGGTGCCGTAAAGCACACCGGTCCCGAGGTCCGAGAAGAACTCGAAGAGGCCTGGAGAGAAGTCAAGGCCGCCTTCAGGACAGCCAGGGCACTATGATAAAGCGATAAGTCAATGTTAATGTTTGATGTCCTTTGGAGGAAAGAGATAGAAGTAAAGAGATGAACCTCGTCGACAATCGTTGCTTGCGTCTGCTTATTGTTGTACCAAACGTTGATCGTCTTGTAGCAGTGCTCGCCGTTGCCGAATTGCTAAATACGGTCAACTATGCCATCGGAGGGAAAAGTGCTCTGTAGGAACTTACAGCAGAGTTGAGCGCGACGATCTAAAGAATTGGAGAATAATGGTGAGCTCTTCTCGTTTGTTTGTACATCAAAGACGCAGAATGAACGCACGTAGTCAGAGTCGCTGCTGTACGATCCACACGCGCCTCTATCATGCATGCAAAAGGAAATGAAGTCAGTATTGATATTCTGACGTCATCGATCACTCAAGGAAATAAAAATGCGGGAAAAAAAAAAGGGAAAGCGGAGTAGAACGTGAAGTAAATAAATTTTAGCACGCACAGACCGGTCTTGTAATATGTGAATCGCTGAATGTCGCGCTTCCAATCCTTTCCATCTGACGCATCACTGATCGGCTCGGTCGAGTTCGCTGCCGTACCCTCCACTGGTGCGGGAAGAGACTCGGGTGAAGCATTGCGGACCTTGACCATCTTGTTGTGCGCCGCTGAGCGAGCATTATGAGAGGGGGATGCGGATGCAGAGGCGAAGCCAGCGAGAGCGAAGAGAGCGAGTGAGAGGCGGACCATAATTGGTTCTAGTCCTTCTTTCGACTTTCAGGGTTCTGGGTAGGATATGAAAAGGCCGACAGAAGCGATTCGAGTCGTATGTTCTGTCAGTCTGTTTCGTCTGTAAGGACAGATGAAGCCAGTAGGTAGCAGAGGATAAAGAGAGCTAAAGACAGGTAGCTGAAAGAGAGCGGAAGCAGCACGCGGCCAAGGTTAGGTCTGTTAGAGTAAGGAAGAGAAGAACGAGTGGAAGTAAGTCGTTGATGAGGTGGATTACTTAAATTCCTGGGGTGCTCACACAAGACGGAGGCCATGATTTTCCGTGAAGCACAGCCAACCGAACCAAGCGAGTAATTAAGCGAAAACATATTCCACATATTTCACGCATTTCAGAAGAATCTAGAACAATTGATTCCGTACCCCAGTACTTTTAGGCGTTCTGAATCCGAAATTCCATAATTGTCAATTCAAGTGGACAAAAATAGATTTAAAAGCTACACACCCGAATCCGTCAAACTGTTCCTGGAGTTCCTCAGGGTGCAAGGAACGTTCAATACGCCTTTCGATGCTGATTTTCTTTGGGATGTTCATACGTCAGAATTTGCAGATAGAAAGCAAAGATTCGATTAAGGTGAGCTTTAAAGCCCAACTTCTATTAATGTCCGAATGGCGACTAGTACGTAAAGTACTCTACAGAAGGTCCAACCTCTATGATTTATATACGCTACAGATAATTTCCTTTCAGCGAAGTGCTATAGAATACGGGATTGAGGAACTTACAGGTCCGCGAGAATTTATGTCCAACTTCACTTCGTTCCTGGTCCATAAACCTCCAAACAACGTTTCTCGAAAGCCTCTACCATCATGGACGAAACATCCTTGAAGAACGCAGCCGACGCAGCAGCATACACGGGGTTGGCAAACGCGAATACTAGATCGAACGATAATAACGTCGGGCCGTTGGAATGTGATGGATGACCAGGAGTCGCTGGCGTGAAGAGATTTGTATGTGCTGCGGTTTCCGGGGGCCGGGAGGTAGAAGAGCCTGTTTTGTCTTTCGGAAGGCCGGTTTTTACGGGATGAGGAGACGAAGGATCTGCAGGCTGGAAGCGCCATGTCGTCACCAGCTTTCGGAAGAGAGGTGTTCCGGACGAGGCGACTGCCTGGCGAGATCACATCAGTCACTCAGCTCGCGCGAGCAGAGAGGAATGCTTTGGCGCACCTCGACAGAATGATACGGCCGACAAGTCACCTCGCTCACATAGCTTTCTTTGAACGCCAAAAAGCCGACCGTCAATCTAGCATCTTGTTTCACCACCTTCTGGTCCGGATCAGCATTGACACGCCACTTCGTCAAGACCTTGGATTCAGTGCAATAAGGCAGGAAGTGCTGGTAGTTGTCTACGTCGGCGATGACCTTATACAGCTGCTTTTGCGAGTATCTGTGAAATTCACTTGGTCAATCACCGAGTCAAAGATAGCGAAAAGGAATTTGCTCACGGAAGTATCTTTCGTTTGCTGTACCTCTGCTCTCGTCCTTTTGCTCCCGAGCCGGAATACGCGAAAAGAGAGGCTAGCCGCGGGAGTTGAAAGACTGTGCGTCTAAAAGCATGTAGACTTTTATTACGTTGTAATGCTGAAGATGTAGCGAGTGGTCGACGAGGCAGGAGGCCAGAATGAAGTTTCATGGAAAGTCAGCACGCGCGTTTGTTAGTTGGTTGAGGACGATCGCGGGAAAAGCCGTCGACGCAGATCCTAGACCCAAGTCATACCGTTGAGAACACTCTTTGATCACTGACCTGACCTCTACCATCTATGATCTTTTCTTTATTTTGTTTTCTGGACTACACTTCATGCACTTCATGCAAGAAAATTCATTCAAGCTCCCAGAACGCCTTGAGTGGCTCAAGGAAACATGATTCTGGCAAGCACGGCACGCTCGATTTCCCCCCTACAAGTTAGCCGACAAATCCAGACCTCCGCGCCAAAAAGACAATTCATCCAACACGCATAATATTATATTCCAGACCACAATCCAGTTCTGAATGCTCTGTTTTTGGCGACGGCTTTGCGCGCGTGGCATCCAGGCAAATCGCATCGCATCAATGTCCGGATCGGGCTGTGATTGGGTCTATTTATAGATCCACGACCCTGCCCCAGCGCATCAAAACTAATCGCTATATAAAACCCGCGATATAAAAACATCAATGATATGAGCTGGGATCGACAGACAGAAGTACCATTATTTCTTGCTTTGCTACTATGAGTGTCGTACCCACTGAAATGCCAACGCCATCGAAAGAGGATCCGTCTGCGTACTCAGACGAGGATGCCGTGGCACTCTTCCCCGAGTTTCACACTGTGCCTGAACGGAGCCATCTTGAGCCTTTGCGACTGCCGCTTTGCCTGCCGCAGGGGACTGCTGGCTCGAATGCTGCGTTCATAAGGGGGTATAGTCCTGAGCTCGAAGCATCAGGGGTGCAGATGAACGATTGGATGCATTTTGTGTACGTTTGAGATGATTAGGTTGCTATCGTGCCGAAACTGATGTTTTGTATCTATCTTGATTTTCTATGTAGTGATGGACTTAACATCGCCATGTCTGCGAGTCCACCACTTCGCGTTGTCGAATTCGCTGGGATGGTCATTGGTTTCGTGTAAGCTTCTTTTGTCCTTACATCTATCCAATGAAATGACACCTTATCCATGATTCCAGGCCACATCACTGGGCAATAATCGCAAGCGCAGGCATACAATTCGCCGCTGGAACTGGAATATACATCCTCGCCAAAACACTGACAGATCGCTACCTGCGTCGCGCAAACACGGAGTACTTCGCTCCGCGCGGTTTGCGCGTGAGGATATGCAAGACCGCAGCCATGCGTCAACTTACCGGGCTCGATCCTGTGCCTGACGCCAACGAGCCTACTACTTTAGCGAAGGTGAAGAAATTCGCGGTACAAAGTGGACGCGTGGCCGAGACGGTCGTGCTTCACTTGCCTATAATAAGAAAAGTGTATAATCGATTCGCGCCGGGTGTTCCTTCTATCCCGGCAGGGGCGGAGGGATTGGGCGGAGTCACCGCTCGGCGGCTCGCAATGATAGAATGCCACGCTCTTCCGCTTACGTTCGACGTGCCGCTCCCGCCCCCGGAAGAAGGCCTCATGAATAAAGTGTCCGGGCTGTCAGTCCGCTTGCAGACACAACGCGCGCGGCAAAAGGAGGCCAGGACCGAGCGGAAGCGACAGCTCTTAGCGATCCAAGAGGGGCGCGCAACCTCGCTTACGCCCGTGCCGTCAAGTGACATCGGTACTTCGACAAGCACGAGCACGAGCTCTAGCTCCAGCTCCGCACAGGATGTGCTCGGACAGGCAACTAAGTGGAGGCAGGCTCGAAAGGACAGGCGAGCGGAACATCGCGCTCTTCGACGAGCCAGGAGGGGGCGCGTCAGTCGCGGACTTCAGTCGAGCGTTGAGCTTGCTGATAGAATGGAGTGGAAAGCGACGCGCATGTTGCTATGGGTAGTTGTGTTGAACGCCGAGCAAGGTCTGTACATCGTAGTTGTATCTCAAACGCTCAACGAGCAGCTTGTTAACATTTTGCCTTGCAGACGAGAAAATTCAAGGAAGAGAGCTGGTGGACAGCGACGCGGACGTCGAAAGGGTAGCCGAAGAGGAGTGGCAGGCGGAATTGAGGCACGAGAACGCCGAGGACAAGGAAATTCTCGAGGAAGATTCAACTATAGATGAGGAGGTTGAAACCGATCGTCGTGATTAATGTCACGGCCCGGGCAAACGGAATTCTCGCGTTTAGAATATTTGGATCGCCTGCTGACACGGGGGACGGAATCGGGATTACGGTTTGGATATGTGAGTACTGTACTGTACGTGTAGTCGTGGATTTTACTTGTCTGCCCGATTCAAAAAATTTCACCGCGCTGTCTGTAGTACTTTGGGTGATATAATACCAGTCTGTTTGTCTGAGATCCTTGTCTGATGAAAGTCTTGAGTCAGTCACACATAATCTGCGAATAGTCTGTTATATCCGGAAAAGGTGAATGCGGACACTGGTCGTATGAGAAGCAGAAGCGTCGCGTCAGTCGTCGACTTTGGACGGAGTGTCTAAATTGCTGATCGGAGGGAGTGCCAGCGGAAAGGACAGATTTGTTGTTATGGGTTGTCGTATTGAAATTTTAAGCTTCGATCGGATTCAAGGAAGAGAGCTGGTGCATTCAGGAGAGGAGTGGCAGACGGAATTGAAGCGCGAGAAAGCGCAAAGCAGGATCACCTCACCGGCATCACCGTCACGTGTCCGCGTCCAAGGCCAACGCTCATCGACTCAGTTTGCCTGCGTTGATGAGAATACTGGATGAAGCCGAAAGAGTGGAGCGGTCCAAGAAGCGCGGATTCTTGCATCTCTCTTATCGCTCTAATCCTGTCCCGCGTTCTATCTCTGCCAGCGAATACTTGCATGCGCTTGGGACTAATTTGTACAGTCAGAGTAGACGGTACAACAAGAATAGCGATAGGTGCGTGAGATCGCGCCCTCTTCCTCGCGACAACATGCCCCGACTATAAATTCCCAGTCGCGCGGGTCTCCCTCCCTGAGGCTTGTCTGTAGTTCTAGAATCATGCACTTGAAAATCGCGAGTCTTGCGTTGTTCTCGCTTTGGGTTGCTGCGTCGCCGACTCCGGGTCCAAGGGTGCCCATTGCCAGGATCCCGGTAGCGAGAAGATCATTCACGAAGGACGGCGTCGCAGACGTCGATGCTCTCAAGGCCCATCTCGCTAATGTCAGACTGTACGTACATTCCTACTTCTCCGTTGACTGAAATTATTTAAATTGCGCGGTACAGTAAGATCGCGCGGGGCTTCGCCAACTTCGAGAACAACACGGGCGCGCCACACCCGAATGATAATGGTGTTTTGAGGAAGCGCGTTGCTGAAGAGCTGCGCCTGGCGAAGCGGAGGACCGGCTTGGACCCGTTGACGGATGATCTTGATGGTGAGCTCTGGCAAGGAAACGTCAACATCGGGACTCCCGCCAATACCTTCTCGGGTAAGCCACATTTTTTTTAATTTTAAAATTCAACAATTGATGAATGACAATATTGATATTTTCAAGTGGACTTTGACACCGGCTCAAGCGACCTCTTCGTACCGAGTACGGCATGCGCGGACGCCAACTGCGCAGGGCACAAGAAGTTCAACACGGCGGCGAGCAGCACCGCGGTCGACCAGCGCCGGACGTTCAGCATCGAGTTCGCAGACGGGTCGACCGTGGCGGGCGAGGTCTTCCACGACACCGTCTCCATCGCCGGGCTGACCGCGACGAACCAGGCGGTGGTCGCCGCGACGCAGTACAGCGCCGGCTTCGCGCTCGACGTGAGCCCGCCGGATGGGCTCATGGGCATGGCGTTCCAGGCGATCTCGAACTCGAACAGCCCGCCCGTGTTCGAGTCGTTCGTCGCGCAGGGGCAGGCGAGCGCCCCCGTCTTCGGGTTCACGCTCCTCGATTCGGGCGGGGAGCTCTTCCTCGGCGGGACGGACGCGTCCGCGTTCACGGGCAGCCTCACCTTCACGCCGCTCATCACGTCCCCCGCGTTCTGGGAGATCGCGACGCAGCGCGTGACGGTGGGCGGGCGCGGCGTCGTCGCGCGCGCGCAGGACTCGATCGCGGACACGGGCACGACGCTCTTCATCGTCGACACGGCGAGCGCGCGCGCGATCTACGCCGCCATACCCGGCTCCGCGGACGCGTCGCGCACGCTCGGAGCGGGCTTCTTCACGATCCCGTGCAACGCCATCCCCGGCGACGTCAGCGTCACGCTGGGGGGGACGGCGTTCGCGCTCTCCCCCGACACGCTCAACTTTGGGCAGGTCTCGGCGCGCTCGAACGAGTGCGTGGGTGGGATTGTGGGTGATGACTTCGGTGCGTTGTGCTCGTTTGGGTTTCTTTTTTCTTAGCTGAATGGATGTGAATATGATTGTAGGAATGTGGATCCTGGGCGACGTCTTCCTTCGAAACGTCTACACCGGTACGTACCTCCTTCCCTGTTCTCTGGTACCGTACCTTGTGCTAATCGGAGACTTGATGAAGAATTCGACGTTGGGAACTCACGAGTCGGTTTCGCGCCAGTCGTTCTTTAGAGTACTCAATTCTGTCCTTGTATCCAGCTGACTGAATGGCTTACACGAGCTAACTAACAAATGTAAAAAATGTTCCAAATATCGAAGCTTCGCGAGCAGTGGGAAATGTAAGTAGAATGCGAGGTCACCGCCGCCTGTCGTACCGGTCCCGCTCTCGTTCCCTCGACCTCGACCGTCTTCTCTGTCCACCCGCATCCCTCCTCGGGCTCCTACTCCTACTCCTCCTCCGCCGCCCTCCATCCCGATCCCGATCCCTATACTCCCTCTCTGCGTCCCTCACATCAAACACCATCCCATATTCATCTCCTCCTCTTCCTCCTCTTCTGCTCCTACTACTACTGCTATCGTCGTCGTTTTCGTCGGAGGCGCGGTACCGCCGTGTAGGTTCGAGGTCTTCCTTCCCCGCGAAGCCTCCTCCGCGCCGGCCGTTGTTGGCGTTGGCGTTGGCGTTGGCGTTGTTACCGCGCGGACCGATCTTGACGTCGTTTGACCAGTGCGTGTTCAGTTTCGCGACGGATTGGGAGCTGTTTTGGGGACGGGGAGAATTAAGAGTTAGTGGAGCGAGTGAGTGAGTGAGTGAGTGAGTGAGTGAGTGAGTGAGTGAGTGAGTGAGGAATAATGAGAGAAAGCGAATAGACGTACAAGTCTACCCAGATACGCCTGTCGTCGATCAGGACGTTTTGCATTTTGAAGTACGCCTTCGGGCGAATGAATGTCAGTCAGTTAGTCAGTCGAAACGAAACATCGAAAGGAATTTTTTTTTAAAAAAAAACATGAAATCTCATCTCATCTCATACCTGCTCCGCATCTTCCCGTTTATCAAACTCGATGAACGCATACTGCAGCGAGTCGCCCGTGAGCTTGTCGCGGATGACCTGACAGCTCACGACGGGCCCGAAGCGCGAGAAGATGAGCTCGAGGTCCCCGTCGCGCGTGACGGGGTTCAGCTTGCACGCGAAGAGCACGTTCTCGGGCGGGCGCACGTTCGCGAAGGGCAGGTCGCCGACCATCTCGAGCGTGAGCGCGGAGGCGGCTGCGGCGCGCGCGCGGCGCTGCTTTTCTTCCTCCGCGTCGGGGAGCGTGGAGAGGGGGTCTTCGTCCTCCGCGATCCGCGTCGAGTTGTCTGGTGGGTTTGTGGGCGGGGAGGGTGGGACGACGCGTACGAGCCCTGGTGGGTCGGGGAACGGGTCGTCTGTAGATAGATTTTTAAAAAAAAATGCGGGTGTCAGTCCGTCACTGAGCGAGAATGAACCCGACGGACGGGGACTGACCGAGGATCTCAACATGCCGGATCCTCACATCCTTCAACGGCCGCCCATCCTGGTCCGCGAACACGTCATTCAGCCTATCGAGCGTCTCGAGGCCCTCGACGACATGCCCGAACACCGCGTGCTTCCCGTCCAGGTAGTCGATCCGGTCCGTCAGCGTGATGAAGAACTGGCTCCCGCACCCGCCCTCCTGCTGCTGCTGCTGCTGGCCGCCCTCCAGGGCGGGCGCGACGGCCATCGACACCGTGCCCTTGTGCGTGTGCTTGAAGTGCGGGACGATCTCGGGCGCGAAGTACCGCGGTACGTCTCCCCCGCCGCCGCCGCCAGACTTCTTCTTCTTGTTCTCGGAGGCGATGAGCGACCAGATGGACTCCCCGCCCGTCCCCGTTGCGGTCGGGTCACCCGTCTGCGCAAGGAAGTCCTTCGACACTGCATACGACAACTTTCACATCAGAGCGGTAAATGCAAGAGAATGTCAATGACTCACCGTTGAAGAACGCGTTCAGGTTGTAGTAGTAGACTTTACATAGTTTGAGGAAGTTCTCGCACGTCTTGGGGCATGCTTCCACTTCCAAGTCAATTACGATGTCCCCTAGAGACGTCTCTAGCAGTACTGACATTAGCAGTAAGACTTTGCGTCAGAACTAAATAGTGGGCTTCAGTTTCGTGAGATACAAAAAGCAAGTCGCATGTACCGAATTCAGGTTCAGCGTCGATCACGGCTGAACAAAAAAGGTCTGTCGATCGAAATCAATGACCACCGCAGGGCTCGAACCTGCAATCTCCTGATTAACTACCAAATCGTAGTCAGACGCGATACCATTTCGCCAGGCGGCCTCAAATTATTTTGTTGCTTATAATATTGATCATGACTTGCTCCAAGAAGGATACCATAGTCTTCCTTTACCAGGATAATATCAATTGAAAGTCTCAAACGTCGTAAATTCTTATCTGTCTGCAAGTAAAACACTTAAATTTTATTCCATCAGATTCCAGTCAATCGAAGCTTCAAGTGTAAGTAACACATCGCACTCCCTATTCCACCAACTATCAATATCAAAGATAAAACAAACTACTCTTTCATTACATCAAATTCGACGGGTACCCGAAATCCTCCAGCCCGACAAAGTTCTCCTTGATGCTCCTCGCAGAGACGAAGCGGTAGAAGATGGACATGTTCCCGGCCTTGTCGTTCGTCCCGCTCGCGCGCGCACCGCCGAAGGGCTGCTGCCCCACGACCGCGCCCGTGCATTTTTCGTTGTAGTACACGTTCCCGGCTGCGTTGCGCAGGCGGTTCGTGGCGCGCAGGAGGGCAGAGCGGTCTGAGGCGAAGCTGTTTTTTTTTTGGATTTTGGATTTTGGATTTTGGAGGGAGTGAGCTTGTATGAGAGGAGGGAAGGAGAGGAAGATGCGTACATTGACCCGGTCAGACCGTATACAGAGGTAGAGTCGACGAGGTCGAGTGTCGCGTCAAAGTCCTTGTCGTCAAACACGTATACCTACGTCCACATTGTGAGTGACAACATACCAGCCACAGAGCTTTACACGCACCGATAATACAGGCCCGAAGATCTCCTCAACGAAGGTTACCGATTTCGGGTCTTTGCTCAGGATGACCGTAGGCTGGACGAAGTATCCCGTAGAGTCATCAGCTGCTCAAGAAATTAATGATCTATTCGAACGGGTAGAAGAAGATGAATATGCAACGTACCGCCTCCTCCAATCAGTATCTCCCCTCCCGCTTCTTTTGCCTTCTGGATGTAACTCACAACTCTATCGAAGGCAGGTTTCCCACTATTACACGACGACGGGTGTCACAAGTCGGAAGTTAGCATCATATATCTTCTTCACTCTTCACAGTCGGGGAACCTACATGACGGGACCCAAGAAGTTCGAAAAGTCTGTGATCGGACCAACCTTGATCTTCGCCACCTCCTGTAGGAGCTTGTCTTTGAACCCATTAGCCCAGAGAGACGAGGAGACGTAGAGACGGGACAGAGCCGAGCATTTCTGCCCTGATTACCAGAGTCAATAAACATAAGACAAAAATGATAGACGAGAACTGCGAAATACGGCACCTTGATACTCAAAAGCACCTCGCACAGTTTGCATGACCGCGTTCGTAAGCTCCGCAGACTCGTGCACAACGTGGAAGTTCTTCCCGCCTATTTTTTCCATCCAGTACAATCAGTCAACCCTCAATATTCATCTGACCAATTAAATCAAACATACCCGTCTCGCCAACAATACGCGGGTACCCTCTATAATTGTCCAAGTTCGCCGCGATGTTCTTCCAGAGCGTCCGGAAGACATGCGTGCTGCCCGTGAAGTGGAGCGCCGCGAACTCGCGGTGGGAGATGCATTGCTGTACGACTTCCGGCGGCGGCCCGGGGATGAATTGGACGACGCCTGGTGGGATGCCGGCTTCGACGAGGATCTGGTACGTGAGGTAGTTGGCGTAGGTCGCCATTGGGGAGGGCTTCCAGAGGACCACGTTGCCGACGAGTGCTGGAGCTGTAGGGAGGAAGTGAGATTTTTTTTAGTCTGGATTTGGATTATAGTTTGGTAACGTACCTCCGACGAGGTTTCCACCTATAGCAGTGAAGTTGAATGGTGATACTGCGAGGACGAAGCCTTCAAGAGGTCGGTACTCAACACGGCTATATAGGATATATAGTTAGCGTATCATCCCGCAGAACACTGCACATATATCGCACTTCCAAGCACCCTTCGAATTCTTAACAGGTTGCTGCTGGTACAGCTCCTCGACATACTTGACTCCAAACCTGAAGAAATCCGAAAGCTACGAGCAATCCCAAATTCCACATACATAAGATAAGTAAATACCATTGAAACAAAGCGAACGCATATATAAATATATATATACGCACCTCAGCAGCAGCATCGATCTCCGCCTGCCACGCATTCTTGCCCTGCCCGAGCATCGTCGCGGCCATCAGCTTGTACCTATACTTCCCCGACACCAAGTCCGCCGCCTTCAGGAAGATCGCCGCGCGATCCGACCAGGGCAGCGCCTCCCATTCGCTCTTCGCCGCCAGCGCACCGTCGATCGCCGCTGACACGGTTGCGGCGTCGGCTTCGTGGTACGCGCAGAGGTGCCGCGCGTGTGAGTCCGGGATGGGCTGTTTGGCGAGTTCGCCTGTTTTTATCTATATATGCGTGTAGAGAGAAGGAATGGGTGTACATGTGAGTTGGGGGGGGTGGATGCGCATATAGCGAGTGAACGCGAAGATGACGAACGGGTTTCCCATTGACGATACACGGTACTTCGAAGGGTAGTTCCTGCTCTAGCTGTTTGAGGGCTGCCTCGAGTCCACGACGCTCCCCCGAGCCAGGAGCATAACTTCTCTACATCGATTCGGATGGTCAATATCAGTATGCATGAGGCTACCACCAGAACGCAATCACCATAGGCTCATTCTCGACAGCAGGTGTCTTGAACGTCGCAAGTTGGGCATTCATCTCTCACGGACCTCCAGGGCGATGATAGTAGTGGTAAGGAAGAAAGAATGTATGTCGGCGTATCGGAGCTTGCATTGGTGTGAGCATTCCGGATCGCGCATGTGGACTGTCCATTCCTGTCCTCTATCGAAGGCGGATCAACCATCATCGTCATCGTGAAAACATGGATAAACTTGAACAAGAAAAAATAATGATTGGTACAATATTTCTACACAAGTACACAGAATACATGCAAGTGTTTAATCCAAATACATCAAAAAGCAAGCAACAGCGAATCCATGCAAGAAGAAATAAATATCCAGAAAGCACCCTCCAAAAAAAAAAAAAAAAACAATCATAACGTCCTAAATCGTACTCGGCAACGCATCAATCCGACTCTTCAGCCTCTCCAAAAACGCATGCGACTCCAGTACGGAGCCCAAACACCTCTGACAGCCCGTCTGCCCCGACTCCGCGAGGAACTTCATCGAGAACACCACGCCTGTCGTCGGGCGGGCCCGCAGCTCCTCCTTCGCGCGGCCTACGAACTGCGTCCACCAGCGCGGAGGGCACAGGCTGCCGTAGTGCGCGGAGTTGCATTGCATGCACTTGATCTCTTCGGTGTTGGCGCTGTCGAGGAGCTTGAGCGCCGCGTCGGCGCGGTGCCGGTGCAGCGTCAGGAGGCGGTGGTAGGACCATGCGGTCATGTATTTCAGGTCTTCTGACGGTGGGCTTTCGAGCACGTTCGTGCTCAGTGTGTGTGAAGATGCGATTTGCGCTTCGGGGTCCAGATCGTGTCGACATGCTATCGAGTACACCCGCACGGGCTCCTTTTCGACGAAGGAGGGAGAGACGAGGATCCGGCGGAGGGTTGCGATCGCGCGAGTCATGTCGTATTTCATCACCGCCTCCAGCAGGACCGACACTTCGTCCAGCGTCTTCACTTCCGGGTCCTCCCCGGGATAGACGAGCCTCAGCAACGCGTCTAGGACTTCGCTCGGTTCCGAGACGTCCACAACGGGAGCAGAACTCGAACAATCCGATTCAGACTCCTCTCCTGAAGTGCTGCTTGTAGGACGCGCCTGGGGCAGGGAGAACATATCCCGAAAGAACGGCGATGACTCCACTAATATGCGGCGATACACCCCGAAGCGCACTTCATCGCTCGTCTGGAGCACGACGTCCGCATCCGGGGGACTGAACATATCAGATTCGCGTGGCATAGCGTACACCTTGATGAAACGAGTAGAGGAGTGGCACAGTGAACGAGTATCCTAGATGAGATGATAGCAACGTCTAAGTCGAACCGACCGACGTGACCGAGCGAGCGAGGCGGCGACCCCAGGCTAGCTCTTATAGTCCACCGCCGACGCCGCAGGCAGAGAGTCCAATTCAGAACGAGCCTATACCAAAAACAAACACCCGCAGTGGACCTGTCTTAGCTCTGTTCGTTCAGGTCTCCTCCACAATCCCAGTCGACTTCGATCGGCACTTCCAGTTGAAGTAGCCTGAAAGACAATCACCCACGACGAGTCTATTGCCTAGAGCTTATATCTTGCTGGACGTATCAAACGCAAGCTCAAATTGCAATTCCAGCCGCACTTCGAACGTCCACAAAGTCACAAACAGACTGATACTGGCAGAAGTAGCACATAAATTCATAAGACATGTCAACAATAAATACGATACGACACGATACGGTATGACGGTGTGGCGGTACTTACCTGCAGTAAGCGTCCCCACGTACATCTCGATCATATCGGCGGCCACTTTCCAGCCCCAGCCCAGCCATCTCAGCCAAAGTGGCGGGGTAGCACAGGAGAAGAGGACGGGCGATCATTCTTACACAGTCCCAGTAATCGCGGCAGTCCGTTCGCTATTGTAGACCCAATATCACGGACAAATGACCAACGCACACATGCGCATAACTGTATTGCGCATTGCCACACAAGAGAGTGAAGAGCGGAAGAGATAAAACAAAACCAACTTGAATGGGCTAACTTGCCACGCGACATGGTCCCTACAGGGGTCGAACCTGTGACCTTGGCGTAAAGATTACTAGGCTGCAATATTAGCACCACGCTCTAACCAACTGAGCTAAGAGACCATCGAACCTTTCGGAAAACTGGAGAATATTATGTCTAGGATTCCATTCACGTTATTCCTTTGACGCTTCGTGCGATGTCATTGTCACTCTGCTCTTCTTCACATCAAGTAACATCAGACGTTAGGGATTGAGAGCTAACCACCGAGGGTATCGTTTTCTTGCTTTTCTAACTTACGACTACTTGTACTTGTGTGACTTGGATATTTGATATGCATTCTACGAGACTTTTCTGTGCGAGTGCCGGTGTAGGGAGGTTGCGAGGCGGTAATAGGGAAAGATGCTTGAGGGCTGTTGTTGTTGGGCATTGGAAAGGGAGACGGCTCGTCTCCTCGTCGTCGTCGTCTCAAATTCTCGGGGAACATATGCAGCGATCGAATAGTGCAGCTCAGACTTCTACTGAGGATGCTGGCGGCTCCTCAAACACAACTGCAACTGCGCCGACTGGAAGTGCGAAGCTCTTCGCTGATGCTTTTCGTGAAGAGTCGGGCTCTGGGTCTGTTGCTGCTACTACGGGTAGCACCAGGAGTGCAAGCGCGCCGACAGGTAGCGACAAGCTATTCGCCGACGCCTTGCTCGAAGAGTCCTCCCCAACTTCCTCGTCCTCTCCCCCCACGTCACACCGAGCAGCCCACCTCCTCGCTCAACACACACAGCAACAACAACAACAACATGAGAACTGGACAGGCGAGGAGAGCGTGCAAGACGCCGTGCTGCGGATGCTCGTGGACAAGTGCAAGCCCCTCCGGGGCCCTGCTATCCGGAGTGCGGAGGAGAAGCTGCGAGAGCGGCCGCCTTCTGTCCGGCCTGGAGTCGTCGGGCCTTCCCCTCCTTGTACCTCGGAGGATGAACGGGAAGGTTGGTCGACGAGGGAGAGGAGGGCGATGGAGCCCCTCCTTCCCTCCAAGGAGGGGCACAGGCCCTGGCATACGACGTTCACCCCGCCCTCGACGCTCACGCCGCGCGTCAAGCTCGGGTCTTACGCCTCTGGACAAGGCAAAGGCAGGGATGGTGAAGGATCGGGCGGAGCGAGGCGGGATATCGCAGCTGCGCGGCGGAGCGCGACTGCGCAGCGCCTGGGCCGCGCGCGGGAGTCGATGGTAGATTACAAGCTCGGGTTATCTCCCTCTCCCTCTCAATCCCCCCGGCGCGCCGGCGCCCCACCCGCGGGGCTCAAAGCATGGGCGAGCCTCATCGAGGAGCGCATCGAGCGCGCGCGGCGCGCGGGGCACTTCAACTCCCTCAAGGGCCGCGGGAAGCCAATCAGGCGGGGGAGCGAGGAGGGGAACCCGTTCATCGCGCGCGAGGAGTTCCTCATGAACCGGATCGTGCAGCGGAACCAGGCTGCGCCTCCGTGGGTCGAGCTGCAGGGCGGTGAGTATACATGCCCCATAGCCGGTGAAGATGTCTTAATCTTATCTCAACACTATTATTTCTTTCGTGATTCGTATTGGTTATTAATTATTGTTATTATTGTTATGATGTACAGAGATGGAGAGTGCGATCCAGACGTTCCGCGCTATCCTCCGGCAAGCGTGGACGAAGCGCGCCGTCCTCGCGCTCACCTCCGATCTTTCACGCCCCGCTTCCTCGCTCCTGTCACTAACGCTCTCCGACGCGCAGCAGCTGCGGGACCCAGCATGGGCGGCGCGCGAGGTGTCGTACCACGCCTCCGCGCTGGGGGAGGTGAACGAGCTGGTGAGACGGTACAACGGCGTCGCGCCGTATAGCGTGCGGAAGCCGTATTTCGAGAGGGAGAAGGAGCTGGAGAGGTGTTATGTGGAGAGCGCGGGGGATGTTGTTGAGGGTGTTCGAGAGCGGGTGCGGAAGGGTAAGAGGATTGGGCGGGGAGAGGTGCGCGGAGTTGGGATTGGGGATGAGGAGAATGGAGGAGGTAATGGTGGACGAGAGGAGAGGAGAGTGGGATTTTGGGAGGTAGTGCGTACGTGGATAGCGAGTCTGCGAGGATAAAAGCTGTATGTAGTAGCTGTAATTGTAACAATTGTTTGATAATTCGGACTTTGTCGTGTACAAATAACGACAAAGCTCATTACAGCATTGAATAAAATAAAGGTGAAAAAAGTACACGAAGACAAAGTCCAAATAGATCGGAAGCCTGAGTAGCCTCGTTGTAACCACGCGTACGATAATATAAATAATACGATTTGTTCTCATCGCATCTTCATCCCTCTTCATCGTCCCTGCGCAGAGCTTCAGCAAACAGTATTTGACTTAGACACATGGCTGCTGATGATGAGATCGTCGTACGTCCTCCCCATCCTCATCCTGTGCGATCCTCGTGTTCATCGTAGTTTCCGTCGTTTCTTTGTATGATACGCATTGGAACGACAGCCCGGTGACATCGTCGCCGTGAACCACGGCATGTACGGGCGCAAGGAGGGGCTCGTCGTCGGCGCGTCCGTCGACTACGCTGTACGTCCATTCTTCCTCTTCCTCTTCCCTTCCCTTCCCTTCTTCACACCTCTTTTTTATTCAATACACGTAATCTTCCCGTGTACAGGGCCGCCAAGTCGTGGAGATCCAGTTCGAGCCGGGCGAGGTGTACAAGACGTGGTACCCCAACGTGCGCCGCGTGCGCCGGACCGTGTCGTATGCGAACCCGGCGAAGCACCGTACGGTCGAGCGGACTGTTTATTGGTGATCTCCTGCGTTTCTGTCGGTCGGTTGGTCGGTTGGTTGGTTGGTATGCTGGTATTTGGAAGCCGTCCGTCCGTCCGTCGCTCGTCCGTCTTCCGTCTGTCTGTTGTCAAGGGACCAGAGTTCTGCTCAGTATGCTGTAGGCTGTACTATATCAATACAAAACCCCGTATCCCAAACAGAACCAGAACACTATCCATCCATTCACCTATATGCCTCCTCTCCACTATCTTCTAGCTAGGACTATCGTTTTTTCTTGTTTCTTTTCTTCAATGCTATCGATTTTCTACTGGCTTATATCGTACGGACGGAGACGTTCCGCCGTCTTTATTCGTTAACGGATCGCCTAAAGAGAATGCCGCCTCCCGGCTCGTGCCATTGAGTCGAGTTTGCGCCGCGGCGGCGGCGGGGAAAGTCCATTCCGCGAGTGTCCCGCATCAAAATACATAGTAAAAAACACTTGACTTGACTTGAATAGCTGGATTCCGTCTGCTTCCGAGTTGAACTTTTGCGTGTTCTCTTCGTGCAAGACGAGCGAGCGTTTTTGCAGTATAATATAATTTTATTTTGTATGAGGATCGGGTAATCACGCTTTATGCGCGTTACGCTAACCTACTTGCTTATACGCCTACGGTCATTGGTACACCATTCAACCCGCATCCCGTTTTTCTTTTTAACACACAATCTCAGTTACATGCAAAATCTCTTTCGTCTTTTGTTCCCTTCTTCCAGCCACGATTCGTCCTACTCGTACTCAAAGGATTCCAGCTCGGCGCACGCACACGCACACGCACACGCATACGTGTCGTACTTCCTCACCCAGCTCGCACCCCTCCTCGTCCTCCTCGGCGTACCAGCTCTAGCGCTCATCGCGCACAATCGCATTCACTTACCTAGGAATTGGAATTGGAATTGGAATTGGAATTGGGACTCGGCGAAAGTTGTGAGAGTTGTGTATATGGTGCTCGAGAGCCTGTTCGGCGTCACCTTGCCGCTCTCGTGGGTCTGGGGGAGTGCGAGCGGGAGGGAAGGGGAGGGGAGGGAGGAGAAGAGGAGGAAGAAGGAGAGAGGGAGGGAGAGGAGGAAGCGCGGTGCTAGTGCTAGTAGTGAGCTGTGCGCTTAGGTGGTGAATGAGCCTGAAGCTGATGCATGGTATAGTGTCGAGAGATGGACCGAGTGAAGTCGAGGAAGACGACTCGGACCTGTATTATCCTGGGCTCGTCAACATCTCTGGGACGTACTGCTTTCTCAACTCTGTCCTCCAAGTACGTACGACTGTGTGTATCGTGTCTTGCATCGCACTAATAATCTGTATGTATAGGCAACGGCGTCGCTGGCGTACCTCCAGCCCTACCTCGACGCCATACACGCCCGCGCTGTAGACTTGGACGTACCGACCCCAGTCGTCGATACGCTGCAGGATACAATCAAAGGTGCGTGTGTGTGTCTCCTGATCATGACTTCTCACTTCTGAGCTCTTCTTCGCTTTCTCTCGCTCGCCGACCTGCCCCGTGCGTGGTCTCCGCTTTATCCGCACTCGTTGACGTCCTCCCTCCTCACGTCCCTCGCCGCTTCCTCCTTCCCTTTGTAATTCATTGCTCTTACAAACGACTCACAACGTATCTATCTATTTATCTATCTATCTGTCTATCAATAGCGCTCAACACACCGAAATCGTCTCGATCCGCCTTGCGTCCCGTTCCCATCATCAATGCGCTCTCGCAGCCCGCGCTCGGGCCCAGCGGCCGCGGGGGGCGCTCGAAGCTGTTCGCGTCGCGGGAGCACCAGGATGCGCAGGAGCTGTTCCAGTTGCTGTCGGAATGTATCAAGAGCGAGGCTCAGGCGGTCGATGCGGAAGCGCAGAGGGATAGAGGGCTCGGAGCGTTTACGTTCACGTCTTCTTCTTCTTCTTCCACTTCTTCGACCGTTTCCTCGCCGGGTTCGTCCTCCGGGTATCTACCTCTGCGCGGGTCTGAGAACTTCGGTGCGGAAAGAGAGAGGGAGAGGGAGAGGGAGAACGAGCTGAGCGCGTTGAGCGTGTTCGACGGGCTGACCGCGAACAGGCGGAGCTGCGTCGCCTGCGGGTACACGGAGGCGGTCATGCACTTCGCCTTCGCGACGTGGTCGCTCGCCCTCCCCTCTCTCAGCGGCTTCTCTTCTGTGGCTTCTTGTTCGCTGCAGGACTGCCTCGCGGAGTACACGCGCCTGGAGCTCCTGACGGACTGCGTGTGCCGCCGCTGCTCGATGCGCGCGACGCATGCGCGGCTGCGGGAGGAGGCGGAGCGGCTTGCGGAGGCGATCAAGGCGACGCCCACTGGTGTTGGCGCTGCGTCTGCGGGAGGAGGAGGAGCCGGCGAAACTGGTCGCGCGAGCCAGCATAAGAAGAAGAAGGCGCGGGAGGCGAGGAAGCTCGAGAGATTGGTCGCGAGCGCGATCGAGGAAGGGCGGATCGAGGAGGACTTGAAGGGCGTGAGGATGGAGAGGGTCGTCAGTCCTGCGTCGACGAAGCAGGCTATGATCGCTAGAGTGCGTTTTATCTTTCATTTGTTTGCTTTGTGTTTGTGTGTGTATGAATGCTGATTTGATTTTCTTTATGTTTTACTTTTTTATTTTTTATTTTTTTTCGGTGTCCAGCCACCTAAGATCCTCGTCCTCCACCTCAACCGTTCCCTGCACTTCAGTTCCTACGCCGGCCCCTCGCGGAACCCGATCCGGGTGCGCTTCCCCGAGGTATTAGATCTGACGCCATACACGACTTCAGGGCAGCTCTCCACGAAGCCCTCCGCGCCCATCTCAATTCCTCCTCCACCCCCGCCTGTCGGATCGGGCTCGGGCTCGGGCTCGGGCTCGGGTGCGGTACAGATACAGAGGAGCACAACGCCCACGCAGGGGATGTACGACCATCCGCGCGTCCTGTACCGACTCAGTGCGGTCGTAGCGCATTATGGAGCGCATTCGTTCGGGCATTATGTTTGCTTCAGGCGGAAGCCGCGGTTTACTTCGGCTTCAAGGGATGACGAGAGGGATCGAAAGGGGAAGGCGAGAGAGGGGGAGAAGAGAGCGTACCCGACGATACCGCAGATGCCGTGTCCGTATGGATGTGATTGCCAGATGTGTACGACGTATGAGCCTGTGAGGGATTTCGACCCTTCCTCTTCGTCTTCTTCTTCTTCTTCCTCTTCGAACTTCAATTCCCCTTCGAGCTCTCAAATACACGCCCAGTCCTCATCGACCTCCACATCCACCCATTCATCTTCACATCACCAAGCTACATCAAGTACGCAAAATCAAAATCGAACGCTCCGAGGGATGTATGCCTCGCCGCGTCCAGGTTCGGGAAGGGGCTGGCTCCGGATCAGCGACGACAGCGTCGAGGAAGTCGGGATAGAGCAGGTTCTCTCGGAAGGGAGCGGGGCGTTTCTGCTGTTCTACGAGCGCGTGCAGAGTCCGTGGGTCGCGCAGCGACCTTGGCACTCCTCCTCGATGCATTCGAGCACTGCCCTCCCAGAAGCAAGCCCGAATCAAGGGATTAGTGTTGATGTCGGTGTCGGTGTTGATATGAGCGGAGCGAATGGGAGTGAGAGATTAGGTGTTGATGCGTTCCGGGGTGGACTGAAGACTGGATTAGGAGGAGGAGGAGGAGGAGCGAGAATGGGCGCAGGAGCGGGAATACCGTCGGGCCTCCCGATAGGGATAGGAGGAGGAGGGAGGGGGATGAATAGCGTATACCTCAGAACGCGCGGCACGCCCCGGAGCTCGGAAGAGACGGTTCGGCCTGCGGACGTGCATGCTTCTTCTTCTTCATCCGCTTCTTCATCCACTTCCACTTCCAATTCCACGTCCAATTCCACGTCCAATTCCACGTCGTCCTCTTTGTCCTCGCAGAATCTGGGTGCGAAGACGAGTAAAGATCGGGAGAGAGAGTTGTCGGAGAGACTTGCGGGCGTCGCTTCGGGTTCGGGCTTTTTGAATGGGGATACTCATGCAATAGGCGGGAGCGGGAGCGGGAGTGCTAGTGCGAGTGCTAGTTCCAGCTTGAGCTCTAGTTGGAGCGGGAGTTTGATGAGCGAGCTTGTGCGGCCGCGCGTTGTGAGGCGGACGACTGCTGGGAGGAGGGAGAAGGAGCGGGTTAGGGAGAGGAGCAGGAGTCGCAGTCGGAGTCCTAGTAGGAGTCCCCGTAGGAGTCCCAGTGGAAGCAGACTGGGGTCTACGGAAGCTGGAGTCGAAGGGAAAAGAAAAGGCAAGGAGAAGGAGGTGCGGGAAAGACCTGCTGAAAATCCCGCCGATGAAAGTCCAAACGGTCCAGCTGAGCCGCCGAACGGGTCAGCTATACCTTCCCTTCGTCCCCTTCCTAACGGCTCTGCCTCTGCCACTGCCTCTGCCTCTGGTGCACATACTGTCAAAATCAGCGATAAAGGAGGACAGGATGAGAACGAGGATGAGGTAGACCTAGTGCTATCGGAGAGTATCGTCAAAGTGGAGTTTGAGCTGCCCTCTCCTCCGCGGTCGAGGAGCTCGAGCCCAACGGGAGGAACGACGACGGCGGCGGCGGGTCCCGTGCGCACACCCGCTTCGAGCCGGACGTCGTCGAAGACATCTGCCGCTGTAGTAGGACTGGGACCGGGATCAGGACCGGCAGCGCCTCCGGCATCCTCACCCGTCTCGCCTTCCCCGCCTCCGTCACCCACTTCGCCGACATCGCCGGGCTCTCGTTCCTCCACTACCACCACCTCTCAGACGACCCCCTCCAGCCCGAAAAGAAGGAAGGGCAACAAAGGGAAAGCGGCCAAGCCGCGTGCGAGGGTGGCTTCGTCTTCGTCTTCGTCGAGGAATGGATTCGAGAACCGGAGTTCAAATCCGAGCTCGAACTCGACTGCGAGCGGGAGTGGGAGTGGGAGTAGACAGGCAAACGGCGGTGCGATCCTAGTCGACCGTCCCACCGCTGCACCTGCAGCTCCCGTCGGGCTACGCGCGTGAAGTCGTGACGCAGCCCGGGATGGGATGGGATGGGATAGATGCCTTTGGGGATGAGGGGAACGCTCAGAAGTTAAATATTACACGGATATTTAGTCGCACATACAGATATATACAGATAAACAAGCCTCAGGCTCTACATGTATCTGGATTATATACACCGAATATAAAAGCAAGTAACTCTCTTGCTTCCCCGTTTTTTATTTTTATGCTTTTTCTCCTTGTATGTGCTGTACTCTATTGCGACGACCGAATTAGGATTCCAGGCTCGCGCTCACATATATATACATACTAATCCATGCTATGGAAAGACAGATAACTTCGTTCACTCGCCGGCGCTATAATCAACTCAAATAAATGATAAAAACCAATCTCTTAAGGCATGGATATTGGTAAGATACTAAGAGCCTGTTTGGTACTGCGGATAAGGGCGGATAGCTTATTCTTGGGTTAATATTGTGAGATCCGGACTTTCCCCGTTATGAGGTAATGCTGGTCGGCTGCAGTCGGCATGTGTTAATCACACTATGACAAAGCTGATCGACGCGATTGTCATATTTGGATTCATAGCTCTAAACACTTAACAGTAGCTTGTACTTAACTTTCATTGGGATATATACTGAGTACAACATTTTCCATGAAAGTATGCAAGCCGAATGGCATATTTACCTTCTCTATTTACCTTCTCTATGATTTGTTGTAAAGGCATGACTGAGGGAGATCCCTGCCATTTCTGGATCGGAAGGGTACGGATTTGAAAAATATGGGATGATTACATCAACTAAACAAATAAAACCAAATAACCAAGGGAGACTCCGGATCTCACGATATTAACCCAAGGATAAGCTATCCGCCCTTATCCGCGGTACCAAACAGGCTCTAAGTAGATACATGGGTAAAGTAATATACATTGGCCAGGGGTTCTTAAGACCGTTTGCAGGGGAAAGGAAAAGATAGATCAGCGGTATAAGGCCGCAAAAATCCTATGAGGGTTGGAAGATACGGGATAAAGTACTTTGGCTATTATCCAGTGCAGTCAGTACGTAGATTGGACTCGTTTAACATACATATATTGTGATGGTAGAAAATAAATACGTGGAAAAAGCCTGGTCCGGTGCTGACCGGCGGTAAAACCACTAATGTAACACGACAAACAGTCCCCTCCCGGCCCAAACGGGCACACTCGACCGCACGCCGAGTCCGCAGCGACGCGAGCGTCACCACTCAAGCGAGAGCCGTAGCCCAGTTGCACAGGATGCGACGCCCGCAGGGGGGTAACCAGGGGCTGGCGTCTCGGGATGGGAAATAGAGGGCAGTGCGCGATGGCGCAGGGTGAAGGCGGGAGTGATGACCCAGATCCCTACTGGGGAAACAGGCCGCAATGACCGGAGGGTAGGTGGTGCTGTAACCCTGCACTGAGGGGGCCCATTAACCGCTGGTCGACGGACGATGGCCAGTCGTTGGGTGCGAAAGGCAGCGATGAGAAATTTTCCCACACTCGATGATGGTGGTTGGAAGTCAAGGGGCCTGTTAGCTCAGTTGGTTAGAGTGTGGTGCTAATATCAACAACTCAACTACGCCAAGGTCACAGGTTCGACCCCTGTACAGGCCATCGAGACCCAAACGTATTTTTGTTGTTCTGATTCAACAGTCTCGGTATGTATGGCCGGTTGAAGAAAGCCGTGCCTTGCATACATAAGTGTTTGACTACTCGAGCCTCCCCTCTCCGGATTCATGTACATATCTATCATACTCCTTTTTTTCTCTCGATATAGTGTTTTTGATCATATTACGCCAGCATGAAGAGATGGAAAGAAACAAACAAAGATCGGCATACCGTGTTATTGCGATGCAGTAGAGATGAGATGTTTGTTTTTCACGAAGTGCAGATCGCTGGATTTGTCCTGGATCAACTTCTCTCTCACACACGCACACACAATTGATTCAATTTGACGACGGTCGATGAGATATCGTCGACAAACGAGGTTTTTATTCATAACAGGTACAATCAAACAAACACATAGCCAAAACACAAGTCCGCGGCGCATACTACATGTAAAAACTAAAAGAGCTCTAGATTTGACATGACATGGTATCTTGTACTACTATGCAATGCAGCGCGACGAATTACATGCCCGAAAGGGCTGACACGGGGGTCGGGATGGAGTTTAGAGCGACAGGTTGACGGGGATGCAGCCGAGGGAAATGAGGTTGCCTAGAAAAAACATTTTTAATTCAGTGAGCAAAGGGGAACGTAAGAGAAATCGACGCGTACCATGGCTGTTGTCCTCGCAGCAGACAGGATGAGCCGAGCTACAGATAGAAAAGGAAGTTCGTTGAGGTTGAGAAAAGAGTGTACTTCTAGAAAAGTAAGATGCAGAGTAACTTACCAGCCTGATGTACCCGTGCCAATAACAGATATCGGGTTGCAAGTCAGGCCGACGGGGATGTCAAGGCCATCGAGGACGATGCCGAGGAGACCAAGGAGGCCCGCAGCATCAGAGCTACCTGCCGACTGAACGGAGTTGCAGCACTGGAGGTCACCGGTGTTGCACTGGCTCGCGGCTTGCGTTGCCGTGGAAGTCGCGGTAACGGTGACAGTAGACGTTGCCGCAGGCTTGGTGGTCGGAGAACCTCCTCCCGGCATGGGTGTGGCGGCAGCAAGGATGGGGAGAGCGAGCAGAGCGATATATTTGTTGAAGATCATTGTGATTTCTTAGAACGCGGTTTAAACTAGTAAAGCTTGTGAGGAGAGAAGTTAGACGTTAACTGGGTTGAGTAGACGACTGAAGTTTCAACCACGAAAACAGACGGTCTTTTATAACCGTTGGTGGTGGTCTGTGCGTATTCTGTTGCGCATGATCTGGTCAAAGATGATGAGCTATACCAGGATTCCTCAGAAAACCGATGGATGCCTAAGCCTAATCTGGATATGAATGACTGAATTGAGGAGCCAGGACTGAGGCAGTCCGGATAAAACGGGTCCAAATTTAGGTGAGGGCCAGCGCTGAAAGGACGAAGGAACGAAGCATTCTTGCAATGTACTCTATTCCGGCCTTCCTTCTGCCCGTTCTGTTCGTCAAAGCATCAAGTTGGCCGAAGCGGTAAATTAAGCACGTCCCTTCAGGCGCTGTTACGTGAGAGACGTATACACACCTTCGGACAAATCAATTTACTTGCGTCCGAACAGAGGAACGATGATGCTAACAAGTGTCGGGGATGAAACGCCCCTTACATTGGTTGGAGCAGAAGCGAGCTCTTCCAATTCGTTCTGGAGAGCTTTCAGGTACCCGCCAAAACATGTTGCTTCAGCAATGCATATTGAGAGTCTCCACTGCGGGCCGAGCTTGGTCACATTCCCGCCTCGTCAATGCGGATGCCTTTTCTTAGCAGCCCACCAAGATCCGATGATACCTGAGAGTGACTAAAGGCACCGAGTGTTTGATATATTGAACATGTTCATCTCAACAGAGTTGGAGAAAATACTGACGTCGAAGCGGGAACAAAAAGGCTAGAAGATTTTAAGATATTTAGGTCATCTATGATTTGACGTGTCGATTTCAGTGTACTTCACCTTTTGGCCCCAAGGGGTGAGAAGCCGTCATTTGTTTTCCGTCCAAAGAATATGTAGAAATCTCGATTGAAGCGTTATTTTTCCGTATGTCATGAAAGAAGCTGATCTCGTTTGCCCCCCCACGCCATGAACATGCGCACACAGTATTGATGTTAATATTAGATTAGCACTGACGCAATTGATTTTGAAATTGACCTGTATTAAGCATGATTGACAATCAAAATCCTCCACAATATCACAACGCGAACGTAGTGCGGCATCCACGCGCGCGACTTGCGGATCTTTGCGGTATACCAGCGTTTCCGCCGCCTTGAAGTTCCCGAAAACTATTGAATAGAATGAGTGCTCGGGTATTTTCTTGCCCTGTCCATCAAAGAAAAAGCATTGAATCATGGCTCGCACCACAAGGTCCTTTTGTCCCTGGCGGATGTAAAGCGTTTATAATGGGGTCTTTCGCGATGAATTGGCGGTTGCTCCGCTTTTAAAAGGAAAGCGGGATGCCCACTCGGACGTCTGACGCTTTGTAGCACGAAGAAACTATACAGCGGCACCAGAACAACACCGCGATGACGTCCTTGCGGCCCATTTCAGCCAGTCCAAACTCGATGAAAGGGCTGAAGGCACAACAAAGACAACGATCGAGACGTTTCCATGTCAGAAACAAAGCGATAGGCACAATTCGCTAGCATGATCGAGGAAACCATCAGTTTCTGCTAGAAGTGCTGATGTAGCATTGTCGTTATGTTTCGCTGTCATAGTCCAATTCAGCGGCTATTGACTAAGGTAAGTCTTGACGTAGCGCTTCTCTTGAAAATATCAACAATATCATAAGAGTAAGCTCCCAGCACTCCCACCTTGCAGAAGAAATGAAGTTTCGCGAACGATACGTAGCGGTGGTTATTGCTCAACTTGAAAACCTGCTGATGATCAGATGGAAAGCTGGTCACGTGCGATGATCCCTAAAGTGTATATTTGTAATGATCCCACAAGCGGCGTCTGGAAAGCTCGAGACTCGAGATAGTTTACGTACAACAACCGCACACTTAAACATCGAAGCATCGTGCAAGTCTCTACGCGAAACATGGCTCTCAACTGGGCGATGCTGGATCAGCGAAGGAACCCTATTCCTCTTCCAAATGAAGTGACCGTCTTGTCAATCGACGATGGTGCAGAAGTACAGTTGTTCATCCCCAACGCCCCGCCCGTCCAGGGCTCGACCGCTGGGGGTACAGGTGGTGAGAAGAAGTTGAAAGAAACGGGGCGAATATACTTGACAGATCAGCGAGTATGCAAGGGTCTCCGTCCAAAAGATCTATTCTGCTCATCTAAACTGCGGCTAACTTCCTAACTTCTAGCTGCTTTTCCTCGCTTCTCCGAATCCGACATTCGAAACTCTCACAGTCCCTCTGAGTAACATCCTCTCCACATCCTTCCAGCAGCCAGTCTTTGGTTCGAATTATCTTGAACTTGAAATTAGGCCGTCGCCGGACGGTGGACTCGTATCGGGCACGCGAGCGGAAATTAGATTGAAGGATCGCGGTTTGTTCCAGTTCGTTAGTGTCCTAGAGAAGAGCCGCGAGCGTGCGATTTATATGAAGCGCCAAACCGAAAGCGAGGCAGATACACTCCGTATGTATTCGTGGCTCTGATTGTGGGATCAATTTGGTCTGACGAGTATGAATCTAGCGTTGTATGAGACTCGCAGTGCTGATCGTACACCAGAGCCTTCGAGCTCAAGGGCTCCTCCAACTCCTGCACCTGGCGACCTACCACCTGCGTATGATGGATGAGATTTTGTTATTTGAGTAAGATTGATAAAGGCGATGTACCTTGAATAGTAATTGGAATTAATACGGCTTGTAGCGCTTCGCCTCCTTGAGCTTTTCGACCTTCTCCAAATCCTCCTTCCATTTCCTCTTGAGCTCGATAAGTTCTGAAAATGATGCATATCAGCCTAATGATGCCTCCGGATCGACGAAGTCCTTTACCTTGTCTCTTCTTCTCGTGCTTTTGGAAGGCATAGAAGCCCTCCTTCTCAGCCTTCCTCTTTTTCTTCTTGGTAGCGGTCTCCCCCGTTTCTTGGAATTGCTTAGTGGCAACGGAAACACCCCCTCCAAGCGTCTTGCCATATGCACCACCACGCGTTACGAGAGTGAAGCCGTCCTCGTCTACTATTGCCTCTCCCTTGCGGTATTCGCTAGACCTCTTACGTTTCGCTTCTTCATAGTCGTAGACTGCGATCGCACTTTCTGCATGAGCACGGATGGCGTCCAGGGGAGGACGCATAGCGGAATACAGAGCCTTGTAATGCGCAAGACCCCGAGGCTCTGGGGAATTTGGCCAGAGACGAGGCTTGTGAGGAGGTGTAAGGGCTTTTGTTAGAGAGGACGCGTCCAAAAAGACGACAAAAGCTGTTCGACCTGTCTGGCGGAAGGTCCGCAGAGGTGTACTCGGAAGAGGAATGAGGGTGGGTCGTTCATCCTTTATCTTGGATTTCTTCGGCTTTTTGGCTGGTCGACCTTCGTCTACTTCTATGGACTCGTCTTTGTCCTGCCCTTCATCATCATCATCATCATCATCATCATCATCACTTTCTTCAAGAGAATTCAATGCCTCTTCTTCTGCTGCTCGCTGATCGAATACGACTTTCTCGACCATCCCGTCCGCTTTAAAAAACAGCGTAAGTTCGCGTTCCGTCGTGTCAGGAGGGACGTTTACGAGGAAAAGTGTACGGTCACTCGGTAGAACATCAGGCACATCCTTTCTTGTGGGTTTCTTTACAGCAGTATGTTGTTTTGCATATAAGATATGTGTGGCATCCTTTGAATAGACAACCGGAAGTATAGCAAAGCCAGAAAGCGTGCTAGGAAGCCCAACCATAGCTGGTGAAGCAAAGCAAAGAAATTTCTTCGACGCGAACTACTGATTACGTACGCGTGTGACGAATCTTGTCGCGCTCACGTGTGTACTTCTGTTTGGCATGCGCGCGTCTTCAACCTCCCCCTTAGGTGGCAATATCGTCCTCCCGGCCATCGAGCTCGTCGTTGGCTGATGGCCGCCCCAGCTCTCTTCTCTCATCATTCTTCAAATCCTCTGGAAGTGCCCACCTCGGATGCTCTGAATGTGCGATACAAAGAGCACCTCAGACAACAGCAGGAGAAGGACCCTGCTTTAGCGCCTTCGTCAGACGATCCTCTCAATGGATATCAGGTCGAAGAATATCAGAACCATATTTTTAATTTATTTCCAGGGATAACGCCCAAGGCTAAGCGCTCGAACTTCGAGCCTGTTCCAACACTAGCTGAAAGAGGAGTGGCACATGAACAGATTCCTGATAACGACAGTGACGACGAACTTGAGATCGTACACAGTGACCATGACGAGATAATGCAGATCAAGCCAGTCGAGTTCCCGATCGAAGTGGACGATGACGATATCTTGGACGGAGCCGATGATGTGCCACCAGATACATTACCGGATGAGGAACCTGAAGAACTTGAGGAACCTCAGACAGACGAGGAGATGACTATTTTCTTGAAATCGTCGGAGGAGCGGGAGGAAATCGAAGAAGAGATTGCAGAACTCGAAGAGGTTGTTCCACAGCTGGCGCAAGACTACAAGATCGTTGACCGTCTGGGCACAGGCACATTCTCATCCGTCTACAAGGCTCTTGACCTCCATTACGAAACCAAGTGGCACAACAGTACTTGGCAAGGCCGCCATCCTCCATCGTCATCTGCTCACTATCAATCCACGGGCCCACCATCTGGCGCAAAAGTCTTCGTCGCTATCAAGCGTATTTACGTGACTAGCAATCCGGAGCGTATCCGAAACGAGATTGCCATCCTTGAAGATTGCCGTGGCTGCCGACATGTTTCTCAGCTCATTACTGCCTTCCGTCATCGTGACCAAGTTGTCGCCGTTATGCCTTACCATAGAAACGATGACTTCCGCGACTTTTACCGCACTTTGCCGATGTCAGGAATCAAGGCGTATTTCCGCTGTTTGCTGCGTGCACTACGTGACATTCATTCTCGCGGGATTATACATCGTGACGTAAAGCCTGCGAACTTCCTATTCGACACGCGTACCTACATCGGGACTCTCTGTGACTTTGGTCTAGCATGCGTAAGTGTCAGATGGATAATTTTCCATGAAGTTTGCTCACATCCTGGACAGTGTGTTGATTTCGACGCTAAACATGGTCATTGTCTGCACACTCCCCCTTCTCGCCAACACCAGCATGGCGCAAAGAAGTCGAGTAAGTTGATTGAAACCAACCTCGTCAAGGCGGCACAACGCGAGGCCCGACAGAAGAGTGCATGGCCTTCAGATCGAGTAGGTTATCCTGAAAAAGATATGAGGTAGATTTCTCATTTGTATCGTCACGAGACGATTGCCCTGAATACTTGATGCAGGCCTCATTCAAAAGCCAATAGGGCAGGTACGCGCGGCTTCCGCGCCCCAGAAGTCCTGTTCAAGTGCAATGAGCAGACTGGTGGTAAGCATATTCTCCGATAAGTTAGCAACTAGGAACTGACAGAAAATGAAGCGATCGATATCTGGTCAGCTGGGATGATTCTTCTCTTTTTCTTGACCGGAAAGTTTCCCCTTTTCCAATCAAACGATGACATCGAAGCTCTCATGGAGATCGCCACCATAATTGGAAGACGGAAGATGGAGAGCGCTGCAACTCTGCACAGTATGTGTAATAGACCTCATCGACTCACCTTAGTCTGATCATTATATGACTAGATCGAACCTTTGCTACGAACGTGCCGAGTGTTACTCGGGATGGCATGACTTGGCGCGAGTTCGTTGAGAAGAATAATCCAAGCATCTTTGACGTGCCTTCACCTCCCAGTTCTCCTTCATCTTCTTCACCAGCCTCTCAAAACAGAATATCAGACCCTGATTCTTACATCCAGGATCTCGAGCTTGCCTTCGACCTGCTCGAAAAGCTACTTCTTCCTGAATCCATCAACCGGATCACAGCACGAGACGCCCTCTACCATCCTTTCCTTGCTGAAAGCACCGGTTCTTCCAGCTATTCTTCTTCCTCTTCTGCTACGAGCTCGAGTTTAGATACTGATGTTGGTGATGACGCGTTCTTCCCCCATCCACTTGGAGGCGGACGTTGTGGCAAGTATCACTTCGTTGATGAGGTGACGGAGGAACATCGTATTAGAATTCCGACGGACTACGGGGACGTAATTCGGCTTCTTCAGTCTGGCGAAGGCATTCCGATTGGCAATCAACCTTGCGAATTCCACGCATATCTCGAGGAATTTCAGGATTATCCTCAGTTAGAGAACCTCGACTTCGGTAACGAGTCCTCCCGTGACTGTGAAGCTATCGAACAAGAGTTGGGAGGAACAAGCTCGTCTACTCTGCAGTAACACTCCGTTCTTCTCTTTCCAGTTTCACTTACGTTTCAATTTGCAAGACTTTGCTCAATCACCGATTCATCCATCATTCTGCACGGCAATATACATTTGACGCAATTCCAGGTTTCTCGTTCCTCTGACGTTCTTATTCTTTTCAATTATCAGACAATGATCAGCATCGAGTCAATTGATGAACTTATTATCAGGATAGTTAGTCCTACACATGTACTTCGCGCACTCTGACAAAATACAATGGATGTGGAATCAAATTATTCCGTTATGAGTGAACAAAGTAGGCAGATCGCACATATCGCTGTTTCGAACCTTGAAGGCTTCATCTTACCTTGAAACTTCGAATGCTATGAGAACAATTTGTTCTCTTCTTACTCTCTCAAGGAAGCAAGTACAAACCGTATGTATGATTTTGAGCTAATAATGGAACAATGTCAAAAAAGAGTCGACCACAGCAGGACTTGAACCTGCAGTCTCCTGATATCGTGACAATCGAAGTCAGACGCCTTAACCATTAGGCCATGCGGCCTACGGCAATAAGCTGTAAAATGCACTACTTGTCCGAGTTTGCTTTCTTATCGACAGTAAGAACTGAAAGATTTATAGCTAATGGCGTGCTTGAATACTCTTCAGATGAAATGGTTCAGAGCGCTGGTTATTTCATGCAAGTCATGAAACTGTTACATTCATGAACTACCCTCCTGAGGTTGAAACATCATAGGTAGGCGACCTGATCAGACATGACCAAGATACAGGACGTCGTATGCCTTGGAGGTATCGTACATTGAATTCGGGAATAATCTTACATCATCTATAATACGATAAGGTCATTCGTGAATACAGAGGAATACAGGTATTTGGCCAGTCGTAAGGAAGGATTGTCAAGGTTCATCATGCGCTCAATCCGGGATCTGCTCTTTGAGAGACACGACCTATACTCCTGTCGATATCATCTCCTTTGTGGTATCTTGATTCATCATGGGACTATTCTTTAAGTGTTCAACCTACGGCAAGTCAATATCAATCAGCTCATTCAGATTACATACGATCAGGGATGTGTCGTGCTCACCATGTCTTCGTAAGTATAAGCGTCAAAAATGGTTTTGAGACTCTCCGGATCTTCCTTTGCTTCAGCTTTCTCTCCGTAATGCGCGGGATTCAAACGACCGTAGTAAGCCGAGTCGAAATCATTGAGAAGGTAAACGATCTCGTTGTCCTTCCCGAAATGCAGCAAAAGATTGTCAGGACAGACGTCTGTATGCACCTGACCTATAACGCCATGCATTTGTTTGAGAACTGGCAAGCAGGAATATGAATATAACGTGTTCTTTCGCGGCGATTGAATCTTGACTCAAAATTTAGGACACGTACCCATAGCTGCCACCTTCAAATGAGCAAAAACGTTTGAGAGGTTCATCGTTTCGTCTCTCCCAGGTCGCGTCTCATCCTTTACGATCTCTCCATCCTCACCCTCGAATTCTTGCACTTCAATCATGCGCACCATTCGAGGCGCTAAGGGTGCGCGTACAATTATCGTGTCGTGCACATCTCGTGGCTTACTCTGCCTTTCTGCTCTCTTTCTGGCGATGAGGTCGAGCAACTCTCCGGCGTTCTCACCTTCGAAGCAGTGATTGGCTTTAGATCGTAACATCTGCATAATCTTGAAAGGAGAGGTGGCTTTGGACTTTGGACTTTGTAGTTATTGTTCAAGTCACGAAACTTAGGCGCGAATCAACCCCGCACATCACGTGTGGCAGTGCTATCTAATCATATGGGGATGGGGACTATTATTCATAGAATAGAATCACAACATCTGAGCCTGCTGAGTACATTACTGCGACAACATAGCCAACAATTGCGGACACGGACGGTGCATGTCATACGTATATCCCTCCCTCACGACTTCCTAGGTATGATGCTGCCGATTTTCTTGCCAAGGCTGTTTTTCTTCATGATCTTGGACTCCATCAAAGCGGTGACAAACACAAGCTGCGTCTGCATTTCGGCATTCTCAATCCCCGAGTCAATCATCTCGATTGAGAGCTTTCCGGTATAATTGTAGACGACTGCGACGCGCTCGCACCCTGGGATCGTCCGCACGATAGCGTAGAACAATTCTTGAATAATTTCATATTCCATCCCCTCGTATGTCACTGCCACACCGCTGCAAGAGAAGAATTAGCCACGGATGAGGAGGTGAGTAAGAGAGGCCATGATGACGTACGTCTTTCCGGGAGCACCAACTCTGATGAATTTCTTTCCCTTGATTTCTCCGCCTCCTCGATACTCCACTTTACCATGATCATACCGCGCGACTAAATTGTCAGCAGCGTCGTACATCTCTAGGTGCTTGTCTCCGGAGCTGTGGAATCTGAACACCTGCGCGTCTAAGTTGTTGATGACGGCACCATCACGAATCAGTTTGCCATTGGCAGTGAAGCGCAAGACGTTCGGGTCTGTAGGGATTGGAATCGGCGGTCCCTTCGGTAGATAACCAGCGTGCGGGTCTGTTTTGGACGGCACAGAGAATTTGCCTGGGTAGTTGTCGTATTGTATCGCGATACCGGCCATCGTTGCAGGTGTAATGAACGGTCGAACTCCTCAGTGCGAAACAGAAAGTTACCGCACGACTCGTGTTGTGTTGAAGATGGGAGAGTCGGGGATTACGGCACGGGAGCAACTAGTTATTATATATAGATAGGGAGCTATTGCCGCCGGCTGCCTATCTGTGGAACTTTGATTTGATTGAATGGCCGCGGATTTGGAGTGCATCTATTATGGAAATTACGGAAAACTTTTGCTGCACCCCTTTCTTGTCGTCTATATCAAAAGAAAAGGTCATATGGACTTATCCTCAAAGTGCCTTAATCCTGTGAGTGTGAGATAGGCCAAGTCAGTCCAAGATTTAGAGATGTAGACTACACAGGTAGCAGCCGTTATAAAGTCTTTCGTCCCCCCTTCAACTATAACATACCAAGGAAGGGATCCTCCAAACTCGACGGTTTTGACCAAAATACTTGACACTCGTATGTATGTACTGTTCCCCAGCCCAGGGTATCTTGCCTTATCTTATCATGCCTGCTTGAGTCATTCAGTTCTGAAACAGCTAAGAAATTCAATTCAATCAATCATCTGCATTTACTTCTGTTTGTTCATTGCTATGTCGGAATTGTGCGTTGTTGTGTTTATAAGGTCGACGAATGCAAAATGATGAAGTTATAACGTACTTCAAGATATCGGTTCAGTAAACTTTTCGGCTTCTTCGCTGGAATAGTGCGAAGTATTGAATCGCGTCCTGTTGTTCCGTCATTAGGCGCCTTCGCATCCTCCAGTCTGCGTATGTTGCACAAACATTATGAGAAGAACATCGAGAGTATCTTTATGATCCTTCATAAGAATACGGTCCATGCTTTGATCGGGCCAGTTTTGAATCTCGCACTATCAGAGGTAGATGAATAATCACGTCGGACTTAGCCCCACCAGGAAGTTACCGGCGGAGATTGAATTGTCCTTCCAGAAGACGCGTCGCGACGCGTCTGGTCTGATTCTTTCATCTCAAAGACGTGAACATCGACTGAACGAATATGTCGCCAAAGCGGATATCCGACACGAGTACAACGAAGTTTACCTCTAAGAAGGCTAAAATCGACGCGTCGCTCCACACCTCTGCGAAAGCTATACTCGCCGCCGTCGACTCTGGGTTCGAGAATTCTGAACTCGAGTTGGATGACGAAAAAGCCGTGCGCAAAGCGTTTGCAGAAATCGCGAATTATGTAGCTAGTCTGGAGAATGAAGTGAAGGAGTTGAAGAAGGCGAACGCGACGGTGGGTGCGTCGAACGTCCAAAAGTCTCCGGAACAGATTACGCAGGAAGCTGATCGCCTTTTGGACACTGTCGTCCGCGGCATCAAGAAGCTCCTGGTTGTACGTCGTATCTACACTTAGCTTTCTCCTTTTCGCATCAACTGATGATTTATGGAGTGGAGGCCAAGCTGCAAGTTTAACACCGCGAAATTCGCGTACGACGGAATTTGTACTGATCCTCTGGTCTTTGGTGCAATGCTCAATATGGATGGCCCTCCCAGCTTCAAACAGAAGAGAATGCTTGGTGCGGAATTCGAGGATCTCATAAAACAGGATATAACAGGATCGGCAAGGTATGACACTTGACTTGCATAACATATTCGTCAAGTTATGTAACTTGCTTCGCGATTCAGGTATAACGACTTGTACATTTCCAAACAATTCGTTACCATTCGTTACAATGCCGAGACCGGAGAGTTCAAGATCAGCGGATCCTATGGCATTTTGGGGTAAAGCTATGCATGACATAGAGACGCGACTTTACAACATATGCTAATATACAAACTTATTGTCTCCTAACGATACATGAGCTTCATTTATACCAATACAATACCAACAGGGCTTTTTTATGCTGCCAGCTGTACTTAAACCTTCGCCTTTTGCTTGTGTGCAATGCGAGTTAGAAAGGCTTCAAGTTAGGGGACCTCAAGCCCATCAGGAAGTTACCGACGGAGAACGAATTTTCTTCTAAGACGCGTCGCGACGCGTCTGGTTTTTCTCACAGACATACAGGAGCTCATCGAATAAACATGCTAGAAAAGTGAAAACCCGGGGCGAGCATATCGACATATATCGCGAAGAAGTGGAAACCGAAGCGCCAGACTACACGTCCACGAAAGCTATACTTCCCGCCGTCAACTCCAATCACGAGAAATCTGAATTTGTCCGAAAAGCGTTTGTGGAAATCACGAATTACATGTGTAGACGGCCTGAAGAATGAGGTCAAGAAGACGTGATGGCGGATGCACTGGAGCCCCAAAAGTCTCCCGAGCAAATTATACTGGGGGCCCGGCGTCGTAGGGACATCGTGGACCTCGGCATCAAGGAGCGCATGATCGTGAGTCATATGCGCTTGATCTTCTTGTCCTCACACTTAATGTATGCCTTCCCAATTGTCCACGTAGTGGAAGCCAAGCTGCATGACCCACTCTGCAAGGTTCTCATTCGATGTAATTTGTACGTGTACGGATCCATTGGTCTTTGGTGCCATGCGCAATATGATTGGTCCTCCCAACTTGAAACGGAACACACTGACTGGGGCACAACTTGAGCATACCATACGCAATAGAATAATGGGACCATCGAGGTATGGCAATTGATCAGCATACACTATTCGTCAAATTCATCAATTCTCGATCCAGAGGCTTCATAGTGGCCATTTGCAGTAACCGAAACGTTACCATTCGCTACAGTCCTCGGTCTGGAGAATTTAGAATCAGTGGCTCCTATGGCATTTTCCTTTATATTACATGAATGGTTGACAAAGATGACTTAACGGCATATGTTAATGTGAATGCTTATTGACTCCTATGATACATAATCTTCGCTTATATCAGTACAATATCATCATGACTTTATGCTGCCATCTGTTCTTGGACCTTTGCCTCTTGCTCGTCTGTGTGAGACTGATTAGTCACTATTTGTGCGATCATTTGCAGTAAACAGACGGACCTCGTTCTTGAATTTCTTTGTACCAGAGTGTCATATCATCCCGAAGAAGCTGCAAAATAAGCAACGAGTCACGGAACGTTGGCTCCGGCATCTGGTCAAGGACTGCGACCGCTTCATCAAACGCGTGCTTAGCGAGATGACATGCGCGCTCTGGACTATTCAGGACATCACGATAGTACACTGCGAAGTTCAGAGCAAGACCTAGACGTGTCGGGTGCGTCGCCTCAAGCGAACCAAGTGCCAGCTTGTACGCTACTTTGTATGCGTCCAAAGAAGCAGCTGCATGATCCTTTCGCTTGTCGCCGCGTGATAGCTCAGCCAGGTATCGATGATAATCCCCTTTCCTTGTTCACAATGATGTGCACAATCAGCATCGATGGTGTTCTTGGAAGGCAAAGAAATATACAAAATCTACTCACATCTTGTGATAGAAGACTATCTCATCACCCGGATTAGCCGCCGGAATAAGCGTCGTGCTCACTATCTGAAGCACGTCTTCGCACGCTTTGACAATCTCACGCTCAATTCGTGTACGTTCTTGCCGAATCAACTCGCGTTCGCGCTGCGTGGTAGTGGACTTAGGACTCTCTACTTCCTCTATGTGAGCGATGGACCGCCAGCTGCTTCGCAATTGACCCGTGACGTTCTTATAAGCGACAGACAAGAGGCTGCGTTCTTCCGGTGTCAATTGACCATGAGAGAACTTGAAGACGATGGCCTTCACGAATTCAAGCATTTCTAAATTAAGCCGGATTCCCAAGGATCGTTGGTTGATGAGATCGGAAACGGGGTCTAAAGACTCACCGGAGTATCTGTCGACTGCTTCCGCAACCTTGGCGAGGTAAAGGCATTCCTCGCGAGACTTTGCGGCCATGATTGTGTTGCGTGCAAGGGGCAGGTCGGGTAGATGGGGAAGCAGTTGTTATTCTTGAGACCCATACCCTTCTTATATTATTACAAGCCGTGTGCACTGCCGCTAACGGGGCAAAGGGGCAGCGGAGCTAGAGTAACATGACACGGAGGAGCAGATGAGAAGTCCTCCACGTCTCGCGATAAACCTATTCCAATGAACATCGGAGCCCGATGCACCTTGAAAATTTGATCATTATGGATTGAAGGGGTAAGATCGCACCGGCATCCAAGGAGAGATGAAATGATTAATACCATCTGGGCAGAGGGTGAGTCATTGAGGTCAGTGTACAGCTGGGCAAAGGGTAAGCAGAACGAGATGATGAGGTGGCCGAGGTGAATTCGTGAACGAAGTGCATAATCAGGATGGTCAGGAGTCCTTATTTACTTCCATATCCATATGACTGCATATGACCATCCGGAACGACTGAAGAGAGGATCACATAGATAACTGAATGGTCATCAGACACGGCGAGCGCACGCCTCCCTTGGTGTGAAATAATTGGCGCAAAAATCTGCCAATGCTGTAATCAAATATGCGCATAGGTGGTAGCAGCAGAACTAGCACCATCTCGTTTGGCAGTACCGCAGGATAGAGAAACTGGGACCAAACTTCCATTTCTGTATATCCAAGGAAGGGATCTATAACGTACAGTTAGAGTTCCCTGAAACTTCATCGTATTCTTAACGAAAGAAAATGGTCAGAAAATCAGCTTGGTATTTCTCACTCACTGAGTTACTCTATGTTCCGGTAGAGTTGTTTGAAAAAAAGAAAAACAAACTACAGGATATTCTATTCGAACTTTCCAGTTGTGGGAAGTGACTACTGTTCTCGTACATCGGACTTTCATTTTCCGACTTTGTCAGCGTGCCACTGCAGTCGCGCTCTTCGTCGACGACCACCATGCCGGTAAGTAGGAATTTCACATCGTGTGCCATGGCATCTAACGGAACCCGCAGAAACACTATTGCGACTACTGTGACGTATATCTGACCCATGATTCGGCGTCAGGTAGGTATATTCTTACGTCTTCTTATAACTACCTCTGACGATACCTTGACAGTACGAAAGGCTCACAATAGTGGGAGGAATCATCTTGCAAATGTTCGGGACTACTATGCTTGTACGCGCAGCATGACTCACAATCGCTAGCTTTATGATCAGCTGATGATTTCATTGACAGCCCTAGGACACGATAAGGCCCAAAGTATCATTGACCAGATCACTTCACAATATGATTCAGGAGGTGGACCTCCACCTGGTGCATTCAACTTCGCTCCGCCTCCAGGAGGTTTTGGCCCTCCTCCTTTTGGTGGCCTTCCGGCTGGAGGTAAGCTGCAGTCTACATGAAAACGAAATCTGGCTTACCAACTTCCTATTTGATCAGGCATGCCTCCGTTTCCTGGTCCCGGTGCGTTCAACGGTCCTCCTCCTGGCATGATGGGTGCTCCACCGTTCCCTCCTCCAGCCGGTATGGCGCCTCCGCCGTTTCCGGGAGGTAAGTGCGACCAATAGCCTTGAAAGGATTTCGAGCTCATTCGAGTTTCTCCTAGGTATGCCTCCGTTCTCTCCACCAAATGCGAACGGACAACCTCCTTTCCCTCCTCCACCCAACTTCATGAATGGACCTCCCGGCGCGCCAGGACAAGGACAACCACCTCCCAATTTTAGTCCGCCGCCGCCGATGAACAGCAGCAATCCACCACATCAAAACTATGGCCCTCCTCTGACTTCGTCGCAGGCTCCCGGACCAAATGCAATTCACCCTGATAGACTGCGGATGATGGGCCAGTAGTAATGGTCTGAAGGTGAAGGTCACGCTTGGAGATGCGTCTATTCGTACGTTTTCGTCTGGTAGCTGACTAAGCTGCTTTGAAGTGAAGATGGGTAGTGTCATTCGAATACATGGTGAATGATTAGACTTTTCAAAAGTTCTTTCTTCTCTTCATGTGTCCACTAACTAGCTAGACTTCATCTGGGCCGCAATTTATAAACTATAATCTTCCAATGTTTCGCCGGATTTTGCAGCTTTCTGACATGCCGGTGCAATCGTTCCTGTCCTGAAGATTACGGCGACAAGAAGGACATCTGCTCACGCAATCTATATACAGCCTCTAAAACTCACGCAGAGACGGTTAAATTTCTAAAGATAAGTCGGGCTTAAACGCCTCCATTACAGGAGCAGCATCCAGGACCTTCCCATGATATATGAACGCCGTCGGTCTTGGCATGCGCCGTCCAACTGGTAAATGCTCACTTCATCTACTTCTTTATTTCTGTCACTTTGCTTAGCAAAGCTCTTCTACGTGTTTCTGACTCCGACGAATGAAGTGGTTCTTTGTGGCAGTATTACCACGGACGAACACGCGTTCATGCGATGAACACGATTTTCCGATTTTCCCAGCATGTCAACTTGGACTGAATTCTTCGGGAGAACTTTGCCTTTACAATCCATGCTTAAGGGTCACTAGTACTGTCATGTCTTGCCGGACTTCCACCGTCTCCATATGCCGCGTTATTTACTCACATCGCTTCCTCTTAACAGGACATCTTTCAAGTTCTTGATCTGTCCAACTCTGGTGAATCTCAGGGGTTGTGTCCCGCTTAACATATCCAACTACGTGTTGCGTTTGGCAAAACCTGTTGATCCAGCGCTGTCCGATATCGCATTTCGAGCAAATTCTGTCGTTCGGTCCGGAGCAACGCTGGTAAGTTGGCGTTTTTAGTGTATAAGTGCGCATGTGCGCAGTATGCGCCTGTTCCTTAATGCTCAGAGAGAATTTGCTGTCAACTTATACGCGGCTTTGACTTTACCGGTTGCCGAATGAACGCAATGGTGGCTTCTGCTCCAAATTCCGTAACACTTTACACCGACGAGCTCTTGAAATCTTTTCTGGACCTTGTCTAATTGACGCGTATTCGACGTATGCGTGCTGACTATGTTGCCGAATTCTTCACGAGGGGCTATTCGTTCTCTTTTCGAGATGGATTTCTCTCTCGATCGGCTTCTCTCGTTGAGAATGACTATTTATGAAAGCCTCATCACCATAGAATGATTTACCCGGCAATTCTTCTGGCAAAGAGTATTCCGGTTATTGTGACACGAGCGCACGGACACCCGCCTGTCAGTATATAAGAACAAGATACTTTAATATCAGATCTCTAGTCGTCAAACTAAGTTCGACTCTCGCTCTCGAACGCTCCTCAGCCCCTATCCACCCACGAGAGCCCTCGATACAATGCTGTTCATCAAGTACTTCGCTTTCTTCGCTTTGTCCATCCTTGCGGTTGCCACTCCCATGCCTGCGCCCGTGCCCATGGCACTGCCGGGAGGCGCCTCGCCGACGACGCAATGTGCGACGAAGACAATAACTACCACGGTGACGGTGACTGAGACGATATCCATTAGCCAGTGCAACACTGGTCCGCTGCTATGCTGCAACGACGTCCAGGAAGCGAGCAGCTCGGACGCTACGAGCATCCTTGGCCTGCTCGGCGTCGTCCTCCACGACCTCAACGTGCTTGTCGGCCTTAATTGCGGAGCGCTTTCTGTCATCGGCGCCGGAGGTTCTGGCTGGTACGCATACGCTTCATCTTTTCGACTGTGCGGATCGACCTGACCATGTTCACTAGCTCCGCCACTCCTGTATGCTGCGAGAATAACACTTTCAGTAAGTCCTCATTATTTTTTTGCCTTCTGTTTTGTTGCTTGATTCCTGTGCCATCCAGATGGTCTTATTGCTATCGGTTGTGTTGCGGTTACTATAAACTTATGAAGAAGCGTCCCTATGATATAAGTCTTTCCTGTTTGTCTGGGCTTTTCATTCGTTGTATGCGATGGCTGTATGGTTTTTCATTGTGGTAGATGTGCTAAGTCGATTTGGTTTCTTTGGGCTAAAACCGTATATCATTGTATATCTTGAAGTAGACATTTGAATGGGTTTGTGCTCAGTAGGCAAGTACAAAGGAAAACAAGCAAAGCAACGACAGGGCGATATTCAACAATTAGACATTTTTACTTCACGGTCAGCGACTATATCAGTGCAAATAGCAATTTGACGACAATTCAAGAATGCACATCTTTTTGACTTCGATACTTAATCTCGGCTCATATCTGTCTCTCCGTCCAGAAGCTCGGAAGGACTCGTAAGATCTTTTCTGCATACCAGAAGATGGATTCTTCAGTGATTTGGATACCTCCTGCATGGCCATCGTCGGGTTGAATGGAGACCGTCCTACTATAATCGGGCGCGATTTGGACGAACGTTCCGCCTAGTCCCATGTTCTTTCCTGACGCAAGAAGTTTTCCGAGTTCCGGTTGCACCAACATCGTAATGGGGTCTTTTTCCGGGTCATGGCGCGGGATGTTCGGTTTCGCACTACTGGTTGCTGAAATTCCGCTCCATGGGTCCTCGATGACCTCAGGTGGCCGGATCGATGCGCGTGAGACGCTCGGCGCGGGAAATGAAGGATAAGGATTCAGAACCACGCGCGCAAAGGAGCGGAAAATGTTGGTGGGTGTCGAAATGGCCTTTTCTTGATCTTCGTTCGTTTCCGGGAGAATGACACTCGCGATGTACCGAGTCGATTCTTCGACATATCCAACTGCGTGTGTCAGAGGAAGAGTTGTTGGTCCCAGCAATGCCATGAGGAAATGGATATCTGGCTCTCCCCAGGCGTCGAACGGTTTCGTGGTCTGTGCCCATGGATCGTCCTCGTTGGCATTTATTTCGAACTTCCCGCTGCTCGATGCACTTGTTCCCCAGTTCCCTGCGTCGACTCCGATGCTACTCCAGCCACCTGTCGCCTCCTCAGGATTAGGAAACTTGGCTGCCTCCACCTCGGTGACGGCATCATTCTTACGCGGATCATTTGACGGTCCGAGAGCGAAGTCTGAAACGATCCTCCCGCCGCTCTCTTCAACCTCAGCTTTGACGCAGCCCTCTGCAGCAGCAACGTCGGATTCATTTCCCCACGAGAATCCCCTGGTTTTATTGCCGTATATGGCCATCATACACCGTGCTAGTTCATCTGGCATACTGTGACCAATCTGCATCGTGAGCGGAAGTTCTTCTCTTGCCTTGCGCGCGACTTCGAGTGCACGTTTAAGGCGAGGTTCTTCCTCGAATAATGCGCGAGTCCTCAGGAGAAATTCCAAGAAGAACTCGTAAATTCGCGGTGCATCGCGAAGGGCCATCTTTTCCCTGTTACAAGAACGTCGCTTCCAATTGTAATTAAAAAGGTAAGCAATCCTAGCTCACCACATCATCCCAGAGTCTCGAAAATAGGAACAGAAGAAGACCTTTGTTGCTAGGTATGGATTATCGATAAACGCATCTAGCCTAATATCCAATGCCTCCCTCACTCGTGCAAGTTTAAGTCTAAACTTTTCCTCTTGCTCGGAGGTTAGGTTTGGAATATTGTCCTGCCTCAGCCTGTGCTTTTCCTCGTTGAATTTCTCGACAGTCAATGGCGAAGGTTGTTGTTTACCAGAGGCGTCGTCGTCGTCGTCTTCATCGCCTTCGTCCTCGGGCTCTTGATCCTGATCTTGTTTTCTCGGAAACCGTGGCCGAAGGTTGGGTTCATGAAGGCCGAGGTAAACCTCCAGCTGGGCGCAATTCCATTAAGAGTTTTAAATTGAATTTTGTTTATAGCACCGGGCTTACCTTTTTATACCAATCGAGAAGTCTCAGAGACGTTGATTGCCAATCATGCACGCTCTTAAAATCCGCAACCGCTTGCGCGATACGATCTTTTACGTGGACCGTTCTGGTGTACCGATATTCATGACTTAAATGTCGCTCTTAAAGTTCAAACTGAAGATGAAGCATACCGATCATAGATCCCTATGCTTCTGAATCGCTGCTCCTCTCCTTCTTCCCACTTTGGAGAATCTCGGCGATCAGTGCACGTAAACATTGACAAATGTATAATAATTGCTTACCTCCTCCCACCAGTTACTTCTCTGACGGATTTCTTCTCCTGCAGCGGTTAATTTGGTTTTCTTCTTCTTCCTTGGCGGAGCTTCGTTGTCATGAATTATCGGTAGGCGCACAGTAGGAATTCCCAGCCCATCAACCTCCACCTCATCATTGAAAGAGATCTGTATTCCACTCGGCTTGAACTCATTGAACGGTATTATTCTGACATTGTCAGGAGGATCAGGGAACGGTGGCCATTTATAGTAAGGGAAATCATTTGCATCCAGTTCGACCCCTTTCTTTTTCACATCAATACCAGGATGCATCTCCGCCGCCATATTCGAAGGTGGCTCGATTCCGAGTCACGATCAAGTTCACGAAGCGGGATTGAAGAAGGTTAAAAGTGTCCTTAAGAGATAGGCAAAGTCAAAAGCGAGGATTCCGGCTGCCTGTAAGGCACGCGTAAGGTTAATTGAATACCGTCAATAGGAGATGATGGTCGCTAAAGACAAGTCGTCAATGCGCAGTTGTTTAGCGCCTTAAGAACGCGTCGAAGCACGTCACGCGCATGACATCTAGCACGTGCACGCGTAAAATTAGGTCACATGCAATTTATGGCTCAGTCGCATCCACGACGACGACGCGCTTAAACATTTCGCTTACCTACCCACTCTCAAGACTGAAGGTTGTCTGGGCTGTCTCTTGAGAGTCTGAAATGGTCTTCAGCCTATTTGGCAGAGGCAAGGCATCTGCAGACGCGGACGCAAATGTTGCACCGCAACAAACTCAGCTAAGGACACCTTCACCAACAGCTTCGATCTCGGTGGGTACGGTTCCCCCTCAGTCACCTGAGATTGCGCTAGTCGAACTTCCACGCGGTGTAAAACGCTCTCGGTCACTGTCTCCGAAACCAACGAGCTCTGGCATTCCAATCGTCGAAGTGCCTTCGGGCGATGCTCCTACTCCTCCCACCAGTCCTGCCGAGCTACTTACACGAGTCAAAGGGGTTCCGCCGAAGACTTTGCATACTTATATAGTGACGCACCTTCCGTATGCACCGTTAGAGGTCAATGAGGCTCTGCTGGCGTTCTTTGCGACATTGGTACCTCCCCCGAGGCTGCATTGCGTACGCTGCCATAAGGACTTCGTCGAGGTCGAGAACACGGACCGAAGCTGTCTAATTCCTCATGATGACGAGAGTGCCGAGGTCGAGTATGTTGGAAGCGCGAAGAATAAGTCAACCCTTGTTGGATCAACGTACCAGACGTTATGGGGTTGCTGCAACAAAGTCGTTGAGGTATGTGTTTTACAGAATCGGCCTTTGCTGAGCGCCGTGTTTTATCGTTCGCTTTGTTGTCGTCAGGGAGATGGTGACCAAGGACCTCCAGATGGATGGTGTTTTGAGGGCTTTCATACAACGGATGTAAAACGAGCGCGGTTTCGGGCCGATTCTACAATCCATGATGATAAATTGGTATCGTGTGCTCGCAAGCGTTGCTTTGGGTCCAGATCGAGTATTGCAGGGTCAGAGCGCGAGCGTAGTCAACGCGCCGCCGCGCGCAAGAATCTCCGCGAAGCAAGCGATGAGGAAGAAGACTACGACGAACGTGAGCTAGCGCGCGAAGCTCAAGCACTCACAGTGGGAAGTGATGCAGGGGAGGACGAAAATATTAGTGTGAAGAAAAAATCCACGAAGAGCCGAAAGCGAAGAAGTGATGCCATGGATGTAGAATCAGAAATCAATGATGAGGCCGAGGTTGACCCCGCTCAAACTGCACTTCTGTCACATGCGAAACCAAAACCCAGGAGCAAGTCCGAGAGCATGAAGCCCAAAGCTATCGCCAAAGCCAAGCCAAGCGCAGTGGATTCGACGCCACCTAATCAACCCGCACCTTCCCCTGCGAGCGATGACGCCGAAATGTCTATCTCGCCGGAAATTGAATCAAAGCCGAAACCTAAAAAGCCGCGGAAGCCACGAAAGAGTGCAGCGGATGGGGGCAAGTATGTTCCGCCGAAGGATGGCGAGGAATCCACCGACTTCGATGAAGAGGAAGATAAGCCGAAACGAAAGAAGGCGAAGCGGAAGTCTATTGCATCCGCTGTCGCGGTGCCAGCTTGACAAGAGACGCCTACTCGCGAGGTATCTAGCGACTCGTAACTCCTCTCCTTCCGGACATTCCTGGATTTGGATATTTAACGTGGACAAGTCTCTTGCATCTGGGCTTTAGTCAGGATTATCCGCCGGCGACGGATTTAGTGAAGCTTATCTTGCTTCTAGACGTCGGGAGATGACGATGTCGGATGTCGGCGGTTCCAGCGCCCATGTCCAGGTACAGTGATAACAATAGGCCATGAACTATCTTCAGTTTTGGACTCACAGCTGAGCAGATAGGTCCCCTTCTTCCATGACAGACTTTCGATCCCACTCTTTCGTTTATGTTTTCATCCATCATTCATTAACACAATAGCACACTCCTTCTATGAGATGTCAGGTAAGGATCTAAAGTTCATTGTATATACACATCATGCGTACATTCTTTTTTAGAGTAACTTGTAAATCCATCTCCATTCATTGCATACCTCAATGGATAGTAAACGACTTGGTAATGATTAGATATATGGAAATTTCCGTGGCCGCGCATCAAATCTAGGAAGAAGGATACGTAATGGACATATGAGATGGGCTAATTGCCGAGTATCTCATACGTTGGGTTTTCACCAATGATCTTCCTTCCGAGGCGAGCGATAGTACCGCACATCCAATACGTAAATTAGTGTGAAAACTCACTTCTCAGTATCCCATCGGTGTTTGACTGGGCGTAACACCGGCGCCAGGTACGAGTGCAGCCAATGCACTCAAGCTAAGTCGATAGCCAGGCCCTCTTCACGTTATGCTTGTAATTACGACAGTCTTTTTTTGAAATACGGCAACTGTCCTGATTCTTCAAAAATGGTTAATCAATGCATGCCATTTGCAAACTTAAAAACAGTGCATCTCAGTCATTGAAGTTTCTTCCCCCTTTCAGGCAGTCCGCCGACCGGCACCAAGCCCTCGTAAATCGGTAAATCCGTGTTAGGAATCTTCCTCAGGTTCGCCAGAGGCCGTATTTGAAATTATTCTGCCGCTTCAAGCAATTGATAAAACTTCAGGAGCGAGAAAGTGAAAAAAGCAAGGGTTTCACCGTTTCTTTCTCTGTCCATCATAGCAAAGGCTCAGTTGAGATGTTGAGGCATAGAAGCATATGAAGCCCCCAAATTCAATCTGTTTATCCGGTTTGTCGTCTTCTCTGTTTGATTGTAAAAGTTACCCGCCGTTCCCTAACTGGGTGGCACAACGGCTCAGAAGCATAACCGCCGATGGTTTTCCGTAAAAGAAGCGCTAGTTTCACAGATAGGCGGTGTTTGTATAGTTGTGCAAAGTTGAGTCACTTGTGATAATGTCAATGTGCACAAGTGAGCTCTCTACAACTGCAACTTTGGTCCCTTGCTACACAGAACGAGTCAATATGAGATGATAATGGTCGAAGGAACGGTTGCGACGTTATGTACCATACCATGGAGCTTCCATGATAACTTAGAGCCTAAGCGTCACCGAAGTAGAAGGTAAACTCTTAAGTCGCACATTAGTTCGCTTCTATTCAGAGACGAACCCTCCTTTGTCAGACCCGAATCCGCCGGACTTCATAGACTAGGAAGCCGCAGCAGCGATGCTCTTTCCAGTATGCTATCCGCTGACCTGGCGCATGATATGTGCGCACTAGCCCGGATTTGAAGAGTCAGAAAACTGAGCTCATTCTGCGAATGATGACGGAAAGGAAACCAATCGCAGTTTCTCGAGATCAGTGCCCTAAGATGGGATGATACTTAATCGATGCGTTGCCTCGATGTAAGGAACTCGTGCACAATTGCGTCTTGACAAGTGCGCAGAATCGGAAGTACCACTAAGTGGGTCCACTTTCGCGAGGATCCGGTAAAGGAATATCAGCAGGAGGCAGCAGGATGGGAAACAGTAAACCTTATTTCTAAGGGTATATAAGAAGTGCTTGTCTAGCTAGCAAGACCTGCCTGCCTCAGACCATTAACAAGGGCCTGTAGACGCAGCGACCCCAAACGTTCCATCGATTCCATTCCCGGGTGTTCTCCTTTTGTTGCCGAGCGTCCTATTATTACATTCTTCGCAATTTCAGGCCGAACTAGCCGGATGTCCGTTTTCACCTTGCTTATCCCTGGTTCGGCTATCCCGAATTGCATGGTCGAGCTACAGGTGTTTCGGAAGCGGCTCGTCGACTTGAACAAACCTTCTTCTTGTTTGAATTCTCACCTTTTCGATTCTAATACAAAAAAGAATGCATGAATAGCCTCCACAGACAGCTGGTTGGTTTCGTAGTTTTTGCAGGACACCAGCAAAGGGAGCGTCATGAGGGGCTGGGAATTCAGTTAGATTAACAAGGCATGCCGATTGAATAGAGTATAGTGTATGGTCCATGTTAATGACTCATATGAAAGACCCGACTTCAAAGAACATTCCTGTGAGCGTCGAGAACCTGTAGCCCGTAATTACATAGTCCGGCCACATAAATCGTGGCAGTGTGCTTCAGCAAAATTCTGTGAAAGATAAACGCACCGATGATGTTTCTTCAAAATAATTGCTATTAAGTGTCCGGTACAGTACGAGTAGTGTTCGCCCCCCTTGCAAGAAATTCAGGAGAGACAATTGAGCTGAAGGAAATGGTACCGAAGCAAAACGCAGGCAGAATTCGAAAATGTCTTGTATGGCTTCCTAATCAAGTAACGAAGTGATCGGCATGTTGATCTCGAGTGCACGTGCCCAGTTTATAGGGAACCTTATTTATTCTTATTCGACTCGACAGCAGACATCTGAGCCGACAAGACTTGGGACAAGACCACCGCGAGCTGGGTGTTGACGCTGGCAGAAACCGGATGGCCTCGCTGTCGGAAGCAGTAATCAACATCGACGCTCGGCTTGTGACACGACTACCGGCGCGTTGCTCCGTCAACGTGTCCAGCCTTTCTGCGTATCTGTCTTCGCGTGAGACGTCACCTGCGAATCCGTCTCCTCGATTATCCGTCTTCCCGCCCCTCTGAATCACACTATTATAGAACTCAAACAGGTTCGTTCATCTCGCAGTTTCGCATCGCTATTTCGTCCATACGGTTATACCTACCGAACAAGTTAAAGGCGCTTCTGGTCATGAATTCGGAATATCGTGACGGGCCAATAAATTATGCTGAGATGGAACCGGAGTACGACATGGAATTTGCTCGATATGGGCCCAATCCAATCGAGCTTCCGTTGTCTCCTCCTGGAACACCCCCTCCTGATGTTGAAGATACCACCTTCCGACGTGAGCTTTCTCCGTTCTCGGAGACATCCTCCATGACTAGTGTAAACAGTACAGAATCTGTCGGTGTGTTTATGCGTCTCAGTTCATATACTTCGTAAATCATTGAATCATGTGTATAGGTTATTACAGAGAAGAGGGAGGCAGGATGTTCCCTAATGTGGTGCGCACGTATGCCGAAACATTCCATTATGACACTGAAGACTTTCCTTAGCCTGATGCTCCGGTTGTTTTGCCGGTTGATTCTGCAGAAATGCGACGTTTATCTATCCAATATAATCTTATAAAGCTTGTCGTGGGAGATCGCCACCATGGTGAAATCAACGAACTACTTAATCCTCCGTATGAAGCCAGCATTCGTGTACTGGACGTCATTAGCAACACCCCTTGGTAAGCATCGTATGTGTCTCGCAAGATTAAAAGCGCTTAACCCGCGCAGGATTGACGAAATGGCTAAAGAGTATCCACACGTCAAGTTCACAGGATGCAATCTAGTTCCGACGAGACATCCACATACCCCGAACATTCAACTCGAGGTCTATAACCTCCATCAGGGGTTCCATGGCAGAAATGAGTCTTATGATCTGATTCATATGTCCGGAACCTTTAAATTTGTACGTACACCGTGTTCTTAGTGGAATTGGTCTCATTATCAGGATATTTTCCCTTTTATATAGAGCAGGGACTTCAAGTTCTGGCTACGCGAAATGAAACGCTTACTTAAACCGAATGGTATACTTATTGTTACTGATCTAGAAATGGCGTTATGGATGCGAGGTACGTGCTGACGGTGAGTGATAGGACAATCTTAATTAACAAGCGTTTGAAAGATGGTTCTGATCCACGCGCGAGGATCCCGTCGGTATGGGAATATACCACTCAAATGGCTCAGGGATTATACTCCCAAGGAATAGATTTGAGAAATATGAGCATGGTTGGGACATGGCTCCGAGAAATGGGCGGATTTTCTGAAATTGAAGACACTGTGACGTGCATCCCTATTGGCGAGTGGGAGGAGGACGAGCTTCAAAGGGAGATTGGGATAATGGCGCGTGATAACGTCATGCTAGCACTCATTTCGACGCATCCGCTCTGGCACCGCGCGGGAAAGACACAGGAAGAGATCGATAGGTTCATGTCGGCGGCGCGCACGGAACTCTACGAACCCAATGCTGAGTTGTTTGAACGAATGTTCTACACTTTTGCCCGGAAGGAGGAAGCACCCTATGAAGGGAACTTATAGTTGGTCATGTGCCATAGTTGGTATGTATATCGTTTCTTGCTATTCTCTCATCTGCCTCAAGCCTGGGACCAGGTTTTTCTTTAGTTTGCCGGCGTTGTCGCTACTTGCATTTATTGGTATATAGTGGTAACTTCTACTTTTCTCTGAGCAATTTCGTCGGCTATTTGAGGAGTTTCATTCTGTTTTTCATCCTGTCTGATCTCTTTTCGGTTTTGGACGGCGTTAAATTTCCTTAGAATTTTGGTGATTTTTTGGGCATCGAGTGGCCACCCTCCACTGTTCCAAGGTTTCCTCGTCTTGATAACTACGCAATGTCTTTCTTTGTTGACTCTTGCAACATCCAGTCTTGTACGTGCGATGACGAAACCAAGCACATCCCGAACAGCGTGGGCGTTTCGGCGCCGCTGTCGCGTTGCAGCGATCCGGATCATCGAGCGCTGATTTATGGCAGAGATGTTTTCGAGCGTGCTATGCCTGTAATCGTGACCTCGGGACCCTGGGATTTGCAGCGCGCGGTGCTGGGTGATGGGTTGTAATTTGCAATCGGAGCACTTCGTTTCTTTTTCTCCCTGATGACATTGGACGAAAATTAGCAAATGTATATAAACTTTGACAAAATCAATTGTCAATTATAATTCCATGAGTGGGGATTGAGAAAGTAGCTAATATACTAGAAACAGAAACCCTAATAAGTTATTCCAAGGATTTGAAAATGACAGATGATAGCAAGAGAAAAGGCAGGAGAGAGTTCGGTACATCATTAACTCGCGTTGGCAATCTGTTTGACGTCTCGTGGAACGGGAAGGGTACGCTTTTGTGTGCCTTCGATCATTTTCGTCCCTCCACCTTCACCAGAAGAAGCAATTCTTCCTGGTTCCTCCCATTTTTCCAACTCCTCCCTTATGCGTCGGTGACGTTCTTCATTCATCGGATGGCTACTTCCGAAGCCTGTCCGTTCCAGCCAATTCTCTTCTTCCTTATTGCCAGCAGGACTGGATCGTTCTCGCTGTTCCGCACGGTCAAAAACCCCGCCATCCGCCCATTCATCTAACGCGATTCGAGGGTCAATGCCTGCGCCAAGAAGTATTCGCAGGCCTAATAGGTCTGCCTCAATCTCAGTTGCGCGAGATGCACAGCTGCTTGTGATACGCAGACCAAGTGCGGAGTTGATGCGGATTTGCTCGCCGAACCAGTCATTGAAAACTGGACCAAGGACGGCGGTGAATGGATAAAGTGCGGTGCGTATTACTGTGAAACGGTGTCAATACGTCAATAGGTGGAGCAAAAGCTAGTCTGGGGAACTCACAGTCTGTAGCGAAGTCTCCGATTGACTGGTACATGTTATTTGAGGAATAAGACTCCAAGGAATGAGAAAGAAGAAGATGGCCCAGTTCATGGGCGAGAGTGGACGCCAATTGATCGGTCTCGTACTTTGTTGGAATTACGGGCATGTTCGGGTACCGAGGGGAAGCCGCTGCCGCTTGCTGGAAGACCCCGAACAATGCATTGGACGCTGCTGGAGCGGACTTGTCTAGCTCCGACTTGCGCTCCGAAAGTCGCTCTTCGCGACCCCGCAATATTTCATCGAGCAATCCTGTGAAGACGACCACTACACCGGGGGCCTCTTCATTCTTGTTTGGGTCAGTCTGTAGTGCAGGACCGAAACCGAGACTGAAAGCATTGCAAGCAGGAGACTCGACGACCAAGCAGCCGTACCGCGTGACGAGAGGACCTTCCACACGTTCGTCTTCTGTTCGACCATGATGTCTCAATGCAGCTGGGCGGACGGTTAATGGATAGTCAACCGGAGGAACCGCGAAACGCGTCGAGCCAATCTCGACCACGTTATGTCCGTCTTTGACATGTTCAGTCATCAGGTTTACGCGCTTAACTCCGTCCTCGAGTTGTCTGAACACATCCAAAACCCATCGTACCCGCCAATCGAAACGAGGGTCAAGGACCGGCATACCCATAAGCGTTCCAGGAGGAGATGCTTCCTCCCCACTAGCAGCACGAAGGATTGCAAGCCAGTCGCGAGCCGTGGTATTATCAAGATGCGCACCAGGTGGAGATCCTGGTTTCAGAAATTCCTCGACAAGAAGCGCTTCTTCATCAGTACTCATCATTATGATTCGCAATCTACCCCATACCGGAGTCCTTTCAATAGACGCCAGAATGGTAAAAGTAAGGAGGGTGATAGGCAATGAGATGATGATCAATGTAGTTCGACCAAAATGCGGGAAAAACCAACTCCTCCTCCGGGCCTCTTGTTCGGCTTTCCTTCTCTCATAATATTCATTACCATGCCACCAGCGAAGGAGTTTTCTGCCTTGCAAGCGGAGGTATCCGATAACTGCCAAGGATACCCGTCCAGCTCCTGTGATTGTTTTGAAAACCGCACCCGATTTGAAATATGCAATAGCAGAAGCAAAGAACTTTGCCACAACGCTAGTCTTCAAGAAGGCAAGTGCAACCGCTCCTGCTTTGAAAATGGACGTCGTTTTAAGGAACGCAATGAGAGGGGCCAGAAAGATAGGAGCGGCTATGAGATGGGCTGGCGAATGGTCCAGCGCTTGCGCAGAATCCAATGTTCTCAAGACGGATAGCCTGCATTGAATGTTTAACACGACTCCGATATGTTCGGAAAATGAATTTCACAACGTACCGAGTCCTTGAGCGCAATCCCTCGGGTCCTTTCACTCTGTGTCCAAATCCACATGACATGAAGCGCACATTCTTCTGTCCTCGAACCAGTTGCCTGGTAAAACTTTCAGAAATGAAGCTTATGGGTCTGGATGTGAACACGGCTTACCAAACATCCTGACGCTCTGCCGACAGGTAAACATTCGTCTTAGGCTGTGCTTTGATTTGTGCAAGATATGGTTTTGACCATAGTAAAGGGATGTTTGCACGTTGTCTTGACTGATATTCGAGGCAACGGATCCCGACAAAAGTGGAACGCGGCATTCAAGAGACGTTGGCATTTACTTCTTTTTCCAGCAAATTTATCATTGCACGACGGCGGCCTGTGCGTACAACACGGTTGTCGTCGTGCTCAATCTGATGATGCTGATGGAGATCGACTCGAAGAAAGAAGATATATTATTAAGTAAGTAATAGAACCGCCGAAACGGGCTTTGTATCACGTGCGGATTCCGCTTTTTCACTTTAGAAATTTCCAAAATTGGTGCGAGGATCAACAGCCATAAATCTGTACGTCGACGTCGGTAAAAAAGAAAAGATAAATCGCAGCCATGAGATCTTCCGTGGGTGATAAAGCGCCCAAGCAATACATGGACCGAGAACACGACATCCGGAACATGTTCTGATATCTACGGCCAGTACTTTATTTAGCACGGCCCGGTCCGGCGATTGGAAATGGACTTCGATATCGTATCTCGTGCAGGCCCTTCTTGTTCTCGACACCGACACGAAGGTTTTGTCAAGATGGCAAAACAACCTGAACCCGAGATACTTGTCTCTACTTTGACGGCCGAGGAGCAGGACAAGGACGTCACAAGTCGTGATGTTCGAACGACACCCTTGCCGGTAGCACCGGCCGACAAGAACGAGCCTGTTGTTACACGCAAGGAGCTTTGGAGCTATTACTGTGCGTGGATCACTCAAATTACTCTTTTTCTTTCGTTTCGGTAGACTGAGTCTGCTACGTAGTGTATTATAATGGTGACAATGTGTGCCAAGTCCACTTGTTGATGATTAGACTTTCCGAGCTAACATGATCTGCGCCTCCAGGGAGTTGGTCCAAACGGTCCGTATTCAAATCTTCCAGTATCCCTTGAACTTATACAAATCCACGGAATTTACAGGTTATTCCATGACTTTGTTCCAGTCATTGGCTAATGCGGCTGGTTACGACCCTATCCGCGGTAAAGGGACCTCATGCACAGATGCAAATGCATCTGGTCAATGCGTGCTTCCGTGGGGGAGTGGAACGAAGTCCATTAGCTCGGTCGTCTTGGTTGCTAATGGGTGTAGTTTTGCTGTAAGTACTGATACTCGCAGAGTTGATTTCCGAAAGAAGTGAATAAAGCTGTTCTTTTAGGTAATGACGTTTATCTTCACGACTATTGGGTCTGCAGCGGACTACGGAAATTTTGGACGATGGTTATTCCTAGTTTTAACGGTAATTTGTTGGGGAGCTCAGTATGCAAGTATGAGCCTGACATGTAAGTAGCTGTTTTGTGGTTCCCTTTGTACTTAACTTACCATTCATTGTCAAGCTCCGGACCATTGGCGCGCTGCAATGGCACTCTATATGGTCGGTTTCATATCGTATGGAGCTACACTCGTCTTTTACGCCGCATTATTCCCACGTCTTGCAAGAAACACTCCGCACACGCGCAAGCTCCGCGACATGCTCGAGAATGGCGAGATCACTGCAGAGGAGTATGAGCGAGAGGAGAGCCTTGAGAAGAATCGTATCAGTAACATTAGCACAGTAAGGACTTTCATCAAGCCTAGAAAACTGATTGTCTGATTGTCGTTCTAACAGACACACAGTAATATTGGTTACATCGCGACCCTTTGCTTTAACTTGTCTCTACTCCTCCCGCTTAAAGACAATCCTAAGGTCAACAACTATGTGATTGTCCTGACGAACTCGTACTGGGTGCTTCTAGGTATCTGGTGGTGTGCGTGTTCAATTCCTACTTGCCCGATAATACGAAGAACATATTTACATGACTCCTACTCATTCTCAATGCCATTGCTGTAGATATTTTCCAGCAACCGAGACCTGGCCCACCTCTACCCAAGGGTGAAAGCTACCTGACGATAGGTTGGAAGCAGGTCAGCATTTCAATCGACCTTCCCTCCTATAGGTGATGACGAGCAGACAGATTTGGGAAGCCGTCAGACACTACAAGAAGCTTCCCTACACATTCATTTATCTCATTTCTTTCTTCCTCCTCGCCGATGTAGGCATATTTATCTCTTTTTGGAAATTGTTATGGAAGTGCTCACTCTTGGTCCAGGGTCTCAATACCACTGGCACTCTCGTGTCTATCTGTCAGAATGACAAATTCCAGTTTTCGTTCCTGCAGAATACGTACCTTGGATTGTCACAGGCAATCACGTCTACTATAAGGTCAGTGGTTTTCTTTACCTTTTCACAACAGAATATTGGGCTCAGCTCCTTCCTTGTCTAGTACGCTTGGATTTTGGTATATTCAAAGATACTGGAAGATAAGAACGAAGCCTATGGTAAGCTTACTTATTCAGAACATTTTCGACGTCAACTGAATCAAGATCACAGTTCGTTGTAACCAACGTCGTTACTGTCCTTATCCCGCTCTGGGGTATGATTGGTATTTGGACTGATAGGTTCGGTTTTCACAATGTTTGGGAGTTCTGGCAAGTCCTTCCGTCATTAACCGTCCGACAGTTAATTCTGATTTTCTTGTCACTGACAGGGCGTACAATGTCATTTTCGGATTGTTCCAAGCTCCATATTACGCGTTCTCTCAGACTATGATGGCTGAGATCTCTCCACCTGGTTTTGATAACATGGTAAAGAGCTCGATGCTTCGCATTCGTCAAGTTTGATTTAACATGGACGACGATGATAGTACTTCGGTCTGTTTGGCTTATCTAACCGAGCGTCAAGCATGATCGGGCCCAATGTTATCCAAGCTATCATTGATCACACTGGTCAGTACTCTCCGAGTCTCTCATATCTCAGTAGAGTGCCAGACTCATGAAATGAACAGGCAATAACTGGATGGGCTTCCCTTTCCTTTTCGCGCTTTGCGTCTCAGCTGCTGTTGTCATCTGGTTTGGCGTCGACGTCGAGAAGGGTAGACATGATGCAGTCGCATTTGCTATGGCCCATCGCGCAGTCGACAGTGGTCGTATAATTCATGCGAACCGAGTCACTTCAGAGATATCTGAAGACGATGCACTGGACGGGTCCAGCGTCAAGGTGATTCCGTCTGATGATGGAAACTTGAAGAAGGACTAGTTTAAATTGCGTACTGGCTCAACTGTTGTAATGATATTCGTCCATTGGTGCTTCCCATGACCTTACAGATTCTTTTATAAATGGATGCTATGTTTCAATCCTCATATCGATCAAATCGAGCTTACGACGTCACGTGATTCAATGGTTTGTGCTGCTGCTGCTGCTGCAACTGGCACAGTGGCAGATCGTGGCCACTCTACGTAGTACAAACACTCAACTTGAAGTTTCAGAGCTTATCTTTTGGCTCATAATGGTGAGTTGCGCCATATTGTACTCAGGATGAGTCATTGACGCTTGAGATAGCCTATCTGCCAATTCTACTTGCGCGGCCAATGTAAATTCGGGGCGGCGTGCAAGAATGAACATCCAGCACAGCGTCCTGGTGGATTTGGAGGTGTGTCTTTTTAATGTTAGTATACGTGAGATTCTGAAGAATCTTTGCGTACGGAAAAGGTGGACCTGGGGGGAATATGGTATTTGTTCCGTTCACGTACGTGAGCTCATGGTCATCAGCCTCACTTCCTTGACTCATTTCTTTAGTCAGGAGGGATTGACCAAGGACGTGACTCCTGGCGCGGAAAAACCGTCATGGCCTTTGTCGAGTTATGGTCTTGCAAAGTTCGAGCCGACTATCATTGCAAACCTCGACGAGTCACCTGAAGAGCTTCGTTGGAGGGCCGTCCAGGCGTTGAAAGCTGGGAATCTTCCTGAATACGTGCGTCTTCGAATATTCTGTGTACAACAAGACCTTCTTGCTTACTTGGATTGCGTGGTTAGCAAAAATATGAAACAGAGAAGATACAAGAAGCGGACCAGACATATGCCAAAGCACTGTCAGAAATCGCTCAAGTATATAACCATGCGAGCAAATTGAGTACAGCAGCACAGAAAGGCATACCAACCCCTTCTGGGACCGTGTATAACAGCCCTAGCAACACCTCAAGTGCAGCATTCGGCAAAACAGCCCCATCTGCCTTTGGTGGTCGATCAGCCTTCGGGTCCACCCCTACGGCTCCGTCTGCCTTTGGTGCACCGACATCGTCGTCGACGTCTGCATTTGGATCGTCTGGCTTCGGGAAACCTGCATTTGGACAGTCTGGTTTTGGTCAACCAGCTTTCGGCCAATCCACGTTCGGTCAACCTTCAAAGCCTGCCTCTGCCTTCGGGCAGGCCGCCCAGAGTGGTTCAGCGTTTGGCCAACCATCCCAATCAACTTCACCATTTGGTCACACAGTGCAACCTGCATCCGCATTCGGCGGGATTGCGCAGCCACAGACGGCATCGGCCTTTGGCCAGAGCTCGCAGCCACAGTCTTCTTTCGTTAAGCCGGCAACAGGATTTGGAAGTAGTAGCGGAGGTGGTGGGTTTTCAGCTTTCGCCAGTGGTGGGACGTCCGCCTTTGGTGCCGGCGCGCAACAGAGTTCTACTCCGGCATTCGGGCAATCAGCCTTCGGAGGCACGGCCAATAACGCAGGAACCTCGTCCACATCCGCGTTCGGGAATACCACACAGAGTAGTACCGCACCATTGGCATTTGGATCCGGTGCGAGCACCAGCGGTACTCAACCAACATCACCATTTGGGTTGTCTGCGAAGTCCGTGTCTGCATTTGGGCAGCCTGCGCAGACTACAAGCGTCTTTGGACAAGCATCAAAACCTGTCTCAGCGTTTGGACAACCCACGCAGCCGTCCGTGTATGGGCAACCTGCACAAACATCCTCCTTCGGACAAACTCCTCAGCCTTCTGCATTTGGTCAAACTCCCCAGCCTTCGACATTTGGGCAACCTGCAACTTCGCAGTCAGTTTTCGGGCAGCCCTCTCAGCCCACCTCCGCTTTTGGTGCGAGTACGGGTGCAGGTGTCAGCAGCGCATTCGGTGCTACAGCTGGATTACCTGCGAAGCCTAAAGTCGGTCCTCCAGATTTTAATGCAGTTTTTGCATCAATCAAGCCTCAGCCTGGGCTGGACAAGCATGATATGTTATTACCTCCCGATTATGCGCAACGAATACCCTCTTCTGCAAAAGAAGCATTTGCCGCCTCGCGCTTTGAATGGGGTAAAATCCCGGAATGGGTACCGCCGATAGAGCTCAGGTGATGCAGCGATGTTGTTTTGTGCTTTCTGCCAGTGATTTTCCCTGTCCGGTCATGTAGGATCTCAAAAGACTTGAATTATTGTACTACGACACATCCTTAATGCATTCTGTACTTCTAGCAGGTCTCGCTACTTTTGGTTTGTTCGTTAGAACGTGCGTGTCAGCATCTTGTAATCTACATCTTGTGAGTAAATTTTCAGTTAAAATTGCAACGTGCATATATATAAACGCTCAGACCTGTCAGATTGCAATGGGACACAAAATCCTGAATTCTACTATTTAGCCGGTTGCAAGTACATATGCTGCGTGATAAGTCATAGCTCTTCGTCCCTATTGATTCAGTTCCGCTTCCAATGCACTTTCACTCCAGGGAAATCGTTTCAAATGTGCTCGGCTCGAAATAAAGTCTTGATTGGACTTCCACCTCCTCCAGGATTTTGCAGTAGTCACCCATGAAATGAAGTGCATCCCAAAAACGAAGCGTAATGCTCGCCATTGAACTTGATCTGGAGTGACCGGAGATTTTCTAACCCTGTCTCCAGCGCATCGCTGTCCCCCAGCATGACATTGCAATTCCCCGTGTCCAAGCTAAAACTTTCCAAAGCTTGAAAATGCTCGAAAAGTCCGTTAACTTGAACAACCGTGCGTTCGGATAGCATTGTGACAGGTAGATCTAGTATCTTGAATGTGACGTTCGACACGAAGGGCATTCCGTAAGAATCGGGGAATGCCGCGGATAACCATTCTGAGAGGACAAATGTGCCCTCGGTCTGGATGAAAACCATTGATACCGATATGTCTCGTGCGTTGGGCATCTTCATTGCTTTGATAATCCTGGCGAGACTATCCTCACGCATCGGATCTGGTTCGAAGGGCTGGGTAAATTCCCTTTCAAGTCCCCGTCTCCAGTTCGAGATAGAGAAAACCTGAACAGTGGGAAGCTCTGCTTGGAGTTCAGAGTCGAAGCCATCAAAAGCATCGATATACGACACGTCCAGATGCAGGGTAGAGAGAGAAATTGCCGGTCTGAGAAAATTTATCAGCGTTTCCATAAATATCACGCTACTGTCGGGAAACGTTCGTTCGTACGGCTGGTAACTGAAGGATTTCAACGACTCATAACAGAAACGCATGCCTTGAGGTTGGAAATCAGTCATGGCCTCGAGTGATCTCGCCTCGGGGAAATTCCACACAGAGAATATACCAGGATCATGTTTTGGATGCTATGTCGAATACCAGCGTCTTCGCCGCAGGAAAGGTCAGCGAAGGGAACTTGAGTGGGCATTCAACGAAGAGGTAATCGAACGTGGCGTCCAGATGGTGCCAGCGATCATGGTGCTTCAACGCTCGCAAAATAACTTGCTCCTTCGTAGGGGAGGCTTGAAATGTCACAAACAGCGGCTTCCTCCCGCTTCGGCTTATGAAGAGATCGACCACATCAACATCGAATCTTTCCAGATCAAGGTACGTCGGACTACGTCCACAACTCCGTACACGCGAGAACCATCTCTCGGAAGCGCGTAGAGACCAAAGACAAGGTGCGAATAATCATACGGGCACCAAAGAAAGGGTTTTCATACGAGTCAAGCAGTTGTTTAAGAACTAGAAGAAGTACCTCATCCAGAAGCAGGGCAAATCCGAATTGCCGCGTAGCGGGAAGGACTGCGGCGCAGTTATTTGTGATAGTCGCTTTCAAGTTCTCTGTTAAGAGCCTCAGGCTTTTTTCGACATCTTTAAGGGTCTGGATATCATCAATACGCGATCGTGTTTTCTCCAATGACACCCCATCACAGCTGGTGCCGAACACTCGTCAGAGAGTGTGAAAAGAGAAGAAGTGAAGGAATTGGCCGACCTTTGACTCATAAAACACATGTCTTTAGGCCATAGCCTAGTAGAGTCCGTCTCGATCTTTCCTTCGTCCTGCACTAAGCAACGGACGCAGTGCTTAAGGACCGTCAACGCTCGTGGATGAACGCGAAAAGGTTGCAGTAGTCTCGATATCGCGTCTGCGGATAGAGGAGAGTAAACAGAAGACTGAACTCAAGGTGGCTGCTGGTGAAAGGAAGGGTTCACGAAGAGACGAACTCGAACTCTATATGGATTACCCTAGGAAAGTAAGAGCTGAGGCCACCGGGTTATGCAGAGATGGCGCTTGCCTCATTAAAAGTAATGAAACGTCGCTGCCCCGTCTACTTAGAGGGACTATAAAGCTGGTGGCATTAGAACAGTCAATACATGCTCTTTTCCATTTAAAACTCGAAAAGTAACAAGGGTGCTAGTCATCTCTGCCCGGCTTCGTCTTTGGCTGCTCGGCACCTTCAGTAGGATGAACCCACGATACCCTATCCTTTGAATAATATTCTACTTGAGGTTTCGGCTCCTTCGTCGGACTATCAGCCTCAAAAGTCGTGAAGTCATCTAATGCACTGTAGAACACGGCAAGTGTACGTCCGAAGTCACCACCCTCGTTGTACAGAGGCGACCCACATATTCCACAGAACTTTCGCAAGAGCGAGTTTCCAGAGTCTTGGGCAGTGTCGTGAAAGATGCTGATGGCTGATTCTCCCGATGTTACCCTGACTGACTTCATTATTGGAATACCGAGCTTGGTTTTAGTGACGTACTTTGATCGAGAGGAAATTAACATACGCCTGCAGGAAAGACGACGTTAGTCGTAAACACAGTTCCTGTGTACTTTTTGCAGTTCTTGCAGTGACAGCAGGAAACTCTGTAACATTACCGAGTAAGAAGCTGGCGTACAAATAGTTGTCGTTGATAAAGAATATACTCACACAACCGGGTCTGCATTTACTTCAAATTTAATTGCACCACAAAGACAAGAGCCGTGATATGTGGAAGGCATTTTCCTGGAGACAAGAGGGTCCCAACTTACTGCTCTTTAAAGAGCGTCTGACACCCAGTCATGGGGATGGGAGTCCATGCGGAGGTTCTTCGGTATAATCTATTGATCGAAGCGAGCCAAGTATTCAAACATGACGGAAATCCGTTCGTGCCATATAGAGTAGAGCCATGCATGGCCATGGTTGCATTACTAACTAACAAAGGTTGATTGGGTCAAACTGAACAGAACAAAGAAATGTTGTTCGATTGTCACATCAGCGAGACGCGCTGATCATCTTGTCACAATCCTCTCAGTCACAAAATCCGAAAAGCAACTCTTCCATCCTACTAGTACCATGTCAAAACGAGAAGGGTCGCCGCCTCCAGAGGGCATTCTCATAAAGCGGGCGCGCGGATCAACGCCTTCGGAAACTCAGATTGCTATTTCTTCGCATGGAGATGACAGCAAAAAAGGTCTCGTTCGTACCGTCAAGCGAACGAGTGGCCTTGAAGCGCCTATTGTAAGCTTGTCTGGTGCACATTCGGTGAGTAAGACTTCCGATTCAAAGAAAGTCGGAGATTTAGTACGTTTAGGCCGAGATCATGAGTTGTAGATTTGATCCTACAGGCCAAAACATCGCTGCGTGTTCTGCAGATCGAAGTGTTTGTACGTTGTCATCGTATAGATCCTTGTATCAAACTAATAGTGCGTCTTTCAGCATTATGGCGGACATATCCACCAACGTCGAACTATGGGTTCCTCCCTGCTCTGCACAAGGCTCCTATCCTCGACTTACAATGGTCGCTTTTCTCATCAATCCTTTATACCGTTTCCGCAGACCACACCCTCGTACTTACTGACCTCGCATCAGGCCAGCGTGTGCGCAAGATTCGTGCGCACAGAGGTATCGTCAATGCGCTTGACCGGACTATCGCTGGCGGAGCTGGTGTTGAGCTCATTGCCACTGCAGCAGATGACGGGGTCGTACATGTCTGGGAAGGAGGTGACGATGGTAGCAAACAAGCTGTTACTACCTTCGAAGTTGGATGTCCTGTTACTTCTGTGTGTTGGAGTGCGGATGGTTCGACGGTGTATGCCGGTGCACTAGACAATGAGATTCATGTATGTCATTGCTTTTCATTTCACTTTTCCTCCGAGCAGACTTATTTAAGTCCTTAATGTTTAGGTCTTCGACCTTAGAAAGGCAACAAAAGTCTACTCACTGACAGGACACACTGACACGCCGACATCATTGTCCCTTTCTCCCAACGGCAACTTCCTTCTATCTCCTTCCTTTTCGTCACAAGTCCTCATACACGACGTCCGGCCCTTCGCTCCAAACCCATCCCGAGTCTACCGCACACTCCTCGGCTCGCCTGCAGGGTACGAAAACACATTATTACGCGCGGCATGGAGTAAAGACGATGGAGGGAAACGTGTTGCAGTAGGCGGTGCTGATCGAATGGTGTGCATCTGGGATGTGGAGAGTGGGAAGATACTATACAAGGTCAGCTTGTGTTTGTTTTTCTCTTCTGCCAGAACTCCAATATTAAAGGATCGATGCAGCTTCCTGGCCATAAAGGGACTGTCACATCGGTCGATTTCCATCCCAAGGAACCCATCGGTGCATCCCTATCTGTTTCCTTGATTGAGAAATCTTGCTCACGAATCTTTCTTCCAGTCCTGACCGGAAGCAAAGATGCAACAATGCTCCTCGGCGAAATCGAGCCAGGCATGGCTTTATAGATCACGGTGTATTGTCCATTTGCAGTTCTTTCAATGCATTGTGTTATTCATTTCGCAGCGAAGGTAATGAGGGACTAAACGCAGGCTAGTGATCAACGTTCGGTAACGAACAGATTGCACGATACATTGTGTGAGGCGTACAGTGAAAAACATCAAAGCTAACGCTACACGATCAAATTGAAATAAGTATAGACAACCGCTGATATCATTTCTTCGTCCCCTTCGCGTCCTTCTTCCCAAATGACCTCGCAAACCTGGCAGTCGCAAGCTGTTCCATCTGCATCTCCGGTGGGAGTTCATGGAAGACCCTTGCATCAATCCCCAGCTTCTTCAGTTCATCCCTGGTGACAACAACCTTTGAGCCTCTGACTTCCTTCTGCTTCTCACACCTTTCGAATATATTCTGCTTTTCGAATATACCTTTGGACGCTCCTGAGCGGAGAGAGCCGTCCCGACTACGCGGAGCAAGGGCTTGCGTGATACGAGACAAAGGTGTGCCTTTGTTCGTCGTGATTCGCTTAGGTGGAGAGAGCGATGGCGTACGATTAGGATCGCCATCACTTATGGCTGAAAGTGCTGGTGAGGCGGAGCGCCGGCTGTATTCGGCTTTGATCTCTGTTTTGAGAGTGTCGGGGAGTGCTTCAAAGGATGAGCGGTCCACTTGGGAGAAGGATGGAAGAGCGAGGTCCGATGCCACTCCTTGGACTGGTGGAGGTGTGCTTGTGTTGATCTCGGGCTTGATTTCTTGCACTTCATCACTAACGCTGCCTTGCGATTGAGATTGGGACGAAGGAGGTTGAATAGTCAGACAAGGAGCTCCCCTTGTTGCATTCTCTTTCTCTTTACCATTTATCTTCCCCTCTTCTCGTTCCTTCTTCTCTATTGATTCTTTCTTCTTAACCGTCTTGAACGAAAGCTTGACCTGTCCTAGCTCACTAGGCTTCGCACTCACTTCACTTGCCTTCTCAAGCTTCGTAATTTGAATCCCAACACCACGTAGGTCCTTGGGATCGAAAGCGAAGCTTTTGAGGAGGTGCCACGCTACTTGGCCAATGATGAGTGCGTCGCCTGTGGCGCGTCCGCCATCTGAGGAGAGGCTTGCTTGCTTATTAAAGATGTTGCAGCGCCCGTGTCCAAGAAACTGATCGTTCATCAATTAGCAAAGTATCGGGTATGACATTGGCATAGAAGGTAGTACCTTTGGGGGCTCGATAGGTGCATCAGGATCTCGCTTCATTATCTTGAGAGTCAGGGATCGTCCACGCATATCAACTGCGTCCAAACGTCTTGCCACCTCCTCCGCGAGTTGGAACATGAATGCTTGTGCTTGCTCGCTGTTCTCGAATCGGATGCCATACTGAATACGTATTGATGAGAAATGGTATCGATCAAAGTAAAGCGTCAGCTCTTAAGCTCACATTGATCTCCGCAGATACCGATTTTCTCGGTTTGTCCGACTCGAGTTTGCGATGATCAATCCCGCGGCAGGCATCATACAACGTTGAGCCCACAGCTTTTCCAAACACGTCGCACAAGACGCTCCTTGGCTTCTTCGCCAGTTCACCTAGCGTAGCAGCCCCTAAACGATCCAATGCTTTTTCTCGAGCAACATGCCCGAATCCATGTAGTTCGTCTATGCATGTATGCTCGATATGTTTTTGCAGGTCGGCAAGACGGAGGTGATAGGACCCCGCGGGCTTGGCTTTTCGGGTCGCAAGTCGGGCAAGCATGATGTTATGAGAAATCCCAATACTCACTGAACAGAATGGTCAGCATGATGCAGATAGATCCGAGGACATTACATGTATGTACCACCGCATCCCGTCTTTGACTTGATTTCCGCGCGTAACATTTCCGCGAAGTCTTTGGCGGCATCATAGCCTTTCTTTGTAGATGGTGGCATTTGCTTGACGGCGGTCGTGACATCAACCAGGGCTTCGTCAACACTGACAGCCTGGACGTCGTCCGCATGCGACATGAGTATCGTGTACAGCTGCAGGGATGCTGCTTTGTATCTGTATTGGTATAAGAGTTAATAAGTAAATCACATATGTCCAAATTTTGCTCACTTCTCAAATTCGTATGGTATCGTAACTACAGACGGACACAACTTCCGCGCTTGCTGAAGACTGCAGTAAAGCACATAAACAGTCGTGTTTGCGAATCTGAATAGAAAAGTAGTATACCTCATGCCAGCGCGGATTCCCGATTCTCTAGCTTTGTAATTTGCGCTCGATACTTCGCTCGTACTCGACTCCCCACCTTGTTTTCCCTGTGAATGGCAGACGACAACAGGTCGGTCCTTCAAATATGGTCGAGAAAGAAGTCCCACAGATGCAAAGAAGCAATCGAAATCGCAATGCATGATCACGGTCTCCTCCGATCCAACCGCTTCTTGCTCCTTTGGTTTACCTTTCTTGCTTGGGGAACGTAGGAGTTGGAAAGCATTCCCGCGCATGCTGGTGCTTGACGTTTCTTCATTGACCTTGCCTACTAGCCCGTCCTCCTCGGCTTTGCCATCTCCGATCTCTAATCCATCGGCACTTCGAATTCCTTCGCCATGAGTAAACGCCTTGTCTGCACACTCCTGCGCTTCAGCGACCAACTCCCTCAATTCCGCTTTCCATGTGCTCAGATAATGAAGGCGGGAGTTCTTGTAAAACCCATCAATGAAATCTGCGCCAGCCGCGGAAGTTCTTGTGATTCGGAATTCAGGATTTTTCATCATCTGCTCTGCCGCCTTATTTGTTTTGTTGGGAGCGTAGCCTGGGACGCGCGCTGCAGCTTCGAGTGTCACTGGGTCGGTTGAGTGCAGTGGCTTGAAGTCAGCAGATGGATTCTTTCGTGTCCTGAAAGGGTTTTCATCATCGTCCTGTATCTCTTCTTGCTTTCCAGGAAGAAGTGGCCTGCTTGATGAGCCTAGAATGAAGTTTTGTTCATCAGAGGTCTTCAACCGCTTGATTGGCCTGTCTTCATTATCGTCATGATCATCGTCGTGGATCGTTGGCGCTTGCGACAGCTTCTTCATGAACTCTTGAGACAGCTTCTCCAGAGTTTCTATCTCTATAGTTTGCTGTTGTTTGCATCCACTCCCGTCGGAGCCGTTCTTGCCTGGTGGTGGTGTCTCTCCAGGAAACACTGTGGTGCATAGAGCGTTTATAAACTCTGGAGAGTCTTGCTCAAAAAACTCAGAGTAAGACGAGTGGGCGCTGAGCGTGCTCATATTCGAATGTTATCGCATTTCGGTAATGAATGGGTAATGAACGCGAGGGTGAGAGATGGTTAGAAAACGAGCGGAATCAGTGATGGCAGGAAATGAGAGTATCGGAGATCACGTAATGCCGTTTCGGGTAATCCCGATTCGTTGGTTGATCTTGCGTTGCGATAATACAAAATATCACGTATCATTTGCTTTCGCTCTTTCTTCGAAGACAATCTCTAAACTCTCCATTGCCTTTACTAAACCTGCATCATAATTGCTAAATCTGAAATAAACATTTTCAACCATTCAGGTGTACGTACATACATGGAAGAAGAAAGACGCAGTCCACTACCATCACTTCCCTAGTATAATCAACAGACTATAAAGTCTCCAAACTATAATCACCGGTAACGTCTCCTCGGGGGAGAGCGTGAACGAGAACGAGAAAGAGGCGATCTGTCGCGTCCGGTGTAAAGATCTCTATGCGGTGGGGAATCGCGCCGTCTAGGCGGCAGCACGCGTCTGTCCAAATCCCGGTCCAAATCCCGGTCCAAATCTCTCCTGGATCGTTCAGCTCGGCCGCCACGACCACGCCCCGCATAAGGGTCTGAACCGCCTCGCCAGTGTCCACCGCCGCGACCTAGTCCACCAGGAGGACCAGGAGGACTCAGTGGTCCAGAGCTCTTCCATCCGTTTACAGGTTGTCCACCAGCGGCCCCGCGAATGGAAACATCCGGGGCGGTGACGTGTTTCGGCAGCGCAACCGATATGCATAAATAATCACCTGGAAAGAATCGCAATTCTTCGAGCGTCTTCACATTGTCACTCTCTTCGTCTCCATCCGTCAGAAGACGAGGTGCAGGAGCGTCCAGTGTGCCAGGTTCGCCTAGAATTTCACGAGAGGAAACGGAACCGAGGTCGCGCGTCGCGATACGCCCACGAGCAGCAGAGTCGGCAAAAAGCGAACGGAACACGAATTTTGCCAATGGGTGCCTGATGTCCGGGTTGTTCGTGATGAGGCGTAGCGATGTGAGGACCTCTTTCAACGTCGCGTCTCTCCTTAGAACATAATCAATCCTCTTTCTCTCAGAGAGAATCTACGGACTACGCACCATGTAAAAATCTGATGCTCATCCGTCGTTGGCAAAGTCCCATCCTCGAAAAATTCGGCTCTGTGGAAACCGCCTATTTTCACGAAGGTCCGTACCAGGAATGGTGCTGTCTATCATCCACAGTAAGTACTTTCCAACATTCATAAACCGCATTTGTTTACCTTTTCCCTATCGACAAATGGTTTGCTCGCCATCGTGCAACCTGATGAAGACAACGCAACCGTGACGAATTGGTTGGCGTTGCGTGACTCAAAAGTCACGATAACACCGTATTATTATTACGTAACTAAAAACTTGGTCTTCGTCGACACGTGCTTCAAGTTGAAGACTTGAGGTTGAACAAACGACCTTAACATATCGACGTTTGTTAATCCTTACCTTGTGCTTGTTTCGTTCACTTGTTCTGACTATATGGATGTCTATAACTAACTCATTTCAAGTCCACCCACTGAGTGGACTTTGGACAAGATAGTCTGACCTCGTGTTTCCAACGTTGTCCGCACGGGGATAGCACCTGCCGGGCTCTAACACGATTCACCTTACTGTTAGCTGCCATCTCGACACCATATTATCTTTCTGGAACCGATAAAGCGTAAAATTAAAGCCTAATCAGCTAAGAGGCTTTCCATTCGTTGCTTACTCATGGGAGCGAACAGTTCTAAACTCGACTACGAGTACGATCCCACTCGCAATTATTATGCTCGATCAAGAGCGAGGGAGCTTGCTCGAGGTCCTCAATATTATGGACAGCCGATGGGTATGATGCCAGCTGGGTATCCTGTAATCAACCCTCCTGTTGCATGTGAGTAAGCTATAATTGTTAATTTCTTTTGCACAACTGATTAACGCAGGTTAGATCCCCTGGTTATGCATCCTGCACAGCAGATTTATGGGTTTCCAGTAGGACAGATGCAAGCGTCACAGACGGCCCAGCAGCCGATGATGCAGATGCCTCAGCTCCAAGTACAGCCAGCGGCGGGAAATGCTGGGGTAGTACCTCCAAATCCAATGCAGGTGCCTCAGATGCCTCAGATGCCTCAGATGCCTCAGCCGCAGATCCCTCTGGAAGGTGGTAGTCAATGGTTGAATCAGGTCAACCCCCGTACTCTCACCCGTACTCCGTCTAGCTCAGGCTCAAGCATCAGTTCTCGTTCGAGCAGGCGTAGACGACGACGACGAAGAGAGCGAGAGCGAGAACGGGAGATGGACCCTCTTGCTCGTAATCCGTTGCCGAGACCGCCGCGTCAAGCGGAGACTCCAGACGATATACTTGCTGGAAGTGCAATGGCACCTAGAGGGCCACCTCTTCCGCGTTCCTCCAGCCCACTCAATAATCCTCTACCTCCACCCCCGAGAGATGTATACACGCTGAGAAGGTATCGACCGCTTCTTGTCGGGACTGCATATGCGGATCGCGAAAAGACCGTTTATCCGAGAGGGTGGTTCTCGGACGATGAGAAACAGGGTGGTGACGGTGGTCTCGGGCGCATATTTGAACGTTTAAATCCATTCAGACCTCATCAAGAGTCAGAGTTCTCCCCTGGACATAGACGAAATGAGACTATGCCTGAATTTCCTCGTTTTCGGGAGTTCGTGCGGGAAAGTAGTGGGTCGGGTTCAGAGAGCAGCGTTACTTCTCCAAGATCACGCAGGCCTGGATTAGGCCGGTCCTTCTCTTCTCGTATACCTTTCATGAGAAGACGCAGAAACGAACAAATGATGGCTCCACCGGGCGAGAATGGACTGCCGCGAGTTCTCGAAGGTCACGAGCCGCCTGTCGGTTTCATGCCTATGCCTTCACCTACTGTCCCAGGCCCAACATATCAACCTCAACCTACGAATCCACTGTCGCCTGCTCCATCCCAGCCCGCACCTGCGTATCCACTCTCTCCTGAAGGTCCTGGGCAACAGGCAGTTATACCACCTAACCCTATGCTTCAGCCAGGCAATCTAGTTTCACCTCGACCGCAGGGGACGCCTATGTTTCCACGCAGCCCGTTTCCGCCTCAGCCTCAACCAGAGAGTTCGCTCACACCTGGTCCAGCTCCACAAATGACTATGCCCACTCCTCAACATATGACAATGCCGGCTCCGGGCACTCCCTACCCCATGGCGATGCCGGCTCCGGGAACACCTCATCCTATGTCTATGCCTACTCCTGGTGCTGCTCAACCAATGTCAATACCTACCTCTGGTGGAGGCGGAGCACCGCCCGTCGGTATGCCCACTCCAGCTCATCCACTTTCTCCTGTGATTCCACCTGTCGTCGCTGGTCAAGGACCAGGAATTCCCAGATCCATATCTGATGGCACCCTTCCTGTCCTTCGTTTTGACCGGAATACACCAGGATACGGTGGTCTTACTCATCTATCACCTCATCAGGTCGTTTACAAGAGGAAGCTGTACCCGACTGCAGCACATTTATTTGAGGCTCACAGGTTCTTGGATTTCCGGAACGACATAGCTGCGCGCGTGCGCAAGGCGGTAACCTTAGCGGACTTAGAAGCTGTTTTGAGGACAGTACAAGAATTCACGAGACCTGATTGGGAGGAAGTTCTCCTTGATATGGTATATTATTTTTCTGCTGTTTCCGAGGATGGATAGCTGACTGCCTTTAAGATGGAGGATGCACTCTACCATAAGATCGTCCAGCATGAGGATCTCTGCGAAATTCTCCTGGGCAGTGGAAACGCAGAACTCATCTATGCAGATCCAACAGATCCGTTCTGGGGTGAAGGAGCACATGATGAAGGAGCGAATGAGCTCGGGCGGGCGTTGATGCGAATACGGGATCGTTTAAGACGAGAGGCCGCTGGACATTAACAGCGCTGCAAAGATTCAGGGCTTCGGTAATGATTTGAATATTTCCATTCCTTCGTTTTCTCGCTCCGATGCATATGCTGTTCATCGTATCACTGACCTGCGTTGAAATAGTCACTGATACTGGCTCCATTTTGTGTTTTGTTTTATTCTTCGTTTTTCGTTCTGTAGGATTTCCTTGCACTGTGGCCGCGTTACACGCTCGGATATACCATGCATTCGTTTACGTTTATTAATATTCCTGCTTTGTACGTCTATACCCGTATGCTTAGATCTAATCTGCTTTATTTCTGTTTGGTTCCATGTACTAGTGGTAACAATTCTTATTCATCTTTCGTCGTCGAGGGAAGTACGGATTTGTCCAGAATGTTTACTCCCGCAAGTTTCCTTTTTCGCGCTAGTCATGCTGGCTTTTGATCTCAACCTTCACCGTCATTTGCATTGACTCTGCTTCTATGTACCTCAATAGTATTCCACTTTAATCTGCACGACATGCCGTCTTCAAATTTCGCTTTCATCCCAAGAAAGCTCGCTCAGACTGGTCAAAATGCAGGCGACGCGGTCAAATCACGAAAGTCCTTCAATCGAAAACCTGACATTCCGGCCGAGCATGTCGTTTCAACGACATCCTTTTCCCGAGACAAGAAGAAAGAAGGGAAACACTTGGACATTTTGGACGATAGTGCTTACACGACCCTGTTCGTGTTGGCACTTTCTGAACACGCGTTGTGGTCGAACCATGAGCTACTAGAGGCAATGGAGGCAAACGAAGAAGGCTGTGAGTAATCTCGTGTGCGATTCTCTATAATCCAAGTTTGATCGAGCTGGAAGTCATTCCAATTAGCTACCTGATTCAGAGTTCTCCGTTGTTTTCCGTCTTGTCGGGTATCCCGCCCGAGACAGTTCTCATACGTTGCGTGAGGGCGAGCAGCATATTGGATGGTAGGCTCATCATTTCCGAGCCATCGTCCAGCAGCTGGATGAGAAAATCCAGGAGTTATACGGAAAATGAAGGAGGATTTGAGGTTCGACGGAGAGATTGGCGGAGCATTAGCGATCGCGTGCGGAAGTATACATCTTTTCATTGGGAGAGTCGGACGGTGTACGTTGTACGTTCTTACCTGAAGCAGCCCATATGCATGTACAGTTAAGATTCTGATGACACTGATACCTCTAGGAAAACCTGCCCTACCGTGCCAGGACCTTCTGTTCCGTTTACGAGTTTATTCAACAGCTTCTGTCGAACGGAAGGAGCGGAGAATCCGATGCCTTCTTGATGCAAAGCATATCCTTTCCCCGTCACCAGAAAGACAGACCCGAAGCACCGCCACCTACAGTTGGAAAAGGCTTCGCTTTTATCGTCCTTTCTTCGGTGAAAGACGTGGACTATCTTCTTGAGCACTGGCCATGGGAACTCGTTGACGGATACCCTGAGGCTGAAGAAAGCAAGCAGTCGAAGGTCATCCAGGAAGCGATGGAACATGGCTTTCGGTGTCTACAAAAGCGGAAATGGGATGAACTGAAGGAGCAGTACTTGGCTTTGCAACGGCAATTGCTTGAAAAGACGATGGCGGTCGGCCATGCTGGTCCTCCTGTGACTATGTCCTCACAAGTGAATGGCGACAAAAGTAAAAGTCCTCAGACAGATGATAGAAGACTTTCACCTCAAGGCGATTTGGCCAAAGCTGCAGAACTATCGTACGAGCCTCCGGCTTGGTACCCAAAGGATTGTTTGGTTTTCGTGAAAAATATTCATCCTGAGACGAACAAAACGACTCTTCGAACCCTCTTCTCGTTTGCCTTTGATAAGGACGTTTCCCACATCGATTACGTCGACTACAATAAGGGGCTTGACAGCGTACGTCTTCACCTCAAGTCGGTCTCCTCCTGACTTTTCATTGACATGCAAGAACAGTGCTACCTTCGATTGTCAGACTCTCAGAGTGCACGAACACTTGTTTCTTACCTCTCTGAAGTCAAAGTGTTCCAGAGAAACGCACTGGACGATGAGGGTGCCCATACCGCGACTACAGACAGGAGTGCGCTAGCCATCGAAGTTGACTTGGTGCAAGGAACGAAGGCGGATCTATACTGGGAGAAGGTGCCTGAAAATATTAGGAAGTCTGCCTTGGCCAAGGTCAAGCCGAACGCAAGGCTTGAACTGTCTGCACAAGGGAGCAATTTTGATGATGACGCTGATCGAAGACGAAGGAGACGAAAACGGGTTTAGCCTTCTAGAACCGATGCATTTCCCCTTACGAGTAACTGGAACTCCCTGCGCATATTTCTTAATCATTAATAATTCATTGATTCTGACTATCAACAGAACCGCGCAGCCCAAGAATTGAATTGCCTCTTTGCTAGAGCGATCTTGGCCGATGTTTCAGGCTCATCTCGTAACAGCACAGGTTTGAAGATGAAAGCTAGTTCCCAAATGAATAACCATGGTAAGAAACATCATTACGAGCCACTCATCGAGGAGAACGAGTGCTTTCATATGTTCATTGGATTTCTCGAGCCATGAAATGCAAGAAAGTGAAGAAAGTGGGCCGCAGGAATAAATCAGATTCAGTGGGTCTGTACATCATCTTCTCCATCTGATGGTAGATAATCATTAAAAATTGTAATCATTTGTGTTGGCCCTCCCGTGCTATCCCAGAGACGTCGAGAGTGCTTATCTGGCCTGCGATGTTTGATGCACCGACACACGCCGAAGTCAAAACTCACAGAACGAACAGGCATCAATGGTGGCCTGTTCCTTATTCGGATATTTGCGGCCTGTGCTAGTCGCAGACATGACTGTGATGTAACATTAATGGGTCAGCCCGCTGATCTCTTAGTTAGACATCCCATGCATGGACCTCGTATACTCAGTGGGGCAGAACTTGATCGTGCGCAGTTAACTCGGTGTTCTCATACTCTGAAAGACCCTTCGTCTGGATTATAATTAAGCTGGTATGAAGAGTAATACAGGAAGGCTGGTGGCTGGTGTCATCATGTTCGTGAAGGAGGGGAGACCTAGAAGTGAATTCGTTAACGAAAAGCGAGCGGATTCAAGGCAAAGAAGGAATGATAATAATATAAATGTTTGATAGATGAGATTCTGTCCTGAGAATCGAGAGGACGCGAATGTGACATTACTTCAGAAGGTTCCGAACGCTTGCGGCTTACACGTTCGGAAGCAGCCAGGTGAAGTAAATGGAAACGGAAAGAAGAGAAGCAATTATGAGAAACATACCAAGATCACGCCGTCCCCGCGCACGAAGAGCATATCCATCTTTCGCCTGGCAACCTATTCAAATTCAACGACGAGTCCGAGGAACATTGAACGAAACGTCAGATTTCGGAAGTACATTTACATTATGTGAATAACGAGGTGTAATAAGAAAGGGCACTTGCGTTTATTCGACCAGTGGGGGGCGCGGTCTCGCTGGTGTCGACCAGCAAGATCGTTTCCTCGACATCGCTGAGGATGAGGTTCATATGCCCGTCATATGCCTATCTTCAATGAAACACGAAGTGAAGTAGGTCAAGACAAGTTGGTGAAGGCAAGGAAACGGGATGGAGGACGCACGTGAAGAACGCCGTTCAGCTCACGATCTCCTCGTAATTTCACGAACACACGCTCGTTGAGCGAAAGCCTGATGAGGTCGAATGGCTCTTGGATGCCCTCAGATGTGCCGTTCATCATGTTTTCAGCTCAAGTCAGAACGCGTCGGTCGAGTGCAAGTATAGATCGATTCGGAATGTATTTCTCACAGATGTGACTGGGTATATCTGAAAATAACATCACGTTTACCTGACAGCTTCACCACGTTCTGTTGCGACTAAGAAATTGTTGAAAAGCAAGCGCTTGCCTATCTCTAGGTCGCACTGCACTTATTTCGGATAATATCTCGCTGGGTAAACTCTACCTTGATTTGAACGAGCCTCCGACTTACATACGATAACTTCTTGCTGGTGAGAGTGTCACGATGGGACAATGTGGATACCGAATAGTATGGAGAATGATTCGCCTTGAGAAACGCGTATATTCTGGAGTCGAGGCGACTTCTCAAATCGCAATCTGGAAGCACCATCACCCTTGTCTGAGCAGTGGTCTGTCGGTTCTCATCTCACCCCCGATCCGACAAGAACCCTCGAGGTGCTGCATTCTCCGATTTTACGGTGCTTGGAGTATTGATTCTTCTAGTACGCTTCATATCGGAAGAATTCTTCCTCCATATCTTGAGTGGTGCAAGTATGCTCATTGCTTTCGCATGCAAACCTATCCCACGATCAAATTATTGGTATTCTAGGCTGCTTAGAGATCTTCATTGAACATCACAGGAGATTGTATCACACCACGTTCTGCTCAATCCGGTCTGACATGGGATCATCTTTTCGCTTCTCTGAAATCCTTCCCGAAATTTGCCGTAGCAGGTCATCTCGTGAGGCGGATGCAAACGGCGTTCAGTGGTACCGAGGTAATCCTGTCTAGAGCCATTTATCGCTCCGTACCTTAGAATTCTCTTTCTCCGTCTAAGTTTCAGGCACGTCATTTCCTCGCATCGGCCACTACTTAGCTAGTACTAAAGCAACTTGACAAGCTTGCTTTTAGACCGCTTGTCCTTAATTATTGTCATGCCCGAAGAGCCACAAGCGGAGGACATTGTTCTGTATCTGCGTTCTGTCCAGGTCACTGGAGGAAATACAGATTGTTCTAATCGGTTTGTACGATTGAACACATATAGATTCATGCAAGTGGTCGAGGTCAGAGAGCGTAGAGCCTGCATAACAGGAGGAAATGCCACTGACTCCACACCAACGAAGCATCCGAGCACCCAGAACACGTGGGGGAGTTCTCAAAAGTGACGGAATTGACAATGCAAGTTCAGGCGGAAACAGGGGGAAACATGCATATTTACGTTACTCCATCCCGTCAAGGATTGGGCGTGTGCAGAAGTTTTAGATCGAAGAGGAATCTAGTGCAACAACGGTGAAGGAGTCTGAACGAGGTTGTTAATACTCAGCAGTTGGACTCTCTCTTGCTCTGACTTTCGTTGAACCCGATGAAACTTGCGGACCACATAGACTTGGGTGGAAATTTAAATACCAAGAGATCCAATCAAGACAGGGCAGGAATATCAGGACAACTGGAGTTTTCGTAAAGCGGAGAGTTTCTTGTGTTGAGACGTAATTGGCTGGTGCTGTTTTACGCTTTACCCGATCGGGTATGTCCGAGGAAGAGGAGGTCAACAATGGATCGTCGAATTCGGTCTTGGAAAGATCGACTAACCGATTTGCGTTATCCTGACCAGTCACCTTTCACTGTAGCAGTCGCACTATATATGTATACTAGGCACTCTGTCTCGATGGTCAGGCTCAATACAAAGCTCCCTGAGGTTGCCCATCGACCTTTGCTACTATCTGTTTTCTCTTCGTTCCGTTGACGCATATGGCTCTAACTTCGTTGTTTCGACACTCTGGGCAAGACGAGACGCGCAGAACGCTACCAGCCTCTAGGACGAGCCCTCGCATAGGACGTGGACTGCCATTGCTCTGGCCTTGGGTGGCTAATGCAAATCGCTCCAAGCTGAGCGGCATAACTCTAGCACACGTGTTGTCGGGAGACACTATTTCTCCTATATCGTACGTCTCCATTTCGTCCTGCAAATTATTCACTTTATTCTTATCACCGTCGTGGCTAGGTTCCCCGAATTCGAGGCGTTCCTTGCCTTCTGCGTACGGTTTTTCTTTAGACTTTTATGCTTGACAGCGAAGAATGCTTATTCCTCTTTTTTCCTTCTTCTCCCGTGATCGGCCTCTGTCTTCTTCGCTCCCCTTAAACAGGACATCTCGCTAGAGAATTTGCAGTTCATCGTGTGGTACCAGGATTATCGGAAGCGGTTTGAAGCTCTTTCTCCCGAGGAGCAGGCGCGTTCTCCGTCGCCGCGTGTGTCTGGCGATGATGTGCTCGCTGGTCCGGTATTCCAATATAATCCGTCTTCCAGCACGTTCAGGTCTTCAGAGTATGATCAACCCAACACATCTTCTTATGTTTCCAGAGACCCAGAACATGGGAAGCCGGAAGCTTCCAAGCCTCGATATGGAACAACTCCTCTTTCACTGGATATCTGCCCGGACATTTTGGCTGTGAACAATTCTCGACGCCCATCTTTGAAGAAGACATCGAGTTACTCAGATACTCAGCCATTCCGTAGTGAAGTGCAAAACATTCTTGCAACTTTCTTTGTTCCGAACTCCCGGAAGGAATTATCGCTGAGCTCCGAGATGCGAGACACCATAATCAAGGAACCATCACGCACGACCCATCCGGACGTGGTATGACCTTGTCATTTTGAACGCGTAGATAAGAACTTGCTGAAGTTCTTCAAAATAGTTCGCCCTGGTATATGAGGTTATCTACGAGATTGTTGAATACGTTTCACTGCCGCGCTTCCTGGAAAATGCTTCAACGAATATCAATAGGCTTAGACAGCTGCTCTGGTATGTCTTAATCTCCTTGTGATCATGATTCGGCTTGTTGACCTTCTTGTTGCTAAGCTTAGGTACTTCTCTGCATTGCCATTTTTCCTACTCGGCGTCGCGATCGCGCTTCTATTTATCCTCTCTTCCTCGGAGCGATTTGTTGTACCGCCACAATCACATCGTGTTTGGAGATTATTCAGCGTCCCATGCTTTCTGCTATCCAGTATGATGTGGTACAAAGGATTTCGAGGGTGAGTAAATGCGTTTTGTCGTATTTCGTCTACTAGTTCAAATTATTATCGCAGCTTCTGTCCTATACTATTTCTACGTTCCTCCAGTCAATTACGCCCATGGGAACTCGAACAGATGATTGATGACAAAGAGACGCAAGCGTACTGTATTTCTTTGTCAAAGGAACCTGCCAGTGGAGCAGGGGATACCAATAAAGTTCCACTCACGCCTATCACGCCAAGTTCTTTTATGTCGAATAATGCGCGAATCGCTCCTTTCCTCGACGCAATGGACAGCAATGGAACTAAGGAAAATGGGATTGAATCAGATGTGCTTAGCATGTCGGCCTATCCGGTCAGAGATAGTGCTACGAAGGAACGCGATCATGACCACACGAACGAGCAATTCAGCTCACGCACTTGCAATGGATACCAAAAGCCCCCGATATTTGGTCCGGGACGTGTTGTCGAAGATAAACGGATCCACGCAGTGCACATACATCTATGGTGGTCACTCGTACGATTTGGCCTCTTCTGGGCTACGGTAAGTAATTGACTTATACGTAAGGAAATTACGCTTACGCTTCTGCTTCAGGTATCTGCCGCAGTTGTTCTAGCCATGCCCAGCTTGCATTAATATCTTCAGCCTGAAGAACATTCCGCAAAGGCTAGCATTTTCATTAGGTCACTTCCTGATTAATGCCCCAGTCATCATAATTCTCTTTTGCTTACGTGTACCCAAAGTATAGCTCCCTGCACGCTCGTCCATCGTGTACTATTATGTACTTGTTATCTAACTCGACAGACAAATAAAGGATTTTTCTTGAAAGAGGGACATGAAGCTGATCCAAGTCACCGGTTTCGGCAAATGATCGACGGCGAGGTAAACACGCTAAAATAAGTCGAACGCGGAGCTTGAGGCCCACAGCCGCCTATTTTTCATTCTCTCTTCATTTCCTGCCACCAGAATCCCCCATATAAATCTAAGTCATACCTCTGGGGCATGTTGACATGCAAGATCCTGAAACGTCTCTTACGACTTCAATCGAATCAGGCTCGCGACCCGCGACACCGGATTCACAAATGACAAACAGCTTGCATCGCGCGAATTCGACTATTGACGAGCTGACTGCGACATTGGCGAAGGTTTCGCGCGCTCCATCGCCGGACCCAGCTGATAGAGACCTATTACGCTGCTGTTGTGGACGTGAGGATTGTGCGAACACGGCGGCGTGGACGTCGTTCCAGAGCAAACTCGAAAGTCGGCTCATTCTGTGTGCAGGTGTGTTTGGCTAAGCGGCTAGAGAATATGACATCGTGCTTACGGTTATATAGAGGTCGGGCAGGCACTTCTGCAGAAACACGAGGCGTACGTACGACGACATGGCCTTGACGACCGAGACATCCAGGTTTAAATACAGCTTGTTTACATTGTAGTCTACTAATCTTCAGACAGTCCGACGACGACGACTTGTCACGCCCGGAAACTCCAACTATGCATTCTGCACGGCTAGAGTATGACGTGAATACCTATCTCAATGACTTGAAGAAGGAGAATGCATCGCTCGAGAAGGTGAGCTAGTGTGCGATATGCATTAAATATAGTTTATTCTTAATGCGGTATTCTAGAGACTGGCTACGACGCTTCTTAATGCCGAGATTTCCGAATCGTCGAAGAAATCTCTATTGCAGGAGCTTGACGAGGTGAAGGAGGCTCTCTCCAAGCTTACCGTAAACCAGGCAAAGTCGACTGGTTGGGAGGCTCGACTAAATGCTATCGCTCAGGAAAGAGACGATCTTCGCCAGGAGCTCGATAGCGAGCGACAAAGGGCGAGAACCTCCGAGTCACAAGCAACGACCTGGAAAGATCGTTGTAGTGTGTTTCTTTCCTTCCGATGTACGAATGCATTCTGACCTAGAGATCAGTCAAACTTCAATCTGAATTAAGCCGCCTGTACGACGAATTGGATAAGCAGAAGCAATCGCGAACGGAGCTTTCGGAAGAAATACTTCGCGATGCGAGGGCTCGACTCGAGATGGTACAACAACAGGTATGGTTGCTCGTATGAGGTCGATTTTATAGCGTTGACACCTTGAAAGCAATATGGACGAACCGTGCTCTCGGATAATCCGGAAGTGACTCAGATGATGGAATCGCTTGTTGCAGACAATGAGGCTCTCAAACGAGACGTTGCAGAGCTACAGAATCTTCTCGCCGAGTCACGCGAAGAACTACGTGCAATGCAAGAGGAACTTGAGGAAACGCGGGTCTTGCCAGGAGCTATAAGGAGGATATCTTCTTCAGGCCGACCAGGCCATAATCACACACACAGTTGGGCCTCTTCATTTGGTCAACAGCCAGCCTCTCCGGTACCTCGTAGTGGTGCACGTTCGGCGCAACCATATGAGCCATTGACTCCGAATACGGAGGCACGACCTCTATCTCCAGCCGAATCTCGAGCTGCGTCTGAGCGACGTTTGCCTGCATTGTCCAGCCCTCATCCCAAATTTCCCATCTCTAAACTCGAAGTGGCAGATCGAAATACTCATATTAGGTCTCCTGAGCTTTCAGGAAGAAAGTCACCTAGACGCCCTTTATTCTTGCTGTCCCACGAAAAGGCCGTGCAAACTGACACTATCAACTGGACTACTTTACTTGCCCCTGTGCTCCGTGCTCAAACAGATGATGGCTCATCCTCCACACCTGCTGCAGACGGACAGTCAGAATCGTCCTCGTTGGCAGAGACACATGCCCATGGTTCAACCATCGCGGCTGTTGTAGACCGAACGAACACTCTGTTCTCGCGTATGACGCAAGCGGACGCGCGTACATTAATGAATCGGCTCAAGCGCCAACGCCTCGCTGGTGACGTCTCACATCTTTCACACGCGACCGTTTCTTCCATCCTTTCGGAAGCAAATGGACTTCGCGCACACTTCCGCGGCGTGCTTGAGGACGATCGGGCAATTAGCACGTGTACGAGGCGAGATCTACGCGCGTTGCTTAACTTGTTGCGTGAAATGTTCGTGGAGCTCGGAGAGATGCGTGTCGCTCTGAACGACATAATTCTTGACCCATCTTCGGCGCCAAAGTTTAGTGAAATTGCTATGGATCCGTCAAAACAATTAAGCAAATTCGGAGGCCGAGGTGCAAAGCAGGGACCCGCTAGTTGGATGGCACCGCTCTCAAAGCTATTCGGAACTGCAACTACGACCCAAGCTAATACCAAGGCTCCAGAAAAACCTTCCGTTTCTGATAGAGTCGGGTCAGGCTCACCCGCAACAAACGCAACGGTGCGGCAGAAACCAACTAGGTTCATACCGAAGTCTGGACCGGCACTATCGGCTTCCGCAACGACTGTTAACGTCGAGTTTTCTGGGACTGCCGTTGGGCGTTCTGTCACCTCGAATACTGCAGTGGCTGTTACTGCCGCATCGGCAGGAGAACCTGAGCGGTCTTCGACTCCTATTGCTGCGGCATCGTCTCGGTCACTTATGGGCATCTTTGCTGGTGCACCCCAGCCTCAGAGTGAAGACCCTTGGGTATTTGTCGCATCCAAGCCGGGAAGGAGAGTGCGAGGCCAGAAGTCTATAATGGACATGCGTACGGCAACACTCACGCGGACTGCTGGTCGATGGACTAATACACGTCTTCCTCGAAATGTCGATGCCGTGGTCGATTCTGGATCTGTCATCCAGGATTCCGACGAAGATGAGAACGGCGAATCAAGCGGTGTCCCAGACACGCTTCTTGAACGTACTCTTCGACCGAGGGGCTTATCTGATTCGTCCATTCGGACTATGTTTCTAAACGATGGAGCTACACCAGCTTCACCTACTGTCGATATACCCGACGCGCCAGCGCCAACGCCAATATCACCTGTTCCTGTGCGAGCTCCGCTTCGCGGAAGCAGCGCACTGCGACAGAGCACTGTTCCTATTCAAGGTTCATTGCGAACATCCGTCCTTCAATCTTTTAGTCGAGCATTTGCTATTCCTTCTCTTTCCACTCCTTCCGATAATGCTTCTTCGTCTCCTGTATCTACGTCGTTTCGGGAGCCGACATCTGCACCTAATCGAGCTGCATCTCCGCGAGGTATCTTACCGAGCTTTGCTGGATGGGCTGCGTCTCAAGCAGGTCTTAACGCGCAGGCGGCAGATGACTTTGTTGGAAGTGTAAGAGACCGAGAGGACGAAGCGGTATTCGGGCGTCCAGCGTGGCACCGCGAGAGTCTGGGCAGAGACATCTAGACTCGGATGGACTGTCTGTATTTTATGTATGTTTATGATCGTATGTAAGAGTACTCTCGGTTCAGGCTTGATTCGTTTCTCTGATATCTAGTCTGGCCCAATCGCTTTATGTATTATATTCGTGTAGCTTCCAACGCCTAGCGATACCTGTTACTTATTCAACACAATGGATTCTTCAGTTCTTTGGATTATTGATTAGCTCCCTCCTATTGTGGAAGTCTGCACGTGATACGACGTGTCGAAGAACAAACAATTCAAACGTCTTTACAGTTTATTTCCATCCGGTTTGCAAGACTATCTTCCTATATTTATTTTGTAAGTCATTGATCCTGATCGCATGCCATTGTCTGGTATAATGACTGATCTTAACCCATGTCCCCTTCGCCGTACTGCTCAGTTGCATTTAATCGCTGGGTTTTGATCTGTATCACTAAATAACACAACTATTGCACTCAAGCACCCAAAGATATATTTCGTGCTTGGAAAAATATCTCTGTGGCTCGTGGAAACTATGGAACAAACAAACGGCATTGATCCTTGGAGAGATCCGGGTCCAAAGACGGAAAGCAATCCGTTGGCCGTTGCGAAAGCACTTCCTCCGGACCTTCTTCTAATCGTATTTATCCATGGGTACGGACTTAGTTAGTCGAAAATAGTCATCGAACTCAAGCCTCTTGCAGCTTTAAAGGAACGGATTCCACCTTTGCCGGATTCCCAGAACGACTGCGGCATATTGTCGCTGAAACAATCACCAATGTGAATGTGGAGTGTGTCGTATTTCCTGCTTACGAGGTGCGGGAAAACCATATGTTATTCCGCTGGTAATAATCACTCACTCATTTTCATAAAGACAAAGGGCGAGCTTGTGAGACTCGTCCAACTATACTTCTTTAAGTATAAACTGATGATTCCGTGATAGTCTGCCGCTGTGGAGCGGTTCGTGGACTGGCTCGCTACTTTAACCGTTGAAAGAGAAGTCGCTAGTGGAAGTGGCGGAGGGGCTGGAAAAGCGAAGATTGTTCTTTGCGGACACAGGTCAGCACAGAATAGTGGATGCTTGTATCGTGGATGCACTCATGATTGACCACTAGTATGGGTGGTCTCGTGGCAGCGGATTCTTTGATCGGGATGGTCAACTCGAGACCAGACAAATTGGCTCCTTTATGGCCGAAGATTATCGCTTGCATTGCTTTTGATACTCCGGTAAGACGATGCATCAATGACTCATTCGACGTTCGCTTCGTATGACTGAGCAATCTGACATCAATTAGTATCTTGGTCTCCACCCGTTTGTGTTCAAGAACAGTGTATCAAAGGCGTTTGGATACGCCAAGACAGCGCAGCAAGTCGCATCGACATTCAACAGTCTATTCACCAAGTCCGCTGCTTCCGCAGCTGCGAGACCGCCAGCAGGAGCTATTACTGCCCCACCCACATCTCCGTCTTCACCATCCTCTTGGACAAAGTGGGCCGTCCCGGCCGCCGCTGGCCTAGGAGGATTGCTCCTTAGCGGCGCCGCTGCGGGTGCAGCATACTACAAAAAGGAAGATATAGTATCCGGATACACCTGGGCGACGGACCATATGAAATACGTCGGAACATTATGGGACCAACCCAAACTGAAGGAACGCTTGACACAGTTGATTGAAATAGAGAAAAACTTAGGCGTCACGTTCAGAAAGTAAGTCTCGCAAGTGCTTGTACTGCTTGTCTTATTCAAGCATGCCTTTCAGTTTCTATACCCTCTTACCCTATCATCCTGGGAAACGTGAAGAACAGAGCACATTTATCATCCTACCTTCAGCGAACTCGCCACTCCGATCACACTTCCTGTTTTCTCAGAACAACCTTGCCGACAATGAAATAGAGGCACACATGGGGATGTTTGAACCTGGAACGAACGACTCTTATTATGGTTTGGGATTGGAAATGGCAAAGATTATTAGAGAAGCGATGGCTTCATCTCGGGGAGTCGTGTCACAGGAGTCTGCTCCGAGTGATGTACACGGTTCAACAGAGCACGAAACTACGGCGACTTAACGACTTTTCTTCCCTATGCTCCACAGTCGGTCGGAAGCGACCAACCTGTAGTCTAGACTTGTTGTCCTATCACATCCTTATTGTCGAAATATTTGAAAGGTGGAACGATTGTATAACGCACAACATTCATCGTGTCTATAGACGTCTGACGTACACATCTGAGTCAAGGCTTTAATCGCAATCGCATAGAGTACGCGTCCTCTCCGTCAGCATCTTTGAAATACAAGCTTTAATCAACTGCAGATCTCAACAGAAAGTTAATATTACTCACAGTAACCCTTTTCCACTCCCATCTCCTCGAAGCTTAGCGTGTCCCGATACAATCCAATCGCCGCGCGATTCGACTTGCGGACGTGTAGGGAGACGTATGACGCTTTGTATATTGTGGCCATGGCGTCCTCTGGAGCAATATCTGATGATCAGTAAAAGGACGATGATCGACGAAGATGACCGACACTCACGAGACTGCAGCATCAACTTTTTCGCTATCCCTAGGCGGCGATAACCTCGAAGGACGGAAATTGAGGTGACGTGCCCATGAGGGTCTTCTCCATCTTGAAGGTCATCCTCCCTATAACGTTTCCCTAGTAAGAGCCACGAACAAAAATCATGCAAAACGAGCGATTACATGCATTTTCGCAAGGATATATCCCACTATTCGCCCGTCGTCATCTTCCGCCACATAGGACAGACTCGGCCATGAAAGCGCATGATAGAGAACTATCAGCAACGTACCGATCCACCAAGCAAGTTAAAAATCACAGTCAGAAGTACTCAGGAGTCAGAAAATAATACAAACAGCAAGATGAGGAGAGACGTACAATATTTCATTGTGTAGTTCTCAGGCAGGTTTTGTAGGTTGCATGTCTGCATTCCCATGAAATCTTCGACCTGCGCTAGACAAAAACAGCCATGAATAAATACAAGCAGCACAAATTCGAAGTCTTTTTGCGTACCGTTGCCACACGAATGTTCATCCTGATTTTTTGAACGGCTTTCTTCCGAGCGAGAAGGAACGAACAAGAGAAATGGAAAGCCAAACGAATTTCTGATTAGATAATGATATCACGCGATATTTCTATATCTATAACTCACGATCAATATCTCTCATTAATGATCTTGATTACTACTACTACTACTACTGTTGGTCTGATTTCGCATGCATATTGCTTTAAGCATTAATATTCTCTATTTTTGCAGAATAAAATCCATTAAAACTCAAGGTATCACCTAGACTGTCGCCGTCTAGTCTAATTCTGTGAGAACACAACCACGAAAGCAAGACAGATGCAATCCCGCGATGGCGCAAACAGACCAAAGGTCACTGAAAGGACCATGTCAAAGCGTTGGAGGCAAGAGTTCTTGAGGTTGATAAAGGCATGGAGCCTAAAAAAAACATTTAAATTCGCCTGACCCTTGTGGACTACCATCCCACTTACTGCGACCACTGTCAATACATCGCGAGATGAATGTGGGTTGCCGGGAACACTTTCCTAATATTTTCTCCTCGTCAAGATTATATGTTGAGAGCACATCTATCTCCTTCAAGGGCGCCTTCTTTTCACTCATAGACTCGAGTAGGCCATAAAGCTGCTCGCGGCTTTCACCGTCAAATTTGATTCGGAATGATTGAAGATTCTCGAGTCCTCTCAGGTCAATCTCAGGATCCTCGAGAAATGCCACGTCGCAGTCTCCTGTATCCACATTCAACCGCTGAAGAGTTGGAAAATGCCTGAAGAAGTCGCCGACGTATATTATAGTATGTTCGTCGTCTCCGAGGAACGAAAAACGTTGTATGTTACACGAGAGACATGTCAAGGATTCTGACACATGAGAAGGAGGGGACGCATTGAATAACAAGTCTTCAAGGCATATCGAGTCATCGGAGAATGCATAGCAAATGCAAATAGCCTGAACGTTCGGAATTTTTATGGTGCTGACGATCCGTGTGAACTCTTCAATGTATAATGGGTTATCTTCCTCGTGGTATTCCTGTTCAGGATTCGATCTCCAGTTAGAGATGGTGAAGCTCTTCACGTTTGGGAGTTCTATTTCAAAGAACAAGGCCGGGTCATCAATGTCCCCTACAAACGATATGTCAAGGTACAAGGTACTGAGGCTGGCGAAAGGCCGAAGAAAATCTGTTAATTTGCGCAAGAAAGTGCGTGAAATGCCGACGTCACCGAACTGGGAGGTATAATGGAAGGTCTTAAGGGATTCATAGCTAAAATGATGTGGTCTGAGCACATTGTCCTCCACCTCAATGATTTCTGCATTAGGAAAAGTCCAGTCTGGGAATAACCAATGAAAGTCGTTATCAGACGCGTAAGCGTGCAACGTCTTGAGCGCAGGAAAGGACATTGCAGGTGGCTTTTCGATACGATTGAGATGTTCGAACGAAAAATCTGCAGATAAGTAAGTCCATCGATTTCTGGAGGGTAGCCCGAGGGCATGGAGTATGTTCTTTTGCGTCCCAGCAGAGTATTTAAACCGAACAGACAGAGGTCGATTTCCGCAACGAAGCAGAAGTAAATCCAATGATTCGGCACCGCATACATTGAGATCAAGATACGTCCAGACCTCTGAGAACTGGAGTACAATCCCTCGAAGAGTCCGTGATACCATAGAAAGGTCATGAATGATTACTCGGGCTCCTTGGAAGGCGTCCTTGTAGGAAGCGAATACTTGTTTCAAGATAAGAAGAGTTATCACATTCGGTAGTGAAGTGAAACCGTGGTGGCGAGCGACCGGAAGAATTTCATTGCAGCACTTTTCAATGAATGCATCCAAGTTCTCCTTCAGGTGACCCAGATCCCGGCTTACACATTTTAGAGCCTGACTGTCGTCAATGCACGTTTGTAAGTCTCCAGTTGATAGTTCACGATGCCTAAGGAAACAAACGATCAGGAATATCCCTTCAAGATGGGACTACAACGATGAAAAAAGAAACAACGGACTTGCAACGGCCAGCATCATACATGGGATCGGGCCAAAGTCTGACTGATTCACTTTCAATCTTCCCATCGGCCTCAACCAGTCTAGACGTGCACCGCTCGAGGATACGCGCGGTTTTTGGATGAATGCAAAAGCTGGAACTTGTCGAGGATGTAACAAGTACAGGCGGTGGTGGCTCACCCATCAGCACCTTCTGCCTCCGTGACACGATGATTACGTAATCAATATGTTGCCTTTATTTATTTATTACGGTCAATGCTGACCTGACACTTCCGTTGATTGGATATTCCCCCTCATTCGCGCTTGACCTCACCATCCCAACGCCCTCAAACGCTTTGTTTGGTAGAAGAAATTTCATTGGATGTGATATGAGTGCTACAGAATGAAATAGGATTCGATGCGATCAACAGGAAAATAGCAATCAATTTGGATAGACTTAGACAATAGAAACAAACATCAACTACAAAGTCGGGAGCATGCCGAAGTGGAAGGTAGAATAACAATGGAGAAGAGATGAAGACAGCCAGAAAGCCGAAAACAAAAGAGGAGTTTAGAAAGAAGGCAAAGGATAATGAATACTTCGTCCGTTTTCCAGAAGGTGAGAAACTTAATTTGTCGCTCTAAAAAAGCAACCAATGCAGTCGTTTTCCCAGGTCGTCGCATTATACGGCGGGAGATGCTGGACTATTCATAGATATCTTGAAGTGAACGGAACCACTGCTGTCTGTCATTTCGCCAGGAGAGCGTGTTTTCTCTTTTCCGGAGCTTTCATCCAAACGAAGCGAGGCGAGCGTCCCGTTGAGATTTTGTAGCGTCTCGTGCTCCTTGGCCACATGAGTCGCTCCTGTCTGCGTGGACGATGGACGCGATGGAGAGCCGTCTGTCGCAGGTCTGACCGGAGTTCGACTCATTGGGAAAGAGGGGGCCGTGCTGTTGAGATTGTAACTGAAAGATTCGTTATGCGACGGTGTGGTTGTCCGCATAGACGTACTAGATGCTGATGTCTGTGCTGGAGAGGTTCGTTCCTCGCTTATCGATGGGTTTTCTGTGGTATTGGAATTTCCACCGAAGCGCTGCGGAAACGCTGTCAGCGCTCTCGGAACGTTCTCCTTCGCTAGGTTTGCTTCGCGTTCCGCAACCAAATTCGCAAGATAATTGGGATCTGGAGAAAATGGCGAGAATCCAGAAGCTCGATTTGGAGTCTGTCCGTCCATACTCTGCGTCGTGAAGGCGTTAAAGAAGCCACTATCGAACGACCCATTGCTGGTCCCGCCAGACATCGTGGGTATTTGTTCATGGCTCTGCGGTGTTTCAGACCCTTTGCTTCCTGAAGCACCAGTAGTTGATCCGTTGAGACCTCCGAAACCGAACTTACGCAGAAGGTCAAGGGCTTGATCCTGAGTCAATTGGATGGAGCCGTCAGGGCTGCGCATCAGGCCAGGATACGTCGCCTGAGCTTGTGCCTGAGCAGCTGCTTGGGCGGCAGCTTGAGCAGCTTTATCTAAGAGCAAGTTATTAAAATGCTTTATTCAATATTCAAAAGTCAACTGACATTGGCTTCGACCCCAGCTCAGCCTGATTCGACTCCCACCGATAGGGAAACCTTGCATCCTCTCGATAGCTCTTTCGGCATCTGCCTTTCTGACAAACTGGACAAATCCGCAGTGCTTTCCCGCTGGTACCTTCACCTATAAATGACGTGAGCTATCTAGAAATGCGTACAATGAAAAGGATTGACGAACGTAGTGGATGTCGCCGAAAGGCGCAAAAAATGTGCGCAAGGTATCCTCAGAAATGAGCGGTGATAGACCACCAACAAAAACCTTTGCCACAGAATTAATGCGTGGACTAACCAGGAAAACTGGAGCTTACAGTCGTATTGTACGGGTCCGTTGAGGTGAGTTGTTCCCCGTTCGGTCCGATCAAATTGTTAAGAATGGCCCGAGCCTGTTCTTGATGCTTCCAAGATTCATCAAGCTTCTGCTGATCCATGACTAACGGAGCCGTGATCGAAGGCAAAGCGTTTCCACTCCGTTTTGGATCCATGAGATTAGCTCGCGCGATAAGCTGTACGAGCGCCTCGAGAGACACAGTCGGTTGGTTCGGAGAGGTAGACGACACCGAACTTGCTGTAGTCGATGAAGTCATAGAAGGAACGGAACCGGAGCTGCCGATGGAGGAGCCAGATCGCGAAGTAGTCACCGATATAGGGCCATTGGAACCTTGCTGATCCACGTGGAGGGTTGCACCTGCTTGACCATCCGATGCATTCGGGCCCTTAAATTTCGCGGTTGCAGGAGAAATTCGCACTTATTTTACTCGTGAGTACTTTACGTGAGTCATAATAGAAAAGGTACGTACTGGGACGCGATAGGCAGTATAATCCATGCATTTCAATCAATGCGCGTTGCTGGTCTGCTTCATCTGTGAACCTGACAAATCCATACCCGCGCGAAACTCCAGTGACCGGGTCCAGCATGATCTTCGCACTCTTGCAACTATAAAACGGCCGAATGAACTTTGGGGCCCTATCGTTCCTCAGACCCAAAACCGGATTCCGAAAGACAGCCACCAGGTCGGAGTTCGAAACCTCAGGAGCCAAATCACCAACAAATATGCTGTATTCCTTCTGCTGCCCCTGACCGCTAGAATTAGAAGTAGAAGGCGGTCTTTCGACAGCGGCATTGGTCGAGAAAGTCGATGTGGTTGGACTCGGAGAAGACGAAGACGCCCAGTTAAGAACGAATGGCTTCGTAGAATTAGGTAGTATAGGCTGAGTGCCACTGGTTGCCGCATTGTTGATCTGAGATAGGACAGAAGCTGCATGCTGCGGCGTTGGGAACGTCAGGAAGCAGTAGCCGGGGTTGTTCGCTTGCTGGCCAACCGCAAGGTCTGCCGGCGTATGTGGTATATTGACGGTTACTTGATCCCAACCCATGAGTTCGCAGACCTGCTTCGCGTATTCTTCGTCCATCCAGGGCTCCAAATCTCCCCACAAAAGCGTAGAATTCGAAACTGGCGATTTGACCGATTGCTGCGAACTGACGGGGCTGCGCACAAGTGGGAAAGAAGTGTCAATAATTCCGGGTGGCAGCGACACGAGAGAGGGAGGTGTAACAGGGATAGATGTGCTTGCTGGTGACTGAACGAGCTGATCCGAGGCGTCGCGAGAGAAATCGGTCGAGTAGAGAGAGTACGGAAGTCCACCGCTATTTATGTAGCCGCTTGGAGGGACGAGAGGGGCACGGTGGTTGTGGTTGAAAGGAGAGACAGGACTCGACAACGCTGCCACCCGAGCATTGTGACCATTTGCGGATCGTGTGTGCGCATTTGTGACGTCGCTGTGGTCAATGGATGAAATTGGATGATCCAGTCTGGTCCATAATGTGCTGGGTGAATGCGCAGGTAGCGACAAGTCTACCTGCGGAAATAGCCAGGGATCCGCTGCAGGTCTGTAATACTTCTGCGTGGTCTGCTGTGGCTGCCGCTGGGTCGCCGGCGCCGTGCGCTGAAGTTCGTTGCCTATCGTCGAGGATGTCAACGAGGAACGACGTTCGGAGGTGAGGGATAGGGGGAACTGCTGCTCTGAGTCATGCAACCGACTGCGCTGCGAATCAGCTGAGGCCACTGGCTGCTCCGAAAAATTGTATCGGGACATATCCGGTCGCAAATACGTACTTATCTGGCTGTAAGAGGAATTTAGAGTATAACAGACTTAAGAAGGGGGTGAAGGTATTTTTATGGGCTTTAGGTTTAAATATAGACGTCGGGAGCACGATGCGAAGCGGGAAGGAAAGCTGGACAAAGAAAATAATTCGGAGAAAATGGGTCGAAAAAAAACCAAGACGACAGCGGATGCGGGAGAATAACACCGACGAACGGAACGAAAACAGAACAGAGGGCAGAGGGCAATTCAGAGCTAACGTGAAGGTCGACAGCGAGACAATGGAGCACGGATGGAAAGGAACAAGATGAAAGCGGATAGCAAGTAGACAAACGTCTGGAGGAGCGTCAGGGAATCGCACGAAGGAAGGTCTTGCAACGTACGTTAGTAATTGGATTTTATGGTAAATGCGAGAGGATGGAGACGATGGAGGGGGGAGGGAGACAAGGAGCAGGGGCGACTCAGAAACAAATCGCGCCAATTACTTCTAATGGGCGTTTCCGCAATATCGTGGAAATCACTTCCCCGATCCGAATTGTTTCCCCCCCTCCCATCTTGTGCAGCTACTCAATAGCCGAGGTATGGAGTCGACATCGATTGAAGTGAATATGGATTTATCTGACCCGTGTTTTGCCTGCATGCCCAAACAGTGCGGTTTTTGACCGTTTTAGTCCAATTTATGCATTGACGTTCTTCTGTAGGTCCGCTTATTTGTATCGACGGCATCCTCTTTTAGTGCGACAATCAATCGCATCGAAGTTTACAGAGTTGTAGAAGTTTTAACGCTGCATGCTCATGAAGAGAATCTGTTCGGTTCCAGTTCCAGCTTTTCAGACTCGGGCTAGCCGGGGGCCTCAATATCACCTGCTCCTCTGGATTCTTCATTAGATAGGCCCAGTATTTCTGAACTCCATAAGGTTGACAAGTACACGGCCTAGTCTCAAGAAATATAGATATACATGGTTGTTCTTGTCGCACCCATTCATGTTTATATTCGATGCTAACTGATGTTACCTAATTTCATAGAAAAACAGTCCTCGGCTTTGGCGGACGGGCTTCCGGCGGGTGCCTATCATGATTCTTCGTCGGTCCAAGAATCACAATTGCTGTGCACCCGAACATTCTTGATCTTCTTCTCGGCCAGCTCGGCTCGATCTCGTATTCAATATGCCTCTTTCATACTTATGGACTTACATGTAGGCTCAATTTCTTTCTGCAACACAGTGTGCATTTACTTTACGCAGTGTCCCTGAACAGTATCTTTCACGTTTGCACCAATTCGAGGACGCTTCATGCACGTCGTTCGAACAATCCACTCACCTCACCTTCTGGAACCACCAGATTTCCCGAGCATGTCCCAAATGGTGCAGATCCTTCATTGTCCCGCGCCGACTCTGCCGATACGCGCCGGCCCGTTAAATTGCCGATACTCTAAATTGATGTGCGTGTCCAAGTAACCGGTCAACATGCTTCGGACCGACGCCGATCTCGATTGTCTCTCGCCCTCGCCTGAACCTTTTTTTCTCTCTATTCAATGATCCACATGGTTGAATAATACACCTTCTGATTCAAATGCTTGCCATCTTCAGCTCAGGTTGGAAGCTATTGACCGATTGTCTCCTCTCTGCTCTCTGATTTATTCATTTTGGTCCTGGATAAATGAACGTTCTCTGATACTGAACAGAAGATACTGTATCTCGAACTATATGCCATAAATAGTAATACAGTCATTTACCGGTCCTTTGAACACCCAATACAGATGCACTCGCCCGGCTCACCATACAGCCGATTTATAAATTTCAATTACATATTCTGATAGCCCTTGACGAGGGCGATATTCACTATTTTTTTCAAGCTGTAAATTGTTCAGGAAAAATTATTATCGGCGAAAGAAAAAAGATGCAAGAATGTCACAAAAACCACTCCTTTGAACACCGTGTGACATTAGAACCTTCCGTCACGGTGCTAGTTCTCGGGTATGGCAAACAACCGATCTTAGCATCTCCTCCCATCTGTCACACTTTCTGTTTGTTTCCCCTGCATTAATTCGTAGAGTGACTGTTTTCTCTTCAAACTTTGCACAGATGCACAGATGGTGATACTTTAGTGATGTGCACAGCTATCTTCTATGTAAATGGCCCAGAACAAGCTCAAGAGCAATTGTTGCAAATTAAACTCAACCAAATACACCCAAATTAGCCAGTGCACAATTTCTCTGCACTGAACGCCTCACTCAAAATTTCTGAAATTTGGCATCATCATTGGTACATATTTTCTGCATCTGTGTGATTTTTTTCGTGACAAAGGAAGAAGAATTGAGGGAGAAAATTCGAGTGTTCAAAGGAGGGTACTGTTTAAAGGACCGGTAAATGACCGTATCTTATTTCAAAACATGATTCATAACGCTGTGGATTTTTCAACAGGCTGACCATAGTAACGTAACGGTCAAAAACATGCACTGACTATGAAGAACTGCAGCGCAGCGATAAGCATCATCCATCCGCTTTCCATGAACTTCCGCTATATACTCCTTCTCTTCAAATTTAATTATTCAACAGGGTCGCTGTTCATTCAATTCTACAGGTGGGTACAAAAAGTCTTTGGCCCCCTGCTTATGGAAGGAGGATTTGCATACTATGTATGGTACTGTAAGCGTCGGATACAACCTCGCCGACTTGCTCAATGTCGGCAAAGATGAGGGGCTTCACGGGCGTTCGTTTCCCGAGAAGGCATGCAAATCACCTTCCTAAAACAGGGGGGCCAAAGACTTTTTGTACCCACCTGTATGCATTGACGTTTGCATTTCATCTCGTATTTTTCAGTTCATAACACCCAGCCACTCCATCTCCAAGTTTTCAACGGCATACTACCTCAAAACTATTTTTCTGTATACATACGGTTATCCACAGTACAATAGAGTCACGATGCTAAAGAAGACATCACATTGAATTCAAAATGTTGGTAGATATCGATGAAGGTCTGAATTCTGTCAATCCGCCATTGGTTCGCAGTAACACTACTGATCATTAAACGCGCACTGATCAAGATCGAACGAAAGATACATATAATACACGGGATTACAGAACAGAACAGAAGTAATTAAACAGCATAAAACAGACATCGAAAGGTATCAGAAGAGCGTGTGGAACATAAATACATCGAAGGCGGGACGACAAAAAGGTCACGGCAAACCGCACGCGCATTTGTAGCCGGAAGACCACGCAGAAACGTGCAATACATTAACATGCATAAAGGAGCCGCCCAGTGACATCTTTCTGACGGAATAGATGGATCCAGCCAGCAGGGGGTAATTCTTCATAGAGGACGTTAACGTGAACCAGCCTATACTTCCGCAATGCTGCTCAAGATGCCCGCGCGGGAAGGAGCACTCTGCGATGCATCCCCGGATTCATCCATGAGATATTTGTTTGCGCCTGATCCGCTAGCACCCCCACTCCCACTACCAAGCTGTCCAACGACGTCACTCTGCAGCTGCATCGGTACGAACACCACCTTGCTGCTCGCAGTCTTCGCCATAGTCTGCAACGCCTCGAGCTGTCGGATCTGCATAGCTGCAGGCGAAGCGAGAATATCAGCCGCTTGACGCATGAGACGAGCTGCGTCGACTTCAGCGCGAGCGGCGATAACCTTGGACTCTCCGATGCGCTTCTGCTGGGCGGCCGAAGAGAGCGAAGCGGCGACTTCAGGAGAGAAGATGATGTCCTTGATCCTATTAATAGTTAAAAGTATATTAAGATCAAAGCCGAAAAGCAAGATAGGAAGCTACGTACAGAATACCTTCAATAGATACACCCCATTTCTGTCGGGAAACGAAATTAACTAAATTTCCCTTCGGTACAAAAACAAGCAAGTTACTTACGTCTGCGACATCACCGACGATTTCAGCAATCTCGAAAGCGATAGCCTCTCGTTCGGTGACAACACTCTGTACCGCTCGGGCACCGACAACATGTCGAAGTGTCGTCTGCGCTCGCTCAGTGAGCGCCTGACGCAAGTCAGTAATACCGAAAGCCGCACGATATGGGTTGGTGATTTGGAAGTAGATGACAGAATCGCTGAAATTCGGAGAAAATTAATTTTAATATTCTGATAGCAGAAATAGATCCCACATTTCAACGTTGACATTGTCCCGAGTGATGACTGTCTGTCTACCGATTGAGCTGATTTGAATCTTGACGTCGACGATGCGCAAAGACTCTGTGCAGACATTGACTTGTACAAGACCGGGATCAACTGCCTTATAGAACTTTCCGAATCTTGACACCAGACCAACCGAACCTAAGCAAGGAGGTAAATATTCTTCCCGCTCTTCTCTTGTCGAAACCATACCTTGGCCTATGTTCCTGAACGGATTCGGACACGGACAGCATGGAATGGCTCCACAGAATCCAACAGCGACTCCAAGGCAGTTCATCAGAGTCCCGTAAATACCATGTTCAACCTGTTCCGCGGTCAAGTTGGTTACCGAGCAGAACTGTGCCTATAATTACCTCTGTGGTTCCCAAATCCTGTGCATAGGATTGCTGGAAAGTAAGTGAGCGATAAGAACTTCACTCAGTGTCGAAACTAGTCGGGCAAACCTGCATGTCACTTCGCTTAAGCGGCTGAACGGTGATGATATTTTTGTCTCCGTGTTGCCTCCTCGATGGTACGATTGGATGGTAGTCGCCAGTCACTGTGACCGCAGTCAGCGTCCAGCCCTTTGTGAGAAGACAGAGGTCACACCTGGCGGCGCATCATGGTCAACAACGTTCCCACCACCAAATGAGCCCGAACTAGGCGATGGGTTGCGGTCCTTACGATCAACATCAGGTCCGTTTGCAGACATTTTTCAAGATCTTGTTATAACGATGAACAACAGGCAAGCAGACAGTGGCGGAGGATGGAGGACGAAGGAGGGAAAGAACGACGTTAGCGGTGTTGTTATATAGTGTGAGAGGCTGTTGCTGCGGGATGATGAAGAAGTGACCCCGTGAGCGAATTCGATACGGCGGACGCCCACGCCGAGTTGAGACAGACGCGGGTTCGTCGGGGCTAATTGATTACATACGCGTGCTTAAATTCAAATTGATTGGCGTCGCGCGCCGACCTCGATCCAGCAGCTCCTTCGCGCCTCTTTCGTTTAGAGCGCGTGTATACAGTGCGCACCGAATACTCGTTAGTAACGAATATTGAACATACACACTCAGCCCGGTGCCTAGCATGAGCTATGCTTCCAATCAATACTCCGTAACTCTCCTACACCGCATTCGGCACGATACAGTTCATCGTGTGTGTTCCTGCCCGAAACGCTCTTCCAAAAATTTTCCATTTATACTTTCACAAAATTTTATGAATTTTGGACAAGAATTGAGTGAGAGAGATTGCAAATCTGAGCGTTACGGGGTCACTGAGCGTAAGGGGCAGAACACAGTAGTACTAGTACATCATGCATCCCTACTATTCCTTGCTGCGATCTTGGAGCAGAGCAGAGAGGATCACTAGAAGATCCGTCAATGCCGCAGCACCACCAAATCATCACCGAGAATTGACCTCGATTTCTTGAGCCGTACATTCCTTTGTGGATGTTTGTGGGCCTCTTGATGCGCTGGACTATATGTTTTCTCTGCAAGCTTATCCTCTTTTTCCATGGTCGACAAATAGACATCCTTCTGCACAGGAATGGATCTGAGTATAGCCAAGAATACCCAATGCGCAGTCTGCTTGGCATGTCGCTGAGCGCTCCGTTGATTTTATCACCACACAAAAAGTTTGAACATCGGAACATCGCCTTTGCCGGACTGCAGCAGACTGCGCATCAATATTACGGTTCCGTCAACAGCGCGAATGGCCGGTATTTGAAAGCTCTTAGAGTCCTAGTTCCGCAGCCGCTATCTTTCGAAATTATGAAAACTTCCGATTCTGAAAGGAAGCTCTCTCTGACTGAATCGAAATGTGCTCCAGACTTTTTTTTGACGGAACCAAAGTGATTCAGTATCATGAGCATGCTCAGCTCAGAGAGAAGGAATTGAGTGTCTAGTGGGAATATGGCCGGACGCTGGATCGAACGCCGGTTTGACGCGATTCTCACGTGCGTCGCGTCCACGTCGACGACGCGTTGCCGTCATCGTCGGTCTGGTAGTATTGGACTGGACCGACCGAACGATAAGGATCGTTAAACTGGGCCTTTTCGCAGACCAAAGAGTACAGGATGAAGTATTGGCTTATGAAAGCAGAGCCAAACTCACGTATCGAGAAGGGCAAAGATGTCAAGGTAAGGACATATTTTATCCCAATAAAGGACCTTATCAGTCCGAATCTTACTTTACTCACGATTTTTTTCTTTCCCGTAGTTCAGTATAGATGACTTTGAGTCCGTCAAGACTACACCATGGGAAGGTGTGCGGAATCATGAAGCGAAGAAGCTGATGCAATCCATGAAAGTCGGAGATCAGGTCAGGATTCCAGATTTTGTTCACCCCATCACAGGCAATTCACTGCATCTTATTAAACTCGTATAGGTTCTTTTTTACCATTCCAACTGCAAGAACCCAGGTAACGTGAAACAAACTTGCTTATTTGGTTGCTTCATCATTACTCATTATGCCTTCTTCAATTTTAGGTGTTGCAGGCTTTGCAGAGGTACTTCTCGTCCATTTGTTGTATACCGTTGATGAATACAGTTGACTCTTGATATCTTAGATATCGAAAGAAGCTTATCCTGACTGTGAGTCGTTCATCAAACCCTAGTATCTATTCATCGCCTTCATTAAGTGCTAACCAGCAAGCACCACCTTATTCTAACAGACACCGCTTGGGATCCGTTCGTCTTCCATTTTCTCATCGCATTAAGGGAAAATCCTGAATCGATTTGCAACAAGAGAACACCCATACTATGATCCAGTGCGTGACCTTTGTTCTACCTTGTGTATTTCGGGATCAATCGATTCCCGTATGACGACAGAAATCAGATAAAGACAATCCAAAATGGTTCATGGTCGACGCAACATTTAAATCTCGCGCCGCTCATCACGTCCCACTCTCGCTATTCAAACGGATCGCAAACTCACCGACAGATGATCCACCCACGGACGTGGTGTACATCGGCTCGGAAGGGGTACGTGCTATTAAAGGTATGTTTCTCCAAGCAGAAGAATATTCAAGAATAGATGTTCTGATGAGAAATGGAATTCACTGAATGTTCCGCACGCAAGAGATGGCGCTTATCAAACGAGGACGACTGAGTGTACAGCCCGTCGAAGAAGATGCATGGGAAGCTGTGCAACTGCTTGCTGAGAAAGGCGGATGGGAAGAGGACCTCGGGACAGCGACCGCTTCTGCTATAGGTGCCAAGCCAAAGAAAGGCGCGAAAAGAAGAAAAGGAATTGTTGATGCATCAGAAGACGCTCCGAATGAGAAGAAAAAGTCAGCGAATTGTAAGTCCATCGATGCTTTCTGACCTTAGTTTACCCTCATGGAACTCCGCTCTCTACTTAATGCTCAGCGCATGGGAAGAGGAAGTCCACGTCCAAGGCGGGCGAGGTTGACGGTGTGGAAGGAAACGAAGAAGTTAACGCGGAACAGTCCAGACCGAAGAAACGCAAAGCTGTGGACGGTGCCAGAGTGGAAGAGGAGCCGTCAGCGCCGAGGAGGTCGACTCGAAGCAGGCGATGAATCGTGATCCGTATGTGACCCATATCTACTTTGTCCTGTTTTCAAGATGCTTTGTCTCGCTATGCTCTGGTGATTCGACTGAACGCGCGATTTTTCTCAAATAGCCACTCGCTCACTCTGAGCGAGCTCCAGAGGACGACCGCATGCTTCAGCCAGCCAAGCGAGAATCTCATATCAAGAAGAACAGCATAGAGAATCAAGAGTAAAGATGACAAAGTTCGCCACGATACTCATGAGAAATTTCAGACGTACAGGACATCGTTTTATGAGACGATCGACGAACCACGGAGAGGTCGAATACAATGATCCCAAAGGACCTTGCACGTCCGTAAATCATCTGAACTCGAAGTGTCGAGACAAATGGATTAAACCACTCGCATAGATCACACGTACCTTTCGATGAACGTTCACTGTAGATGAAGTCGTCCGCTCTTCCCGATACGAAGCTCAGGTGCTTAATTGACCCAGTAAACGTTGTTCCGCACTTCAAAGCCAAAAGATGGCAAGCGAAATGCAATTTGAACTGTAAACTTCAACCACTGGTACAGTCTGACGATGGGCCGTGTGTTCGTCGTCTCAACAGGATAGAAAAGATTTGCTCGTCGACATACTATCCTTTATTGAACAGCTCGATTAACTTAGACAAACGCACAGGAAGGAAGGAAAGTAGACAAGAGACTCAGAAAGTACAAGAACGAGAAAGGGGGAATAAGAGGCGGCATAGGTGATAGATATCAAGAAAAAGGAAAGAGAAAAAATAGAATTAATAAAAAGTACTGCTGAGGTGATGCATATGCAAAGTGGTGAATGAATCCAGTTGTACAGTGCACAGAAGGATGCGGAAGAGGTAGAAAAAATATAGAAATAGTTTGTAATGAGTGAAGATGCAGGACTGTACAAAACGATGCGCAGACGGGATGAAACATGAAGGTCGAAACAATATAGTACTGTACAGTCTGGAGGATGCAAGCCCTTGGAATAAAGAAATTGAGGCCGCGCGACTGAGTCGCAGCCATGATGGAAGAAAAACTCGGGAATTATGCAAAGATGGAAGACACTGGCAAATGAAGGGGAATGACGAGTCGCACTGAAGATGTCGTCTTTAATTAAAAGAATGAATACGTTTTCAACCGGGACGAAGCAACGTGAAATGCATGATCTATGAATACACATTACGAAGAGCGCGAGGTGATAATGAATAAAATAGTACAATGTATGGATATAGGATGTGGAAGAGAAGAGAGCCTGGAATGCTGAAGAATTGCACAATACAATATATACGTCCCGAAGGACGACAGCTTTTGGTCACGACCTCTGGTCGCGAAGACGGTCGATAGGCGTTAAAGGAACCAGATTTCCGGGAAAGAGACGATATTTTATAGAACGCCCCAGAGACATCTGGCTACGCGTTTCTGGTGCGGGGGATGAATGAGAAGGTCGAGCGTGCAAACGTGCAGAGGGTGTAGATGCCTGAACAGGAGATATTAGCTTGGCCGTTGCGGAAGCGTCGGGCTTTCGGCGGGGAACAACGAGCATACTTGATGATCGAGTGAAAAAGCTGGGCCGTACTGGAGTACTTTGAGCGCCGGAATCCTGAGTAGAAGATGATAAAAGTTGCGTCTGGGCCGAATCGACCATATTCGATGCGCTACGAGCTCGAGGACGCAAAGATGCACTCCTCAGTATTTTCGAGAGCATGCCCTTCTGCGGTGTAGATTCCGCGTCCGGGACTTCAAGCGAATCTTCTACCGAATTCTGCCTCGAGCTAGACAAGGAAGGCGCAGGCGACGAGGAGAGCGATCGCGGTGTACCGAAAAACCCGCGAAGGTTGCTCACCAATGAGCGAGAACGCTTTGGCCTATCCATATGTTCAACAACTTCCGGTAGTTCTTCCCCGTCAGCCCGCGTCAGAGTATCAACACCCACTACTCGCACTTCAGGTGGAAACAGCTCGTTAATAGGGCTCGAAGTCGGGGCGCTTGTCGATGCAGAAGAACACTGAGACTGCGAGAATGGGTCAAGCGAATTCGTTGTTGATGTGCTCGGGAGAAGTGAGCTAGGAGAGAAGGCCGATTGCGAAGACGGTGTGGACATCTGACTCTCCCTTATCTCCGCCTCGCTAATTGCACCCGGTAGCGTAAGAAGCATGCTCAAAGATTTTCTGTTCTGGCTCTTCTTCGTATTCTTGCCTCGCGACGAGCCCTGGTTATGCTGCTGGACGGTAATACTAGAAGCCGACTCCGAGATCATTGACCGTTGATCAGCGAAAGACGCAAGCGAAGAACATGTCGATGGTGTACACTGCTTTGAGATGAGTACGCTCTCTCTGCCCATCAGCTTGTTCTTCGCCATTGCGCCCACACCAATACCTGTGCCCTGCTGCGGAGGATCTGGATCGCGGAACAGTACCTCGTCCTGAGCCTTCGCATGAAAGCGTGCGGACAACAACGGCTGTGAAAGCACGTCCGCAAGATGGCGATCAGTTTGCGCACGCCGTGTTGCAGATACGCGTCGAATAAGCACGGTCGGCGGTGCTGGGGTGCCATTGTCAGAGTTGTTCATGAAGAACGCACGCACGCTCGAACCATTGACAGACTGTCTACGATTCGGCTTGACCGTCCCGTCAGACTTGAGCGTAGCATAAGATGACTTGCGCGAAGGATTAATATCCTGTGCGAGGATATCATCTCCCAGGAATGGCATCGAAGGAACAGGAGGTATCTCCGCGCTGTTACGAGTACTATGAGCATTGACGAGGTTCGCAGAGACATTGAGCGTAGGCACAGGCTCGTACTCCCACGTTGGTGGCAGGCTTCGAGCATGATGCATCGCATTCAACCAGATCTCCTTCTCCCTCTGGCAAGCTGCCGCTAACTCAAGCCGATGGCCAGTAGCATGGAAGATCAAATGAAATGAACAAGGAAGAAGTGCTGTCGAACGACAATCAGTTCTTCTATGATATGATACAATAAGATGGTACCGCACCTTTCTCTTCACGGACATCTACAACTTCAATTGTCTCGTCCGTAAGCGCAAACCAGTGACGTGGCTCGTACACGCCCGCCTTCGGGGTTTTCGCAAGCACGATATAGCCTCCAACGTACAGGAATGCAGCGAGATATTTAACCTTGACAGGCTCACGAGACGATTGCAACGTGTACGTAGATGCAGTTGCGAGACCGTTGTTGGACCGCATCGCAGACATCCCCGCAAGCGACAGAAGTGAGTCACGTCTCCCGTCCGACCGAAGCGTAGACTTAGAAGGAAATTGGTCTATATTGGTAACAACAACGTCGAGCGAGCCAGCAAGTAAACAAGCACCAAGCGAAGCCAGAAAAGGACGAGTCGGCGGTCCGGGAATCTGTACACGCTTCCTCTTCTCACCGAACTCCGACATCTGAAGCTGCTGCTGAACAAATGCTGAGTTCGCGCGACTGATACTGTTGCGCGAGCGTGAACGGGAGAATGTCGAAAAGGAGAGCGAGCGTGCGGGCGGTTTCGTCGACCAAGCAACACTGGCACTTGAACTAATAGTTCCGACACCATGCCCAAGTTCGCTTCGCGACTCCAGTCCGCCTTCTTCCTTATCATTCTCCTCATCCGTCAAATCCATGCCAGCAACGAGGACAGGCGGTACGCCGTGATCTGCACTTTTTGCTCCAGCTACCAGACGCTCAACGATTAAAGCACTCTTCTTCTCAATATCACGTCGGCGCTGTGCATCATCGACAGCATGTGCAACCTCGCGCATCTTGCGCAAGACACGTTCGACAGCAATATCAGTTGCATCCTCATCCGCAACACAGTCGATGTTGTCTGAATCATCGTCTTCCTCGTCAGAGTCCCCGCCCAACCGGAACGCCACCTGACTTTTCTTTCCCTTCGGCGTTTCATCAGGATCGAGACTTACAATACTCCTCGAGGATCCAGAAGGCGTCGCAGCAGCGAAGAACTTGCCTGTGCCAAGTTCGGATGATGTAGATGTAGATGCAGGAGGCCCAACATCAATTTCCTTCTTCCGAGAAGAACGAAGCTGTTCAAAGAGCAAGGGGTACTTGCATAATCGCTGCACAGGTTTAATGAGATAATCCGAGAATGCAAGTTTAGTTCGCCGACTTCGCTCGCGCTGAAATTCCTTCTCGTTCTGGACGCCGCTCGGCGAAAGAGCAGTGCTCGCGCTTTCCTGTCTGCGCGAGAGACCCTTCACGGATAAAGATCCATATCCAATACCGAGGCCGTACGCATGCGCATGACTGTGCGCTGCAGGCGGCGTCGGGTCGCTCTTAGTGTGCTTAAGCGTCGCGCTCGCACTTGCCCGCAAGCTACCACTGGATGCACAAGCCGAGTGCCTACGACGCAACGTTGACGTCGATGAATTCGCATCTTCGACATCAAATGCGCACGAGAGGAGACTATTATGACTCCCGCTGTGCTCAATGGGCTTCACTGTCAACGGAGACGGCAACGGCGAGTCCAGTACAACTTCTGCTCCAATTATTCCATCCGTATCTCGCCGAACAGCTATTTCCGCACAAAGTTTTTCCCATTCCGCCCAATCACTTGAATTTGAGCGCATAATTTTACGTGCTATGTCAACAGCTTCCGTGTGACCCGCGCAAAACACTTCGTATGGCGCGAAATTCGGTGCCTGCGGGGACGAAGGGATCAGCGTGCTAGATTAGGAATTTAGGGTGGGGGAACGGGATAGAGTTGTCAGAATAAAGTTCCCCGGAGCTTGCGGGAAACGTCGATCATTGAACGATCACCAGAAAAAGGTGGCCAGGCGACAGCGACACTCCGAAACACGCCCACGTGATCGCGTATAAACGAGAGGAAATGAAAATATAAATCAAGACATACCTCTGAGGTAAATACACTGCAGACTGCACGAACCGCGGCTTCGACCTCGTATTCGACATTCGATTGCACATTAGCAGCTTTCTCTTTCCCTTTGAGCTTTCGTCGCTTCTTCTGGATCTCTCGCTGAACGGTGCTGAGGGTATCTTCAATGCGCTGAACTATCCTTTCATGCAGTGCTAATAGGTCCTGCGCATCCCGTGTGAGCATATACCTCTCCGCATCTGAAATGGATGAATATAATCGTTGATGTCGCTGGGACATATGCGACGGAGTTGGCAATGGCGATGCAGGCTGTGACGATAGTGGCGTAGAAGGAGTTGATGGGAGCGCCGAAGAAGACATTGATGGAGAAGGATGAGGCGATGATTCCGGCGAGCTTGTGAACGAGCGGTCGAGTACGGGCTTTGCACCAGTCTGAACGATGTCTGCGGACGCGCGACGCACCCCAATGCGAGTAGCATTTGGAGAGTAACTCACACCGGCGCCTGTGTTTCTGGCGTGGAAATGAGCACCGAAGCCCATCTCCGAACTAGATGCAGACCCACTGCCCTGAACCGAGCCGACCATGCCAAGCACACTATCCCTGACCTGCTCTTCAGTACTCTTTCTTGCCCATCTCCGTGAATTCGGCTCCAGACCTGAATCTTTTCGTGACCGTATCGACTGCGGCTGAAGCACGGAGAGCATCTGAAGAGAAGCGGGCCGTACACGCGTCTTAGGTTTTGCCTCCATATGTTCCTTGAATAACCCCGCAGAGGTCGGAAAGGATGAAGGAGGATACTGATATGAATGAGTTTGCAAACGGGAAGAGGATGCCTCCGAACCAGATCTGAGCACGGCCGAACGCATAGATGTTGAACCCATGCTTTCCGCGATGTCCGGAGTTGGTGCGGATTGCGATTCCGCTCTGGAACCTAGCGGAGGCGCTGGGACGACGCCAAGCGAGGCAAGGTACACCTAGTGGCAGAATATAGACCATGGTCAGCTGCTGATTATCAGGATGAAACGTATGTGAAATCTATAGATCGAAAGGATACATAGAAAGAATGAACTAGATCGTGTGTGGAGAGGTGGAGCGATGGCCGAGTTGACGCCCAGTGCTGCGAGATAGTGAATTCTGCCGTAAAATAAAACGAATGAAACAGTACTTCGACAGCACAATCAGCGACGGGTTCGGGTTTTGGACGCATATACCCAACATCCACATCGCTTATAGCATCTTGTGTGAGTGTGTCGCAAAGACACGCGCCGACCAGCAGGCAACTTCGCTGGTCCAGAATGTCGATATTGCAAGACGCGTTCGCGAAACTCCGCAAGCAGGTAAGTATGTCATGTATATGTCAAGCGCATGTTGGACTAACGTCAAGCGCTGACACAGCCCACCGGTCCTGAATTTCGCACGCTCCATGTGCGCGAAAATAAAATTCCATCGCATCTCTGGCTTTGCCTCCATCTCATTTAGCAGGTCAGCAGACATCATAGATAATAACGTTGCTACACCCAAGAAGCAGCAAGTTATTCAATCCCCCGAAATAGCCGTGGAATTGCATAAACGATATCACCGACCGCTGAGCTGATGCACGCACGGAAGGGACAAGCACTCGCCGCGAACGTTGATATGAACGCGCTGAGGTGAAATAGAGAATGGCAGAGAAGCGAAGAGAGCTGTCGCTGCCACGAGGCTCTTTGTGCGGGCGGAGTCTGCGTCGGGGGCCGAACAAAATCGGGCAAGCGCGATGACGAAATGGGAAAATATAGAATACGAAAATAGAAGTCGAGAAGCACTCGCGGAATGCGAATCGCACGTCTGATGGCTATCGCCCGTTCCTGGTACCAAGACGCGTCGCGATAACACGTTCGCTTTACATCAATCGCGCAACTTGCACAAAATGATAAGGAAAAGAGCGGCGCAATGCGAGTAGAAATTGTTCGCGCCGCACCGAAATGATCGTGGAAACGAGAAGAACACGACGTCCAGAATGAAAGGTCCTGCTCACCTCGACAAGTATTTTCAAGTCATCAACATATCCGCGTTCTGTATCGATCAGCTCGGCGAGCGCATAGTACCGACGTACCGCCTCCTTCAGGCGTCGTTCTGCTTTCGCGTCCTCGGCGTTCGCTGCATGATGCCCTTCCATGCTCGTTTCGAGTGGCATCTTCGTGACGTCCGGAAGCAGTGAAGAAGACGAAATCGTTGCATCCTCGTCTGGCCTGTCCATAACCCAGACGACGCTATTCCCAATGCACTACCGATGATTCCGGTAGCGGAAATAAAGTCCGCACGTTTGCGTGCTGGGGCAAGAGCAAAGCCACTCGGTCGGGGGTTCGAAACGCGTCCAAGACGTTGGGACGGTGTGGCGTGCACTGTGGGTAATATAGTTAGACGAATCAGACAAAGCTAGCCTCGGGCAAAGCTTGAACGGCGATAGTCAAAGCGCAAAGGAAGAGGTGCAGCAATGGAGACTTTGTGCATACCTTGTACTTGAATGGTTGCGAACTGTTTCAGCGTTGAAAGGCAAGAGGGATGAAATGAAATCGAAGGTGGCGAACGAATCGGTCAAGACAAGAATGGATAAGGAAATGAGGTAGGACGTACCTCGCCGCACGGCGGATCGCGAAAGTTCTTGAGTCCGATAGACACGACGCGAAGAAAGAGAGAGGCTAGCAAAAGAGAAGTCGTAAGCGACCAAACGCGAGTTCGCGTTTTGCGGGGAGGTTGAATGGCAGACGTGAGGCCAACGCCACGGCTGGGTAGACGAGATGGAGTGGGTATATTATATCGAACGCGGACTGGCCGAGAGCGGGATGCAGACTATATTCCCTGGAAGGATGAATCCGAAGCGAAGGATGTCGGACGTGCGGTGGCGGTGGCGACGAGGAAAATGATGCAATGCCAATAACAATGCGCGCTGCCGCTGGGGCTGGGATGACTAAAGGGAGGATGAGTTGATGGAGCGAGGAGAGGAAGGAGGAGTTGAAGTGAGAACGTGCCAGCCCTCAGGCAGCATAAGTAAATCAACGAACGATGGCTTCCGTTCAACCGGCGCGTCTCTCGCCATCCCATCGCGGGCGGATTCATTCGGCAAGCGGTCCTGGCCTTCCGCGCTCCAAACCCAATCATCGTGCCGCTCCGGCTTCCGACACCCCGGCTGCAATTTCGGCTCTCACTTCGATCGGAAATGCGGATGGCGTCATCCTCTCTCCTACGGGCTGAGCCAAACAAGTCAATATCCACCGTAAGTATTCCCTATGCTTATGCATCGCATCCTCATTCCTCCCTCGCCACATCTCACCATCTCACCAAACACACGTTTTCTGTCTAATTTAGTGAGATTCTTAATTTATGGCGACCGAAGTATGTATCTATATCTTCATCACGTACACCGATATCATAAGTCATCGCCCCAACTCTATCTCGTTCTCCGGTTAGTCCGGCCGTTTGACCATCCTTTACCGAAATTCCGCATACGTCTTGATGGAATTCGCCACATCTCATTTTTCTGGTTACCCCTTCACCAAAGAGCGCGCTCATGAAAAAGAAAAACAAATACGCGAACCGACGAGCATTTGGCCACTCGAGGAGGGAAGAATCAACGCCACCACTCGCATCCTCGGCCTCATCTCGGTCGATCTCTACTTTTGATGCCTCACTGGCGTGGCGCATCTATCTAAAATTACCCTCAAATAACTTTACCTTTGAACTTTTCAGCTCCGTGACTTCCGTCAATTTGAACACCCGATCAAGCAAAGCTTCATTATTGTAATCCGTCTGTCCTTCACCTTAACTCCAATACTCGAATGATCTATCGAGACTGAAAGAAAGAAAAATCAATACTGGGCGCTGCCGAATGAACACTTGATAGTGCTGCTTCTTTGTTTCTTTGATTGACTGCAACCGTCTCTAATGGCCTCTTAATCTCCCCCCCCCCCTTTCTCAAACTCTTCCAAGTCACGGAAGCTCCCAAGAATATCTCGATGATCCGTACAATCATCACCGACAACACCTTCCCTTCCTTCCACGTGTCTCCTAGCTCTGCACGAACCAATGATATATATAATACTGACTCGCATAGACCACTTGTCGGATCCGTTCGACTCTGCTCTGCTGCCAACCTCGCCATTTTGTACCCTCCGCCGCTAAGCTCCCCTACCCTTTTTTTTCTTCTCGCGGTTGCGAATCTTTCTTCCCATCTCCCATCCCTCCGCAGCATCTCGAGGAAATTCCAGTGCCTCGTTTTAGTACGCCCGCAAAGGTCCTTTTACTGCGCAGCTACTCACCGCGTCTATCTCACAAATCTTCCCAGCCCAGAAAGTGGTTTAGCGGATTAACCGGGGCTTTGTTCCGGAATGGAATGGAGCACAAAGGTCTGTGCAGTCGCTTTCACAACTCGACGGCGCCCGAGCATTCCAGCCGCTCGCATCTGTATGGCGAACTCGAACTGAGAAGCGCTTTCAGTCTTCTGTTTCTCAGACTCAACCGGGTTTGACCTAACCGTCGCCATCGAAGAACTTCCTAATCCTACTTGCTTTCACATTGTGCCGACTATCCTGGGGATGAGAATGCACGATGAATTCCAGACCTTCTAGTTAGGACGAGATCATTGTACCAGATGAATGTATATTAATGTCACCTCTCCGTCTTTATTCAGAAGACTAGAGATACTCAAACCAATGTTGAATACCACCTTACATGCAAACTACTTGCCGTGTAGCTTCAACTTCCTGAATCTTCCCTGCAATTCAATTGCTCACCTGTTCGAAATGCGGCAAGGTAGCAACTGTCCAAACGATCATTGTAGAGAGAGCAAAGAAAGAATGCCGTGCCTCTTGAGGCGGCGTACATAGACCGCCTCACGTCAATGAAAATGAAATATAAACCAAGAGATACTCACAAGAATGTCTCCGATCACTCTCCGCATTCCTTCATTCCCCGTCTCAATGGAACGAACGGGATATTCCCCCCACTGCCGACGTGCAATATCGATAAAGACACGTCCATCGAGTAACTTGGTTTTACAGGTTACATTTACGCCGGAGAGTTTGCGTGTGCTAGATGGTTGAGACATTGACATGGGATATTCCTACTTTGAACTGCCTTGGGACATTTCATTAACAGGCCAATTGTGCCCGTGTCTTAGGTCTTATGAATGTACATACATACTTCGGCAGCTAATACTAATAAATTGGAATGCCGCATACATTTCACCCTAAGTTGCGACGAATTACAAATAACAAGAAACATGGCTCACAGTCCATTGTAGGATGTTTGCTAGTAAGTCCGAAGGTGTGGTGACCTGAAAGAACGACTCCGAGGGTGTATGTTTTTCATCGTTTACACATCAAAATAGGTGGCCTTCCGACCTCTTCATGTTATCCAACGCCTAGAGGATAACATGGAGTTTGTAAGAGACAAAATACATACTTAAGTCTAAATCGGTTTCCAAAATTACTGGCAAGAAAAGAAAAAGGCTCTGATTCCTTCCATTATAGCTCCGAGATTACCGCTTTTGGTAATAAATAAAGTTGATGCCTTTGGCTTCGTTATCTAACACATTTACGTAGTCAATTTTACGTAAAATCAAGAGAAATCGTCTCGTCTCAGCAGACGGAGAAATATATTTTGTCGGCGTAGGCGTATATGGAGACGAGAGATCTACAGTATAATGCACGGAGATATGAAACATAGATAGATAGACAGATGGACAATGCATCAAATCAAATGATACTAGAACAATGGAGCGAGTAGAGCTGGAAGTGTCCGCGAAAGGGGAATGAGGTATTACAGGAGTAAAAACCAAGATACAGGGAAAAAATCTTGCACAAGATCATGATCATACGAAAACAAACTCTCAGGTGATAACCGTCTATCATGCACCTTCCTGACTCTTATAGAGAGGGAGCCCCTCGACCAAGGGTTCGGAATCCACAGCAGAAAGTTTGCAGATCCACATCCATCTGCCTAGATACTATGCGTGAAGTGTATTGAGAAGTGTGTCCTAGTGTATCGCGCGAAAGATATGAACAGACAAAAAGTTCACTGAAGTGCATGCGTACCGGGCAGTATTCATGATTCAGTAAAACGTAAGATGAAGTTCGTGACGACCGCGGCTGCAAAGCACGAGTCTAGATCAGGGGGACGGGACGCGTCGATAGGTACACGAAAATCTTCCTTACCAAGCAACGCGATGCACAAAATAGTCTGACAGTGAGCGCAGTGAGCGTAAATGCCGCTTCTAGGCATGCCTAAAATTAGAAGTACGTACCGGCCCAAGCCTATCGTCGTACGGCCCTCTCCCTCCGTGTCGTATTGAAGCTGCACGCCAGTGGTATGTATATAGTGCGTAGATCATCACTGCCATGGCTTTTCCCGACACATCTTAGAAACGGGATTGTCATGCCAAGAAAAGACAAGACTAACCGACAATGGAGAACATCCCTGCGCTGATTTTCCCTATCTGTTTTTCATCGACGTAAGTAGGTACAAGATAAAACTGATAAGTCATGGACGCACCCTATCACCGAAGTTCAGCAACCCCACCGCTAACCCTCCAAGCACGACCGTGAAATGAAGCCATGAGAGGAACGTGCGTTCATTCGCAAATGCAATCTTAGGCTCGACACGAACGGGCAGCGCTATACGTTTGTTCGCTGTACGTTGAAGTAGGGGCTGAGTCGACATGGGGGGTAGTCCGATGGAAGAGGACTTGAAGGAGAAGGGCTGAAGCAACCAGTTTTCGCAAGTCCTGCGATATATCGGTCCTCGGGAGAAACTTGAAAGACAGTAATCCGATGCGCAATTTTCGGAACGTCGATCAGGCCAAACTTGTTACGTTCACGAAGGTGCCTTCGGCGCAAGAAACAATTTATGCAGCCCGGGACGAATGTGAAACCCTCAGCGTGTAAAAGTGGCAGGAGCTCAAGGTAGGGGGAGAAGGACGATGGCACTGGTAGGAGAGTATAAAGGAGTGGATGTAATGGGGAGCTAGGGTTCGAGTGAGTAGAGTACTGTACGTACGTTTGGAGAAGTGGTGAAGAAGCAGAGTTGCGATTTCCTTTCGTCCACTCGTCTACGCGGATCTAGGCACGTTCGTGACGGTTCCGGATCACGTGACGCGCCAAACTTCTTTTGCTTACTTTTCTCACTACAACCATCTTTCACTTCACTCCGAGGCTGGAAAAACCCGCACATACATCGAAAAATCGCTCCTGTGCTGGGTACGTCGCCCCTGGACGCTCTCAATATTCACCATCAGGGGCCAAAATGACTTCATATGTTGTGATATGCCCGCGTAATATCGGAGTACTCACGATGAACTTTCGAAGCTTGCCGAACTAATATTAGCATCTCGCGCGGAGTAAACTTCATCACTGGATATCCTATGTCCATCTACCTTTTTAAAGATCCTCCAGAGAAGGCCATTTGGAATCAAGATGAATCCATCCGCGATACGATGGTCTCATCATTACTCCACAACAATAACATTCGAAACCCACGATCAATCCTATGGAGCTTTTATACTATACTAGTTTAGAGACAAGATCGTCCCGCCTTGTCACCTGGCAACCTTGCCAAGGCCTCGGGATCATGCACCCAAATAAAATCCGTACCGCGGGAGTTATCTGCTGAGGAACTTGCTATCTGACTATCGTCCGGTACGGAAACCGTATCGTTGTCTTCGTCGAAGGAACCAAATGTCCTTATATGGCTCGTCTCGTCTGGCTATTTTTACATTAGACGTACTCGTGAGCAAAAGACAAGGTAAACTCGTACGTACATCTACGAGAGTCGTGATACTCTCCTGGGAGCTGATTTGGTCTGCAGAAGAGTCATCACCAACCAGCGTCGGGATGCTCCCCCACGGATCGTTCTGCTCCCGTGAGTACGTATCTGGCGCGCCTTCTTGTGCGATATGGAGCCTGTTCGCATTCTCAGGCGATGCTTCACGCGTCACGGCATGAGACGATCCAGAAGGAACGCTCTGTGACGCCAACGTTTCGTATGGCTGTCTCTCCTCATCGCTGAAACTGTCCCAGATGCGCTGGAGACGATTCACCTGCTCATCGTCCCTACATGCCCATGCGGTATGCAGTCTTACGAAGCAGGTGAAGGGAGTCATCCGTGGACGTCCAGGACGATCACGAGAATGATGATGAGGTGGACCAGAGTTGAACTTTCTGGAAGGCATCGCACTAGACTTTAGAACTGAGAGGATTCTGGTATAGACAAGTGCTAGCATGTTCATGACAGACAGGTTGTAGGTGGCTTTTTTAAACTCAAGAATCCTCCTTGTTGCAGTCTATCGGCCACCAGAACTCAGCAGGAGGATCTCATCCCGTGCAAATGTACCGCTGTCGAAATTGTGGCATGCGTTAGATCCTGGCCGCATTCCAGTCGATCGGCACAACGAATAGAATATTGCAGATCTCATCCAAGTATCTGAGATGAAGATTTGCTTCCGAGGCTGTTCATTCGCACTGTGGCCCTTTCAGGCCTTTGCATCTTGTTGGTCCCAGTAGGCGCCAAACAGTGCTTACCAGCGGTCCAAGTGTCCCGAGATGAGCACGCCAAGTTTCCATGAGGATTCAGAGCCATTTTTGTACGAGTAGCATGAAAATTGACGATGCACGCCATATGTTTGGGGAGAAGTGAATACTAGTTCGGTGTTTCGATTGTGTTTGACCTTTATTTTTGAGAAAGAAGGATCGGCGAAAGTCATAAAGGGGAAATGCCGATCCTTGAGTCACTCGCTTCATTAACCGACACACTCGCCAGTTTCGAGTTCACCATACCCGCAGGCCCATACAGCCAAGATTTAACGACAATGTCGGCAGGAGCATCTGCAGCAGACGTTCGTAGCATCCTTTCCATTCCAGGTCCGTCTGGTTCTCCGACACCAGGTGGTCCGGCAACACCTGGCGGCAGTAACACAACAGCCCTCACGACCTCTTCATCCACTCTGAAAGCGCGGAAAGCCAAGCCAGATGGAATTTCGAGGGAACTGTTCGCTCTCATAGGGACATCTGTACCGACTCTGAATGCTCAGCTGGCAAAGCCGAAGTTTAAGCCGAAGCCGAAGAACTTGTCTGGTGGGGGGAAAGCACAGAGATGGTGCGTTGTCGGGTTGCTCCGAAGGATGAATTATGTGGCTAACTTTCTCGTATGTTGTTGATTTGGTTGGACAGGGAGTGGCGGGAGTTCACAAATCCTGCTCGAAAGGACAACCTTAGACTTGGCCATTGGGTGAAGGCATCGCAAGATGCGCAAGCAGGTAAGCTACAGAGCATCTTATTTGAGCAATTTACTGAGTATTCTCCGTAGACTATCCATTTGCGAAATATAATATCCAGCCACAATCATACACGTACTCTCAAGATGAATATACGAATCTTTTAGAGGGTGCGTTCTGACTCTGTGCTCGAGGACCTATGCAAAAGTGACCTTTGTGGCAAACAGAGGAAGGCTGGACAAAAGAAGAGACCGACTATCTCTTCAACATCGTACAAGAATATGACTTACGTTTCTACGTGATTGCGGACAGATATATCTTTCCTGGAGGACCTCCCAGGTCGGTTGAGGTACGGGAATAAGCTGGTTCATGCTATATGGAGTTCTCTAACTAACATGAATACTAGGATTTGAAAGACAGGTATTACGGAGTTTGTCGAAGGTTAATACGAAATCGTCCGTGGCCTGGCGACGAAGCAGGGAAGCAACAAGCTCTTGCAGCTGTTCAATATGACAAAGGTTGTTTACATGACATATATTTAGCAACAAGTTTCTCACCAAACTCGTTCTCGATCCAGAGCGAGAAATGAACCGTAAAGCGTACATCACCTCACTCGAGAACCGCACCGCGGAGGAGATTATCGAAGAAGAAGCACTCTTCCTCGAGCTCAAACGTCTTGAACAATCTGAACGAAACTTTGCCCGAGACCGGGACGAGCTCGTCCGCATCTTCGAAGGAATCGAGAGTGGCCTGCCTTCGATTTCAGCTCAAAGTGCACAAGACGAAGAAGAGTATGCGTTGATCATCGGAGATGGGAAGAATGCGAACAAGAAGCGGAAAGGCGGCGCTATGGACGTGGACAGCCCCGTCAGCTCAGGCCCAGGTATGGGCACTGCCGGTGTTCCTCCCACACCGGTCAAGAAAGTGCGCAGTGCAAAGGAGATTGCACAGGGTACGTCGTCTTCGCTTCCATTACTGTTGACCTGCACTCTAAAAAATTTTCTTTCGGGAACACTCAGACGCATTGCACTGCATCCATCGTACGGACGTGGGCAACAGCTCGGCCGCCGCAACGAAGGCAGCCCACCAGCCTGTCTTTCTTCGCTCGTACAAGATTCCTTCCCCGCGCACGTCGCATCACCAACGGGTCGCGCAGGCTCTCAGCGAATTGGGTTTGCGACACGACCGCCTCGTCATGCCGACATTTGAGAACGTCCAGCAGCTGGAACAGCTTTTAAGCGCGGCAGGTGCACTTGTTGAGACTAAGAAAGTCGTGGATCGGGTTGATCATGAGATACGCGTCCTCAAGGCGCGTTTGGCCGAGAAAGAGGGGACTATCGGAAATGAGGAAGGAGACGGAGGAGATCAGAAGCCTGATGCTGCAGACGAGAATGACGCGGATGACCTGGATGCTGACGCTGATGGCGAGACAGATAGAGCTGTCAGTCAAGCACCGAGCACTAAGAGCTCAATTAGAAAAGGAGTATGTTTTGTTCTTTTGACGATTAGTTTTCATATTACTGACGGAAGGCAGATTAAACGTTCTGGATCAGTATCTTCTGTCGGCTCAAGTACAACAACTGCGACTAGAGCACCGAGTCGAAAAAGACAACGATCATAACATTTCTAGCGTCGTTTATGCATTCGCTTTGCCACCTATGTACCCATGTCATTTTCGCCTATGCTTCAATATGACACTGAAAATAATAGTTATCTAATTCAAACTAAATTACTTTTCTTTGCATGTTCAACATGACCTAGATTGTATTTATTCACTGTCTGAACTATCAGAAGCACTGCTCGAAACATGGTCAGAATGCAGGTCATTGCTGGTCTCGAAGCCACCAGCTACGGCCCTGCTGGATGATCCCTTTTGCGTGATAGTCTCGAATTGAGGTTGTGGATGGCTGCCATCGGGGAATGGAGTACCATGCATGCCATCGAATCCGCTGCTGTTTGGGAGCGTATCCTCAATGGCTATGTCCGCGGCCTGTGCCTCAGCAGGAACTATTGCAGCACTGGTCACGCGTCGCTTGACTGGCGTCGGTATTGGCGGCGGCTGGGCCTTTTTGACGCGCAGGATATCCATAATTTCTTAAGACAAGTGGTCGTTATTACAGATCAATACTGAAGGAATTGCGAATTCACCTTGGTGTGTCATTTCCTCGTGACCGCGAACGCTACGTTTGAGGGTCAGCCAGCGGCGTTGCAGCGTGTGTGCGCTCCATAGATTCCAGGTCTCGTCGTTAAGAAGCTTCCAGTCGATTTCGGAGTCATCGTTAACATTCAGGGAAGCAATCCTAGCGTCCGGGTCTTGACAAATTACTCCTTCAACTTAGCAAAAGAAACGTACTTGTGAACAAGTATATACGCGTCTTGTTGGCTCCAGCGCGGCTTTTGACCAGAGTTCTTCACAGTTTTACTTAGACCATCCGTCCTACAGCCAACGTCAGGACGTGAATAACCACCACTTGGCATACAACATACCATTTTATGCGACACTGCTGACGACCTCTACTTCCCATCTGAGCCGCTACTTGGGTCCAGAAAATGTCTAAGTCAGGGTCTTTACCCTGGGCGGTAGTCATCTCGGTGACGATTTGTGTTAATTTCTCTTCCTCTTCCTTTGACCACGCGCCTATAGAAACCTACATAAACACCCACCAGCAAACCAATCGGAATTGAAAGGCTCACCAAAGACACGTCCTTCGCGATTGTTGATATGGTTCCTCCAGCGATCGCGACAGTCCCCAGACATACGACCGACACGCTGACTGACCTTTTCCCAAGACTGACCCAGATCTGCAACAGCTCTTTGGATCGCAACGTTAGTCACATAGAAGTAGGAATATGTGACTATCTATCTTACTGTCTCAGGGCGTTGTCCTCAGCTACCGTCCATTTTCCTTGTTGCTTCAACGGATGAAAACTGCGCCGAACATGATGATATACTGCAACGACAGGTCTGGCGGGAACGTGTGCGGCTGGTAAATAAGTCAACCATTGGACTGAGTGGAACGGAATACTGAGGCAATCACTTATTTCAAACCAGAACGCGTTGTCCTTGTCTTTCAGACCTTTGGCAAAGATTACGTCATTCAGCTGTTCATTTGAGAGGTCATTTCTCTAGCAAAGAAAGATGGATTTAGCAGAGAGTTAAATATCTAAAAAAACGACCGCGTACCACGCGATAGTTTTCGATAGCGTTTCTTAGTAAAGCTTCTTCTGTTGCGGAAAATTTGCCTTTTCTATACTGTAGACCTAGATGAAGTCGTTAAAACAACAAAAAGTAATGATGAACAATTAAGAATTCTACCAATAGACGCTGAGAGTCCGTTCAATTTTGTCGCCGAAAGCCATTTATTTGCAAGCAAATGTGCATGATCTTCGCGCCCAGAAAGGTTTGGAGATGGTGCTTGGGCTGACCGTCGTGAAGATGCTTGCTTCTCTGGCATCCTCGTCGATCGGCTTACAGTTGCGGTAGACGGCACGGATGGCTGGCTCCGAGTACCTGTCGAACCAGAGCTAATAGGCACTGCTGTTTGTGGAGCTTCCATGGCCTGTGCCTGCTGGGATGCAACCGACTGTCCAGGAAAAGGGAATGCACTGCTTCCCGCCTCTCCTAGCGCTTTCAGTGCGTCTGCAAGCTTGGCGACATCCAAAGTCTGCAGCGCATGAGCCAGGTCCTCTCCCGAGAATGAGGCTGCAGGTCCTCCAAGCCCAGGGGGTAAATTCTGGAAACTAGGGTTCACAAAAGACGATTGCTGAGCGAAATCATTCACTTGTGGATGCCCTTGAACAACAGAGCCATTGGCAGCTGTGACGATGGCGGAGAGAAATGCGTTCGTATTCGTGTCGGCCGTCCCATCCAGAGCTGTTAGCGAGGGATCAATTTGGACATCGGAAGCCGAATTAACGCGCTGTTCTTCCTCTTTGTCACCAAGTCCTTTTTTCCCCTTCTTTTTCTCTTTTTTGCTGGACTCCGGCACCGAAAATGTAGACTCTTCGAGTGCCGTTTGCTGCTCTGGTAAAACTGCAGACTCCTGCGTTTCATTCTGTCCGGCATGTTTCTTCCCTTTCTTCTTCTTGCGCCGTTCCGTAGTTACTTGATCAGCATCGGCGACAGCGGGGGCCGCTTGCGAAACCTCTAACGCCTCCTTTTCCTTCCGTTTCCGTTTCTTTTTTGACAGAGATGCGGCATCCGCGATGTGGTCAACGGGTGAATCTGCATGATCGTGGTTGTCCAACTCGCGACCCATTTTCAGGCCGACTTTAGGGTGAGTATTGAGGGCAAGCAAAGACGCGTCGTGGAGAAAACTTATCAACGTAACAGGAGAAAATGTCCCACGCTTTCTTTCCTCATCTGGTTATTCACGTTATAACAAACAAACAACATGCATTCAAAGCGAACACAGCAGAACAAAGATCGCTCAAGTCTAATTAATGTTATACGACAGAAATACGTTTGTAAGGTATCGCGTCTCTCGTGGAATGGTTAATACGAGGAGGGAAACTGATCCACGAAAGCAAGAAACTGCCCCTGAAAATCAGTTGCCGGTTGCATAGTGAAGGAACTGGAAGTGGGATTATAAGACGAATAACTGAGGGATTGATTATCGCTCGCCTATATCAATTTAGATAGTCATTGTGAAATAGAGTATAGAAAGCACTGACTGACAGCAATGGATCGACGAACGGCGCGTCAGACCCTTCCTCTCCCGCCGCATCTACGGCCTCTTCATTGTTGGAGGAGTCGACGATCATTGATGAGCTGATAGATGGACTCGGATTGTCCACATCCGGAGCAGCTTCGATAGTGCGGGCATGCTTGTCTCGTCTGGGACTCTTCTTCTTGTGAGCCTTTCGCTGCGGTTTATATGTATAGTTGGGATATAGCCAGTTGTGTTCTCTCTTCTTGGCCTTTGCCAATTCTATATAGAATGCTCGATCCTCTGGAGACAGATTACCCCACGCCTTCCCGGCGGCAGCACCTTTCGCATTTCGCCCTTTAATCCCGCGCTCCACTTCCCGCCATTCTTTACTCGATCGAAAACAAATAAACGAGTTTGGAGGACGCGGAGGGTCCTCCTCCTGTCGAGAAGAAGAAGCAGGCGATGTCTGCGCGGAAGCTGTCTGGAATGATGGCATTCTTGGCTCTGTGACGACGGATAGAAAACAAAGTATCAGGCTGCGGATGCAGAAGGCCCTCAACATTCAAAAGCTCATTTTATAGACTTCCAAAGCTTTGCCCCAGCCCATTCACGACCATTTTTTTCTGAGTCATTTGTGGCATAGTGCTGTTAACACCGCGTCCGGGTACTGGCAAACATAGCATGTCGAGTTCACGAACTCCGTTGCAATTTGCATTTGAGATCGAATTTGAAATAGCGATGGTGAAAGGGCCACGAAAGACAGGGGGAGGGCGGACCATCTGCAGCATCATCAGGTCATCGAGAAAAGTTCGGTTCTCGTGCATTGGCCCAACTGTCCAAAAGCAGAACGACGGAAGGCGGGGAGTTGACCGACTCCGCCGATCCAAGGCAACGGCGCCATCGCTACAACTTCTTGTCTAGGTTGAATTTATCATCTTTAATCTCCGTGGATCCACTTACGTATATCCATCTGCATGACTGGGTCTGCCGTGCTGACGGGAGCTATCCGTGGCTCAAGCATTATCTGCCGTGCAAGAATGTTGGAGAAGACAGGTGCTGTGATTATTGGTATTGTTCCATCAAAACCACGCAGAAAATTGGGCGTACCTCAATGGCTTTCCCGGCGCCTGCTTTGTATCTTCTAACCCAAGTCCGAGGATCAGATCAGACGGAACAGTATCAATGAAGCTCGAAATGTCCATGTCTCAGATATATTGTATTCTGGAGGCGCCGAAGAAATAAATAAATGCACAGCAACGGGAAATCAAGTCATCAGCAAGGCCACAAAGCGATACAACCCCAAATAGCAGAATACGCCGTCATCATCGTTTGGCTCTTTTGGCTAGGCGCGCCTCCTCAAGCTCTTTCATTCGCTGGCGCTTTACGGATAACGGAGATGATTGATACGATACCGGAGATCGTGAAATATGAGATGGTGTCGAGGGAGAGTTCTGCTCGCGTCGTTGCAGGGACTGAGAGGTATCGCCATCAGGGGGAGGAGTGGATGAATCCAGTCTCCGCACGCGTGTTCTGGACGGTGACGCGGTTACGGCATCTTCGTCGTTGTATGTGGCCTCCTCGGCGCCCTCGTCAGTGGAAGCGAGGCTGAAGTGACAAAATTCAGTTCAAAGTACGGGAATTGTGGAAACTTTACTCGCCTTCGTTCATCATGTTCAATAAAGGGCAAGCTCTCCTCCTCTGTTTCCTCCGGCGATTCGCCTTTGTCAATTCTGCTCCATTCCGCGGCCACTTCTAGCAACGCATCCCATTGCTCAGTCGCGGTAAACTTTACTGACTCTGTGTCTTCTAGGCCTTCAAAAGGCTCCCTGCAGCTTGGACAGTTTCGAGGATTTATGTTAGGCATACATTCTGAGCAGAAAATGTGCCCGCAAGGAAGACTTGAAATATACTGTGAGCTAGTATTAACGCAATGAGTGGTGTCCGCTACCTTCTTGCACTATTCAAAGTCATCTCCGTGAGACATACCGCACATTCTTCTTTGTCCTCCATTGACGGTGCAGACACGAGTTCAAAAAATCGCCTCAACAGCTTCCGCTGAAGATCAGCTCCGCAAATAAGGAACTTCGCTAGATGCATACCTTCTTCATATCAGCAGATTCATCGTGAATGCCATTCACTAATTCCCCACCGAGCTCCATAGCATCCATTTTCACTTCTCTCAATTGGAGCTAAAAAAAATTGCACTGTGAAATTGACCAGGGTCGGAATAATGGGGAGAAGTGACACGTACTTTACGTATCTTTCTTCTGTCTCTCTTTCTAGCCTAAGTATTTTATTAGTTATTTATGAGTAATAACGGGCTTTGACACTCACATCCTCCAGATCCGCGACTTGTCGCCTGAGCTTGTTCACTTGGGCGGTCAATGATAAGATAGAGGCGTTCCCTTTCCTCCCTCGCTTCGGTTGAATTGAGACATCCTGGGCTTCATACAGTCGATCCAAATCCTCCTTTAATTGGGTGTTCTCGCGGGTGAGATGTTCAATTCGGCTGCGCAATTTCGCAACTCCGTGCAGAGCGGTCCGTAGATTTTGCTTCGATAGTTAGAATTACCATCATGGTTCAACTCCAGAAAGTGATCAAGCGTACTTCGACGTCAGATGGTCCGGCATCATCCGGATCTGTAACGGTATGTATAGCTACTTGACGGCGGGTCGTTGCTGGCATTGATGGAATCCCGTCATCAGAGAAAATATGACACGAATTCAGCATTTATATGATCGTGGGAAGAAAGAGCCGAACGCGGATCTACGCGGTCACGTTTCGTCGGTTGTTGTCTTCTCCTGCCTCGTGTACTTCACGGTGATTCCACGGCTCCTGTAGTCGATTATCAGGTCTCCAGGAGGCTCACCTTTGATAACACGGGGCCGGCGGTTGCGGCTCTTTCGTTTGCGACCATCTCGACGATGCCTCTTAACTCGCCGCGTAAAGTTGTTCCGCTTAACTCTGGTGACGATGGTCCGTCACGTAGGTCGGCTCCGACATTCACGAAGCGCGCTTTTTTCTGTGGCGTTGTCGTTGAAGGGCCAAACGATGGTGCTGACTTGTCGGAAGGTGCGGCTAGTCTGCTCTTTGTCTAGATTGTCGACTGAAAGACATAAAGACGTACAAGACCTCGTTGCATCCCTTGGAGACAAGATTCCATCTGCCAAGGATTATGAACAAACTCGCGTAGCTCCTGCAAGCTCTGCTCAGGTAAGATTCTATGTCCCGCTTTGATATGTGCTCACCCTCAATATTAGATTGAAGGCCAGACACGACCCAGAGCCCTTACGAATACGAGCGCACTTGCCGATCTTATCAATGAGCTCGTGGTTACTGAACGGACTTACGTCCAACGTCTCCGCATCCTGAAAAACTCTTACGCTGACCCTCTTCGCTCATATGCCAAAAGTAAGGACACCGCTATTCTTGGGCTGTACGAGTCAAGGACTCTGTTCGGTAATATTGATTACATCGTACCGGCCAACGAGGCGTTCTTGCACGATCTCGAGCAAATGATGTCTCGCAATGGTGTGCAGACGGTTGGTGGTGTCGGTGACGTAGCTCTGCGCCACTTCAAAGAGCTCCAGACCTTTGAATGCTACAAAGGATATTATACGAGGAGAGAGGAAGCACAGGAGATCTTTAAGGCAGAAATGTCGAAGAAATCGGGAACTGGTTTTGCTGCGTTTGTTGAGGTAAGTTTTCTCTTCTCACCTTAGGCGGTATTGAGCATAAAATCTACAGCGGATTAAATACTCAACGAATGATGTTAAAAACCGGGTCGGACTGCGTGAGCTACTCATGGAGCCTGTGCAACGTATACCCCGTTATACTCTTCTTTTTCAGTCCATGATCAAACTCATGGGAGCCAACGATCCTCAAAGAGCCAAGCTCATGGACGCGAAAGAATATGCTAGCCGCATTGCTTTGGCAGAAGCCGACAACCATACACGCCTGGCAGCGACGATGAACTGTCTTGCTACGTCAATTGAGGGATTTCCGCCTGCTCTTATCTCGAGTAGTAGGCGCTTCATCGACTGCCTTGACGTAGTGGACAACCTCGTAGATGCTGCCGGGATGAGCCCATACGGAAGCATGTCGGCCGGTGCAGGCGCCTCGACATCAGTGAATGCCTCTGTCTCTGGCGGATCCTTACAGTGCACGCTTTTCCTCTTTGATGACAAACTCATGATCGTTAAACGGTCAGGGAATGATAAAACAGGGCGTTCTTTAGCCGGATTGGATGATGTCGAGCGAGTCGCCAACAGCGGTCTTGTCTCCGGTAAATCGCGCAACTTGCCGGGTACCAGGCGTAACGGCATGAGTTTCAGAGGAGTTGTAGACGTCACGGAGGTCAATGTAACGGACATATCTGGGGCAGACATGCATTTATATCTCGAAAATCCCCCGTTAGATCAGACGGATCGATGGGCAGGCCGCCCATTTCGTGTATTATCGGTCGTGTTGCCTGGCGCAGCGAGACCAGACTCCTCCCGCTTGGAAGATGAGAAGAGGCGGTTTATAGAAAATCTTTGGCGCGCTCAAGCGCGCTATCGAACTCGAATAGGACAGAGCGTTGCACTACGCGCGGATGAGCAGGAAGTTGAATTGCGTGCCGGCAGAGTTACTGTTGCACGAACATATTTTAATGTGTACCAGCGTACTATGTTTCTTAAGGAGCCTAAGAAGGTGCTTTGATGATTCCTGTTTCTTAATGCTTGCTGACCTTCCCCTAGACAAAGGTTGTCTTGCACATCGACTCACTTGGCAACGCTGACCCGTTGCCCATCGGAATCGATGGTCCTCCGTACGTCGTTATTCAAGTGCAACCTATGGCCGGTGAATTGTGCCGATATGTCGTGCATTCATGCGACCCCAGCGACGATGCAGACGACGATATTGTGCAGTCTTCTCGTGTTCCATCGCGAGTAATACAAACAAGTAGGTATATTTAATATCGCATGGCATACGCTTTTCTTACCTGTCCCAGTACATCAATACGGTCTATTTAAGTTCAAAACAGATAATCCTTCCCGACCAGCTACTCCATCAGGGCCGAACCGCTCTAGGGCACATATTTTTGGATTGGATGTGATATCTCGCAATCTCTTTGGCTCGAAGAACAAAGAATCCCCAAGCGATTCCATGGGAAGACACATGCGCACAAAGTCTGCGCTCAGCCGAACTTCAACTCTAGTTACCGAGTCAAGCGGGACGATGACAACTGCTGACAGCTCGACGCGCTTCTCTCATCGGACTTACTCAACCGCAGCTACATCTGTTTCATCATTTGTCGTGGACGATAGCTCCCTTGGTAAGAGAAGTTCGAAATCCAGAAAGCTCGTCAAACGGAATAGATCGCGTTCGCCAACACCGAGACATGCGTCTGAGAGCGATTATGGTCCAGAAGATCAACCGGCCGACCGATCTTTGTCTCGCAGGAGGGCCCGTTCGTTGTCAGTTCCGAGATATGAAGAAAGCATAGAATACAGTGATCTGGAAGACGTTGATACAACGATACTGGATGTTCGAGACGGAGGAGTCGTGACGGAGTCGGAGATGGACTTATCGGAGCGTCTTGAATTAGCTAGACATAACAGCCAGAAGCAACCTGGGGCAACACCGTCACGCGAAACGAAAGAATTGCCTGTAGAAGATGTCATTTACGAAGGTATGGATGCCGCGCCCATGAAGGACATCATTAATTCACATTCATTTTGCTCCCACTCCTATAGATGAGCCACCACCTCCTACTGCTCGCCGTGGCTCTCGCGCGTCGCGCATGAGCCGAACAGCAAGTAATCACGAACAAGACACTCGAAGCCTACATTCATCGTCAACCCACCATACATCACGTTCAGTAACACCCACACCTGCTCAAGAATCCACATCTCCACGGAAAACGCGAGCAGAATCATTTCATTCTTCTCGCGACTGTCGTCCTATTGGTCCTCGTGCACCTTCTCCTCTCCCGCCTAGTAGTCCAGCCATCAACTCGATGGAACTCGACATTGAGGGTGCTCTAGAGTCAACCTTGGCTCGGATGTCCCCTGAACGGCCTTCAACACCGGAAGATCTGCGATTATCGGACTGCGACTTCGAAGAGCGCGAGATACGTTCATCTACTCCAGTACGTGAAGTCCCTTCTCGCATCCCTCGGGGTACGCGTCGACTTTTAGGATCCATTGAATCCGCTCCCGCGGACAAGCATGAGAAAGCCGGGGCTAAACCGCCCAGCATTGTTCCACTCACGATTAAAAAGAAGGCGCTGAGTGGTGCTAAAACTCCTGCCTCATCCCGACAGGGGCCGGTCATCGGAAGTTCACCTTCAATAAAATCCAGCTCTGGGTCAGAAGGACCACGCGAAAGAGCATATTCAACTCGACAGAGAGCAGACTCTTGTATATCGGTGCCTGAGGCTGAGTCATTAGGAGAGCCAAATGATTTTGTTCAGTTGACGAAAAGAACGCGGGAAGACGTAGGTGCTTACAGTGACTGCCAATTAGGTGTTTCTAAAGCTACAATTGTATTCAGTTGGAGTCATCGCAGCGCGCCTTGAAACGTATCCGACTTGAGGTCAATACGTTCCCTGGCCGCGTGCCGCAAGGCAGCCCTAAGACTCCAGATTTCCGCACCGTTCCCTTGGGACAAAGCGTTACACCGTTGAAAAGTTCTGCTACTGTGAGTTCTCGTTCCTTCGCTGATCCCATCAGCATTGAGATCATCTTTCACAGACGAAGGAAGCTCAAGAGCGCATGCAAGAAATGCATGCGATGATAGGCCGGCGAAAAGGATTGGTAGGCACTCCGCGCACGAGTCGACCAATGAGTATAGTCGAAGGCACGTTGAGCCCTCAAAGCTCCACATCCGATATATCAGACACTCAGAATTGGGCGAAAACCATTGATGGTCTTGCCTCTTGTGCCGAGAATGACTTGAGCCGTGCGGTAGACAACTATTCGAAGATAGAGGACACCATTCGTCGCATCTTAGCGGATTGTAATCAGGTACGCGTCATGAACCATCTTGGTATTCCACGGCCTAAATATGCGAAGAGGAATAAGGAACTGGACAAAACCTTGTTTGCTCTACAATACAGCAGGGATCACAGCGATAAGTTGGAGAAGAAGCTAGCCATTGCGAGTGCAGAGATCGAAGCGATGTATGGGGTACGTGGGGTGATGTTACTGACTTCGGGTCCGTTTTGACGTATTGATAGGAGTTCAACGCTGAGCTGGAGAACTTATTCAAGAGCGTAACATCACAACGGGACGAAGCTTGGGTTGCTATGTGCTCTGATCTGAGCGAGACAAAGAAGGAGAGATTCCGCCTGAAGAAGGAGAACAAGTGAGCCTATAATAATCTAGTTGCTGTTATTTTCCATTAAATCACTCTTTACAGTGACCTTAAAGAACGATTACAGGAAGTAGAGTCTCGGTGTGACGAGTACGTGATCAACTTCTTTTACTTGGGCTCTTTCTTATAAATGACCCGCTTAAAAATGACCCGCTGTAGATGGGCTTCTGTGTTACGTTCTCACGGACTTTTATCTTGAACAATTCCACGCTCTTTTGAGTTTGATTTCACATAGCATCTCCGACACGTACTAGAGTATATATTGTGTATCTCTTTTCACAACTTCTCACCTTCTCTTAACTCATTTGACCACCAGTGCGTCGGAGCTGGGTCCGAGCTTGGTCGCAATGCTAGTCTTGAAATCGTTTTGAAATCATTGTTGTTACCCTCTGTATCGAATCAATCAATGGCATCAAACAAGGTACTTTTTGTTTTACGTATGTGGTTTGTTATTGCTGACCCTTGATTTGTGTTTAGTTGTATAATTTATTACCTTTCAGTGCAACAAAGCCCTCCAAATGAGGACATTCGCTGACTGAAGCTCAGACAATAGTGATCTACTTAATCCAGCCTGCTGACCTACGCTACCTCTCGTCTTCGCCCTCCTTGATATCACATTCAAGCCATGCCCAGCCTCCGTCCCATAAACATTTATGACATTGAGCATGCGGACATGTTCTTCTCCATTCTCTGTAACCCCCGTTGCCAATGATTCGACGATGGCCCACTGTCTCTGGAATGTTCCCGTGGTCAGAAATAGCAAGTCAGAACCAGGAGATAGGGTGGCAGGATACCCAAGAAGGTATGTTCATTGATTTTCTGGGCCACGGAATGGACTGCCGTAATGTGCAAATAGATGTCTGTTGTCTCTTTCGTTCTCTGGTTAGACCAAGATCTTCCTCGGAGGCTTCGGCTAGGGTCCTAGTGGCTGGACTTCAGTGATTATGTCCTTAATGCAGTACTTCAAAGACCAGCCAGAATGTATATGGCCGAGGTGTGGCTCACCGGCTAAGGTATACCTTTTCCACCGAGATCTGGAGATGATCCCTCTTTGCTTCTCCAGTCTCGTTCAGCCATCGGATTACAAAGCATCTCAGCCACCCTCTATGACTTGTGAAGAAGAAATGACTTTCATCTGTCAACATCATTCTTACGCTTCGCTATCACCTCGGAGAGACTCTCCTTTGAGCACGGACCGGTATGATGTGTGTTCTAACAGCGTTTGGAAGAGCACAAAATAAGTGGCGGAAAGGTGTGTATTATTTAAGGCACTCGAAATTCGCTCAAAAATGGCCACTTATCTTTTGTACAATCATGCAAAAGGCGTCCCTTCCCTCACCAACCCTTGGCCATAGCCGTCAGGAGGCGTCCACGGCATCGTTTGAAGGTTCCCCGCAAGACTCTGAATCTCGCGAAGCGAGTGCTTCTCCCGTTGTGCCTGTTGTGAGTACACGACCAGGCCCGCATCTCCATGGGTACTGAAGGTATCGCGATAGAACAACGGACAAGAGTCCCACATTAATTCTACATATATACACGGCTTGCGCTGGAAGACACATCAGCACGGGTCCCAGGTGGTGCCAGCAACAGTAGCACCAGCCGGCGTCCCTGATGTAGGCTTTGCCGTTTTTACGGCCTCATGTCCAAGTGACACTCCCAACTCGGCCCTGCGGTCTCGCGGCAAGCATCGAATTGCTCGCAAGACAACCCCACATGTCCCCGTAGACACCTCTCGAGTTATCGCTCCATCTTCACCTATAACCTCGAATGGATCATCATCGTGCCCACCCGTTCCGGTCGAAGAGAGCGTCATTCTCGGCATGAATGACTCTGTCTCGAGCAGTATTCAGCCTGAGGCCGACCAGGACAGTCCACGCTCCGACAACTGCTCTCGCAAGACTATATTCCCGTCTGCCGAGCTTCACGGTACCGAAAACCATTTGAGTATGTCTCCTACGAGCCAGATGAATTCCTCCGACGTGATGGTCAGGCCTGAAGATGTATTTTATTGCGACGCTGAGCAAGATGCAGCGGAGCTCGATCCACAAGACGCCATCTGGAAGGAGTGGATTGATGACAGTCTTTTTCAGTGACTGTTGTTCGATTCATTGCCGTCAAGAATACATGGCCTAGCCGGAACTTTACTTTTGAGTGCACGATCAGATAGCATTGTTGTAGCCCTTGGAAACGCGAACTGCATTTTTACATCATTACCAGCACAAATGTACTTAGATTAAAGAATTACATGCATTTTTTATGCCGAATCGAATATCTGGCCGTTCGAATACATACATGGACCCATAAATTACATAATTAAACGATTTGCTCCGGCACGTGTCGACTCGCGCAAAAGTTTCGGTAAATAGAAACAAACCATCCATCCGCGTCCTTCCGTCACGGCTGAAGCTCCTTGTGTCGACGTCGTCGTTGTCCTCCAAGTCGATGCTCAGCCGCCATTCCTTGAAAAAGTCGTACTGGACGGGCTCGCATCTGTAGCAGACGGAAAAGATAAATGCATTATGCTGCCTTCGTCAGCAGCTCATCGCTATCTAGTCGGCCAGCGAGCTCATCTACCAGAGCAGCTCTCAGAGCTATCACTAGATGGCTAGCAACAGCAAACGCTAAAGAGGGCACCGATGCTGGAGGATGCAGTTGCCGCAAGGGAAAATGTAAAGAAATATCGCGAGCTTCCTTCCAGGATGAAGATGAGCATTCCAGTTTAGGTGATTTTCCTAGCACTTCAGGTGAGTAATAAAAAGAGGAAAAAGTAACTATTCGAATCTAACGCTTTGTTCGTTCATATTTAAAGACTTAAAGGCAGTGTTTCTACAAACTCATAGTCGACTACGGCGTGTTCGACGCGGATTTACGAACACACTTTCGCATAGCGATATTTTTCGAGCCTCGCCCAGCTATACGATGTTTAGCAGAAGTATCGCAAGTGCTGCATCAATACCAATACGGCGAGCTGCAACTTTTTCATCGCCGAGGACTCAGAGTACGCGTCTGCTGAATTTCCGGGATAAGAGCTTTCCGAACAACCGATCCAGTCTCCAGGAAGTTTGGGAGGCATTTTCCGAATTATGTTCTGCGAATGATATCCGGCTCGTTGGCCCGTCCGAGCTATTTGGGTTTGGAGGAAGGATTTTGAGAGAGAACAGTTTAGCTGGAGAAGTGTTGACAAATCCCAGCGAATGGGGCCAGCGTATCGAAAAGCTGCTTTTCGAACTGAAAAAAAGAGTTGGAGTTCCTTCTCCCGTCGAGGCACTTCAGTTGGAATGTCTTTCGGTTGTTGCGCAAGCCCTTCAAGGTCGTAGTGAGGAAGCAGCTGCAGTGCTGCACTCTTCCCTCGAGCAAGAGCGATTGAAGACGGAATCAGCGACGAACCGTCAACGTTGGGTCCTGGATACATTCAAACATACTCTTTTATCCCTTCTGCGCCATATTTCCGGAACGCGAGCCATAGAATTCTATCTTGACAACCACAAGCTACTAGCACGACATTTGAAGATAGGACTTTGCGGGGCACTTCATCGGTCATCGTCACGCTTGTATAAGCACCTCGTTACCGAACTCTCCGCTATTTGCAAAGCCATCGATTCTCCTGCGGCATTTCTCTCTTCAAAAAAAGGCCTTTGGGAGAAGAATCGGATCTCACTGTTGGGCGGAATAATGATACACGTATTTTGCTTGGATGGATTGGCTGAAGATGCACTTGATGTGTATGAAGAACTTAGACGTCAGAAGATCCCAGTCGGCTATTTCCTTGAGCATTCCTTGGTTCGCGCCCTTACGAGGATGGAAAGATTCGAACGTGCAAATCTTTTGTACATCTCTACTGTTCCTCGGTCATCGGATCAAGACGAGGCTAGGTCATACGACTCCACTGGTCTTTATCTCTTCGCGTATCAGGGCGATGTCGAACGAGCAGAGGACTGTTTCGAGCGATTAGCCTCTAAAGGAGAAGTTTTACCTCTTGAGATGAACCTCGTTATGCACGCAAGCGCAAAGCAAGGCGATACAGAAAGAGTTACCGAACTGTTCAACGAGTTCTTCGAGAAACCTTCGGAAGGTTCGGTGCCACGGCCACGAAGACCGAACGCGTATCATTACGCTACCATGATTAATGCCTATTCCGTCCGGGATGATATTAGCGGCATGAACAAGTGGTTGGAGCGTATGTTAGCCGATGGATGCACAGCAGATCTTGTGACATACAACATTATCCTCAAGGGCGTTGCCCAACGTGATGACATGCAGTCTTTAAACACGCTCTTGGACCAGATGCGAGACTCCGGTATACCTCCGAATATCAATTCGTACACTACCATCATCAAGATACTTGCGCGTCGACGAGATGTGCTTGGTGCTGAGGCCATGTTCAAACGTATGGTACGAGAAGGAATCGCTCTGGACCGAATCGCTGTAACGACACTTATGAATGCTCATGTCGAGGCGGGCTCATGGAGAGGCGTCATTCGTATTTTCGATTACATCAGCGCTTCGAAGCTCAAGGATATCAAGCTTGGAGTTGAAGTCTTCAACACGTTACTTAAAGCATACGTACTCATCGGAGCTCCGTTGGACGTTGTCATTCGCATCTTTCAGAGACTCGAGAAGGCGGATATCAAGCCCACTAACCGTACGTTCGCACTTTTAATCCAATCGGCCTGCTCTGCGGGACGCATGGATATTGCTTCGAAACTCTTCGTCGAGATGGAGAATCTTGAGAAGGATTGGACGACAGACGTGGATGTAACGAAGGAAGTTCTAACCATCATAATGGCAGCGTACCTGAGGATTGGTAACAGAGCCCAAGCTCGAATCATCTACGAGGATATGCAAAGACGAGGAATTCGGCCAACTGCATACACTTATGCTTCAATTCTTCGGTCGTACTCGGACGCTGGATTTGCGGAGAACATGCGCATAGCTCAGGAGTTTCTCGATTCTCTCGTTTCCATACCTTCTGACGAGCGAAGATGGGTACAGCCGGCTTTTGGAAGAGAAGACGCTATGGCTTTTGTTTATGCCCCACTCATAAACGCTCATGCGAAGAAGTTGGACGTTGAGATGGCTGAACGGCTTTACCAGGAGTTCATGGAACATAGCAGGTATCCGACGGTTGGAATACTTGCTCTTCTGATGGACGCCTATCGTAGAGCAGGTGACATCGATGGTGTGCAGCGCATGTGGCCACAAATCTTTGATCTAGCATGCAAGCGCACGGATGAAGTCGACGCACTGCTTGACATAGATGATGTCAAAGGGAAGTTCTTCCTATCACGACGCCGAGGTGATCTCCTTTGCATCCCGTTGTCCATCTACATCGATGCCCTTTCTCACGCGGGGAAACACATCGAGATCGCACGCACATGGAACAAACTGAGAGAGAATGGATTCCAGTTCGACGCACACAACTGGAACCATCTGGTCGTTGCGCTTGTTCGTGCCGGTCAACCCGTGCGCGCATTTGAAGTGGTCGAGAAAGTCATTTTGCCCTATCAGCTACAGTCGCATCACATAATTCGAGAGCGAGCGGAGAAGGTAGACTCTCCATTAGTTTTCGATAAGGAAGAGATCCAGAAGGAGATAGAAGAAGAGCCATTTATAGCCAAGATCGAACGCTCGCACTTTAAACGACCTCATCTCCTTGAACGCCTTCGTCGCCGCTTTAGAGGGATCGCATCCAGGGAACCTCCGAATATTGCGCACGAATTGCATCTGATGCAGCAGATTTCTCCGGAATGGAACGTGTGGCGTCCGAACAATGTTACCTTACAAGTGCTTGCGCGAGTATTGGAGCGGCTCGACTCTGGGAGGCTTATTCGTGCTATGGAACCTCCAGCTAGACGACCTGATGAGGAGGATTCCGAAGGAGCGAGTATGGACGAGGTTGTTGCAGAGACGCCTGATAGCCGACCACCATCGACGGAAGAGGTGCAGGAAGCGCGGATGATGCTCAACGAAATTCTGAGCAATTACCCTGAAACAATCAGGAAAATCGACTACTGGGAGGTCGAGTCGGCTAAGCAGGCTTCAAAGCAAGGCAGACGCTTCGTTCGTCAGACAAAGTTCGAGTTGTTAGAGATGGGACGGAGGTAGAATATAATTCCAATAAAGAATAATATTGCTTTCGGTGCATAAACATAACACAACCACTGTTTTGTGTAATCAAACTAATTTCACTCCATTATAAACAAGAAGGCGCCTGGCTTCGTGAACAGGAACGATACAGGAAAGTACGAAAACGAAGACAGACTAGGCATAAAATAAGTAAATAAGCAAATCCTTCGAACCAGGCAGACAAGAAACTGATACACACGGACTCTAGGAGAAGTCGAGGGATACACCAATACTATACAAAAGCATCAAAAATAAACGTCGGAAAATACTGATTCTATTGCCTATCTGAGTCGGTCTCGGAATCTGACGCATCGCGGCGACGTCGGTGACCAGCCTGGTGACGGGAACCGTGGCGGTTACGCTGCAGATGTAAATTAGTGAGAGAAGCTTAACAAAGACCATGAACTTCATTTCAAACTTACCAATGGCAGTTTTTGCCCCTGGTTTCCAAACGCGATGGATAAAGCAGTCGTGTCTAATAATAAGCCAAATGAGCGGGGTTCTTCGACATATGAGAGAAGACAGATATCCCACCTGGAACGCCCGGGAAACGCTTCGCAGAATACACGGTGAAGGCCTCCGTGAAAGTCTGAGCGAGAATAGGCGACACGCCTGTCATTACGCGGTTCGAGCCAGGCTCAGGCGCTGGGTGTCTGATTGAAACAACTTAATCAAGGCAACCTAAAATTGATATTGGAATGATACTCACGCGCCAACATTCATTAGTCGCATTCTCAGCCTGAATGTACCCTCCGTACGGATAGAAAGATCTTGGAACAGGAAGAAGATACCGGGTTTGCGATGTTCATCGTTCAGACGAGCCGCATTAGCAGACAGCGGTCCGACAAGGGTACGAGTGTAGGTGTGTCGCGGAAGAGGGACGCTCGACGCCGAAGGAGTTGAAGGAGACGCGCTAGAATTAGTATTGGCGGAAGATGACTTGTGTCCAGATGGGTTCTGGCTGGAATTACTCGTGGTACCTGTGGATGCAGCCGAAGATGCTGGAGTTTGCGACTGGGGCTGGGGCTGTCCTTGGGGCTGTGCGTGATGAGACGGCGCTGGAGTAGGCGGAGGCAAGGATGCAGGAGGCGGTGGAGGAGCATACGGGTAATGTCCTTGTGGTGGACCATACGGTTGCATGGCATACAACGGTGCTCCGTCAACAGGTGGAGGTCCATATGGAGTTCCGTACGCGGGTGCGGGAGGTGGAGGCGCAGCCGATGGAGCAGCATAAGATCCATCTTCTGTCGATGTTGCAGGGGCAGGAGGGTCAGCGCGACCTGGTTCACTGGGCCAAGGTGCCTGTCCCGGCGTACCCATCCTGCTATGGAACGACTGGATAGGAGGCAAAGGTCCGTAGCCAGGATAGCCCGGGTGTTGGTAAGGCGGGTAATGAGGGTAGCTCCATGCATTATGGTCTGGATAATGCGGATACGGTGGATGGGCGGGGTACGGTGAAGCCGCACTTGAATCGAACACTCCGGGTGGCGGTTGAGCGGGATACCCCGGGTAAGCAGATTGGTATTGAGCATGAGCGTAGGCTGCTGCAGGAGGAGGAAGAGCTTGTAACGAGGGCTGCACAAGAATGGGAATATTGCGATAATCGCACAATTTAATCCAGAGATCAGAATGATAGTATTATTATTAGCTTGAAGAATACAGAAATCGAGATACGGAGGTCGGACTCACTTGAGAAGACTGGTCAGGAGCGGATGGACCCGTGCTAGGACCATTCCCACGTCGACGTGGTTTGCTAACATGTGTAGGAATATAGCGATCCGCCGATGAGGGATGGAGAACGAGATTCATCTCTTGTTTCCCGTCAGCGGACCAGAGATCCACTGTGACAACGAAAAAGGCGACATCTATATCACTTTATTTACGCGTTTGAGAAAATCACGAAAAACAGAGTGAAAACTATCACGTACTCGACATCAACTATACTGTTATCTTCTCGTCGTACAGTCATTTTTGCAACAGCAGCAGGAGCCAGCGGTCTGCGGTCCTGCAAGATGAGAGTGACGGTACTGATATCAAATCAGAAAGTTTCCAGATGAAAGGATGCACAGACTTTATCACCAAACCCGCACATTCGGGCTCTGATTGGGTGCTGGATGACCTCAAGCGAATAATGTCTTGCAACGAGACAAACCAAACTTCAGTCAACGGCGATGACAGAGGAACGACAGCGCATACTTGTCATTGTACCAAGATCCCCAAGTTTCGGATCCTTCTTCGGAGCCAGCGGTAGAGTCCCTGCGGAAAGTTACCGTGGAAGAGGTAGCGCGGCGTGCATTGGTAACTTGAATCATGTCCGAATCGTCGGGATCGTCTTGTCGCTGGACAGCGCAGTGCACAGACGCGAACTTGAAAGTGAAGCAGTTGGACGCCAGGGGTGAAGACGACGCGAGTGACCGCGGGTGGTCTTATGAGGGATCGTTTGGCTGGTGAGAACACAGAGATAGGTATTCACTTGAGAAACGGGTGTGTTGGCCCCCTTCTCACGTTTATGGACTGGGACTGAAGAGGACGGACAAGAAACGGCGGGTAAGGTATCCTCTCCCTTGGCTCGAACCGTACTTATGGTAATAAACAATGATCACCTCGCAGACGGCTTTTAGCAACACGAGGCTTTGGAGACGCGCAAGACAACGATCACCTCGAGAATTGCCGGCGGCGACGACGAGCAGGTAGTGGTTAGAGTGTAAGCTGGACCGTGAACTTGAAGGTACTCACTATTGATTGCCGACCTCGGCCATCATTCCGGAACACAAATTTCTTGTCTTGGTAGTACGTCGTCTTGGTGTTTTTGTGGCCCTCTTCCATCGTCGGGTAAAAGAAAAATGCAAGTTTTCCGTCACCTTGTCACTTCGACCTCATATCTCCAGCCATCAGATACCGCAGAACCCTTCTTACCTCCGAACCAAAGTCATGGATTATTTTCCGTACTTTCGGGTTTTACGGCTGATCATGAGAGCAATTGTTGACGGGTATGAGACTCGCCTTCTTGTCGACCTATCGCATTACCTTCCCGAAGTATTTCTTCCCACTTGAATGAGAAAGCATGCAAGTTATTCCAACTTCATCAATCCTTCAACTTTGTCTTCTGACTTTGCCTGGATGCCTCCGCGAGGACCGACCAATGGAGACTATATGAAACCGCGTTCCTAAGTGTTCTCTTCAGCCATTCGGTCTTGCGACACGTAAGTTGCTCGATGCCTCTCGCAATTACGTTCCAGAATACTTACTATGAATTGTCATGTTGGCCGGCTGCAAGCAATCATGGTCTACCGTTATTGCAATCAGGAGACACAAACCCGGTTCAATGACTGCCATGATAACCTCAGATCCATCTCTATTGTATCCTATCTTCTTGGTTTTTTGACGGCGTAATAACCGGTAGCGAAAGCCCTTTCTTCGGCGCCCAGCTTATCTACATTCACCAGCCTAGAATGCATCCGCTATGTTTACACCATGGTGACATACGGCCTTTGGGTCAGACGGCCTTCTGGTCGTATTCGGAGGTTTTGCGCAATGTTCAAAACCTTCTTCCCCGTGCCTCCGGACCTCACTTCGAGACCGTCCGTTCTTAGATTATTTGCCATTTTGATCAATACTGACTTTTCATTTCCCGGGCTAATATTAATACGGTCTTGTCCAAAAAGTCTTGTACCAGAATCACAAGCTGCATTTGATATTAAATGGTACCTATACCTCAGCTACGTTGGCCGGGAAGTCCGTCTTATCATGGTTTGAGAAGAAATACCCCGAAGATCATTCAAGAATGGTTACTACGTTATACCCCACAATACATTGAATACAGACCACCGGACAAACAAATGAAAGGGAACTTACTTCCGTTCATCTCGGCTCCGCGGTGTACCTTGTGTTGTCCTGATTGATCCGTTGGTTTGGGTCCTGGCTTTCGCGGCATTCTTTCCTGTACAATTTCTCAGCCTGGATTGCCTCTCACATATCCACCAAGCCGTAGTTTATTCAAAACCGGCGCACACGTTCTATCATCATCAAAAATTCTTTCTCTGCAATGTTGGCTACCTGACTTCTATTTTTATGCCTATATGACGGCTTTCCTACTGCGTTCTTATCTAGCTCCATTTCTTCATCTTCAATACAGGCGGATATCGCATCCGTGGCCATCAAGCGGCGTCCTGAGATGATGTCGGCCAATGTTTGGGGATGCAGATGGACATTGTTTGTCACTCCAGAGGAAACGCATCAAATCGAGCGGAGTAATGCCATGGTCTTTCCCACATACTTATTACTTTATCATTGGGGAATCTGCGATTCTGTAGCTGGTTGTTTACTCTCCGTCTTATAAGACAAGGCCTTCCGATGCGGTTGAGCCTCGTCCGTTACGGTGTTCCGTCTGTACATTCATACAGTTGAACTGGATTGAGGTCAGAACGGTGATTTAACGGACACATCGGATTGCGGAGCAGAAGTCCAAAGCCACGTCTCTGATATCGATAGAATGTCGACAGATCAAAACCTGCTGGGAGCAAAGTCTGCCTCGGATACGCTCCGATCGGTATTTGGCTGCGTTCGACGTATCGTTGCTAACACATAGACCTCCTGTGGGGATTGACGTCACCTTTGGATCAGACTTCCTTATCAACGGACCAAGACAAAGTTCTCCAAGTGAATAGCATCCAGAATAGCATTATAACGGCCGCAGCACGATATATCTCGGTCTGCATCTAAGGACTTATAGGTGGTCGGAGTAGCAACTAATTAGACACCGTGCTCGGGGCATTTGTTTAAAAGAAATTAGCTGATTGATGAGTTAGATTACTGTATGAAAAACGCTGTAATCAAAAGCTTGAATAAGACGATACAATTTTATTATTATTTCTGAAACCGCATCTGGCTATGATTAACGTTCTTTCGCTGTCCTGGATCCCTATAATACAAGGACATAGAATACTCCGATGCAATCGAAAGGGACACAAATTTATTAAGAGCGACTAGTGGTCTAATCCATTCCACGTACAGTACACAGTGCACATGATACCGGTAAGTATACTAGGGAAAGCCGTTTCTAATTTCCCTCACCCAGTTTGCAGACATTCTCTAGCGTGTGAAGTGGGGATGAGGCCGAGAAACCGCCAATCCGTCAAGTAGCCATGATATGCCGGCGAACGGGAGAAGGTATACCGGGGAAACCGGGATATCCTTTGTTCTCGTGAAAATGTCAATCTGCGCCGCGCTTTGCTGGGCGGCGCGTTCAGAAGTTCCCGCTTTGCTTCCATGCAATAGGAGAAGTTGGTAGGATCCAAATTGCTTGTATTGTTCAAAGTGGCTCAAGATCCCGGTAGGAGTCATGTAGAAGAGGTCCCATTAGTACCGACAAAGCCTTGTCTCTGAGTACATGACAACTGAATTTTAAGTCAGCGGGAAGACGAGAGAGGCAGACCCCGCAAGCGCAGTAGAGCCCGGGCCAATCTCATAGGCGAGGTTGCCGATCCACATGAGTTCACAAAGAAAACAAAGAGAGTCGCGGAAATCTTCCCAATCTTCAGCATTTCCAAGGCTTTCATTCGTCCAGGCGTTTTCACACGCACGCGAGTTTGGATTGGACGAGACTAACTTGCCGCCTGTTTGCAGCGTCTTGATCGAATGATCGTATCCTATGTCGCCACCATTCCATCTCCGACCGAACTAACTCAAATCTGAGACTGGAAAAAACGACACCGAAAGTCTTGTATAGCAAAACTAGAATGTACTGGTGGAAACGGCGTTGGTCTACGGAGCAAAAGACACGTACTTAGGTCTGTTCTGAATTATAACAATATCATCGTTTCGGACTGCAGTGCATGAGCCGCGGAACCTTAGATTTCGGGCGCCGCATCACAGTACTCGTGGCGAGTCTTCGATGCACCTCTGGCGTCACTCCAAAACGATTAGTCTCCCATTAGCTAGGCCGCTGACTTCTAGTCAAGCCGGGGCGAGGTCAGACAGCATCTGGTCATGGAGTTACTAAGAGATGTTCGGGATGGGATACTGTTGACCAATTGTGCAGCCACTGACGCAAACTGAGTTGAGCTCGTCGGCACTCCTTAAGAGTTTATCACTGCGGAAGTACATTGTTATATCAGCAGTCCAGACATTACACAATATCTTAGCAAGTATACGGAATTGGGGGTGCAAGAGAATGAATCGGATGAGAATACAGCAGAAAACTTAATAACAAAATGACACGCCGGCTCCGCAATTAAATTCATTCGCTAAGGGCAATGTCTCCTTAAAGCGGGAGACGAGAGGTATTCCTGTGCTTCTCTTCCCGTACTCACACCAGTCCAGTGTGCCGGATTCACAAGTGAGAACGCAGTAGCTAAAGCTAATGCCAATGTGAGGTTAAGAAAATAGAGAAGCTTCCCACTCAGGGCCCGTGCTTCGCTTCTGGGAGAATTTGCCTTTGCCTCTTTATCCCGGATCGACAGCAACTATCAAGAGTCTGAGCTACATCCTCTGCAACCTAGCGTCGGGAACTCTAATGAGCTACATCACAAACAAAGTCCTAAAGCAACAGACGTACCGCAATGGGTGCACTGAACAATCGTCCCTTGCTTCACCTGTGCCTTTGGAACACGACAGATGCACGCAGAGCCTTCGTAGTTCATGTCCTTCAAAACATCACAATAAATCATGTAATCACAACATCATAACCATGACTGAGATGCGTACCCGAGTCTGGATGCAACGAACGCAGCACAACTTTTCGTATCCTGGTTTCTTCCATTTAGCAATCAAGCTAGCCAAAGAAGTTACGGAGACAATCAGACGTCGATGAAGAGACAAAGAGAATGAGCCAATTACTTACTTCGCATCCGCATAGCCCTGTTGCAGAAGCCAGTCGTACAACGCCCTACTGATTGCTTGACGTTTGTAGTAGAGTTCGTAGATGTAACGCGAACGGGCATGATTAAGCTGAAAGATGGGCCAGAGCGATTCGGTTTTACGTTTGCCCTCGTGCGACTCATTCTCAGCATCACGCATCTTCTTTGCGTAGTCATCGAGGACCTGAAACAATCGGAAGGCAATGGGAAGTTAGACGCAGTGTACTTGTTTACCCCGAGCCAGATACATGACCTCTCGTAGTAGTGATCATCGTACCGAGGCGCAAGGAAACGGAATGAGACGTTGGCGTACATACCCCTTCAATGTCCTCGAAGCCTTCCGGGGGCTTCTTCGTCCTGGAAGTCCTGATCTTGGGCATTGCTGGATGAGACACTCGCTCTCTATTCGACTCGTGCGCTATCAACGGCAGTCGGTGTGCTCGGCCGGCGATTCGGTGGAGAACGAGTTCGTCACTCACGCTATGGCCTTGAAGGCACTGTGAGACGAGTCACGCCTCATGTCACTTGTATTGCCACAGGGTTGCCTTGAATCTTGTGCCCAAACAAACTCTAACTAACTTACTTCTTCAATCGTATGTACGGACGTTTCTTAACTTTCCTGCACCGCACTTCGTCCAGCTTCGATGTCATGGACTATCGTAACTGCAGTGCCGTCTTTGCTCAGCTTCCTTTTCGAATCACTAAGCTTTTCGTATGCGTTGGAAAATCCTTGTAGTCTTGAGTAACAGTCGTGATGCATTGTTCTATCACCTTGTTGAGCACTGATCAAGCCATGCTCCATCAAGCGCTCCGACACTCAACTGCATGTGTTTGATCGTTTGCGCCTGAGATTGGTGGCGGTTACTGCGAGCCACCGAGTTCATCTGTCGGTGTGCGGACAATTCCGTCTCAGAAGAACTTGCCTCTTCAATGCCCAACTAGGAATCCTTGGTATCCTCATGCTTTTCGCGTTTTTCATCCTCGATCGTATCAGACTATACTGGAGCTGTGTAACTTCCGGCTGAGAGCTGATCATCCTGTGCCTTTCTGTGCCAGCAAAGGCCTGAGCACTCTTCTGATTTACCCTCTTTGGTGATTACGTACGTCGGTGACCATCAATCTGCCTTTATTCGTATTTACGCTATGGCCATAATATGCTGCCCCCAGCAGGTTTTTTCACTGCAATCGTTCTCCACCCTCAACACGCGCATCATCTACGAATTTTCTGGACTGTGTTTGCTAGTGCAGTTGAGTGACCGTACGTCGGTAACTGAACGACTTGCATCGCATCCGAATGCGCCTCCCCTCTCTAATCGGCGTAGATAAAAAGAGCCATGTCGCTCCAGTCTATACCCATCAATCAGCCATTGCAGACCTCTAAGCGGTCGCACTTCAGCAGACCTTTAAAAAGTCCTCATTTACATTCTCTCTCGGATCGTTTCATCTTCCCCGAGCTCCTCTTCATTCTTCCATCACACGAGAAGCTCTCCGTTTATCCGAATGCCTCGAAAAAGCAATCAGACTCAATACGACGACATGGTCAGTCCTTCTTAGGCGCCCTCTTATTAGTCTTTTAAGGTTGATGCGGTTCGTTCGCCGATATGCAGATGTCGGTATTTAGCTGGGATGGCGACAGACGCTCTAGTCATCGTGGAGACACAAATCCCCCCGCCCAAGCTGCAGTCCCTCGCTCTCGTACACCTCACCCAACGCAGGTCCCTGCTATTGCACCGACTACATACGGCTACCCGGTCCAGCCGCAGGTTCCTGCGTCTTCTGGTGGTGCCGTCTCTCCTCAAGGCTGGGATGAATTGTACGGTAGCACTTACACTGGCACAAGTGTCCAGGGCACCACCTATGGCACCGGCGTCTACGAAGATATCCCACCGTATGGACAGACCAGTGCTATTATGAATCCTGCTACGAGTTCACAGACGTCGTACAATACACCGAGCCAGTGGATAGTGCAATTCAACTACGATGGCAGTCGCGAACCGAGGCAGGTTGCAGTTCAGATACAGAGGCACCAGGTCCCCGAGCTCCAGTGTCGATGCGGTATACATATCCGTATAGTCCACTTGCCGACTCTCGTAAACTGGACACCACCCTTCGGAGTCTTGTGGAACTTCAAGCTAAACGATAACAATGGCTGGTTAGAAGGGAACAACACCAATGCCTGTATCTCCGCAACAAGATGCCCGCGGTGCAAAGCGTACATAACGCTCCATGGTCCTGCCACCGGCGGTACAGCTTGAAACGTCTGGCCAACGTTAACGGCTCTGATTAATTTTAAAAGTAAATTTTGTACGCAATCATTCGGTCTTCTCTGGTCCATTCGTCTTCGTTCTCGTTTTCCCTATTTATTCGATCCCAGTGATCATTTCGAGCTTCCCTCGTCATCACAGCTTTCGTTGTTTGCTTTGCTCAGTTCTGCATTCGCCTTGCTTCGTTATTGTACCTGTAGCTTTCCGGCATCATTATCCCTGAGACCTGCTCACGATACCCGTAAATTTCTCGCATTTCGTACCGCCGACATGCATATATGTTTATAGTAAATTTTATCCTTGTAGAGTCGTCAGGAATAGATGATCATTCTTTGGGGTTGAAATCATATATTCTGGTTGTGCTTGGTTGCTTAGTCATCATTGAGAGAGATCGTCGAGTTGCCCTAACTTGGACTTGGCCTCTAACTACACCTTAAACAGAACAATCCAAGCCATACACGATGCCGCTTCCATGGGAGGCCACGATCCCCTTCGGTGAGCAGATATATAGGAAAATGAATAATACATAAATAATGTTGTCCTATCATCCAGCTCTTTTGACCGTGATGTTCGGCGCAGCGGGCACCCTGTTCAACGTATCGCAGCGTGCGCAGAACCTTGGAAAGGTACGCAAAACCTCACAAGCACCGCCATGCATGTCGTTTGGTGCATGTTGAATACTTATATTCCTCTTGGCTTTCAGCCCCCGAGATATCATATCGACGACTGGGATGAGATGATGATGGAGCGGGATAAGCGCTTGACGGGACATAGACGGGGGCAACGGGTGCGTATAATGACGAACACTTTCGTATTATTTTCTTATTCGAACACTAAGTCTGACTTCTGGTTTGATAGACGGATTCTGTAGCCCCAGAAAGATTCTCAACGAACAGCGTTTGGTACACAGACAAGACGCAGTGACACCATAACTCGTCATAGAATTGAGAATTCATTCATTTACTTGTTCCTTGTCGTATTATCAGCGTGTTTCGGGGCATTCACCCTGCATCTGTCCGAGAGCCACTTCTAAGAGCGCATCTAAGAGCGCGACTTAGAGCGCGCTCCACACTCGTTGCTATGCCCAGAATACAAGAGTTGCTCTTCGTATCTATCATGTATGGCACGGTCACGAGCTCGTCTCCTCCCGAATCCAATTCCAGATCTCTTTTATCCGTAAGGGTCTATCACCGTCATCATCATTCCATTTCCATTCGTTTTCACCATCCCAATCAATTTCCTCGAAACCCTTGATGAATCCGTATCGCATGTCGATCATCCTCTGGTTGATTCTTGAGAGTGTTTCAGAGTGCACGCCGGGACAGTCGACTTTGCATGAGAGGATGACTCCGTGTTTTGATGTTATCTCCGCTTTCTGTGATGGTTTTTTAGTTTGGTCGTTTGCAAACGTTAGGGTCTTGTAATGATGCTTTATGATTTGGTGGACGAGGACTTACAGCTAAGCCAAAGTCGAATAATCTGGATACGCTGTATGTGAATTCGGGAGTTTGTCCATATTGCCAATCCCAACTCTGTTTTAAAGTTAGCGAGGGAATGCACGACCCTCGATGCGAGAAGTGTACCTTCAGTTCTTCCATTCCTTTGCGTATTTCTGGAGCATTCAGTATATTCCCAGTTTCTTCAACATGATGTGGCTGTAGGGGAAGGTCAGAGAAACGTGGCTAGAAAAGCGAAACGAACCTTTTCATCGATGCCGTAGGCTTCCTGAAACGCTTGGATAGAGGCCTCAACGAACCCTTCATGCGTGATCGCAGGATTGAAACGCTGCAAATTCTGCACTGGTGAGCGCACAGAAGCTACGCCTTTGGTAACCATTGTTTCCTGATGGGAAAACAGCAGCGTGAAAGCCACGTCAGTCAAATTCAAAATCATTCGTAATCGTCAACTCCACCAAGGAAGATATCAAAACAGCAACAACATCAACAACATCAACAAGAAGAACAGGATCATCTGTCGACATAAGCGAAATCATAGAAATCGAAACCAATTGCAAAAGAGATCATAGTGATGTTGTTCTTTAAGCGCTTAACTTACTTTCGTGATGTGCAGCAGATCGCCCAGGGTATCGAGTTTCGTGGAGATGAGCATTGTACCATGATGGTACGCTCGTTTACTTGCAATTTTATATGCAGAGCCTGAAATGTATATAGTGAAGCGCCAGCGCTCTCAATCTCTTAGAGATGAAACGAAATCGAAATGCAGCTTATCTTAAATCTGTCGACACATATGTCGTTTCTATCATTCACATAGGCGTTAGCACCTAGGGAACGAACACCGCGCACGACTATCTTCGCTGTTTCGTTCCGATCGAAGCCAGTGCGCGGGAGGTGCAGCGAATAATTTGTATTCCCAAGATCCTAACGGAACATCGCAGACAAATATCATATAAATAATAGCGGATCAACATACGAAAACCAACGAAGAGAATATAGTATTCGCGCGTACGTGGTAAACGGTCCCACCGCCACTTCGTCTTCGCAGGAAGGGCACACGTCGCAGAGCCGCGAGTTGCAAGTTCACCTCCTTCCATGGATTCTGGTTACGTCCTATGACGACGCACGGCTCATCACGGTATAGCAGTAACAGAGGTTCGTCATGATCCTTGTTTCTAAATAGCCTGAAGTCGATTGTGAAACCGTTACGCGTCCTTCTTCAGCCACGTCAAATCAAGGTAAAGGCGGTAATGGACACGCACCAGTCTTCGAGCGTGAGATTGAAGTACGGATTGTTCGAGTTGGAGACATATATTGAGTGCTCAGCAGTGAGACCTTGGATGCTAGTCGAGCTTAGGCGTCGTAAGTAATAAGAACAGCGCTGGTGTGAGAGAGGATGGTGGTAGAGTCTGAAGTTCATTTGGACGAGTCGCGTGCCGCTTCCACATTTCTTTCCAGCTCGAGCTTGGATGGATCAACATATGTTCATACAACGAAATAATTCAAGAACAGGTCTTCTCGTACTTGTTTGAAAGCGAGACGCAGCACAGACATAACTAGAAGCGTTGGCAGAATGCGATTTATTTCCGCATTGGCTAAATCTATTTCTGAATAGGTTTAAATACCGGGTTCTCTACTAAGTGTATAGGAGTTTTCCCTTTCGGTGTTCCAGGTATTTCTTTTATTAAGCCCTGTATGCCATAAGGGAATGAGAAACAAAATACACGGATCAAGTTCAGGGAGAGGGTAAAGAAATGGTCAGACTGAAGGACATGAACGTAAAGCACAACCAATACGCACCAGCTTGTCAAACATGCATTTGTTAAGTGTCCGTTCAGGTTTCCGACAAGCATAGTACTCCTATGTCAGAGGTGCAGACGTGAATTCAGGTCAAGTAGTGAAAGAAAGGATAGACTGTACGAACCTGGTTGTTCTTTTCCAAGCATCCCCAATGAGCATCCCACTCTTTGAGGCAGTTTTCCCGCATTTTTGTTATTCTAGGGTTCATATACGAGGATAAAGTAGAGCAGTGGAAATCAGTCCCTAGTAATAAAGGCGAATTGATATGAGGCATCCTCACAGGTCAGTAGCACAGCGCGTTACACGTCGACCTTCCTTCAAACAGTGTGCAGGATCTCTGTTCTCCGCCTTACAGAGCATGAAATCCTCTAGTATCACACAAATGTAAATAATCAGTTGTATTAGTCGCCATGTTACTCACCGTTATATTCCTTGCAATACGCCCCAATGAAGAATGCTGCACTCTTCAACGGTGCACTGGTCGTCCCGAGCTCATTGACTTTGGGGACGTCCGCAGGCATCGGAGTCGGGTCAGCATACGGCTTCGACGACGACGACGCATCTTGCATAGGGCTCGCCATCGTGCAGACCTGCCCTAATAGACGTCAAGACGATAGGTATGGATAGGATATAAGTTGGATGGCAATTAGATAATCCAACGATATTGAGAGGCTGGCTAGAATAGGCATTTCATTCCCATCTCATCGCGATCAAATCAATCAGGACGTGGACGCGACTTCAAACGCGATCAATGGCGTCGTCGCGCTTTGGCTCTATTCTTCAGTCAAGATAAGATGGTAGGTACATCGTATAGCTTAACTGCTCGAGAACGCGCTCAAGACAAAAGAATAGCCTCCGAAGGCCAGCTACAAAGCATTTCCGATCCTCATTAGATCCCACAAGCTTACAATAATCCTCGACGCGCCGCCAGACAAAAAGACGGTCGCACAGCTCAAGGAAGAAGTCCTTTCCGCACTCAAATCTAATGTCGTAAACCGTGAAGACGAACCGGATATACCAGAGGTCGAGAGTGTAGATGATTTTGAAATTTGCCGTGAGTTGAAGACGAGGCAAGATAGGGTCTTAGTGCCGACTGGCAAGTTCGAGGCTCTGGACGAGTCGGCACAAGTCTCGAAGCAGGCCACACCGTACGAGTCTTTATTTCTCAGGTTTAAAATGAAAGGTGAGAGTATCTCAGCACTATTTGATGGATATATTTCTGAGTGATGGACTGTAGGTGTACGACAAAAGCCCGAATATACGCTTCCTCCTATTAACGATGACGAAGAGCCTGAACCTGAACCTAGTCCTAGCAAAGGCAAACGGAAGGCCACCGACTGAACCTCACGAAGACTTACTTACTCGAAGACTGTGCCCACACCATCGTAATCACAAAAGGGCACATTATGCCGGAGCTTCCTGCCTTTCGCTCCTCACAACGTTTGCTTGGAACGACTCTGTTTCGAATCGTGTCCACAGAGGTTACGGTGATCGGTTTCACTTCCCAGAAAAATATGTCGCAGACCATCGAGTTACAAGGGCGAATAAATTAGAAACGATGAACAGCGATGCGTATGATATACCGTGTCAAGACTACTTTTTCCATGTTCTGGGTGTAGTTGGTAACAGAGCGGCAGCGACACGTCGACCTTCCTCTGATAATAGATTATATGTTGTACATGCATTCCACTAGCAAAGAGCCCAGACGTAGTCAAAAAGAGAAGTTAGACAAAGTGTAAAAACGTACTGTATCCATGACGTCAAGCTGGATTCCGATGCTGTTCAAGTACATTCGTATTGAAGGAGGCGGGTGAGACACGTTCTTCCCAGTCCCTAAGATCAAAATTTCTAGCAGAGAAGATGCTTTAGCCATCCTCTTACATAAAATGTAGGGCCCGCAATACACGCCTGGTTTAGGTATGGCAGCCTCAAACACCTCGAACTGTTCTTTCGTCCACCCATCCCAGAGATTAATCGGCACGTTCCATAAAAACACATCTCCATCCAGGAAGATACTTGCAGATGGCAGTATAAGTCCGTCTTCGAGCTCAATCCCTCCAGCGGTGATTTTGCGTACTTGGACAGGCGGTGCGGGACCGTCCCCAAGAATGTTGTGGAGTTTTGTTGGCTCACCGTTGGATAATCGTGATTGTGTTGTGCTGAATGTCCGCAAGAGAAGCGCAGAGCGACGCAATGGTAAAAATGAAGAACGAAGGATTTGTCGTGATGCGAGTCGGTACATAGTGCTCGTCGACGTTACCTGTGAGATGTAGTATTGAGAGTGATCGACGTCACTGTCCACACCATTTTCAGATTCCGACCAAACTCCGCAGCGCGTCACGACGCGTCTCCAGCGTGCTCATCAGATGCGGACAACACCATTCGAGCCAGGAAACTCAAAAAAAAAAACCCCCCAACAGCAACCATTTACACTTAAAGCAGTCATAACAATCGCGAACTATAACCTCAAGCCGCGTTTGGGTTGAAAATGGGTACAGTACGAAAAAAAACCCTTTGAACGTCTCTATCCCCATGTCTTAACTGGGAATGAATCAGGCTTACTACTAGATGATACTTCGATAGTATGCTTGCACACTAGTACTTGCGAGCTTTGGGAATCATTCCGTCCCGTGAATCAACCGACAGGGTTTCAGTCTCCGAAAACTTGACTGTGGTGCCCTTCGAATTTGCCCTTCGAAGACATGTATTCATTAATGCAACGGTGGGGGTGGGAGTACCATTTTTTCTGGAGGAGACTAATAGGATAGGTGAGCTGATTATGTAATGATTGTTGATCACGTCACTGATTCGCATGATCGATGTCGACTTTTGCCCTTCAATAATTAGTAGTATGTGACTCACTCCGTTCCTGGCAGTACAAGTCTTGTTGCGATATAGAAATGTCCACTCTTGCACAATCTGGACCGACGCAAGCACCACTACAGCACGAAGTCATCAAGATTCCAGACGTAGGCGAATCTGATCGTGACGAGCCAAAACTACAATGTTTCGACGTGCGTAGAGCTGTCTTTACGTACGAGCAAGGTTTTCCACTCGAGATCGAAATTGATGAGTGAGCAGGTTCCATTGTTCTCATGGCTTTTCTTACTAGCCAGCCATTCGTCCAATTTGGTCCTTGCAGACGTCCATCGTTCGTTCTATGATTTTTATTGGTCTAACCTATTATATTGTGATTCGTATTCGTCCTATCTCCTCCTAATGTATCATCGTCCATTACTCTTCGATTGAAGCGATAACAAGAAAAGCTTACTCAACTTCTCTCAGAGCCGACGAATCCGCGACGCACTTCCTTCTGAGGCTTGTCCCTTCTTTGAAGCCCATTGGCACGATACGCGCAACAAGGGTCGATGATGCCTCCTACAAAATGGGCCGCCTGGCCGTTCTGAAAGACTATCGCAAACATAGCTTTGGCCGTGCTCTTCTCCTGAAGTTTCACGATTGGGCAATCAGCGATGCGAGACGTCACGGTGCAGAACCTGGTTCCTTTGTGAAATGTATTTCACATTCCCAAATACCCGCCAAGTCATTCTATGCGAAGTAGGTCGCCGCCATCCTATTCAATCTTTCCTCTATCTTCTATTTGCTTAGGCTTGTCACCTCTTCGAATTATTTACACACATGAATGCGCGGTGCGAGAGAGTCGCCGCAAGACTCATCTGCTGCGCAATAACGATAAGTGCATATGCCGTGTTCCCTTGGCTAGCATTTTTTAGCGACATCCATATAGTCTCTACGCCTTCTTAGAACAGATCCAATGTTATCTTTTCCTTTTCAGAATGCTTCCTTCCCGCCGTCGTTTCCACAGTCATCACCGTCAATTGCGGACAAAGACAGCTGCGGTTGCCATTCTGATTGAGAATTCTCGTCTTGACGATTCAATTATTTTACCTTCACCTGCAACTTGAGATACGACTCGATTCACCCTATGGGTCTTGCATGATGGCTGATTCTTCTCCCTTTCCTTGCAGGTTTGGATACAAGTCGGAAGTACGTCTCGATCGCCGTATTGCTAATCTTGATCCGCATTATCTCATCGTTCACTCAAATCTTGATTATTTTTGTACTTTGCCACTCGCTGATGGACGCTTGACAGGGAGATGAGTTTGATGAGGACGGCGCGCCGCACCAGAAGATGGTCGCATCATTGCAGATACAGTTTGACCCGGACTCTTAGATGTGGATAGAATTGCATCCTTTCGCAATATACACAATTCTTTGTGCATCTTGTGTCATAGATTGAGGATGCGACGCCGTTCGGTGGAGTACTTCTCGCAAGAATATTTTAAGTTGACAGGCTAACATGATCACCTGTCTGAAACAATGTTTGTCGCGGTTGGGCTTGCAAGAAAGATTAAAGCTGAAGCTGAGAAGGTTTTATGCGCGACGTCACGCACGCGTTCCGTCACACCACGTGTTTCCACTGATCGTTCTCTGTTCTGTATACTATACGACGTTCAAGCTATTACCATTGCCACTAGTACGTACTAGCCATCTCTTTACTTGACTTTACGCACTCTTTCTATTCAGATTCGGTACATGTTGCAAACAGTCAGGATCAGCTCCTGATGGTGAAGTCGATGGTGCTCAATCTCGACGGAAATGGGGCATCTACAAGCTGTTCTCTAACCCCCATCATTATCACCTAAGACTGCAATAAGTCTTGGAAAGCAAATTGCATCGAATTTGCGACTTCGCCTCGGATCTTCCGTGATAACTGGAGCTTGCGTGCGTGCTTATTGCGCAAACAATCTAGTATGGTGTTTTCTCGGATCCCTGGATTTCAGAAGTCGAAGTCGGGGCGGCACGTCGCGGTGTATTCTACCATATTCATCTCTTTCGTTGATGTTTATTCGTTGGCGTTAGGAAGGGAAGATGAAGACGGTGATAAGAATCCTGCCTCATTAATATCTTATTGTGAGTCGACGGCCGCTGTATAGAAACGTCATCGCTGAGATTGAATTTACTCTGGACGACGATGATCTGCGTTGATGGACGTAACTTTCCACCGTTACCGTCACTAACTCAATTTCTCGACGCTCATCAGTACCTGCGGCTTCTCGATTATACGGCCCTTCCTCGCATTCAACTCCACATAATCGCCGAATAACTCAGCTGCCACCACAAGATGTCCTCACTGGCGGATACCGTGCATTCCAGGTACCTCTGCCGCGTGGAATCACGAAGATGCATGACATAGGGGTAATTCGACTGCGACGAGCTCACAAAGCCGTGTTATGTCCTTGGCATGGACGTTCCTGCATATGAACAATGCTGTTCATTTCAATCCGAGACTGCACATCATTCGCCCTGGACATTGACTTTGCTTCCCTGTAAGTTTAGTCCTCGGAGCGGCACTTAGAGGTTTCAGTATTGTCCGAAGCTCGTCGCTATACATTCATGGCTATTTAGCTAGCTTATGAATTGAACTCAGCCACAAATCATAATATCTCGTGTTTTGATGCGGCGCCATTTCTTCGAGTCCTTTTGTGTGTTTTCCGACCCGAAACAGCGTACCCTTGCAAACTCGCTGACTGAGCGTCGCACCTACCTCCGACGAAAATGTGACCACTATGCCATCCGCTTTATTCATTCTGTCGGCGAGATAAGCCGCGGTGACAGGTTCTTTGTGCTTAGAAAGTAAGTATCACAGACCTACTTTGGCCTTACTTATGGTATTACTCCTGATTAGACATCTGCCGGTACAAATCATCACCAAGCAATCGCCTAGGTCTTTCATATGATATAACTCATATTCCTGCCAAGACGTTTGATTCAAAGTATGTCCTCATATCCCCTATATGCCTCTATCTAATCTTCGTCTTCCATTCGTTTCATTTCGCCTCGACTCGGCCAAAATCGGTTTTGGAAAGGAGTACTAGTTGTCGTAAAGGCAGTTGCTGCGGAACTCCTTGTAATCAAACCTTCCAATCCGCGATGCGGTGTAGTGGGTTGATTGTTCCGCGGGACTTACGTGTCCTCTCCGCCTTCTTTTTTCCACATTTCCCATATCCTGCCATTGCGTGCCTGTTTGAGAAATCCGACTTCCGAACGTCGTCTCCACAGCTCCATCTCCGCCACTGACGGCGGCCGGATTGTGGCCAGAACTTTTTTCTCTCCAGAGGATGAAGATGCTTCCTTCTGGTATAGTCCGCAGATAACACTTCGTTATGGCCTGATTCGAATTGCAGGTGGGTACATTAAGTCTTCGGCCCCCCTGCTTTAGGAAGGTGGATTTGAACACTTCATATTGGTATTATAAGCGTCGAATAGCACGTCGCCAACTTGCTCATATTGGCAAAGATGAGGAATCACCTCATTTCACAATTTGTTTCCCGAGAAAGCATGCAAATCACCTTCCATAAACAGGGGGCCCGAAGACTTAATGTACCTACCTGTTTGCCACAATTCGCTTCTCTCAAACCTTTTGGTAAACAGTAACCGTAATTTGATTCTTTTCTTCTTCACTAGCAAGCCTGTGCAGGAATCTGACGTATGTCTCTGAGACTCGTCGGCTTTGTTCCTGACCTGGAGAATCCAGTGGTCCATATACATATCTGCATCTCGACAATCGCTTGCCCGCACCATTTTGCCGCGGTAGCAGCCATGTAGATAGCCAACAGACCGATGAATCCGACGAGGATGAAGCGCCGCACTAGAAGATGCTTACTGATGCCGCCTCGAGTCGGATTCCCAGAACTGAATAAGAGAAGCCACCGGAAGTGATGACGTATCGTGCATTCTATTCAATGGAGTGGTCGATAAAATTGTGACTTCCGCAATATAAACTAACTTTGCATCAGCAAATACTGCTATTGCAATCTTCCCGGTAATCGATTCAATTCGAATGAGATTGCTTCCAGCCTTTTCGGATACCATGTATAAATATGAAATTTATGTACATATGAAAGACAAATCGTATAAACAAATGTTCTAAATGTCCATCTGCGAATGCGTATTGAGCGGGGAGTCGAGTGTCTATTCGGGGTATACACAACGATACGGCACGTATTTGGTGCAACGATAACTGAGCAAAGAGGACGAAAAGAAAGGGAAACACCTATGAATACAGATGTGGGCATACGTATACACTAGTTGGACATCTCAAGACCAGACAGAAAACCTAAAGACGAAAGGAGGAAAGGCAAGGTAATAATAGACAAAAGTTCATCGAGATCTCGCAAGTAGACCAATCACAACTGCTTGACAGAAAGAAGGGGAAGGAAGCAGCAAAGCATGAACGTGCGGATCGCGTTGTCTCCCATCGAGATAAAGGTATAGTTCGATCCCCTATCCCCTGCCTGCATGCGGCAAGCGTCGAGCGACCGGAAGGGAGAAAAAAGTAGTATAATTCCCAGAGACCGGCTCAAAATGACAAGACGAAATCAGATAAACATGAAGATCGAAGCCGGTCGGGGATAAGACATCAAGACAAAAATCATCAAGGATCATCACGAGAACAAAGAGGAAAAGCAAAATCGAATAAAGTGAAAGAAAAAAGTTAAAAAAGTTCATAAACCACCAGCGAAGTGCTGAATAAGCGGGTTCTAACAGAGATGTGACCTCTCCTATCCCAACATAGAAAAAAAAGGAAGCACCAAGAAAACAAAGAAAGCCAAAAGAAGTCTGTCGGCTGACCGATGGGTAAAATGACGAGGCTCGGTAGAGTCCTTGTGTATCCGTGTATTTGTGTATGAGCGGAAGTCAAGAAAGGGGTGAGCCGGGAAGAGGGAAGAGAAGCAGGCGAGGAATAATTTTGCCACGCGATACCGACCAAAGGCATGTAAAGTTTCAATTTGAGAAACTAAAGAAGGGAAGAGAAGCTGTTTGAGCGCGATAGCAGCAGTCTCCGTCTAGACGGTATTCGCACTATCGACTCGGCACTGATATCGGCATCTATCCTCTTTGGAGTGGGCAGTGAGGGAAGATGTCTATTCCAGTCGCGCCATCCAGTTAACGGAAGGAAGGCGAACCAAATCCAGAGAAGAACGGAAAAGGCCGATTGAGAGGTTGGAAGCCGAACATAATAATCCGCCGGGTAAAGGACTGGGGACCAAGGCTGTAGGCGAGAGGCAAGAAAGCACGCAAACCGGATCGTAGGGCATAGGGCATAGGGCATAGGGCATACGAGTATCGGCGGAGCGACGGCGAGTAGAGGACTTAGGGGCGATGCTCGGGGGTCGAGTGGGAGCGGAAGATGGAAAGTGCGAAACGACGACAAAGGCAGGAAGGGACCAGAGAATACTCGCCCTCCTGATTCAAGTCCCGGCTTACACCGAATTTCAACACCGAACGTGAACATGAGTGAGACAAAAGATAACATAGCCCGGGACTCGCTATCAGCGACTCGGTTGTTCGCAAAGTTCACGTACGTCTCTTTCGGCGCGACGCGGCACGTTCGTCATCCGTCGTACATCCCTCGCTGTCCATACCCATCTCGGGTTCACTGTCAGAGCTCATTCCCGTATCGTGAGCCGGCGTTCCGATGACGAAGGTCGTCGAAGGGAACATCGAGGAAGAACCTGACGCCGATGGGGAAGAGTCGTCCGTGTTGAAGCTAATCGTCGTCTCAAAGCCTACAGTTCCCTCTTCGTAGAGACGACGTGCAGCTTCATAAGCTAGCTTCTCCTTCTCCGCCTGAGCTAGGAAAGGCTATAATGAAATGGTCAGAAAAGTTGAACACGATAGAATAAAATCTCGAAAAAATCAATACAATAAACAATAAAAAGTATTCAATAAGATAGGGGCTCTTTGGCTTCCTCGGGATCACGAGAACACTAAGAGGGGTCCGAGAGAGAACAGAAGACAGGACTCAGAAGCAAATGAAGGGAGTGAGAACAGGTGAACAGTTACGCCACGAAATGAAAATGAAGAAGAGGGGAAGGGTGGTGAAGTATGACCGGACTGCGAAGTCGAGCGAAACCATAATAAGACAGCGAAGTTCGCGCAGCACGGTGGGATGGAGTGATTGGATGATTAGGCGCCAGCACAGCGGAATAAAGCTCGGTGCACAGCGTCGACACAGCGTCAACAGAGTCGGAGACTGAAAACAATCGGATGGAGGGGTTCCAGAGGGGCAGAGCAAAGGAATCAAAGAAGGAAGACCCCACCACCCATCGCAGAGGTGACAATGAACAATGCGTCCCAATGCGTCCCACTCGCAAAAGATATCCAAGCCGAGATTCAGGGATCAAGATGCCGGGGGCCCGCAGCAGCACCAAGCACCTAAGTTCCCAATCTGGCATGGCTACAAACAAACAAACACAGTCCGAAGCACACACGGCGAAGCCCGCCCAATAAGGGAAAGCGTCGAGTGGTCATACCAGAAATAGAGAGGCCAAAGGCGATAGAATATCGCCAATCGCGGATGCTGCTCGGACTGGCAAAGCGAAAGAGAAAAGAGGAAAACAAGATGCGAAGAGCAAGCGAAGAGTGGAAGAAAGGGGAAACGATATCAAAGAACGAAAGAAAAAATCGCGGAACAAATTCAGTAAGAAACTTGAAGCTCACCTTACGCTCTTCGTCGGTCATCTCGCGCCACGTCTGAGCAGCAAGAACACTCTGTGCCGTAGTCTCTCTTTCATCGCCGAATACCCTTCTGACGCGTTCCGGGTCCGCACGAATGTGCTGTAAGAACATGAAATATGCCGACAAAGGCTTCTTTGGCGCGTTCGGGTCCTTGATATTCCCCTTGCGTGATTTTCCGGCGCGTCGTTGAGCCGCCCGGAAAACGTTCTCGCGCTTAATGTCTTCCGGCGTCAGTGTACGCTGCCAGGCAGACAACTCGCGGCCACGAGCTTCTTTCAGTGCCTGTGAGCGGCGCTTGAATGGCTACAGAGTTAAGAAGACGGATGAGGGTTGAGTGTTGCGTGTGACACGACAGTGAGAGAGACGAACGTACCTCCTTTTCCTCGGGAGTCAACTGTGCATACTCAGCACCAGCTTCTTTGGCAGCTTGCGCGACGTTCAGCTTACGATCCCCATTGTTCATCTGGTGCCTTTGGATCCAGTCCGTGAAGTATAACTGCCACGTTGATGGCGCAAGCTTCGGTGGCCGAAGTTCGGAACGCTGTGGCATATCCTCCCTGCTAGACCTTGAAGGAGAGGGAGGGTCCAAGGAGAGCTCCCGAGAATTCTCACGCCCAGGAGAAAGGGCGGATGGACGCAAGTTCGGCGAAGGCGTCTGTGCTTTGGAAGTGCGTTTCTTGCGTCTCACTGTTGCATCAGGATCTCTTTCACTCAGGTCGATGCCGAGGCTCGACGAAGACGAAGACGAATGAAGCCTAGGGAAAGCGACGCGGACCGTTGCCATATTGTCTTCATTGCGCTGCGAATTTACATTGATATTCGTGTCTTTATCGGCGTACATCCCTGCGCCAGTCGGTAGTCCTAGACTTGCGTTCCACAGTTTCTCTTCTTCCGCTTTCAGCTGCGGCTTATCTCGACCTGAGCCTTCTAGCTGGGGACGCTGATAGGGGACTTGGCCTTGCGCAAAACCTGCCGAGGCGCGAGTAGAGAACGCGCGCTGAGAGTCACGCCATCCTGAACCGAGACGCTGACTGACGGAGCGCATGCGTGCGCGGATGCCACCACCGTTCCCGTTTCCCGCTTTATTTCCATTTCCAGAGGCAGTGGAACGCGGAGACGCTTCAGCACCCACATTGAAGGTGTTGCCAAAAGTTGTTTCTGAGAACGAGGACGATTCCATAGAGGTCATGAATGCGAAGCCGCTATTAGGCTGAGCAGGAGCACTTGAGGGCTGGAACATCTGCGTAAGTGAGTGACCGTACGGATGGAAGTCTGTAGTCATGCCCCCATTGTTGTTCGCTCCAGAAGCGATTGGAATAGGTATGGCAGCAGAAGCAGACTGCGGAGGAACAAACTCGAATGCCTGACCATGCGTTTTGCGACCAAATACAGACGTCTCGCTGACGCTACGACCATGTTCACCAAGCAAGCCTGATGACGTAGAAGTGCCCATGGGATCAAACAACCCTTTTGCCCAAGGAGGTGTGTTCTTTCCGATGTTCGTACTCGCCGGTGAATGCAACTCAAGCTCTCGTGGGGAAACAGCCGGTGAGGAGCTGGGAGCCAGGCGAGGACGCATTGGTACGTCTATCGCTCCTGAAGGAAAAAGGAACGCATGCTGATGGTCCTGCAGCATCTTGTCCTGCTGTGACTGATCTTGTCCACGCACCTGCTGAATGTCATTCTGCTGATGCGGAGTTGTTGGTGAGTGAGACTCGAAATCTACCTTAGGCAACTGCTGCGTCTGAGGCTGTGGATACGACTGCGGCTGCGAAGATGGAATACCAAAATTGTCCCACGCAGACGGGGTCTCGGCGTGGGGAGCGAAGCCAAGCCCGAATCCCGCGGTGTCTACGCAGGGGTTCGTATCAAAGGACATCGAAGCATCGGGACCGGACATGCTAAAGTCGTAGCCATAACCGTGCGGACTAGCAAAGAGAGCACCATGAGCTCCGTCAGAGTTCCTGTCCGCGAAGGCAAGGCCCGGTCCATGGTCTAATACAGGATAGTCATACGGGGGAGAGTAAAGCGGCGGCGAACGTGGGGAGGTATTGCTGACTTCCGGAAGCTGGAGGTTGCTTGCAGACCAAGACGTCGTTGATGGCGAACCAAACCCGAAGTTGGAGTTTGAGTCGGAAAGAGCAGGCGACGCGCCATCCGCGTCACTTAACGGCGGCGGAGACGCATGGGTCGGGCTCGAGGCATTAATGCCAATGAACCCGGCAGTAGGGACGGGGGAGTTGTTAGTCATGAAGGGCGATGAGCTGTTAAGTGCATCGAACGCAAAGTACTCTGCCATGCCTACATCGGCAAGCTCTTGCTCGAATCGCATCTCTGCGTCCTCGGTGTCTGGTGAAGCGGAATCAAAAGTTGGGGAGGAATGGAGAGGGAGATCACGGTCATGAACGACGGAAGCAAAGTGCACGGCAGTACTGGCAGTCGCATTGAGACTGGCGTCGCCGCTACTGCCGGTCACGATGACAGGGACCGTGGCCTGAAGAGGAAAGGGAGCGGCGCCGCTGTCGGCGAAGGGGCGCTCATGCGCGTCTGAAGACATAGTGGAGGGAGGCGAGGGATTGCGGGAGCGCGATGAGGAAGGAGAGAAAGAGGAGGCGGGACTGTTAAACGTGTTTGGGGGACTCAACATGCGGGAGGAAAAGAGAATAGCGGGAGGGGATTTATAGAGGAGAGGAGGGGGAGTAGTATTTATAGTAGGAAGCTACATAGATATGATATAGAATTAGACCATTGACCCGATCTGTAGCCAAGCTCAGTTGACTTACTGTAAGCTTCGCCTCAGACGCGTCCTGCCTATTAGGACAAATGCATCCGGCGGTCTGGCCACGCGCGTCACGCTGATTCACTGTGTGCTTCGATGCGGCGAATGCACATGCGAACGCGAAGACACGGGGGGAATGATGATGATGATGGTGATGGGTGGTGGCAGAAGAGACAGAGTCGGCGAGGGCAATTCTAACCGCAGATCGCAGTCTGAATAGCATTTGTGTACTTGTACAATGAGTCATAGTCATGTGCTATGTGCTGGCTCCTTCTTGTGCTTCCGACAGTTGGTGGGAGTCGCATCCGGCGAACAGTTCCAGTCTGAGCAATAGGAATAGAAATGACAAAAGGGACGACGACGATTACGAGAATCGAGCAGACGAACTGTCACAGTCAGTACGAGCACCACTATCTTGCCGTACGCCGTGCTTCCATTTGCAGCCAGACGGTCCTGACCAGTCGAGTAATCTCCTCTTGCGAGAGGCGTGTCCTCGGCGCTGCGGGACTCGTCCCGTTCCGTAGGTAAGGGTCCTCATCCGTGACTCACTCACATGCATCACGTCACAAATTCTATTCATCCCCCAAAACGGGTCGCATCTGCCTTTTAGAGTTTTATATCGGAGTCCTCAGGGTCCCTCAATTATCTCTCAAGGTCCACTCATATCGGCTTCTCGTCATTGCCTTTCTTTCATGAACCTCATCAAACTATCTCTTCGGCGGAATATCCTTCCCCTCAATAAGCGCTCTATCCACTCATTCATTCTATTTCATCGCCGTATGTGTGAATTCTTGCCGTTATAAACATATGCTGTACTCGCGTATTCTCACATATCCCCGTCAAAGTCATACTGACGCCGTCAGTCCTTCATCGCTATCTCGTGTAGCCGGCGAGCGTACGTACCTTTCGCAAACAAAGCACGCGCATCCAATAAGAACAAGAAAGTACCGATCAAATTGTATATGCAGTGCTTTGGACGTACTCACTCACGGAGTCAATTGCGTTCACATTAATAACGGACGGGCGCGTCGGTCATTAACAGACTCACACACAATCTGAACGAAGAAGATTCGAGACCAAGCTCTCAATCCTTCCCCGCCGCCTCGTGTTCATACAGAATCAGCAAGCGATCTGACCGTCGATCACCGGCATATCAAACTCTCTTTTTTCCATTATTATTTCCCCGCCCGTTCTCCCGTCCATCTGATTTCTTGATCCTCCCTACAGATAATTAAAAATAAATGAGTTCATTATGTTTATGAATGCCGCCGTTGTCTCGTCTAGCACTTGTCTCGTCCTCCGTCGAGCACGGACCGTCGGTCTGTTCACGGTGTTGTGCTCTCCGGGAAATCGGCACGAAACGAAAAAAACGCCACCAAATCTTCGCTCACCTTCAAGCTCCAAAAAACGCCTGACCTTTATCTTTCTTCGGATCCGGTAGTGCGCGGTGGGCGCAGGTGAACGCGAATCGCCGACGATCACGCGGGCGCGCGATATATCTTCACTCCTCTTCACAACCAGATAGCGAGGACACATGATCCAGAACTATCACGAATTCCGATGCCACAGGGAGCTTTGGAATTCCTAGGTATCTTTCACCATTTCACTTGACTTCACCGACGCACATTCGTGCGTAGCACGACACATAGTCATCCGGGTGCTCCGTCCGTACGAGTCGGAAAAATATGTTTCTGACGGCCACTGCCACGATTTAGTATAATATGTCCCACCCGCAGTCCACGCATCTCCAGCATTCCGCAACACCGTGACCCTTATTTACGATCTCACATCTCCGGCGACACTTGCTGGCTTCGCATTGGTGGTGGCTGTTTTTGACAGATACAAGTTTGCACCGATACGAATTCACCGGATTCCGAAACTCCCTCGTCGCTCGTCACTCATTCACTATTTCAATTTCCAACTTCCACTGAAATCTCACCAATCCGGAAGCTTGGTGAAATGAGCACAAGGAACACCGGAGATCCAAAGAATCAAGAATCTGTTACGGATGCTCTAGCGTCGCCAAGCGTTACTGTAAGTAAACCCTGATAAAACGAAAATAGATTTCAATACGTATGCATATGCCAGATGAGCGCTGTCGTATTCCCGCGAACCTCTAGATCAGGAATCTAGGATCATCCCCGGATAGATTCAGACTGTATTGATCAGAAAGTTCCTACGTATCCGCGTCCATTTTCCTGTCCGACTTCTGTTGCGAACATTGGTTAATGATTTATGGTATCCGCCTGGTTTCATTCATTCGCAGACTACTCACCTTCATCACCATCACATCCGGAGCTACTTTGGTCTATCATCACATCCACGTCCATCTTCCCATCTCGCCAACGGCAGGATCAATCAAGTGATTCCGATAGTGATGCCAATACGTAAGTATATTAACATCATCCTTCCCCCTCCCCCTTCTTCGCACAGAAAGGGCGGACGAACGCCACCGTTCTTTGCCCTGTCGGTCCAACGAAGGTTTCTATCTTCCTAACAGTAATCATCTACTCATCTCCCTTACGGCACCAGGTCCCGGATCCCGATTTATGTCGACCTTACATGAAAGGCGGTTAATCAACAGAGGGGTTTGCTGATGTTCATCTACTAACTTCGCCTCAGTTCATTTCAGATTACTTCGGGTGGGGTGGAGCAGCGGATAATGTGATGAGGGTGCACAGGTCCCGAACGCGGACGCGGACATATGAATTGAATGGGAGGGACTCGTGATATTCAAATTCGAGAGATAGAGGCGCGATAGAGGCGCTACACAGCACCGTAATGGGGCTTAAGATCGAAACCTACTGAAACCTCCATTCCCAATCCATTCTCTTCATGTCCCTGACGAAAAGAAATCGATCGAAACCAAATGGACTGAAGCAGCGAGGTAATGCAACCAATACGCAAACGCTTGGAATGTACGTAGCTATGTAACGTGGATATGATACATGTCGTACTTAAGCACTAAACATGAGTATCAAACTCACGTTGCAACGTCCGCAGCGATAGTAATTCACCCGGTATGTACCCGGGCATGGTCACAGCAAGGGGCAAGGGCGCGAGAAGGCTTGAGAAGTCCGGGATGTGCTCCGAGCGCCGAGCGGATCAAACTCTACGCATCTCGTCCAGTGATCAATACCTCGCCGGCAGAACGCGTAGAAGCAAAGCTCCCGAGTCGGCAGCACCCGCGCCACGGCACGCAACACTCGTCCTGAGTACTTTGCGCTAGACAAGCAGCCAATCGCGCAGAATTAGCCCAGGAGGCGACTTGGAAGAGCTTAGAGCTGAGTAAGCGCCGAGTGCGACTTGGAAGCCTTTGAAGTTTCCTCGTTTCTCAGATTGACTTCACGTTCATATCTACTGAGTAAATGTCAAACTAAAGTCTAGCTGAAACGGGAAAGAGGAAGCAATATGATACGCGGACACAAAGATGGAAGCGACAAAGGTTCACACCTATGTACGAATGTCGGACAGGAGGAAGAGGAGTACAGGGGTCTGCATCTAGCGTGAATCCTGTAAGGCAAGGCGATGCACAGATGTTACACTCAGACGCTCGTACGTCTTAATCATAAATCTTAGGAAGATAGTGATAGAGTCATGCTGTGATTGTCAGGAAAACCTTATTCATAAGCATATAGGAAAACATACAGATGTATCTGTATCCTGTGATAATTCATGCAGTGCAAGGACGGAGATGAGACTCGAGTTGTCCGGAAATTACTCAATGTCAGAGCGCGTTCCGGTTATTTCACTCTTGCTATGCAGCTTGATTACTTGTTTAGCTAATAAAGAAACAATAATGAAATAGGCCGCAGTATCGCAGAGACGGAAGTATTCCTGCTAAAAATTCCCCTCCATTCTCCGATGTCGATCAATTCTCAATGAGGCCACCATGCCGGCGGAACCAAACTTTCGAGATTTTTTGGAAGGTTCAAAAAAGAACTATAAAAAAAAGAATAAATGACAAGCTGAACCAGAAAAGCTTGCTCGGTTTGAAACAAAGAAAGCACATGCCTGAATGTCCTGGACTCCGGACTCCGGATACGATCAAATCGAGCGGCGAGTAACAAGTATCTTCCCGGCAAACAAACAATGGAAGCCCTTATTCATGATCCATACACATCTCCATATGCATTCTGTCTATAGCCATAGAACTCGAGAGGTCGAGACCGATGGGAGTCAGTGTGGATCAATTCTGATCCTTCGGATAATGGGCATACCTAGCCCTAGCAGGATAAAAATAGATCAATATTGCTTGTCGACAAGTCCATAGAACTATCGGCATTATGATGGCGAAGACCCGAGTAGATGCCGCACAGCCGACCAACGACGAACGAGGCAAACAGACATACGGACGCGATCAATCAATCTTAATCCTGTATGTAAGAAGAGGTTCATAGCTTCAAGGTTCAGGGGGGGTTCCGCAACCGTACTTCCCACCGCACCGCTTCTTCTTTCTTCACGACAAATCCCCAAAAAGGCAAGTCCAAACGAAGTTGGGGAGAAGAAGGAGCGTCAGTCGCCTTCATCAAGGAGTACTACTCGTGCTTCTCTTCTATTCTTTAGCGGAGGCGCGGGAGAACCCCATAACTAGACCGTATTCGAGAAAATCGAACGTGCATGATCCGCTGCAACTCTGACGGATCCAAGTCAGGCGCTTGTAACAGAATAAGCGTAGTATGTTTATGCTTGAAGCTATGCACGGAGCATATGCATGTTGTGTTAGTGGATGGTTTCCATGACATATCACGGCATAGCCTAACATTACCCTCTGTTTCTGAAGGACTCCGCGGAAATAACTCTTCACCATGTCCTTCCTGATTCACCGACCCAATCAGCTGCTAGTAGTCTACATACATAGAGAGGAGGTCGAAGAACAAAAGAAGTCATCTCTCAAAGCATAACAAAATCAAATTGCTGCTAGAACGCTAACAGAATTCGAATCAGATCGATAAAAGAAATCAAGGTACTCGTAGGAGTCATAATCCAGAATAGCTTAATGTTATTATTAATAGGACTAGTAAACTCCATGGTAAAGCGTACGTGCACGGATATCCGTGTTTGCGGGGGTCCGGTCCACGTTTATCGACGAGCGGGACATATTGATATTGATATTCTCTCAGGAGAAGGCCTGAGATTAGGAGTGCGGGCCCTCGCACACCCCGACGAGCCAAACAAAGCCCACGTTTGTCGTCATGCCCAACATGAGAATTATAACCCCGCGCTGCCGTACACTGTGAAACGTTATCGGCGGAGTAGCGCACTCAGCCGTTCCAGCCGTCGTTCGGCCTCGGACCGGCAGAGGGGAGACAAATCACAGATCCAACCCACACTATCAATATCAAATATTAATAAGGATACGTATGCTTCGAACAAAGGACCAAGAAAGGCAAAGAAGCAAGGAGACAAGCTTTCAGAGAAGCATCATGACAGGAGGACGAAAAGAGGAGTGATCTAAGGAAGTTAAGGGGCGGTTGGAGGCGCATGACACTAGTCCTAATTAGGGAATGCGAGTGAATATCGCATTATCAGGGAGGAGTAGGGAAGGCAAAGAAGGAAGGAGGAGGAGGAGCGGCCCGCGCCATCATGCCGGATTCTGGTTCCCTAAGCCGCCGGATGTGAGATTTCGGATTAGTCCAGGATGATCAGCAGACGTCCGCACTTTGTAAACTGCGATTACAGATTGAGAAAAGGAAACAGTAAGATACTCACTTGTTATCGGTAAGTATATTGATCTTACCATACTTCACCTTACTTGTACAGTTACGTACGCTTCGAGAAGAACTAGAACCTCTTCGATGAGCAACGTATTCCGAAGTGGACGACGAATCAGAGAAGATCTGCACTTGAGATCTCTCTTCATTCTCTAACCTTGATTCAACTCCGTCCGAAAAGATGAAAAAGAAGGCGAGCGGAAATGAGAAAGAAAGAAAGAAAGAAAGAAAGAAAGAAAGAAAGAAAGAAAGAAAGAAAGAAAGAAAGAAAGAAAAGAAAAGCATCCGTCACTATAACCAAATGATAGCGTTGAGACTGGGTTGGTTACTTCGACGTTATGATGATTCGGATGCCACGTTACGCCGCATATCGTGTAACCATACCGAAATCTGTGGAGCGTTGAAGAGCTGCGATCGGACCTTACTTGCAGCCAATTGAGTCGTTAAAGCCAAAGTGTTGGCCCTGATCTGCTTGTTCCTGATGTCCGTCTTCCTTCTTACGACATACAAATGTTGTCGGAATATGATGTGGATTCAGACAATTCGTTCGGCACAAATGCGCCATTCGCGAAGGCAAGGCGACAGCCGTAGAAACAACTCCGAAGCAGATGACGTGTCGGAATTACGGAAGAAGACGGCAATGAAGTAACATTTCTTTTCCAGCTTCCCATCTAAACGGAGGAAGACAAAATAAGAGGGAACCTATCATATAACGACAATTCGCTCCTGTCCACGATACCGGTCGTTGTTGTAGACGCTCTTTCCGGGCTGAGCAAAAGCCAGACGCGATGACATCACATGAAAGAGACAGAAATAACTCAGTGTCAGCCAAGACGGCTCTTGTTTACGAGAAAAAGATATAACGGGAGAAGAGAACGCACCTCCCAACCAGGAACATCCTTCATGATCTCTCTCTCGCGAGCCAGCGCAGCTTGCTGACGTCGATACGCATCCCGGTCCCCCTCTGCGAGGAGCAGTGGCACTAAGTGCAATCTTGACCATACTTTTTCGCGCTGCAGCTCCCTAGAGACAATCCAATTGAGCGAATTCAGAGGAAAATGGGGTCAGTATGTGCGGGATGGATGATGAACAAAAGACGAAACGGAATCGAAGGGAAATATTAGAAGGAAAATATATGGAGTAACATGATGCACGTCCAAAGAGGCAATGGAAGATTGTCCGCAAGATTTTGAGAGCCAGCAGATATAGAAGGTAGTACCGGGGCGGACAGCGTTTTGACGCCGTCTTGAGAAATGGAACTGTTCGATTCTGCATTCAAGGGCAGATGGAGGCAGTAAAGGTCACTATCCAGGCTGCCTTGCCTTTAGCGAAGTCCATGATGGAATGCACGACAGTTCGAGACCCAGAGGACAAACGAAATAGTTCCGCAGTCATCACCTCTAAATCGAAACATTGCTTCTTCCAAACCCAATGAAAGCTGAACAAGCTCCGTGTGCCGAACACGTCCGACTATCGTATTGCTCCAAACTCCGACGCCAATAGCCTCACGCTCCGCGTGGAACGAGGCAGTACAGCGGGACCATGCAACAGGAGAAGAAGATTCTTCTCGGACCCCAGGCACAACGAGCAATCGGACTTGGTTCGATGAGGAGTGACATTTAGATAAGAAGGGCTTGATCAACATCAATGCGTCAGCAAAGCTTTGGGATTCGAGATCTACACTTAGGTTCTTCCGCAAATGGGAAAACCAGCATAAGCGCCCGATATCGCATAGATTGTTAAGAGAAGAGGGTCTCGTGGCCAAACGTGCTTCTATCTCGCCGGTTCGTTGTCCGAGTGCCTGGGTCTTGTCCTACTGCGTGAACGGAATGTCCGTCACATCGCTGTTGTCCGTGCCTCATCGGTATGCTGTCTGACGCGAATGGGTTGATGAAAGGCGGAGGAGTCCAAGTCCGGAAGAGAGTCTGACACGAAACGTGTGGAGAGTCTCGGGAAAAGAGTCGCGTCCATCCGAGTAGTAAAGTTCAACAAGATAGGACAGTAGGACACGCCGAAATACAGCAGACAAGGGTAATCAAAAGCGGAAAAGAAGGCAAGATAGCAAGATAGCAAAAAAACGAACGCAAGGCTACACTCACCGTCTCTCAAGGTTTCCTCGACCGAGACGGTAAAATCCGAAAGCACATATACCGAAAACGCCAGCAACAATGACGGCGCTTGAAGGACCACGGAAAGGAAGGTTACGTTTGTATTTGATACTTTCAAAGCCGCCCGGAGGGGGCATATCCCTGATGAGTAGAGACAATGGACTGTCAGAACAGAACGAAAGAGAACAAGATTGGATGCTTGATGTCAACGCACTGTCTGTAAGGTAGCGACACTGCAGACAAAGGTTGTGTCAACGCAGTGCAGATGAATGCGCGAATAACATGTTTTGCTCACTGATGGCCTATTGTTGTGTTGCTGTTGTCGTCGGCTGAGGGCAGAAGACGAGATGGAAGAGAGGGTGATGAGGATAGACGTGGGAAAGAGAGGTGAAGTTGCCAAATAAGGGCAAGAAATGAGTGCCGTGCCGGAGAGATGCCGAAGATGGGATGAGAGGCAATGGAATTGGATTGAACCGGTACAATACAAGTCGTTCCGTTCATTTCGTTCTCGATTGGCTAATCCCGGCTTCTTGCTTTACACACGCTCGCTCGTCCATGGTCCTTCATCTATCTTCTCATCCACCACCATCCATCCAATAATCTCATTCTTTTCTTGTCTCTCACATCGCCGTCCGAGTAATAATACGTAAAATAGTCGCTGTGAAGCAATGTCGCGCCAACCATCTCCTGGACTCGCCGCATCCACACAACAGACAAGTTACTACCGTGATGCGCATGGAAACCCAATCGAAAAGTCCGGTCCTCAACTCAAAATCGTATATCGTGCCGGCGAAAACCAGGGTGCGCAACCTCAACAGGACGCATCAACACCAGTCCCTGTTGCCACGTCATCATCATCCGGACGCACAAGGAGTAAAGCATACCAAAGCGGTCCTGCCGCAGGCGCGGAAGACGTCAAGTATGCTGCGAAGTATAGAGATCTCAAGCATAAAGTGAAAGAAATCGAAGCAGTGCGTAATTCTGGCCACACTTTATTAGAAATATATATAAATGATATTCCTTGCCTACAGGACAATGATAGGCTCATGTTCAAGGTTCTGCAAGCAAAACGAAACATTCAGCGTGCAAAACTTGAACGAGCGTCAGTTTTTGTTGTCTAGACCTTCTCTTCAAACCTCAACTGATTTACCTTTTCTCACCCAATCACGTTACTCCACTCACAGAGTTCTCTACGAAAGGCTCGCTCAACTTCCTGCCTCTCCTCCCCAGGGAAATGTTCCTCTGCCTCCTCAACATGTAGTTCAACAACAGGTTCCTGCAGGAGGCTCAGTCCCTCGACACCAGGATGCTCAGCCATATGGTCAATCAGGACGTCATCAGCGCACGTCCGGACAGACCGCGCCTCACCACCATCATCATAGGCACCAGCAGCAGCCGATACAGCCAGCTCCGCCCTCGCATGTTTCCCCGCCTCAACACCATGTGCAGGCACACCATGTACATCATCCGACACGCGACGCGTCACATCCAGGCCAGCTCCCGATTACGCACGCACAACAAGTTGTTACGATATCAACTCCCGATGGTCCTTTGCGCGTGGTCGCAGGTCCCGACGGACGCCCAGTTACAACTGAGGACGGGCGAGTCATCCCAGCTCAAGATATTCATCAGCCCCCACCACCATCAGCGCCTGCCCCTAGAAAGCGTGGGGGTCGCGTGAGCAAGGAGGTACGTGAGTTGCGAGAACGAGAGGCGCGTGAGATGCGCGAGAGGGAGGAGATGGAGAGAAAACAAGCGATGCTTGCGACTGCAGGTCCTAACAGCGGACACCTGCTTCCAGGGATCGAGCCTCAACGTAGCTCGTCTGGTCATATGCAAGCTGTATCTCCTCCGCTTTCAGCTCAAGTGTCTGGTCATGTCGTGCCGATATCGAGTCGTGAACGAGACTGGGAGATTGAGCGTGAGAGCCGAGAGCGCGAGAGGATGCAGCGCCGAGAGGGACGCGAGGAGGAGCGTGAGCGGCACGGGCATCATGGGCACCATCATCATACTCATGCTCACAGTCACGGTCATCGGAATCATCAGGAGCGCATCAGCTCGCCACCACCTCCGGCTGAACAAACATCATCACCGCAAGTACATCGTTCTCACTCCCAGGCATCTCACGCGTCGTACCGTTCGTATCACAGTCACCACAGTCACCACATCCACTCACACTCTCACTCTGCAAGTCCTCTTTCTCCAGGAGGTTCTAGTTATCCAGCAACGCGTATTCACAATCATCAGCGCGTCGGCCCAGGATCGTACGTCTTACGGGACCGTGACCGCACTGACGTGCCGCCCACAGAATCCGCAGCAGCAGCGACTCCCATTCCGGCTACTCCTATGCAGAGTGACGATACGTCCACATCTGCGCCGACGCCTATTGCCCCTCCTTCTCGGGTACCGACTCCTCCATACCCATCACGTCCTGGAAGGGCAGATATTTACAACAACAACTCGTCACCTCCAGGTGAAGAGGCCGCAGCCACCGCAAAAATCGAGGCACGCCCAAGTGACGAAGGATCAGGCACAAACACTGGTTCTACGACGCCTACGTGAACCAGAAAAAAATCAATGAATGATGGACTGTTACTGGTTATTACTTTCTTGTTAGTCTTTTCTTGCGACCGGTGATTATGTGATATACATAGATTTTGTAGTTCTCAAGCTTTGTACGTGAGAAGTTATCTGATATGTCCGCTATGAATGCTTGCTATCCATGTCGCGTTTTCTCTGCACATATCTGTTGCCCCGTTGTTCCGTTCGTTTGATAAAAAATTGATCTTGGTATTGTGATCTATGTACCACTATTTGTCCTTATTTACACAATAACAAGAATCCAAACGCGGTGTGGTGTGACAACTTCCATTATAGCCTAAGATCATCGTTCTTCCGACCAAAGATAGTTTCTCAGCGAATGTCGAGGGAGGCACAAATACGTACACGCAGATTTCTCGGAATCGGATACGGACTTGGAATCTAGATATGATTGGACCCGGATCGCTACTACTGTCAATCGGACAAAAGAGCAATTAGGAGTCGGCTGCTGGACTCGGATGTACAGGAAGTAGAATACGTTAGTGTGGCGTAGAAATGTGTCCTCTGAGATTACTATATCATATTGAACGTACAATCGAGTAACTAGCCAAAACAGGAGTTCTCGGTGCCAGAGAAGCTCTTGTTGGAGTAAAGAGAAAGACGGTTTCTGTGAAGGGTCCCAGTAAACAGGAGTAAAAATGTACGTCCACCTGCTACTACAATGCAGCGCAGAACTGTATGTATTGGAATTAGGAAGTAAGAATGACGGGGTAGGAGAAAGGGGGTCTCGGGAAGGAAAGACTCAAAGAGAAGGAAAGGAAGACGATCATTCCCTCTTTAACGCATCACAGCCCCACCGGGCCTATCTATCTCATCTTCTCATACGCGCATATCCGACCTCACGCCAAAGTCGCCGATCGAACCCCGGGTATTCTCCGGCCTCTTTGCCGCCGAGCGTTGATGGTGAGGAAGAAGCACGCGTGGAGCGTACGTACGTGAATGAATATGAGCACCTTGTTTGTCCGACCCTGGATTATCACTCGTTAGGCCGAGTCAATGCCGTCAAAGCGTCCGTCGGGACGTCATCGTCGCCCGTCTAGATTCACGCTGTCAGAATTTATGGGATGGGATGGGATTGTAATGCATTTGACGCATTTGTGTGCTTCGGCAAAGGCTGTGCAGCTGTCAGTTGTATTGAAAACAATACCTTCGAGCTCTTGGGAGGGAACAAAAGCTCGGTGTGGAATGTCTGCGGCGCAAGTGATTGTGATTGCGCCGCAGACCAGGAGGACGTCGTTGATAGCATGCTAACAACTTGATTCTTCTGGAAGCAATGCCTTTGCGGGGCTTTATCTGAAAGCAAGCCCCTTTGTCACAACCTGCCTCTGTGTACTTACCCTCGCTTGAGAAATGGTCTGCGAGTGACCAATGATTGAGAAACGGCTACAGTGGGTTAGTTAGAACGTTAAGATGGGTCTTGAACAGCGTATAGGAGGGGATCCGCGACAGACTTGCTCTCACCTACTTTCGCTAGTCCAAGTACTGAACAAAGAACGCGTACACGCGTGAATAGTAACAAGAGTCCTCGGTGTACGGAGATTTGATAGTGACAAGATAGTATTCCGGATCTTTTTTTTTCGTCCCACTCGTTCCCTTCGCGAATAACTTCACAGAGTCACCGGCGGTATCTAGCCGTGGTGTTGTAACACCGTGAGAGGTGCTGCGATATCTCAGCTCAAGTATGAATATCTGAGCCCTAGCATTCGAGAGATTAAAGACGGTGGCCGAGGGTCCTCGAAGTAGATCCATAGTTGTGACTGAAGAAATTCCAGTACCGTCTGTACCGAAGCATAGGCGCCTTCGTGGCGACAAAAGAAAGAAGATCTAAGCGCCGTAGATCTCGATGACCTCGATTGAGATAGATAGTCATGTCGAGGATCCTCGGGTGTGATATTGATATGAAATGCAGGCAGTGTATGATGTGCTGCTTCAAAAGAGTGCTAATGCAAACTAAAACGTGTCGAATCAGAATTTGCGTAAATGTGATATGCTTTGTACTCTCAATTTGGCTTGGAAGAATCATTGCATTGCGCTAGGGTCAACGGTTTTGCTGACTTATGGCTGATTGCGCCGCAGGTACGTCAAAGCCCGGCGCGTCACAGGGATGAAATACAAGAAAAACCAAATCAATGGCATGTTGTGAGAGTAAATTGTTCACGACTTATCTCACTGCTTTTCCTCTTTCCTTTATTGTATATGTTCCCCGCTCACGAACGGCACGGAGTTCCTGCCTAAACGTGGCGAAAGGTCATTAATCTGTCCAATGGTCATCGCAAGGATGACTCGACTCACCTGGAATATACCGCGCCCGAGCGCCGGAATCCATAGGGTAATAGTGATCGGACTGATGCGTTTGATATTATTCTCTCTTAGACTCGGTTTATTCAGGAAACCTGTAAGGAATGTCTCCAAAAGCGTATCCTAGCAAGTGACTCGGTCCCTATCCCATGAACTAAGTTCTCGATGGAATTCGACTTGCCGGCGGAATCAATTTCACACCAAGTGCGTGTTCTTCGGCTTAGGTCAGGGGGTGCATTTAAATCGGCAAGTTGAAAGCCTTGGTTATGATAATCTCCGAGTAAAGTTCTTCGTTTTATGCTGCAATTCCGAAGGAGTCGCGTTGACTGGTGGTTAGGATGTATCGAACACCGCTGGGTGCACAGTGCACCCGATTTTCACAGTACACATAGAAATGAAGATGGAGCCATCACATAGTTCTAAGCTCTTCGCCGGTCGCATAGCTGTCGTGGCAGCCATCGAGTGACTCCTCGGAGGAAGGCTACTGCGTATTGCACCATAATTTAAGAAGTGTTGAAAGCGGCGCCCGAGAATACATTGACAGGCTGTTCTCCGCCAAATTTGGTGCACGAGCTGTTTTCGCCTACATAAACACATAACCCGGAGTAAGTCATCTCGCCCTAACAATTCCGTCCCAAATTGAACCAGATACCATGTTTGGCATCAACGAAAGGCCAACGGGAAAGTTGCTCCTGAGAATACGTTGCAAGAGGGTCTCCGTCACTCTTGAACCTATACACCTGTCCCGGCCAAATGGACAGGAGAAGAAACTAGACCCATTGTTCTGATCAAAAATGGACTGGGCGGCTGTTGGTGATGCCGGTAGTCGACGTGCATAGACGCGCAGCGAATACAACAGGACACCGTCATAACGTAACTTTACACCCTGGGCTGATGGCGGAAAGGCAATCATCCGAGGAACAACAGCCTCGAATTAGAACACTGTTACGCGTACTGCCCAAGTAGTCGCGGCATCAAAACCGACCTTGCCCATACACAAAAGGCTGTGCATGCCGAAATATCAAGTTGCATGCCGAGAAATGCATAGTTCCAATCCAGTATCCAGTGACAGCTGTAGGCGCATATCGAGGGTTTGATCATATACAGCGGCGTTCTAATACAATTGTGGCAACTCGGACCAACACGAAAGAAGCTCAGCAGCTGGGAATGTTGGAGACATGGAATACGCCGGGACACGGAGAATGTCTAGCACATATAGTAACGAGTCATCGCGGCAGCATTTGATCGGTCTCCAGAAAGAAGAAATAGATCAATTCAGAATACTTTTCATCGCCCCGACTGGGAACCTAAGACATGGATTAAGTGGTATGAATGATAGCTAAGAGCGGGAACCCACGCAAGACGCCGTCTCCAAACATCAAAGTGCACGACTCTTCGAATGGGGTTGATTCAGGTCGGTCTTCGAAATGAACTTCCATTGCATAGACAATTATCTAAATCATCGTGCATACCATGGCTCTGGAAAGTAAATTAGAAGCGAGCGCCGCCTTCAGTGTTAAGTCCGCTGAAAGCCGGAGGACAAAGTCCAATAGATTGACCACCGAAACTGAATGTTAATCGAAGGGATGACAGTAGAGGTACGCTACATGATAGGAATGATAGGATGGGTTACGACGGGCCTAAAAAAGGCGGAGAGAGACAGGAGAATATCATCAGTGCGAAGCCGTACGAGACCAGCGGGCGCGAACTCGCCTTCATCACATCTACTTCGATCGGTGACGTGAACGATCCGAAAAGATAATGGGGACCTCTCAAGCTCTTGTGATAGGACGGACGTTGTATTCTCGCTTCAGAGACTCGAATTCATCGTCCTTGGCTTTATATTGGGCTAGAAGATTCGCCACAACTTTCTTTATCTAAAATAATCAATTAAAGCGAGTATGATGAAATTACACTGCGCAAAATGTTACCCCTTCTTTGTTCGTCTGGAGTGCTGGAACAACATCTTTAACCGTTCGTTCGACCAGAACTCCGCCGACCATCCGAAAACATTTTCGTTGAGGGTCCGATTGTAAAGCTTCGTTTAATGTGGACAGTACGAGTCTCCAATGCATTGAGCAAAGGTCAGAACACAAGAACGATGAAAGCATTGAAAAGTTTACTCACTCATGCTCTTCCGCCTCCGATTCTAATTCACCGATTTTTGTGGCGAGAGCCTGAAGTTCATTTTGCAGACGTGACAGTGTTTGTTGAAGCTCTAGATTTTGTTCTAGTCAAAGATCTGATCAATGTCAGTATTTTGATATGCCAAACATACCCTGTGCACCGAGAATCTTGGCCGACGCCTTTCCCTTTGACTGTGAGCCCGATACTGAGGCTGCTGTTGTAACCATCGGTGAGTTTGCGAGTTTCGTTTTCGGCGCGATGCGATTGGTTACTGGTCTCTGCATTACATAACGTCATTTTCGTCCCGACTTTGAACGCGGGTCCGTCGTCAAATGCCAGACTCCATCACTCGTTGACTGTCGACCACCATGTCTCTCGCTCGTCGGCTCGCTCTCCAGCAGAGCAGAGCCCGTGTCGCTTTGCGACCAGCACAGTCTCAGGGTTCAATCATCGCCCGCCAGTTTTTGACTCGTTCTTTATCAACGTCTTCCGCACGCCTTTACGCACAGCATGCTCCAGATCATGACCACGCCCATCCGCCCGCTTCCGCATCTTCTAGCACTGATCTGGACGTTAACCCTTACAAGGGCCAAGCTAGTGCTCTCGACAAGGCGGTACATCTCTTTTTCTTCACCGAGATTCTAAGAGGTACGCAGTGTAACTCCACATACAATTTGCTAGGGCCTGTTAGACTGATACACGTCAAGGCATGTGGATCGTTATGGAACAAATATTCCGCCCTCCGTACACCATAATGTATCCTTTTGAGAAGGGTCCGCTATCGCCCCGTTTCCGTGGAGAACACGCGCTGAGGCGGTACCCGTCCGGCGAAGAGCGCTGCATAGGTGCGTTTCAGTTGCTATTTTCTCCGTAAACATTTCCCCTGACTCTATTACGCAGCGTGCAAACTCTGCGAAGCAATTTGCCCCGCGCAAGCAATCACTATTGAGAGCGAGGCAAGAGCCGATGGGTCTAGGCGAACCACGAAATATGGTGAGCAAGCTCAGGCTTTTCTTGGGTCTTACTGATGGGCATGATTAATAGATATCGACATGACGAAATGCATTTACTGTGGGTTCTGCCAGGAGGCATGCCCTGTTGATGCTATTGTAGAGAGTGAGTTCATTGTGCCACGACATGTATAGATGGGATCTGACAATCCGCATTTCGTTAGCCCAGCACCATGAGTATAGCACAGAGACTCGTGAAGAGCTCCTGTACAACAAGGAGAAATTACTTGCAAATGGTGATCGTGCTGAGGCGGAGATTGCAGCCAACTTACAGGGTACGTTTCCTTCCTTTCTTTGAACAAGGCAAACATTTGGGTTGACCTTTTTCTTGCAGCTGATCATGTCTACCGGTAGTAAAGACGAAGTAAAATTCTGCTCGGCGGGCTACTCTGAGCATGTATATGTTCAATAAAACGTTTATGCTCTATTTTATTGCGTTTAACGGATAAAATGAACATCTAATACTCCGAAAGTAATCTGCTGCCTCGAAACTTACAGACGAACCGTCACGGGGCCTGATCATCGTACCTGATTTGCTATTTTTCTGTCATTACATTGCCGGTCAAGAATCGATATGAGGGAGGCTCACGACTGGGCTTTTTCACGAAGGTTAGAAGCCCACGCGTGACGTGGCAACCGAGTAGATGCCACTGCGGGACGTTGGTTTCGTGGTTTCGATTCGTAGGCCGCAATGAAGACTGCCGTACTTGAGGATTTTCTATGAAGTCGTTGCGTCCTCCGACGGAAACGTTATCAGAAGACTTGCCATATCTCGCTGGTCGTCTCCCCGACTAACTCAATCCCGAGTGAATAAAGATTTGATAGCATCGAGATACGGTTGACTAGCATGGATGTAGGTTCGATGTTTGAATTGGGGATAAGTCGGACGTGACCATGGTTTAGATGAGACCTGCCACTTTATTCTAAGAAATATAGAAAGGTGCGATGTACGTGACTCTACGAATGCGAAGAAAATAACATGCCGTTGAATAGGTCGGTTCATCTGGCTAAGCTCTGCAAATCAGATTCAGACAATGCTCAAAGGAGCACATGCAAAATGTCTAGATTTTAGACAAGCCCACCGGTCCCATCGATTCTGGCCTCTGCAAGTCGCTCACGGTAAATGAATGTCAACCCAAAACATGGGGGAAGTTGGTTCGAGCATAGCATTCTGCGACAGGAAGGGGAAATCAAAAGCTGAAGCAAATCTTATTCTTCTTAATGAATTGACTGCGCACTCGCATGAAGCTATTTAGAGCGCATCTTGCGACTGCCGGTATATAAACAGCAGAAGACTGTTGAATTAGAAGATTTCCAGAACTATAGCTGTGGCCATTCTTCGCCCAACAAAAACGGCTTTGGATATCAAATCAGCTATCGGATTTGCAAACTGAGAACAATAAACATGAAATATATGGACGAAAATGGGAATTGTGGCGTTGCGATAAGTAACTGACACGGATTGGATTCATCAGCACCGGTACCTACGGCATGTATCGCGGATAGAAAGGCTGATATAGACCTAGGTGTTTTCATTAAAGCCTTCCTTAATCCGGTTTCTGAACAAACAAATGCAAAATGGGACGAATGGAAGAAGATCAGATTGGGCATATAGGGGTGACGATGACATACTTTGCATAGAACGTAATTGATGGAATCTGGGAATCCACGATACATCTTTAGATCTTGCGAGAGCTATTCCGCAATATGTTGCATTGCTGAGTATGACGAGAGCCCATAGCCGGCTGAAATGAACATTACGATGCCGTTTGAGCACGACTACATAGTCAATGCAGACCACAACCGGCAAGCACTGCGTGGAGAACTTGAACCGATAGATTCTTCAAGCGCCAAGGAAGCACTACCAATTGGTCGAGACCACGTCCAAGTGACCAACTTTATATTGAACTTCTCTTCTGCTTTCTTGATACTCCGAACTGGAAGTCGTAAAGAACTGGGATGGACCGGTCTCCGACATTTCAGAATGTGGTCGAGGCCAGTTCGCAAGTCATGACTGATGATGAGATCCATAGACAAATAGACAATGACTTTCCCAGGCGAACTAAACTCAACAGGAATACTCACCGAGAATCCAAGGAGACATAGACGAGATAACGAATGTAATCTCGGTTTCAGGTAAACACCTGTGTGTATCGTAATGGATGAGTCGAGACATTATCATCTGAACTGTTGTTTCGTCGCGTGTTAGATTGACACGTACGAAGAATCGTGTGCCAGTATGCGAATTTCCTGCTAGTGTTGTTTTCGAAATGAATGTCATCCGTTGATCCAGGGACGTGTGTTGAGCGTCGTACGAAATATTGTTTCTCCTTACTATCGTCTGGCATTAGTAGCAATCTCGAATGGTCGCCAGCATCTGATGGCAAAATTGGGTTTCTTTAACAGCCACTGAGAGTTTGCTGAAGGACTCGCAAGATACGCGGTTAAATCTACGTAGATGGCGTAGATAGCATACCTGAAATATACTATCGTATAGTGTTGTTTCATACCGAGGTTCAATCACGTAGTGTGACATGACGCGTTCGTCCGCGTTCGTGACGTTCCCCACATTTTGGACGCTCTTCTCAAATTGAATCTTTAGTGGTCCTTCAGCTTCCTACAGAGTACACGGCCTCGCGCGTTTATTCGTGTCTTTAAACCAAGTTCATCAGAATAATAGATGTCGCGTCAATTCACGGGTCTTGTCTATCCTCTCGGCCAGATTGAAGTCGCTGGAAGGAGATGTACCTGGATCCCCTGATTCCGATGACCTTGGACTCAGTCCCCTGGCATCGGAATGTAATCTGTGAGTTATCTATGCTCTGGCAGCTATTTCTGCTTGACCTCATTTTCCGTCGTCTCAGCATCTCTCGAAACGAACTACTCGCGGAAATAGACGAGTTACAGACGTTAGACAGTGCCAGACAAGCATTTCTCTCATTGAGCGATGGCCTGGCGGAAACCATCTCATCTCGTCGGAAGGCGATCATGCCAGCAGCTCTCAGAGCTGGCTTCGCAACGCTGCCTAATGAAACTCTCCTGCAAATCTTCGAGAAAATGTTGATGGATAGAGACAAGGGCGCATTTCGCTCAGCGCTCATCTTAACTCGCTTCGTATCCTCCGTCTGTAGGCGTTTTCGAGACGCGATCCTGAAACTTCCAGAAGTCTGGTCTTATCTAGACCTTCGCGTACTAGGAGAGGAGTCTCTCCAGGAACATCTGGTTCGTAGCAAGAAGATGCCGTTGTACGTACAATTCAAGTACAAGGACAATATGGTGAGGGTGCTACAACAAGCCCTTGAGCACAAAGATCGTTGGACATATCTTGATGCTCATTTCACTTTGAAATTTTCGATGTCTGTCCGTCGCTGGTCTTTCCCTCCTTGAAGTCGTTCAGCATCTTTGTTAAACATGACCTTGGTGATGGTAGATGCGACGACCTTTTTCTCGTTGGAGGTTCCCTCGTGTAGACGCTCTGCTAGTGCGGGACGCTCTGCCGACGTCAAGATTCTTTGACTATAGTCGTCTGACCACCTTCATGTACACATCGCACCGTAGTGATTTGGGTATTGATGGGACATTTCTTAGATCCCTGACGGAGTTCTTGGGATCAGCGACTTCTTTGCGGGCACTGAAACTCGACTTGTCCCAAATCAGGGTACTTGGTCCGGAGGACGAACTAAAAGTAGTACTTCCATTCGTCACCCATTTCTCTATCATGAATCTGGATTGGTCGAGGAGGTATCGATTCGGCGAAGCGGATTCCCCATTGCAAGTGGAAGACTTCTCATGCATACTTTACGCCTTCCACCTGCCCAATGTTCAGAAGATCTCGGTCTCGATGTGCGTGCCATTTTACGCCAGATTCAGCCTCCACGACTGGATCTACGCGTCGTTTTCTCCGACTGATAAGCTGCGTTCTTTAACCGCCTTTGAATTCATGTTACGATGGTGGGACACGGATGCTACCAAGGGGAACGCTCCAGTCGATATCCCAATCGATGAGTTCTTCCGAAGCTTTCCCCGGTTGCGCGAACTGTCATTGGATGCGGAAGATTGTTCTTGCTCGTGTGTCAACAGACATCGGGTGAGGCTGGACCGTCTTCGTACATTTCGAATTAGGAACTGGAACAGCAATGGAAGAGAACTATACAATCTGCTTTGCCAAATGGATGGTTTGGGAGCCAGTTTCCAGGAGATCCGAATCGAGTCGAACCGTGTTCTCAGAAAGAAGCTGCTGCGCGATCGTTTCCCGAAGGCAAACATCGAAGTGGCCATGCCTTATCTAGCCGCATGACTCGTGCATTTGATCCCGCCACCTTGCTCTGAACGGCTTCCGTTTGAAGGCAGAGATGCCAAGCGATGATCATCAACACTGCTCCTTTCCTTTCCTTAACTTTTAACGTTTTATGGCATGTAAAACTAGTTGAAACCATACTCTCTAAAGAAAGGTATGACAAAACTCCATCGGCAGATCACGAAATATAGTATCTAAAAGTCCTTCCAGGCATCCCAGTCATCAGCCTTCTTGTTCGAACTGATTGATGCCGTGGGCGCTGAACTAGTAGAAGATGATCCTTCCATCGTCGCTGTTGCTTTGCCCTGAGTAACCGTCTGCTTCTCACTCGAAAAGTCTTCGAAGAAGTTATCCTCCTCATTATCGTATCTATTCCAGTCATCTCCATCATGGGATGTAGCCAGAGCGCCGTATCCTTCGTGGCCCGGGCCAACAACTCTTTCTTTCACGTTATCGTATAATCCGCCAACCTTGTCTGCAACATCAACACCAAGTTGCTGCTTACTCCATTGATTAGCAGTGGTACCCACAGCAGTGACGCGCTTTCCGGCCTCGTCCACATAGCCTTTTAGGTTTGCCTGGAAATTAGGATCTCGAACGCGTTCCAGGCCCGGCTGAATCACGTTTTCGGTCACAGTTCGAGTTGCCCCAACAATAGCGGACGAGAAGAACGACCAGCCTTTACTCAATGCAGCAGTTGGGTTCTCTTGGAGTTCGGCAATGCTAGGCACTGCAGCGCTGGAAAGGCCGTACGAAGGATGTTGCGAGCTAGCCGGAGGTGCGGGTGTACTTCCGAATCCCTGATAGCGGCCGCCCTGTGAAGGGGGGAGGTCTGCAGGTCGTGAAGCATTTAAGGAACCCAAACTAGAAAAATAGGTCTCATTCGCGGTCTTCTGCGCATCTGGAGATGGTGAACCTCCTATGGAACTGCTGAAGCTCGTGCTCCCTCCAGGAGGGGAGTTCGTAAATGAAGCTGGAGATGCTGAATTCTGGCGCAAGGAGGAGCCTGTCGCGCTTCGTGCAGAAGCCCGAGACTTGCGAAGTCCCTGTGCAGAGGAAGGGCGAGCAGGAGAGGTTGAGCCGCTTTGGGGGGAAGAAAAGTCCGATGGAGGTAGAGAAGGCGACCAAGGCTTTCCACTTAGTTCACAATCGAGCTATGGACATTTTAGTATCTTTCTTTGTAGTCAAATGGAAAATTGCAATCACCTTTTTCTTGTATTGTGCCGCTGCCCAACACTGATATTTTTCCTGTATGCCCATCCCGTCCCTATATCCGCCACTTTCTGAAGGACTATATGATTTCATGAATTCACGGAATGGAGCGTTTCCGCCGAGCTGATAATAGATCAGCTTATTGCTTTCGTATCTGTAGAAATTTGCCAATAAACATACTTTCATCCGTCGAATCTGTTCTTCTTGCCACGTATCCATTGACACAGAACGAACGAAGCTAGAGTACAGATTGTTCAATGGTCTTTCTCGAACAGATTAATTGACGAACCTTATGTGTACCCCAAGACCTCTATGGACACCAGCACACTGCAAGCATATGAACACCGCGAAACTACGCGTCTAAGTCAGACTCCCGGAGTCGACATCAAGCAAACATTCGACAGACCTCAAAGAGGCCCATTGAGGATTCGGATTTGAGCAGTCGATGCAGACCTTGTTTCCTAGGTCTTCCCGTTTGATGAGCTCTTGAAGCTCCTTCTTTGCCACTGCCTGATCCATCGCGGGTGAGGGATAAGCCTGGCCTTGTCAAGTTACGCTTCTAGGTTGATCGTTGGGTGGAAGCATCGCGCTTCTTATGTCGGCCACGTGGGAATTTACGAGGACGCACGCGTCGATCCCTACGTAACCTGAACCCACTACATTCACAGCTCTCTCATATTTGCCACTCGTGAGGCTTGTTAAACTAGCCTCAGGAAAGATGTACATCTTGCCTCAGTCATCTTCCCGTCTTTCCACTCCCTAAGATGACAGCATCTGCAAGTCTAAAGCGTTTGGACAATGCGACGCGCTCCAAAATTCGGTCCACTCAAATCCTTACCTCCTTGCCACAGATCATCTCGGAACTTATTCAGAACTCCTTGGATGCCGGAGCCAAGAATATTGAGATAGGCGTGCACTGCGGCGACTGGCTTTGCTGGGTGTTGGATGACGGATCGGGTATCAATAAGGATGGATTGTCCTTAATTGCTCAAGGTATTGAAGGAGGACGATACTGTGAGTTAACTCATCAATGGCATACTGAGAACCTATCTCTGAAAGAGTCCAATTACAAAAGCTTCTTCAAAATCTCATACTCCTGCATCTCTCGATGAATTAAACACATTTGGCTTCCGCGGTGAAGGTGTGTAAGGGTCAAATATGTAGTACAGTATCTACTCAAAACTCGTGACAACAGCTCTTGCCTCAGCGGCAGATCTCTCATGTTTAGAAATCTCTTCAAGAACCTTCAAATCTAAAGAGAGCTGGTCAATTATATTGAAAGGAGGAGAAAAGCTTTATTATGGACCGTCATTACGGTGGCGCAGAGAAGGAGCTGGCACAACGGTCTCGATTCGGGATGCATTTTTCAATGTAAGACTTGGAGTTATTATTGACCATATTCATATTTCACGAAGTCAACTAGCTTCCTATTCGCCGGATGTCACATCCTAGTCCCGCACGAACATTTGATCTAGTCCGACGAGAACTTCAGACGTTCGCTCTTGTTTTCCCTCAAGTCAAGTTTAGCCTCAGAGACCTGTCAAAAGAAGAAAATGAAGGGGCTGATAGGAGTCGCATTATGACCATCCCAAGAGTTCGTACTAAAGTTATAGAATTGGCTATCTTATCTGAAGTTGCTTTCAGACTCCTTCGACTTTATTGACTTTCCGTCACTTGTACGGACGAACTCTCGTTGATGTAAATATGATCTCCTCGACGTAGCATGATCCGGCTTATGTTGACTCGCGAATCAAGCGTGTAGATATAATAGATTGCGAATCGGATTCAATGAGAATCGACGGGTTCCTAAGCTTGATTGGATCCCCTTCAAAGGCGTGTATATCCTTGTTTCGTGTCTAAAACGAATCTAACTAGCTTTTATGCAGTCTTATCAGTTCCTTTGTGAGTTTGGAGGTAATAATATAATTGAAGATTTACGCAAAATTATCTAGATCTTAATCGTCATATACTGGATGCGTGCGAACTGCACCGCGTGATTGACAAATGCTTCTCGTCGAGTACGTTCGCCAAACATGTGAGTGAGGACAGCATGTCTGCCGAATACTGACTAACTTTGACATGTGCAGGCGCTGGATGAGCTTGGTGAATCAAAAATTTCTCATTCAAGTTTGTGGTTTTATATATGTTTAGCTTTGTCTTTTTGTTTAATGTGTGATTGCCCTAGATTTGCGTCGATCCCCAAAGAAGAGGGAGCTCCGCCCGGTCTATGTCCTTAATATTGCAGTGCCTCCGCGTGAAATTGATAACTGCCTGGAACCTGCGAAAGCCGTTGTACATTTACAGGTTTGTGACTGCCAACGTTTACACACTGGCTATACTTTCTGACTCGTTTTCAGAATCAAGATGCCATAGTTTCATTTCTAGCAGACGTCATTCAATCGTTCTTGTCTCGCCAAGGTTTCAAAACTTCGACGCCAGATGTCGCGTCTCGCGATTATGAACATCCTTCTTGCAAACGGAGGAGAGTCATTGCGCATCATGATGATGGAGAAAATTTCGGCCAGAGGGACGAATCGCAAATTGATACGCCAGAATGTACTTCAGACTCTAAAGAGAGTGCAATGAACCTGTTCATAGAAGGAGTGAGTACTTCATAGACTTCGAGGATCTGGTTCTGACTTCAAATGCTAGCCCTCTGTGGGAAATGAGCATAGAGAATTTCGTTGGGTTGACCCAAATACCGGAAGGATGTATCTGATCGATCCTCGTACTGGCAATTCTTATCTTCCAGAACAACGTTGCCATGATCTTGAGAATGGTGAGTCATGTCATGTCACAAGGCAACGTACAATAGTCGACGAAGGCTGGCTAGAAAATAGAAGACAGATGAGAGAATCGGCTCGAAATGGAGATGGAAATAGGATCCCGGATTGGATTACACAAGCGCTGGAGGTATGATGCATACTGTTAGAGGCGGATATGATAACTGAAATTTTTGAGATATGTCATAGGCGAATGACGTCTTCGCAAGTGGAGAACCTTCCGTTCCCTGCCTTCCCTCTTCCAAAGCTACAACGGAAGGAGTCGGCAATATCCGGCGAATGCCTTGGACGAAACAGATTAACCAGGCATTCTCTGTCCCAACTTCTTCCATGAACAATCTCGTTACGATTCCTGATTATTCATTCACCAAAGAAAGCCTTTCCGTGGTTCAAGTCCTGGGTCAGATTGATTGCAAATTTATCGCATGCCTCCTGGATACGCCAAGTGCTACCAATACGTCCGAAGATTGGGAAGAAAAGGGTCAACTTCGGACGCTCGTATTGGTCGATCAGCACGCAGCAGATGAGCGTGTACGTGTTGAACGATTACTCAAATCCCTCTGCCTGGGATACTTGGACCGTGACGGAGTCGGCGTCGAAAGGCGCATGCTGGATCCGCCTGTACCTGTACTTCTCACTACATTTGAACGCAACCGATTGATGAGGTCGACGACAATCAAAAAAACATTTCGGGATTGGGGTTTCAGCATAGTGGAGGACGAGATCGACCATGAAAGCGAAAAACACACCATGAACGATCCTGACGAAGGATACGGAATGATTCATTTCAGTAGCGTCCCAGAAGTAGCCGCTGACAAGGTAAGCTTCATGGTACAAGATACGCTTGCATTGCTGATTGTTCTGTCCGTAGCTTCTTTCTGGATCGAGTAGTGATCTCTGTGAACTCGTCAAGGGGTACTTGGCCCGATTTGAATCTGGAAATATCAATAACTGCAGCATGCATACCCAGCAGCTGAGCTCTGCTGTGGGTGACGTAGACGCGTTCACATGGCTGAAGGCGCTTCGAAATTGTCCGCGAGAACTTGTAGAACTAATAAACTCCCGGGCTTGTCGGGGAGCCATTATGTTTAATGATCGATTGTCAATGGAGCAGTGCAAGCGCCTTTTACGACAACTCTCGATGACTGCCTTTCCATTCCAGTGCGCTCATGGAAGGTGTGTGCTCTTCAAAAATGAACCTTCCTACGCAGAGCTGACAACTTTTCCAAAGACCGACTGTCGTTCCGCTTACGACAGTAGGACCACGTCTAAGCGCAGAAAGCGCACGGTTTGGGAAGATCAATTGGGGCTCGCTCGTGTGAGCTCCTCGCGCTATCACTGAAAGTAACCTGTGGATCCATATGCAATATAAAGTTTACCTGTTGTAGATACGAGATCCACCTTGAGTAGATTGATCGACGATCAGATGTAGTGGTGTCGTGTGACGCATTTGCGACCAAAGCAAGAACCGAGGTGACTCTGACGTCACATGGACAAGTACTGGAGCGAGTATATAAAGGCATACATCGCGTCTCTTAATCTTCATCATCGCATTCCATCGCATTCTCTCATCGAATAACATTCAACCCTCTCAATCACTTCGACGCAAAGCACAATGGTTAAAGCACTTACAAAGGTCGTGTATAAGCCTAATACCCAATCGACCGAAGAATTCGTCATGATCGTCAATGGGCCTGAGGTGAGCGATACCGATCTACTTCGTTCAATATCAGTATTCTTAATCGATGGATGGGATATGTAGTACAAGAAGTGGAAAGAAGGAGGTGAGCACTAGATGAACATCTGGGGTGTCGAGTCCGTTCTAATCATTAATTGCAGACACGTAAGCCATTGCGCCAAGATACATCTTGAATGATGAAGATTGATGTATATTCTATAGCACAATCCCATTAACAGAAGTCGTCGACTGTGAGTTGATATACTTTCCTGACATATTCTGTACACTCATACTATAGCACATGCCTAGCTTTCAAGGTCTTCCATTCGTCGACGGGTCACACAGGTCATCTCGGCGAAGCGTCGAAACAACAACTAGAGAATGCGTTCGGCACGTCGAAAGACATTGACGTCGCAACAAAGCTTTTGAAGGAAGGTAGCGCGCAGGCTGGAGAGAGTTTCGGTGATGATCGTATTGTAAGAAACTTGGCCGCCGGAGATATTCGTTTGGACAACCGTGGATCGGGAGCGCGGACAACCGGATCGATTTGATGCGACTCGAGCTATTCGAAGACTCGCAGTCTTGCCAGAGTAGTTTGATGGACCACCAAACATAGTGAATCGCATAGCCAACGAAATCACAGCCATCAGTGAAATAAATGCAATAAAGATGTATTTCTAAACGCGTAGTACATAGCACAATAGCAATGCTGTCTCTGCTCCGACCCATCTTTCCTGCTACGCTTGAACTGAAGTTGTGAAGGCGTGGGATAATTGTTGAGCAACTCGTAACGGAGCGGGCTCGGAAGCAAACCGGCACGCGTCCGGACGGACGACCGGACACGCGTCTGGCCCCTAACTCTCATCGTGCCGTCAGCGTCACTCTGCAGAAATGCTGCATCTCTAGCTGGTTCTGGACTTACTTAATTCCTTATATATGCTTTAGAAACTCTGATATACCCCATCTATTTCTTGTATATTCTTCTCTGGGAACTCGTCTGCATAGCAGTTCAGGACAGGAAACTGTACTGTAATTGCTAACAACGATGGCTACGGAGAACCCACTCATCGTTCCAGTCATCTCGCCATCCGGAACTGTCTATTTTGCCTCTATATCTCAAGATGCGGCTGCTCAAGATGTGATTGACTCGTTGATTCAATCACAAGATGTAAAGAAGGAGATTTTAGGAGATTTACCAGACGAGGGATGGTATTTGCAGACGGTGAGGAAAGAGGAAGCCGGGAGGGTCTGGGAGGAGGACGAACTTGAAGGGTTAGGTTCTGGTGAGTTGCACTTCAGCCATTGTCCCGTTCAACTTTGTTCTAATCACCGGAATTCGCAGGCATACTTCCTTCAGACGCTCCCATGGCCCCGATCCTCGCATCGAACTCGAAGCCCTCAGCACCGGAACGACACTTCTCAGCGTTTCCATTGACATCTCACCTTCATTCTCCGGTGATTCGTCTAGTCTCACGCCATCCGCAGTTAAGAATCAAGCTCTCCTTCCTCCGCGTCCCGGAGATTCATGATGGCTTTGAATGGAGTGTTTATTTGTCCCGGTGTATGACGGTTCAAGATGTCGTTAAGGCGGTTTGCGAGAGCCTGGGACTGTTGAAGGCTTTACCTGTGCCCGGTGGTGGAACTATTGAATATGCTATTGAGATATTCTCTCCGGGATTGGATGATGCTGGTGAGTTATTTCTTGAGTTCAAGCTTCTTTATTCAAATCTGACAGCTCTGTTGAAGATGCAACACGCCTCAGCTCAGACACAGAGCTTCCCACTATACTCGAAGAATCGAAGCAATACCGATTCTGCGTGCCCGATGAATGGTACCGCCGACCGAACTCTCGCGTTCCATCAATCTCTCCGTCCGAAGCGACCTTGCGCCGTCTATCGGACATGGAAGCAGAAGAGTCAGAGGGAGAAGGTACGGTGAAACAGAAGCCAACGGCTCCTTCTAGTCCGACATTGTCTACGGTAAAGCCACGCTCGGACTCACCTGATAGTGCTGGCACGTTCTCGTCAAAGCGTTTCTCTAGCCTTTTCGATGGGTGGTTGGGTCCTACTTCTGTTCCTTCTCCTTCTCAGGAAGAGGCGGAAGAAAATAGGCGACCGATCGTTAGCGAACCTCTTGCAGTGGAGAAACGTATGTCTTCCGTGTCGGATAGTGAAAGCGAATTTTCTTGCGATGAAGAAGACTTCGAACGAATGATTGTGGGTCACTGCAATTCCTAAACCTCTCTATACTTTGCTTATGTTATTGCAGGATGACCTTGGTCTGAAGGGCGAGAAGCGAGAAGCAATGCGGAATATGCCAGTGGATCGCAAACGCTATCTCCTCCGACAGAATCGACAGCTACGGTCGATGGCAGGAGGAAAAGCTGCCCCTCAAACTTCTCTTCAGTCAGCAACAGTCGGCCCAGCTCGAGCGGCCCCTATTGTCCCCTCAATCGTACCCAATCTGACTGGAGATGGCATCATGAAGCGTTTCTCAATAAGTAGCTGGGGTGGTAGTCCCTCGGCAGGTGAGCCTTCGTCAGGAACACCTTCGTCTCCACGAGCAAATGACCCTCTCAGTTCAAACGAGAAGGCAGTCGCGAAAGTTGCAGGTTCGAATGAAATTGGCCCGCTGCAGCCTCAGACAACCGGCAGCTTGTGGGGGAATTGGTGGACTTCATCAGGGACGGACACGTGGATGACGTCTTTGTCAAAATCGAGAACACCAGTGGCGAGGGACACTTCATCTACAGCATACTACGCCGAGGGACTTCGTTCGCGGAAAGCAAGTGATATCAAGTTAGTGAAGCATCTCATTTCACTAAGGGTGCATTTGTCTACTGCAAAAGTGAGCTGGGTGGACCAGTTCCTTGGTGAGAGCAAGGGTATGGATGCTTTGGCTGGGATATTGGCGAGTTTGGTTGGGAAGGGAGGAAAGAGGAGGAAATTATCTGATACAGAGGAAAGTGTGTTATATGAGGTAGTCAAGTGCCTGAGGGTGCTGCTGAATACAGAGGTACGAACTTTATTCATCTTCTGTACTGGTGATAAATTTATTCGTAAACTAGCCCGGATTTAATCAAGTCTTAGCCTCTTCGACTTTAATAACGCACGTAACCTACACTCTTCACACCGAGTCCCTCAAGCTCAAGACGCTTACCTGCGAGCTCCTAGCCGCGATTTGTATTCTATCTGTCACTCATGGACATCGTCTCGTCCTTGCCGCGTTCTCCGACTATCGCATCGCACACGAGGAAGCTTTCCGGTTCGAGGAACTAATTGAATCATTGCGGATCTCGAGTGAAGACGAGGATGGAGATGCTAACGCAGGTCTAGGAAGAATCAATGAAGAAGGAGCTTGGGAGGCACGGACGGCCGCGATGACAGTTGTCAATGCGATCACTACTTGCCCTGAGTCTCTGGAAGAGCGCATACAGCTCCGGGAAGAATTCAGTCGTCGCGGTCTTAATGAAATCATAGTAGTACGTCGCAGTCTGCACGCTCCCCTACATTAAGAGACGGACTCATGATGATCTTACTACAGACTCTACGATACATAAGGCCACCTGATTCTATCATCACGCAAATAGACGTGTATACGGAGGAGAAATTCGAAGATGAAGAAGATCTACGAGAGCGCACTCGGTCGCTGTTCAAGGACTCGGAAGGCAGTTCAGAATTGGAAGTCACTTGCGCATTGCTGAATGACCTGTCGTTGCGTCAAGAAATTCTTAGGCCTCCACTCATCGAAGCTCTTCGTCAATTCGGTGTATTGTTGAGTCGCGAGGTGACACTGTAAGATGACTTGCCTCTTTTGGTCCGGAGCCAGATTGATAAATGTTCCACTAGGAAGCTCAAGGCTGACTATCTTATGATCATAAATAAGCTTCTTGAGCAATGCAATGTGTATGACGAATTGTACGTATTCATGCCTTTAGGAGTTCTGGTTCGGATTGCTCTGACGGCATCGCAGAGGGGTCGATTGGACTTTGATGCTCGGTCAATTTCTGTCTGAAATCGCGACAACAGTCGGCCAGTCTCTCGAAATCAAGGGAACGGCTGGTGCACCAGATTCGGACCTAGATAGTATGGAAGATATGGAGCTTCGTCAGAAGATTCAAGAACTCGAGAAGGATGTAAGAAATCTTCTGGAACCATTACCATGCATGAGCTGAAGTTTCCATCCAGAAAAGTACATTGGAAAGTGAACTCGAGTCAGTTCGTATTGAGATCGAGACACTGAAGACTCTTCCCGGATTGAACGCTTCAAAAGGAGGGAAAGAGGCGCGTTCGTTTTATTGTAGACGCATAGGGTCCTTGCTGACAACTTCTCGTTCTCGGTCCCGAACAGAGCATCCAAGGACTTGTCCAACGCTTAGTCTTGAAGGAGAAGCAGGTTGTTCAGCTGCGAGCTGAAGTAGACCGTCTTAAGTCGAACCAGCTATCTGATGTTCGAGAAACAGTAAGTCTCGAGCTAGTATGCAGTTGTGAACCTAGCTTACGGTAATTGTAGGAGGATCGTACGAAGCAAGAGCGAGATCGAGTAAAATGGAATGCGCTGTCGGAGGAAATTGTTGATCTGAAGAAGAAGGTGAGCTGGTTCCTCCTTTTAACATGCAGATGCACTTAAATTATGTGTTACAAAGAATGAGGAGGTAGAGTCGCTCCTCCAGCGAAAGGATAAGGAAGTACTCTACTTGAAGCGGGCCATGGAATCGGTATATTCTCGGCTTCACAGTAATACGGACAAACGTGACGCCCAGCAACGGCAAACACAAGTTCGCGATCTAGATGCGGAAAAGATAGCTGCTAGTGCGGTAGAGGCATTGTCTGCCAAGGACGATGAGATTGGTGCTCTTCGTGCTAAAGTCCAGAAATTGCAAGAAGATTTGAAGGCGAAACCAAAGTTCGTGACAGAAAGCGAGTTCAAGAAAGGTGTCCCTCCGCCCCCACCTCCTCCTGTCTCTCCTGTATCCAGAGATGCGGATAGACCACGTACATTGTCGCCGCCACCGACTCCCAAGTCGACAAAGTCATCCTCAATTGGTACCGATTCTCCTGTCCCGCCAGTACCTCCGCTATCTTCGAGCTCTCCTGCTCCTCCACCCCCACCCCCGATCCCTTCTCCGTTGGGACTATCACCTCCACCTCCACCGCCATCGCCCCCACCCGCACCTGGCATGCCTCCACCTCCTCCACCGCCTCCCGGAATGAATCGCAAGGATCCACCAGTTCCAAGCATCGCTCTTCCTGGAAAACGCCTAAAGCCGTTCTTCTGGACTAAAGTCACCAACAAGTCCACTGGACCGACAGTTTGGGACGACGTATCCACTTCTGTGCCTTCTATTGACTTGGATTTGAAGGAACTGGTTGATACATTTGCTTTGGATGCTGCCCCGGTGAAAGTGTCTTTGTCACCTCTTAACTCCCCGAGAAAGAATTCCGTGCTGACATTGTTGGATACCAACCGGGCTAATAATATTCGTGAGTACTGGAAATGCGGACATGATCAAGGCAGTTATTCACGCATTTCCTATATTGTAGTGATCATGCTCTCGCGAATGAAACCTTCACTCTCAGAAATCAAGAGTGCTTTATTGGCAATCGACGATTCTGTTCTGAGTGTTGATGACTTGAAGGCGATTGCGAGGCATTTGCCAACGCCAGAAGAGGTAGAATACTTTTCTGCGGGTCTTATACGCGTAAAATCTGACTTGTGTCCCAGATCAAACGTATTGACGAGTTCGGTGATGTTAAGCAGCTTGCGAAGGCAGATCAGTACTTGAAAGAGGTGGGAAGCTATCCATTCACTAATTTGATTTGACTGTTACTTACAATCAACAGATTGGAGACGTACCTCGGGTGTCGGAACGTATCAGTTGCATGCTATATCGCAGGAAGCTTGAGCTAGACATCGAAGAAACTCGACCAGAACTCGATATTGTCCGACATGCTACGAAAGAATTGAAATCGTCAAATCGCTTCAAACAGGTTTTGAAGGTATCGTGTGATCCAATCGATCCTCCAACAATGCTTTTAAGCTATTCTCTAGACTGTCTTGACAATCGGTAATGCCTTGAATGGCTCGAGTTTCAGAGGAAATGCTCGCGGATTCCAATTGGAGGCTTTGTTGAAGGTGGATACTGCGTCGTGAAACGAAATGTCGTGCAGCTAACATCATATTAGATGAAAGAGACGAAGACTGTGAAAGCAAGCCCGGAATGTCCTACGTTACTTCATTACGTAGCTCGGATGCTCCTGAAGAGTGATGCAGAGCTGGTCAACTTCCTTGATGATCTGCCTCACCTTGAGGCAGCTGCTCGAGGTACGTAGCGCTCTTGTATGGTATGGTTTTCATCCGTCCATTCTGATGGGTGTTGCATAGTCTCTATGCAAACTGTCTCTGCAGCAGTAGGAACACTAGTATCTGGATTATCTCAAGTACAATCAGAAATCAAGGTACAAAGACAATGCAAAGCCGTCCATCCGGACGATCGGTTTGTCCAAGTTATGGAGGTATGCGATCTTTCCCACCGTCTACTTCACAACCTCAGCTGACACGTCTTGCAGCCATTCGTTGTCCAGGTTACCTCGAGCATCCAAGCACTCGAGAATATGAACAGGACAGTAGAAGCAGAGTTGAAGTCTCTTATGGCGTATTACGGAGAGCTAGTTGATTCGCCCGAAGGACCCAAACCAGAGGACTTCTTCAGTTTGATCGTTTCATTTTCATCGTCACTCAGGGTGGGTCGCTAGATCAGATAACAAACAAATTATCTGAGATACTCATTTTTGATGGTTTATTAGAAAGCGACACTTGAAGTGCATGAGGCCATGTCCAAAGCGGGACCTCGTGCATCTGCTGTGAATGGAAGGAAGGCTTCGGTTTCCTCGGTTACTGCCCAACAGGCATGTATACCTTCCTTTGTCCTTTCGGCGATTACTCACACATCTCAGACATTACAACCAAAGAGAACTCCTTCTGCACTCGCCCCTATACCTTCCAAGGAAGCAAGCAAAGCCCCCTCGAGTGCTTTCCTCATTCCTCCTCCGCCTGCTATTCCTTCAGAAGCGTCAGACACTCGACATCGGTCCGTCGGGCGCGGCGAGCTCGACGAGACTATCAAGAGCATGCGTCGTGGTGTACGAAGAGAGCGGAGTGTTCGTCCGCTGAGCAAGATTTTCTTGGATGGTTCTTGATGACTTTATGACGTTAATGACTCCTTACATTTTTCGATATGTATATTGTACAATACAATCTTTCATTTTGTATTCACGGACAATCATACCATGTAACGACATCTACGGACAATATACATACATACGAACATTGATATCCCAAAGATGAGTATCTGAGATTACTCTAGATATGTTGGAATGTACGAAAGGATCTATTTTGTACCTCTACTTTTGTTCAGAGGTGAAACAGCATCGCATCTGTCAACACAGTCCAAGAACAACTTGAAGAAGCCGTCCACCTTACAAGTAATTTCGTTAGTCGTCAGTATGAAAGTGGACAAAAAAGCTGAATACGTCCAAACGCGCACTTACATACAAATTTTCAGCAACCAAGCAATTTTTACCCTCTCTTCCCCAAGTCTCATCGCACCTCCGATAATTAAATAGATCTACAACGGTCTCTCCGGAAGTATGTGTACCCGTGAGCTCGATGTCGACTCTATGTCGCGTGCATTTGAATAGCTCGGGGTGGCCGACGTATGCGATGGTGAGTGCATCGTGCAGGGGAGGACCATCTTTGAATCCGAAAGTGGATTCGTAAGAAGAAGCGAAGAAACTGATGAGTGTTGAAAGTGTACGCCGAAGAGGTGTTTTAGATTGTGGAAGGGGAAGGATTGGGCTCGAAGAGGTTCGGGCTTGCTGAGGATCAAGAAGAGAGGCATGGATTGACTTCGTGACTATCGCCGTGTGGGTTACGTTGATGGGTACCATGGTCTTCTTGACCGGCACATTTAACACTATTTGGGCTGCTTCAGCTGCAAGACAGGAAGTTCGTCAGGATCTATTGAATAGGACATTGAAGGCTGGATATATGCGTCTACTCACGGTCACATAAAATGTTATATTCTGAACCCTAAAAGTCAGTGTCGTTATTTCCTCGGTATCAGTGAATGTACAAACCTGCAACAGAAGAGCGGTTTCCTTGACCGACTCCCCCGCCCATAAAAACAAACTCCTCAATACTATCCAACAAATCCGGATAAACACTAACAAAAAGTGCAATATTCGTCATTGGCCCAGTCGACACAACCGTAATTTTCTCTCCTTCCTTCATTGCATCCTTCACAGCTTTAGAAATGCCCTCGACAGCTCGAAGTCCTGCGCTCTCCGACTTCTCAAGCTGATTGCGGATCACTGGATGATCGTCGGCACTTGGAAGGCCCTCGACGCCGCCAAGACCGTCGAAGCCGTGGATCTCTGGATCGTGCTTCGCGGCTCTGAGAAGTGGAGAAGACGCACCTCGGTGCACGAGGATGGACGGATCTGCACCGAAGGCGTAGAGACAACGGAGGGCATTCTTGAATGTATTGTCTGCATCTGTGTTTCCATGAACCTGGCGAAATAATTGATCGAGTCAGCTTTGACAGAGACAATCTTCTCGAATTCAGAATCTAGTGTTCAATGCGATCAATGCGCCTACCGTTGAGATTCCAACTAACGTTATGCCCGGGATATGTATGGCGAGCAAGATAGCAGTCGCATCGTCATGTCCCTGAAGAAGATAACAACAGATAGTCAATAAATGCTCAGTCAGTCATATTATTTTTTATATTTACTGGGTCACAGTCAAGCCAAACGCGTTTTCCAGCCATGCCCGTTGTCTCTTGCCTCGCGTAAGAGGAATGAAAGTTGTTCCAAAGAACGAGAAGCGAGGCCGCGGATCAGAGGATATCAAAGTTCGTGACCAAATATGGTTAGTACACAAATATACACCTACAAAGATAAGGTTGTGGCTGTGGCTATTTAGGCTACGCACCTGTTGTTAACCACATCCACGTCCTCATCTTGGACCAGTCACTATCACCATCTTTTAATTCTTCTATATCAACGATACGATTTAGTTCTTGAATAAGAGAGAGATTATATTCGTTGGAAAAGGCTGCGTAGATGCAGCAGGAGGTCAATGATTTTTTCTTCCTGTCCGTGGTTCGTTCGTTTTGCTCATGTATATTTCGTTGCTTTTCAGGCTGCTCGCGTATACCAGGACGCCCCACCTTCAGCAGTGCGAGGATGGCTGAGACGTCTTGGTGGTATGATTACCTTTAACCGACGAAGAATCTACGAAGGAAAAAATGAAGTGAACGATGCACACGTCTATCGACAGTATGAACGTGATCGAAGACGAGGCCACCGGAGTCACTCGAGACATAGGAGCGGGGGTGCATACCAGAGAGATGAAGGACATCGTAGCGAAAGACACCATCCGTTTTTGCATTACCCATATCGGTGTCGTCCTACGTGAGTCGCCTCACAAACTTTGGAGAAGGAAGAAAAAAACTGATCTTATGCAGGTATCACGGCGCGCACTACCGTCTCTGGGGTTTCCTGACGCGAAAGAAGGAGCACATCACTCGCGGTGTCCAGATGCGCGAAGAAGCCGAGCGCGAGAGGCAGCGCGAACGCCGAAGACGGTTGAAGAGGCTTCAGGCAGAGGGTTTGGCTATCAGACTCGGAGCGAGGGAGATTACGCCTAGGGATCATTCGCGCGGGTATCGTAGCCATCATCACAGAGATAGACGTCGTGGGTTTACACCTATTGTTACGACCGCGGATGTTGGGCATGGGGTCTCCGTCCCAGTTCCAGCCACCACGCATGCCATACCTGTCGCACGGAGTGCGAGTGTTCGTACGCACCATCGCCATCACAGCAGCGGATATAGCACGACTGCTCCGCTAGTCCACGTTCATTCCCGAAGCCACAGCGGATCAGCTACTCCCGTCGTGCAAGTCGCGCATTCTCAATACACGAATGCTGCGCCTGTGGCAGTCTCGCACGCTGCGAGTTCTCGACATGGCCATGCCAATGAATATTATGATGACCGCGTCATACCTGTTGCGCGTTCATCTAGTCGGCACGGAAGTTCTCGGTACGGTGATCCTGCTCTTTCACGCGCCTCGAGTTCGCGCCATGGACATGGACATTACCGCCATGCTCGCACACATAGCAGGACACCTTCGGAAGTCTATGTCGCGGCGTAAATGCTATGTGAAAACTCTATTGGATCACATCACGACCTTTTACGACTTGTTACGATTATCTGTTTATTCTTTTTGGTTACCTTACTACGTACTAACCAGATCGGTTATGCTTTTCCTTTTGGAAACTCAGCCTTGTAGTTCTGCGATGTATTTGAATGATGTATCTCTTTGTACGTAGTCCAGATTGCTCAGTGTAGTACAAGATACCTCGTTGTTCATTACCGTCTGTGTATGTACTGATGAAATTGAAGTGAAATGAAATGTGCTAACATGAATAGGAAGATATGGTTGCAAATGAAGTGCGATGACAAAACAAGACAATGAAGATGCATGTAGGAATGAAATGAAATCAATCAAACCGTCCATATATCCAACCAACCAATACCTACGACCAATCAGAGCGGACATTAATCAAAATCAAACCGAACGGGACCAAACTAAACGCTATGACCTATCCTCCGCGCCACTAACTACCTTTTCTCTGTTCTTCTTTTTATTCTTTCGGCGGTTTCGTCGCTTTTTGGAGTGAGAGGACGGACTTTGTGTCGTGTCGTTGTTATCGATGTCGAGAACAGGAGGCCCCATTAGGTTTAGAAGTGGTAGACCTTCCTGTGGGCGTAAAGGTTTAGGATTCATGGAGATGGGGATGCCTAGTCAAATAAGTATGTTCAATAGTTGCTCTTGGATACGCTCAGAAGGACGTACTGTTACGTTTAGATTGGTACCCAGTTGTGATATTATCAACTTCTTTCTTCCCTTCCTCTTTTCCCTTTCCTTCCACGCTCCCATTAGCGAGACGAGGAGTCTGTTTATGATCTGTAACGATTTCTACGTCACCTTTTCTTCTCGTGCCCGTTGCTACCGGAGCATCCGATTCTGATTTATCGGTACCATTGACTAGTGACCCGTTACTGTTGACATTCGCATTAGGTTGCCCCGAATTGCGATTTCTCTTCTTCCACCTCGCCTTTTTCCTCCTCTTTGACCCGGATAAGGAATTATCGAAGGCACTTTGAGACGATGGCGGTACAGGAGTTACGAGTTGCTGGACTTGAGTATGGGACTGGGACTGTGTCGGGGAGACGGAGGTACTGCCAAGCGTTGGAGAGGTAACTTTCGGATCGAGTCTCGGCCCATCCGCTTCCAGGTTATCAGTCTGTTCCGCTGCTCGTATTGTATCGCGCCGTGCAGACGTAGCAGCTTGACCATTAACCGCAAAGGTAATAAGCGGCGGCGATTTTTCTACACCGGAAGACGTTATGTTCCGTGTTTCTGCAAACAGGTTTACTTCCGAAGGCGGCAGAGTAGCTGCCTCGACCACTGGCGTCCGGGATGTTGAAACTGATACGCCATTGATCAACGGCGCGGATTTCGTAGAAGTAATCCCTTCTGATCGGGATTTTGTACCTTCCACGTCTTTGCGGTTTGTTCGCCCATTAATAGCGCTAGAGGACGTTTCCGACGTTTGCAGCTCCGGGGATGCAGTACGATTGCGTTGTGAGGTAGATACACCATTAATGGCGGGAGCGGGCATCGCATTATCAAGTCTTTCCTTCCTAGCATCGTCTTTGGATTTGACCTTCTTCTTGGTAAGGCTAAATGGATCCACTCGTGCAACCTTCGCGCTCATACTCGACTCTCCCTTTTTACTTTCTTCCTCCTCTTCAACATCGTCGTCCAGCTTTCTTTCTGATTCCTCTTCACGCTTTCTCTTCTTATCGTTTCCAACTAGTCTGTACTTTAGTCTTGCTTCTTCCCGTGCACTTGGACCGACTTGATCAGATAGAGGGGCGCCGACGCCCAACCTTGATATTAATTACAATGTAAATTAGAATTTATGCTTAACAAGTGTCCTTGAAGTGCAAACCTAGCAGGACGTCTCATATAGTCTTGCAACTCCCTCTCCATCTCTTCAAAGGTCCGCTTCAGTCTTTTGCTAGGGCTCTTGGATGGTTTGACCCAGGACGAAACTAATGCCTCTTCCTCTGCCATCGCCATGTTGATTTGCGCTTGTAAGGCATCCAAGTCAATTTCTTGCTCGTCATTTTGTGCCATGGCTCCATTGGCAAGAGGTGAAGCGAGAGAGAGGAAGATAAGGAACTTATAGAGTGGGAGTAACTGTGATCAATGTAGCATTTCCGCTTTTTTTTTTTAAAGCTGCTGTTACGAAAAAGGTAACACGATCCGCGTCGGTTTACGCCAACTTGAATCCGCCTCGGCCTCGCCTTCTTCTGACACTCACTACGCATCTGTAGACCGTCCAGCTTGGCTAATGGCGGGAAGGAAACGCTCGTGGTATACCATGCAGGGCTCGGATGATGAAGACGAGCCATTGGTGGGTAGGCAGACTTTGCCAGTAGCAAATCTGCCGGAGACATTCAATGGTGAACCGAAGGATGGTCTGCAATACCTCTTCATGGTTCGGTTGGTACTTCCCTTGCTTATTCTACTCTGGTATTGATAACATTGTAGGCGAGATGCCAAGAAGCTGCCTTTCTACACGCGCACGCAAAAGCCTTATGAAACTGTTGCTGCAAAGCCTCAGACTAAGACGCAAGCCGTAAAGGAGAATCGCGTTGTACTACCCTCTGAAGAATGGCGTGCCGTCTTTATAAAGAGATTTAAGAACTTCCGAAAGGTACTCATCACATTCAGCATTCTCAAAGTCTTTTATCTAAAACTTTGGTTTACAGAACTCCTTGCAACCAAGTATCGGGGTCGAGCTTCCTTCGCTCCCTTCTCCGGGCCAATCAAAATTCATGCCAGAGAAGAAAGAACGCGATAAATGGTGGGCGTTTATCAACGGTCACCCAGAGCATGAGTGGAATCCTCCGAAAAGCCCTAAGAAGCCACGAGGAAAGTTTGCGCGACAGAGTATACATCCGGACCAATCTAGCGTCAATGATGTTGGACAATATGAAGTACCTATGACAGAAGAGATGCCAACTGACGTTGCCGAGTCTCACGAAGTATTGGTTGTCAACGAATTCGGTGAAATAAGGGAGGATGAGAAGGATACGGATCGAGATTTACAAGAATTAGAAGTGGGCGACGCTGCTTTATTGCCAACTCCCTTTGCAACGCCACAGCCTGAGAAGCGCTTTAAGGCATCGGAACGAAGAACAGCAGGGCCACGGCATCCTACTCCCACACTACTCAAGCCTATAGACAGTGTATGTTTCTGCTGTTTCCGTCTACCTACATATTCTAACGTATTTCTCTGATCTAGCGCTATTGCATGCATCTTCTCATGTACTTCTCACATTGGATAACACAACATCTAGAACACCTCGAGTCAGGACAAATATCTTCTCCTTTCTCCCATCTATCACAAAACCACGCGCGATGGATGTTCGCACTGCTTTCACGAGTAGATGATTACCTTACGGGCGATGAGCTTAGTACATTGCGAGGTTTAGCCCGAGCATGCATTGCCTTCATCAAAGACCTCAACAAGAACAACGGCACGTCAGTATTTAGTTCTGATGGGAATTTAGGAGGGAGTTCTGGAATACGATGGGTTGGAGACCCTTCTGATGCACCACTGGACGAACGGGCGTGTTGGATGATTGTAACTATTGTTACGGATTTCTGGGGACAGAAGGACTTATGGATAGATGCGGAGAGTGATCTTAATGGGAGTTGATCCAATGTCGCTGGTGTATTTCCACCTTCTGGATATAATATACCTGTACTCACCATATTTCCGTTTATTGCATCGTCTTTTTTTATGCCTTGGCTTCAGATGTCTATCTGTGTCGGGACCGATGGATTCTGACTTACTGAAATGAATCAAAGCGAGTCATAGGGCGCAATTGATCCGGGCATGTGCAAAGCAGTTGCGGGGTCAATAATAAATATCAATGCTGGCCATATTTATAGCGTATAAGAGACGGATTCTCCCTTCTCGTCTTTCTAGTCTGCTTTTCTCCTGCAGTCGTATTGAAGGCCATCGCTTCTGTATCCTGGGACACTCTGGCAAGAAGTCAACAGCTCTGACATGGACGAAAACCCTCTCTTGAAGGATCGTGGCTCTGAAGCATTAATGCCTTTATTCAAGGAGAAACTCGAGGTTAAGCGCCTAAAGTCAAGTGTTCCTTTGTGTATCTTTGACTGGCACTGAACTTAAATCAGAGGACATTGCTCAAACGTCGAAGACGTTGCTAGATCCCGCGATACTCGATCCACTGTCGGAGTCCATTCGCGAGACTCCCGCGCGTCAATCCGATTTTCAGTATCATAGTTGATCTGAGGTGATAGCTTGGACTAGGAAACACATCCGAAATGGTACGGGCTGATTGAGCGTGCCCGGTTTCCAGTATTCGCGTCGCAATGGGCCAGACGCAAGTGGGGCTTGACTATCAATCATGGACAAGCAGTAATTAGCGTGTAAGCAATTCTGGTAACCCTCCTGGTCTGCTATCGGTGGATAATAGATCGTATCACAGGTTGCCTGGTCCAGAGAACATTAAAATGAGTAAACTGGATATGGCGTACATATATGCTGCTCGTGCTCTGGACTTCATTGGAAAATCGAAACAGCAACGAAAGGCAAATATTGTACCCAAATCGTCTCTCGGAAGTTTCCTTTTATTAAAGACTTCGCCCGCATTCTCGACAGAGACTCGACGAAGCTGGGAAGACCCTCTCCGATCTCATTCGAGACTCATTCGGCGACGACGCAAACAAAATGTATCACATTGCTGCTCTTGCAAAGGAATCGGATGTGATGCACTGGTCAGCGCTGAAAGTGGCAGACGACAAAGGGCGATCGACATCCGCTCTTGCAATGAATCTACTCCACACGGAGTTCTTCCAGTACAAGGGCTCAAGGGCTTTGAATGTGTTGCCGAGACGTTTATCGGCAAGAACGACCCGACCTGGGATCGGTCTCCGGTGGAGATCTCGCTCATGTTCCGTCCGTATAAGGAGTACTGAGGCCAGGAAAAACAAATCGGCCAGTATGCTATTATCTTCCAAAGCTCCTTTATTACATAGAGTGTATGTCTCCTATAAAAATTACATGTTGCTTTGTACTGTACATTGCTCCAGATTAGAAATGATTGCAGTATAAGTGGCAGTTTTAGCTTTACTGGTCACCGAATATTCGAACCATGAGCGGGACGGGTATAGGAGGTCCTTTCCATGTCGGGTCATCATCGCCGATAAGGATTTCTGCGATAGTAAAGAATCCATGTGCGTTGTAGAATTCCGTATTAGCTGCAGCATTGCTTGAGAGGAGGTACGTTGACCGGCCCTCGGCATCTGCTAAGTTTGTGATGGCGTCGAGCAAAGCTCCACCGTACCCACGACGTTGGAACTCAGGCGCAGTCGCTAGGGCGTTGACGCAGCGCATTCGTCGCCAGTCGGCGCCGAGTATCTCTTCGGCGAATTTGTCGAGCTTTCTGCCGACCTCATCGAACCTCTACAAAACACAATTTAGTTCAGAAAGAGCAATCAATGTGCAGAATGATCGAATCGTACCCTCCGCTGCATCTCGGTCTTTCCAACGATATCAAGAGCACGGTTAATCAGGCGGTATAGTTCGTCAATTTTCCTATCTATCTTGGACTTCTTGGATGCTTCTGGTGATGGAATACTAAACGAGCCATCAGAGCCTACAACAGAAGAAGTATCGCCGTCGCCGTGCACTTACGCGCATACCACAGCCCTCCCGTGATTGACTGAGAGTCCCCATTTTCGCCGTGCCCATTGCGACAGTCCGATGGCAAACTGAAGCCGTTGTATTCGATCGTATAACGTAGACTTCCGCGCATCCTAAAATAAAGAATACTGTTTAGATGATTTGTTCTCTACAAAATCATAATGTAAATGCACGAACAGGGGTTTCACGGATGTATTTCTCCAGCGGGTCGTCTTCAATTCCTGTGACCAATGTTCGCAATGCTCGACGGATGTCGCCTTTATCGAGCGCATTAGAATAGCCATGATGAGAGCACTGTCCATGACCACGTACGTTTTCGCAAGTGCTTGACCACGATTTTCTCTAAGAGCAGATGATCGGTGGAGACAGCGTCTTCGAGAGCTAAGTAGCGCAATAGATGCTTCTCATCGGTGTCGAGAATTTTGATCCCATCGGAATGATTGATGGAGGAATAGGACGGTCGAGGCATGAGGCGTCACGACCTCAGAAAACAGAAAAAGAAAGCCCGACAAGTCCAAACCTCGCCCAAGAGGACAGCGTAAACCAAGTGGAAAAAGATGGGGTCAAATATAACCGGCATTTCCGACGTTGCTTTTATCTCGGGCCAGTGGCACAGTGCAGGCTGCGCAGAACTCAGCACCCCGAACCGGTTACTGCGGTACCATCCTTATGAGGCAAATTTATGTCACATGCGTTTGCTTCCACTCGTTTTCTCTGATGCGATCACGTCTTGACAAAATTGACCGCAGTGCGCAGCGAGCTGATTTTCCACGCCCAAGCATAACGTATGGCACTCCAGCGCCGGCTCATCCGGATATAAGCAGATTGACACCATTTATGATTTTTACGTTGTGAGAGATTATTAATTGTACAAAAGGATAAACTAGGCGAAAGCACACATACGTATATACGCCTGAAGACGATGCACAACAACTTTGGACAAAGCAAGAATGATTCTATGATATAACGATTGAATAAGGATAAGCATCAAATATAGCAAAAGAAACCGTTTTGGAATGAATCAGTTATCATGCAGCTAGCTTCTCACTAGCAGTCCAACAGTAATGACCGCAGCCCGCGGCGCAGGGATGTCCTGAGATTTTGATTGTCGACTGGTCAGGAAGCGAACTGCCACCTCCGAGGCTCGGCGAGCTCGCGCTACCTCCCTCAGATGCAGCTTCAATACGCACGCGATGTCCGCGATTGTCTTGAGTAACAGAGGATAGTTCGATCATCGGCCGTTGCATGTAGAACCGATGATAACAATCACGGTGGCCGCCGTGCGAACATACGGCGCACACGAACAACGTCGAACGGACCGGTAAGTGACTGGATGCGCAGTCGTCAGGATACTCCTTTCCGGAAAGATAACAGAAGGAGCAATTACCCACCAGATAGCACACATGATCGCAGCTCTCTTGCATTCAAAGCATTGGCTGAAACCGGTCCAAGATCGATCAACACCTTCTTTTTGCCCCAGTGCGTGTTGCAACATCGGCTTGTGACACGATGCGCAGGTAGAATGCACAGTCGTCTGAACTTGCGTTGATTGCCGGACTTCAACTGACGGAGTGTACTTCCGAATATACGCCAGAACTTCGTACATTCGGAAGCGGGAGAGGATATCTGTGAGTACATTAATAAGTTCGGATTCGGATTAATTATTAAGGGAAGCGAACCAAGATATGCCTCGATGAATTGTAAGGCTCTCCATGTTGAGATGCCTAGCTCCGACGGCGCTATGCAAGAAAGCATAGCACAGAGCTGGACATCACCCTGAATATTCACGCCTTCAGTATCACGACAGTTTGAATGAAAATGATGCACTGACATTTTCCGCAAGGCGATCTACAATCTCTCTCAACGCGTTCCATGCTGTCTGTCGATAGCAATTTTCTGCATCTTTAATAGCCAGACGATTCCATTCTAGAAAGCGCATCTCTTGCTCATCCACGAAATATTCATTTCCGGTACGAGTTGATTGTTTATTGGTCGTGGAAATGCCTTGCGGGTGGCCGAGGTTACTTCTTTGTGATGGTGCTAATGAAGTTGTTTCCGCAAGTGCTTCAGATTCGGAAGGCCCAGCCTGACCCTGGGTTATCGACTTATCTCCACCTGCCATTACTGTTAATACACTACTCTGAGAGTCTGTTCGCTGCAGATCGTAATCACTCTTCAACTTCGCTTTAGAGCTCGATACCACAGACGCGTGAGTTGAGGTTCGGCTTCTGGCTGGTCGCTTCAAGGACGCCGAACGCGCGGCCGTCGTCGACGCAACCGAGTTGTCGGATTCAGATTCGGAAGACGCAGGAGATACGGAGTCTTCCTTCTCGTCTTCAGCCCATCCGTTGTCATCATGCAGTCCAGGACTCGAAACAACACGAGTTCGAGCCCACGAAGCAAGGCTGACAGGCGAGCTTATACTTTCTGTGCTGACTCTAGCTTTCATGGATTCGGGACGATGTTCAGGAGGTAGTGCAATCACTTCTTCATCGGATGAATCTTCATTTAGTGCACCTTCACCCACTTCACGCGAAGCGCGAGATCTATTTGAAGTATGTCGATCTTCACTGCCACCAGTTTTGGATGAGGAGCTGCGTCGCAGTGACAGCCGTCGCGGTCGGTCAGCAGGGCCGACACTGACGCTCTTGCTTCTCATCTTGCTTTCGTCATCCAATGCGGATTGCTTTCCATTTCCAGGGCTAGCCACGTCCGGTGAGAGTGCTGAGGAAACGGGAGAGCGAGCGGAAGGAGTCATAGCCCTTGATACTGATGCAAGTCCCCCAGAACGTTTTGTCGCCACTTCGCGTATTAAGCTCGGAGGATCCGAGGATGACGATCGCGTATCTTCCGTTTTGTGAGGCGATTTTCTTACTGTGGGCACAGTAGCAGGAGCGGAAGCAGAGTGCGGAACGCCAGGAACTGAATTCCTATGGGATAATGGCGGTGATGAGGGTTTCAACACTATATCCTCGAGTAAAGATCGCAGTAGAAGCCAGACGCGCCCGGCCTCATAGTTTCCTGTCTCAAATGCGGTCTTATGTCCCATACTCAAAATATGAACTACGTCAAAAGAATGAATTTCGACTCACCTCAGCGTTCAGTTCGCATAAAGTCAGTCGATCTGCTCCTTCCATTCTGTAACTTCGTGCCAGAAAAGTGAAGGCATCCCATTCCTCTGAATCAGTTGCATCAAAGATGGTGCCGACCGATTGAGATGTTGGTGTGTATCGTTTATCGCCTAATCTCTTGAGTGATCCGGTCTTCTCGGCGGAATCAACTTCTTGCCCTCGCTCACTGCGAAATAATATAGACTATGTCAAATCCAAATCTAATGAGAAAAAGAAAAAGAACTTACACATCATCGTATGGTATTTCCCATTGTCCAACATTATCAGAAACAAACGTTAGAGAACCAGTAGGCGTCCATGTCAGAGCAGTACGAGGCACAGAATCGAGGGGCTTGTCACAGTAGCGCAAGTCCATCTGCGAGAACGCGCCGGAAGGGTGCTGAACCCATATATCGTGCGAGTCCGCAAAAGTCATATCTAGCCGAGGGATATATATATGAATGACATAAGCATAGGATGTTCCGCCGACTATTGTATTGCATTTTGATCTTCACCTGATACACCGCCCTCACAGTTGCTTCCTTCAACAGTCCATTTAGCGATCCATGGACGCCGCACATCCCAGATTTCGATCAAGTCTCCGGATCTTTGAGTTACATCCCTGTCTGAATCTACTTCGGTTCCTCCGTCGCCATGTTGGGCGATGTCTGTCCTAATGCTGCCAGGGCTGTTCTGCCGGGGTACAGCATTGTCATTGAATTCAGTGAGAACACCTGATGTATTCACGGAAGAGGAAGGCATGGTCTTTGTCGCGGGATTGTACGCAGACTCATTATAAGAAGCAATGGCAAGTTCCGTTTCGTATCCCGGACGCCACAGCACTCGGCGCACAGGGTAAGAGGCATGCAATATGTATGCGGGTTTCCGGGACGTTTGAGACTGAGTTTCCTTGAAATCCCAGACCTATCAAAATGGAAGACAGAAAGCCGTAAGTAAGCCCACGTGGCTCTCGAGTATGGGGGATTGATCTACCTTCACAGTTCGGTCCAGTCCAGCGCTGGCTAGCCACCCTCCACTGACGCCTGCTTCATTCCAATCAAGAGATAAAATAGCCCCTGTATGAGCAAGTGGTACTCTTTCGACAAGTCCTTTTTGTCCCATCCTCAAGTCCCAACTGTGTGATTGGATGATTCATGAGTAAGATATGAAAGCTTGAAAAGCCGAGCAATGATCTTACCGGCACATTGAACCACTATCAAGACCCGTGATTGCATGTAAGGGTTCGAGAATGGAAGGCGAAAACATGACAGTGCGAATAGCGAACGAGTGATGAATGTGAAGGAACTCCTTTGATAGATTCCTCAAATCCTGGCCGAAATGTCAATTACCGAATCAAATGAAGACTGATGACAACGCACCCAAACTCTCAGGTAGCCATCGGAGGAGCCGGTACTACAATAATGGGGCATTACGCTAGAGTACGACAGTTTATTGATTGATCGCGCGTGAGCTTTCTTCTTCGACTCTAGATAGATATGTCCATCTCCGGGCCTAACAGCTTAAACTTCGGACATACCATATTTCAAGGATCCCGATTTGTACAAGTCCCAAAGCAGTATTTCACCATTTCTGGCACTCGTCAAAATCTTCGTATCAAATGCTTCGTATCGTCAGCTCGGTAAGGCAGAGGGAAACATATGGCGCGTGAGCGACAAGTAAATTCACCTTTATGACACCAAGCAACATCGGTCATGGCGCTGTCGACTTTGAGTCCGCTTCCTGACCAATAGTTCTTTGAAGCGTCGATCCGGAAGCCACCCTTTCCGATAGCATACTTGTATTCCGAAGCAGGCCTTTCAGTGCCATCTGATACACGAAGTATCCTCAAAGCTGTACAACGCATTCAAAATTAGCGCCAGTCTTTGACTCAAAAGCAGACAATTCATTTACAGTCTTTTCCGGCGACGACACAGCGCTTGCCATCTGGGCTCTTAGAAATAGCGGATCCTCCAGCTGAGCTTGCTGCGTATAATGTGACAGCTCGAGAAGGACCCTGATAGCCATGCGTCCGAGAGTCTGAGAACGTTTCAGGCGGCGACTGGACCTCATGCAGTGACTGTAATCCTGAAAGATGAAGCGTTGGCCTTGCTGCTGGTGTGGGTAGCGGAGTGGAGAAAGGATTATGCAGCATTTTGGTTTGCACAAGACGTGAATCCTCTAAGAGTAACGCAGGCCTTAGCTACCGGTCCTAATCTAATGCCCTCCGATGAGGAATAATTTGGCTGCAGCCATCGTCTGCTGCAGGGATTAGAAAGAGCTTGTTATGATAAAACGATACGATACGATACAGGAAGCTGACGCGCGATGATGTTGGCGCAAAAACAAAAGGGTCACGTGTAGAACAACAAATTCCATCCTCGGTCGGATCCGCCATTACGTTTCACCGTCACCCAACGTTAACGAGGTTTGACGGCAAACTCATTGTCTCAAAAAGCCATCCTCAATGGAGGCCATCAAGCTCACTCTGGATCCGACTCTTACATTGGAAGCGTAATATACAACGTCAAGATGTGGAAGCTCACTTGCAATCACTAGGTGCGACAACCCGAGCTGTCGATGCACCGCCGAGTGGACCTTTCACCTGAGTTCGTTGGAGTATGATCTCGTCTCGCGCCAGAACAGCATCTCTATTCTTCGCGTTGCAGGAGATGTATCATGAATCACCTATCCTCCTTAACTACATACATCTGATCAAGGCGCTCTCACTGGTACACTCATTAGGGCGATCTGCGTGAACAATCGGCACAGAAGCAAGATGCTTTCACTGATGCGAATTATCATGATAGTTGCCTCTGCTAGGTCATTTCTGACATATCCACGGCATGGAAAGGAATTATGCTTGCACGTAATTTCCTTTTCTCCGCTGCCATGCGCGATAATTTGATGAGCTACCATCTGACCATCTGCTTCACAATCGTTTGTTGTACAGATAGCTCGTAATGAGCGATGAGAGAACTGTTATGTCGCTTCCCGAGGCACCTCACAACCCACGCTATCTCGAGAAGCGCATGGGCATCGGCTTCTCGAGTTATTTTTCACGCGGAATGATCTTTCGTCGCGGTTCAGGGTGTTTGTCCTCGCCGATGACATGGAAAATATTCTGTTGGAATCAATGGCACGGTAAAAATAGAATACATCGGCTGTGGTCGTCTGCACTGCTCCGCCTTATGGTGAGTTGCCACCTGCCTTGTGAATCGCACTCGTCTCTGCACGCGGTCTCATTGTGTCCTGCTTCTTCCAGTAACTCATGGCAACCGAACATACGTATAAATGCCTGCTCACTCTCACCAGTGGAGTGCATCGGTACCCTCTTCTTCAACACCTGGCCTCTTGACCATCTTCCTCTGTACTCGGAATCCTCACTATGCAGATCAAAATCGCTGCTCTTGTTTCTCTTCTCCCTCTCCTTGCTCAGGCTTCGCCTACCTCATCTTTGTCAGGAACAAAGATATTCCTTACCAAACGGTCATCCGTCGTCAAAAATGGCGTGGTCAACATGAATGGATTACAATCTCACATCCAGCAAGTACAAGGGTACGTGTCTTCATTGGCTCTCTATCTACGCTATCTCAGTCCTTCCATAGAAAAATTGCGCGTGGTTTCGCCAACTACGAAAAGAATACAGGCAAAGTCCATCCTAATTACCGCAACACGACCACGACTACTCGCAAGCGTGACACGGGTACAGTCGCTTTGACTGACGATGACAACGAGCTTTGGCAGGGTAACATCCAAGTTGGCACACCACCAGTACAGTTCGCTGGTGAGAGACATATAAAGTCATATAATTACTAATTCCTCATTACGGATGGTTAGTTGACTTTGACAGTGGTTCAAGTGATCTCTTCCTGCCGGGACCCGATTGTGGCCAGACTTGCGAAGGACACACGATTTACGATCCTTCACAGAGTAGCACATCCCAGGATGCTGGCCAGGATTTTCAACTCGCATTCGGTGATGGCTCCACAGTAGAGGGCGAGCAGTTCACTGACACGATCACAATTGGCGGACTCACGGCAACGAATCAGGCAGTCGGTGCTGCAACGCAGTACTCAGATGGCTTCGAAGCAGCTAACTTCCCGCCGGATGGGCTCATGGGCATGGCATTCCAGTCGATCTCGGAGTTCAACAAGGTGTATGTGATTCTGCCCTAAGAACAAATTTCATCTTACTGACCAGCACCTTTGTACAAAGTCCCGTATTCCAATCGCTCTCAGAACAACAACAGACCACACAGGGTGCATTCGGGTTTACGCTCCTCGAGACATCCGGCTCTGAGCTATTCCTTGGTGGTGTCGACACTTCCAAGATTTCCGGTGACCTGACGTTCACGCCCGTCACGCAAGAGGGTTTCTGGCAAATCTCAGTTGACGGCGCAGATGTTGGCGGGCAATCCGTCTCGGACACTCAGGATGCTATGTAAGGCTATGATCTACATAATCTTGGCCAGAGTTCAGATTGCTTATTCACATCTCAGCGTCGACACGGGAACCACATTGCTCATCGCAGACACTCAGACTGTTGATAATATCATTCAAGCAGTTCCTGGAGCGCAAGATGCTGGCCAGGGATTCTTCACGTTCCCATGCGACTCGGCACCCGACAACATCGCGTTGACGCTTGGTGGAAAGCAGTTCACCCTTTCGGGGGACAGCATCAATTTAGGTCAAGCCGAAGAAGGTTCAAGCGATTGCGTCAGCGGCATCATTGCCGACGACTCTCAAGGTATGGAAGGTTACTATTTTTTGTTGTTCCTACGGATGATTAATCTTCTGCTCCAACACAACAGGTTTCTGGATCTTGGGTGATGTCTTCCTTAGGAACGTCTATACTTGTGAGTTCTTGATACAATTGTAACCGTTGCACACGCAGCTGACCGCATCACTCATCAAGCGTTTGATGTTGACAACAGTCAAGTCGGCTTTGGAGACCTCGCTTGATTCACAGTCGCTACTCCCCGCCTCTTCTTCCGTTGCTGTCGCTTGTTGTTGTTCGATCCATAAATAAACACAGAAGTGACTTGCTTCGTTGCTATTTCGCCCGATTTCAGGGTTCTAACTTTATCCTCGGGTTTATTTATCACTTCGCTTACAAGTGTTGTATTATCTTACGGGACCTTCGCATTCATGGAACTGGACGTTGTTCACATAGAATACTAATGATAGTTCTTTGATACTAGTGGATGATTTGCGATTTGGGAAAGTTTCTCGAGGGCTGTGGGAGAGGGGTGTGGTAGCTTGCACAACATGACGACAATCAATTCTTTCGGAGAGGGACGTCTCGATGCTCAGAACTTTCGCTCGCATACGTGGCCTTCATGTATCATTACTTCTGTTCGTTCGCACTGCTCTGTAGTCCCGTTTTTGGCAGCGGCGAAAAGATCAACCATTGTCAACCTGTGTTGACCCGGATCTGTTGGAGTCACGATGAGGCCTTTCGTACAAACTTGTTTAGTCGTTCATGACGTTTCGAGGAGATGTGTAAAAGAGATCATTTCTCAATAATGTCAACTTTGAGAAGCAAAATGTATTCTTACATGTTTAACTTATTGTCGGATCAAAAATATTAGACGCTGTATATTTGTTGAAATGATGATGTGGTAAATTTAACGTATCCTCCTGATATGCTCTACAAACAAAGAAGTCTACTTATCAGGAAGAGTGGTTTGTCTGATTTGCGGCGCCGGCGACCGATCTTTGTCCCTCCTGGCCAAAAAGCGCCTCCGCACTGTACGTTCGTCCGGAGGCGCTTCCACACAATTTTACTTACATTCGGATCATAATACTGGCCTTCTTCTCTTCCCGTATTGACTCCTTTTCGGCGTAATCAAGGATACACGCATATATATATATATATAATCCCATGCTTCCGTAAGATTGACAATCGTTCTGCCACAGTAACTGTATAATTTCCTCCTCTCGCCGTTCTGTTACGACCGTAAGGAATGCTTTTTATTCCGCGTCGATACGGTCAGGACGACTTCTATTTTGTTTGCCATAAAAAACGGCACTTATAATGCACTATCCCAAAGCTCTGCACAAATAATATTCACCATTTAGTTGAAGCGGAATTGTACCGGAGAGGAGGTTTGATTCTAGACCAGAGTCTACAACAAATGATAGAAAAATGTCCGTATCTCTAACAATGTCTGACAAACAATTTTTGGGTTTTAAACGTCTGAACACAATATCTACGCCCATGCAAATCAAGAAGAGGTCCCAAGCAAATAAAAGAGAATAAGAGCGACAGAAGGAGTGGGGCTCGGGCAAAAAGCGTCTAATCACAAACTGCCCTCAGCCATCTTCGCCTTGTAGTAACGCACCATCTCCTCAAGACCCATACGTACGGTCCATCGAGGTTGCCAATCAAGCACCTTCTTGGCGCGCGTAGTGTCGGGCTTACGCTGCTGCGGGTCATCCTTCGGCATAACCATATTCTTCACGCCTACGCGCTTCGCATTCTCCACACCATCCTCCTTCTGAACTTTCTCGACAACCTCTCGCACAACGTCTGCGAATTCGGCGATGGTGAATTCTTCGTTGTTGCCGAGGTTGATAGGCTCAATAAAGTCCGAGTTCATGCATGCGATAAGCCCGTCGATGAGGTCGTGGATATACTGGAAGGACCGAGTTTGTTTTCCACCACCGTAGATTGTCAAATCTTCTCCACGCAATGCTTGAACGATGAAATTGGAAACGACACGTCCATCGGAAGGATTCACTATCAGACAAGTCGTGAGCGCAAAGATATCAATAAAAAGTCCGGTCCATCGCCGATACTGTATATACTTACTTCGCGGACCTGATGTGATAAAAATAGTAGTTTAATATAGATATCGGGATGAAATGGCGATTAGACCTCACCGTAAGTATTGAAGATTCGTGCTACTCGGACATCCACACCGTCCTGGTGATGGAAGCCATAGGTCAAGGTTTCCGCAACGCGCTTTCCTTCATCATAGCAGGCGCGTACGCCAATAGGATTGACGTTCCCCCAGCTATATTTGTCCACTTTAGGATGCTAATTTAATGACGCGAACTAGAAGCAAGCGCTCACTAAGTTTCTGGCTGTGGATGAACTTCGGGATCACCATATACCTCTTATCTCAATGTTAGCCTCTGACGACTGAATTGCGAGGGAAGACTGGTTCTCACCTGAGGTACTGCTGATCAAGAATCGTGCCTTTGTTCGCTTGGCGAGTCCCAGCATGTTGAGAGTGCCAAGGAACGAGGTCTTAATCGTCTTCACAGGATTCGACTGGTAGTGAGGAGGCGATGCAGGACATGCCAGGTGGTAAATTTCTGCAGATAAGTTAGCACAAATTCGACATAGCAAAGTTCATGGCACACTCACGGTCGCATTCAATCATGAATGGCTCTACAACATCGTGGCGGACCAGCTCAAAGTTCGGATGGCCAACCCAATGACTCAGATTGGTGCGGGAGCCGGTGAAGAAGTTGTCCAGCACGGTGACTTCGTGCCCGAGGAGCATGAGGCGATCCACAAGGTGCGATCCGACAAATCCGGCTCCACCAGTAACCAGGATGCGCTTGCGCTTTGACGGTGGAAGTAGCTTCACGGGAGGGAAGCGACTTAAAGTCGTATAGGAGATAGAATGCGTGTCGGGGTGGAAGATAGACTTTGACTGATACATGTCTACATCACCACCGGTGAACCACCCATGGTCATCATCGACCTTGATAATCTCCTGCTCGACGTCTGAAGAGCCATTGGGAGTGGGTTTGGTATGTGTCGTGTTCACATAATGAGGACGGAGGTAAAGAGCGCGCAGGGCGCTAAGAGGCACTTCACAGTTGAAACCAAACCTAGTAAAGCCAACTGTGCTAATCTCGTTGCCCTCCTTGTCTAGGGTGGTGGTCTGTGGTGCAAATAGACTACGGTTAGTAGGGTATTTGGAAGTGGCAGCCATTGCAAAGAGAGGGGGATATGAAGAAAGGGGCAAGAGGGCACTATCAGACCGGTACGCGCAGACAGTCGACGACTGATCACTTTATAAAAAGAGCGAAAAGAACGGCGGCAATGATGATGATGATGGGATGGGCGTGATTGGGCCTGAGACCGACGCGTCGAGATTCAATGCTCAATATCCCACGACCGGTATCAAAATGAAGCGAATGAAGAAGGAAATAATCGACTCGCCAGTATTTTCTGCGATGGCCTTGCACCGCCCGACATCGTTGCTAGTGGTGAGAATAAATAGAATAGAATAATTCCGTACGGGTTCTATCGTGATGTGATGATCAGCGTAACTTTAGCATTCACTTGCCTTATTGGGTACCTACCGCCGATCTCCTCAAAGCATTTTAATTTTTTTTTCTCACATGCATCTAGGCCCATCCGAAGTCATGCCGCGAGCAGCAAAGCCGTCTGGAAAGACGAGACACGATCCGCTGCACGTTCAGTTGAAGGAGGATGAGCTCGCTGAGAAGTACGGAAACGTTTCTCATCCTGGTAAACGAAAGAAGTCTCGCAAGAGCAAGTCACATAACAACGAGGAGGAAGGCGGCGAGGTGAGTTGCCTCAGGCTCATAAACTATGGAACGAAGTTCTGATCTCTACGTGTGCTGTGTCTTCAGGTTATTCTCGATCCAAAGACATCACAGCGCATCTTCGAGCTTGCAAAGGTCCAGCAGGAAGAATTAGAAGTCCGCAATGAAGATGAGGGAGAAGGTCAAGAGGATGCAGCTCAAGCATCCTTTGCTCAAATACGATCAGCTAGCGATACGGAGGAGGAAGATGACATGGGTGATCAGTCTGGAGACGAGTTATTAGAAGAAGAAGACTACCCGGAGCTCGTAAGTTTACGTTGTTGAGTGCTCTATCCGGAAACTTTACTTCTATATAGCAAATAGACGCCCAGGATCTGGAGACGTTGGACGCTTTGCGTCCACCTAATGCAACCGAACGAAAAACTTTGGCTGACATGATATTCGCGAAATTGGAAGAAAATCAAGAGGCTGATTCGAATTCAGTGCATAAGATCACCAAAGGTATGGATTTCTGATTTCATGCAAGAGTGAATATCCATGATGCTCTATAGTGCGAATACAGGATCCAGACCGAGCCCCTGACCCTGCCGAAGGACTCAACCCAAAGGTCATCGAAGTCTACATAAAGTAATTCATCCTTCATCACGCCTATTCAAGTATGTATGTTTACATTCGTTCTTTTCAGAGTCGGTCAACTCCTCCAAAAAGGCAAATACAAATCCGGTCCTCTTCCAAAAGCTTTCAAAATTATCCCTTCCCTGCCCGCCTGGGCACGCATCCTCGCGCTCACCGGGCCCGAAAACTGGTCCCCACAAGCAACCCGCGCAGCAACACGAATCTTCATCTCCAACATGAAACCCGCACAAGCGCGAGTTTTCTTACAAGGTGTCGTTCTAGACGCCGTACGCACAGATATACAAGAGAACGGAAAACTCAATGTACATTACTACGAAGCACTCAAACGCTCTTTGTATAAACCCTCAGCGTTCTTCAAGGGGATCGTGTTCCCGCTCCTCGAGGGCGGCGCAACTCTCAAAGAAACAGCGATCATCGCAAGTATACTAGCGAAAGTCAGGGTCCCACTCGTACATTCTGCCGCAGCCCTCATCCGTCTCGCGAACATGGATTACTCGGGTCCTAACTCCCTTATGATTCGCGTGCTTGTGGATAAGAAGTATGCCCTGCCGTATAAAGTCGTTGATGCTCTCGTGTTCCATTTCATTCGATTGTCGAATACGTATAGGGCCAAAAGGGGGGCGAGCGAGAAGCTACCGGTGCTATGGCATCAGAGTTTGCTTGTCTTTGCTCAACGGTGCGTTTATCCTTCTTATCCATTTCTTGGTGGCTTTTAATCATTCCAACTTCGAATTCCACTTAAAATCGATATAATATAGATATGCTGCAGACTTGACGCCAGACCAAAAAGATGCACTGCTCGATGTCGTACGAGCTACTCCGCATGCTCAGATCAGTCTCGAGGTACGTCGGGAGCTCGTCAATTCGTCCGTTCGAGGCGAACCGCGACCTGATGAGGACGGTGATGTTGTCATGGCTTAAGCGGCCTCATCACATCAAACCGACTTTCTCAGTCGTTTTGCTTTCGATGCTGGCTATAGATGTGTACGCTTAAAATGAATATCACTGTTCATCCATGATATGGACACAGCATTGCAAGAATCTTCCGGTAGTATTTCGGGCGAAGGATTGAAGACTGAACAAATACTTCGAATTTTCTGGGAAGCTATTCTACCTCGCCTCGCCTCTTCTTACTTAAGCAACATATCTCCTTCTCGAGCTCGAACTTTCACTTCATAAACCTCGTGCTGTGTGTTCCTGTTCCTGTTCCTATGCACGTTTTCTAGTTCTACACCTGATGACTCGTACACACGTCATCTCTACCTCATATCTTATACATCATACCTCTAACCTTCCGACCACTCTTAACCACTCCAGACGAGACCTTAATCTAACTCAAGATCAAGATTCACAGCACAGCAGGAAATGTTCCGCTCGACTTCCTCTTCCCTTACAGAAGAGAGGAAAGAAGAAGGACGAGGACGAGCAACTCCTTTGAATCTTGATGACTCTCACACACATCACCTGGACACCTGTACATCTCCTTTACTTGAAGCCTGTTAATCATCCTCGTGCAAGTTTCGCGAGTCTAGCCTTTGCTTATCTTTGCTCGCCGCTTCTTCTTCCCCTCCTTCCAGCTTTTGACTTCCTGACTTGCCTTGATCCCGCGGAATTATGTACACCGAACGTTCTGACTTGGGTCTGGACTCTTAGCTTCGGACTTCATCCTTCACCTACTGGCAAAGCACCTTCGGATGAAGAGTGTCGCTACTCCTGTATTAACCGTATTATTGCTAATGAACTCTCGATGCACACGTGTGTGCCTACCGGGTGTATCTTTGCTTAACCACGCCCTTTCCTAATTCCTTTTGTCCTACCTGAGGACAGATACGCAAGGACCTGTAAGGACCAGCACCATGGAACGACCTCAAATTCTTCCTCTTCGGTGACTGGCGACCACGTCATCCCGATGCTTGGCGCTTTCCAATTATTCTTTCTGGATACTCAGGACCACTTATCTCCGGATAACAGAACTGAGTCGTTTGATTCCGAAGCCACAGCTCTACATAGGACCCCCGGCAATCCCAACAGATGCCTGTTCCTCTAAAATTCTCCCAATTTTCCAAAAAATGCTCCAACCGTTGCGAAACGCACGAATCCGGTTTCAGAAAGTTTTTTGGAATCCGGATAAAATGGTCGATTTTCAGAACAGGCATCTGTTGGGATTGCCGGGGGTCCTCTCTACACAAATGAGTGAACGTTCAACACTGATACTGATAACGATATCGGATCACTCACAGCTGGATAAATAACTTTATCACCGTCAAAGGATTCCCGAATCCCGACTTGAAGAAGCAGTGATTTAACACTTCTCAGTTCCGTTTTCTGAACAATAAAAATAATCTTGAAACAGGGTAGCAGTGTAGAGAACAGAGGAAGGCCGAGACTGTGACTGCGGGCAGGACATGTTTACGAGAGGGAAATCTTACCTTCCTGTCTCTGCATCTTAGCCTTTCATGTCCTCGATCTAGAGACTCCGGCCCAGTCGCATTACCAGTACTAGTCCAATGAATCGTGAAGCAAGCAAATTCAAGCTCAAACTCCTGGCACGTTGCAGAGGCTCGGTAGTAGTACGACACGCGCCCCGGCTGCGGGAGAAGCCTGAGCTCTCGGTCTTAGTCCCTATATACATGTCGTAACGGTATGATGCGGTACGGCACGATACGATAACGTACTTCCGAACAAACTCCAATCTGCAGAGGTAATATTATGGAGTGTTTTCAGAGACGGGAGAAACAAAGAAGGCCGGCTCGGCTGTCCGTTACCCCCAGAGAAAGGGAGGCACGAGAAGAGCGCTGTGAAAGGAGAAGAGGAGAGGAGAGAAGAGGAAGAAACTCGGGAGATTACTTGGCTTCTTGCTCATTACTCAGGTGGATTACTACTCACCGTTGCCTGCGGCCTGTCAGTGCCTGCCAGTAGCGCACGTTCATCGCAGACGGACGGAGGTTCGTCTTCCCCTCTCTGCATTGCTTTTATGAACATCTATAAGAGGTGCATTTATTCATTGCCAGTATATAAATATCAACACATTAAACAATACCTTACACGCGTAGCCATCATAGCTATAAAATCAAACCTAGAAAAGAGCCCGTATAAGTATTGCACCAATTATAATTATGCACCATAAAATACTATGTATACGTACAACAGTAACGTTATCTTTGGATTGCCTTGCGGCCCAATCCGCAAGGAGTCCACCCAACGACTTCAAACGTATTAGGTTAAGATTGATGCTCAAGAACCGATTCGCTCGGCTATAGACTACTTTCAAGACAGCGAAGCACCGACGTGACTAGCTGCCCTAAGAACGGTATCAAAGAGCAAGCCCGAGGCTTCAAATAAACTTGGCCCACATGAAGAACGTTCTTGCGGTCATAACGGACGAACGGAACACTTCATGGCAGGTCCTCCTTGCACTAGCAGGTCCGAAGAAGGAATGGACTGATCGGACGTCGGTTGCTCGTCGCCAATGCTTTCGATCGAGCAATGTCCATTCCTTGATGTCTCTTTCGTGCCACGTCGGGAGAGCTGATCCGAGTTCGAAGTTCGAGACGTCTGGATCCGCGGAAAGGACTATTTCGTTGAGAGTTTTTACGTCGTCTGAAGGAGTCGAAACCGATCTGCAGTGACATTACATAGGGACTATGTAAGACTCTTCGCGGACTCCTTCAATACACTTCCATTCCATTCGCCTTCATTTACTCTCAGACTGAGAAGCCATGGATTCATTGCAACCGCAGTTCCATCGTGAAGAGTTCAAGATAAGTACAGTATCTCGCTCTCTCTCGTGACCCGTTGGATCAGAGGTGCCAACGTTCAAGGGCAGCTGACCTTCCTGAAACTTCAAGTCTTCCTGTCTTCTGTGCTGCGTTGGGGGGAATCGGTCGGCAATTGGTAGTCCGCGAGCGAATTAGAGAGGTCGTATAGCGCACTAGTTGACCTCGGGAAGATGAAGGTCAGAAGGTGAGGAAATTATCCTTGATCGCCGGATGTTTGTTTTGGATAGACAAATGTTCTCGGCCGAGATACGATACGGAGGGAAATCAGGCAGTAAGTCTGGGGAGATACGGACTCCGGACATGTGGGGGTACCAGTGCGAGAAGGTATACTTAGTCTATCCAGTTGAAGAGGACTTCTCTCACTTTAGGACCGACAGCCCTGGCTGTCATGATGCGTTGGAATGGGCGCGCGCATGTCATCGTCAGAATCGCGTTGTCGTCAACCATCACGGACAGAGAGGGCAGCCGATAGCCAAGGAGAACTACGTAGCTAAGTAGTGCTGGGATGCTTAAGAAAAGCCTACTTTGCATATGCACATATGCGAATACTACCGACTTGCGAATCATTGCCCGACGCGTTCTGGGCGCGCTGCGAATCATTGCCACGAACATGAGTTTAAAATGATCGAGGTTGACTGGGCACTCACACACAAGCATGCGCAGTTTTTACATGACGTATCACCGCACTGCAGCGCGATGACGCCCCATCTTTTCACAAGCCGCACGACTCTTATCAGAGGAATAAGTAAAGAACAAGGAGGATGACAAGCCGGCGGTGAAGCGATAAAATGAGATGAAATACGAAAACCCAATAGGCTGATCGCGCCGTATTTCCGCACAGGCGTGATGACGATGAGCTTGGCTCACATGCCCCATTGGTGCCGCAGGGATACGATACATAGTGCAGTAGGAAAAGTAGATGACCTTCCATGCGGTTGACCCGTGACCTGGTATTGTCAAGAAACTGGTATTGAAGCTGCGGCGTGTGGGGATGGGTATAGAGAGCATCTGACCTGGCTTGAGGGAAGATGAACGGCGTGGGTCGGCAGCAGACGGAGTCGTGGGTACATTGCATATGGATACGAAGTATTTGTTGTTGAGATTGTGATGGGGAGCGGACACACAGACGCGCCCTCTAACTAGTAACCACCACCAGCCTAGTAAATACGTAAAGCGGGAGGCAGCGATGCTGGGATACACATCAAAAGAGGCAGGTCTAGACAACTCCGAAATGAAAATAATAAAATAAAATTAATGGATGGATGCGATGCGATGAAAGACAGAAGGTCGCCATCGTCCGAGCTTGTCTCGTGCTGAGCCCACGCTGAGCAAGCAATTCACTTCCTGCTTCTCTTCCAAACCAACCTTCATCTCGACTACCCTCAATCTAATTCCTTATATACCCTCCGTTACCTCCCCCCTGGTTCGGGCCTCTGTGTAAGCCTCCTCTTCTCTCTCTCTCTCTCTCTCTATTTCTTCTCTATCGTCCTGCTTATCCTTACTTTGCCTCGATCGCAACAATGCTCGTAGAACTTCCTCGGGTCGAGTACAGCATAGCTGACTGCCAGGATCTTTTCATCTCCAAGATGGACGAGGACTGCAACAACATCGACATCGATAGATATCCTCCGTCGAACTCTAAGAATCATGACATCGGACTCAGTGTACCTCACGATCGTGGAGTGCGGGGCCACTTGAGTGACGCAGAGCCTTTCTATACATCGTCATCGGAGAGCGACGCGGACATGTGCTTCAGCGACATTGAACCTCCTAGGGGCATGCCATCTAGAGAGGTAAACATCACCTCTTCTTCTTCCCACCCTTCGTCGCTCATAGACATTTTCAAAGAACACCCACTCTGCCATGCCACTCTCTGAAAGCAAGACAGCTCAAAAGGACCTCGCGTTGCATTCTCCTGGACAGCTACTCGGAACTCCGCGCGATCCGTCTCGACGCTATGAGTACCCGTTTCCCGCGCACTCGCAAGCGGGCCAGTCGGGATCAGACTTCTCGGACGACGGGAGCTCGTCGTCGACTGCCTCAACACCCGGCCTAACTCCGGGTGAAGGATCTTCCCTTGGCCTGGTAGCACTTGCAGCGACTCTGACGGCTGACTTGAGCATTGTCGCGAGATATGCAAGTCTACGGACGGACCTGCCTGGATCTGTGCCAGCCCCAGTTCCAATTCCCATCTCAACACCAATTCCGTCACCTATAGCTGTACTAAACACGAATTCGACGCTTATAGTGACAAAAGGTTCGAACATGGGCGTCTCTCCACTTTCACAAGTGTCACTGGTTCCAGGCCCGTCGTCAGCACCGGCTCTAGGCATTAATTCGAACTCTAACACGGGTACGAGTATGAACTCCAGCACCAGCTCTTTGATCGCAGCACATCCAAAATTATCGCGCTTCAACCCCGCGAACATGCCAGTTCCACCAGGCCTGCGAGATCGCACGCGGACGCGCAAATCTGCTTCCGTTTCCTCAGTTCCAGTCTCAATTCCACCTCAGGAAGGCATGGTGGCTTCGGTATCAATCCCGACCTCGGTTTCTTCCGTAGCTGCCGCCTCTGCCGCCCAAGTTGTTTCTGTATCTTCCGTCGTGGTATCTACTACCATGGTGGAGAGCTCATAACATCCACGAGCTGATCTCCACGATTAGCTATGATCCTGTGCTAAATTCGTTTGAACTGGCCATGGCAATGTGCGGTTCATATTTTCGACCCTGCACGATTCATTTAGGGAGATCAAATCGTCCAATCGTTTCGAAAATTATACTTCCGGGGGTTCTTTGTCTTCTACATCTGGCTGGAAGGGTTTCTTTCTCATCCAAACCTTTCCCTTCACCTTGCCGTTCTGTCCGTTTTCCCTCGTCCCTCAGACACGAGGCTTGAACCTTCTGTGGTTCTGTGGTTCTGTGATAGAGTCCGAGATAGGAGTGAGGAACGAAGGTCGTCATGAGCGTGCGTCGTCGGTGGCTCACGCTGGCATTTTGCCCGTCATGAGGTCGTCATCTCCGAATCCAAATGCCGTACGTACGCACGTAATACGGATTTGGGAAAAAGGTTTTGGGGTGCATGTCCGTTGCTTTTCGGGATAGTTGCTTCTCTTTTTACTTATCGTGCACGTTACTTCTTCGATTTTTACTGGTTTCGGATTCGGGCACTTATCTTCTAGGTTTGTGATTGCTTTCATGGAGTGTAGAGACTAGCGTGAGTTCTTCTTTGCTTCGAATTAAATTGATGTTTGTCCCTTTCCCATTGTTCCTCCCTACCTCCCTCCCTTCGATCTTGTGCATTTCCCCTTCCTTGGTCCATCCTCGAACGTATACACATCCATATACATTTATATATATTCCTCGCTATCTTCCCTTCTCTATACACGCATATATACATTCATGTATCGATCAGCTCCATCTCACGGCCATCTTATTATATTTATCTTCACGGTTTCGTGTTTTTGCTTTGTTTGCTCGCTGATTAGAATGTATTCAGGTCTTTTGATTAATATTACTTTCTGTCTAAGAAATATATATTAACTTATAACATTCTTAAGCAGTGGCTAGTTGTTCTTGCTTTACTTCTAAGAAGTTACTGAATATGTAGATTGCATTTTTGTCGGGCTGGTTCTATGGCTGAGTGCACTTCAGGTTATTGCAGACGTGTGTGAAACGAGTACTATGTAGCGGATTATACTGAGTACACATTCTATTCTGCGAATCGCCATCGCATATCATCTCAGCTCCAGACTTACAGTACATATATACACTAGTCAGTCAGTCAGTCAGTCAGTCAGTCAGTCAGTCAGTCAATCTTGCGTTGTCTTCTCATTTTCTGCTCGTAGAATCAATCAATCCAGTCAATCCAGAGAATTTGCTTTTCAAGTTGATTATATCTCCATTTTCGCATCATCCAGATCCTCCTGTTTAATCTTCGCCTTCACATCCTTCCTACCACTAATGCTATCGGTACTTCGACTCCCACTTGCTTGAAGCCCGGAAAGAGCCCGTTCAATTGCACCCCGCATATGTCCCCGCACGCGGAACGCTCCTGTGCGCGCAAGTTCCGTAGCGCGTGCTAGCTCGTCTTCGTTGAATGGCGTAGCGTTCCAATGGGACCACACCAATTTGGCGTCTAACCCCGAAGCTGCGGATGAATTGTCGCCTGCGATTAAGAAGGCGAAGGTCCCTGCTCCGTCCAGCAAACTCAGTTCGTTCGATGATGGGTCGACGATCAGCACAGATTCGTCTGGATCCGAGGATGATGACGATGGGCGTACGCGCCCGACTGAACAAGCACATACAACTCCGCGTAGCGGAACGGATGCAGCGTTCAGCAGCGCGAGTGAGGACGCGTTTATCAGCGCTGCGACGAGCGCAGGACTTGTTCTAAGGATACTCGAGTTCATTTTTCTTCTCCTCTTCGTGGAATCATTCAGGGAGGAATACAGATTGGCATGTTGAGGTGGAGGGATAGGGATGGGTGTTAAAGAGAGCGCGACGAGCTGGACGAGCGTACGCGGGTTTGTCGTCAGTATCATGCTCGGCAGAAGCGCGTTTCGGAGCGCGGATGCGAGCGCTTTAGAATCCGTTCCTGCAAAACCAACACGCATAAGAATGTGATGGTGCGGGTGCGAGTGACAGAAGAAGGAACAGAAACGTACCAGGCAATCCACTCAACGGTCTTACAAGCACTTCAAACGTCGCTTTATTCGCCTGTTCAACAGCAAGCCTCACCTCCATAGGTCCAGACACAGACGCAAGGGCCTTCGTATCGCCTGACATAAATCGAGTTCACAAAAGATTAGTATACAAGTCGAATGAAAGAAAATAGTAAATGCAAGGCGACAGGGGCACGAACCGAAGCCAAATCGCGCTGAACCGTCAACACCATCTAGTCTATCGAATGAGATGATTATGTCTCTGAGCTCGTTTGGGAGTCTTCCGTCTGGACGTTTGAAGTCCATGCTGGTAAATGGTAAATGGTAAATGGTAAATGATAACCACAACCAGACCAGGAAATTTGGGCACGCATACGGCCATTGCTGGTGATGTGATCGACGTCTTTCCATAAACCAATATTTGTGGGTCCGTGTTTGACCGTTAAACGCTCGACCAAAAAATATCAAACACCTCAGTTCGATACCGTAGCAAATGAACAGCAGTCTCGATAAGTTAATCAAAAGAAAAAGCCGCGAAGTAGTCGATTCACATATCTCTACGGCCATGCACCAATGCTCAAATTAGTTTCTAGCAGTAAACACCACTGGCAGCTTCCCTGTCTGCATAATGAACCAATCCTCCAGCTTCTCCGTCCAATCTTTCGGATCATACCTTTCTTCAAGTCGCATCTCAAATCGCTGAATCAAGAGTGCGACAACCATTCTCAGCTCCGCCAGCGCAAGGCTTCGGCCTGCACAGTTAATCGGGCCATAAGAGAATGGGATGAAAGCAGACGCGTTCATCGTAACATCTGTATTTGCGAGAGAAGTAGCAGAGGACGGAAAGGAGCTCGGAGCGCGTTTCCGCGTGCTTGGACTCAACCACCTGTCTGGCCAGAACTCCTCTGGAGCGGGAGAGAAGTAGCGCGGGTCGCGGAAGAGGGTGTAGATTGGAATGTCTATTGCTGTTCCTTCGGGAATATAGCTATTTTAAAATGTCAAGAATGAATATATACCGCAAGAACAAACTGAAAAGTCAACTTACTACTTCCCAAGCTGTTTATCACCTGTTTCAGCGGTAGTACCTCGCTGCAGGACGTTTGCAGGCGGACTAATGCGGAGCGCTTCATTTCTGTTAATGGCGTTGCATTCAAAATCAAAGTCGAAATCGGAAATTGTGAGTATTGACATCACCGCGTTGAGGAACACCATCTCAGACAGTTTCGATGCATCAATGGCATCTCCCCCACCAGGCGGGAAAGTCTGGTCCACTTCCTCTTGGAGGCGCATGTATTCTTCGGGGTGTTGGAGCAAATGATAGAAAAGCCCGCTGATTACTGTCGCTGTGGTATCTGAACCAGCAACGATAGCCAAAACTCCGTCAGAGATAACTTCCGCATCCGTCGGAGGCTCTTTCTCTATGCCATCCTCGTCAATCTATATTTTTTTAATATTTTTTAATATTTTATTGACGTTGTAAATAAGTTTAATTCACGATTCAATTGAAAGACAACCCACGAGATGATGAAAGAGATCGTTAGAAAGAGAACCTTCTTGCTTGCGTCTCTTGACAGCTGTCCGCGATTGCTCACGCAGTAGGTCCACATTCTTGGTGGTTCCAGGGATCATATATAAAAGCTCGAGAAGCCATGGAAGATGTTGCATCATAGCCAGCCCTCTTCAAAACGCGATATCAGCTCACAAGAAGGAAATAACAGGCTACAGTTATATACTTCACTCCGCCTTCGAGGGCATGCCAGATCCCTACGTTTTCCGTGCCATCGCGCATGGTCTCGAAGCCTCCTCCGAAGGCCATATCACCCATAAAGTCAAACCTTTCGGTAGTCAGACTCAACAGGCATACACCACCAGTAACTGAAGTAAGAACCATAGACCTACGTGAAATATCTCATCCACTCCACCAAGTTCACTGCATCCTTCTGGGGTCCTCCTTTAGCACCGGCCCGTTTCTCGAGCATATCAGCCAACTGCAGAGCTCGACGAACAAGGATCGGCTCGTATCCCTTGAGAGAAGATGTGCTGAAAGCACGGTTCCAAGCTTTCCGGCGTCGAGCATGTTCTTGCATATCCCGTATGGCGATGAGGCTTCGGACGCCATGCGGGTTTCGGCGGGCATCCCACACTGAATGTCGAATTGTGAGCGGAATGAACTCTCAATGATGAGACCAGTTCGAAATGCTTACTCGGTCCCTTGGGCAATCCATTTGAGCCGAGGACTGAGGGTAGAATGTCTCCGTCGACAATCGAAAGCTCATTCGGGCCTAAATATAAAATGATAAATAAATGGATAATCCCCAGACGATTTTTAGAATACTCGCCGACTCGAACACATGGCCCGTATTTCTCATGCATCCTTCAGTAAGCACGAATCCGCACATCAGTATTTCTTCAGAAACACCGAGCGCGTTAAATAACTCACTTCTTATGCCACTCATGATTCTTTCCACTCGCCATCTTCATCAATCCATACAACTTGCTTACCCTCGGAAGCATCGGACCAGGATACCCCGCCAACGGATGGAATGGACCTATTCTGTAGCAAACCACCGCTCCAACCAGAGTCGCATAATATACTCCAAAGGCCGTTAGGACTGAGAGGATGATTGATCCAGCTGTGATTTGGTTTTCAAGGCGAATAAGCAAAAGGGTAGACAGTGATGGAACGCCACCCAGGAGGAGAGCTGTCAGTCCTAGTCTCGAGGGATCAATCTCGTACTTCTTGTAGATCTGGTGGATAGCCTGCGCCCATAACGAAAAGATCAGGGAGTCAACTCAAGACGGCGAAATGGCTCAGACGACTCACGAGTGCCCCCAGAACGTTAACGGTGAGTGCATCGCGCAGAGTAAGCACTCTACCAACCTCCTCCGAGTCCATGATAGTATCAAAACCTTCTTAAGAATACGAGTCCCTGCGCGCGGACGAGGAGCGCAGAAGGATGTGGCAGTAATTTACCGGCTGCATGGAAGCTTATATAGTCATGAATATTAATATTAATATCCTTCAGAACGTCGACGTGAGAACATGTCAGCTAAAGTTCCGTATCAAACTCATCAAAGAAGCTCCAGACGACTGGTCAGAGATCATGCGAATTGATTTATAGAAGGACACCTTGCTTGAAGACACACGTAGATACATATGGTTGTCAGTGAGAAAGTATAACACAGGCGCCTTCCGGATCGACGTTCACTTTGATGCGATGCACTTTGTTCGGCGTGCTCAGAAACATGTGCTTTACTATGCCGTTTCAGCATTCAAAAAAGCATGAAATCATTAAGAGAGTATGATACACTTGTCAAAAACAGAAGTCCGGTGTAAATGCCAGACATCGCAGAAGATAATTTCTCAGATCCGGAAGGACAAGCATACTCGGAATGAACGGAAAGCGTTATGTCTCCATGTTTAAACAGACTTGGCAAATCCGACAGCATCCCTGCCGAGGTCATAGACAGTGAAGTACCGGCGGAGGAAGACATCGCCTAGAAAAGAACATGTGTTATAATTTCTTCTCAATATTGACCATTAAATACTTACCGACGATCCAGAGAGCACCACCAGGCAGATTAATGTCCATGCCGGTGAACGAACTGATGCAGGTGCCCTGCACTTCGAGGATGTAATCGCTGCCCTTGAGAGGATATGGCTCGCCATTGAAGTGGAATGTGAAATCCGGAAGGTTCGGAACTTTGCTGCAGTCAACCGTGTACTGACCATTCCAGGACTTCTCGGCACCGATCCTAAGGAACGACACGCGTTCAACACAAGTAGTGGTCGAACACAAATAAGGCAAGTCAACTTACTGAGCATTCAACATGTCTGCAACGTCGGTCGGAAGAGCGATGAGGGATGTACCAGTGTCAATAGCAGCGCCCGTGTTGTCAAGCTCAAGCTCATCATCGCCGAAAGAGACCTTCTCAAGCTCAACCTCCCAGTAAGCCTTGCGGCGGATGGGGACATAGCTGATCTTGCCGGTGTATGCCGAGTCGTCAATACCACCGAACACAGCCTCACCACCATCGTCCTCAGAAGCACCGAGGCGGAAAGAGAAGACCGGGGCATCCAGCAAACCCTGGTTGATCATGCTGTAGAAAGGTGGCGTAATATGGTTGACCGAAATAGTGTCATAAGCGAGCCCAAGGATACCATCAAACCTACATTTTGAATAGCATTAGCTGATTCCTAACCTAATGCAAGGAGCAAGGAGTAAACGCTTACTTTCCGAAAGCGAACGCAAGTCCAGGCTCCTTAGTAGCCTCTGCAAAGTCCTGACCTCGAATCGTCAGGTCACCGATGCTGAGTGCATCATTCGATACGAAGCCCTCCATCGAGCCAGAGCCATATTGGATCTGGAATGCCGTGCCGTTCTTCTTGTAAGTCGAAGATGAAGATGAGTCGTATTTTGCGTGAAGGAAGCACGCGATCGACGTGCACGAGGTGCTAGGCACCCAAAGATTCGAACTTCCCGTATCCAAAATAACTTTGAACTCCTGTGGAGGGGTGCCAAGACTGATGGTCGTGAAGTACTGGGCGTTCATAAAGTCTAGGTGCAGGCGGATATAACCGTCAAGAAACGAAAACAGAAAGTCAGAACTACCATGACGACATACTGCTGAGTGGAACATTGTGTCCACCATTAATCATTTCTTGGGTCCAAAAAAGGTCCTCGCCCTCCTCATTGACCGAGGGTCTGCTCACTCTAATTTGACGCCCTATGCCGCCTGCGCCCAGTATAGGCAACTGCGCCTGGCCGCCGTACTTCTCTGACAGATAGGCAGTCTCAAGTGCCGGATTCACATTCTCATGCTTGATCTTGTGCAGCTTGAGCTTATGCACACCAGCCCGGGTGGCAAGAGGAAGGAGAAGGAGGGAAGTCAGTGTTGAAAGGAGCATCGTTGGTGGTGGTTGAAAGGAGAGAGAGGAGCGCAACTTGCCTACTTGAGGGTTCCCATCCTGCCGCCTGCGGAGACGCGTCACAGCATCATTACGTAAAATTTAATATCCAAAATGGGGCGATTGGGGCTCTTGCTGCAATGGGAAAGACGATTCTCTGTCAAGAAGATCCTCGGACTACAAATTCCATCTAAAAAGAAAATAATAATAGTAAAGACTTATCTATCAGCTCAAGTTAAAAACAGTATATTACATGAATAATCATACTGGTCTCCTTTGCGCCCGTTCATTAAAATACATACATGCTATCGAGCCTGAATGTAGGAGGACAAAGAAAACAAACGCATCGAAGACATATCATAGAGTAACGACACGATCACTCAAGGTTGTCCGTTGGGAGTTCCCACCGTAACCGACCCGTACCCGAAAAATCGCGAATCCGTCAGAATAGTGCGGCAAGCAGCCAGGTCCTCCGAAATATGCGATAAAACACTCTCGTTTCCGAGACCTGCAGCCGTGCGCATGTCATAGCTAATGTCAAAGTCCGTATTGAAGAACGACTCCAGCGGAAGATTCGATAATGAATCAAAGCTGAGTGAGGGATCTAATTGCATTTGCGTCTGCTCGCTGCTTCCTTGACCAGACATGAAGGATTCTAAATCAGCACTGGATGATGCGTGAAGGGTACTGTTGCCCTCATTTTCACTCGTACAGTGTGAGCTCGGGACCGGGCGTTGAGGAACACCAGAGTTTTGACCCCCAGCTTGGCCGCTGGCCAAGTGCGTTAAGGATGGTGCTTCGCTTCGACCCACATTGGCTTGCATCATTAGCGGTCGGTGAATTGCGCTTTGTTGTTGCATGGTATCAGCCCCCGCATCTCCAGGAGTACCTTGCAAACTCTCAGATCGCAGACGTGTGTGTAAGAGCTCCTGGTAATCAGGCGCAACACCACATGGAGATGGCACGAATGCAGATCGATTAGGTAAGCCACGACCAACTGGATACTCATGGTTGAGATTGAGCAAACTGGAACTCGAACTACTCCTCGACGTCTCCGGGTATTGATGAGAGCATGCTGATACCGGCTGCGTCCCAGACGATGGTGTTGTCAAAGAGGTAGGAGTCATCATTTGGCTTATTTTTCCATCAAGAAATTCATATGTCATCTCCTGTACATCATCAAAGTGACTATCGTTGTTGGTTTGAGGTATCCCTCCCGCATTGATGACCGTACCATGCTCAAATGCGCTTCTCGTTGCGGGCATGTCCGGTTTCTGGGGTTGAGTATATGGTACACTAATGTTATGTCGAACGAGGACTTCATATGCTCGATGACGCAATTGCAACACGGTAGGCTGAAGAACATCAATTTCCGAAATTTCAGGAAGGTAAAGCTAGGCGTACCATCAGATCTTTAATAAGCGGATGAATCTGCATTTCCTCAAGCATTTCAATGGAATTGTTGAACTCTTCAAATGCCTGGGGTGCAAGGGACGATACCCCACAAGCAGCGACCGAGCCGAGAATTACGCTTGCAGAAAGTGCGTGAGCCCAGAATGGCCAGGCTCTAACGATTACATGGGGTCGATCATTCACAAGAGCTCGTACAGTGCGTAATATCGTTGATGCAGTCCGGTATGTGGACAAGAAAGAGGGAGCAAAACGACTTCGCGTTGGATCCGACGGATTCTCAATCAACGCACGCACGAAAAAATTACGGTGCAACAGAAGCAGACCTGGACCGGATAGTCACTCCATGCGTCTAAACATGATCAAGAAACGGACTCACTTGCGTCCTTTATTAGAAGCATCAATAGGTGCCCTAAATGTCCTGGACCTTCATCCCGGCCACATGCTGGTGAGAAAATATTTAAATCAAAACCACGGATCTTCTGATCCACTTTCAGGATCTCGGAGTACTTCAACGGTCGAACTGAGGTGAATTTATCAACTATGCCAGCCATGATTTCTTTTGAATAGGTGTAGCGGATCCTCCAAACTGTTCGATGAGTCCCAGAAGTTAGATGACAGCGCATATAAATGATTAGAATGCATACAGCTCGGTAACTTGGTGCCGTCTTTAGTGATCGTGGCCTCCGTATCTTCGGGAAGTTCACAGTCAACGACAGAGGGATACAACGCCATAGGCCTGCCTGTCCCAACACTCTCAACTCGAAGTTAGTCTCTGTAATCAATAAATCATTCGACGTGACCTACTTTCCATACGTCCATAGAATGAAGCTCCCATAGCAGCCTCCTTCTGCGCTGTACCTGCTTTGCAGAAAGATCAAAATGAGTTGGATCTCGGTCTATCTCCGAGAGCAAGCACGTCAGAAAGTCGGCCAAAGAAAAAATGGTTATGTTTTACTAACGCAAGCCAATCTAAAGGACAGACGAATATGAGTACATACTTTGCAGAGACAGACTTACTTACACTAGCAGCAAGCGACAAGCAAAAGCTAATGATTTTCCAACTGTTCTCGAGAGTAGATGTTCGGCAAGAGAAAATATCATAGCCTCCGAGAACTGCCAATGCTTGTATCGTATACAGATTGGTACTGTTGAATAATGACTCGAGGCCCATGGCTGTCCAAGATAAATGATAATATAAATCCGCTTCCTCATTCCACGGAGGCAGTGTCAAATCTGCAACTGCTCCGGTAGCGAAGACTGCTAATAATAAAGCAAGTGCATGAGGATGCGTGGGACGTGTCTCGTGAGAAGCGCTGCTGCGGCCAGGACGTTTCCTGCGATAGATCTGAGGCATGAGTTCTTCCGTGATTTGCTCTCGATCAACCATTTTCACGAGCCAAGAAATGTTCTGGAGGTATGCTTCGATAAGAGCAGATCCTCGCTCGTATGAGGGAAGTTTATCTTCAATCTGAGCCTGAATTTCCTTCGCTGGAAGAAGGAGAGGCTCAAAGGGAAAAGTTGCTGGAGGTGGGCATTCGAGTGATGCCTGTGATAGACTGACCCTGGCGTGCATGACTTCAGCCGAACCAAGGTGTTCCTGTCGTTGGTCAGACTTAAACTCTATCGTAGTTATTATCACTAGAAACTTACAATGACAAACTTCTACCATGAAATGTGAGCGAAAGTTCAAACTTACAGTAGAAAAGATACCTACGTTCGCGCTCAGATATGACTCTACTCCGCGTCCCATGTTTACCAAAGTCCCAACCATGTCTATTGTCTCCTCATCGGAAGCATCGCTCTCATTCTCCGTGGGAGGCGATGTATTGGTGACATTCTTCACTTTAAACAACTCCTCGGAAAGCAATGGATGCGTCGTTGCTCCGGGTACGGAACTATGAGCTATCTGAAGAGCATCTTCAAGTTGACGGACCCGCTTGGCCATTTGAAGTAACTTATGCATTCGCAGATCCGTATGTCCCGAAGCAAACTGAGGAACATGAACAGGCGCCAATGTCCCTGTATGTTCTTTAATTAGAACGAGACTTTACGGCAATCTGAAAATAACACACCGTTCGGACAAATAGATTCGCATCCCTTACGTCTGCATGTTCCGCAAGGCACCTGTAGTCGAATTTTGTTTTGTAGTGCAAGCATCGGTAAGTTGTGCTATTGACCAGTACGTACTGCTTTATCGCATCTGAGTTTTTGTCTATACAGCCCATGAATAGCTCGGCTGGCCACAAATATGAATAGATGCTCACCGCCGACATTCTGCACATGAAATCTCGCCGTTTTCCCTTCGTTTCTAAACACTAGAGTTTAAAATATGGCGAAACATTATAGAAGAGACGCACTTCGATGGATTCTTTGGTTTTGATGCTCTTCCGTGAATTGATGGATGACAACATTGTTAGTTAGCACTTATGCATAGCGTAACAGATGCGAGACATAGTCATGACAAATACAATAGTTGGTATTACTGTCCGAAGTAGTAAGCATGAAATAAACTGTAGTAATTATTATGTAATATAAGAGTTCTCGAGCTTACGTGATTAGTGGTCTCTATATGCATGATGGCCTTTATCTTCGTGGATAAAATATACACGGTATTTTCAAACGCATCAGCAATCACGACGCCAAACGTATGCCACCGTCGCAATCGCGAGACCGGCTGTCGACCGAGTGTCGGCCGGTTGCCTGGGTGATGCGAATGGACACGGTATATGATAGTCAGATCCTTGGTTGCCGGTAAGTCTGTGAGCTGTGCTCTCTCCAGTCAGGACAACGTCGACCGCCTTTCGTTCTCTTCTGGTCTCTCCTTTCTCTTCGCTCCTTAGTTTTCGTTCGTATTCGTCTCAAGGCCGGCCCTTCTTCACACACAGGTGACTAAGTCAGGGACACGGAGCGTTACCAGGGCTTTCCAGGATATCCTCCTCCACGGACGTGATCAAATCACAGACCTCAGATTCGCGCTCATTTTGTTTGTTCTCACCGTTGGGACTCTGATACCTCTTAAGTCTCTCAAGCTTGTCTGCTTTCCTGTCCTTTTTGTCCCCTTTTATTCTGTCTCTCCGTCTGAAAAGTCTCTGCTCTACGATCGCAACACATCTTGTCTCCTGGAGAGCAGCCAACGTGCCAGTATCCGACGAAAAATTACGCTCACTATTTTGGGCCGTTAGTCACATAGCAACTTTCTGTCTGCGACATCTCGAACCAACCAGGATTAGATCTATTCGCTTAAGCTACAAAACGGCTTCGCACCTCCTCCATGTCCCGTTTTACCCGACCCCCGTTCCACAAGCCTTCGCCTTTCGATATACCTCGTCCAGTCAATCCCCATCCACCCAGTCCGCCAGAGACAGAAATCACGGCCGATTCGGTGCCGTTACCGCCAATGAGCATCGTCTCTCGGGATTTACACGCCTATACTGACATTGGAGCATCCTCATCTTTCACAAGGGTCGACGCGCCAGAAATGTATTATCATTCGACAGCTGGATTAGAATCGCAGACGCAGGCGTCGACGCCAAATATGAATGGACGATTTCGCCGACCTTCAAATCTTTCGTATCTGCATCCGGGATCTCTGCGGAATGATCTGCGTGCAGCGCCTCGCTCGGCGACGCGCTGGCTCGTGATGGTTATTCCTCCGACTGCGGTCGCCCGTGAACACGGGAACGGCACGTTCCTGAGTGCGTCGCTACAAACATCCCAAGGCGTGCTGCTGCCCCTTCTGCCAAGTGTAAGTTTTCTTCTCAAGTTCCTAATGCGTAATCTTTCTCGGGTGCAGTCATCAAGCTGATTCACTCCTTTCATTTACGTTGACGAACCCCTCTCATTAATTTTTCGCCTTGGCTCCGCCTCTCATATAAATATGTAGCTATCTGGCCAACTGACTGCGATCGCCCGCGAGTTCGCTTTTCCGAGTACAACGGGCATCTGTATCTATCTTCAAATGTCGGAAGGAGGCGTTCAGTTCGCACCTCGCATCTCAGACGAATCATGGTCGATCCTCTGGGCTTCCGCGTTCGACGAGCGACAATCACTACACACAATGGGTGGCCTCCCTATCGCAGGGCGTATCGAGTTTGACCTTGACCTGCGAAAAGCACGATGGTTTGACATGTGGTTAAGTTCGGTCCGAAATTCTGTAGACATCGGCATGGGCTCTGTTGCTTCCGCTTCGGTCCCTGCTTCCCTCGCTGCTAATACTAACCACCGGCGCGAGGATAGCCGGACGACGAACTTCGATCATACTGAGGAGTCATTTGGGGCGGGAGACGATGTGTCTGTAACTATCCAACGGAAAACTCCTGTGGTAAGGCACGTCCCAAGGAAGCTGTCCCTTCTAGACCGCATAGATGTTTCATCTGTCAAGCCTCTGGCCATGCCTCGACCCGTCTCTCGGATCGCTTTGTCTCCGACAGATGCCGAGCAGCCGCGTCTTGTGCTCTCTCCCGTCGCGCAAACGCCAATTTCAATACCAGTCCCTGTAACTATCGCAGTGGAAGGCGATGAACCTCAAACAGCGACTCAACGACGCTCCGATGTCGAGAAGAAGGTTGAAAACTGGCGCGCGTCTTCGACATTTGCTAAGTCACCTCTTGTCGCATCTACTGGACAAGTCTCGCTCGACCCGGCAAATATGCCGAATAACCAACCCCTAGTTGAGTCTGATGTTGTCGCAGCGAACGAACCGCTTAATTTGGATGACTTCACATGGAGCATCTCCTCTGCAGGCCCACTCTCCGCAGACTACGTCGATCCTATCCCACCTTATGCAGAAATATCTCGACCGCCTTCTGTGCACCTTGATGCACGTCTTGAAGGTTCCGTGTGCCTCACACCGACGACTTGTACTTCTTTCGGTCCTCCGGATTACGATCCATTCTCGCCTGTAGTGAGCTTGGTCGACCGCTTACCTTCTCCGGATATTGCTGCGCGTCAACTTGAGGACGTCCCACCCACACCGACTACCGCGACGAGCTGGGGACCACCCTCTGAGTGGCCTGGGAGCCCTGTGTCGGAAATGCGAGCCCCTTCAGTTGACATTGCTATGCGTGGATTGGGAAGTAGGCCAGTTACGCCTACTACCGCAACAAGCTGGGGTCCACCTTCTGAGTGGCCTGGGAGCCCAGCTCGGTACTCCCGTGCTCCTTCTGTCGATCTCGCAATGCGTCAGCTTGGAAGCAGACCCGTAACTCCAAGCACGGCAACAAGCTGGGGTGCACCATTGGAATGGCCGAGAAGCCCTGCGACGTCTTTCTACTTACCCACGCCTGGCGTTGGAAACATGTTCTTTGATGGTCATGATGAAGAGAGGGCGTTGCTTGAGCCAAGACGCAATCTCCGGTCGATCAATGCGGGCGACAAAGAACCACATTTGATGGTTCTCATGAATGATGATGCAATCCCAAAATCACGCCCGTGGAAATTCGTCTGGCCCTATACTGAATCCTCCGATTCGGATACGCAAGAGTCGATTTCAGTATGCATACAATCAGTGTACCCTTGCATCTCTCTTTGTAAGTTCGTTCTATTATGGGAATGATTGGTTTCTGATTTATACGTTTACAGACCCTGCTGTCTACCCTCACTTCGATTTGTATCCTGCGGTTGCGGTACCTGTCAAGACTGCTAGACAACCCAGCCATCGACGAGATTTGCGTGCCCATACAGGTGTGACGGTAGAGCGTACCGCGAAGCCTTTGAATCATGACCGGCCCTATCAAAAGGTTGAGGATGTCACTTCGCCAATTGAAGTTCGGCTGCCATCGGTCTACCCTTCGCTCGATCTTTGTGAGTTTCATCAAGCTTCGAGGATATTTCAGTGTTATTCACGTTTGAGACTAGATCCAGCGGTCTATCCTCACTTTGATCTCTACCCTGTGAAATTGGTCGCGGTCGGCACTACTCGAGAGATTGACGTTCATCTTGAACCTAGATATCCGACGTTTAGTATCTGTGAGCTATCCAACTTCGTTTTGTAATGCTTTTACTGATCAGACACACGTTTCAGATCCAGCTGTTTACCCGACCTTTGAGATCTATCCTGGTCATGCCGTAGAACCTCAGCGAAACCAAGAAGGCATTTCAATTCACTTGGAACCAGCATATCCATGCCTTCGTCCCTGTGTGTCTTCTTTCCTCTTTTTAAGAAAGTCTATCAATTTCTGACATTGTTCCAGATCCGCCAGTGTACCCGTACTTTGACTTGTATCCTGCATCGCTCGTGGTGAAAACCAGTGGAGATAGATCACCCCCTCAAAAGCGTGCTTTGCCTTCCAACTCTGGCACTCTGCAGAAACGAAAAGCATCCCCCTGGAAGCACGTGTGGCCGTATCAGCAAGTCGAAGATGTCACTCGCCCGATGAATGTCCGATTGGAGGCAGTGTACCCATCTTTCAATCTTTGTAAGTATTAATTGGATTATTGCTAAGTTAACAGTTTGTTAATTATGGTTTTTAGACCCTGCTGTTTACCCCAACTTTGAATTGTACCCTGCGTCTTACAGTGTTAAAAGCACCGCTGTCGTCAAAATTGCTCCTGTAGTGAGAACCAGAAGCGAAAGACCACTTCCCCAGCCGCACAGTGTCCCGAAATCCGATGTCGTAAGGTCGCAGAAGGCCTCAACTTGCAGGCATGTATGGCCTCATCAGCAAGTTTATCAGCAAGCTGAAGGTGTTACTCATCCGGAGAATGTTTCGCTGCCGGCGGTGTACCCTCGGTTTGACATCTGTGAGTTCTATGAAGTGAAGCGTGTTTGAATCTTTCTGAACTGTGTTATCTAGATCCGGCCTGCTACCCGCACTTCGATCTGTACCCCGAAGGGCCTGTTGTACACGGTCAGACTAAGGAGGTCGATGTCAAACTCGGTGCGAAGTATCCAAAATTTAGTATCTGTAAGTAATCATATTTTCTTTTATTGATTTCAACTAAGTTCTTTCCCCCTGAAAGACCCGGCTATCTATCCGGACTTTGAGATCTACCCGGGTCATGTCGAGGAGGCGCAAAAGAATCTATATGATCTGCTGAAGGTGAAACTAGCAGGCTCTACGTACCCGAACTTTGATATCTGTAAGATTCATTACGTTCCAGCTCTGATATTTGACCGGGGTACTGAAGCTCTTTCAGATCCAGCCGTATATCCATACTTCGACATTTACCGTTCCGGTGTAGCTTCTACCCCTGAGAATTGGCGCGAGGCCTGCCGTGTTGAGTTAGGTGCAAAGTATCCCTCAATGGTTATCTGTAAGTGTCATGTTCACTCTCCGGTCATTTTTGTCTCTGATCGCGTGCTTTAGATCCTGCGGTCTACCCTTACTTTGACATCTACCGCTCAGGTGTAGCTTCTACTCCTGAATACTGGCGTGAACCTTGTCGAGTTGAGTTAGCTGCGAAGTATCCGGTAATGGATATCTGTAAGTGGCATCAGTATGCTTGCATATTGCGTACTTCCGACTTGATTCTTATCCCGCTTGTACTGTAGATGCTCCGGTCTATCCCCACTTCGATATCTACAGATCAGGTCACATCTCTGACTCGGCCCCTTTATCGAGGACGTTGTCAACGAAGCTAGAAGCAAAGTATCCGGCTTTTGACATTTGTAAGTTTCCAAATTACGGGTAGAAGATTTGCCTAATTCATTTTCCACAGATGTCGCCGTATACCCCCACTTTGAGCTTTATCCGTCGATACAAGTCGTAACTGTTTCGCCTAGGAGACGTCTACGCAAGACACACCGAGAGCTCATTGATCTCGTACTATCACAAAGCAGCAAGCCTGCGCCGACGGTGCAAACGCGTGTAGTACCTCGCATTTCCATCTCTTCTCACGAGACGCGTCGACGACCGAGGCGAACGCACAAGGATCTCGTCGAACATGTCTTTCCTCAGAATGCTGACGAAGTGACACAGCCAGAGACGAGAAAAGAGTCGGTGGATATTCCGCGAGTGCGCAAAGCAGCGGACGTACCGCAAGATACTCCAGGAGAGGGAAGGGCACGTATACGTAGAACTCCAAGTACAGGTGCCGCGAGACTGTCGCATATCCCCATACGGCCTTCAGAGATGCGGAGGTCCATGTCCCTAGGTCAAGCAACGATGTCGTCCTCATCTGGAGTATCGCGCTCTCAATCTTTGAGACATTTGTCATCTGTTCGCGAGGAGAGTACTGTTGCCCGAAGCTACGGGGGAAGTGCAAGTCAATTGCGTCGTGTCGCCGGTAGCGAGCGAAAGCCTACTAGGGATAGTATCGTGCTGGAGAAGGCGAGGCTCTGGGGTTCTCCTGGTTCGTTATTTCCATTCTTCGTCATAAATTACGTCCTAATACATATTCATCCAGCCTCGAAGCCTATATCGCAAATAGACAATCCTTCACCAGTCTCAATGAAAGACCTTTCCGAATTCCCCATGCCTCCTCTGCCATCCCTTCCGAGCTCCAACGGCGTTCCCGGAGCTGCAGTTTCAACAGGCAAAATGGACAGACCAGTATCGAAACTTGATCGAACCAAATTTCCCTTTCGGTGAGAGTGTTGGCAATGTGCCGAGTTTTTGCTGAGGATTTTCGGGTCATGGATGATGTATTTGGCATTTGGAGATCTTTATTTCGCTTTCTTGCTTGTGCTATTTGTAATATTCGATTGTTAATTCTTGCTTTCGTTCGATATGCTTTGTCTTCGTTATGATATGCACCAGTCGTATAGAATTTACAGCAATGCGATAGAACGTTATTACAACACAGGTTTCTTGGACAGTTGTGAAGCATCCAGGAGTCGTATCTTTTGATACAGCAAGAAATACACCAGGTACAAATTACTCGTCTTCATCGTCGTCCTCATAAGGTACCCTCCGCGTCGGACCTTCAGCAGTAGGCTCAACATGCCCGCTCAGCGTCATGCCTCCAGTTGGAATGCGTGAAGTGCTAGCCGTGGTCGGCGTTGGAGGTGTGGTCTCCCCCGCAGCTTGACGCGCAGCTCGAAGCTCTGCTTCTCGTTTGTCACGCTCCTGTTTCTCTAACCGATCTTCATGGAATTGGAGTTGGATCTTTACAGGTTATGGAGAGGCGTCCGCGGGGGGGAGGGGGGTCAGAAAGGTTACTCTACGAGATGAATTCTGAAACCGAAACTGACTCGTTGTCTTTCAATTTCTTGCTGCTCCTTAACAGAAGGGAGCTTGGAATGCGAAGCCCGTGCGGCCTTCTCGGCTTCCCGAGTCAAGGTCTCTTTGAGAATTTCGTTCCCGATTCGCAGTTCCTCGAGATGACGGTCGTTGAATACGTATAAGGGCTGGAAATTTTCAACCTTCGGATAGTTATTAGGGATAGTTACTAAAGACTGAGCCCTGAAACTATATGCGCTACCGGACACCGACTTTGTGATGAAAACCCATCTAGAATACGGGTCCAATGAGACGCACATTCAAGGAAATCGAGAAGAATCACGCACGGCTACAGCATACTCCAAAGCACCCTTGACATCTACCAGTCGTTTTTTAATAGCATTATTAGTAGGCTTGAATCTCTGGAACTTCTCGTTCTCGGGTTCTCGGAGGAGGTTAGATGAGATTGTCTCTAGAGTCTGGAAGTCGCAACCAGACGGCTTGGAATTTCTGTCAGGCACAAGAAATGAAGCATAGCAAACATACCCCCAAAGCCAATAATGCGTTTTCATGATTATTGGGACGCATAATGCCCGGCTCGATTAAGCGCCGGAACTGTTGCTTCAGGTCGTGTATATGCTGTAATTGTCGGATGCTAGGAGCTGGGTGCTCCTGAACGCGAAGCTCAGCTGCACGGAGCATCTCTTCTCGCTGTTGCGAGTGACCATCCCATGTACTTTCTGTAGTCGTCATTGAAATGTGGTGGTGGTGTGATCGAAAGAGGAAGAGCAATGCATGGATCTTGCTGGTAAGGTAACACAGTGCCCTTTATGGACTCGTCTGAAGTCTTCCCAATCCCACGGAATAAGATCGGCATGATCGTCGATCGTTTGTTCAGTTCAGTCACATTGGCATGATGTGAGTACAACTTGAACTTGAACTTCACAATGGTTGCCCGAATTCTGAGCCAGAAGCTCTCAGAAATAGAGCCAGGAGCAAATTTTCTTTTCAACCTTCCCATCGTCACTTCCACCTCCTCCGGAAAGAAGTATTACGCGAAATGCGGGCGACGCTCAGAACTAGAACAATATATCGGCGAAGTAGAGTCACTCAAACACATATACCGCGCCGCTCCAGGCTTAGCTCCTAAGGTGTTCCAATCTGGAGTGGACGATGATGGGAATCCGTATATGATCTCGGATTACCTTGATATTAGAAGACATGATTCGAAGACGCTGACAAGACTTGCGACGAAGCTTGCTACGGAGCTGCATAAGTACAAGAGCGAGAAGGGCTTCGGTTTCGATGTGCCGACTTTCTGTGGGGCGACGAGATTGGAGAACGGGTGGTATGAAGTGCGTATCGCCGGCTCAATATTGCAGAAGGATACGTTCTGAGGCTGTATGCTCCTCCTATTTGATTATCGTGAGACCTGGGAGGATTGCTATGATGCCCTAATCGGTGGCTTACAGAAAGGTCTACAGGAGCAAGGGGACTACAATGCACTCTGTCCAAAGATACGTAGAGTGAGAGAGATGTACGTCTTCTGTCCTCTGTCGCATTCAAGTTCCCATTATTGTCTAGACATGCATGTATATTGATTAAACTTCTTAGCGTCATTCCTCACTTGCTTCGCTCTCTGAAGATTGAGCCAGTCCTGCTTCACGGTGATCTCTGGGTTAGCACTTAGGCTTTAAACGAGGTACTTGAAGACGGCTGACACGAGACCGTAGAGTGGAAACACAGGAGTAGATTCATCTACAGGCGATTCCGTCGTATATGACCCCTCTTCTTTTTATGGGCACAACGAAGCAGAGTGGGCTCAACGCACATCTATTTACCTGTGTCCATTGGTTATTCACATTTACTTCCTATTTTTATTATCCAGTCTTGCTATTGCTCGTATCTTTGGTGGTTTCGGCTCTACTTTCTTCAACAAATACCACGAACTCCATCCAAAGACAGAACCCGTCAATCAATATGAACTTCGTGTGGACTTGTACGAGCTCTTCCATTATCTCAATCATGCGCTACTATTCGGGGGTGTACGTCCTTTCAGTTCACTTATTTGCGTTGGAGGATTCACTAAGTGCGCCTGTATGAATTTTGTTTTGTTTTTTATAGGGTGGTTACGCTGCAAGTGCGTCGCAGAAGATGGATCGTCTTCTGAAAGCCTGCTCTTAGCCACTTTCACAATGCAGGAGAAGACGAATCGCCGCTGTTGCATTGGAGCAGTTATATTCAAGTAAGTCGTATCGTATATCTCCGACACAAGATATGCAGCACATTAAGTAAGAACAAGATATGGATGAGTGACGTATTTTTACAATGCACGAGACAGGAAGGAAGAATAGCAGTAGTCATTAGCTCTGAAGATCCGGCGACCTGTTTATGCAGCCATGTAATCAATCATGTACACGAGTAGTTTGGAAGAATAGAAGACTCACAGCTCTCTACTCGACGACATGACAGGGCTACGGAATGGGTTAACATTCTCGTCGCGGAAGTCGTTCTCGGGTAGGTCAAGTTCATCTGTCAACTCTGAGCTGTCACTGCTCCACGCCAAGTCCATTGGCTCCTGTTGCAATTGTTCCTGCTGGTCTGAAGGTATTTCTTTCCCCTTCCCGTAGGGAGATTTAAACGGAGAAGACAATCTCCTGAACGAGTGTTCGCGTAATGAACGCAAGACTCCTGAGGGGAGATGCGCAAAGTGCATGAATCCCGGACGTTCTGGTGCTGAAGTGTTGACCGCAGGGTACTCCTCAGGTACAGTTTCGGGTTCTCCAAGTCCATAATTCCTCTTCGCACCATCCGTTCCAGCATCTCGTTCCGCACTCTGGAGCAGCTGTGAAGTCCATCTTCTTCTCCTCGCAGCAGATTTCAACGGATCTTGACTGTCTTTTAACTCTGTAGGTGTCGATGTCCCCGAGACCGGCTCGTCTTGCATCCGAGGCCACAATCGCAATTTCCCATCCTTATTGTCAGACCTGAACGGAGACGTATCTGTATCTGTATCCATCGGCCAAGTAACTTCTCCGTGTTCATTGTCGGGAGTTAACGCCCCACCCATACTGACGTCAGGCGCATTCCCCGGATCCACGTCCATGGGCGGTACAGGCTCGCGAGGTAGTATTGCCCTCCGCACTGCTCGACGGCCTTTGAGAACTTCATGCTCAAGACGTAGCCGGTTTTCGATCATATGCAACTACGAGACTGTTCAGTATATAGAGACATAGAAAAAACGAGAGCGTGCCTTTGGCCAAGTCACAGCCTGTCCTACTCTCATCATTCTTTCCAATTCAGTTCTCGACGGATCGCTGAGGATGTTAATCCAGTCCTGCTCACAGTATTAGCACCAGTAGCAAGATACATCTGATTGCAGAAAATTTACGTTGATGCGCGTCCTTGGCCAAATTCTATACAACCCGTCAGCAGCACTCCTTCATCTATGTGATTAGGCAACTCACGTTACGGTACCATCAAACCTCTGCAGGAAGACGCTCGACCAATCCTGACCCAGAAGCTGAGGAAGCAGGTCCAGATCACGAATGACTTTGAAGTTCTTCGTAAGCTCGAGCTTCAACCACTGCTCCGCTGCTGAGAGTAGGAAGTTTCCTCTCCAACCTGTACACACTGTCTGAGCCAACGGAAAACACTGTTGAGAGACCACATGCCTTTACCTTTGCCCTTCCTATGAGCGACCGGTTTCCCAGCTGATCCTCGAGGAGCAAAGAAAAATAGATGGATGTGAGGGTTCACTTGAGACACGACGGGATGGGTAACTATCAGACGAAATGTTAGCCGGCTGAATGTGGAAGATGCTCCAACTGAAACCTAATACCATTGAAGTAATGATTGAGCAACTGAAGTGGGATATCGGACCTCAGCGAACCATCCTTGAATTTCGAGCCCCAGTCCCAAGGAATTAAATTTCCTTCCTTCGTCTTTTGCATGAGTACAACAGGGTTCAAGATGCCAGGAACTGCCGCAGAAGCCTATTATCAATAAGATCGCGTTAGCCTGTCGCCTCTTAATATATATTATTCTACTGAGCTCACAATGAGAGCGGTCCAGATGACCGTATCAGGAGCAGTGAGGTAGTTCAAAAGTTTCGTTGGGCTATGTCGATCGGCAGGAATGACGGATACGTTCAAGATGCGACCTGTCTTCTGGTATGCCTCGCGGAACGTAAGGGAGCCTCTTGTGAAGAAACATGCCTATCACAATACTCTTCAGTGTCAAACAGCCTGCTCTAATTCGTTGAACCAACTTACCTTTCTCGCCCAATCAACGCTATCGAACCTTGCACCAGTTTTCCAAAATCTTTTGAACCACTGACGGAAAGGCTCTTCGCATGCCGTGATCCTGTCAGCCAATTCCGGAACCAGCAAAGCCTTTAGCTCGGCGTCTGTTCGAGTGGCGGCTAGTGCAGCGACCAATCCACCCGCCGAAGTCCCGGTGACTACTCGTGGAAGAAGGTCAGCATCTACAAAGGCCCTGATAACTCCAAAGTGATCTTGCACAACGTCATTGAACCAAGAATACATTGCATACGATGTATAACTAGCTTACAGTATCCAAAGGTTGCTCCGCCTGACAGACAAAGCGCAGAAATGCCGAGGTTCATGTTCACGCTCTTAAAGAAGCGGCGCTTCTCTTCAATTGACAGAACCGAAGATTCTCGAATGTAGGCTAGCGCTTTCTCCACTTCCGTAATGTAAGCTGTGCCAGGCTGCTGAGTCTGATGAATGCTGATTCCAGCCATAAATTGCTCACCTTCTATAAGGTCCTTCGTCCCATAGAAGGTCTACCCAAGTGTGCATTGAGTCAAGCAGAACGCACATGTGCAGCCCAAGACGTACCTCGCTATAAACTCTGCAAGTAGAAGATTTAGCTTCGGATGTTTGTTTTCAAGTCTTGAAGTAGCTCACCGTGCGCTCTCTACACCAGCAAAGTTCGTCCGTAAGCAAGTCTCCAATACACCAAGTACCCCTCGCGCATCATCAGCTCTTCTCAGACTTCGAAGAGACCTGAGCACCTTGCGAACAAGTCGCCAATCATAAAACGGATCTTCATCTACCCGCTTCCATTCATCAAACCCAAGATATTCATCCAATTCCAGAGCAGCTTCCTTCCATTCTTCATATGTAGACGCCGCATGGAGCTTCTTGCGGAGCCGACCCTTCCTGCCACGCCCTGTTACATATGTCAATCAGTCATTCATGTAAGTGTGTGTGTGCGGTTGTGAGGAAGAAACGCACACGCTGTGAACCATTCCTTTGCGTTTACACACTGCCGAACAGCCACGTACATGCCAAACTCGAAGAAAATAAATAGGAATATAAGTATCTATACACAAGAAGCCGGTCATTAAGGGAATTAGAGGTATATATGGAGGATGTGCGCACCAATAGCGGCCATCGGACAAGCACGAACAACCATTCCTGTCTCCTTTCATGCACATGATGCTGATGCTTCGTTCCTTTCCGTCGTTTCCGCACTCGAAGGTTCACAGGCGCGAAATCAGATAATGCAGACACCTTCCGTATGCGAGGCGTCCTGCCTCCATTAACATACCCCTGTTGTGAAAGAAAGGAGTTCGAATTATGTTGCTGGTGTTGTTGACCACTGGCAAGACTGAGAGTGCTGGGCGAATGATTTGGGGTATCCAACAGGTCGGTGTCTACGAAATACTCTGCGCTGAGCGCGTGCGCAAAGGCTTCCATGTGGCTGCTAGGCATGAGCACACAGTTTGCCTTGAGCTGAGTAGGTACGAACCTTTCGTCCACATAGTTTGTATATAAGTCCTCATGAGCTCGACTTGAGGATGAAGGCAGCTCTGTCATTGTTGCCCCATCTTGATAAACCGCAGGCATAGCACAGAACACGACGAGGAGAACTGATGTAGATGAGGAGAATAGGAAAGAATGAATTTGAAATATATTGGGGCCAGTGATTCAAGTTTTGATCGACCTTTGGGGCGCACGGCACGACGGAAGGACGGATCAACTGAATCCTTGATCCGCACCGCACAATATCCTTTCACGTGCTCGCATCTTGTTGCTTTTACTTCCGTGTTCCCAGATTGCATCATGAAAAATTCATAAAAACACGCTAGAGGATTACATTTACAATATAAAGTCCCAATATAATGCAACCAGGTACAGTTTAACTGCTCTTACTCTAACCGCGTGTTCGAAGATTGTACGCCTCCGTCTGTTGGAAGTTCTGAATCTCAGCTTCGCTATCCTGCATCATCTGAGATCCTCATAAGTAAGGTATACTGGAAAACGAGAGAATAAACCCCTACTCACCTCTTCAGCCATCATATAAATATCTGAATTTGGTCGATTATACATCAACGAATTAGCAAACATGAGATAAATGTCTCGTTGGTATTCGCTCGACGAACTGATTCGTCCATCTTTCACCCGGTTTTTGATCGTCTTCAAGTCCATGGGTCGTTTCACAATGTCTTGATAGTCCGGGGCTTCGGAAGGCTTGATAGGATTATGGAAGATCGTGCCATTTCTGTGCGCTGTTATCTGAGCATGCAACATTAAAATGACACTTTGGAAGCGCTTGCGTTCTATTGGCCTGAAGTCAGTACCAATGCATGAACGCAGCTCAAAACATCACAAACCCTTGGCATCTCTCGTTCCAGCTGTTGATAGAATCGCAGACGGTGTCGCGGGTGCAGGAGACTCCGCGGTCTCCACAGGCTCAGACTTGTCCCTTGCACGCTTCCTGTCTCTAGAAGACTCGGCTCCATCGGCGTCTGATGCACTCCGTTTACCTGGTGAAGCCTTGGTAATCAGTACAAAACCAGATAATTGCATAATTCTTACCTTCCAGTCGTTCTTGAAGAGCTGGAGTCCATTCGCGCGATACCAGTTCCGTAGTTTCGTCTTCTCTTGATACGGTTTGGTCAGGAGATACGTCGCCAGGAGGTGTCTCTGGTGCAGCTTCCGCGTCCTCTTCCATCTCCTCCTCCTCGGCCTTCGTTTCTTGTACCTCTTCATCTGCGTCTGGCATCTCTTCATCCTCATCAGGAGCCGGGGTAGGAGATTTGATGGTCTCCGCAGGCTCCTTGCGCGTCTGGGAACGTGTCTTTGGCACATGCTTTGGAGATGCCGGAGGTTGCTCTTCTGAAACGGGAGGTACTGGACTAAGCTCGGATTCAGTTGACATGGATTCTGTGGGATGTTCTTCTGCAGCTTTTGGTGTTTCTTGCCGAGGCGAAGATTCCGGTGGTGGGGGTGACGATGGACGAATTGGCGACGACACATCCATTGGCACTTCACCGTCTGAACTGGGCATTTCTACTGGAACCTCATCCTATCACGACAACGTGAGTAATCATTCGCAAGCCTGAAAGAGAAAGGGTGTACATTTTGTTGGTCTTCCACAGGTCCCTCCGTTCGCGCAGTGGCAGTATCTTCTCTGACAGCCTAAGAACCGGAAGTAAGCATCAGTAAGGTACGAGAGTAACTCTACATACCACTGGTTCTATAGCCTCTGAGAAAAATCATCATCGTAAGTTCGTGCAATATATTGTTCAGCCATGGCTAGTCTTACCAGGTGTTTTGGCCGGAACAGCGGGAGGTAAGTCAAATGAAACTTCCGCTCCGCCGAGCTTAGCTCTTATCCTGTCATCCCATTTTCCAGCTCTGATTTCTTCGATTTGCGTCACTAGGATTCTACAAGCAACTGAGTTCCTCAGAACCACACATTCACAGTATGTACTCACTTAAATCGCTCCTCCTCAGTAGCAATTTGATTCCGTAGTTCCGCGACTCGGTCACGGTAGAACCTCTGAGCTAGTTGAGCATGTATCGGAGCTATGAGAACGTCAGGATCATATGTCAATTCTAGCCTGTTAAGACCAACATTTCTTCGCCTCACACAAATCCGTCCTAGTCTGAAGTTCAGTCAATTTCCAAGTGGGCCAGCCACAGATCGTACGTACCTCTCAATATCAGCCTCCTTCATCAGATAGTTATATATCGCGATGCAAGATTGGACGGTAGAGAAGTTCTTCGGTTTCGAGATGAGAGGGTGTTTGGACAAGACTTTCGCGATCTCAGTCCAGGCCGACTGCCGTGCCCCATACTCGTATACGGCTTGAGCGAAGATTAAGCGGTCGCGCGAAGATAAAGAGGCGAAATCTTCTGCTGCTGCAAGAGCTCCACGGGTGACGCGACCTGCAGGAGGCATTGTCCTGGTTTCGGACTCGCAGTGCGTATTTACTGAACGTGTATGGTGGGGACCAACTTTCATTTTTTTTGGATTTTTGGTGAACAGGAGAGCACGTGACTCACAAAACCAAAAATATTTCCGAATAAAATTCAGCATTTCTTGCTTGCTTCAACCTGTCGTCCTTTCTGGCCTCAGTTCTTTACTTCAAAAGAAAATCACCGCTGTTGGTATAGTCAAGATGAGCAAAGTCGTCTTCGGTATGTGTTCTGTCGGTGAAGACATCAGGTTCCGTGAATCTCAACGTGTCGTACTCTCAGTTGGAAATGTACCGTACCAGATGGGAGAAGTGAGCGTGTGCCGCTAGTCAAAGCAATGATCTCTTGGACTCATACTTGCTTCAGGAACAGCTGATAGATATATTCAAGACCGTTGGACATGTGGTGGGCTTCCGGTACGTCGTACATCGATGCAAGTGGTGGTGGTGACTCTGACAAAGCTCTTCGTATCGTCCGTCTCTTTGTTATCCTTAGACTGGTATACGACAGAGAGACAGGCAAGCCCAAAGGATATGGGTTCTGCGAATTCGCGGGTAGCTATTATGTTTCTCAGAATAGACGAATGGCTAGACTCAGTTAAACTAACAACCACTCGTTTGATTGTGTCCATTGTCCGCTCGTGCATTGTCCGAACAACATTCATCTCGTCTTGCGGTTGTCTGAAATGCGTGACTTTATTATGAATATACCGGCACTTGGCTCTTCCTGCTACAGACCATGAGACAGCGATGTCAGCCGTACGGAACCTCAACAACACGGATTGTGGCGGTCGGAACCTGCGTATCGACTTGGCAGACTCGGATCCATACCTTGAAGGCAAGACTACTGTACACGGCGAGATCATCGACGCCGGCGAAACACGAGCGCAATGGCGGCAACGCGAATTCAAACGCGATGATGACCGCTCGCGCGGTCCTGATAGGGAGTTCTTGAAATCGTTGCCACCTGGTGTCCCATTGGCGCAGGGAGTTACGGCGCTTGACGCGATTAGCCATAGGCTTGCGACTATTGACCCAGCCCAGTTGACGGAAGTGCTTGCCCAGATGAAGGTGCGGGGGTATAACTGATTTTCGTCTTCTGATTGTCACTGAGTGTCATGACCTTAGGCGTTCGTTATAAACCATCCTGAACAGGCTCGCCTCCTTCTCGTCGCCCATCCACAGCTCGCATACGGTTTCTTCCAAGCACTATTACTCAACAGAATTGTCGATCCGGCAATTCTCCAGGTCCGTAGATTTTGTCTCAACTACGCTTGAATCGACGCTGATGTTTTTCGTCTCTCTCACATAGAGAATGCTAGCAGCCACCCAAGCGGCCACCTCAACCCCTACGCCGGGAGGTGTTCCAGGTCCAGGCGCATCGACGCCGCGCCCACCCGCTCCTCCTCAGACCCTACAACATACAGCAGCACAAATGCCTCCCTCGTCGTCTATACCAGCACCTCCGGCTCCGTCTCAATTCCCACCATTCCCACCGAATCTTCAGCAACAGCAAGCACCTGCTCCAGTCCCGCCGGCTCAGCATCAGGCTTATTATCACCAGCCCACTCCGCCTCACCAGCCTGCGCAGCCCGTGGTCCCTCCACCTGTGCAATCGTCTACTCCTATCGCGGTAGCACCCGCCGCTTCGTTGGCTCCTGTTCCTTCAGCTGCTTCTGCTGCTCCGCCTCAGATCAACTTACCAGATAACATTGATCCCGCTCAAAGAGTACAGTCTTTCGAGCATGAAATATTATAATTTGCCGGCTAACTTTGTATTTCTTTGTAGGCGATGCTGCAACACGTACTTGCCCTTCCATTGGAGCAGGTCCAAAGCTTGCCGCCAAGTGAGCGGGAGGCTATTATGTTACTGGTCTGTATAAATTCTTTCTAAGGGCGGTCGGGATGCTAATTATTTAACTATAGCGAGCACAATTCTTAAAGCCACCGGCTGCTTAGCAGAGTTGAAGGTGTATAAGGAACTCCTTTAGTCTGACCTTACTTCCCAATCATGTACCGTTGGCAATGTAGTGACTCGATCAAGGAATAGTCTACAAATCCACATACTAATGCAAGTACAATTTAACCTTCGGTTTTAAATCGATGAAGATGAAACAGAAACCCGAACAAGTAAGACTCTCTTTCTTAGTGTTGTGTTGCGAACGTTTCAGGTCGGCGAGCTTATTCAGTCGGAACGTAGTCCTCATCGTCAGCGTCATCCATTTCCTCGATGGACTGTAGAAAATGGACGTTCAGAAAATATGAACGCAGAAAGCCATAAGAAACTGACCTTGTCGAGTAAGACTGCAGTGGATACTTCCTTTACGTAGTAGATGGGATAATCGTAAATCATTCGGCCAAGAAGGTAGCAGTGATGAGGCTTACCGTTGATTTCTCCTCCTCGATTTCATCAACCTCTTCGTCATCCTGCACATTTATGGTCATGTTAAGCACGCAGTGCACGATGTAACATACACACAACTACTCACATCCTCATCTCCGCTCATCTCCGCTTCTTCTTCCTCGAAATCCTCCGGAAGATCCAATCCTGCTACGAGATGCGGCTGTCCTGGGACTGTAACCGCCTTGTAAGGACTCATAGTTGCAGCAGGGACCTCAACAGAAATAGATGATGCCCTTTAGACAAAGACAACCTCGCGCACATCGTGCGTACTCACTTCATCAACGTCCATACTATCATCCACGCGTTCAACTGGCTTGGGAGGCTCAGACGACGCATTTGACGCGTCATTCACGTTCATTGGCGTAGCCATCTCGCGTCGTCTCCTTGTTTTGCTTGAAAGTGCCTAGAGGAAGAAGAGAGAAGATGGTGGTCGAAAGTAAAACGCGTTGTGGTTTATTCTCTTGCATAGACCAGTATTTATACCGGCACGTGAGTGCGTGACTCTGTCGGCTAATGAGGAGAGACATTTATTCGAGGTCCCGCAGGTAACAGGAAAAGCTATGCTAGGTAGTTTAGATTAGAAGTATCAGGTGCATTACAAACCATCTGATGGCCCTTGAATCGAGTAGAATTGAGATCGCACTCTCTATGAGCCTTTGACGAATTGTCCGGTTGGTTGCTTCGGATGAATCCAGAAAGTGAATCGCGAAGCATGAAAGGGATGCTCTATTGTACATCATGCATAGCCAGACAGCACACGAATAGGTGCAATACATGATACATCTTTACCGACCGTACCTGAACACGAGGTTAGCAGGAATTTGTGTATGACAGTGATTTACGCACTTCTGTAACTCCCATTCCCTGTTATCCAGCGGACAGACATTCCTCGTCTTCAACCATCTCGAGATACAGTGGAAGTGAAATGCGTGCTGCAACAAGACCATCAGAATTGCAATGATAACAATCGCCCGTCAACGATGCGATTCTTCAATGCGAGACATCAGAGCTTACATTACAAATGCCCCACGCCGCATTGCACTCCTCCGACGATGCAGAAACTTGGTTCGCCTGACAATCGATGCCTGTGAAGAATGCGTCAGCGTCAATCAAGCTCGTGCGCCACACACAAGGAATGGTGTCTTAAAGACAGAGTTCAACAGGATACACACAGAGATCCATGATGTGGTTCCTACAGATGGCACAGTTATCGACGACGATGTCTGAATATCAGAAATCGCAGGTCAAAGATGAGTCGATGTAGATATTTTTCGGTGTATGATTAGACGAGAGACTCACCCCATGACCAAAGTGCCACGGCGTTCCACTGGAAGGAGGAACTATTGTCAGCATATAGAACACCAAGAAGCCGCACCACAGAGCGTTTCATGCATCTCGAATACTCGAGAATGCTAGCTATGAGCACCGATTACACTGAACGCACACGTACCTTCTTAACCTCAAAACGCTTCTTGTCCTTCCCGTCAGTCTTCTTCTTTATAGCGCCAGACGAAGGCGGCGCAGCGTCGGCGGGAGTATCAACATCCATATCCGCCATCCTTGCTCGAGAAACGAACTTTATGAGATACAATGAAACGTGGTCTTGTTGCGAATGGGAGGTCGACGAAGAGTATGAGTTATGACTTGACAAGAGACGCGTTGATGTCTTCATCTGGCGTAAGCATCAGTGTACGTAAGAACTTCCCGTAATGGTAATGATCTTGTTGTGTGTTCAATTCAAGTATTGGCCCTCAAATCAAGAGAACGAAAAGAAAGATGGGATGGGAAGTATGTGAATCGCTTGAGATGCGTTATGATATACACGGAGACGTTGTGATCTTTTCAACCAGTGATACTCTATTTGGACGTCCTCTTCAACTTGCTTCTCTACTTAGACACTTTATTCAAGTTTATTAAACAAAAATTCAATTCACAAATATTCTGACCAGAATAAAATTTCAATACATTCGAACTTGCATGATAAGAATTAACTACCTGAATGCAGTTGCACTCAAGAATTAGGAAAACTGAATGGATGACATTCAAACTCCGCTTGAACCGCTCAATTAGCGAGACGCGCCGCGACCCGTGCGTGTTACTTACTAGTAATTGCTTCCGCATTCCCTTGCGCATATATTCAAAAGTCCATTTCTCATATAATCTCTGTCGAGGTCATCTGTGCACAATCGTATCGTATCAGAACTTCTGCTTATCTCTACCCATTTAACTCGACGATTCGATTCGGCCGAAACCTGTAAGCCGGAAGACTCATCAGTCCGAACGAGATTAATCTTACTATGTAGTGCTGTGGCATAGACACAGTACGGAGATTAAGTCTCCTTCTTCATTTCCGGTGTGTAAGTGTGATCGTTCATTACCGAGGTGTAAAGAACGAAACGAGGTGTAAAGAACGAAACGAGGTGTAAAGAACGAAACGAGGTGTAAAGAACGAAACACGTAAGAGCAGCTTTCCTCTCTCAGACAAATCCTCCGAATCACCCTTATCTACTCGGGACGGATCACGCAAGCCACATGAAATTGAAGGAAGAAGGAGGATCTTAGAGCGGATCTCTAGGGTTGTAGAACTTAGAAGAGGCGATTCACGCCACTCGGAGCTTACCTGGCCTATTAGTCAAAATCCGATTCCTCCTTCTCTTCTGAGAAAGCCAGCTTCGGAATCAAAACAAGGGGATGAGGACATACAAGGTCCACACCTAGGTCCACCTTATCACTTCTACACGCCCACGCTCTATCGAGGAAGAAGTACCAATGCTTATTGCTTCAGTACTTTCCGGACAACGATACGCCACGATAAGCAATAGTCCTTCCAAAGGACACGTCACGCGTACTCATCTTGCCCATGTGTTGGCTTCGAATGACTCACGAGGGTAGGTCATCCCTACTCATCTCCACCCATTCATTTACCTCTTTAGGATTCCCCGAAGGCATCGACGCGCTATACGGTCTTCGCATGACTACCGAGTTACTCACCCAGACCTGCTCTACCCCACATGCGTGCGCGCGAACCCGCCAAGCCATCGGTCTCATCACACACTTCCACCTAACTTCCCTTCCTCAATTTGAGACTGCTCTAATTCACGCCTTGCGATACTTACGTGTCCCCTTCCCGAAGCGCCACCGCTTCTCCGACAATGCCGTGCGAACGCCCGCAGCTCTCATACCGCCCACGCGACCACCTCCCGCTCCGCATCAAGATCAAACACTTGAAAATCTCCGGTCAGGCTTATCACTTATCTCGAATCCACACGAGCAGATGATCAAGTCCTTTTTATTCCAGAAGCTCACAAAGTGCAAAACACAGATCACCTGCTCACAAGCTTTCCCAGCGTTGTTGATTTAAAACTTTTAGTGTCATGACAATCCCACTGTATCACGGACGAACTAACCACACATTTGCATTCATACAAACTGTAGTAAACATCTATGTATGTACACACAACAATTCGTATGATACAAATACGAACAACGCAACGACAATGACAACAACAAGGCGCAGTCGTCGTCGTCATCGTTGTCGTTGTCGTTGTCGTCGCCAAAGAGATCTGTCTGTGAGACAAGAAAACAAGAAACGTCGAAACTAGCTAAATACTCAGTAATCGGAAAGAGACAGGGAGAAAAGATACGGAATAAGGTAGGCGTTAAGAGTAAATAGAAGGAGCCTCGCCAAGGATATTGTGAGGGTACAAGACCAAGGCAGATGACAAGATAAAAAAGGCCGAAAAGACCGATATAGAGGAATTGAAAAGAAGAGAAGAAGAGACATTGCAGCATTAGAATTGAACGCAAAGGAATCGAGGGAGGATTGATTTGATTGGTCGTCAAAGATTGCCTGTATATGGAAAGGATGGATTGCATGCGGGAGGGTTGTGGAGAAAATTGCAGCGTGTAGGGTTGGTGCAGCCGTGATAGGGTATAGAATAGATAAAAAAGCGTAAAGTCATGGGTCGAAAGAATAGAAAAACGAGATAAGAAGGCGAGCTTGCGAGAAGTCAAGAGAAGACATAGTCATAAGAACACAGAACAAGAACTTTTGGGGGTGGCATGAAGAAGTATAGCGTAAGAGGGAAAGTGAATCCATCATCCTTCGATCGTCATGTGCATGGACCGCACGCCAGGAAAGCGGCAAAGGTTGAACATGTGAGACATACTGATACGAGCACGGGCACGAGCACGGGCTGCAATAGCGTTTGACAATGGAGCGAGGGAGCAGTCTGTGAAAATTCCGCGGAAGAAGGAAAGCAGAGCGACAGGTGGATGAGGGGTGAATCGCAACAGGAAGCGACCAACAGAAACAGCAGTTAGGCAATTCCGTTTTCCTCAACAAGTACAGAGACTGCACGTAAGCATGATCTTATTTCGGTTGTCGCTTTAGAGTAAGATGAGCAAGAGTGGCGGAGCGTAATCTTAAATGAGAACTGTGGTATCCGTACAAGCGGATAGAGAGAATGCAAGACGGTGATTGGCCGACGAGAACCTCGAATCTGATGTCGAACGCACGGAACTCAAGTCTGGCAACAGCTCCACGAACTTTGCTTGCTCATACGCGCTTTCTCCTCTTCCTCGGCCTGCGCCGACCAGGCAGGGGTCGGGACACTCGAAAGCATAACACTATCGCGTTTCTTCAGTTCATTCTCCTTCTCGATCAAGTCCTTCCGCTCGATTATCGCGGCAATCAGTGTGTCAAATAGATTCTTCACGCCTGTTAATGGTAGGAAAAGATGCGTCAGCAATCGAGGTACATGGGTAGATGGAACGACGCGTTGACGTCACAACGGGTGCTGTAAAGAAATGAACTTACCAAAGTCGTCTTTCGCAGACACTTCGAAGAGACTCATTCCCTTCTCTAGTCCCCATTCATCGTCATCCCATGAATCTTCATCCTCATCTTCCTCAGGAACACTGTTACTAGAACCATCTAGACCATCCATAAAACCTCCAGCTCCGGCCTTGAGCCCAAAATGACTTGCGAAGCGCGATTTTGTCGATGGCTGAACCGATCGATCCCGATCGCGTTCAAGCAGTTTCTGGCGAATTGGTGAGCCGGCAGCATTAGAGGACTTTGCTCGTCGGAGAGGGCCGCTCTCCACGGCAAGTCCATTGCCGAAACTCCAATTCACAGCCTGACGCGGATACGCGGTCGTCGAACGTCGCAAGTCGGCTGGCCGAGCTAAGCTGCTGTCATCAAGTGCTTTAGGGGTGAGTTGTTCCGGGGGAGAAGGTCGTAATGTCGTAAAGGACGTGAACCGGGGTCGGATGTAAGAAAGCGTGGACGGTGGAGGCTGTTCAGGTGGGGGAGGAGGTGGTGGAGGCGGGAACCAACGAGCTATGGATAGCCGCACTCTGTCCGAGGTGACTTGGCGATTTCTGTGTAGATCCGCTTTCGCGCCCACGATGTAGATAATCAAATCAGACGAACAGTTCTTTTTGAGCTCTAAGCACGGCAGATATTAGCCCGATGACTCGCATATAGTATAGGCGTTAAGGGAGGAAAAGAGTAAAAGAAGAGTGGAGCGGAAACGATAATTGAATTACTCGGAACGATTGAACAGACAGAGGTGATAGCATGGAAGGGAAACCTGTCACGCACCTTCGAGCCACCCACGGACTGCCTCGAATGTAGCGAGGTTCGTGATGTCGTAGAGCAATAAGGCGGCGTTTGCACCACGATAGTACATTGGAGCCTAAGCGCCGGGAGACAATAGGATGTCAGTTAGTCAAGTCAGAAATCCCGGTGATGAACTCGCGCCGGAGTGCGCGGCGAACCAAGGGCCCGGGGAATAATGACTCGCTCGAGTACGTACCATGCTCCTGAATCGTTCTTGCCCCGCAGTGTCCCATAGCTGGAGGCGTACCTTCAGTCCATTTACATATACCTTCTTCGTGACGAAGAACGCGCCGGTGGTGGAGGTGGTGTTTCGGGGATCGAACTTGTTTTGGGTGTATCGTTGAAGGAGACTGGTTTTGCCCACACCTTGTTCAGAGCGTCAGCCCTAAGCCCCAGAAGCGAAGTATAACGTGCAGGAGAGCACGATGAGATGCATTACACTCACCAGTATTGCCCATAACGACTATCTTAGCGTCGATGGAGTGGGAATCGTAGGAGTAACGGGACTTGCCATAGCCGTTGAGAGGGGCATATTCTGAGACGTTCATGGAGGACGTAGCAAGGGAGCGACGCGCGCAGAGAGCGGCGGCGACGAATAGCCCGTGTTATAAGGGAACGTGGGGGGCGGAATGAAAGAGGAAGGAAGAGGCGAGATCGAGAAGCTTAAGGCGAGTTAGGAGTCCTCCGTGGACGAAGCACTAGCATCACCAGCAGGCGGGCGGGAAATTCAACAATCTTGGTCACGTGTGCCATCTCATCTTTCGGACCGAATACCGGCAATTTGGTTCCATACACGCCTTCGTCCTTACTGGTCAATGCCACTTTCCCATTCAGACAGGAGGGTATCAGAGATAGCTGTTTAGTGTGCTGTTTCATCGCGTACAGCACCAAGCGCGCAACAAATAGCGCATCGCTCAGTGCAGGGCAGAAGCCACAGTCATGAAATGGTATACATAACAAGGCATGAAACCTTCATTTTGTGACGATCGCATCAATGCCTAGTATATAACACACGATAAGAAAATGCCTATGGTGCAATCATATCAATCTAATCTGTCGTCCCAGCAGTAGCATCAACAGCAGGGAATTCGAACACCACATCCTTCCCGGTCAACCGGCGGTACACGGAAGTAAACGAGTCAAGCTTGTACTCCAGCGATGTCGCGTCCTTGGAGTCGAGGAAGCTAGTTTAGGCATCGTGTCAGATATCACTTGTCGCAATTGGAAAATCATCAAGGTGGTTACATACACTTTGAGCAATTTTGATCCATCTACGCTGAAACGTGTGCGCTTCCCGACAATCTCGGTCGGGAAGACGAGATCCTCCAGCAGCTTTTCGTGCACATTAGTCAGCGTCCTGCTGCGTGGGCGCTTCTGTTGCACACGGGAAGTACGTGTGGGCTTGCGGAGGATGCGGCGCTGACCGATGAACACGACATGGCGGTCCGAGAACTTCTTTTCGAGTTCACGTGTAAGTCTAGCGCGGGACGCATGAAATCGTCACTATCCCAGAATAAATGAATGAATTGTAAAGAAAACGCACCTGGCCTGAATCTTGTGGAAGGCCTTTAATTGGGGTACAGGGACGAAGACAACGATAGCCTTCTTGCCTCCACGAACGTCAACTTCACGAGCAGCTGAAATCTGAAATGGGCGCAGCTCCGTCTTCCATTCGGGTACATTGGTCTCCAAGTCGATAAGCGCCTGTGCGACGGACGTCTCGACTTCGTCAGGAGGTGTTAAAGGCGCGTTTGCAATACGCAGGAATTTGTGTTGGACGGACATGGTGGTGACTGCAAAAACAGCAAGTTAACGTTAGCGTAACCCAATCTCTCGAATTCCAATCCAATCGATATTCGTTCATTCCACAACATTCCAACATTTTAAAGGCCATCCAACGCATTCAAATCAACGTCCCGACAACGAAAATACGATGAAAAGTACTGACCTGCTCACCAAGGACGGGGATCTCGACGTTGCAGGCCTGTGGTGAGCTTAGCCGTTGGACACGGGAAACGTGACTATTGAGGCCGAGGCCGCGTCTTCAATTCGTCAGCAGGGCAAACTTTATTCTTAAAGAATATTTTTCCTAAATTACATCAATATATACCTTTATCACCTCGTATCCAGAATCTGTAGCTGTGTCTGGGATAGATACGCAGGCGCAGGAATAATACGTTGAGGCCTTGGATAGATTTATTTGATGTTGGGATGAATTGGTCAATATTAATGCTGGATCATATCCATGATGTGTTGTCAAAGGAGCGATGACGACGAGAAGTGAGAACCAGCACCGGTGCACTATCTTTGAGCAAACAATGATTCATTTCGTTGCTACAAGCTATGTCTTTTACGATAAATTTTTGAGGATGAATTGATGGAATGGACCGTTGAGGCTGGAGAATGATCCGGAGCGAGTAGGGTTTATAAATTGTATTAAATTAGCGTGGATGCTTCGAAAAAAGAAGACTGTACCCTTGCCTATCCTTCCGCTCGATGTCCTGACCTGACAAGCTCAACCGGCTTTCCTTCATTTCTTTTCCTCCATCTCCCAACACCTCTCTCACTCTGGCGCGTATTCGACGAGCTCTACAACTGCTGTTTCGTCTCGATGCCGTACATTGACTTCGTGTCCAAGGACGACCGCGTATCCCTGTGGTACACCACAAACTCGCGTATAGGCGGCGTGGGCGATTTCGAGCCAGACAAACCCATCGTCGTCATGTACGTCCCTTTCATTCAACATCTACTTCCTCAAAACGCTTAATCTTATTTCTGCTCTTTGAATCTCATCAGGCTGCATCCTTTGTTTCTTGACTCGACGTGGCTCACAAACCAGTTCGAGGACCCGCGTCTCACTTCGCGTTATAACTTGCTTGCATTCGACATGCGCTGCGCTGGGCGTAGCAACGCGCGTCCCAGCGGCGCTCACGATACTTGGGTAGACGCCGCGGACTTGGCTTTTGCGCTCCTGGTACGTACGCACACACATTATATTATGCAACCTCCCATGCCTTGCGCGTATTTCATGCTGCACCCCATTGCGTGTCGTTCTGATAATTTCTTACTCTCTTTTCTTGGTCCTTTTCTCTGTTTTTTTTTTCAGGCGCTCGGTCTCCCACCGGCACATATCCTGGCTATTGAAAACATTTCGGTCAACACGGCCCTTCGGTTAGCCGCCCTGTGAGTTCTTGCAGCCATGTCCATTGGTTACGTCTTCGAGCGAAGATGTTCTGATCGTGTGTACTTCTGTCCTAGATTCCCGGAGTTATGCCTCAGCCTGACGCTTGTCAACGTGCCTCCACCGACCGAGTGTGTCTATTTTTCTTGCATATATGCACCATTTTCTAAACCAACTAATAACTCCGACATATCAGACTGGAATGGGTATTCGATACGTATGGAGAGCTTCTTAGCCTCTGGTGTCATCCTACGGATCTTGATGAATACGAGCACGCATTGCTGGAAATGACTACTTATTTCCTCGGGAAGGTATTTTTAGCTGTTAAATTTCCTGCTGTGCCCGGGGGCGCTTTCTCACACATCACATCACTGCCATTTCCTAGGATGCGGCACCCGAGCTCAAAGACGAACTGATCGCCTATTGGTCAACGCAATATCCACCCTGGAGACGATCACGAGTCTATGAACTATTTCATTGTGTTCTAAATGTAGGTTTTGTGTTTCTCCCTCCATTTCATTCTCAGAATGCCGAGGAGAAGTTGTCGTGTGCTGAATATCACTTTTTTGAAATAGCGAATACCATTGTCTGATCCTATCCTTGCATGCATCACACAACCCACGCTGATAATCCAGGTATTTATTCGAGCGCATCTATCAGCGATCGTTGGAACGATGGATTCTGATCTCCCGTTTTTTTGTGATAGTCGGACAAGACGGAGATCAATCCAATTAGGTATGCGAATAAGCTGGCAGCGAGCTTGCTCAATGCCGAGGGGAAGGCGCGGGTGCATACTATTAGGGGTGAGTTGAGCCTCGGACTTTCTCGCGCGATCCTTTGCAATGCAATACATACAATGCATTTGGAGATGATACCATCGCTTCTTCCGCATTTTCGGCTTGCTTCTTTTCTGCCTTTTCTCTCCGAATATCGCGGCTAACTGATTCATTTGTCTTGATTCTTTTTTAACCTTGGATCTTTGAATCAGGCTCTCCGGAATACGTGACTGTCGTACCGACATGTGCAACTATCGTTAACCGAGTCGTCGCTGAATTCCTCTCGCGGCAGACTCGTCCGCATGTATCATCACGGCCTCAGAGTATACCAGCGGCAAAACGGCGGGAGAGGCTGCAAGAGGCGTTGATGAAGCTGAGCGAACTGATGGATGATGCGAGCATTGCAACACGCGACCCTTCGAGTCCACTGAGCTTTTCATGTGTGACTCCTGAGGTGTTGCAGAGTCAGAATGATGTTCTGAGGAGACAGATGCTCGATGAGCATCTGGCGTTCTCGCCTCTCGGGATGGACGGGCGGCCGCGTCGGAGGCGAGTATACTTTTCCGTCATTTCGCGTATCACGTCTAAAGGGAACGTGAAATTAATATGTGGAACGATTATACTTTGTAGGTTTTCCGAGCGGTACAACGATCATTGGTTCCAAGCCGAAAAGGACGAAGATACTGCTAAACGTACGTCTTATCTCCCCCTTTTCCCTAGCCACATAACATGCAACATCTCATCCTTATTCTTTCCTCTTCACTTTTTCCAGCAACGAACCTCAATAAAGAAGAAAAGCTCAAAGCACTCGAGAACCTCGTCACTCAGACCGAAGTCAACTCTGCAGTCGCTCAAAAGGGCGGGACGTACCTCTCAGCGCAAGAACCTGTATCGAGTGAGGTTGCAAGATCGGGGAGGTTACGACGCTCGACGATTTCGAAACATGTTGTCGAGAAGGCTACTATTGGAGGATCGAATAGTAACTTCGCGCCTGCGCTTATTTCGAATACGTTGCACATGAGCAAGTTGAGGTTTTAAGCCCTTGCTTCTGAACGTGTCGAGCGCTTTCGGCCTCGTTGATTTTCTTCTCCCTTTCTTTCGCACAACGTTTCCTTCATTTACCACTTCATTCTCAAAACCACGGATGTGCCAGGTGTGCTCATTTCTTTCATCAATGTTCATGGTCTCCCGGAGGATCTATTGCCTCACGCATAAACATATTCCAGTCATAATCCTCGTCTGCTCCTCAACGCTGATCCTTCTCCTTCTCACCCTCTCACTTCCAACTCTTACGACTCCCATTCTTACCCGTCTTAGCTATTCTTTTTCACATCCTCAAGGGCAACTACGCTGGCGCGGTGGGTTTTTCTTTCTTTTTATTTTCTCTTCTCGTTCTTCTGGTACTCGACTCCTAACTCATGATCGCATAATACCCCATATACGCCTTCGTTTAAATTACTCATCATACATTCATACTTTCCTAACTCCCTTTTATCCCGTCTGTTCTTTCATCCCTTTTAACTTTGGAGGAATTTAAGCTCCGGATCCAATTCTATCATCCTCATTCTAAACTTTTCTGATCCCTCATGAGTAGTGATCATGATCATGTATGTATATGTATGTATGTACAGAGATTCAGTACTGTTGGTGCCATCCAAAACCTATTTATTCGGACTGGATTACGATTAAAGAGAGCTGTGATTGGTTGTTTTGATGGCTTATGTGAGCGGCTTGATCCAATACCGTCAGACGCGTCTTGTTCAGAATTTCTTGCTTGTTCAAGCGACTTGGATGCCGCCCTCATAAACGACGGTGCGACGACCTACACAAGTCTTATAGTTTTTTTCAAAGACGAGCGTGTAGTTGACACTTGAAGGACATCTGGCGGCAAGAGTGTGCGTTCTACACGAGGAGCCTGGGCAGTGGTAAGGAGAAATTCCGCCAGCTGGCACAGCGAGGTCTTTGGCTACAGTTCTGACCTTTTATTTCATCCTTCTTAGGATGGTTAGAAGACAAAAAGTTGATGCTCAGGGCGTCCTCATCGGGCATCGTCCTCCTCAAACATTGCCTCTCAGAGTCTCAAACTCGTGCAGCACAACGACGCGTCGTTTATCACGCTCTGCAATGTCATTGTCTTTTTCACACACATGCCCCTGCGAACTCGAGGTTCTCGACGCGATTTGGATCGCCTCTGTCGACTCTTATCAACCCACCTGTGGAAGCCAGCAAAGCCGAAGGAGAGGGAATACGAGAAGGAGAGCAGCGGGAAGAATTGTTGCCTCCGGGACTAGGATTAGATACACTGGGAGAATTGGACGGAAAATCGATTCGGAAGAGGATGAGGTATTATTATTTGCCTTGGGCGCGTCCTCCGCCTCCTCGGACGAGTACTCGACGCATTGGTCAACGCGAAGGTGCAGCTGGTGTCAACGGAAGGAGCACCCGGGCTGGGAGGAAGAAGAGGCTGGTCGAGAAACGCATGGTAAATGCTTCTTCGGAACGTCGTTCTCGTGTCAGAACCACGAAACCACGAAGACACAAGCTAGGAAAAGTCGACTATGCCGAAAAAACAAAAGAGGAAGTCATTGCGTCAGAAGTAGAAGGAGACGCAGTAGAAGATGCGATACTCGACCGTGTGGAATCAAGCATTTCGCATCAGGTACCCGACGACCAAGTGAAAATACAGGAGGAGTCTATCGACAGCTACGAACTTCACCCCGAGGGAGTGATCCATGTAGAAGATCTATCTACAAAACAGCTCCAGGCAATCATCCTGGACAAGAACTCAGATCTCATGGGACTCACTTGGGATGCGTACCAACGACTCATCTCTCTCGACGCCGAATTTCATTATCAAACACTCTCCGACAGCCAGCAAGGAGCGGCATCACTCAGCTTCATCAGCCCTGGCCTACTCATCACACTCGCCAACCGACTCATCGCACAACGCAAACACCATCACAAAAACTCCCGAGAGATATTTCTCCGACTTATATCGGTTTACGCTCGTCTCCGGAAAGAACGTGCTAGAGGCGGTGGAGTGCCCTATCTGAGGACTCCCGAGTGGAATTGTTTGATTCATTTTGCCGGGACGGGTTTGCGTGGGAAGATGTCTCTCGAGGCCTACAATGCGTCTGTAGACGTCTATGAGGATATGCTTCGCGGTGTAGAAGACGCGCGTTCTGCTGGTCGCGATTCTTTGCTGAAAGAAATCGAGCCTGACATCTATACGTATACCTCGCTTCTCAACATCGCGTTACGAACGGAGCACCAGCCCGCTATCGAGCATGCCATGAAGCTTCTACAAGAGTCAGGCAAAGAGCCGACGCGAATTACCCATTTATGCATGATTCGTTATCGGTATAAATATAGTGGGCTCGTCGGCGTACGTGCCTTGTTGTCCTCGTTAAAGCCTGAAGATATTGGCGCGGATGGCGTGACGGCGTACATGGCATGTGCGGGGAACGATGGTTACTTGGATATTGTCCGGAATATCTACGATGCGCTTCGGAGGAATGTCGAGATGCACGAGGATGGGACGTACGGGCCTTTCGCCAATCACAATCGACATACGGAAGGCAGCGACTCTCTCGAAGCACCTGCGGTCAATGACGGGAATAGCGATACTGACTCTGAGAAGTACATGCTAGTCGAAGGTATCCGGCTTCCGCGTTCACTGGTCCCCTCCGCCTCGATATACAACTACACCATTCAAATTTTCGCGTACTACGGACGTCTAATCGACGCTTTGCAAGTCTTTATGGACATGCTCGCTACGCGTCAACCAGGTCTCCGGGGGACGGCGAAGTTCTTCCAGCCCAACTTTGCAGTCTTTCGGGGCTTGTTTCTTGGCTTTGCACGGCATGGATGCAGGACGGATTCCAAATCATCATCCTTTTCCCCGTCTACTACATCGCCGACTCCTCTCACCGAGATCTCGCAAATACCAGAATGGAATTGGGACCGATTCAACATCATACTAGATGCATTAATCGAGCACAGCGATTCAATCAGACCACCGAGCGATAGGATGGTGTACTGGATTATGACTGCCGTGCGGCGGATAACGGGCGACGAGCGACTTATGCGAGATGTCTGGAGAAGACTGAACGAGCGTTGGTACATCCGCAAAGGCGGGAGGTTAAAAGCTTTGGATCTCAAGTATGGGCGGACTAAATAGTGATTTTAGTAAATTGTGTAGATTCTCAATTCGCAACTCTCGTTCTGTACAAGCAATTCCGGATCATCTATCTGTTCTGTTTACATCTAATGCATTGATTCCAATGATAGTACAAAGCGTTCTTCTTGATACACGTTCTGATTTAATTCTTGCGACTGAGTTTAAAGCAAGGAAGGAGAGTGCTCAATAACTCCAGGACCAGCGCACTTCTTCCAGATCTAGATGCTACCGATGACGATGGCGATGATGGAGGTGAAATTGTGCCCGAGGGTAGTCAGACCTCCGCCCCGCGCTCTTTCCTCCAATTAACGAAGTCCTCATACGTAACAGAGCATTTACTACTCTGATACCTCCTCAGCTTGATACTCCTGCGCAGATCCTCCGTGATGCGGCCGTCCCATCCGGCCTTGCGGATCGCGCTATCGACGGCGTCGAGGTGGTCCCATCCCTGCTCGGGCATGACGTCCGGGAGGTACGTGGCTGTGAGCGGACGACGGGAGATTCGAGAACTTGAGCGAGAGAATTGCGCGGAGGGAGTTGGGGAAGGCGTGGCAGAGCTGTCAGCGACGACTCCTGAGAGGGCGGGGTGTTGGAAGGAGATGTGTATCCCGTGGATCCCGATCGTCCAGTCCATGTAAGACGAGGCGTCCTCGAAATCCGTCAGTAGCGAGATGCTATTAATACCGCCACCGCCAACATCGTGTATATTATGCACGCGAAATTGATATGATGCGAATTGATGTGATCAAGTGCGCAGAGCCCTTCATGTAGTCAATCCAAACAAACCACGAGGTATACAAATAATGTCAAAAACATACGCGCATTCGAGGTTGGGAAGCTCCCTCGCTTCGATAGGCGCGAAACGGGAATCCTTGAAGGCGCTGATGAGCGCGTATTCAGTTAGGCCCTCGTGTACCGCCTGTGGCTCGAACGTGCCTATGCACCCCCGCAGGCGGGATGCGCGTCCCGGGCGCGTAGGGCGCGTGCTCCATGTTACGAACAACGGACTATCCACATCCACACGAACGATCCCGTCAGATTTCTATCCGAGTACGACATAAAATAGTCTCTAGTTTGTCTTACTATTTCTCATCCGGAAACTCTGGCTGAACAGGCTGACGACCTGTCAATGCGCAGTAAAGAGCGTCGAAGGCGTGGTAGCAGTGTTCAGGCGTGGCGGTGTTATTCTCCTCTATCACTTGCTCTGGCTCTGTCGCTGCTGCTGGAAGAGGATCTGGCTTGGGCGCGGCGTCCCCCGTCTCGAGCACTGAAGAGCCAAAGAGGGCCATTTATCCTCGAGGTGTGAGACGAGGAGACGCTGGTCCTAGCCGAGTGAGGCAATGCTACTTGGGGCACGCGGCTGATCGATCGTATGAACAACGGCTTACGACCGCATTTAGTCACCTCACATTTCATGCTGACGAATTCTTATCACAACATCCATAGCGTGCTTGTTTTTGATTCGTGCGTGTAGAACATAAAAGAAAGAAAAAACCACATAACAGGATGCATGCTCAGAAAAAACAAAACGCAATATGATGACGACAGAAAAGACGGAATCTCTAATCCCGAAGCTTGAGCGGGCCAAGGAATGCAGCCTTCTCTTCGAACGTCTGGAATGCACCGTGCTACATTCGAAACAAAGTTAGCCTGTATACCATTTTGAAAAGTAGTACAGATACATACGCCGAACTTTGAGGAAGTGTCGATGAACTTGAGAGTGACCTTCTCGAGGTCCCGCCGAGACGTGTGCGTCATGAGTGACTTGCGGAGTGTGATCACACGCTTCTTGGTACCCGGGATGGAGCCCTTGAGCATCAAGAAGTCGTTCTTCACGATACCGTAGTGAGGGAAACCACCCATGGGCGTGATGGTCTTCTTCGTCGCGTCCGACTCTGTCGTTGCATTGCCGTCATCGTCGCCCTTACCAATGCGGTAGATTTTTTTGTTGAGTTCTGTACGGTGGTGGTAGCCGTCTAAAAGCAAATGAAATAAATGACTATCGCGGCGGAGGAAACGCAACACTCACTTTGACCAGCGCGAGCGACGGAGAACATGACCTTCGATGGATGCCAAGCACCGATACAAGCGACCTTGCGGAGACCCTTGTGAGTCTTGCGAGGAAGCTTCTTCGTGCCCCAACGGTGCGTAACACCCTCGAATCCATGTCCCTTCGTGACAGCAATAACGTCGATCACCTCATCCTGCTCGAATACAGTGTCGATAGAGACAGGCTTTTCGAACAATCCATGTGCGAATTCGACCTTGTCTGCGACTGAGCCACCATTAATCTGGATCTCCATGAGGTGAGCCTTCTTTTGCTTGAGACCTGTCTTGCGGATCTGAGTGTGCGCAAGAACGCGGACGACGGTGCAGTATTTGCGTATACGCTCGAGCTCCCGCGCGACGGACTTGCCACCATCCTCGGCATGCTTCTTCGCGTAGCGCGTGAAGGCCTTCTTCTTCGAGCGGTACCAGTTTTTGTAGAATCTGCGCTTGACTTCGTCGGAGAGGTGAGAAGCCCAGACGGTCGTAAGTGTACGCAGACCACGAGGGGTCTCGACGTAGCCGACAATACCAACGACAATCAATGGTGGGGTCTCAACGACGCTTACAGCTTCGACGATTTCACGCTTGTTCATCTCTGCACCACATTCAATTTAGCAGTCAATAACGATTGAACAGTTCGAATAAGACGCACTGGAGCCAGGACGGTCAAGGTCACGAACAATGTGTGTCATACCCGCCTTGTAACCCAGGTAGGCAGTAAGATGCACCGGCTTCTTGGGGTCATCCTTGGAGAAGGACTTGACCTTTCCACGGTGACGAGCAGCGCGCTTGCGTGGCAAGAAGCCCAGAGAGCCGTGGCGGGGAGCTTCGTACTGTTAACCATTCAACGAAACCCTTTCAGTTCAGTACTTCATTTCATTTCTTTTGTTTACAGACCTTACGGTGACTACAAAGCGTGCAATTAGATTTGGATATGTGCTAGACGTGGATGATACACCCACCTCATTTTTTGATGTCTTGAAGTTGGTCGCAGTCCTCAACAAAAGTTGGAGAACGTCAATCCAATCCAAATGTGTCCCGATTTGGTATGTGCTGTATAGTTGCTCGCCCTTCGCCTCGGCAACTTCCGACCGTCTCGCTTCTGTTCAAGTCCTGGTGAATAATCATAATGAGCTTTACGAATATCAATGCAAGTCGTCCTTGGATCCTGACATTAGCTCTTGGATCTAATGAATGGTCTAATTGCAGGATCCTGCAGGTATATCTGCATTACTAGAGCAACTGCGCTCGTCGCAAGCTTGGACTGATCTGCAGGCTCAGCAGATCGCACCGGCATCAGGTCAACCCGTACCCAAGTCTGAGCCTCCCAGTCAATCTCCGCCATTAGAAGATGCTGCAGACGCTTCAAAGAATGTATCACAGCCTTCAGTTGCTAGTCTTCTCTCCCAGCTCGGTTCTGCCTCTGCCTCGAGAGCGAGTTCTGCTCAAGGCACCTCGATAAGTTCCTTGCCCTCCTCGTCTTCGATGTCTGCTCCTTCACCTGAGCCATCCACGAAATCTGTAAAAGACGTCCGAAATTATACTTTCCAGCAAGCTCTACCCCATCTTGCTCAACTTTCTGATGATCCTAAATTTATCGACGCTGTCCTCAAAGTACGTTATTAATGAATTTCGTTCTGCACCGGGGTTGTTATTGAATAGCATTCCATTGTGAAAAGGTACGCCGTGACCAGAACACTTTGGAAAAGCAGCTGTGGGATGAACGACAGGCCCTACATGCTAAACAGGCCGAGAAAGTGAAGATCGCCGTCACGAAGCAAGTTTGCCTCCCTATTTAAATAAACTTATATGTTAACCTCATGTGTAACCATCATAGAGCAATTATGCTAGGAACGGGGATCTCAGAACGCGAGGCAAATGTCAGTACTTCCTTTACTCATATTCTAAGTATAGCTTGTGCTGAAATATCCTGTTGTTCAGGCGATGAAACAGGTATTTGAAAATGAGTTGAACAAATTCGATCGGGAACGAGTGACGCCTGCTTGGGAAGGACTCATCGCCCGTCAACAAGCCGCGCTCGAGAAACTGGGTGTGCCTGCGATGTTCGTAACTTCTGAGAAGCCGGATATGGAGGTAAGAAGAGCTTCATTAGGGTCGTTGTAGTTTGTTTCTGATTGGTTTGTGCGATTTTGAACGTGTTTAGCGTCAGCAACGTATTGTTCAGGTCCTGGAGGGTATCGTCGGGCCAAGTCAGGGGACGTCATAGTCCAAGGCACAGGCAAAGTACTAGTAGGTACTAATGGATCGTTGACCCCTAGTGACTCTTATGTTCTCCAAGACTGAACTTTTGTACATAAGAAATAGCATATGAAAGGCAATGAAGCGACATCGACCTACCTCGGATTCTTTTCACGTCGAGTAGGCTTGGCGATTTATCGACGTTCGTTGAATAGAACCTTTCTGATCAGGATCCGTCTGTCTAAGTAATTTGTTGAAATTGTTGTGGATGGAGGTCCTTTGTGTCGACAACGGAGAATTGCGAGCTGAACCAGTTTTTGCGGGTCGGCCTCGTGTAGTGATACGTCTCTGAAAATCGGTCGATAGTCAGTTGGATAGATAGAAGCGTTGAATATCATTTCAGACATTTCGCGTGATTTTCTTTCCCCTCAGTCGAAATTATTGGATGTTAGAAATTAAACTCGGTACGTAATTAATATTGTCGTTTTTCACCTTGCTAGAGAGTCAAAGATGTTTATTTGTTTCTCCTTGTCGCGGTCTCTCATATGAATACTTGGCACATAACATGTGAGCAGGGTTTTGAAAAGAAGGCGGAAGAAGGTCTTCTTGGCCGAAATGATTGGCGATGAAGGTAGCTTAAATTGGGGGCGTTCCTGACCCATTGCGGAATTCCGCCGGTTGGCCCGGATCAGTTACATACAGAAATAAATAGCATTCTCCGCCACTCTTTTGAATGCCCGTCCTCCCCCTTTCTCTCTTACCATCTCCACACTTAGCTGCTCACAGTGTCGGGAGGTATCATGGGCCAGTTCACGGAAGATGTTATTCTTCTCGCCAAGAGAGCTGCCGCGGAGCAGGTGTGTTATTCCCCATTTCATATATAGCCGTCTTATAGCTGATTACCGTTACATCAAGGCCGGCATCATCTCAGGCGACAACCCCGCAGAGTACAATGCAAGCAACCCCTTCAGACTATGGGTCATCCAGGCTGGCATCATTATTATCTTCACCCAGCTCCTATCCATCGTCCTGGGTCGTATTCGACAGCCTCGGGTGATCGCCGAGGTCATTGGAGGTGTCCTCCTTGGACCCTCCGTGATGGGTCAAATCCCGGGATTTTCTGACAACATATTCCCGTCTGATTCTATACCAATTCTCTCTCTGACTGCAAATGTGGGCTTGGTGTTTTTCTTGTTCCTTGTGGGCTTGGAGGTGGACATAAGCATGGTGAAGCGGAATGCCCGTGCAGCGTTCTTCATCAGTGCGACCGGCCTGATCATTCCGTTGGGACTTGGTGCTGCTTTAGCCGTCCCTATCTATCATGAATTTGTCGATGTAAGCATTTCATAAAGTTAATCTTCTGTGATAGACGTGCTGATTATATCACAGTCTGACGTGAATTATGGGCATTTCATCTTGTTCGTGGCGGTGGCGGTAGGCATTACGGCCTTCCCTGTTCTCTGCCGTATCCTTACGGAGACTCGGCTACTGGAAACTCCTGTTGGTGTTGTTACTCTCGCTGCAGGCGTTGGCAACGATGTCGTGGGGTGGATTTTGCTTGCCCTGGCCGTCGCGCTGGTAAACGCTTCGACGGGTCTCACTGCACTCTGGGTTCTTTTGACTGGTGTTGGATGGGTGCTCTTCATGTTATTTCCTGTCAAATGGGCCTTCCGCTGGCTCGCCCGGAAGACAGGAAGCCTTGAGGGCAGTCACCCGAGCATGCTGATGATGACCATTACGTTCCTCATGGTCCTTGTATCTGCCTTCTTCACTGACATTATTGGCATCCATGCTATTTTTGGTACGTGATTTCTCAGCATCAAATTATCTGGTAGTTCTTGAGCGCTCTTTCTTGTAGGTGGTTTCCTTGCTGGACTAGTTATCCCACACGAAGGAGGGTTTGCTATCGCTCTCGTCGAAAAACTGGAAGATTTCGTGTCGCTTGTCTTCTTGCCATTGGTAGGTTCTCATCTCGTCTTCCTTTGAGCAAACGGTCATTGATTGGCGTGTAGTACTTCGCATTCTCGGGTCTCAGGACCGACCTTGGCTTACTGGACAACGGCAAGACTTGGGGATATGTCGTCCTTATTTGTGTCATTGCTTTCGTTTCAAAATTCTTCGGCTGTGCCATCACTGCCAAACTCAATGGGTTTAGTATTCGCGAATCTGGCGCGATCGGAACTCTCATGAGCTGCAAGGGGCTCGTGGAACTCATTGTATTGAACGTCGGGTTTCAAGCAGGCATCCTCGACACACGATTGTTCTCGATGTTTGTGCTGCATGCGATTGTTTTGACGTTCATTACAACTCCGTTGACGCTTCTCTGGTACCCTGAGTCGAAGCGAAGTCGGTATGGCAGGGTCAGTAAGGAGAAGCCTGTCCAGCCACCGCCGAGAGATTCAGGCGCGACGCAATTGCCTTATGATGAAACGATGAAAACGAAGTTCGCAGTTGTTCTAAACAGAGTCGAACATCTTCCCGCAATCATGATACTTACTCAACTCCTTCAACGCCATGCGGCAACCAAACGCACATCCTTTGGTAGTATAAGCGAGAGCGATGAGAAGACCATCGAGCATTCAATGCCAATCGTTCAATTGTCGGCTCTTCGTCTTGTCGAGCTCACTGAGCGTACCTCAGCTGTGCTTCGCTCGCAGGAATCAGCTGCTCTCGCAGCCGCAGATGCACTTTTGAGCGTTGTTCGCACGTGCGGGAGAATGTATCGTCTGCCTGTCTCCGGAGAACTTTCCGTTGTATCTTCTGATGGATTCTCTCGAGAAGTCACAAGCTTCGTCAATGAGCAGGCCGCACACATGGTTGTTATTCCGTGGTCACTCAGGCCCACAAGTGTATCTGGTTCAGACGCGAGTGAGGAACAGAATGTGTCGTTTACGACTCCCTTCGCGGTGGGTTCGTACAATCCTTTCGAGGGTCTCTTTTCGGCCGCTTCGGCCGTTGGCTCGGGATCCGTCGTATATTCTACGTTTATTCGGAAGGTCTTCGCAGAGTCACCTGCTGACGTTGCGCTTGTTATTGATCGTGAATCCTCTTCTCCCGATGTGTCTAATGGAATGGGCGATGTGGATGGACAGCACTTGTTCTTACCATTCTTCGGTGGGCCTGATGATCGTCTGGCTCTGGAACTACTCGTCCAATTATGTACGAACCCCACTGTCTCAGCGACAGTCGTTCGCATTCGCGTTACCGAGGAAAGTACAGCAGAGGATGCCGGAGTGGAGAGGATGGATACGATAGGAGAAGAGAAAGCTGTAGCGCTCTCAAACTTCACCGTAGCGGGACCGGGGACGACCACTGCCGATACACACCATGGTGCTCAGACGACGCAGACGCGTATGCAATCTGACACTGTCGACGATCTCGTATGGAGTCGGTATGCTTCGAAGAATACTTCGTCTTCTCCCCTTCCACCGTCTACACTCGACGCTCTCTCGCGCATCACCTTCCAAACTGTCTCTTCATCACAGCCGCTCCATGCTGCACTGACGCGTGCCGCACAAGTACCTGAGACCATCATCATTGCTGGGCGCGGGCGACGGCTTGCTCGTGAATCCCACCGTGCTGAACTTAAACGTTTGCTGATCGCTTCTGGGCACGCTGCTCGAGACGCTGGAGCCGCAGGTGGAGAGATGAGTCGTACAGTGGGTGATGTGGCCGCTGCTTTTCTTCTCGTCCCTCACGGTAGCACGACTGCTGCTTCTACTTCCGCGCCGGCGCCGAAACCTGGCGCGGTGTTTGTCGTTCAGGCTGCATTTCCTCGTGGTCAGGCAGTATAGAATGACATTTTGACTGGGTTCGTCATAGTGGAATCTTTTGATTTTTATTTGTCTCCATGTATACATATATATATATATTTACTGTGTTGGATTCATCAAGCGTCTGCACTTCGTTGTGGTCTTTATTCGCCTTCAGATCAGTGGCAACATATCCCACTTCGTCGGCAATAGACCATCCATCTCGAACTCAAGGTATTCCCAAACTGGTATTCATCTCTGTGTGCGTCTTGCTCTCATCTACGAGTTCATCGAACTTGACGAGCGTCCCGCCGAAGATGTCAAGGGCGCTTCCATAAGTGAGGTCGACGCAACCGTTCGAGAGGCGGTCGACGAGCGCTAGATCTGAAATATCCTTTGCGCCGCCGGCGTATGTCACGGGGATGGTAGCCCATTCTCCTAGTCCTGTGGAAGAAGTAGAATTAAGTTGACAGCAGTTATTCGGAAGAAAGGAGGAAGAACGTGCGGGAGACGAGCTCCTCGTCGATGCCTTTGCATAGACCTTCGACGTCGGCAGCGTGAATGAGAAATTCGCTAGTACGCATGAGATGTAAATTTAACTGATAAGACGCCGACGGTCAAAAATAACGCACCTACAGTACTCTGCTAGCAGATCGAGAGTGTCTTTACAGACTTCCATGTCTGTGATGTCTTGCCATTTGTTCACGGCCACTAGCCATTTGTTTCCTCTTCTTCGACAACTTCCATCGGGTAAAAATCAATATGCACGATGCTTGGATGGTGTATATCTACGATGCTCACCTGATATCTACAACAAGCTTCTCCTTCCCGATAATTTGAGATATTGATCGGAGCCGGTTGAGAGAGAACCGTGATGAAGGGAAAAGAAAGGACGTAACGATGACCTATCGGGGACTAAAGTAAGTAAATCAGATGAAGGAGAAAACCAAGAATCTCGAACTACCTTGCTTGCGCCATATTTTAACCATTCAGAAGCATTCCGATCTGTTACGCCGCCTCCAATTTGGAGACTGTCTGAACGCACAGCTATGAATACTCCAGTCCTGCGATTAGACTATCCATTTCAAACAGACCTGGCCAGGCTTCCAGAGCCTCCTTTGCTGCAGCGTCATTCCCGGGTCCAAGCTTTATGACATGTCCTCCAGTTAAATTGTACTTCTTATAAAGGCGTGCAAAATGAGCAGGCGTCTCACTTAGGTGCACTTGAGCATATTTTTCATCGGCCAGACGTGAAGGGGAACGCGCCTCGACACAAAATTTGTCTTGAGAGCAGACGAATCATCTGATAAGGTGCCGCCTACAATTTGCTTCACTTTGCCATCGTGAATGTCAATGCAGGGACGGAATATGCTGTGTCGTCTTTCCTGCTGCGAGTCTGTCATTGCATTGGATTGGATCCTGGAATGCTGGAAGGAAATGAAATATTACAATACATACATACAATGATACAATCACGGAACGCCACGGAGGTCACATTACTTGTCCGATCAGACCCAAATACGGCAGTCCGTTCTGATCTTATGTAACTTCGGATCGGGCAATTCGCGCCGATTCGGGCCTAATTCATTTTTTTGACTCGGATTGATGACGTTGGGCGATTAATCAGACAAAGAAATTATGATCGCAGCAGTCGGGGAACAAACTTGGCGGCAAATTGATTACGATCGAAGACGGCACGAACAGCAATAAGAAGTAGAAATGCTTTAGGGACCGTTTCGCGTTTCTCACCTCAGGGGATAACTCTCAAATGCCTCCATCTCGGAATATCTCGAGGCATAAAGATTCTGTCGAGGTTCGTTTGTTATGTTGCATCCTCCGCATCCTCGGTGTGACTTGAAGATCCAAAGGTACGCCGCGCTAGAGGCGAGATCTCTTGTGCCGAATGCCGCCGGTAAGCATCTATTCCTGATGTTTGTTCCAAAATATTAACCGTAGTGCATAGACATAAGCTAAAATGCAATAAAGCCGTAAGTGCTGCACTTACATGCTTCGGTAACGCTAACCTGGCAAGACATCGGTTATAGATTCCTTGTGGAACATGCATACGAAAGGGATGTCCAAATATTTGTCCAAACGGTATGTCAACCTGGATTCGAAAACTCACAATATATATCCAAGACAACATAATGCGCAGGAACGTTGACGCCTGGTCAATCGGCTCGTCATGGTCTGAAGGACACAGATGCGGATGTACAAACTCAGAAGCTAACGCAAATGAGCAAAAGAATTCAGCAGCTCGAAGATGCTCTCCGGATGGCCCACAGCTCACTCACGATATCGACACACCCTCTACTATCCGATGAACTTCTTAAAATAAAGAATATCATTGAGGGTCCGATGCATGTGAAAATGGAGACTGACGCTTCAGACGATGACACCGTGGATTCTATCGGAACGTTGAGAATGCTAGGACGTGGCATAGAATCGTATGTCGGTGCGAATGTACGCGTCTTTATCTGTCTGTAGGCTCAACTGGACTTATCTGCATCAACAGAAACTCGTCATCGTAAGCTCTCATTGCTAAGCACAATATTCTTGTAATTAACGATGCGAAGGATAGTTTTGGTCCTGCGGATGCCATGCATTTGTTGGCGAATCCACTGGCTTCGCCAACAATGACTCTTCCAGGAGAGACATTTCCTTTTAAACCTCTATATCTCCCGGCCGACGAGATTCTTGCGCAGATCGAAGAGAAGCTTCCTTCGTTTGAGCGAGCATCAGCGGTTGTAGAGGCATATCTCGAGAATACCACATGGCTCGTAAGGCTAGTTGATCGAGAACAAATCATGGAAGAGCTCATACCACAAATCTACCGAAGACGACAATATGCGAAGAACGGCGCAACGGGTGAGACTCAATCGACGGATCCTCATGCTCTTGCTCTATTGCTCGCGATATTCGCATGCGGAGCGGTAGCCGATCTAACACTTCCCCTTTGGAACGAGGAAGCGGATGTATATTATCACCTGGCATCCACAGCCATCGGAGTGAGATCCGTTTTCGATGGCACCAGTCTTCATACCATACAAGCATTAGCGGTTCTTGGCTCGTATGATGTTTTCTCGTGCCGCAAGAATTCACTCGAGGGAACATGGAAGTTGATCAGTTTCTGTATATCGCTGGCTGCTAGCGTAAGCATCTCCTTCCGAAGTCTAATATGGCTGATAACGCTGATAATACTCGTACGGATTGTTCAGATTGGCTTGCGTCAGTTCTAAATTGTCATTTTGCTTTGAAATGCTTCTGATGTTTTGTATGACCGGTTGTCGACTTAGATCGAGACCCATCACATTTCAAGTTTTCTCCAAAGCAGATACAACGCAGAAGACAGTTATTTTGGGAACTTTATTGTCTGGATACATGGAAAGTACGTTGTTTCTATTACTAAATGGACTGCACAATCTCCTTAGTTCATATTGAGAGTATTGGATCTGGAAGACCAAGGTCTCTGAATCGGGATGCCATTGACTGCGAGCTTCCTGAGGATACGGAGGCAACGGTTCTCGATGACGGAACGAAAATACCAAGTGGTATGACTCGCTTCCTTCGGATTCTCTGGTGCTTAGCTCACATGGACTTGGATTTCAGTCTGGGGTTTACGCCACCGGTTCACAAAGGAAATTGTCTCTGATTTGGTGGATAGACTCACTTCGGCTCGTGCACTGAGATATTCAGAGATCTTGCTGCTTGATCAAAAAGTCCGCGACTTTCGCTCCGACGAAATTGTCAAGGTGGAAACAAAGTCCAGAGTCAGGACGGATCCAAGCACTCGGGAGCTGTTGGAAAGACTGATGCTTATTCTACTGAAAGAACCGAGTACGTTGATTTTGTATGCTACGTCACTGCTTGACATTTTACCATTTATTCCAGCATTACTTCTATTGCATCGTAATTTCTTCCTCCGTGCATTGGTGGAGAATCCCACGGATCCGATGCAGAGCCATTTTGCACCTTCTTTTCTTGCTACTTATCGCAGCGCGACCATGATATTACGTGGTCTAAGAGGACTTATGGATGAGTGCGGCCACTTCGTCGTGAGAATATGGCCGATATGGGCACACGCGCTTTCTGCGAGCGTAATGCTTGGCTCGGTCGCCGCATGTGGGACGCGAGCCGCATTTGCACCGGAGGCATATATAGAATTCAACCATTCGATCGATATGCTCGCAAAGGTGCAGATGCACCCGCTTATCAGGAACTTATTGGTTCGTCTTGCTTATGCTGCGCAATGACCTAGCGGACTGATGCAACTCCGTTGCTCTCCAGCCCACAGTGTTGCAACTGCGAGACCGAGCATACGATGCGCTCGTTAGACATGGCAATGTTGTACCGAACACTCGATCTCCCGTGCTGATCCACCCTCCTAAGATTGAGGGAAGGAGCTTCAATCCCCTCAATAGCATGGGTTGGATGGTTCGAAAACGGCTCCAAGGCCACTTTGGTACTCATGGCACTCCACACCAATCCATAAGCGACTACTTAGACGAGTCGATGTCTGGACCGGATACTCCTTCGGCCAGTACTTCTACGTCTTCGGGAACGGTGGGAGGTGCTTATTCTGGAGGGGTCACCCACCAACAATCGGATTTGACGGCCAAGACCAGTTTGGACAGAATGTTCAACCATGATCAAAAGAATACTGCTCAAGCCACGAGCCCAACTTTATCCGATATGATGGTCGGTCCCCAGGATTCCTTACTTTCGCAAATCAACACCGCGCAATATGCATCCGGAACACCGCGAGTTTCATCCACCAATCAATATGGCCTTTATCTGCCATCAGAAGTGCAAGTCGACTACGGACAAGGCACAGAACGACTTCCTTCTCACAATACCAATGGGCAGACCTCCAACCATGACCTCGGGATCCTACAGAACCCGCAAATGAGCTCTTCGAGTCGAGCCGAATATCACAATAGCCTTCAAAGCGCGTCTAACGCCGGCTTTGGAGTTTATTCCGCGGGTCTAGATGGTGGGGAGCATGTACAAGTGCAAATGGATAACGCGCAATTCCCAATGGACTTCGACTCATTACCGGATTTCTCGCTCGAATCATTGCTCAATACGGATTTCGATGTGAGCTTTAATATGCGTTCGTCTACCGGGGACGAAAACATCCTGCCATTGATATCCGACGACCTTGAGCCATGTCGAACTATTTTGCAAGATTCGCGATTTTTTGGAATAGGGCCGGATATTTCAACTCCGGGTAATGAGAACCAGGTCGGAGGAGCTTGAAATCGTTATATTTGTTTCTTTTTCTCCCCAGATTTTCTATCCAATCTCTAGTAATAATAATGTTCATTTCTAATCTACTTACTTACAAGTACCAGTACCAATCTCAAATGACGTCCCGGAAAGGAAATCTGCTTACGTATTCCTCATGCTCTCTCTAACTTTTTTGTTGAAGAGAACTACTTTGTTTTTCTCACATCTACCATCTACATACATGGACCCGCACTCGAGGTTCTCACAGTATAACAATCAGCAGGGGAGGCCCAAGTCAGGACCTCAGATGCAAAGTCTGCGTCAAATGGAGGTCAAAACGATGAACGTGTTTGAACAGTTTAAGAGGCCTCAGTCAGACTCATTCTCGTCTTCGAGGTCGTCCTCATCCAAGAATCTGATGGACCTATCAACTCGACCTATCGCCACGAATTCGCGTGTCCGAAGGGATGAGAAGTATATGCGGGACATGTACCTTGCATTCGTTGACAATGCACTGACACAAAAAGCTCGTGTGCGTCCATCTCCCTGCATTTCGTTCGTGCTCACTGATGTCGGAGCTTGGTTTAGGGGGTGAACGAGCATTACGATGATCTCGTACGTCAATTCAGCCCGAGCGCACTCTCGGCTGTGGGGCAAACTGCGCAGCCCGCTCATCAGCAGCAACTGCGCGCTTACTTGACTGCCCTGTCGCATGTCGTCTCAAAATTAGACCGTTCCCACTTTTCTCTTGTGGATGCAATCATAAGTATGCCATGGACGACGATGGAATCGGCATTTGTGAAACCATACATATCATTTGTTGGTATGCTGGTCAGTGCCCGGCCAGAGTATCTTACACTTGTCCTAGAACGCGCTGCTCAAAATCTTACTTTCCGTGAGTATCGAGGTTTAAATTGAGACTCGTGACCAAACACTGATAAACTTCATGATTGATCAGATTCTGCTCGTAAAACGCTTAATTCTGGATTCGTCGAAACTTCTTCGGCACCGTTAACTAGACGGATGGTTTATGATCGAGTGCACACCCTTGTGGAACAGCTCATCGAGCTCATTCCTACTTTACCTTCCACGCTTTATCCTCTCCTCGCAAGGAACTTCCCTCATAAGCGGCAGAAAGAAGCAGAACATGTTGCATACATACGAAATCTGCTGCGACTATCTGATTATTGTCCCGAGCTGTGGGATCGTATCCTGAGCTTGATTGTCGACAGGACACTGCAGATTGATGTACGTCAGCATCACTTCTTAGACGGAGGCGACTCACTGACTTCTGTTAGGTCGAGATTCAAGTCGAGCTTGAAGAGCTTGAAGCAGAGAGCGCAGGAGATGAGCCGGATGATGTTTTCCAACTCGACTTGTTTGACACTATTATTGGTCAAGAGGGCTACGATGCCGATTCGGATGAGGACGAGGATGGTGACGATGGCGGTCTTAGCGATTTGTCGTCAGACGCGGAGACCGACAGTGACGAGAGCGTAAAAGATGAACAGATGGATACGAGACACATCCAAGAAATGGTGTCCAAGCTAGACAGCGTCCTTGAAGTCATATTCAAGCATCTTGACCGTTTACATTTCACCATTTCAAAGCCATCTCTAGACTCTACAGACTCTTCGTCGTCTTCCGCTGACACATCGCCTCTGGCCCCTAATGCGGAAGCGGAAAAACCTAGCCCAGGTTCAACTAGCCTCCCAATATTGGATTCTAAACGAGCTGCGCTCGCAGAAGCACGATTCCATTCTCTCCTTTCTATCTTTGAACGTACGATTCTACGTACGTTCAAGTCTCGCTACACGCAATTTCTGGTCTTCTGGTATTCGTCGCTCGACATGCAATTCCGAGATCGTTTTCTTGGTGCCATTGTCTCTACAGCTCTGCTTGAGCCTGCGCAGCCCGTTGTTACGCGTGCGGCTGCAGCCAGCTACGTCGCGAGCTACGTAAGTCGCGCCTCGTTCGTTGCCCGCGATGAAACACAGATGGTTGTCCGCGTGCTTTGTCAATTCCTTCAGACCCACTTAGACGAATTCGACGAATATATGAAGCAGCAGGCGGCGAGTACAAGGAACTCGTATTCCCAGCTGCCTATCCAACAGAGCGCGGAACAACATGCCGTTTTCTATGCGGTTGCCCAAGCGGTTTTCCTGATATTCTGCTTTCGGTGGCGTGATTTGACGCTGCATGATGAGAAGGAAGCAGTGTACGATGAATTTGGGGATACTGTTATCATTGGGAACGCTATACATCGTGCCTGGATGCCAGAACTTAATGTCATGCAACGTGCTGTCAACTCCGCTCTGAATCCTCTGAAGGTGGTTATCATTTTGATTTACTTCTACTCAATGTACTCACAAATCAACACAGATCTGCTCGTCAAATGTTGTGCATCAGTTCGCTCGAGTTGCGCAACGTGTCGGTTTTATTTACTGCTTCTCCATCATGGAGGCTAACAGACGATCTGAATATGCTTCCGATCCAAAGTACAATTCGAACTCTGACCTAGCGACTGCAGTGATGGCTCAATCCTTTGACGCTGACCTCACGACGTTCTTCCCCTTTGATCCATTCAAACTTCCGCGATCCTCTGTATACATTGATGGCATCTACAGAGAGTGGAGTTCTGTTGCCGTTGAGGATAGCGAAGACGAGGATGATGAAGCTGAGGAGGAGGAGGAAGAAGAGGAAGAGGAGGAAGAGGAGGCGGCGGCAGACGAGAATGAGGATGCTGATGTCGTTTTTGGCTTACCTGTCGCACGGAAAGCGGGTGCTGACGAGCACATGCGTGGTCCGGCGAGCTTTATTGACGATACCGGAGGATTAGGGGAGTCGTTCGGTGGAATGAGTATTAGTCCTACTAGACCTCGGGAGGTTGTTATTGTTTGATTATGATCTCCCCGTTTATTTCAGTGTACTTTTCTCGTGTCCTTTGTGCTCTTGTCACATTTACAGTCTTGAGAGCCTGGTTTTCATATATTGACTGATATTAGAGATTCTTACCAATTGTATCACTGTGCATTTTCCTTTTAATTTCATGATTTCATGCTTTGTTGCACCACGGATTTATTTCACTTCCTCGAGTTTCATCACATGGTTCCATCATCTCGTTCCACGTATACAGGACAAGCTGTCCTTTCGGTTCCGAAACGTGGATACTTACTCCGCCAATTCAGCGAGAATCAGGCGATTCCTTACATGAACTCCCAAAGAAGGTCGCGCTAGGTCTTGCATCGACTTATAACCTACTTTTAATTAGATTCCGTAAGTACGACTACAAGAGCCCCGAGAACGGAAAATTAGAGTTGCTACCAGAGAGTACCTCTGCGTCATACGCCAGCTGGCCGTCGCACTGGCAAGTTTACACATTAGCATTACCTCCGCAGAAAGTATATAATACAACGAGCATAAGTTATAGCCGCCTCTTCTTGGGCAACTAGACCTCGCTCGAAAGGCCAAAACTACTGCGTTCATTATCGAACGGATATCCGACCATTACGATGCTTTGTGCACCCTGGCATTTCATCATTCTCCTCCTCACATTCATATTGGAGTTAGCGCAGGCCTTGCCGCAATGGGACGGCTTCTGGGGAAGCTCGCCACACATCTCGGTTGGTTCGCTCGTCCCGGGTGCGACTGTCATTGAAGCAATTACGGAGGGGATTGATTCAAATCAGTATAGACCAAAGTATTTGAGCATCCCAGCTGAGAAAGGTTGGCGCATCGATTTTCTTCGGAAGAGTGATTTCGGCTGAAAATGATTCTTTTGACCTGTAACTTGCTTGGACTTTGCAGGAGTTTCTGGACCGGCAGCCATTTTCGAGCACAACTCTCCTCCGCTCTTTTACATCCACAACGATCAACTCTGGCAACCGACAAATCTCACATCCATACTCCGCGCCAACGTCTTGAACGTCACTTCTATCGAGCAAAAGGGAATTATCCACCCTGCCCCACTGAAAATCGAGCTTTCCGAAGAGCCCAAGGGTTTAGATGGGACTTGGCGTTGGTCCGGAACGAAATTGTATTTCGAGATGGGAAATAGATCGAACAAGGGGTTGTACTTTTCGTGCGTAACAAACGGTGGCGCAAGGGCATTGTATACCGCCTTGGAAGAGTAAGTGGATTTCACCATGTTGTAGATTATTCCTGACTATCTGATTTTCTCGTATTTCGCATAGTATGCCTGTGCCGTACGGTTGCAAGTTCACGACATTACACAGCTTTTCGGATAGACCAGAGAGGCCTCGATAACCACGGACCTGACCATGTATCGTGTATCACCACTGCCCATCTCTTCGTTTTGCATTGGCATGCTTAAATCAGTGTATATCAGCTCCATTGTAAATAAATACCAATTACAAAGCGATTAGGTGTAGCGACATTATTGCTTCTTGTCACCATTACGACGGAGATTCGAGTCTACTCTTCGCACAGCGGACGATACGACGAACAATCCGAAGAATACAGCGGCAACGGTCACGGGTTTCCTCAAATGCTCGATAAAAGGAACTTTGTATGCCACCTGTCACAAGTAGATCAATTTACGGTCGAGGGAAAGTTGATAAGGGACTAACGTAGATGAATCCAGCGTGTCTATCGGTCAAGTTCTTGTAGAAGAATGAAACTGCAGGGCGGCCTTTTGAGTCTAGGTACGTCTTGTGGATGGACTTTTTAATTGATAATGGAGAGAACGGCGGGTACACCTCAACATCACTTATAACAGTACAAGGTAATCAGCGCACACTATTAATCATCAGCAAGGAACAAGACCTACGTTGCTCCCTCAGGTAAGATAATTTTGATTTCTGCCTCATCGACGACAGTATCAGGGAATTGCGTCAAAATCGGCACGGAAACAATGTGCCGCCCATCACGACTATCATACGCTTCCCAATCTTGCAAAGGCGCATCGAAGCCCAATGTAAAGCTGTAGTTCCAACCGCCCATAAGCGGATAACGTGGCCGAAGTTCAAGCATGCTGGTCTGCTTCGGGCGTGTACCCTTCGGGACGGACGGAGTTTCGCGAAGACGCGAAGTTGAGACGTTGCCTACGATATCGGTGTAGTAGACGTTACGGATTCCGGGGGGCAGAAAGAGATTGACGGCGCGCATGACGTGTCCCGCCGGCTGGTTTGTGAAACTCTGGCGTTGATGGTCCAGGCGAGAGAAATGTCCCTTGAGCCTAGAGAATTTAATATAAACTTCCTGTTGAGTCTAGTCCATTAAACCAAGAACAGCGACTTACTCTGGGCCAGCGTTGTGCAACCAGATATCATCTTGGATATTTATGTTCGCTCCCCAATGGCTGACCTCAGCCGCACGTTTCATTTCTGTGATCTCGAGGACCGGAAGATCGTGCTTATAGTGAACAGTGATGCGTTGCTGGGTGTCATTCATGAAGGCCGCATTCGTAGATGGAGAAATATTGTTATAAGGGCCATAAGTAATTGTAGCTCCAGACTTTGTCACGGGAGCATCTAACGTGAAAGCTTCTACGTTCTTCGGTTCGGTGTACGAATTGATTTTCGGGCTGGACGCTCTAGATACAAGGATTAGCCACCAGAACTAGTAAATTGATTGGTGCTTCAAGTTACACTCGCCTAACTTTGGTGCGCTGGACGTTCGTAGCATACGGACTCAAAACGAACAGATCTGTTTCGTACTTGAGAGACATTTCCTCACTCTGAGCTATCGAAGCTGGCCAAGGATATGTCGCGTGCGTCTGGACCGTCTCCAGTTCTACTGTGACACTCTCGTTCTTCTTCAGACCCTTTGGAAGCACAACGGCATACAGATAGACGTTCCTGTATACAGTCATCCAAGACCATAGTCAGAAACTGATCCAGAAATGTGAAATACTAATTGAACACGCACGACTGCTTGTCAAGTCCAAATTGCTGGATCTCAAGCGTTTCCTGTTCGCCCTTAAGACGCGCCTCAAGGAAGCTCGTCCTCTCGCCATCTTCCTTCCCAAGTGCAAATGCATAGATCATCGCACCAGTTTCCAGAGCCTTCGTAGCAAACGTCGTGCGGACGTGCACGAGAGAGCCTGCGAGCTCAACTGTCCGCACAATGGCGGTATTTTCAAAGGAATGCTCGGCGAGTACGAAGGAGAATAGAGAACATAATAATGAAATGAACAGAGCTAGATAATAATGTCTAGCCATATTTTGTTAAGCACGTCCTGGAGCCGAACGCGCGTTTTGGTGGTCTGGTCTCTGAGTAGACGTGTCACTTCGCGGATCCCTCTCAACTTAACTGCGCGTTTGATGACTAATATCACTATTTATAGACAATCAAAAACATGGCAAAAATCCAATTAATGTTGCAATTTTATTGAATCTGCTGTAGAATACGAGGAGATCACCAGGCCCATTGAGGAGCAGGATTCCTCAAAGGGACATCCTCCCTATTCAATCCAGCTGAAACAATCCTCTTTAGTTTTACCTCACGGTCTCGCTGTCTCTTTTCTTCAAATGTCAAGCCCTCACGAAGTTTCACGACCATCCGAGCTTGGTACCTCGTCTGAACACCAACTTTACCACGGCCTTTGATTTCAACACGCTTGTTCATGATCCCACCTGGGCCTTTGTTTACCCATGCCTCGGCTAGATAGAAGTAAAAAATCAGAATGAATGCGACGCAGTGATGGAATTGTGACAAGAACGAGAGAGAGAGGAGAACCCACCGACTATGAGCCTTTCTGGGTCCATTCCTCGACCGACGGCACTACCCTTGGCCTGAGCCAGCATGCTCTTGATACGTCCCGAAGCGCGTTTCTCGCTGAAGATCATCTGAAGGATGGCTGAATCTACAGGCTTTCCAGCAATTTGTCGCGCCAGCTTATTCAATTTCCGATGCGAGATTCTAAAGTCCTTGGTTGCGCCTTTATGCTACATTCAGAAACAGATTGACTCAGAAAGGTCAAACCTCTCTGAGAACAACTCAAAGTACACACCTCAAGAGGTCCAGGTCCTTTTTTAATCCCAGCTACACCCTGCACTTCCTCCACTTTTGTTGTCGCCACCTTGACAGGCTCTGTATCCTCATACTCAAACACGCTCGCCTCGCCGCTCTCCTTTGCCTTCTTCCGCGCTTCTTCAATCTCTTTTTCGTTGTCCTTTTCGCGCGTTTGAGGTGTTAAAGTTCTACGGAACCAGTCCATAGGGGACCATGCTCTGAGAACAAAATCATCGAATTAGATAGTTTACATGACGATTTTGGTAGCAGCGAAATGATACGCACGTTCGACGCTGTTCCCATTGGATAGGAGAGCGCGAGGTCGAAGCAATGGGGTTCGGTTGTACTCGCAGGAGAGTTTTCGCTTGCGTGCGCGATGCTGATCAACAATGTTTGTCAACTAAATATATCGAAAGAGCACCGCAACAGAAACGAACCAGTCCTCAGCCCATTAGCAAATGGTGACTGCATGGAGGATTGTATCTTGGCCACAGTCAAACTTTGATTTTCGAGTCGTACTTCATCACGTGCATGATTTCTTCTTCCACCACGTACGCGCGACGACAGAACTTCCAAAAGGCTTCCTCTCCTCCCAACCTCTTCCACCTCTTGACCGAGGTCCTCATATGCAGCCATGGCCAACTGGCTTGGCGCAATAATCAAATTCACGCTTCTCCTCATCAACGCAATGGCAATCCTCAACGAGGAGCGCTTCTTAGCACGAAGTGCGTGTCCCTCCGAAGTTCCATTTGTCGGTCTGCATTACTGAATTCATTTCCCTGGATTCATCTTTCAGTCGGTTGGACAGCACAAGCCCAACCAGCTTTCGCCCAGCCATACGATCCCTATTCAGGCATAGGCGGGAATCCGCCAGAGTTAAGCGTGAAAGCAAAACTTGTCAATTTAATAGGCGCGGTCAGAACGTTGATGCGAGGTATGTGCTACTGTACAAATGTCTGGGAAATGGAACAATATGCTAAAAAAAGAGATGTACATATGCGAATCGCAGTGCCGCTCATATTCATAAACGCCATGGTGATCGTTTACGAACTCATCTTTGGAGGTCCGTAGCTATGGAGGATCACTGTTTGTTCGGAGAGATGTAGGATAGAGAGGTTACGACGGGTCGTGCGTCCGCGTTTAGACCATATTGAGCTTTTCGTACTCGGCGTTGATTTGTTTGATGAAGTCTTCTGGCGCATGGCCATCCTGAACGTTGGATTAAGCATCGAGAAAAGCAGGGATTCGCAGAAACCATAGACTACCTCGCATTCCTTCCATGCACCATCGTGGATGCAGACAGGCTTGTAATTTATTAATACCGTGCAGCTCTTCCTGTTAATGTCAACTACATTAATGTCATCCCGCCGGATCGAAGTCGGAAACACATACTCAATGCCAAGCTCCTCAGTCCTTCGTACACTGTCTTTCAGAAGCTGTACACCCTCCTCACCTTTACCAGACCCGTCCTCGCCAGCACACAATCCAACACCACTGCCTAACCAATCAAACTTGGCCGTATCCGCGCATTTGAGAGCGATGTCTGGTTCGCCGACTTTTTTGCGACCATTGAAATTCTGGCACTTGAGATATGCCCACCATTGCTGTACGTCAAGGTACTTCGTTGCACATAGTTCTTGCACGTTCCCAGCACATTCTCCAGGCCCGTGCAAGCAAGTCACGCCAAAATCCGGCTCTGAATCATTGATCCTATGTTTTTGCCTTTGTAAATCAAGGAATAACATTGCTATTGAAAGTCACGACTCACTTCCCGATAAATTCCAACGAAAGATCAATCTTATCCGCCACTTGCGGTACTACTTTGTCAAACGTCGCTTCACATATGAGAGCATCGGGGCAGCGAGACATGACACCGAGGGTCACAGGTACCTTGACGTCCTCATCGCCCACAGCAAGCGTACTCTGCTGCTGGGCGCCACCTGGCCAGAAGTTGGGAAACTGAAGCATCAGACGGCCATACGCTGTCGCTGCTGCGATGGCAGTCGGCGCGAGCAGCAGCGCAAGGGAGAACATGGAGAGTACTCTGAGTGCAATGGACGGCATAGTGGGAGATAATAGTCAGCAAGAGCGTCGCCACGCGTGCGTCCCCTTTGCAGTTGCAATGCTCACTTCGGAAAGCAGCTCAGTCGAACATCCCCTTGCGTCATTGATGTCGGCAAACTCCGAAGAAAAGATATTCGATGGGGATTTACTGCAGTAGAGAAAGAAAAAAAGTAATTTAGAGGAACATGCGCATTATATGCTAGTAGTGCGATAGTCGGATTGTTTGCAGAATTATAACACAGTAGTAAAGTCGCACAGCAAGGCCTTTTCAACCTCATCGTCCTTTCAAAGCTCTGTCCCACCACATCCGCGCCTCCTTGTCTGTCAGTGGAGGTACGAAGAACCTACATCGGTTTTTGAACGCTGCAGAATACATCAGTCACGAATGAAAATCAAGCAATGTAGAAGGTATTACTATCAAGCGATCTTTGTCGAATGATAGCTTCGACAGTCAGTTCGTTGTGGATCTGGTTTCGCTGACAAAATGAAGCCGTATGATTGGTGTCGAACTCTACAGAAGCCAATCATCGCCAGCATACCTTTACTTCTTCCGCGTACGAAGCTTGCTTCAGACTCGATTTGTCCTCAGCACTGAGCTGTTCGCTTTCGATAGCTTTTCGTTTGCCGTCGATACTCTGGTCAACGACGTCCACACAATACTGAATGATCTCGGTTCTCTTTCTCCAGTTTGCTACACTTCAGTAATGAATATTTCAATGCTAGAATAGGTGAAATCATGCCTACGCACAGACAAGGTCTTTCCAGAAGTACTCGCATGCCTCATCCTCTGGTCTGCGCGACGTGACCGACCCAGACGCCGTCCGTTCCCGATCACGAAATTGAGCAACAGTCCTATTCAACCGCATCGTCACGTTGTCGTCCACTTTGCGGTATTCTCGCATGAGCTCTGTCAACGCGCATCAGATCAAGGGTCAGTGAATTACGCAAAAAAAAAGAAACGCAATGCGATATGTACCTTTGAAAAGCGAAAGGTTATGACATGTCGCAGGATCAACGTGGATTGTTCTTGTTGCATCGGCGGAAGGAGAGAAAACAGCCTGGCTCCCAAGCGCTGGCTGTCTTGAAGGCATGAACTGAAAACTCTCGGCAATGTTGTAAAATCTCGATGAATTATGTCGAAGTTTTGTCTTGCAAAGGCGTGTGCCTCAATGCGAACCGTGTTGGTCAGTGCTAATTCCGCCTTCGAGCGCGTGCGCACGCACGCACGGAGATCAGTGCCGAACGGGCTGATCGGGCGCAATTCACGGCTTCGACGGTCCTACCGCATAAGGAATCTGACATCATCATCTCGTCACGACCACTGGCAGTCTAGAAAAATCGGAGAAAAATCCCGGTTTATTCATCCAAGCTTAGGCATAAGCGAGAAATCACAAGATATATGCTAACTGCTTAGCTACCTTGTATTTTCTGCAGGACATTCGTTAAAGGACCCCGATTACGATCAGCCACTTTATCAAATGCGAAAACGATGCGATTGTCTCTTTTACCCTGTATCAAAAACGAAATCCGTGTTCCTGCCTGCATTTCTAATTTTCCTCGGGCTCGTTTCTTTTTGTCTTCTGGTGAATAAATGCTGTATTCTGCTACCCACAATATAAAATACCACGTGGGGCAAGAGGGATTCACAGCAGCATAGCTTGCACAGCTGTATATCATTTCAGTTAGTATCCCATTCACCACCGGAATGCAAATAACCTTAGACGTGCAATGATGGACGAACAAACCTGACCGTTCACGCGATCATTTTTCAATACCATATTCAGGGTATGTTGCACAGGCATGGTTGTATGCAGCTATGCATCTCATCCTTTCAAACTTGATGATCATTTTATCGTGCAACAACGGGGTCGGACTGAGAATTCGGTGATTTGGTGCCACACCGCCGCCGAAAGCTCCTGAATATCCGCCGCATTCAGCTTTCCTCGGGGAGGATATGAAGGGGGGCGCAATACAGAGAGACAAATTTGAAAATTAAGCGGGCCGCCGCCAAAGCGCAAATTCCTTGTGCCCATTTCCCCCGACTAGCCCTTTGTCATTCTAGCCTAATTGGTATCCCAGTCCTTCTCCGCCGCAAAGTAGAGGGTGGCTGCTTCTAACTGACTGACCCAGCTTTGCTCCGAGAAGTCCCATGGTCCTTCCATTCGCTACTATGCAGCATCGTAAATTTCAAAATGCTGCTATTTCTTACTGTAGTAAATCCACACTTGGCCGACCAATTTCCGGATCACGTCTCGCAATAGACACGCCATGGCCCGACCGAACTGACCGCCTCGCCGTTCCATCTGAGGTGCATCTCTAAGGTGCCTCTCGCACCTTTTTGCGCCAAGGATATCTGCAACAAAAAGAAGGCAGGCCAAATTTACCTTCAAACATCGAAGAGACAAGAAATGCAAATTCACAAATTCGCATCTCCGCACGACAGCCCTTCTCCTAATATTTCGCGAAGTCTCATCATTGTACTCCGCTGTTCCCAACCTTATCCTGATATGCCCCAGACAAGGGGAATAAGTTTTCAGGTGACTACCACACCTTGTTGATGATCATTCGAAGCTCTTGTACTCCACAAGTTACCTTCGCGCAAGGCCAAAGGACTCGCCTTATAAGGTGAATCAAAGCTCGTCCCTTTATCAATAGAAGCCACAGCACAATAGTGTGGGCGATGCACAACAATAGCAATAGAGCTGTATTCCCTTAAGTAGCAAATAAATAGTACAGTGTAATTTCCCAGGCGCGATGCTTTTTGTAGTAGAGGTCATCTTCAATCAGATGGCGAAAGCAATATCCAGAAAGACAAATGATAGATTCCATAGCACAAAAAGTCTTCGATGGCTGCCGAAGACTAATAGGGCATAAAATACATGTATATGACGAACGAAATGGTAAACCGTGATTAAAAGCTTTCAGGGTGGCCAGGAATAAATATATGACTGACATGAGATAATGAGATGACATACGACAGCAAAGTGAGTGAGAAGCGATTGAGGACAGGAATACCACGCGTACTCGCATTAAAAATAAGGCTACAGCAGATAACAAAATGCGGCGTAAACAGTCATGAACAAAAAGGCGCACACAATCCCGAAATTCGAAAGCAAAGAGAAAGAAGAGAATTATTCGCTTATGATTTGGCCACAGCATCTTTTATAGCTTCGTCCTTAGCCGTCCATGGCGCCAGGCTCTCAAAATTTTTGTTTGTGTGGTAGGAGTCGACAGTCCGATGGCGTTTACGAGGGCCTTGGGGATTGTAACCGTGGGCCTCTACCATGTGCTTGTGTCGACGAGCTGGATCACTGAAGGTCTTGTCACAATCGACATAGCGGCAAGAATGAGGTTTAGCTCCAGTACTTCAGACCACAGTCAGCACAATATGCCAGAGACTAATACAAAGGGATTACTCACTGTCTATTGACGTGGATCATGAGCGAAACCCTCTGCGGGAACGCTTTGGCACAATACGGACAGATATGATCTCTGTGATTTGTAAATCGAGTCGTTAGACTGGGCATGCGAAGCGCAAAAAAATCATGGAAACCCACTTGAATTGCAGATGCCGAGTCTCGATGTGGCGTTTCACCAGGTGTCGTTTCGCAGTGTACCCACAGTGATCATTCACCTCACCGGTGTAGCCGGTAGGCCAGATGCAGCGGAACTGAGTTTCCTCGTTCTCATTCGTAACCAGTTGCGCGTAATCTTTCCAAGCGTTCTTGTCCCTTGTGCGAGTAGCAGCTGATGGCATTGGTGGCGCAACGGATACAACAGGCATAATGCCGGGCGGAGGACGAGGTGGAGGATAGGGCTGAGCCATCATTTTAATGTGAGGTAATAGAGGAGGGAGAGACTGAGGAGAAGCCGTGGCAGAGCGAAAATCGGTATATTCATCTGGATAATCACGACCGGACCTGAATTTTTTGGCTTGATGTGGATCCGAAGATTCGCGAAAGCGCCAATGCATAACGCCAGGCGTATTACCGGTGTTGACCGGTAAGGTCGCATTGAGATGATGTATCGGCGGAAGCACTGGCGGCGGGCTTGGAGGAGCCGAGGACGAAGAGATTGAAGGCGAATAATGCAGATACGACGAACGAGGTGAGTCGTATGCGCTATAGGAGAGGCTAAGAATGTCAGCCGCGTAGACCCTATAGAATTCACAGTCACTAACCTTGCCACGCCATACTGCCCTTGATTATGATTGTATAATCGGTCCTGCACCGTCGATTCAGCGCGCCATGATCCAACGCGAGCTAGTCTTTCACGTCGTAGTAGAGGCTTATCAATTGTGTTGAGATGAAGACCGAGGGAAGACGATGGTTTTCCATTTTCTGATGGCCAACAGTTTCTGTAGGATCTAGTCAGTACTGTTCGCCGATAAATCGAGAGCAGCTTGAATGACTGACCCTACGTCGCTCACTGGCGAAGGAGTTTCCAGCTCGGCACTGTGCTGCGTCGGTGGGCTAGGGCTCGTGCTGAGGAAATGGCTGTCAATAATGTCCCTGTTCCCGGGAAAATTTGGTTGACGTCTCTCCGTGTCGGAAGAATCTGAGTGAGAAGGACTCGAATGGCTGCGGTCGCTGACAGACTCGTTGCCCCGGAGAGCACTCGAAGGATGCAAATGCGAAGACATGCTGAACAGAGCATAAGTACGTGCTGGCGATACAATCGTTTCTCGCTTACCCAGTAGAAGGACGACTGCTTTCAGGAGGCTGATCATCATCACTGATTTATGGAACGGTCAGTTGAGAGAAGACCATAGGGGACCGACAATGTGAACATACTCAGATTGCACCAGTTCGTCGACTTCCGATTGTACCGGAGACATACTTACATCCCGTTCAACCGCTATGGTGTCGTTCACGGTGTGTACGGTGTCTTTACCGGGAGCACCTCTGAGTAGTGCACCAGGTTGTCAGCAAAGGCGAAATCAGATGAGTGACTATGGAGGGCTCACCTTCCGTTGGTCCATTGAACCCGCGAAGTGAGCGTGGGTGCATTGTGCACATGGTCGACATTGCACGGGTTGTAATGTGTGAGCCTCCGACTGTGTGATTTGTCAATACTTGCACATGGTGAGAACAATCATGGACCCACGTTGTACATTCTCGAAGAGACCGATGGAGAGCCTGCTCCCTCTTGAGGCTCTGGTAACTAACGTCCTTCAGGGACGGTGATCGTCGAGTAGACATGATAAAGACGACTGCGAGGTGTGGAAGTTGGATAGAGTTAAAGTATGGGAGGGGGCAACCTGTGAGGTGAGGCCTGGGGAATAAAGGACCTCGGGATTGTCTGCTTTATGAAGGGCTGGAAGGGACTCTTTAAAAAGAACTAGAATATAAGTGGCGTTGCTAGTATATATTTCCTGGTTAAGCTATTTTTCTCAAAAAGGCGAATCGGCTAAACGCGTACCCTAGGAGAAGATCAAGAGTTTTATTCTTCCGAAGCCCCCAGCCCACCGTGACCACGAATACCGGAGTCGAATTTGAGTGAGTTTGCTGAATGATGAAGGATCTACACAAAGCTGAGGCACAAGCGCTGGTCGACTTAAAAAGGGCGCGTGCGGCGTTGCCTATCCGCTAGCCGTTACGCGCTAAGAAAAGTACGAGAAACTTGTCAGATAATCGGGCGTCCAATGGGTCCGTATTTGTTCAACGACTTCGTCTGGGCTAGGAACGCAACGACGTTCCACAAGGCTCGCGAGAACGTTCTACGGGAAGCAAGGGTCAAAGTGCTGTGAAAGGCAAGGTCCAGTAAACTCCGATCTTTATGTTCCGAGACATGCTTACCTAGTGAGCCCCGATATTAATCTCTAAAAGATCGTAAACCCAAACACTGTTTGGACAAGAAGTGCTCTATAGGAAGGAGAAGAAGATCAGGCTATCCTACAAGCGCCCGTCCTTATTTTCAATGCGTTATACACGTGTATGGGTCCTGCCTCCAGTTAACCCACTGAAGACGTGAGTGACTCGTACGGAGTCAATTTCTTCTGAAATGCGATGAAAATTAGGAGACCTAGATAATGGCTTGAAGAGAACCCATACAGAGCGGGGTTCTGCACTGCGACCCAGTAGACATAGTATAGGACAGTAGGGACTAGGTGCTGGCCGACCGACATCGCCGTTGCTCCGTCTCTGAATTTCTTTTCGATTTGTCATGTAAGGCGTTTCCATTTGTGGGGTGCATCGCCACAGTGTACTTCGAAACCTTAGCCCCGAACCATATTCAATCACTCTTTGCAGGCTCGACTCTGACACCTGTGCAAGGAGACTCACATCATTTCATCCATTGAATTCTGTACATCACGTACAAATAAAGCATTGTTCTACACCTAGCCATGATGCAGAAAGAATAAATACAATCGCCAGCGCTTATGCTCGGCTCTCGAGTTCACCAAACGAGGGAGACGAAGGGAATGCCATATACCTGATTACGTGACGCGAGCCAGGAGGATGGCGAAAAGCAAAGTGCAATCAAAACACGCGTAACCACGAAGGTTTCTTTTTCATATATTCGGCACACTAAGATATTGAGTCCTCTCGTCCGCATGCCGCTTTATCAGGGACTTCGTGATGCGTGGAAGCTTGGTTCGTCTCTTTGTCATGTTCCGGTCCGCACGTATACACCATGAGGGGAAGGGCTGATGTGCAGAATGTGGCCAAAGGGAGGCACTAGGAACTGAATTGGGGCCTTTGCGTGAGACAACACTCCGAGGACCTCGAGCCCTGGCTCTTGTTTTCTCATTAATAAGACTATTCATTCATTACGGGCGCCAATCAGTTGTGGGTCCAAAGCTCTTGAATGAGTCTAGCGATATATCAAGGTAATCACAAGATGTTATCGCGCTAATTGTCTGTCTAGTAGCAACTGGTAATACTTGAAATATCAATAACTCGCAAAGTTCTGGATCGTGACATGAATTACTCCACAAAGTGTATGTTTTCTGTTATCTTACGGATCGATAACATCGAAATCCATGATTAATCCAGTGAGCTATCTAGTGCTATGGCCAAAGGATGGAGCTGAAGCCAACATAATTTGACTCATTCTCGCGACAAGTGCCTCGAGGTCGAACAAAAGCAGGTCTAAAAGCACAGATGGACGTATAAGGCGAATCGATAGTGAACATGCTGTCTGCATGGCGCTGCGCGATGAGTTCGGATGAGATACTGATCCCAGAGTCGACTCAAGCTAATGAGAGCCAGTGCTTCTCGTGCTGATCAAATGAAAGCCGCTCCTCATCGCGGGCGTCTATCAAACCTTCCGTGTCAAACAGCTTTTCCGATTCCCCTATTATCGTGCGAGAAAGAAGACGATCCTATATCGGCAGCACCACGTATTTCCGTCTCCAGCAAATCGGTGCTAAAGGTGAGCTTATTAGGTTTCCGAACCTGTTTCAAACCTAATTGGTTGTGAGTCACGGTGGCATTCTTAGACATGACTGCCGAACAGTAAAATGTGGATTCAGCCATGGTCACGAGCATTGCGCCGTTTCCTGTTGAATTTGAAATGCGTGTCAGGAAGAGCCCGTAACCTATGCAGACTTTCACCTCGGCAACTTACTGAAGAATGTAAAGGCCCAGGCGTGATATTCTAGCTCATGGAGAACAATTGGATATCTGTCTGGATGCCGGATCGTACGGTGCCTCAGGTTCACTAATACTTGGCGAATGATACATGCGCTAGTGAGGGTCAGGAGCTCCTAGAAAACCGAGGGGTGGATATAATTCCTATACTATGGCGATCGAAGTGATGATGTAGATACATGGCGATGATCATTTCGAATCCTCAGTGGAGGATGATCGGTGCCGATTGCTAGACCCGCCGATCGGACATAGATCAGTATCCATCTCTGGTCTGGTCTGGCAACGATCCACGTTTCAGCTCGGACTTCACAGCCACTGAGAGATGATGTGATCCCAAAGATAGGAACGTCGCGTGGCATCAAGACCCAAAGGTCAGCGCGAGCTAATCATTTGTTTGCCTGTGCTCTTCGTTCTTCATCACTGCTGTCAGACGCATCAGTTACGGCAGAGCATCAACGATTGCTGTAGAAAGTAAGAGTACCATCACTGAAGCATCACCATCGAACTCGCGTTAAAATCGCTAAATTGGCAAGGTAAGAGCACGCCAGTGCAGCGCCTTGGCATTAAGCATCTGTGATGCCGTAAATGCTTCAAAATCACAAATTACTTTTAAGGCCATTGCTCCGCATAAACCTGCGCTTAGGTTCATGAATGGAAATTCACAGAGTTTTTCCGTGGTTACAGCCCATGGCTCGTGGCGCAAAACGCATCAAAGGGCAGCGGAGTCTTGAGCTTTGTTCCCGAGATCACCAGCGTCTCTGTATTAGATGCTTTATCACACCTATCGGAGGAAGCGATTCCACGAAATGGAACGTAAATGACAATATGTGAGACGGGACAGCTTTCTGGATAAATCTGTTGGTTGGGCATACTGCGTCTATTCGTTTACTTCCAAGAGGGCGCCTCAATGAGGAGAGTTACAGAAGTGAGATGTCTGCTTCGCCAATTCCGCGAAGCGCAGCGGGCTCCACCGCATCTCGGAACGCTCCGAAAGGGCAATGCGACATGAGGAGGAGGAAGAGGAAGAGAATACGGAAGATGATCGCACATACAGAAGGGTCAGCGTTGGTAACCTCCGGACTTCTGAAAACTGAGGTCCGAGGTGCACTTGCAAAAGAAGCCGAGAGAGCAATGTCCGTCCGAGTTGACCGTTTGTTCCGTTCATTGAATATGCTTCCTCCTCCGCGGAATGAATTGAAGCGTCCCTTGTCGCACGTTGCCGCAATGTACGGTAATTAAAGCGACTCTTTTGGATACCGTTCTTCTATTGTAAGTGATGTCCGGCAGGCCACAAAACGTACGTATGAAAAAGGACCAGCACAGAGCGATAAGAAATTCACGGAAAGGCTGTGAGGTTCGGTTGCAATCTTGCTTTTGCCGGTCTAGAATCTGTAGATTATCAGCCCGCCATAAGTTGCAGAGATACACAAATAACCAAATAAGATTATATAGTCCGGACAAATTGCACACTAGTGGTACACGGAGTTTCGCTCAGAGATAACATGTCTACAAGGGGGAGAATGTAAATATGTCGCTCTTGGATAATATTGATAGCATTTCACCTGCGTCAGTTAAGGTCAAGAGACAATGAAGTCAGAAAGGTTGGTTAAACATGCTTTTCCAATCTGAAGCTATAGGTGTAGCTTCTTCCGTGTGCGGGTTGAAACTCGAGGAACTGAAACATGATTTCGTGATGCAGGGCGGATTTGAAGGCGCACCTGAGGAATGATGCGTGCGCCCCGTCCGTTTGAGCGGTCTAACAGGCCTGCTCGGACTGTATGTCTGACTCGCTTCTGTTATTATCATGACATCTTCGTCCTCGGATGCTGCCTCCATTTCTGTCGCCGCTGAATTTCCATTACACGTGCTGAATGTGGTTATGGGTGAACCTTCTCCATCATCTTCCTCCTGGTCGATTTCTGCATGTCGGCGCTTCTTCTGGGATGCCGACGCAGGAGACGCATTGCCATTGCAGAGCGCGGGAGAAGAGAATACATCTAGAAGCGTATCATTCGCCGAGCGGAATATAGGTGCGCTTTGAGGCGATGTCGTCACACTGATTGACTTCACCGGCGATGAAAATGGCGTCGGTGCAACGGATGGGATACCGCCATAGCGCTGCGTCGCGTAACCTTCATTAACACCTGAGACCGCGTTAAAGACGCGTCAAAGAAGCGCATGAATCAATAAGATGCGAATTAACTTTTCCTGACGCGTGATCCAAGATTCTGCAGACGCGCCGCGAGGTCGTCTGATACACTAAAGACGGAACGCGACCGATGAGAGTTGAGATACGTGAGACAATGATAGATACACACAAGTTACCAAAATGAAGTCGTGTCGCACAAAGAGAACTATGGGCATCCTCTGTCAGGACGCGTTTCGTTGTAGCTGGTTCCGACATTGCACGTTTCGCTGTAGAGGACGGTGGGAGATGCGACCGCTGACCGTGTCGTGTCACGGTGCGCACGTCTAATTACTATTACCAAAAAGGGATTCGGAGTTTGAATCGCGAAACCTTGCTCTGTTCTTTCATCTCGCATCTTCAGCGATGAAAGCCATGGCTCGTTGCGATGACCACATTGCCTGGTGGGAGATTTGGGGGGCTTTTCGAAGCCATTTTTTGTCTCTTGAGTCTTCTCGATCTGTGTTTATTTACTCGTGCTGCAAGATCGTGTACGGTGCGGGAAGAACTATTTACTCAATGAGTTATATCGTAATGAAGCAATCCAATCCAAGTTGGTGATATTTTCTTCGCTTGATTCATTCGGAGCAATACGATGTCTCGACCCATGTTCAAGTCTTGAGCCTTGTTTCAACGTTATGTTTGAGTTGATGATCAGTAATGACAGGATACGGCGTCGCGAGATTCGGGGTGTGCTTCATCATATGCCTTGATGCAACTCGATGTCGTTTGAACGTTTATTCCTTAAGGCGATGCAGAGGACATGAAGAGCAGTAAGTTGCATGAACGAACAATGAAAAGTCGGTCCAACGTAGTGCGTGAGAAATGCTGTATAGTACCTCACGTGATGCACGTCGTGTAGACGGAATTGCTCGTCGTATTCAACGCTCCCCCTCAAGATATCGTCAAAATGCCCGGCAAAGTCAAGGCATACGAGCTGCAATCAAAGTATGTACAGTCCGAGATAGGGCCCAGAGAAAGAGGAAACTCATTCCACTCCTATAGGTCAAAGACTGACCTTGCGAAACAGCTTACGGAGCTTAAGGATGAGCTCCTGTCGCTTCGTGTGCAGAAGATCGCGGGTGGTTCAGCGTCGAAACTGACAAAAATGTACATATATTGCTCTGTCATAATATGAAAGGATAGCTGACCGCAAGGACCTTTCCTCAGCAATTCTGTCCGAAAGTCGATTGCTCGAGTATTGACAGTCACCAACGCTAAGCAGCGAGAACATCTGCGGGGATTCTACAAAGGCAAGAAGTACAAGCCCCTTGATCTCCGCAAGAAGCAGACGCGTGCCATCCGTCGACGACTGACCAAAGTGCGTTCTTTTTCGTTTTGCGAGTTATGCATAGAATTGATCACAGTTTTTGGTCTACAGAACGAGATCTCAAAGAAGACGGTCCGCCAGCACAAGAAGGACATCCATTTCCCGATTCGCAAATACGCCGTCAAGGCATGATAGAATGATGTTGAGGGATTCGGTTAACCTGTATGCTGTCCATTTTGAGACGTTCTGTTCTTCGCGCATTTTGTATGTCACTCCATGCATCTGCAAAATATGACCCAGCCGCATCCTATGCAAATACCTATACGCGTGTCGCTGTATTCCTGGGCTAGCCTGTTGTTGCTGAGTTCAGTTGATTTCGTCTTGATTTGAGGCTGCCCGCCGCTTTCTTTCTAGTTCCTCGAGTCTTAGAATCAGCCTTCATTCCTTGGTAAGTTAACCGCACCCTACGTTTATAAATGATGTGTACTAGTAATTTGCGTTCGATCTGTCTTCCTACATCAAAGGGATACGGTCGCCTCCGTGTCCTGGGAAGACTGCATGAGACAATTTACACTACTGAATCCTTTTCTGCCTTTTTGTTCATTACAATGCAGCGTGCTGATATCTATTCCTTCCATAGATCGTCTGAACTGAGGATACGAGCTCGATTCGGTAGTCCCGGTTGGGCAAAAAATAGCGCAAACAACAGATTACAGATCCAAGTAGAAGTTACTATGAATCGGGTTTTCCTACAAGATTTCGGCGAATAGTTTTGATATCGTCCTTTGAAAGACCGCAACATTTCTGCACATAGCCTTCTGCTCCACCGTATTTCTCTCGTAACATTTGTAGGAAAGCCAACATCGTTTCCCGTCTGGAGAGGATTGTTCATCGCAAGTCTTAAATCATGTGGGAACGGCTGCTTACCTTGATGTGAGCATATTTAAAGCAGCATCTTTGTTCTCAGCAAATATTGGCTCTTTGGAAAGACGTTGCAGTATCTTGGTACGAACGGGCTCTCTGCCGATACGTGTGAGCTCATAGTCGTCAGCGATTATTTCGTCATCGACTTCTGCAAGCTTTCCTGACGTCAGCAAGTGAAATAAGAGTTAATATTCTGCACGATACGCACAGAAAGTAGAATCGCAGCTATTACGGCAGTGCGATCTTTTCCGGCTTTAGGATTGAACCGCGTTAGTTAAAATGCCAGTCGTTTCAACAACCGATTTGCTTGCCTGTACAATGAAATAGACAGCCTTCGTCCGGTCTGTCTCGTACATGCTTAAGAATTTCTGCGAAAGCCTGTCCACCGTTGTCGAGAATCTGGGAGTACAGTTCCATGAATGCCTTCGTTCAGGCATTAAGCATGGCGAACGGAGTCTTACAGCAGATCAGAGAACAGACCTCCGTCTTTCCGCTAGCATATAATTGAAATCGCCTAATAGAATGAATCATTTTAATGCCCGTTTTCAGATAATAAGATTTCTACGTGACCCACCGAGCCATTACCTCCGGGGAATAATCTTCGATCTGAAATACCGGAGCGCGTATAACTTCGACTCCTTCGATTTGCGGTACTGGCGTATCATATTTCTCCATCTCCGTATCAGAGCGTAGGTCGAATACTCTAGTTATTCCAAGTTCTCGCATTTGGACTTTCCCTATAATTTGGGCGAAATAAGAACTTCCGAGCCACGCACGAGTCATGGAGCTCACCTCGTTCAGTGATCCCAGAAACCTCGGCACTACGAAAGAGCTGACGTGGTCGCGTTAAAAGACGTGCGTTTGCGCCCTCTTGACTCTGTGGCTTTACAGGATATGGACCCAAGCTACGAACGTTGGTTACACCATCGATGTGAACGAAGGGAAAGTTTGCGAGACGTTGTTGAACCCATTCGCTGTCAAGAGGCTCTAGAGTGTTCAAGTCATGAACGGTCACTTCAGAGATCATTATCGAAGATTCGTTGATTTGTTAGCTTCTTGAGCTATTCGCGGATTTCATCAAGTCGGGTCGTGGCAGAGAATCAAAAGCCAAACGCGTCCAGAAAGGGACATGACGCCAAAGGGATCGACGCGTGATGTCCTTTCCGTAACTTGTGTCCAACTACCATCACCCTCTACTGGCTGAATCTTTGGGACATTAATTCATGTGCTGAAATAACTTGTGAGCAGTTTCAGTGGCATGATTCGGTTCATTCTTGTCCAGGTGGGTGCAAATGCGAGCTTGATCTCCGTTTCCTGTCCAATGTTATCATTCAGAATCGCCAGGGGAAGACACGTCTCTCAAAGTGGTATGTTCCTTTCGATGACGACGAAAAGGTACTCCAAACGCCTCGACTTTCCGTAACCCGACACTGACGCACGATTCTTAGGTTCGTCTGCGAGGAGAGGTCCATCGTCTTGTAGCCCCTCGCGACCAGAAGTATCAATCCAACTTCGTCGAAGTAAGCACCAGTGCAATGACTTCTCACCGCATTGTCTTAACCCGATCAAAGTTTCGCAACTACAAAGTAGTCTACAGACGATATGCAGGGCTATTCTTCTGTATTTGCGTGGACGCTAACGACAACGAGCTCGCTTACCTCGAGGCTATTCATCTTTTTGTCGAAGTGCTAGGTTCGATCTGATCCCGTTCTTTCCCTCTATTTACTGATAATCTGCGCTTTCTAGACGCATTTTTTGAGAATGTTTGCGAGCTCGATTTAGTTTTCAATTTCTACAAAGTACGTATCCTTCAATTCAAAGTGCCACAAGACTGAATTCCAGAACACGCTCTCAGGTATATGCTATTCTGGACGAGATCTTTCTCGCTGGAGAGATCGAGGAGACTAGTAAAGAGGTTGTCCTTTCGCGCCTTGATGAATTAGAAAAGCTAGAATGATTTTCGAAGTGACGGTTTCTCATTTGTTTACGTTGCTGCTTATTCTACGTTCTCCCCATCTGATTGAAGCTGTTAGTTGTGATTGATCAGCATCGTGAATCCTTTCCATAAGGATTACACGACACAAAATTTCAGAGCTCTTTTAGTCACATTGCGTACATTATACTATTGTTAATATTGTGTTCCGAGAGAAGACTTCAGCAAGACTGTCTGCAAGATGTTAGCTATTTTATTTTTGTCTTGTCCACTGTTGAAAGTCACGTGCAGGATGTCATGATCATCGCGCTCTGTACTTAGTGCTTAGTACTGTACGTAGCCAACATCATCCACGACACTGTCATTGGGTCTATGGCGCTGATATGTGACCCAGAGTGAGTTTTTTGGTGTAGAATTACACGAAGCGTACAATACTGATTAACGGATGCGTCTAGTTACTTGATTCATTCTTTGCGCCTGAACTATCTCCGTCATGTCGATTCAGATCCTTATGGGCCACGAATAATTACCTTCGATCCTCGCTACCAATTCAACGCCCATATATGTGCCTCTGGTCAAGCAGACTCGGACAAATGGCCTGAATTGAACATGCCGCAAAGCCCGCAGGTGTCTGACGATGAAGACTCCTCTGGAGCGCCTAACGGAAGACGCACTTCGGGATTCCCTGGAGCGACGGGCCTTAAATATACCCAGACAATTATGGGAAATAAGGCTGGTGTGGCCGGTATGCGCGTCTCTGGAAGACGCGTAATACCCGGAAAAGAATTCACACGACGCTCTATTTCAGCGACTAGCTCAACACCGAGACGGACTCGCGCTGGTAGTGAGCCGACGCCTGCTGCAGCATCGAATGCTCAGAATGGAGTTGGAGCTGCTGGATCCCCTGACACGTACGACGATGCGTCTATACAAGTCGGCAAACGTCGAAGCGCAGGAGGAACCTCGCTTCAAGAGGTTCCCACAACCTTGGTCGAGAAAATGGAGCTGGAGAACAAGGAACAACCAAGTTCTCTGACCAATGTTCCTGTTGCTCTTCAGAGTATGTCCCATATCGCTGCCATCCAGGCTAGACGCCAGAGGAGAGTAGCGCATTTTTCTTCAGCAGGAGGAGACGCGGTTCGACCGATCATCATCTCAGAAACAAAGCTGAATCCTGATGAATCATCATCATCAGAAGACGATGCAGAGGCAATGTCGGGAAGCCTGGATGATGATGGCTTTATAGTCGAGGTAGAAGGAAGCTTGGAGGCTGAGAATGACGGATTTGATCCGTAAGTATTGAGTTTAGTTAAAATATGGCGATGCTTGCTCAGTGCTTTCTTTGCTCCAGTGACTTTGCACCGCCGAGAATCGGCTTCAACTCTGACAGCTCGGATCTCCTCAATTCGATGTCTAATTCGGCGATATCTACTTCAGTATCTTCTGCGTACAATTCCTCGCTTCAAATAGCAGGTAGTGCTCGGGGAAGAGGAAAGCTTAGTCCAGTTAGTGAGACCAGACCTAGTGATGATCAATTATCTGGTCAAGCGGATACAAGTGCAGATGGTACGATCTCTGATGCTACCACTCAACGAGATGCTGGCACACCGATTGAGGACTACTTCGAGATTGTCAAACCACCTGTACCTCGCGGTGGACGTCTAGCTGATTCTCCAAGACTTGCGACTGACAATTCACATGACATTTCAATATCGCATAAGCGTCATTCACAGACTCCATCAGACTTGGACTTTACCCGACGAAAGGTACCACCTATTCGACCTGCAACTTCCGGCCTTACTGCGAAACTCGCAGCTTCGGACACGTCCACAAATCCATTCACTGAATTGTATGCGCTAATCTCCGGCCGTGCAGAGGTCGCTTCGATGGACGTAACTGTGTACTTCCCACATGCCACGAAGCCGGTTAACAAGCCGATGGAACTGAATGTCCGCAAGGATGCTACCATTGAGGAAGTCATTGGATTTTCTTTATGGAGCTATTGGGAGGAGGGCTGGCTTCCTAAACTTGACGAGGGAATCCCAGAGGAGCGGAAAAATGAGAGGCTTAGCGCAGTTGGCTGGGTGTTACGCATTGCAGAAGATGACGGAGAGGTGGATGAAGACTTCCCAGGTTTGTCGCATTAGGCCCATGGTAGTCAATCTTAACTCAGACTGTTCTTAGCTCCGGATAGAATGGGAAAAATCTCGAAGTTCAATTTCGATGCTTACGCTATTCTCGAAGCTACCCCGGCTCAAGGTGAAATGCGTTTCTATTTTGCTTCTAGTGCTGATGCTCATCTATCCACTTCCAGCCGCCCAGAATTCCCAATTGGAGGCTAAGATTGCTCGACGACCTTCACGCATAATTGTTTCGAAGACGAAACAGAAACAGGAATCGACTGGAGGTCTGGCTCCGTCTGCTCCATCGGTGGGACCGAGTCTCAGTACCATGTCGGCGTCTGCTCTCGGAACTTCCGTGGGCATACTTGGATCGTCTCTCAATATTTCCTCGAGTCATGGATCCCAAGTACTTCTCCGCATCCGGATGGCGAATGTTGACAACAAAGCAACGCATTATTCGACGACTATTTCTGTGTACGGCTGCATTTTATCTTATACAACATCTGGTCTGACTGGCACTGGCACAGATTTTCAACGATGTATATGCAAGAAGTGCTCGAGCAGATCTGTCGCAAAAGGAAAATTGACAATCCCAAGGATTGGGCATTGCTTTCGGATGATTTAAAGATCCTAGTGCCTCTTGACCGAACGGTGGCTAGTTTGGAGGGTAATTTGCGCCTCGTACTTATACAGCGCGAATTGCTTCCAGAATATGGCTTTGCTATTGATGCAGACAAGCGAACAGCGCGTTCAATTGATCCTAATGGTCGGTGGATCTGCCGATTGTTTCAATCGAGTTTTTCACGTTCGTTTTATTTTAGCCTCGATTTTCAAGCGGATTTCGGAGGTACAACCGAAGAACAAGACCATAGAGCCAAACTTTGACGTATACAAGGTTTGTAGTCTGCTTCGAATATGAACTACAATTCTAACCTTTTCTTCATCTCAGCGATACACTGTCTGGCGGAAGGTGCCGATGCTTGTTGCTCGGTTGGAACGGACTCTCGCAATTGATGGAGATTATATTCATGTGAACTCAATCGTCCAATATACTTGAAACAGACCGTCTAACAACTGAACAGATCATGCCATCCGCAAACAAAGCTCGAGTCGTATTTGATAGTGGTAAAACGGTGTCGTACCATATAAAGTCTGTGGTCAACTGCAGTCAATCTGCGAAGGCATCCGCAACCTTCAAGATCACTTTCAGACGTGACGGAGGGGACAAGCGGTACGATTTTGAAGCGGAAAGTGCCAAGCAAGCAAGTAAGTGATTTCCGTATCGAAGGTGTGTAGCTACAAGGCTTATTTCAATCACTCAGCGGAGATTGTCAGTACGATAAGAGGGATGAGGTTGAAAGGAGGGCTGGAGCGTTCTGGTACTGTGCATAAGATTCGCCGGCGCAGTAGACATGTTATCTAGGGAGAAACTTGTATCTCTAGTTGCTCTTGTTCATCGATGTATCAATTGTGTGTAGGAATTTCAGTTTTACCATATATTTCCGCATATATTTCCGCATGTATCGAAAGCAGTCCCTTGGATGTCATTGAATGATTATATATAAGACTGTCAGTTACTTCTATGGTGTGTACGACGTACCGAGCCAGTTTAACATTTCTGCTGTAAGTCACAACATAGAACCATGCTACTATTCGATCGTAGATTCGTCTGTGTGTCAGGTGGTCTGTCAGGCCTAACGCTGGTGTACAATGTTGAGCAGCCGCAGAAGTTACTCGCTTTAATTTTATTTAAAGGTGTTACCTCGGTAATTCAATGAGAATGAGGGAATAAAATGCATATGGTATTTCTTTGTTCGCGTCACGTGCTCTAGAAATTCGCTCGAGAAATACGACTCGGTTTTCTCTCTCGAGGTGCTTCTCATCGATCCATCATGTTGAAGACGATAGCAGCGAGCACGCGCAGTTTATCATCCAGCGTATCCAAGGTCGCTTATGGTCTCGGCCAGCACCGCCGTCTTCACAATCTCAGCGATATTCCAAAAAGGGTTCCAGTCTTGGAGGATGTCGGACTCAATGGTGTCGGTCATGAGAAGTCGAAGCACAGTTTCAAACTATCAAAAGCGAAGCGCAAAGACGAGAGTCGCATGCCTCGAGACAGGACCCGAATTTCTCCAGATGGACCTGCTGCGTCTCCTAAGTCCCTCAAAAAGATGAAGAGAGCGCGTCTAAAACGGCCGGGCAAGTTCAAAGACCCGTTGGCAGCTCAGAGCACGATTCGACCAGCTGTACAAGCTGCGCGAGTGAAGGAAATATTCGAAGCAAAAGGAGTAGAAGAGGCGATTTCCTTTGTAACTACTGCGCCTATCGATACCCTGAACTCTATTGTCTGGAACACGCTTCTGGCAATGTTGATGAGAGCTGGGATGAGGAAACAAGCGTATGACATGTTCATTGAGGTAACGTTACGTATCGCTGGTCCTGTTAGCACGAAATTTAATTTTCTTGTTCTCCTTACAGATGAAGAGACGCGGATTTTCTCCGAGTGCGAGAACGTTTAGAACGATGATGAGTGGCATGGATGAGATTGCCTTCGATGAATGGCCTCAAAATTCATTGAATCTGCAACGATGTCACAAGCTATACGAGGCTATTGAAGAATATTCTCAATCTTGCACGGAATCACACTTGAAAGACGAGCTCCTCTTTCTACGACACGCCCGTGGGCATTACGTCCGTATACTTGGGAAAACTGGTAACTTCCGGAAGATCGCTGACATATACTACAAGTCGGGCGAAGTCGGTGTCCTGCCACGGGACAGAGAGCTCTATGGGGCCTTGTTTGGAGCCTTGATCGCTAGGAAAGAAGCGGACCAGGTTGGAAACCTGAGTGTGGCTGAGCAGAACGCATCAGACGCGAAGTTTTATTGGAAAACGCTCGAGAAGGACATGGAACGCGGACTGGAGGTCGATTCCTACGCGATTACCCCTTTTCTTAAGATAATGGCAGGTGGACGGCCGACGGACCAACAGTTCGGTTTAAACGTAGTGCGCGACATCTACGGCCTTGCTCCACCCGGAGAGGCCCCGCCACCTCCTCGTTATCAGCTCTGCAGCCGCTCTTTCCAGGCTGTTCTGGAGCTATGCAACAGAGCGAAGAAGTTCCGTCTGTGCACCTATTTCTTAAAACAGGTGACAGAACAGTCACGTCAGAAGTCGAATAAGGTCTCCAGTGTGGTTATTGGCTATCGTCACATCAATGAGCAGCTGATAGCGCTTGGGCAATTGGCCGCTGTTGGGTCTTTCGATGAGTCTGAAACGGCGGTGGACGCGATACGTTACTTGAGACTGGCCGCCGCTTTGGAAGTTCAGGAGAACGGAAAAGTTGGAGACTTTTCATTGACGAGAGAGACCGTCGCACTTGCACTCGGAGTGTGTTGGAGGTGTGGTGACTGGGAGCGTGCAACTATGATTTTCTCTCTGGTGACGGATCTTTCACCGGAGATGTTTCTGGACGACGGTCCATTCACATCCGGCAGCATTGACGCCGCTAGATATCCTCATCATCAGAAAAAGCTGATCTATATGACTGCTAGCACGCATATGGCTCGCACGGCTCTATCCACGGGGGACAAGTCGAAGATGCGTCAGTGCCTTCGGATGATGTGGTACTACGGCACTGAGCCCAGTCATTTCGAGACACATCCCGATTTCTACAAGTACGAGTTGGCAAAGGCTACGATCAAACTAGTAGACGCTGCCGCTGCAGACTGGTCGAAGGACGAAGTAAAGATATGGAAAGACATGAAGAAGGAGAGTCGCGCCATTCTACAGAAACAAAGCCCTGTTGAGCGACCAGAGAAGGAAGAAGGGGGACTCGGGTCGGAGAAATACCTTGGAAAGTTACAACAGGCAATAGACTTCGAGTTATCTGCGCGGTGAAAGGGATACTTACGCTAGCCTCGAGCACGCTTTCATGATGCACGCAATGCATATGCATATATAGTCCACATGATATAATTAAGACATGCAGCCTACCACCCGATGGGATACTGTCCCTGATAGTAAAGAACGAACCCCTCAATTCTCGAGAAGTAGAATGAAGAGCAGTAAAGGGGATAAACGAATGCATTTACAACAAGCAGAATGGATCCAAGCGTAATTCTCCAAACAGTAAGTACATTAAGCACAAGCAGAAAGCAAGTTTCGTGCCAATGATTGGAGCATGGGGAACGAGAAGAGAGCGAAGAAAAAGGTGATAATTGTCGCAAAGCAAAGTCCGTCGGAGAGGGGAGGAAAGGCGGATGAGACGGGATGCATGCAAAATATGTAAGGAGTCCGATGAGGAAGTCAAGGACACTGATGATGTCTAGGCAACCGACTTTGGTCTATCCGCCATTTTGTATGCCGGCGAAGGCGGTACGAAGGCAGTGACATCTGAGCCAGCGGCGCTAACACGATAGTCTCGCGGTACACCGATGCCTGCGAATGTCGAACGAGGCCGTGCACCGGGTGGGAGAGGACGAAGGGTATCCCCCTCGAGCGAATGGAATGCAGGCGCTGGGGGCGTGAACGGTGTATCTTCTGGACCCTGCTCTCCGGGAGGTACGTGCGTCGAAACTCGTTCGTATTCGTGATCATTGTTCCCGCTTTGAGGGGACGACCCTGGGTATGGTGTAGGTACACGGTTGTCAAGGAGTAGAGTGCGGTCTTTCTTCGAGCCTTTGCGGCGGCGACGCTTGCACATGAATGCGGTGCCGACGCCCGCTATGACAAGTAGCGCAACGGCGTTGAGAGCCAGGATGGCGAGAACGGCAGGAATATAATCGACGAGTTTACTAAGCTTGTCTGCGACTGAACTTGAAACGGAAACACTTGACGACCCAGAAGAACCAGCATTGGCTACGTTGTATGTGATGTCTGTTCGCGCAGTTCCTCCACGGACGGATACAAATTCAGATGAAGCCTCGTTCGGATCCGTGAGCGAGAAAAGTTTAACGTAAGGATTTCCCATAATCTGGTTGGAATCGAAGTCACCAAAGTCATACAATGTGTAAACGGAACGCAGGAAGTTATCGCCCAGCAACCAGTCACTTCGAGTGGCAATGAATTGAGGGTTCTAGAACTATATTTGAGAGAGGTACTCACAATTGGCCAGAACCGACAGAGATCGATTGCGGAATGAAGCTGCCGATACAAGAGTCCGTAGAGGGCACCGATGAAGCTGAAATTACTACATCCAGTGGATGTAGAGGATAAACTTCACCGCTAGTGTAGATACGATTAGAGAGTGTAAGATTTGATGTATCTCGCCATACTTACCCAAATTGCAAGGCCATATCTATCTCAGCGCTGCATGGCACGGACCAAAGGCCCTGTTCAGAATCATAACTCGCACCTTCCACACTGCCATAGATGGATTGGGCTATGTCACTTGAAACATAACTAAGAAGCGCAGTTCAGAGTGAGGAAGCAGTGAAACTGACTCATGGGACTTACGAGTATGAGGTCCCGCTGTCTAATAATACAACTGCTTTATCTGATGGGGCGCCAGATACATTCGTCGTTACGCTAAAAGTATCGGTTCCAACCATGAAAGCATCAAGCAGTACATTCCATCTACTTGGATCTACAACTGGCCAAGTGGAAAGTGCATTCGCATTATTGATATCGGAATAAGTCTCCTCGATTTCGCCTGCATAACGACACAGCCGCATTCAAATGATTCATTCAGAAAAGTCAAAATCATGTAATACGTCAATAACTTACCAATAGTGAAGGCTCCTTCAACGTCGTCATTAGGGTCCGTGGTTCGTTGCAAGGTGAAGGTGACATAGTTTCCCTCGTCTGGATTGTCGAGAAAAGCGTTATAAAGAATACTGCGACCCCAATCGCCTCCAGTTCCATTGACGGTGTTATCAATATTAGAAAGCGAAGTGAAGCCAAGCCCAAGAACGCCTTGTGCACCATACTGAAGCGCTGGGTTCTTGGCGGAAGAAACATCAAGGAAGGCTTGTCTTGGGATTGTGATTCTGTATCACTTCGTTAAGCGCAAGGCCACATCTTGAGAAGATCTTAAAGGCCTACCCAGCGAACTCGATTTCTGCTGTACTGATGTTTCCGTATGCCCAGCCAATTCCGTACTACCGAAATGCGTGAGTGCTTCCTCAATTTGCAAATATGATGATGTTACCGTCAAATTAAATGGTGTGGTCTAGCGAATATCATGATCGTTGAGAACATGCAAGAGGAGCAAATTTCTTATTACTCACAGTGGATGACACATTTGGTAGAGGAGATGAATCACCTTTGATCCAAAGATCTGATGACCCAGTGTCGAGCTGCACAATGTATTCTGTGATATATATGAATGTGAGATCCCAATACATATACACAATAGACTCATACCAGTTCCTCCTACAGTGATCTATATGATTGTGATAAGCAAATCGCCCGCCCAAAAATATGATTTATAGATAGACGACTTACGTTAGCCATGTAGAGCAAGTCGTTAACCGTGCTAAGGACACACTGAGTTTTCTTATACGAATAGAGAAATTTCACTTCATATCACACCTCAAGTCCGCATCACCATCACCATCGCCAACGACAGCATTGATTACAGGTTTCGTGCGCGACTTCCCAAATGATCTGGGCTGTAGCGAGCGTTTTGACTGACCAAACGGTATGCGGATAGCCGAAGAAGAGAGCGCGCATATCAAAAGGATCGACAAACAGTTGGACTTCATAATCGACGGCCGGGCCTAGCAACTCTGGTGAACGAGAACAAACAACGACCGCGAAAATGAAGGGAAGGGCGGGATAAAAAGAGCGTGTGAGAGGAGAGCGTCGCTAGACAAGGAGCCAGCTGTTCTGTCCTTCTGCGATCAGCCTCGGCAAAACTGACGATACGATGATCGCTCTTTCCTAACCAAGTCTCGGCACGGCGTCGATCTTGCTGAAGCCGTTTGATCTAAGTTGGTCCCGTGAGTCCGCTTCAAGTTCAGAATCCCATGGCCATGGTCCGTTGCGTTATTCACGCTCAATCGTGAGCGATTTGCCTTTTCTCGTCTTGACTTCTAACCGCGAGCATGTCTATAGCATCCAGGCGCAATCTCATCCATCGCCTCATTAATGCTGCTCAGCATACAGCTTGTCCGTGCCACGGCTGTCGATCAATGGTTGCCGGCGGGGCTGTTATGAACCAATTACGGAAGTTCGCGACCCCAGTTGATGTTGTTCAGAAGGAATACGCCTTTGAGGTGGACAGAATGCTTATCCTTTGCATTTGCGAACAGATGACTAATTACTCAACAGATTACAGCATCAAACCTCAGATTCGGCGATGGAGTCACCATGGAAGTCGGAATGGATCTTAAGAACATGAATCCCAGAAAAGTCAGTCCAAAATGCGGATAGGGAGTACTGAATTCGACTAAAGCTACTTCAGGTGGGAGTATTCACGGATCCGAATGTAGCGAAGCTTCCTCCCATGCAGATGGTGACCACCGCGTACTTGATCATTGATTTATCGCTGAGTATTATTATCTTCAGGCTATTGAGTCGCTTAACTCCCAACTCGACCTTCCATACGAAGTCTACGACAGAGTTGTTGCGGAGCCAACGGAGGACAGCTGGCGCGACGCCGTCGCCTGGGCTCGCTCTCATGACTTCAGTCACTTCCTCGCGTAAGTCTCATCTTGAACTTCCCTTTGCGTCCGACCAACAAACATTTTATTCAGGGTCGGGGGTGGAAGTGTCATGGACACTGCAAAAGCGGCAAACCTGTGAGTCTTATTATTTCACGCAGTTTTGCTTTCCTGCTGATTATGACGCGGTCTCTCAGTTTCACTGTATACAATGATTCGGATCTGATGGACTTTATCAATGCGCCGATTGGCAAGGGTCTCCCGATCACAGAGACGCTTCGACCACTCATTGCGGGTATATTTTTATGTCTTCCCGGTACTGCATATATCGTGCTGATATTTCCCATGCAAGTTCCAACAACTGCCGGTACTGGCTCTGAAACAACGGGGACTGCGATTCTCGATATAACTTCCAAGTCTTTCAAGACGGGTATCGCGTCCCGATCTCTGAAGCCAATGCTTGGGATTGTTGACACACGGAACACGGCTTCATGTCCAACAGAAGGCAGGTGACCGAGAATTTTCCACTTTATTTTATCGTCTGACATATAATTTAGTGCATATCTCTAGTGGGCTCGATACACTATTCCACAGTCTTGAAAGCTATACCGCTATCCCGTAAGGTTTTCCTACTGCTTTTCTCAAGGAGTTCGACTGATGTTCGGCCAGTTATTATGAACGCATTCCTCGTCCCTCGAATCCGATTAATCGGCCGGCTTACCAAGGCAGTAATCCTGTTGCCGACATTTTCTCGGTCTGGGCCCTCAAGCAGACAGTCAAAAATCTTCCGCGAATTGCAAAGGATCCAAATGACAAAGAAGCGAAACAACAGATGCTGTAAGATCTACAGTGCTTATCGTTATTTGAAACTGACTTTAAGATTGTTAAGCCTGGCCGCAGCCTTTGCTGGTATCGGATTCGGAAACGCCGGTGTTCATCTTTGCCACGGTATGAGCTATCCGGTCAGTGAAGTCCTTATTGTAAAGCTTTGTTTACTGAGCTATTCCTTTAGATTTCCGGTCTGAATAAGGCCGGTCCGAAGTACAAGCATCCTGGGTATATCGTGGACCACCCCATCATCCCACACGGTATCAGCGTTGCTCTCACTGGCCCATCAGGTATGCATTCTCCGCCGTTATTCTAATTGCTAATCAAATTTACCTGTTGAACCAGTCTTCCGTTTCACCTCGCCTTCCTCGCCGGACAGGCATCGTGAAGCACTCGCAATTTTCCGTGATACGACTCCTTCAGACACATCCATCAGTCGTATCCCCGACGCAGACATAGGATTGCATTTGTACGATGCGATCGCACGATTCCTGGATGGACTCGGTGTTCCACGGGGGCTGAAGGCTGTAGGTTACTCGCCCGCGGACATACCACGACTTGTTCAGGGCACGCTTCCACAACGCCGCGTACTTGATTTAGCACCAGGTATCGGCGACGTAGTCGGCGAAGATGGGAAGGAAGCTCTTACGGGCATCTTGGAAGGCGCGATGAGTTACTGATTTCAATCTTTTGTGTCAGAAGTAATACTGTTCTTTGAACGAATGAAGCAAGGTGCGTGAACTGCGTGTCGATATGGTGCTTTGTAGAGATATTCTTGGAGCAATCGGAACATGCGACAAATCATTCTTGCGTTTTAAACTAAACGGCATGATGTGCACTACTGTCGTCAAATTCATGATATTTCAGGTACAAAACGATTGAAACGGGGCAATCATTGCTTTGGGCAAGACTCAAGCTCCGCAATTAATATCATGGATATTCTCACGACAAAACCCGAAATAGGTCAAGTTCTCTGCCTTCCTTTACAAAACGTAAGTTGAACGGTGTTCACACTTATCATCATATAAGTTACGAGACTATGGCTATGTTAAGGCTGACAGGAGTCGAAAAGATTGATTCAAAGAGTGCTTTGATTTATTTCGCATCTCAATGGATACACGTGTTGGACGCGTGCTCGTGATCGTGAGTCACCTTTCCTTGTTTCACGCACAGCCACCGCACTTCCCCTTGCCCGAATTCAACATCCCGACCGTTTGTTCTGCGAACCGTTCATATGACTTGTCGAGCCAATTTAGCACAGAGCTACAAGTTTGGTCTTCTACCGCGATTAAATCCCCGTAACCTGGCTCGACGAGTAGGCGCGCGCACTAGCGACTGAATACCAGCAGAACTTGTTCTCTGCCTTTGTGCTATACAGAAGCTGCGCTTGAATACAAATAGACTGAGTCACACATGCCTCGAGGAATCAAAGCGGAATCTACTTCTTCAGATCATGTCCTTTGTCTGGCAGGCGCCGCCTGGGTAATAGTGGTCTGAAAGGTGACGCAATCTTCTCAGGCGAATCCAGCGTGGCCTCGGGTACTTTTGCCTTGGCGATGCCTTTTATCGGCTATTTCGCCATATATTTGTCCGGCACAGATTTGTTTCGAAGGTACAAAAGGGCAACGGCGACCTCATCTGACTCCTCATCTTCAGTCCACAGTCTCCTTTCATCATTATACTGCCTTCCGTCGACGCAGGACCCATCATCTCTGCTAGTCGTACCACGCTGAGCATACTTATCCATTTCAAATAACTTACCATGTCGTCACTTTGTTCGTCGACTCCGATGTGCTTCGCAAAAGACCCTAACGGACAGACGTCGGACAGTAGCAGTCCTCAGTGTTGCCACTGTGGTTACAGAGGCTCGCACGCATCAAATTGTCCTTTCAGTGACCATCAAGGCAAATAAAGGGCAAGGTAAGTCGGACTTCATCGTGAGGTCTGTCGTATCAGCTGCTCATCATACATGCACACTCAGGTCTTCCGCAAGTGTGTTGACGACGATCACGATCTCTACATGACGGCATTCGAGCTGGAATTCCTGATGATGCATCATACAAGTGTGCCGGAAAGCTTGCATAACATAATCGTGTCGGGATACTCGTTTGCATCTCCTCCCTTAGCATCTCATATTATTCTTTATACCATTCTGCATTGCCACGGCCTTCAAACCATGCCATCCCCATTCGCAACCTTATTCGCAACCTTACTTGTTTGTAGTAATCACCTATGTATGATTCTATCTTCACGAGCACTAATCTAGACTCCTCTTAGTACGTATTCATTATATTGATACTTATCGACATATCACTGATTATCGTGCTAGATGCATTGAATTTTTACACAGGAAGCGCATAGAATCGACCTGAAGGTTTAACGTATTTGATATTGTTGGTTCCCCTTTGTCCAACTGCGGCGCATGCCATGAGCTTCTTCGCCTGAAAATGACTCAAAGTCATAGGTGACTGCACTGGGGCCACAGTGCTACTCCTATCTTGAATCATCTTCACTGGCACCTTGTTTTGAGAGACCTTGTTCTGCGAGGGTATAAAAGGGCGACGGCTTCGTCCCTCGCTCCCCCAATTCGATATCTGCTTCTCACTCAGAGGCAACTTCAGGTCTACGCAGTTTCATAATCGATCCTTTCAAAGGAAATCCTTCATGACACAGAACTCTGCGACTAACTCTTCCTCGACAAATAACTCGAACACGGAACCTTCAAATACGGGTTCTAATATGAAGAGCAGTAGTCAACCCCAGTGTGCCCATTGCGGTGTCAGGGGGGGACATAAATCTGGCTGTCCGTTTGACCCCAAGACGGCATACCAAGCGTATCCCAAGAAGTAAGTCGAAGATAAATAAATACCTGCACTGTCTACTTATTGTCCGTGTACCTTATACAGGAGCAAGAAATAGCTCGAAGGTCAAATTTGACTATCGAGGGCTTTTGCGAGTGAGGGCATGTCTAGTAGGGATGCAGATTGTAGATCCACGGATACCCTATCTTTTCATATACATCAGACCTTAATATCGACTTCACTTATTTTTCCTTTTCTATCAACCAATTGCCTTTGCTATTCAATAAAGTGTTCTTTGTTTTGGACAATATGTCGGGCTATTTCTATGAGCGACTTCTTCAGTTTGACCGCGCACAAAATAAAATCTCAAAGGTAAGACCGGCCCGTACATTGCGGACATATGACTTCATCTGTGAATCAGTATATAAATGCGCTGTGTATCAAACTATCAAATCTACTTCCAATCCTTCCTTTTCATCAGTCATCATGTCCAGAGCAGCTCCCTTCGTGCTACACTGGGGAATCATCAGCACAGGAAGTATTGCGGCGGCATTTGTAAAGGATCTCGTCTTGTCACCTGAGGGTAGAGGCATCAGCGACGTTTCGCATGCAATCGTCGCTGTGGGATCACGCTCTTCAGAAAAGGCGCAGCAGTTCATTCAGGAAAAGTGTCCCGAAGGCGGATGCGCCCAGAAAGCTGGACTTAGTCAGACAGTTCCTGTCGCTTACGGATCATACGCCGAAGTATACTCAGATTCTGTATGTCCCTGCCAATACTCTCGATGAGTATATCTTTGTTAATGAATGATCAGAGAGTTGACATCATATATGTTGCAACTCCTCATACTTGTCATGTAAACCTGTCTCATCCATACATCGTCGTGAACCCTAACATCAGTATTTCACAGTTCGAGGATGCTAAAAATGCACTTGGGGCCGGAAAGCATGTCCTCCTCGAAAAGGTCTGATTACGCTTGTTTGGTAGGAACATTTGGAAGAACTGATCTGCAATCAATCCAGCCGGCGTGTCTTAACCAAGCAGAATTCAGGGTTCTTTCCGATATCTCGAAATCCCAAAACCTCTTTCTCATGGAAGCAGTCTGGACCCGATTCTTTCCATTGACCTTCGCTCTGGAAAAGGCGCTCTTTGAACAACAGGTTATCGGAGAGATTAGACGTCTTGTTTCGGATTTCAGCATCGATTTCGTTGATAGTACGTGTACCACTGAGCTTGAATTAATATCGTTGATTGAAGCTTTCTCGTACACTGCTAGTTGTCACTGAGGAGAATAGGCTGCTGAACATAAGTCTTGCGGGAGGGGGACTTCTTGATCTCGGACCCTATCCGCTCCTCTGGTTTGTCCAACCTTCAGCAGATTAGACAACCATTCACCTGAAAACTATTCCAGGGCTCTCCTTTTGCTGTACAAACACCCGGAGAACAAACACACGCCTCCCGAAAAGATTCAGGCATCCATGAGAAAGTATGAAAAGACAGGTGTAGACTTGCATACAAGCTGGACGCTCGATTTCCCTCGCATTGGAAAGGTCGGCGCGCAAGCAATACTCAGCACCAGTATCAGTGTGAACGGTTGCCGAGACGCTGTAACGCGCATACAAGGGACCAAAGGGTTTGCTCACAGTGCCATTCAAGCACGATTATCGAGTTTGCTAATGATTCCCGTAGAGAAATCATCATGCCCTGGGCAACAGCTCGTCCAGAGAGCTTCACAATTCGTCGTTCCAAAATTGGAAGGGGACCTCAAGACTATACGGAAGAGGTTTGCAAATTCCCGATCGAAGGAATGGGGCTCAACTGGGAGGCAGACGCCGTTGCGCGTGACATTCGCGGTAAGCATAATACTCTAACCATGGAGCATTAGTACTGGTCTTATCGCTTTAACCAGATAGAAAAATAGAGAATGAGAGAATGCCACATGCAGACACTCTATTGGAGCTGAGTATCTTTGACGAAATAAGACGTCAAGGTGGATACGTGTTTCCAGAAGGACTTGAAAAGGTAAGATTGTCGAATTGAGTGTACCTATATGTCAAGTCAAAGTAAAGGGTTTCCCCTTGTAATATCATAAAAAAATAAACTCCCCTATCGGTCACAAAGATGCTCCTAAATCAGTGTGTGATGGAGTACAGGCGAAGCAAGTCGGCAATTGTCGCAGGAGGAGCGTTGATGGCGCGGCTGCGGCAGTGGGATGGCGCTCAAGTGATAAAATAAGGTCCTGATAGCTCCTTTTTTCGTCTCAGACCAAAAAATGGTAATTAATGGCTCGAGGGGATCTGATGCGCGATGCGAGCTCATTTTATTGATACAAGCTTTAGAGGATCGCACGAAGGAAAAAGAGAGACGGTCCGAATACAAACGGAATTCGGCCGGTCTCAGTAAGCTTAAGGAAACAGAATATCCATGAAGTCCTAATCATCATGCTTTGTTTCACGCACCATCTTGATCCAAGGAGAATTAATATCTCAATTCTGCAAAGTTGACGATGCGATACTCACAAGCGGCACGACAAGAGGGGGCTTATCCCACTTAGGATTTTCTTCGCCCAGATAGAAGTGAGTTACGTGAACGAATCCAAAAGACTCATAAAACGGGATATTCGAGATATTCCCTGTGATAAGGAAAACGGCACGTCCTCGAATGTCGGCCTAGAAAAACTTAAGCTCCACCATTTGACAAGAGGCTTGGAATCATACCGAGAATAAAACAGTATTCAGAAGGGCCGTTCCGTATCCTTGACCTTGTGATTCTGGGTTTGTTGCAAAAAGGTCGATATAGACCATCGGCTTCACTCGGTCACCTAAGTTATTCTCGATAATTTCCTTTGTCTTGCTTTCCAATTCCCTGTACCTCTAAAATAATGAGTTAGCCCAACGAAAAAAATTATAAAGGGTTCTTCGATGACCTTCACTTGTTCTTGATGCCGATTTATCCACAAGAGACCATTCCAAATGGTGGATACTATGTAATCAATGGTACGATCAACTGGTGAAGGTTTTCCAAAGTCTGCATCAGGTGGCGTTCTTCCGATATACAAAGACTATGAGTCAGCGCGTAAACGGAAGCAAGGTCCTCAACCCACGCAATGATGACTGCATCGCCACCATTCACAGTGTAAGCTGCCTTACGCTTCAGAAGTCGTTTGTGCTGGAATTTCCAAATACGTTTGTATATCGTTTGTTCGGCCGGAGATCTGTCCTTCCCCTTAGAAATATTGTGAAAGACATATAAAATCCAGACGAGAAATAAGGTTGTATGTGTACGCACTGCTTGAAGGTATTGGGCGAGGGGGTCATCCTTGAAGGCCGCTTCAATGGACTCGAATGCCTTATCGAGATGTTCTATCGATAACTACAGGTTACAATGGACCTTCGGCATGCAATGGTCCACGCATACCTGGGAGAAGTGGTTCCACTCGCGGTATTCGGTTGTCGCAAGGCTTCTCGCTGAGAACCGAGAAAATAGACTGGCAATAGGTGCTCGAATCGCGCGAGATCATCATGATGGTCTGCAAGACAACGAGATGGAGGATACGGACTCTTCAAGTCAGCGCAGCTGCAGGCAGAGACCCATATGGATTAGTTGAAGCTCCTGAAGCAGTGTAGTTCGGCGCCGATCAAATAGAAGACAAGTCTCACGTGATCGCAGCCAACTTGGGAGAAAAAATTCCTAAATCAGCACATTGTGGTGTGGTGAGAAGAGGTCACTGCGCCGCAGCAAGCAGCAGGCGTTGGAATCTGATTTCTGTCAGGATTCGAACTCTACGATCAAAAAGGCCCTGATGTAAGGAGCTCTATATTGAGCTCAGTCTTAGTTTATACGGTTGTATGTCATCCAGAGCAGAATATAGATTATGGCTTTTCAAACAAACAATATAGGGTCTCTGCATTTTCGCCAATACAGTTATAGGAGATCGGGTGCATATTTAGATGCGAGATTTGGCTTGACGAACCATCTGTCAAAGGCGATGAGCACAGGTTGGAGATGTGCAGAGAAGAACTGCGACTCACAAGCGCAACAGCCAGGGGAGGATGTTCCCACTTAGGATTGTCATCACCAAGTAAAACGTCAGCGGTCCGGACGAATCCAAATGACTCGTAGAATGGTACATTTGCAATATTGCTTGAAAGCAAGTAGGTTGCACATCCGCGTAAATCGGCCTAATTCGATGTCAAAGAAATAAATTACAAAGAAAAACATGGAAACATACAGCAAGGAGGACGGCCTTTAAAAGAGCGGTTGCATATCCGTGTCCCTGATGCTCAGGGTTCGTCGCAAGGAGATCAACATAAAACATCGACTGGATCTTGTCACCTAGTTCGTCCTTGACGACCTTTGCAGATTTTGAATCCAACTCCTTTGCTCTCTGACAAGAACAGGTGAGTGAATGAATATGATCCATACATATTTGTAACCTTGGTTTGCTCCGAATGCAAGACAAAAACTTGCAATAATGCAAGCTCGAGAGAGCGGAAGGCACGATCGATTGGCGATGGTTTTGAAGAGCCGCTTTTAGTGGCAGTTCTGGAGGATGTGAGTACGATCAGTGCATGTACAATTTTTAAGGTACGGACTGATAACCGCGTCCCCAGCATTCACAGTGTAGGCAAGTTTTTTCCTTAGTTCTCGCCTTCTTCGAAATTTCCACAGGCATCTGTATATGGCAGTGCGAAATGGAGACCATTCTTGTCCCTTATTCGTTCAAATCAGCTAACTCGGGGAGTACGAGAACACGGCTTAAATGTACTGCTTTAATGTATAAAAGTAACGGGTCATTCTTGAAGGCAGATTCCACAGTTTCGAATGCATTGTCTAGGTGTTCTTAAAGACAGGTTTAAATGAGAGAAGACACTACGACCTGGCCAGGAGAGTAAGGGTTACCTGGAAGAAGAGGTGCTATGACAGGCGAAACACTCGTCTTCTGACTCTTCTCGTTCTCGTCAAAATCAAGAACGTGATGACTTGGGTTTGATTTCAGATCATCCAGGCTGGCAAAGGAGGGGAACATGGTAGTTCCTTAGAGGCAAACTGCGCGGAAGAGGTCGAGGAAAGCTTATAAAGCCCATTTTATGCACCGTATGGAGCGCAGTAAACCTTTCGGCGCAGCGCAGCTTTGGCTTTGATTCTGCAGCCACGTGACCCTCAGATCAGGTTCTGCGCGCGCGCGTTCTCCTGTGACGTTCGCTATGAGCAGCGCGTGCATTTCACAAGAAGACGCTCTTACGTGAGGGTTATTGGACCTCTGGCAACCATGGGTGCGACCCAAAGCTACTGCTTGAGTTATCATGACCTGCTCACCTCCGTTTACGCTTCAGATCCTGCTATCTCTCGACAGCTTGTCGACAAGATGTACGAGAAGCGCAAGACAGCGGCACTCGAACTCGAAAAGTGAGCGCAAATGCGTTGTTTCTTGGAGCCTCAGCTGATGAGAACCTAGGCAGATTCGGGAGTGCCACAGTCAGGGAGACCAGCGCCGCATAATTCAAATCATTGACCAGCTTGTAGAGATGTTCAGTAATCTCTCGAACCCGTTGCACGTTAAGAATGGTGGGCTCATTGGGCTAGCTGGAACCGCCATTGCTCTCGGCATGGACGTCTCGCCGTACATGGACAAGTTCATCGATCAACTACTGGCTTGCTTCAGTGACCCAGAGAACCGAATACGCTATTTCTCTGCAGAATGTCTCTACAATATTGCGAAAGTTTCCAAGGGGGAAATCTTAGTTTATTTTAATCCTATTTTCGATGCCCTGAGCAAGGTGCGGTCTCTAATCTGACATGTTCTTTCTAACATATGTTCACAAAGCATTTAGCTTGCAGCGGACTCAGAATTATCTGTCAAGAATGGTGCTGAGCTTCTCGACCGTCTTTTAAAAGACATTGTCGCAGAATCAGCTTCATACTACGTACCACAATATGCAGAGACGGAAAAGGCGCGGCAGCTGGCGGACCAAGCGCAAAACCAGGGTATATTGGTGCCATACACCGATGATGCGAACGAACTCGGAGCCCCTAAGAAAGCTTTCTCACTTGCAAACTTCATCCCTTTATTATCTGAAAGGATATACGTGTTGAGCCCTTTCACGCGCAGCTTTCTTGTTTCGTGGATTACGGTCCTGGACTCGGTACCAGAACTCGAGCTCATATCTTACCTCCCGGAATTCCTCGACGGATTATTGTGAGCCTATTATGTTTTTGTTTTCTTCCGTCTTACACTGCTGTGCTGAAATCTGCTTTAGTAAATACCTATCTGATCCCACAGAGGATGTCCGTGTTGCAACGGAGAACCTGTTGGCCGGATTCCTTCGGGAAATGCGGGATATTGCTATCATTCAGAAGAAAACAGAAGAAACGAAAAGCATGCGTGAATCAGACACACTTGAACATGGTCGCAGAGGCGATGACAGATTACCGGATATCACAATGATGCACCCGGAACGTGCGGCCTTCATACCCGAAGGTGAAGAGGATCGAGATGGAGAACCTGTTGCGGAGGCGGACATCAAAGACACAGGAGGTCTGTCCACGTTGCCTGCTGAAAAATTTGTGCTTAACGTAATCTATAGCGTATGTCCCTGGTCAGAACGTCAAAGTGGATCATGCCGCAATCGTTGAAATACTGCTTCAGCAGCTGGATGACGAACGTGGGTGTATCTTGTAGTGTAAAATCATTTGATCCTTACTTACGCCAATGCAGATGATGAAATTCAAATGTCCACTGCATTATATTGGTTGGCCGAATTTCTTCATTTCGCGCAAGATGTTATGCTACCATTTACTCCCCGCCTCATTCCCGCCATTCTTCCCAACCTTGCGCATCATGTTCCGATGATCCAGAAAGAAGCTATCCGAACTAATCAAGCACTTATGAATGCAATCCAGAATCTTCCAAGTCCTCAGCCGCTCAACGAGCAAGGCAGTATAGATAAAGACCGGGATTCGGTATCATCTGGAAAAACAAATGCTCCTACCGTTTCACCAGCTGTTGCAACTGCGAGTTCTGTGTCTCCAGCAGCATCGCGACCCACGACTTCTGTGAGGGATTCGGAAGGCGATCCGGATATTACGGCATCTCCTGCGTCTGATCGCACAGTGCAAGCACCTATCCGACAACGATCTGGGACAGTCCCACCTCTTGGAGAACTTAATACACAAGTGCCAGCCAGCGAATCGGATCCTATCTCCCAGGTGCAAGCGAGCAGGTCTCATTCGCCTACTTCGACGGCAGCTAGCGTGGCGCCTTCGGCCTCTAATCAGCCCGCTGGGACCACGACGATCGATCAGGGGCAAGTGGTCACCCAGTCTCCTATATCGACGGAGCAAGATCCGTTTGACTATCGAGAGACGGTGAACATCCTAACGATACAATTCTTAAGCGAGCATGAGGAGACACGTGTGGCAGCTCTGAAATGGCTTCTCATGTTGCATAAAAAGGTGCCGAAGAAGGTAGCTGTCTTTCTATATCCGAGTGATCCTTTGCTGAACGATTCGCCTTGATTGGTAGATCTTAGCCATGGATGATGGGACATTCCCTGCTCTGTTGAAGACGCTTTCCGATCCTTCGGAGGAGGTGATCAAGTATGACTTGCAATTGCTAGCGCAGATCTCTTCAAGCTCCGAGGAGAGCTACTTCAAATCATTCATGGTCAATCTGCTCGAGCTCTTTAGCACCGATCGGCGACTACTTGATCACCGGGGAAGTCTAATCATCCGGCAACTCTGTTTCAATCTCAACACCGAGCGAATATACCGTACTTTAGCAGAGATATTGGAAAAGGAGGAGGTATGTGAAGTTCAGCGGGAGCCGCCCGATTCAACTTCTGAACTTATGTCCATTACTATTTAGGATCTCGAGTTCGCCAGCATTATGGTGCAAAAACTCAACCTGATTTTAATAACGTCTCCTGAACTGGCGGATTTCCGAAAGCGATTAAAGAGACTGGAGTCAAGAGTAAGTTGTTATTCTTGTGGCCGAGATCGTTCCAACCTGTTCATTGTTGTTCCAACAGGACGGGCAAGTTCTATTCACGACATTATATCGATCGTGGTGCCACAATGCTGTTGCTGTGTTTGCGTTATGTTTATTGGCTCAGGCCTATGAGCATGCTTCAAATCTTCTATCGATTTTGTAAGTGCGCTCCTATAGATTTGATTTGATTCTTAAAACCCAGGCTATTGTACAGCGCAGACTTGGAGATCACTGTGCAACTTCTGGTTCAGGTTGATAAGCTCGTGCAGCTCATTGAATCGCCTGTGTTTACTTGTGAGTGAGACGTGCCAGACGATAGAGCGGTTCCTGATGACCTACTAGACCTTCGTTTACAACTCCTCGAGCCTGAAAAATATCCCTATTTATTTAAATGTTTATACGGGCTCTTGATGCTCCTACCTCAAAGCTCGGCGTTCGTTTCTTTACGGAATAGGCTAAACGCGGTAAACTCGGCTGGCTTCCTGCACATTGCTCCTAAATCGTACGTCCGTGTCCTGTTGCTCAATCCGGATGTGTGCCGGATATCTGACCAGTTATCCCATCCAGTTCGTCCAATGCTTATTCCGGACGATCAAAGCTCGGGCGCGGCGACGAAATCAAATGGCAAGAATTGCTCATGCATTTCCGCTCTGTGCAAGGACGGCACGAGAAATTAAGGCGCGGTGAAGACTCCTTGCTCGAGCGGGTTGATAAGCCGACTCTCAACGGCATGAGTGGGCCGTCGCGACCAGGGATGAGGCGTCGCGTGACGGGTAACGAAGGTCTGCCGCCCTCGGGCCTTTCGTCGGGTATGAATGCTGCAAGCGGAACTGGAACGCCTGTCTCCGGAAATGCGGCACCGAGTGGAGCAGGAGGAGGCAGAGGCGGGATCTTGTCGCCGCTCAATCCAAAGCGTGTGACGAGCCCGACTGGGTTGCTTGGTTTCGCCCAGCAGCAGCAGCAGCAGAATGCTGCGACGCCCCGAGCGAAGAGCCCTTCGCCACAAATGCATGCTCAGAGTAGACTGAGACGGACGTTGCCTGGGCTAGGCAAGAATGGATGAGGTACCGCCGAATTCTCTGTTCGGATGGCTGTAATCTCGCTCCTTGCCTTATGCTTATTCGTCTTGCGTTCATGTCGATTCGGTTCATGTTGTGTCGATCATCTTGGAGGAACTTCCTTCCTTGTCTTGTCTTGACTACATAGTATCTCATTCAAGGACTTACTTCTGCATTCAATCCAAATGTGCTCTCTTCACTCGTTCCCGTTCACGAAGCGCTCTCACTTTCTTTTCGTCTTTGGTTCATTGAAGCATTTTCTGTAAATTATACCAAGTGATCTGCATGTAGTGAAGCGTACTGTATTCTATTTTCCGTATTCCACAGCACTGCGAGTAACTTCCCATCGTCACCGCCGTTCTTTTCCATTCATCGGTGCGAACATGTTTTCCTTCCTGTATGTAGCTGGTTCCTCAGCGCCCGCTCATGTATGAGTAGCACGGAGTGCCGTCCACACCCTTCTCTTTTCATTATGTACGTACGTGGAGTTTTTCCTGTCAGTCCGACTCAGTCACTACGGTTCTGCAGCGAAGATCTATGTATGCCGTAAAAGAAAAGAAAGTCGCGACGAAGATCATCGTCCTCGAGTTCTTCAGGTTCTCGTGCTCATAGGAACATACTTCCGACTTTCGCGAAGCAACACAAAGAGCGCAGGCCATGTCAATGTATAGCTCGCTCCTCGCGTACTATCCGACGGAACTATCGACAATAGCGTTGACAACTTTGTACTTCTTGAGATAAATGATAACAGGTTGTCGACAGAGTATTTTTTCTTTATCGACACCGACCTATCTTAACCTTCCACATCAGAATTCGTGCTCGTCGGCGATCCGGAGGGATGATGGGAACCTGGACCAACCACAATTCAAATACGAGAATCTGAGGCGGTCCTGGTTAGCTGGATATGTGAAATCTTCCCTCAAAAAGCACAACCAAAGAAAACAAATGCGATGAAAGTATAAAGGGATATCAATATTGGTACGTAATGGCAACATATCTTGCGATGCGATATGTGTATATATTTGCGAAGTAATGAAACATATTTGTAAAACACCCCAATTTTTATTTATTTGTCTATGTAGGCGGTGCTTGTTGGAAACGCCTCGAGGACATAGTCACATACACACTCACTGAATCCGATTTAATCATCCTGTGCATCACTATCATTCACAAAACATCGCCACGAGGGCAGTTGTGAAGATGGATGGAGAGAATCAAGCGGACTTGACAGGCACTTAGCACATAGGATAATAGTACCGGAGGGAGAAACGATCAGAATTCTCCTCTTATATTTCAACCCAGCAATCATGATCGGTGGATTTTCTGGACGAAAAGAACGTGTAAACCAAATACACGTTTACTCGCGGCGCGCCCAGGGAAACTGAGAGTCTGATACCCGAAACGATAAATAGATAATAGACGCCCTCCCCAATTCAACCTGAACAAAGGCATGCACACGGACAACCAGACTTGTATGATCCTTCCCTCGGCCAACAAGCATCAGATAGACTCGAAGATGGATCTACAGTAAACTTGCGGTGGGAAGTCGTGGAGTCGTGGTGAGTCCGTGATGAGGGCTCGGTGTCAGTACAGCGCTGCCATGCCAAGTAAAAGAAATAGGCGCGCGTGCGTGACAGGAGTAGTGGCCCAAGTAAGTATCCTCAGCTCAGAAGAATAAATAGCTTGAAATGATGGCTGGATTTTAGGTATTCAGAGTGCTGGTGCTGCGCCGCAGCATGATGTGAGAGGAAGACGAGACAAGATGAGGAAAACTCGAATAATTGAGGTGATAGAGCGATGATAGAGCGACAATACGGTCAGGAGGGCGACCTCCGGGCTAGGATTCACGAGGCAGGCCCAGGGCGAGAAAAAGACAGACTTCCGTAGTCACTGCGACCCAACGATTCAACGACGAAGAATAGATTTTGATTTCATGCATGTTCTTTCCTCTGGGGCCGATATATTTGATTTTCCTTATTTTTGTCGTGCAGAACGTGTGACAATGACATATGCCAATCGCGGTGATCTGTCCTGGTGTATCTGATCTGAAATGTCCAGATGCCGTGTGTTCAGAGTCGGCTTGTCGGGTGCCTGTATGAACTGTAAATCACAGTTATTAGTGCATGTCGAGCGGTGCGTTGGAGGTGCCGAGCAGGGCGGGACACTACTAGTACTAGTACCTCAAAACTTATGAAATCGAAAGGAAACATGTATTGTGCCTGTGCCGATGAACGTACCGTAAAGCCGCTAGGTGTAGTTATTTATAACACACCTTCCAGTCAAGCTGTTCAAATGCGCCACAGTCAGAGAACCGACGAGGAGTTAGCAGAAAAGCGCATATGTATACATCGCTGCAATGTCTGGCGGGAAGTTTCCTTAGATCGAGCAGCCACTCATACTAGGAAACACATTGTATATGTATGTATGCTATGCAATCAATAGCGTAGGCAAAGTCCGAAGAGAGCGAAGGTTACCTACCTCACGTCTCGCGGCACGTCAGATCCGAGGCGGCTGGACGGCCGACTTCAATAAGCTTCTGAGATGGAAACGGATCCAGGAGGTATGCATGATACAACAGGTAACGGGGAGTGACTCCCGTGTTTGGCCTGTCATTCGGTACTTGGCGTTTCCCGAGCGGATATTGAGTAATTGGGGAGACTTGTGAGGTATAGCGAGAGAAGGCACGCTTAAGACTGATGTTACACTTGGTTTGCTTTTCCCTGGGTTTGGATTGAGTAAATGCTGGTATGCTTCTCATGTGTCAATAACCCAACGATGATATGGAACTGTCGGGCTGCTGCGCTCGAGAGGCTGTTTGTGCCGAGAGGCTCGAGAGAGCACGAGAGGAGGCTACGAGGACACAGAAGATATGGAAAAAGGAAGGATTGCTGCTTGGGATACCGCTTGATCCGCAGCAATGGAGAGAACATCAACTAGTCTGGGACGAAGGAGAGCGTGGCGGAGGGCTGTGCTGAGGCATCGTGCGTCACTCGCGCCCATTTTGAGGATCTGAGTTCGAGCTTCAAGATGTGCAAGATACGCGAAATTAAAACTGAGCGACTTCTTTTATTTGTCGGATGGGATTTCGACGAGTAGGACGAGTCTGTGAGTGACTTGGCTAAGGACGTGAACGCAAGAGAGAAGAGGGCGAGGAAGACGTGACCGGGGTGAGAAAGTAAAGCGCGTGCACGTGCAGAATGTGATCGCCGTTCGACGCGTCTGAAAAGGAAATAAAGTGTTACCGACCGATAACGCTTCGAATTACGGACCGGGATTGGCGGCTTCGCGTCTCCTCCTCAACACTAGCTTTCGATCTCGGCAAGTGAGCGCCGTGCAGGTCGGACTGAAATTCGAAATTCATTCACTCGGTGGCGGGTCTCATCCCGCCTGTTCTCCGCTAGCTCGTTATACTTTAAAATATCAGGGCTGACTCAATCATGCATCCCTTATATCCTCCCCTGCCTCGTCTTAGACGCCTTTGCGGCTGTCTCCCTCCCCCTCTCTCTCACTACCTCCCCGCCCGACGCCCTCGCCATCGTCCGCCCTAGGTCCACCCAAGTCATCCCGCCATGGTCGCCATCTCACTCCTCGCAGCTCTCTCAGTCTCTGCTTCAGCAGCTACACTCGTTGCAGCTCATCCTCATCCTCATCCAGAAGGTAGTAGGACGAGATCTGCCCCCCTCCCAGACCGATGGTATCATGACGAGGAACATCCTGTCCATGCCCTCTTTAGCCGTCAGCCAACAAACGGCAAGAGGCAATCCATACCCGAAGTCGGTTCTTCAGGTACTTTCTTCATTCTTTATACCTTTTACTCGAATATTTATCCCACTACCGAATTGAATTGAATGTAAAAAATAGCCTGGACTGCTCAGTATCCAGCCAGCTCTCCAGACGTGAATGACCTTCCCCAGGCATGGCTCGATGCGCTCAACGATGCGAGGGATGCGGGCAAGATCCCCGCCCTTCCTCCTACAACCTATAACGGGGTCGACGCACCACATTATCCCCCTGGGATAGACGAGAACAGGAACAACGCGACTATCTGCGCTGCTTCAGACCGCGTATGTAGGATCCCTCAGGACGTATGGGATGCACCTGACGGCTACATGGGCATCGGATTCGACGATGGTCCCACCGATGTGTGTAACTTTTTTTTATATTATTCGGCTAAAGTGAAAATGTATGGGATGGGCGCGCGCGGCACGCGTCAAGATAACGCGCTGTCGATCACACAAGTCAGACCGCCGATAGCGCCGGTCGGGACCTGAATTTATACATTTGATACTTTATTCGTCCCGATTAATTATACATGATCGGTCTGGTCTAAAGACTTAGAGACTGACGAATTTTTATTATTTCGTCTAGGCATCACCGAAGCTGTATGATTTCTTGGAGCAGCAGAACCTCTCCTCGACGCATTACATGATCGGGGTGTACATCCTGAACAACTGGAAGAACTTCCAGATGGCGTACGATGTGCTGGAGGCGGACATTGCGGTGCACACCTGGACGCATCCGTTCACGACGACGCTCACGGACGAGCAAGTGCTGGGTCAGTTAGGCTGGACTATTCAGATCATTTACGACTCTACGGACGGCAAGGTCCCGCGCTTCTGGCGACCGCCGTACGGCGATATCGACACTCGCGTGAGCGCTATCGCGCGCGAGGTCTTCGGTATGACCGCCATGATGTGGAACCAGGATACGGAGGACTGGTCGATGGCGAGCACCCCGCCGGGTACGACGATGGACCAGATCCATACGTCGATGACACACTGGCTCACCGGCCCCAAGTCGCCGGGCCTCATCATCCTCGAGCACGAGTTGACGAACGACACCGTCCAGGCGTTCATGGATGCATACCCGATGATCGCCCAGAACGGGTGGAACGCCATCTCGCAGGTGCAGCTTAACTCTTCATGGACCACGTATCAGGACGGCGATGAGGACGACGAGGCGTTCAACAGCTTCATCGCGTCCTCGACTTCCTCCTCGTCAGCCTCTGAAAGCGCGTCGTCCGACTCGGGCAGCTCAGCCGCCTCAGCATCCGCATCGAACAACGGCTTGACAGCCGAGTCCAACTCGAGCGGTAGTACACCTTCCTTCGTCTATCCTTCGCTCGTCAGCTTTGGCGTACTCATCGGCGGTATCCTTGCGCTCATGTGAGGATGTTAAGGATAGCACTTCCGTCGTATCTCCTGCCCTATCCTTCCATTCCTCGATTCGATCCCTTCGCCCTTTCTCTCTCCACTTCGTCACGACCTCGGCAATTACAATAGACAATAACAGCAACAGCCACGACCAGATGAGAATGCAAGATCAGAACAAAGACAGTCCGTGCAAATTCCTTTTTTTCTTCACTTTCCCAACTTCTTTCCCCCCGTTTTCCTCTTTTGCCTCCCGCAATTGCTTTCCATTTCCAATTCGGTACTCTTTTTCCTCCCTAACTCCCTCTTCCATGCTTCCCACCAAAAGACTCTTTACTAGTTCGCTTTCTTTCTGATTTCGCCTTTCTATTCTCCCTTTGTTCTCCCGCATCCTGTTGCAATGCCCCGTGATGTATTCTCTGCACGATGCTCTCTTCTTCTCCTCTGACGCATTCGTAGTTAATAATAGCATTTCACATTTATTCGCCGCAACTCCCATCTTTGTCCCCCCCTCATCCTCCTTCCCCTCCTCACGCTTCGCCTTGCTTTGAACATTGGACTTCCTTTTCGAAATCCAGATCCGAACTCTTGCTCTTCTCTTCTTCTTTTTTCATTCGGCATTTCGGCATTTGGCATTCGCTTCTTTTCTTCATCTTCATTAGGCAATAAGAAGTCATTATTTCATGATGATGGACTGTATATGATAATTAATGCACGCTACATTTCTTGGATTTCTTGGATTTTATTGTTTGTATCGATGCATTCTTTTTCTCCCATTCATTTTCCCCCTCCCCTTTCTGTTTGCACCCAGACGCTCGTTTTGCTTTCTTTCACCTTCCCGTTGTTTTCCAAACCAAACCAAACCATACCATACCATCCAGGTACCATAGCATAGCAACTAACGGCTCCCCCCTCGCTCCCTTCGCTCTTCTAAGTCCCTCCAGCCAGTTCGGTCAGCTAGCTCGTCTAGCTGTGATCTAGCTGGGAAGGGCGTCCGCTCCTTAACTTTACTTTCTTTCGGAAGAGGATCAGGCAGCCCTGTTACTTATAATACTCTAGCAATTTCAAATTCGACTTGTTCGGTCCCTGACATTTAGATTCACCGTCGCCGCCTTGTGGCCGCGCCGCCGACACACCTTCCATACATTGCGGCGCCTCCTCGGCAAACCCAATCGGAAGATGTATCATAACCATAACATAACATAACAGGATGATACCCCCTCGTGAATTACGATTTCGATTGGATCTTTTTGGAAAGGTTTATGACCTTGCCTCCTGTGTGGTGTGATGACGCATTAAGTACTTACTAGGTAGGCGAAGCTATTTTTACTGATGTTTTCTGTCTTGCGGGCGGCGGCACGTACGCAGTATAAATGTTGTCGGTGGATCGGGAGCTATGATACCTACATCTTAACATCTCAGTTATCTCCGCCTTTGCTACGCTAGTAAGTACGTATTGTCGTCTGGAGCTTCGAGTATGTTTGGGATCTCTCCCCGCGCGTGCGACTTCCTCCTTCAACGACTTTGGGTTTTTCCTTTCTATTTGGGAGTCTTGGAATGATCGAAACAGTATACATGAAATGGATCTTTTATGGACCTCTTGACTTGCCCCTAACTTGCTTACTCGCAAGCCTCGGCCGATGCACGGAGGGGTCAAAGGATGGAAAGCTGAAGCGAGAAACGAAAACGGACAAAAACACACCAGTACTGTACTAGCGCAGCGGCGCGCACAGCACTGGGTTTTGATGGCGGACTTTCCCCCCCCTTCTTCTGTAAATGCAGTAAATGCAGATCAGTAAGTAAGATGATGCGTTTTCAACCACATCTGGAAAGTATGTGTGTCGAATATTGGGTATTCGCAATACTATACTTTGGAAATAGGTATGTATACTTAGATATGTTGAAATATGAAAAAGCTCGGTGCCGATACTATATTTGCCATTGAATTCTAAGTAACTTGTTCCTACTACTACTACTATTCCTATATTCACCCGATTATTTGCCCACCAGTTGTTGACCTTTCTCCGACCGCCTGTTTTACTGCCCGTGCAGTAGTACACATACTTCCCTAAGACTCCGAATTCATGAGCATCTCGAGGTTGATGGTTTCCGCGAGAAAGAGAAATCTTTGTCAGTATGTCTGGAACCCCGGAATTACTACCCACCCAGACATACCTTAAATCCTCTCAATCTCCTGCGTGTGCGTTAGTCTCCATTTACCATTTAATTTAATTTACATTTCTCACGGCTTGTGTCTTTCGTTTTTGTCCTTGTGTTTCTTCTTCCAGTGTGCTGCGCCGCAGCACCATCATCATCATCAATCCTCCGCAACTGAATACTCTCGATTTTATCAGCCTGCACAGGTCATGTAATTATTTTTTCAGTTGGGAAACGTCATTCCTTCTTGTCTTGCGGTGCTCGCTTGAAGTGCATTCCTATCACGAACTGTACCCAAATCAGCAATAAGTCCATCATCACCAAGACTCGGAGAAAAAGATCACTGAACCTGTGTGTTTTGCAAGCAAATAATTTACTCGGCATACTTACTTTGTTGTGTGAAATCCTTCTCTGGGGCCTCATGATCTTGTTTGTGGCTGCAACATATCTGTACGACCCATACCTCCTACCCCACGAGAATGCATATTTGAGCTGGGTCTGGATAGTAGTAATACATACTTGGCTTGGATGACTCGAGGATTCAAGGATGGGCGCCTATCAGACTATACAGGCATCAAAACACGCTTTCAAGTGCGGGCGGCAGCGTAAAACTGGAATCCCAACAGCGTGCCACTAGCGGTCCAACCTTTTCTCTTCCAATGCCGTGCATTGATATTATTTGAAGAAAAAAAAAAGGAAACAATCTCAACTTAACAACAATGACGTACGTGCACGATTGGTATAAGTATACTTACATAACTATCCCTGCTGGATCCCCCCGGTCTATGGAGACTCATATAGCGGACCAAACACATACTCTTGCTTGCAATCTGCTCTGGTTTGATTCACAGCACAGTAGTCGAAGAACGAGAAACGTGATTTGATCAAAAAAAGTAAAACAGCGGCACGTGATCGAAACGCGTCAATTTTAGTACATAATCTCTCATAACTAACAAACATAACATAAAAGAAGCTCTCAAAATAATCAAACCTTAACTGCCTCAAGTGAGATCTAGGATATCATAAATATGTGTGATAGGTACTGGTACTGCACCAGCCCACGCAGAATCCACGGAGGCAGATAGGATTTTCGAGTCTGCTACTTCTGTGTGTACTACATAGAATTCTACCCTGGATACTGGTCCACATAACACATAGACACGTGCATGCATTCTTCTCTTCCCCCCCCCCCCCTCCCCCCCTTTCTTTTCCATCCATGATATTGGTGGACGGATGGACAGGACACATCCCCAGTCCAGGACAACAGACAAACCAGATATTAATATTTACACGCAACTCGATTGTTTTTCATATCATATCATCAAAGAAAACGAATGAAACGAGATGAAACAACAAAAACAAAAACAAATGACACAAGGAACCCCCCAAAACAGCCAAGTAAGTACAGAAAAAAAAAAAAAAAGGAACGGAACAGAAAATACAGAAGTGACAGAATACGACAAACAGGCTGAAGAGGCATTTTGACTGTGGTGACCAAGAAAGAAAAAGAGTTATATGAGCTATTCGTAGGTAGGAAGAGTGTATGAGCGGCGTGGCGGGTGATCGGAGAAGTGAGAAATAATGAGAGGGGAGAGGGGAGAGGGGAGAGGGAAGGGATGTGAGTCCCCTCAGTCCCCTCTTTGTCTTTGTATATCATGATCAGAAAGAGCGCATATATGAGCAAGATTATTAGGAGGGAGAGTCAGTCCCGAGTGAAAGTCCCCCAGGTGGAGTATGCATACGAGAGAAATGAAGTGAAACGGAAACAGAACTGAGGAGTTAGTTGGCGGAGAATCATATAAACAAAACAATTAAAACGATCAAGCGAAGGGGACAAAGACAGTTGTTGATGGAACAACGAAGAATCGTGATGATAAGATGTTAGTAACGACGAGGCGCTGGTAGTAGGTGTACAGCAGGGGCGGCAAAGGACACGGACGGGATGTATGTGGTACTACTACAAAGAAGGAAAAGCTCGGACGTTCCACTCAAAATCGCCCCCCCCCATCCCCCTCCAACAACCCCCCCACCTAGGAAAGGCGAGAAGCAGCGAACAGGGCACAGAAAACACTTGGAAAAGTCATTTCAATATCGTCCAGGCGAGAGATCGGGTGTATATTTGCGTGCGTAGTCAGTGGTAATGAGGAATGTTCTGTGGGTGGCAATGAGGAATGAGCTCTGTGGGTTTGGTATACAACGTGCGGGTGGGTGAAAAAAGTTTGTGTGGGTCGTCATCATCATCTCGTTCTCGTTCCGTTCCGTTTTTCTCGTTAGTTTTTCGTGCGGGGATCGTGTTGCGCTGTCTGCAGTACGGTCGGTGAGGTCGGTAAAGTCAGAGGGAGAAAGAAAAAAGCGCCTTCCAAGTTCCAAGTCCAAGGGCTCCCCATAATCGCTGCTGACCGGCTGGAAGTAAAGTCTGAGTCCCCCGAGAACGCAAGCAAGTACACGGGAGGGAAAGCCCTTTCTCTTCAAAGTATACTCGGCCACTTCAGCTTGAGGCCCTCCAACCAGCGGACATACAGCAACTCCGCAATCGGCGATCTTTTCGCCTGTTCGTCCGAGTTTCCGCTTCCTCCACTCTTCGTCGACGACGCAACGGTGGGGGTTGATATCACGCCTGGCCCCTTCCCATTCACGCCGTTCACCCCTACTCCATTCACACCGGTGGGTCCGTTCGCATTACCACCGGCAGTAGCAGCAGCGGCAGATTCATCGTCCACCTCCTGCTCAATAACGACCAACCCCCTCGCCGTCATCTCCCCCCTCCGCACCACGCGCCGCGACGGCATCAGCCCCCCGCGCACCGTCGCGACGTGCTGCCTCACAGCGCCGTTCTCGTTTATCCCCGCGAGGATGTCGAGCATGAGCGTGTATGCCAGCTCGGGGTTCGACTCGCGCAGGTCGACGAACCCCCGCGCGAGCATGCTGAGCGCTTCGATCTCGTGTGCTTCCATCCCGTCTTGGATTGCCTGATAATTGTTTTCGATTAGAAAAGAAAAGAAAAAGAAGAGGAAGCCAACGTACGTTCTGCACGACGGGAACGACCACCTCATCCATCATCGTCCGCCCCGCTCTCGCATTCTCACTCGCCCGTCTCCTCCGCTCCTTGCTGTCCTTATCCCTCTCCGCAGCAGCACCACCGCTGCTCGCGCTCCCTCGCGTATTGTACCCCGCCTCGAGACCCTCGCGCACAGCACCGACGTACTCCGCGCTCAGCTTCAGACTCCCAGCAGTATCGACGCGCTTCACGGGCCGGATCGTGTCCACTCCGTTCCCGATGTCTCCGGGCCGCAAAGGCGTACCCCGCCCGGAAGTGCGCTCCGCGTGTGTCGAGCGTCTTCGTGCGGAATTCGGGCTTGGGGGTGGGGAATTCGAGCTCCCCGTCGCAGTCCCAGTTCCGTTCCCAGTCCCGGTATTGGAGCTGCTCAACGGCGATTGTTGCTGAGGAGACGGACTCGCACCGGGCGTATCGTACGCCGGCGGTGCACCCAGCCCAGCCGCCTCCGCGTCCGCATCCGCACCAGCATTCGCAAGCGCCTCGTCCGCAGACTCCCTAGCACCATATACGGATGATCTTCCATTCGACGCGGGCGGCAACGGCGGTCGGATGACAACCGTCGAATGCAACGCGGCGTCGTTCATACCCAGCCGGCCGCCCGAGCCCGAGAACGGCTCGTCGCTCCCCTTCGTCGCTGCACCCGAGTCATACGAGTCCTCGCTCTCCTCAATCGGCGCGAGGCCCTCCAGCTCGTCTTCGTAATACGACGCATCGTCATCCGGGATCATCCCCGGCGGCATCGCGCCGCCGCCATTCACACCCGCCGCTGCTCCGAAATGCACCTGCGCGAGCGAGCGGTACGAATTGTTGTTATTGATGCTCCCTCCGGATTTCGAACGCACGGTTTCAAAGATCCATTCGCTCCGGACAGTGTCGTTCCGGCCCCACGTCCCACGAATAGTCTGCTGCTGCGCTGGCGGGATCCCATTCGCGCCCTGCGCACCTTTCTTCTGCGGCGTACGCGCGGCGTAGTCCTGATATCGCTCGATGAGCTCCGTCAAACAACTCGTGCGTTTCGCATTCTTGATGAATCGATGTTGCAGCAGCTCTTTCGTCGAAGGGCGCTAATCATCACCAAAGAGCATCAGTAAACGCAATCCATCATCAGATCAATTATAGTTATAAAGAATCGAAAGAAGGACAAAGGGTCGCAAATAGAGTGGGGGTGCAATGAGGTCATACTTACATGCTTCGGATCCTTCGTAAGGCACAGGGACACGAAATCCTTGAACGCAGGGCTGAATGCACCCTCGAGCGTGGGCGGCTTCGCCTTCGGAATGAGGAACAGCACGCGCATGGGGTGGTACTCCGCAAGCGGAGGCTCGCCCTTCGCCATCTCAAGAGCCGTAATCCCAAGACTCCATAGGTCAGCCTTGTTATCGTACCCCGCCTGCCGGATCACCTCAGGCGCCATCCAGAACGGCGTGCCGACAAAGGTATGCCGGAGTGTGTTGCTGAGCTGCGCGGCGACGCCGAAATCGGCGAGCTTGACTTTACCCGAAGCGGAGAGAAGGACGTTGGCTGCTTTGATATCGCGATGGATCTTGCCTTCGCTGTGAAGGTAGTCGAGTCCGAGCAGAAGCTCCCGGCAGATGATCGCGATATGCGCCTCCGAGAACACACCCGGTTTGAGCAGGTCGAGGCAGGACCCGCCTGCGAGGTATTCCATGACGATCCAGAGCTTGTAGCCCTTGACGAACGCGCCATAGTACCGCGTCACATACTCGCTGTCGCACTGGGCAAGGTGTGCGATTTCCTGCTGTATCTCTGCGATATCGTCGTCCGTATCCTCAAGGTCTGCGAAAAGGTCAGATTCTAGGCATGGCTTTGAGACAGGAGAGTGGACACACCAATCTGCTTGATAGCAACGATCTGCTTCGTGTCGTTGTGCATCCCTTTATAGACCGTACCAAAGCTTCCGGTGCCGAGCTTCTCGAGGATGGTGTACTGGCTGGCCGGGTCGTTATTCGGAACCATGAGGGCGGCTATAGGCGCCGGCTGGGCCGCTGGAGCTTGCGCTTGCGCAACGATGCGCACGTTGGCTGCGAGCTTGCTGTCCCTGGGGAAGTTGTTTGCCGCCTGCGACGAAAGGGGTGATGCTGGTGAGGAGGGAGGAGAGCGAGTGAGCACGCGTGGCTGGTGTGAGAAGAAAGGTGTCAGTGTCAGTGACGAAGATAGTCCGAAAGTAAATCGTTCGCTCATCCATTCGAATACGAAGGAAGACAAAGGAGCTAGTAGCAAACTGTACTTACCATGGAGAATGTGAAGCTAGAGAAGAGGAGGAGGACCTGGCGGAGTCAGACGTGTCGTTGTCGTCGTGAAGGGATAAAAGGAGGAAGGGACCCGTTATGGTGAAGACAGACCACGCGACAGAAGGAAAGGCGGCTATGGCCTGAGGGAAAAGAGGGCGATGATACACGGAGAGTGTGACGATATGCGGTTGTCACTACCATCAGACAGAACACACAACAATAATCCATATATCGATGTACGCCAACGGAGACACGCCGTCTGATCACCGGGGCGATACATACGCTCGGGATCCGGCACATACAACGAGGCGGACGACACGAGGCAATCCATATTCACCCGGCTTCGACACATGCACGCTCACTCGTATCGATAATCGAATATTCTGAGCCGGATTCTCGTGACGTCGTGATTGACGTCAACGACCCCGTCAACCCCGTCGACATCAAACGTCTCCTCAGACTCAGAGCACGGCTCCCGATGACCGGTTCCTTGCAGCCGCTCGTTCTCAAGTCAAGCCCACGACTTGAGGTCATTGGCTTCTTCAAGAATGCTGCATTCCCGTACCTGGTACCTTTACCTTTGACTAACAGCGGCATCCCAGTAAGCATTACACGTACGTACACAATTTACATGTATGAGACAGGAGTTGTGAAGTCAAGTCCAAGTCCCAAGTCCCAAGCTCAAATTTAGAGACTTGGGAGAAGAGGGGCCTCGGAACGAAATGCAGAATCATTGGTTGGAATGTAATGCAATTCTTGACTTTTTCGTCCACTTGCACTTGAGTAGATCCTCTATGTACATACGATACTCAATCCCCAGCTCGGAGTGAGCAAGCAAAGAAATACTACAGCACGTGTAGTAGCCGGTCGGGTAATACGAAGCCACGTACAAAACAGCTTTGTCCAGTAGGAGTCGGAATCGGAGGTGTAGGTGCCATGTCTGTCGATCGAGGCTCCTCCCGCGCGCAGAATCGCCCGGTCGGAAGGGAAATTCTATTCTAATTGTTGCGAAACCTTCTGCCAGTGCATAAACATATTGTGAAGCACAAATCGAGAGAGGATTAGTGAATACACCTTCAAGTTTGCAGATATAAAATCAAATCAAGATTCAACTCATGCCGTGCGTATACATAGCACTTATAACTTTATATTTCTTTGAATAGAATAGGTAGTTACTCTTGAAATTTCAAAGAATCCTCATGTCGAATTTTAAACGATCCAAGCTCGGGATCCACCCCTGTGAGCAAAGGAAAGGGCAGTTCTACCTCTCACACATTCTACAATCACGGCTACGCCTTCCCCTCTTCCACCGCCCCGTTCCCATTCCCATTTCCATCCCGATAATGCGCCTTCAGCGCCAGCACCCCGCCCTTCAAACTCGCCACCTCCTTCACCAGCGCCGTGAACCGCGCCTTCTTCGTGTCGTCCGTCAGCGCAGGCTGGAAATAGTGTATGCACTCCCGCGTCGTTGCACCCGGGCTCGTGCGCAGCCATGCCACCAGCAGGGACGCTGTGAGTTCGGTCCCGGGCGAGATTTGTGGGCGGGCAGCGGACTCGGCGCTGGTGGCTTCGGTTTTGATGGGTGGACCCGCACTCGGACCCGCACTCGGAACGGGCTTGCGTTTCTTGAATTTTGGTTGGGAAGATCCTCCTCCTCCTCCGGAGGAGGGACCTGGAGTGCCGGGGACACTCCCCGTCCCACCGGCGTCCCCATCCGCCTTGCGTTTCTTCGACGGACTCGCCGTGGCCATGGGCGCAGGGCTCGTCGCGCGACTCGCACCAGGGTTCGGACTGCCCGCCCGACTCCCTCTCCCCGCAAGTGGGCTCGTCGCTCTACTCCCAACTCCGGCGGCACCACCAGCCGAAGCACCCCCACCCTGGCCTTTCAGCATCTTCGCAACAGGAGGCTTCGGCGACGTCGCGCGTTTCGCTAGCACCGAGTGCCCGCCCATGCCCATAATTGGTGAAGTCGGTGGAGGCGGGACCAATGGCGAGCCCGGGGCCTCGACTTTTATTTTCACACTGCCACCTGAACCTGGAGGTGCGGGCGAACCGGAGCGAGAACCCGGCCGCGAAGGTGGTCTTGAGCCCGGACGACTGCCCGGTTTACTCTGCGATGCTGAAGCTGGTCGCGAGTTGGATTGGTCTTGTACTGCTGGACCAGAAGGTGTGGGTATTGGTGTCTCCTCTTCCTCTTCTTCCTCCTACGATAGTTGTATATCCTTTAGGATTGCATAACAAAATTATGTAAATACTTACCGAACTCGCATATGGATTCTTATCCTCGTCACTCTCGTATGCTGCGTTCTTCTCGATTTTACGAACGAGTTTCTTGATATCTTTCCCTGTGCCAGTGAGGTTGTCTGCGTCCTCTTCCTCTTCATCCTCGTCAATATAGCCTTCGCGAGTCTTGTTCGCTTGACGATACTCGCGTTTGAGGCGCTCCTGTAAATAATATTCAGAAAGAAGGAAGAAAGAACATGATGCTAGACGTACCTCCAACTCCTTAGCTTCCTCGTCGGCAGCAACGTCGTCCGGCTCCACCTTTTCTTCATCGTCCGCAAAGTCTTCCTCGTATTCCATCTCATCCATATCACCTTCAAAGTCTCGCTCTCTTTCCCGACGCCTCCTGTCTTGTACACCCTCATCATCATCCTCTTCGAACAAGCCACGCATTCCAGCATCAACAGTCCTCAATCTGCGTCCTCCGGGTGCCAGCGACATCCCTCCCAAATTATACACAAGTGATGGTCCGCCTAAACCACCGGGCGTTGGAGCAGGGCTGGCATTATTGTTCCTCCTACGAAGGAGCCACCGCTCTCCATCCTTATTCTTCTGCATCTTCGCCATCATCTTCTCCGCCTCCTCCAGCGACCATGTATGTTGCTGCGTTCTTCGTTTTTGGAACTTGTACCACCGATGAGCGGGTACGAAGCGGAATACACTATCTGGTGCTGGCATGAACAATGCAAACAGCTCGGCTTTGGAGGCTTCCTCCATCCGCCCTTCCCAGATTTCCTTCCCCGCTGCATCTTCCATCACCCACGGATACCGTTCCTCCTTGCGCAGCTGCCGTATATGCTCAGGTACAAGGAAGACCTGCCGTGTCTTCTTTTGGAATTTCTTCTTTTTGTTCTTATCGTCTTTCCCGTTCTTTGCAGTAGGCGTAGAAGTCCCAGTTGACGCTGAGCCGTTTCCGGATTTTGAATCATGGATTGGACGACCCTGCACATCGACCATGACGACGCGTCCGTCTGCGCCAATGACTGGTTTACCATCTGGTCCTAACATCGGACCTACAGGCACCTGTGCCGCTTCATTCCCATTCGTCTCTACCCTCCGGACCTCCTTGCGATTGAGCTTCACAGGTCGCGCCCATACGTTAATATCAACAGGATTACGCGATTCGAACTTCATCACGTCATATTTCCAGCCATGTCGGTCTGTGGATACGACGCGGAAGTCCTGGTAGCCGATCGCTGGAGCAGATTCGCTGCTCGTCGTATTCGACGATGTTTGTGTAGCTGTGGGCGTAACAGCAGACGTAGATATAGATCCTTGCGAGTTCGATGGTGTGGATGCTCCAGAAGGCGAAGGCTTTCGTTCGGGTGTAGATTGCGGCGTAGATGGTGAGCCCGCCGCTACTGGTGGCTTTGGTATCGGTGAAGCGCGAGATGCAGTGCTACTGTTCTGGTTCGCTCGAGCCGTCGACGAGCCCGCCCCAGTAGTAGTAGCATTAGAATTTGAATTGGCGTTTGCATTTCCATTAGCAGCTTGCATCGCAGCAAGTGCAAAAGGTCGGCTGGGCTTCTTATGGAAGAGCGACACCTCTTTCTTCGGTCGTCTCAACCCTGGCGGAGCAGCAACTCCATTCGGAACTCCATTAGGCTGTTGAGCCTGCGTTGCTATTGTTACTTGTGAAGCGGAAGGTGCAGGAGAGGGAGAAGGCGCCATCGCAGATGACGGTAGGAAGGTAAACGCTCGTGGGCTCGAAGCAAGGGCGGGCCGACGAGAACAAGGTCGCCTTGAGTCACACGTGTAGTGTGGTTGTGACAAATGTGGTCGCTTAATCACACATCTGGTTTTATGATCGACAGATCGACGCGCCTTCTGGAACCAAACAGATTTTATTTGTATTCATGAAGCAAAGCAGACCCATATATAAGGAAACTTGCGAAAAGTCCTATTGATATTTAACACTCGATGATCTATGGTCTCCGTTAATTACTTCCGAGGTGACATTGCAACCAGACTTGAAAACAACCAAGTTCACCATCATCCTTCCAATCCAAACAGGTATACAACTGATAAATTACAATAACATAAGCTATGCATTTTCATTTCAATCCTCTCCAGCAGTCTCCGCCCACTCCTTACTCCCCATCTGGACAAGTCGAGAACAACAGCGCGCAAAAGCAAAGATCTCTTCTTCACCCGTGAACATCGAACTCGTTCCAATCGTTGATTCCGAAAGTCCCTTCGAGGTGAAAAGATATATGTCAGATAAAGAGTACGGCAGTCATGAATTAAGGACTGACGAGGTCGTCCATGACACTACGCTGGTGGTCTGAGAACGACTTGTTATCAACCTCGTCCGAAAAGATTTGGAATATCGGTGCTTCTGAAGTTATGAACAATTTCGTCTGGAGCGGAATGAAAGTTAGTCTGCTGTAGAAAAGATGCAGATGCATCAAATAACTCACCTTGCTTTCGTAACAAGCTAGGTGATGGAAGACGTTGGTAAATAAAGAAGGGGAAGACTCGTATTAGAAACACACCATCAATGAACGTAATGAATCGTCGGGCCTGTTCGTCCCAGATCAAATCCTCCAAGCTTCCAACTTAGCCTCAAACGACGCACGCACCTTATCTTTCTGGTTCAAATTCATCTTCGGCACATCCGTCAAGAAAACCGTATGAAACGTCTTCGTCACCTCCAAATAATCCGCCGCGCTCAAGGGATGTCCACACAGTTCGTCAAAAGTGAACTTTGCGACGTGACTCGTACTTTCTGGTACGTGGAGTGTGCGGCCCCAGATCTTTAGGTGTCGGTTGTGTGAGATTGGTTCGCCGTCCCGCGTGGCGATCGCGACGAAGGTTTTGTTGATCTCTTCTTTGTTTTCTGGAGAGAGTGGATGAAGGTAGACGTTTGAGAGCGCGCGAGGGATGCGGCGATAGTCTACAAGAGTATCATCAGTGACAAAATTCGATAAAAGGAGAAATTTGATAAATCCTTACCGGTTCCTGAGTCTAGGTTGATCACATCATACTTGGTCTTCAGAAGTTCAATGCAAGGCATGAAGCTAGAGCGTTGGATCCCATTCTTGTATAGTTCGTCAGGATGTCGACTGCCTTCATAATGAGATGACGGCGATATAGAAGTATACTTTACGTGGACGTACTTTGAAGTCATTACGGTGACCACGCCCTGATTCCGTAGCGTCTCTAATAATCGACGGAGAATCATAGCATCGACAATATCCGTCACCTATCATTTCAATCATGAATCTCATTCCCATCTTATTAACCAAATGTAAATCATACCTGAAACTCGTCAAAACACAATACGACCGCCTCACTCGCCAAATCTCTGGCAACAGGTCCAATCGGATCTCCACCAGACATACCCCATGATGCTTTAAGCGCATGAACGCGTTTATGCACGTCCACCATAAATGCGTGAAAATGCACTCTTCGTTTCTTTTTTATTCGCGGCGGAAGCGTCTCATAGAACAAATCCATGAGCATGGACTTTCCGGTTCCTACGTCTCCGTAGAGGTAAAGACCCTGCGGGACGTGGTCGTCTGCTTCGGCTTGGGTATCGGATTTTGTAAATAGCCGTGATAGCTACGCAGCGGCACTGATTATGAGTTTATGGATATTATGAGGTAGGTAGAGAACGGACTAGTGAACCGGATGACTTTGTTTCCTGGACAGGAGTTTGCTCGTAATTCTCTAGTTGTTTATGTAACGCCTGCAACTTGTCTATGACCTTGTCTTGGTGATCGTCTCTTCTAAGTATGCCTTGCTGAACGAGTTCTTGATATCGCGTTCGAGGAGTAGGGTATGCTATACATAATACTCCACGTCAATGTACTCTTTGGACGATGGTTGAGTTGCTCACGTACGTCCGGCGCCACTATTCACCGCTCCTTCGCTCCGGGATTTAATATACGATTGTGACCCAGATCCATAGCTTGTATTCTGAGATGAACTCGCAGAAGCAGAATCGCTGGAGTATTCTCGGCGAACTTGTGCGTGTGCTAGACTTGCTCGATGTATTCGTAACCTTGACGGAGAATGTGAATGACCGGACCTGAGAGAACGATTTACACGGTGAAACTGGGCTAGACGGGAATAGGCTCGCAAGGACATCGAAATTTCCTCTATACAAAAAAGCAAAAAAAAAGGAGGAAAAGTCAAGGAAAGAAAGCGGAAGCAGTCGGGATATGATTGGAGGTTGCCAGTGAAGTGGTTCTTCGAAATCAAACGCTTGTGCCGCGTCGGACCGCGGTGCTGACAGAGCCGGTAGGTCCTTTCTCGTCTCTTCCCCTCATCTCTTACTATCCTGCACTTTCGGCAAAGCGTACAAAAGGAACAGATTATGCATTCATATTGCATCAGGTCTCAAACATCAAACATATTACAACCCAGAAAATGCTGTTGCTGTTATTATTAATCCATGACCGACTTGGATGAATTTTGAATTCGATCGGAGGACGCGGCTTTGCCAGTCCATCCTCCTCTTGATCCAACCATCCATCTACCCATTCAGCTCTTTTCCTCAGCCAGCTGTGCCAAATAAATACCGGCATTATATGGAAAGCATTTGCATTTATTTTACGACGAGATAATCATGCCTCGCGATATAAAGTGAGTAATTTGCTGGTTAATTTCCAAATAGTGCTTATTCTAACTTCGACTATTCCAGAGGCAAGAAACGTGCGGTTATTGCACCAGAACCTCCTCCAAGTACAGCTTCTACCTCGTCCTTGTCCCCTCCGCCAGAGGATCAGCCAAGACCAAAGAGGTGTATGTAGCTACAATTTTGGTATTTGAGCGGTGTCTGACAACAGCGAATTATAGCGAAGCGCGCAGAAACTAGAACTTGTCCAGTATGCGAAGAGATGATACCAATTCGACTACTTGGGATGCACGCAGATTGGGAGCTGAAACGCGTCGAGGAGATATTGATGAATGTGGAACCTTCTGCACAATCATCGGTGATGCCGGAATCCGGGTGAGTCTGCATAAACATCTTTTTGCACGATGTCTCTCTAACTAATGCGGCCGACTATAAGTCTAACTACGGGTCGGCGCGGAGCAGCTCTGAGAGCTCGACGGTCTATCAACCCACACGGAGATCCAGACATGAGCACCGTCGAGCAGATAGAGAAGACTCTGAAGCTTCTCAGCCGGAATCGCAAGCACCGAAACGCGCGGCTGAAAGAAATCATCGCGCAAGATGAGGACGAGCGACCGCATGCTAAGAATGCTAATAGAGGCAATGAGCTGACGTGCCCTGTATGCCTTACTGTCGTGCGAGGCGATCCGGATGTGATTGACGCGCACGTGGATGCGTGCGTTGCTAATGCGAGCCGGTTACAAGCGGAGGTGGAGGAACGAGAGAGGAGAGAAAGAAGTGGAGCTGAACATGACACTTGGACAGATATTGAGGTAGATGGTGAGACGAGGATACATCTGAACGATGTGAATGGGTTGCGGAGGATAGGTGTACATGTCAGAGACCAGACACAGGTTGACGTTGAGGAAGAGGTGGATGTGGATGGAGAGGATGAGTTTGGTGTTGCTCAGTTCACAGAACAGGACGTCGTGAATCCCATTTCGGATAGACATGTTGAGGTGTTGGACGAAGACGAAAACGAAGATGACGAGAAAAGTTTACGAAGCTTGGTCGCGCAAGGAAAGGTCATTACTCGCAAGGCAGTCACACCAGACCTGGATGGCGTACGCGCAGAAGTCGAGCAGGTCATAGGCGTAGGTGACACAGACAGAATAAACCACGCCATTACTACAGCACGAAAAAGTCGGGACACAGCAAAGCTTCTCGTCGCCCTGGAAGACAAAATCAAGCATCTTGTGCGTAACTTACTTACATCCTTTCCATCCTCATGGCGGTTCTTTAACATTCAATCTCGCAGGAATCAATGCGCGTCTCCTCGTCAACTTCCTTACTTTGTCGAATCTGCCTCGATCCATACAACGAGCCTACCGTGTCAACTGGTTGTTGGCATACGTGTTGTCGAGAATGCTGGCTTGGCTGTCTTGGCTCTACAAGACTCTGTCCAATATGCAAACGCATCACGGCTGCGACTGAGCTACGACGAGTCTATCTGTGAACTGAATCTTACTTTTGAAACATTGTCGTTGACGCTTTGCTCATTGCTTTCACTTATTTGTGTATGTTTATCATATATGACACTATAATGTAAAGATTGTTAGTTATCATTCCTTTATACGTTAGGAGAAACCACGAGTGGAGTGTTAAAAGATCATATCTGGCCTCGTTCGTCGTCACATCAAACAAGCCAGCGAAACCAGAACCAATATAAGTATACAGGACGGCTAAGTCAAGCTCGCACGCAAGCAAGGGAGGTTCCTCGTCGCGCGGATCGGGTACGCGAGGTACAACCACGGAAATTTGAATCATCTAATGTAGATAAAGAATTGCACTCACTTTCAACGCTTTTCGCTTACTATTGCGCTCCCCAGAGATGTAGAAGACCATCAGACATGCATGAGAAATCGAATGAATAAGGGTTGAGGTAGACATGGCGTCGATTAAGCAAAGCATTTGCAAGTGGAGCATACGTTACATGCGGGTGAAGCAGGAAGGGAGTGCAAGCAAGTCTATAGTATAGGCTCTCGTTCGGTAAAAAAAAAATTGCGATTTTCAAGCTAATGGACTAAGGAGCCTGAGTTTGAAGTTCCACGTCAGTTTTCGAATCGCTTCGCTCTAAAGACACCTTCGAAGAACGCACTTTATGAGAGATGGCTGCGGGTTACTCCTTGTGTACCCGACGTATATGATAAACGGTATCCATCCGTATTGCATTGCAGTCTGTAGAAGTGGAACAAAAGCAGATATAGGTTTCGAAAGTCTCTCAAAGGCGAAGAAAAAACAAAAACGTGCGTACGTGACCGACGTCGATGACTTTTGCGATGCGTTCCTAAGGTGTCGCTGAGTTAGTGGATGTTTATTAGGAGCTTGAGATGATAGAGAAGTCACTTTTGCCTCTTCAGAGGGAGTAAGATAGGACGTTAAGCTCGGCATCATGGTGGTCTTTGAGCAACTTGAAGCAAAGGACTGACGTGACTTTGCAGATCGACTTTCCATATTTGGAAACAGAAAGATTTTTCGTTTTCGAAGCGAACTTCTTGTCTTGAAACGGCGCGCCGCGTCTTCATATCACAACGCTCACAAAAGATGCCAATCGGGCAACCCTCGTCTGCACTGAACTTGCAAAACTTGAACTCAGGGACTGTTTCCAACCCAACGTATGTATTTCGTTAAGTATGAAGTATGAACAAGATTAAGAATAAAAACCTAATCACGACTTTGTTACAACAGGCGGTCTATCCAAAATGTTATAGTCCACCCCGTCGTACTATTCAACATACTCGACCACTACCTCCGGCGAAAAGATTCTCAAGAGCGCGTGATAGGCACGCTCCTTGGTATACGCACGGAGACAGAGATCGAGGTGCACAACTGCTTTGCCGTCTTGCATAGCGAGACGACCGAGCAGGTGGCGGTGGACCAGGATTACCATCGTACGGTATATGACTTGCACCATAAAGTGCATCCGAAGGAGGTTATCGTTGGCTGGTGAGTGTTGGCTTGATTACAGACGAGAGCAAGTTGCGACGTTCGTTTGTTACTTGTATGCAGGTACTCGACTGGTTCGAACTTGAATACATACTCTGCCCTCATTCAGTACTTCTACTCACAAGAGACTGCTCCACATCCTGCTGTGCATATCACGCTGAACACTGGGACGGAGGAGGGGAGCGAACCGGGTGTAAAGGCCTTCCTCAGGTACGTCTGTCTGCGAGTTCGATTTGATGGAAGGGTTGTTCACGATTTGATTTTGTAAAGTTCACCTGTGGGCGTCTACCCTAAACCCGAAAACTGCGTCTTCATCCCCATTCCTTGCGAACTCCGCTTCAATAACTCAGAACGAGGAGGGCGTACGTCCCCCATATCAAGCTTGCTTGATCAATCTGCTGATATAGTAGTTTTCAGTCGACATCCTCACAAAATCTCTCTCATCAACTTCTCCATCGGTAACAAACGCCTTGAGCGACATTGAGGTACTCGAACGCTCGGTACAGATGGTATCAGAAATGTTAGACCGAGTCCTCTCATATGTGCGATCTGTCATTGCTGGTGAGATAAAAGGCGACCCAGCAATTGGACGATACTTGTTAGAAACTTTCGCTACGAGTACAGAAGGGTTGGATCAAGGTAGTTTCGCCGGGAGCTTGCAGGTAAGTCTTTCGCGAATCTTTGCATGAAGAACATCACAAATTACAGTACAGGATACACTTATGATCTCTTACCTCGCGAGCCTCATCAGGTCGCAAGCCGAAGTATCTACACGTTTACAGCTCGTCACTTCGTAGGTCTCGGGTGTATGATAGAAAAGTCACGCTGCATTTGTTGTATTCCCGCTTTGTTGTTGAACCGTCAAAAAAAAGTTGACTCGGCGAAACGCCGGCGGTGCCGGCGATGGACTTGTTCTCCCCGAACCTCATAGCCTACACGCCAATTTTGTAGGGATGACAAATGCGGAGCAAGTGCGAATTTCAGGCGAATGCCTTTTTCAGTAGCATGCTGGCCTTGGTCGATTTCTGTCTATTGCTCTATGACCAAACTGGCTCTTCACATCATATGAATCTTTGGCTTTGACGAAGCTTTTCTTTTTGACAGAGCTGGACGCCTGCCGGACGAGTATAAATGGACGCAATCCTGTCAATGGCTCTTCATTGATGAATTTCTGAACCGATTATCTGGTATGATCGCCGTTCATTCGCTACAGGATCTCGTGCCCGACTCTGCGTCTGTAACAAATGGTTGAGGCTGACTGATCTTGTGCCTCTTTACGCAACAGCGTTGCGCAAGTTCCGGGAGTGACAAGCGAAAGGCGAAAAGGAAATCAACTTTTCAGTCCTGCACTTCCACGTTGCGTGGGTTGCTCCGACATGCCCAGATTGCTTGACAATCTGTTGTGTCTCTATCCTGACCAAGCATCGATACCATATTTAAAGAATTCACGCGCCTTTCTGACCTTCTCTATAGATATGCTCTCGCCGAACCTATCCTATTTTGTGGTCATGTCAATTCGGCTCGCAGACTTTTAGAGCTTCATGCCACGAGGCGCTGGTCTCATAATCCATTTTCGCCTGCCCAGGCGCGCGAGGAAGCACAAGGCCAGCCTCCGTCTGCTCTCGCTGAGGCATATAAACGAATGAACTCATGTACTGACGCCGTCGATACATGGATGTTCCTATTTTTGGCAATCGCCTCTCTTTGGAGGTGCGCTTGTGCGTCTCTATAAAGCAAGAGTCTGATATTGGCCTGCCTCATGGAGTCACTACGAGTCGAACTTCGTAATTGTGTTGTGACCGCTACCGAACGAGCCTGGATCGCAGAACGCGCAGGTGGTACAATCTGAAAGCAGGCGAAGTCCTTTAGAAGCCATCCACTCTTCTGTCTCCGTCAGCCCTTCGCGCGAAGAGTCCGCGACTTATTAGCATGTTCTGATTGTACAGCGTCAAATGCCGTGCTACTCCAAAACCTCCGTTGGGAAGGGCAAAAGGAATCTTCTCGGACCCGCTTCAATGTATCGGTTTGATTTGTTCATTTGAAGTTCGTCGTCTAAAGCTCACCTTTTGAGGGCATGCTGGTCGGCTTACTTCTCCTAATTTGGCAAGCGCCTGACGAACTCGAACTATAAAGGCTGCATAATTTCTCTTTACTCTTTGAGATCGCTTGCCTCGGCTCTGTCAGAAACTTTCTTCCGCAATTCTGTGCTCATACCTGATAACCGTCGAGTTATGAGAATCATGCGTGGTAGCGCCGCACTTACAGTCGTTTCCCTGAAGGTGGTCATGTTTGTCGGTGCCCAACCGATTAGGTCTCCTGTCAGTGGGTACATTGTTCGCGAAGAATTGTCAGCTAACAGCCACAAGGCCAGGTAGCTGAAAGTGCGATATTGGAGTGTCCTGTGAGTACGAGACCTTTATTACGATGCGCCACAGCTAATCCAAGTCGTTGAGTTTCATGAAGACATTTTAAGCCTAAGAGGGTTATCAGCTCAGACTTTCAACGTCAACGTTCATGGTAATGTGAACGTGGTACGCTACTTTGTTCACCTCGCATATTCTCTACAAGTACGCTGACATATCTATTGATAGAATTTCTACGAGTCCGAAGATGAAATCAACTCAAACCAGAACTCCTCTGCTCGTGAAGTGCAAAACCTTGCAGACGTCAGTCTTCCGATTGTTCCATCTCTAGTTTTATCCAGCACCTAAAAGCAAGGCAGACGAACACCCAGCTTTCGGAGGACTGTCCATCTGACGCTTCATGTATCGAGCCGAACACGATTATCGCAACGGAAAGTGATGGTCTCTCATTTACTTCTGGAGGTTCTTCTGTAAGCATTTTCTATTGTATCCCAGCAGTTCAGGTGGTTCATCGGAGATATCTTCGCAGACTTTGGTATCGACTTTGAACCGGATCCCCTCGAAAATGACTACAGCAAATGTCCCGAAGACCACTATGATGGTGCGAGCAACTTTCTTGCACGTATAATTTATGATTCTCACATATGTATCCTGTCTAGGCGCCGTGTGCAGATTGTCCAGGAGCAGCCGCTGCAACGGGATCAGACAGTGCTGCTGTGGTCCAATAACGTAGGCCCTCAACCTGTCAGTTTATATGCAGATGTCATCTTCTGAGCCTAGATGCTTCAGGAGGTTTTGACAAATACAATTGTGTGAGAAAGTCCAGAGCCTTACCGTCTCATAGTGCGCTTTCTCTTTCGATGTTTGAACCGCTCAACAACTAGAAGCCGAAGTGTGTCTTGAGGATGCCCCTCAAGCGATTTTTTTATTTGTTCTAGTCTCTTATTTAATTTGTGTAGCACGAATCCCTTCACAGATTATCTATTCTCCGCTCGTTTGCGCTCCAGCAGAATTTTCTCTTTTGCTTTGTTTGTTTCTTACAGTGGTATAATCAGTGCGCCTGCACCAATATTAATGAATATTCCGACTCCAAATTTATGCGAATTACTTCCGTTTCTTTTTTCCCCCTCCATGACGATATCGTTCCTCGTTACTTACAAAAAGCTACGCTCCCGTATTACAAACTTTGAACTAAGAGTTATTTTATCCCGAGCTTAGCGCCTTGGCTGGATTATTCGCATGGTGGCCTCGCGTTGTTTTATGGGGTCAAAGCTGAATTCTAATTTTCGGTTCCCAATCCGGAAGAGCGCCAAATAAATCAGCAACATCACTGTTCGTTCAATTGGCAAAGAGCGCTCAAACGCCCTCTCGTACTATTTATGAGTCCCTCTGATCTATGTCTTTCTTTGTGCAACGGTCTCTAGCAATGAAGGAGCCTCTTTCTTCACCGCCGGGCAGTGCCCCTTTGGGCGCACCTATCCCAAATCTTCTTCACGCACTCTCTGTTTCTCTTCCAACGTGGCAGGATAACGTTGATTGGGCAGAAGCAAATGCGAGAGTCGTGGATGTCATGTCCACGGGATATCCACGTTTTTTCGTGCAGAGGAACATTCAGAAGGTTTGGGCAAGCTATTAAATTCGTATTATGCCTGGCTCATTATGTCTAACGCAGCTAGCAAGGCTTTGTTTGGATGCTGCAAAAAATCAAACAGACATGGCTATGCTTTTCCCTACAGAACGCACTGCTCGAGAATGCATTCCGTACATGAAACGGATAGAACCACGATCCTCAGCTCAGATGATCCATTTCGAGCTTCACAGCGAGACGGACGCTCCATCACCTGAGAGCGGTGTGGAGCTTTATGCAGTCTTCTTCAGGCCAGAGCTTTGGAAGATTGCAAAGTCATTCTGGCAACATGCTGGAATGGGCATCTCCAGCCGTTATGCCGACGTGATCCTTGGTCGACTGGAGGCTGGTTACAAGCTGATAATAGTCAAGAACCCTCCAACGAATGCTCTGGTATGAGAGTATCAAATCTGTGGCTTCACGATCCGCTACTTTTTCTGACCTCTTCTTCATTCACAGAATCTGGATTCTCGGGCGCAAGAAGAGAAGTGTACTCTGCGGCGTAGAATTGCAGGCTTAATCAATGACAATCGAAGTCGCTCCAGTCCATCCTTAGGAGAGCAAAGTCTTGGAAATGAACCAGCAGAAGAGGACCATGTTTTCCTATATCCGACAGGGATGTCCGCGATCTGGCATGCCCACCAGCTGAGTTTGGCCTTCTTATCAGGAAGCAAATGTATATGTTTTGGGTCTGTCGTTGAACCGTTCATGAACTAATCTAGGGACTAATGAGTTCCGATAGTTTTTCTTACACTGATACGATCAAAGTCATTGACCGCTGGAGTTTTGGGTCAGCCACTTTCTTCGATGGCCCGGATACTGACCTTGACGCCCTTGAGAAGTTTTTGCCCAATTGTCCCACCGCTGCGCTCTTCTGCGAGGTTCCATCAAACCCACTTTTGCAAACGCCAAATTTACCGCGGCTCCGCGCACTTGCTGATAGATTCGGCTTCTTAATAGTCGTGGATGAAACGGTTGGCAACTTCATCAATGTAGATGTGTTCCGGCATGCGGACATTATCACAACGAGCTTGAGCAAATTATTCAGCGGAAGTGCAAATGTCATGGGCGGAAGGTAAACTTTTTACAGGAACCATTTCAGTGCCTCGTGCTAAACAAAATGTTCACCGGGTTCCAGTCTAGTTCTCAACCCGAATTCTCCGCACTTCTCGTTCATGAGCGCTCATCTCAGGAAGACATACGTTGACGATTACTATTATGAGGATGCTGTGGTCATGGAAGCAAATTCACGTAATTTCGCGGAACGTGTTGCTATCATCAATGCTAATGCTGTCGCCGTCTGCGAGTTCTTGAGAACCCGATCATTGACTTTCGCTGGTCCGAATGGTCCGAATCCGTCTTCTGATTCGTGCGACTTCGTCATCAAAAATGTATTCTTCCCGAAGTGGGTGACCCGGGAGAACTATGATCTTTGTCGCAAACCGGGTGCTGAGGACAGCTTTGGCCCTCTCTTCTCCCTTACCTTCACTTCTCCGGAGGCTTCGCATGCTTTCTTTGATTCACTCCAATGCGCCAAGGGACCCTCCTTGGGAACAAACTTCACTCTTGCGTGCCCATATACTATCTTGGCCCACTATAATGAGCGACCATGGGCGGCGGCGTATGGAATCGAAGAAGGAATCGTGCGTCTTAGTGTAGGAATGGAAGAACGAGAAGAGCTGATGGAGTGGATACACATCGCGCTGATGGAGGCTGAGAGATACTCAATGATGAATACATGCTCAAATAGAGGATAAGCCTACACAATGAAGGGATGATTGCATTAAAATACCACCTGCCAAACTTACTCGTCAACGAGCGTGCTGGAGATTGTTGGATGTCCATTTTAAGGATACAATCTGATATATGCCAACTAATGCCGCTCACGTTCGGTCAACGTTTCAAGCTCGTACCCTGGGTTCTGCGCCGCCCATCCCCGGTCATAGCTGTAGCGACTCTGCGGATAATCCCTCCTTCGGCTCTTGTCATTAGAGTCGTTGATGTCGACGTCCTCACCAAGATCTCCTACCAAGAGAGTTCGACGGGCGCGAGCATCGCCTTTGACGCTGAAGAAAGAAGTGTTCATCGAGACGGGTTCTTGGTTGTTGGCACGTTTCAAATTCAGCATCAGTCGACATATCATAACTGTCGTGATGACATTTGTGAACGGTGCGTTTGCAAATTTGAGGTCCACCTAAAGGCCCATGTCCGACGTCAAACACAAAGGAATAGTTAAGTGAGACACCTGAAGCATACCGGCGCGACCTTAGACACGACAAGGGGGATTGAGCTATCATCAGGTGAAAATAAACAGGGGCTTACGATGTAAGTCACAACATTCGCAAGATTCACAAGGAATATGACCCTGCCACGCGTTGTAGTCGTGTAAGTCACAAGCTGAGGATAATAGCATGTCTTAGACCTACAAGAAATACATGACTCCTGTTGCAACAGAAGCTAGTCAGGTATCTATGGAACCATATATAGGCACATCTAACTTACCGTCTCGGAACAGCACATTTAGGATACCTCCCTTCATAGATCCATATCTTCGCAGTCGAACCGCCCTTATGAGTGTCATAACAAATATTAGGGTTGGAAATATGAGCTGTCCCATCCAGAATACGGCGAATCCTTATGCAAACTCATAAGAGAGAATATCGTTGAAACTTTTGTTACTTACTGATGCCTCTAAATATCATTTTGTAGGAGTTTGTGAGGTAAGGCGAATGAATATGTCAGAGAATCTTACTGATTCGGCTTTCCTGTCAGGATGCAACCAATCTCCCCTGTCATAACATGATTTAGATTCCAGTGACCGTGAAGTTCCAAAAGACCTCACAGGAAGGGAGGGGAACAGGAACACCTCCGTCAACAGCCCACTTGAGATGTGTTAGAGCATTTCCTGTGTACGGTGGCTGTTCTCACTCACGCTCTCCAATACGATTTCTGAAATAAAGAACGGGAATAATACGACTATGACCCACTAGAAAACACTTTAGTTGGTAAATAACGATAGGAACAAATTCCACATACCCAAGCCTGGCCATAGAGAGCATAAACACGGAGCGAAAGAGTCAAGCCAGACGCTACATTTGATATGATCTGCATTACGCCAGGAAATTTCACGAAACGGAGACATCTAAGATTTTTAAATATCAAAGACCCAGCCCAACCTTTTTTGAACCTACTCACTGCTATACATCCACACAGTGTCAATGTTAACAGGATCAACTAAGAGTTCGTATATGTTGGACAAACCTGCTGAGAGAACGGGACATGAAAGCCTGAAGTGGAATGAAGCGAACCATACAACCGAAGACGAAACACATACGCACCTATCAAAGTCGGGAAGAGCGAAAGATACAACGTGTATCGGTTCTATGATCTTTGTTAGTCTTCCGCCCAAAAATATCAAAGACGAAATGTTTACACGCACCAAGAACCATAAGGCGGTCGGGAATGTGAACTTTCGTCTCCAGAATGTGTCGATTTCTCTATCGAGCGTAATAAAGTATTCGTAGAGGGCAAACGCTTTTTGAAAAACGACATTAGTTGCGTAAAATTGTACGTGCTCTAAGGTTACTCACCATAACTTGCAGTGGTATACTGCTTTACGGCCAATCTGCATCGGCAGCCAAGTCATTTTAGCCATTAGTAGCAATAGTAATGTAGCACTCACAAGTGTCGAGCTGCTGTAGTTATCTGCTCTGGGTCCATAGCGGAGGAACGGAGCGCGATTGCCAAGGTGGTTGCTTAGAAGGGCATTGCCGTAGAGGAGGCTGACATGTTATAAAGGCTGACAGCAATTCTAATTTTACTCTGGATGGCTATTCATCTTCTCTCTGGTCGCGGCATTGAAACTTGCGTGGGACAGATCTTATGATGGACAATGCGACCGATCATCAATATCTCCCACAGGCTATTCAAATGGATTACCTGTGCTTCTGTCCACAACCCATCAGAGCACCTCCGCTGCTTCACGCAGGCACGGAAGAAAGACGCAAGAGGACAGAAGGCACACAAGCTTCCAGAGGTTTGTGTCTTCCATGATATGGTCATGAAGTGAGGCAGAATCTCAACGCGGCAACTCTTGACAAATCTGCAGTCGGCTTCTGCCCCCCATGATCGTAGGCTAGGTGAGAATCGTTGGTAAGAACTCATGAGCTTTCATCAGACTCTGGCGAAGTTGCCAAAATTGTGAAAAACCCGCAGCGGCACAGCTCTTTTTGGGACGTTCAATCAGCTTCCAAGTCAGATTCTACTCGGAAAAGTTGTCCATAGAATACAACATACTGCACTTGACAGTCGCGCCAGGTCTGATAGGATGATAATTGTCGAATGGAATCATCTGGAAAAACATTTGGCTGGGCAGTGAAATAAAACTACGCATTTTCCCACAATTTTCAAAAATGCACGTGACTTAGCGAACACACTCAAGCAGGAGACATGCGACCAATGAACAAAGAGGGTGATGCAATAGCCAAGATGCAAAGTCACATCGCACCACTATCACACCCCGCTTTCCGACTCGGACTTTGGCTGCTAAAATTAGTGTGACTCTACTACTAATGCTGTCGTGAGAAATATGAAGAATTTTGAAGCTGCCATGATTCTGTACAGTTATTGAGGTATTGAGTTGCCATCTATATCATCGGTGAGACATGGTATCCAGCTCGAGTTCCGTTTCTTCTTCGGACTGTATCCAAACTTCGACCTGCCTCGGATCAATTCGTTTCGTATCTCGCTTTCGTGTGCGATCATTGAGGTTGTCGATGTCCATTTCTGCACCGAGATCTCCCAGGTATGTGCGTCCTAGATGCGCTTCGCAGTTGGCGCGGAACTGGGAGAAGTCGGTCAGCGCAACTTCCGAGGGTTCCGGTCGGCGTAGATTTAGCATTAGCCGGCATATCATCAAAGTAGTAATGACGTTTGTGAATGGAGCGTTTGCAAATTTCAAACTCTCCTTCAAGAGCAAAGCGGTGAGTCAAACATTCGGCTGGTTCAGAGATCCATACGCATACGCACTGGTGCAATCTTGAGGAGGCATCAAAGAACGGATTATCAGTCGTTGGTAGAGGCTACCATCAAAATACACGTACAGTATACGTGAGAACGTTCGTGAGATTCACAATGAATATCACGCTAGAAGGCACCAACGTGAGTACTAGAGTCATCAGTAGCACGTCTGGCTCACAAGAAGTAGCACAACCCTGATGTACACCAGATTAGAAGACGAATCATATGTAGAGCTGAGAATGCTCACCATCTCGGAAAATGACCGTTAAAAGGCTACCTTTCAAAGTGCCGTAACGGCGTAATCGGATGACTCTGACAAGAGTCATGGCAAAGACGAGGGTCGGAAAAACAAGTTGGCCTATCCAGAATGCCGCGAATCCTGATACAATGATCTCAGAATCAAAAGCAGAGAGAGATAAGAGAGAGAGAGAGGCGCTTACTGTCCCCTCTGATATCGTGTATCACAAAATAATCAATATTGAAAGGAAATTTTATATGTTATAAGTAACGTTACTTACTCATCAGGCCGTCCAGTTAGAATGCAGCCTATTGTTCCTAGTGTGCCAGGTCGACAATTGCTTAGATTATAAAGAAAAAGGATACATACCGGGAGGAAGGCTAGCTGTAACACCTCCCGCAACCGCCCACTGGACAGATTTCATCAGTTTTTGAATTAGAAGGCGGCGGCAATGTCTTACAATTTCCAGACCAATCTCTGCCAGGAAAACAGGGAGAAGCACTGCAATAACCCACTTTATGTAATTTAGTGCGATCAGCGCGACAGTATCAGAGTACGATTTACCCAGGCTTGACCATACAGCGCGTAAACACGAAGAGAAAGTGTCAACCCAGAAGCAACGTTGGAAGCGATCTGCATTGATCCAGGAAACCGTACAAAACGGGAACACTGCTATAGGGTGTTTTTAAAAAAAAATCAATTACTATCCTTTCAAACACAGAGAAAGTGAAAAAGACCAACCTCATCTGAATAAGGATAATGAAAGCCTTGAAAACACCATTAGCCTGTAGTCACGAGTGAACTCGGTTGCAGTTCCATACCAACTACTGTCGGAAAGGTAGAGAAAAGTAGAATATATCGATTCTATTGGTACCAGAACTAAGGTCAGTGGTTCAGAAATTCAAAGGTAGAGGACAAACACTCTCACCAAGAACCATAACACAGTAGCGGACGTGAATCTTCGCTTCCAGAAGGCTTCAATCTCGCGATCCAGAGTAATGGCATATTCATAGAGGCCAATCGCTATCAATACACCATCGCCCGCGATGATGAAGAGCCTAAGTCCACATCAAATCAGGACACGTTATGTACACACGCACCAAAGCTCCCAGTGCCATACAGTTTGATGGCGAATCTATCAGACAAGCGACGTAAGCTTCGCTTCATAGCACAAGAAGCTCTTGAGCTCACAGATGTCGAACAACCGTTACTGCGTCCATGGGAGATCAAGGTCGATGAGATCGTGGAGAGCAAATCTTATAGGTCTAGGGGAGGAATCGGCACGTATCTGGATATGGTACGGCCGCCCATGAACATCAAGAATATATAGAAGAACTTTGGTGGATTTTCGTGGGATCCTGTTCCCTCCCGCAGTCCACGAGGATACATTCCTCATTGGCTTTCAGGCTACATAAATGTATATTCCGATGCGGATCAATATCAATTTGAAAACAAAGTTCGATCATTAGATCTGGATATCTTAAGGACGGAATGCTCTAAGACAATTGATTGATTGGAAATGACTCACATAATGCCGTGCTTGACATATACAAACCATGGAGCGCCGGTCAAGTTTCAAAAGTGTGTCTTCTTGGGTTATCACCTGTTATCACGAAAGATAAGAATTCGTACCAACCCACAGATGTGTTGTCCTGTGCACTATGACACTAAACGACCTATATGATCATGATTAGCACAACCGTCCGAGTTGCGATGGCACAGAAAACTCAATGACAATGCATGGATCTCAGACATGCTGTGATACATTCGTGATGGTCATGGACGAACATCCACCACTGCCAAGAAGATTTACAACTGGCACACGTTTCTATTCGGTGTATTAATATTGACACCAAATTAAAATTCGGCCTACTACCAAAGAAAACCCCGAAAGGTCATCGATTCAAACCTTTTCCAATCTCCACTGAGTCCCTGAAGTTTGCTTTCACTTCACAAGAACTTCTGCAAATGCAAAAGTGTACCAGATATGGTTTACTTTTAAAGCCTTTCAAGGCACCGAAAGGACATGTTTATCGAATGCAGACCGCGATTCCTCGGCTGCTGAGCATAAAGGGATCACGTATGCCACTTAAATGCATGATGGATAGTGGAATTAACCCCACTCAGAGCGGTGGCTCCCACGAGAGCTCATCGCGTGAGCAAGAAGTTGGGGGTCGGCAAATCCCAAGTTCAACGCGTGCGCGTGATTTCCGTCGGAGCTTCAAAATATCCCTATAATAGGCAATTCACGTAGATCGCCGTTACAACAATTTTACTTTCGACCATGTACTTCTCCTCTTGCCAATACAACTGAAACCTGCAATTATTTGGGTCAAAATTGAGTTCCTTTGCTCTTATTTCTCTTATTCTGCTAAATTATCAGGGAATTCACTAAAAAACATACTAAATGGCCTCAGTATATCTACCCGCTTCTCTTGATCTGCAGTAGCTTCTGTCTGGTAGAATAATTAAACATCCTGCAACCACATCATCAAAAATCCTGCTTTTTTTTACATATTCTCACTATATCATATCATAGAGACAGCTCTATGGAGCCAGAATTCTTGTTTATTGCCTCCAAGCCCAGATATTTATTTTATTTTCGAGAATTTTGCAAATTTTGAGAAACGGAGACCATAGGACAGAAGCAATACATGCAAAAGTAAAATCTACAAGTTTTCGTAGCAATCTATGGCGTGTGGAAATTATGATGTTGGAGGGCTTTTCGTTGTAAATTCTATTGAAACTCCGACGGCGGCAGATTCTGGCGGACTCGTGGGAATGCACGCGAGTCACTTGGGTATTGCCGACCCCAAGAAGCTCTCCGAAACAAGATGCAATAAGCCCTGCCAGGATGAAACGAGGGTTTGCCGTATGATTGGACTTACCATGAGGGTCTCCAGCAGGTTACGACGACGAAGCTCATATGTGCTGTGGACAAAGCACAGCAGCTTGCCTGCGAGATGTTGCCTTTTTGATGCAAGAACATAGTCTAGACTAGACTCTACTATCTGTGTGAGTCACTGACTGAGTGGGCTGAAAATTGTATGTTTGTCGCGTCTAGTACACGTGAGCGAGGCTTTGTGTTTCTGTCGCGTCTTCTGGGCGTAATAGGCGCGATATCCTCTGTTCTCCTACTACTATATCTCCGTATCTCCTTCTTCAGTAACTAAAACTACATCAAATAATACTTAAAGAAATGTCCGGGAAAGAAAAAGAAAACACACCTTTCCAGCAGTCTTCACTGAACTTCGCGAAGGCACCTTCCGCGACCGGCGCGAAGGATGTCGCGACATCGAAGGGCAAGAAAAGGACGTTGGCCGTGTCAAATGAGTGTGAATCCTGCTCTATATCTTTCTGTCTTAAACCGTAATTCAGCCTATTTTTCTAGTCGCCATTAACCTCAATAACGCGGAAATTCCTGTGACAAAAGAGGTTTGTGGTTGAAAGTTCCGGTGCCTTGTTTTTGACTGAGAAGTTGAGTAGGTCGTAGAAGCTATGCGCAAGAGAATTCTCGAGGTGCGGATGCGTTTACTGTAGAATTTTTCGCAATGAAGAACTGATGATTTTGCGAATGAGCGAAGTTGGAGGAGCAACTTGAGGGCCAAACTGCTGCCAAACGGCCAAAGCTATCCAATCCCGCAGAAGAACCTCCGAAAGCAGGTCCTAGCACTTCAACGAGCGGAAAGTCAGGAAAGTTCAATACTGATCCGAAGAAAATTGATGCTATTATCAAGAAGATTTGGTCTAGGTACATCCTTATAAACGATATATATCTCCAGCTAGCGACTCACATTCTCAATCAGCCTGCAGAAAGAAGTGAAAACGGAGAAATATAAGTTTAGAGGAGGCCCTTCAAAAACCTGCAGGATCGAAGAAGTCATCGAAGAGGACGAGTTCTTCGAAATATTTATGGGCCGGCCTGACTACATTGGAGTGATCCAACCGCGACCTGACAATAAACCAGGGTCATCAGTGCACATCTATGAATATGTGAGTAGATATTCGACACATCTTTGAGTGGGCTCTGGTCTGAAAAGTGAATAGCCCATTGAGGAAATCGAGAAGATATTCGGCAAGCATTATAAGGAACTGAAAGGCAATAGATACAGCCTTGGTGGTAAGCGGGAACATCTCTGTATAGCTCAGGCCTATCGCTCAGTGTTCGTCAACTCAGGCATTGGCGCACGCTTCGCTAAGGGTCAGAAAATCGGACTGGTATCACTGAATATCAACCATCTCCAAGTCAATTACTCGACAAAAAGCATGAAGTGCGGAATGAAATTTGAAGTCGAGGAAACACATCCGTATCGCTGTGGCCTGGACGACGTCGGCGACCATAACGAGGCATACATCTATAACCTCATGCTTGGGCTCAAGTAATTTGTTGCGAAGTTGCTTCTTGATGCCTTGATGTCGAGGCTCCGTTTCCGGGTAGACAACGACTTCCACTAATCCATCTTAAGTCTATGCTTGAGTTAATTCTGATTTCTTGCTGCCTGTATATAGCTATCTTGCTAACACCTCGTATTCGCTATGCCGCTATGACACATGCATTACCATTTTACTAATACTATTTGCGACAAGAATGCTCAATGATGATGCGGATCGGCCTCATGATCGTAGATAGGACCCATTGTTGGCTAGCAAAGTTCGTAAAGTGCAAAAATGAGTAAAGAAAGTCAGGATAAAAATTGGAAGTGATTCGATTCTCACCGGGATGTGACGCTCCCTGCATCAGACGAGAAGGCATGTCAGCATTAGAACTGATAATAAAGTAATATGGACACACACCATTTCGTACCACCAGGAGCAGTAGGAGCTAACCGAACAAAAACGATTGATATGATGAAAATAGCAAGAAAGGGAAAAAATGCGCACTGATATACGGATCGGGATGCTGCTTCGCCGCGAGGTCCGCCTCTGCTTTCTCCAAGATTGCCGCTAAAGCACGCGGATCACTAACATCCCTGTCGACAAAGATTAAGTATACAATCCGTGAACTGTACCGTATGCGATCCATAAGAACACATCGAGTTAAAGAAACCCAAACACGAAGCCAGTAAACAGGATTCTAGCTCAACGTGGTTTCACCCAAAATCAGTGCAACATACATCTCCTTCCATTACGTTCCGAGCCATTCATTCACACAACTTGATATGAAGAACGAAAGGCTCACCTATTCCTCTCAAACTCAGCTCGAATCTGCAGAGCCTTGTACCTCCACAGGTGACGATGCACAGTCCAGTCAAGTTCGTTCTTCAAATAGCGTTTGTATAGCGACTTGACATAGAAGCGATGCGCGACAGAGAAAGGACTGACAGCCTTTGCTGCTGAGGCCATGGCTTTTCGAGGCTTTGCGGTAGGCAGTGGGGAACGTTAAGAGCAACACTGGACGACGATGATCGTCGTATACCCATTTCGGCAATGCTCGCATTCCCGCCAAGCCAGCGATCTCCTTCAAGAGAAAAAACAACAGAAATCACTTGTATAATAATGCTGGTTGCACTCCAAAGCTGCTATTTTGCTACACATGCATCGGTCTATCGACACAGTTATGCGAAAAGATAAACGAACGAGTAAAAGACAGCGAATAGAATAATTAAGCGACGCTTGCGATCGAGATGAGAGAAAAGATGAGTACTTGTATTGTACATTGATGTCGTGCTGTCCAAAACCATCTGCTGAGAAGAGTGATGAAATGACAGTATGAGACATGCACAGGTTGCGAGCTGCGGGCGAGCGCGAAAAGGTATTCTGAACGGACAACTGGACGAGAACGGTGAATGAGATGATACAGTCTGGTCAGATAACATACACACGAATCCGATGAGACCGAAAAATGAGTACAGATGAGAAACAGAAAGTGAACTGTGAATTACGTAGTCGGATAAGTTGTCCGATTGCTTGTGCTTGAAGTCGCGCAGAATACTTGATGCCCCTCGTCAGAAATAGTCGAGCCGAGTCATTTCGTGGCCCCAGCCCGGTCAGGAACAGAGGTGACGAGGATGCAGGCACGACGCAGATCGGAACAGTTGATAACACTATGAGCAGACGACTGAGTAGACTCGACACCATCAAGCCCCATTGATTCCCACTCAGTTCAGCACTTGGCTTCCTCAGCCATGACCACGTCGTCATCTTCTGCTCTTCCATTTCTCACTCCCTTCACCCGACTTCGCGCCTGAGCAGCAGCACTTCTCGTTCTTCTTGCAACAGCCGTACTAACTACATTTACCGTGTCCCTCTTGGAGGCAGGAGCACTTTGCGCCCTGGAACGCGTTCTAGGTCTGGAAGCTGAAGGTGATATGAGCGAGGGTACACCTAGAAGTTTGGCCTTCTTGGGTGAAAGTGTGCGGAGATTGTATCGGCCTTTGCCTCCACTGGAGAGAGAAGTAGGGACGACTGGTAAGCTCGACTTCGTCTTGAACGAAGCGAGGCTTGGGAGGCGACTCAGACCGCCACTATTATTGAAGCTCGGGCAACGTAGGAGTGACGAATGGGAATGAGCGGAAGTCAGGCTGGGCAAACGGCGTAAAGGTGAAGAACGTGAGCTAAAGCGCGGAATGGGTGTAGGTTGAGAAGATGCCGCTGAGTGGTTTGAGTTTGCACTTGCACTAGCATGAGTAGGCGAGACAATCGTGGACGAGACACGCGCGAACGAAGGGGTGGGCGTCAATGTAGGTGTGCGATAGCGACCCTCATTTCTGCTTTCCTCAACTTCAGGGTGCGAAGCGTTCATCTCCACATCACGCTGTTCCCCAGACTCCTGAGCCTGTATCCATGGCTGTGTTTGAGATTGAGACTGCTGTTGCCAAGCTGGCTGTGAAAGCGAGTCTTGACTCTCTAAACCCATCTGCGATGCTGACACGTTCTCATCCGGTTCGCCGGTCTCTACAGGGAGTAGTTCGGCCACTTGAGACTCGGGTAATGCGCTGGAATCTATAACAGAATTACTCATTTGAACGATATTCGGATCTAGGTGTCCTTCGTGGGGAGACGCGTCATTGGCAAGGGCTAATCTATTTAAGTCGACACCCATAGCGTTATTCGATATGTTGAACCCGTCGTCAAAAACGAGCGAACCATTGGGCGTAACAAGTGGCGTCTTGACATATTCTTCATCATCCATTTCTGAATCAGTCTGCGAATCTTGACTATCATGTGCAATAAAGGCAGGCTGCAATGCGGATCCTTGAGCCTGAGACTGAGATCCATAAGATCGCGTGAGCCAGTCCCAGTCTTTTTCCGGCAATTGTGATGAAATGAAAGTCTTGCGCACTTGTGAATCATTCACGTTGCTAAGACGCGAAGAAGGCGAAGTTGATCCATGGCGAGCATGCTGGCTCGAAAGAAATAAGTCCATCGATGGAAACATTGAAGACATGCCAGTACTCGCGTGAGGTATGTAGATTTCGCTGGGCTGTCGTTGCAATGGTAATCTTGCCCTGGGACTTCCGAAGCTGGGTCCTGCACCAACATTTGATCTGGAGCTCCAATTCGAACCCGTTGAAAAGATACCCAGATCAGTGTGATTCGCGAAGGCTCTACTGGGTCGAGAAGAAGGCGTAAGGCCACCACTCGATATACCCTTCGTCCGCGGACTGTTAAAGGCGAACCTTAGCGCTTCCAAGTCTTCAGAAATCTCATCTCTCCTCCTCGGGGTGTTGAATTCTAATCTTCGTGCCTCATTCCTCTTTCTCGCCTCAAAGTCTTCAGGCGTCTCTTGAGGCTGGCGCTTTAGCTCTCGGAAGAAAGGTCTCCTTACGGTAGGGACACGAGGAAGAGTGTTCGGCTCGAAAGCGAAGTCGCGAACTTTGATGCCTAGCACCGCTAGTTCGTCCGCTGTAGGTTGCTGCCGTGGGGGAGGTGCACTAGCAGGTTCAGTCGGTACCCGTTCAAGCGGCTGTGGACCTCTTCTGGTAGCTGCAGTGCAGGATGTGTCAATTGGAGGAGGCGGGGCTCGGGAGGTAACCGGAGAGTAGGTTCGTAGTGGTGATGAGATCTTTAAAGTTAAATGGGTCGGCTGAGTAATGCAAGACCTCAAGCCAATCATGGGAAGACGACGTACCATATGACGACTCGGACCGGCAACATTAACGAACATGTTCGGACTAGAGAGGAAATTCGGTAGACTTGAAGTCGTCTTGAGTGGACTAAGTGGCTTGGGCGTCGACATCGATGGTACTGACTCGTGGCGAGCATCAAAAGAAGTTGGAGAGACACCCATAATTTCCATTGGTATCAGCAGCGAAGTATAGAATTGAGTCCCGAAACGATAGCCAAGACGAATAGGACGTCAAGGTTCGTCCAGTGGATGCGTGTTTGCAGAAGAAAGAAAGTTCTGATGCGAATATGTGGACGGGAGTATAAGAACTCTTCGCGAGAGGCAGTGCTAGGGGCCAGAGCCAGCGAGGTCTATAATATGCTATACGTGGCCGAGCGGAGTGTAGATGAGGTGTAGCGTGGGCGGAGACGGTGACGAATAGAGTCGCACAAAAGGCCAGCTGCCGAATCCGGTAATGGCTATGATCCGCACGCCTACTCTGACTCACCGGTCGTGGGATATGAGTTAGTTATAATCACCGACAGATGCGGGGTATTTCTGGCTGTGCTGCGGTAGCTGCGGTGCGGACGCTGCGAGGCAGAGAGGGGTGAAGGCGCCGGACAAGGAGCAGACACAAGTTTTAGTGAAATTAAATGGCGAGACGAACTTGTGGCTGGTGCTTCCGTAATAGAATTATACACGTGACTCGTGATGTCATGCTCACGCGGGATCCGTGACAAGACAAACGCGCCTTGCACCTGCGCCTAAATCGTGACCACACTGTCGCTCGACGTTGCTCACCGCAGCGCTTCACCGATGCTTCGCCACCCTTGGCGCACACTTGCTGGTTCTGCAGTGCTGGTTGGCTCATCAGCTTATATCTACCGTCGTGTAACTCGTCCAAAGATTGCTCACGAGACGTTTGACATTCGCGCACCAACCGTCGGTCCTGACGGGAAGCGCACATATACGACGCAAACAATTCGTATTCAGTCTATGCCTGAGATTGAAACGCGCCTAAAAGAGAACGCGGTACTTCGTGCCTCGTCACGTCCTGGTCATATCATATGGAAACACGCAACTGCTCATTTGGCATCCAACGATCCCATTGAGGATGCCCATGCTGAAGCAATTGTACAGCGAGATCGACAAGATGGAGATTATCTTTTCTTTACTGTTATGGATGGACACTCTGGCACGCATACTTCACGACTCCTTTCAAAGACCCTCATACCTGCCATCGCGCTGCAACTGCGCGAACTCACTACCTCACCTGATTCATTCGACTCTAAAGCTGGAAGAACAAGTTTCTTGGACAGTATCCGGTCTCTCTTTTCATCTGCATCTAAATCATCCGGTGCAAACACGATTCCGTATGACGCTGATCCCAAATTCGTTTCTCTCGCAATTCAAACTGCCTTCGCGATGGTCGACTCAGAAATGGTCAACGCGCCTCTGCGTCTTCTACACGACCACCTCAAAGAAATAGGCGCCAAGGGAAATGAGTCTTTACCGGACCTATCAAAACATCCCATGGCACTCGCTTCTATGGCTCCAGCTCTTTCCGGTACGTTCTAAGCTACTCTTCGGCCCTTTTTCTATCCAGCCCCTGTTTTGTTCACGCGATGCGTGCGCTTAAGTATTATTTGTTTTCTTTCGCGGTATTTTTTAAAGTCGGGTATTGATGATCATATCAAGGCAGCTGTGCCCTTCTAGCATTATTAGACACGGCGCATCGTGACTTGTACGTCGCATGCACCGGAGACTGCCGCGCAGTTGCGGGCGTTTGGGAAGAAGCGCCCGACGGTTCCGGAAGTGGAACTTGGCGAGTTGACGTTTTAAGTGATGACCAGACAGGAAGGAATCCAAGCGAGCTGAAACGGTATGTACTGTGTGACCCCTTACTCAAACAGACTCGGAGGTTTATTTGATTTGACGGTGGGAAAAATTAGACTACAGAGTGAACATCCTAAGGGCGAAGCTTCAACTGTTGTCCAGCGGGGCCGGATTCTTGGTGGACTGGAGCCGTCGCGTGCCTTTGGGGATGCACGATACAAGTGGCCGTTACATAGCCAGCAGTTGTAAGTCATTTTTTGTCTTTTTTTACAATACCCTCATTCTTCACTTCGGTCACATTCTTCTCAAAACTTCATCCTCCTAAAGACTTCCTCTGACTCGCTTTCATCTTCCCACACATTTATGGACATAACTAACATCGTGATACCTCTCGTTCACAGATTAGCACGTGTGTATATGGACGGGAACGGCCAAACGATACGACGCCCTCCGCCTGACTTCAAAACACCACCATACGTCACTGCTCAGCCTGTCATCACATACCGAAAACTCGACTTCCTCCCTCTCTCGGAAGTCCCGCCGATTCAATTCCCTCCGCTCAGCAGTGCTGACGGCATTGTCCCACCTTCCTCATCTCAGCCTTCCATGTTTTCTTGGCTAAGGGAGTATGCTCCATTCACGAAAGGAAGTGAGCAGCGTGTGGGAAACGCTACTCCTTCCCCCTCCTCTGAGTCTTCTTCTCCTGTCCAGACCCCGCAACGACCACCCTCTTCGTCCCTTCGCTTTATCATCCTTGCAACTGACGGTCTCTGGGACCAAATTTCTTCACAAGACGCAGTCGCACTCGTCGGCGCACACCTCTCCGGACTACGATCTCCTTCTGTTCCTCGTTCAACCTTGAATACATACGCCCCTACACGAGTGGGAGACTCACCTGGCGTTGAGGGGAAAGCTAACCCACCCACATCCAATAAAGATCAAACCCAGAAGCAGGACGAAGGCCCTGGATGGGCGTTCGTCGACCATCATCCTGGAGTCCACCTCCTCCGTAACGCTTTCGGCGGGGCGGACACGGACCGACTAAGAAGATTATTAAGTATCCCAGCCGCTTTCTCCAGACGATTTAGAGACGATGTTACTGTGACCGTTGTATGGTGGGAAGATGGACGTTTGAATGAGGCGAAGACAGAGAATGTTAATCTGAAGGCTAAGTTGTAATATATAATGAGCTGTTCACTCGTGGGTGTAGTACTGACATTGACGTGGTACATCGACTTCAAAAACCCCGGCACAGTATTTGTATCTCCCTTTGTAGAGGCGCCCCTCTGCAGCATAGAATCAATATTCTTCTCTCGTCTCTGAACCCCCTTTCGTCTTCTCCCTGATTTTACCGACATTGGTGGTTAAACTTGCTAACAAAATACAATACAAGTGTCGACAAGCTGGTTACAAATGACCTTCTTTCTTTCGTAGGTCTCTATGTATCTGATCTGCAAGAAAGTAATTTGGACAAATGCTACATTGGTCCATCAAAAATCAGCACAAAACGCTGTGTCAAAAATTATAAAGGTAGGAATAGAAGAGTCAAAGGGGTACAGCAACGTAAAAGAAGTCGAAGGCGAAGGTGAATGAATCAAGAACAAGAAGGGAATACGTTCAGCAAAGCAAGTTAACACAACACATCGCATACAGAGCACAAGAATCTGATTCAAACTACAAACAAAAGGTGACTGGTAAAAGTACCAGAAAGGCCTGGCTAGTACGCAAACTTGTTCCGCGAGCCGAACTGCCTCTTAGGCACTTTTCTCAGACGGAATAACTCCCGTTCTTCATCTTGATCCCGATTTCGTTCTCGATGTAAGGTATCCCCAATGCGCGACTTCCCAAAGGGATTGCCGCGCCAAGAGGACGTGAACGAAGGAATTGCTGGTTTTGAAGAGTTCTTGCTCTCCCGACGTTGTATGTCTTTGTCTCCGTCATCACTGTCAGGAGATTTCCGCTTTGATGAAGTGGACCCGTAGAAATTAGATGGCGGGATGGCCACGACGGGTGAAGTGACGGGAAGAGGTGACGTCGAAGGAGGTCGCGTCGGTGAAGAGGTCGAGGTCGAGGTTCCATCTTCTTGCACAATCGTTTCACTATTGTCAACGCGGTCATCTCGGAGCGGAGATCCGGAGTCCGGTGCAGAAGCCATCGGAGATGAAGACGGGATAATAGATCCTGAGCCACCGCGCATCTCTCCGTTTTGTGGAGGACCTCCATTGTTCTGAGTCAGTTCGGAATTCTGAGGCCGTCGCTCGACCGGCTCGCCTTGCTCCTCATCGCTTTCATCTTCGTACTCGACGAGAGGCATTACGGGATGACGAGGTGTTACCTGCTGCATCGGCGTGCCCGTTACTCTCTTTTCTTTCTCTGCGGCTTCGATCTTCCTCTTCAGCATGTCTGATTGAGGGTCAGACTTCTGAAGGAGGGGAAGAGGAATAACAGGTCCAATGAAAGGGCGCGCCGTCCTGTTTTCAGGCTCGTCTCTAGTCACGTCTCCGTTCTCTCGCTCATCATCACTCAGACTCTTCCGTTTCTTGGACGGTATCATACCATTCACAAGTCCGATGTTATTTACCGCCGCTGCAAGCGCCTGGCCCTTGTCACGAATGTAAAAGAGCATGTACGCATTCTTCATGTTTAGAGGCTCAGGCTTCCGGGCACGCTCGACCGAATCGTCGTTCATCTCGTACCACTGCCCGTCTGCACCACGGACATGGGCGAAATAATGCCCCGAGTTCGGTCCTCCTCCCATATGCGAGATGACCCCGTAAAGAGTATACGTCGGGCCGTGTTGGCCCTCACTCATCGCAGGTTGGAGGCTTAGTCGTTCGTCGTACCGGACGGGGTGCTGTAATTTGCGCCCCAGCGGTGTGAAGCGCTTCAGATGCACGGTAAGCACCGCCGGTGCTTCATGTATTGTGAACTGCTTCTCCGCATTCACAGGTCGTTTGCACCTTTGACAAGACCAGGTCAACGCCGCAGAAAAACAGAAGTCGAACGGAGCACCTACTTCTCGCACTTGTACTTGTCCGCCCCTTTGAGGTAATCCTTAGCAGTGAATTTCTTCAACGCTTCTTTCAGACTAGCCGTGTTGTATATGTCTATGCTGAGATCCAGTATACTATCAAATGTATCACTGTTGTAGCCACATTGCTGGCAAGTCACTCGCGACCGTAATCGACCACCGAAAATCTTGTGCACCCAGGTTGTCTCGGCAAGTTTATGGTCTATTTTTCTGTAGGGATATGAGTCGACCTAATATAGTGCAAATAAGGGACACTTACGGTGGATACCCAGCAAGGCATGATTTCTGTAAAGAGTCTATTGCGTACCGGAGGAATTCGTGCGCATCTTCTTGCCGCCCTCTCCGAAAGTGCTTTGCGATGTCTAGTAAGCCGGCGAGTTTAGTACCATTTTTTTCATGTTCTTAGAAGCACAAGATACATACAGTTCATGTTCTTAGTGATCGGACTCGGCACAAAAGCCCCGGCTTTCTGGAAACTTAACTCCATTACTTGCTTCAACGAACAACTCATGCAGAAGCCGCTCTTCACACGGCCTGTGGACCCAAACGCACAATCAGTCAGCCGTAGCCATGATATTAATCAGACACACATACATTCAGAACCCGTATGCATGCGGAGTATCCGAAGTAAGGGAGGAGTATGAAGCAGGCATTGCAAGGCGCTATTCAGGAAACATGTATTGCCTGTATTGAATAGGCCCGAGCCCCGATTGTAACCTGAAGGCCAGGTCAAATCTATCGGAGGAGCATGGAGTGATGGGGATGCCTTCTGATCGAAAACGGCCTTCTTCGCGGGGCCTTGTTTTGTTTTTGTCTGGGACTACACAACAAATAGTTAGCTACCGTCGTTCTCAACGGAACGTATATTTTAAAATAAAGGAAAAATAGAATCGAATAGAAAAGTCAAATAGCAGATAAAAAACGCGTGAATGCAGGCATTGCAACCAGAGGTGGTCCCTCACCTCATTCAGAGTCTTCGGCCCCGCCTTTGGTGACGCGTTGATGGGCTCATATCGGCCTTCCAAACTCGCAGCAAACGTGCCCGACGATGACCCTTGAACAAACTCCACAGGTGGAGGAAGTCGGCTCTTAAACTCCTCGACGTCTTTCGCAGGTTGTACAGAAGCAGGTTCATCGCCCCTCAATACCGACGTCATGAACGCGTCGTTGCTTTCCATCAGTGTTGTGTTCTGAGCAGATGAGAACGTGCTTGAGACTGGTAATGATTTTGAGGGAGTAGAGAGTGACACGGGGAGTTCGTCTTTTAGCCTGGGTGAAAGCGGAGAGGCAGGATGTGGAGGAGAGGAGTATGCGGGTGATGGCGGAGCGTGGCCATGAGCAAAGACACTGTCCATGTTCAACGGCTGTGGGGAGGTTGCGACGAGCGTAGCCATCTTTTGAGCCAGCTTTTGTACCAGAGAGTAAGATTGTCGTTCTTCTGTAGAGAGACTTCGGTACTGGGCGTCTAGAGCCTGTGGTTCTTGCCCCTCAAGTCCGCTTCTTTTAGCTGTTGCAAAGGTCCTCTGAGGCCTTCGAGTTCCGCAGAGAGCTCGACGTGATGAGCAGCCTGAAAAGACGCGTCGAAGAGACACGGTCAAAGGGGGCAACGTTGTGGAAAGGTAAGTGAGTGAGAAGGAGTGAGTGAAGTGGAGACGATCATGATCAGCGACTGAAAGGGAGAGGCTAAATTGTAGTTTTTTCGACGCGCCAATCCGTGAGAATCGAAACTCAATTGATCTGATCTAATCCACATTGACCAGTAAGAATTAGATTAATATTGAATATTGCGTATTTCTAATACATGCTTGCAGTTCGTGTTTGTGCATCAACAAAATAAAATTGCAGATCGAAAGCATTGAGTATAAAAAAACGAATGCAGATGATGCCGGTGATACCATGACAAAACATTTCTATAGGAAAGGCACACTTTCCATCTCGCCTGTAGCCAATAAGTCGTCGTCAAAACCCTCTTCAGCTGCTTCTTCCGGATCTTCAGGATCCCCATCGTAATGACCTTCCTCTTCATATTCGCCATGTCGGTCCTCATCCTCGTCACCATAGTTATCCTGGATTTCATCCTCCTCGTCAGTCTCGAGATCTGCTAATGAACCGTCCAAAGAGCCAGGCATGCTATCCAAGCTAAGGCGCTTCCTTGCACGCCGCTCTCTGCTAGTCTCATCCGTCTCTGTCCTCGAACGCGCAAACCCTCGGCCGCGTTCATCATCAGACCACGCATGTTCAACGAGTGTCTCCGTGCTTCGCGTATGCCGTTTGCTTAGCCTCTCTAGCGAAGTCATCCGTTCATCCTGCTCCGTTGGCGTTCCCGAGGCCTGGAAGAACGAACTCGTACTCTGACGTAAGCTGAAGTTCCGAAGCCTGGTGAATGTCGACATCGAAGCGTCTGAATGGGCACTCAAAGCTGGTGATGCTGGAGGAGTTGTAAGATCGGGCAGCGCAAATTCTTGTATTGGTGTCTTCCAGTAATTCACATCGGAATATTCTGTCTCGGTCTTCTGGTTAACAGGTGGAAACATCTGGTCTACGAGGTCCGTCAGATGGATATACGAGGACTTGTAGCCAGCAACCTCGAGCAGTTCCATCTTCACTTCGCCAGTCGAGTCGATCGTGAATATTCGCTGACTCGGAATGTTCACGCTACGGTACGACAATGCATCTGTTATACGGTTACCGAACCCCGCATAGAATGGATTCTTGCCCTCTCCAAATAGCCGCTGGATGTCACGTAGGCACGCCATTTTGAACATCTCGGGCTTGCGCATAATCACCTCTCGATGAAGCGAGGTCATTAGCCTATCTGGGCTCATGATTACTGGACCCTCGGGTAACTGATAGTTATTCTGGTTGATACTTTTGAGGTAGTATCTTGTCGAGTCTGCCTGCCCAATAGCACGAGATGTGAGATACAGAATTCTGTACCCATTCCTCGCGATGTCAGTATACAGCTTTGCAACACCAAGATGAGTCCAGTCTCGTCCAATCATGGTGAAGACGTGGCCAAGAGCATCAGACCTACAAATGGCGTGTAATCAGAATGGTAACAAGATTTAAACTTACAAGCACTTACTTCGTGATAGTCCCGTCGATGTCAGAGACTACAATCGAGTCTGTTTCTTCCCAGAGGAAAATACTCGCAGTGCAAGCCGTCACACCAGACGCGGAAAGCGAGAAAGTAATGAGATTCTTCCCTGGCTTCAGGTCCAGTTGTTTCTATCGACATGGCGTTTAAAAGCATACGCCAGGAGATAAGATGTGTAAACTCACGAGCTGATCAGAAGTTAGTCGTAATGTCTTCGCGAACCGCTTAACCCTCTCTTCTGATGCCGATCTACTTGTTCTTGTCGACGCATCTCCATTCAACTTGGATTCACTCATTGTAGGAAACGAAACAGGCGTATTCCGACCGTCTGACTTTGGGGGAGCAGAACTGGATTGGATGAGCGATGGACGTCTCTGCCGTTCCTGGATGTCCGAGCTTGGTTGTGCTAGCGGCTTTGCTGAAGTAGGTCGAGGTTGAGGCTGGCCTGGAGCCTCAGACCGACTTGATCTCCACCATCGGACCCAAGATGAAGATGACTTCTTCGGTGCAGTAAGTTCCTCTGGCTCCGTTTCGTCAGACGAGGATAAAGGCTCCTCTTCCTCAAGCGCCTTCGCATTCACAGGCTTCGCAAGCGCCGCTTCGCGCCATTTGGTAAGGCAGTCGAACAAAACTGACGTATCGTTGCGAGTGATATATTTGTCCTTCCACCTGATAACCATGTTCTTGTCTTGCACCACACCAGGATATTTGATGAACCGACGGAACGATACTTGTCCATCACGAAACCGTCGTGCGTCTCGTATTTCGTCGCCGCTGCCTCCACCTTCACACGCGGCGAGCTCTTCGGAGATGCTGAGCTCAAACTCATAAGTTTTCCCGCATACGGACAGTAGGAAGCGCCTCCCACTCCTTTCATCCGCGTTTAGCTCGGCACCTTTACCGAAGAAGCCTGGTACGTCACCGACTGGTGAATTTGATAAAAGACGGGATGCATCATTCGTCTTTGAACGTGGAGGGGAAGAGGGTCGCGGGAAATCCAGCTCGTGCCCGAGCTCGGGTGGAACACTGAGACTACGCTGCGTCTCTAGGGAGTCTATTCCAGTGGGCGGAAATGTGGCCTTCATCGGCGATGGCGTAGGAAAAGCACCCCACTCCCAGGAATAACTCGGCGGGGAACCATTTGACGTATTCCCGGTTTCTGGTGGCTCAGTAATGATTGTGCCACTAGTATCTGGGGAGTCGAGATCTAATGGTTCAGGTTCCTGAAGGTCTATGGTTAGATGGAAGCTGCATTTACGGGTGACAATACTACGGGAAACTTACATTCTCCGAGTCCAGTGTTCGTGATTCCCTTCTGTCCTCCCCTTCCTCTATCTTTGCACCGAACCTGCCTGCACCAACATGGGCACTGCTTTGATCGGGACGAGTGGCCTCAAGAAGAGGGCTCGTGATCAAATCCTCCGGTACATCACTGTCTGTCTCAAATACGAAGAATGCCTCGCCAGCGTCGCCAATCTTCATATTGAAGGGAATTTCGCGGCCATTGACCATGACCTTCACCTTCTTGTCGACTGGTCGCAGTACCTGCCATTTTCCAAATCTGACGTGGAATGGACTGCATGCAAGCTCTTCTTCCGTGCTGCCCTCGGCCCCATCGACTCCTGACACTGTTCGCCGCACGACGATGACATCGATGGCTCCAGTAAGCGTGGAAGGGTTGATATCTCTATAATACTGCGAAGCTGCATTGAGCGCTCCGCGCAGATAGTTCATCGCCCTTGCTTGTCGGAGAGCTGATGATTAGATGAGACGGTTCTGAAGTGGTACGGTTTTGAGCTGAGCCTTCCACTGCACTGGGGTTTGGGGGTTGCGCTAGAAGAAGCAGAGCGACCAAGTAGAATACCGTCGTCTAACTGTATTGTTGTCCGAGTTACACCGCTCGACTAAGTGGGGACTATAAGTAAGGTGCGTTCTCTACCTCCTGCCAGTGCAGATGATGCCCGACCGCAACATACCAGATAGCCAGAAATAGACCGCGCACGTGTTCTTTTTCCGTCATTTTGGTCAAATCATTTTCACGTGAATCCGCACTTTGTCCGTCCGTTACTTGCTTACTCAAACGGAGATGTTCAGTCGTTTATTCAAATTAGCGAGAAATACAACAGACAAAGAAAGCAGCAAGTGTCCCCGGCTAAGAAATTACACGATACAGTAAATAGTCAAAGAGTAATTTCGGTTAGAAGTACAACGCCGTTTACGACATGCACATGCACACCTAATGCAGGCATGCCTTTTTGGTCAAGTCCGTCCTAAACAACTGTCCACTAAGTGCAGGTAAATCACGCACATGTCTCCACCACCACCAAATCCCACAGCATAGTCACCTGAACTTGACACACTACAGGCCGAGACCCTGTCCGTCAATCCGTTTCTTGATTCGCTTCGAAATCCACGGAGCAATCGCATCCAGGTCCGCCCATCCGAACGAACAGTATTTGTTGCGACCAGGACCAACCACTAAGTCTAAATCCTGCAGCGCAGGTCTCTCTCCGGAATGCGTGCGCGTCTCTTGCGTACACAATTGTGCGCACAACAGTAAGCCTCCAACCCACGAATTTCCTTTTTCTTCATCCAGTTCCGTACCTATCCAGCGCTTATCTTCACCTCCAGGAGTATAGAATGGATAATTCCAATGCGCAGGACCCGGTTGAGGGTGTGTCATGCGTTCATAAAGCGCTGTAGAACAATTAGAAGAAAACTTCGTAGTCAGTGTTGCAAATACCATTTGAATATGTAGGGCTGAAGTGGCTTGCAATACTTGTGGTGTCGCTAAGACTCTCGGTTCCGTCGAAGTCTTCCCTGTGGATCCCAGGAGGATGCAGCAAAATACGAGCGTTATCATTGACATGAAATGTGCTTCTGGGTTTGGTCAAAACCCCGAATGCGAGAATGCGAACATCGGCCAGTTCGACAACAAGCTACAGATTCAGATCGCAACATAAGGTAAGTGGCTCTGACTTCAAAAGAAGTGAGAATCGTCTGTCTCACCCTGATATGCGTTTCCAGGTGAGCCAAATTATTTTGTATTCTACGGAAGATTCCAAGTTAACCAGTAAACAATAAACAAACGAAGGGCGAAACGGACTTCATTTCGTTGAAAAGACTCTGGGGGTTAAAGTTTCGGGACGACGTCTCCAAAAGATTGGCCGATCCGTTACGATTGAGAACGACATATCTAACGGGCACCATAAGCAATGGCGCTAAGCCATACATGCAAAAACTTACTTTGTCCAAGCTTCATCGGCTGTGCAGGTCGTTGCTGATCGATGCCGGATACGATACAAGGTTCTTCGAGGAATATAATAAGAAAGATAAAGAAATTAAAGGAGGCGCATTAGCCAAGAATAGACAATAATCGCACGCCGTCGAGCCATGCACCGGGATCCTGGGTAAAGCTTGTCAAATGTAACTCACTTTCTGTACACCTCACGCCACCTACAGCTATCTTTTCTCCACTTAACCCAGGTGGGAAGGAAACGTCTCCGGAATGCTTCGGCGTAGTCCGTCTCAGGCAGGTTGGGCAACGTCGCCTCGAACAGCAGAAAACCAGCGCGCGCTATGCTCAGTATGTCTAACCAGTTCGCACGAGGAAATGTCGAGAGTTCTGCAAGATGTGTCATGCAGGATTCGTACTGTCCATCCCGCCGCTGGAGGTTACGGGCGATCGGACGCTTCCATGGATTCAGGGCGGAGTCGCTAGTGATGCTACGGAGCCTCCGAGAGAGACATGAGGCAGTGGTCAATGATTCCAGATCAAGTTCACTGAGTATCTCTGCGATGAGCTCAACGGGTAGTGATTCGAAGAGTGCCTTCATATTTCCTCCTGTATGCACGCGAAGGACTCTTTGACCCTGAGAATCGTAGCTTGACATTCCAGTACAGTGACTATAGGTCCAGAACAAGAGACTCAGACAATTGTTAAGACCTTTAGTCGTAGCGATGCTAGTAACGTCGATGAGTGAGACTGGGGTACAAGAGAAGACAAAGGTGTGAGATAGTAGGTTTGGTCACGTGAAAGAAGGTTTACGTCACGTCGATCATTGGATCAGGAGCGTTGCTAGTCGACGCGGCGCGACACGTCCTTGTTCGCTACGTACTTGTCGAATACAAAAACACATACACAAGAGCGTATCTTGTTTTTGTCTGCCATGTCTCCATTTCCCTTCATGATGAAGAAAGGACTTTTCGTATATGAAGGCCACGTTTCGGGCCCTTCAGCGTTGTGCTTCATCCTCCACCCCACAACCTGCTTTACGTTTTCTTTCTCCTTTAGACTAATTAACGGACAGACGCCTGGCGCGTCCTCCACATCGCATCTAATACTAGATATCTATTTTTAACATATTGCTGCTCGAAGTGGCCTCCTGCCTTCTTGCAGGCCTCTAATTTCTGATTTCACGTCAGCTCACGCTCTCTCACGACTCTGCTCAGGAAGCGGTCAAGCCTCGTATTCTGTCAATTGGTAACGACTTCACCGATGAATTTCGCATTGGTGCGTCAGATAAAATAGTACTCCAATCAGCTCGTTGACCGTAACTTATGAAGCAATTAACGGGCAAGGTCAAGACACGTCCCATGATCGCATGCTCGGAATGTGGGCGCGAATTCCAACGGAATCGTAAAGCGGACCTTCAACGCCACATGCGTATTCACACAAATGAGAAGTATGTCCTCGTTGTTACCAGGTCTAATCTTGTATTTATGATATATTCTTGATAAGGCCCTTCGTTTGTCCGCATCCAGACTGTGGCAAGGCTTTTAGACAATCCTCGGCTCTGAAGAATCATTCAAATTATCAGTATGAAGCACGCTGTTTTTAAGCCTTATTCGTTACTGACTAACCTCAATTCTAGCGTACGAGATACGTCTTTCACTTGCCAGAAATGCCAGATGAACTTCTTCGACAAGCCGACGTTCAACCGTCATGTGCGTGAGAAGCACGAGCTGGAGTACGTATATGCATGCTCAGTATTAGGATGCGGGAAACAGTGCGTTCCGCCTCATTGCGAAATGAATCAATTGAAGACTAAAATAATTTCACTGAATTAGCTTCAAACGAAAACCTGTCTTTAAGCAGCACATGCAGGACAAGCACGCGATTAACCTCAGCGACAATGAACTCGTCAGCCACCGCGTTTCTGCAGGTCCATACCTCAAGGCTGTTACTGGTCCTAAAGCTGGTTACCATTCGGATCCGTCCCCTCCGCCCAAGTTCTCCGAGGTTACTCAAAGCATGCGATCACCTCAGATGGCTTCACTACATCTTAACGGTAGCGTTATGTTCCCATCGAATCCAGCAATCTACGGAACCGATACCTCCTCGCCTGTGCTACTGACGGATCCATACGCATCCGTACCGAGAAAAGCTTCTGCGCCTGCGTACACCGAATCTATGAGTCATTACGCTCAACCTCCATCGGAATATGGTTTTGGTGTAATGCCTTCGGACATCTGGTTTCCTGGAAACGAAGGAGCTATGTATGATGGGCAATTCCTCGGTGTCAATCAATATGCTGCGTTCATGCCAATGGGACCGCCTGCTATTTCGCTCGCTCCTGCACCGTCTCCGCCTCACGGCTCGCCAAACCCGTCGTCATTTCTACTGTCCTCCGGAACTTCATCCGGAAACAGTGGCAATGGAAGCCCGGGATCGTTCAGTCCTCATTCTCGCTCATCAACGATTTCTCCTGTCAGCCCGCACAACAGCCCGGGATCAGCCCATATCCATCCTTCATTGCATTCAATCCAAGTCGGATATTATTGAATTCTCAGTCACGGACATCTCAGAACTTTTGCAGTTTTATTCTTTACTATCCCTACATCATTTCTTCTTTTTCTCATCCAGCATTGTACACTATGGACCATATACATTCTTCATTTCTCTCCGCGGACTTCTTGAATACCCTAATGCACCTATTAATAATTTCACTCTCCTCTCGATGGATACTCCTTACTGCATTCGTAACATAACTGTATTTTACCAAGCTGCCTTTATGCCTTCGCTATGGTCCTATGCTATCATATGCTTCGCTATGTACACCTTTGTATCATATATGCAACTGAATTTCCTTTTTTTTCGTCTTTTCTGAATTCGTAAGACAGAGTAGTGCTGATCGTCATCGTGATCGACGTTTCTCACTTTGGTACGTGCACGTGGTTTGTTGAATTCCCAAACAAACAAACACGCGCAGGGCGCGCTGCTCTTTGAGGGTCCAGCCTGGTCCAGCACGGCTCTTACCTGCCTCTTGTGTGTTACTAACCGTCTTTCTCATCAACCTCCACCACTCTACATCCGACAGAGTCGGATAACACTTTAGACTCTTACCAAACTACCACGAGCTTGTATCTGTGTCTCATAGTTCGTCACGCGAGCACAAGAGTCGCTCACACTTAGCCACGATAGCATTCGATGGCGGTCGTTGTACCAGCACTGAGACTTTACTTACTTTTTCTCAATGTTTTCGAGACGTTCAAGACTCTCAAGCCTCCTCGACGTTCGCCTCGCACGGGCGAACAGACACCACGAGCCATTTCGCAACGTAAAAGAGACATGAAGGGTTGCATTGCGATTTGGTTAGTATGGGTAAGTTTGTTGAGTCTCGCGTCTTGCCCGGCTTGTGCTTAAACGCATTCACCCAGTGCTCGTGCGCAGTGCTCGAGGGCATGGCTGACACCACTGTTGGTCTCGTAATGCCATTTTACAACGAGATCAAGGGTATCTTATACTTATTCCAAATAATCACGCGTGCACGGGTATGTTCTTGATTTTCATAAGTGTCTTGCCCGTGAAGAAACTCACTTCATGTCCAGGGCGCGGAGCCAATTTACCTGCACGTCATGCGACCTTTAGTGAAGCCATACGTGGCCACACTTGATTATGCACTGGAACTCGTGCACATGTTAGGCGACTTCATTACCTTGTTGATTTCAATTCCGTTTGGCTTCATTATCAACTGGTGGCGTCCTTCTGTTTCGGCGCCGGAGACATCTAGTCAAGCGAGTGAGAGCGAGTCCGCTGCATCATCGCCGGAGCCACAAGTAGAACGACACGAGCATGAGCGGAAGCCTGCAAGGCAGGCCTCTAACGATAATGGAGTTGGCACGAGAACACGAGGAATCAGGCAGGCTTCCGATGGTGCCACAGGAAGAAACTCTACTGCTGGTCCTTCGAGAATCGCAAGACCTAACGGTATCCCCCAATCCAAGTCTGACGTGACTATAAACCAAGTACGTTGCAATTTCATTGCTTTATTCTATTTACTCCAATAGCAACTCCCACTGCAATCAGAAACATAAAATCTGGCGTCCACCAGCTAACACTGGGCTTGAACAAGACGAATATGATGAATGGCCATCCAGTCGAAGAGTTATGTCCGATTCTGCTGCCTCCACAGTCGCTGCCTCCACAGGCTCATCTACGCCTCCAGTATCTACTCCGAGTGAATTCGGCGAAATTAATATGATCGTGGAGGAAGTTGAAGAATGGCGTCAATATCCACCTTTCCCGTCTGCGTATCCGACTACGCCACAAGTGAGACCGAAGGCTGTTCATGTTGCACCTAGTACTCAGCACCAATCGACATTAAACGGCATTTATGAAATGCCGCAGCCGCGCTACGAATCATCAACACTGCCACAGACGCACGATAAGCCTAACAGGTCTAAGGCTTCGGCCAATCAGACTTTGCCCAGCAGAACCGGTCGCAGAAAGTTGCATACAGAAGACGAAGCAGTGACAGTGCAGGATTTTGGTCTGTCGCTCGAGCGGATGCGTGTGAGTCCTACCTAGGAGACTCCGGCTTACACGACGGCTCGAGCGACGAGTTTGGATTGACTGAACGGAGTCTTCATAATGATACGAATAATGAGACGGTGGCGGCGGAGGTGATGGATGTTGACGATGCTGGAGAAAGCCAGATGGATATCGATGATGATAATGTCGACAGTGGTGACGACGAAGACGATACTCTCAATGTGACGCTGCGCACTCCTCCACGCGAAAGAATAACGAATAATACGACTTTCCGGCGACACTTTCCTTCACGCGAAGTTTCACCTCCACCTGAACTGCGGTCCTTTCATCTGGTGTCCGGGGAAGATGAAGGATTTGAGGATGATACTGAACTAGAACCAGCGGGACTTTCGACTCTGGCCGTTCCGTCTAGCCGTAGGCGTGCAAACTCAAACTACACGCTCTCTTCAACGCGTGCAACTCGAACAGATAGCCAAGCGTCACTGACGACTGTTTCGCGTGCTTCGTCCGACCAAACTATCTCGCGTGCTCCCTCTCTTGCATCGAGACCGAGCAGTGGTTCCGGATCGGCTGCTTCTTCCGGCTCAAGTTCGGTGGCTGGTGTGAAGAGGCCACGTCCTGTGCAAGACAGGATAGAGGAGAGCAAGACTGGTGAAAAGTCTATCTCTGGGCGTCCCGTATCCCGCAGCTCTGTCGATATTTCAACGAAGGCAGGCTCGCTGAAGGGTACAACCCGCGCTCGGACTTCAAAGACGCGTCCGCCAGTACCGTCTCGTACTCTCAAGCCAGTTATTCTAAATTCGAAACCGTTACCGAAGATACCAAGGAAGCCTGCAAAGTCGATGGGGTCGGACAAGTACGACACCATTGAAAGTGTGGATGAGATGGGTCTCATTGGCTCAGCTGGCGAGACTATAAAGAGACGGAAAGTGAAGACGGCAGGACCTTCTGCAAGAGTCGGTCGGGTTCCTTCCATCCTCACGCAGATTCCTGAGGAAAAGCCGAATGCAAGAAATCCTGCTTAATTCATTGAGTCTGACAAACGAGTCCGTCACTGATACATTTGGAGAACGTAAATGAACGATGTGTTGCGAGGAGCATGCCTTGACATATACATAATACTTATCTTGCTCTGGGTTTTCTAGTGATTTCTGTCTTTCTATTTGCGTCGCATATTAGCCAAGCACAAACTTCAGCAGAACTCTTGTAGTATACATGTACAGTACAAACACACGCATCGCTTTCGTTGTTTTTTTTTGCTATCCTGTCCGTGAAGAAACAAAATTCTGGGTATTCTGTTCACGTGATAGGAAATTTCCGAAAAGTTGTCAAGAAGGATAACGCTGACTGACCGTTAGAATCTTCGTCTTCTGCTGTGAACAACTCAGACACGCGAGCATCTGCGATGCCTGACGGCTCCTACAACGGGTTTGAAACTCTAAAGCGAGAGCAGAGTTTTCGCAACCCTTCAAAGAAAGGTCATTCCGTTCCAATACTCAACGAACTTGCTGCACCGCACATTGAATCCTTCAATGCGCTGTTCGACGATTCTGGATTGCCTGCAGGTGACAGCGCCGGAACTGGTCTCTTGTCCCTAGTTGTCAAAGATATCGGGGAGAAAGCTGTGTTTGATTATACTGGACGAGAAGATGAACATGGCAATCGAGGTCTAGGAAATCGCATGAGCTGTACGTAGCTTCAGCTATTAAATTTGAACGTGGAATTCATGAGCATTTATAGTTTGGATTGAGCAAGTATCTATCGCGAGACCAATGGTACCTGAGAGAGATAAGCAAGCATTTGAGCGGAAAGTATTCCCTGCAGAGGTGTGGGCAATAGGTTTTCCTCGTTGCTGAATCTCTCTGATTACCCTTGGCCATCAGGCCCGTGAACGAGTGACTTCGTATCGGGCCAGAATGAGCATCAAGCTGTGCTGGAAAGTGCAAGGGAGAGAAGCGAATTCCATGACGAAGGAATGCGGTCTGGTACCCATTATGGTTCGAGTACGTCCACATCCTTAATTCTGCGTAACACGTATCAAGTTATAAACATAATTTTTAGTCCATACGTTGCAATCTGCGGAACCTGTCCTCTTCCGAACTCGTAAAACGACATGAGGAACCCGAGGAATTCGGAGGTTACTTCATAATAAACGGCAACGAACGGCTCATCCGTTATCTCATCGTCCCGCGGAGGCACCATGTCACCTCTCTCATTCGACCTTCTTTCCAGAAGCGAGGGCCTTCTTATACTCCCTATGCTGTCCAAATTCGATGTGTCCGCCCAGATCAAACTGCTGTGACAAATACTCTGCATTACCTTTCAAACGGGAATGCGATGCTTCGATTTAGCTGGCGGAAACAGGAATATGTTATCCCCGTCATGCTCATCCTAAAGGCATTGGTTGGAGCTGCGGATAAGGAAGTATTCGAAGGAATTGTCATGCAGGATTATGAAAATACGTTCCTTACAGACCGAGTGGAGCTTTTATTGAGAAGCTTCAAGGCATACAAGCTCTACACCGGAGATCAATGTTTGGAGTTCTTGGGTGATAAATTCCGCGTCGTACTCGGGCAACCTGAAGACTGGAACAACACGGCACTCGGAGTCTGGCTCATACGGAAATTTGTCTTGGTTAATCTTGAAGATCCGCGAGACAAATTCAGGATGCTCTTGTACGTCGCGCTAAGCTCGAATAACTTACCTAGGGCTTCCATGCAACTCTCTTTCTAGGTTCATGTTACGAAAGCTATACTCATCTGTCGATTCTTCGAGCTGTGGAGATAATCCAGACTCTCCGCAGCATCAAGAGGTCCTCCTTCCAGGCTTTTTGTATGGTATGATCATGAAAGAACGATTGGAAGAGTGCTTGAATGGCCTTCGTGCTCAGATTTCACAAGACGTCCGCCGCAATGATCCATCCGTCGACTTCTTTGACGACAGGTATTTCTGCAAGGCTCTGTCTCGAGTGAACTTCGACATCGGTGCAAGGCTGCTTAATTTCCTTGCGACGGGGAATTTAGTCTCGCCGACGGGCCTTGACTTGCAACAGGCTTCCGGATTTACAATCGTCGCAGAGAAGCTGAATTGGTATCGATATATCAGTCACTTCAGATGTATTCACCGCGGTGCTTTCTTCGCAGAGTTGAAAACGACTACAGTACGAAAGCTACTCCCAGAAGCTTGGGGTTTCCTCTGTCCCGTACATACGCCTGACGGATCCCCTTGTGGCCTGCTAAATCATCTCTCTCGTTCATGCCGAATCGTCACTGCACCTCTTGCAGTTGCCCACCTCAAGAATCTTCTCCTTTCACACGGCATGACTTCCGTGCATACACCTTCCATCAATGGCAAATATCATCGTAATATCGCCGTCCAGTTGGATGGACGAATGATCGGATGGGCAAACCCAGTTCTAGCAAGGCATCTCGCAAATAACCTGCGTGCATGGAAGACGGAAGGCAAGTACAACGTCCCGCTTGACCTAGAAATCGGATTCGTTCCAATTTCTCAGGGAGGACAATATCCTGGTCTCTACCTCTTCTCGTCGCGGTCGCGAATGATGCGACCTGTGAAATATATCTCGAACGATCGCGACGATCAGATAGGATCGTTTGAACAGGTGTACATGGACATTGCCATCAAACCGGAAGAGATTGAACCCGGTGTGACATCGCATGTCGAGCACTCGCCAACAAACTTCCTTTCCATCCTAGCAAATCTCACTCCATTCTCGGACTTCAATCAAAGTCCACGTAATATTTACCAATGTCAAGTAAGTACCTAACTCAAGATCAAGATCGCTCAATTGATTGCATTTTGTACAGATGAGTAAGCAAACGATGGGGACACCTTCCACTGCAATTAAGCATCGGACGGATAACAAATTGTATCGGCTTCAATCTGGTCAGACGCCAGTTGTACGACCCGCATTACACAGCACATACGCAATGGACTCTTTCCCAAATGGCACCAACGCGGTTGTAGCCGTCATTTCTTACACTGGTTATGATATGGAGGATGCCATGATCCTCAATAAATCCGCACACGAACGAGGCTTCGCGTATGGTACTGTATATAAGTCACAGACCATTGACCTCAAGGACATGCATGGCGCTTCGAAAAGTACAACCGCACCCACGCTTCACTTCGGGATCGGAAAAGATATTCGGACTAGAGGAGAGAAGGCGCATCCAAGTCTCGTATTTCTAGATGTTGACGGTTTGCCGTACGTCGGCATCAGAGTCAAGTCTGGAGATTTTATAGCTGCTTACGTGGATGACACTACGGGACGCACGCGCTTTGTCAGATATAAGAATGATGAAGCTGGTTACATCGACGAAGTCCGATTACTTGGTGAATACGACATCTCTTCCCTACATGTTCAATGCTAAATACTCTCTATCAGGTTCGGATGCGGGTGATTCGGAACTGCAGAAAATCAACATTACGTTCCGAATACCTCGATCACCAGTCATTGGTGATAAGTTCTCCTCTAGACATGGTCAAAAGGGCGTTTGCTCGCAGAAGTGGCCTATGATAGACATGCCTTTTAGTGAAAGCGGTATTCAACCGGATGTCATCATAAATCCTCATGCCTTTCCTTCTCGTATGACAATCGGTATGCTTGTCGAGAGTATGGCCGGCAAGGCAGGAGCAATGCATGGAATCGCACAGGACGCCACTCCCTTCAAGTATGTATTCTTTCAACAGCTATTCACGAATTATTCTGACCTATATATGTCAAAGATTTTCAGAAGATGACACAGCAGTCAACTACTTCGGAGAACAACTCCTCGCTGCAGGCTACAATTATTACGGAAACGAGCCAATGTACTCCGGAATAACCGGCGAAGAGTTCGCAGCAGACATTTACCTCGGAGTTGTGTATTATCAGCGTCTACGACACATGGTATTGGACAAGTTCCAAGTGCGGACGACTGGACCTGTCGACCCGATAACGCAGCAACCAGTCAAGGTATCAATACTTCAACAAGATGTTCGTCTCTTTCTGGACTTTCTAACCCCGCTTCTCTCTCTTCTTTCTAGGGACGTAAACGCGCAGGAGGCATCCGATTCGGCGAGATGGAACGCGACGCGCTCATCGCTCACGGGACGTCCTTCTTGCTGCAAGATCGACTTATGAACTGTTCAGATTACTCATTAGCTTGGGTCTGCAGGACGTGTGGCAGTCTCATATCCTTAGGGTACGATGACGTCTCGCTCGGAAGTGACGGTCTTCGCGCTGGCTCATCCCAACCCAATGGTGAATACTGCCGGATATGCCGTGCAGCTTCGGAAGAGCGCGATGAACGGGAACGAGCAGCGCTTGCAAATGGTCAGGAGGGACCGGATAGGGGTGTAGTCAGCGGGATTCAGGCCAGTATCCGCGTCGCTCTTCCAAGAACGAACGTCCTTGGAGGCGTCAAAAGTGGTGGTGACCTTGACGTGGTCGCAGTGCCATTCGTCTTCCGGTACCTCTGTGCCGAACTGGCTTCGATGGGCATTGCAGTAGCACTGGAGGTGCGATGAACCTCGTGTATCCCCTTGAAAAAGATTGTTCCTAGACAAAATTTTCTCGCTTTCCTTGTTGATCTTTCTTCCTACGCTTCGCACCGGAAATCTTTCGTGCTGTCGTAAAAGTACTGTAGTCAATTGCACCCGATTTGAGATATTACAGGGTTAAAGAACGAATGTTTATAACCTCAACAAAAGGAATGGACAAATCAGGCAAGAATAAAATACCACGAGAGTTCCGCAACAAGTTCCAAGCAATAGACATAAAAAGAAGCCGCTTATACAAAATATAATACGTCCAACAGGGTATAGAGCTTACTTAGTATGACATAATAAGTGAAAATAATCGACCAAGGATAATAGAAATACGAATATAGAATCTAAGCCTCAGCAAGAACTACTTGCGCCGTATGATCAGTCGGCACAGGCTTACGGTGACTTATCGTTCCAGAATGGCGTTCCTCAGATCGCGGGGTAGGTGGTGCACCTGACTCTCGCGCACTAGCACCCCTCGTTACCTTGACCTCGTCTTTCTGAGGAGCTTCGCTATGGCCCAGAAGCACCTCCACAACTGCGGATTCCTGCTGAGCAGTCGGGAGTAACTTCGGATCGGGAGAGAAATCGGTGTCCTTCATCGGCAAGCCTGCCTGAGCGAGGAACATATCAATAAGAAGACGGCATTCATCTGCGGTCGAAGCGTTGGCCATTAGGCGGCGCAAATCTGTGGCATTAGCCGCAAATGCCTTCGGTGTGGAAGGAGGAGACAAAGCGTGGCGTTGTGGTTGCTTCGACGAGGGATGTATCGAAGGATAAGATGGAGGGGGAGTATGCAAGTTGTCAGACGGCTTTGGTCCTGTGGGAGTGACAAGAGTAGGGGTAACGGAGGAATTTGTTGTAGTCGACATCCTGCCTTCATCAATTTCCTTCACCTGTTGCGCTTTCAGCATCGGGTTTTCATTCTCGACCTTGGAAGGCGTGGGAGGTGAAACATCAGCCGATCTCGATACATTGAGCCTGATGTTGCCATTTTCTTGCTGAACACCTTCAGATTCCGAGAACGCTGGTACAGCCTTTCTCAAGGTTGTGGGAGATGGCCTCGGCCGAACCGGGGATGCGGCGTCGCCAAAGGAGTGACTTGGTGAAAGAGGGGGAGACAGAGGGATCGTAACGGGAGGTACAGGCGGAGTTGGACCCTTCCCCAGCGAGATTTGACTCTGGGCGAAGGATGATAGGCTATGGAGCGACCTCTTAGCCGACAATGGCGGCGGGACGAAGGCTGGCGGTGGGTGCAGAGGAGACTTCCTGGCTACCGAAAAGTCCTCGAAGGAAGCCTGGTTCTGCAATTTGTCCATCGATTGACCGCCTTTCAGGCGCGAGACAATACTACGAAGCCGGCCTCGTTTCATCTTATTATCGAGAGAGGATGATGTTGTCGGTGTGGGTGACATGGCTTTGGGCAGATCGGGAGGACCGCTGTTGAGAAAGTCGATCAAATCAGCTGTCTGTGAGGAAACACCTCCGACAGTCGGTGCTCTGCGTCTAGTTGCTGGCTTCTTCACTGGTCCGTCATCATCCGAATCCAGATCAACATCAATGGAATCGTGGCTGGCGGTCTGATGTACCCTATTCCCTGAGTACGTATGGCTAGACATTGATGCAGGCATCTTCGAATGTTGACTGGTCGGCCCAACGCCTCTGAGGGACTGCGAGTGAACTGACTCGACAGGCAAAGTACCCAATGAGCCCTTCCGAGAGCCAGCGTGATGGTTCCCAAACGATGTCACAGACGACTGTGAAGCGGATGTAGACCGAGTTCTTGAATGAGGCGGCTGTTCGTAAGACACCGGAGGGGCCCCTTTTGATGGTTTGTGCATTCGCACACTATTGAAGTCCTCTCCAGCTCCATTGTCCTTCATCTCCTGATCCTGGGCAACTTGCCTTTGCGCAAAGCCAGAACTGTTCTTTGGCGTTTGTAATGGAGACACGTCCGTGATACGATTGGTAACGGAGCTATCCTGGAGAGGCTCCTTTCTGGACGGTTGCTGAGGAGGTATAACCACCTTGCTTATTCCCCGCCCCTTCTCCTTGCTGTACACCTGGACGAAGCATTTCACTTAGAAAGCAACATTTTGGGGATAGAAGCTAAACTCACATCAAAAGTTCTGAGGCGGTCGGGTGTGAGGGATACCTTCATGGTGGTACCAGACCGCATCAGCTCGTCAAACTCGACCTTGGGCATTTTATAAGATACAAATCAGTAGATCAGAACCTTAAGAAGGGCGTACCTCGCTTGGGCTAGAACCCGGGCCATCATCTAAAGTAGAGTTCGGCCGCTTTCCATTGCTGATAATGGATGCTGAACGCTTATGTCCGCTCTCATGGCCGGCTTGCGAGCTGACGTCCTTATCAACGCTCATCCGTCCAAACAGTTTCTTAGTCTTCGACTTCTCTGTCGAGCTACGGGCACCAGATGACGGTAGGGTGGCAACGGCGGTGCCAGAGCCTGCGCTGTCAGAGGAGACACGCGGTTTTGCAGCCGAATCACCGTTAAGCGTTGAGTTAGATCCTTGTGGGGTGCCATTCGCGTGAGATGTCCCCTTCACGGTCCCACTTGGACTATGGCGTATCGACCTACTTCGGCCCGGACGGTTCACCGGTGTATTGCACTGAGATTCAATCTGGTTGTGAACTTTTCATCGGAAATTTTCAGCCAAGTGAGGAAATGTTTCCGTGTCAGAATGTAAATGTGTCGCCTTGACAACCGAAATTGTGTAGAAGACCGACCTTTCATAATCTTGAATAGGCCATATATGGCATCATCTTCGCACAGTGCTAGGAATAAATCTTGCAAAGTCGCAGTTGACCGGCTGCTGTCTCGAGACGCGACACGTCCCGTATTCGATAGAACATGCCTGAAAGAATGCTAAGACACCGTGATATGAGACCACTGTCAGACTCACTCGCACACGTGTCTAATAAACAGAGGTCAGTTGAGCTCCTGATGCAAGTGAATGAATGCACACGTACTCGACAATGGCCGTCAAATAGAGGGCAGCGGGGGCTATGTACTGTACATTATGCGCCGCGAACCCGCTGGTACTCGTGACTTTTGTTTGCCACCGCTTCTCACCGTCCGTATCATCATCAGAGTCGTTAAATGTAGAGTATGCTTCACACTTTAGTCGCAATAGCTGAATTGTAACGAGGTGGCAACGGTCAAAAGTGAGCGATATATAGCATGGCGAATGAGTTCTCACCTCGAAAGCAGGCTGTATGGGAAATTCTTGAGAATTCTCGGTGTACGATCGTGACGGGGCGTTTGTAGTGCGGTCCCAATAGGCTCTTAGCTCCACCTCCGCCTCGAGTAGAGCCTCCTTACCAAGAGAAGTGGGTAAAAGCTTACTCCAAGCGGCTTTTAGTTGGTCGGTGGCGAACGAGCGTGCCATGCTAAGAATCATCCACAGAAGTTCGTCAAGCAAGACGTTGACTGAGCGCAAGGCATCCGGGGAGAGTCTCGTGGGGCGTATCTCGGACAGAACGACGTCCGCAGAGCGTGGAGACAGATACAGGGGAGCTGTAGGTATTTTTGTCGTGTCAGAAAAACCGGCAGAAGTGTGGCTGATAACAGTCTCACAACGATCAGAAAGACCTGCCATTGTGCGCGTCAATTAAGCTTGGACAAGAAGGGCAGGAATAGACCCGGCGCGTGAAAAGAGGGACGGTCGCAGCGAAGTGCGAGCGGATGAAGGAGATGGGGATGGTCGTGGTCTGAAAGAAAGACGAAAAGAAAACAGAGAGGCTGAGGCTGAGAGGAACGGCGTTGGGGTCGGGTATACAGCTCAATCTGGAATTCTCTCTACGCTTCTCCCGCGTTACTCAAATTGGTCCTTTCTTTCGCCCCCTTCTGCCGTATCTAACATTCTTTCCTCCGTCCGCCCGCCGTCGGCTCGGCGTAAGATTTTCAACAAATTCGGGCGACAACAGACAGAAGAAATACGGCACCGCAAAATGCCGTTTTTTGAACTGTGTTTTCATCAAAGAAACCATCACCATCACCACTCATGATGTTCTCGTTCTCACCATTTCTAAATCTTATAAAGGATATGCACGCGGTTTTGCGCCCTCCTTCAGTCTTAACATTCTGTATCAATCACGGGAAGCCGGTTGCAAGCGCGGCGGAAACTCGCTCGACCCCATTACCCAGCACCTCAATTTTTTCCATGCATATATCTGAATTCGTTGGGAGGACATCAGCGTCACGCGTATCGTCGAGTCGAAATCTTATTGACCCTCGCGATGATTGCCGTTTCTTCTGGACCGGGTGCACAAATTTGAGAATTCTCAGCATCATGTCAATGGCCTCCCTTCGCGGTTGCAACTCTGTAAGCTGGGAACTCGCTTGGAACCCTTGCTACCAGGGACGCGTCCTCCGTTCATCTCAGACCAAACCGCTTCAAGTAGTTAAGGTTGTCGGCCTCCAAGAAAGAACGGCATATTACGTGAATCAAAGAATGCACGCTTCGATTTGTCATTGGTCTCTTCGAACCTAATGTGTACGCAGATCACTTGTGGTGAAGAAGAATCGCATATTTACACACAGCAAGGACGACAAGCAGAGGATAGCTATGTTACAACTCTAAGTGACCCAGAAAAACAACGAAGAAAGGATCTTGTAGAAACTCGTTTAAAAATAACATTTCTCCCAGCCACAGGTCGCCGCGGATCTTCAGCTCACCTAGACATTGCTTTGGGTCGTGGGCGGAAATAATACTTTTTACCCTCGTCGGAAGAGAACGTCAAAGTCGTTTGTCTTCCAGGAACATCAACAACATTTGATTCCGAGTCTTTGGACTTCCCTGTGGCGGAACGAGCAAAATTGTGGCGAACTTCGCTTCTTGGTTGATTAGCTTCTCGGCCAGGCGATGCAGCTCGCCCATTAGGCTCGCTCGATAATTGCGCTGCACACACTTCGTCCCGCTCTTCCTTCTCGGGAGCGAGCAGTGAGCGACTGTCGTCATATTCTGCAGGCAGTCGACCGAATGCACATAGTTTTACTCGTGGAGTTCCGCCTTCGTCGCTGGCCTCTGAATGATAAGGCGATTCAGATAGAGAGGAATGTTTTCTTTTCGTGGCTCGGCTGTAGAGCGGGAGTTGAAGATTTTGTTGTGTACGCTCTGACGAAGTCTCGTCCACCCTTTCGAAGTCACTCCTGGGTGTCGAAGCTTCATATGAACTGTCTCTTTCAGGCATTGACGGTCTTCTAGGCTCCAGTTCTTGCGTCCTTAGCCCGCGATCCAGGTCCTTGTGTTGTGGACTTGCTTTGGGATTGTCTGGCTCACTTGGGTTCAGCAAGAATGTCAGCTTTCCTTTTGATGGCTGCTGTTGTTCCCCAGGTTCTTTGTTGATTTGAGAAATCCTCGATGGCTGATCACTGTCATCCCGTTCTATCGGCAGTCTACGAACTTCATTTGTTCGACCAACCTCAGAGTTATATCTTTGGGCGCGAAGTTCCAGCACTTGGTGGTGATACCTCTCTTCCGCAGCCCTTTCCTCAGCGTACTTGTGACCTATCTCTTGGTGCCTCTGGTAACTATGCGATGATTGTGGACCACGCCGAGCAGGCATGTAGTAATCCAGATACTCGTCCGCCATGGTTCGGACTGGTGTACTTGAATTACCATACGCATGTTGCATCTGCATATTGTAATTCATCGCGCTTCCGGAACGTGGAGATTCACCATACAGTCTTGTTTGCGAATATCCCGAGTTTGATAATTGCGCATAATATCGACGTTTGAGCTCTTCAACTTTAAGACCGTCTTCTGCGCATACTTTCTTCGGATCGGGTTTCGCGCCGGGTTTGTCAGGGACTTGACGGAAACGATAGAGAATTGTGGTTGGTGTGTTTGGCGAAGGACGGGGTACGTATGAAGGGGGTCGTGCAATGGGCGACGGTGACAAATAACTGAAGCAAAGTGAAATTAGCGACGACTGTATGAACAGTAAATTACCACCTTACTTTGGGGCTCGGCTAGGTCCTGCTTGAACATGAGTTTGTGAGTGAACCGAGGAGCGATTTTGAGGTAGAGGCCATTCCTGCCTATGAGGTCGTGTTTGGGAATACCCTCGCTCATAGACTCGACCTTCATCCCGAGGTTGAGCTAGAGCCTTCACTTGAGCCTGCGCCTCAGCCTGCGCCATAATCCAAAGTTCCCTCGCAGCAGCCTCATACCGTCTCTGCGCATTCGAAAGAATTTCCGCTCGCAAAGCTCTATCTATAACCTCAGCATTCTTCAGATTCGTCCAGGCGCCATGTCGATAAGTCGGCTCCTTATGTCCGTGTCTTCGCTCCATTATCGCCGAGTCGGACAGCCTTAAGTGCTAATAATATAACCAACCCAAGAAAGAAGGCGTCAACGCAGAGGGTACGTCCGAAGGGAAAATGGATTTAATGAAGTCGTTAACGAGCAAAGTATTAGACTGAGTACCATGCGCACGAGTATTTATCTGGCTTAATTGCACTGTGTACTTTGCGCGTCGTTTGTCACGAGTACCAGACAGCAACTTTGCACTTATCAACTCGGAGCAAAGAACGGTCACAGCGCGGAACGCTGCCTCGCAAAGAAAAGTGAAACCGTATGTAATATGTTTCGAGCAGATAATCTTGTCGTTCACCCCAGTTCACCCCAGTGTTACAATATACCGTCTCGTCAGATGCTATAGACCATGTAAGTAGTTAGGCATGCACCTTGAGGTGAAAGGCGAGTAGGAACAGACCTAAGTTCACCGCCTCAAACGAGATGGGGATACCAGCCAAATTCGCAGACAGAAGGATCAAATCGTTCCACAGAGCATACCAAGTCATTCAGCATCAGACGCCACGACGAAATACTCTTTTAAATACCTCCATACCCCTCGACTAAAAATACGATCATCGAACAGAATAGTATACCTGGAACATCTGGAGAACCAGTGATTCGCAAAGCAAATTCGATTCCATGCAAATTGGAGCAAAGTAGCTTGTCGTGGCTGCCATGACCATGACATTGCCAGATCGGAGCTCGGATGAGATAAAAATTGTCTTGATGTCAGTTCAAAACGAACAAGCGCAAAGCTCTTTGCGCGGCGGAACCTCCGTTGGAAACTTGCTACAAAGTCATTTTATGATAAACAGTGAGCCACATTGTAGACAGAATACTGACACATGATCTAAAGTGTTCATACTGAAGTTAGACAAATTCTTTCTTAAAATATCAGCAACGTGAACGAACAATTATACAGCATTTCGACAGCAACTCTTTTATACAAAGCATGATCAAGGGTATCGCGATATGTTGATACAAAGGACGACGATATGGCACAAAAAATACCTAAAAGTTTCAACAGTTCTGATCAGAATGCAAGTAGGAAGGAGAGAAAGGAAATCCTTGCGCACCGAATGGGCTAAGAAGGAACTCGAGCCTGAGCTGCGCCTGGCACAGTAGCAGATATCGGTGGCTTAGGCATGAGAGCACTCGCAAGTAGGTCCTTGCAATTCCGCAATCGTTCGCGTCGCGATATGAACCAAGTCCCTGTGTCATAAGACACGGCCAGAGGGACTCCTATGACTCCTGCTGCCTCCGCGTTACGGACTGCCTTGACCATTGCATCAAGTTCTGCTTCCGAATCTACATCATCCATGTTCTCATCTTCAAAGTCTTCTTCAGCAACGGTTAGCATAGGCGCTGCAGCTGTCGCAGTTTTCTTCCCCTTCTTGACTGTTCCGCCAGACGCTTGCTTGGTCGCGGCATTCACTGCTGCCTGTTCCACCGCTAGCCGCTTCTTCTCCGCCTTTTCCTTCTCCTTCTTCTCCTTGCGCTCCGCCTTTGATTGACGCTTCACCGGCTCTACATAATTGGGATTTCGCTCCCTGTTGAAGTCATTCAACAACTCGTCATAATTCTTCGACCGTCCTTGGACGGCGCGCTTCGCTCCCATAGAATGGCTTTTGCAGGTGAGAGCTCTAGAACACGGCAGCCCTTTGTCATTTATGACACCGCATTGCCTGTCGAGATCCACTGGGCCTTTGAAACGGCCCTTCGTGATTTTAGTTGCGGGCTTTTTCTTCTTTGTACCACTCTCGTTTTCTAGGGCATCCTCATTGTCAGCTTTTCGTTTATTTCCCTTCTTGTCTAACCACGTTCAAAAACGAGGTTTCAGCCACTGAAGATACGTACTTACCGTCGAGTTTGGCGCCCTTCTTACCACCGGCGCGTATTGTTCGACACCGATCTACCAGAACATTACCAATCGCCATCTCTGTGAGATATGGAAATGCTAACACACCGACATGTTCCGCAAACGCGCTCTTCTGAACTGCTTTACCACATTCCCTACATCTGACTACAGCAAATTCCGGCCTCAGCGGCTCTGCGCCAAATATCTTCATTTGCTTCGCGTCAAGCCATAGTGTTGGCGGAGACGGCGGTGGCTCGGAAGGAGAAGAGACCGAGGGAGACGCAGGGAGATTGTCCCATGAAAAAGGAGCACCAGGCGAGGACGGGCTGTCTGGTCGTAGCTTCAGACTCATGCTTCGCTGTTTGTACCGATCTAGATTCTGTTATCTGTGTGTTGAGAAGGAACGATCGACAAACCTGAACTAGGCTGCCGCGTACGTAAGCAGCAACTATTATACACCTCACACATAGTAAAATGCGTGTCGCCTCCTACCCTACGAAACGTAGGAAACTTCCAGAACGATACAAGATAATCGTTAGAGTACATACTAGATTCAGATTTATGTTCGTACTGCATTCGCACATTTATCGCCTTGTAAACTAAACAAACAGACATCGACGCGGAGTGGAGTACCTCAGTATCAGTGCTGACATGTGTATGATATTGCATTATATACAGCTGAAAGGAAAAGGAACGAAAAACGAGTGTATAATTTACAAAATGCATTGCAAAAGGAACGGATCATATTGAATCTACGTACGGAACTATGTAAGTGTGTAAGTATGTGAAGCGAGTCAACCATTTCCGTCATCTTTCGAGTCACTTTTTGACAAAGCCGGGGAAGTAGCGGTAGGTTTTTGCTGTCCCGAATTCTTCGAAACGGTAATCTTCACTCGAAGCTTCCTCGGTGCTGGACCCTTCCCTTGATTCTCATCACCAGCTTTGCCTGCATTCGCTTCTTCTGTAGCAACAGCACGCACCATGGCGGCAGCAGCCTTGGAAGCTTCCTCTGAAGCATTACTGAGTCGTCGATTCTTGGGAGCTAACCTCTCAAACGCGTCATCCTCCTCGTCTCCACGACGACGCTTCTCCGCCAGCTTCGCAGGTGGAGGTTTTGGAGCAAGGGATGGTTGTTCGTCAGACCCTTTAGAGACTAAGGACTCGAGTAATTCGTCTTCTGGATCCGAAGGTTCGTCTTGCGAAGGGTCGTAAGGAAGAATTTGAATCTGCCGGTGCGGGAGGACAGGACTCTGAGGTGTAGAAGGATCCTTCTCTGATCGAATCTGCTCGGACAACGGACTAGTTGCATCGTCATCGTCATCGTACTCTAGTAACGATGATAACGGTGAGACAGGCCGATTCTGTGACGGCACGCTCATTAACCGCTGTGCCTTGCTCATCTGAGCATGAGGACCAGGAGCACTGATACGCTGCCGTTTGCGTCGGAATAGACCGAGGAACGAGTCGACTCGAGGAACCGGGACAACAGGATCGTCTTCGTTCTCGTCGCTGTTGAAGTACGAATCGTCCTCTTCTGATTCCATGACACGTTGGCCGAAGATTCGAGGTGGAACAATAATCCTGAATGGTATGATAGATGAGTCAGAGTGTCAGTGATGTAACCAAAAATACGTACGATGGTCTCTTCTCGACTTCTGGGGGAGGCGGTTCCTTGTTGATCTCCCATCGCGAAATGAAGTTCTGGAAGGTAGCGAAGCCTTTGGCCGCTTTCGCCAGCTCCCGAATTTCAGCTTCATGCTTATCCATGATATACGCAATAGGATCTCTAAGATTCTCCTAAAAGCGTATTAGCATCAGCAATCAAATGGAGGCATTAAAGTGTAGCTCACCTTTCGTATAAACTCAAAGAACTCTTGACATGTTGAACTAAGTAAGTTTTCTCGCCGCGCCTCGCGGATAGTCAGTTTGCATATAGGAGTAAAGACTTCATGCTTTTGCATATGCATAAAAAGATTGCGGTTGTTCATCTTGAGACATATTCGAAAAAATCGGAGTGCGGCTATTGTTGGAGAGCAAGCACGCTGTGAATCGATGCAAATGGAAGCAGGACGGCCACTTACCGAGGCACAGATGCTTGTCTTTGACACTTAATAAAGAAGCAATGCGGGAAACAACATTGGACGTGATGACGAAGAAATAGCTCCGAAATGAATGCTGGATGGCAAAGCTACAGAGAAGATCACACAAATAAAGATAGACGTTGCCTCGCTCCCGGGAAGGCGTGAAAGGTGTATCTAGAAGGTGTTTGCTACTCAACCTAGACTATATCAGTGATAAGGTTTATTACTTACTTTTTAGCTCGTGGTGATCAGGAACGTCGTGAGTCAGTGGTCGCATTAATGTTTCTATGCAAACTTTGTAAAAGTTGTCCAAGAACCGCTCAGTGTTGATTTCATCCCGTATTGGTCGGTTGAGATATGCGTTTGGAACTGATCCTGCACCGGGTTGGCCCTGAATCTGACATACGACACAGCTTTAACTGTCCACTAGGGGGGAGATATGCCGTTAGTACATACCTGAGGAGTTTCCGGTGGTGGAGGCACGGGTGGCTCAGGCGGTGTATCGACAAGTAACCTAAGCGCATCAGCTATTTGCGTCTGCACAGCAAGATCCTGGCTATTCGCCATCATGCGACATAAGGCCTGAGCAAGCGTTTCCTTGAACGGAGGAGGGCCGCCGTTCGTCACGTCAGGTATCTTCGCATGTTCTTGACTAATGCCAGCATCAGTGGCATTCGTGGGCTGACCTATTGCTACTGCCTGCGTCAAGACGTGATTCCGAACACTCTGAGAGTGATGATCCAATAAGACCGATAGGATTTCACCGGCGGTGGAGACCATATGCTTCTCTGGTCTGCATAAAGCCCATTGCACAGAATAGAGTACCCCACGTTCGACGAGAGTACGGAAGAGCGCTATCCGCGCAGGAAGCTGGACATTCTTGCCCATTACGCTTAGTTGTTGGAGAAGTGCGATGATCTCCTTCTTGCGCTCGACATCGGCATTGTCATCGACATGATTTGCCTGAGAAGATAAAGGACCGGGAGAAGAGGAGACGGCACCGTTCACCGTAGGTGAACTTCCAGAAGGCTTATCTACTTCCATGTCCCCTCTCTTCTCCTTCTCCTTCTCCTTCTCCTTCTCCTTCTCCTTCTCCTTCTCCTTCTCCTTCTCTTTACCTTTCACGCCCACAGGCCGAATAAAGTAAGACACAAGTTCCGCAAGGAAGTGCTCGTCTCGCTGAATATGGTTAATGATATCGATCTGATTGAAGATGATGCACGAGTTGAGCACGCTGAAGGTCGAATCATCAAGCGCGCGGCCCAGGATGACGTCTTTGAGATACTGCAATCGATACGTAGCATGTATCTTCCGTTGAATTTCCTCGTTCTTTATGACGATAGGTTGCATGAATTGCGATCGTTGTTGAAGGAATTCGCGGTAGTTCGCCTTGAACTTAGGAAATTCTGGATCGTCTGGATCCGCATATCAGATGAGAAAATGAAGCCAAAAAGAAAAGAAGACCTACATTCAAGCATCCCAACAACGCCCATCCAAAGGTCGTCGAGCAGAATATGCTCATACATGCTGTGTTCGTTGAGAAGCACTGCCGCGAGAAATAATTAGTAAATCTACGTTACGAGCAATCTTGTCAAAAAGAGACTTACAGATGGTCTGCATGCAACTACACAGTGCGTGTAACGCATCCAGATTCTCGGCCTTCTCAGCAGCGTCGAATGCGGCCACCAGCTGGTAGACATATTTATTCTCTTGGATGTAGAAACATATCGTTTCTCGAGACTTGGGACTCCGTGCCATCGTCCGAATCGCCTTCTCAATCTCCCCGATGAATGTCGCATCACCACCAGGAGGCGGTAAGTGACCCGACGAAATAATTTGAGCGGCAGTGCTCGGCACTGTCGGAGATGAGAGTTAGAAAATTTAGACTAGCCATAGACGCTGTTACAACTGAAGATGATATGAAGTCGTGATAGAAATGTGCGCCTGCGTTTACGCACAAGCAGAATCAGCACGGCCGAGGACAGTGCGATTTTAACGTCCGCACTTGCAGTTAAGACGTACCTCTGCTATTGAGATGCTTCTGCACTTCTGTGATGAACTCCCATACTTCCGCGCACCCTTCTTGATCCTGGAAACTCAATGCATAGTCCGCCCCATCCGGCTCCGTCCAAACAATCAACGTCTGTTGCTGCCTCTGATATACATCCTGTGCGCGGACTCTACAGCTTAAGATCTCTTGCTGAGTACCCTCTGCTTTTATGATGAGCCGCGCTTCATCGAGTTCGCTATCGAACTCTCCACAGCAGAAAGCAGTGCCTCGATCCGTCCACCGCGAGCCAACGAGCTCATAGAGCTATGAAATCAGTAGGTAAGCACCAATTTTTAGAAGTAGTTTAAGGGTAAGGGGGGAAAAGAAGCTGTGAAGATAGTCTGCGAAGAAGCTCATGCTCAGGCCCGTGACGAGGCGCGTCCAGAAAAAATCGCGTGAAATAACTTTCGCCCCTTAATCCATCACCGCAGCAACAAGTAAAGAGAAGACACGCAAGCGTGTCGAAGCGGTCAGAAGCCTGCACGCACCTTGACTCGACGTAAATCAGGATCGAAGACCTCAATCGATTCCTGGGATCCCGTTGAGCCCTGACCAGACGCGCGGTCATCACCACCGTTCATCATGAATTCCATCTCCTCATTAACATAGTTCGGCAACTCTTCTAGCTGTGGACTGGAGCTCCGTTCGCGCAACTCAATCGACTGCTGCTGTTGAGAATTGGTGTCACCAACATTGCCGTTTACAGCATTCGTCGCGGTAACCGGCGCTTGCGAGTTCTGCTGGACCAACGTGTCGTGATTGTCGGCTGTAGGAGCAGACGACGAAGGAGGGTCGGCCGAAGCATCTGTAGGTGATTGCGAAGCAGTTAGGCTAGAATCGGAAGGAAGATTGGCGTCGTCTGAATCTCTATTGTCGGCGACGCCCCGGCTCATGACCAGCAAGGGGATAATCCGTGCCCCTCTGTTGAGTGGAGAAGGAAGAGGATACCAGCCACGGCGGAGCGCGTCGACGAACTGCGTTTTGATTGAGTGAACTGGGCGATACTGCGTCGGGTAGACGCAGCACTGAGGAAAGGCGGGTTTAGTGGTGTAGGCGATGCTTGGGTAAGTCAGTGAAAGCAACAACGTCAATTCTTTCCCTTTTTGGGACACAACTCAATTAGGTAAAGTCACGGGTGACGGAACCGCTTTTTTTTTTGTAATTACGCGTGATATCCGTCGATCCTTTTCTCCGGCTCGGATTCGGAAGGGAGGAAACTGCTCTTGTTGCTTTATACAAATCAAATCAAAAAGCGAAACTATAGACAATTCTATTTCACTCCGCCTTGGGAATGACCCGCTTCAGCCACTTCCCCAAGTCATCAATTTCCTCTGGAGCCGCAGAATGCACCAATCCAGAATACGAGTGGAACTCCAAACCGACGGGATCCTCTTCCGTAGCGGCCTTTATACCGCCATCCTTTGTGAGAGTCTGTACGGAGTGCGTGGCCAGTTCATATCGTACAAGTGGGTCATGCGTCCCTGTACCCCAGAAGATCGGTATCTTTCTCGCATGGTCAGACAACATCTACCAACACGAGGTTGAGATCCTGTTTGATCAAACATCATCCAGTGAATTTTACGCTCACGGAGACAAACTTATCCCGCAATGGCAAATAGCCACTCAAAACTGTGATCCCTGCGAGTTTTCTCTCGCTCGTCAATCCGGTCAGAAGGCTCATAACACCACCTTGGCTGAATCCACCAAGCACAATGCGCGAGGCAGGTATGCCATTATCCACTTCGGAAGTGATGAGGGCATTCAGAGCAGAAGCGCTCTCCAAAAGTCCTTTTTCGTCTTCCTTTGACTTGAAACCGATTTCGAAGATGTCATACCTTCGGTTTTCTCCCTTAACAACAATGTTGATCAGGCACAAGGATAAGACTGCATACCATGCTGGCATCGACATTCCCATGTTCAACGTGACCGGCTTGACTGGTCTGCAACGCGTTTAGACATCGCGTTAGGCAATGAGCCCCCAGAGCGACTTACGCGTGAGGAAGCACCCATTTCACATGCTTCAAGCCTTCATCCTTCGCGAGCATCTTCGCAACAGGTTCCCAACCTGGACTGTGTGTATAAGAACGACATTTTACAAAGAAGCCTTGATGATGAAAACGACCTTCTCCTGTGTCACCGAGACCGTGCAGGAAGATGACAGTGGAAGTATGTTTCGCGGTCGCGTTTACGACGAGATGCTTCAAGGGTTGAATTGCAGCCATCTTGCTGAATATCGTATCGTGTTGCCTATACGTAGATAAATAGAAGTAGAGAAGGACGACCGAGATTAGGATGACGAGGCTGGCGTAAGGTGACGGAATGGCTAATGAGGTATGAGGTCGGGTGGCAGTACCGGTGGAAGAAGGAGATGGTTCCATCCATGACAGTCGCCGATCGATCGATTATGATCGAAGATCTCGGCCCGATCGATGAAAGAGAAAACCTAAAAATCCGTTCCCATTGTCGATCATCATCTTTCTGGCTTTCACCATGACCGAGTTAGTATTAACGAATCACGGCGCCATTCCAACAACATTAGATAACACAGCAGCTACAGTCAACTCGCCTCCTACCGATGCTCCACAAGATTCTCCTTCCCAACCTTCTCTTGGACAACAGCAAGAACAACCACTATCAAAGAAGGCACAAAAACGTGCTGCCAAAGCTGCGTTCATTCAAGAAAGGAAACTCGAGAGGCGTCAACGCGAACGAGCCGCAAGGAAGGAGAAACAGCATGAGAAGAGGGAGCGATTTGTACGGGGTGAGCTTGATCACAAGGAAGGACAGGGTGATGGAAGAGGCGAAGGTGGAGAACCGGTGAGGAAGAAAGCTAGAAAGAGTTATGCAAATGGGAGAGGGAGGAGTCCTTTCAAGGCTCGTGTAGTAGTTGACTTGGGTTTTGATAGCTATATGACCGACAAGGTGCGCATATATGTTGCTCACTTTTCTTGGTAAAATGATCATAGTTAACATCTCGGGCTTCAGGAAATCAGTTCACTGGGCTCTCAACTCGCATACTGCTACTCCGCCAACCGGAAGGCTACACAACCCTTCGAGTCACTCTTATTCACGTCATTATCCGGCCGATTGCATGCTAGACTTGAGCGAGAGAACAATGCAGGCTACAAACGTTGGACAGACTGTGAATGGTGGGAAGAAGGGTATGACAGGTTGTGGGGTGAGGATCTCAGAGCTGATGAAGCATCCAATGCCGCGGAAGGGACAGCTAATGCAGACGAAAAGAGATCGAGGAGCAGCAAGAACGCCGTCGTTTATTTAACGTCAGACGCGGATGACGAATTGGAAGAGTTGAAGGAAGGTGAAACGTACATCCTCGGCGGGATAGTGGACCGCAATCGACATAAGGTATGACTCTTTCTTTCATGAATCTCATTCAATTCGTACTCAGTACTCCTCCTTCATCACAACATAGTTCCTATGCCAAAAGAAAGCAGCCGCTCAAGGCATCCGCACAGCGCGCCTCCCGATCGGCAAATACCTCAAAGAACTCAAAACTCGCAAAGTCCTAACAGTGAATCAGGTGTTCGAAATTCTTATACACTGGGTGGAAAGCAGAAACTGGGAAGAAGCGATTTATAGCGTGATGCCGAAACGCAAGTTCACACAGCAGTCCGGTAAACCTCAGATAGAGGAGAAAGGACCGCAGGAAAAACAGGTGGTATTAGATGAGGCGGAACTGGTAGGCAACAGGACGCTTTCGAGCGAAGGGGATGAGAGTGCGAGTGAACGAGGAAATGAGGAATAACTTGAACACTCAGGACGTTTTCAACTGTACTTATAAAAACTCAGAGAACATCTTTCAATCTGGCTTTAGCGGATCCTCGCTCAAGTGGTTTGCGCTGACTCGGCGCTGGCTTCCAGCCGATCTTTGAATCAAATCGTAAGACAACCAACGCTGAACGATACTTTTCGCACGAAAGGGAATTACTTACGACGAAGATTATTTGGAAAGTCGCAGGGACGAAACCGTCCTCGTCGCCATGCAATTCTATGTATGTATGTAATAAGCTCAAACATTTCTTCTCGGATCCACAAAACATACCCTTATATATAGCCGATGCCGCTGCTAACGTATCACGATGAATGTAATTCCTCCTTTAGATCGTTATCAGCCTCTTTTGTCAGACTAGAGAAAGGAAGTAGCTGACCTGCCCACAACAGCATTACTCTCTCCCATATCTTGCAAATCTTCCATTAGCTCCCACATACTTGGATATGCTACCCTCACTTCATCGACGTCGACTGTCAGCAGCGTGAAGCCAGCTCGCCCCATCAAATTCGACATGTCGCTGCTGTCTGTAGGATAGTGAGTAACATGGAAAGTAAATCGAAGCCTCAAAGGATGTTTACCGGTCATTGGTGATATGTGAGGAGATATACCACCTTCTCGTTCAACTTCAGCTAGCTGAAGAGAAGTCCTCGTGGAGAGTTAGCGTTTGAACAACGAATACTTGTAAGCATACTGCTACCTCAATTCAAATAATGTGTCTCCGCCAAATAGCGCACCGAGGAAGACTCCATCAGGCTTTAGAGCCTCTCTGATCTGGATGAGTGTTCCTATAGATTTCGACCAATTAGCTTGACGGGATTGTATACCCTAAATATTGCATACCTGGCAGGTCATTGACCCAGTGTAAGCTCAAGCAAGACACAATAGCTTCTTGGGAATTCGGTGGTAGAGTTTGAAGGAGAGCTTCTTCGTCACATTGGATTCTTTCTACCTCAACTGAAATGACCAATTGTCAATTGGACAGAGTTAGACTGAGAAAAGGGACAAACTTGTGAATTCTTCATCCCTGTCTCGTTCAAGAGTCTTCTCTTTCAGCAAGCGCATTAGCTCACATCAAGGTATACCGGATATTATGATCTTACTGCTCAAGTCCAGCATGATAGACTTCTGAACATTGTCTGGCTCTAATAGTTTTGAGAAATGACCTGGACCAGCTCCAAGGTCGACAACGGTATTGAATTTCCGTTTGATGTCCTAGCAAATGAAACTTGAGAAAAGTCTTCATTTCATAGATCGAAAGGTCCCGCTCACAAGAAAGCGTTCCATCATCCTATTTGCCACTTCATCCCGAACGTAATCCACCTTTCGACTCCGCTCACCACCTTCTTTAGAAGCGGCTCGATCCTTTTGCATACGTTTTGCATCTCGATCAAAGATTTTGAACGGACCAACGGTATATGGATTGACTGGACTAGATCCTCCTGCGACTGCAGCAAAAGAACGAGTCAAGGAGCGATACCGAGAGAGCCGGAGTACATTGTTGACGGAATGCATGTAAACCTACGCGCTTTTCAACATCACAAATATACACTTTATGTGCACGCACGAGAGCAGCACGTGATGTACTCGTACACTAAGACGCCGCAGTCTTAGTCTACTCCTCTTCTTCAACATTTCACAATCTCCTCTTCCATAGAATCCCAGCCCTCGGCCGTCTGTAACTACATCGAATGTGAAGGCACAACATATCATCAAAATGTCTTCTGGGAATCACCCAAACAGTAACTTTCCAAATAGTAATCTGCCACCTATAATCCCGCCGGTCATTGTTGCGCCAGAACAATACGAGGCGAACGTGAGATATATGCAGCATCTGCGGCAACAAGTCGAGCTTTTCAGCCAGATGAACAGGGACGGATTCGAACTTTATCGAAGAGCAGAGGCTGATCTTAGCCGGAGGGTAGCTGAGGGGGAACGAGCAAGGTGCGTCGTCGGGTTATGACTCTTATGACTTGCTGATCATGACTCCCCAAGGCAACAACTGCAACAATTGCACCAGGTGGCAAATATGAGGGCTATCGCCGGACCATTTCCAGCCTCGGGTAACAGAGTCGGTCCCTTACCAAATACTAGCGCGAACTTCATCACGTACCATCCACCTGTTGCCGTGCCTACCACGAATTACATCAACGGAAACAACGCCTTCATGTCGAATACGCGAGAGGCACACAATTCGAATCCGAGTTTTGGTGTTGTATGTCTCTATATAATGTTTGTATAAGTCGTTATGAACATGATCGTTATGTCCAGGCATCTTCAAGTTCACAACACGACGAAAATATCCGTGTACATCGACCTGCTCCAAGTTCGTCTACCATCTCCAGCCAGAATATTTTTCAGGCTATGAGACAGCAGCGAAGGACGAGTAATACAATCGTGGATGTGCCTTTATCGCAGCGAGCTCCGCCACCAAGTGCCAGTAGTCAGACCGTTGCGCCAACGTCCGCATCCTACGCTCAACATCAGGGTCACCCAAATGCGTCAGCAAACACTGGTATGCATAACTTTTTGACGCAAGCTTCCTATCTGACTTTCATCTTGAAGCTCCAGTACCGCCGAAAGCTCATATCCAATTCCAACAAACTCAGCTCAACATGCAGCAGGCGCCCTTCTATCAGGTCCCGGTTGCAAGTAACCCGTTTTCTTTGGGCCCAAGACAAGGCATATCGGGCTCCGGTCCAAGCCACCAGGCTCATTACTCCTCCCTCAGCTCCTCTCTAGCTGGGGCATTAGGGGAAACTTCATCTGCCCGGAGTGCAACTGGTTCGATTCCTCGGACGACCACGGAGAATCCCCCTACCACGGGAGAAGCCACAAGCCACATCCAACAGACGACGGTGTCCGATTCGGTTTCGGCAGACAACATGTCGAGGGCAATTGATGACTTAACATCGCAATCGAAAACTGGTACCGCCTCGGCTGTGTTTAAGTCCATGTCAGATGAGCAATTCATGCGAGCGCAAAAGGAACTTGCCAGTATAGGTCAAAGCCAACTAGAGAATAAGTTGGATTCGTTACCCAACCAAAGACAACTTTCGGCGCATCCCAGTCACGAGAGCTTCTGGCCTCATTCTGGCGCCCGACGAGCTCAAAACGAGCCTTCTCTCCTAGGAGGCTCTTCATCTGTATCATTTGCAAACGTAAATCTAAACATATTTTTCAATATATGTGAACTTACGCCAATCAACGCAGATTTCGCGAGGACGTGGCGCCAATGATACTCAAGTTTCGCAACCAGCTGTCGGTTCTACGACGCAGTCCGGAGCGTCGAGTTCTACTTTCGAATCTGTCCCACAAAATTACGCAGTTCCTTCAGGGTCCCAGTGGTCTAAATCTAATGTTGCAAACGTAAGCCACTCTGCACCTGTTGCTCGTGTATTGAAGGTTTCAACTCATTTCTTTGCCCAGCGACCTGAGATCTTTTCTACTCGAAACATTCAAGATTATTACTCAGTTGCCGTCGCTTCCCAGAACGCAAACCAGCCTCAACTTCAGGTAGTTCAAGGACATCCGAATTCTCATCACCAGCTCGAGATTGGCCGGTTTAGCACCCCACCACCTAATAAGAACCGGCCTCCAGATCCCATAACTCCAGCATCCGCAAATAAAAAGACCCTTGCGAAGGATATTCTCTGGGCACTGAACAAAGTGCCAGAAAAACGCAAGGCTTCAACTCCCGAGTCTTCTGCGTCTGATGTTGACCTGGAGCCACCGCCGTCGAAGAGACACGGCATCGAATTTCAGCCGATCGATATACCGGTAATGGTCGCAGACGTCTTTACTATGCCCTCTACCCTTCCCGCCGAGGCACATAACGATTCTGCTAGGATCGAGGAGGTAAACGAGGATGTAGGTGAAGGTATGGATTTTGAGGATGCCCCGTCCACGATGAGAGGCGACAGCCCTGGAGCTGGCAATCCTGAGTTATTTCCTATAACTGTAACGACTTCTGACATCCAGACTGTCCCCGACTCGCTGCCTTCACATTCCGCAGTAGAGTCTCGCGCCTCAAGTGAGGTCGAAGTTGTCGCGGACACTGCACTACAGCCCATCGAAGACACCTCGGTTCCATTATTCCTGCCCGACCCAGAAATATCTCCGACGCCATCTTCACAGAGAAGAAGGAAGCCTCAAAAGAGTGCCCATGTTGCTTCCAGTTCATCACTATCTGCTGCTCCGGCGCACAAGCCACAGCATAAGAAGAAGGTATATGTGGAAGTTCCGATCTTGACGGAAGCAGAACGACAGCTTTTCTTTCTGAAAAAAGACTCCGGGCATATTATAACAAATGCGCCGTCGACTGGCGCGACCATGCAACAAGACTCCGAAGTTGTCCATACGTCTGTACCTCAAGCTAATACCGTCGATGGTTCGTAGGCGCTAATTACGTTGTTTTCTGATACTTATTTTTATTTTATCATACAGAAAGCCGCCATCGTGCAGGTATCTATCTATCTTCCCTGGAAAGTTTATCATGTGTTCTCAACGCAAATATTTTTTTCACTCGATAGCACAGGAGGTCGCTGCTGTCGCAGCATCTAGACTCAGGAAGCGACCCTGTCTCTGGAACGATTGTTTTCACGTCGCAAACAGTGCGAATAGCCTTAAGGTTCATGTTTTGGAACACGTCGAGTCTATTCCGGATAAGGTGGCATCTTTCATCCTGATTGAAGCATGTTACTAACGCAGAGGAAAGGAGAAAATATTTCCGTGTTGGTGGGGAGAATGCATTAGAAGGTTTAACAAGCGGGAGGTGCTCGCCAAACACCTGCAGAACCACATAGGGAGATGCATATTCTGCGCGTATCAAGGTAGATATCACCTTCGATAACACAACCATTTTCTCAACGCATCGTATCACAGATTGCGAAGCGGCATTTGGGAACCCTCTGGATCTTCTAGCCCACGTCGAAACGAATCATTCGCCAAGCGACAATTTGAGACCGTCCATCAAGCCGGTCGTCCCAATGATGAAATCTGTTCCACCATTGGGAACAATGTTTGCATATCGTGTTATTAATCTGCCTGTACAAACTGCCGAAATCTCACCAGAGCGCCGAGCGAGGCTCGGTCCTTGGGTCAGTACTGGCTTATCATATAGATAATACATACGGGAAAATTATTAACACAACTAACAGGTCGCAAAGAACTGCTTTGGTAGTGTCAACCTAGGTGCTCCAAAGTACAACGCTCGAAATCAACCACAGCGTCGGCGTGCGGTCGAAGATGAACCGAAGCTTCTGGGTGATTGGCAGGACAGATACGACTTCTTGGAACTGTGGCCCACGAAGCTGCCTCCGAACTGCGCTAACCTCGAGTCGGCGAAAGCCACAGAGGAGATCGAACGTGGATTAGTGCTTTTGCCGGATAAAGCTGGACCCCATGGACCTCTGAGAGAACAGCTTCTCACGTCTCGTGCCGACCGCCTCAAGCTACCCGACAATGAGAAGTATGACGTTGAGGCCGAGTATTACCCTGAGGAGCGTGGTGACAAACTGTCGGAAATCAAGGTGGAGGCACCATCCCCTATCGTCTCGCAAGAGCAGGAGCAATATCCTCGCGCCAGTTCGCATGAGCCGTCCATCGGTTATTCAGATTGCTTAGGTGTTGGAGAATCACAGCCAGTAATCATGAGCCCCGCGTAGGGACTCGTTACTTCCTTCGCTCTATTTGTGCTGTCATGTGTCTTTTGATTTATCGAATCACCTTCTTTGTCGCTAAACGTTTACTGTCCGTGTTAATGCTATCTACGTTACACGTGTACTACTGTGCACCTCGTGATTGGTTAGTACTCATTGCTTAAAGACCCTTGATTTAGAACCACCATTGGCACGTTCCAAGCGGAAAGACCTTGCATGATTCAATCAGTCTGAGACACATAGAAAACATATTATGATTGAAAAGGGGAGAAACCCGCTTCGTATTACAACTAGGTAGTGCACGACAAAGTATCCGATACAAATAACACGAAATAAACTGTTCACATCCATATTCATGCTGGCAATAACGAGAACGATCACAAAGATGGTGACATATACATACAGAACTATATATAAAAACCGAGGATACGTTAAGCGTGCGCAAGTGTATCGGAGTGATCATGCTGTAGACAAAGAATAAAAGACGAGACTCGTTGGTTGGTAAATGCAGATATGGTTGGCTGACTGGTGGTAAGATAAAAGAAGTTGACCAAGAGAAGTAAGAGGAAGAATATGAGAGCATTGATTTATGGCTGTTATGCAAAAGCTGCAAGGAATAACGCTGGACGAATGGATAATGACAACAGGAGCTATATCAGTGATGGTTGTCAAGTGCGAAGTGTCAGAAAAGAATAAGTAAAGATGTAGAGCCCAAATGACGACAGAAAGTAACTATATGGTGGGGTAGCGCGGGAGACGATTAATTGCGTTTTTGATATTGCAGATGTGGGAAGATGAATGGAGGTGGATGCTAGGGCATGATAAAGAACTAGAGAGTCCAAGGGCAAGGACAAGCGACAATGAGGAACGAAACATTTGAAAATGAGGATTTGCTGAACAAATACATAGATTGTAATGCATGCCGAGAGCGAAAGATGCAAGCCTGCCAAGCGGAAGAGCATCAGGCAGAACGCGCTGAATCCAGATTTGGAGCGTTTGTCAACTCATTAGGTGATTTGACGGTTTCTGCCGGTTCAGAGGCTGCAGGCTGAGGAGTCATCTCGGGAGGAGTGGACGGACCGAACGGAGAGAATGTCGATGCAAAACTCGAATTATTTGATCGAGCTAATCCCGGAGCGCTTGTCTGGCTAGTAAAGCCGAAACCAGAAGAAGGTGGAGGAGAAAAGAATCGGGGTGGAGGTGGCGACGAAGTGAAGTATTGAGAAGGGGAGGTTACTTCATTCGCATCCCGTCGCATCCCTCTAATGGCATTCATGTCGATAGATAATATACCTGCGGCTGATTGCCGCGAAAACGCTTCTTGCAGACTTGAGAAAGAACTGGAACCAGAGCTGAGGGACTGCAAGCTCTGCTGAAAGCCATTCCCATTAGCCACATTAGTTGGTGTACGAACTCCGAGAGGATTCTTGCTGTACGAAAGTCTAATACCACCCTTGACCAGACCATTCAGGGTATGGCCATATAAGTCACTTAAAGCTCTCGTGGCATAATTCACGTCTTCAAACTAAGAATAAAGAAGAATAAAACATGAGTATATTCAATCAGGTTAGATGAGTCATTAACATACCTCCACGAAGCACATTGGCCCGTTGCTCTTCTGGCGGAAGCAAAGCTTCCTATACCCGGGACATCGAGCAAATACACTTCGGAGGCTATCTTCCAGTAAGTTCGGTTGGTTCCCCGGAATGGGAGAAGTCGGAAGATTGCCAACATAAAGAGTGTTGATCTGCGAGAAGTAATCAAAGATAAGCAATCATCTCATGTAAACATTACGTTCAAAACATACAGGTGGATTCTGATCGGATGGATTCCCCCGCGATGCTGCACCAGAGCTAGACCCAGAATTTGGCGAAGGTAACTGCGGTGACATAGCCCCCTGTTGATGATTAACATCTATATTGCTGATCGTCCGCGACACATCTTCATCAACACTGCCCGAACTACTCCGCGAACCAGATGCGCTAGAAGAACCTGACGTCGGCACTAGCGGCAAACCTTGCCCCTGATTTATAGCCGATTGTTGCTGTTCAGAAAGAGAAGCCAGAATCCCTGAAGACGTAACAGGTACATCAGCTGTCGGCGAATACGGTCGCGAGCGAGAGCCGAGGGACGACATTGAAGGACGAGATGAGAGCGACATTGCCGGAGTCGGAGAGAATAGTTCGGTTTCTTGAGGAGCACCGTGATCGGAAGCGCCACTGCGCGAAGAAACCGAAGCAGGACCAGGTGTTGGTTCGGTCGGACTGGTTTCTTGTGACGAAGTAGGTTGTACACCAGCCAAATTCGTCGCAATTCCGAGATGAGCTGAGCGCGCCGAGCTCATCGCAGCAGTACCACCAATACCCAAATTGGCAACTCTCTGTGCGTTTGAAACGGGTCCAACAGGCCACCCGTCCAAGCTCTGGCCGCTCACGCTTTCCTGTGGAGAAAAGAGCGAGGCCGAGAAAGGAAGTGCGCTCAAGCTCTCCGATGGCGAAGTGACATTCGAGAGTATAGGTTGGCGTTGCGCATTGGCCACAGAATGGAATGCGTCGTAAGCGGCTTGGTTTCCTGCACGCAGCCTGATCCGCTCCGCCTCTCTCTCTCTTCTTCGCTTTTCACGTTCGCGCTCATCCTCCTCGAGACGCTCCCGAGGTCCGCGGGTCGCTTGGATATTTAATCCTGTGAGGCTATTCGATAGAGCATTTACAGATCCAAAGTCGCGCCGACGTCGGTTATCACGGTCCTCGTCTTGTGATTCAAATCGGTCACGCCGAGTCAGTCCACCGAGCCCCATAGCACCTAGAGTACCAAGCTCACGTTCTCGTGCTGTCAAAAGTTCGGGACCAGGACCCGTTCCAGGCGACAACATCCCTGTCATAGCATTTATATTCTCCGGAATACTGCCTAAGCCCCCACCGTGCGGTCCGGTTACTGCGTTTGGTAATCCACCTCCCATTCCGGGACCTCCGACGTTCACGCTCAGAGGAGGACCAATTGGACCAACTCCTCGCTTGGTATGCAAGTTTTTCTTCGCCATTTCTGCCTTCAGCACTGCGCCCTTCTCGATATCAATCCGTCGGCCTTGCAAGAGGTCACGAGCGCTCAGCGCCTCACTGCGGGTGCGGAACTTCGCGAAACCTATGATCTGCTTGCGAGGCTGGGGATTAGTTCCCTGCTGATTGTTGCTTGTGCTACCAGTAGGGTCATTTGGGTCAACTGGGGCCCAGCCATCGCGACCATCTGAGCCACCCATAAAACCGTAAGGATCATTTGCACCAGGGTAAGGAAAGCTTGTTTGGTACGATCCACGGCCAGAATTACCGGTGTTGGCAGATGGTGCATTTGATCCATAGGCCGTCGAATCCTTGTTCGGAATCTTCAATGTCGCAGCCTCAAAGCCAGAAGAGAAAGTGAACATATTCTGGAATTCACGTTCCTGAGAAACGACAATCGTTATCAGTCGACATATTCATTGGAAGAGGAAACATTATTAACGAACCTGCATATCATCAGGAAATCCAACCACGAATATTGTTGATATTTCCTCTTGTTGAGTCGCAACATTCGACAGCCCGTTCGCATGTGACACCGACGGTGCTGCCATTGGTACATTATGGTTTGATGGTACATGCGCACCGTAACTAGGTTGAGACTGCTGCTGCGCTTGTAACATCCCGTTTGGGAACGGTTGACCGACATAGTTCTGTAAGTGATGTTGCTGTTGCGCCTGACTTTGGGTAGGTTTGGACATTTGGTGGCTTTGTAACATCACTGCCCCTGCAGCAGACGCATTGAACGGATCCATGTTTGCGAATACTGGTTTGCCATTTGGCTTCATTACTGAAACGTCATTAATAAAGTCATATCCGCGAGAACCCGCCGTCTGTTGCTGTTGCTGATGTGGCAGCTGAGCAAGAGACTGGTGCGTCCCAAATACATCGGCTGCAGATAGAGCATTGTACTGATTAAAGTTCAAGGTGTTTGATTCGGGACTGAAGCCGGCGGACGCGGGACCGGGCATTGATGGTCGAGCTCGAGGAAGAAAAGGGCCAAACAACGAGTTGCTTCTGAAAGCAGAATTATCAAAAGGGCCTGTGGATTGGGTGTCGCTATCCGGGAAGGGGGAAAACTCCGTCGAGGGCTCAGAGCCTGATTTATGGTACAACGTTTGCTGAGGGGTATGTATGAAGTCTTCACCGCCACGAGCCGCATATGCTAGGCTAGCTCGCTGGCCACTAGGTGAGTCACTTCGTGGGGGTGGTTGCGAATGAACCTGCATCTGATAGGGAAACGACACACCGGACGATTCCATTGACGATTGAGATGAAGACGAGTTGAAGTTGCGTCCTTTACCACTGCCAATCGCTTTGCCACCTCCAGCAGCCTCCGAGTCGGAAGAGAAGACAGGATCAGTGTCCGCGTCGGTGTCGATTTGATCCAGTAAGGAACGGTTGATGAAGTCCTCGTCGGCTCCCCCGTGCTGATGCACGGGGACCAGAACGGACCGTTGTTGCGCAATAGTAGATGCCACGGTGACTAGCGGAGAGACTGATGAAGTGCTTGTTACAAAAGACGGGTATATCCGCGCGATATCTTCTTGTTGGGCGACGACGTCGACGGCTAGTGACGGCTACGAATAATCGCGTCGGACGCGCCCAGACACGCTTTACGAGGAGCGACAGAGGCCCCTTGAGCTGAGATGACTAGATGGATGGCGCAAAGATTGGCGACGAAAATAAAAGTGTCGGCGTGCACGTCGTAGACGGCGACGACGACGGATCGTGATGGTGACGCGAAGAGAGACGATGGAACAGCAAGGAGAGCTAAGCGATGAGAGGAAAGTATTGTAGAGCAAAGCGGTGCGGGGATTGTGAGAAAAAGGTGGCAAGGGCAACGGACGACGAGCGGAGTACGCCGAACGCTGTTGGCGGGGTCGGGAGAAAGTGAGCGCGTGTGCTACGGCGATTGTGTCTGGCAGTAGATGTTGTTTAGGGGAGTTTGGTAATCAGGCTTTCCAAATTTAGTTACTCTTTCCCAGCGCACAGACCACCTCCCCTCAGCACGCCACCTGCTCACCGTCGATGGCGATGAGCACGACATGTTAATATAGAGTACATTACCAGCATGGTTGAGCTGGATATCAACCAGGAAGGATTGAGGCAGGCTGAAGGTTCAGGGCGCTAGCGACGCCAAGGATGCTGGTGGAAGAGGAACAAGATACAAAAAAGAAAGAAGACAAGGCAAGGCGGCAAGGCAAGGCAAGGCATCATCAATGTCCTCGTCGAAATTCACTAGTCACAGGTTCTCCGGCAAGGCCCACGTTTTATAACAATTTCACTTTTACATATTAGTGCCAATCCCGTCGTGACGTCTTCTCGTCGGTCTACCGCCGTTCTAGCTACGTTCCAGTCAAACGTGGTGCCCATACAAAGTCTAGTATACAGTAGATTACAGTGCAATATTGCCAAACAGATCAGATCATAAACAGATATCGTCCTGTGCGACAGTCAAACGATCTCGTAAGCTCGCAACTCGAGGAATGCCATGTAAGCCTTCTTCCATTGTACTCACAGTACGCATCAACGGGTATCAACTAGTTCTCATTGTTCCCAGCTGGAAGCTCGAAGAACAATCGGATGCTGCCTTGCTTCAGACCGGTTGTCACTTCCGGCGTATGTCAATGACAATTCCTCCAGTCACTAATCCAAATGCAGCGTATATTCCAATGACCCAAAGAAATGCACCAATAAATCGCCATCGCGCTCGTGACACTGCCTGCTCCATTGCATATGGCGATCGCGGGTCGTAATATGGTAAAAGCGCCCCTTGTTGTAACTGTTGGGGTAATGGCGTTGGACCATACGCCTGGTGCTGAGGGTGCTCAGGTAATTCGCTCGGGAAAGACGTCCCATAGACGGGGAAGGGTAGTGTAGAAGATGGAGCTTGGGAAGATGACGCGGATGGTCGTTCTGCAGAACGATCTGTTGAGTCGATTGAAGGAATAGCGGAGTACGCCGGAGGAGGCGAATCATTCTTGATGATCGTCATGGTCGTTATAAACGAGCTACAACAGGTGTTGGTCGTTGCACAAATCGACGCGCCGCCGCTGCTCGAAGGGAAGAACGTCACCGGACTGGAAAGGAAATTGATGGTCGATCTTGTCATGTCACATACGGAGTGAGTCGCTGACTCAGACAGTCAGGTCTGCGCCAAGACCTGCCACTTGTAGAATTTAAACCTGCATGATGCGAGCTAGATTATCCTTGCAAATACCAGAGAGCTGGTCTGAATAATACACGCTCTGCTCTACTAGTACTAGAAAGAAGCTTAAGATAGAGGTAGAGTTTTTTTTTCAGATTTTCTTATACAAAATTTTCTTGTGCACCTTTTGTTAAACAAGAAAAGGCAATCAGAAACGGGTGGCGCCGAAGTCAGGGCCGCGAAGACGGTAGCCGAGACCTTAAGCTTAGGCTTAGGTTACGTGACACTGACAAATCATTCTTGACTGCTGCGATACCCTTTCGGACTCGGGGCGTCTGAGTCTGGTCAGATCAGTTTACATTACATAGGCCAAATGAGCCCATTTATCAGGTATTCAATCTCCTCTCTCTCTCTTGTTCTCCAACGACACCCTCCTAATCATGCGCATAAAAACCAGAGCGGCTGCGCTTATCCTTTCTCTCGTCGGTGCCGCAGTCAACTCATTCGTCGCTGCCCGTGTCCTCTCCTTCTGGCGCGTGCTCAAGTGGGAGTCAGAGAGCGAATGGGAGGGGTCTCCAGATAGCTGGCGTGTCGACAGCCTGAAGCTCGTTTGGCTTCTCGTCACTGCTTATTTCACTACTGCCAGCGTAGTCTGTGTCATCGGGGCAATCGGAGTCATAAAGGTGCGTGCCATGCCCACTTGTTGTTTCACACTTGTTGCTGACTGTGCACCAGCGCACGCCCGCATTTGTCCGCCTCTATCGAGACTATTCGCTTGCCGACATTTGTTTCTGTGGGCTTCTAACTGTCGGGGCTGCACTTGCCTCATTTCGGCCCTCGGCGCGTGCCACTATCTGCGAGGAGATATCTGGACAACCGGAGCTTCTTCGCGACCTCGCAGACGCCGGCCTCAACCCGGAGAATTGTGAACAATGGTTTGAACATGCCGTCCTCGGGTTTGTGGCGATAACTGCTATCTTGCTTGTCGTCCGCGTGAGTTTTCACCCTTTCATGCCGCGACACCCGCGACACTTTTCTGACGTAACCTCTTTTATGCCCATCTTTTGACGGTTGATTTGTTATCGTATCGATTTTGGCGGGGGCAACTTACAAATCGCATGGATTGATAACAACAAACTTCGATAATAACAACAACAGTTGCAATTTATTTTCACAGTATCACAGTATTACAAGCTTCTTCTGCGGCAACGAACGTACGGGTTTGTTGATGCGGAGGACTCCGATGTGCCTCTGGGATCTGTTGAGACCAGTGATGGTGGCAAGCCACAACGCGTTTACTTGCTCCCAGCACGCCCCGCACAAGAAATGTACATGGACTCGGCCAGCTTACCTGTAGTTGATGGCTCAATGCTCGTCTATGCACCAGTCCCGATCGAGTCACTCTCAGAGACGGAGGCGCGCGAGCTGGCGTCGAACGAAGCGTGGGTCTCGCGCACGCCAGGCTACTCTCACACTCGGAAGCACTTGCATGGTCATGGGCATTCGCTTTCTCGTTCCCACTCTAGAAGTCATCGCTTTGGCTACGGCCATGCGTCCTCCTCGTACAGACGTTGTGACCTCCCGTCGCTCTCTGAAGAGATATTACTGCCGACTTATACCGACGAACCGGACAGGAAGGCATGACGTCGGAAGTAGGGTTATTTCGTCTCCATCTTTTTTTTTGTTTACACGTCAGGTTGGTTCCTAAGAAGGACTAATGTAATCTTGTCTTCTGCAGCCTGGGCTTGCACCGATGTGAAGCGCACGTCTTGGCTGACATATCAATTTCCTCCTTCCCAGCGTTGTCGGCATGTTTAGACATTCTTTGATGTCCATTCACACTTGCAACAACTTTCTTTGTATACCACTTGTGTATTCTGACTTCCTATCCACATATTCAGCCCTCTCGACCTCCACATTCCTGAAGTGGGGTAATTTTACTATTCTTCTCGTTTTGTATGACTACCACCAGAATCTTTTATTTTTATGGTACGCTCATTTGTCTTTTGTTCCCTTGTCCATTTGTTCCATGGGATTCTGGAGTTGTTTATGTGTATGACTCTTATTTGCCCCTCTTTTCTTTTAAAGTATGATGGTGTTGATGTTGCATTAGAGTTTTATATAAAGCTTTGATGAACTCAGGAATCCTTAAATGCGAGATTTAAATCGAGGAAACATCTTTCAGCTCCATAAAACTTCGTTGCGACTCAGTTCGTCATGTACAAACAGAAAATCAATATTCGCGTGAGGAAAGCATAATCGGAAATGCGAATGAATTCGATGCCATGAATCCAGAGCCTGAAGTACATTAACATTAGAAGTCAGAGAGATCTAAACCTGTCCTGCTTACAACCTCGAAAGAGTATTGATATTGCAAGCCCTCGGAATTTGAATAAGGAAAAGAAGAATAAAGAATGTACCTTTGGTCAAAATATAAGATTACGACCCGTACGCTGGTATCTTCTGATGCAGGACAATTCAAACCTGAGAGGTTTCAACAAATGTCATGAAGCAATCGATACTACCTACAACACTCCCACTTCATATCTCTTTTGAATGGTCGGAATACAAACCAGATGCGTAACACGAAACCAGTAAATATTCAAGAATCGAAAACCGCACAAATCTGCCCTATTGCGGAGACTGACGGATCTGATCAGCGAAATGAAAGCAGCAGAGTATCACTATCAGGCCAAATGATGACACCGTATAACGCTCATATGAGCCAACTACGAGTTCAAGTTATGTACTTGAATTGAGAGTTACTTCATGAGTCAGCTCTTCTGGAAGCGTGGCTCTGACGAAAGCAGTGTTTTCGACTCAAGGTGAGGCAAACCCTGTGCCACAGCACTCAAGATATGAACAGCCGTGATATAACATCAGATCGATACCTTTACAGAAGATGAAAATGGTAGTAGACAAACGTGGACAAGAACAGTCTGGAAAATTATGCCTGCAAGCGTGGGATAAATAAACCATATACGGAAACTGTGGTGTTGGTGGTGACAGACTTGCTCCTTTCTCAGTGACTGACTGTCTTCTCCTCCTCGACTCTCAGCCCTCTACAGCTCCTTGTTGTTGATCACCATCGATACTTTTGCCTTTCTTTTTACTACCCACATACGACTCTTCGCCGATCCTTTTCCCTGCTCTTCATTCATCATCGTTTGTCGTCGTGTATTGACTTCAGCTTTGTAACCCGCCACAGTTCCTCCGATCCCATCAAGTGTCTTGCTCCAGTCGTACGCATTCTATTTCATCACAGTCGAGCACTAATTCGTTGTAATTACTGACTTCATTTCTTAACTTTGAAGGTCCAAGATGTCTCCCGCTGTCGTCGTTTCTCAGTCGTCTCCAAGCACTTCAAAAGACCTAGCGAAGCCAACACACCGTTCGGAGTCCGCGAAGGTACAGCCTCGTGCACACAAGACTAGAGTAAACAAAAGGCGGGCTAGGGCTAGGCGAGGCGTAGAGAGTGACGATGAGATTGAGCGGGAGACAATGAGCGACGTGTCAGATACAGACGATGACCTTACACCGTCTGACTCTGCTTCCGATTCAGAGGCAGAATCCGAGTCCGAGTCGCTTGCCATGCATAACGGGCGACATCGTGCTGCGGATACCCCGAGCACGACACAGAGCCCCCCGCCTGGAGAGATCGCGGGGTCGAGTACGAAGTCAGACTTGGAAGCTGTCGATGCCTCTCAATCACCACCACGCTCTGCTCCTGCGTTCTTTAATGCAGGCAATGACTGGTCAGACATGGTAACGGCCGAAAATGTGAATGGTGCTGCACCACTTCCCGTTATCGATTTCTCTGAACTAGCTGCTGGTGAACCGCCACATCTGACTCCTCAGGACACGGAAGATGTCAAGGGAGAGGACACGAGCACTCGGCACGGGACTGAACAGCCGCAGCGTGGCGGGAGTCCAAGTTCTCGTGGTGTGGGAGGTCGTTCTGCTAGACATGCTTACCAGCAGCGTTTGCAGTCCGATCCGTCTTTCGTACCGACTGTTGGAGAATTTTGGAGTCATGACGACAGACTCATGCAGAAGGATCTGCGAAGCTTAAGTGACTGGTGGAGAGGTCGTTGGCAAGGCCGAGGGCGTGGACGAGGAGGATTTATTGGGAGGGTCTTGCGCGGCCGTGGGCGAGGCGGCTTCTCTGGGGCTTCAAGACCTGTTGTATCCAATGGTTCAGAGGATGAACTTCACAATCCGGGTGAAGATGCTCTGCAACCAGATCATACCGTTCCTCCAGTCGAGAAACCCTGGACACACGACGGATTCGAAGAACTGAGGGCAAAGGAGGAGGAGCGCCGTGCGGTGCAAAAGCGTGCGGTAAAGCCTAGGCCTGGAACAAGGGGTATGGCGAACGGAACGCCCGCCTCACCGTCACGGGGCGGATTCGTCCCTCGTGGCCGTGGGTCATTCCGGGCAGCGTCGTCACCGACACCATCCCGCATGAGTTACATTCAACGACTTCGTTCCCAACCCGATCGTCCTTGGTTCACTATGAAGCCCGAGCATGTCTGGACAAAACAGTTTGAGGGCTTCTTGTTTTCCGAACCCTCTCTTAAGTCGAAGCACGGTAAACCTGCTAGTTATCGCGTTCATCTGCCCGGGAAGGATACGGAGATCATCCGTGCACCTGCTCCTGAACATGCTTCTGAGGATGCTTCGGAACTGCGCTCTCAGCCTCCGTCAGAAATGACTGCGTTTACTGATGCTGGGTCTAGAATGATTGTGGTGAAGTTACCAATCGGTGATGACGTATTTGTCTCTGAAGAGTCGGTCAAGCTGCCGGAGTCAATCACCACTGCAGAGGATCTTCCTGTAGAGACGTCTATCCCCGGATCCTCGTTGCAGTTCTCAACTATCGAGCAGACGGAGGGTACATATGTTCGCCCGGTGCAATCGGAACATGATCTTGTTCCCGCCCAATCTCTTGGACAAGGCGACGTGACGGCAACCCCGGCTCTCACGAGGGACAACTCGCTGAGCGAGAAATCCTTCGCAGATCTGAACGGCGTCTCGATGGAAGCAGAGCAGTCTGATTTGGAGACTGTCAAGCATGCTCCAGAAGCAATACCTGTGATACCTGTACCTATACCTCCGCCTCCCATTCAGACTTCCTTCCCCACTCCCTTGCAACCAACTCCGTCATACTCCCCAGCTCCGTATGGTTATCCTGCTTTGCCACCTGGTATCGCTGTCAACCAGCAGGGCTTTACATACGAAGTTGCTTCCGGTCGTCCTGTATATTTGCATTCTACCCCACCACCTCAAATTCCAATGTATAATCCACGCCCTATACCCTTTATTCCTGGACACATGCATCACCACTCACTGTCCGGTGACTTTATTCCGGGTCCGTCCACACCACCGATCAATGGCTTCATTGACCCATCGACCGGGCAGCCGTTTTTCCAGCTGCCACCTCAGAGTAGTAGTCGTATCGAAATTCGCGCGCCGAGCGACGCTAACGATGGTCAAGCTCTAGTGAAGCGCGATCGTCGTCCATCGAATCTCCGAAGTGTAACAATGGCGGAGCAAAATGGCGAAGCCGGGCAAAATAGTGAGACGAATCAGGAGCAGCAACAGTCATCGTCTTTCACGGGTCTTTCCGCATATGCTGAATATCCTCCTGCGCCGGAGTATTATCAGCCGGGAATGATTGGTGGGATGGCTTCGCAACCTCCGTATCAGCCTTCTGAAGGTGCTGCCTCGATGTCACCTGGGAGTGAGGTACCGCCTCAGTCTCAACAGCCGTCGATTATGGGATATCCGCCGTACCAGCATCAGTACTATTATCCGGAGCAGTACTACCCATACATCGAAATGCCTCAGCAGCCTGGTCAGTACGACCCGTACAATACGGACCCACGTCAACAGCCTCCAGTGTATTACTAGGCTTAATTTCGATGAACTTCCTTTTATACTTTCTTCTTCGTTCTTCGTACATTTTAATAATTTTGATCCCTTCTCTTTTCTCCTCGCTTTGTTTTCTGTTTCGCCTCGCCTCGTCTACTTATGTCACAACTTTGTTTGCGCTCAAATTTGGGCTCTGTTTTGACTTTTCACACGCATCCTTATACAATCATACACCCTTTCGTCCACTCATCCACTCTTCTATCAATTGACTTCATCACATGCACGATACTTACTCATGATGTTCTCCGTTTCCTCCTCAATCTGCCTGTTTCTCAACTCGCTCGATTATTATTCTTTTTCCGCAATCGTGCTTTCTTGGATTTGATTCCAATACGGCCTGTATCCCCTTGCAGACCTAAGCTGTATCACAACATGCTTTGTTTACGACCAATTTTCTTATGTCTTGGTGTTCATTCTGTAAAATAAAGAGTTTAAGTCCGGTAGAGTCGTGGTGACGTATGTGTTTGTAAGCCCACACTTTGTCACAGTTTTGTCACGCGTAGCTACAACACTTACATGTGTGACTTGCCTTTGTTTGCTCTCTCGTCACTTTGTCAGCGACCACCATCAACGGTCAACTCGCATTTGCTCACCGTCATCGTTCAATCCCACTGGTGATCTTGGTAAGTGGACAGCGACGTCGAGGACGTCGTTAAAACCATGATTGAACATTTTAACTAGCTTTAGCTCGCTTTTTACACTCTTTATCTCGCCTGGGCGCCCAGAGTCAGCCCGCCTGTAACCACACGCAAAGGTCGCAAGCCTCTCTACCACATTATCTGAGTCAATCACACCATGGCATACGCGCAACCCTTCCCGCTTGCTGCACCACATCAGACTCAGCTTCCCAAAAATGCTTACGGCCCAGATCTGGCAGTGCGCCTTGTCTGTCCAGAATGTCGTGACCCGAATCCGAACATTGTTGAGGAGTTCGGTAGTGGCGACCTTGTGTGTGGTAGTTGTGGACTTATTCTGGGTGACCGTGTCGTTGATACGCGGAGCGAATGGCGTGTAAGTATTATTCCTCAGTTGTCTCTTGTTTGAGAGAGCCATTGATTTTACCACCATTTTTATGCGGCTTAGACATTTGCAAATGATGAGGGTGATGACCCCTCTCGTGTCGGAGCTGCTATTGACCCTTTGATGGAGGGTATGGAACAGCTCGACACCGTTATCAGTTTCCGCGACGGCGGATCTGGAGTAGCGCGTGAACTGCAAAGGGCAGCATCACGCGCACAAAGCTCGCGCTCAGAGCGCAATTTGCTGCAGGCATTTCGCGACATCTCTAGTTGGTGCGACCAATTCTCGCTACCGAAGACGATTAGCGATATTGCGAAGCAGCTTTACAAGCGCGCGGACGAGGAAAAGTTGTTACGAGGCAAGAGTCTCGACGCGGTCATTGCCGCATGCATCTTTATCGCCTGTCGGCAGGCACACGTCCCACGCACGTTCCGCGAGATGTGTACTCTGACTCATGTGTCAAAGAAGACACTCGGTCAATGCTATAAGACACTTGAAAAGGCGTTTAATCTTGCCGCCGCCGGTTCGGGGAGCAACACGCAGAATTTGAAGCCAGATCCTTCTGCAACGACTACGAACCCGCAGGATCTCTTGGCTCGGTACTGCAACCATCTCGGCTTACCGCACTTAGTACAGTCGACCGCTTCCGAGATCATCTCAACCGGAAAGGAGCACGCATTCACAGATGGGCGGAGTCCCATCTCGATTGCGAGCGGTTCGATTTACTTCACCACGCAACTGCTCGGCATCCCGTTGACGATGAAGGATCTTTGCGATGTTGCTGGTGTCAGCGAGAGCACTGTGAAGTTAGTGTTTAGGATTTATTGCGACCATCGGAAGGATGTGGTGAAGAAGGAGTGGCTGGATAACGGCAAGGCGAAATTGGATAGGTTACCGCCGTCGTAGCAGGCTTCTAGTCTTGCGGACGCTATTATGTATATCAGAATACTTTTTTTGCTGGGCAATACATTTGGATTCCTAGCATAGACAAATCTAATGATAGTTAATCGTGAATGTGAAAGATCCAATAACAACAAGGTTAAGCGAGAGGACCTGGATAGGATGCTCATCGCTTCCCAGACTTTGATTTTGAGCCTTTCTTCAAGCGCTTCGAGGACCTTTCTTGTGCCAAGGCGACGCTACCTTTGCCCTTGCTCGCATTACGAATCGCTTTCCGTACATTAAGTACATCATCACCTCCGCCTTTCCTCTTTCTGCCTGAACTATCGAGCTTGGAGATGAGAGCAAGTGATGCCTTCTTCTCCTCTTCGACAGAACGTTCTGTGGGATCGAACTATACAGCACCATCAGTATGGAATTTTGGCTAAAACCAGAAAAGTGAGATAACAGCCTGTCTACCTTTCGCTTAACACCACGAGATTTCTTCTCCCCTTCCAGTGTACGATCGAATTTCCCCATGCTGGCCGTACTTGCTCGAGTCGTTGCAAGTGTGCGCTCGATTTCGGATTTGCGAGATTCGCGCGTTGCAGCCGTAAGGTTTTGTAATTGTTGTTTCTCGTTCTTCGTTACGCGAGCTTTGCGAGCATCACGAAGTTCCTTCTCAGGATTGGCATTGACATCTGCAAGGACAGGGATTAGGTATGAGATAGAATATAAAGAATATGAAGGGAAGATCAAGGTGACGGGAAGGGAGCAAAACCAGGGGAATTAAAGATAAACGTACCAGCATTCGCCTTAACTTCCGTAATCCACTGGCCTTCTCCTTCCTTGTTTTTCGCATCCTTCCCCCACCTCGCAACCCACTCTCCACGTTCTTCATCCCATACCTTACGGTCCTTGCGCTTCTTCTGTATACCCTTCGCAGCTGCAAAACGTTCCCATTTAGTTGGTGCCTTGGGTTTGGGTAATGGCTTGGCACGAGGAAGGAGTGTTGTTGGCGGAGGGAGGAGCGTGAGTGGACCGTCTGATGTGGACTGTGTCGGAAGTTGTAGGAGAGCGGAGAGGAGGACTTGCACGCCGTCTCGTGCCGTTGATTGAAGATGTGCTTCAAGCTCGCGACTTCGATACGGCGACGAATGAAAAGTTGAGTACCATTCTTTGCGCTATCGAAGAGGTTATTACGCACTTGTGTTCCTCAGCAGGAATAGGGTTTGGGTCAGTAACCGTCAAGTAGCCAACATCAAGCTGCATTTGTATGTCTTTCTCAACGGGCACAGCATTACTACGGGATTAGATGATGAAATTCGTTCGTCTCATTCACGAAAGTAACATCCGAAGCACTTACTGACGCTCTGCTTGAGCTGCTAGTATCCCAGAGACATCCATGCTGTCGTAAAAGGTAAAGGACTGAAAAGTTTACAGAAGTTGCCTATTATGGCTGAGTGTAAATAAATACAAATACAACGCCTACTTCTAATTTCTATCTATTTTTCACAAAGAACAACATCTTTTCGTATGATATCTGGGTCAGGTCAGGGAACAGTTGAAGTAGGCTGCAATATAGCAACCTCGCTCTTCGTCCCAAGTGCTCTCCATCCAGTTCCTGCTCCTTCTCCTTGCGAATTGCTTTTTGGAAGAGTACCGAGTGTCTTCGCTATGAAATTGGCATCCGTTAAGGGAGACAGGTCGTTTCTCTTGGGTAAGAACTAAGAAAGTACTTAATAAACAAGCTAAGGCCAACTAATAAAAATGCAATGACACACCATTTTGACAGCTTCATACGGAGCTTCCCAACCGCTTGATTCTCGGATAACTAGCGGAGGGGAGCTAGTGAATGAATGGTACAGTCGGGAGTCAAATGTACGGAAGAGTACGTTGTCTACACGGAGGGTGAAGCGCGAAAGGATGAAGATGCATCCTGGCATAACCCTCTATCAAGCAGAACTGAGCATACCATCAGATCAGATCAGGATTCAAGAGACACCAACAATGCGAACGAGTAGATGCGATGATCCATTGTCATGCAACTCATCCTCGAAGAGAGGGATTTCAGCGTAAAAGAGGATCGGATCTGGTCTCGTCAACTCTGCGATTGGGATTGTGTGCGCTGGGTTATCTGTTTCTGCAGGGACAAATGTCGACTGCGTATCAGCTTTCTCGCCTTCGTGGCCTGCATATGCGGTGGTATATGTCCAGTCATACGATTTAGTAGGCACCGTCTTAGGCATCGGAAGTATCGATCCAGGTTCTGTCCTGCAAAGCTTTCAGCCTTGTTACTTCCTTCTATCCTAATGAGGGAGACGCACGCTCACCGACTCTTAAGCCACGCATCCGCATAGCCGACTTTAACAGCGCCATCTCCTGGTCCCAGTTCACCATTCTTCACTCCACGCAGTGCATTCTCAACATCGAAAGTATATGTCCAACCACTTGGATTATGGCGTAGCTCTAGCTTGTTGCGACCGAAAGTCATTTCTGGTAATGGGATGCCGAGGGACCGCTGAAGTGCGTCTGCTTCGGAGGCAAATACAATAGGCCTTGTAGTTGTTGAGATGCTCCAGTCGTTGACATCGATCCTTCGGAAGCCGTTTTCTTCATGTATTGTATGTTTGGGGAGAGCCTCTGCGTTCATTTTGTTTCGTGTATGTCGAGCAGATGTTAAGAACAAGAGATGATCGGGATGAATGAACAGTGAGAAATTGTTCCAACCGACGCGACGCGTCTTGCCGCCTCGAACTTCCTTTCATACACCTACTCGCACCGACGCACTTCCCTTGTATTACTCTCTTCAACTACAAGTCCGGCGGAAGTATAAGCTTTCTTTGCCTACATAAATGCCTGTCGAAGACTCTCGACCAACTTCCCCAGAAGAACCGCCTCAAGACCTCTGGTCATCCATCCTCGACTCCGTATCCACCTCACGTTCCATCCCTTCCAAACAGATATTACTTCTAGGCGAACCATCTTCGGGTAAATCTACAATTACAGCTGCGCTCCTTAAGAAGCCATTGGTAGAAGATAAAGGGGAGCAGCATGACTTTGCTGTTGGGTATGATTGGGCGGACGTGCGCGATGAAGCTGATGAAGGTGCGCTTGCTTTATATTCTCATAGTACTTTGAATTAAGGACTTAATCTTTCGAGCAGATACTCTAGCACGACTGAGCGTGTATACCGTGCCGAGTTCTGCTTCGCCGCATCTAGCTCTTCTTCCGCACTTCGTTCCTCCGCGCACGGCGCTACCCCACAGCGCAGTTATGATCGTGCTTGACTGGACAAAACCATGGACATTCGTCTCACAACTTCAGTTGTGGCTTGCTTGGATCGAAGCATGGGTGAAATGTGATGGTTCACGCGACCTTGAGGTCTTGCGAGAAGAAAACAGAGAAAGGCGTACGTTGTCCCAACCCCTGTATCCAGCCAATATACTTACAACCCTTTGCTTTTTAAGTGCAATCCTATATTCAACGATACGCAGAGCCCAATTCGGATAGTATACCCACAATGTCAACTGTTAATGATACCCTCTTACCACTCGGACCTGGGACCCTCACACACAATATATCTGGTGTACCGATTATTGTTGTCTGTGCGAAAGCAGACTTAATTGACGACCAGGGAGATCCTCTTGTAGGTGGCTCAGCTGGAATGGGTGGAATGGTCAAAGGCAAGGGAAGTGAATGGGAGGAACAGACGGATGGCATTATGCAAGTACTTCGGGTCATTTGCTTGAAGTGTAAGTTAGGGAAAAGGTTGATTACGGTTGAACCGTGCTAATTCAGGTTTCTGAATATAGATGGTGCTACCCTCTTTTACACGACTCAAACTCCCCAGACTCTTCAACGGCTCCGACAGTATGCCTTACACATGCTCTTCGTACCTCCGGCTCCATCTCCTGGTCTCTCCTCGACTGAGTCCGTTGCCCTTCATCGCAATCCATTCCCCTTTACCGAAAGGTCGAACACTCTTGATCGGGATCATATTCTCGTACCTATTGGCTGGGACAGCTGGGGCAAGATTGCTGTGCTGAGAGACGGATTCGACGCAAAACTCTGGAACGATGCTTGGGAGAATGACTTGCAAGATGAATCGAACCCCAATGACGGTAAAGGAGCTGAACGCGGTGCGAAAGCACTGTACGCGGACTTGGTACCAGACCGAGGAATTAAGGTAGGTCGTGGCTAAATCATTTTTCTGGGCGAAGGTATCTAATTGTCATCGAAGCCTCATCCTTTACCACCGTTACTTGAGCCAATGCCTGAGCAGTCATTCCTCGCGAAACACTATGATGAAAATGCGAAGAAGGGCGATCGTGATCCCCGTGCGGCATTCCGGAATCAGAATGAAATGCCCGGGCAAATTGCAGCGGGCATCGTCGGGCCAATGGGCAGCAGCTCGTTCAATCTACCGAATGTCGAACGAGCACTTAGTGAAATGGAAGGCGGCTTCTCGACTGGCGCGGCTGCTGATAGGAAGCCGGGAAGAAGAGTGAGAACCTTTCATTCGATGTCAGGTATCCGAATATTGAAAACGTGTTTCAGGACTTGCCAGCTCGCACGTCGAGCGGTTTAGCCAACTCAACTCTAGGACAGTCGACATCAAGCAGACCAGTAGGAGCTTCTGGCCTCGCGGGCGTGCCAGTTGCTCCTGCCGGGCAGAGTCAGCACGAGGTTTTGCAAAACTTCTTCCAGAGCTTGCTGAGCTCTCGAGGAGACCGTGGGGGAGCACGATCAGCGACACCATCTGCAAGCGCTCAGAACGGTCAGAGCAAACCAACCCAGAACGGTACAGATTCAGAAGCAGGAGAGCTCAATAGCTCCGGGAGCGGGACAGAATAGTGGTTGGTTTCTAGCGTCCATGCTGTTTTGTTTTGTTTTGTTTTGTTTTTTGAGTGCATTTAGAGTTGGTGGACATGCATGCCCATTTCGGTTTACAATTGAATTGATTATGTGGTTCCCCTTTGGTATTGTTGTACTCCTATTGTGGGTCCCTAGTCACGAGGCTGTGTAAGCAACGGAAAATTCTCACGGTGTCATTCAGGGCCGCGCGACGGGTTTCGCCCATGGAAATCTCCCAGGAGACGAAACCACCAGAGACGAGACGAAACCATCTCTTGCTTCCTACCATATAAGCTCCCATGGGCCGCTGGTGAGCTCTCTCTTCCTCTCTCGATATATCGCGTACTCATCCTTGTCCAGGACGCTCAGACATACTGATGAAGTGCTCGTCACGAAGATAGAGTCTATTATGTGAGAAAGAAATGTGTTATTGTTACAGCAGCAGCAGCTGACGCTTCTCCACGCCTTTTCTGCCTAGTGCTGGTGCAATTAGGAAGCTCAAGGAGGAACAAGATGCAAAGACCAAACCGTCACTGTCCTACGAAGGTTTCGTAGAGAACTTGGACGAGGAGGATACCTTCGTGATCACTATGATTGAGATCCTACTCAAGGTGTGCGCCCCGGCTCAGTATATGCCAAATATGTATTCTGACTTTTAAGTAGGAGCTAGCCGACCGTCGAACACGATCCTCAGTCGACGATAAACGACTCATCTCCCAGCAGACCTCCGAGAGTCTGCACTCACTTGCTTTAAGCGGGACTTACCACCCTGCGCCATACAACCGTTTTAGAAACAGATCGACCTCGAACTTGAATGGCGGGCCCGGGTTTCTGTATACGCCGGCTGATTCTGACGAAGATGATTATGGTATTGGAGACGGGATGGGCGGAATTGAAGGCGCTCGAATTGACTCGGCTCTATATGATGTTTACAGCAATGGAGGACAGGTGGGGAATCCACGTGGGTATCCACCAGCACCAACAATGCCCATAACTAGGCGTACAGACGACCCTACTGTAGTCCACAGACCTTACGAAGGGGCCGCTTCGATACCAGGACGGCAACTGCCACTTCCACACAGTCACTTTACACCTGCAAGCACGAGAAGATGGACTTCCGTATTCGGCTCAGGAGCTGGTAGCACAAATAGTAACCCATCTAACAATACGTCATCTTTAACGCGCCCTCCAACTGGCCATGGGGGCCGTAATTACAGATTTCAACCGCTTCGTGCTAGAGTGCAGATGCCTGACCTGGCGTCAGAGTTCTCAGAGTTTGCGGCGCGTAGACGCTCAAGCCACAGGCAACTCCTTCAAGGTCGAGACAGAGCTGCTTCGGAAGGCACTCAGATATCAAGAACTCCTAGTACACGTCTGGCTGAGATTCAGCCACCGGCTTCGTCGACGTTTTATGACCTTCCTCGAGCCACATTATTTGACCCACCCAGTCCCTCAACGCGGGACAACACTACTCGTGTCCCGTCTCCATCTCCTTCCACAGAAGCAGAAGAAGCGCAGCCTGGACGTACTGCGGCTGCTAATCCGAATCGTCCTGCCTTGTCGCGTGGTTCAAGTCTTCTTTACGATTCCCCTGAAAACGACGATATCTCGACTAATCCTCATCCCCTGCTAGGAGGGACACTTGCAGAGTGGCGGAGCCACACACCTACACCAACTGCTTCTGGGATTCCGCTACGCCGCGGGGGCATACAAGCACCAGAAATGATGCTTCCTCCAGCAGATTCAATATTTCCCCCAGACCCGTTAGCAAGGCATTTGGTAATACCTTCTTCGCTTCTACGCCCGGAGAGTGAGGGGGATGACGGATTTGAAAGAGAGTTGCAGGCGTTTGACGCTTGGTCTGCTGCTACTGCTACTGATCGGATGTTCACGTCAGAACGACACCATCATGAGAGCTCGTCGTCTTCAGTCCCCCCTCAGGAGGCACCTACGAGCTTGCCTACCCCTCGGTCTGTTTCACCTACTGGAGAAATTCCACGTTCGAGTGCTACTCTAGATGGAGCTGCGCAATAGAGACACTTCCATTCCATCGCCTCAGGATTTGTTTCCCAGCTTTCGTCACCGGTTATGCATGTTCCCGCTTGTCCTTTTCTAGCTTTCCGAGTTGGTGTTACCTTTGAAAAGAACGTCACGTTCGAGTTCCTGACGGCTTCTCGGTTTTTCTACGCCTCTTTTCGTGACTATGACGAGCGGTTTGATTCATGATTGTGTATAGTAGTAGTTTTGAGCTCGCATGAAATGACGATATAGGCCAAGACTTTCACTGCATTGTAAGGTCTGATAATGTGAGGTGGATTGATACACGATACACACAAAAAATACAGGAATATCCTATGTGTATTACTTGCGCATCCTTTTCTTGAATCGTTCCATAACCTACGGGTTCGATTAGTATGCAGATATGAGAACAGCAAGATAAGAGGCAGAAATATCATGAACAGGAATCTGGAAAAGTCTGCTTACCAACTCGTCAGTAGCAGTCTGGACCTTCTCATGATGCCGACGGGGCTCGTAATCGTCCGGACGCAATCCCATCGCTTCGAGCTTAGCGTCACGGATGATGTCCGCATCAGATTTCTGTTTGAGGTTTGGTTTGTAGACTTCACATTACAATCAATCAGTCATCTATCCAATACGAGAAGGACGATGGAGAACTTACATCGTGTGCTAGCTAATGCCTCCTCGTCGGTATTGTTCTTTGATCTCTCCCTCTTCGCAACGGCAATTAGACGCTTCGCCTTTTCTGTTTCCTCGATGTTCTTCAGTCGTGCACTGCGCATTAGAATACGAGTTAGTCTGAATCTTGTACGTGTGAACAAGATACGCACTCCATGCCCAAGTCCACCTCCGGAATAGCTGTAAGCATGGACAAGCTGTTCGTTACGCTTCCTTCTTCTTGTACTTTCGTAGCACCCTGAGCCTTGAGCTTCTCTGGTAGGCGAAAGAGTTCCTCTTGAGGATCGAATGGCTTTGGAGTTTGATCATCTTCGATCTTTTCACCTCGCTCGCCACGCCGTTTCTTGATGTTCTCTTCGATGTATGCCATCCTAAAAGAAACGTCAGTGACATGCTTTTATCAGCAGCTTAGGACTAAAGGAGCTTACATGTGTTTATCGACATCCAGAGCATTTGTTTGCTGCGTGAAGTTGCTCGTGCGTACAGCTCGTCGAGCTTTGTTCTCCTCTCGTTCCTTCTCACTATTCAACTTGTTCTAAGTTATCATCAGTGCTTGAGTTGTGCGACAGACTCACTCTATATCATCAATCCCTCTTTTTATGAGTCCAGCAGGTGTACTCGTTGCTCCATCTTCAGCAGCTTTCTTCCGCTTTCTAGGTTCACCCTTGTTGAGCTTCGTAACATCAATGCCTTCACGCGCTCGCCGGAGTTTGCGTAGCTCAATAAGGTCGTCTAAGCTAGCAATAATGAGCAATGTGTGCCCCCAGCCGCATAAAGAAAAGAAGGACGCACGGAAGGTTCTTGTTCTCGTCTGAAACTACCTCTGGTTCTTCCGAGGTAGGTCGAGTAATGTCAAGCTCTGGCGCTTGGGAACGGTCACGAATGCGAGCCGATGGTCTACTTCGCCTCTTTATGATCACGACTTCGGAAGTTTCAGACGACATTGTCAGTTGGATATGAGATGTTGCGCAAGAGAGGTTGAGTTGCGAAAATGGAAAGATGGGAGAAATTAGAACACGTGATGGTTGTCGATCGATCACTGATAAATGGTACTTACTGATGATAACGGTTACAATCGTCTCCAGTCTTGTTTTCATAAGTACGCTCCGCATGCTTCAGCATGACGACAAGGCTGATAAATTGCTATCGAACTGGTGCTACGGATTCATGCCTATGATAACTCCCGCTCCTATCTCTACTAGTATACCCTTAAGGTCGTCGGCCTCCAAGACTTATGGTGTCGTTATCAACTATTTAACACCAAGTTCGCATCAGAAGAACTCATGTTTATCTCTTATACCAGCGTATCGCTAGGTAAAAGTCTCGAGGAGCGACTGAGCTCCACTGATTTGCCAGCGGATTTGACATAGGTTCGTGTACTCGCCATTATCATCATCATAATCGGCTCGACACGTCATACAAAACTGCTTACTGGCCATGTGTTGTTAGTGAACTTGCTTCCATACATACATACATACATACATGTATGTATGGTTCCATCTTCAAACACGTGTGTATCACAAAAACACAGAATACGCTCTGGCCAAGATATTTCTTCTCTTATCTGCTAGCCTATCACATGCATGCATATCACCAACGCATGCGCTCCTTTTTATCCTCTACGTCCGGGAACGATGGCATTTCCTTTGCTTCCACGATCTTTCCCATTTTCGTCAACGATCAACGATCTTCTATGACCTAAATATTCGCGGATATATAAGGGCGGCCATCCGCATCGTGACTCTGCAAGCCCGGTCGCTCAGGAGACTCGGGTGCTAGCTGACCGTAGCTGACCCAGCAAGATGTTCTCCGTGAATCTTGTTCCCCTCTCTGTTCTCGGCGGAGCCATTTTGTTGTCTGCTAGGCAGGCTTATGCCGCACCTCTGTACATACGCGCTCTGCCGACTCCGATTTCGGCTGCCACTGCTCGCACGTATCTTTCAGAACGTGAGTCATGTCGTCGTCGTTATACAGCAATCTGCATATTCATTTGATACCTCTGCAGTGACTGTGGCTGCCGAGGTCAACTCGCCAGCTTATGACCGGGACCAGTTCCACACTTGGATTACCAGTGAGTTCTCGTTGCATGAACCACAAGGGAAAAAATTCTGATACCTACTTAGTCTCCGGGAACTGTAACACACGCGAAAGTGTGTTGTGAACTCTATGCGCTCTGCTTATTTAAGAACTAGCTCATTGAGTCTTTTTTTGTGTAGCCGTTCTGAGGCGTGACGGCACAAATGTCGTCACCGATATCGCATGCCAGTCAACATCAGGCTCCTGGAGTTCTCCCTATGACGGGGCTACTACCACCGACCCAAGTACCTTCGATATCGTAAGTTCGGTTTGCCTCATGACTCCAATATCATAATGAAGGGGCCAGAACAATGATGAACGGGGTTTGCTCATAGGATCATCTCGTACCTCTAAGGGAAGCATGGGTCTCTGGTGCGCGGAGCTGGACCGCCTCTCAACGCGAAGCCTTCGCGAACGATGTCACACGCCCGCAGCTCCTCGCGGTGAGCGCTAGCAGCAACCGTTCTAAAGGTGATAGGGACCCTGCAGAGTGGGTTCCGACGCAGACTAGCTTCGTATGCACGTACGTCCGCGCTTACGTTCAGGTCAAGCACTATTACGACCTTTCCATCGACTCGGCTGAGAGGACGGCTATTTCTAATTACCTTGCGGACTGCTAACCACTACCCGGCAACTGTCGGCCTTGTCATGCGAGAGGAGCTGAGGTAGTGGGCTCACGAACAAGTGGATGATTTGGGATAACAACATGAGTACATGTCAAGTGCGACAAAGATAAATAACAAAGCGAGAACCCAGCGAATGTGATACGTGTATGTACTTAGTGAAAAATGGCACAGAACTGCTCCTGGAAATTTCCAACGCTCTAACATCATTATAACACTCGCTTGCGCGTGTTTTGGTGCTGTGCTGGACATTGCACAGGGGGTGAATTGCATATCTTTGTTCAGGCGACCATATTTCATAGTAATTGCGTCGGTCCCCTCGTACAGTCTGATGTACAAATAGCTCGAAAAGTTCGTTCTGTTTAAGGACACATAGGAGCAAATATTGTGTCATACCTGCTTTGCACCCTTGGGAACCATGCCGATGGTGCGAGCTCAATGGGATATCTCTCCATATGTAACGCGACAAGATGGTTTGTATTCGTACAAACAAACGAAGAAACTTAAAACAACCACAATCTTACAAAAGCACCAATTCTTTGAGCTTGCCGAAGTCGGGTGTTCCGAATCCAGTGACTAGATCACAGAGCAAGATAAGTCTCTTGGTTATGCGCAGGGATCAAAGCGGCTACTTACCTGGGTCCCAGCCGACCGTTGCGTTGAAGCCTAAACACTTGTAATTGATAACTATTTCAATAGAGGGAATTACAAGAACGATCTACCTGGGGTACCGCATCCTGGATTATTTCCAACAGTTATGTCATTGAACCCGAATTTACCACGGGAATAAAGGAACGGGTTCAGGAATCCCAGAGGTGGCTTTCCATTCGCAAGTCGGACGTCATTTAACAGAGCAACGAACCCGGCGAACGTCGGAGAGGACGCAGACGTCCCTCCTATAAGGCCAGCCCGTCCTTGGAAGAAGATCTTGAAGTTATCGGCCAGTGCGCTGACGTCAGGGATAGCCTATTTAAAAGGTCAGTAAGGACAGAAGAGTAATCGATAACTATAGAGAAAGGCCTACTCTTCCTTTGCTACAACAAGCAAGGTCGTCAGCAACGCGACAGAAGCTATTTAGAATTAGAATCGGAAAAGGCTTACGGATTGAAGAGTCCTGCATACGTTCCTTTCGGAAGGGCGTCTAAGTAGGCTTGCACCACTGTGTCTTGATATGCAGGACGAGCAAACTGGATTACGAGGACTCAGCATTGCCTAGGGTTAGTACTGATCATCTCTTACGAAATTACTAAATCCTCCTCCGGAGAAGTCGACTGCAACCTATTGGAAAACTTGTAAGGAATTGAAAACGCTTCTACATGAATCGCTTGGATTACCTCAGGGATGAAAATAGTGCCTCCTACCGCTGTCACACTGTAAAACAATTAGTGAATACTATCTTATCAATGCGCAACTCACAAAGGACAACTCGCGGGGAAACCTGGTATGAATTCAGTCGCGTTACGTCCGTCATTAGTGATGCATTCTTGAGTCGCTGGGTCTGCGCACCGCGATTGATTAGCACCGGACTCATATGAGAATGCCTTCGACGTACCTGGATCTCCGTCTCCGACTCCGCCATCTCCAGAGCTAAAAGTGAGAGTTACACCACGGGCACCTGTAGCGCAATGGTCATTGAGATGTTCAATCATGATCAGTACATTACCGACCAAGTTGAGCGAAGCCGTTGCATACACGCTGGGCGAAACTTCGCGGAACTAGCTTAAACACCGTAAGTTATGAACCGCGGAAGAGAAGTGATAGATCGCACCTGTTTGTTCGTCGTCCCCGTAACTAGTAGAAATAGCCTGAGGAGGGTTATCCAGAGTAAGGACGAAATCAAGCCACTAAAATAAACGATTTAAGCAACCTTCCAGAGTACAGGCAAAATGACTAACAGTTAAATATGGTTCGTTCGTATCTGTCGGGGTACCGATGTCAGGAATGAACGGAGGACTTCCGGCGGTCGAAAAGAATGTTGAGGGAGTTGGGAAAGTAAGACCAAATGCGAACTGCGTGTCCAAGTTTGCCTCTACACCAGCCTCGGATACATTCTGTGAATTCTGTCCACCTGAAAACGACATGAATATAGAGCATACTATGCAGAAGGGACGACACAAACCAGCAACGGATATAAATTTGAAAGATGAATTCAGAGCTTCGGGTCTCTGGTCAGCATAGAATAGTTGCAGATCGGCGATATTTGCAAATTGCTCAAGATAGCCAGTTATACCGATTTGATTTCCAATAGTACCAGATGCATTGAAGCCGACCGCATTGTAAAGTTCCAACAAGCAGTCAGTCGTAACGGTTGCATTGCAACTTGCATCTACGGATATTCCACTAGGCAGAGTGATTTTCGTGTGGTTAAATGGCGGTATGTCTTGATGACTCGACCAACGGAAGGTAGTCCTTTGCTTCTTCATGCGAGCAAACATTGTCGTAGGCTGAATCAGTTCCACATGATCATATACTTTCTCTGGTACACTGTACTGGAGAGTGCGAACGACCGTATCGTTGCTTTCTTCGTGAGTCCAAATGTGATATTCCTCATTTGGTCAGAATTTCAGTACGAGCTCACTTCGATCAAAGAATGTCCTTGAACTTACAGTGCTCAACATCATCTCTGCCTGGGAGACTGGAATACGCACAGTAACCCAATCTTTGGCAGGTGAGCGAATAAGATCATCGACGTCTATTCCATGAGACTGTAACCAACTGTCGACGGAAATGACGCTTTCCGGGTGCGGTGCGACAAGTGCCTCTACCTCCGCTTTCGATAGGTGTTGGCCGTATCGAGCGTGTTCAGGGTTACTGACTTCATACAAGTGCTGCTCCAGAACATGAAAGGATGGCTGGGGAAGTGCGATTTTGAGCTCTAAGATCTGATCGAGCGGAGCTCGTATTCCTTTTGCCCAACCACGGGGGTGTGAAACTCGTTCCTTTAGCCTGCCTACACCGTTGACCAGGGGACTAGAGGGGGAGGATAGACAACAATGAACCGAAAAGAGCGACCATACGAGCAAGCTCAGGAGTAAGTCCATCACGGAGCTGCCTAGATCCCGAGAAACCAATGGCCAGAGGGAGCAAGATTGCACGATGGCGGAGGCTGAAAGCTCTTAAATACAAGAATGCACACCGTGCGAGCGGTACGACTTTGCGAAGCATAATTGCGTTTTGCGACCAATTTGGACCAGGATTCACGAAAACGTAGAGCCTTTGACTTCTTTTCCTCCGCTTACACGTCCGAGTCGCTTGTCTATGTTTAGCAAACACAACATGCATATGACCCGCATGGGATCAGTTTCCCGTTTTGACTGTTGCGGACACACACGTATACTTATAGCATCTGCATTTTATATCATGTGCGAGCACCAAGGTGGTCCTGCTGAGTCATAATACATGATTTGTCTGAGCGTGAGAATAATTCTCCAAGAGAGGATGACTTCACCGAAATTTTGTGTACTGCTAAGTACTCATAACACTTCAAACACTTCAAAATCCAGTCCAGTCAAACTATGGCTCAGGCAGATTCAGTCTCGGTGTTTGCAGAAGGGACTTACGAGGAACAGGTAAGCAACTCTGCATGTCGGAGACATCATTCTGAAACAAAGATAGATTCAAGAACTCGTAGATTACGTTGCTCAAACAAAACCAGAGTCCGAGCGCGGCACCTTCAAAGCATCTTTCATCAACGGTGTCAAGACATCAGAGAACCAAAAGACGATTGATGAGAATGAAGGGAGGAAAAGGGACCAGATTTCCAAAGTGATCGATGCTCTAGACGACTTAGGCGATGGGTCAGAAAGAGGTGCGTGGCCTCATACATACTGTATCTTTCACCTTGATAATATCATCCCTTTTGCTTAAGAAATCGAGGGTTTTTATAATCTTCTTTTCTCCCACCTGCTCGCTCTGAATTCCCCGGACTCGCAAGAACTTCAGAAGAACGTGTCAAAACTAGTCACTGTCATTTCGCAACAAGTCACTACTGAACAATCATCTCTCAAGTATCGAATGTACGCTTTCCCCGTTCTATTCATTCTCTGATGAACTATTGTTAACGCTCATCAGATTGGCTAATCTATTCAACATCATTCCACGCACGTCGCCGGCTCGTCTTTCTGTATGCAAGACGCTGTTAAAACTCGCAGAGGAGAACGACGAGCTAGAAAGTCTGCGACTCACAACTACTGATGTGGATAGATGGTTAACTGAATGGGATGCTTCTGCGGAAGAAAAGAGCGATTTCTTGAAAAACATTGCAGATGCGTTCGCTTCTGTCGGTCAATTGTGGGAACAATTTCGATTCATTTGCTGTCATTCGTTAATCGACATTGCCTTCTCAGCGAGACGGCCTTTGCCTTTTCAATATCGCATGTTCGATCGCTACCTACTTCAACATCCGTGACCCCGAGCCTGGAGCTTATCGCATGGGCCCTTCGAATTCCATCAATGTTCGACTTCAATTCGGTACTCGAGTTGGAGAGCGTCCAAGCCCTCGGATCAAACGAGCTGTTCGATCTTCTTGTTATCTTTAATAAGCATGGCTTAGAAGACTTTAGAGCCTGGCAGCAGAACAACAAACCTATCTTAGACGAATATCGTGGGTCTTACGGCATCTTTCCATACATGCGGAGCTGATACGACCTATTGTAGAGCTGGACACACTTCAACTGGAGCGGAAGCTGCGTCTCCTCCTCCTATCAGAGATCGGTTTCTCCAAAATCGGCCATTATATTTCATACGATGAGATAGCTTCAGCCTTACAAATCGAACTGCGTGAAGTGGAGAAATGGGTAATAGATGGTAGGCATGCAGTTAGTAATACATGCTTACGTATATTACTAACTTTGTGTCAGCTATACGAGCAGGATTGCTTTCAGGCAAATTGTCGCAATCGACCCAAGCACTACACGTTGTCCGGGCTTCACCGCGTTCTTTTGCTCTAGAACAATGGGAGGTCCTTGAACGACGTCTGCTTGCGTGGAAGGATGGTCTGGTTGGAATTCAGAGCGTTCTATCTGCTACTCGTCAATCAACAAATGCGGCTGTTGTCCCGGAGCAGATGGCGTGAAACCTTTAGTACATCAGCAGCCACTCTTTCACACATCATTGTTGATTATCTAGAACTAATAAAGGCGATGCCTGTAGTCTACTGCGCTCTTCTTTGGACATCGCGGCTGCAGGTGAGTGTCCTAGAATACGAAGGTCGTGAGCTATTACTGCTCATGTGCTCTTAAGTGACCGTTCGGTGCTGAGTGGGATTGTGATTCACATCTGCACTCTGTATTCATCTACATAGCATAGCCGCTGTGTAACGACGGAATCCTCGCGGCCAGCTCTTGTTTGTGGAAGCGAACAGCTGTACTTGACAAGCTTGCTGCTGTTATTATCTTGGTTCGGAGATCTTTGCCTGGTGGAGGGCAGTTCTTGTCAGATGATGGACGTTGGTAAATTGGAGCTTACCGATTTGCCACACATGTACAGAGCTTTCATCGTCAAGAGACCCTAAGCGTAAGATTTGTACAGTTTGGGTCGTGGCAGTGTTATCACGATCGTCAGTTAATCATTGCCTTATTCTTTCTCGAGTGTGGTTTCTCATCGATGCATGAATGTATCTTCCAATTGAGCTGCAGACCAGGCGAGGCGGAGCTGCCATACTGAGCCATAGGGATATCTCCCGTGAGTGCTCTTAGGATCGAATTCTTCTAGACCATATGTTGACCTGTCTGGTAGTCAAATATCAAATGTAAGTCTAATCTCATCTCGGCCATACTTCTTTTCTTCTGGATATGAGTCTGCCATGAAGGAAATTCTCAGGGATTAAGGAGTATTATCACTTGCCTTCCTGCCCCGTGAACCCCTACAACTTCAAAAATTGTCCTATATCGGAACAGCTCCCCTTCGTTCCCACCGCCACCTCGTGCAGGGACAGGCACAAGCATCTATCGTAGGAACTCCAACATGCCGTTTCATCCTGTTAACAAGCATCACAAAGGACCGGCAGAATCGATGCGAAGATATGGAACAGAAGTGATTCAGCAGGAACTTTTTCGCTATTGATAGTCCGAGATTCATCGTTTATGGAAATCACTGGCTCCAACTGGCTCGTGCAGAATTCGAGCAAGGTAGGTATAAAGAGGCTCAATAGGGCTCCTGTACAAAACCACGCAGCGCAAAACCACGCAGCATCAAGTCTCTCTGTATCTGCGGCTCAAAGTCAAGCATTCTTGTGCCTCAGTCGTCGTCATGAGTGGTATGTTACCCTCTTTGTTCTGTGGATTCATGGGGCTTATATCTGTGCCGGTGGCATTGCTTAGGAACAGTTAAACTGAATAATTGTCATTGGCATTCCGTTCTGTCAACCTCCTTCTGGACTAAATTTCAAGTAGATCTACAAGCAAAGGGGCGCCTGACTGCGCTATCCTGGATCGAGATCAGCAGAGGGCCCGAACACGCTCCCACATGGATATGCGAATGTACAAGTACGCGTATATTTACTTCACGTCTGGCTCAGTTTTGACCAGAGATCTAGTATCGGGCGTGAGCTATGGAGTAAATCTTTCATTCGTTTTATCTACCGTCTTGGTTAACCTTCTCACGTCGTGCTAGGTTGGCGAAGGATCAACAAAGCAGGCCGCTCGGAACGCGGCCGCTGAAGTCGCGCTTGCAAAGATCGAGGAGGAGAGCGAAAAATAGTGCTGACACATACTTGCCTACTATGAGACGCAATAGCACACCGCATTGGCATCGGTAATTACTTGTAACCTAGAGGAGATTGTAGTCTTTTGACCGAGACTTGGCTGAGATTTAATATGATTGGTAAAAAGGCACGACTAGTTCGAGTTCGTCCGCCCGAACATCTTGAGCTTGGGGCTTCCGGTACCCGATACTCATCTTTAATCCGACAATTCACATCTGCTGACTGACTGAGTCGGATTGGCCAGGCAAGCGGAACGTTGACAGACGAGTGCTAGGAGGGCCACCACAGTAAATGTGGAATCTTAGTACGAGAATCATTCTCATTCAAGATTGTTCACCGGTGGGACACATTGGGAACTGATGCTCATGATATGCCCACCCTGTGCGTCAGGTTAGAAGGTCCCGGAGGGTCCCAGGAATCCATCGATATATTGTTCTTCCATGCAACTTGAAAGGCAGTGTAATCCGTAAGAACCCGGTTAACATGTTAGTGCAGTGCATCTGCTCCATCGCCGGGGCGTTGGCATCCTTCTTTTGTCTCGCCCTCTGCCACCCCTCTCAAAAAAATCCCCTTGTATCTCAAGAGCAAGCTGAAGGAAGAGACCGATTGTTCCATTTCCCGCTTTATCCATCCCATGCATGCGTCTCGCATCTTTTCCCTTTGAGTTGTGGTATTGGCCAATTGCACTGCACTGCTTGACGCGATTGTCTCCCCCCCTCTGCGCGCAACCTTTTTTCGTTGGTCAGGACACGGTAAGCCAAAATGGGTTAGTTCTTTCTCCACAATGCCGCGTCTGCAATGCCCTATGAGTCGTGTATTTCATGTTTTTGGTCCCATAAGCTTCCAGATGTAAATCGGGAGTCTCGCTCCTTCGCAAGATTGACCTAGCCCCTGCTTCCTGGTCGTGTATCACATGTGGACCATCATGTCCCAACTGGCCTCAATTATCGATAGAACCTGTCATTATAATTAAGGGCTCGTCCATTTGTTGCCGTATGGGTCGCCTCCCAGCCCCTAACGGAGGGATTCAGGTTCCGCTCTTCGATACCTTCGCTACACCGATTGTCTGAAGTATGGTCATGAGGTCTAGCTGTCTGCTCGATGAAGGAGCCACTTGTCAAGTACCGGACCGATCGGATATCGAGACAGTAAGCCATGGAAAATCGTCGTACATACGTCTGTTTCGACCCTTTTACACGACTCGTGTAAAGCGCAAGCCCCCAGGTCATGGTGTACATTCGGTAAGAGAGGGGGCATCGCTGACAAATGTAAACCATTTTGCATCGAAAGACCAGGGACGTAACCCAATTTTATAAAGGTGAGAGAATTTCTAACAACGAATAATTGCGACTCATCGCACTGTGCTACTCGAAGTCCCGAGTCCACTGCTCCTATACAGATGGGATGTATCATGTTTGACGGATGGGAATAAGGGAGTCTCCGCCGTGGCGCCGGGGGGGGGGGGGGGAAGGCGTTACAATCTCCTCGAACGATAGGGGCCGAGGCCGAGGTTTCGCATCTCAGGGTGTGGAGCTGCAGCTGGTCGTCAGAGGTCGTCAGAAGCCCTGTGAGGGAATAGTAGAAGATAGATTTAAGTCCCAGTGCAGACCCAGATCAATTAACTTCTTACCCCATTCTACAATGACTAAGAAATCATGTACACGTCAAAACGGCCAGATCTAAGAAAAAGTCCAATCCCCGCGTTCATCTCTATTCGCCAGCTTCTCGTGTAAAGTCCTTAGTTCTATCTGGGCAATCCCAGCCGATTGTTTCGTCTTTTGACTGGCAACTGGGGTTCCAGGCGAAGCAAGGATACGGGTTTCAGATGCTTTGTATCGTTGAGATTCTGGGGGTACTGGAGCAGTTCTACGCCCATTGCTCATGGGACTAGCCGGCCGCACCATGAAGCTGTGCCGAGACTCGTCATTCCGCGAGGAGCTTAAATGCGCATTGGTACGTGACTCATCCGGACCCTCGGGTTCATTGGTGCTCGTTCGTGAAGATAGATTTTTTTGCTCTTCTTCTACCGCGTCTTTAGACCCAAGAGAGCCAATGAATGGAGCATTCTCTGCATGCTCATGGATAGAAGCATCCCCATCATCATGATCACCATCATCAGATCTATTGGAATCGACTAACGGCTCGCGGTCAGCCGAATGTCTCGGAGAGGAACTTGGAAGGAGCCCGCTATCTTGAGAAGCCGCCTTGACGATTGAATCGATAAGCCAGAATTGGAGGACGTTCATAACTATTGGGAAGAGCCCCATGACACTGTTATAAGACATCGTTAGGAAGTTAAATCAGACAACATTTCGAGCACCCACAAAACCACTTGGATTCCATCTCCCCCACCAGTCCAACTTAAAAGCCAATTACCTACTTCAACTATTCCTGGCCAGATGGCGAAGAGACCTATCACGACAAGTTTCATGGTTGTAAGAGCCGTTACATAGACAACAGCCTGCCGGATCCAGTACAGAATAGACGGCGGCGATCCATACTGTCCAGAGCGAAAGCCTTTCAGCATAAGCTTATCCGATAACATATATGTGAGGAAGTGATGAACGAAATAAATGAGGGCGACGCCTAGATAATAAGTCAGTTGAACATCAAGTTTCTTCAGGCACAACACAGACCTAGCGTGGTGTCAATGAGAATATTAAGGAAGTAGAGAGCGCAAGGGTTGCCGGAAGCATGGTGAGCTCCCACTCCAGATATGAGCAAGTTCATTCCATGTATAAACATTTGTCCGACCACCTGCTTCGAAACGTCGAACGTCCTGAATGATTTTATGAACAGTACGTTTTTAGTCAGAACAGATTTGTACGGACCATATCCTCCAAGGTCGCTTAGGGGACTCCCTATGACGCTTATACACAAGAGAAAGGATGACGAAAACGCCCATAAGAGCTTGCACGACCTGGTTGAGACCGACAGAAAGATGCGTCTAGAATGCATTAGCAAGCACGAGAGGATCAAGACAACTTACCAGTGCTGTAGGGCCAAGCAGTCGGCATTTGCGCCTGTCTACCGGTAAATCATCGTCGAAAACCGACGGTATAACTTCTGGTAGGGGGTCAGACATAGGTAAAAGGATACAGTTGTAATCTGAAATGCAAAGCAAGGTGGCGGCGGGACTTAGTTCGGGTTCGGGCGTCGGGCGATCGTTGTGACGCGACGCGCGACCGGTTGAGGCCGAGGCCGTGATCGTGCTGTGCCGGCGCGGTGCGTAACTGGAAACGCATCCACTCACTCACTTGCCAGTGACCTCCATCAAATAGGCATATCTCTCAGAATAAAACCTCGTTAGAAACACTTGGGCAGATACAGTCTCTACTTTCTTGTTGAGATGAGCTTCTTCGGCAGGTCGTCGGGCGGCGGGACGCCTTCAAACAATAATTATTCGCGTTTACCTCCCAATCCTGGATACAATGTGCCCCCTCCAAATGCTCGCGCTGGACAACGAGTGCCACCTCCTCGCGCGGAAGATCTGCATGAAAAGCGCTCATACGAGCAACGACTACACTCCCCGATGCCCCACGGAGGCGGTGGCAGCAGTAGCGGGAGAACAGGAGGGTGCGTCCTATTCTATGGTCTATGATATCCCAAATCTCAAAATCTTTCTCAAGATTTCAAGTTGTCTCATGTCCCAGTGATGCTCTCGCTCTGACAAATAGGCTTATTTTACACCCTCAGAGTGGCTTCCGGGATGGCGACCATGTTCTCGTCAAGGATGCTTTCCCGGCAACCGTGAAGTCAGTAACACGAGCAAGTATCTGTTTCAAGTTATGGCTAATTTATCGGGCTTTGTATAGACATGATAACACAGGCAAACTGCACACTCATGAAGTTGGTGCATCTGCGTTACAGCGTCAATGGATGGGCTTGAGTTTGTCTGGGGATCAAATCTCTGTCCAGCCATTACCGGCTGCCATGTCCCGAGCCTACATCCAGTCTTTGGATTTGGAAGCAGGATTTCTCAGACAGCGACATGAAATCGCGGAACAATTCTCAACTGACGAGATGGCCCATAACTTCGTTAAGGCATTCGATGGAATGATTCTAGGCGTCGGAGAAATTTTGGTGTTCGATTTTCATGGACAAAACCTCAAAGTCGTAGTTAAAGGTCTATCCGGCGTTGAGATGAACGATGGGGCCTCTGTCCAAGGATTGGGAATTGTCTTTGATAAGACAGATGTGAATATTGTCAAAGCCAGCGATTCGTTGATCAAGCTGAAGGGCTCGGCTAGGAAGCAAGTTCCTTTCTTCTGTGTTTTTCATGAAGCACTCGCTTAATTCCGTATAGAGCACACCCTAATGCGATCCTTGCTCCAAATTTCAAATTTGAGGACATGGGTATTGGCGGTCTTGACCAGGAATTTAGTAACATCTTTCGTCGGGCATTTGCTTCTCGTGTCTTCCCTCCTGGACTCGTAGAGAAGCTGGGCATTCAACATGTCAAAGGTGTGCAGCGACCACTCTTACTTCTTCCTTACTAGCCCTTTGACATTCCCGATAGGTATCCTATTGTACGGTCCGCCAGGAACTGGTAAAACTCTAATGGCCCGACAGATCGGCAAAATGCTGAATGCCAGAGAACCGAAAATCGTTAACGGACCCGAAATCCTCAACAAATTCGTCGGTGCTTCCGAGGAGAATATCCGAAAGCTCTTTGCAGAGGCCGAAGCCGAGGTGGGAGCGAGAGCTTTCGGTTATGATCTTGACTAATAAGGACACTACAGTACAAAGCAAAAGGAGATGAAAGTGGCCTTCACATCATCATCTTTGATGAGCTGGATGCAATCTGCAAACAGCGCGGTTCAACGACTGGGGGTACCGGAGTTGGTGACAGCGTGGTAAATCAGCTCTTGTCGAAGGTAAAGTTGATATTGCGCTGTAAAATTATCTTTTTTCTTAACTCTACGCGTGGTGCAGATGGACGGTGTTGATCAGCTCAACAATGTGCTCATCATTGGAATGACGAATCGCCTGGACATGATCGATGAGGCCTTATTACGACCTGGCCGCCTGGAGGTTCACATGGAAATCTCGTTACCGGATGAAAATGGGCGTTTACAGATCCTTAACATCCATACTGCTAAGATGAGGACCAACCGTGTCATGGAGTCTGATGTCGATCTGCGAGAGCTTTCCAGCCTTACGAAGAACTTCTCTGGTGCTGAAATTAGCGGCTTAGTAAAGAGTGCGACTAGTTTTGCATTCAACAGGCATGTGAAGGCGAGTGTTTTTCTTTTGTATCATGGTTTGTTGTATCTGATTTCGAATAGGTAGGAACGATGGCTGGGATCTCAGATGACGTCGAAAATTTGCGAGTAAATCGGGAGGACTTCCTTAGAGCTCTTGACGAGGTCCACCCCGCCTTTGGTGTGGCTGAGGAAGAACTACAACAAGTCATCCAGAACGGCATTATCCATTTCCATCCTGTGGTTGATGTGCGGATGCTATTTTCCATAAATGGACGTTCCTGACGAGCTTCTGTCTTTAATAGGAAGTTCTGCGTGACGGAGCACTCTTCGTCGAACAGGTTCGGACATCGACAAGAACACCATTGGTCAGCGTGCTTCTTCACGGCCCACCGGGATCTGGGAAGACAGCGATGGCTGCAACAATTGCACAAGCTTCCCAGTTTCCTTTTATCAAGCTTGTATCCCCAGAGTCGATGATTGGCATGTCCCCTACTCAGAAAATCGCTGCCATAAACAAGGTGTTTACGGACAGCTACAAGAGTCCTTTAAGTGTCATTGTCGTTGACAACATCGAGCGATTGCTGGGTAAGTAGTGGATAAATCCCCTTAAGTCTCACGCTCATTTTATTATTTATAGAATGGGTTCCGATCGGTCCGAACTTCTCAAACGCTGTTCTTCAGGCTCTTCTTGTACTACTTGGTCGCCGCCCACCCAAGGGACGCCGTCTGTTGATCATTGCTACTACTTCTATCAAGCCGATGCTGGCAGAGACGCAGCTTTTGGAGGTTTTTGATGCGGATTTACGTGTACCACCTATCTCTTCACTGGAGTCACTTGACATCGTTTTGCGGGAAGTCGAGCTATTCCCAACGGAAGAAGAACGCAGGCGCGCGGTTATGCAGATTGAAGAAGCTGGTTTCGGTAAAACTAACAGCTACGGCACTCAGATGGAAATTGGCATCAAGAAACTCTTAACTTTTATCGAGATGGCCCGACAAGAGCCGGAGCTCGTCGCAGAAAGGCTTACTTCCGCACTCATGGGCCTGAAAATGTAATATTTTGCCCCGTGGCATGTTCAATAGACGTCTGTATTAGCTCGCATTAAGCAATGACACATTCCTTGTAATAGTCTCGCCTATGAGTATCTAAAGATTGTGTATATCTCTATGTTTGCGTTCTAATACTACCATTCTCCGTCGAATCCAACAAAGCCTGATATGTACTCAGATCAAGAGGTGCAGAACAGGAGGAAAAGTGGCGAGTACTTACCTGCAAGAAGAAAAACTGGGAAATAGCGCTTCTTCTCCAATTGACTTGTCCATTGCCAAGCAGACGTTAGACGTCCGTCTATACATGAGCCGGCGTCAAAGAACTGGAAGACAACGGATGGGAGTTAGCAGCCAATAAACATCAATATTCAACGGATCGGACTACTTAGCATCCGATGACTTCGTACATTGTCAGCGCCCGACCCATCGAATCCGTGTCTGAAGAAGTCGCCCAGAATCTCCTTGTATAGATTCTCGTCTGAGCCAAATTCATCCTCGATATAAGAGCGCAGAGCCGGCTTTTCCATGAGGCTCGGAATCTGACTCAATACATTTGTGATCGGAAGGAGGATGCGGTAGATCTGAGAATATTTGTCTGCAGAAAGATGCACCGTCAGTCGGGATCTTAATAAAGAGGGGCGAAAAACGTACCGATGAACATGAGCGCATTGGGGACATTGTGGTCACCCATGTGGATAGCAGCGGAGCCGACCCAGCTCCCGATGTTCGTCTGGGCCCGATGTAAAATTGCATGCATCATACGCAACGTCTTTGGAGCTGCTTGAACTCTGTTCAAGCCCTGACCAGTGTCCCGGAGTCTGTAGGTGATATCCGGAGACAGGAGATCAGTCTCAGCGAGATACCAGAGATGAAAGAATTCTGACAAATGGCGTCTCTTAGCGCGGCGGGGTCCTACTAGTCGTAACGCTTACCGTGTAAAATTTCCTTCCACAAGGTCAAACTCTGCAGGACGTAAGCGTACTGTCTAACGTGGTCGTGAGTCAACCGTGATCCGTTCTTCCCGCTCCGAATAGCAAGCGAAGTTTTGTTGTCCTTAGGATGATGCGAATCGAAATATTTCTTCAGATATCCAATCATCTTCTCGCATGGATCACGATTGACCCGCAGGAATGCGTGGTTATCGGCAATACTATAAATGCATTGGCAAACTGCCTCCTGATCGAGAGTATCCGAGCAATACTTTCGAGAAAGGATCTCGACAGCTTGCTCTTTCCTCTTGATGTCTCTCTGGACTTCACGTCGGGATCGACCTTCGTGGTAGATCTCACCCGTGGCAGTAGCAATGAGATTGTCCCGAAGGAGGCCAAGGGCATTGTTCTTCTCAAGCACTAAGCCACAGACGTGAGGCAATGTGCTTAATCCAACATGCGGACTTACCAGAGTAGATAGTCACGATAGGCTTTACACATGAGAAGCTCAAGAGCTCTTGGACCTCAGGAATGGCACTATCCTAATGGCAACAAAGATGAGCCTAGGGGCCGAGATTAAACGAGAAAACTTGCCTGAAGAATGTAGATGAGCTTTCCGTACGTTGTCCTCATTTTATCGGGGTTCATAATTTTGTGTCGACGACCGAGCTCGAAAATTTGCTGATAGAATTCGGCATTCGCTGCGAAATCGCGGTCCGTGAAGAGTTCTTGTCCCTGTCCTTTCTTTGAGTCTTGCACATAGGCTCGTATTGACAGAAGCATACCTGCTTATAATCCGCGGCCAGTACTAAGCCACTTAATATGGCACATATTTCTTTAATTTGTGCGACAATCCGTTTTACTTTCGATCCATAATGGAAGATGTCTATTTTATCTGTATATTCCGAGACTTGAAGTGCCGCCTCAAGTAGACGGAGATATTTCCGTTCCGACAGAGTCAATCTGAGTGGAATGTATTTTGCCCGTTCAAGGAACCAGTCGCCCGCAGGGGATCCAGGCTGTGGTTGGTCTCCGTTGAGATCACAGTACGAAGGTACTGGGACAGAGCCAGGGACGACATTTTCCCAGTCTGAGTCATCGTCCTCCTCGTCCATCTGTACGAAACGCCTAAGTTATTAGGATTTTCACTCCCTTTGTTTTTTGAGTGCCACGCGCCTTGTCGCTATCATCCTTCTTTCCATTCTCCGCGTTCTTCTTCAGGATAATCTCTTTCGCGGACAAAGATCGTTGCTCGTGCTGTTTGCGAGTTCCCTTGCGATGTTGGGCCGCGAAACATACGTCACAGTAGTTATCTTGACATTGTTCACAGAACATTTGAGCAGGCTGGTCTGGTGGCTCAACACCATTCAGTTCGCTATTCTTCCACATATCAATACAATCAAACACACCTTCACACTCTATACAAAAGCCCTCCTTGGCAGATATGCCTTCCTCTTCGTCCCATCCTTCTGCCTTGTCCTCCGGTCCGTGCTGTTCAATGTACGCGTCCTTGGCTACGTCATCCGTTGAATCGAGGATATCCACGAGAGAAAGTCCCGGAGTAGACGTTTTCTCAGGCATTTTTTTACGTAGCGAATGGATATCTACTGCAAACGCGAGCTCTGAAAGCGAGCGTAGAATCAATACTAGTACGGGGGAAATCAGAAAGGCAAAGTTGGAAAAGGAGCAAAATAATTTTAGTTGTTGGTGATCGCCACTTGACAGTGGTTCTCACGAATACATTCAGACAGTTTGCATTGCCTTAATTAGCTCACTCAAGTCACCCTTCACATCCGTTTGTTGTCAACCGTCATCTGCATACATCTGCATATATTCAGGCATCTGCCGCGTACATTGTTCACTGAGACATGGCGAACGTCGAGGAAATAACAGAGGAAACCTCTAACCACGCCCCGCTGCACCGTTCAGTATCTGGTCCAAAGCCAAAGGGGATTCTCAAGAACACTCCATCAGTGACACCCGGTCCTGCGACTCCAGGAACATCACAACAGTAGGTGTTGGATGATTCGTACTAATTAACGACTTGCTTACGACGTCGAATGGATCCAGTCTTCAGTGGGATGAGCAGAACATTGCACTGACCGAGATTCAGAAGGACAGCCTAATGAAGATCACGGAACCAAAGACACCTTTTGTGCGCTACAATCCCGAGACGGATGAGATCGAAGGGGGTTTGTGTTTTGCGCTGCCTAGTGGAGTGCATCGCATAGCTGACATTGCTACAACAGATATACCATCCTTAGATCTTGGTGCTCGAGCCGGATCCTTGTATTCCGCTTCTCCGACAGAGGCTAAATTCTCATCGCGAGGGACAACCCCTGATCCTAGCGAACATGGATCTCGTAGAACGTCATTCTCCAGTACAGGAAGACCATCGATCTCGGGTAGATCTGGAAGCGGTGCATCCAGTCGAAGTACAAGTTTCAGCCTTCCTCCGGAGACGATCGGAAAGGAGTTACGTGGCGCTCCTGGAGAGCGAGGAGAAATAGAAGAAGAAGAGATGGACGAAGAAGGTACGTTTATTCCTATCAACCCAATAGGATTTACGGCATAACCAGGTACGCCGATGCAGCACTGGCAAAACACCGCGCGTTCTTGGCAGCACGAAAGGGACATTATGCAAAGGAAGGTGAAGTTATGAAGGTTCGTCGATGCTTCTGCGCTGGTGGTGATTAATTATTGCTGATATGGCTTCTACAAAACAACAGAAAGCACAAGAGTTGATAGCTGCCGAAGATGATGACGACGAGGTAAACAAAGATCACCCCATGGATGCTGATGAGGATGTAGAAGAACAAGCGAAGGTCCCTCCTCTTCCTCGTACGAATGGTGTTGCATAAATGCTCAGTCCTTTTCAACTCGAGAGATCATATTCGATATCCGGATTCTTTGTTCACATTTAATGTCTTTCTTTACGCTTAACTTCGTCATGTTCATGTACAATAGCCTCGTTTTGTATTGCATTGCGAGATATGCTCGTTCAACTTCAAAAGGAAATGCAATTTCCATTTGCATATGCTTATAACACATGAGGCGAAACGAGTCTACGGTGCGTACGTGCTGATCTATCTAGTGCTGATCTTTGGGAGGGAAAGGTAAATCCCTCAAAGTAAAAATTTGAAGCGCGGCTATTTCAGCTTGTGCCATCGTAACCTCCATTCCTCGCAGACTCTCAGACTTGAAATAATGATCTCAAACGATCCGGCCGCTGATGAAATATCCGGGAAAGGTATTCTGCTAAAGGCGGACACCATTGCAGACAAGTTCCGTGCTGAGGTCAAAGATGGACTCGCTGAATGTATGCGCCCTCCGAAACTCGTTGGGATTCTCTCGACTTCTTCCGCACCGAGTCGACACTATGCGACCTTTACAAGGAAGCAATGCGAAGAGCTAGGTTTTGAATTCGTTCTGCGTGCGATTGGTGCAGCAGAGTCCCCAGAACTCGGGGAGGGTGAGGGTGTGGAGGAGGTGATCATAGAGGCTAATGAAGATGAAAGCGTAGATGGCATTATGGTATGTTATCGGCATGAGTTTCAGCGGCCTCGTTACTAACCAGGTCTTGCTAGGTGTATTATCCTATCTTTGGGGCACAGCAGGTCTGTATTTGCTGAAGACCTGCGTCGAAACCTCTCTACTAACCATATTCCAGGATCATTACTTACAGCAAGTGCATACATACAACCTCAGCTTCGTTTACTAGATAACCCTAACAAGGTCCACAGGTAGTCAGCCCGCTCAAGGACGTGGAAGGGCTGAATGTCAAGTTTCACTATAATCTCTACCATAAGTGCGTTTCTGGGATATATGCGCAGATATGTGTCTGTATTATTGATTCCTGTTTTGATGACTTCGCAGTATCCGATATATCGAACCGGCATCTTTGCTTTCTGCTGTAACTCAGGTCACTACCGCTATTGCAGCTCAACCCGCAATATCCGACGATCCCCCTCCAGGTTACGTCAAATCGATCCTTCCTTGTACTCCGCTTGCTATTGTCAAGTGTCTAGAGAACATTGGGGTATATAATACGATTCTAAAGTACGGTGACCGCGCGTATGGCAGGATTATTACTGTCATCAATCGGTATGTTAGTAGCAGCCTTGGTCATATCACTCCTACTCATTCATTATTATACAGCTCAGAAGTCGTTGGACGACCCCTGGCCGCTCTCCTCGCAAACGACGGAGCACGAGTCTTCTCCGTTGACATCGACTCCGTCCAGGAGTACACAAAGCGGCCTTCTGCACCCACGGATTCAAAACGACGTTACTATCCTCGCCATATCATGCACCCATGTTCGAAGAGTCTTGAAGAATGTCTAGCAATCTCAGACGTCGTGATCAGTGCCGTCCCAAGTGCGTCATACAAGGTCAAAACAATCTGGCTCAAAGACGGTTGTATTTGTGTAAACGTCTCGTCGGAGAAGAACTTTGAGAAAGATGTGCGGGAGAAGGTGGGTCTGCTTAACGTCATTAAGAATCGCGTCTCTAAGCCCACGCTAACAGGCTTCGATATACGTGCCGGCGGTAGGCAAGGTCACGATTTTGATGCTTCTGCGGAACCTGTAAGTTGCTTATGCGTCTCACTGTGTGTTGAATCTCATCTCCTTCAAGATTGCGTTTGCGCCATTATAACAAACTCTTGAAGGAAGGAGACTCGAAAAAAACCGAGACGAGACACATAAAAGGTCACATGATAGACACCTCTCGGTGACCGTTGAGTGAATTGTTTATTGAGTAGACGTGTATGTAGAAATCGATAAATAAACAGTGCATTGCATTATAGATAATGATGTTCTAGAGATTAGGTTCAAATTGCAGGGGTGGTCCACAGTCAAAATGCTGTCATATTTATTAAAAGGGCAAACCGAGAAGCGGATAATTCAAAACGGAAAGTCAAGTGCGATCCGTAGGGGTTTCAGTCTCTAATTGCGTTTCACCGATAGAGACGCCTCAATGATGTCTGGCGTCGGGACTCGGGAAGGCGGGAAGCTCTGAGTGACCGGTGTGGATGCACTGGAGCCTGGCTCATCAGGAAATAGCCGTAGTCGCTTGTGATGAAACTATTCAGAAACAGAAAAAGATAGTGAGTAGACGGGACAACTCAATTCCGGGAAGTCATACCATAGGAAGCTTGGGCACCAGATTGCACACGAGGGCCGTTATATTTATTGTAAACAGCCAAGGATCGTAGTGGGTATAGTGCGTCGAGAGTAAGAACCTGATCGAGATTTAGACATAAAACTCATGGTCGTGGAAAGGAGACGCGTGGAGTACTGACAAGGTAATCGGAACACAAATGAGCCATTTCTTGGCTGGGGTGTATTGAGCCCCATCATCTATTTGCTCCCAAAGTGTTAAGTCATCGTAAGCACCACTGTGTAACTCGCTCTGGAACGGGATGCCGGTAACGCCGTGGAACATCAGATACGTTAACTGCGGAGCAATTGGGGACACTGATCGTGAGTCAGGAGTCGCTCGTAATGGATAGAACGAACGCACCGCATTGTAGAGCAGGTTAACGGATGTCCAGCTCACTTGAGGCGTCATTCCCGGGAGGCTGTCTATTAGGGCCTTGCCCATGAGTATGAGCAGAGGGTGCATGAGCCAAGCACCTGCATATGTGTTCCTGACTGAGCGACTGTGGAGCAGTACACTCTGGAGACAGCTGAGGCTCACCCTTTCTATCTACCCATTCAACATTCACGTTTACATATACGCTCTGGTCAAGAAGCTCTTCCTGAGTCTCGCCTACGTTCTCTACTTTGACGAGACTACTTGAACGTCGACGCCCCTTTAATCCGACGCCGTTGCGCAATGGCGACGACGAAGGTGATGCGGTAATATGAATAGGGGGTATCTTTATGGTAGGCGACATGTGCGAGCCTATACGCTGGAAAGTGGAAGAACGTATCTGCTCAGGAAGGCCAGTATTATACCAATGGTCGACGGTACTCTGAGAGAGACGTGTACACTCAAATAATCTCGTACGCGTGTTTAATGTTTTCAATCACGTGGTTACGATCATCACTGTACTTCATTTTAGACTTCAACTCTCGTGCCACTTACGAAAGACACGCGATGGTCTTATTGCAATGGGTGATTTTGGAACCTCAGGGCCCAGGAAGTATTGCTGCGGTCCGATTTTCGTCTCCCGTACGCGTACGTTCGCTGCGAATATTTCCAACCGGGGCTCATCCGTTCAAGCTGAAGGAGGATATTGTAGCGTGCGTTTTCATGTAATTTGTAATGACCACGGACTGAATCTGAATTATCTTCAGAGTGACTGAGCCCGGCTCACTCTATCTTGACGTCTATTTCAATGCACTTCCAATAGCTACAGATGGGAAGAATAAACCAAAGCCGAGCAACGTGCTCGTTCCAACCTCAATTGCATACCAGGGAGGACAAGTGGAATTTACGTTTGATCCTGTTAATTCCGAGGTGTGATGTGTGTCAGATCTCATTTTAATACTGGTCACTCATTTTACACGTATGTACAGTTTGCGACGCGCCTTATGATTGTACGCGGCAAGTTCGAAAAACTATCGCTTGCGATATATGGAGACATAGTATCGGAATCGTCAGATTCGCTCCAGACTTATAAGCCAAAGCAGCTTCCTCAAGTCTCGTATAGCAGCCTCCCTCCCTCTTTGGACCCTGCAAACAGCATGAATCCGACAGCTCTGGCCCAGAGTTTATTGACACTGATCCCCGAAGCTGGAAGACCTACGTTGGCATTGATTGTTCGGTTGATGTTTTGCTTAAAGCCTTCCAACGAGGATTGGGAAGAAAAGGACTTCCCGTACCTGTACTCCATATTGGACCAGGGCTTAAATGATCTCAGTCTTGAGAAAGCTGTAGATATGACGTCTCGTCCGGTTGATGATATGGTGGACGAAGGAGTCTTGAAGAACTTCGCCAGAGAATTGGGAGACACGGTTGAAGAATATGTTGGTACTCTTATATTTCTCCTCTCGAGATTTGCTCATGATCATCCCTTTCCCCTGTGCAGAATGAAGATCAGGCATATTCTCTTGCAAAGCTTCTTTCCCAGAGCGCTTCACAACATCCCTCGCTAGGCCGGTGTATATTAGTCAGTCAAAGAATCGTAATGCTTAGCCTTTCTAAACTAATGGATTTAGGAACGCATTGATCTCGTGCGAATGTACACCGAGCCGAACCTAGAACGGCCGACACTTCTGTATCTTCTTGACGCTTCAGCTAATCCAGACGTGTCTCGACAGCTGAATAATGAGCAGACGCTCGGTGCAATTGTACACATTCGAGACAATCCCTCTCAGGGAGATGGAGCGCGACGTGCTGCAAGTCGTTTGTATAATAGAATTAAAGGCTGGGAAGTTCTCGAGGATTCTCTTCTAAACACCCAATCCCCATTCGCTTCAGCATCGCTCCTCGTCAGAGAGATCACCGCAGAAGAGAATTCGTTTGGTATTTGGCTTGAGAGCATGATGACGAATAACGAAATAGTGGAGCGACTCTCAGAGACCCCTCTCGCACACTCATTTACTCATCCGCCAGTGATGTGGCAAGGCTCACAGCTAACTTCGCACGATGAATTCATTGCGTTCTTGAGGGCTGCAGTGGGGGTAGCAGCGGTGGTTGCAGTGTATGCCTGGGCGGATAGTGTTCCTGTAGAGAAGTGTCGAGAACGAACGCTCGCCATTTTGCGTTTATGGCAGAATGTCACCGGATATAGAGAGGTATGCATTGAATCTCGTCTCAGGGACTTGACCACAACTTGTCCCTCAGATAGTCAATCACTTCTTGTTAATGAGACAAACGGCCTATCGCCTGGAATGCATGTTGCCTCTGGAAGATGATTTGCCATCTCAAGCGGGGATCGACGCGGAGCACATACTAAAGGCGCTGGCGATGCAACCGAGTTCCATGCTACGGCCCGATTTTGTCAAAGTCATGCAGAATCTTCAAGCACCGCTGAATTATATTACCGATAATGAAGTGATAGATCTCAAACGAGCATCCGCCCTAGCGAAGGATGGGTTGTCAGGTGCTGTAAGATTCTTGACAAGACCACCGGACGAAGTCGACTCGGTACAAAGGCGAATTGATCTTCGAGTTGCAGTGGCCATCATTATCGACGTCCTTCAGAGGCAAATAGACGGTGAGAAGGAGCTTCTCGAGACCGTTTGGGACGAAGGGTTTTGTGGACTTCCGATCTATCTCATTCGGCACCTTACTACATTGAGCAAGGATTTACGGACAGATTTTGGCCTTGGTGTACCCGCTCGGAAGGCTCAGACAGAGATGTCTGCCAGATTTCAAGTCTGTTACGAGGTCCTTGAGCTTTTGGCACGACTCCTTCCTTCGTATCCGCCTCCCTGCCGTGACATTATAACATTAACTAAATCCACTGCGAACATTTTTGTTTGTACCGACTCTGCGGACGTGATCTATGCGCAGGAAAGTGCTGTTTGCACTACGTCGCATTTCGTCCGCCAGAAGTGCACTGATGTGCTTGCCGGACTTGTTGTTCCAGGAATGTTGGATGCGGAGACGTGTGCAGCTGCAAAAGCCGTTCTGAAAACGCTTCTGACGCATGCATCTCATTTCAACGGGCATGACGCTTCGCACCACATGACGCAGTTGTTCTGGTTGTTTGACCACGTACTCCCTTTCACCCAATCAATAAACCAGGAACCAGATTCCGAGCAGGGCAGAATGAAATGGATTTGCCAAGTTCTTCCCGCCGTTCTGCCGGAGCTGCGCTCGTTTTATAGCCTGCAGGAGGTTGACAACAAGTTGCATCTTATTAGACGTTTCAAAGCAATTGATGAAGGCTGCATTGGTATAGCAGAATGGCTTCTATTCGAGGAACAGCACGTCCTGCAGAAAGCCGCCGAGTTTGCTCGAAGCGCTTCGGCTGATCCTCTTGAACACCGTGTCGCCATTTTTAGAGTTGCAAATTCTGCGAATGCTCTCGCTGCCTTGGTGCAGAGTACTGCTGACGCTTCGCGATGGGCAGTAGGCACGCTTTTACAGGACGAAAGTTCAAAGTTGTTTCAGTCGACACTTGCTGTGCTGTTGGAAATGGAAGTTTTCTTCGAATCTATTGGTATTCTGACAGTCGAACTCAGCTCACATGCGATGAAGACTAACAGAACGTTCCAAACTGCAATCATGTCAATGCTATTCAGAGCCGTGCGTTGTGGCCAGTTCACCATCTTTACAGCTCTCCTTCAGCTTCTGGACGAAAGTGACGTCCCACTATTTGACGAAAATGCTACGCAGGAGTTCGGGGAAGCAATGGAGCAGATAGCGACATCTCTACGAGACAGGGAAACTCTGCCTAATGACTTGTCACAGTCCGTCTTTCATGTCCTGGAGAAGATCACCCCACTCGATAGAAGTAACGGAATTTTCGTGCTGCGAGGAATTACGAACGATTCTTTTAATGAGCTCATACAGTGGTTGGCTCAGGATCTGTCCACCGCGCAGAGGACGAAACTGGATGCTATGAAACTACGATGGACTATTGCGGGGAATCCAAGGTCTCGACCGCAATTCATACCAGCAGACTACGCGCTCAACATCTCTCTTGATAATTGGGAATCACTCTTAGTACCATCTATACCTGCACCATCAACGCCAAAGCGGCGCTCTCCCGCACATTCTGCCGAAATGCTCGGCATGATTACTGTATCACCTCCGAACGCACTTCTGCGCTCTCCCGAGGTTAGGGGTCTTACAAAGACTTATTCAAACAATGATTTCCGTGAGCTGCGTCAGCAATCTGCAGCCAGACAGAATACAAGCCGACTCCCGAGCAGGCATGTAGACGTACGTACTCGCCTAAACCACCTGCGTGGCTATGGCTGATCATTATTTCCCCAGGATTTTGAGCAAGGCTCCGCATCTATTGTCCCGTTGAATCTCAACATATCGTCGTCACCCCCACCTCCTTTGGCTTTTCCTGGTCCATCTCCGCATCGACCTTTACCTATTGATCCGAGCCTTCCAATGAATCCAATGTACTACCAGCAATAGAGTATTATAGCAATTGAACAGCAGCTACATGATGATTGTGATGGTATTGTATTACAAAAAATGCCCTACAACTTCCGTTGAGTGAAAGATGAACGATGTCGTAAATATGCAGGATACAAAAGCTGAGGTTCCAAATTCGGAGTGCGTATGTGTGGAGAGTTGTCATCTCGCGAACGGAAATATCGGTCAATTTCGGATACATCAAAGTCGGAAGCGGCAGAAGAAGACGAGTCGGGAGCGTCGGCTTTGATTTCTGTGTGTATGTCAGGTTGAGGTCGGGAGGTATCATCATCTGATTTTGTCGTCGTTCCGCCACCAAGCCTCCATGTTCTTTTGCGCGTCGCCTTTACTGGTTGGCGTTCCGTTATTGTACCCTGCGAGCGCTCCCGAGACATCATCGTCTTTGGAGGTACACTCCGAATCATGAAATGTTCGAGTGGACGTGTGTATGGCGACAAGGTATGGTTTGAACGGTTCAAAAGGGATAGTTGTGAGACTGCGTTGTTGAAGCCGGGGCGTAGAACAATTTTCGCCTCGCCTTCCGCATCGCTGATGTCGGAAAACGCAGAGGTAGACGGCGGTGCCGCATGTGAAGATACAGAACTTCGTCGACTAGCACTCGCTCGTTCCGGAATCGACGTATCGTTTCCATCAAGATTGGACGACGGATTTGAAGGTGCAGTAATCTCGCCTGTAGAACTTTGTTGCCGAGCAAAATGTTGCCCGTCAGGGATGTTGTCAAACGGAATTTCATCTACATCATCTTCTACCATCGTCCGTCGGATCTGCGGTATATCGGAAGAACGGTACTGCGCGGAGCCGGAGAACAGAGAACCATCTGGAATAGACTGAGTATCCCAACTAGTCCTTCTTGAGACTGGCAAAGACGTCAAGTTCCTGTATTGACCAAGGAGGGCTGGTTCTCGCATATCCACAAACGATCGGGCCAAACGAGGCTGGGAGGAAGTACGTCCGATGAACGATGGACTCCTTGCATAGGGTGCAGATGGAGTAGGAGTTTGGTGTAGGAGCGAAGAGGCGTGGTAGACTCGTGGCCGAGTGATGACGCCCCCTCCAACGGCCGGTATACTTTCGAGCTCTGTGACGCTCGGCGGTATGATGTCTGTCATAGCGTCCTCCCAGTTGACAACGTCGAAGGAGCCTTCCCCATCGGTTCCACCATACTCACTCCCCTCTTCCGCGAGATCGGCAAGACCCCTGCTTTCGCGATGTATTCGACCGAGGTGACTGAAAGCTCTGCGCTCTGGAATCTCCGTTTTGAAGGTTCCAGATTCTTGGTCATAATGAAGTTGGGGTATCTCGGATGGTGTACGAAGATTCGAAAGGGAGGGTCTTGAGGATATGCTGCGTAAGCTGGATGGGCGTCCTTCCACAGATGAAGAACCTCGCCGAGCCGCGAGAGAATTCGATATAGGTTGCAATGATGAGGTAATACGGGTGTAATCTGGATTCGACATGGTCTCTAACCCAGGCTGACGATACATCATGGGCCGCCTGGCCAGATATGGAGCCTCAACTGTAGTCGACTTCTTAATCCACTGTTGGCTTAGCCGATGGATGATACTGGGAAGGTCCTCGCGAAACATCTGTCGGAGTTGGTTTTCAATCTCCTTCTGGATAAATTTCTGGATGACCGTAAAAGAGTCGAACGTGCTATTAATGTCGACATTCTGGAGAGGATCCGTCTTGAAGACCAGAGTGATTCCCTTTTGCTTCGACATAACAAGTACGACGTAGGAACTCAATTTGAAGTTGGAGAGACGGAGTAGCATAGGGACAATAAGGGGCTGGTTTGCTGCCACCATTCCTCTAGAACCGCTCATCAGATAAATATCAGCTTTTTTGTGATAAAGAGGATTCGCCTTGCAAATGGCAGACTTTAGCCAAATTCTGTCAGAGTTAGCAGGCATGGACGCACTTGAACTTTCGTTTTCAATACAATGTGAGCGTCTCCGGCGTAAGAAAATCTGAATATCCCACGGAATTGTGTCGTAGTAAATTCCCCTATGTCCCGGATTTCGAGCTCTGGAGGCTGAAGTAACATGAATACATTTGACCTGGCGCGGATAAAGTGTAGCACACGCACCTGAGTGCCCATCTCCAACTCGACGACCTCAATTTTGTCCGCTATTACAGGAGGCTTGGTTCCCTTGTTCAATGCATTGTTTAGTAGCTGGATCGCATCCTTATGAAATTGTTCTGAGAACCGTGGCCATTGAAACGAGAAAGACATTTCACGAGACCGAGATTCGAGACGAGAGAAACCAAGGCAAGAAGCGGTTGCTAAGGTCGTACAGACATCATAAGCAAAGTGTCCAATGCCTTGCTCTTATACGCAGGCCGTTTGTCGAGGACAAAATGTCAGCTCGCGTGCCGGAACGGGACGTCACTCAAGTTGAGCTGGACGAAAATCAAGAGGCGCTTCCGTGAAACCTCGGCAGTTGCGCGGCTTTCCCCGGCTCTATGCCGATCTATTTCTCATCAACCTACTGCAAGGCCAGTCTAAAACTCCTGTAAATTTTCAGAAGCTATATCATGGTGGTGGAAGAATGTTGTCTACAGCATTTTGAATGAGCTCATGTATTCGAAGGCGATTCTCGTTGAGTATACGCTGAAGCACAGTCAAGTGCAGTTCCAACGATTAATGGCCTCCCGAAACAAACCAAATCATCAGCACTAAAAAGTCCGGTCGTAAACTGATGAGGCGTAAAAGAATATCCCTTCAAGAGCTGAATCCTATTCACTATCTCATTGTACTGACTGAACTCCTAAGATGATGGCCGCATAGTCTAATGGTTAAGACGTCAGACTTCTAATAATCTCTTTAGATCGATGGCATTGATCTATCATATTAATCTGAAGGTTGTGGGTTCGAGTCCCGCTGTGGCTAGTTGGAAACACTTTTTTAAATTTCTGACCTTTTTTCCCACTGAGGATGAGCCGGATCGGATGTGCCGCATCTCGATCAGGCCTGTGACCGTTTCTGCCTGAAAACCAGGTTTCACAGAGGCTGGACAATTGCTTCCCTCTTCCCCTCAATGAACGGCGTCCGTCGCCTTCTCGCCGGTGCTGGACAGCGCCCGCAATCACCGCCAGCGTCAGGCTCGCCAGAAGCGGAACAGTCCAAGCTCTACACCATTACTCCTTTGTCGATCTCCTCAAAACCCTTATGGAAACCTGACCTGCTTGCGAATGAGGCTCCAGATGGCAGGCCCGACAGTACTTCGACCAGTACAGTCAGCGGTTCTGCGAGCTATACAAATGGTGTTACACTGGCAAAAGTGCACAACGGCCGCCAGAACTCCACGAGCAGTGTGTTTCGCCCTCAGTCTATCGCGTCCTCTGCTTCGTCTTACAGGAAGTCAGTACCTGGGTCACCCGTTTCGTCTCCAACGTCGGCCGTTCGCTCTTCCAACATCTTTTCAGGACCATCCTCACCTTCACGCCCGATGCCTAATCGAATTGCACAGCTCAAACCATGGAAACGCGCATCTGGCCCGGTGGACACCCGAGATGAGTTATTGATGTCCCTCTTAGCAAGCGAAGCAATCGTGGATAGTCGAGATTGTGACGTTCTGCACTCCGAAGATGTAGAAGAGCTAAAGAAGGTATATACATCTGTTCGTTTTATTGGAGCTATCTGTCTCACGGAGTGTTCCCAACAGGAGCTGCAAATGCTGGAAACTCGTTTGCAGGCGATGCAGAAAAAACTGAAGCTTGAAACCAAGATTAGGGATGCTGCCGCTTCGTTAGCGAAAATGAATTCTGGTAACAAGGACGTTTCAAAGCGAGCAGCAGAGAAGTTGGAAGCTGCGAGTTGCAAAGTGGAAACTTCACAAACAGAATTGTGGAGACTTCTTGAGCGATCGAACGAGATTAACAAGAAACTTCTCGAGCATCGAGCCGGCGTGTTAAGTCTCTCGTTAAGGAGCCTTGAGACCAAGCTTGCCAGTGATTCTGAAGACTCTGGTTACGGCACATCGTTGCGAAACACCCAAATGAGTCCAACGTCTTCTGAAACCAGCTACTCCTCGTCGAGAACAAAGTTCGAAGGTGCACATCTATTTGCAGGACACGAGAATGCTTTATTGCCTTTATCACCTCGAAAACCACCCTCCCCAGCTGAAGTCGCTTTCCTTGAGGAGCGGTTGAAGGAGACTACCTCCAAGCTGCAGGTTGCCAACGACGCACAGACGGAAGCGAGACGTGAAGCGGCTATGCTAAGAGTCGAGTTGCAAAGTCTCGAAACGTCGATGGCTCTTGAGCTGCAATCTGCCGAGGATAAGATAGCGAGCTTGAGACCAGAAGTCGAGAGAGTTGCGCGTCTCGAGCAGCAGCTGCAAGAGCTGTTTGAAAGTCAGCAGGCATGGACTAGGGAACGGGAAGAAAAGCAGATCGAGATCGAGAGATTACAACGAAAATTGGAAGTAGTGGAGCAGAGGAGTGGTGAGTTTGTCGGTACGGAACAGCGTGTGGTGGAACTTGAGTCGGCGCTGGACGCCTTGCGGACCGTAATGCATTCACACGACCTACATCCACCAACAGTCGTCTCTCCGGTTCAAGGCATTGTGTATCTGGATACTTACTTAGCCGACATCCGATCCAGAATTGATGCCCATCAGAGGCAACGAGACGAGTGGGAGGTGCTTCGACATAAACTCGAGGAGGATGTTCGGACTAGCCTAGATAAGCGCGAGCTACTTTCTCGAGAGCTTGAAGAGGCGCGGAAGGAACGCGAGGAGATCAACGAGAAAGCGCATTCATTAGAGGCGCGAATAAAGGTAAGTTGCGCTGTTGCATAGTGAATCTTAAGGGTTTTTGAAGTTTCCAAGGAACAGGCAACGACTAATGTGGAGCCCCTGAAGCAAATCTCGTATGACGACTGTCCTCCGGACGTGAAGGATTTCATACAAATACTGATGCCAGTATGGAATGCCCTGCCTTCTCTCGAGCTTCGTGCATCGAAATTCGGACTGCGTTCAAAAAGTACAAACTCTACGCCTGGGAGTCCGAACGTCTCGTTGTCAGAACTGGATGTACGATTGCTTAAGACGCTGTATGACGGACGACCTTCGTACCAGGTTGTTGATACGTCAGGCCACTTTACTGTTGAAACGTTCGCTGCACGGGTACAAGCATTAATCCAGGACGATCGAGCGTTGATTGAGCGGCTGGTCCGATTCGCTCATGCTCATGAACTGTTGAAGCAAAACGCCGACAGGGCACAGAAGATTGCGCAGGACAGTACTGTCGCTCTTGAGACATATCAGAAACAGGTGAAAGCACTTGAGGAACGAAATATGACTCTATCATCCAGTATCAGTGCCTTGTATGTGCTGCTCCAATTACTACTCGTGCATTGCTCACAACTTTCCTTTCTTAGGCAAGGCGAAATTGTCGAATTGCAGGAATCAATAGACAAAGTTACGTCCGAGAAACGAGAGTTGGAAGCTCAAGCTGCAGAGCAGGCCGAGACTTGTCGGCAACTGACAGAAGCCAATAACACGCTTAGTGCCCGGGCCTTATCGCTTGCAGAAGAAGTCGCGTCAGCTCCCGAAGCCATCCGAAATCAGCTCGAGAAGCAGCTCTCCGACTGCAGATCAGAGTTACAGAAGGCGGAGGAGGAGATTCGCGCAATGCGAACAGCTGAGGCGTCTCAAAACGTGGCTTTGATGGACGAGTTGAACACTATGCAAGGAGAGAATGAAAATCTTCGAGCGCAACTTCGCGCCGCTCAGGCTGCGAAGAAGTAAACTCTTCGTCTTCCTGACTGTTCTTCCTTTCCGATTTGGGCTCTTAGTATCTATTTAATTCCCTTTTCTTGTTGTCGAGCAGTTTGCTTCAGTTTTTTTGCGGATATTTGCGTCCTCGTCAAGTCTTGTTTATACGCTATGTAACCGTAACCCTCGCAATTGTATCAAAAATCTCGCATAGGAATAGTTCATTTTTGTTACTTAGCATATGTGCAGCCGGTCTTTGCTAATGAAGGATGTTTCTTCTTCTCACGTACATCGAAAGAAGGGAAGAAGGGCATGAAAATTTCAAAAACTTCCGGTAATGAAAATGACCTACGAAGCCGTTCCATAAACATAAAGGGACGCGCGGCGAGCGGACTTTAAATAGATCTTCTCAGGAAGCCTTTCCTATTTGGGATAGCTATGGAGATGGACTGTTAAAATGCTCAAAAATGTCCCATAGACCTTTACAGAAGGCAATCAAAATGAAAGGATTAGAGAGTTGCTACTTGAAGCTACTTGCCTAGACTACAGTAATTGCTTCAAAGGAAGAGTCATGTATTTTGCCTAATACGGGATCTGGGACCTACAAGAAGAACTTCGCGTGACCAAAAGCAGTCACTAGCGCCGCTTCATTGTGTCCGATTCCTAACTTGCCTCGGACGCCCACCATTAGTATCCTACTTCCTTATCTCCTCACTTTCTTTATTACTATTACTCTTATTAGAGAGCTCCGATACAATGTCAAGCCGGGCCCCTGTTTCTCCCTCTGTTGATGCCAGTCGAGGAACTCGCGGTTCGGGTTCCGCCACAGATCCGACTACTGCCAGTGCAAGCCACGACTCTCATGACATTGATCCTGGAGCAGAGAAGCCGGAGCCCACATTCACCTCATCTCTCTCCATTGCGGTGGAAGGGAGTCTTTCACTCGGGAGGGCTGGGAAGGGGGGTGTAGATGCGGAAGCTTCAACATCACTGTCTCATCAGACTACAGAAGGCTCGACTACTAGGAGAACGCCTCGTAAGTCCAAAGTGGACGCACTCGCCGCTCTAAATCGTTCCCGCTCCCCTTCAATAGAAGTCCTCAATCCTCAGTCCGCTAACCAGGGGCCTGCTCCGACATCACTCAACGGTGTTCCGACTTCAGTGTCTGCAACATTGGATATGTCAGCGGTAAAAACACTCGGGCCAAGAAATGTTCCCGCTCGGACGAAGCCGCGTCTTTTCGACCTTGAGGATTGCCCTGTGTTTTATCCATCTCCTGAAGAGTTCAAGGATCCCATGGAGTACATCCGTTCCATCTCACCCCGTGGCCAAGAATATGGGATTGTCAAGATTGTCCCACCGATCGGCTGGAAAATGCCGTTTGTGATCGATACTGAAGTGAGTTGGCTTTGCTTTGCTGTAGCTTTGCATCATTCCGATATCTGATTTTCAGTCATACCGCTTTAAAACGCGGGCAATGCGACTCAATTCAGTTGAGGCATCATCTCGGGCAAAGATCAATTTTTTGGAGGCATTGTACCGCTTCCATCGGCAGCAAGGAAATCCGCGGGTAACAGTGCCCACCATCAATCATAAACCACTTGATCTATGGTCTCTCAGAAAGGAGGTTCAGAAGCTGGGTGGTTTTGAAGTGGTGAGTTGAGTAATGTCCTATCTACGACGTAGAGACGGGACCTCATCCATTGGTTTTCCATCTCAAAAAGGTAAATAAAGAGAAGAAGTGGAGCGAACTAGGCCGCCTTCTTGGCTATACTGGTATTCCGGGACTATCGACTCAGCTGCGAAATTCTTATATTCGTGTGATTCTGCCGTATGAGCACTACTCCATGGGAATTCGTTCTTCGTCTGCTTTTGCGGCAGCGAATCATAAGAATACTCAGTCGCCGCCTCCGGACTCAAATCCCATAGCAAATTTGCTTCCGACTAGCCCGAGAGTTAGCCCGTTGTCGGGGACCTCGAGTCCTTTGTCGGAGCCACCTGACGATGCTGACCTGAATGGATTCGGGGACTCAAGCAGAGGCTCTCCAAGGCCTCGTATGAATGGTACCAGTAAGCCCCGCCTTTGAAACTTTACGGGGCCTTTTTTTGATTGGTTATTGAAGCTGTTAACGGAAAGATGACCAATGGCGTTGGTCGCGCGCATTCACCAAATGGACACACTGTGCATTCTAAGGAAGACAGCAAGGTGATTACCATACTCTCCCGATATTCGCGGAGACGAATATCTAATGTATTTTCTGCTTATGGAGGCGACATGCTGTGAGGTTTGCCATAGGAGGAATAGGGGAACTGAGATGCTCCTATGTGACGGATGCGATTGCGGTCGGTGTGCTCACTGAGGTTCATTGATAAAAGCTGAATGTGCAACAGGTTTCCATATGTTCTGCCTTGTTCCCCCTTTGACATCTGTCCCGAAAGGACAGTGGTTTTGCCATACGTGCCTTTTCGGAACGGGGGGTGATTATGGCTTCGATGAGGGCGAGGAGCACACGCTATCCAGCTTCCAAGCACGAGACCAAGCATTTCGGAAAATGTGGTTTGAAAGTCATCCTCCTCCACAGCCAACTGGTCCCCTCGACGAGAAAGAGCTGGAAGACCCAACAGTGACGATGATCGGCAATATACGTGTTTCCGAAGATGACGTGGAAAACGAGTTCTGGAGGCTGGTGCAATCACCTTACGAAACCGTGGAAATAGAATATGGAGCAGACGTTCATTCAACGACTCATGGAAGGTACCTTTTTCCGCTTATGTTCTTATAAACACGGTAGCTGATAGTCGTTGTAAGCGCCATGCCAACGTTAGAAACACATCCATTAGATCCGTATTCGAAGGATCCATGGAATTTAAACAATATCCCTATTCTGCAGGAGTCCCTATTGCGTTATATCAAGTCCGAAATCAACGGGATGACTGTCCCCTGGACATATGTCGGTATGGTTTTTTCAACTTTCTGCTGGCATAACGAGGTGAATCAGACACTGTTTTTGATTGACGGCACGTCTGAGTTTTGCTATTTTAGGATCACTATACGCATAGCATTAATTATAGTGAGTATTCTCGTCACGTTATCTGCTTTACCGGGCTATACAGTTTTTTTTTTCAAGTGCATTGGGGAGAGACGAAAACTTGGTACGGTATCCCAGGTGCTGACGCTGACAAGTTTGAAGCTGCTATCAAGAAAGAAGCACCGGAACTTTTCGAGACTCAGCCGGACCTTCTTTTCCAACTAGTCACACTTATGAGTCCAGCAAGACTTAAGGAATCCGGTGTCCGTGTCTATGCCTGCGACCAGCGCGCTGGAGAGTTTGTGATTACATTCTCAAAGGCTTATCACGCGGGGTTTAACCATGGGGCAAGCATGTACCTTTCTTGACTATGCACTGTTTCTGACTCTTTCCTTTTCCGAAACAGTTGAACTTCAATGAAGCTGTCAACTTCGCGCTACCAGATTGGTTGCCATTTGGTCGTGAATGTGTCAAGCGCTATCAAGCCCACAGAAAGCTTCCCGTCTTTTCTCACGACGAACTGCTCATCACAATAACTCAGCAGTCTACCTCAATAAAGACAGCTATATGGTGGGTATGCTGATCTGTAATCACGATACAGAGCTGACTCGGTTATTGCAGGTTGAACGAAAGCTTCAAAGAAATGACCGAGGAGGAGATAAAGAAGCGAAACGCTGTCCGTGAACTGGGTGTTCGAGACGTCCTAGAGGAGCATGACTGTCCAGAGGACCAATATCAGTGTGCCTACTGCAAGGCATTCTGCTATCTGTCGCAGATGGTCTGCTCTTGCCCGAAAGCTAGCAATGATGGAGTTGTCTGCTTGGAGCATGTCAAATACCTTTGTGACTGTCCGATGTCCCAGCGCGTTCTTCGCTTGCGGTTTTCAGATGATGAGCTCCTCAGCACACAAGCTACCATTTCAAATCGCGCGGCGATCCCAGAGAATTGGCGAAATAAACTAACGAAACTGTTGAACGATAGCCCCAGACCCCAATTGCGAGCACTGCGTGCTTTAGTGGCAGAGGCAGATCGGATCAATTACCCCATGAAGGAAGTTGCGCCGCTACGCCGATGTGTCGCTCGTGCGAACGAATGGGTGGAAGCGGCAAATTCATTCCTTACACGAAAGCAGAGCCGAAAGCGTTCAAAACGGCATCGCTGGCAGCCGGCGTTGGCAAACGGTGCTGGTGTTAGCGATGAAATTACCGAGCGCCCGGAGAAATCTCTGGAAGAGTTATACGCGGTTTTGCAAGATGTTGAAAATCTAGGATTCGACTGCCCGGAGATTGGCCTCCTGCGTAATCTCGCTTCTCAGGCGGAGGACTTCAAAGCTAAAGCAAAGACGCTTCTGGAGGAAATTTCGAAGACGGATGATCCGACGCCGCACTTGCAAGATTGCGAGACCTTGCTCGCTCATGGTTCATCACTCAATGTCCATCTTGAAGAACTGTACAAAATAGAGAACTATGTTCTTCAGGATCAGCTTGTCAAGGAGCTGGAAGAGGTTGATGACACGGCCATCACCTTAGAGGAGATCCGCCAATATTTGAATCGCGCAAAGCAATGCGAACTCCCACCCGGGAACAGATACATGGTTATCTTGGAAGAAAAACTGAAGGCCGGGACAGACTGGGATGTCCGTGCTGCTAGCGTTCTGAATCAGCCGATCAAAACGATTGAAGAGCTTGACCAATTCCTTGAGGTCGAATCAAGTATCCCGGTGGATCCTGGTGTCTTGAAGCGCATTTCGACGACCCGGAATCGCGCTGCGGAGTACGAGAAGCAAGCGAAAGAATGGCTTTCGCCACAAACGGATTCGGAATTGCCGACTGTGCAGGACGCGATTAGATTGGTCAAGAAGGCCGAGAAAGAATTCAACATACCAGCTGTTCAGGATTTGAAACGAACGATTGATTTCGCGTATGATCTGGAGGAACGCTGTGAAGCGGTTTTAAAACATACCTACGTACATCAAGATGGCGGATCGTGCTTTGATGCTATGTACAAGTGGAGAGCGTATGCACGAGAACATCTGACGAAGTTCCGGTTACCTGCATTCGACAGACTCGACACCGAAATCGAAAAACACGAACAATGGCAGAAGAAGCTTCCTTGGTACTGCGCAGACCACGATGCTCCCCACGCCGAGAAGATACTACGTGATGTTCTCGAAGTCACAAAACCAGAGGATGATGTGGCTCCGAATGATGAATACTTCACGTGCATCTGTTTCGAGCCTGTCCGTCCGCCTCCTCCGGGAGTGACTTCAGACGCCGTGCAATGCGATCACTGTTTCGCTCGTTTTCACGGTAATTGTGCGAATAACGGTGGTTCTTGCCCCTTCTGCGACCCGAATCACTGGAACGGATCTATTCATTCCGACCGCAGTTATCATTTCTGCTACTTACCAACAGTTCTTCACAACGCGCCGGAAATATCTAAGCGCTACTCAGAGCATTGGCAAGAGCTCAAAGTTATTGTAGAACACATCGAAAGGTTCTGCAATGTCGTCGGAGGATTCCTCTCGTTTGCGTCTCAGCCGGGAAACCAACGCTCGGAATACATTCCACAAGTACGTCATTACTTACGCAAGCTATATCGTATCAAGTTTGCTGTTTCTCCAAATCCTGAGGTCTCGTTTGGATTGGACCTTGCCGGCTTGCATCGTATTCTCGCGAATCGACCAGCGCCTACAAGACTGAAGAAACGCAGACGACCCAAATTTGTCTTTGGGCAGGATATTGATAGAGACTGGATCGACGGCACTAGATGCATATGCCGCGGGCAGACGCCTTATCTTTCCGGATTCGCTCTGTTGGAATGCGAACAATGTCTGCGAAAATATCATAGCGCCTGCTGTTGCTACAAGGGGCCGATGTCTGAGAAAACAACATTTCTTTGTCCATTATGCTGTCTCCGGAAGGGAAAACCATATCGTTGGGCTGATATCCGAGTACGCATGATGGGTACGTCTCTAATGAATTATTGATAGAGGACTCAAGCTTACCCAATATCTTAGACGAACCCGACGCTTCAGTATTCGTCGACGTGAAAGCATGTATAGAGACTTTCAGCCGCAACTTGATCAGGATTAAGCTGTCGCCACCTCTTACGCCCACCATTTTCATTGACCTTGTGTCATTTACTCCAGGGCAGCCTGATAATGCTTCTACGCTGGAACCTCCTTTCGTACCGCCAGCACTTGCCAGTGATCAAGGCAGGATTCCGATTCATTTCATGCCACAGCGAGTGAAGGAGCAACAATCGCCGACAACAACATCTTCAAGCGTTCCTCCCCCACCACCTTGGAGTCGTTCAGGCTCCGTTGCGACGGCTTCAGCCCCGCCAATGGAGAGCGTCCTGTCGTTCAAGAGGAAGAGAAAAAGTAGCTTGAGTGAACATGGTCGGGAAAGCGTTCTAGTGTTCGACAATGACCCTCAGACATCTAATTTGGGGTCTTCATCAACCCATCAGCCTATTCATCAGACAGGCACTTCGGAATTGAACATCATAGTATCGGATCCTTCCCAAATGGCGGCTCAGCAAGCTGCGCAGGCTCGGCAGAAACCATCTCCGACGAATGGTCACCCACCACCACCGCTGTTACCGCCTATACGAGTGCCCGATCATCGTTCGCCTCCTCATCGACATAATCCTACGGTAAGTTCTGAAGAAAACCTCGTTTGATAAGGACATCTCTAAGCGGTTTGCAGCAGCCACATTCGGCAGCAGCCCCACTGCATTCGCCTCAACAGCGGCCGGTACCGCAAACACTTCCTCAGTCACCACAGCAACAGCGTACACCGGCGCAAACAGCGCCGCATGAGATACAGCGTTCGCCTCAGCACACCCATGTTATTCACTCGCCAACGCAACGACCATCTCCTCATGTTACATCTCACGTCATCTCACATTCGCCTCATCAGAGACCGGCATTTACTTCTCCTCATCTTCCATCACCTCATGATTCGCCTCATCGACCGCATAGTCTTGTCACTGGCTCACCTCATCAGCACCTGCATAGGCCATCCTCCGGCTTGATGGGGGCGGCACCATCAGGTATGCATTCCCCTCCGATGCCCAGCCCCTCGCGCGACCGCCCATTACCGTTGGTCGTGCCCACCAACGGAACTCCCACCATCACTACCACGCGCAAGGTAAAACTGCTTCTTAAAGGCAGTCCTTCCACCAACACCGGCGGCAGAGAACTTCCAGAATCTTAGAATGGATACTTATATATTTCCATTACCTATGAGCTTTCTCTTCTTCTTCCCCTCGATTCGCGTTTAGGATGGAATTTCTCGGATTGTTACTTTCCTTTCTCTCTTTTTTTCCCGTTAGTTTATATATGTCTATGCTCTTTCGACCTTCTAACACCCTCTTTCGCTCTTCGGTTTCCCGTTTGTAAGTATAGTTTCTTTCTAAGGTCTTATATGAGTATATATGTGTGCTTTGGAAGCTGAAGCAGAACCGGCTGGCCCGCCGCTATTGGACCGAAACGAGGTCGGTACCAAGTGGGATTGCACGGGTGCTAAATTAGATTATCTCAATATGTAATGCATTGTTAATTCCTATTCGATTGTACATGCAAATTCTATTTATGAGTGATTTGGAAGAGAAGAGACCGTGTGTATACCGTGTATGTAACCCGAATCCCGAACGCGAAGGGGAGAAAGAAAAAAGAGCTATTTGGAGTATACATTCACCGACGCATCAACTTGTAAGTTAAAAACCCGCCGAGACACGCAAAACCGACGAGCCCTCCGATGATCGATACGAACCACGTATAAGTCTAACAAGGCAAGAGAATATGGAATCAATACGACTGTATGTGAATCAGTAAGTAAAGAAAAAATGACGACTACTAACCGATTTATCATCCTCCCCCGGAACATGCACGTTCATCCCCCAAAGACCAGTGACCAAGTTCATAGGGATGAGTACCGTACCGAGGGCGGTGAGCTTGGAGAGGACGTCGTTGATCTGGTTGTTCGCATCTGTCATCTCGATGGAGATCTGTGCGAGGTAGTTGGAATGCGAACGCGAGAGGATCTTCTCGTAGTGGTTCAAGTTTTGTGTCATTGTGATTAAGTGGTCCTGAAGGTGAATGAGAGATAGGTTGAGTAACGGTTGTTTGGTGAAATGTGTATTGTACTTACTTGAATATCGGATAGATATAAGCCCTGCAAAAAGTTAAGCTCGTAAGAACCAAAATACCAAGAGTTAAACAGAGATTAGACCTACGATATCTGATTTCGGCGCAACACTCCAGTTTTCGTTGCACCGCTTCGCGAGACCCTTCACGACGTCTGCCTTATTGCCCATTAGTCTAAGGAGGCCCATGACCTTCTTACGACATGTTCCAATTCTAACGTGCAAGATCAATATCGAATATCGTTTATTGACATGTTTTGCTGACGCACCGCCGTAACATATCGCTCTGTTCCGCCTCCTTGAGTATAAGCACCAGCTCATCGATACTATCGACTTCATACTCGATGTTTTGGATGAGCGGGCCAAACGCATCGGTGATGTCGTCGATGAGAGCATACGAGATCCAGTCGGAGGTGACGTTGATGTAGTCCTTGAGCTGCTTTATTCGCCGTCGGACGTTTTGCGGATGAGGGGTTGGTCGGAAGTGGAACTGAAGTGACCGGACTTTTGTTCAGAATGATGATCCTTTATCCTTCACTGCGAGTAAGTACTTACGGAAAGTGTTCCTTCTCGGAAGACGATGATGTACATGTTGAGAGGCTCGAGGTAGGTCGGACTGTATGGATCCTGGTCGAAACTACGGAAACAAACGAGGTAGTAGTTGCGGAAAAGTTCGATCTTTTCTCGCGTTTCTTCCATTTGGATATCCTCAGTCGTGAGGGGGTGAATGTGGAAGACCTATACGACCAATAATTTTGATTAGAAAAAAAACTCAAGATTTCAATCAGGAACGGACGGGATTCACCTTACTGAGGAGCTTCATCTCCTCGTCAGTAGGAGACATCACATCCAACCACCACGCAGATTCTTCCGCATCACCTAGGTTTCTCATGGTACTGTCTCTTAAATTCGACTTTGCTCCATTCTCGCCTCCCGGTTTCGCCTGTACCGATCCTCTAAGCGGGTCGTCCTTGTCCCCACGAGGGGCAGTGAGCCCAGTGAAGAGATCCGCAAAGGTCTGGCCTTCCGCCGGGAGCTCACTGAGGCTCCGAGCGTGAATAGTAGCAGATAATTTATTGGAGTAGAAAGAAAATCGGTACGGTCGGTCGTGTGCGCTTTGACTGTATAATGGAGGAGGCAAGCGGGACGGTCCGCCGTTGACGTCAGCACCGAACGTCTGCTCGTATGGCGGCACGGCGCTGTACCGATTCGGGTCGGGCATCCCTGGGATGCCGAAGGACGGTGGAGGTGCACCGGAGCTGCCCTCGAAGAAGGCAATTTTGCCGCCTTGTCTTCGAGGCCGCGGACGAGGGGTGGTGCTCTGGCTGATTTTGCGCTGGCGAAGGCGGGCGGCGATGGAGTCAGGAGCAGGAGCGGGAGCGGGGGCTGCAGCTGCTGCATCGGCGGGGACGAAGACGCCCTGCAGACCGGGTCCACCAGCAGCCTGGTCAGTCTGTTCACCTGCTCGTGGGCCAACAGGGGGATGCGGGATGGGAGCAGCGAAAGACGTAACACGGGAAGAAATACCGGGACGTGGCGGCGGCTGCAGCCTTCGTCTTTCCTCTGCTACGAATCCGTCCATGAGGCCGAAATTGAAGGAGGACTGGGAGGACTGCAACGTCGCAGGCTGATAGAGCGGGAGGCCTGTCATGCTCTCGTTCTGCACTGGAGGTCCTATTCCTACTCCCCCTGCTCCTGCTCCTGCTCCTGCCCCAGGCCCCTGCGAGACGAGCAGAGTAGGGTCGTGTCCCTGACTGAGATGGTGCGCCATGCTGATACCGGCTTCGCTGTTCACATCTACGAGACCTCCATGCGCACCTCCCTCGAACACCTCAAAGTCGCCAAATCCGGGAGGCAGGAAGGGGAAATGCGGCGAAGTGCCCACGTTCATCGTATCCAATCCGTCGTGTTTCGGGGACGGCTGAGGGATGGCCATGGGTTGCGTTCCACCGACGCTCACACCGACGCCTCCAGCGGGGCTTAGAGGGCTCCCCACAGCAACGCTCCCACTCCGCGCACGCGAGAGCTGCATGGCAGAATCGACATCGAGGGATCGTTGTCTTTCCTGCGCCATGGGGTCGTTCGGGTCGATCGAGCGGACGAGAGTAGGCGAGCGGCGTGGATGGCTGGTGCTGCTGCTGGTGCCGCCGTCACGGTCGTCACCAGCCGGTCCACCTGCGTTCGCCCGGTGCGGATGCGGATGTGCAAGGTCTATACGGAGCGAGCGGGATGGCGAGGAGGAGGGCATGTTGCCTGCCGGGGGGGAGGACATGACATGCCTTGAGACAAAGAAAGTAAGTACGAGTACGATTGCCGCGCGGATAATACAAACTCAGAAAATACCCCGTAAATTAATATTCCTCTACCGTATTCTAATACAGAGAACAAAAACTGCACAAAATTCACTCAGCGACCGTCCGTCGTCGCACAGGCGTCTCCTGCTCCGTACTCCGCGACACAAACAATGACGTCGTCGTCGTCGTCGTCGATGACGAAGCACTAGTGGTAGCAGTCGACCTCACATTCTCTCCCCCGACAACAGTCCACCCCTCGTCCGGCGTCCGTGGCGAGCCCAAGAACGATGAAGAATGCGCACTAGCAGGCCCCGTACTAGTCCGTTTCGGTGGCGGCCGTAGAGACAGGGACGGACCGGGACTAGACAGAGGGTAAGCCGTTTCAAAGGACGTACGCGAGGTGGCGGATGCTGCTGTATATGGATTTTGTCCCGAGTATGACGTTCTTGGTGTCGACGGTGCCGAGTGGGATGGCGTGTGTGTAACGAGTATCCCGTCTGTTCGATCTCGTCTCCTTCGCAAGAACGGGAACAGATCGAGGATTGATTTGAAAAGTGACGAATGGGAAGTCGAGATTACTCGTGAAGGCGCATTCGCCCTCGTCGGAGAGTCGAAGCCTATCAAACCTTTTAAATCAACAAACCATAAGTATAAGAGATACATAAACTCACCGTTGGCAGACATAGGCAACGCATTATCATTCGCACTCAAGCTCAAGAACAAGAACAGCGGGACAAACCATACGCACAACGCAAAGAACGTCGCGATGTCCTGGAACCCAGGCGCCGTTACACCACCCCCATTCCCATGCGCATGAACATTCCCGCGAAACACCCTCTGCGAGCGCATCGCCTGCACCTCCCTCGAAAGTCTCGAAAAATAGAAGAACCACGCAAAGTGATTGAGGATCGCGAGGATGCAGGACGCGAGGAACGCTGGCGAGGCGAGGGAGATGAACGGCCAGGTGTGGGAGAAGTTCTGCAGGTAGATGAGGTGTGCGGTAATCGAGAAGAGAGTGTGTAAGACCGGGAGGGAGTCGGTGAAGTAGAGGAGGATGTGGAGGAGGATGATTGCCTGGCAGTGATCTTCGATAGTTAGCGAGCGCTGTAGCCACTGATGAATAGACGCACGTAGACGGCTCGTGTCCCTACGGCTTTAGCTGCTCTCGAATGCTCCTCGATGAGCTCTGAGATCCATAGTAATCCACTCGCTACAAAGCTTGATCAGTCTCGTGCCTGCAATTACTGTTATCCAAGCCTACCTAGGGAAAGAATAACGAAAGCAGCAGCAGCGACGATTCCGACATAACTACATCCATCCTTTAGTTCCTTGTGCAAACGACCAGTGAACTAACATGAATACCTGAGTAGATGCAGTAAAGACATGAAAGGCTACGGACACGCCTCACTTCGTGCACGGACGAGGAACGACAAGTCAATCAACAAAATGATCGGCAGCAAATCACTTTTCGATCAAACTCTACGGAAGAAAACTGAATTGAATTGAAACTTTGTCGATGGCTCAGGGCAAAAAAGTGCAGTGCAGAACAATCTTTTGGCCAACGAATGTTTCAAGTATTGAATATGCTGATGCTATTATTACAATGATCTCGATTGTTGTTTCACGTCCACATCCTTCAAGTTTCAAGACAAGAATCCACGTATCGCACCTCCCACTCCCTGGACGTCCAGCCTTAAAGCAAGTAAAGCAGAATCAGTCAGTGTCCAGCAGCTCTTCAATCCACGATCAAAATACTCACAAGAACGTATCATGCCCCCAAACGCCCCCCAACTCATAGTATCTCACGTCTGCATTCCCGGCCAGACGTAACGCATCAGCGACCTCGCGCTGCTGCTCCACAGGGAAGAGGATGTCGCTCTGCACGCCGAGGATGAGCGTCGGCGTGTGCGCGAGGGGCTTGAGGCCGGCTGCAAGCTCGGGGAGGTAGGGCGGAGGGTTCGTCGGTGGTGGATGCGAGCGCGAGTGCGTTTTCGTTCGTTTGGTGTATTCTGTTGATGGGGAAGATGGTGAGGGGGAAGGAGGGGACGATGGGATAAGTCCGAGCTCGCGCAGCGCAGGCTCGGTCATGTCGAACAGGTCCATCGCTTTGGAGATGTAGATGAGCGAGTTGGCGTCGTATTTGAGGCAGAACTGTTCGCCTTGGTGGTCGAGGTAGGTTTCGATCAGGAAGTCCGGGCACAATAACGGAGTTCGAGGTTTTCTTGAGTTTGGGGAGGTAGAGGTCGAGCAGCTAGATGGAGCGGAGGAGAACGAGGGTGAGGAGGGTGATGATGTTCGAACTTGCCGCCCGAAACGTTGTTCCCATTCGGGGCCTGAGCGATACGTTATCGTCGCAATTTCTGGAGAACAAATTATCAGCAGCAATTCGCTTTGGAATAACAGGCGGAACGCACGTCTAGCAAGTTTCATGCCGACATGAGGCGGGAGTCCGTTATAGTAGAAACCATTATTCCAATTCGGATCCGACATAAGGACTGTATCGCCATTAGCCCTAGTTCAGGATATATCGTGGAGCACTCACCACTTCGCTGAGCAAAGCGCATAGCGACGCTACTAGGATTCGTCCGCGCCGTGCCGCTTATACTCACAAGCTTCCCAACTCGCTCAGGGTACAACCACGCTACAGCCAAACTCTGCATACCGCCCATCGAGCACCCAACGCTCGCATACAATTTGTCGATCCCAAGGTCATCGAGCAATAGAAACTGTGCCTCGACCATGTCGAATATCGACAACACGGGGAAGTTGGTTCCATAATGGGTTCGAGTGCGCGGGTCGATGGAAGAGGGACCGGTCGAGCCGTAGCATCCGCCCAGGACGTTAGTGCAGATGATGAAGAACTGGTTTGTGTCGAGTGCTTTTCCGGGACCGATGAACTTCTCCCACCACCCCTCTGACGGGTTCAGGGCGTTAGACGCGGCATGGGAGGAGGCCGACAGGCCTGTATGGAGGAGGATGACGTTGTCCTTCGCAGGTGAGAGTGTGCCCCAAGTCTCGTACGCGATTTCGAAGGACGGTAGAGGAATATCGGAGTAGACCACGTCGAAGGGCTTGTCATGTTTGAAGATGCGGTATTCTGTCGGCTGTGGGCGTGAATAGGCAGGTTCGGGACCAGTCTCGCATGGATCGGTTTGGTTCGCATTTTCAGAGGGCCCTTTTTTGGAAGAAGAGGCGGAGTGAAGGATGCGGGATTCGCGAACTGCGTGTGCTTCCACGCACGGGAAGGAAGGACGTTCTGATGGTTGGATGTACCATCGTTTCCCTAGATAGAAGCGCGGACCTGCGAGAAGAAACCTTCTAAGACTTGTCTGTACGCCGCGCATGGGATGAAAAAACAATGGGTGCAAATGTCTTGTGACTCGATGATCGCTGACACACGTTCATCGGAAGGAAGAGTGCGGAAGTATTTTTGGAATGATTTTCATATATATTTACATGTCCACTTCATGACAATCGACAAACTCCCTCGCAGATCACATTTTAACACTGATTAACGACGAATTTAGAATTAACCACTGGCCAAACTACCTGTAAGGACTGGCTCTCGCGAGCGCGCGACATACACGTGTACTTTACTCAAGGGCGAATGCATTCCTTTCATCACCTCATTACCTACATTCACCACTCGGTTGCACACCTCGCTTCCCTCGTCGATCGCCCTGGCAGCGGCACATCGACAGATAGGAACTACAAGAAGTATTTGCGAGCGAACACATGGTACACGACGAGGTGGAGGTTCTGAGACACTCGGATAGAGTCCATCGCCGTAAATCAGACGTTCAAGGAAAGGTGAGCGGCTGTGTTCAGCATTCTCTATTATTATTGTTCGGCTTATTGTTTCGTTTCGTTTCAATGCAAATGTAAATCCCCTAAGCTGTACAACTTCCTGAACAGATCAGCACAGTCCTTGACTCGCTCGAACTCGCAGAGCGGTCCGTCGCGTCGCGCGAAAGACAAGATCGTGTCCGATGATAGGGATTCGCCTCGAGCGTCGCATGCGACTTCGTCGCGTCTGCTTGTCGTTAGCTCCGGCAATGCATCGGAAACGAGTACACAGAGCAGGTTGCCTTCTTCCGCTCGTACCTCTCGTTCCGCTGCTAGCACTGGGAACGGCGCCGCTACTTCCGGCGGTGGACTACCATCTCGCAAGTCTTCGTCTCCGCCTTTGACTCCTCTGGGTCAACATAACCAGACCCTCTCGATCCCGCCTCAGTCCAAGACTCCGACCATCGCTTATACATACAATACTCCGCCGCAAACTCCGGCGAGATCCAGGAAATACTCGAATCCATCCTCGCCGAACTCGATAACAGGCGGAAGGGATTTACTTCTAAACAGACCCCTCGCCCGTCCGATCACGCCGTCAAACTCGTCATCTGGCAAAAAGCTGTTCGGGATTTCACTTCCTTCGCCTACGCATCGGAAAGCATCATTACTAGAAGTCGAGGAAGAGACTCCGAAACGACAGTCGGGGCATAAACTACGTTCGGGATCAGGCTCTTCGAACGAGCCGTTATTGCATGACCGCTCTCCTTCCAACGATAGCGGCCGGACCGGAAGCATACCACGACCGAGTACGATCACGCCACGACCGAACAACAACAATAATAGGACATCAGAAGATAGGACAACGACAACGCCTTTACCGACACCCTCGTCTTCGCTCCCACGATCGACACGGTCAGCCGTATCTCGCGAGGACCAACCGCCAGCGTCGCCGACGACTACGAGTTCGAGACGAGGCACACCGAGACTTGATTTCTGGAGATCTCTAACCCCGCGAGCGCCATCTTCGCAGGGAGATAGGGAGAAGGAGAAAGGGAAGCAGCGAGCTGGGACGCCTGACGCTTCAACTCAAAGAGCAATTGAGAAACAACAGGAACTGGTGTCCCCGCAACCGAGAGCAGCACCTGCGGCCTTCCTCCCTCGGTTCCAACGCACGTCTGCTACGCCAAGGAAAGGGGAAGAAAACGAGGCACCGAATACGGTTCGTCTAGACTCGTTCATGTCGGATTCGCTACCTGTTCCACAGGACGCTATGAAGACGCCGCTCGCTCAGGCTGACAACGGTCGAGCTGGGCTGACTCGCCAGCCTGCGTTCGCCGCTCAGACAGCTAGTACGGACTTACCACGTTCACCGCGTACACCTGCTCCGGAGCGTCAAAAGGCATCCGCCGCGCAAGCGTTGGGCATCCAGCGCTCCAACTCCGCCCCGGGCTCGCGGGGCCGCCTCTCCCCCTGCCTCCGAATACCATCGCCCAAATTCCTCACGAGGGAGAGGTCGAGAAGTAAAGACAAAGACTGGGATAAGGAGAAGGAGAAGGAGAAGGAAAGAGAGAAGGGGATGATGGGTTCTGAGAAGAGGAAGGTTACGCCTGAGAGTGTTGGTGCGCCGATTTTGAGGGAGCCGCGGACGTATGTGCATGCACACGGTCATAGCCATGCCCACGTCCATGGAGTCGCTGGAAATGCCGGTGCCGGTGGAGGTGCTGTGAACGAGAAGGGAGGGATAGGGGGGTTGAAAGCACCCAAGGCGAGCTTGGTGCAGTTACGTCGTGCAGCTCACGGGACGTTCGACTTTGAGAGACCCGGCTCGCGTACGAGCTCAAAGAGCGGGCAGTCGGAATCCCGAGGAACGCGTAGCGACGACGAGAGGGAAAAGGAAAATGAAAAGGAGACGGAAGCGAATGATATAGGTGTAAGACGGATGTTCGGAGCATTGGGAAGATCTGCGTCTGCGCGACCTCCGGATATTTCTGCGCGAACGAAGTTGAAAGCATCCAGCCCCGTCCCGCCGCTCCCGACAGCGCCATCGAGAATGAGATCGAAACCGCATAGTCCGCCTCCTCCGGCGTTCCCGCGTACACGGAGTCCTCTCACGGCGGCGCATAACGCTGCGCCTGGATCAACGGCGCATTCTCATTCTCATGCTCATTCGCACTCCCACTCACATGCGACGCATATCGACGACAGCGCGCTCCCTCGGCTCTCGAGCAGCAGCGCGCGGCGGAACAGTAGCAGTAACCAACATTTCCGCACACCTGGATATAGTACAGGAGGGGTATATCGTCCTCCGACGTCCTTACCGCATTTTTCGTTCGAGCCTGCCGTGTCGCGGGTACCTTCTCCGCCGAGTGTGCCGCCGAAACCGGTGAGAGACGCGGGAGGGCAGTATGTGGATACGAGGACGGGGCTGATCATGTACGCTCACGCACCGCCTGCTTCGCCGGAGTCTAGGAGTCCTAAGAGCCCCAAGAGCCCGACCGGGAAGATGGTGACGGGGGCGGATGACAAGACGAGGAGTGCTGCTGCTACTGGGAGACGCACGCCCGCAGTGGGAACAGGTGCTGCGAATGCGAACGGACATGCGAATCCCAATGCGACGTCGACGCCGAACGGGATCCCGCAAAGGGAGCTTGAGGAGGCGACGGCGGTTATCACCCAGTTCAAGAGCGCGCTTGACGAAGCTGGGTTCGCTACGCTTCAGAAATGTGAGTGCATTCTTCGATTCTTTTCTCTCTTCCTCTCTCCTCCAGTTTCGTTCATTCATTGACGTGTTAAATATCTCGTCCCTCCTTTCCATTTCTGCTTTACCTTTCCCTCCCGACCTGTGCGTTCAGATGTCCGCCGGTACGACGCGAAGATCATCCCTCTGGACGGCGCAGCAGGCCTCCTAGCGCGCGTGCAGCGCCTACTCGACACCTCCGCCCCTCGAGTGGACGAGCGCCGAAAACGACAGCTATACGAGAGCTTCGTCCGTGTCGTCCGAGTGAGCCAGGTCAGCTAACCTACTTCGCTATCTATTCTTTTTTTCGTTCGTTCGATTTCTTTGTATTCTTGGGTTTATCGTCCAGACTGGTCCCTGCGTGTCTGGTTATTTGTCTCCATCTCTATTTTCTTTGTTCTCTTTCGTTTCGTTTCATTCCACTTTTCTTTGCTTTTGCATTCCACGGTATTTATTGAATTTATACGCTATCTACATACGTTTCATCCTTACGTCCTCGTCCACGCTAGTACTACGTCCCTCCCGCTCTCGTACGGATTTCTTACGGATTTGACGACTGCCTTTTTTCTACGATTCGTCCTCGTCTCGCTTTTCGATACTCGTGTTTCTCTTCTAATTTCTCGTTTAGTTTTCTTACGCTTTCCATCCCGTTAATGTCTCGCGCAATGTTTTATAATGTTATCCCAATGTCGCTGCAATGTCGTTTTCGAGTCGATCACGCATGGAAGTTTGTCTGTTTAGATTCGTAGTAATGTCAGTATCGATGTCGATGATGGAATTGGTCTATAGTGAACGTGGCTGATAGCGCAATTGAGAGATCCAGAAGCAGGTACATAATGCGATTTATTATTGTTACAAAAACGACATCAAGATGCAGCGTACAAGCGAAATATCAAGCAAGAAAAGAGACAAGACACGTCCGACCAGAGAAGAGCACCTCTATCACTCAGACCCACGGAAGGCGAATAAAGAAATCATGAAGCCGGTCTTAGGGCCCTCAAGCGCTCAGCAAGCTTCGTATCCTCCTCTTTGAGTTTCTCGCCCGGAGTGAGGTCCGCAACGGTCCCTTCGAGGGTCTTCGACCCCATCTCGTGTTGGATCTCGATGTTGGCTTCTTCGGCGACTTGTTGCATGAGCAGGTCGACTTGGTCTTGTGGAGTCGAGACGGCTGTTGTGCTTGACATGGTATCCTCCATGTAGGATGTCTGTACGTCTAGGTCGGAGAATTGGGATTCGAATTTGTCCATGACGAGGGAGATCTGAATAGCGAGTGAATTGTTATTAAGATCCAAATCGCAGCCAGAAAATGAGAAAGAGGGATGGGATGAGGCATACCTTCTCGATGTTCATGCTATCCATAGCTTTGTCCATGCCTTTGACGACGGAAGTCATGTTGCCCGTTACCTGGCGCATCGTCACCGCGGTCTCTACGCGGCTGCTGACTGCATCGATACGGCTTGCCAGCCGTAACAAGTTAAGAGCCTCACTCTTCTTTCGGATGGCGTTCTGTGCGTAGATGCGTGCACCGTCTGTATTGCCTTGTTGCAGGGCCTGGTTTCACGTACGGGTGCGGCGCGAGGAAAGGTGCAGGTGTAAAGAGCAATGATGAACAGTGGTTTACACAGGTTAGCGAGATGAATGCGATGTGGGCCGCGCACAGACGTACGTACCTTCTTCACTTTTGTCTTCTCAGCATTCTCGTCTTTCTGCGCCTTCTTAGCTTGTCTATTGAGGGTCTTCGCTGTGAACTAGTGATCCACGGCCACAAATCAGAATTCAAGATCAGCATATTTCCGAGTGGAGCAAGATGAATGAGTCGACCTTGAGCTGGAACAGACTTTCTGGTCAAAGGGCACGATTAGCGGATGAAAGTTATAGGATAGTCGATGTAGCTCACTCTCTAAGTTGCTCATTGTGGTGATGGTAGAGGTAGTGTGTGTGTGGAGAGATTGAAAGCTGTACGCGCAGCTTCAGTGGCTATTGCCTATTACGTACTCAGCGTATGTGACGACGCGCCGCCACTTCTCGGCAACCGCGCGGCGCGCATACTAATCCATCGATTGGCATTGCCAGTCCTGGCCACTGGCACTTAAGTTAAACAACCCTTTCGCAATCCAGCCTGCTCGTCTTCATGCAGCATCCAAAGCATGTACTTATACCTAAAATACGACACTCGCGGGCATCGGTCTCTTGTACTATGTACGAGCGCTGAAGAAGAGCGAGCTGGGAGTCCCAGTCGCGCGCTCGTGTTTCGAAGTATGGAGAATGATGTTGCAAAAGTTATGGTGGAATTCCTGCCGCTTGCTGAGCTGGACCTCACTGGTGCAGTCAGGTTGACTATGCGCCGCGTCAAGGGATGCCTTGGAATTATTAATGTTGGCGATGGTACGTCTCGTCGTACGAAGAATTGCTAAGTACGAGGAACTGAGATCGATGCAATAATAGATGCATTCCTAGCTGTCATTCTGGCTGCTATAGAAGTCGGAAATATGCGACCGTCTGCTGCTGCACCAGAGAGTGTTAGTCGTATAACCGATGTCGGCTTCTTCTCCCTCAACTCTAGTACATGGGATACAATATCCGGAGGTACAGATGCCTCAATGTCTAATGGTGGTGACCAGGATGAATACAATCCTCGAGACGCCTACTCATACAATAATCCTCAACCCATTTATGAGCATCCTTGCGCATCACTCATGAAGATATTATCGACTGGGACGTTCTACTATGCGCTTGCGCCACAATGGGATATCTCTTCGCGCCTGTCCAAACGAATATTGAAGGGTAAACAGCTTGGAAGTGAAGCTATTTCGTATGATGAACGATTTCTGTGGAATGAATATATCGTCCGCTGTCTATTGGATTTCCGAGAAAAGCTTGACCCCTTGGAACGACAGGAGCTCGACCAATGTCAATTTGTCGTGAGTTCCCGACTTAATCTTCATGACGTCTGTTCCTCAAAATTTTCAAGGTCCTGGCTATCCAAGGATACGTCGGCGTTTTTACTGTTGCTCTACCTGCCCCACCGACGAATGGCATGCCTGTCATCGCGACCATCTCGCTCATTTCGCGTCTGGGTTGGAAACGGGCTGGAACGCGTTTTAATACCCGTGGAATAGATGATGACGGCAATACCGCGAACTTCGTTGAGGTTTGAATGTTTTCCCGGGCGATCCTTGTTTATGTGATTTTGACTATATGCAGACAGAGACTATATTCAATACGGATGACAATAATTTTAGCTACGTCCAAGTTCGCGGGAGTGTACCTTGTGCGCAAACTTTAGTTTCAAATATACCATAATCATGCTGACATCTATCTAGTATTCTGGGAGCAACAGGGTCTCCAAACTTTTGGACAACGAATCCAGCTAACACGTCCTCACGCATCTCAACCTTCATTCGACAAGCACTTTGCAGATTTAGTAGAGGAGTACGGTGCTGTACACGTCATCAACCTTCTTGGTACAAAAGAAAATGAGGCAATTTTGTCGAATGCTTATGCTCAGCATTTGCATGCGGCACGAACTGCTGTATTTGGAAATGATATCGGCATGACGCATTTTGACTTCCATGCCGTTGTGCGGATTGGTGGACATGAGAATGTGATGCGTGAGCTGAGGTAAATCGCGTTCTCTTTTGAAAGTGCATTGAGGGATGACTAAATGTTTTATTGTTGAAGGCGGCTAGGGGACATCCAGAACAACGCGGAACGTTTTGGCTACACTTTATACGATTCTTCTCTGCAAGAAATCATAACTGATCAAAGTGGTGTCTTCCGTACAAATTGTTTAGATTGGTATGTTTCTTCGCCGTAGTTGGTGCACGCCAGCTTTCAACGTTTGAAACAGTTTAGATCGAACGAACTTTGTGCAAGATATTCTTTCTCGAACTTCATTAGAACAACATCTTTTCCTCGTCCGCCGAGAATGGATCGGGTCCAATTCGCTTTGGACAAACCACAGAGAACTCTGGGCAGAAAACGGTGACGCGCTCTCGCGTATATATGCCGGAACTGGCGCTCTTAACACGAGCTTCACGAGGAGCGGGAAACGAACATTTGGAGGTTTGTTTTGCTCTCTGGATGCACGGATCTCTTGTCTTAGACAGTTTCACTCAGGAATCTTATCGGATGCCACAAAGAGCGTTTCTCGAGCATACATCAATAACTTCCAAGATAAGAGCAAGCAATCTGCCATTGATATGTTTCTTGTATGTCGTGTCTCCATCATTCGTAGGACTTTTACTGATGCGACTGAAGGGGAACATGGCTTTTCAAAAGCCTATCACTATATACGATCCCATTCACGATACAGTCAATGCTGCCCTCTCGCGAAGGTAACAGTCATTGCTAATTCTACCAAGTCGAATGCATTGTTGATGGAACTGTAGAATATCCGAGTATTCAACCAAAAGGCTCAGCACGATATTCGCTGGAACATGGAACTTGAATGGACGGGTGAGCAATAGCTCATTGTAACAATTTTTTCGTTAATAACGTGTCTGATCTGCAGTTACCGTCAGAGTCGTTACTCCCTTGGCTGTTTCCTCGGTCCAGTGCGTTCTGATCGATCTTTGCTTGGAAGATTGCTTGTTCACGTCTACTTGTTATCAGATAACGACGAGTAAGTTTGCTACAGTGGCAAGATAGACTTCTGGACTCATTCTTGGAAGACCCGACATTATTGCCCTGGGTTTTCAAGAGATTGTACCCCTTACCGCGCAGCAAATTGTCCAGACTGATCCAGAGAAAAGGCGGGCCGTTCACTTTTATGTACCCTTTCAGAAGTTGACCTGTTTATAGACGTATATGGGAAAATGTAATCATGCGAACTTTAGATGAACGGCCCAACAAAAAATCAGATTATATTCTGTTAAGAAGCGCACAGGTAAGGTTGTCTGGTTATCCTGTGTATAGTGGACGAGTTTAGGAATTTTTTTCACTCTAGCTTGTAGGCACTGCGCTTTTCGTCGTTGTTAAATCGACATTACTCGGTGCTATCCGAAATGTCGAAGCAGCATCAAGAAAAACTGGATTACGAGGCATGTCGGGGAACAAGGGAGGGGTGGGAATACGGCTAGACTTTCACGATACGAGCTTCTGCTTCCTTACTGCGCATTTTGCAGCGGGTCATTCAAATGCTGAGGAACGTAATGCCGATTATCGGACAATTGCGAATGGCCTTCACTTTTTAAAAGGGAAGACTATCGATAGCCACGAGTACGTGCATGTGCTACCTCTTGTAACCTTCTTTTCCACTGAATTCGTTGGAGCAGCAATGTCATCTGGCTAGCAGATACCAACTACAGAATAGATTTAGAAAACGGGATGGTTCGAATGCTTGCGGAGGCCGATGATCTAGACGCGCTCTTCGCATCTGATCAGCTTAGGAAAATGATTGACTCGCACTTAGCTTTCGTTGGATACGAGGAGGGACCACTCTTGTTCCGTCCAACATACAAATATGATCTGCACTCAACACGATACGATACAAGTGAGAAGGCTCGGATACCCGCATGGACAGGTGTGTTATCTCCCGGAATCTGATGCGAAGATTGAATGAGGCATACGGAATACCATGTGAAACGTAGATCGAATATTGTACAAGGGACCTGATCTTGACCTTGTCGTATATTCCAGAGTCAACTTGACGGGCTCCGATCATCGACCTGGTGGGCAACAGCGCAGCACTTTTCTTCCCGTATCTAGCTGATAAAGCTCCTTAGTTTTCGCGATATTCCGAGCCGAAGTACGCGTGATTGACGTCGTCAAGCGCACCGCTATGCAAAAGCTGTTGCTCGACAGCATCGTATCGACGGAACCAGGCGAAAAGCTCGATGAAAAGCTAGCAACGATGATTCTGGCTAACGACCCTGAGGATCGTAAGTCTCTGAACCTGTGTATCCGCATCTATTCAACGCTAAAGCGCCGATCACACAAGTTCCGCCGCCTAGTTCGGAGGAAGACGCATGGTGGATAGACCCTGGTGAGCGGTTTACTCTTGGAAATTTCTTGTTGATCGATAACATTATTTTGAAACGGCACCCAGAGCATCCTGATGGCGTCTATGTCACAGAAGAGCTTCTTTCAAAGACACGGGAAGCACCCTCAAATCCCTTTGATTCCGCTCCAGAGACCCCTTTGTCATCTCCGTCCTCGACTGATGAAGAGCTGTATACAGATGCTCTAACCTTGGCAACCCCGATCATCGCACCAAGGAAGCCACCACCGCCTCCGCCTCGCAGCGCAAAACCTGTTTTGACCTCAGCAGAAGCATCATAGACTTGCTTGGACGCTTGGATTCTGCTTGCGGTATTTTGTATTGCTCCTCACCTTTGATATAATCTACATAATTCAATAAGCGAACGTCGGTCGCTAAAAGACGAGAAGATCTTATGTGAAAAATGGGGCTTTGGAATGTCAAAGGCGGACTCCTTGAGTACAATCGACTACCGCGCCAAAACATCCATTGCTTACGAGCTCGAAAAAAGCGTGTTATACTACACAGAAAGTACCTTAATAACATCAGGAATGGGTAATAAGGGTGCAAAAGGATAGTCATGTACTCGTGCCAGTTAAGGCCGACACGTCGTACACGGAGGCACAGCGGAAAAATGATATAGGATTCACAGCAAGGATCGCCAGAGACCGCCAACGGAGAACTAGATGAGACCCTGTTTCTTGAGATCCATGTATGTCTTTCGGTCGTATACGTTCCCCTCGTCATCCTCTAGCTCTTCCATTGTTTCTTGCTGGAAGATCTCATGCTTCCCTTCTCGCTTCAACTTCTCCGCCACTGTGAAAAGTAATCAACATTGTTGATCTATGAGGAGATTGAACATGACATACGTGCTAAGGCGTCTTCTATTCGCGTGATCTCGTGGAAATGTTTTGTGTTTGGTAGGCCTAAAGCGCGCATACCGAAGGCATGTCGCGACTCTTGAAAGTGTCGATCGAAGTTTTTCCTGGATGAAGTTCCAATGAAATGAATAATGCGAAAAATCTTCCAAATAAAAAAGCAGACAAACCTTCCCATATAGACATGGTCAGAACATATCTCACAACGATATTCGACACCCAGACCGTGTAATTTGAATAACCAGTACGGAATCGGTTTGCCATCCCAGCCCAGAGGTACTTTCAGCGGGTTGTATATCCGCTCTTCCTCCTCCTCTTCCTCGTTTCCGTTCTCTTCTTTGCCAGTTGGTGCAGGTGCCGGTTTCGCTTTCTCGATAAGTTCCGCTTCACGTTCCTTCGCTGTGAGCGAGAACCGTCGCTCGACATTTGATTTCGTTTCCGTGAGTGTCGAAAGGATAGTTGCCAAGAGTTTTGTTGCGAGGAAAGTTTGAAGGGCGGAATTTCGTATCCTGGATTCCTTCGTTTTTTGTTGACTGCGAGGAGCCGCCGTCTCATCATGACTGGTCTGATTAGCAGTGATGGATGATGCTCCTGGATTCGTTTGCCGTGCTGCCGCCTTGACGTGCTTCTTCGAAGTTAAATGAGCATCATACACTGTTTGCTTCGAATAGTGCTTTTGACCTATAATGATCATTGAGACTCTGATACACTCGTGAAAAGAAAGACACATACATGCACTACACCATATCCCCTCTTCTCCATTATGTGCGCCGTTCAGCTTACCGCTTGACGGGTCCTCCCATCCAGGTAATCTTCCGTCTATCCATAACGAGTTGAGCTCTGATTCCCAGGCTCTCTGTTGCCCATCCACATCAACGAGCGGCTGGGTTTTCTTCGCGAATGAAAGGAGGTAGGAGTATAACCCAGTAATGTAACTATAGCGTGTTTAAATCGGGTATACAGGGAGACAAAGCAAGGCACCTACTCCTCGTATTCCTTTGAATGGCGCGTCTCTATAGGCAGTTCCTGGTGTAAAAGACCATACTCTGTAGCGGCAAGAATATCGAGATAACGGAGGTAGGATGGCGGTTTGCCGATGTTCTTCAGGTTTGCATATGCTGTGTGATGTGTGTAAAGATCCAAGTATCGCCCATACGCCTCCTCACCGGAAAACAAGAGTGAAATAGCTACATTCACGCGTGAGTAAGACCAGCTGCTTAAAAACTCAGATTTGACTTACGATCCTCTTCCTCGTCCTGGTCATCATTGGCTTCCCCTGTATCATCGTTAACTAATGCTGCAAGTTCCAGCTCAAAACCGCCAACAACCTGATCAGGGTATTTCATATGAAATTCCTTTATCTTTCCAAGTCTCGAGTAGAACTCCGACAAGTCATCTGCTTTCAAGCCAGAGATAGCATCAATCTCTGTTTTTCTTGCCGTCTCGTCTTGATACAAATTATTAAGCGTATGAGCACGCGAAATGATGCGGTCGAGGATTTGAGAAGCTTTGTGTTCGTTCGCAAGTTTGCCCTGTTGAGTGGTAGACGGCTTGGCAAGTACTTGGGCGAGAGCACGCTCAAGCCTCTCTACTTCCTCATGCGTTTGTCGTTGCACCTCGATGATCGAATCCATGGTAGACAGACTCAAGAGTTCAGTATCTGCGAGAACAGAACGCTGCCTCAGGAACCGTGTCGGCCTGTGTGAGAAGAGAATGCCTAAATAGTATCTAGCACGTGCTGATCGTTATTCTTCTCTTCGTCGTCGTCGTGACTGTTCTCGTCGTGATTCGAACTCTGAAAAACGAAAACGCGACATACTCGATCGTAATAATGTCTGGAATCAACTCAGGGGACGAGGTTAGTACGATATTTCTTCGTGTTTGCTTGCTGTGGTTCATGCCTTTCTAGAAACTTGTGTTTGAATCATCAGAATCTGTACCTGTGGTTTCGACTTTTGATGACCTTGGTCTGAAGGAGGATTTATTGCGGGGAATTTACGCTTACAGTACGTATGGGTCTTTTTCTGTGTGCTTCACTGATTTTGACTTTCTTCTAGACTTTGAAAAACCCTCTGCAATTCAGCAGCGTGCAATTTTGCCGATTGTTCAAGGGCGGGATGTGATCGCACAAGCCCAGTCTGGGACGGGTAAAACAGCGACATTTTCCATAGCTATCCTCCAGTCGATTGATGTTACCCTTCGCGAGACTCAAGCTCTCGTACTATCTCCGACGCGTGAGCTGGCAACGCAAATTCAGTCTGTACTTCTCGCGCTTGGTGACTATATGAATGTCCAATGTCACGCTTGCATTGGGGGCACATCAATTGGCGAGGACATCCGCAAGTTGGAGCACGGCCAGCATGTCGTCTCGGGAACACCAGGTCGTGTCTTCGACATGATCAGGAGGAGGACACTCAGAACTCGTAACATTAAAATGCTCGTTCTTGATGAGGCCGATGAGCTTCTCAACAAGGGCTTCAAAGACCAAATCTACGACGTCTACCGCTATCTTCCACCCGCAACTCAGGTCGTCATTCTTAGCGCAACTCTGCCGTACGATGTTCTTGACATGACGACGAAGTTCATGACAGATCCCGTTCGCATTCTTGTAAAACGTGATGAATTGACTCTCGAAGGCATTAAACAATTCTTCGTCGCCGTGGAGAAGGAAGAGTGGAAATTTGACACGCTGTGCGATCTTTACGACACTCTGACAATTACTCAGGCCGTCATATTCTGTAACACGAGAAGAAAGGTGAAATTTTCTTAAATGCGACCGCTGTCCTTCTCCGGCTAATAATTAAACTAGGTTGACTGGCTTACGGGGAAGATGCGAGCGGCGACCTTCACTGTTTCGTCAATGCATGGTGAGATGCCACAGAAGGAACGAGATGCCATCATGGCAGAATTCAGAAGTGGTTCCTCGTACGTTCCGTTGGTTCATGCCGTTGGTCGACCTAATCATATGATTTTTTTTGCTCCGTAGGCGAGTACTTATCACGACCGATGTTTGGGCTCGCGGAATCGATGTTCAGCAGGTGTCTCTCGTCATTAACTATGACTTGCCCGCGTGAGTCACGCACAGCATTATGTTCAATTACCGTTTTCTTTAATCATGGCAACTCCTTCAGAAATCGTGAAAACTACATCCATCGTATCGGTAGGTCTGGCCGCTTTGGTCGGAAGGGTGTGGCTATAAATGTGAGTCTTAGATGCGTCACTTTCTACGTCTAACTAGAGCTCATGCATATTTAAGTTTGTGACTGTGGATGATGTACGAATCCTGCGGGACATTGGTACGTGTTCCTTTCTGAGTATGAAAGCCGATTTAACGCAATGCCATCAAATTATTAGAACAATACTACGGTACTCAAATAGTAGGTTTTATCCTACATACCAAATTTAGAGCGTAGGCTGACATCCAATAGGATGAGATGCCAGTCAACGCCGCGGAACTCATTTGAGTCTCTGTCGGAGGTTCTTCGGCGTAGGCAAGTCTCCACTGTTTTTAAATTAACACGATTCTGAAGTCAGTCCGCAACGCTCGCAGTCACATCTTCGATCTTATCAGGTACATTCATCGTAGCTGATTTCCATCCAGGTTCAGATGCCTCCCGTCCTCGCGTGGTCTCAAAGTCGTAGCTTGTCCATGTATTAGCGAGACCGAAACATGCCTGCTTTACTTTCGCGCGCGCTCTATATATTGTTGCTCTTCCGCAATTTTACTTTTGTACTGTATCAACCTTCTGTGCTGACAACCATGAGAAAGTCTGGAACGCTATTCAGTCTCAAGCTTCAGAGTTCTTTTCTTCCCTTTCGTGGCGTTGCTCCAAGGTCCGATATGCAATCGCGCATTTTCAATAAAGTCCGCCGAGTTGTGAGTGTAATCGGTATCAAGAGTGTGGAATTATTCCGGCATAATATTGACGGAGCTTGTGATCAATAGACTCGAAGTATGCTCAATTCAGAAAATGCACCCGCCTTGTGGACCCCTTCTTTTTATCGTGTCGCGAGTCAATTCTAGTAACTCCATGACTTGGAGGCTAAGACCCCGATCATTTGCCTACTTTGTTGTTGGAGCTGAGTTTCTTTTCCTGGCTGAATTGTAAACCTACCTTGTGCTCTTAACATTCTCGTCACATCAGGTGTTTTGATTTCTTGACTGCGTTTCAGAATATTGTATCGGCTTGCAGATACTGTGGCTTGGTTCTCAACGACGTACGCCTGAGTCTCTCATCGGTCTTCCCGTTGTTTCCTTCCCTGTACCTAAACACCACTGATCTTTCTGATTTCTGCATGAAAGTTTCGAGGGACGCACCATTTAGTCGATTGCCCTTCCTGGTATTTAAAGTATCGCCGATACTTGAAACAATATCAGCCCATCGCAACGGAAATGAATTCCCCCCAATGCAAAGGATTGCCCTCGGAGTGATCCTCCTGCCGGGCTGAACATGTGGCTGAGAACATCGTCGCTAACATTCATACTAGACGGAGGGCGGACACGCTACTAGAAATTTCTTTTTTATCCACCATGCGACGTGCTGAGAAAGGGAGTCCGTTATTCGTGCAAATACCAATTCACCGACTTACTCTTCCTTCTTGCAGATTACAATGTGGCTGGAAAGCCCCGGGCCTTGGCGAGGGTAAATACAACGTTCTTAATCTCTGGGATTCATCTCCGTTCTTCGCTTTTCGCACGGATGCCTGTCTGGTGTCGGCAACCCCAAGTTCGATCACGGATGTAAGAATATGGCGCCTTCTCAGCAACTCAAAGCGAAGTCTATACTGATAAGGAACAGACTAAATGTCTCTCCATGTGCCTGCCTGCTAGACGATTCGGCCTCTTCGTAATTAAGACTCGATTTAGCCTGTTCAGCCCAGTTCTCATAAGGGTCTCTTCCTTGCTTCCGTGATCGTGATCTTTTCGAGCATATGACAATTCTGGGGGGGCTTCAAGGTGGGCGAAAGTGGCGTGGCTGACGGCACATAAGTAATTAATGCCTGCGTATTTATACGGAGCATCCGTCGGTGGAGAGTACCAAAGCTCCTTCCCTCTTCTTTGGGCGCTCTTCTAGAGGCACATATTCCAAGTCTGATCTCGCTGAGCTACCTTTTCTTCTCACCGAGGTTGTGTTATACCTTGCGCAATGTGCTACTGGCGAAAGTGAGTGTGTTTGAGCTTTGATCGCACTCGGGTCGGAATGTACTCAAGGTTCATAAAAAGAGTTCGCAACGTATACACATAGTATGGAAACAGAGTTTTGCGTCGGCTAACGCCACTGATCTTTGTATCAAAGCTGCAACCACTCTGTTAAGCTGGCAAGTACCGTATGTACAGGAAAGTATGAGCAAGACTGACCGACATTTTCATCGTGTAGCCCGATGAACATGTCAGCCCTGCACAACTAAGAGGAAGAGCAGATAGTCCATTCCTAACTCGCCGTCCCCCAGATCGATTGTTTCTCGTTGACCTGCAAGTTTAGTTCCGTCCATCCGCCGACATGCCAACCACCTCGGTGTCTTGAGTCATGCTGGCAATAGTGCGTGCTTCCATTTTGTCAAGTGTTTCAATGAGGAGAACTGAAGCACGTTCCGAATCCGCGGCTTGGACTCCACTTCATGCATCACTGCACGTTGTTCTTTACAATTGACAACAGTCACCAATACCCACAACAATATGGTCCGTTAATTTGTTTTCTCTCTGTTCACATTTTCGCAAGTTCAATGTGCCATTTCGCAGCGCCTCAGATTCAAGATTGGTGCCCGACCTGCGCTCAGGCCAAAAACTGGTTGACGGGACTTCCGCCTGCGTCATATCCGTAAACTTTGTAAAGAGTGCGATCATCGTTTAGCATGCATATGGTGTATCACGGCCCTTTCTTGATCTGCAATACTATCACTATTCGGGAATGATGACATACAAAGTTGTACTGATCGATCCGTCCCTGGGCAACCCTATTTTCTCCAATCGTCTGAACGCGGACCACACGGTTTTGTGTGTTTACTATCTTTTACGTCGTAGTCACATAAAAATGTCTATCACAGGTCTCCAGCCAAAGAGAGTGGCCAAGTGAGATCGGAAGACTGCGGAAGCTTGAAAGCCGAGTTGAACGGACATACCAACATCGGATTCGCCGCCGCAGATCCGTTTATTGTAACGGAGAAGAAATCAAGCTTGCTCAGTTAGTAAGAAGAAGATAGATCGTTGTATAAGGTTCAGGAAGAAGACCAATAATGGTCTTAGTAGTCACTTGTCATCAGGACCGACGTATTGAGTTTATCACACAGGTTTACACACCAGATCTCCGAAGTTTTGCGGTTTCCGAAAGGATGGCGACGCCATGAAAAAAGCACAAGTCGCTTTAGGACCGACGGGAAAAAGTGGCTCCAATGAACTCAGAAGCGATGCTTCAGTTGGATATCTTGTCAGACACGGATCATCGCCATTGGCGAAGTCATATCTTATCATCTTTGTATTATTTACCTTGATCGAACAAAAACAATGCTTTCCTTAGTCCTAGGATCGGAACCATCGCTTCCTATGTAGGCCGCGTGATGGCGAGAAGAAGCTTTGTGAGCCCATGAGAACGAAAATAAGGGTAAAGCCAGTGTAGTGATGCATGAAATCAAGGGCGCTAATAGGTCGAAAATTATGGAAGGACCTTTTTTCTTCTTGCAGACCACAAAAAGTCTACGGCGAGAAATCGCTCAGAGAAGATATAGCCGTCAATTTGTCCCAGCCTAGAATCGAGAAAACTGATCAATGCATAAACATTGTGATTAACCGATGACGAGATGCCTTCTGAAAGGTGGGTAGCCATCAAGATCCGTTGTCAATCGTCACCAATATCGTGTTTTGCCTTCAGCTGTGCCAACTCTTCCTCGCGACGAGCGATATCCGCCTTCTGGGCAGCCGCATCCTGCCGTGCGGGCATGTGATATAACACTATTCATACACTTAATTCAAGCGCATCGATGGAAGCAAAGCACACAACTCACCCACGATGTAGCGTTCCTGGAGATGGAACCCGTTCAGGTGTTCTAAGGCATTCTTGGCCTGGACAAATGTTTTCAGCTCTGGCGCAGCAAAAGTAGAAGTTCTCAGGAGCGTACATCAGTAACGTCGTCATATACTACGAAGGCTGTCCCTTTCGTTTTGGGATCATTGCCTAGACGAATCTGGCGAATGCTACCATATCGACCGAAAAGTTCGTAGAGATCCTCGCCAGTGATACTGTAGTTGAGGTTTTTTACGAAAAGGATACGGTTGGCACCGGCAGGAAGTTTGGTCTTGGCGATAGCAAATCAGCTACAAGTTTCACAACATCAATGCCGAGTTATACTCACAGTCGGTCTGGGTAACGACATGTTGACCAAGCTTGAGCTTGTGTGAGGAGGTGATGGTGGTGAGGACGAGATGAGAAAGCGGTACAGCGTCCCTGAACACGTGATGCCGAGTGCGTGCCTGGACTTGGCGTAAAGCAAAATCAATTTACATCTCCTCTCCCCCTCCATCCCCGCCCTCATCCTCCGCTGCCGTCATACGGCCCGCTCAAAACGAAATCCATTCCCATAGGCACGAAGTGCTCTTCAACACTGCTCTAAAAATTGTCGGTTTCTGTAGATATACTTATCGGCGAGCGGGAAAGGGGACGTGCGAAGAAAGCTAGAACTTGTCTGCGGGTCGCACGGTCGGCCAGCGAACCAGAAATGTCGGATCCATATGCTGCGCGATACAATGTTGAGCTTGGAGAAGCCGGGAGCAGTGACCTCAGCTTGCGTGACAGACGTTTTTCCAGTGATCGAAGCTTGGAGAAGCGACGGTCGCAGGCTTATCAGTCCGATGACGACCTCGAGCAGGACATCGCTCAGTCCCGTTTTCCCTTTGATGAACCCGGTCACGAGCCACAGACGTTTATTTATGATGCAAAAGAGGATATGGAGAAGGGGCTTCCTCCCTACGGTGTGTTGCGGCGTTATGTTATCCGCCTGTTGTCGTTGAGAGGATAGATCTTTATTATTTATTTAGAAACCGACCTGGAAGAGACCGATGACCAAGATTTCGATGATCCAAACCTTGAATGGGGCTCTCAAAATATCAGTTTCGGTATGAATGCTTATGTTCTCAGTTACGCACTGACCAGATGCTCAAATCGCAAAAATAGAAGATGATTCCCCATACCCCGAAGTGCGGTCCGCCGTCGCCAATACGGACGACCCAGAAATGCCTGTAAATACCTTACGCGCCTGGCTGCTAGGAATTTTCTTTGCGATTGTCATTCCAGGCGTGAATCAGGTGTGAAAAAAAAAATCCTTTGTATGCGCTTCTCGGCATTAATGAGTTCCCGAATTCACAGTTTTTCTACTTCCGATATCCAGCAGTAACCGTCACCGGGGTTCGTCTTCTCTTCCTTGATTCAAGTCTATGCGCTTATCTCACGCCTCTCACGTTTATTTATAGCTTGTTCCACAACTTCTCTCTTTTCCTCTCGGCCGTTTTTGGGCTGCAGTTGCTCCCAACGTCACTGTGCTTGGTGTGTCGATCAATCCGGGTCCATTCACCGTCAAGGAACATGTAGTCGTTACGGTAATGGGGGGCGTCGGCGCCGTCTCAGCCTACGCTACCGATATCGTCGCTGTCCAAAGAGTGTTCTATAATCAAGACTACTCGTTCCTATACCAATGGCTTATCGTCATGAGCACACAGCTCATAGGCTTTGCGATGGGAGGCATTGGGAAACGTTATTTGGTCTCTCCTCCGTCCATGAGTAAGAGAGGCATTCTTAGTTCTATTGGCTGCTATTTCTAACGACTTCCTCCTCTTTTAAGTCTGGCCTTCTAATCTGGTCTCATGTGCACTCTTCAATACTCTCCATTCACAATACTATGCAGGCGTGGGTCGTCGAGGAGGAATTTCACGAGAGCGCTTCTTTTTGTACGCATTTATTGGCGCATTCTGCTGGAATTTCTTTCCGGGCTATTTATTCACGGCACTTTCTACCTTTTCCTGGATGACATGGATTTTCCCGCGTGACCGTACGATTAACCAACTGTTTGGCTATACTAGCGGGCTCGGGATGAGTATCCTAACGTTCGATTGGGGCCAAATTGCTTATATAGGCAGTCCACTCGCAACGCCGTGGTGGGCAGAGGCAAATATTGCCGCGGGCTTCGGGATCTTCTTCTGGATACTTGCTCCAGCACTCTACTTCACGAACACGTGGTACTTTGGTTACATGCCTATTTCCAGCAGGTTGAGCTACGACAACACGGGCCAGGAGTATAATGTTAAGAGAATACTCTCGTCCGATGGGACGTTCGACGAGGCTGAGTATCGCGCTTACAGCCCGCTGTTCTTGTCGACGACGTTCTTGCTCAGCTATGGTCTTAGCTTCGCGGGTATAACTGCGACCATTGTACACACCGTGCTTTATTTCCGCAGACAAATCTGGACATACACCCGACGTAGCCTGAACGAGCAAGAAGATATCCACGCACGATTGATGAGCAAGTACAAGCAAGTTCCGGCATGGTGGTATTTATCCGTATTTGGTGAGCTCATTCACAAATTAAGCCGCGTATGCGTCTAACATTGTTTTCTCAAGTTAGTATGTTCGTATTCGGTGTCATCGCTATTGAATTATGGGATACCAAGATGCCTGTATGGGCGCTCGTTTTAGCCCTTCTGATATGTGCGTAATGCTTCATTGTCTGATGAAACTGACGCTTACTCAAGTCATTACCAGCCTTCTTCTATGTGATCCCGATTGGCATGATTCAAGCCATAACGAACCAGCAAATCGGCCTCAATGTGATCACCGAACTCATTGTTGGATATGCTCTTCCAGGACGACCGACATGCATGATGCTGTTCAAAACGTATGGCTACACAACGATGGCGCAGGCGTTACAGTTCAGCTCGGATAATAAGCTTGGTCACTATATGAAGATTCCTCCGCGAATACTTTTCGTTGCACAGACAGTAGCCACGGCTATAGCTGGAACGGTGCAGCTCGGTGTCCAGGAGTGGCTGTTTGAGAACATACCCGATATCTGCACTAAACACCAGCCGAATAAATTTACGTGTCCGAATACTCAGGTCTTCGGGACTGCCAGTATCGTATGGGGAGTGATTGGACCGAAGCTTCAGTATTCAGCCGGCGAGCTGTACCATTCACTCACGTACTTCTTCCTTATAGGTGCGGTCGCACCTATCATTCCTTGGGCCTTGACAAAACGATGGCCCAACTCAATCTGCCGATATGTCAAGTAAGTTCTTCGTTTGAGCCTTGTGTGTGTTGTCCCTTCTGATAACTGCTTCTATATTAGCTTGCCTGTCATTTTCGCGGGCACGGGCTGGATTCCTCCTGCAACAGCAGGAAATTACGTTCCGTGGACGCTTGTCGGCTTCATATTCCAATATGTAATCCGACGACGAGCCTTCTCATGGTGGACAAAGTACAACTATGTGCTTAGTGCTGCGCTTGACCTGGGCTATGCGATTTCCGCAATGTTCATTTTCTTCGCGCTACAATATCCGCGGAACGGTACCATCGGTGCTAATTCGATACTCAGGTGGTGGGGGAACACAGTTTATATTCACACGGACGACTACAACTCAAGACCTCATATCGACCTCGCTCCGGGAAGTAGATTCGGTCCTGAAACGTGGTAGTAGTGGCTGGACTCAGTCCTCATGATTTTGTTACGATTTTTATCTTACTATATTCGACTCGGGTTATCTTTCGTCTTTCTTCATTGTATTCCCTAACTCACCCCACTCCCACCACCTACTCCCCCTCACCAATCCTCCGATCCGACCCTATCTAATTTCATTTCAGTTCCCCGATCTACTTCGACCGCCCAGATTAAACTTCGAATTTCTGCTGTGTTGTACTTTGTTGCAGCCTGGTTTTGTTCTGCTTTCGGTATTACTTTTCTTTCTGGGTTAGACATTTGTGATATGTACGTTGTAGGATTCTGACGATCTACGCTCACGAATAGATCTTTGATTTGCATGACCTCATTGTTGTATGATACATGGGTGCACTGAAGTCTCTGCTGCATACTAAAAGCGGTGCCTGAAGTTCTCCGCTTCTAAATACTGACGAGCTGAAAGCAACAAGCAATCGTTGCGGAGAAATAGACCGAAATCGGGCTCAGTGACGTCGCATCGATGCGGCTCGGAGGGTTGATGATAGACTCCGAGCGACGGCTCGGACATTTGAATCATTGCATTTTCCCTGGACAAGGCGGGAAAGGCTCTGCAGCATGATGATCTCGACATGAGGCAAAGAAGAATTGGGATGGAGCTCAAGGAATCAGTGCCTCTGGCGTGTGCTTGCCATGCATCTCGTCTTGGACGGAAATGGGAAGCTCTTGCCTCAAGCTAGATTTGAACACTCTCTCCTCATGGATTTCGTTTGCATAGAACGTATATTTTCTTTCATACCCCGAGTACAGTACATGTATAAATCTTAAAGGTCCAGCGAAGTGAGGAACGTAAACGAAATGCATAAGGAGCGCGAACAGAGCACTGACCAAGCTTTCAACCCTGTTCTATCATTCACTTCCACTTATTTGCTAGCCTTTGAACTTCAGAACAAGCATCGGCACCACGCGTACAAACAACGGTCGCTGCATCCTTCTCTTTGGGTTCACGAATGAGGCACTTTACGTCCTCCGGATTCGGACACGGACAGTCCGCAGGATTGCGGACGCACAATAAAGTATCAGGGCATAGATACGCATTACATTGGACTATGACAATCAGCATTTTAGCAATCGATGCGAAGAGCAAGAAGACAAAATGATGCTTACTACCATCAGCTTGAGCTGCCCATTGCGAAGCGCCGGAGCCACGATTCTGCTGAGTTTGATGGCCCTGCCCAAACATGTCGAAGAAGTTGAACTGGGCTACAGCTACAGGCAGCATCCATATAACGAAGAGAAAGATGTGTCTGAAGATTTTCCGTGTAGAGATCATGGCTGAGTCGAAGGGTGAGTGAAGGAAACGGCAGGATGCTATCATTTCATTCGAGACCCGAGGCGTAGATCATGCCGGCCCGTACTGTGGATCACTGACGTGTCCTACTCGCGTCTTCGACAAGTATTGAGAGCAAGATATCCATCATATTTCTTTTCTTATTTACCCACAATGTATACGAGAAAAATCAATATTGAACACAGAAACATATCAACAGGACATTACTTGATGCGTGAAAAAAATGGAGGGTTGCCATGATGAGACAAAACCAAAACTCGTTATGTACAAGAGACGATACCCAAGTACGACTGTAGATGATGCGGTGAGATGAAGGTGCAAGAATACCAATGGGATGTCTGCAGCTTTTTGCTTCCGATAAAGCAAGAAAAGGGTCACAGATGAAGTACTGACAAGCAGAGTATGCAGCGTAAATAATGCAGGATGGTGGTTGTGAAATAAAAGAAGTGCCTCGTGATCGTGTTGCCTTTGACGGATGGAGTTATCCCGATTCAAATATCCTCCTCATCGCTATACACGTTGTCCGCTTCCTCTTGCATCAGCCTCCTTCTGGCTAGCTTGTCGCCAGCACTGTCTGGGTGCCGACCGGGTGTAATTTCGCACAAGGTTTTGGCACTCGAATGAGCCCCGCGTCCTGCAAATGGTGCAATGGAAGTTCGCAAAGGAGTCGCTCGATATGGAGCCGCAGATTGAGACTCAGCCTGGGGCTTGCTGAAGAGTTTCTCGCGGCAGATGCCTGCTGAGCCGCCTTCGAGAGGCATAGAGGGCTTCTTGGCGATCCTCCGCGGTGCAAGGTTCTCCTTTCTACCCTCCTTGTCCCGATCCAGGTCCGGGTCTGGGATGAAACGGGAAGAGGTCGAAGGAAGTTCGATGTGTGTGTCATAATGAATGTCGAAACCGGGGTAATGGACGCTTTGAGGATCTGGACACGGGGGTAGCTCGCGAGGGACCATAAGTGGTGGTGCGCCACGAACGTGGGTCCTTGCGCGGTCTATACTTGCCGGGGTACGGTTGTTGGAGGGCCTGGAGGTCGCAGCTTGAGTTTTAGAGGGGCTGACGACCTTGGGTGGAGACGTCTTCGACCGCGTCCTGTTGGCCACGGCGTCGAGCAACGGCGAACCCTCGCCACTGTCAACAAGCATTGGTGACCCTGGATCGTCCCAACGGCTACGACAATAGGCAGTGCCCATCAGTGCCCTTTCATAGTCTATGCTCCTCTTCATCTGGAACGACGGCGAGGCGAGATAACCTTCTTCGCGGAGGATCCTTCGTTTTGCAGGGCTTAGCATGGCGCTTGGGCTTCGAGAGCGCTTTGTGGATGACTTTAGTGGGTTCGGGCGAGGTGCTGATGAGTTGTCGGAGTGTGAGAAGCAGTCAAGAGGTAGTGCTCGAAGCGGGGTTCGACTAACCATGGCGCGTTGTGGTGGTTGGTGTTGAAAACGCGTCTGGTCACACCGTGACGCGAGAGGGAAATAAATTCTCACGGTGGCCCATTGTGCACATATTTGGTTAACACCTTCCACACTTCAAATGTAAATTAAAATTGAATCGAAAATTTACAAACTGCAGTAAATAATTAATGTAGAGATCGAAGGACGTCAAATGAGCCCGTGCCACTGGAGTTCGGTCGACCAAGCACGATGCTTCCGGACGGGGTTTTCAAGTCGTCAAAGTCACCGTGTAAGGTCGCGTCGCTGATGAAAGCAGCCGTCGTCTCAAACGATGCTTTGAGCAACGGGGACGAGTTTGTCGAAATGCCCTTGCGATTGAACGGCTTATAACCTCCCTCAAATGTCTTGAAAGAAAGCATAAGATAATACCCAAGAACACGAGCAATTATAACGCTCACCATGTAGTCGGCAATAAGCTCGAGATGGCGGATGTCGACGTCAATGTTGTAGGCGCCAAAGACATTCTGGATCTCCTTCAGTATGAGAGCACGAGCCATTTCGACACCATATGTGATCAAACCAGCATAAATATCGTTCCCCTTGATCTCATTCAATTCAATAACAGGATCCTCGAATTTTCCAGCGAAATACCACATCCCTCGGAAGTTTGATCCATTTGTCTCTATCTGAAATCAAAATCAAAATCATCAGCTATAAAGATTCACTGAGCAACAAATAGGCAGACCTTGAGTTGCTTGTCCTTTCCTTGGTTCTTGGACAGGAAGGCGTCACTGATTCCACTAATTTCACGTACAATCGTCTGGAGACACGCTTTCTCCACGATGCCCACCAAGAGTAACTTCGGTGTATCTGGAGAGAACTGTAGAATCATAAGTTTTAGAGCATAAGGAATGGCGAAGAACGGCTGACAATCAATTCGAATGTTACTCCAGCATCCGAGAAGCTGAAGGATGCGCAAGACTTCAAGTTCTCTATGAACTCCTGTCGGACTTTGCTAGTCAACGACTCTTCATCCTGACCGGGGGCTTTGGATGGGGCATCAACATCCATCGCATCCGTGTCTTTTTTGTTGCTGTCATCAGCATTTTCGTATTCAGCTTCCAGTGCAGCGTCATCGAATTCTCCGAAAGGAGCTTCCTCCTCGTCATCTGACTCGTATGTAGCCTGTTGCTTCGACTGGCGAATGCGCTTCTCGTCATCTGCATCACCATCAACTGCTTCTGACGCGTCATTGTTGGCTGCGGTCGTATCTACGTTGGTATTGGCATCATTCTCGGCTTCTACTCCAGCACGAACTTCGGCTCGACCACGACCCAGCTCTGCTAAATGAGCTTTCAGGTCAGCCTGTAGCTTCTTAAGCTCCAGCTGAACCTCCTTCCTCAGCGCCTGAGGGAACTTTTTCGCAAAGGCAGATAGGATCTCGGTCGGTTCCACGTCGTACTCTTCTCGATACTCCTCCTTCGGGTAAAAGGAAATGTGGACGGTGAAATACCTCTGACGACTCTGTGTAAGTTTTTCATCGACTTTGACTGAGTCCACAATCTGCGACAATGTGAGGCGACTAGCGCGCTTGCAGAACCTTTGGATGACTTCCTCATCGACACCCGATCGGACACGCATCGTCATTGATGGCGTTTTTGGCTTTGTTGATGCTGTCATGACAATCTCACGGAGACGAGGAATACCAAGGGTAACATTGGCAGCACCGTGGCCTAGAGGACCATTAGTCGAGTTCAGCGAGATATCCTGAGTGACTGACCGGCAAAGTGGAAAGTATTCAAAGTCATCTGCGTAGATGGTTCACCAACTCTAAAACAAAGTCAGTATAAAAGAGAACATCCAATAGAGTCTTTGCGAACCCCTGAGACGCAAGCAATCCAACAGCTTCTCCCGGATCGACCATGCTTCGCATGTATTTAGCATTCATAAGCATCCGGAAATGCTTGTGAGAAATCCGTTTCCGACGTTTTGAGAGCCAAGAAGGAGCTTTGGCGCTCTTGTCTCTAAGCAAATGATCGGGATTAGCTTTTATGAACTCTTCGACCTTTTGAGCAAACTTTTCCGACGTCGCCCCAACGGTTCGGCCCGGATTATAGACAGACATCACAGGATCAAGCCTCGTTCGCTTGTCCGGGTTTCGCAGATACTTCAGGGATTCCTTCATGCGCTTCATAGCAGAATCGCCTCCGTCTAAATCAGGTTTCATCGGATTACTGTAACGAGTCAATAATGACTGTTCGTTGCGCGCAACAAATTCGAACTGATACAGATGCTTCTGTCTTGTAACATCAAGTGCATCACCCCCATAATGGAATTGAAGAATCGAAGAGTCGCTGTCGCGCACGGTATTATCGTAATGTACGCGAATGCCTTCGAGGTGCTTGATCAAACATCGCTGAAGGTACCCGGATCGAGAGGTCTTAACAGCAGTATCAATAAGTCCCTCTCGTCCAGCCATACAATGGAAATAGAATTCTTGAGGTTTGACGCCTGTCAAGAACCGACTCGCTACATACCCACCCGCGATGGCGGCAGTCTCGAATGCTTTGAAGGACGGAAGCGTCTTGCCACTGACCATGATAGGAACACGACGACCCTCGAGCTCTTGCTGACCGAGTGCACACGAGATCTGCTGCGCATTAACCGCACTGCCCTTTGCTCCTGACTGGGTCATCATCTGCATGTGGTTATGAGGGAACTTTCGACTCAATCCTTGCGGAATGCAGGCGTCCGCAATCGCTTTTGTCAAACCGGCGAGTTTCATCTTTACGGTTACGTCTAATCCTGCCATCTTTGAATCATCTCGTAGTACGTCCTGAAGGAAGGCTCGCAAAGCGGCATTCCGTTCGGAAGCAGGGACTGAAGCCAACGATGGGAAGTTCTCCTCTGCCGCTTCTTGCCCCAGATTCTTGTTCTTGTCGAGCAAGTTCCGCCTACTAGCATCTCCCTTAGAAGTCAGCGTCAGATCGTCCATTCGGCATGTAAATGCCCTGTGCTGAAGGAACTTCGTGAAAAGTCGACTCAGAATGCCAAGCAGCTTTCCGGCAATGTCTGCTCCATATAGCTCGTAGCACGAGTGTACGAGACCATAATCGGTGGCTCCGAACTGAGACTTGTCCAGGACACCGCATAGGAGTTCTCCATCCATAAAGAGAACCTTCCCTTCCTCAGAGCCTTTCCCCCACAGATCTCCGGACACCTTAGTTTTAGAAGTGAGATTAAGTCCACGAGCTGCTGATGGCGTGATATTGAGTAAGACGGTAGAAATCTAACGAACGGTTAGTCCTATGAGCCTTCGATAATTTCGGTACACGTACAATTTGCTTTCCAGTCCATAAAGGCTTTGGTTTCCATATAGCCGGAGGACAGGTTCGAAGGCGACCGCCGACTTCATCTTCAGGTCGAAGTGCTCCATAAAGAAGCTGGAAGTATTCTTCGCGTGAGAAGAACGCATCACGACTGGTCATCCATACGCCAGCCACAACATGGTCCTGGATCAGACCTCGTAATGGTTTTCCAGAAGTCGGCACGAGATACTGATTATCAGTATTAGCGATAAACATTGCTTCCGCTCTAGCAAGCTCGTTCTCTTGGAAGGTTGTCAGCGTGGGTGTTTAAAAGAGCATGTAGGAATCCTGGGCTTACGTGGAAAGTGAATATTCATCTCTAGGAAGGTCACACTTTAGTTTTTTGGGATTACGTTTAGATTGCTATGCTCACCATCCCCATCGAAATCGGCTGCGTATATGTCAGATCAACGAACTCCACTAATTATCATGTCAAGCTCACCGTTGTAAGAATTGCTGCGAGTTTATGATTTGCAATCGGTAATCATGACATAGCAATAGAGTCAAACTCACCAATTGGCATAGTGCATGCGAATCGTCTTTTCCCCATTAAGGACCTTGGCCTTGTGAACCATCATACTAGGCTTATGTAACGTAGGTTGTCGGTTGAGAATGAGTACATCGCCGTCGCGTAGATGTCGGTAAACTTTTTTATTTATCGCTGGTGTTCTTGTCGCCAGACCCATCTTCATCGAGGAACCGAGGATATCATTTTGAGGGGTAAGTAATTGATTCGCCAAAGCACGTCGTTCTTCAACGTTCATGTTTTCCTGAAACCAATATTTTATATTTTAGTCCATCATATCAGTCCCAGAGAAAATGTGACTTGCCAGGGATAGCCTTGCCCCGTTCTCAAGCTCGACGATGCTCGCGCCAGGATATTTATTGGGCCCATTCGTTACGAGTTCGCGCATGATGTGTACATTGTGCTCCGTTACTGGCTCAGGGAATGTGAGTTTCCGTGCGAATACAGGAGGTACGCCAATTTCATTTGTGTCGATATTCACATCCGGCGAAATGACAGAGCGAGCGGCATAATTGACACGTTTCCCCTGAATTATGTCAGTACATCATGGTAACAAGGTCAGCTGTAATATTACCATCATGTTCATTCGGAAAAGGCCTTCCTTTTTTTCTAGTTCCTGCTTGACGCCTGCCGGAGGTAATCTTCCTTGCCGCATTCTCTGCGGATTCTTGCTGCTGTCAATAAAACTATTCACGTCCACTTGCAACTGGATCAGACCCTCAAGAAGTCTCCCTAACATACGTCTCCTAGAAGCGTCGTCGACAGAGGAATTCTTCTCGCTTGCCTGTCGCAAAGCATCTACTTGATCCCGAAGACTGTAGGATGTCGAAAGAATCTTGGAAAGTAACTCATTGTGGGGATGTTCGAAGAGCGTTTCTCCCATTTTAGCCGGAGGTCGAAAACGAGTTGGAGGAACCAAAATACAATCCACAAAAAACATGTCAGCTGAAGCGGGAGACAATTGATCAACATCGGCCCTTGCGAATGGACCGTGCTTGCCGAACATGAGCGAACATATGGCCCTTTCGTTGGCAAATAAGCGTCGCAGAAGTTCTCGGCATTCTTCTGGTGCTAAGATACGCTCATTGCGGCCACGGATGGTCTTGACCTTCCCACTTATCGACTTTGGAAGAGATTCTGTCTTTCGTAATTGTTGGATCTCCTGTTCGTCATCGGTGAATGTTCCTTCGCCTTCGCCTTCTGAGTCTTCACTTGCCGAGTCATCTCCATCGGTTTTCACTTCATTTCTTCGCCATTGACGTTCCTGATACAGAACATTATCTCTCTTCAGGTTCATCACTTCATGAACTGCCTTCTGCTTCGATGACAGGTCTAGCTCAACAATCTTTGTGTGACCTTCTTTTCGAATAGTGTGGGAAAATCTGCAATGACATATGAGCAGGTAATCATCAATAATGAAGGGATCTCATGCTCACGCATTACAGTCCTTGTTCTCGCACTTTCTCCGGCCTGTTACCGACAAAAACTCTGCTATGGCATCCTTGCGTGCCTGGTAAACCAGTCCCTCCTTGTAGTGATCGCGTCCGTTTTCTGGGTTTGCACGTATTGAAAGCCAAACAAGCAAGTTTACTCGCTTGGTGAATTCTTCCAGAGACTCCACTTCATTTGTTTCTTCGTCCTCGTCTTCATCCCCACCCGCTCGCGATACTCTTATTCTCATGTCATCTATTGCTTGAGCAGTTGAAAGAATTCCATGGTCAAGAAGACGAAGTTTCGCGATGAATTTTACCATCTGCGGAAGAGAGGTATACATCAATAGCAAAGAAGTAGTAAGCATCGAGATTACTAACCTGGACACGATTGATTTTGAATCTGTGGCAATACAGACACATTCCCCTCAGGACTTTGAGCATGGTTACCATGAAGAAAGGGTGGAAGACGGGCGAAGGTAGTTCAATGTGTCCAAAATGGCCAGGACAGTTGAAGTATGTTTGCCGACATGTCGCGCACCTAAAGAAGTGTCATTCAATTGGTTCGGCAAGGAGATAGTTCAGCAACGCACAAGTCATTCCTATCGCTCGATCCAAGTGCCGGATCGTACAATCCTCCGATTGTTGGCCGGTTGAGATCATCCAATAGAACTGGATTTACAATTTGTTTCACGGATATCCTCCGTATATCCTCAGTGGTCAAGAAAGAGAAGGAGATGCTTTGGACTGTAGAAGGAATAGACTGCGCGATATTCATAGTCACAGAAGCGAAGAGTGAGAACCGAATGGGTTCGAGAGAGTGAAAGTGCTCGGCCGCAACGAGCTTGCAATTGTAAGACGGTGACGGTGAATAAGTGAACTTGAAGGAAATACGGTCTGGTCAACTTTCAAAATTTTGGACAGCCCACAAATGGAAACGACGATCATCTTCTATCGAAACTTACGCGTGGCGGAAACATCAATGTACCCTTCGAGGCGCTCATCACAGTCTCAGCTATTAAATCATGCTAGGTATCTAGATATTGCTCAATACATATTTATTCATTAGGTCATGCCGCTAGCTCGTCTGCTGCCGCCATTCCGCGTCCTCGGTCCGGTCTTCATCTTTTGCGCTTCACCAACCAGCTCAGCGATTAGCTTGTTATATGTTTCCGAGTCTTGTTGTAAGGCATCTCGCTGCTGGAGGAGATATGCCAGTAGTGAGGACGTTTGAACAGTGAGCGAGCGAATCTTCGCTAGCTGAGCTTCAAGAGTAGACAATGGAAGAAGGGAGAAGGTTTCTACAGTGGACGTCACGGGATGACAATGAATAGTCGGTGACAATGCATACCGGGGGTCAAAGCTAATACTTCGTTTACTGCTTCCTCATCAAGTTCTGGTGGTGGACCTAGTCCAAGCTGAGCAAATGTCGATGCACGACCCAAAGGACTTGGTTTAGGGGTTGCAGAACGTGAAGGTGGTCGAGAACCAGGACGTGATGTTCCAGAAGAAGCGGGTGGTGGGCTCGCTACCCTGTTCAAGACACGGGATCCCGGAGGGGCGGACATTGGGCGCGTGGATATGCTAAGCGCTGGCATTGCCTTCCCATTGACGTGTGGAAGGACTTCGTCCAGGTTGACTGGAATGCCAAGCGAGACAAGATGTCTTCGCCGTATTCGCGAGCGAGTCCAATTCGGGGGCTGGGTATTGGGTGGTGATGACTGGTACAAGGCTTGATATAAAGCTCGACTGTGCATCCGATATCAGAATGGTTTTATTGGGAGAACATGACTGAGTACGACAGACCTTTCAGGTGTTACCAATATTTGATTCAGACCTCCCACTTGTCTGATATCATCATCTGTAAGAAACTCTGAAGCATCTGCATCATTTGATAACGGTTCAAGAATGTCTCCGATTTGAGCTCTCAGTACTTTGTTTGAAGGCAACGGACGTAATCGCAATGCATCCCAGTCCAATGAGTCTTGAGAAGTAAACGCTCCCTCGTCAGGGAACGGTACTGGTTGGGCAAATTCTTCGCTAATTTCTCCCTCTATGGCATCACCAAAATCCCCGAAATCCCCAAAATCATCGTCCCCGCCAGCCGAGTCGGAAGGCTGAATTGGTGCGTTGAATTCGAAGTCATCATCTGCAAACGCGTCTTCTTGGAATTTAACGTTGGATTGACTGGACAGAGGAAATGAAGGAGCAGATGGCACTGAAGTCGATGTCTTTGAGCTTGAGGATGCCCAGATGGAAGCTCCAAAGTCAAAGTCGTCCATGAAGTCGTGGTTGAGGACAAGTGTGCGTAGTAACAAACAACATGCGATTGATATAAAGCGCGCCGATCTTCCATCATTCTCTATTCAGTTGCTCCTCTCTCGACTTACACCACTACCAAGTCGGAAGGAGAGAATGGGGACCAGTAAGCCTACATATATTCCCTTATTCGAGTTGAATGGCTTGCATGACAAGCCTGCGTCAACAACCCGTAAAATGCACATTCGACGTCTGAACGATATTTTGCATTTGTCAATTGAGCGCGGAGACTTCTCTCGTGCTCGCCGCGCTTGGGCAATTCTCGCGAGATGCAAGGAATTTGATTGGAAAACGAAATGGCGTACGGGCCTGCTCTTGCTATCTGACGATCCATTATCTGGTCAGCATCAGCACCTGCAAGTGAGCGGAGGAAGCGTAGAGTTCCTGAAGAAATTTATGCGTCATTACCCAGATGAGGTCGGTCTTTCAGAGCATTGGATTCATTGAACTTACTGATGGCTCGTGAAGCAAGAATCAGTACTACAGGAAACTATACTCCATCTTGCGAATGAGGGGAAGTTCAGAGAAGCTTTAGACGAACTTGATCTGTTCGTGCTCTTTCCCTTCAATTCAACAAACTAACTCAGATAATGTCCGGAGCTACCTTCCTTCTTTCCCATTCCAAGAAAACTCCATCTTGCTAGCATATGCAGGATTAATCTCATTCAGGCTCGCTATATCCTTCTCAGACGATAAAATACAATGTACGTTCTACCCGCACAGTCTTCGTCACAGGTTCTGATCGCAGAGACAGCGCTTGGGAACATAAATCTATTACAGAACGCTCAAAATTATTTTGCAAGAGCATTGACTATAGATCCAGATAATGACGTGCCACAAGCATTTTCAAAAGAGGTATTGAATTTGTTTTGTTCTCAAAGCGCAGCGCCCATCAAACTTCTTCAGGTGACAGGTTGGCTCGCGCAGGCGAGTGCAAATAAATTGCAAGATCCTAAAGAAAGTACGAGCGACGATGAAATGGAGGTCGACGGCAGCAACCCATCCATGAGGGACAAACGCATAAGGCGGACCACAAACGGCGAATCTCAATCAGAAAATTAACGCTTATCGTTACTGGCTACTCCATCTCTGAGTCTGTTGGCGAAGCTGGATCCAGTACAGGCATCTCGATATCCTCGTCGTCTTCCTCGTCGTCTTCGTCATCTATAACCATTTGGAACGTTTCACTGGGCCGATACGGTTGCTGCTGGATAGGTCTAGTATCAGGTTGCTGCACGAGTTGCGTCCCCGGCAATTGCTGCTCTCGATGCTCTGGCTTTAGCGGGGTGATTGGCCTAGTAGTTCCCTGAGCTGTATCATCGGCGCGTGAATCGATAAGTATTGCATTTGACTGCACATCTTGCATAGGAGGTGGCGTAGCTACAGGTGTGGGCTGAACGACAAGAGGCGCGGCGGGCCGAATCGGCACAGTGGGTGGGACGATAGGTGCTAACAGTTGTTCTCCCGGAGGATGAACTGGCATATTATTTTGCTCAGATTGTTGCTCAGGCCGGATGATCTGTTGAGCATCATTAGTTGGTCTAACGAGTCTAACGTCATCCATCTCTCGACTTTCGCCATCCGTATGGAGGATTTCGCTTGCCGAGCGTAACTTGAGCGACTCTCGTGCGTTGTGCTCTTCCATGCCTTCTTCCGTTTGCCACAAAGCCACAGCATCCAAGGCTAGTAATGGACGTAGGAGAGGCGGGAGACGAGGATGAAGCATAAGGTCGAGAAGTTGTCCGTTTTGATTCGACGAATCGACCGTTTCCTGGTAGTAACAAGCAGTAGTGAGGTTTAAATGAGGATTTGGATCGAAAGAATGCAATGACAAAGTTACGTACGCTTGCGGAGGTGTCCTCTTCGGCGATTGCAGAAGCGACAAGTGGTAGACTTTTGCATAATACCACGCTTGACCTGCTCGTGAACTCAATGCACATCTCCTTTACTCTGCACAGTATGCTACCCTTAATGCCTGGATCGTGTGCCACTGCATAGGCAGGAAGTTTGGGCAGCAATAGCAAGAGTGATAGAAGTAACCGAGACGAGAGAGATTGAAGATATGCTGGAATCTTTGGGACTCGTAACAAATATGGCAAAGCTGTGTAGAAAGACGAGCATCAGTTTTGCAACTTAGTGCAACTTAGACACAGGATAAGCAAGAACAAACCATCTAAAGCGGCTAGAACGTGTTCCGCATCTTCAGCAATTTCACATAGTAGATTCTTTCCTACTTTGAACATTTCGTCTCCCTCGTAGCCACGGGCGCGTTTCTTTTCTTTTTTGCTTCTGACATCTACAGTCGCCATCGTTTCTTCGGCCGCTTTTTCGGAGAGTAGACTGGCTATGGTTGGCAGGACCCTTTTAATTATCCTTCCGCACATGAGAGGTTCATGTGAAGGGAAGCAAGAGCCGAGGAGCGCTGGCAGCAGTTTTGTTATGGAAATGCGTTCTGTTCTAAACGAAGGACGAGATGAGATCAGTGTTCTAGCTGGACATGGCGCACCGACCTTGACGTTGGTTGTTCTAATTGAGAGACAAGTGCGCTCAAAACTCTAGTCAAGTGAGGTGCGAGTCTATTTTGAACACTACATAGCAGATTCGCTCAGAACCTTTTAATCATTCAAAAGTAGAACGTACCATTTTGCTAAGCAGGCAGTAAGCGAACAGCCGAATTCCAGGATACTTGGAGCCACTGCTGCCTCCGTGCTTCTCAGCGAAGGATCAACATCAGCACGAAGCTGACTAATTCAGCGAGCATGTCAATAGCAATGGAAAAGCGCGCCACGTACCACACCGTCTTTAGTGACACGTAGCATTGTTACGCAAAGGGTTACCAGGGAGTAAAGTGGAATAATTACGGGCCTTTCGACCTTCGCTCTTAAGTAGCGATGAGTCTACGAAATCCAATAAGGGCAAGATGGATGTGCGCACCGCAAGAGATGGCAGAGTAGTTCGACTCCGCAATACAGACGATCGAGGTTAAGAGGAGCACTGACAATAGGATCTGTTTGCCGGGGCGCGGGATGATCTATCCTGTGTCAGACATAGTTTCGCGTTCATAAGTTTGCCAGATCACCTACTCTCTGTCGCGTATGTAGACCGTAAAGCTGCTAAGGTAGCAGAGCAGAAAATAATCGTTTCATCCACGCTTTTCCTCCAAAGAGTCGTAGCTCCGACCTTCCCACTAGTAATATGCAGACAGGCATGAAGTCTCGATGCACTTGATACAATGGCTGCCGGAGTAAAGGTATGTCTCCCATTCAAAAAGTTGAGAGATACTGTGGAAAGATTCGAAGCCATCTGTCGATGTAGCGATGGATATAAAGGGATCATAGTTGCAAGTGTATCCAAACATAGGACTTTTAATTCTTCTTCCGATTGCTTTTCCAATAAGGACAGCAATGCCGAGCTGAATTTCGGAATGTTCGGAGTCACAACATGGCGCTGGAACTCTGCGAGATTTATTGTAGAGGTGAATATGAAAGCAACCAGTCTGATGGATACGTTCCAGATCGCCGAGCTCTCGTTCCGCTACAGAAGAGTATGAGACGATATCAGAACAGAAGAGAACAACATACGAAGAGAGTTGGTAAGACACCCGAAACAAAATTCTGGGCATTACTGATGAGAATGCTCCTGGAGAGCCTTGATGTATGCAGGGCTAACGTGATACCAGCCCATCGAGCACCAGGCTCTCTGGAGTGGATTAGAGAATTGATGCGGTTGGTCCATTTCGCCAAATGAGGGGATGATTCGAGACTGGTTGAGGATAATGTATTTACTACCAAAGGTAGATTCGAGACCGCTGCGGAGTCTGTACAGATATGGAGCTGAAGGAAAGTCTGTAGCAGGTCTGCGTTTGCCATGAAGTACTACTGGCACGGCGCACGCGTCAACAAAAATTCTTCGAGTGTATGATCGACGTTCGGTAAGAACCGAACCGGTCGTCGCGACGCGCGCTTCACTCCTTGTCATCCATAAGCTGCAATTGTCCACAAGAGCTGTGGCACAGGAGCCCACGATGACTACTACTCCCTCCTTTGATGAACTTGATATTTCGGTGCGGGAGCAACTTGACCTGAAGACTTTCCAGGTGTGTCCATACGAGGAACGTCCGTACCGTGCCCCAGTCTTCTCAATCTACTTGTATAGGGCAAATTTGAAGTGAAGGACTTCGTTGGTTCAGTCTCGGAGAAACTCATATCCAATTCAAAGTCAAGCTCCGGGCGTACGGCAAACTTACTTTCGTCATCGTCACATACAAGCGCTAATGCTACACTGTACTTCCAGCATTCAATCCAGTACCCTTCATTCGATCATTCGAGGCATGCGTAGACAAGCTCATAGCACTTCGGAAGGATGTCCAGGCCAAATCAGAACAGATGGAAAAGAGTGTAAAAATTGCTGAGCGGGAGTACTCGCGGAAGATGTCAGACCTGAACAAGGGCTTTGAGGTGTGCCTCAGGGTATGGAATGATGAGCTCTGTGTTAACTAACATTCAGGCAGTCGGTCAATCGTTCTCAGGAATGGAGAATAAGATGAGTGAAGTGGGAAGGACTGCCATACGAATAGGCATGCACTCAAGCTTTCTGAATTGTTTTCAACGTGTTCTTACACACGGAATCAGGCGAACAGCTGGAAGCCGTTCACATTCAGCGTCAACGAGCACAGGTTGCTCATGATCTGATTGACTATTACATACAATTCTCCAGAGGAGATACATCCGCATTAGACGTGTTACGAAAAGAGAGGGGTAAAGAAGGCAGGAGAGAACTTGCGACTGTTCTACGACGATTGAGCGTTGTGGCTAGAGAGGTAGACCTTCCGAATGCAGAGCGGGTGAGCATACTTGTGCACTGTGTGATTTTCTTGTGACGTGAAATCCTAATATGCAGACGCGAGAAGCTATCGACAAATATTGCGAAAAGTTCGAAAAGGACATGCTAAACCTCTTCGACAGATGCTATCGAAAGGAAGACCCAAAGATGATGCATGTGAGGCGAAGTCTGTGTTATCAGTGCACTTTCTTTACTCACGATGATGCCTTCCACAGCACTGTGCTCAGACACTACAAGATTTCAACGGTGGTGCTTCGTGTATTCAGATATACGTCAATCAACACGATTTCTTCATTAACCGAGTTCGGCGAATTAACGACTTCAACACTGATTCTGAGCTGTATGTAATTGTCTCAGTCAGACATCGCAAGTTTTTGAATTTATTTCACTCAGGTGGAAGACGCTCAACGATCCTGATTCGACTCCGCCAAGAACCGAGAAGGGCTTGCAAGAGTTGTTTAGAGAGATCCGCGCCACCGTTGGTGAAGAGGCTCAGATCGTCCAAGTCGTTTTTCCGAACCCGCCGCTTGTCATGCAGGTTTTCCTTCAGCGAGTTTTTGCCCAATCCGTGAGTAGCTAGCATTAGATCAGATCAGCAATTGCTTTCTGAATATAATCAGATTCAAGAATACATGGAACAACTACTCAATAAAGGTTCATCCTTGTCAACTCTTGCTTTCTTGCGAGTCCTCCAGCTTGTGCACACCCAAGTGTCAAGCCTTGTGGAGGATTTGAAAGAATACGAACTTACAACGTCTGCATCACGTTCGCCAAGTGAAGTGGCTGAACTTCGTCGTTCCGTCATTGGGCTGGTACCGCCAGGGAATGCGACGAATTTTGTTACCGTATCTCTTACCTCAATGCTGGAGACTGCAATGGAAGAGTTATTCATCCCATATACCGAAGGAAATCGCTACCTGGAAAAGGAAAGCAAGAGTCTCAGTGAGCTGTACATGGGCTATCTCCATCGCTTTGCTCGATATCATGTTAGTGTATTTTCGTTGACATGACGATTCATCTGACATCTGAAACATTTCAGGAGAAGGCGAATAAAGGAAAGGGCTCAATGCTTGACCGCATGGTGAATCAGATAAGCGCTGCAGCAGCTACTGCGACGAGTGGCAATACCGCTTCAGGTGCTAGTGCCCAAGCTGCTGCTGCGATTATGAAGTTCTCTGGCTTCACGAATGCGCCAAAACAAGGGACGCCAAAGGATCCAGAGAAATCCATGGAAGATACTGTAAAAGAGGAAGATGCTGTGCTTAGCCTTGATGCAGCAGAGCAGATGCTGAAGTGGCATGCTGAAGCGATTGGAAGATGTGTAGTCCTGAGTCCTCCGAACGAAGTGTGAGCGTCAACAATCTCTAACTTCGCATATATCTGTTCTGATGATTCTTGTTGACAGTCCAAAACATGCGTTTGCTTTGTCGCGTGTGCTCGCAGAAACAATTGGTACGGACTATGTAGAAGTAGCCCTTGACACGTAAGAATCAGTGCTTTTAGTATCTAAGTCCATAGGTACTAACAAAATCAATATAGCGCATACACCAAATTAGAAGCGTCAGATCCCAAAGCAGAGCCAAGTTTACAGGCTCTGTCGGTTCTGCGGCTGGTGGATTTGATCTGTCATCTCTGGCAGAAATACGTCAGCACGGCGCTTCTACCTCTAGCGGGTTCATCGGTGACGGTCCGACGTGAGATGGTCATTTTTAACAATCAGAGCGTCAGCAGGATTGAAGGTGCAGCGAACGCGCTCATGAATCGACTTGCTGATTGTACGCATTTTATTCTTACTCCTTGTTTCTACGGCACTGATGTTATGTCGTGCAGCCATCGTGGCATGGCTATCATCCACCCTAGCAAAGCAAAAGAAAAACGAATTCAAACCTCGCAACGATGAGTTCTCGTTCGTTAGCACTGAGCCTTGCGAGGCTTGTTGTACGATGCTTGCGAAAGTGCGAGATGCAGCACGACAGAATTTGAGCGGGAAGAACCTTGAAGTCTTCCTCACAGAGATTGGGATTAGCTTTAACACGTTAGTATGATGGAATATGCAGCCCCAAGCTATGCAGCTGACTTCGTTTTACTAGGTTGCTTCTTGACCATCTACGTAAATTCCAGGTGAATGCCAACGGAGGACTCACTCTTGCAAAGTAAGTAGGGTAGTCTATTATAATCCAGGAAATGTCTGATCTAAACCAATAACGAATTAGAGACCTCAAGTCCTATCAAGACCTCATCGCCACCTTCGACTGTCCTGCCCTTCCGGAGCGCTTTGAGTTCATCTGCCAACTCGGCAAGATCTTCCTGATCGAGCCGGAGATCCTGAAGTCATACATAACCGAGAGCGCATTAGCTCGGATCGACCTGAATCTCCTCCGACCGTACCTCATGCAACGCAGCGACTGGCAAACCTTCGAAAAAGGGTTCGATGGACAGAGTGTAGGCGGCGTTGACTCTATGAGCATCAATGCACCGATGAACGGGACAGGGTTAGGAGGGGTTGCGGAAACGAAAGGCTTCCGTGAACGATTGGGGATGGCGAGGCTAAGTACGATGATGCGCGAGCTGGAAGGACTACGCATCGGTGACACCGTCAGTTCAAACCTGAGCAGCGGCTTCTCGTTCACAAGGGGATTCGGAGGACATGGTAATTCAGGATCGTGATGCGGTGCTCGTTTCTATTAGTGCATTGCACTTCTCTATATGTTATGTTCGTGACTGTGTATTGTTGTTGCTGTATTTTGGCATCTATCTTTATTCTCCTTTGAAGACGGGAGCACGTTTCTCCTTGAAAGCATTCAATGCTTCTATGCGATCCTTCGTTGGCAGGAGTGTTTCGTAGCAAGCTCTTTCAAAATCAAGTCCTAAACTTCACTTCAGTACGAGCGTTACGTAGAGATGTGCGATTTGCATACCAGTTTCTAGATCAAGCTCCGGAGCTGCAGACATAGCTTGTTTGGCCGCTTTCAAAGCGAGCGGAGCTGCATGGCTCGTCAGTCGTCAGAAGTTCGACTTGTTCTAACAAAAGCCGCACCATTCGATGCAATTTCTTTCGCTAATTTCAACGACCGGTCTAGGGCTGACGTTCCAGATTCTGACACGTAATCCACAAGACCTTGGTTAGGGTTGAGATTCGGCACTAGAATAGCATGATATTATGGTATAATGTTTCATACCGATGTCTTCAGCTTCAGAAGCTGTGAGCATCCTACTCGTGAAGACCAGCTCTTTAGCCTTTGAAAGACCCAGCAAGCGTACAGCTCGCTGCGTGCCGCCAGCACCTGGGATTATACCCAGTTTCGTTTCTGGCAAACCGATCTTTGTGACGTCGTACCCTTATACAAGATAAAGTTCGAATATGTGAATACTCTACTCGATCTTGAACATACCAGCTATTCGGAAGTCACAAGCCAAGGCGAGCTCCAGACCTCCTCCAAGCGCTGGTCCATCAATAGCGGCAATGGTAGGCACGGAAAGATCCTCAAGGGATGAAAAAGCAGTTCGTAAATCAGATAGGAATTGTTGGACTTGTTCGCTAGTCATCGTCCTGCGTTCACTGAGATCTGCACCAGCACAAAACGAGCCAGGTGTCGTTGATCGGACAATAAGAACGCGTAGGCTAAATATTGGTCAGTTTTGCGGCACGAATCATTACTTATGCGCCTTACTCTTTGTCCTTCTCCGCAGCGTCGATACACTCTTGAAACTCCTGTTCTCTAATTCATAAGTCTTATCTACAACGACAAGGTTTTATACGCTCACTCTCAAGAGTCTCGTAGATATGGCGTTCCTGCTCTGTGGCCGATTGAGAGAAAGGTACTTTATTCGAGGTTCGGAATCATAAGTCTCAAGAACCGCTTCGTTCGAAAGCGATTTCTGAGAGTAAGGGCACGTCGACTTGAAGTAAAGTCGGCCGGTGTATTGCCTGAGACCTTTATGGATCACGGACTGGGAAGTTCGACCCAACATAGTGTAGTTTGGATGTATCGCAGCAAGTGGGCGAGGCTAAAACCAGATCTGCTAGAGATTGCGTTGGTGAGAGATTGATATTCAATTCAATCTTTTCTTTTTGAACTTGAGATCGCGGGATGGAGGATGAAGGTCGGGTGAAAGCCGCCGGCATCCGGCGGTTCCATCCGCGTTCTACTCATTGTAACAATTTAGGCAAAATATTCCTTTTCCAGTCATCACACCTCATTCGAGTTGACCTACAAAAAAACTGGTGCTTACTTCGAATGGTGGTCCTTGAACGGAATGTCATGCGAGTTTCTTCGCATTTCGCGAGATAGTTTGTGACAGCTACGACACGGCTTGGATACGTCACGTGCGTTGACCAGCATTGACACCACGCGTTTCTTTAGGCCTGTTTGTGCATTGTGCACATATTGTGAATTGTCCGCTCTCATGGACGCAAAACTATCCCAACTTCAAAATGTGGGACAGAAGGACAAAGCGCAAGCATACCTTACTCTCCTCACCGAGGCGCTTGCACAGTCTGATGGGGCTGCCGTTGCACGAGATGTACACACCATTCTCCAGAATGCGCTCACCGAAAGCCATGTTGGTCAAGTCGTGCAACGGCAGGTGCTCGGAACTCTCGCAGATCGTTTAGCTGGCGGTCTGATCAAGGATAGTTCCTTGAAGAAGCAGGTCGTTGAGGACGCAATTGCGATTGCGCAACCTTCTGGTAATGCCGCCGCACAACACTTCGAGGAGCAGGTACGCGCACACATTCTTATCAAGTTAGTTAACTGAAAAATGCATTCTCTACTGCATGATAGGTGAATAGCCTTCGCTTTCAACTAGCGGATCTGCTGGAGGAAGAAGAAGATTGGAGTGGCGCAGCGCGCGTTCTCATGGGTATCAAACTTGAGTGCGACGCCTTTATCTCTCTTTACTAGCCTTCTTTGCTTAATTCGTATCCAGCTCTGCTTCAGACGATGCGAAACGAAAAGTATACATCCGGATCATTCGACTACTGCTTGAGGAAGAGGACAGTGTACAAGCGGAGATGTATTACAACCGTGCTCTAACGCTGATGAACGCGCCTGGTGTTAGCCAAGAAACGCAATTACACTTCAAGCTCTGTCAAGCAAGAATCAGTGACTATTCGCGTAAGTTCCTTGAGGCGGCGACTCGATATCATGAAATCAGCTGGATGGGCATCGTGGATGAAGAGGAACGGAGATTGGCTTTGTACGTATACTCTCAAATAACCGCATATATGCGGCTATTGACCCAATTTCACTATTTATCCCCTTCAGATCAGCAGCAGTGACATGCGCCGTCCTCGCACCCGCAGGACCCAACCGCTCTCGCGTCCTCGCTTCACTGTGTCGAGACGAACGCACTGCATCCCTACCATCATATAACATTCTCACTAAGATCTTCCTCGATCGTATACTGCGGCCCGCAGAAATAAAAGAATTTGAGGCGACTCTCAAACAACATCAGCTTGCAAAAATAGCGGTGTCGTCTAACGACAGGCTTGCCGCGTCCCGAGCGGATGATGCCGATACTGCGGATGTGGCGGCGGGTGAGACGGTGTCAACACGCACGGGACCCAGCACCGTCCTGGATCGCGCAGTGCTCGAACACAACCTTTTAGCTTCATCGAAAGTATACAACAATATCACTTTCCGTGGGTTGGGAGCCTTACTGGATTTGACGCCCGGTGCTGCAGAGACAATGGCACGTCGGATGATTGAGCAAGGTCGATTAAAAGCGTGGATCGACCAGGTGGAACGCCTGATTTGGTTCGAAGATAGCAAAGAGGAAGATGACGCACAGGGTAAAGCTGGTGGTCTTGGGGAAGTCGACATGCATACCGAGGATACCGGCGCTCCATTTACAAAGAAATGGGACAGGCAAATCCGAATGACTGCTGCCAATGTGAGTTTAGCTGTTCCCCCATAAATCAGCTGGGCTGACATATTTCGTAGGTCGAGGCAATTGTACAACATCTGGCCGACAAGAACCTTGTATCTTTCACTGCATGATAGCCTAGACCATTGTTATATGGCCCTCGTTGTATACTGCTTTGCTACCCGCGATGGTATTAAATGCACGACTACCTAGATCATATTGAATACGGATTGCATAATTTACAATGCTTGGTCCTTGGTGACTGAAGTGAGAAAGTAGAACAAAGGCAGTGCAGACTGACACAATAAGAAACGTATTGGATGGGCATGTCAGATCTGTTAATGGGCTGGATGGGCGGAGGGGTCCGTGGTATTCGAAGGATCGACTCTTCGTCGCTTCCTCGCACGTTCACGCTTAGACTCAAATTCATGCCATTCTCCCTCCAGCGACGCGAGCCTGACAGCAACAAATTTCAGTGACTACACGTATGTGCATACGATGAATTATAGCATACCCAGCTGGTAGCGCAGGTCGTGGCTCTTCCTGCACGAAGTACGCAGCTTCGAGAGCCTGATCCGCCGTTGCACGTTGCTCGGGATCATATGCCAGAAGACGTTCGGCCAGATCAAGAGCAGCGGGCGAAAGCCATCTGGAGAAACGAACTTTATTAAAATATAACAGAATGAATCAGTAACAAGAATACTCACCGTTTAAACAGCTCTCGAAATCGATTGCGAAGAGTCTCGCTGGGCTTGACGAGCTCATACCAAGGCATGTCTCTGAGACCAGGCCACTCGTCCGTACTCGGAGTTCCGAGAATCTTGTAGATGACGTCCAATTGGTGGATCTCATCATTTCCTTGGAAAACCGGTTTCTTGCAGAACAACTCGAGCATGATGCAACTTGCGATTGCTTTCAGCAGTGTTACTACGCAGAACAGAGATATGTGACTTACCCTGCACTCCACATGTCCACCTCAGGTCCGTAAACAGTAGTACCGAGAAGCAGCTCAGGTGGTCGGTACCAAAGGGTAATGACCCGGTTAGTATAATCTGCGCGACGTCTTTTCTGATAGAATCGAGCAAGTCCGAAGTCCGCGAGTTTGAGTTCTCCGCGGTTATTAATTAGAATATTGGATCCCTTTATGTCTCTATGGATAACACCCTTCCGATGCAAGTATGAAAGGCCTTGGAACATCTGTTGACACAAGGACTTCAAATGCGCGTCGGTAAAGGTGAATTGCGTTTGAGATAAAACGCCAGTTAAATCATGGTCCATGTACTCAAAGACCATGTATACAGAGCCTTCGCAGCTTTCAGTAAGAGCATTATCGCAGACGGAGGATAACTCAACGCACCATGATGAACCATCATTTCCATCAATTGAACTATGTTGATATGGCGAAGAGATTGCAGGAGTTTAATTTCTCGCATCGCAGTGACCGGAAAGCCATCACGCTCAGATTCCATACGAATGCGTTTGAGAGCAACATGCACGCCAGTAACGTTGTTCCGAGCCTTGTAGACCTTACCGAACGTCCCCTCGCCGACTTGACTCACAATGGCATAGATTTCAACCTTGGGAACCTCCGATACCTGCTCAGTTGTTAAGGCGTCCTCAGCCGATGGCTCCATTGGAGACGGGGCGACACTCATGCGATTTCGCAAGTCAGAATGACGACTTGGTGGTCTTGAAGCTTCCCTGAACGCATGAGAGTCTCCGTTTACTGACGGCGGCCGTCCTTGCTTCGGCGTAGATGGTGCCGATTCACGCTGATATGCTCTCGAATCTGAAGCAGGCTGTCGGTTCAAGGGTGTACGCACTCTAGTCTGATCTGGTCGACGAGTCTGTGTAGACACATTACGATCCACAGCTTCCGAGTTACGAGAAGGCGCGCGATGGTAGTCTCTCTGATTATACATGTCTACCTCTTTGTCGCTGCGGGAGGACGAAGGTGTAACCGAGCCCCGCCGATTACGAGTTCCGCTTTCCCTTGGTTGGTCCAGACGAGGTTCCGTCAACCTTTTCTCTTTGAGAGATTCTTGGGCAATATTAGATTCCGATTCGTCATCTTCCCCAGGGAAAAACCGTTTCATCGCAGGACTAACTTGCACCATTCCTATGGGCTTGAACCCAGCATTTCGTTTTGTAGATTTTGACTGTGCTTCCACAACGACGCTGACATTTGACGAATTGTGTGCCGAGGGCCGTATGCCATTGGCTGAACCAGGAACTGAAGCAGACACGGGCGCCGCAGGCGGGGGCATGGCTTCATATTCATTCTGATCATCCCGAGCTACTTCTGCTTCATCAAGTCGGGTCACGATCTAAGCAGACAGTCAGCGTATTCGGTTACTAACAGGAAAGCATACTTACCAGTTCTAGTTCTGTCTCGTGCATTGCTTTCGCAGAAGATGTGTTCCCCGCTTTTAGGACCTTATTGTTTGAAGATAAACGCAACGACTTGGCTTGAATCTCAATCTCGCGAATTGAAGTTGCCGTAGGTAACCGGTGCTTTGGCTTTGGTCTATCATCGGGAGGCTCGCTACTACTCCGGGTTCTGCTGGACGATCGTGACGAAATGCTCGACCGTCGGGTTCGCTCTCTTATCTCATTCGCTCGTCGAGGCATGGGCGGTGAGCTTGGAGACCAACCAGGGGAGCGCTCGCGACGGTTGTTTCCACTTTTGGCCGTAGTACTTATTATTGTGCGACTGTGAGGCTCATTCCCTCTTTTTCGTCGCTTCGGAGACGAAGATCTCGACCTCGATCGGTTTGAAGAGCGGTAGGAATAAACTGAGTGTGCTGGAGAATGCGGTAAGGATTCTGCAGAATACTCGTATCTTCGTTTTGCGAATGTTGGTCTTCCGTCATCATTAGATCTTTGAGCAGGGTGAATATCTCTCTTTTGCCAACTGCACCACTGAAATAAGACTCAATCGATCAGAGATGAAATCACAGACGCACTTATTCATATTGTCATCCTTCTTCGAGTCTCGTTTATGAAATGCCTGTTGAGCTTTCTTTTTGTTCTTTCCAGACTTTTTCCCGGTTCGCGACAATGGTGGTAGAGGATCAGGTCGCTCGTATCGTGCAGGCACTTGATCATCTTTCCCCCTGGACTTCCAGGAGGCTGCAGGCTCCCACTTGCGATCCGTGTCGAAATCAGTACGATCAGACTCTGGGATAACGGCGCTCTCTATGTCAGGACCTCTTTCAAGACCCTCTCTTCGCCATTGTGGCTGCTCATCTGTCTGTTCAACCCAATAGGGAGACCTTGGGCCCTGATTTGTTTCGCCTGCCAATACGTCATCCCGACTTCTCAGATCCCGCTCGCGCGCTGGAAAAGTCCTTTTGTATCTGCCGCGTCCTCGCCCAGGCCGAGTCCCATCGCGATACCAGTTTTCACCACCGTTAACCGACCTGCTAGGTTCGTCGTACTTGTTAGACCTTCCCCACGACCGGTTTTCCGGATACGATGATGATGAATACCCCTGATCTTCACGCTTTGTCCAGTCTCGACGAGCAGATGAGTATTGGGGATGATCACCATGTCTGTTGTTCCACCCTTCAGGTCGGTCGTGATACTCGTCACGACGAGAATGTGATACCGCTTCATCACGATACCTGTCGTGAACTGAGGATGCTGGAACTGGGTCTGCTACTCTCCAGTCGTCAGACCGGCGTGTATGAGATGAATCACCGTAACTGCGTTGAGTCGCAGACGAGCCGCCATAAGCTTCAGCACGATGATGAGAACGATGGTAAGGTCCTGGCCGTCGCTCAACACCTCGTGCGACAGCAAACAACTCTTCCTCGTCTAACCGATCGTGACGTCTCGGCCTCGCTTGGGCGGCATGCATGAGTGATTGAAGAAGGACAGAAAGAGGAGATGAGAGTCAGAGAAAAACGCTTCGGCGGTGGTTATGTTCAAGACGCGAGCGAGCTGGCAATCGGAACAACCGCGCTTAGGGAGAACTTAAAGTTACTACTTCCCCGTCACAGGCTCAAGAATGGAGTTGCAACCTGCTCACGTAGACAACTCCACTCTCTTTGCCGCAGCGTCCTCTACAATGAAAGCAGAGGCTTCTTCGCCAATAAGCCGAGACCGGCCGAGCAGCGAAATGGAACAAGACCGAAGATGAGGAAGCTGACGGGCTTTTTGTACAATGTTCTGCCACTAAGACGCTTGGAATGTAACAGACAGAATCAATAACCTCTCGTACAACTATATTGAAGAGCTGGAGCAGCTTACATGGGAAGTCTTAATATTATGATTATTGTGAGACCAAAGAACCTATTTTGAAGTGGTTGGTTTTCTCCAGCGTAGTATGTAAGCCCGTCACGAAGCTCGTAAAGCCTGTAACCCGGGAGTCTGATAGCTATCGATTGGTAGGACCATTAATTGAGGGCCGAATGCATTTGCTTTAGTCTAAACAGCTTAGTGTGTTGATAGTACTCACAAGAGATGAAGCGGGTCACCACACAGTGATAGTTTTCGGAGTAGAGACGTACTGCCTGATCTGGAAGTCGAACAATCTCGGACATCCGAACCCGGTCAATCAAGGACAAAGGAGATACGCAAATCTAGAATTTACAATCCAACAAATTTATATACAGAAATCGTTGTACATTAATATCCAGGTACCGTGTACACTAGAGTCCTTCGCTTTCCTCTGCTGCACGGCGTAGCGTCAGCCTATAATGCCACAGTAATCGAGCAAACCCGCTCGTCTGTGCTCTCGCACTCATCCGTGCCTGTGCTGCATTTCTTCTTGTGATATTATCGATGTTCTGCATCCTCGAAGAAGCAGCCGGCTTCTCAGTTGGTGCGAAAAGCTTCAAGAAGGGATAGATCAGGACACGGGCGGCGGTGTGCACAATTGAGGCGGCGGTACTAACCTTGACCGTGGTATCAATGCCACTGCATGCAATAAGGGGCAGGCGAGGGTGGCCTTCAATGACGTTTACGACAGCCTGATCTCCTTCATAAATACCACATATCCGTCCTGTGCTCTTCTCCCATAAGAAAACGTTGCCATCGTCCGAGCCAGAAGCGATGTATTCGTCTTCCGGCCCGATGAAGTTGACTGCAGGACATGTCAAACAAGAAATTAATGAAGCAAGAGCATTCAACTACCATCTTTAACAGTCTCGACATTACAGTGGCCTACGAACTTGCGGCGAGGCATAACCACCGGTGTCTTGAATTTCTCATCAAGCTCGAGCGAGGCGGTATCTTCATCTTCGTCTTCTCCATCTTCGTCTTCTCCATCTTCGTCATCTTCGTCATCTTCGTCGTCCTCTTCGTCACCCAGGGTAGAATTATCATCCTCCGTTTCACTTGTCAAATGAGACATAGATTGAGCGATGCTAGATGTGGAGAAGGAATCAGAGTCAGGAATAGGGACGTCTTCCAGTTTGATATTAGTGTCTGTGTTTGTCCTTCTAAAAGAACAGTCAGTGTTCTTGTCTGCATTGTTCGGTTTTAGGACAGAGGATGGTCGAGTCTGTTCCTCCTGCGGATCATCACGAATGGAATACAGGTAAACGGCATCTGCACTGTATGCTGTTCTCGGGGACTTCAGCATTGTATCCATCGATAAATTACCGGGGAAAACTAACTTAGCAAGACCTGATGGACCTCTCCGTTAGCAAAACTGAGAGATAATCATTAAAGACTAACCTCATGCCCGTTTGTCTGAGCCATTCGAGCACCGGTTATATGTTCGATGCCTCTTTCATCTTCATTGGTCTCTGGTCTACCGAAACGTCGTACGCATGACACGGAGCTATCGTCATCACAAGGCATACCCCATTCGGTTCGTATTGTCCTCCCTACCTGGCGTCTATCAAATAGATATCCCTACATTTGAAATCACTTCGGCATTGCCCAAACAAACTTTATCCTCACATACATAAGGAGAGTCCCCGGCCACCACGAAAAGATGAGGTGCCAAAGGAGACAGGGCGAGTGCCGATAGATCATGGGGCAAGGTGACAAGAGAGGGTGGACATTGTCCACGCCTGTCACATTGGTGCTGCATTCTGAGATCATGCTGACGGACAGCTCCGTCCTTATCCACTTCAGCTGAGATATTTGACGATGAATGGGAATTACGGCTCACTTCAGCTACCGTTAGAAATACATCCGGACTTTCTTCTGTGACTATGCGTTTCGTCCGCCCAGAATGGCATTTGAAGACTCGAATGCATGTTTCGCGTTCGCTGAACTCCGAGCCTTTGCCATTCGGCACAGCTGTTAAAGCATGTTCGGCGTCGAAGACCCGAACTCGCCGATCACCAGCTACAGTCGCTCTGGATTCACGATATTTGGAAGGAACCCCAGTGCAATTCTATAAGCCGATTCACGAATAACGACTGTGATGAGACGCACATACGAGAAGAAGAGGGGAGCAAACGGGCGTTGAAGATGTTTCCCGTATGGCCTGTCTTGATTATAGCGCACTCTTTGTAAGGGTAAGGTGTGGTAAGATCGTTTGTGTCCTGACGCCATATTCTTACACTGTGAGAAAGGAAAAACATGTTAGAAGGTCATTTAAGATGTCCATTGACAATTCCAGCCCCACGTCGTGTCGTCTCCTCCGCTAAGTAGCACGTCACCATTCAACTCCCAGCTTAGAGCATTCACGCAGCTACCAGCATAGTTGTCAGCAGACGCCTACCAGAGAATAGACATCAACTTCGTGCACCCTGTATGCCCGTAACCTTCGTCATTCCCGAGTTCATTGACCCTGTCGAATGGACGCGCATATGCGTGTTTGAGAGCCTCCCGATGATAAGCAAAGGACGCTGTAGATGTCGAAGGGGAGCTTGCAAGATTGTGAAATAGTCTATGCATATTCTATCAGTTGTACCGTGCCGTTAGACGTGTATTGGGCACAAGCATGAAATATTACTACACAAGTTCGGGAGAAGCGATCATGACCTTTCGATCAGGTGATCCGATCGACATTCTTTACAATCAATGTATTACTTACATGCAAAATCATGCAAATAGTGTCACAGCCGATTCTACCGATTCACACATAGTACTACAAATACAAATAACAAATACGACACGAGAAGGATATCACAATAACGACAGCAGTGTGAAGTGCAATAAATAGCTTTACGTAGCAAATTAATACCAAGGCTGGAACGCATCCGACATATTAGCCAATCTTGACGGGTTCGTTGAACCTGAAATCAGATTCGTCACACTCTGCATACATTGCGTAACTTTGTCATCCTTCGGATCCTGGTAGAGTTTCTGTTAGCATAGTCAAACTAACACCGGAAATAGAGGTCTAACTTGTTTTCTTTCAAGCTTGCATGCCATCGTCTCGGCCCTATTCACAATACCGTTGATATTGTCAGTAACCCGAGCCCGGAATACGGCGTCCTGAGAGGCATCTCGCTTGCCCTTCATGTTCGACTGCGTCAAGACCTCGTCCCGGATGAAGAGGCAGAGATGCTGATCCAGCTCATACTAGTGCATCGGGATGAGTGTCATATCACATTGATCAGATAAGAACTTACCTCTGGCTTGGTCAACGCTCTCGCAATCGCAACTATCCCAGGACAAAGCAATGCCTCTGTACCGATCGGATTAACGAAATTTTGTAGATTGGGCGTGAATCGGAAAGCGACAGCCTCGATCTGTGTAATCACAAACGTTTGGGTGTTGATGCCTACAAAGCACTGCTCAGTATAGTTCATACTATTAATAAGAATAAAAACGAACCACACAAAAGTTCCGACATGAAAATTTGGCCCGATGATCGAGAAATATGGAAACGAGACGGGTGACGCTGCGAAAGGCATGCCACATACGTCATGAAACTGACAGCAGATAGCTGGAGCGTGAAGGTTTTGCGCATTCTCCATAGTTCCTGTGGTCCACTCATTGTGCGAATCATGTACTAACCGGAACATTAGAGCTCTAATAACAGAGAATCATAAGAATGACATACTCGGCTCAATATATCATCTGGCACCATTTTCTTGCACACTTCGTCCATGACAGTCTTCCTTATAGCGATAAGCTCAGAAGTATTTGGCTAAAGCGACATAAGCAAGATTCCCTTAAAAGAAAGTACCAATCGATAGAAGCTAAATCTCACCACGCTACCCATTTCGCGAGCAATCTGCTTGGTCCTCTGCGCTACTAACAGAGCCGGCTCTTCTCTAGTAATACCAATCTCTTCGCAATGACGGTCGTATATATCTTGCAAAGATACATAGGAGGAATCGTTCGTGATGATCCGTACACTAGGATTGAGCGAGACTGTCCAAGGAAGATGAAACTGCAGGTTGCGTTTTCTGCTTTCCTTCCTGCGAGTGAGGGCACTACAGAACAGAAATTTGAGTATCATGTAGGCCTCGAGAAATATGGCACATACTGGTTGAATGTCCGGAATAGTTGCATGACACGCTCTTCACGTCGTATCCAGCGAGCCGCAGGTTGTTGAACGGCGAAATTAAACTTCACTCCGTCGTGTCCATGAATGATAAATCGTTTGAAGCAATAGCCCTGACCACGGGCCATTTCGAACTTGGAGCCGAACTGGCGGATACGACTAAATTGCTGAGGACCATCTGTAAGCTATATATCATGTTAAACATCATCCAGCGTAATATATAGATTTGACGCTTGGCAGTACCTCAAGATACTGGCCGGGAACTTCGACTTCGTCGAATTTGGCGTACTGGAACTCCATTAACCAGTGACTGATAAGATCGAGTGGCTGCATGCGGGGTCGAGCGTCCAAATATCTTTCATATCGATCACGCCATTGCTGTAGTTTACGGATATACTCTTGCATCAGGGGCTTGCTGTGCACAAACTCGTCTTCGTAATCTTTCTGTGAACGAGAAGAAGTGGTGAACGACTGAAATATAATCAACACATCGTTATTTGAACGTACTCGTGCTTGTCCAGCAAGATGGTTCGCCATCTTTGCTATATTCCTCTGATTATGTTCAGATAATTTCCCATCATCATTTGGATCCTTTGCACGAGAGCTTGCATTCTATATGACAAGTCAGTTGACAGCCAAGACACATGGAAAGGAAACAACTTCTACATACCTGAACAGCATCCTGTAGAAGCATGAATGTGAACCTGTAAATCTCTTCCTCTGGAGTGGACTTGAATTTCAAGATGAACTGATCCACCATGGTTTCCAAAGTAAGCGCTAGCAGCGGATTGTTGGTCTTCAACAATGACGCCACTTCATCAACAAGCATCCAATCCTCTTTTCTACTACTATCGCCGGATGGTTGTCCAGAGGAGTTTATCCCGTTATCACCTGTCATATGAGAGTTCGAGACCGACTGCTCTACGAGGGACGCGCTCTGAGTTTGTAAGCCCGCCCTTTGGGCCGCGGCTTTTCTTAGATGTGTCATCTCTTCTTTCAGCGATCGGAGAGGGAAAAATAATGCCTAGGTGTGTTGCAAAAGTTCAGAAATCAATTTCTCTGCAAGAAATAGACCATGTTTACCTGAGGGTAGGCTTTGGCTAAGTCAATAAGAATGCCTTGTGCTTGAGGTGCCTCAGCGTATGATAACGAAAAAAGTAGTTGCGGAATCAGTGTGATCCAGTACCAAAGGGCCTTGTCGCCTGTATAGGCATCATAAGCCCGAGCGATACTGCTTGTAGCGTCATCGACGCTGAGGAGCCATAGCACCCGAGTCAGTAGAGGCCGACTCTTGGCATTCTTATACAGGCCCGCGGCCTGAAGATAGCACTGCACGGCGTGTGCACCGTACTTGGCGTCTGGAGCAATGGCAGCTAAAGAATTGCTACTGAACATCCTGTCGTTGAATCTTCCCCATTCTGCCCAGGCTTTGGCGACATTCAAGTCGAGGTGTACGGCTTGACTGAAGCAGTTCTCCGCCTCCTCATTGTCCTCCAAAGCGGAGTAAAACATGCCCTTTAACGTGTAAAACTCAGCCTTCTGAGGAGTCGAGAAGTACACGAGGTTTGTACTGTTGATCAAGTTCAGTCCATCCACCATTCGTTCGGGAATCTGTAGACGGCAACGCGCTTCTTCACGTAGCTTGAGAAAGGCCTCCGAAATTTCGATGTTAGGTAGCTCGTAGATCCTGGTCAGAGCCTGTTGGGCGACATCAAACAAATCATGCTTGCGAGCAACGTGTGCAAACCGGTTGATGATCCAGGCCGTTTCATGGTATCCACGATAACCGTACGTATTAGTTGCACTGGGCTGAGATGCATTCTGGTTGTTCGCCTGGATGAGAGGGATATAATGCTTGTTGATCGCACTAAAAACATTCTGTCTCCAGGCAACGAGGTCGCTCCAAACACTAATATCGTCGTGTAAGTTAGGAAGTCGCTCTCGCCATGCCTGAAGTACCAGCTTTAGGTCGCCTGACTTCTTTTCCAGGTTTGCCGCAGTAGTGGTGGCTAATGACCCAAATATCTGCACAGCCTCCTGAAGCTCGACGAATTGTTGGAAGTGTTGTAAAAGAGGTATATGACAAGCGGCCATCTTTGGTGGGAATGCTACCCATTTTCGCAGAGAAAGCTGCATCGCGTCTTCAAGGATCCGAGTAAATTCGACATTCCGTTCAACTGCACCTGGTGATTTAACGAGAGCAATGAATGCTTCATAGACTCGCCGGCGCGGAGTGACGACATCCGACATCCCTTGAACTTGTTCCTCGATTTGCTGAAGAGCATCTTGATCGGCCCAGTCCTTGATCCTCCACGCTGCTTCTAACAGTAGCTCATTATTGCCATCATTTCGCGCAAGATCATGCAAGATATCCCATTGTTGCAACTTCTCGGTGGCGATAATCCAGTGATCTTCCCAGAGGCAATACTCGGATTCTGTGAACTGGATGATCCCATTTCTCGCTTTCATCATGGCTTGCTCGTATGCAATTTGGGCCTCTGGCCACATGCCATTCTGTTCGTAAGTTATCGCCACATTCGTCTCGTTGTGCAGCGAACGACGCCGCCATAAGCCATAAAACATATCCTCCTCGGCCAATTCCGCGTAAACTTCGGCAAGGGCGTCATACACGCTATCTACTCCCAGTCCGTCATCGTCTTTTCCACCGTCCAGAGACTTTTGAAGATATTCCGATGCGACGTGCCATGCACCAAATGTCTTGGCAAGATATTTGACCAAATGAGCAGGCAGATGCATACGAGGAGAACAGGCATGAATCCCTTCCAATAAGGCTTGAATAACGTTAGGGCGCGCTTCGCATTGACGTATGTGGTGTTCACGGCTAAGAAGCACAACCATGTGTTGCGTGACTTCTGCCTGTTCCTTGCGGCTGAGCTGGGACCAAATTGCCGAAAAAACAGACACCCAAGTGTCATGGGCAGCCTGCGCGTCGTAGAAGAGCAGTCGTCGCATTGGACGGACGATATCGCGTATCGTACTATTGGACAGAGTCAATGCCAATGGTGACGACGTCTGGGTGAACACCACGCTAGGAGAGGACGTCAAAACGGTGTCGCTGTCAACCGAACTTAGGAGAAGATCGAGGGCAAGGTAAATCCAGTTGTGATCTGCCAACGCATCCCAGCTTTGCGAGCCTAGGATGTACGTCAGACGGCTCATCAGTGATCGTGGGATGCTGCTATCTAACAGATCAATGAATCGTTCTCGAAGAGACGTGTCATCGGAGCGACATCCTAGTAGAAAGGCTTGCTCGAGTCTGGAAGTCAAATCGCTTCTACGCAAGGATGGCTCGGTGTATATGTCGTAAATAAGCTCCAGATACTGGTTGAATAGATCAGTTCCGCGGGACTCGAAGCTTATCATTTTGTGGAGCAAATTAGCTTTCTCCTTCATCGTAGGATACGCGTCGCGTCGGTGTAAAGCCCAATCTCTGGCTGTATCGAGAAGGAACTGGCACAACGTAGGACTGGATGATTTCTCGACTAAAACGATGAGGTTGGCTAGATGAAGTTTCCTTTGCTCGGCGGGCAGCATGGACGGATTTTGGCAAATTTTTAGAATGGAAACGAGCATCCGTACGATCGAATCGTAATTTTCTGCACCGGAAGGTAAACTGATATGCTCCTTCGCTAGTTTCGCTAACAGCCTCATAAGAGATCCTGCGAATGGTTCAATTCGCTCCGGCACGACGTCCACCACGGATTTCAGTATGAGGAGAGCGCCGCGTACCCCTGTTGTCGTACTTTTAAGCCCCTCGGAGATGGCATTGTAAATGAAGCCGTGGAATTCAGCTACTTCCGACTGATTATCTTCGTCTTCTTTCGGCAGAGCGTACAGTTTCAAAATACGATCGACAATCGGATGGAGAGTCTCATGCAGCACAACTTCATCCAGAAGCATGCCTCTCTGAACCAATTTTTGCAATATCTTGACGTTTTGAACATACCATTCGTCTGATCGGTCAGCACAGACTACGCTGAGCACTCTCGCATTCGCGACGATGACCGGTGCAGTTTCCTGATTGAACTCGACCTGCGAAAAGTCAGCCAAATCATCCCGGTATCTGGTATGTTTCCGTACCTCACAAAGCGATTTGCGGAAGTAATCTAGCTTGAAATTGACACTTGCCCAGGCTGGTAAGCGCAGTAGATCTTTCATGAGTGCAAGAGCACGCGAAACGACAGTTGTCCTTGTCACTATGTCCTGAGGACCGCAGGCCGCTCTAGTAAGATAACTGATAACACCTTCACGGAAAACCAGGGGTGTAACCCATCCAGACTCGTCTCCAAGATCCACCGCCTTTTTCTCCCATTTATAGATGACTTCAAGTATATCCAGAGCAAGGATCCGACCTTCATTGTTCGTGTTCATTTGAAAGCCCAGTCGTTGCAGCGAGTTGATTATGTGGGGAATAAAGAGCGACCGGAACGGATAAAAAAGATCCGGTTGGCGTGCAATGAGCTGATAAATCATAATGACATGCAGGTTCCCATTGCCTTCCTCTGCCAATAGTCGTCGGGTCGTCTTTGCCCAGTGAGGCATGGTTGGATCGAGCGGCATTTTCTGAAGCACGGGAGCAAGAATATCGAGCGTCTGCTGGATCAAGGCTCGATTTCCTTCGACATGCGGTGGCTGAAGGAGGCCAGTCCAAGTCCTCATAATGAATTTCGCCGGAGAATCGTATACTGAGAAGAAATGAGCTGTGACGAGATACGCCATCTGTCGTACTGTATGGTCATCACTGGATATATACGGCCAGACGAACTTGATTATATCCTTTTTTGAGTGAATGAGGAGCTGTGATAGCCTTTCTACTAGAACACTCGTAAGGTGTAAGATCTCGATTTTGAAGAGGTCATCGGTGTCTGCAAAGGCATCTGGATCATTTGCTTTCCAGAGCTTAGCATGTAACTGTTCGATAGTTGCCTTATCGAGGATACACTCTTCCGAGGGCCTGCTCGTATGCACAAAGATCATTGGGCTGATAATGTATCGCAAGAAGTACGTTTTCCTCGAGTATGGAATAGATGGATCGTCAAACCAAATGAGAAATCTAAGAAGGATGTTCCGCCGGAATGGAAGAGATTCGGAAAGTGCAACGTGATCGTAGAGGAAATGCGTCAGTTCGGTGCGATCGACCACCGCGTCCATTGAACAGACGGAGACGATGTCGAAGAGAATATCGATTCGCGGGGATTCTTGCAATGCCTTCTTGAATACCGCAATCATCGCTTCATGCTTGTCGAATATTGGACGAGAGATGCGTGCCCAATCAGGTGGATGCTCCGGCTCCATGCTCCATAGCGTCCTCACAGCTTCCACCACGTCATTGCCGATCGTCCAGCCAGGAATAAGACGTGAAATATCCCCACATAGGAGGAGACCAGGAAGGACTGCCTCAGGAACGCCACTCTGAAAGCAGACCCGCACAATATCCCGTTGCCGCGCTGCAAGCTCCCTGAGTAGTTTCGGAGCTGATTTCGTATTCAATAGATTCCGCAGTGTACGAACGTGCCGAGGGGACACGATGCAGTTTAGGAAATAGTCTACCGCTTCTGACGCGTAGCGATCAACGTATTTGCCCAGTGGCTCCGAAAATGGGGTTTCAGCACACGAAAATAAACGTGCCTCTGTTTGTACTACCGCATCGACCAGATCCTTGAGGTACATGCTGGCGGAGGACGGGAGAAGATGATATATGTTGACGAGACTAACAAGTTTGTTTATTGTGTCGTTTTCCGAGTATGGCAATCGCGCTGCACTGCTAAGCATTGATGGATCTGCAAGAGTTCGAAAATGATCGAGCAACTTGATGCCAATTTCGACTTTGAAGTAGTTGGCTAGGAGCATCAGAAGTCTTGAAAGACCTTCCAGATCTTGAATCGTTAGCTTTTTGGTATCGGATAGGTTCATCAGAATCGGTCGCAAGCCAGACTGTAGAATGTCTTTCGGAAACCGGGACTGATCACCTAGAATGATACGAAGGCCATCATGCGCAGCATCCGCAACCTCTTTGGAGGTGTTATAGAGCGATCTGAAATAAACCGAGGTGACCCTAGAAAAAGAAATTATTTACGATGAATTCCACAATTACTTATGACTTCCGTACCTTTGTCGAGTTGTTGGAATGCGGGAAAAACAATCTGTCAGAGGTAATGCAGCCGTCAATAACTTCAAGCAGGCCACCCGTAGTTGCGTAACCTCCTGAGTGCTTTTCCGAACGTCAGTCTTCGCGATGAGGGCCTGGTCATTGTTGTCAGCCAGAGCAAGGGCTTCATGGAGCAAACGAATAAGCTCGTCGTTAACTTCGAGCAGAGGAGGTTGTAGACTGATGCAATAGCGGACAGCCTCAACCTGGCCAACTATAATAGGATGGGGCAGCGACCTCAGAGGTTTGACAAAGATGGAGGTCATTACCCGATCGCGATGAGGCAGCAGTAGCTCTCCAATAGATCTGCCGCAGAGCTGAGATAGTAATTCGATGCAAGTCCTTGCCGTCTTCCGTACGACGGGATGTGGAGAAGAGATATCGTTGAAGAAAATACCGATAAGGAACGGGATACGAGACTGGGCTAAAGGCTGGCCATCAACTTCCATCTGGTTCGGTCGCCGCGCGTTGGTCATTCGCAGAATGTTAACTAAATTCTCGATGATTTCAGACACGTTTCGGGGAGGATCGTGCGGCGAATCCTTAAGAACGTGAAGAAGGGTTCTGACTATATCAATTTCTCGAGCAAAGAGCCATTTGTCGCCAATCTCCGGTGTCGAGGACATGATCATGATGCCCGTGACACCTGCAGTTTTCCTAACCCAGGCATCTTCAAAGCAAAATGTGCTGAATCGAGTAGCAACCATATGAAGAATCGGCAACGTGTCCATTGGCTTAAGGCCATTCGCATGCCCGATGGGTACGAGATCGTGGACAATCGTTTTTACCACTTCTGCAGCTCTCTTTGCTTGCCGTTCATCGGTACGAGCCAAAGCAAGAGGGAATGCGTCAAGGTAAAGGCCAAACATATGGCTGGGGAATCTCCTGAGAGTAATGTCCTTAGCAAGAGCTTTGCGCGCTTCTAGTGTGAAGACGTGGCGTGACAGCGTTCTAAGGTACTCCTGCGCCCTATCCTGAACTTCTGGAACGTGAATGGCATCGAAAAGTCCTTCGACGCCTTTCACAAAGATGCCTTCCCGGTCACGACCATGCAGTCCCTGTATATCATTTCAGTCCTGTATTAAACAAATAGCAAGATAACAGTTTGCCGTACCTCATTCAGCAGATATGTAAGTGTATGCTCTAAGTAATTGTAGGCATGAATTTTGTCGGAAGAGTTTGACTTCGACAACAGACGAGCAGACAAGCCGGCAATAGGCCCCAGCTGGATAGCTTCTTGTCTGCCACTGAACGAGACAGTGAGTGTCGCCGGATCTGAATAAGGCTTATATGATAAACTAGGTTTTTCATCTAGCAGACGACGATTTCTACCACCCAGCTTCCCGAGGATACGGATTGTGGTGTGTGCATGGTGATGACTACCTGGGAGAGGTTTGAGATGTCCATGAAGTGCCTCCATGAGGTCGCGCAAAACAGGTCGAAGTATCGGATCAAGGAAGTCACCAATTAAGTTATCGATGCAGAGCTCCAAAGTGCGAAGACCTTGCGAAACAAGCTCCGACCCTCCTTGGAGCGCAAGTACGAGCGGTTTCATCAAGTAATGAAGGTGCGGTAGCAGGTGTGTCAACCGCAGTGGAACAGTCAGGCACAACTCGACCAGCAAATCCCTCGTCTGAGCATCAGCCGCCATTAGCTGGCGATTTAGACAATCTAACATCTCCGGCAATAAGGGAAGTACTTCTTTGTATAACTGCTCGTATCTTCCACCGCCACTGCCTATGGCACGGAAGAGGGCGCGCATGAGATGAAAGTAATAAAGGGGTCGACTAGCCTTCGCCGCAAGGGGGAACGAATCCATAATAAGTCGACCGAGGTGAGTTGCCAGGACAGGCTCATTGGCCTCCGGGTGTATGCCGACAACACTGAACGTCATTTTGAAAAACCTGAGGATCATCGAAGCCGTTACATCGTCGCTGTCTCCCAACGCCTCTAACTTGCCCGAAAAATGCCTCAACGTGGTCGACACAATTGTTTGAGATACAATCTTTTGCTGGAACAAAACCTGCGACAAATGGAGTAAACTAGGCCTCTTGACGCAAGCTTGGAAATAGAAGTCGAGACGCTGCGTCCACACTTCCTGGAAGACATGCAGGTCAATTTCTTGCAAGACGATAGCGAGACCATCCATCAACTCTTTCTCCTCTTTGAAATCCCCAGACTCAAAGGACAGAAGAGCGTGGATGCTATATTCGAAGAAAGGAACCGTAATATCGCCTTCTGGCAGAGGAGCATTGAGCTTCTTCAATAGACCAATAGACATCCTCGACGCATGGAGCAACATGCGAAACACATATCGCAGCTCTGCCATAGATGCATTAGCAAGTACAAAAAGAACGACGGATGGCGACTTACCTGCTGCAATACTTTCAGAATTTTCACTTCTTGCGCTAATGTCTGCCAAAAGGGGCCTTCCTTTCTCGATGAAGGGGATATCGATCTTCGATTCGTCGCTCGTCGATCCGTCCTTCTGGCTCGTGAGCCTGGAACTAAGTTCTTTGAATATCGTATCAAAAGCTTTCATTTTCTCCACCGAGGTATGCAGAATGACCGTCGATATATTTATCGTCTCATTGCTCGAAGCCTTCGCAAAAAGAGTCTCAAGCATTCCAGTTAACATTCTTGCGCATATAGATTGTGCATGTCCGCCCATCGGGACGTTGAGCAACCAACGACAATATACGTGAATGATGTGGACGATCTGTTCAAGCGAGAACTCGGTTCGAAGACCAGCAGACAGCTCAAAAATAGTGATTAGAGGAGTGAGCCTTATGAGAAGTGATCAGCATAGAAAAGGTCACGAGACGACCGTCGCCTTACCTGGATAAATCGGCGGGCGCCGCGGGAGATCCAAGAACAACACGTTCAGAAAGCAGCTTTCTGAATATCGGGACGAGAGCACGCCGATGAGGTGTTATCATCTGATGTCGCAAAACCGCGATGAGTTCCTTGAGAGGTACAGTTAATGCTTGACTCGGATACCGACTGGGATAACGCATGCTTACTCTCCGAGCGTTTGTCAGGTGCATTGGACAATCTTGAAGAACACGAACACATTGGACAGTTATAATGTCGCCACGATCATCTCGGCTAAAGATTTCCTGATGTGAACGGAAAATATAAGAACAGAAGTTCATAAGCTAATGATCCTCTCATCAGTTGTAATATCTCGGAGACAGTCTATAAGAAAGCACTACCTTGATCTGCGCAGCGATGTAGTGCTCATATTGTCTGGAATTTTTAATACTCTGTGCCTGCCCAGCCCAAATAGGATGGTTTTCCGCTGCCTCAAAGGTCTCTCTGGCTTCCTTCTGTAGCGGAGACTCAATAGATCCTGCCTAGAAGAGAATTAGTTGCAGTATAGAGGAAACGGCTGTCAGAATATACAAACCTCTAGTGAAGCTCCAATCACTTCTGGCAACAATGGTACTAATGCTGCACGACTGCTACTTTGCACCAAAATAATCAGCACTAACGGTATTTCAGTGAGGACTTTAAGGCTCCGAATGCTGCTGATGACCACGCTGGCATCGACAGTCGGAGAATCCTTGGACAGAAACTCGTGAACGTATCCCTTCACATTCCGCAGTATACGCAAGAAAATCTGCACGAGTTCCACTGCATGCTCATCGGGAATGTTCTTCGTTGCCCTCAGGAGATCATGCAATGCTTTCAAGCATGTAACTGCGTTGTCCTCAATATCATTCTTCAAGACAGTGAGAATGCCGGTAATCATGCTGTTAAGCTGGGGTCTCATCGCCTCAGAGGGTGGAATGCGGTGGATAATCTCCACAAGCACGCGACGGAGCTGAAATTCGACAGCATCTCGCTTGAAAGAAGGCTCGGTAGTCCGGAGTGTATCGAATAGACCCATTAACATATGTGGAAATGTCCGTGGTGACTCCGCATCGCGTATGGAGTCAATCAGTTCCCTCAACTCTTGCGCAGCTTCAAGCTTTAATCTTAAAGCTGTATGAATGTCAGTTTCGTCGATCTGCTGAAGAAATGGCATCGGGAATACGTACGAGTAGCGGGATCCGCAATCCGAGCAGCACGAAGCTCAAGGTCTGCTGGGGACACTTGATACGTCAAGCCATCCGTATGCATGCTCATCGAGAAAGTAGAAGTCATTTTTCAGTTCGAAGGGACAGCCCCGACGCTGAATAGACTCTCGCTGTCCTACTCGAATGTCCGTGAACGACCGGAACTATTGGTATTTCGTCTCAACCTGCACAATCGTCAGATGCTCGGAGACTTAGTTTGTCCGCGAATTCGCTTCGCTTTCCAATAGCGTAGAAATCCAAAGATAGAGAACGATCAACGGGTCGAGGGAGTGTTCTGGATGAAGAAACTTAAGTTGAAGACCACCGACGCGCACAGTGGGCGCTGGTGGTCCAAAGATGTGACAAATCTTCTAATGTGTCACGAACAAACTTTCTGTGACTATCACGCAGCCACAACATTCCATCACCGAGTCACTTAGCTCCGAGTCAGTCCATCATCAATCAACCACTGCTTTAGATACTTGACAACGAAGTGAGTTCATCGCCCTACTCGGGGTGTATCAAGCATGTCAAGTCATACACGACATTCTATAGACGTTAGCGGAATTGCTAGTACTCATGCCCAGCTAAATGGTGTTCAGTATGCTAAAGGACACCAAACCCACCAGGAAGAGATAGAACCACCATGCATTGACCTCTGACCAGTTTCTCCATCCAAACATCTGGTGCGACTATCAGCATCACTGGAGACCGTCACCCTTAGCTATGATCTTTGTTCCTCGGTTCGAGACTTAAAGAACGCCTGTCCCTTTCCTCTCTTTCCGCCTTCATATGCTGGCCAGCTGGGACCTGCGGTCGTCAAAATTTCGTTCGTTCTTACTATTTATTTCTTCAATTTCGGCCTACGCTTGCAGGCGAGCTATTTCCGTTCGTTTATGAACTCAGACGGTCGGGACTTCGAGTTTACGAAGCATCCTAATTTGTGAGCTAGAATTCAGCCTTTTCCCTCTCATTCTAACGGTGATGCTCCACGTCTCCCAGCCGTATTACCTCTGCATTTTTCTCCGGTTTTGTTTTCTGGGGAAGTTTATGTCATCTCGTCCAGTCTCCTTTTGCACGATATATCCAGCAACGCACCGTACGTAGGATCAACGCGTACTGGATGCGGCGCTATCGCAAATCGGACCAACAGTCAGAATCAGACCAAGAAGCACAGAACTTGTTCTCCAAAGATGCGATACTGCGGGCCATGGGCCAGAAAAGAAACTCCCTAAATGAGTCTATCTTCAGGCGGCAGGACAACCCGACGTTGATATTTGTTCTGACGCTCCTCTTCTCCATGGCTGGCCTATCTCAATTTCTTGCGTCTCTGGTGTTCGAAACCACTCTAGATTCACGGATGGATTCTGAGCATAGTCGAGCGCTGTGTGGTGAGCTGAAGTCAGACAAGATCTGTATGAAATGAATATAACTCAACCACAACCCAGCGTTTCTATTCGCTTGGGATTCAATGTCTTTTCAGGCCGCTCGCCTTGTTGGACTAATTGTATTAGGATTGAATTTGATGTCCCTCGGTGTGAAACGGGCGGAAGCGCTGATTTTTGGGGCTTTTATTGCCGTTATTACTGGTAAGTGCAGAAGTCTATCTCTTTCCTTGTCAGTGACCTAGTCCATGTACCTCAATAGCGATGATCATCGTAACAAATGCCCTCGGAATCGGAACACCGCTATTTCTGTGAGCTCACGTCTATCGGCTTTTGGCCAAAGGCTGATATCTCCTCACTAATCTGCTTAGTATGACTTCCGATCTTCCTGCAGGGAAGGTAATGGTTGTATGTCATAGAAAACAGTATGTTAGCTTTTATTATAAGTTTATCTATATCTCTGACTCGTTGCACAGTAACTTGACATCGTCTTTGGTGCTTTCATTCGTTGCCATTGGCCTGGAGACATATTACATTTTCAGCTTCCTTAACATCATAGCACCACCTTCCTTTCCGACCAAACGAAGGCTTAACACTCTATTTGGGGACATCCGCATCGTGAGGGCACTTTCGTTATTGGTGTTCGATGTCATCAGTATCGTTCCCAATGCCATCAACACGAATTCTTTGGGCGATGCGTTGCCTCTCAGCATCGCTGCTTTGATTGTGCTAGGTATGTGGTACAAACGAATCATTTAAGCAGCTGGTTAAAGTCTTGTCTTTTTCCGTGTAACATAGCTGTCTTCAACAACTATCATCCTTCTCTGCCTTTGTTTCACGAAGTCCTTCCCAAAGCGAGTGGCAATGATGGTCAAGAAGGTCAAGACCGGGAGCATTCTATGCAATATAGGGCTCTAGTGGTACCACGGCACCCCTATTCTAGAGCCGCACTGTCTCGAAGTTCCAGCCAATTCAAGTCGAGCAGTACTGAGGAACAAAATCAATTTACAACCACCTCTCGCTCGGATCGCGCGCTGTTGGGAACTGGGCTTCGATCGGAGACCTATAACATGCTGAGTAAAGGCAGCAATGTGATTGTGGAAGCAAAGACCCTACCACAAGAGAAACAGCGCCATGTCTATTATGCAAGATACCGATCCTCGTCGAGGTCAAAGCCGCGCGCAGGATCTCGCCGTACGCAACGATCGAATCGGTCGCAGAAGTCCGCACTCATTCGCCCAATTGTACCTAAGGCAGAGCTGGCTCGTCAATTCAATGACAGTGAGCGAATACCTGACCCTTCGTCGATTCGGGTCCTGGCTCCTCGACCTCCAGGAAAGACGAGTATCGGTTCCAAATCCTCGCCAATCCAAGAGCCTCCACCAGCGACTATACGATCGCGGTCGAATGGATCTGAGACGAGGCGGCATAGTGCAGCAACAACGGCGGCCCAGACCTTCACTTCTGTCAGCATTCGTTATGGCTCGGATATTCTTCGACCGGAGCCGGGACGTTCCGTACGAGACAAAATGCGTCTGTCGCCGGATACGCGAGTGCCGAGTACGACGAGTGAGCGAACGCGTGCGTCCCATCACTCGCAGGACTTACTGCCTCCCGTACCCATCGCCCGCCTATCCCGAAGCTCGTCTCACGATTCCTGGCTCTCTGACGACATCTTCAACGCATATATGGACGCCAGTCGATTCCCTCCCCATCCGCCTCTACCTTCTCTACCTACCTTCAACGGTGGTTGGCCATTGCCTCCCATTTCAGTCCCGAATGTTAATGACAAGAGTGATCGCCGAGCAGGATTGAGAAAGCCGTCTCGGCCAGGTCTGCCGAGCACGCCCGCTCCTGCTGGGTCCAGAAACGATTCCGAAGCTACGATCGTTGCAGCTTCACCTGCTGCGGAGTCAATGAGGAAAAACTCAGAGGACGTAGAGAAGATTAAATCTCCAACGACCGCTCAATCCGATGCACGGCGTTCACGACCACCATCCGTGCGCGGACCTCGGCAACAGTTTCCTCCGCCGCGTAGTAGACTTGCCCGGCGATAATGGACTCGACGCACTGGACTTATTTTTCTTTTTCGTATGGACCTGATTTGTAGTTCTAGTGCTAGTCTTACAATTGTGTTGTGTAGCCTATTTACTATTTATTATGAGAAATAATAAGTAGCCAGTCTGTTTCGGAAATAAGCGTGAAACACTGCTTGAACTGGACAAGGACAGCCAATACAACGCGCAGTCACTGACTCGCTCCTCATCCGTCGCTCTCATCCGCCATGGCGACTTCGGAACTCCTAAAACAAATTCAAGCTGGAAAGGCTCTCAAGAAGGCTGTGACACTTGACAGAAGTGCGCCAATAATTGATACGAAGAAAGGTCCATCTGGCGGTGGTGGAGGCGGAGGTCTCGCCGCCCCGCCCGTAATGAGTTCATCGTCTAGCGGTTCAGCAGGCGTGGGTCCACCTCAGTTAGGTGCCTTATTTGCTGGCGGTATACCAAAGTTGAAGCCTACACAAGGTGGACCAGGTATGTAACTAGGTATCATATGATGATTGCGCCGTCGATTAACATCACTAAATACAGCGAAACCTTTGAATCTGGGTAAACCGCCATCGATCCCAAAGCGCGAGCCTTTTGCGAATGGTGCGCCTACGCCGCCTGCACCTCCATCGCGAGTCTCACCGGCGCCGCCCCCAACACCTCCGTCACGTCCCCCGCCTCCACCTTTGGCTGCGCCAACACCACCTAGCAGGCTTGCTCCGCCGCCAAGTGTGGCTCCTCCGCCTCCACCTGCACCACCCGGTCGACCATCACCACCAGCCAGCGCGCCTCCAGCTCCTCCAGCTCCTCCAAGTCGACCCGTTCCTCCACCAGCTCCTCCGGCGCCGCCGTCTCTGCCGCTTGCGCGACCTGCACCTCCTACACCGAATCGGCTTGTTCCCTCGCCGACTGTAGTCCGCACTCCATTTCGACCTGTCCCAGCGCGTCCACAAATTGACAGGGTAAATGCAGAAGAAGCTCAGTTCTTGCGACGTAACTCGCCCTCTCCGCCTCCCCGTCCGTCATCTGCTGGTCCTCCTAGTCGAACTGTCCCTCCGCCTCCAGTCTTACCGTCGAGACCGCATCATGCTCCTCCAGCTCCACCTCCACGCAAAACAGCGCACTCGACTGCTGGATCAGGCAGGTTAGCTCCTCCCAAACCACCGCCTCGTCCGGCGTCTGTTGCCCTTGGAGCCACAGCATCAGCTCCTCCAGCGCCTGCACGGGCGCCTCCAAAGTTACCAACCAGAAAGCCAGTGACCAGCTCTCCGAGCGAGAGAAGCTCCAGCCCCGTTCGTCCTGTTCGTCCTCGTGGACATTCGCAGAGCGAGGTACCTATTCCTCCTCGAGGTCCATCTCCTGCTGCGCGCTCTAATCTATCTCGACCATCGGCTCCGCCTCCTCTTCCTCCTGGCCCGTCTCCTGCTCGGACTGCCCCGCCGCCACCTCCTCCGCCAGGTGGACCTCCTCGAAGTAGGATAGCATCCGGACCAAGCAGTCTAGCGGCACCAGCGCCTCCTGCGCCTCCTCCCGGACGCCGTACTCCTTCTCTTGGCAACGTGCCGACGATAGGGAAAATCCCTAACGGGGGCGCGCTAGAAATTCGGGCAAACTCCAAAAGTAAGTCCATGCGGACTTTTTCCATGCGAGTCGATTCGAAAAATTCACTCATGTCATCTTACTTTACTCAGTTCCACCACCGCCAGCGGAATCAGGTTCTCATAAATTCCCGATCAACGGGTTTCCTATACCACGTACCACGGACAAAAGCGAAAAGAAGTACGCGAGTGGGAAGACACGAGGATGCGACTTTGATCTGGACCAACTGTGATTCATTTCATTTACTGAGATTTTTGATTTTCTTTCTTGCCAACTTTTTCTGCGCTACGAGTACGGTATCGATTTATCTATGGGGTGTATTGTAGGACAATAATAATATTGGAGAGTAGTGAATTGATATTCTTGCGATGCTTCCCCTGAGACCAAGCTCTGCCAGCGGACGTACGGGCTAATGTAATGTAATAATGCGAGCCGAATACGAATACCGGTGGATTACAAGTAACAAGTTTCACATAAGTGACACGTCAGAACACGTCGCGCGTTTATATACCGCGCCAGTCATCAATCATCCCTTCTTGTCTCCCGACGACCATCTCACCCAACAAAAAAATTATGCGCCTGTCGTCGTTCGCTCCCTTCGCTGCACTGCTCGCAGTAGCGGGCTTTGCTTCCGCAGCAGATGAATCCTCTGATGTCATCAATCTGACTGCTTCAAACTTCATCTCGGTCGTTAACAAGGAACCTCTCATCCTCGTAGAATTCTTCGCGCCTTGGTCAGTCCACATGTCATGCTTTCTAGATAGAATAGTTCCGCCGTTGCTAACCGTTGCGATTATCACTCTAGGTGCGGGCACTGCAAGGCACTAGCACCTCATTACGAGGAAGCTGCAACTGAGCTCAAGGAGAAGGGCATCAAAATTGCCAAGGTCGATTGTGTCGACCAAGCTGATCTTTGCCAGCAACACGATGTCAGAGGCTATCCGTAAGCCATTCAATTTTCTTTGGTGACACTTGACTTTGATGCCCAATGTAGCACCTTGAAGGTATTCAAGAATGGCGAGCCCTCTGACTACACCGGTCCCCGCAAAGCAGACGGTATTGTCAGCTACATGATCAAGTACGTCCTTTTGGCTGCCCACATCAATAGAGACTCCAACGAAAATCTCTCGCAGACAATCCCTCCCCGCCGTCGCCGAAGTAAAAGCCAACAACCACTCCGAATTCCAACAAGCCGACCGACTCGTTCTCATCGCCTATCTTTCCAGCGAAACCCAGGCACCCGGGCCAGAATTCACCAAAACCGCCGAAAAACATCGTGATGACTACCTCTTCGGGTTCACCACGGACGAGGAGGCCATCAAGGAAGCAGGCGTCGAACCACCTGCCATCGTCCTCTACAGGAAATTCGACGAACCTCGTATTGACTTTGTTCTGCACGCACCTTCTGCGACAGTCAAGGAAATCCAAGCTTTCGCCCTGGAAAACTCGATCCCATACATCGACGAAGTGGGCGGCGAGAACTATCAGCGCTACGTAACCAGTGGACTTCCGCTCGGCTATCTCTTCGTCGACCCGACGGATGAGAAAAAGGAGGAGCAGATCGCTGCTGTCCGTCCCATCGCGCAAAAGCATAAGGGCAAGATCAACTTCGTATGGATCGATGCAATCAAATTCGGTGACCACGCCAAGGCTCTCAACCTCCCCGAAGCGAAATGGCCTAGTTTCGTCCTCCAGGATCTCAGCAAGCAGCTCAAGTACCCGCTTAGTCAATCCGAAGAACTCACTCCCGAAATGGTCGACGTTCTGCTAGAGAAATACCTCGCTGGCGATCTCCAGCCTGAGCTGAAGAGTGAAGCGATCCCGGCGGAGCAGAACGAGGCTGTATACACCATCGTGGGCAAGACATTTGAGGACGTTGTTTTTGACGACTCCAAAGATGTATTCATTGAATTCTACGCGCCATGGTGCGGACACTGCAAGCGACTCAAGCCGACATGGGACTCTCTCGGCGAGCGATACGCTAACGTCAAGGACAGACTCATAATGTACGTCTCTTCTAACTACTTCGTTCCAACTATCATACTTATCATACTCTTACCCTTTCTTCAGCGCAAAGATGGACGCAACAGAGAACGACCTCCCTCCGTCAGTCGACTTCCGCATCCAAGGCTTCCCCACCCTCAAATTCAAGCCCGCCGGCGCAAGAGAATTCATCGACTTCAACGGCGACCGGTCGCTCGAGTCCCTCATCGAGTTCGTCGAGGAGAACGCAAAGAACAATCTCGAATACGTGGCCCCTCCTGCCGAAGAAGTCGTCTCGGAAGAGTCGACTGAGAAGATTGACGTTGAGGGTGTTGAACATGATGCTACCCAAGCTCCGTTGCATGCTGAGACGCAGACGCAGGGACATGATGAGCTTTAGAGCTAATCGGATCTATTCGTCTATTCGCATACGTACTTACTTGCATATACTCATATCTTATGTGACTCTTATATTCGGACTGGATCATCCCTCACCTCTCACATCATCTTCCAAGGCGAGTACTTAGCCTCGCAACCAAAAGCGCCTGTATTTTCTGCTTTGGAATACATATATGTATACCCAGAGCATCATGATGGAACAAGAAGTGTCTGTCCACGTTCGAAGGCGTGCTGGTTAAATCACAAACATTGCTATGAGTAAATCATTTCAATATGTTGGTGGTCCTGGTAATGGTTTGTATGTAAGAAACTCTCGCCTTTTCTGAGTTGCAAATCTCTGCTTTAAATTTTTGATACATACATGCAAGCAAGTCGTGTATCAATCATACATGTATACGTACCAATACTAGTACATATTTTACATTCTTTCAAGAATACGCTGATACAAAGAGCATATAGCACAGCACAGCCAGTCTATAAAAAGAAAAAGAGTAAAGGAAAGACAATAACGAGGGGAGAGAAAAGGAAAGTTGTCTAGAGCACGGAGCTCGAAACTGGATATTCAACGAATGGCGCACATCCAAATTCAGTCGCAATCAGATCTGGCTGAGTAGCAGGATCGTCGTGTACTCCTGGAAGTGGGAAGTTAAACAGAAACGAAAGTTACTGTGGTTAGGGATCAGAGCATCAATCACCACACCACCATATCCTCGCTACATCTCCGGCATTCAAGCTGAAGAATAAACGAATCAAAAGAATCCCTTCGTGTTCACAACGTCCGGCGTACTTCTAAAGGCCGCCGTCGTTACTGAACGATGGCGACCTACACCAGTGCCGGAACTAGGGATCACCGAGCGACGTGGTGGCTTCCCGGCGGACAACTCGTGCAACGGTATCGGAGAAGCTCCTCTCGGAGCAGTAACAAGAAGGGACAGAGGAATTGGCATGGGCACGGAGACGCTCTCCGGGATGCCCAACCATCCTGATCTACAGGTACGACTCCGACTCCGACTATGGCTTCGACTTCGACCCCGGTCAGGATTTTCCGACTTCGATTTTGATGCTGATTCTGGTTTCATCAACTCTGGTCGAGAGGACGAGCGGAGTGCGGAGTGACCGTTGTCGGAGTACGGGTATCTAGATGGCATGGGAGCACCGGCCTTCAAGACAGTGTTCCTAGTTGCGGTCGTAGTAGTTGTAGCGAAGTTGGAGGTGCTGTTCGTCGCAATACGCGAGACGTGTCCGAGCTCAACTGCCGATTTCGAATGTGGATACAGATGTCCCTGCAGATACGGACTCGAATTCGAATTCGTATGCGAATCTGCAGGCACTGTTGGCTGCGGCTCCGAGATCGGGATAGAGTAAAATGTCCCCTCGCTCGGCCTCATCTTCGCCGAGGTATTCGTCGCGGTAGTAGTCGTAGCAGTAGTCACAGAAGTAGACGATGAGCCCGTATGCGAATGCGAGAGCAAATGCGTTCGGGACGCGCTCTGCGAAAAGGATGAAGAAAGTGGGATTTGACTCCCCATCTCAATATTCTGATGATGGCGATCATAATGTCTAGCTTTCCTACGAGAAAGCGACAGCGCTCTAGCGCGCGTCTTCACAGCCGCCCAGCTCTTCTTTACCCGGACTGTAATAGCTCCTGCGCCCGCACTGCGATGCGTCCCTCTCTCCTCATCGCTCAGCGAATCAATGCTGAACGACGATACGAGTGCGCGGGAAAGTCGGCCTGGAGCACGGCCACCGGTACGAAGGTCATTACTACTCGCAGCCACTGCTGCGAATCGACCCCGAGCTCGCGAATGCGGCATGGTATAGCTGCGGTCATCCGAAGTAAGCCAGTCAAGCTCCTTCGTTGCCTCGATGCGGAACACCTCTCGAGCAGGCTGTGACACCGCAAGTGCATGCATGACGTCAAAAAGCGTCCTCGGGATAAACTCAAATACAGAGGGCATCTGTTGACTGTGCGTATTTCGACTTGCACTCGCACTCGACGTGGAGAGATGCGTAAAGTCCGATCCGCCTTCCAATAGGTCAATGTCCAACGGATCAGGTATCTCTGCATGAAAGACAATCATATGAGCTCCCGGTGGTGGTGATGGACCCAGCTCCCCGTCGGAACTGGAATTCGAGGAACCGTCATCGACTCGAACGGAAGGAACGTCTAGAATATGTCGAGTGAGGTAGGTCCAAGTCTCCAAGCTCTCCCCAACGAAGCACATATCGCACATCAGTTGCGACAAAGCCTTTGCCAGCGCTTCCTTAAAATTAATAAGCTCGGCTTCAACTTGCTGCTGCTGCTCCCAATCGCATGCAAAGATGTGACTCCGCGAGAATCGAGAGGATAACAATCTACCTTGCTCGACTTCATCCTTGCAGATCTGGATGATATCGGAAGCTGTGAAGCCAGACATATTGTACAACCAATCGCGCATCTCCTTCGTCAAAGCGGGTAAGTGCAATCGGTACGAGGGGAGCTAGCATTCCAGATGTCAATCGCGATCCATTAACAACGAAGAACCATGAATGAAGAAAAACAAACAAATATGCATACATACCTGATGCTTCGCAAAGTCATACACAATTACTTCCGACGACCCATCGCAAGAAACTTGCTCCACAAACAGCGAGACATACGTACACCCCGGCTCAAGCACAGACCCATACTTTCCAGTAGCATTATTCTTGCATCCATTAAAGACCTTGTCCACATCATCATGCTTAGCACCCGTCGTTTCGGCAAGCACGTCGCGGAAGCGTCCCATAAATCGCATCTTGAACCCGTTTGTTAACGTTACGCGCGATGTTTGTTCCTGTCGGTAGAAGCTTCGTGGGCCCGTAGCTCCGTTATCCCTACCCCTACGGTTCTCCTGGGACGTCCCTTTAAAGCCTATCCGTCCCTGGGAGTCAGAACGCAGAACAGCTTCTGACGAATTCTGTTGCTGTTGCTGGTGCTGCGGAAGGACGCGGACAAAGAGCAGCATCAGATACCTTCCATTCTCTGCATAGGCCTTAAATGCCTCTTCCGCATCTCGCCCATCTCGAACACGGGAAGCCCGCTCAGAAAGCCTAAGGAACTCCTCAATCCCAATCCGCGACCCGGTCTCAAGCGCAACGTCGTGCAGCGTGCCCAGCTTCTCGAGCGGCAAATCGAGCTGCGCAGCAAGTTGAGCGGACGCCTCGAGCAGCCGTAATCGCAATTTACCCTGTGCCTGTGCTTGCATGACTACTGCTTTTGCTTCTTCTGTTGTTGTCCGAGAAGCTGTTGGCGGCACAGCATCTGATGATGCCAATGATCGTGATTTACCGCCAATTCGAAGGAAAGGTGGGAGAAGACGATGAGTCAGATAGGAAGTAGTTGAGAAGATGGAGTGCCAAAGAGAACGTAGTTCTTTACCAGAAGAAGATAAAGAAGACGGCGAATCATCAATGCGGACCTGAGAGGAAGTGATTCGACATAAAAAAGGTGAGATGATGGACCAGTCGAAGGAGATCGCAAGTAACCAATGGAACGTTGATGAACTCCGGGATGAGTCGAGTTCATCAAGAATATCCTGTATACAGCACACACCAAGCAAGCCAGATTCGGAATATTTTCCATCGTTCAGCAGATGCTCTTTGTCTCGGAGCCTTTAGAAGTATTCTCACCTCAGGCAAGCCGTCGAGATTGACGCTCTGCACAGGCAGCATGCCCTTTTGATTAACGAGAATTCGCCCATCAGCACCGAAGGCGATGCTAGCGAGAGTGAGGCGCGGAGTAACTCGGGAGGGACATGAGTCCGAATATGCATTCGACCCCCTAGGACTGTGCTTCGACCTGCTCCTGGTAGAGATAAGGAGCACAGCCGAACAGGCGAGTATGATTGAAATAATCGCAGGAACAACTGTCCGAAGTCGGAACCAAGTACAGTGTAGTATAAATAGATATAGATTAGGACAGGATTATGATGATCAAGAAGCAATCCACCCACCAAGAGTCAATACGTCCCTCTGCTTCCGATCTTCTTCGCTCGGTTCGCTAACATGTACTGTATCGCCCTTCGGCTCGAATTTCATTCCAGAGAGCACGAGCATTCCCGCTCCTATTATACAGGACCCGAAGATTAGGGAGACGAACGCGTGTAGCATATATGCGAGCTTCGTGCTTGTTTTACACTTGTCGGTAAGGAAATTTAAGACGAGAAGGGAAAAGAGTGATCCTGAGATGACGAGAAGAAGAACCAGACAAATTTGAGCTGGCATGAAAGTCGCCTTGAAAGACGGTAAGGAAATGAAAGGTAGGTACTAAAAAAGAGAATCAGCAAATACAATCCTGACTTGGCCAAACTCTAGTGATACGTACGTGCATGAAACCGACTGCATCAACACAACAAAATTAGAGTCGAATAAATTTAACAATGATTGCATCACCGACCAGAAAGTCCGACCAGCAGACTGCATGCACAAGACTGCCATATGTCCGATCTCCTGAAACTTTCTCGACCTAGTCGTCGATCTAAGAGAGAGAAAGCCGAGACGACCAGAAGCGTTGCAACCAAGACAGAAAGAATGATGAAGCCGAAATTGAAGCTAATAAAAGCTCCCATGTCGCCTTCTTCCAGCGGCTGTAAGTGGATCCGTGCGGTGGACACTTGAATGGATTAGGTTGTTAGTACGGGATTAGAGAGCGGATAGGGAGAAGTTCAAGAAGCAATTTACATTGACAAGCACAACATCCAAACGTCAAGGCAAAAGCTGCGAGCACAATCCAAATGATTCTGCATTTCAAGGATATATCGTGCTCTCTGGAGCGGGGTAGAAGACCAAACGCAATGTATGCCCCGAGAGACGCGTTTGTCTAAAATCCATTAGCAAACTTAAGGCAGCACCAGGATAATGTAGGACGCGTACCAGAGCCCAGAAAACAGTGGCAGCGCTGTTGTCTGCCTTGAATGGTATAACATGTGGTACCTCCGAAGGAAGAAAACGCTCTGATGACCGAGTAAACAGGAACAAATATCATCCAGCGCGACACTTCGATGAGAAAAAATGACGACATACCATAGTGAAGGAGAAGGTTCATATCAGCTAGCGATACAACAAGGGAAATGATCGATACGGAGGCACATAGAACAGCAAGTTACTAGGTATACTCCAGGACTTTTGAAGAGCAAGCTTTCAAGGAGCAGGGAGGAGAGAGGAGCGATGCCCGTGCAGAGGGCCCCATCTTTTGTAACAAATTGACGGAAGCAATTCGAAATTGAGCGATGAGCATCCGCACTTGCATACCATTCAATAAGACTACAATCCGAGGCCGGGGGGACGAAGAATGACCGTCCGAATGGCTTAAGGATACCTGATCAAGACAAAATAAATCAGACTCTCGGTGGACGCAACGCGCTCCCGAATTCTAATTTCCTTCCGTGCCTGATTCAGAATCAAAACAGATATGTCAATTGCTAGAATAAGATCGAAAAAGATCAGAATTTGAAGAAATGCAAGATTGTTTGACGTATGTCTGACAGATGCTGGAGAAAGACGGAAGCAACCATCAAGTCTAAGCCGTGTCTGATCCGCGGTCACGTTCCTCCTCGATCTTCCATGCCTCTTCTGTTTCATACGCATAAATACTGAAATAAACGATACATAGGATAGTCATGAATACATTCCGACAGATTCATTCGCGTTCTCGTCATTCGTTCGAGCTTGGCGAGTCCGTCGTGCTTGTTCACCATTTGTCTCTTGTGGAGCCGGTACCACAAATTCCAATACATGTTGCAAATGCGGGAACATTTCTTCATCAACCAGCACTTCTTCGGGCAATATACTCAAGTCAAAGTCAAAGGTTCCCAGTCTACCCTCATCATTCTGAAGAGCCTCGCCGCTGCTCGTAGTTGTGCTCCTCGTTATAAATGGTCGTCTGCACGTCGGGCAGGTATCGTGCTGAAATCACGGGAAAAAAGGTGTCAATACTAATTCTCCTAACTCATGCAGGATTGCATCTACCTGCCGGATCCACGTAGCGATACTTCCGAGGAAAATTAGTATTCCATATCAACGAAGAAAGGTGATACAACATTTTCTAATACTCACTCTTTGCGGCAGAATACATGACCACAAGTCTCGGCTAATCGAGTGACACCCAAGTCTTCTACCGAGAGAGCTGGACTCTCCATCGCACTTGCCATTTCCTCGGACGCAAGTATCGCGAGGAAAGGTGTGAAGCATATCGGACAAGAAGAGTCTGGAACGTCAATCAGCATAAGCAATGTAAGACCATCTCCGAATACTGGGAGCATTTAATGGAATACGGGTTTCCCGCGAACCTTTCTCATCCAGGGCGATTAGATCATTTTCCGTCAGCGAAGGAAGTTTCTCAATGAATTCTTTTCTCTGGCTATTTGTTTTTCGGAGGCGCAGCGGCTTAGCTACGACGTTCGGTTCAACACAAGACATATGGAACGTACTGGTCTGCGAGACGATGTCCAGAGAAGCGAGAAAAAAGGTTCAGAGCCGTTATTCCATCCAGATCCATTTAGCCTCGGCCGAGTAAGCAGAGGAGAATCTCACAGAACGAGCTTTTGCAGTGTGCACGGTTGGTAGTTTGGGTTGAAGAGAGTACGTACGCCGCAGGAGTAAAGTGAATCACGTGCACAGCATTGATCCCGACCAAACAGAGTTGAGTATATGCGCCTGCAAGTAAATAAGTTACGTAGGCCTAAAGACTTGACTTGGAAGAAGTTCCGAATTGAGACCAAAGAGGGCCGACAACATGTATCTAGGTGGCTCACGCCGTGGGAATCAATAGATTCTGGGGTTTCCATTGATCAAAGCAGAAAGCTACAGTAGCTGGAAGGTACACACAATGCCTACAGGATGCAAGGCGTGATCGCTGAGCAAAATACATACTTGACTACAATATGAATATCAACGAGAATAAAGAAGATTGCGGGAGAACCTCGTGAAAAACGTTACAATTGTTCTGCGTAAACCTCGTTAAAGCGAATAATTCGAGCTTGATCGGTAAAATCGACCCTTTCAGGAGGCGGAGGACTCCAGCAAAGTTGAAATACTTGGTGTTGCCACGGGTGGAAGCTTCACCAAAGTCGAATGAGGCGTCTTGTAACCTTCTTAATTTGCTCCAGGGTCCGTTGGCGGAAATTTAACGGTCGCTCTGGTGGACTCAGAGAATCGATCCAATGCCTAATCCTCCACGCTTCATCGGCATCTGTCAGCCAGCCGAAGGGTGACGAACTGTATCCAGCAGTATGAAACCCTGGAGTGTGCTGGTGATCCCGGAGTATCTCGAAGTCCGTAGAATGTAAATAGTCGAGAACAATGCTAACAGATTCTACCTCGGTGTAGCGCTCATCAGTGTTTGGTGTCGTATATATCGTAGGAGTGGTTGTTCCGCTGGTAGCACACGGCTGTCGACACGTCGGGCACGTATCATTCTGAATCAATCCTAAATGTTAAGATAGATTAAATCCATCAAACATTCGTTCTCACCTCCAGGATCCAAGTAGTGATGCTTCAAGACGAGTCGGTATCCAGGATATAAACAGAAAAACCAAGTGTATTCCTAAGTATGACTCACTCTTTCCGACAGAATATATGTCCACAGCCTAACTGGGTGACTCCCAAGGCCCAGAGAGCTGGAGTCTCCATTGCAAGTGCGATCACTTCGGCTTCAAGTATGACAGTAAAAGAATTGAGACATATGGGACAGCAGGAATCTAGAAAAGATCTGAATATTTAGGCTATCCTTGAGCATGCGACATGTGAGCCTCCACCAACCTTTCTGACCCAAGGTATTCAGATTATCCTCCGTGAGGGACGGTAGTCTATCGATTAGCCTCTTCTTTCGACTGATTGAAGGACTACGGCATGAGCTGAAGCGTTTAAAAAGTGATCAAAAAGACTAACTAAGAAACAGTACCATATCCAACAAATCGAGAGAATCGATGCAAAGTAGTTATTTCATTGAAATCCATTTCAGATTTAAGTCGGAAATGAGGAAGGTGAAGCCGCAAAAGTCAAGCCTCAGGTTGAGTACAGGTGAAGGACGACCTGAGTAATCTCTGAAAGCGACGCGCGGCCATCCTTCTATGTGCTGCACCCTAATGCGTGTAGAAGACGGTAACGCGTAACGGAACGAACATTGATTTCGTTTCTTATAAGTTCTTTTTCGATCATCAATCATGATATAAGTCACGTGTGCCGCATGCAAATTTATGGGAGAACGACAGTCAAATTGGCCAGCAACGACAAGCGAAGGCAGCAAACTGTAGGTGGTACATGAGTAAGCATCTAAAGAACACGAATGGCAGTACAGATAATCAAACACTTCTTTCTGGGTGGATATCAAAGCAGAGCAAGACATTGTTACATGGTGGAGGCGAAGACGGCGAAATCGAATGGTACGGCGAAGAATCAGAATGGGTTCTCTGGGTCTTCTTTGGTCACATTGTCCCCCTTCTTGTCCTCCGATTCACTGGCTTCTTCGTCAGAGCCAGATTCTTTGTTGTCCTCAGTAACGACCTGTTGGAACAGGCCGCCCTGCGGAGGCTGGCCACCCCTTGTTGAGGATGAGCATGTGATCAAGATTTTCAGAAATAAGTGAGGACTCACTTGTTGAAGCGTTTCTTCTTCGCTGCATTGATCTTGCTCGAGACAGGCGTTTGGAAGCTATCGGTCGGAGAGATAAACTTCGGATTGCTACAGTTCCCAAGGAGTCAGTTACCATGTAGTCGGCAACCAAGAAGCAGAAATAAGCCGGACCTGCTCTTCGCCATCGTCTTAGCCAGAAGTGCCTTCGCGCCCATTCCCGGCTGTTGGTTTACCGTCCTGCCATTTGTTGCGTTCCCGAGCGGAGCCTGAGGAACTACGACCTTGGCAGCTCTTTCGGGATGGTGAAGTGGCTCAGCGTGAATAGGCGAGTCTGTGGGAGTTGATACAGCCGACATAGTTGCACAGTGACGAAATGTACAAGCAAATGTAGGAAACGAACGGAGAGGACGGCTGACTGCAAGACCCGAACTGGAGGCTGGTGAAACTGAACTCGCCTTCAACAGTCACGCGTCGTCGGTTATGGTCACGTGGACGCACCTTCAAACTCTAATTTAATTTTGAATGACCGAGACTTCAAGATTTTTACCACTCATCAATTGATCACAATTCTTAGCGGTGCAATCTTCTATCAGCATCTTGAGTATTTTTACTAGCTAGTACTGTCCGATTCGGCTCCTTTACAATGGTGTGGATCTATTGGCGCCGATATATTTTGGACATTGGACAAAACTTGGGCGTTCATCGCCAAGGATAGATTGTGCGTGTCTCGGTTGGTCTGCCAGCAGTGCCATCCCCCCTATCGCTCAAACTTTCGCATCTCATCTACGTCGTCTTCTAAGTAAAAAGTGTGCAGTGAAAGTGCTCCTCCTATACTATATCTACCAACCAAATTAGTAATCCGTTACCTGATTCTCAGCTACTGGTTTCGGTCTATCGGGAGTTGCTCGCTGCAAGCGCATGCGATTCATTTTCGAGGATATCGGTCGCTGAGTTCGTCAGATGTATTGATACAGTCTGTCAGATATGATGCATTTATGATGTACGGGCGAGAGATGAGCCGTGCAGCAAATAAGATTGTTGCTATTCGGAGACGGCTGGTTTCTTCCTTTATGTTTAGGGATATCTGGAACAGTATGCGAGGAAGGAATGGTACGTGCGCAACCTTGAGAAAACGGAGAAATATTACGTGGAATGAGGACTAGAGTTAGGCCTCGCACCCTTTTTTCCACTCCACGGGTCGAGGCGACCCTTTAGACCGATAATGATGAACTGGATGCAGAAGGAATGTGAAAGAAAAGAAAAGAAATGGAGAGTCATATGATGAGGGTCGAATGGAATAAAACTACAAGAGATCATCTTGTAAGCCTCTCTTTGCGGAGCTCTTGGAACGTGCAACAGCGAGTGGAAGCGACGAATAGCATAGTAGTGATCTGGTATACGCGTAGTATTTAATACGGAGTGTGGTAGCAATTAGTAGGAGGGTATAAGCCAACGCCGCGACACAGATCGGCATCGCATAACTAAACCTCCCAACCCCACGTTCTGCCTTTCCCTCTCTTTCTCTTTCCCCCCTCACGCTCTCTCTCCTCTCCTCCTCATCGCTCCTTCCTTGTCTCATTCATGCCTGCCGACGCTCTCAGGAAGAGAAAGATTGCCGTACTCGGCTCTCGTTCGGTTGGTACGTAACTCTCTGTCACAGTCGGTGACGCGCACACGCTCATCACTACGCCTCCAACGCCTACCAGGCAAGTCATCCCTCGTCATTCAGTTCGTCGAGGATCACTTTGTCGAATCCTACTACCCGACTATCGAGAGTACCTTTCACAAGGACATCAAGCACAATGGAGTTGTCTATGAGTGCGACATCATTGATACTGCAGGCCAGGTAATTGTGTTCGCCGCATTTCTCCGTGGCAATTCATTCCCTCATCTGCTTTTCCCTCCTAGGACGAATATTCAATTTTGAATGCGAAGCACGCTGTTGGAATCCACGGCTTTGTGCTCGTCTACTCTGTCGTCTCGCGCAACTCGTTTGACATGGTTCAGATAATTCACGAGAAGATAGTGACCTTCACTGGGAACCAGGCTATTCCTTGCGTCATCGTAGGCTCGAAATCGGACTTGGAACAAAGGTGAGTCTTTCTATCGATCTTCGACCCCACCATCTCCACCTGCATTTGCAATGATTTTCCACTCTGCTTATCTCATTTTCATGTCTTTCTGACTTCGGATTATCATTCAGACAAGTATCTAAGGAAGAGGCCGAGGAGTTTGCAAAGTCCATCGGCGCTTCGAGCGTCGAGACTAGTGCAAAGAAGAACATCAACGTCTGTGCGTATCATTACGTCTCATGAGAACATCTTTGAAACACCGTAGTTAATCTGTTCGCACTTTAGCCTTGGTTTTTGACTTGGTGCTCGGCGAGATTGAGAAGCGTGCCCCACATAACCAGAATCAACCTGCAACCAAGGGTTGCTTTATTCAGTGACATGCTTAGCTGCATGTCTTTCTATCTTGCCCCCGTACATCACGGACTGTTTATTTGTCCGCTTATAGATGCCGTTCTACGTGTCGTGTCGGCTGCATCACCACTACAATAGGTTATGCATTCAGGTCGTGCATATGCCACCATTCATGCTTATGTACTCGGTCTTGCCTCCATGTTGAACCCATTTCCTACTCTATGCGTTTTCCCGTTCTGAATCCCGCTATCGTCGTTTTTGCATAAGTAATAATTTTCCATTTCTGTGGCTCTGCGTGGTAATTTATTCTTCGTCTTCTGTTCGCCGCCAGCGCGCTCTATTTCTCCTGCATGTTCGCTATTTTTATCAACTTCGCAGGTGATCAGCGCCCGCTCCAATCCTCTGCTCCTATAGTACGTAGTGCTTCCCATGGCCATAGACGCCATAATCCATGTATCGTATGTAAATTTGCGTGCTTACTTTTCGATACATTCTTTCCAATACGTTTCTGATCGATGGTGTTTCTTGCGTTCCAAGAATTCTACGGGCAATTTCCGGGGGGCAATAAGCTTTCCTGGCCACTGGATTTCAAGCCCTATTTAATTAACATCTGGTACCTCAACGGCTTCTCCCTTGATTATCCTACCTTATCATTCTCCCATCAATCAAAGTAAGCACCGAAAATCTCATTTCCTATAGATGCTATCTGAACAAGTGGATTCTTGAATACAAAACTTTCCTTCCTTTCTGTTTTACTTACACAAATTACACAGCAGGCAAGAACTCGTGGAGCAGACAAGATTTCAGGTCAGGCTGTGCCATCGCCAAGGTATCGCGCCTGGATCTTCCTGCCTTTCAATCCCTTCGCCGTGATGGCCTGGTTATCGCTTGGGATAAGGTCGATTGCTTGGTCGCTCCATCTAACATCCTCGCCCTCGACGTCAAGCACGATTCCTTTGATCGGCTTCTTACACGAAAGCTCAACCGTCTCGCCGTCTTCATGGACCTTAATTTCCAATCCGGCCTCTTCTACAGTGGGAAAGTGGATGTACTTGAAAGGTTCCGGCCTAAGAGAAGAGATATCATGCTAGGTCTGCGCTCTACTATCGGATAAACTCACCAGTTTGAATAGCGAGCAAGAACCTTATCTCCGTCAAGCAGCCTTGCGGAGACAACGATGGGCTTTGGCACCTCACTAAGTTTTGTACGCGTCGGCTGACCAGGCAATGGACCCTTCCAGAGCTCCGTACTGGCGTTTGGAGCGAGAATAACATCCTTTGACCACGAGTCTGTCCAATTCGAATCGTATATGTCGAAACTCTGGACCAAAAGTTTTACGCATTTCTCTTCGAGGCGACTGTTCGTACCCCAAATCTCGAGCTCCGTATCGATTTTGAAGTCAGCTGCCTTGTACTCGTTCGAATAGATCTTCTTCTCCTTGCGCGTCATCCCGACTGTGTACGGCCGAAGCTCCCGAGCGATAGCAAAGTATGCAGGTTTGGGCCTTAGGAAGTAATCTACAATAGCCCATGAAGTCACGGGCCAGCAGTCGTTGATCTAGAAGCTATGTCAGAGACTATTATGATGAACAATATGGTTCTAAATTTACCTGCCAAACTAGAGCCCCAGCAGTATATTCCTTTCCCCTGCCCTTCCAGTTTCGTCTCCAGAGTCGATACGCAGAGGCCAACGTTTCAGCCTGCATGATCTGCGTATAGTATACATAGCTGAATATATGGGTAAAAATACAATGTTAAACTTCGAAACTGTAGATTCACCTTTCCATGTCGAAAGCGTGCTTGAAATTTTCCATGAGGTACAGCTCAAGGCGACGTTCGAATCCATCGGCCTTGTTATGGTTGCAGTTAATCCTGGTTGATGTCAAATTCGATGAACTACCGATTACAAGACCGGCAAACCTACCTTGATTGCGGATACCTCTCACTCTTGTCACCTCCAAGCCAATAATCGACTGTACGAATATTCGGATACGCTTCCCTAGACTTTTGATGTAGTAGTGTTTAGAATCAAATGCCGATTCTTGCTTACATTCCAAACTCCGAAACGAAGCGGCCCGCAAGGATGTCCCAGTTGTGCCATGGTTCCTGGGATCCATGCCATACGTTCCCTATACGCAGGCTCAGACGCTTTAACCGTACACTAATGTCAAACAAGTACTTACATTGATGCAAATCACCGTTTGTACGATCCGTTGTCTTTTGTCTGAAACCACTGTAAGGAGATCCGCGATGATAATATATCTCGCAATTGTCTGCGACTATTCCTGGTAGCAACTTCTCGTATGTGTAGCGCGCAGGGAAATTCGTCTTGCGGAAGTCTGATTGCTCGTCATTGTAGTCTAGGTCCAGGCCGCAGCTTTCTGCGATCTGATAATCTGGGTTTTGCTTTGTAAGGGCGTGAAGTACAAAGAAAGATAAAGAATGCAGACCTTCATTGTTACCGGCTGTAGAGGCGGATTTAGCAACGTAACACTGACGGGTAGAAACATGCAGCATGACGTACCAAAGATCACCATGGACGGGTGGTGTCTGAGTCTCTTCACGTTTTGTTCGGCCTCAATCTTGATGGTCTTCAAGAAACTGTCGTATGCAGGATACTGTGGGGCAGAATAATTGATCAGTGCCATATTCTGATCCCATTTCTAGTAAATTATATACCTGACCACAGCCGAACATGAAATCCTGCCAGACTAAAATGCCGAGCTCTAGAATGCGAAGGAGAGATAAGCAATCAGAACATACTGTATTTCACACAGAACAAGAGAGCAGAATTACCATCGCAGATATCGTAAAAGCTGTCAGCCTCGTAGATCCCACCACCCCAGACGCGTATCATGTTTTGATTCCCATCGACCAATAATTGCAACCAATCATGGTATCTCTCTCGAGTCATGCTGCAAGATGACTGTTCAGACCTGAGAACATCCCGTCGAGGTAACGTACGCACGTCGTAAGGAAACTATCAGCCGGAATCCAGTTGGACCCTATTAAACATTGTCTCTTTAGGAGTAACACTGGGAGAGAAGAGGTTCATGCTTACCTCCACAGAAGATGCGAACATTGTTGATCTCAAATAAGAAGGTATGACCCCCGTCGAGTTCGTCTTGGACCACTCGGACGCGACGGAACCCTACTCGTTTTTCTTGCACATCGCGGTCGCCTTCCTAAAGTAATGTCACATTAAAAGTCGAAACCAAAGAAAATGATTGCTCCCTTACCGAGTCGCTCAGGATAACTCGGACAGTATATAGTGACTGCTGACCGTATCCAACTGGATACCACAGACTGAAATCGCCTGATTTGCCTTCGAATTCAAATTCGCCGATGGCATCACCCGGAATAATAGTTTTGCTCGCGACTTCCTTTCCATCCTCTGATAAAATTAAGCACTTGGCCTTAAGACCGGTGTTTTCTCCCGTGATTTGGAACGAGACGTTCATATAAACACTGAGATCTTCCTTGACGTCAATGCTGGCCCGTAGATCATCGATGCGAGATTGATACATATGGAGCGAAATGGGCCGCCACGGACCGACAGTCATAAGAACCGGGCCTGTGGTGAAATCAACACCGTAGCAAGCATGCGTATAGATATGAGAAGATAAAATGAAGAACGAACCCCAGTCCCAGCCGTAACTTGAAAACGACATGGTAAATTAATGATAAGTGCTTGAGCCTTTTATGTGTCTTACTTATATTGAGCCTTGCGAACATGTAAACGACTGGAGTCGCCATTCCAAAGGTTGAATTTACCACGCTGTTTCTCGAGTTCTCGGCCCTAATGTAAATTCAACAACAAGTACCCAGCAACTCATGAATGATTGTTTTCCCCAAGAAACCGAGCTCACCTTGACGAACGTAGAAGGGAAAGAGATCGTGAGCTCATTCTCACCCTCGACCAGCCACTGTTTGATCGACGCGCGATAAGCAGTAAACTGATTATTTGGGTCGGACTCGAAGATATTGTAGTTATTCTGGCAGAAGGTCACTCAGCGTCCTACAGAAATGGATACTGGGGAAAATCGTACTAGCTTCACAGTGCATAATGTATCAAGTCCCTCGAAAAGAAGATCAGCTCGGATAGAACTACCTTCTCCTACATGGAATGGCTTGAGAGTCGACTCTGTTGATTCAAGGGAAGGATCCTTTGAGATTCCGAATTTTGTTTTGAACTCCCAATCAGATTCGCCGATCCCTGGCGACACATTAGCTGAACAACCACTGCAGATCAGGATAATACAATGTACACTGGACATCCCATTCTTGCAAGCCAATAAACTGCCATGGACCGGATGGGATGAGTGAAATCGGACGGACAATAAGAAGCAAGATTTGACTGACGGGGTCTGGAATTGCACACTTAGAATGGTCGCCGTCCGTGTCGCGCAGTTCGACATGCACAGACGTAGGAAAATACTTGCAGGGAATCCATTCATCAATCTTCTTTTCACCGTCTCCAGTCTGTGTGAAATTCCAGTTCTTGTTCAAAGGGTGGATGATCGACTTCATCCCGAGAGCGATACAAGAACGGGAACAGCACTAGCGGCGATATCTGTATGAGAATTAACGCCGTCTTCACAGTTTATAACTCAGGTGGTTCGGACACAGTGAGAGTGAATGACTAAGTACATTGCGGTAGTATAAAGATGTATATGGTTCACGAAACAAACCGTGTGGATCGCGATCGTCGCGCGGGGAAATGCCGGAGTCGGGATCTGATGTTTCGGCGAGGTTTTACCTTAGCGTGGCAAATTTCTATTTCTCCTTCTCATTGAATCTCAACCCCAAGATATATGGACATACAATTGCTCGGCGAATTGCTACCGTATTTGCCTGTTTTTTGTGGCTTAGATCCTGCACGTTTTCCCGAAGCTTGTCACTCGATTGATTGAAGGATCCCATCACGGCGGGAGCCACGGATTGGATTTATATTGCTATCATGGCACGCGCCATGAATGCTTCTGCGGTATAAGAAGTCCACCTGGTGCATAAGTTCCGCTTCAACCGCGTCTTCATCTCACGCTCGTATCAGCACTATGTCTCGTACCTCCGACGAGAAGCAAAGTGCAGAAGAACAACAAGGAGTCCTGGTATGTCAAAATCCAGATGATCCGTTTCGTCATTGTCTATTTCTCAACTTGCATATAATACAGGAGCTACCAAAAGATGGATCGGTCACTAAAGAAGGAAAAAAAGTGGTTGAGGTCAAGTCGGGTATACTCGCAACTGCCTGCTTGCTATGCACACATAAGCACTGAATCAGCTCCTTTCTTTCATTAAGCTGCTCTGACCGCTGCGAAGGCTCGTGCGATCGATCCATGGTCGAGAGATTCCTTGCTGCTTTATTTCTGTTGTTTTGTTAGTAACATTATTTCATTTTCTGTATACTGCAAACTCACGTCTCTTCGAACCAGATAAGTTTGTACGCACGAACTTCAGACATGTTCCTTGCTTGGTTCCATATGTTAATTTGTATCTAGCCTTTGCTCATGTGCAAACGGATATGATGGTTCACTCATGACGGCTATCAATATCGTAAGTGATGTTTCATGTCGATTATTCATTTCATAGAAACATTCATGCATCTCAAAGATGCCATACTATCAAGACCGCTTCAACGCTGGAACTGTTGGCTCGACGACTGGAATTATATTTTCTATCTGTACGAACTCCTTGATCAGCGTTATCGGCAGGATGCCCATGTGACATTTCAGATACAATTGGCGGTCTAACGAGTCCTTGGATTGCCGGGCCGATTACAGACAGATTGGGCCGGCGTGCAGGCATGTTCATTGGCTCTATAATTATCTGCATCGGTGGGTACTTATCAGGAAGCATCTTCGTTAGGCCTCAAGGTTGACAGTTGTTTCCTTGTACAGGTGCTGCTGTAGTTGCGTCGTCAAATAAGAAGCCACAACTTATCGCCGGGCGCTTTGTCCTTGGTTTCGGTGTCAGCATCTTGACTTGTGCCGCACCGTCGTACATTGTCGAAGTGTCCCCTCCACAATGGCGCGGACGCATGACCGGACTTTATAATTGCGGGTGAGGTATCTTTTGTTTGTTTGATATCCGGCAAATTGACATGTAGAGGACAGATGGTTTGGAGGCTCTATCCCAGCAGCAGCCATCACACTAGGAACTCAGAATATCAAGTCGGATATCTCTTGGCGCCTTCCTTTAATTCTGCAATGTGTTCCAGCCGCCATTGTTATCTGCTGTGTTTGGTTTTTACCAGAGTCGCCACGTTGGCTTCTTGCCAATAAGCGTGATGACGAAGCTCGAGCATTCCTCACCCGATTTCACGGTGGAGGAGATCCTAAGCATCCCGTTGTCGAGGTGCAGTGGCTGGAATTTAAGGAGGCAATCTCCACTAGTGGTGCCGATAAGCGATGGTGGGACTACTCCGAGATGTTTAAGACTTCCAATGCTCGCTGGCGCTTCCTCATGGTTATTTTCATGGTAAGAATTCACGCTGTACTTTGCTTTACTAGATAAGTGACGTCGCCATTGTCAGGCAGTATTCGGTCAATTTTCCGGTAATGGACTTGGCTATTTCAATACCGAGATCTACAGAAGTGTCGGCTACGATAACTACGAGCAGTTCGTTCTCAATCTTGCCAATTCGATCACATCTTGTATCGGAGCCCTCGGCGGTGTTGCACTTGCGGACAAGATGCCTCGTCGAAAGGTGCTCATATGGGGAACATTGGTCTGTGCTGTAATGCTGGCGATCAACGGAGGACTCTCGGCGAAATGGGCAGATATGCCTGTCGACGATAAAGATCTCAAGGTTGGACAGGGTGCTGTGGCGGCATACTTTTTCTTCAACATCATCTACTCGTTCGCCTACACGCCAATGCAAGCCATCTATCCAGTCGAGTGCTTGACTACCAATGGTCGTGCTAAAGGTGAGCGCTTATAAATTCGACACTCCGTCATAACGGCTAACGATTGATATTTTTAAGGCATGGCGATGTACGGAGTCATTGTCAACGTCTTCGGGTTCATTAACATGTTCGCTGGCCCTGTCGCTCTCGAGAATATACAATACAACTACGTATTTGTGAGTATCCTCTTTCCACGTGGTTGTCTGCTATCTTTATCAACATACTTAGATTTTTGTCGGATGGGATGCCATCGAGTCTTTTCTCTGGTATTTGTTCGGCGTGGAGACGGTCGGAAAGACTCTCGAGGAGCTCGAAGATGTTTTCAGCTCCCCATATCCACCTCGCGCGAGGGTCACGAAAGCTGTCGCGATCAAAGGAGATGGACATATCGATCTTGTCCAGGGTGTTTAGTGATCTGGTTCGGATACACGGGGCGGTGCCTATGACATTCACCATTGCACATTGTATCTTTTTTTATTTAGGGGTGTTTCGGGATCTTCTCCTTTCTCAGAAATGAACTTTGAGTGCTTGATACATAAGAGCGGCTCTTACAAGACGAGAAAAATTTAACAATGATGAATAACGTTTTCTATGTTTGCTTTTCCCCCATACGAGACGAATCAGTACTGAACAGATCTATGTGGTCAGTAAAATATCACATACACAGCAGGCAAACTGTTATTTAGACCCGGACTAAATCCATAACTAGATGACAAATGAAATTTGAAATGTAGTAATGCATTTAGTCGCATAATATATTTGATGTTTGTTCTTTGACTAAATGATAAACTATATTTGAAATAACAAAAAGGATTTAGATTCGGATTTTGCAAACAAAGAAATAACTATAATTACTTAAACTAGAAAGTATAGTTATTTCTTTGTTTACCAAATCCGAATCTAAATCCCTTTTGTTATTTCAAATATAGTTTAGCATTTAGCTAAGGAAAAGACATCAAATATATTATGCGACTAAATGCATTATTATATTTCAAATTTCATTTGTCATCTAGTAATGGATTTAGTCCGTGTCTAAATAACTGTTTGCCCGCTGTGATAATCTCTAATTTGGGACGATCACGATCAGCGAAATTACCACATTTGGCAAAGCCGATGAAGATGAGATTTCCACCATCTCTTTGGATTGTTGTACTCAACTTATACGCACTTTAATCAAAGCAGTGATGCCGAGCTGCTCATGAGGTCTCAATGGAAAATGCAGACAATGCTCACCTCAACGACATCTACGTGAAGCACTTCCAAAGGCACGTTGAGGAAGCGGTTTCACACCTTAATGGTACTCACCACTTATGTGGATCCTTGCATCCATCGCATTTTCCTCCGTGCGGCTATTGGTCTGAAGAAGACAAAACCCGCTTCTTTCATGCGCTAAGCGTACACTCGCGCTTCCGTCCTGACCTCATTGCTGAGGACATACCAGGAAAGACGACAGCCGACGTCTGTGTCTATCTTGACTCGCTTGACGACGCAGCTGCAAAGACGCCGAAGAAATTCAAGAGGGCAGCATTACCGCGAGCATTAGAAGTCTCGGATAGCTGGATTGCCTTTGAGGAGAACCGGGCGCGTGGGTTGGCGGATTTGGAATCGACCTGGGAGACTCACCAACGTAACAGTCGACGAGGTGCAGAGCTCCGTTCCGAGAAACGCCACTTGCTGAGCGAAGGAGTGGAACTGTCGGGAGACGTAGCAGGCAAAGATAACGCAAAACATATTGATACGATATTCGGAGAACTACGCGCGAGGCGGGAAACTGAATGGGAGAAGGAGGACTATATAGCTGACTTGGGCACAGCTCACCTCGAAGCTATCGACAACATTCTTCGCAAAGCAGAAGAAACTTGTACGGATCCAACGATTGAGGATGACTCAAGACAGGATGGAGAATATAACAACGCCATTTCAGCAGAAACTCGAAATAATTCCGCAGACAATCCTATCACCGCACCTCTCACTGCCCGCGCAACTCCTTTATTGGCTTTGAACTCCGCTGGGGACGATCTAAATCAACCAGCAGATGCGAACAGGAATTATATCTCCGAGGTTGTGATTCTAGATCCCCAGCTCCAAACCAATAACGCAGAAGTATCGTTTGAAACAGACATTCACGCCAACACTGAGGGATCCTTAATCGGATTGGTTAATCTTTCTCCAAGGTCGCGTCGCCGTCATCAGAAGCGTCTGTACATGCGCCGTAAGCGCGCAGCTCATTCTGGAAAGGAAGTGTGTATGGCTGTGACGCGCCTTAAGCCTGGACGCAAAACGAACAAGAAACTCCTTCGTGAACTATCGCAGCAAAAGGAGCAACAAGGTGAACGGGATAGTAGTGCAGCAGCGGGCGAGGAAATAAATCTGGATGATGCTACTTTCACTAGTCCGATTCAGGAAGAGCAGAGGGAAGAGTTGGTTGACGTCTTCGGAGGAAAGGAAGAGATAGAAATTACAATTGGGACCGAGCGAGAGGATGTATTAAGACAGTCTGGTTCTCCTACTACAGACGAATTGCGAGCCAGACTTGCGGATTTTCATCCTCATGTTGGTGGGCTTACTCTACCATACAAAGTCAAAGAAGACCTTCTCGCTCTGGGATTCGATAGCCAAACACTTGGAAGAGAGGGTCTCGGTTTATTTCATCTGGCAAGGCTTGCAGATCTTATGAGGTGCGTTTACATTATTGTCTCATTGAGAAGGACGAGATTGAGCACTTTTGTGTAGCCTATACTCGTCTCTACAGGAAGCTGGTCCGGACATAGTGACTCGATTGTCTGGTAATTTGATCAAGTTGCTGCACGCTGAAGTCGTGCATTTCATAACAGATCTAGTGCATCGGTGTATCGCCATACACGAACAAGAGCGGCTATTGAAAGAACACACTAAAGTCTGGAGACTACGAGGTGAACGAGTCAGTCGAGCTTGAGTCTCTTCATCTCGTTCAGCAGACTGATGGCATTCCTAGATTAAAGTCTTAACAATCCACCAGGCTCTGAAAACAATGGGTGCTGCGACAGAGAAGAAAGGTCGCTTTGCCTCACTGATCGATAGGTTGTCATCTGTAAACCAAGGCGTGGAGCGCTTGGATAAAGGAGAAGAAACTACTTATGCTGATCGGGGTGAAACTGGATCCAGTGAAAATTCGAACGAGAGTGCTGATGAATATAGCACGGGTGGAGACAGTGTTATCAATGGGGATGAATTAAGCATGGACGAAAGCGAAGACGAAGATCAAACGACGTCAATCCGTAAATCTGAGCCTCTGCATCGGCAAATATACGCTCCCTTCTTGTGGCACGCATCACTTGATCACCTTGATCCAAGCCCCTTTGTTCCAGGGAAGGCATCACATACCTACGACACAAGTGTCGACGACGATATATTGGATGTCTTAGACGCATCTGAGCTTGTTGACGAACTCGCTGAAGAACAGGACTTGGACAGTGCAGATGTGGCCGCCGCCGAGAAAGCAGAGAAGGACTTGTGGGCGGAGTTTGGTCTTCGCGAGAGGGATGAAGAAATAACATCTGAGGCCAAACAACTTCAGGAGCCTGCGCAGACAGACGATAATACGAGTCCTGTGCAATCGCCTACACCGCGGAAGCGTCGTTTTGGTCTGAGATATGGGTCGTCAAAGCGATTCAAAAGCAGTGTATATATTGAGGATAGTGAATGATAACAATGTTATTATAAACACCGGTACGTATATTCTTCAATGTACGGAGAGATTGCTACTGATCACATCCCTAGTTTAATTCGGATCGGGGAGATTACTGCATTATAGACCTATGGCAATAAAGCTTATTGAATTCTGATGTGAATAGGTGCTTCATTCTCCGTGCGAAGATTGAAATTAGTTCTGATCACTCGATCACTCGTTCCTAGATAGTCCGGCTGAAAGCAAACGCCTGATACTATATCCATGAGGCGTCTAAATTTAGACTCGACTCGAAGTTGCGAGGGGACCGATAGTTCGGAATGATCTGAAAACAGGTGCAAATGCACATGATCCCCGCGACTGAGGCCGGCTTGTTTCGTTGTTTCACCTGCTGCGGAGAGCGGTGCATTGTTGCTGTACTTTAGAACGAATTCACCAAGAGATGCCGCGCCTTTGTTCTGAAATTAGAGCGAAGTTCAAGAAGGGCAGATTGGGAAGCCGAAGGAAGTCCATCTGCGTGTACCGCCGCGGTATAAACAATGGCGGAATGCAACGAATCTGGATATCGATAGGGCCGGCTGCCTGAAATCGATGAACCACAACACTAATGGAAATGGTGCAATCTCTATGGAAATGAGATTGGGGGGACATCTCCTGTGTCTATTTATGGATCAGACGTCATTTCAGTCTATATAAACATCCATCCATCCCTTCCCGCGTCTATACCACACCGACTGATCCCCTGCTCGTCTTGATAACTACTCAGCACACCTTCGACACTCGCTTCCTAGACATTTAAGCACTATGGGTTGGTTTGGCGACGATTCTAACGAGGCTCAGGCTTACCAGGAGGTAAGTATACCATGACTCTTTACTCGTTTAATCATTATCGATGAATCGCTGCTGACTATTTCGTCTACTTCCTCTCACGCCGCTTGGTCCGGCTACACACTATGGTCCTGTCTTCAGTATCAGAACACTCCTGACGAGCACAAGGCCAAGCTCAGCCACGAGCTCATCGCTGGTGCTGCTTGTATGTTTATTCGCCATGCTCCAGCTCGTTCATATTTCTGATTGTACTGCGCTTTAGCCTTCGAGGCTGCGAAAGCCTACGAAGATCACGTCGCGAAGAACGGCAAGCCCACCTCTCACGAAAAGGTGAAGGAGCTCCTGTACGCATTCATTAATGGATATTGTATCACATCAATTTCTCTGATCTGAATCATAGCGCTGGTTTCGCGGGAGCCTTCATTGACCGTGAATTTGAGACTCGCGGCGTAAGTGACTTGATGTTCAGGTCCAGCACGGATACTGACGGTTAATTTCCTCTAGCTCAATACAATCGACAGAGAGCGTGCTAAGTACGAAGCGCACAAGAATCTCCATGAGCAGGTTGCTCAGGACTATTGATTAAGTCGGACTGGTACCGGAAATGACTATAAATATGCTGTGTATTTTAAAGAACTGGAAATCATAGTGTTTTGTTTGCTCAGAAAGCGCTTCTAGTGCAGTGCAAGAGGTGACTGATGATAATGTAGCGAGCGTCACGTGCAGATTCGTCTTGTGAGTGAGGAAATTCAAGTTGCGGCAAAATCTTCTTTGTCCTGGGACAATTACCATGGCAAAGTCCGAGAAGAAAGAGCACAAGAAGAGGAAAGAACGGTCGGATGACGCTGGAGATACCACGGCTGGTGATATCTCAATGGCGGTATCTGACGTGCTTCAAGAGCGAGTTCGTACAATCTCTGTTTATTTGTTCCTTCTGGGTCTGTATTTACTTGCATTGCAACAGCCAGCCAAAAAGAGCAAGAAGGAGAAGGATGAGGTCGTTATTGATGTGAAAGAGCTGTCACCGATTGCGCGACCTCTGGCCGACAGGAAGTTGCTCAAGAAACTGCACAAAGTTATAAAAAAAGGTGCGCTCATTCCTGTCACTCAAATTCGGTTTTTGCATTTACTTATGTGCATGTGTATTAGCCTCAAAACAGAGGCAAGTGAAGCGTGGAGTGAAGGAGGTAGTAAAGGGCATCAGGAAAGGCGAGAAAGGGCGAGTTTTCCGAGCTGGTTATCACAGAAGTGTTGCGCTCAACTCCATCTTATTTCAGTTTACTTGTCCTTGCAGCAGACATCACACCTATCGACATTATCTCGCACCTCCCCGTATTCGCCGAAGACGAACGAGTACCCTACGTCTTCATTCCCTCGAAAGAAGAGCTTGGTCGCGCGAGCGCGACGAAACGTCCTACAAGCTGCGTTATGGTGTGCCCAGACGCGAAGAAACGGAAGCGAAAGGAGAAAGAGAAGGACGGTGAAGAAGAGGAAAAGGACGAGGATTATAGGGAGTTGTATGATGAATGCTGCAAGGAGGCTGCGAAGCTACAAGAAAAGATCTTTTTCTAGGTGTTTTCTTAAACGCTAAATCTTCTTTCTCCCGGACCGCAGCAGAACTTCTTGTTGTACGTTTCCCTTCACGCTGTCGACACCCTTTTGATTTCAATGCAACGCAACGGCAATTAAGCGATGAGTGAAATAGTATTGGAAAAGGGACGAATGTAAACTGAATTTACCCACGGGTTACCACGTCAAATTCACACAATTTCCTCGACTCGAGCACAAGCGCAGCTTCCACTCGCAAGACTCACTCATCGTCCCTTCCCTCTCTCGCTCTCTCCCCGCACCTCCTTCTTATTACCCCCACCTATCATTTCTGAGCAATTAGCTCGTCCTGCTTCTTGAATATTAGCTAGAATAGGAAAAAAAAGGTGATAATGGCTGCAGGTGCAAAAGCTAAAACGGCTGGCAGTGCGAATGGTGCTGGTCCCAAGGGCGGTGCGGCGCGAAAGCCCAAGACTTCGCCGATACCTTCGCCCAGTGTGAGCGGCGCAGCCACGCCTTTGAGCGAGGACGCGCCGAAAGGTGCCTTCAGCAAGGCCACCAAGCCGGACAAGAAGGAGTACGACGCCGAGCAGGAGGCGTTCAAAGCTAAGATTGCGGGACTTCAGGAAAAGATGGTGCGCACTCAATCTTTCCTTCTAGCACCTGTTTTTGATACTAACTTCCCATTTTCTTCTTCATTCCATCGCTTTGATTGGCGTCTTTTAGAGCGCCGTCCAGAACAAACTTAATGCAGGTTCGAACTCGGGTCCTGGCGCCGAACGAAGAGCGGAGTTGCGTGCTGAGCTGGACAAAATAAAAGAAGAACAGGGGAAATTCAAGAATTCGCGTGGACAGCTTATGGCTCAGCTCAAGGCTTTGGATGACGGTATAGCTAAGAAGGTATGAGTTATATCCGTCTACGGCTGTTAGGAATGCATTTAAAATTGGATGTTATTAAGATCAAGGACTTGCAGGCTGCCAAGAGCAAAACTCAGTTCAAGTCTGTGGCAGAGATTGATGCTCACATAAGGTATTCTCTCTTCGTAACTACGTATCACTGTTCTAAATCGAGTCCTCAGGCAACTCGAGAAGCAAGTCGACTCGGGCACTATGAAGCTTGTCGACGAAAAGCGTGCGTTGGCTGAAATCTCCACTTGCAAGCGACTCCGAAGAACCGTCGAAAGCTTCCAAGCTGAACAGGATTCAATTGAACGGGACCGAGCTCAGGTGGAAGAGCTTCGAAAGCAGTTTGAAGATCCAGAAGCGAAAGCCCTCTCCGATCGTGCCGAAGCTATCAAGGAGGAACTTGGCCAAATTAGAAAAGAAGGTGATGAGTTCTACGCGAACCGCAACAAGTTGTTCGACGAGCGGAATGAAATCAAAGAGCAACTGGACGAGATTTTCAATCAGAAACGTGAATCCACGCAAAAGTATCGCGAAGAGAATGACCACTATTGGGCGAAGGTCCACGAAGATCGTGCTCGGCGCGCCGAACGCGCTCGTGAGCAGCGCCAGGCGGAGGAAGAAGCGAAACGGAAGGAGGTAGCACAACGTTTGCGTGAAGAGGCTGCCATGCCTGCCTACCAATTACAGATTGAGGATTGCCAAACGCTGATTGATTACTTTTCTGGAAAGACCACGGGCCACATCCGACTTTCGACGTCCGAACAACCTTCGAAGGGAGAACTCGCGGGTGTGCCGAAGTTGGAGATTCGCCAGGTTGGGGCAGATACTGCTGGTCTCGTCGCGCGTAAAAAGAAGAGCGAGGAAGAGGATGCGTACTTCGTTGGTGGGAAGGCCAAGAAGGGCGGGAAGAAAGGGAAGGGTGGTGCGAAAGCTGCTGCGAACGGAAGCGGTGACGGAGATACCACACCGACTGCTTCCTCCGGCTCTTTGAACGTTCCTCTCTCAACACTCACAGCACTCCTCTCACTCTCAATCCCTCCACCCGCATCTGCAGCGGACATCCCACGCGTAGTCTCGGATCTGCAAAAGAAAAAAGCATGGTTCGAAGCAAATCAAGCTCGCGTCACCCAGGAGAACATCGTTAAAGCTGAAGCGGAGATCCAACGACTTCTCGGCTCTTCTGGTGGTAGCAGGAAGGGTGTGGTAGAAAGTAACGCCGCGAGCAGCAGCAGCAGCGTCAAAGGCGTAGACATAGACACACCGCGGAACGACATAGGCGAGAGTCCACCCGAGCCAACTCCTACTCCCGCCGACGCAGCCGAACTTGAGCGTGCTGTGTCGCCCGAGGAGGTCAGCGCAGAGTTGGAGGAGGAAGCGGTGAAAAACAGTATCGAGATTACTGCTTAGCCTTCTGTCGCCGAACGTACCTCTGGCGGGCCGGTTGGATGAGCGTGGCGGATAGGAAGGCTCCGGCCTATTGGTGATAGGCTGGGCGTCGACGAGCTTGCTTTGCTATTTCTCTTCTAGCTATTCTCTTTCCTTCTCTGTTCCTTTCTATTTCAGTCCTTATTTAAGCCAAGCACCACGCAGAACAGTGACCCCTTGCTTGCATTCCTCAAGACCAGTGTCAGTACCGCTAACATCCGTACCTATAAGTATAAGGAGGATGATTATCTCTTTTTTGTCGTATCTCGTACGTATCCTTACACATCGCTTCCCAACATCCATATATCTACATTCCCAATCAATAATGTTAATGACCAAGACATGCACACACACAGAATAACAAGTATCACACCAAACACCTCTCAGTACTACTACTACTCTTTCTCTCTTTCAATTGCTCAATATCAAATATCCTCACAAACTCTATCCTTTTCCTCTCCCTTATAGTCTGCAGTAGCAAAGGTATGCATTTACAAGTCATGTAGGGTTTTTCATTCAGATATAAAAATATGAGTACTCGAGGAGCTAAATACGGAGAAAAGCAAAGCACGAAAAGGGTTAATCATAACACATTTCCGCCTCAGTCAGTCAGTCAGTCAGTCAAAACAAAAGCGGGCACACAGGTAGGTGGTAGAACGAAAGCAGGCTTATATACACAGGAGCTTTTTAAAAAAGCAAAAGAAATAAGAAAGGTAGAGGGAAAAAATTGTCTGGGGGGAAGTTGTACAAACGAGTAGAACGGAAGAAAGAAATCCGAGAGGAGAGAAAGAAGAGATTATATCTGCCAGTGACCACGGCACATTTTCGCAAGTCACTCGCAGCCGTACAAGATGGTGTAACAGCTTACGACGTAGGAACAGGGAATAAAAAAACGAAAATCAGAAGCAGAAAAAAAATTACAAAAGAAATTTGAAGCAAGAAAAAAAACCAGAAATACGGAAGAACCCCTGATTATAGATCACCCTCGAAAATAGATTACTACGAAGGGCAGATAGTGCGTGGCAACTGGTTTGACAGAACATGATGGTCGACTACAGATGTAATGGTACTTTCCGATGGAAGAAACCCCGTGAAGCTCTCCTGGCTGTGCTCACTCTCTTTCATACTCTCTCTCTGAGGCCAGCAAGGACCATTTATCTACGGCCCTGTCTCATCCTTCACTGGAGCAGCAAAATTCGTCTCGGGCGACGAATGCTGTGAATGCTCTGACGCATTCGAGTGAACGCTCGCAGCGTCGCTGTTGAGCCCCAGATCCTGCGGCGTGAACGCAGGAACATCAAAAGCATTTCCGGAGCCGTAGTCGCCGAACATGCCAGCATCATGGGACACCCCAGAAGAGTCGACAAAGCTCATCGACATACCCGAGTCGAACGCACCCGTTCCATCCAGTCCGTTACCGCCAAACGAGTCGTGCAGAGCTGCAAGCATGCTTGACGTCGTCGGTGTATCGTTCAAGATCGAAGCACCGGTAGGTCCAGTAGCTCCTGTGACATACTGCTCTTGACCCTGCATCGGCGACATTGTGAAGAGCTGCTGTTGAATAACTGGTTCCACGGACGCAGCAACGGAGTTTGTCGACAATGCAACACTCCGAAGAACATTCAACCCGATCCAGTCACTATCAGGTACAGAAAGGTAAATGAGGAAGAAAGGAGCCGAAGTTAGTAATTAACGTATATTGAAAGGAGTCGGAGAGAAAGATGCCGTACTCAAGGAATAACTTCAGGATCTGGAATGCGCCAAACGCCGGGTCACTACGAATAGTCTGCAAAGGCAAGATCCCGCGTTAGCAACGACGGAAGTAGATCGCAAGTCAACTGAGACCACGCACCAAGTCACGCATAATCTGGCTGGTCACATAACCCCAGCGGATCAGAATACTCCGGGACGAAAGTGTCGAACGCTCTTCAACGCCCGTGACCGGGCCGCGAGGAGCACCCATGAGACGAACACAGACATTGTCCGCCCACGCCATGACCTCACCAACAGGCTCCGTGCTCTTCGAGATGTTGTTAAGGAGCGCAACGAAGTCCACCTCGAGCAGCTGCACAAGATCTTCATGCCGACAGTTGCACACAAGTGCAGACTGATTCCGAACGGACTCGAAATCGATGAGTTGCCAAGAGCGGCGCATATCCGCCAGCTGCTTCTGATTCGTAAGTACAGTCGAAAGCGCCTGCGTCACTTGGAAGATGTCTAGGAAACGTACTACAATAGGAAGGACGAAGAGAATCAGTTAAGCTAAACCTGGTGTAGTAAAATCAAACCATAAACTTACAAACAAGGTGCCCAAAACGAGCGCCAAGTTCCACTTTAGGCTCTACAAAGGTATTTCCATAATTCTCAAGTGCAAGAAGAAGGATCTTCTCCATTTTATCAGCCAGTTGTCTAAGGCTAGTCAAAGCCTGTGGCGGGATGGGAGACAACATCTGCGAACGCAGAATCTCAAGGATTTCCTGAAACAGAGAGAATGAATTAGCACATTTGTCCTTTTGTTGAATCAAGAACAAAAAAAAATGAAACATACATTATAAACAAGGGCATCGGCCTTTGCCATCAAACCAGCCACGGCCGGAGCATGTACAACCTCTCTGTGATCGCCGCTCAGGCTCGACCAGAAAGAACGCAAATTCATCTCAAATTGATCAAAACGATAGTTCCGTACGCTATCAAGCAGCGCGTTCAGATGATCTTCAAACCAACGCCACACGTCCCTTGCGGCGATACCGTGGGGGGAAGAAGGATCTGGTCCGAGCGCCTCTTCAATATCGGGGAAGCCGGGAAGCTCTCTCACAGACCGAATTGAAACGGGACCCATGAAGGCCGCAGCAGATGCCGTGGGAGGCGAATGTGCATGCGAGCCGGGTACAATTGCCACCCCGGTAAGTGGGTCTGTTCCCAACGTATGCCTACGAATCGTCGCATGAGGAGGGAAACTCGCGCGTTGAGATGCCTGTGCCTGTGAAAGCAGTGTGTTCGTCGTCGGCGTCTTGTCAGTGTCCATATGAATAAGTGACGGGCTCTTCATGCCGTTATTGATCGTGAGCGAATTGCGTTTCGATCCAGATGTGGAGGGCGCAGCGCCTTCACTTCCGTCCTCATCCTCATCATCCTCCGAGTGATCTTCACCAGCCTTGGCGCCCTGGCCGGAACCAGTAGCACCATGTTTGTTGACCGCTGCAGTGCTATTCGACTTGCGTACATAATCCTGCAACCATTCGATCTCAGTTGCCGTCGTTGGACGGATGCCACAATCTGTTCGTCCCCATCACCAACAGTATCAGGTCGATCAGGATCAGAAGAAGTCAAAGAGAATGAAAAACAAGATCAGCGGAGTGAGTAAGATGGCTAGGCAGACGAGTCAGAACATGAGATCAACGTACAGTGATACTTGCTGTTGCCCCGAACACCGAGTCGGCGTGTCTTTATCGCGGGAAAACACAGGCGAATTGCCTTCCCCAGCGTCGCAGTATTGATGTGAGGAATTCCGTACTGATCACAGACGCGACGGTAGGACAAGTAGAGTCCCTGTCGCGGTACGTTTCCATCTGGGTAGGGCGCGTAGTTTGCATTGAGCCTAGAACCCGTAAAAGGAGTAGTAGAAGTCGATCGACGACGATCAGATCAGCACGAAAAAAAAAATCACAGAAAAAGAGAAAAAAACATACCAAGCCTGCACGAAAATCTGTTTTGCTCTGTCTGATGCACTGGTGGTAGTAGCCGCACGGACGTTGGCAGCAAGCTGCTCAAGGGCATGATCAGGGCCTAGGGTCATGCGACCAAATTGGCCGATAGTGGAGATGTGCTCATGCTGGTGCTGATGCGGATGGACAGAGGAGCCGTGCTGGCTCTGGATGTACATCTGCGTGTAGTCCGGCGGGGACGGGTTGCTGAAAAATAAAGACATGTCCTCGTTTTCGCTCGAGGACGAGTAGACGCTCTCTGCATCCCTCGGGTAGGGCGACGTGGCGGCGCGGGCGGCACGGATGTGGGTCTGGCGAAGGCCACTTGTACTCGACTTAAGTGAGCCTGGATGGCCTGCTGCGACTGAGGACGCCAGGACGTGGGCGGAAGGCGGGGAGTCGGCAGGCGAAGCGAGGTCAGTAGAGAAAGCGGTAGACGAAGAGGAGTGCCTTGTGTGGGTATAAGCGCTCCTATATAAGTCAATATTTACTCCTCCGTTCAAATCGTGGACCGCGCTATGTACAGGCAACAACGGATGACCCTGAGACGACTGAGGGCGAGAGCTTGAATGGGAGGAGACAGAAGAGACCGAGCCAGAACGAGAGTGGGGATGATGGGGTAGAAAATCGAGCGAGACTGCTGACGGTAGCATGGACATCTGAACCGCGCCGTTCATGTGAGCGACGGCGCCGTGTATCGGGCGACTTTACGACAACGACAGAGGCGAGAAATGCTTTGTAAAATACGACGAAGCGAAGGCTATAGCGAGTGCAATGAACGGACAAGATTGGGCACGATTAGGCGAGAATGAACCTTTCTTTTTTGACAGACAATAAAAAGGGGAAAAAAAGGATGGATGCGGGCCAGCCGGACTAGTGAGAGATGGAGGAACGAAGGTGAAGATGGGGACGGAAATAGAGAGAATCAGAGATGGATAGTGGCCCTTTGAATAAGTAAGAGGAGAGTGAGGAGGAGAGCACAGACTTAAGATGAGCGGACTACTGGAGAGTGTTGGCTGCTACCAAGGCAACCGGCCCTCCCTTTTATTCTCACATACCAACCCCCGGTCACTCCCTCTACTTCTACATTACATTACATTTCTTGATACATATACCGCCGGAACAATGCCCTCACCCGCCCCTCCTTCGAATCTCCCAGCCGTCGCGCCAGTGAGAGGTATGACCCGATAGTCAGATCGCTCAGTCCATACGGTGTGTACTTCCTCCCCTTCTTCGCAACCTCCGCTCCATCATCATTTCGCAATGACTTAGGCAGCTCCTTCATCGGATATAGCTGTCGTGCATCCCTCTTGCTCATCGTCGTGTATTCTAGCTTGAACTTGGGCTTCGTGTTCTTGCTGATATCTGCCAATCCCGGCAGCCAGTACTATTTTGCGTGTTTTCTGATCAGTATTTCTATTTCTCTCAAGAAGAGTGAGGTGGAAGTGACACGTGCCTGTGCATAGCCGAGCGGCGTCCAACGAGTGTTGCGCCGGCTTGGCGAGTTCTTGCTTGCGTAATGAGGCTTCTGCGGACGGCATGCCCATGTGCTCCGGTTCGCCTTCTTCTTGCAGTCAATCTTCGTCTCCCGCCCGGGATGCCGATGTCCGTGTTTCCGCTTCGGCTCCTTCTTTTTCTTCTTCATTTCGTCCATCCCTTCGTCCCACGTATCCGCCTTTCCTGTCGCGTTATACGCATACACTCGGAACGTCGGTAGATACGGGTTCGGCACAACAGAAGGTCCAACGTTAATTACCGCGTACTCGTCCAGGTCCGTCTTCGCTTTCTTCGGTAGTGCGCTAAAGTCCTCGAACAGCACCTCTGCGAGCGATGAATGACTCTGTTCGTCGATTTCATCCTTCCGCCTCGTCGCGCTCAGATCTTCGTCGAGTAGTATTGTATCTTCACTCTCCAAGAAGAAAAACTGCCGCCGGATCCGCATATAAAGACAAAGTTGAGTTAGACTCATCCCGAAATTGCGAAGGCCACATCCTAAAATTACTCACGTGGTCCACATTCATGTGCTAAAAATTAAAGCAAGGCTAAAGTCAGTATTCCGTCTCCAATCAGAGTAAAGAGTTCTCGAGTTCTCTGGGTTCTCTCGTTGCGAAGGAGTCTTTAACTCCGAAGTGATGATGTCGGATTGGTATGAACGCTCTATGCAGACCCCGAAGGATAGGCGCGAACGCATGGAGAAATGAAGAAACATTCAAATCGCGACCAGGGCGGGCCTAAGGGGGCTAATCCAGAATCGCAAAATACGAATGATATTGTCGATTGACCCGGATGCACCCAAATGAAGCAAGAAGGGAAGAGAAGGAAAGGGCACAGAATCAGTACTTACGCCGAATAGATGTCCGAGTATCGTGTCCTGATATCGTAGCGCTAAATCCGCGTACCGAACGAACTTCAAACATATGAAAAAAAAGTAACAAGAAAATGAAGCGAGTAAGAAAAATATTGCATGGCATGGAAAGTGAAACTTACACATCCCGGGAAGTAATTCCCTGGTGAGGGCGGGACATGCCCGGACACCCATACCTGCTCATGACCAAGATTGCCACCGGTGCGGGGAAAGCCCACACAGCCATCCGTTGCCGCCGTCACAGTTAATCGTCGCGCGGAAACCAAGCATAGAGTAACCATGCACCCAAGCCGGCAACCAACCGTGCATTTCCGGACGGAATGTATTCAAAACGGATGCAATCATCCAGCCAGGTGAAAACGGAGTCAATTGGAATAGAAATAATAAATTTAAGGAAGAAATAAACTTTTGATTAGTTCCCGTAAAACATGTAGTATGGTGGCCGACGCACCTGTAGACCGCGTTCACGGTACCGATCCAGCTGGACTTCAAGCCAGTCAAACTGGAGATTTCCTGGGTCATCATCATCACCGTATTCGCATCCTCCCACGGCTGGTTCGCGCAAATTCCCAAAATGGAATAAATGGAAATCCACGATGTTCCGAAGAGGCGGCGTATCGTGCGAGTAAAAACCAATAGACGCGCAAGATCGGGTTCGTGAGGTGGGAAGAGATTGAAGTTAATGCGTCAGGTCATCAGACGATTAGCATTCATCAGCACCATCAAGGCGCACGACGTCGCGATGATGGAACGGTTCGGATTGAATTGTCCGAAAGGGAAAAGGTAATTTCACGTCATGACGAATCAGAACGTTCCGGTGGTGAAGACATTCCCATGACGATGCCGGGTGCAGACAAGTAGAGTCCAGGTCGTAGAAGATGAATAAAAAATCTAGTCAGTCAAAAGGCTATGAAATGGTCGCGGCAACAGAACGATGATCATAAACAGAAGAAGACGAAGCTTAAGCAACGACGTCAAATTCCGCCAATAGCGGGAGGAAAACGTCCACTAGAAGCCAATTGCTATGTACGCATCATGATGCAGAATGGTGGGTCGACTTTTCAAACGACGAAGGCGATGACAAAGGGACAGAAAGCACGGGAATTGGCAACAAAATAACAGAGCGATCACACACCTTTGTTGGAATCATAAAAGTACATCGTATTCAAGCTAATCACGGCTACTTCATTGGAGATGACTTCCACCGAGTAGTAGCCACCCCGTTGAAACACTTGAAAGCTCTCAAACGGAATGAAGGTCCTCCAGATGCTGTTCGGGAGAATCAACATTTGAAGGAAAATCCCGACGTTGCATTAGGAAGTACAAGCCACCATAGAGAACGCGCGTACAGAGGCAAAGAAACAGCAAAGTCAGCATCATGAAATAACAGATGAAGATAATCAATGTAGATCTGATATTGAACGTCCTACTGAGGCACAAAGCGTTCTTTGCTACTGTGCTCAGTGGGATATAGCAAATGCGGAGCCCAATTTCAGAAGACCTTAACGCCATACGGGCATAAGGGCATAAGGGCATAAATGGAAACATGCGAGCGATGTGGTCAACATCAGCATCATGATGGAGATGCTGGACCAGATACCCATGTTCGATATTTGATTGGTCCTAGGATGGGCACAGTGACGACGAGGAAACCCGGTCTCACCTTGAAAACTCGTTCGTGATGCTGTTCGGACCTGAAAGACGTTTGATACGGGAAATCCACAGATAATGTTAGGTAGACCTACCAGCAGCCATAATATTCTAATCGTGTGTGAGTTAGACCGATGAGATCTCATGACTAGGAAAGATCAACTCACATGTGCTGTGTTGAGGAAAATATTAGACAAAAAATAAGAAATGATAATATCATGATTCTGCATAGGATACTTGCGCCAAACATCATTATTGCCTGAGCCACACGGAAGCGAAGTCGTTCTGTCAGGAAGGCGCATATCATCAAGAACGTGCTGAATCACTCACCTAAAGTCGGTACTACGGGTATACCACGCGAGGTGAAGACCTCGTTCATTCTACGCACCATAGCGCGATTAAGTTCGTAAATCTCATCAGGAGTTCGAGGGATCTCCCGGTCATTATCATGTCTGCTCCAATGTATCCGTTGGAATTCATTTCCGTTCTTAAATGAAAACGGGACCAAAAAGTATCCACCTTGCGCTGTCTCCGGTCCCTGGAACACGTGTAACATTTAGAAGAGTGGAGAACGACAATGAGTACCGGTGCGACTCGTCCGTGAATCTCAGAGCGGAAAACTTACAAATAACGAAGTCCAACTCCTTTGCCCAGTGTTTCTCCAGGAAATCGAGCGTGAAGTTTGTCAGAGCAAACGGCGAATCGCAGTCCCTATTTGAGACACACCAAGGACACACTTCAGAGGCGTCCGAGCAAATAGTTAGGAGTAGAAGACCCACCCGTATGGCAGCCCGTAAAGCCCGCCCCGCTCTTTCTCTTTCTTCGGCTTTCGCCTATGGCAAGCAGTTGATTCCGCGGAACCGGGACGATAGTACATGTCTGGATGCATGTCCGTGAGATGTAAGAAACGACCCTTGAGGCTCGTTTCTCCATAGGAAGCTATTGGAGACACAGACGAAATGTTGGAGCAGCATCAAGTCGGACATAGTGCGCAAGCAGACAAAAGCAGAAACGAATACCTCGGTCAGTATAAACTCGAACGCATAGCCCACGAAAATAGGTATAAACTATGCTCACCCGACTGTCTAGTCCCGGGAGAAAGAGCAAGAGGAAACTGGACCGGGGAAGTCTTCCCTACGCTGCAGAGCGAGGATAACACGAAAAGCACTAGACCTACTGGTAGCATAGTGGTTTGAGACGAAGAGAAAGAGGATGGCTCGAGAGACGAGCCAGGATCTATTATAGCTATAGGAGGGAGCACGATAAGTTCATTTGCAATCCAGGCGGGAGGGCTGGTCACCGGAGCCAGGAAGTTGAGGAGCCAGTGGATCCCGTTCAGGAAGTTGGCACGTTTTCTGACACACGTTCGTTCGTTCGTTCGTTCGTTCGTGTCGATCATCGTTCAACGATTCTCATCTCAAATCAATTCACAGAATGGTTTTCATTTCATCAAGTCTGAATTGATTCTTCTTTCTTCTAGATAAATACATACATAGCAAGATACTTGCAACTGGTATGACTGCGTGGCATAGAATATGAACAATTGCTTCCTGAAGAGCGCGATAATAAAACAGAGCGAATTAATAGCAGCAGCCCGAGAGGCGTGGCGTCGTAGCGTAAATCACCCTTTCCAGCCGCGTGGATTACCTGTACAGACTGCTTGGAGTGGTGCTGCAATGCCGAAGTATAGTACACGGTGAGCGGCCATAATAATGATAGGCAGAGTCGGTAGACGTAAGGCATCCCGTACGATGCTCTACTTGGTCACGATCGTTCTGTTGGGGGACTGTGGCAGCTCGTAATCGTGGGGTTGTATGTTCGAGCTTGGCTCATCGCGCTTGACATGCATGTGTAACAAATCAGCGGTGTTATTGCCGGTGGCGAGGACAGTGCGGATAGAACGGTGGGCAAGGGCCAATATCTGTGTAAGCGAGGATTAGTCTCGAGAAGTAGATACGGGGTAGTAAGCAGACTCACCCTTCCATATCCTCCTTCCCGTATCGGTTGTCTTGACTGTGCGATCATGTTGTGGATCGCATCTGCAGCATATCGCTTCCTAGGAGTGGCATTAGCATAAGCTGTGCATGTAGTCTATGTTATCTGGAACGTACAATTTCTCAAGAAGATCTTGTTGAGAGCGTGGCATCAGATAGATGTCTGCGCCGCTGATATATCGAGCAAGGGCCTGGTAGGCGGCACTGAGGGCAATGAGTGTCTCATTGAGGGAGCCTTGGTCATCCTCCCAAAGATAAGTCTCTCTGCGACAAACAATTAGCACTGCGGCCGTTGATGGATTAAAAAGTGCAAAGGTACGTACTGGACGCGACTGTGGGCTCTATACTCGGGGGTATGAGGTGCGTAGTATTTGTCCATTTCGGATTGTACCAAAGAGTAGGCTGGATTCACAAAGGCTGGTGAGGGAGGCAGAGGTAGTAGGTGAGGTTGTGGATCTGAGTTGACAGGTTGCGGCGACAGATTTATAGCTTCGGTGTAGAGGCAATGCAATGCTTAGTGAGCGGTTATAAGGGGGCAGTGGACAAAAGCGAAACGAAACGAGACCCGAGGATGGAAGGAAGTGACGCAGGGAGAACTTGAAAAAGAAGACAAAGGCGAAGGCCAAGCCTTTTCATTTTATGTGGCTTTGGTCGCACGTTCCTTCCTCATTCGATCGATGACTCAGTTCTCTTCGGCCGGCTATCATCATCCCCCGGCCGGGCCGTCGCCCGTCCCGCTCCACATTTCGGCTCGTATTTTATTCTGCCTCACTCATCGTCGTCGGCCTCAAGGAAAACTGCTTGTCTCGCACACTATTTCCTTTCTTGGGGCATACTAGGCAGAGGCTGTTCTCGAATATGCGCCAGAGCCCCATGGTCCCGTCCCATCCCATATTCGGTCTGTCTGTCTGTATCGTGTTGATGTCACGTCCATTCACTTCTCCCCACACGTTTCTCATGCGTGCCTAATCTCCGCAACTCTCGCATAGGAAAGCCTTCATGACGCCCACATAGCAAACATCTCGTTCGCATCGATGTTCTCGTACTGCTCGTTCAAGTTGGGCAATTCCCAAACGCTCCTTCAGACACCGACGAACGTTGGAGCCTGGATGTACATAAATGCATATCGTCTCCTATCTTCATGATCATCACCACTGCTGGCACTTCCTTTTTTGCCATCGAATCAAGGGCAAGAGACGTTTTCGTCCACCTTTGGACGCGGCAATCTGCCATGTACGTATATAAGTACCTCTGCAGACTCAAAGTTCGCCCAGAGCCTTGGTCTTGAAATTTGTTTCTCCCCTCTCTTCTGGTTGACTGGACGGAGTTAGCATTAAGTGGCGCCTCTTCCAAACGCCTCATTCTTCTCTTTTCGCTTCTCTTACTTCACTCCGTTATCTCATGACTGTGTCAAGTGCTATCTTAACGTCAGCATTTGCTATTACAGCCGGTGAATTACAGATGCAAATATGTCCTGTAGGATGTAAACTGGTTTTTAGAACTACCTCGGAGGTTCACTTTCTAGTTGAGACTAAAAAGGCCGGCGCCCAAGATACTAATACTTTAGCACGATTGTTTTTCAAATAACCTAGACAGTAAATATTTAGCGCGGCAGTACAATCTATAATTGTTTTAGCCTTTTCACAGTCACTATTAATCTGATTAATATTACTGGGTCCTTGACCGGCCGGCCTATCCGCCGCCTTCCCGCGAAAACAAGAATTTGTCAGGCGCGCGGGGATCAATATGAGGCTATCACCTGCATGTGCTCTTGTCCATGGCCATGGAACCAAATCCTTCAGTTACTTTCACGAGCACTGTCCCCTTACCATGACAAACGCCGCTCTATCTCAGACACCTAATGCAAATTCTCAAGAAACTGAACCAGAGGTCAAGCCACTCTGGGAACCGTCTAATCCAGAGGACACACCAACGTTTGCTCTGCTCAGAAAACTTAACCAAAAGTACGCGATCAACCCGCCACTTGAGACTTATGAAGACCTCTGGCGTTTTTCTGTGACGCGTCAATCAGATTTCTGGGGTACTGTATGGGATGCCGTCGGTATCATAGGAGATAGAGGACAGCATGTAGTCGATGAAGAGTGCTGCCCGAAGGATAATCCGGATTGGTTCAAGGACGAACAGACAAAGCTCAACTGGGCAGAGAATATGCTCAGATGGAGAGACGATGAAGAAGGAAAGCGAGTTGCTCTCGTTCAAGTTGGTATGACTATTTACAGCTTGATTCAAATATTGAATACATTGGGAGTTAACTATATCTTACTCTCGCTAAGTTGAGCCTCTTCTTGGGCAAGAGTTCGATCCTGCAAGCCTGAAGAGGATCACCTACACTGAATTGTTCGCGCTCGTCGCCGATTTGGTCTCTGCTTTGCTCGATCTTGGATTACAGCCTGGCGATCGCATCGGTTCATATTGCTCGAACTGTATCGTACGCGCTCATTCTTGCTTGAAGAATAAAATTCATAATAACAGTTCCGAAGGAAAATGTTGCTGCTTGTCTGGCAACGACCGCCATTGGTAGGAAGCCGCGCTACATCTTGTGGTTTATTGGAACAAAGCGTTTCTGAACGAACTTGCGATAGGCTGCATCTGGGTTAGTGCGGCCGCGGACTTTGGTCCTGACGGCGTCCGGGAACGGTACGTGCCATTTAACGAACATGATGGCTCAATTATTCATCCTAGCCTTAGGTTTGATCAAGTCCAGCCAAAAGTTGTGTTCAGTGTGAACGGCGTCATGTAGGTTCTTGAGAGTAGATTTTAAAAGGAATCCTTCTAATGTAATTTTCCGCTAGTTACAATGGCAAAGTGCATCCACATTTGCCGAAGTTATTGACGTTGCTGGACGTCATGACCAAAGCAAATTGTGCACCTGAGAAAGTCGTCGTTATTGATTCTCTCGAAATCTCTTCCGATAGATGGAGAGATGACTGGGAACATTGGGATAATTTCGTCAGCAGAGGGAGATCCAGGAAGCTTGGACAGGACCGTCATGGCACGATATTATGGAAACGAATGGGATTCAATTGGCCGCTTTGGATTTTGTTCAGCTCTGGAACGACCGGTAAATCTGTTTATACGTTCGAAATCGTTCTTTTCTAAAGTTTCATTTGCTTAGGAAGACCGAAGTGAGTACTCGTTCCTGTCTATGAAAGGAGAATAGGTATTAATATCGATCAAGACCGATTGTTCATCGTGCAGGAGGCATGCTTTTGCAATTATTGAAAGAATTCAAGATCTGCGCGGACCTCCGTCCGGAGGATGTTTTCTTCTACTATACAACCACGTAAGCGTATTGGTCATGGTTTTATTCTTCTCTCTCAAATTTCTTCAAATGCATCGTCCTTGCTCAAATGTGCTTAACTGACTATGTGCGGTTTCTTATCTCCCGTTCGGCATGCCGTCAGCGGCTGGATGATGTGGAATTTCTTAGTCTCCGGTCTTGCGTGTGGTAGTACTCTGGTGCTTTACGATGGTAGTCCGCTCCGCGATCCGGCGTTCTTATGGAATCTTGTCGATGAGCTAGGGATCACAATATTTGGTACCAGCGCAAAATACATTGATCAGCTGTCTGTAAGTAAATCTAATTGTTTGCCGCGAATATGAGCTTTAATGACAGGCATGTTCTTGAATTTAGAAAGTGTATAAACCTAGAAAACACCATAATCTGTCTACATTAAAACATATCTATTCTACTGGTTCACCTCTCCCTGGAGCGTCTTATGATTACGTCTACGAGCACATTCATCCTAATGTGCTTCTCGCATCAATCACGGGTGAGTGACTTGCCCTTAAGTATACAGAAATCTCTCGTCTGACTTGTTCGCCGTGACTACCGCATTACTTCGATATGGTCAGGTGGAACAGACATCTGTTCCCTCTTCGCGGGTATGAACACCGCTTTGCCCGTATACCGTGGCGAAATCCAGTGTCGCGAGCTCGGTATGGCAATCGAGACTTTCACTGAGGGTGCTTCAGTCTGTTGCCCCGGAGAGGCCGGGGAGTTGGTGTGCGTGCGCCCATTCCCGTGCCAACCTGCAGGTTTCTGGCCATTGAAGGGTTTTCCTGGCACATATCCGAGTCTTGCATTCGACGCAGAGTCAAGACATAATGCTGCCTACTTCTCCAGATTCAAGAATGTGTGGTGTAGGTGCTTGTTTGACTTTCATTGTGCCTCAACACTTCTCTTCGAGTTGCTCTTCGGACAAAAGAGAATTTTTGATTCATTCTATCGTCAACTATCTCGCGTGCCAGCTCCAATTCTTCCGTGAAATTAATGAAACCGGACTCATGCGATATTTATTTGTTTGCCTAGATCATGGCGATCACGTTCTTATTACACCTCCCAGACGCGGAAATGGAGGTGGGCTTGTCATGCTGGGACGAAGCGATGGTGTTTTGTGCGTGCTCTCAGCTGACTTCATTTAACTTTGATTTTGTTTTGGACTTATATTCTCGTCTAGAAATCCAGGAGGCGTCCGCTTCGGATCGGTTGAAATCTACGATGTGATAGACACGTGTTTTATACCCGGACCCACAACGCCCCCAGAACATGTTATTCTTGATTGCCTTGCCGTAGGGCAATACATTAACGGCGGATCAGATGAGCGCGTCATCTTGTTCGTCAAGCTGCAGGAAGGGTGTATTTGCACGCCAGAGTTGGAGAAGCGCATCAAGGCGGAAGTGCGCACACGAAGAACTGCGCGCCATGTGCCCGAGAGGGTGAGCACAGCGTTCTTGTTTTATTCTCGCGTAAACTTTGTGTCCCCGTTCTTTTCACGCGTTTTCACCTCTATTCCGTGAACGAGTCACGGAACCAAATCAGCTGAAATATGAATACGATATAGATCATCCAGGTCAATGACATTCCATATACATTAAATGGGAAGCGAGTCGAGGTTCCCGTGAAGAAAGTGAGTCTGGTCCGATCATCTCATTGGCCCTGTAACTAGGTTCCCCGCAATGAGTAGACAACGTGTTACTGACAAAGACCTTCTTTGTACTCAGATAATCAACGGTTCTTCGATAGCGTTGATTAACACTTCTACTTTAAGGAATCCGGAGTGCCTCGGTGAATATCTCTCCCTCGGATGTATATTGCGGGCCGAGGTGGGGCTGACTAGTGTTCGCGGTTAATTTTGGGTAAAAGGGTAAAGGTGTACGATAGTGCAAAGTGAAATGTATAATAGTGCTATCGACATCCTCAAAGCACTCTATCTGCTGAAAATTTCTCTGTTTCACATTGTCCGTTTCTCCGAATGTATCTCTGAGGCTTATTCCAGTCCAGAGCGGACTGAATAGGTGACTAACGATGACTAAGCTACACGAGGCTTATGAGCGGCTATGCCGGACCTATTTCCTTCGGCTCATAGAAGCACCCTCTTGCGCAAATTGCAAGCCTCGAGGCACGAGCAAGTCTCTCAGGCAGTCGCATGCCCGCGTCGCCGTGCTGATATCTTGACATTGAGACCTTCTATCGGATCTTTGTTGGCACACGAAAAATGTACAAAAGCCGCGTTCCCCTTGCGAGCCGGAATGCTCGTGGATCTGGCTCTCCTCCCCAGGCCGCCCGCCCTCCCCTCCTCCTGGTGTTTGCCCGCCGTCTGCCACGCTGTTTCCTCGCTTTTCCATCCCAACCATCAGTTGCGGGATAAGAAGACTTTGTCATTGTGGCAGCACATTCATATTCACTCTTTGCTTTCTCTTTCTTCTTGAGCGCTAGTCAGAGGCAGCAGCCATGCCGATGCCTTCAAGTATGAAGCTGTTTGGCGGTCAATCTCGTGTCAGAAGATTGTCTACATCTTCAAGCTTAGCGCCTAAGAGGTCATGCATGCCTCCAATGTTTAATGCAATTCGACTAGGGGTGTTTAGTGAGTAATAGCGAGCGTTTACTCGGGCAACCTGCATCCATATTGATCATCTTTTCTTTCTGTTAGTCGGGATCCTTGTGTGCACGACTATCTGCTTAGCGATAGCGATACATTTTCAACGAATTTTGGTTTCCTCCGATCTTAGTGCGTATTTTGTTCGTGACGACCGGCAATGGGGATAGGAGTACTGACTTTATTTAATTTCATTAACAGCTCATTTCGTGCCCTTCGCAAGTTTTGTGGCGGCCGCCACTCTCGTGGTCATCCTTTCTTTGTATGTTTTATATTATTTTGGGGTCTGAAAAAAATTTGCTCAACTGAGATTGCAGGCTTGTGTCTACTCTGTTCAAGCAAAGAAGTCCAATCACGACGCGCATAGAGCTTGCTTGCCTCGGACTACTTGCTGTCCTCTGGCTGGCCCTCGGGAGTTTCCTTGCGGCTTCTGAGTCAGCTGAAGCAGACGTGGAATGCTTTTCTTCCGATTCGACTCTTGAAGATCCCGTTGAATTCCCCGGATGTAAGTAATCTTGCGCGAAGTCACAAGTTCTGTGAATTAAGAACCTCCTTTTAGTTACGACGGATATCTTCCATGCCCAATATCGGGTTTTAGAAGCCTTCTCTATATTTAATCTTATTTTAGGTGAGCACATCCGCTTCAGTTCAAGATCACCAATATATGTTCTGATGACGGATGTTTGACACAGCCTGGGGTTTCTTGCTATTTTTATTGTTTCTGGCACTCCGGGAGCACCGAAACGGTCACAGGAAGGTCTGGCTGTATCCAGTACCTGTCTATCCGTGGTTCGGCAAGGGTTCCAAGTCGGGCCCATACATGCATAATTCACGCAGTAAGACCCTGCCGGCGCCGGTGACGGCTATGCCCAGTCGCCGCAAGGGCAGCACGCGCAGACCGAACGCAGCAGGTGCGGCGGAGAAGACGGAGAAGCCCAAGATGGCTGAATACCGTAAATCAGCGTTCTGGGTGTGGGTAGAGCGGCCCAGGATGGTGCCTACCGCACACACGCGTGCAGATACGCGCGATCGCAATAGGGATCGTGCTGCTCGCGACCGTGATCGCGAGCGAGAACGGCAACGCGAACGCGAACGACAACGTGAACGGGATCGTGAGCGTGAGCGGAGGAAAGCCGAGCCCTCGAGTTCCAGGAGAACACATACGACACCGCGACCGCCTCCACCACCGCGAAAATGAAATAATACGCACCCACGACCGATGAGATATACCCTGCACATTTTGGGATTTTATGATGATAACTTATGGGGGGAACACGTTGATAGGATTATAACGGAATTATCAGAAGTTACTACCTACAAACTATGTAGACAAAAGAAATGAAGATAGATTGTATTTTACGATATACATAATCTATTACTTAGTTCGGCCGAAGGGGTGTACAATTATCCAAACACGAGGCAGGGTCCAGAGGCAGGGCAGCAAAGCTCATCTACGACGGGGATGGATCAAAATGGAGGAATTGCTTAGTAAGCAATTCAATGCCTCGCGTTGACGTCATGTGATCTTTGTTGGAACGCGCGTTCTGAATTTGTACACAACTCCATGCATGAGTAAATAAATAAATAAACAAATAAATTCAAATTCAACGCCTCGCCTCTTCCTCGAGGACCACTAGTGTGACGATTTGCCGAGCATCTTGAACTTACAGTTTACCTTTAACTGACCAACGACTAGTATCCACGAATATTATCTTCACGATTATCACCCATGCCTAGTCTACGGATCTCGCGGTACTTCGAGCTCGGTGCGCCGGTGTTTTGACATTCGCATTCGTCTCCCAATTTGATACTTACCCATCCTCTACGTCCGACGTGCAGGTATTGTCTTCATCGTCTCGGCTGTAGTCCTCGGCCTTGCTGCGAACTTTGCCAGCCTTTTCCTGCCGAACATCCATCGTGCGTATCTTTCACCTAGATAACTGCCCAGACGCACTACTCACAGATCGCAATAGGCGACTACACAATATATGCTGTCATTGTACCCTCCTTGACAATTCTCGTTTGCATCTTCATGTACGGATATCTCATCTGCGCGTGGTACCCGTATCTTGCTGATTACTGCCTATTCTGAAGCTTCCAACGTTCCGCCCTTCTGTACGATTTAATAATCCTGTTCGTGTTGGATGTCCTCTGGTTGGGTGAGCTACCATGTTATACAGAAAGATATTTCATCGTGCTCAAATTTCCCCAATTGTAGCGTTGGCGGCCTGGTCAGCGTAAGCAAGGCTCTGTCATTGCATGGACGTCTTGACCCACAATTGATCCATTTCCAGCGATGTCATCGGACACATCGAATGCTTCTCTCTTACCGGAAGGCAGGAGACCAAGAACGGGTCCAGTGGGTCCATTAAACTACTTCGTTTACATCTGGCCTGACCGCAGGTACAGTGTCTGCGAGACAATACTGTTATGAGATGAAATCTATCATGGCTTTCTCATGGTTCAACTTCGGCATTCGTGCGTCCCGCCAGTCTTTACTTATTGATCCTTGATCATTCAAACTTAATTTTTTCAGTCCTCATTGCACTGCTCTTGACCTTCAAATTGGGCAGCACACTTTCAGCGATGAATCCCCGAGCATGGTATGAGGATACAGCAATCTTGCCCGGCTTCGGTGCTTCGGGTGGACATGGCTATGGAGGCTTCGGCTACGGTGGACAACCCATGATGTACGGGAACGGACAGATGCCCTATGTCATTCAACAGGCTCCAGGGCATTCTGTCGTCATCCAGCCTAACCCTGGAGGAATGCCAACGGTTCAGCAGGTACCGGGCGTATTAAATGCGTAATTGATACGTGTAATAGAAGGGGCGGAGGGAACAATGCGGATTTCGGACTGGCCGAGATGCTTCGGTGGATCGTCATTGGAGATTGGATGATCTATTTTATGAACGGAGGAAAAGAACAGTTCAACTCATAGACTTACATGTCTACCTTTACAAGTGTATACCTGATTGTTGTTATTTCTGTAACGATATTTAAGGCGTGGATACATTACACGATTCAGAGGATGTTGTATTTGTATTCTAAACTGAGATCAAAAGAATACATAAATACGGGGGAAGCATTGGTACTTTGGGCTGCCCTTGTCAACAACCACGGCGATACCACGTTCTTTGATCTGATCGCGATGTCAATAAGCACTTCTTTTGTGTGTGCATATCGCCTGATTTTGATGGGCCTCGTGTCCGCAGCGTTGTCGATGCAAGATAAAGCACCAATCTCGAAATCTTAACTCAGACGAATTCTCTGTTTGTTTGTTCATAGTCGCACAGGGGATCTCAATAGCTCACAGGACCCCGGAATCCTCGCAATTTGGCCCTGTCTATTTTCCTACTCGAATAACTTCTTCCGCATTTTTTGTCTTCTTCCTTCTGTACTGTACTTCTTGTCTTGGGTAGCTTCAAGCTCACCGTAATGGCGCTATTTCGCGGGCATATGCTGCGCTCTATTTTCATCGGTAAATGAATATTCTTCCTTAGATGATCATATTCTCTTCTCAATCTCACTCAACCTTCTGATTCCGCTGGTATCAACGTATACCTATGTGCTACTCTTGTGTCGACCTCCGATTAACACGATGTAGCTGGACTGCTGTTCTTGACGGCGCGATACATCAACAAGAAGATGCCTGATTCATTGTGTAAGTTGACTTTTGTGTATTTATTTCCTTCTTTTCTATTTGGGAACTTAGAGAATATATGGTTCACAGACACATTCACAGTGACACAGACCTCGATTGCCATTATAGCTATATCGACATTGATGCTTTTGTGGGTGCATGATTTTGAACGTTTTGAGATCAAGAGGCTGACGACGCTCGAATGTGTGCAGGGTAATTCAACACCATCGACGACAAGGGCGAGTTTTGACACAGACTCAGGAGGAAATGCTTCTCCTAGGTGGATTTGCTCTCTTTTCTCTGGGTCGGTGTCTACTCCGTGTTGCGCCCGTCCGATGTTCTAACCATCAAAACGGTCAATTACAATTGCAGCTGCGTTCGTTGCGCACCGGGCCTACGGACAGCGAGATGTACACCATAACGTCCACGATGGCACCGTGCCGCTCCACGAAATGAGCGAAGCACCCAGTGCTCGGACGACCTTGAGTCCATTTGGTCACGGATATGGAGGACTCGAACCGCACAGGGTACCGAGATCGCCAGTGCCCAGACCGCCGCAGCGCGTCGGCGTCCAGTCCGAGGGTCCTGGAGGTGGTCTTCGAAGTACACCTTGGACATGCCCTGAGGACGCCGTGAGATGTGTCGTGGAGGAATGGTATTATTAGGGCTTCCGGGTTCGAATGACCGGGTGTCCAGACCGACAATATTAATGGTGGTGTAAGGGATTAGAACGGACGATAACACATAGGACGGTGCAATAATTGATTTCTGTATTCTTTCGTGCTTCTTGTTGTAAACTTGTCTCATGTACGGTACGAGCATTCTTGTTTGAATACAAGTCGAGTAACGGAAAGATTGTAATCAAGATGTAATGAAAATGAAGTAATGATGTATTTCTTACGCGATCGGCAGATTCCGAGCGATCACCGCACCAGGACGGGTACTTAAGCTGACCACAGCTCGAACCGCGCCTCCTCCTTTCTAATCTGTAATCACCCCCCTCGTCGTCCTTCGCCCTGTTTCTTGCTTCCTCAAACCTCATTGAGCGTTCAGCACCATGATAAGTATTTCTGTTATATATATTTCATTAGTGGTCCTTTGACTGATGCGTAATCGTCGCCTATACAGCAATCCCAGCAAGCGTCGCATCGAGACGGATGTTATGAAGCTGTATGCCCTATCTTTGATGCATATTAACATCCTTTGTGGCGAGCTGGACTCTGATATGTCTATAATATTGCCACAGACTTATGTCCGATTACGAAGTGACCCTCGTGAACGATAACATCCAGGAATTCTATGTGCGCTTTCACGGCCCAGAAGAGAGTGCGTCAAGTTCAACGTATCTGTCATCATTTGCTCGTTTATCTGACCAAATACTTGCGCTTTCAGCCCCCTTCGCTGGAGGAGTGTGGAAGATCCATGTCGAGCTCCCCGATCAATATCCGTACAAGTCCCCGTCCATCGGTTTCATGAACAAGATATTCCATCCGAACATCGATGAGCTGTATGTCCACGCGCCGCCTTCTTCATATACATCTGTTCAAGCAGCTGACCTCCTGCGATAGCAGTGGTTCAGTATGCCTAGACGTGATCAATCAGACATGGTCGCCAATGTTCGGTATGACCTTCCGTAATTATTATACTGCGTCCGGGATTAATGAACTATTGCATTGGTTAGATATGATCAATATCTTTGAGGTCTTCCTCCCACAACTCCTGCGATACCCTAATCCCAACGACCCTCTAAATGGCGATGCTGCTGCCCTCCTGATGCGCCACCCGAAAGACTACGACGCGAAGGTCAAAGGTGAGAATGACTCATGCCCACTTTTGAGATAGTCCAACTCACAGGAATGCGCTAACGATTTTAGACTATGTACAACGCTATGCTACGAAAGAGGCGGCCGATGCCGCTGATGGGAAGCCTTCCGCGAATGATGAAGAGCAAGAAGAAGACGCTGAGATGAGTGACATTGGGAGCTTCAGTGATCCCGATGAGGATTGAGTGCTGCGCCCTTCCTTTATTCTTGTCTTGCCGGGTTCTTTTTTGAATTGACAATGAACTTGCGCGTTCTATACCACTCTCGCTCCTTGGTGCATTCATCCACTTTATCGACCTCATTCCGTTTTGTGTATTAGTTGTTTTTTATCCTCTTTGCTCGTTGCTATCTCTGGTTCTACAATCGTGTCATCGAAATGGATTGTATTATCATCTGTGCTAAAGTGTCCAATATAAAGTCATACAGAGTAACATTGCCGGTTTGCGTGAATCCTTGCATTCGTCGGCCGAGCACCAGTTTAAGGCGCAATGAAATCGGTGGCTCAATAATAAATGGCGCGCCGATTCGATTCATGACGTCTCCGGTATAGTCTTGACCATGTCGTCCACCTTCTTCTGAATGTCTGACGCAGTCTAGAGGAAGATAATCAGTGTGATGAGTTACACCACGGACAAGAGCTCCAACAAACCTTCATCAAGTGGTCTACCTGCCCCCTCACATTATCCAATGTCGCCGTTTTGGCTTTACTCTGTTTTAGTAGCTCTTCTTTTTGTTGCGTCAGTTCCTTCTTCTTCTGGTCCAATCTACGCATGCCAATGCATCGAAATATGAGCCTGTATTTTCATTGTAGGGAAATGTGATTATGCATACCGTTGTCTCTCGGCAAGCTCGAAACTGAGCCTGTTTAACATGAGCTGGTGCTCGTTCTGTATGACCTCTTCTGTTCGTGCATCTTCCGAGGCGAGTTCAAGGAATTCTTCAATGGAGTGAAGCGTTATATCTTGGTATATAGATCTTCAGTTCACAAGAGAAATAACAACGCATCAGACACTTCCTGCTTGACCAACAGAAAACATGAAAGAAGTCCCACTCACGCAAACTGCCTACACTTCTCAATCTCCCGCTCTAGATGTCTCTTTTCGTACAGGAAGTTCTGCAGCCCAAGATGCGTATGGTCCATCTCCGTCCTCGAATCGGCAGTAGCCTGCTTGTGCGCGCGCACGGCAGCATTGGCGGCGCGGTTGAGGGCCTTGAGGCGAGCGAAGAGGGCGGCCGCGCGGACTTGGATAGTGCTTGGGTCGGAGTTGAGCGTGGATGAGCCGACGAGGGCTTGAATTTGATCTATGACTGCATCGGAGGGAGGTGGAAGTGGGAGAGACGTGTCGGTGTCTGTGGAAAGAGATTCGAGTTTGACGGCTACGGTCATGGTATTGATATTCGATAAACAAGGATTCGCGCGTCAAGTTGAAGAGATACGGTACGCCGATCACGTCGATCACATCGATCATCGATCATCATTAATCAATTCAAAAAAAAAAAAAAAAACTCGTTACAAATGTGCGGCAGGCATACACGCACTTCAGCATAATAAGTTACCAAACACAATTACGCAAAGTCTGTGGATACATGTATGAAGATTAAGTGAAAATAAAAGAAGTTCAGATTCAAAGCGGCATAGGTCGTAACTGAGGTTTCATCTGCGCAAAAAAAACTCGTTAGTCGAGGCAAGCACAAAGGAGAAATTGAGGAATCTTACAATCTCTACGAACAACGGCAGCAGTTTTGGTATTTCCTTTAGTTCTGGCGATTGCAAGACCATAGCACCTTTCCTCTTTCTGACACGCGGCGGAGGTGTTCGTCGGCGTGCAGGCTGTCTCGGAGCCCCTGCAGAAAGCGGACTTGGTGGGAGAGGCTTTGACTGTGAAGACTGCGGAAGGTACGAGGGTAATGGAGGGACAGGAGGAGCGTCTGGATTAGGTCCGGACCGCGAAAACATGGACTTAAGTGCGCCTATGGATCGTGAACGAGACCGAACCTTGCGCACGGGAGATCCTTGTTCCGAAATCCTGCCACGCTGCTCTTGCGGGTAGGATGAGTGATTTGAGTGGTGTGGACCAAGGGTATCAGAGAGCGGCTGGACAAACTGGTGAGAGTGAGATTGTGACGGCGGCGAATGATCGTAAGTGGATGATCTAGAGATTGGCTTGGGAGGGGGTACGGGCGGTGCATCCTCCGGTGTTGACTCGCTCTCCGAAGTGGTCTCCTCATTTGAAGTTTCGTCCTCTTCGTCCAAGTCATCACTATCGTCACTATCATCGCTGCTATCATCCTCATCGCTCATCGCGGCACCCATCTCTTCCGCGTCTCCACGAACAAGTTCTCCGAAACTAAGATCGTGCACAACACCGTCGACTAGTTGTTGTGCGAATTCATCCTCAGCATCTGCCTCGGATTGTCCCTGTGCTCGACCAAATCGGCGCCTGAGCTTCTCCTCGTGCGCAAGCTTAAGCTTGTAATGATAAAGCGCGACCTCGTCAACCTCTTTCATTAATGCAACGCGTTCCGGCCCGGAGTGCGGGAGAAGGAACTCCAAGCTAATTTTCTCGCCAAATCCATCTCGAAAGACTGAAATGAAAAGCTGTATCCACTTCATTAAGCTATCAAACAAGCCTTCCCCTTTCGAGTGCACTTTATGGACGAAGCTGTAGAAAGCCTGTTCGTGTCTCCCGACGAGGTCGATGAAGGTCTGCACGACAACATTTGGATTGTCTTGAGAAGCTGGGACGAAAATAAGTTAATATCCTACACAGGAGTCAAGGTCCGGACAGACCTTCATCTACCGCTTCTACGGTACGGATTAGATCGTCAATGAATGTTTGCAGGTCGCTCAAGGAATCGCCTATACTAGCAGCCTTGTAGACTTGAGCTAGTGGTGAGTAGAATATAGTTATTATGTCTTTGAAGAAGTTTGAAGTCGTCGACTGTAATCAATCATCAATCAGCTCATTCCGACGACAAGAACTAATCGATAACATACTTCAAAAATTAAATCTATTATTTCTTCCTTATCCCGCAGTTGAGAATATAGTTTCGCCAAAATCGTAAGATCTTCGTATAACCAAGCGTCGTCATCTTGAGGTCCGTCATCATCGTCAGAATCAGCAAGATCAGAACGGTGCCGCATATATTCGGCATGTGCTCGATGAGCTCTCATCACTCGGTAAAGTTGAGGTCTTGTCAAATAAGGTGCCTCTCCCGATCGAAGAACAACTGTCAAGAGGTTTACACCCTCCGTTGCTGTAAAGACGGCTTGTGTGAGAGCAATCTTAGAGAGGGTGAATACAATGTACGTACACGCATCGAATTTGTAGATGTTCTGGATTTCTCGAGGAGCGTAAACAAACTGGCGAATCTTCTCGCAGATGACGTCATCCTCAATCTTATCCTTGACAGCCTCAATGTCCTCTTCTAGCGCCTTCACGCTTTCCTGGAAGGAGCTCGCAAACATCCTGTTGAACGAAATTTAGAACTACTGAAAGAGCAGGGTCTCAATGCCAAATCAGGTACCTCTGTAACAAGCTTCTTCCACCGAACGGTTGAGCTAGGAAAAGGTCAAGCACGCCTCGGACCATCGCCACAGGATTGCTGATCTTGAGGATGCCTCTAAGCATGAGATAAGGCATAAGACCGTGGAGGCGCTTCAGAGTGGCGAAGCTTTCAGATGCGTCATCCGCAGCGACAAAGCGCTGAAAGAGAATGGAAGCCAGACTAAGGCCAAAAGTCAATAGATTTTTGGTCTGTATACCGGTGGACATACGATATTCGGCCCCATTCAAAAACCGCCTGGAATTCTTCAGGTAGGTTGCGCACATTCTCCGTGGCACGTATAATCGCAAAGACGTGCGATAAACCATCTGGGAAGATGTTAGACATGCAAAAGATGACCGAGTAGACAACCCACCCTTTTGCATTATATCGCCCTTCACACTCTTGATGGCATTGCGCAAGCCCTCGACCCGCGCAGCGATCTCGTGTGCAAATTGAATGCGACCTTCGTCTCGCTTCCGATCCGCCTCTTCTCTCCTGCGAGCGTCATCCAATTCGTCCCTGCTCAGTATTGTTGGATCTGACGCGAGGAAATGCAGCAAAACAGGCGAGGAACCCAGCTCCGAGTTATTGAGGAGAGTATGAAGGTAAGCCCTCAGGGTTAGGCGATTCTTCTCGCGTGCTAGACGTATATTCTGAACTGCCTGCTGCGTGTTAAAGGATAATACAGATTCTTGACTGTCATTCGCTTGACGATTGAAGGAGCCTGGCATCATCGATGCCGTTGAACTCGCAGCCACCGTCGCTGGTGCGGACGCTGCTGCTGATACTGTCGATTTGTCCTTCGCCGGAGGCGAGGGGACTTCCTCATCTGGATATCGTTTCCGAAGCTGGGGAGGCAGCAATGAGCTTAATCAAAATAATAATCCAGAGCATAGATATTCACCTCTTCCGCCAATGATCTGAAGTCGCCGTACCGCCTAGAAACAAAGACATCGGGAAAATTCGATCGTCGTGTTCTGATGATAAATTCCTATTGCATACCATTAAACTTCTACATACTGTGCATAGAAGCTGAAAACACCGACCTCATGCACTTTGCTTCGCATCCGACCCTTGTCGACGACGGCGCGTATGCAAACAATGTTAACCTCAAATACGTCTTCCCTCCTTGATTGCTTGGCTCGTCGTTTCTTGGCAAGCGTCTCAAGCCGGTTCAAGTCCGCTTGCGTCAGACGTACAATCTCTTCTCGTTCCACCAGTTTGGTAGCGGATCCAATCACAAGAGAAAACTGCTTCTCCGCCTTTGACAGTATCTTTCTTCGCGTCTCCTCCTCTACTTTCTCTGAATCCTCTTCCAAAAAATTGACTGTAGTGAAGTTGCGCGACAGTACGCTCGCTATGAATGGTTGGAGCTTTTCTGGGAAGAAATCCTTCGGAGCAGTAGAAAGGAAAGGAAATGTCAGGATGAATTGTCGAAATATATACTTCAAGAAGGGTAGATCAAGTGGAGGAGCCTCCTTGGGTGGAGGATTAAAGGGCGGACCAAGATAGGACAGAGTCGAGACATTTGGAACAGACGAGCCAGTAGATATCCCGTCCAGTTCGCGATGAAATTGCGATGAGATGAGCGTCTTCTTGAGATAATGAGCCCTGAGAGGCGTCAGCTCCGTCGCCTTCTGATCAAGTTCATCCTTGTAATCGACGTCCTCGGTGGGTGATGTGACGACATGCACGTCACCATTAGCATGAACTTGTGCTGCAGCATCGATATCCAAGGGTGCTGGAGGTAGAGTACGTGTCGGCCTTGGACAATGAGACGATGAAGAGGAGAAATCAGCGAAAGAGTCTGCGTCTGCGACGGCAGACATCGAGGCAGGGATCAAGACGAATTTGCAACTGGGCCTGCCGCTGTGCCGGGGCGGATGGCTTTAATTCTGAATACATGTGTGGCGATGCCTAAAACCGCTGACGTAGTGCAGTGCGATATTAACGATTGGATCAATCAATTACATTATTGCAAGTAGACAACTACATCGCTGCGTCGCTGCATCGCTACATCGTAGGCGTGTATATCTGTTGGCCTTGAAACGTCCGTCCGTTGGCGTCGAGTAATGTCTTCAGCTTCCCCGCCACCTCTCTGATCGTCTCTTTACATTCATCCAATCCGCGCCAGGATCCTGAAATCCCCCAGCATTCGGAACATGCCTTTGATGCTGCATTCACTGTTTCCAGCTCCAGCTCTCCACGCTTGTGCAACGCGGTAAGAACGTCTACCAGCCGTATAAAGCCAGTTCGCCAGCTCGCGAGCCCGCCTTCTGAATTCATGCTGGTATCCATTACGAGGTACGACGGCGTCATAGTGAGATACATTCGCAATAGGCGCTGGTCGATGGCCCCTTCGTTTTTTGTCATTGCAGCGAGGGCGTCAACTACGATCTTCCCGAAGTTGGTCGGTTCGGTCATCGCGGCCCCCTATGACGATGACGATAGTTTCGGATGCTGTCAGACATCAACATGCGCAAACAGAAGCAAATATGTCCTAACCTCCATGTCTGCTTCTCTGTAGGTATTATTTATGATGCGATAATGTCTCTGATAGCCACGTCGATGGACCCGGGTACGGTGACAACGTGAGATAGAGTTGCGAACATCACACAAGGCATTATCCGAAGAAATCAGCACTTAAATAGCAAGTCACGGCGACAGAATGGAATGGTTACTGACTAGGAAGTCCGGCACGGAGAAGAAGCTCTGGCTTTGGCTCGGCTGGGACATTATGGATGAGGCAAAATATTACCGAGAGAGAAAGTATGGGGTCGATGAGAGAGGAAGGGTTGAGCTCTGGGGCTATAAGAGAGACATAAGGCGCGTTAATACCGAGTGAAGAGGCGAGAGTGTTTGAATCGGGCTGGTGCTCGATCCCCAGCTCATCGGCCCATTTTCAGACGTGAGGAGCTGTTTGAACTTGTTAATGAACTATTACCATACTCGGAATAAGGTTTCACTGATGTGATCTGCGTCTTTCGCGCGTCGAGGCTTCGCTGGTCACGTTCACCCGTTTCATCATGTCCATCCTTTCTGAATTCTCAAAGGCTTTGACGGCTTTGACCCCGGCTCCTCCGTTCACCTCTTGGGAATATGACGGTCTTCAATATAGGTGGAAAAACTTCGTTTTCAGGCCAGCTCGTGCGTTTTCTCCTTCATGCATGTTCAATCCGTTTTGAAAATTCTACCTCATGTTACAGTCTTCAAGCGAGAGGCTGTTCTCTTCGCTACTGTATTGATTTATATCATCTGGCACTTTGTCGGAAAGTCTATCAGCAAAAGTCGTGTTGAAGCATGGTAAGCGCCAGTTTTCTCATGTCTTTTGACAGACAGCTCAAACCCCGATTAGGCTCAACGCACATTACGCGCTGCTGGAGCAGCAATTCTCTAAGCCATCGGCTGCAGGAGGCCTCATTCCCGATGGCCATGCGGAGTTCTTCAACTTCTCAACGGGCCGTCGCAACATTGAATCACTTCATTCTGTGTTCACGCTTCTACCGCGTCATGATGGACTGAAGATGTTGTATCAATTTTGCTGGGGCTTGGCCGACATGACGGCCACTGCAGAGGACGAAATCGAATTGGATTTCAAGCTTCATCCAAGTTCTACCCTTCCGAGTTTCGTCTGGGGTGCCGTGTCGAAGGAATGCTTGAGGACTATCAAGCGGAACAGATGGGATTTGGTGCGCTTGTTTCGCGTACATTGTGCTGTCACTATTTACGAACCGATTCCCTAGACTCTGACTCGGACCACGGAAAGTCCACTCCTAAGTGGAGGTTATTGCGTCATGTCAGGTTAGCCGCTGTCATTTTCCCTCTTTGATTATTTGCTCACGGTCGGCCGGTGCAGAATATGCGGACGTGACTGAGGCATTGCTCAAGTCTGGCTCATTGAACTTCGGTGCAGCCCTGAATGATCCTTCCGTTAGACCCTACGTCAAGTCACTGACAGTAAGCCGATCCTCTTCCTTCACCCTGTGTTTGATACTAGACTCTTGTCGCAGATTACCGACCAGCCGAGAGAACGTCCAAGCCAACCTATACCCGCAGATCAGCGCGAGCGGCACGTCATCCTCACCCTGCGCGCTCCTCCCGCCTCGCAGTCAGGCGCAACTCTCCCGCTAGTCAAGTCCATCTTCTCCTTCATCGACGCTCTCGAAGCAGGCAAGTTCTCCCTCCGCCCCGAGACACGCACGAAATTGCGCAAGACCCGCGAAGAGCTCGACGAGCAGATTCGCAAAGACGCCGAGGCGGAGAGGAAGGAAGAGGAGGAGCAGGATAAGGCTGCCGCGAGGAAGAAAGCTGAGGAAGAGAGGATCTCGAAGTTGAGTGCTGCGGAGCAGCAGAAGGAGTTAGAGCGCGGGCGAAAACGACAACTCCGCAAGGCACAGGGAAAGGTCATCAAAAAATAGAGCAGATGATTCTACCTAGCTCTTATTCTGATTTTCGGATCCGGGAATATTGCATAGTTAGGTGGAGGTCATAGCTTCTACTCTTCGGATTTGTTCTGCCACATGCTATGCTACCTCTAACCAGACAAATACATAAACTTATTAATGTTGGATGCGTATTGTGCAGAAATAGTAAGTAGAGTGTGCGATCATGGATACAAATGTTGCGACGAGGAAAGCAAAATAAGACATAAAGTTACATATCAGGAATATCTGGGTGGGAAAATTATGGTTAATGCCCATTTAAGAGCGAAGGCAAGCCCGAAATCGTAGGAGTATTAGGACCAGTAGAAGGCTCGTCCTCTTCTCCAACAGTACTCAAACGCTGAGGGTGGCCATTGCCGGGAAACGCAGGTCGCCGAAAACTTGTCGGTCGCTTATATATGACTTCATGTGAGCCGAACTCTGGGCTGCTCGATACATGAGTACTTGACTCCTCGTGATTGGACTCGTCTTTCTCCGGCTGAATCGTGTCTGAAGTCGCTTCTGTAGATGCCGAAGGCTCAGCGCCGCCCACGCCCAAGACCCGGCCCCATTTCGTGAATAAGGTGAGAAGCCAGTCGTTCATCGCTTGGAACCTGCCCTCGTGGACAGTCTCAGCCTCAGGATGTCCGTACATCTCGACTTCTTCTTCGCTATCTTCCTCACTCTCAAAATGCACATTCTCCGGCAATTCGCCCTCCTCTTCTACATCACTTTCTGTTCGCCCGAGAAAGTCCACAAGGCGCTCGCGCCCATCGATACGCTTTTGGACTCTATTAAATTGTCCATGCGTTTGAACTCGATCCCGGCTGTCTCCAGAAAGTCCAAACCGACGTCGACTGCGTACGCCAAATACTCGGTCTCGGATTGCGAAAACACGAAGCCGTGGAGCTTGTGCCATTCGCCATAAGCTGACAGTATCAAGGAAGCTCGCTTCGTACATCAAAGCCTCCGTGTCTGCAGATATGGAGTCGGCAACAGACACGTTTTCTTCTATGTTCCCCGCTATCTGACATTTTTCTTCTAGTTCTTTAAGGATGGCGGCATGTTCTTCATGGCACTTCATAAGCATCTCGTTGCTTGAGGAGCTGCTTTGGATGAGTGCCTTTAAAGAAAGTGATATATCTAAGTAATCGATGGACAGTGCAAAGATGATTGATGATTCACCTGCAGAAGGACAATAGAAGCTTGAATATAGGCTTTGCGTCGATGCATGATAAGACACTGGATGCATAGATCTACGTCTGTCTTCATGTGCTCTCTTGATAGGATATTATTTGGATCCAGAAGCTCTCGATCATCAAAGCTATGTGATCTAAGGATCGTGAATATCAAAACTGTGTTCCGGACCAGAAAAGATCAGCGACAAACCTTTTCCTCTTGAGTACGAACGGCTCCTTCGGTTTCTTCACTCTCGGCTGTTTTGTGCCAGCAGGTGCCGGGTCCTGGCGTGTCCAAGGGAAGACATTCGGATCATATTGAATACCAAAAGGAAACACGGTTGCTTCCATCGCCTTCACATCAACCTCCACTTCGTCTCGCAGGTTATTTGCGCTTAGCTGATCTGCCCAACTATATACTCGCTTTCGCACGGGGACTACAGGGCTCGGCCATACCTTGTTGAACTGGGCGACTCGCTGATTATACTCTAGGTCATCAATCGCAAGACCAGATGTGTGTGCGGAAGAGAAAGCACCGAGATTCTGGCAGGAAGCTGAAGGCGCTGAAAACAAAGTTTGAGCATTCATGAAGAGCAGGACATATGGAACCGAACGTACAAACGGGCGATGCTTGGCCGCTGCTTGGTCCTGACATAGCACCGTCAGGATCCCTTATAGATATGATGAGCCCACTTCGAGCGTTAGGGAAGACTGAGCTAACCTCGAGATGATAACCGATGGTATTGCGACTGAGCTTCCGCGCAAGCTTTCTGGGCTCTTGTCCTTCGACAAGTCCACACTGGTCCTCTTCAGCTTGTTCCTGCCAAATTCGCAGTATTAAAAAGTCAAGACGTCTACATCTCTGGTAAGTTGCAAACTCACCCTGCCCAATTCTCGATTTTCTTCGTTACTTTGTTGGACCAAGGAAGGACACCTAGGACGTCACCGTCGTAATCCGAGTCACTTCTTTCACGTTCTCTTTCCTTATCCTCGTCCATGTCGTCCTGCAGAGATTCCTGTCTCTTCCTCTCCAGCTGATCGAACTTCCCGGTCCACAGGTATCTGACGCTCGCCCCGTAGTCTTTCTTGTGCAGCAAGTCAATTCTATTAACAAAGTTGGCTAGGTCCGACGTGCATTCCACCAATACTTCTGTCTCGCGATCTTTCGAAAAGGACAGAGACATGGGCCTGCTGTGAGATGCATCTCTCGAGCTAGACATCGCAGATTGTGTTACTGAAGTAAAATCATCAATCTTGTTGAGCACGACACGATGTAGCTTGTACGGTTCTGTTGCGCGGTACTTGTCATATGCTGAATCGATGACTTTGATGAGCGTCAAATTAAGATAGGCGTGATTGACTGCAGGATATGGAGTACTCGTGGGAGATGGTGCTTGAGCGAGCCGTTGATTGACAAAGGCAGCAAGGCAGCGCGTGAATTGACGCGGTTGATAGAAGGGGTCCTTAGGAACCGCTTGAAATCCGATTGCACTGAGCTTGTTTCGCATCGAAAGGGATAGGGTGATAAGTGCCGTAACGATCGAAGGGTCTGCAACTCTTTCAGTAGGCTATAGAAAACATTCGGTTCAGATCGAAATATACCTGCAATGGCGGTGAAAGCTCACCTCGACTTTCATGTATTGCTCTCCAATCTCGGCTACCCATTTCTGTATCCCAGTCACCGTCTCGTCACAAAGGAGACCATCTTGCTCCTGGAAATCAATAGGAAACATTTCGAAAAGCGACAAACCGCATTGAATTATCCTAACGAGCTCGAGAACCGTCTGACCAAAGCGATCACCACCGGTTCGCGTCACATCACCGAAGTGAAACATTGAAATGAAGCGGTCTTTGGTCGCATCACTGTAACGAAGTCGTGAGTCTAAATATAGACGCGTCGGACCTCCTAAAAGAATGACCTTGGCTCTTGAAGCGTAAGCGCACTTCTGCCGCTGCATCCCAATCGTAGTAAATTGATGTTCACATAGAGCTGCTGTCGATGCGTAAGGAAGTCACCATCTGGAATGTATACCACGGTATAGTCGGATCGAAAGTTGGCGAGAGAAGTAATCATGATGATGCCTTTATCCGTCTATATGATTGGGCAAGCCAATTCAATTAAGAAAAGATGACAAAAAGTTCGCGCGATACGGACCTCACGAGGCCGAGCACCATCTTTACGAAGTTCGTGGATGACCTTCTCCCATTCTTGGTGAGCTTCGCCGTTTGAAAGACAGGATGAAGGTGCGAGTGCTATAACTGTAATCTGCATCGAATTCAACGACTGCCACCTGACGTTGTTTCGCTGTTACGACGTACGACATCTTTTGGGTCACCAGTGTATACTGTAAGTAGAATGGTTGCTCTCCTTCGCTCGACAATCCTACCAGAATAAACAATACGTAATGTATCACTACACATAGACGACAGGCCATGACTCCTGACGCACCATTTCTCTACCGCAAAAATCTGGTACCCAGCTATTTTCACGTCCTCTTCCACTACTTCAAAGCGACTGTCACAGTTGAACCAACGTCTTTGATCTCTCACTTCCGTTTGTGCAATTTCCGGAGGCGCCGAATCTGCTCGTGATCTTGTCAGCCTGTTACTGCTGGTTTTGCTCTTTACCGGTCGAAGTTGCAAATCTGGTACGACGCGTTTGGGGCATGACGCGGGCACGAGCAGGCGTCTTGGAAGGCTAGGGATTTGAGACTTTGGCGGCTGGGTGCGACGGTGAACGGGAGAATGGCGAGAGACGGAAGAGCTAGAAACTGTCGGCGAAAGTGGCGGGGAGATGGGAGGCGTGTTAGCAGTATCAGAGCGTAAGCGCGGCTTGTCCATAGGGAAGATGAGATGTTGCGCGAGGGGTCAATTGCCATGCCATGAGAATCATCTCGTTCCGACGCGTGACTTGAGACGCGACTGGTCAATAGTTACGTAATAAACATGTTTCACGTTATTTGATCTGGTTTGGCTGCACAATGGATCGGCAAAATGCTGTATGGGGACTCGGAGAAGTCTTAAATAGAGCCTGTCGCTTTATTACCTAAGAAACGGAAGCGCCTCGCCGCCGACGCCGGCCGGGGCATCACAATCAATGATATCCAGACAAGATGTGCGAAATGCTCGGAAGATATGCCTTCATTCTAGCTGCAGACGACTGCAAACACGACATAAAACTGCCAATTGTAGAAAAGTCGAATCCATCCAGATTGGTATCCTCAGGCTTATATAATCTTCGATGAGCACTCACGACTGTAGAGGTATCCACCATTTCTCAATTCATCTTGCGCTCTTCCAAGCTCGCCATGGCGCTCGAATACCCTAGTTCCCCTCTCCGACCCCTCTCATGACCACTCAGACGCTTGTCGACAGCGACATCTTCCAAAACATTGTCATCCAAGAAGACGCCGGACTGACATCCGAGACGACGGTGGCCACACAACCTGCAAATCGAGACGGCACAGCCCGAGCGGCATCTGCCGGCGATGAGCAGCTCCCTGGGACAGCCATCGGCCGCAGTGCGCACGATGGCCGGCGCTTGTCTTCTGGTGATCGCAGACAGCAGGCACAAGAGCCCGAGCCAGACCATGGCCACTCGCCTCCTCGACCTGCCCACGGGCTCCTAGATAATTCGTCTACTTCCTCTCACGAACTTCCTACCACCATGCGCGACCTTCTTAGTTCGTATGCACCTCTGCTATCCTGTCCGGCGTGTTCGCCGCCTTCCTTTTTGGTCTCACCGACAACTCTGCATTGTGGGCATACAGTTTGTGCGAGGCACGTCCGGACAGAAGAATTCACTCGACCTTCCTCTTCCTCCTCGGCCTGTGCCTCTTCCTTTGCGGCATCATTTTTGCCATTGACAACCGGCTCGCATGCATCCTCGAGCAACTCAAGTCCCGGGACACTTCCGAATGCGTCTTCCTCTGTTCCTGTATTACCTACCTGTCCACTCTTGACTTGTCGCCCCCGAGCCCGCCGTCAGGTAATCACTCCCAACATCCCTCCAGAGTCTACCGTAGCATATTATCCTCCCATTCTTCAACCAAACGCTCCGGAGCTTGGTGAAACTAATCGAATTACGGTTTCGGATCCGCGCCTGGACGTATCCTTGGGCCGTGTTCTGCATCTACTTGAGAAGGCAAGAAGTTGGCAAACTCGAGAGAACATTGAACAGAGGCTGACGGAGGAGAGTGACGGGTCCGCCGATGAATCACAAGAGGAAGAAGAGAACGGTGAAGATGCCGTACCTGAGTCTGGATCACGTCCGTCTACTAACAGGACAAGGCGAAGGAGTAGGCCCGCTTCGAGGTCGCGGAAACGCTCACGAAGAGATGATAATTGGGACGGCAGACACTATCGACACCGAACGCGTGAAGAACTCGTAGAACGATTTATTAAAGAATTATCGGAGAGCCTCACTTGCGAAATTTGTTTCATGCTGCTGTATCAGCCGGTCACTACTCCTTGCCAGCATGTGCGTTATTGGTTCCCGATTATTTCTCTCGTCATACTGATATTCATCGGATGAGTAGACTTTCTGTGCAAAGTGCCTACAACGCTCTCTTGATCATGGAACAAGATGTCCGCTATGCCGACAAGAGATGCCTCCGTTTTCTTATTTCCAGGACCATCCCTTCAACAAAGTTGTCCTTGCAATCTGTGAGCTCTAAAATCACGGATGACTTCAACTTCCTATTCTAAAAGCTCAATATGGTGTACAGTATTGAAAGCAATTCCAGAAGGATATGCAGATCGAGGTCGAGCGATTGAAGAAGAGGAACGCGATGGCCGGCTGAACACTCCGATATTCGTCTGTCAATTGGCTTTCCCCGGTATCCCAACTCTCCTGCACTTCTACGAACCTCGGTGAGTTTAATCATATCGTGCAAACCGAACCGTTTTAGACGCGAAGATCCTTACATCGCTCCTCATTATCTCATTGTCTCCACTTCTACTCAGTTATCGATTAATGTTGCGACGCTGTCTAGAATCACCTACACCGTGCTTCGGTATGATCATGCCCCAGCGGACTGTTGGTGCCGGAAGTAGTGATTATGGTACTATGTTGGAGATAAAGAGCGTGCAAATGCTTCCAGATGGTCGAAGCATGGTCGAGACCATAGGAACACATCGCTTTCGTATAATGGAAACTGGCACGTTAGACGGATACATGGTCGGTCGAATAGAGAGGTGAATACCTCTTACTTGCGTAAACTCCAGCTCCCTAACTTTTTCTACAGAATTGATGATATTCCTCGGGAGCTTGAAGACGAAGCAGAACGGAGCCTTTCGTCCTTGGTGGATTCTTCAGCGGATTCTTCTTCTTCGAATGCGTCACCTTCGCGGATTCCGCCGCCGACCGCAGATGAGCTTATCGCTATCTGTCATGGCTTTGTTGAACAGCTGCGAAATGGGACAGCGCCGTGGGTAGTACAACGGTTGAACAATACTTATGGCCCGATGCCGAATGACGTAAACAGATTCAGCTTTTGGATGGCACAGGTAAGCGCACGTGGAAGTCACGGTGTACATTTAAATTCGGATGCTGATTGGCTGACCGGCCTTTTTAGGTGCTGCCGATAGAGGAGCATGAGAAGGCAAAGTTATTAGTAATAAGATCTGCACGGGCACGACTTCGACTTGTAGTGCATTGGATTGAGCAGCTGAATAGCAATTGGTGAGCAAAGAATGTCTCGCCTGGGAGACATGGATTACGTTGATAACAGACTGCTAAGCACACGTTTCTCGTTAGGTGGTTCTCTCGAGGTTGTAATATATCATGAGCATCTCATCGGTTGGATATTATTCATTGTTCTATTACTGGTTGTGTGTGCCATTTGTTGTATCATGAATTTGCATATTAAGATGTAGCTGTATTTGTCATATGCCTACGTCTTTTCACCTGGATCTTATGAAGTCGTGTGTATTTTGACTTGATGAGGGCTTCGCCCGGATGGAGCCGGCGTGACGTCGGGTCGGGCCGTCGGCAATGTGGATGTGATGTTGTCACTCGGCAGCTTCAGACAGAAAGTCATCATCACTCAGCAACTGGCTCAAGATATTCTCCTCTTCTCTCTCACAGTCCCCGTCCCATCGTCTCTCTCTCCTTTCCACGACCACCGACCGTATAATTTGCTTGCATACTCCCATCTACGTGCTCTAGTTCAAACATGGCTGGAACCATACCTTCCCTGCAATCGTCAAGCCATGAGCTTAAGGACAACACGGTCATCATTGGTGGGTAATCTGGGCCTACGTAATCTTCTTGTCTTTCCGTTCTGACGGCGATTCGATGTAGTCCTCGGAGCATCTGGGGACCTCGCAAAGAAGAAGGTGTGCATATTCTACATTCGTTGTGCTCCCATAGGCGCGCATATATCCAAGAATTCGGGAATTCTCGATACTGACTGAACAACAACTCTATTTGCGTTATTTCACTCCAGACGTTCCCCGCCCTGTTTGGACTGTACAGGATGGGGTATCTTCCAAGAGGCGTGCATATAGTTGGCTATGCGCGCACAAAAATGGACTTGGTTGAGTTTCATAAGCGAGCGACGTCCTATATCAAGAACCCGGATGACGATCCAGCAATCGCAGCGAAGATTGAAGAGTTCAAGGGATTCTCCACATACGTTTCCGGTTCCTACGAGGATCCGGCGGCATTTCAGGCGCTTACGAAGCATATTGAAGATATCGAGAGCGAGTATGGGTCTCCAGAACGTAACCGCTTGTTCTACCTGGCACTTCCACCCAGTGTGTTCATTCCTGTGGCGAAGAACCTCCGAGAGAACTGTTATGCGCCCAACATAAACAGAATGATTGTTGAGAAGCCATTCGGAAAGGATCTCGACAGTTGCCGGGAGCTACTTGGTTCACTTAAACAACACTGGACGGAAGATGAGACGTTCCGAATTGACCATTATCTCGGCAAGGAGATGGTGAAGAACATGCTTGTCCTGCGTTTTGCGAACATCGCTTTCTCTTCAGGCTGGGATAGGAACTCGATTAGCAATGTACAAATCACCTTCAAGGAACCGTTTGGTACTGAAGGGCGAGGAGGTTACTTCGACGAGTTTGGTGTTATTCGTGATATTCTCCAGAACCGTACGCATATCTCGGCTTGGACGTGTTGCGTCTGGTTATTCATACTATGACGTATAGATTTGTTGCAGGTACTAAGCATCCTGACTATGGAACGACCTGTATCATTCTCTGCCGAGGATATTCGCGATGAGAAGGTTCGTGATCTTATCATATCCTGTGGCGGTACAATCTCATCTTCTTCACGATGAAGGTGAAAGTGCTTCGATGTGTTCCGCCCATCGCACAAGAGGACACGCTTCTCGGACAATACGTTGCAGCCGACGGAAAGCCCGGGTATCTCGATGATGAGACAGTCCCTCCCAATTCGGTCTGCCCGACCTACGCTTCAACAACACTCTGGATAAATAACCCCCGATGGGAAGGGGTCCCTTTCATACTCAAAGCCGGAAAGGGTATGCTCTGCATGAATTCTATAATAAATTGAGGCTTACCTTACTTTCCAAGCCCTCAATGAGGCGAAAGTGGAAATTCGTATCCAATATAAGGACGTCACGCAAGGCATCTTCAAGGACATAGCGCGAAACGAACTTGTCATCCGCATTCAGCCCACCGAGTCCATTTATCTCAAACTTAATTCGAAGGTTCCCGGTTTGAACACCCGCACTGTACCAATTGAAATGGATTTGACGTACAAGCGTCGATTCAGTGAAGCGCACATTCCAGAGGCATATGAAAGCCTCATCTTGGATGCCCTCAGGGGAGATCATTCTAACTTCGTTCGAGATGATGAGCTAGATGTGGCATGGAGAGTAAGTGTATGCTACAGTTGTTGTAGGTGTTCTGATTTTAATTACTTGTTCTAGATCTTCACTCCTATCCTTCATTGGATTGACGGCAAAATGGGTCCTCCACCTCGGCCACTTCCGTATCCGTATGGATCGAGAGGTCCGAAAGAACTCAATGCGTTCATCCGGAAATACGACTACAAACGTACAGATCGGCAATAGTGCGTCTTCCCTATTTCCAGCTATAATTCCATCTCACCAATTTCTGCTTCAGCACTTGGCCAGTCACGAATGTCTCCCAACTCTAAAGGCACTACTATATTTTGCAGCAACTGTCCTGTTTCAGATTTTTTGATAACACGAAGAGCATTGGGCTCATAAGCAGCTATGTTGTCTTGAGCTATGTATGTAATGTCAGATAGAGAGAAATGTCCACGACTTGCATTATTTTTGAAGCGCTGATACCTCTGTTGAGGTCAATTCCGCGATCTAATGTTACTGTTCCGCTTAGGCCGACAGAATCAGCCCCGCAAACCTCCAAAAACGGAAGTCGAAGGATTAGCAGATTTTCGAAACTTGGGTTCCCTCATCACTGATATCACCGACGTCTCAACTTCTCCCACTGCTTCTTGAAATTCTCCATCGCAACTTTCCCTATGGCGTTAGTAAGTTGTCCAACTGCTGGGTCAATAGAGTGGTCTAATGGTTGCTTTGTGGTGTTGGTCGGAAGCCGTAGCAAAGTCAGCAATTGTCGAGCGATATCTACATTCAATACTCCTCGAGGTCTATATACCGGACGAGCCAAGAACTGGATAGAGTTCTAAATCTGTAGTATATCTCCATCTGTGATTTGGACAAATCTGCGATAAGCTAGATGATGCTGAATAGACGCGCCCTCCTAGTATGCCAGCTCTTTTCCTGGTTGACAGTATAGCTGAATCTTGTCATCAAAAAGGCAAGTCGTCACTCAAGGGCCTTATCGACTCATGCTACAGATGCTAGTTGCTCCGTGACTGCTGCAAGGGACCTGGACCAGGAGTTTCATGCGGCAGGCCGTTGATCGGTTCCCTAGATGCTTATGTGACTTCTTTCTGCCATTTTATACACATGAACTTTTGGCACCTAGCGTAGCATTAGCTTGCGTATCTTCTGGTCATAATGGATCTCCTCGGAGCTCCCCTTTCAACCCCCTTGTGAGACTTCTAAACGCTGGAGCACGCTGTACCCTGGGGCACATTATCTCGCCAAGAAGACGCGGACTGACATATGCGATTGGCTAAGCTACGAATACGATACAGCTTCTTCTGCCCATGGGACGCAAAAATCTGGAGTATCATACGTGTTTGCGTTACCTCAAAAGCCTTATGCACCTATCTTATTGGCATGTTTTGCCATATAGAGTGCACGAACCACACAGATATGATCGGTGGTGCCTGCCAACGGCTCGCACGATATTGTCTCGAGAAAAGAAGCTATTGGTAGGCATATGCGTCTTTCTTCCTCACCGCTCCATATTTAGCGTTTACTAAACCGATTCATAGGACCTTCTTCATTTTTGCCCTGACAGCTCGTCTCCCCGAGCCCTCACACAGCATTTCGGTGAGCGTTTTCCCCGAAACTACACAAGGAAGCGTCAAGTTTGGCGCCACTTTCAAGGGCCTCAATATACCGAATATTCAGCGCTATCTTATTTTGGAAGCTACATAGACGAAACATGTGTACTAAAGCCTGCGACAATAGAATCAAGATTTTGTCTGTACAGACTATGGCTTCCCCACAGCAACTCCACGAGGTGTTTCAGCTAAATGACCGAGCTTTTGCGCGTCTTTCGCGCAGGGGAAGGGGTGAGAGAATGTCCTCCAGGGACTAGTCCGTTTTCTGTCAAGAAATATCCCCTTGATAGCCTGGATAGATGGCAGAAATATTTCTCGACCAAAGACCATTTGCCCGGCTGGAATCACATATTGGTCGCGTTCAAACCCCCCCCCCCCCCCGCCGCGCGCAAAATGCCCCAGTTTTTCATTTGCGTTTATGCATCTGGACTTACACACGATCAATGAACAGGTTCTAGGCTCAATTTCCTTGATCGGCTCACACCCCATCCCTATTCTTCTTTAGTTTACTTATCAGTAAGTATCTCTGGATATTCGCCTGGAAATGAATGGTGTATGAGCGGCGTTAAAGCTATTATACCATCTGGAAAAGGAGAGCCATCGATACGCGTTGCACCCGGCATTGTTGGCGGGCAAGCGAACCTAGCTCATTGGCCACATAGCTTCATTTCTTGAGAAATATATCCCGGATTTGTATCTGCCTTCCTCAACAACGATGAACTCAATCTTGCGTTTTCTCCTTGGAATTTTGCTCACCTTTCTTCTATTCTAATAGTTGAAGTCGAAACAGAGAAGTCACGTTTGATTAGCAAATGAGTCGACGTCTCCGGCAATAGATCCTCAGCAGAAGACCAATCGCAGCATTTGAAATTCAAATTGCGTACGATCGTGCTACTCAGGCACCCCGTCTGAATGATTGCTGCTGGCCCGTGGCCACTTTTTTCGGAAATGGAAGGTAGCGATGCTGGTGAACTTGTCTCATTCTATCACAACAATCTGAACATGGTGACCAGATTTACCTCAATGAGGAATCATCTTTGGTTTTATCCTACAGTTCGAAGCATGTTCGGAAAAACATATCATGTGCATTCTTTCTGGCCTACGACGTTCACGTACAGGTGTTTCAGAATGACGGGTAAGTGTATCGAGACATACATGCATGCACAGATCAAGCTAGCTCTATTCACAAACAGTTTGTCAGGATGACAACCTATAATGATCCGTATACGTTCTTTGGTAGCTCAGCTCTATGCTGGTTTTAAAAAAAAAGTCGTGTTGAAGGAACTTATAGTCTATAATGACGGCATCAGTAGCAAGCCCCACATCATAATTCTAAAAGACTGTTGCTTATTCCCCACGTTCATAAGGACATTGTACCTTTTCCTTACACTGTTGTACAGAAACCGACATATAAGGGACTCCTTTGGGCCACAGACACTGATTTTCGTGTTTCAGCGGCCTTTTCGAGCTTTAAATCCGTCGCTTGTCGGTTCCGATGAATAACGTGATCGGACAACAGATCCGGAACTCCTCATGTGATCGTGATCTGAAGCAACTTCTCTTCCAACATCCATGTGGCATAAGCTCTTAGACCAATAAAATCCTGCAACATCCATCCTGCAGTCCATCTGCGAAGGTTCTATAAACATTTTTATCACTCGTGACATGACAGATCATGATGCGCATTTACGGATTCAATTTACTCTGTAATTTCTACTCTCTCGTGAGTTTTTCCGAATTTGCATATAAGATGCCATCGTCGGTTGAGTACTCGTCTCTTCAGCGAGTCTGACATCCCCAAAGATGCTTTCTATCGTTCTTGTCCTTTTCGCTTCTCTATGGTACTCTGTCGCGCAGACCTCGGTTGACTCTTACATCGCGACTGAAGGACCTATTGCTAAAACGTGAGTCTGAATCCGTTGAGATTTAATCAATTGCTTCCACAATCTGACTACGCTGCAGTAATGTTTTGGCAAACATCGGTTCAGATGGGTCAAGATCGCAGGGTGCGAATGCGGGCATTGGTAAAGCTCAATTGCGGCCGTTCTAGACCCTGACTGCTGACGGAAATGCGCATTCAGTAATCGCTTCCCCGAGCACCAGCAACCCGGACTATTTGTTTACATGGACACGCGACTCGTCGCTTGTCTTCAAGGCACTCATTGACCAGGTAGTTTTGTTGTATTACAATTGTCCCTTCGGATTTTTTGCTGAGATTTATTTTATAGTATACGTTTGGACAAGACACGTCTTTGAGAACCCTCATCGATGAATTCGTCACCGCCCAGAGTAGTATTCAACAGGTAACAAACCCGTCTGGGACTGTGTCCACCGGTGGTCTTGGCGAACCTAAATTTAATATCGATATGACCGCATTTACCGATCCCTGGGGCCGTCCTCAACGAGGTTAGTGCTCAACTCACAACTTGAAGATAGTGTTGCTCAATATATTGGGTATAAAGATGGGCCAGCATTACGCGCGACGGCTATCATCAACTATGCCAACTATCTTCTCGCAAATGACAATTCGACTCACGTCACGAACACACTTTGGCCTATACTCCAGCTTGACTTAGATTATGTTGCTCAAAATTGGAACCAGACCACGCATGTGTCCTGTCTAGTGGGTAGAGCTCTGAGACTGACATTCATCATAGATTTGATCTTTGGGAAGAAGTTTCCTCATCTTCTTTCTTTACTGCTGCGGTTCAGCATCGGTCGCTTCGAGAAGGCGCGGCCTTGGCTACGCAAATAGATCAGACGAGCGTTGTAGATGGATATACGACGCAGGCGGCAAACATTCTGTGCTTCATGCAGGTAGGCGAACCTCTGCATATACACGAAATGACTTCTTCTGAAGCGTCTCCGGCGCTTTAGTCATTCTGGAACTCTGGAGGAAGCTACATGACCGCAAACACAGGTGGTGGTCGTTCCGGCAGAGGTACATTCGCATTTTGAAGTATCGAATGCGTGAGTGTATTGAACAGCACCTTTTTTGCCTAGATGCAAACACGGTGTTGGCTTCCATTCATACCTTTGATGCAAATGCAGGCTGTGATTCGGCGACGTTCCAGCCCTGCTCCGACCGAGCGCTCGCAAATCTCAAGGTTTATGTGGATGCCTTCAGAAGTATTTACAGTATCAACTCCGGAATCGCCTCTACCAATGCCGTTGCCACTGGCAGGTATCCCGAGGACTCATACTTCAACGGAAATGTGAGTACCGAATTCTAAGTAACATTACTACTCTTCGTTGACAAAGCCACACCGTGCATATAGCCTTGGTACCTCACCACTCTCGCTGTCGCTGAGCAACTCTATGATGCCATTACTGTCTGGAACGCACAGGGCTCTTTGAACGTCACATCTATCTCTCAGCCGTTTTTCTCTACGTTCCAATCTGATATCGCTGTTGGAACATATTCGTCGTCATCTTCGACCTTTTCGTCGCTCATCTCTTCCATTGAGAGCTTTGCAGATGGATTCGTGTCCATCGTAGCCCAGTACACACCGAGTAACGGTGGTCTGGCTGAGCAATATTCCAAGACTGACGGCACTCCAACAAGCGCAGTCGATCTTACTTGGAGCTATGCTGCCGCATTGACAGCCTTCGCTGCTCGTGATGGATTTGTTCCTGCGAGCTGGGGCGCAACAGGCTTGACAGTTCCTTCGACTTGCTCTGCCGGGGGCTCTGGATCGGCCGGCTCTGTTCCTGTTACATTCAACGTCCAAGCTACTACCGTCTTCGGAGGTAAGTCAACCTGATAAAACTGTTCATAAAACTTCTGTCAACGAGAGTGTTGGATAGAAAACATCTACATCACTGGTTCTGTCGATGCGTTACAGAACTGGTCTCCAGACAATGCGATAATTCTCAATGCTGACAACTATCCTACCTGGAGTGGTATGTTGCTCATGTTACCTACATCTTATACTTGCTTCAGATTGCTCACGTCAGATTGTTCAGTGACGATTAACCTTCCAGCGAGCACGACTATTCAGTACAAGTACATTCGGAAGTTCAACGGCGCAGTCACTTGGGAATCAGACCCTAACGGACAGATAACGACGCCGTCAGGTGGTTCGTTCACCCAAAACGACATTTGGCGCTAAAAGATACCTTTTCAAGTTACTTTGCTAGCATGAGTTTCTTTGGATGAATTGCTTTTTCAATCTGCTTTCAAAGTCGGAATGTTTTGTTTTATGATTGCACTCTGAATGATTGCACTCTGAATGATTGCACTCTGAAGATGCATCGACGGAATCAGATATCTATCACATCCACACACAAACTGCAGCGAATCCCCAAAATTTCGCTATAGATCAAGCTACCGAATGGATCGTCCCAAATCGTCCCAAATAAGCATCCGGAAACATCAAGACATCTAACGTCGCTTTTTTAATCGGGAGCTTGTGTGTATCGGGTTTTCCGGGGTATCATCGGGCTGAGAGCTGGTCTCTCTACAGCGCAGGGGAAGGTTATCAGAACGCGAACAATGAAGAGCAGGGTCGACTGCGTACCCTTCATCGTCGCTTCTTGTATCCTCAGCGTTCTGGCCACTGATTACGCGCCAGGCGACGTTGCATATCATGCCGAACCAGATCATCTGAATAAACTGCATGATAATGCACACGTTACGTTAGCACGAGATTGATCAATTGATTAAGAAGGATTTACCTGCAGAGATATTAACATGGTCAGGAACCCCATCCAAATTTGGTACGTCCAATAATGATTGTTCTCGGGAGCCCAGACAAATGGTATGAGCGTTGAAGCGTCAGAGTAAGTGGACTTGATGACGAGTATGAACAGGACATGGCGGGTGATAAACCATGATAATAAAAACCAGGTGAACGTCGCGTCGCAGATCGAGGGTAGGGAGAGGTAGCGGAACATCTTAGCCAGCTAGAGAAAAAAGATGGGATTAGAGTATTACCATGAATGCAATGGCAGAGAATCGTACTGGAAGGAAAATGTCACAGTAATCCATGAGGACCATGATTAAGCTCCCAACTCGAGTGAAGTTGTAGAAGTAAGATAAAACCATAAGCACGATGGTAATGACATGATGGGTCATCATTTGCCAGTGGTCCTTGCGACGGGCCTCGGCATTGAGGATCAGCACTTGATGTATGTAAAACGCCGTTTGAGTTAGGTAGTAAAGTTTCAGAGGTGCGGCGAGAGGTATATGTGGGTAACCCAACCAAACTTTGGAAGGATTGAAGGGAGCCGTCGGGAGTTGCGAATGTATGTACTGTTTGGGGGATGTTAAATGGTTTAGTTCGTAAAACGTGATTATACTCACCAGACCGTAAGCCCATTGAACAGTGTAATAAACCATGGACCAGCCCTGCTCGGCGAAACGGAGCACGCTTCTTCTAACAATTCGTTCTTCCCTCCGTTTCTTGCGCAAGACTTCGCTTTTCTCGATGGTAAACCCGTTGCCATTCATAAGTGGGGCGTTTTCCACGGATCCGTTGGCAACGTCTTTTAATGGTTCGTATGTTTGCTTTCGCGTGAGATACCAGTGGGCGAACGGCTCCATGAAAAACACTCTGAATACATCCCGGAGGAGTGCCATGATGGCAATGCAAGTGATGATCAGACAGCCATCCAGAAGGCCTGTCGCGTAGTAATTCGAGGAATAGAAGGAGTCAGAGTCGGTAGGACGATCTATGGGGTATGACAGTGTAAAAAAGGGAACCAGGTACGTCGGCATCCATTCTGGAGCGCCTTCGATGTTCATGTCCAACTTCGCTGCTGGGCAGGAAGTATGCAAAAAGGTCGATAGTTGTATGAGCTGGCAGGAGGGAAAGGTGGGTTAGCGACGGAGAGAAAAGAAGTCAGACCATACGTGACCGGATTCACGAGGACGCGTAGACGAAAGCAACGAACGGACTACGCGTCAATGGCCGCTATCAACACTGTGAGCGCTGTGTTGAACGAGAAGGAACGTGTCCGCGCACGTTCGAAGGAGAGTTGTCTCTCAGCCCCGGATTTTGTAGGTAGATCCCTTTTTTTACGCGTCGTGTGTAAGTCTATAGGGTGGGAATAGAAAGAAAGTGTTTACTTATTACTACTGTGGTGATCGCCGTCGTCGTTGCTTGTTCAATACCTTCAACAAACAAGGCATGGCCTCTGCAGTCGCACCGAGTCCCACTCTCTACATCAACAACCTCAATGACAAAGTAAAAAAGGACGAGCTTCGTGCACAGCTAATTGCCCTTTTCTCCACATATGGGAGAGTAATCGATATCGTCGCCAGAAAGGGCAGCAAAATGAAAGGACAGGCTTTTCTGTCTTTTGCTGATCTTGCAGAAGCAACTTCTGCTATGCGTGCTTGCGAGGGTATGATCTTCTATGACAAGCCTTTGGTAAGTTCCCATATCTTTCTGTTCCTCTAGTACTGGCTGACTGCGACTAACAGCATATTCATTACGCCAAAACAAAATCCTACGCCATTCGTCGAAGAGAAGACCCGGATTTCATTCCTCCAAACCCTGTCAGTGCACAGACGAGATTACCAAACGGCACGTCAGCGTCAAATGGTCTTGAAAAGCGGAATAGAGAGGAGGATGAGGAGGACTATCGGCAGCCTAAACGGGAAAAATCGAGCGGAGATGAAGACGGGGAAGAGATGGAACTCGAGGATGACGAAGAAACACAACCTGAGCCAGGTGTGTTCATATCCCTATTGATCCGTTTGCGATCGATCTTCTGACCATGAAATTAGCTGTCCCCCAAGTGCAAGAACAGCCATCCGCACGATTACTATGTACGTCCACTTCGATGACACGCGTAATTTGTAATCTGACTTTGCACAAGGTACAAATTTGCCTGTCGAAGTTACGGACGACGTTCTTGGAGTACTATTTCAACAGTACGTCCAGTGTTTAGCTACCGCTTCCTGAATCTGACTTTGTCTTGAAAGATACCAAGGTTTCATTTCCACACATGTCGTCCAGGCAGCACAGTCGAACGCTGCAGGCCAGAAAGTCAAGGTGGCTCAGGTCGTATACGATTCTCCGGAGCTTGCATCCGTCGCGAAAGAAGCACTGGATGGCTTCACTCTCAAAAAGGGTTGGAACATGTCTGTTGCGTATATTTAGTGTCTCCGCCTTGGACGTGATTTCGCCTCTATCCCTTCCTTCTCTTGCTTTGTATTTTTGTCACTACTGCAATATTGATATTCCTCTTCGCACTCAGACGCGGCAGACAACAGACATTACTTTCGTGTGAAGAGGGTTTCTACAATTTAGAGGGAGGTAGTGCCCTATCGACGTAACGAACATGATCTGGAGTTAACTGATCAAGACTGGTAACCCCGAGCAACTGCATGCTGGTCTCGATCTCTTCACGCATAACTTCATAGTCGTCAGCACGAAGAATATCATAGGCGCAAAAAAATCTCACTCTGAACAACTCGTCTCACTCCTGCCTCTCCCCATGTTCCGTTCGCATATAGGAAGGCCCTACCCATCCCCACACCTCGAGCGCCAAGACACAGTGCTTTGAGAACGTCTGTTCCACGCGTGACACCGCCATCGATGTACACCTCTTTGTTCTTGATAAGATCGGGTCGTCGTTGATGCAGTTCGTAGAGAACTGTCATAGGCGCCGGTGCACTGGAATTCGGTCAAACTTGAATTCAGTGGTGACAACAAGTTCGAGCTACTTACAAGTCAAGACTCCGCCCTCCATGATTGGAGATTATAATCCCCTGGACGCCATATTCAAATGCTTTCTCCGCATCCTGAAAGGAACGATCAGGTCCCTGGACATCAAACAAATACAAGAACGAGTTCACCTCGACGCACTGGATGCCCTTGATGATAAGAGGCAGCTTCGTTAATTTTTGTATCCAAGGTATATCATCCCCTATTTCGGAATTTAAAACAAGTTATAAGCGTTTGCGCGAGCAGCTTTACGAACAGGTGATGTCTGGATCTTGGTAGCCACTTATGGCCTATGATGATCACCATCATTCAAAGTAGCACGGCCTGAAGTTATGAAAATGACCTACATGCGCAACGCCAGGTCCTCTGTTTTTATCTGCTATGCTATTAGCAGGCCCCTGTTCATAGCAAAGTCTGTTGATTGTATTGAAATCAAAGGTGCTGACGTACCGAGAAATTGCCCTTCGCTCGTTGATCAAGCTCGCGTTTTCCGGCGACGGCGGCATCGACAGTGAGGAGGATGGCCTTGAACCCTTCCTTCTCGACCCGCTTGATGAGAGCCGCAGATGCCGCACGATCCTTGTTTAGGTATATCTTTAAGAAGACGTTAGACGTGCTGATGGGGTCAAAATTCTTCGAAATGGGAGGTATTTACCTGGAAGAATAAAGGCTGATCGGTACGTTTCCTAGCCGAGATGACCTCGTCAATCGAACAGCTCGCATTTATCGATAGCTATTTTCTCAAGTTAGCTGAATGCTCCCTTTACTACGAAGAAATACATACACCCATCGCAATTTGCTCATCGGCAGCTGCACGGACGAGGTTCATCTCTCCATCTGGGTGTCCAAGGCGAGCCAATGCAGCGGGACAAATAAAAACTGGTAATGAGCATGGATGGCCGAGCATAGATGCCTTCGTTGAGACCTGGGAGACTTTGTTCATACTAGCTACTATGCCTTGGTGAAACGCTCGTTTAAAAGCCGCGAGTAAACCTACACTCGGGGCTTGAACCAGAACCTCTTGAATGCAGCAGTGTTCTCGTCGAATGCTACCGAGCTGCGTATGAGTCCCTATAGTCCATTTATCCCACATCACTAAAGACACGCACAATAATTATCATCTCCGGCAGAGCGATAATATGCCCAAGCTGTCGATGTCAATACTTGTTCAGCAAATTTCTGGAAAAAGAGTGCATAAGTATTTCGTCCGTACAGACAGACCCAGTCAGAGCAGGTAGGTACATACCGCAATGTCATTGATATTTAGAGCAGCTTCCGGCGGAGGTAAGTTAGCGCGCGCTTTAGCTATCCGCTTCTCTTCCTTTGTTTGTTCTACCACCTCTTTCGAAAGCGTTGCTGGATCTAAAGGGCCGAGATGCGCCTCGGGGGGCAGCATGCTCAGAGTTCCCGGAGGATGAATAGGTACAAAGGCTTTCCTTGTGTTGAATTGCATTCATGAGGATTTCATGATGAGAGCGATGGAGGATACAGCCAGACGTACGTTGCATCTTTCCCAGCATTCTTCAGAAGAACAGCAGTCCCGCCAGGGTGAGTGTCCAGTATACTCGTAGCGTCGTAGACTTGTCCGTCAATCACCACCCAGCAGCTTTCACGCGTATTGTGCTTCTGCACTTCCGAGAACGGAATCTGCCTCGGGGCATTTGGACTATATTCCGACGACTCATCTTCCGGAGAATCGAGTTTGGCTGGTTTAAGAGTACCCAAAGTTACCTTATGTCGGTTTTGTCATCAGAATTGAGACTTGAGGATGAACTGATGGCTATGTATTGGCTCACCATTCCGCAAAGTAGTCCAGCCGACGCCGTTGCAAAAGTGACCCAGTTCCGAGTCTGTCGAGAAGAGTTCGACTCGCCATGAGGAGACCTTGCGTCGGTTCTATAGCCTCTAAAGATGGAAGGAAGACCGGTGCGGGAACGTGCAAGACGTGGTCTGATTGATTTCGTGAGACCAGATGTAAGCCGTGACCGAGAAATGAATTGCATAGAATAAAGAACCAAGCAGCAAAGAATTCTATGGTCTAAATCGTCAACTTTATAGATACTCAAGAAAAATAAAATGACAAATGAGACGAGATAGAGGTCGTTTTCATCGATACATCAAGATAGCTTTGTAAAGTCAGTAGTAAAAGAACGAGCGGGAGTTTGAAATGGCCGCAGTCCAACTGAGAGATCTGACGTAAGATTCGAATACGGCTTTGATTATTCCAATTAAAAACAAGTTCCCTAAGTGTTGCTTCCTCAGTCACAACACCAACAAAATCCACCAGCCTCAATAGTAATGGCGGGATCTAAGTTTTCAATGTATTTCTTCAATTTGTTAAGAAAGAATTCTTGAATATATTTACATGCTCAAAATTATGCTATATATCAGTATCTACTGGATAATTTCTGAAAAAAACTTCATATTCATGTTCAGAATATAGGAAAACAATTTTACAGATTTTTCTAAATTTTTATTAAGTTGTGGGGGGCAGGACGGGCCTTCGTCTGAGTGAGTGTCGATCACTTGGCTGACGCGGAAAGGATCGTCGGAACTACAAGGCCATGCCAGGGACCACTCTATACCAGGTATCTGAAGCCTTTCGTCGTCTGACCCTTCTCTTCTTCCTCTTTGTCCCGTTGCTTGTTAAGTCTCTGAAGGTGTAACCGGAAGATGAAGCACATCACAATACTCAATCCGTTTGTCGCAATGCAGATGGCATAGGAATTACGATACGTCATGCCCCAGTTTCTTGGCCAGATGTACGACCCGGCGATATTACCGAGCTGTGAGAACGCATTGATGAATGCAATAGCGACGGCTCGCTTGGCCGGAGGACGAGGGATTGAGTTGCTGATCCAGGCATAGAAAACGATGAAGCCACAATACGAAGAAGCCATAAGGAATCTACGAAGATATCAGCCGCGTAATTGATTGAGTAATTTTCAAGACACACAATGAGATATAGCGGGCTGCGATATTCATCGTGGAGATAGCTATGACGAATCCGACTATTCCTACGAACAGCGGGCAGACGATATGCCAGAATCGTTCTTGGGTTGCATCAGAATGTCTGGACAAGCGCAATCAGAAACAAAGACAGAACCTGTAGAGATGAGATATTACCTAGTTACAATGAATGCACAGATTGTGGCGACTACCCAAGGAGGCGCGCAAAGTAAAAGCGTAATGGTGTTACTGAACCCCATCGTCTGGCTGAGTGTTGGGAAGAAGGCATTGAAGCTGAGTGAGACGACCATAGAAGTCAACGTGAGTGCTAGCCACCAGACTTTCCAGTCTGAAAATGCCATAACGAGGCCTTCACCGTGCGTCATCTTAGAGCCTTCATCGTTATCACTAATGCCGACATCTTCCTCGAGACGCTTCTCTGCAAGCCGATGTTCGAGTGGTGATAGCCACCTTGACGTCGCAGGGAAATCTGGCAGAATGAATATTGTGCCGAGAGCGAAGAAGATTGTCAAGCCGCCTTCAATGTAGAAGAGCCATCTAGCCTAGAGTCAGTAGTCTAGTTGAATGTGTTGGCCATCTAGATCTTACCTCCATGCGGCCTTCCCTCCAACACCCTCCATGCCATCCAAGATGCCGGAAGCAATCAGGGCACCGAATCCATTAGAAATCAAAGAACCGCAATACAGCAGTGCGGTTCTCAAGCCGAGTTCGTTCCGCTTGTACCATTTGGAGAGAAGAAAGAGTGCGCCAGGGAAGAAAGCGGCTTCGACGAAGCCGAGGAAGAAACGAGTCATCAGAGCACCAACAAAACTGAATACAGAAGGGTTAGATGTGGCGCAAGGAAAAGATTTAAAAATACCAAAACGCATACTTCGTCGTAACACCAGTTAATAGGGATATAGTTCCCCAAATGGTCATGCACACCGGAAGATATAGTGATGGCTTGCCAATGTAGTTCAAAAACATGTTTCTAGAAAAATGTGAAGCTCGAGAAACAAGGCGAAATGAAGTAATTGCAACGTACGAAGGAACTTGCATGATGATATATCCAACGTAGCTGCATCCCAGCATTCAGCACGACCACGCAGAGCCGAAAGGCAATGGGAAGTGCTCACAGAATCGATAGTAAAGTATTAAATTGTTGCCCGACCAGGTGCAGGTCGTCCTCAAAACCTCTCAGCCTCGCTGCACTGTATAAATCTTTCAGTATCCTTTAAATTCATAAAGTAAACGGAACCTACGCCGCGTTATTTCTATCAATCTGTGATAACGAGAAGACTGAGCAATGCGTGAAACGTAGGTGTTGGGCGACGCTTACATAGTTTAAGATATAAATGATGATTAAGATGGACATTCGCATATCAAGCTTTCGGAGGAGCTTGCGTTCCAAACGCTTTCTGGCCTCGGTGCCGCCAAACTCCGCATCGGGGCCATCGTTAACGGTCTGCGGGTCGGATGGGCCGTCTTCGACATGCTCTAGCGTCTTTTCGTCGCGTTTGGTAGATCCGACCAACATTGTCAGTACCAGTGGGAAGATACAGGCGTGAATAAATTTCACCTCTGGGAATGCCTCGTCGTTTATAAGCCTGTATCCGGAAGAATTACGGGGCATTAGGAGAGTGTCTGTTCCCATGATGTTCGGTAACTCTGTGATACTTGACCCGACCGGTTATTCCGGAAAAGTGGGGTGAACAGACCTCGTGAGGGGCAGCGTTCTCCTTTGCGGAGAAAGGATCCGGCCACCGAGTCGCGGACGTGGCTATCTTCAATAATAGATTCCGAGTCTAAGTAATAAAGTATACATATAAGTCAGATTGGAAATTGTTTCTGCGCCAAAACAGCTTACCGTGACTAAAATGTGTATTTTATCAAAGGAATTGCAATATTTGATATACGTTCAGTATTTGTATTTCAGATATCTCGGACGGACATGCCAGTGTCTTGATGATGATGAGAGCAAAGGAAAGTGAAGCGATCGACATAGCTACCTAATCAAGTACCTACTTTGGATCGGCACCGCTACTATACTTTTACCCATATCGTGATCTCACGACCGCGACGACCTTGCGCTTGCCCTAGTACACTAATGACTGATTTGACCATCCTTGCTCCCCAGTCGCTCGTTCCTCTGCCGCTCGCTTCGCCTTCTTCTGATGTCTCTGAGAGTCATCCAGGTCGTGCCGGTCGTGGTCCCAATTCCAATCAGCTAGCCTCTTCCTCAGCAGGGTCTCGCTTTTCAAATGGTCAACAATACGATCCGTCTCTTCTCTCACCTCCTCTCAATACATTTCGTGCTCCTCGGAAACCACGTCGTGATCAGGTAGTGGAAGAGCGACGACTACCGCCCCAGGAAACGACTGAGGACGAAGAGAACGCGACCGACGTAATCGAAGAGGACCAGGATCCTGATCATACCCATAGTCATTCCTATACGACATCGTTCCGGCCTTTCACATACCACTCGACGCCAAGATTGATATCGATACAGTCGCATTCTCAGACCGGAGTACGTCCTCCAGCGCCTCCTTTATGTGAGTTGAACAAACGTGTCTACTATTCTTATTCGGTTGAACGTATTTCAAGTTCGTCCCAAGACTTTCTGGCGCCATACTCGTCGTTCTGCGGTAACGGCGCCTTCATATTCACCATCATCGTATATCGTTCGACGGTCGACATTCATTGCTGCAGGACTCTCGTTAGATACTCCTCACGCCGACTTATCTGCGCTTAGTGTCGAGCTTCGGACTGGAACCATCAGTCTTGTGCCCAGCACGGCGCTTCCCTTATAGCGCGCTCTATAATTTGAAAAGACGTATTTTTCTCGATTGATTTTTGGTGGGCTGATTGGGACTCGGCATGCTTCGTGTTGTCGGGCTCTTCTATCTTCTCGGCATATTTTCTCTGGTGTCAGCATCCAACTCATGTCCTCAGCAGAATGTTATGAATCGTCACGAAAGACGTCAGGTTCAGGCGACGTCGCTTCTTATTGCGCCCTTTCCTACTACATCGACCTCAAGCTTCAATTATTGGTGGCCCTTTCCCCCTGCAACAATCTCAGCATCCGTTCCGACTGTTACGGAAGTGGATACCGACGGGGATGATACGTCAGAAGTTGCGGAAACAATAAGCAACGGGTCACTCCTTGAGAGCTCTACAGTGTCATCATCCGGTGTAGCTTCTACTTCTAGGTCACCTTCAGAGACAACTTTGTCTCAAAGCGACTGGACTTCGACTACTGCACTTATCACGATCACTGCTCTCCCTCCGCTAACTTCGCCTTTGAAGCATTCTCATAGAATCTCAGCGTATCGTCAACCAGTGAATCCTGTTATGTTCGCTCCGTTACTTGGTGTTTTGGGCTTGGGGATCGGACTCGTGTCTGGATGGTATATATATGGCTACTGGAAACGAAGGCAGGATATGCGAAGAGTGATTCGCCTCGCTGGTTCTAGATATCGGGGAATCAATACTTCTGATGTTGACGACGATGAGAAGGACACGGCGAAGTACGACCACGGAGAAATCGAAGATGCGGTTTACAAAGAATTACTCTTGAACCAGCCGTTCTTGCGTAAGGACGATGATTACACGCCTGGAGCCATTTCATTACGTAGGCCTGGACGATATCAAACTGAGTCCTCCTTATCTCATATCAGTGTCTCCATGCTACATCGTTCCCCCTTGCTTGCTGGATTTTCAGGCGGTCATACCGAACTTGGAACGGAGCCAGATATCAGAGGCGCCGATGAAATTCAGGACGGAAAAAGGGGGCAAATTGCTGCAAACATCCTATCGCCAAATGCACCGACGGTCTCCAGTTCCATCGCGTCGTATGATGAAGATGATGACGACTACGAGGATGCGCGTCGACCGGCTAACCGGCGTGGAATTGTGGATCACAAATCTATTCGCAGACGGCTTGCAGAAAAGCTACGGCTGCAATTCAACCCCGGACACAGTTTTATTCGGCAAAAGTCAAGGAAACAGAGAAAGACGCGTGGAACGACTCCGGAGCTCGAGCAAGGCGTCTTGCTCCAAGATAGTTCTCTACTAGCTGACAGTCCTATAAAATCGGATAAGGGTCCTCTTAGACGAGCCAAGACAAGGCCTGCGAACTCGGTTTTGGGTCATGGACGTGCAATTTCCGACTTCTCAGTTTTTTCGGATAGCATTCGAACGCCCCCTAGAGTATACACATTAAAGGATCCAGGCGTTTGCAGCCCGGTCAGTCGTACCTCTCAGATCGACCAAACTTACAGTACACCGCTTAAATCTGCAAATAACTCTGGAATTGACGACAAATACACACCTTTACCAGATCGGAGAGTAAGATCAGGTTGTAAATTGGTGTCCGTGCGCAGCACCAGGAGGCGGGCCGAGATCATAGATGATTCAGACAGGCCTCCAAAGTTCAATCTTCCAGAGGATGCGAATCGACGAGTTCTTCCGACGAGTCCGCCATTGTTAAGCTCGTCTGAGCTAGAATCGGCGTTGTTCTTCAATTCGAGTAGTACCGCATCAGGGAAATTCCAGGAAGTACCACGTCCCTTCCCGCACGAGCGCGTAGGGTACCATTCGTTATCTCGTCACGATCCAGATAGTCCTACGCGGGGATCCCCTTCGCGAAGAGCTCCTCTAGGCCCTCGGCAGTCAAAAAAGCTGGTTTCTGAGCACTCTCCTGCAAGTGGCATAGGTATATTTGCGATGGATATACAGCCTCCGAAGACGACTATGACACCTGCGCCTCTTCGGCGTAGCACTGCGCGCGCTTCTTCCTGCTCACCGAGGAAGCGTGGTCACGGCTCTGGATGCACAAATCTTGGCCGCGAGCGATCCAGTACAATACCTTCGGTACCCATGTCACCAAGGGAAAGATACGAAGCGAGACAAACGGCCTTCCACAAAGTAGATGCGATCGTTGAGCGAAGCTGGAGCGCACGTCTCCTGATGGGTGATCAAGCTCTTCCTAGTTCAGCAGAGTCTGGAGTATTCACGGAGCGAAGCACTCCTGGTTTTTAACGAGTGCTTTTCACGGAACAATGATAGATTTTCTAGTTCATTAGTAGCGCGAAAGCGTCGTTTCAAGCCTTTACATCGCAGACTATTATTTATGTGTTTATCTTTTCTCTTCCGCTTCATTCTACATTTTACCCCTTTTGGACTATCTTAGTGATCGGCGTCGGTTTGCTTCAGTTTGAACGTTTTCATCTTTTTACTTCCAATTCAATCGAGGCACGCACGTCCTTGTTCCGAGTGCGAGCTGGTACAGAATCGAGGTCCAAAGCGGACGGACGTTTGTGGTCTGTAAGAATGCGACTATTGTGGCTTGTCCCGTGCGCATGCCTTTAACTTCTGTTTGGAGTCTTCGCCACCACTGGCACTTTATCTGAGTCAGTTCTGTCACAAGAGCCACTTTTGTTTGTCGCCCTCCTTCCTCAGCCAGATATATGTCGGACAATGAGATGGCTCCGCCTGAATCTCCACAAGCAGCTGATGTAGATACTGATACTGAATTGGCACCAATCTCGGACAATGAGGAAAACGATACAGACGGTCCAGACGATTATCTCCTCCCTATGATTGCAGACGAGGAACGAAAGCAATTGGAAAAAAAGTTCGAAAAGTATGTTCAGGGAGATTGGGGAGGGGTATAATTGTTCATCAACTCCGCTCGAGCCCGTTACTGACAATTCTTACTGCCCAGTTTTTGATGCAAGCGAGACGCAATGTGTGCGCTCTTCAGGCTCTGTCGGCCAACACAAAACTTATACCTGCGGATTATGCCTCTGACTTTTGCGAAGTGCTCTGCTTCCATTTTCGAAAAGGTGTTCCGTCGGGTAAGCTTCTTGCTAAGGATATAGGCACGACCGAGCAGCTGGTCATCGTTTCCGTCTATGGTCTCGCCAAAATGCTCGAAGATCACGATGTTCAGTCAAACATGGAGACGACTTTATCTACATCGTGGGGAGCTATTATACGCTGGCTGCTCATCTTCAACGAGAATTTTGGGGTTCTCAGCGGGAACTATAGCCTCGGCTTAGCTCGGTCGATGGCTACGCTACTCGCCCAAGCATCGAAACTGGGTAGGATTAAAGCGCGCATCTGTTCTAACTTCGACATGATAAAACTCATCGTCGAGTACTGGTCTGATGCAGATAATTCTGGTGCCGACGAAGAAGGCGATGCGTCACGGGCTCTTGCGAATTGCGGAAACATTTCGGATGCCGTTCGAAAAGTTCTGATCGGGCTTATTTTACGACGAAGCTCTGGCGTCGTATTGGCAGTGATGATGAAGCTCTCCACAAGAATTGTAGACGCACAGCGTTTCACTAAGAGCTGGAGGGCGCTCGATGGTTACGCACGGGCTTTGAAGTTTTTCAGACCCATTCCTCCTGAAACTTCGTGTCCCATACAGATGTCATTTAACGTCGACGATGACGCCTGTGAGGTTATTGAACGGATGAGGGACAACCTTCCTGCTATATTTCCTTGTCCTGGAGATGACGATTACCAATTTGCTTGTACTGCAATATCAGGACTCACATCTTTCTACGCTTACACGTTTGAGCAGACATATGGAACAGCTCTTGCTAGGCGATTGCTTTTCTCCGGCTTTCTAGCAAGCCTTTTCCAGTTTTCTGGGTTCTTGAGAAAGAATCCTATGATGACGTCTTTTCGTGCTGTTGTATCGAAAACACTGGTTCAGACGCTACCGCGTTACCTTGGACAACATTCTTTGTTGACTACCTTCAAAGACGACTACTTTCAGTGCTGTTCCAAGGAGGGTCGGGAGAAAATCGCCAGATCATCAGTAGTCAACGCATGGAGCCTGTTTGAAGGTTTCCTTCTTGAGCGGCTCGCTTACAAGGCACTCTTTGACGATAACCAGGACCAAGGCGGTAATCCGAGCTATTGTGGAAACGTGAGTAGACATGCTGTCTCATGAGTTCTCCAATCGTATTATGATTCTGATTGGTCTTCTTGTCAGCCCGATTGCCAGAAGCTTGATGAGAACAATACCTTTCAAGTGTGCTCAGCATGCAAGACTGCACGTTACTGCTCTAAGGAATGCCAGCTGATATCTTGGAAGCATAAAGGCCATAAACATGACTGCAAGAATAAAGGTGAGCGAGACTAGCTTGTCCGTTCGTATCTCGTTCTTAACAGCCTCTTTCATCAGATCCCGAGGTAGAGAAGAATCTCGAATTCATACTTTATTGCATCCGCAGAGATATCATCCGCCATCTACCAGGTCTCCGGGCTCTTGCAAAGCAGAAGTTGCAGAACATCGATTTTAATCTTGTGGGCGTGGGGATTGATTATACTCGACTGCCAACGAGGTTCGAGGTCTTCCGTTTGCAAACCCTTCTCTCTCAAATCTCTGGCCATGAACCCGCGACTGCAACGCGCTTGACTAGATTGCTGAAGAAGGCGAAGAAAGGTGGAAAGGATGAAATCTTCATACGGGCTGTGCTCCCTTACGGAAGCGGTAAAACGAAGACGGAATATGCCGAAGTCTCGTTGAAGTCAGTCGATGCGTTCACTGTTTCCGAGAACGAAAGGCATACCATCGACCAGAAGATCAAGCGGCCTGTTGGCGTTTGCGATCGTAGCCCGTTAGAAGTTGTTCCGCATGACAAAACGGACAAATATATGGCGGAGAAGTTGGAACCTGAATTGATGGGTAGTTCTTGACGTCTCACTTTGGAAGTGAAACAGAATAATTCGCTTGATGTTTGCATTCATTCTAGATTCCTACACTTTGTACGGTCATGGTACTATTCTAAGTGAGAGGTTCAATTTAAAATTAAATAGAGTAACTATATCGTGTGGCACGTGATGATATTTATGCATTGACTGCAAAAAGTTGAAGGATAGAAAGGAACCTGCATGCCGCGTCTCCTGCCTCGTCTACTTAAATGGCTTGAGCGCAATCCACCATCTCAGCCAGATTTTCGTGGTCCTCTTGCGAAACGACGTCGGAAAATACGCTCTTTATGGAAACCGATTCCCTCCCCAGATGAACTCAACAAATCTCTTATTCTAAATAATCGCCACGAGTCGTTCCTCCTTGAAGGCGATGAAATTATCGTAAAGCAAAATGCACTTACGAGACATAAATCTCTTCCGCCGGTGGTGAAGCTTCAGAAAAAACAGGAGGACCAGACTATTGATGCCCCTCGGGAAATGTCAGAGCCGGAGAAGCAGTGGTGGTCAAGCCCGTACTGTGAGTATCGAATTCATCGTGATCTGGCTATGTCTAACTTTTAGCAACACAGTAAGAATGCTCTCGTCCCCCGTCCGAAGCTGCATCTTAAGCAGTAGACATCTTCCTACCGGTAAGTCTTTGGACTTTTTCCCGTCGAATTGGAATAATTCTGATGAATATACTTCAGACTTTTTAATACGGCTTACTGCGGTATGCATGCCAAGAAAGAATGCCGCCACTAGGATCACAACAATGTTGGTTCCGAGTGGTATCCTGCACCCGAGATTTGCCAGTCGCCAGCAAAGAGTAGTCTATTACGTGACGTGCTGGAAGGAGGCATTAAAGGGATCTCTCTCAAGAGGTATGCTCTGGGTTACAACTATTTCTGATTACAACTATTTCTGAATTATGTCTGCTGCAAACCGTAAAGGTGATTACAAAAAGCCGATCGTTAATATAAATGTGCACCGTCTTTTATTGGATCAGATATCAAGTCAGCTCCGACAGCGTGTTCTGCAAGAGCTCGAAATGCTCGCTCTCAGACTGAAAGCTGCACCACGAACGTTGTGTGAGGATGTTGTTATTCGGCGCCTGACGCGGTCTGAATGGACCACCATGAAGACCACAGGGCATGTTCCTTGGGAAGGTGCGATTTGCGTCCTCATTGTTCCTCCTGTGAACAAGGATCCTGTTACGAAACAGAGTCCGCAACCCAATTATGAGGATATCCCACCAGAGGTTTCCGAGTGCAATGTCGAGACTGCTCGGCCACTTCCGCCTCTTCCTCCTTTATCGACATTGTACCCTGTACAAGAGCCGTCCTACGAAGAACCTTTGGAATTCCTTCAGGACACCCATTTACCACACTCTCGTGTTCCTGTTTACAACGGGCTTGCCTTATTCCCATCCCGACCTCAACGATCTGCCTTACATAAAAAGCTCTGTGAGGTTCTCAATATCGAAAATCGAGTACGATGGAAACAGAAGACGCGCTCAGACGAACGACTGCACAATGAAAAATCAAGCCATGCCTTCATCGTTTTTTCGAGCAAGAAGACAATTGCGAGGGCTGACAGTGTCCCGTTGGCTATCGCATTATGGAGGATTAGGATGTGGGAGGGCGCGGGCTGGGGTGATTGCGACTGGCTTGCGCATAGACCTCCCGGAAATGACCCTGCTTCGTAGTAGACACTTGCTTTGCATTGGATATACACAGACAATACCCGCATTCGCTGCAGTAATACAATCAAAATTGCATCTCGCATGTCATTTTCACCCATGACGACTGAGAAGTTGTTGAACGTGTGCAATTGAAGAGATTCTAAACTACACTTCTACAGCCATAGGATCCGGCAAGACTTCAGCTTTGCTGACGTTTCCAATGACTTCTTTGCCTTCCCAGAACTTTGGTAATTCATTTCCGGGGACAAACAACCGCTCAACGCCATCTTTTGTGATGACGCACATACGGATAACACCTCCAGAGGAGCCATCACGCGACATGGCGAGGGCAAGAGCTAACGAATAAATCAGATACTGTTCGTAATGTAAAGCGGATTGCTCACTATTCTTGACGAAGTTGACGGTCTCATCGCGTCCCCAACCATCCCGGTATGTTGCATCACAGTACCCGTATACGTATGTTGAACCGGATCCTGGAAGCAATGAGAAACAGGCGAACAAACATGCACAATGGAGGGCGTACCTCCGATGGCCCAAGGTTGACGGAACAGACCACCACCAAGAGGGATATTATACACAGCCGGGCCGACTTCACTATCCCAGCCCGCAACAATGATACCAGCGCTCAATTGGTCTTTGTTCCCATAGCACATTCTCTGGAAGAGTGTTGCAACTGAGTGTACGGACGGACGTTCGCCGTATTGTTGGCTTTGTGAAGGCAAACATTAGAAACATGGAATAACCCTAAGGATTATATACTTTGTCACATACTTGTACATTTGACTGTAATAGTGAACGATATCGGCAATTGCTTGTGTATCGGCAGCGGAACCAGAACGACAGCAGTATATACGGTCATGGATGTGAGTTAGTTTGTCGGTGACACGGTTGGCCTACAAGTCATGCGAAACATAAGACTCAAAAATGCCTTCGTTTCAAATAGTGAGAGGCCAACGTACGATGTAGCTGCCCATGGTTGTTCGACTGTCTGCACCAATCACGACACCTCCGTCGAACTGAACGGCCATAATTGAGGTCTAAATTTCCCGACTAGTTCAGTGTGTTTGCATTGCGGAATATGTTGAGTAACAACTTACCCCGAGGTTGACCTCGCCCTTCTTCAGATGCTGAATGTCGACCTGCATGACTGAGTTGTGGTAGCGGTCAAGAAATGAGCGTGCTAGTCACGCAGAGTGGCGAGGATGAGGATGAGGTGACGCGTCGAGACGCGCGTCTTGATTTTCACAAGCTGAACCTGAACCGTAGTCTCTGCCGTCCTCAAGCTCCTCACCATCGTTCGTGAACAATCATGGCACCATCCAACCAACTAGTTAAGGACTATCAGAGCCTCATACGCGCTTTTGAGAGTCGACCGTGCAACCTGAAGAAGTGCGGTGAACTCCTGACTCGACTGAAGGTGCGATTTGTGTCTGTCCTAATATCATGAATTTATCCTCATATTCTTTGTATAGGTTGGACTGGTCACCGCGGGGCTACTACCTGTACTTCCAAAGTCCGAATCAAGTGTGGAAGACTTAGTGGTCGTCCGTGAGCATGCCTGCTTCATTATCCGTAATTATTCTATGGGACACTTATCTTGGATATGCAAGGTAACATACTTGAGATTGGAGCATTTTGGAGTATTAGAAGCAAGGACATTCCCTCGTTCGATCGGTATTTCGCTCAGCTACAAACACTCTATAATGACTACAGGTGATCTTTGGACTTTCACATTGGATCTTATAAAGTATTAACTGTGTTCGTTAGCACCGTCCTCCCACCTTCACCACGAGAGCATCCTCTCGTAGGACTCAACCTGATCCGTCTTCTGACGCAAAACCGCATCGCTGATTTCCATACTACACTCGAGGCAATCCGCTTGTCTCCCGAAGCGGCAGCCGAGAATCCTTACATTGCTCATCCCGTTGCGGTCGAACGCTGGCTCATGGAGGGCAGCTATAGCAAAGTATGGAGTGCGCGAGAGGAGGCTCCTGCTGAAGAATACCGATTCTTTGTCGACAGCTTGATTGGTACTATACGGTATGTGTTTTGCGAACTATCTTTCAGATACTTAGTTGATGATGCTCCTTGTAGGAATGAAATCGCAAGCTGCGAGGAAGTGGCGTACGACAGCTTACCTTTGAAAGATGCTGCTACATTACTGTTTTTCACAAACCGGAATGAATTGCTGGCGTTCGCTCAGCAGGTGCGTAGTATCTTTTAGTCTGGCCTGGATTCCATTGCTGATCCATCCCTTCGGACGTATAGCGAGGGTGGCAGATCAATCTCATCGAAGAAACGATCACGTTCAAAAAGAAGGATGAGGAGAAGATAGTCGTTCCAACGACGAAACTTATTAGTGCCAATCTCGCATACGCCAGAGAACTAGAGCAGATCGTGTAGTTACATTTTGATATTTTTATGTCTTTTTGAGCCCTCACATTTCTGGTTTGAACGAAATCATGAAATTGGAACATTATGGTACATCTACTCCGGCGCAAACTCTTCCAATGCCGCACGCGCCTTTTCCTCCGCTTCTTTCAGAAGATCGGAAGGCACTTGTACATGCCTGAAGTTGCTTTCAGAGCAGATCCATGATACTTCCAGCTCAAAATCCTTATCCTTGGCCGCGTCCTCGTGAACGACGTGAATTCTGACACGACAACTGTTAACTTACGGTAAGTTTCAACGGCTTTTGTATGCTTACATGCGTGCCACTTCAATGACAGCTTCTCGCGCTGTTAACTCTTCAAACTTGAGTTTCTCGAGTTCAGTTTTTGCGAGTTGCTGTCCTTTCCCGATCGCAGCCCCTTTGTAGCCCTGTACACACGTCGTTTTAGTGGTTCTTCAATTACTAAATGACTGAAACGCACATAAAACACCCCACTCGGCTCAACAACAAGGAGAGCAGGACCGGTTTTGTCTACGGCGCCAAGAATGCTGCTCGCTCCGAAGGGGCGGACTGATGAATACAGGGTATACGCTTGTACGTACAGACTTAGTCTGTCGGCTACTGCCTAAAAGGCAAGAAGTAAAATCCAATGCCAATTTGAGGGAGTGGTGCATACTTACTGAAAGTGTTGGAGGAGAACGGTAGGTATCACGGTAACTCAGGGATTCATCTCGCGCACGATTGGCGAGATAGCGACCATCAGCCAGTAGCCCAGCCGTGGCCTATGCCCAAAGTCAGAAATGAATTCCAAGACCGTAAGAACTTCAATGAGAGTACCATGCCAATATGTCGGTCTATCGTTTGAATTCGCCGATTTGCGCCTGGGACAAGGAGTTTCGATTGTACGAGCTTCTCGACCGCTAGCACAACACCATCTTTGACTCGAATTCCTATGGCTGTTCTGTATTTCCAAAATGGCATCAGAGGACGTTCGATAGAGCGTTTAAGAATGTAAGACTGACCCCGAATTCTCGACTGCTTTATTCGCATATTCCACCTGCGCAAGCGGAATTAATTTTGAACGGGATACAAAAGTTAGATGAATCGCACTTGAAATATGCGACCGTCCGGAGAATATGTCGATGCTGAGAGATCGTACCCAGTACCTATGGAAGTCATTATTGTCTGTGGTGAGTGAATGTGTATACGCGTCTCTCCAGGCCAGGACGCGTAGGCGTGAGACCGTCATGCCTTTGTGAGAAGAGAAAGACGCACACGTGATCCGTGTCTTAACACCTTAACATTCATTCACTTACTTACTACCTTGCACTGAACAATAGCTTGACCTCATGGCGTCTGAAAGCAACTGGCAGGATTTTCTGGATGGCCATCCAATATTCTTGGGGGCAAATAGCTCGGTCAAGAATCTCGCTGAGCTCCCGCTCAGTTCTGTAAAAGAAAGCAAGGCTGATGCAGACTCCGATGCCACATCCACTTCCCGTAGGCGCCAGGCTATGTGCATGAAAGACTCAGATCTCATAGTTGCTTGCGGAAGCGAGATCAGAATGACATGTCTTGCTGATGCTAAAGTTTCCGGCGGTTCAAAGAAAACATACAAAGTATGCTCTGGTGCCGTCACTGAATTGAGTCGTTCGTTGACGTGGCTGTTCATAGGTATTACACACACCAAACATTGACTTCGAGATACACCAGACCTGCCTGAACCCGAATAAAAAGCTCTTAGCGGTTGCTGGAGCTTCTCGGGTGGCAGTCGTGGTACTTCCAAGGACCGGATCCATGAAGCTTGGTTCGTCCCGGATTGACTGCAAGTAAGTTCTGATTTCGTATTCCAGTTATCAAACTCAAATGACCTTCATAAGATCTCTACAAATAGGATCGAACTATCACTCAAAATCATCATCCCCGATTGTCAAAGCTGACTGGCATCCATGGGGAGAGGCGGGATCGACATTACTAGTTATGACTGTGGACGGCAAGATGCGCGAATATGACGTATCCTTTGACCCGGACGAGCCACAAAAGACTCTGGATTTTGTGTCGGAGAAGAAGAAAGGATCATACGCGGCTATTGACGATTCGGAACGAGAGGTCGCTTCGTTTGCTTTTGGCAAAGGGAGGGCAGATTGGGGCCCTCTGACTGTGTACACTTTAATGAAGAGCGGTGACATATACGCCATTTGTCCATATCTACCTGAAAATGCGTGAGTTACAGCACTATCAAGACTGATGCTTCTACATTCATATGCTTTATATCAGATCCGTACCTTCTTCATATTTACACGCTCTTGAATGTTTCGTCGCAGCCAAAGAAGAGTTCGCTGCAGAAGGCAAGAAAGGCGTTAGTAAATCCTTCTCCACACTATATGATTATCAGCGAAAGTACGTCAATGGACTGTTGAAACAAGTTCCACCGGCATCGTCGTCGCTTTCAGTATCTCGCTCTGTGTTCATCCATACTCCCAAGTCCTTCCCAGGGCAGCCTTCCCGACAAGGGCCATTTTTTCTGCAACCTTCACCGCCTGAGCTGAAGGAAAGCCCAGGAACTGATGCAACAGACATCATATATATCACGCTTGGTAGTGCTTTTGCCGGCACAGATGATCAGGAAGACGCAACATCACTCTCAAGCGAGAGGCTCGGTGTAATACTGGTGGCGTTTCAGGATGGCAAGGTGGATGTATATCTGGATCTAGAGAAAGTGGAAGCCAAATGGGATACGACAATTACAACGGTAAGCAGAACAGCCATTCTGATGATACTTGCCGCCTTAATTGAATCGCCTTTAGGCTTCCCTGAACTCGAGGCCTGCAATTACGACATACGAAACGATCGACCTGGGCATACTAAGTCAACTAGTATCTGCTTCAAAACTACCTGACAGTGCGCTGTTAGATTTGATTGAAAGCAACCACGTCACCTTTTATCCGGATCCTATTTATGATGACACGATCTATGCATATCATGCATTCGGGGCTCATGCTTTCAATCTTAGCGCGGCTTTTCAAATTCTGGCTGCCGCGATGAAAGAAGAGGATGAAAAGGTACTCCAGGATAACATAAAAGAATCAGCAAACAACAGCGTGCAGACTCTCCTCAGTACCTATTCCACTGACCGACAGTGAGTTTTTTTAAATTCCTTCCGGTTCTATGTTACTGACTTGTAGCAAAAGATCAACGTGTCCAGTTATTGCGGCCGTTATCCCAAATGACGTTTATCTCACTTACACCATTTTCATGCTCACAACCACGATGCGCATTGCTACACACTCTCTTACTCTTCGCTCCGAAAGCGCTGATGGACTCGAATTGGTTGAGAGTTCACAAGGCACCTCTGGGTTGCCTGCTCAACCCTCTTCTTCCGGCCCTCCAGCGTACGTCTCACTTCTGGCGGCCGAGCCGTTCTCTGTCCCTCCGGTTCTTTTACGTCCGGTTGGCCTTCCGACCGTTTCGAGGGTTCCGTTACCTCGATCTCACAGTATCAAAGATGAGATTCGCGTTACACCAGAAACTCTGCGTTATCTCGCGAACGTACAGGAACGTATATCCAGCGAGATGCATGAAGCGATCATTGCATGTCACCAGTTGAAAGGTCGCGGAGACATGCAAAGGCAAGAGTACGAACGGCAGCAGAAGAGGGTCACGGAGCTCGTTGGACGGACACAAACTCTGCTAGGTCCCCGCAAGAGCAAGCTTCAAGAACGCCTGCAGTCTGTACAGGCCGAGCAGACTAGGCTACTGGGGAGAATGGACAGACTTCTCCATGCTCTTATCCGGCAGGCTTCTCCAGAGCTTAATGAGCATGAAACAAGATGGTTTGAGGAGTTGCAGCGCATGAAGGCTCAAGTGCTAGGTATAGGCCGATATGATCCTGATTCTCTGAGAGTGCGGATCAAGCAGGTGAGCAAAGGCATTCAACTATATTCTTTGGCTGACATCGTCTCTGTACAGTTGCAAACAGAGTTTGAACGACTCATGCCGGCTCTTAGACAACTGGCAAAAGAACAGGCTGAACGGAAGTCCCAACTTGAAGAGCATAATGCAGGAGCTGGTCATTCATACATGAAGAGTTACGAGCGGTTGTCCAGGGCCGAGTGAGTCTGCACTATTTCCACGAAGAGTTGACTTCCCTAAAGCTGTTCATTCCCTTCAGGTCTAAGAAGATTGAAGACGCGATGATGCAGGTCACAAAGCTTGCACGGAAGCTGGAGATTGCTAGTTTAAGTACACCGCCATTGGCTTAAGTATTCCACCATTGTAGCACAGAATTTAGCCGTATTTCTTTCAGGCATGATTTGAATCAGAGAGAATTTGTTTGGATTTTAGTATGATTTGTTTCGAGTACGACTCGTTGATCTTGATCGACGCTTGTCACGTAATCTGAACGAAATTCCCTTTTAGACAGTCAGTCACCGTTGTTCACTTCTCACTCAAACCATGTCCGAACCACTCAAAGGCGGATTTAGCAGCTTCACAGGTGGGACACCGTTCAAGCCACCTGGGGCGGTTGGTACGCCTCCACCTTCAACAAACCTTTTTAATACTGCTTCAAGCACGGGCACGAATGCACAACCCACGAGCACTCCAAGCGCGTTTGGGACCGGCACCAGCGGTGGTAACAGCTTGTTCGGGAATTTTGGAGGTGAATTAATGGTTGACATTCTCGTTGGTCACCGTATTGACGATGATACGCAGCAAAACCTGCAACGACATCGATATTTGGTGGTGGAACATCAGGAACGACGACGACAGGAGCTGGTGCAAGCAATATGTTCAGTGGATTTGGGTCGAACACTTCGACAAATCCGACAGCTCAGAGTGCATCTCCCGCTCCCGCCGCAGCCTCAACATCGACACCAGGGGGAGGGCTGTTTGCGGCCAAACCTCCAGAACAGATGGCGAACGCCTATCCATCTGGCACACCATCGGCATCTCAGCCTGGTGCATCATGTATGTGGTTGCTCAGACATTCGCGATCCCGTAGTAACCCTTGATTTACCGCAGTATTTGATGGCTCTGCGGGCAACACCTCAGGTACGGGACACTTTAAAGAAGAATAATCCCTCGCTTATATTTGTTCAGCTGCTCAGCCAGCGTCTACCGCGACCTCTGCAACGACAGCTGGTACTCCAAATCTATTCGGAAAGCCTGCAGAAACGAATACTTCGACAACCATGCCCGCTGCTGGTGCCCAAGCGGGTGGCTCACTCTTTGGAAATACCGCATTTGGGAAGAAGCCGGACGCACCGACCACCCAAGGCACTATTCCGGCTTCATCGAATCCTACACCTGCACCTCTATTTGGGGCAAAAAAGGATGATGGTGCCGACAAGGATAAGCAACAGACCGCTCCAACAGCTAGTAATTGTCTTTTCATAAGTTCCGACGAAACAATTTCTTTATTCCTTACTTTTAGGTGCTGGCGCGTTCGGACAAGCATCTTCAAATAAGGACACTCCAGCAGGTACTTCACTTAATTCCCACTACTTTTTGTCGTGTAAGTCGCGTCTGACCGTAGTTGTGACAGCCGCCGGATCAGCATTCAATCTGTTTGGCAAACCTGCAGAGAAAAAGGACGCACCGGCAGGTACGTTCCTCAGTTTCGTGACCGTTTGAGATTCTGGTCTGACACTCTTGCGCTTTTATGAAGAGGGCGAAAAGAAAGACGGTACAGGTGAAGCCATGTCGCTAATGGTATTACATCTATGCTTACTTCTGAACATGACATAGCCGGTACGTCTTCGGGTGTGAACACATCAGGTAAGCCTTCTATCTCCCGTCTGCTCGTCTTTCGGATTCGCGCTGACGTCGCTCCGAAGATAAGCCAGCTGGCACTGGTACACCAGTACCAATATCTGTTCCTCCTCCGTCTATGTTACGAGGCAAAACGATTGAAGAGATTGTCAACAAATGGTCATCTGAACTCGAAACGCATGTTCGAGAGTTCAATGGCCTCGCAGGCGAAATTGCTGTATGGGATAGGGCACTGATCGACAACGGGAACACAGTAAGTCATTATAGTAGTCAACATCAACAGAAATTACTGATGTTTTCTAAGATCGCTGCCCTGCTTCAACATGTCATGATGGCTGAGAGGGAACAATCTGATATTGAACAATCGTTGAAACATGTTGAGGACCAACAAAAGGAGCTAGCCTCCACCTTGGAAGTGTACGAGAAAGCTGCAGGAGAGATTTTCGACGCGCAAGGCAGTGGATTACGCGCCCTTGATGTGGGTCCTGCGGATGCAGAGCGGGATAAACAGTAAGTGACCGATCTCCTTTTGGTGGAGCAACTGCTAATGTTTTGCAGCTATACACTGGCTGCTGAGCTGAACGTCAATCTGGACGACCTTTCGCGGTCGTTGCTGCAAATGATAGAATCCGTCAATTCGCTCTCAGAATCTGAGGATATTGGAAGCGACGTCAGCAGGTCTAAGGGTGATGCGCCGCTGGAGCAAATTGCGCAGATCCTAAGTAGCCATCTAGAGAGTCTGCAGTGGATTGATAGCGCGGTGAAGGAAGTCGAAAGTAAAGTCACTGATGTTGAGCGGCTTGTACGCGATGCATCTGTTAATGGATCAAGGACTGGCGGCGGCGGTTCGGGTTCATTTAAGGAATCGGTAAATGGACTCAGAGGATCCAGAGGTTTTGGGCTGAGATGACATAGACTGTCTATATAACTCACTGCATATGTTTTATCACGACGTTGAATACCATACTGTAATCGCATGTTGTTCTAAGGAACGGCTTGTTATCAGGAGACTCGATACTGTCTATTTCTGTCTAATGAGCCATCTCTCGCCTTATAGGTCACCCACCTGCCTAGAAGCGCTATCGAACACATGACTACCCAGATAAAGTCTCCGCCCAGGATGTTTCGCTCTTTCGAGAAGGCGAACAGCGAACTTACAACGGAAGAAAACAGCGAATCGGATTCAGCGTGCCCTCATAATGGCTCAATAACCAGCTTACCTGGAGAAGGAAGGAGCTATGGCTCGGGCGAAGCAGTTGGTGAATTGACTAAGCCCGAAGACTTTCCCCAACATCGAAGAAGAGGGCGAAGCATTCTTGGTGAGGATCAGGTTCAACCTGTCAAAGGAATAGCATGTCCCAGTCAAGACATCACCTTTAACATATGACGTAGCCATCACTTACGAGAACGCCATGGAGGCAAGTCGATTGAGGGACAGCAAAACGATGATTCCGATCCAAACAGGCATACTTCCTGAATATTGAACAGAATCTCGCCCATCCAACTGGCTTGTGGTGTACTTCGCCACTGCATTGAGGACCGGAAAGAACAGATAGATCACCGGCCACAAAGACATGAAGAACCTGTACAGTGATAGAGTCCCGAAATGGAGTTGCAGTTCCGGTAAAATGATAACTTGTATTATTGCACCACTTAGACCGGCAGATGCCATAGCAAATCCGATTTCCTCGGGCTGAAAATGGTATGTTTGGGTCAGGTCGGGAGTACTACCAATGTAATAAAGTACTTACATTACGAGAAAGGCCACCGTACGGGATCGGCGTGTAGGCGAAGAGACTAAAGACTACGAGCATAGAAGTATTCAGGATGGAAAGCAGGAAGAAAGGCATGAGGACTGAAGACATGATGGGATCCCTTGCGATGGTCCATGCCGTTTGAGAGTCGGATTGGGGTTCGGAAGTAACATCTGATGTGTCTCTCAGGTGTTCTCTGCGATTTGTCTAGCATTATGCTCATGAAAATCAGCACTCGACCATAGAGAGACACCGCCGCTTACTTCTTCGAACATTGCTACGCAAAAGAATGTCGCGATGAGAGTAACAAGAGCAGAAATTAGACAAGGCAGGAGATAAGGGAAATTTTGAAAGAGCCTAATGTTCCCTAGTGAGTTCGGAAAGGTTACGTAGGGGTCTGCAAATTTCCCTCTATATTAAATGATAATCAGTATTTTCAGCCATACTTCACCAATGAGAAATCGGAATACCCAATGAAAGGGCCAGCCATCTGGGCCACATTATTTGCGACCCCGAAGAAAGCGAATGCCCGCGCATGATTCGTTTCATCTGTCATGTCACCGACGGCGCTCAGAAGAACAGCGATGTTCCCCGATAAACCACCTGCAAGACAGCGAGTAGTGAGAGCCCAGAGGAAAGATTTTGAGAAACCAAACATCAGAGTTGAGAGCATAGCTCCAATGAAACCGAGTAGGAGAACTGGTTTCCGTCCTATTTGATCTGAGAACGGCCAAGCCAGGAGGTCAGCCAGTATGAGGAGATGAAAGTAGTACTCACCTGAAAGACTCCCCCATTTCATGATTGTAAGCAGTTCTGCAATAGCAAATGCGCTCTCCTGTAGAAAAAATCAGAGAACAGGATGTCCATGGGCACAGATGACATATCTGACCAAAACTCCGGAGTAATAACCTGCTTTTCTTGGATCGTCAACAGCTCCGACGTCTTCCATCATCTAAGATATATTATTCTCTCAGTAAATAGACTTAATGATTATAGACCGCATAAATCACCTCATTGACGTACTTAAACGCGAGCAGTGGAAGAAGTGCGCGTGAGTTGTGGATGCGGAAAGCCATGGAATTGAACGCGTACAGGAAACACTTGAGCATATGCGATGGGCTCAGCGAGACGCATTACGAACACGACAAGGAGCTGTTTAAGGGGTAATGGCGTTGGGCCTTTGGCGATATTGACGCTTTCTATCTTCTCAGCCTCGTCGCAGATCTTCTCCGAAACAGAGCCGTATAGTCCAGACAGCGCGTCCTTTGCTCCATCCTGGCCGAGCAGCTGGGTGTTCTCACAACTCCGCTGCGCCTCAGTAGAATGGTGCATCAGGAAAATCCTGGCCTGGTAATCCAGAAAGGCAAGGAGCAGAGGGGCTAAACGAGTGTTAGAAGATGGCAATATAAGAGCATCATGAATGAATGCAACAACAGAAATGCGTTCTTGCAAAGTCAGCGAAGAGATCTCATCGCGCAATGAGGGACCTTTTCTGGACCCACGATGAGGGCGCAAAGAAGAAAAAAATTGGCACTCGAAACTTGGTATGGGAAATTCATTTGAGGGTAAGGTAATTTGATATGCTTTGTGGATGGATGGAAAGAAACAGTACGCGTCGGGAAAGACCGAAGTTGAGCGCACGCGACTTTATAGCCTCCCGTCCGTCCTGACTCGTAATTCTACTTTGACCCTTAAACAAAGCCTCTCGCCATGAGTCAGAGAGGGGGAGTGGAAGTCATACAGTGAATTTATTTCACCTTCTCGCAACATCTTTGAACTCATGTATTGCAGTGCTGGGACGCTGGACGTAGCGTCGCCTAACCTGTCAGGATCCTCCAGCCCGCCTTCAAAAGAACACGTTCCAGATGGCGACGTGGAGAACGACGAGCAAGGTTTCAGATATCCTGACGCGGACGACATATCGTCGAATCATGTGCCGGATGCCGTAGCCCCAGAGTCTGAAGATGAGGAGTTCACATATCCTGCAGAAGATGCAGAGACTGCTGGCACACAATCCGAGCCCGGGCCTTCCAGTATCTCTCCGCGCTCGGAACTATTGGAACAAGTAGGACCGCTACCAAAGCCGGTTGTCCATGCTCCTGCCGCTCAGCTGGATGCTTTATATACGGCCGGACTTAGTGGCAATCTGTCTCTGCTGAAGGGGCTAGTCGCTGAAGCAACTTCGTCGAGCCTACTGGAGCCGTTTACCCTCGTAAATGACGCGTCATCTCGTACTGGATTGACCGTTTTGCATGCTGCAGCGAGTCGAGGTCATCTCGGGGTCGTCAAATGGTGTAAGTCAATAAATTCAATTGAGATAATTTAGTCTAATGCAAATCTCAGTGGTCGAGGAATGCGGAGGCATTCCAGATCTCGAGGACAAGGAAGGAGAGGTTGGCAAAGTTATTTGTATTTTTTGACTTTTTACTTAAGCTTTGTCTAGACAGCTTTACATAAAGCTTCTTTGCATGGTCATCTTCCTGTTATGATGTACCTAATCAGTGCTGGTGCCGACGTCAAAGCCCGAGATGGTGATGGATGGACGGCTCTGCACAATGCCGCATCGAAGGTAGACACTTGACCTCATGTCAAAATAAACATTTCTGATTTTAATTTCTAGGGATATTTGGACATCGTGAGGTGGTTATGCGAAGCAGCTGGCGCAGCGAACGAAGTTGATGGAGTCCGAGGTGGCGACGCACGTAGTAAGGGCGGCTGGACTCCCCTAAGTAAGCAAGCTTCAATTTGGTGCATATGGATCGGAGTGATTTATCGCATCCGATGCATAGTGAACGCCGCCTCTAAAGGCCATCTTCCTGTTGTGTTATACCTTCTATCAAAACAGTCTGCTGACCCTTTAGTTCGAAATGACTGGGGTGAGACAGCGTACGATATAGCGGCTGCCGTATTCGAGGTTTGGATCTGCGAGGTTCGCCTATCGTTTTGTCTAGAAGTTATTATCACTCACTATTTATTCAGGTCCTTCAGCGCGTGGAGGCTGAAAAGTGGCGGAATACTACAGTACGGTATGATCCCTTGGCTGTGCACACCACAGTTCCCATTTTGCTATATGAGAATCAACGTCTTGATGTGCGTCTTAAAACGCTTGCTGTTAACGGCGGAAAACCGAAGTTTTCTGTGACTGGCCTCGGAAGGAAGGGACGTAGAGCACCGTTTGAGTTGCGACTACCAAAATCCGACGAAGAAACAGGCAAAATTGATATACCTGCTTGGAGGAGTGATGTGCAGTTGCCTTTCATAGAGGATCCATTCACTCTGCCGGAACCGTCTGCGCAAGATGGGCCGTCTCGAGAGGGAGCAGAAAGGAGTCACTTCTGGCTGTAAGTATATCGTACGGTGTCGTATTTCTCAACTAATTCAATTTGTAGTTCCGATTGGACTCTGGACCTTACTCATCCACGAGTGGATGTACATGAAGGTTGGCAATACGCACATACTTTTGATGCTGCTGAGGATCAGTGGAGCGCGGAGCCTCTACCACCTCTTGAGCGCTTGCTTTCTGGTTCGGGCATAATGACGACTGGGCTCGGTGCCTCGTCAAGTAGGGCCGGCCCTTCGACTCGCGTACCAGCCACTCAGTCGTGGGTCAGACGTCGTCGTTGGGTCCGAGTTATGCGACGCCGCCTTGATATCCCTCCCCTTCCGTATCTCGGTCCGGATGGTTTAATGTATCAGCTGACGAACGATGGCAAGCTCGTGTCTTATGTTAGTGACCAACAGGAGGAGACATACGGAGTCGACGGACATGAATTGGGAGCTATGCCTGCTTCCTTCCTGTCTATGAGCCAAGATTATGTAGCTCGCTCGCGATACTTGGCGGGCACGCCATCCGCTGCGGACCCTACTATCACTTCTGTTCCGGCGGTTGAAGTTAGACGAGCGATCGCTAAGCTAGAAAGAGCTGTAATGGAACTTCGTATGGGTATGCTAGGTAAGGCTAGTAATTTGTCCGTTATTTAATATCATTTGAATTATTTGCTAGGTGATGAGGATCATGAACGTCGAACGCAGGCAGAAGTATTGCTCAACGCTTATAGCCGCGAGCTGGAACGCAGGAGACTGGCGGCTGGAGCTGCTGGAATATCTCTATCTAATGACGGTCCGTATTATATTCTCATGATAGTCTCAGATTATTAAATCCCATTTAGCGAATGACGAAGCAATTGATGGCGATGACTCGGACGATGAAAGCTTCCATTACCCTGGCTCGTCACCGACAACCTCGACATTACACAGGCCATCGTCGTCCGGATCTCAACATTCCCAAACTACGGACTATTTTAATAGACCGACGATTACGAGAACATCTACCGACTTGACTCCGCATCTTTCTCAAGCACCGGAATTTAGAGTTCCGACTCATGAAGCGCCGCAAAAGGTGGTGCTGCCTCGAAGAAGTACTCCGACTCCTCACACATTACACGCTCAATGGGAACGAGACGATGCTGTGACAGAGTGTCATGAATGCAAGAGACGGTTTACATTTTTGTTCCGGAAGGTAAGTAATCTACGGTTTTCTATGGCGGCTATTTGAGGAGTTAATGCATGTACATTACAGCATGTAAGGATGTTACATCATTCACATTTGGTTTACTCTGATCATTAGTAGCACTGCCGACGTTGCGGAAAAATCTTTTGTGATAGATGTTCGTCTTACCGGGTCACTCTTGTCCCGGCTGATATCGTGCATGATCCCGTACTTCCAGAAGGCAGTATCTCATATAACACGCCGCAGCGAGTCTGCCAGCTGTGCTTCGAAGAGACCAATGCAAGTTCGAGCGTCCCGGCGCGGTTCCAAGGTTCATCAAGTAGCGCTATCCAGCGCATAGTAATCGACGAAGATAGACTCGCCATTCCTACTAACCTGAGAAGATCCGATTCGAGCTCGCAGCTCAGCGACCTTGCGGAGTGAGTCATTCCGCCAGTCGTCTTGACAGTACCGAGTTTGACATATTTGAAGCTGTCCTGTCTGTGGTCGAGGTTTGTTGGAGTTCGGATCCGCATCAGAGCAGGAATTGCATGTAAAGAATTGCCTTGAGGGCGGCGTAGGCACTATTCAGCAACCAGCCCGGTATCTTGTTTATCGGCTACCTGGAGAGAGTTTATTGGTCGGCACTGAGTGTGAGTCGCTACTTACCTGATCGAGATCGAATTACTCAACCTTTTTCAGGTGTCATCTGCTTGGAAGAATTTGTCAAAGGTAACTTGCTTACGATACCTCAGAATATTCACCACTCAAGTCATGTCATGTCATAAGGTTCAATGGTTGCTCGACTCAGTTGTTTATGCAGTTTCCACAGCAGTGTGTCGATTCATATCCTATTGCCAGACTTAAGATAGCTAAATACGGGTCTTCTAGCTTGTCTTTCAGCCTGGCTGCAAAGAGGAAGATCATGCCCAGTACACGCACGAGATAACTAGACTATTAATATTCTAGTCTACATTTATTCTCCCACCAAATCCATTTTTAGCCCTTTTTCGTGAGAGTATTGAACTTTACGATATGTTATCCAAACCAAGCATAGCTTTAGATTGGCTTAATTGATGCATCGTGCAATATCCTAATTTACGTTGTAATGCAGCATTATGTGAATATATGGACACAGATTATTACTGCACATCAATATACAATGAACAAAGCAAAAACAGCGATACGACAGCTAAAAATCTTCATCGCGTGGTTCATAGAACGTGCTATAATGCAGCTTGCTTTCATCTATGCGGATGACACCCGCGAGGTCTTCGGCATCAGGATAGACGATATTCTGGCCCTTGATGCCGTCGTCCTCCTCGTCGTGGAACCACGATGCTGGATCTTCATCTTCATCGCCCTCATCCTCGTCCTCGCCCTCCATATCTGAGTCGGTCGGCTTGTAGGTCATGAATTCCCAGACTTTCGCCTGGTATTCTTCTCTCGTAAGAGTTCTACCCGAAGGAGTTGTCTGTGTCGGCATGCTTTGCTTCTCTCGACGGGCTTCTGCTCGATCGCGTCGTTCTCGTTCGATCGCATTCTGTTGTTCTTCAATAGCAATCGCCTCCTGAAGACTCAAAGTAGCCGCTCGATGTCGCGCATTTGGCTTGTATGCTTTACTCTTTTTCTCCTATAAAGTAAACCGTTGCATTAATTGCCTGAACAAATGAACGGAAGAAAGCGTACCCATTCAGCGATAGCCTCTTTCTTTACCTTGACGGCACTTTTTACTTTGCTTTCCGGTTCCGAGTCAACTGCCATAGGAGTCTCCTCTCCGAGAGTCGTTTGCTTCATTCCGCGTTGTATACTATCCAAAGCATCGAGTTCGGAGAGTCGTTCACGGATCTTAGCTTGATTTGCTTCGATTCTAGCAACAAACTGGGAGGATGATGCTGTCCTTGAAGCAAAGTAAGATTTCAGGAGTAAAGAGAAGGGTATAGACGGCTCACAATGTCCGGAGAAGGTCTTCATTTCGGCGGTACAGATCGCGCAGCTCGGATGCGTTCATGGTTTCGATTTGCACCGTCTTCTCTTTCGGAAACGGGCGCATACCAGGCAAGCCAGAATTATTGGTTCTGAATTTATGGGACGACATTGTGATAGGAAGGTGGCAGAGCTGATCAAAAAGCGAGCTGACTTCAGGTCGTGGTGGCTCGTAAATGCAGGTTCCGTGAATGAATAACAATAGCAACCGACTATAAACAAGTCCCGTGATTTATGTAATCCGACTGACTTTGTACTAATTGTAGACTGTCATTTCGTCCTAATTTCATGTTTTTCGTAAATGAGATACATTTTCGTTACAATACATATATAGAGCTTTATCCAATTGGTGACGAGTACGGTGATGTAATAATACAAACATTCGCGGGCACAGATAGTGCGCATGATTGAATAATTCCCCTCACTCAAGAAAACATATCATCCTAGCGTCGGAAGTTTCAGCGGACTATCTCAAGGCGATCAATGTGAATGTGAATGTTTTAAACTTACCATACCAGGAGGCATGAACTCATTGTTGTCTGGATCACCACTGCGCTGACCTCGAGGACCACGTCCGCCTAATCCCCTTGGTCTATTACCACCAGGACCAAGTGGGCCAGGAAAAACGGGATCGAACCTCGCGCCAGGAGGTGCTCCCATGGGAGGCAAATACCCGTCTCCTCCCCACGGTCCTCCGCCTAGGGGATTACCCGGATCCCTTCGAGGACCAAATGCACCGCCAAAAATCGGATGATCAGGCCCAACGTACATTCCATCGCCCCGATGAGCAGGGAAAAGCGGCGGTGGCGCGAACGGATTTGGTTGAACTTGCAAAGGAAGAGGATCGAGGTCGCTCCTCCCAATCTGAAGCGGATTCTCTGGAGGAATGTGCGACTCAAGGCCCGAAGGACGGCGTGGCACTTCCGGAGATATGATCGGACGTGAAGGTCCCGGTTGGGCGCGAGCATCAGATTGGGATTGACTTTGTCGCTGTCGCTGTGTGTCTGTATCAGTAGAGGTATTGTCTGCGACTTCCGTATATCCCTCTTTCCGCAAGCCTGGGACGAGTTTTTGTATGATCGCGAGTTTGAGTTGATTCACAAAGTCCGTGATTCTGTTCGAAGAAATGAAGCCCTGGACAAGAGGTGTAGAGTTTTGTTCTTCCGCGGTGTAAGGGAAAAAGCTCGGCGAGACATAGTCGTTTGTCGAAATATCCAATGAAGCAGTCTTATCGGTCTATACGCATCAAATGTTAAACGTAGCTGATACAGTAAATTATAAAGCGCCAAAGCTTGCCTCGCTAGCAATCCCGTTGACGAGTGTGCGTGAGCCGAGCTTCGTGACCTTTATAGTGAACTCAAGACTGCTCTGTTCATGACGGTACCGAAGTGTATAATTTCCTGGACCGTGCGCGTTCCAGTTATCAGGTAGGATATTGTCGGGGAAAGAGACAGAAGAGGATTCATCAACACCAACAAGTCGAAATCCCAAGATCGAGAAGACGACATGAGTTAGCGCCGCTATAGCATCCTGGGGATGATTCAGCAATTTTGACCCAGGAAGAAAGTCGGGAAGAGAAGATAGTAGTGCAGACGAATCGAGTGTGTTTGCCATGGTGGACTCGGAAGAGAGTGAGTTACAGTCCTTCAGACGCGTGTATATGCGGTGATCTTACGTAACGCTTTCCCATGACCACACTTTCACCCACACGTTACCGACGTTACGTTACTCTTCGTCTCGTCTATACTCATTGTCACTCAACGTCGAGAACAGCGCGATGGCACGTAGAGATAGATCATACTCGCCGGACGCAGCGAACAAGCGGGTAAGATCATCCTATCGTTCTTCACCTCGGTCTCCTTCTCCAACTCGGCGGAATGTAAGACCTAGTGATAAATCCCGTTACGACGACAGAGACCGTGAACGCGATCGAGACAGGATTAGGGAACGCGAAAGGGACAAATATCGAGACGACAGATATAGAGACGACAAGCGAAGAGACCCTTACCGAGATGAACGCGACCGTCGAGAATCTCGACGGGACGACCGAAGGCCTCGTTCTCGTTCTCGGGATCGAAGAGAACGGGAGCGCGAGCGCGATAGGCAACCCTCACCACCTCGCCAGCCAAAAGAATCAAAGCCAGCCACTCCCGCATCCGGAACTCCGCCCGTGGAAGACGAAAAGATGAGAGCGAAACGCGAACGTTTGGAAGCTTGGAAAAAGGAGCGGGAGGCGAAGAAAGCACTGGATGAGGCGAAGGCGAAGGCTATGGCACTCGCCGGAAAATCTGCTCCTCGTGAGTATACTTCACTTCCCTTATTTTTCAAATGCCAGGTTTCATATCACTTGATTTAACAATGCCAGAACCCGCTGCGACTTCAACGACACCGTCGAAACCTGCAGCTCAGCTCAACAGAGCTGCCTTTGGTGGACTGGGCCTGAAGGGGCTACCCATAAAGCCGGAGCTTACCAAGGGGGCCAAAGCGAAGGCCGCTATGATGGACGATTCCACCGAAACTACACGGAAACTTGAGAAACTTGAAGACATGCCTGCTATCGACATGAGCATGCCGAACGATGAAAGCGTAGGCGAAAACCTCGAGGCCGACGATGACGATGATGAAGCGAATCGGCTTGATGAGGAAAAGAAAGCTCAAGTCAAGGACAGCATGGACGTGGATGAGGAAGAGGTCGATCCATTAGACGCCTTCATGTCAGAAGTCAAGGAGGAGGTCAAGAAGGTGGATGAAATGGACACAAAGAAGATGATGGAAGATCCAAACTATCAACGGCGTCTCGAAGATCGCCTTGGTGAAGAAAGGGGCGACGAAGAAGACGTCGAAGTGGTTGCCGACGAACTTGACGCCACTGACCTCAATCCTGAGGACATCCTCGCTCTCGCAGCTAAGAAGGCTAAGAAGAAGGATCTTGCGACAGTCGATCATTCGCGCATAGTATACGAGCCTTTCCGCAAAGAATTCTACCACCCTCCTCCTGAAGTTGCGGAAATGTCAGACGAGGAAGCGGACCTTCTGCGCTTAGAACTGGACGGTATCAAGATTCGTGGTATCGATTGCCCCCGACCTATCACAAAATGGAGTCATTGCGGTCTACCTGCAAGCTGGTACGTTCTTTTGTTTGTTAGAATTTGTGTAAATCGTTAAACGATGCCTGTAGCTTAGATGTCATAAAGAAGCTTGGGTTTACTGCACCGACGCCTATTCAAGCACAAGCTATTCCTGCGATCATGTCTGGGCGCGACGTCATCGGCGTCGCAAAGACGGGATCAGGGAAAACTGTCGCCTTCCTTTTGCCTCTTTTCCGCCACATTAAGGACCAGCGTCCTTTAGAGCCTATGGAGGGACCGATAGCCATTGTGATGACCCCGACTCGTGAACTGGCAGTTCAAATTCAGCGTGATTGTAAGCCCTTCTTGAAGGTTCTGAATCTTCGGGTGCGTGATATTCTCGCATCTTCTTTACACGCAGATACTTTAACTCTATTTAGGCCGTCTGTGCGTATGGTGGTTCCCCGATTAAGGACCAGATCGCAGAGATGAAGAAGGGTGCAGAGATCATAGTCTGCACTCCTGGACGCATGATTGATCTCCTCACCGCAAATTCCGGACGAGTCACAAACTTGAAACGGGTCACATACCTTGTTCTTGACGAGGCGGATCGAATGTTTGATATGGGGTTCGAGCCTCAAGTCATGAAGATCGTAAATAACATCCGACCTGACCGACAAACAGTCCTATTTTCTGCTACCTTCCCTAAACAAATGGACTCGCTCGCTCGGAAGATACTCAAGAAGCCGCTCGAGATCACGGTTGGCGGGCGATCGGTAGTCGCTGCAGAAATTGAACAAATTGTCGAGATTCGCGCTGAGGATACGAAATTCCACCGCCTCCTGGAAATCCTTGGTCAGATGTATAATGAAGATCCTGAATGTCGGACTCTTATCTTCGTGGACCGTCAAGAAGCCGCAGACAACCTTCTGCGTGAACTTCTACGGAAAGGTTATCTCTGCATGAGTTTGCACGGTGGAAAAGACCAAGTTGACCGTGATTCGACGATTGCTGACTTCAAGGCGGGTATTGTGCCTATTGTTATTGCGACCTCTGTCGCCGCTCGTGGTCTTGATGTCAAGCAATTGAAACTCGTAGTAAACTTTGATGTGCCTAATCACATGGAAGACTACGTACATCGTGCAGGAAGGACCGGTCGTGCTGGAAATAAGGGCACTTGCGTCACTTTCATTACTCCAGAGCAAGAGAGATATTCTGTGGACATATTCAGAGCTTTGAAAGCAAGCGATGCGACCGTGCCGAAAGAACTCGAAGAGCTGGCGAATGGTACGTTTTCTTTTCTACTTGTTCTACTAAATCACTTAATTCCATGTAGGGTTCCTTGAGAAGGTGAAGTCTGGGAATGCTAAGAAGGTGTTCACAGGCTTCGGTGGCAAAGGGCTGGATAGATTAGATAAGGAGCGCGACGCCAAAGAAAAGGCTGAGCGTAAAGCTTACGGTGAAGGAGACGAGAAAGCGGAAGAGAAAATAGATGAGGATGCCGCGCCCAGCGGTCCTGGTGCCACCAAAGCCGAATCAAAGGATGACATGAGCTTTGGGAATTTCAAAGTGGAGATCAAGCGAGGGCCGGCTCCAGATTCATCGAAGGGTCAACTTGGCATCGCAGGCGCGGCCGCAGCCGCTCGGCGGCTAGCACAACAGAAAGAAGAAGAGAAAATGCAGAATTCTTTGCGTTTGGCTGAAGAAGCTGCTGCGAGAGCTGGGAAGGATACCGCGGCGTACAAACAGGCTCAGAGCGTTGTTGCGAAGTTGAACGCGCAGCTTCGCGTGGCGCGGCTTGTTGCTCAGAGTCAGAGCGCGTTCGAGGCAAAGGGTGGTTCTGTGAAGGACCCAGATGCGACGGACTTCCATGCTATCATTCCGATCAATGATTACCCACAAAAGGCGAGATGGCGAGTCACTAATAAGGAGACAATGGTTCAGGTGAGAGCCATCTTGTTGCGCCTTCACAGAAACGTGTCTTACACATCAATATGACAGCTCATAGACCAGACCGGCGCTTCGGTAACGAATAAAGGTGTGTCTTGCTCTTTTGTGATTGTACAAATTACTGAAATTTCTCAGGTATCTACTACGAGTCCGGCAAGGAACCGCCGCCTGAAAGCCCACCAAAACTGCATTTGCTTGTTGAGTCCAATGAAGAGTGGAGGGTAAGTTGTTCTGCTTTTTTCATCATTCAAATGGTTCTGATACCATTGTTTCCAAAATAGGTCGAGCAGGCAGTTAGGGAGATTAAGCGCTTACTTGTGGAAGCATCCGCGGCGGCTCTGCAATCCGAATATCGTAATCCATCGGCAAGCACTGGTCGTTACAGCGTGATCTAGAAGGAAAGAAGTAACGGATGCATTTTCATCATGTACGTTTTCAAGGCCGGACCATGTTGCGGCGCCTTCGGCTTGTCCACAGTCCGTTCTCTCCGATTTGTATTCCGTTGGCTCTATTTAGTAATTTTGCTCGGTAGTTCTGTATATCCCTCAATACTAATGTTACTGCTAGAAATCATAAATGAGCGCGAGGAATAGGCATATGTTTTTGGAGGTCTCAGTGAAGTGCTCAATCAAGGACGCAAATAAATCCGATGAAATAGGCAAAGTGCTGAGAGAGGGTTGTGAGAGAAATTAGAATCGGAACAAAGCCCCGTGTAGCCCGACAACGGTCTGACCTCATGCCACGCTGGTAAGAGAGAAGAGAAGCTAGCAGAACTACATACTTATAAAGCGTGGAGTTCTGCTGGTGAACGTACCCTTCTCTTGCCTGCTTCGCCTTTTCTTCCTTTGACGATGAGAAAAATGTCGGACAACGACCTCCAGCCGGTTGACACAGGTGTTGCCTCGTCGCGTTCAACGATCGTAGAACGCGATTTAGAAGCCAACAAGACCACCAAGGACGAAGAACTTGACTTCCGCAAGGGTGAGGGTGACTCAGCCATCCCTGAGGACAAAAGGATCGAGGCTCTGGAGAGACTCGACCATGATTGGCAACATGATCCTGACAATCCCAGGAATTGGTGAGCATGATCCCGTCCTGCCTTGCACTTGTACTGCACATACTCAATGAATTTCAATTAATGACAATTGCATGGTATGCAGGACGTTCTGGAGGAAATGGCGCATGGCCGGCGTTGTAAGCGTACCTTCTTATTTTGGCAGTCTCTCCAGCTTTTTTTCATTTGCAAAAATTCCAGGTATCATTTTACACGTTTGTGAGCCCCATATCGAGCAGCATGATGGCTCCGGCATTGCCCCGCGTGCGTGCATATTCATTTTGACGATGTCTAACGGAAAAATGAACTAACTGCTTCACTGCATCAGATTCAAGACCATTATGATATTTCAAGTCCCACGATTGTTAGATCATTTGAGTTACAGCTCGACGACCAATAACTGACTCTGTGTTCTTTGCTATAGTTGAACATGACCTTGTCGATTTTCCTTCTTGCTTATGCGATTGGCCCCCTGTTCTTGAGCCCACTCAGTGAAGTTGTGGGGCGAAGATGGGTGCGTACACTCCTTAAGTACGCTTTAAAACCGTCAAACATTGATTAATGCCCTGCAGGTCTTGCATATATCAAATATTGCCTTTCTCATCTTCAATCTTGTCTGCGCTTTCGCCCCTGATATTGGCTCGCTGATTGGTTTCAGGTTTTTGGCCGGTCTTGGTGGTAGTGCGCCAATAGGTGAGTGAGAGCGTCAATCTCACTTCTCGTATTGGACTGTCAGCTGAAATTGGGAGTAATCAAGCTATCGGCGCTGGAGTCATCGGTGATTTATTCTCGGAACGAGATCGCGGTAAGTAGCATACAAGAAATGATTAAGTGTGTTCCGACTGACAAATTCCCCTTTCTCCCCACAGCTACAGCTATGGCTTTTTTCACATTAGGGCCTTTATTAGGGCCTTCAATCGGACCAGTAGCAGGAGGCTTTATCTCCGAGACGATCGGCTTCAGATGGATCTTCATCGTCATCGCCATAGCTTCTGGTATTGGAGGTTGTTTCGGCATCATGTTTCTGCAAGAGACATATGCTCCTTTTATTCGGATCAGACGCGCTCAGCAGCAGATCAAGCAGACGGGAGAAAAGACGCTTGAACATCATGTGCTGCTTGATCAAGATAAAGATTTTGCGCATGTCATGTGGGTGAATATGACGAGGCCCTTCGCGTTGCTTTTCGGGAGCTTCATCTGTTTTATTCTGAGCCTCTATATGGGCTTGTAAGTTCACAGTTCATAAGTGCATGAGGAGAAGGCGTTGACTTGGTTTTTCAGGATTTATGGATATTATTACCTCATGTTTGCGACATTCGCCGAGCTCTTCCCGGAAAACTATGGATTTAGTACCGGACTCGCTGGACTCGTAAGTCCTACTCTCCAAGTTTATGCAATGTCAGAGATTCAATGTGTCCGAAGGCTTATTTGGGACCGGGAGTCGGGTTCTGTCTCTCGACAGCGTACGGAGCTTACGTGGCAGATGGAATTTATCAAAGGGTATGCACGCGCTTTTCTGTATGTTCGATCTGACGCTATTGACACCGTCTTATAACCGTCACAGCTCGTTGCAAAGAACGGGGGTGTAGCAAAGCCCGAAATGCGCATCCCACCACTGATCATCGCAAGCTGCTTCGTCCCAATCGGGCTTTTGTAAGTCATCTCCCCCCCTCTGCGTACAATCAGTCATCTCAAACGGTCAATTCTCGGGCGGGACTTTCTCCCTTCTTCTTCTGTAGCTGGTACGGCTGGTCAGCACAAGCCAGAGTGCACTGGATCATGCCAATCATCGGGGCCGGGATCTTCGGGTTCGCCATGATGGGCACGTTCCTCCCCATCCAGCTCTACCTCGTCGACTCCTTCCGTTACGCCGCGTCCGCCATGGCCGCCGCCACCGTCATCCGTTCCGTCATGGGCTTCGCGTTCCCGCTGTTCGGTCAGCAGATGTTCGACGCCCTCCACTCTGGGCCCGGCTACTCCCTCCTCGCGGGTATTGCAATCGTCATCGGCATACCCTTCCCTATTTGGATTTATTACCGTGGAGAGAAGATCCGCCTGAGGAGTGATTTGAATCGGTAGATAGATGAAGAAAAGTTTTTTTCTTTTTTTTTTCTTTTTTAAAAAGAGGATTGGATTTCGAGAAGCTTTTTATTATTAGTTACGATTTTTTTTTCTTACGAACTTACTCGAGATAGATTTTTTTTTCCCATCTTAGCATACTCATTAGGTGTACGTATAGTCAGAGCCACGATCTTCATTGAATTGAAAGTATAGGAGTATTCCGATCAAAACGAATGAATGGTTCCGATTAGGTGCGCGGAAAGGATCGACATGAACGTAAATCCTGACCTAACCAACCGCGGGACCCACAATATATACTAGGAAATGTGCGTCTATTATTCAGCAATTGATACATCTTTGTCAAGAATCGAAAGAAAAAGGATATTGATGGCAAATGTAGGAATTAACAACAGACCGGATCTTAAGCCTTGACCATACCGAAAGTCTCCATATGCAGCGTAACGGTCGGACGACCTTTCAAGATGTTGATCGGATTCGTATTCTCAAACGAGGTCGCCGCTCGGACTGCAGACGCGAGTGAAGATGGACCAGCCACTAAAGAAGTCCAACGTGTAAGTAGACAAGTTTGAGATGAGGAGAAAATATAAAACCGTACCATCAACGGAAACGGGACCAGAAGACAGAGAAACTGCGTCTTGTATGAGTGCCTCTACGTCGGGACGGCCGTTCGCCGTCTTGATGGCATTACGTGCGAGTTCTTTCATCGTCATAACCGTCTCAGAAGACAACGGAGCGTAAGGGGATGTCGAATTTACACTGCAGTCCGTTACCAGTGTGTCGGAAGACTTCGTCTTTGGGCGGGTGATGAAGATGCGAGGCTCGACGATTAAATCGCTAGGTGCAGCTAGTAACGCGTCTGTTAGCGGCTTTGAAATCCAGTTCATATGATCTACACGCAATAGTGAGCCATCTGTCGCTCTCAAGAACTGACATGCCTACCTTCGTGGTGCACGATCCAGACGAATAATACTCGTTGGCATGAGGATGTCCCCTCACGTACGTTGCTATAGGCATCATGAGACACTGGTAGACACCGAGCGAAGCAAGGCACTCACTGAACAATGTCAAGAAGCAGAGGAAGAGTGTACGAAATTCCAGAACCTCCAGCAATCAGGACACAGGTCGAGAAGCTTCGGAGATCGGGAGGATTCCCGTATGGTCCGTCGATGTACGCAGGTACAGAACTCGGTATTCCTTTTATAGAAGCATGCTCGCGTAGTCGTTCCGTAAATCCACTCTGCGCGCGAATCAGGAAAACAACCTCCTTCTCGGGGGATTCGTCTGATCCGTTAACACTAATGGAATGTGGAATGCTGGCGATGGTGAAAGGATGTGCCTCGGTTGGCAGTTTGCTGACGGAAGGAAGTATGACGTATGCATGTTGACCGGCGGTCCAGTTCATTCGACGGCGGAGCGTTAGCTTGACGGTGTCCGACGTCAGAAGCTCGACGGAAGCACGATGGGCATCTGAAGAGCTTCGGGTCCAGATCCGGTTGTTCCAGATAAGTCTGCCCAATCGGAGGACCCGGTCCAGACCCCATACCAGAAATGCAGGCCAGAAATAGTCACCGAACCTAATAATGAAGAAAGTCATCAGTAAACTATAAAGGTGGGAGGTTGAGATGTGACTTACTCCCGTGATCCGGCATGTATAAGGCCGCCAAGGATGAAGATGCTATAGATACCTTTAGCTGGACATTCACATGTAGCACCTTCGTATCACTTACAAGATGAGAACAATGTGCGAGACGAGGAAGAACTCGAAGAGTTTGATGCGGATCGGACGGACGGACAAGACAGTTGCCAAGGAGAAAGCTGCGAGGCCTGCTACGCCCCACTTCATCCATCCATGACTAAGGTCAAACTTCTCAGGGAGACTAGGGCAGCCGCATGTCAATGAAGAAGCAGCATAGCGTAAGCCAAGAGAAGACATACCCTGAAAGTCCTCGAACGAGTGCATGAATCCACAATAACACGAGACATGCACGAGCACTTGCTCTATGCAGCACGTTGAGCCTTTCGTGACTGACACCGGTTAGGACTACAAACAAAACAAGATAAGTGCGTGATGTAAAGGGGGCCGTCGGCAATACGTTTCTTACATGAAATAATATTATTCTTGCCAGCAAGTGCAACGATAAGGGGGACTTGGCAGGATGCCAGATGCGCAGCACGGTCCTCAAAATAGAACGCCTCCATGTCGTGTGCTGTAAGCGTATGCATATGCTTAAAACTTTGAAGTAGTGCCTTCGATTAATTGAGTAACGTACTGTTAATCCACAACCAGACCAATAAAGCGATGACATAACCCGTAATGAATACGAGTTCGGTCACAGACATGACTGAAGAAGGCCCGATTGGCACCGTAGTCCGGAATGCCACAATTTTGAAGACGCTGCAAAATGCTTGAGGAAGTCGACGAATCGACGCCTTTCCGGTCTGCCCTGGTGTTGACGCCTCGGGGGACGTCTTCTCAATGTTCGTCGCATTGGAGTTGTTTTGTCCTCGCTGCGGTTTGCGGAGAAAAGAGTAAAGACGCGTCGACCAGTGGACGATAGTCAATAGCCCGATGACAGCCGTAAGCAGATACCATAGTTCGTCGACGTATCCTTCTTGAAGTTTTGCCTTCTCAGATAACTGGGCGGGTGAAGGGGAGGAACGAGAGAAGACACGAAGACGAGATAAGTCCGACATCATGCCAGAGACTAGTACTGTTGGGATTCAGAGGTGGGGATTAGTGTACTAGTGCAAGGAACCATGAGATGACGTTCAGGCTTTAAATGCTTGCGGGACGGGGCGCTATTGCGCATCATGGCAAATTGACTGTGGGAGGTCTAGTACCGGTTATGTCGACAACGTACGTCCGTCAACGTACAATGAGATGCACCGGTTCCGCTTGATGAAAATAGATATAGATAGGTCCAAGAACTGAGTGCAGCATGGGGGTGAAAACTGTCCTTGAGAGACCATGTGGGGCGAAATGGAGAAGAACTCGGTAAAACATGGGTCAGCACTGCGAGAGATATGGGGTATACAACCACGAAATGACGTGACAGATAGGTTGAATCGGACGAGATAGCGGAGGACTTAATGTCAAGATCGAGCCGAGTATCGCCCAGATGGTCTTGTCGGGGATGCTTCGGTGGCCAACCGGATGAGAGTCGGGCTCTGACGCAATTCAGTCACCCAATAAGCTACTAGTACTGTTATCTGATTATAGATGAAAGCCATGTTGGACAAGCTACGAAGCATGTGAGCTACGCATACTAAGGAGCGTGCACTAAGACAAGACAAGAAGCCCGACATATCGGATTATGTAATCGATGTACAGACGAGAGCCAAGGTGTGAAAGAGAGGCATCTTGGCTGTCTGGTATGTCATCATAAGACTTTTGCAAGTTTTCTTGGCCATAATCTCGACATAGCGAAATGGAGCGGAGCCAAATGAGGAGTCTATAAAAGGCACACAGTTCATGTACCAATTATAAACAACATTGCTTAGCAGTTATTTTTCCGAAGTAAATAGGAAGAACGCACCCAAAGCGAGACGATGCGCAGCTTCAAAGGCCGCCACTGTTTCTAACCGGATTTCATTTAGAGATAGTTCCGACTTGCGCTCGAGAGCCATGGCTCCACCTGGTGAGACCTACGACAAGCACAAGAAGAAAGATAAGACAAGAGGGTCGACAGCTCGCATATGGACTATCGTAACATGTTGACAATGACAACGAGTACAAGCTGCGAGGTGCGCCACAGTCCAGAGCGTTCTATCCACTTGCAGTAATTGGTATTCATCAATCCGATGCACAGTAGATAAGACAGAAATCTCCACGTCAGCAAGATCAAACGCTTAATAACCACGCCTAGGAATCTTGTCAACTTAGAGCTACGGTGGAGAGATCTGTGGACTCGGAGATGCGGCCGCCAGCTGACACTAACTAATATTCATTCGCGCGCTCGAGTCCAAGCCTATCTCCGTCAGATAAAGTCTCTTGGGATTGTAGGCGCGATAGTGAGCGTACAGACGAAGCAGGAGCCATCTTCTTGGTCGTGGTATAAGTCCATGATCCGACTCGTCTAGATTTCATGTCAATCACGACCAAACAAAAGTGGGTCATCCCACCGCTAGTACTCTGCTTGGAGAAGACTGTGACGGCCGCAAGAACGTGAAGTACAAATATTACCTTGTATGGAAAGACCCGCGAAAAAATATTGAGCAGATGATAGAATAGACTGACCAACGGTGGTGACATCGTCCGTCCCCGCCGCTCTCCCACTTCATCTCATCAACATTTATCCAGCGGCCATCACAGGATAGCCTTTACTTATAACCACCACGTCCGTCAAGCTGAGCAGGATCTTCTTCAGATCTTTCAGGACATTATCTAGGACCATGACCACAAACGGCTCTGCACAACACGTCAACGGGGTCAAGCCTGCTACCCCGAACTTCCAGTTGGCTTCTCGATTGAAGGAGGGTCGGGCTCTCGCTCAGGATGTCTGGTCCATCTTCAAGTAAGTCTTGTAGGGCGCATATAGTAGCAGGATGTCAACTGAAGACCCTGTGCCACTCAGTGCAGCCAATTTGCCCGCAGATTGCATCAACTTAGGGCAAGGGTACATGAACTTCCCACCGCCGCAGTGGGTCAGAGACGCTGCCGATGAAGCTCTGAACACCACTGTCGGGAACCATTACTCGCACCCGAAGGGGCGCATAAGGCTCCGGCAAGCTATCAAAAAGCGTTATGACAAGATATTGGGCAGAGACCTCGATGTAGAGACGGAGATCCAGGTTACTAGTGGTGCAAACGAGGGTCCGTCCCCGTCTGTTCTGATTGTGCATCCATCTCGGATAAATAATTGTCCCGAATATAGGTCAATATTCTGTGTTCACGGCATTTTTAGACGCCGGAGATGAAGTGATTATGTTCGAGCCGTATTTCGACCAGTATCTCCCATCCGTCGTCTTTAATGGAGGAAAGCCGGTCTACGTGCCTCTTCACCCTCCTCCGGCAGACATGCTCAACACTACGAGCAATGATTGGACAATTGACTTTGAGGAATTACGGTGCATATATTCTCAGGACACTCCATGTCTGTCAAACTCACAACCATTTTATCTGTTCAGGCGAGCATGCACTCCGAGAACAAAAATGATTATTGTCAATACACCTCACAATCCCGTGGGCAAAGTCTTTACGAGGGAGGAGCTTGAGAAAATTGCGGATGTTGCCAAAGAGTTCAATCTTATGGTGATGTCCGATGAAGTCGTACGTTCAATTATCTGTGTTGTCTATAAATGTCTTATCACTCCAGTCTTTTAGTATGATTGCCTTGTCTTTGATGGCAAAGAGCATATCCCTATAGCTACGCTTCCTGGCATGTGGGAGCGTACTGTTTCCGTGTATTCTTGCGGCAGTAAGCATGGTCTATTGCTGGGCTTTGTTCTACTATATTTATCATTCTTTGAACCTTTACAGAGGCATTTGCCGCGACGGGATGGCGCGTAGGCTATCTCATCGGACCGGAGCATATCATTGCGCCGACCCTCGCGGCATGCACGCGTATTGTCTTCTGTTCTAATTCACCACTCCAAGAAGCCGCAGCTGCAGGTCTCGAACAGGCAGAAGAACGTCATTTCTTTGAAAAGCAAAACAAAGAATACGAGGAGCGTCGCAATGTCCTGGTTGAAGGTTTTGACCGGCTTGGCCTGAAGTACACCCTTCCTCAGGGAAGCTACTTCGTTCTTCTGGTACGTTGATTGCCCCAGAAGCTTGATTCGCATTACTGATTACTTGTAAAGGACATATCTAGTCTACATTGGCCGGAAGACTTTCCATTCCCGAAGAGTGTTCAGGGCAGAGGCAGGGACTTCAGGTACGAAGGACATTTGTTTCCGAGCATATTCTTGATAATCATGCTGAATTTGCTAACAGTGCGTGCTGGTTTATTGCCATGGAACTCGGGGTTTCTTCTATACCAGTTAGCGAGGTAGGTCGGGAATCATATCTTAAAGAACCATGTGCTCATTGATCTTGTAGTTTTATTGCGAGGAGCATACAGAAATCGGGGAGCGTTTTGGACGCTTTTCGTTCTGTAAGGACCTGGATACGCTGAAGCAGGCCGTAGAGCGTCTCCAAGGCCTCAAGAAATTCTTACGGTAAATAGAGCTTGTCAATGTTGTATAGATTGCTGGAATAGTTCTACTTGTAAACGTCTGCACTTTGTGTCTATGGGATAATATTACATTTTTATGAACTCTCCCCGTGTAAGCGGTCTACCAGTCTTGATAGTGACGAGTTCAGGTCACTTGGAGTTGCATCATAATATATCGGATTGCCTTCTGCACGTCGTGCGAGGTACGTCCACGACAATATGTCCATCGTTTGCTGTTTGTCAGTTTGAGAGATGGTCCCGCTATTCCACTTTCTACGTAGCCATCCGGCGAGAACTGGAGATTCGTGTAACGTCGATTCAAGCGGGAGGCCCTCATCAAGGAATCGTGTCAGTGTTTCCCTCCCTTCTGCTTGGCAGAGTAGATGGAAATGTCCTGTGTGCGCGTGGCGTGCCGCACGACCCTGCATATGTACAACCTCTGCAAGTGGGTAGTCTGCGACTTGTCGGTTTTGCTGAGCAACGGCGTCCGTCCCTGTTCCGCTTGTACCTTCTACACGCACGAATTGCGTGCCCATGACGACGACGACACTGGCGCGCATCGGTACGGACCACAGCGCCTCGCGGGGGACGATAAGGACGCGTATGATGCTCTCCGCGCAAAGCTCGAGCATGAGTGCTCGGTCTGGACGACTGATACCGTCGTGGAAGATTCCAATACCTCGCGTGATGAAGTCCGCTAGTGAATGGTCTTGCAGACGCGCGACGTAGAGCTCGAGGTCCTCGGACGACATCGATGCGGGGAGGTACCCTTGCATTTTCAGATCGACGGCGCATTGCGTGATGAGATCGTTCGCGATGGGCTTACAGTGACTCCTTGAAGGAACGAAGACGATGGAGAACTCGCCGGCGGCGAAGGAGATGGCAGCGTGCGCGGGCTTCACCATCGCTTTGAAGAGCACGGCGGAATGGGGTAAGGTGAATGCCTGGATCGACGTTCGTAGATCTTGCTCTCGGTCGCTTGGTCGGAAGCACGTCATGCATTGGGTGGATACGCGCAGCCAGCTGGCGAGCCCGGAAGGGTCGGTCAAAGACGCTGAGAGTCCCACGAAGCGAACTGAGCGGGTCTGTGTTGCGTGGAGTAATAACGAGACTGCCAATTCGTATTCGGCATCGAGAAGCTCGAGGTTCTCGCAAATGACGAGATTGAGAGAGTCGATGATCGTTCGCCAAGACGGATGATCCATGGCGTCCAACAGGACTCCAGGCGTTATTAAACGGACGACTTTTTTCCGGTTCTGAAGTGAGAGCATTGACCCATCTCTGATCACTTCTACTGGAATGCCCAACGGATCGAGGACTCGGCGCATTTGAGATGCAGTGTCATTCGCAATCCCTCGTTTTGGCACGATAATCAGTGTCCAAACACCCACTTTGGCTTTCTGCAAAGTTTTCCTGAAGCACTGTCAGAAAGAAGGGAAATCCACGCCAGAGCTTGAAGAAAGACTCACGCTGCGAGCATTTGCGCGAGGGTGGACTTTCCTGAGCCAGTAGGTGCGCACAGCAACGCATTTTGTCGAATGCTTAGCATGCTCCAGAAACTATGCGTCTGCATTGCATTGAAAGTCTGCAGTTTTGTGCTGAATGCCGAACGCAGAGCATCGTTTCCAAGCAAGTCAAGATCCATGAAGGGTAGGGGAAGAATTGGCGTAAACGACTCAAAAGCTTGTGGTTTCACCAAGTCGCTGAGATTGACGAACACCTCGCCCTCAGCACCCATCCATCTGTCTGAGACGTACCTGATGGTTAGGCCGGTGACAATCCTTGCTTCAGAAACCTGAATGACAAAATCCACGTCGATTCGTTCCGTCGACTGCCGGTAAACGACATGGGTGAGTTGCAAGATATCGCCATCCACGTCTTCTACCCAAATCCAGAAAGGTTCTACAGCATCCTTGCGTTTTGGGCCCCATACGAACCTACGTCTCGCATGCAAAGCTAGGCGTAGAAGATCCGACGTCAACGGGCGCAGCTCATACGCTATTTCGAGTGCCGGGAATTCTTTGGCCACTCGAAGGAGCGCTGCTCCGTGCGTCTCATTCATGTGGATCAGCTCTCCAAGCTCTCGAGCAGACATCTGCGCTAGCTCGCCGACCGAGTAATCATCTGCCCACCGTTGCATATTTGCTAAAGTATCCCTTTTCAGCGTATCACCCAGTTGAACAAAGGGATGTTCAAATGGCCAAAGACGCTTCTCCACGGCTTTGCTCAAAGACATGAGGACCGCGCTTACGTTCGCCCATTTCCTGCTAATCGCAATTTCCAACAGGGCGCGGATGATACGCCCAGCATTCTGAGCAACATATGCCATATCTGAGACAAGGGCGAAGTCTTCTGGATACGTCCTTGAAATGTACGCTTGCAGGAGTATGTTGACTTTCCCTTGCGCAGAAGACACTCCATCCTACAAAATGTAAGTAAGTGATTATTGTCGACTGGTGGAATTCTTACTTTGACTTGACATGGAACAATGCTTTCATCCAATAAGAAGCTTTCGAGCTCCTTGACTTCATTTTCTCGGAGTTGAATCTGTTCAAACTATAGGACAAAGGGATAAACGTGAAACCATGATGAGGTGAAGTGACCTTCGGCTTACCTCGGTGCTTTTGCATAACATATGCAGGACGTCAGCTTCACTCATTTTTGGCCGGAACGACTCGTTGAAAATGACGACCGTCTGAGCTCGAATATAATACTTCGCAGCAATCCGACCTAGATCAGTGCTGGAAAATGTATCATGCTCCTTGTCGTACACAATCATGCGAGCCTCGGCTAATTGGGTGGCTTTACTCTGGACCAGGTCGCGGCGCTTTCGTCCAAGCTGGGGATCCACAATGACTTCCTCGTACGTGATACCTGGATTTACAGTATTATCTGAATCAGTTACCAAGATCATTCAGGGTATGCAGGACTTGCCGTGGTAACGGGGATTCTTGCGCAATCGGACAAACAGATACGTGTATCCGATCCATTGAACAGCTTCGGTAACATTTGATACTGTCCCTAGTGCGATTTCTGCATTGAGAGAGTCCGACATGCCTTCAACGAACCTGCACAAGAGTGATTAACAATATTTTAGGACGAAGGTCGCGTTACTCCGGCTCACTTTGACTCGATTGGATGCTTTCGTATGAAGCTTATTAGCGAAAGCCTGACTGAATGTAGAAGACAAGGGTACCTGAGCAGTAACAGCATCCAAAAAATGATCAAGTTTGTCGATATGTGTACAGATGAATCCTTCCCCACTGGTTTCCATACCGGGACGACCAGCCCTTCCAAAAATCTGCAGTACGTCAAGTATGGACAGATCCACGAACTTGCCCTGCGTTGAATCGTACACTTCTGTGCCTTTGATGATGACTAGACAACATCGCCTCAACAAGAGTTGTGAGAACAGAGTTTACCGAAATTACCAGCGTGTGCGGGCAGATTGACTCCCCAAGCAAGCGTCGCAGTACAACAAAGTACCTATATGTTGTTCATATATAGCCATCAGGTCAGAGGCGCGTATGGCGTACCTTGATCGCTCTTGCTTCAAATAGTCTTTCCATCAAGTTTCTGTCCGAACGAAGCATACCTGCATGGTGAATTCCAAACCCGTAATCAAAAAGTTCGCGCATCTCCTTGTTTCTGGAAGTCCCGACTTCTCTTCGAAATAAATCCCATCTCTCGTTACCTTGACAGCTGAAGTTGTCAATTGTACCCTCTATGTTTGCCATTTCCCTGAGAGAAAATGCACATTTGACTGTTTCTTTTCGTGCGTGTACAAACACCATGACTTGATGGCCAGCTTCCACCAACTTGGATACCTTCTCGTACGTGACAGTATCCATGATTTTCCGTGCTTGAGCGGTTCCAGGTTTGCCTCGCAAACCGAGAAAATGCTGTTCAAGAGGAATTGGACGGAAAGAGGAGTCGAAGTAGAAAAGCCCTGCCTGTCGGGAGACACGCAGAAAATCGGCGACATCGACATAATTGGGTAATGTCGCACTGAGCCCAACGATGCGGATCATTGATTGTGTCGATTCTACCTGGAAACCGATATAGACTTTGGTGTAGACTTTCCATATATCATACTCACCTGGCGCAATGTACGTGCAACAATTGTTTCAATTACGGAACCACGTTCATCATTCAACAGATGAACCTCATCGATAATCAGAAGCTTCACTTTCTGTGAGTAAAAATGAGCCCGTTGCTACCAGAAATCGGGACACAAGCTTCATACAGTCGCGAGCTCGCCTTCTCCTGTAGGTTTTCTTGTGACAACGTCCCACTTCTCTGGCGTCGTTACGATGATTTGCGTCTCAGCAATTTCCGCTTTGGTCATTTGCATATCACCTGGATGCAATCATATAATCATTTCTCAAGAGAAACCATGAGTAGTACGAGGGTTTCCCTACCGGTGAGCTCTCTGACCTTTATAGAAAGCCATCTCAGACGTTTACCGAGCTTGCGTACAATCTCCGATGCAAGGGCTTTCATCGGCGCACTGAATGAATCAGCTCATTTTGTAGCACGAGCGACGAAGAGACATACACGTAAATTATCTTGAACCTGTCCCTTTGAATTTGAGCTGCAAGTGGTGCTTTCATGCCCACAGATTGCCTAAAATTGTTCAGGACATGCAGTATAGAGAGCATGGCTACGTCAGTTTTACCCTGTGGCGCCACGTCAATAGAAACCAAGTCTTCATACAAGCTAGAACGTACGGCTCCGGTCGGCGCACATATGAGCATATTTTCATTTGTACCATAAGCTGTAGGATAGACAATTGATTGGATTCTATTTAATGAAGCGTAACCCTGTGGTCATAAATTCGTCAGCCTTTACTCAGGTGATAAATCTGAACGTTTACCGGGAAAGAACCCTTGCAGAGCTCATCAAGCTCAGATACAAGAATCAAGCGTTCGGAAGCTCGAGGTGGAATCGGACGGGTTGGCGGTACTATTACCTCTTCGTAGTCCTGTTAACATACGTCCTTCAGCGTGAGCACGAGACTGCAAGGATAGGACACACCTCATACATGTGCCTTTCAGTATCTATAGGAAGGAGGTACTTCTTTCCTGTGTCGGACAGGATGTTGTTTTGATGCCGAGACGAAGACGAATATACGTGAGGAAGTACTTCTTGCTCTACCTGGGACTGAAGCTAGAAATTAGCTGGATTGTATTGAGTCCAGTTTTGGAAACATACAGCAGTTCCAGTAAAGAGCGGACGCACAGCATTTGCTCGAAGCATTTCTTCAATACGACGCTGAGCTGTTATGGGATCAAGATCTATGACCGGGGTGCCCGCTACAATAAAGGCATTGTAAGTAGCACACGAGATTGATCTATAGTAGAGACAAACGTCTAGAGCCTTGGGCCTTCTTCCCTTTCATTTTGTTCTTCGGTGTTGGCGACGAAAACGGACTTCCTCGGGAGACTGGTACTGAAGTAGTGCTCTTATGTGACAACATCTTCTCTAGCTATTCATAATGACATGAATAAGCCACACTGGACTGGTAATGAGTAGTAGTAAGTACAAACCTTAGACGCAGCGGTTTGCCTCTGAGTCATTAATTCGGAGACCAACTCAATTTCTTCAAAGCCAACTAGCTCCGCCAGTTCAATGGATGCCACCTCATCAGTATTCCCAGAAGATAATATTGCATACAGAGCTGGGCGCATGGCAGTCATATTCGATTTTCTTTCCAATTAATGTTTTAAAAAATAAAAGAAGTGGTAAGTTCATGACATGATTATTAAATTGCTGAAGAAGCATGCGTACGACAAAAGCTGATCGAGAGGATCCGAATGTGAATAAGCGAAGCCATCTGCTACAAGAGTAGCTGGAAGAGAATATCTATCCAAGACGGAAGACGGAGGCAGCTCCTGATCCAGATCTTCAATTTCAATAGCAGATTCTTTGCCTGAGTTGCGGCTTAGTTAAAATATCTTTCCATTACAATGGGTACATACTACTTCCGGATGGACTAGTACTGTTAGTCGTGACATTCAAGTTGAAACTGATTTAGAAAGGGCGCATCTGGAAGAGACTGGGAAGCACCTTATACTCAAGTTTGCCCATAGATCAACTGCGCGACGATCGTCATAAGATTTAGGTCCAGTAAGTCCAGCAAGTCTTCTGAGATTCTGCTCGAAGTCCGCCATTCCTTCAGAGCTTTGAGCGTTGAACGTCAAGGTAAAGACAAAGAGCAAACTTCGGTTCCGGAACGCGTATACTTTGGCGCGTCGATCTACGTCGATCATTACGGTACGTTCGGCTTTCCTCCACTACTAAACGTCGGTCTCCTTCCTTCAGGTCGTCAGCATGGAGTGAGTAGTCCAGGCAGCACCGGTTCAAATGCATAGCTAACGATTATGTACTTTTGCGCAGGGTCTCATTATATCTTGATCCCCAGATCCGTGACTGGGTCCTCTTTCCCATCACACTTGTCATGGTATGACAACGCGTTTGCATCTCGTCGTTCATTCAATTCTTATACAGCTACTAGATATTAGTGGGAATATTGCGGCATAATGTTGCTCTCCTGCTTCAGTCTGCTCCCAAGAAGCTCTCCAGGGCTGCGACCCGTGAACAGTACGGTGCCTTTTTTGCATTCATCTGTCCTTCTGATGCTCTTTCTGAAGGCGTGCCCTGCTTCGTTCCCAAATCCTACGAGAAAGCGTGGCCTCATCTCCAGTCCCTCCTTTATACTACAACTCGATCTCGAACTACCTTAATCAGGCGTTCGAGGCCGGGACCTACTTAAAGGATGGCCCACCCTCTTCCAAGGATGGGAAAGATGCTGCAACACCGAATCCGCTCGATCCGAATGCTATGGAAGGAATGATGGGTGGTTTGAAGGCACAGGCAGTGATGATGGTTCCACAAATGATACTCATGGGCTGGATCAACTTCTTCTTCCAAGGTTTTGTGCTCAGTGCGTCCAAGCTCACTTTGTTACTGATGGTCGAAAGACGCTGACGTGTACAATTCTTATACTGAATAGTCAAGCTTCCGTTTCCATTAACTCTGGGTTTCAAATCTATGCTTCAACGAGGAATAGAAACACCGGACATGGATGTTCGCTGGGTGTCTTCGCTCTCATGGTATTTCCTCAACTTCTTTGGTTTGAACGGACTATACCGGCTTATTCTTGGAAATGACAATGGTGCGCCTTTCTCTGTTAAATGTTGTCGAGCAGTTCTTTTCTTCTTGCCGTCTCTTCTGTTTGTTTTTCTGTCGGGAATAGCTTTCTCATATATTCATTCATTTAGCTGCGATTCAAGCCGATCCAGTTATGAATCCATACGCCAACGCACAATTACCCAGCGCAATGCCGGGCCAACCACAGGATTTCTCAAAATTGTTCAAAGCAGAGCGCGATAATCTTGCGCTTGCAGATGGGCTGTACAATTGGGCCGGTGCAGATGTCGAGTCACGAGTGTTGCGAAAGTATGGACGCATACCATCGTAGAATCAGCTGTTTGATTTAGAATTTCAATTGCTGATGATATAATATACCAGCTCTCGCTTTTCGCTTTTCAATGTCAAGATATTGGAGTTCGTTCATCGAATCTTTTAAATCCAGCTATTGTACATGCAAAAGCACAACGTCGTTAAAACAAAGGATACAGATATAATAGCAATCAAAGCGTCATGAAATAACAGATACAGAAGAAATACACGGTAGGAAGATCAGAGATGATGATGAGTACAATTGGTTATAGGTATGCTGAATCCAACACGATGTACGAACCAAGAATAAGAAAGCGGATAGAGAATGGGCAATTGAACAGAATTAGCAGGTGGATGCGTAGACGGATGTCATGTTTTTCCCCAATAGAGCCACTTTTTCTGGTTTGATCCGGTACGATTAAGGTTACTTGGTGCAAATGTAGTAGGCATCCTGAGGTGAAGAAAAAGAAAAAAATAACAATGAAGCTACTTGAAGACTCAAAAAGACTGCACTCAACTCGTCAACGTGTATCGGATACTTCTTGTCAAGACCAGCGATGAGCTTCGTTAGGTGTGTTCCGTATGTATGGCGAATGTTGTCCGGTAAGGGTATCTTGCGCCGCCATATGGCCATGCTTCTCTTGGACTCTGACAAAAGAAAGACGAAGACTATGATTTGTGAGGCTGGATCGTAGCATGCCACCGACTCCTGCAATATTTTGTCCGTGGTAGGTTGGACGTGGTCGAAGGTAAGCCAGTCAAATGCTGGCTCTTGAGGTGCTGATGGGGATCTGTATTCCACATTCGTGAACAATGCACCCCGCTCCTTTGACTCCAGGAATTTGCTGAACTAGATGACCAGTTAAACGGTTAGTAATCGGATCCCTTCTAACAAGATTAGCACAAACTCCAAATGTGGCCAAGGAGGTCTGCATGTACTGTATCCAGGACAGCACAGAAGCGACTCGGGGATCTTGATCTAATTTGACGTCCAGACATTAATCAAGGAAAAGGAAAGGGAAGAAGTCTTACGTGGATCGAAAGCCCAGAATATCCTATCTCGAGCCAGCCGCTCCTTCGAGAACAATGCAGCCCTTGCCGATACGAAAGCATCTCCATGCGATTCTACTATCCGATGTTCAGCAACATGCGCATCCTTTTGAGCCTGTCCTGTTCCCCAATCATAGCCATCAGTGGCCATAGCGTACGCTTTCGATGTTTTCCCATGAGATGCATTACTCCAACCTTCGGATGCTCTCGATGTCCGTCTTGGTGCAGCCTGTGCGTTGCCCCAGCCTTTGCCTGTGTCATTCCAACCCTCTGTTTCTCTCCGGTCATTGGCCCAAATAGTCTCGCCTTCCTCGTCGTAATCTTCATCCTCGTCCTCCGCATCGTCCTTCGGATTCGCCCAGGTCATTGCTTCTGGCTCCGCGAATTTCTGCTTCTTCAAAACTTTGCCCTTCTTTCCCTGCTCAATACCTTTAATAGATTTCTCCTTCCCTTTCCGCTTTCCTTTCTCTGTCTCCTCGACTTTCGTGTCCTCGGCCCATACTATCTCTACCTTCCCTCTCTCCTTCTCCTTCCCCTTCCCCTTTCCCTTCGTTTTTTCCTTCTTCTTTCTGTCCTTTCCACCGAATATACGTGAAAAGAAGCCAGAGATTCCTGACTGTGGTTTCGAGGATAAGATTGTTGACCAACGGAGCTAGACGCTGCGGTATTCACCTTAGATTCTTTCCCCTTCTCATCACCGTGATCGGCTTGGGTTTCCGTCCAAGCACCCCAGCTTTGAGACTGAGTTAGAGGAGCTGCATAAGCGTCGCCTTTGTTTGTTCCCCAGCCATTAGCTGCCGCATCCGTTCCTGAGGTAGCACCAAAACCTCCCGGTGCAACGGACGTCGATGCCGGCAAGCCATCCCAGCCTCCTCCAGCACCCCACGAACTTCCCAAGCCATCGTCCTTTTCCCCTGTATTGGCTTGCATATTGGATTGTTGGTCTCTGTTTTTCGACCGTTTCTTCTTGGATTTGGTTGCTGTGTTAGTTCCCTCAGCTGTCCCTGCCCAGTCATTGCCTTGACCCGCCTGATCGTTACCCCATGCACCGCCCCATCCGCCACCCCAGTTCGTCTCACCAGCCGGAGGACGATTAGAATGCGATGTACCGACTTCAGATGCCTGACCCCATCCGCCTCCCAAGTTCGTGCTCTCTCGTGCATGTCTGCCTTTCCCACGTCCGAGGCCTCCTTTCTGGTGGGCACCATAGGTTAAGTCCTCGGCACGTTGATGCGCCTGGCGAATTTGTTCAGTCAGTTCCATATGTTGAGCTTGACGCTGTTCGGCAATAGCACTGAGCATGCCTTGCATACCCAAGGCTGTAGGGGATCCATAAACCGCGGTGTTCCGATTTTGTCCTCTCATGGCCGACTTTACGGCTGGTTCATTGACGGCGCCCGCCCAACCCCAGCCATTGGCACCTGCGAGCATCGGGACGTCTTTAGCGGGTGGTGTCGGTGCTGGACCTGCGGGAGCTTCCCGGTCGATAACAGTGTCTTCGTAGGAGGCGTTTGAGATTGAGTCTCCCGGCTGAACATCGTTATCACGAACGGGTGCATTCTGCCAGGCATTGATATTTTGATCTTGATCGCGCCCGTCCTGATCCCATCCACCTTGATCGCCTTGATCCCAACCAGAAGTACCCCAGTTGGTACCACCCCAGCCTGAAGTCAGTCATTTGGTTTAGATATCCGTAATTGTAAGAAATGCGATAAGGTTGCGACAAACTGGTGTCGTGAGGTTCCTCTTCTTCATGTATGCTTTCCACCTGTGCTCGGTATTTCTTCTTCCTTGCCATCCACCACCGTCTTTATTTATGTCGGGTTCTCAGAAGGAGATAGTTCCGTAGTAGTCGACCACTGTGGGCTACCTACAGCGACTAAGTCTTGATATACTCAAGAATACTCCAAGATCATCGACACGAGGTGACTGGCTCGCATCGTCTTGTAGAGAGACGCTGGAGTCAGAAAGAGGGTTTCTTCGCGAAAAACTGATTCGGCAGCTGTATAAAACAAGATACGGTGATTTCACAGAAGGCAAGAAGTTCGTCGACGTGGAGAGCACGGAGATGATTGGAGTACTAGTCTTGACGCCGGCACAACGGCTTTACGGCACCATCGAGTACCATACTATCTGCAATGATGGTTATCTACTTGATGTATGCTACATACAGCAGGCGGCTGGTCCATACAATGAAATTAAGTGACGATCTCCCAGGAAAGTTTCTTGCCAGCCATGAAAGGGACTACGGTTTGTTTACCTAATGAGAACCACATTTCCACTTCTTTGCCCATTGTCTTACGCAGCGTAACGCTTTCTCCGATTTCGGTTGGTAATCCGTAAAACGCTCTTCCATTGGTGCTGACGAAAGCTTCAAGCTTGTCCAGCGCACCGAACGACCCAAGGAGATGTGCAGTCAGCGGGAGCAGGATGGGTGAGGTAAACACTCCAGCTGCACATCCGCTCAAGGGCGTGTTTGTGCTCTTAGCTTCCAGCGGGTGAGGTGCTGAATCTGAGCCCAGGAAGAATCGCGGATGACCTGTGGGTACATGATATACATTGTTAGATTCCCGCGACCAGCAGCCAAGCTCCACAAACCTTCCCGGATGATTTCCCGCAGAGCTTCACGATCGTCTGGATACTTCGCGACGGGCTTGCAAAAGTGATAGCTCTGGCCGGCCCAGTCATCGACGGTAAGCGCAAGATGATGTGCTGTGACTGAACAGCCGACAGTGGGACCAAGAGACTTAACAAGGTCAACGGCAGCACGTGTGGTTGCATGCTCGAGCACGATTCTGAGCTTCGGGAACTGTTCGTGCAAAGTTCGGAGATGAGGCAAGAAGTGGATCTCTGCGTTCAGAACGCAGATGTTCTGACCTACAGTATTTAGAACCGACAAGCAGTGAACAAAGAACTAAACATGCTGACTGATGAGTGATCGGAAGGCACCTCTCCGTGTAGGTTCAGGACCATTCCAACTTCCTGCATTGCCTCAAAGATGGGATAGTACGCCTCGTAAGATTCTATCCCTCCATCAGAATTGGTTGTAACACCTCTCGGGTAGGATTTGACACCTTTACCAACAAGCCTGTGAGTCTCATATTCGTACAGACCTCAAGGTTACACGAACCGACTACGCCAGCGCTCGCAGCCTTCCGGATTTCGTTGGGGGTTAATTCGGGTGAGAGATAAAGTGTCATCAGGTATTCCACGCGTGGATCTATGCGCTCCAATTCGCTTTTGTACCTCAAGGCCATCTCTGTAGTAGTGATGGGTGGCTTAAGATTAGGCTATTTGAGACATTTTAGAACTTCGTGTAAGCAGAAGATGGTTGAAGAGTAGAGACCATGACATATGCTAGCTGAAAGCCTCCAGCACGAACAAAGGGTGTAACGAGAGCGCACATCTCGTCTTGCCTGAGGTGGACATGGAAATCCGCAGGAGAATTAATGCGTAACTCAGCGCTAGTCATCAAGAATCCAATTTCTTCTGGTCCGGCACCTAAGAAATCTGGTCGCCAGTATGTTGTGGATACAGAGGGCGGATTCAATTTCAATTTGATTTGAAAAGGAAGTAATTTATGATAACGCCATCACGTGACATGTTGGCTTCACGTCGTCGCGACTGGGTCACTGGCGGCGCTCAACTTGCCACACAGTCTTTATCATCTACATTTGCCAGACAGGTATTCACTTTGACCAATCAAGATGGTCAATGCCGGATCCATTACGGTTGCAGGTTGGTTTGACATTGCTGTAGATCTCCGTACTCTTATATAGTTACTTTGTCTCCAGTTCGTGTGCGACCACCTAATGCATGGGAGTTGGCTCGATTGCCTGAACCCATATTCGACACGGGCATGCGAGCAGACGGAGCACTGTCTACTCCTGGACGCTCTACTTTATCATCGTCATGTCTGAGGGAGGTTGTCAAGATCGTCGATGACCGTATACTCTTGTTCGATCCAGAAGAGAAGGACAAAGCAAAAGCATTTGCAGAACGAGGCTTCCTTCCACCAGGGACGAAACGATATAAAGACAAACGTTTCATGTTCGACCGCGTATTTGACTTCGAATCCAGACAAATTGATGTGTATGAAGCTACAACCAAGCCGTTGCTGGATGGTCTACTTGACGGGTACAATGCCACTGTGTTCGCTTACGGGGTGCGTCAATTTACATCATATTGGCACTCCTTGTGGTTAACGCATTAGTGCAGGCAACCGGTTGTGGTAAAACATACACTATTAGTGGTACGGATTCAGACCCGGGCATAATCTACCTTACCATGGCGGACCTCTTTCAAAAGATTGAAGAAAAGCGCAGCGACTATAACATTGACATCTACGTCACTTTCCTCGAAATATACAATGAAGAAATTCGGGATCTGCTAGCCGAGGCGGGAACGCCTGCTCCACGGGGCGGACTCCAGATTCGAGAAGACAAATCAGTCAAGGTTGTAGGACTCGCCGAACTTCATCCGACAAGCGCAGAGCAAATAAAGGAAATTGTTCTGCTAGGAAATACTCGCAGAACTCAGTCGCCGACTCATGCGAACGAGACGTCCTCCAGATCGCATGCGGTTCTTCAGGTTCACGTGGCGACCTCGCCAAGAACTGCATCTACTACAGAACAACGTACTATGGCGACACTCTCTATGATCGACCTTGCCGGCAGCGAGCGTGCAGCAGCCACGACGAACATGGGGCAGCGAATGATTGAAGGTACGAGTTGAAGTATCTTACTGGGCTGATACTTAGCACTGCATTAGGCGCCAACATAAACAAGTCTTTGCTTGCGCTCGGTAACTGCATCAATGCGTTGTGTGAGAGCGGAGGATCAACTCGTCACATTCCTTATCGAAACAGTAAATTGACGCGCCTACTCAAATTTTCGCTTGGTGGAAATTGCAAGACTGTCATGATTGTATGCGTGGCTCCGACGTCCAATCATTTTGATGATACACATAACACCCTTTTGTATGCGGATCGTGCGACGAAGATCAAGACCAAGGTCGTGACGCGCAATGTGGTGAATGTTGATCGCCACGTCGGCCAATATGTCGAGGCAATCAATAGGCTCAATTTGGAGGTTGCAGAGCTGAAAGCCAGACTTGCTGGAAAGGTCAACGCTGAGGCGGAATTTGTCCGTCGCAGAAAGGAACAAGCAAAGGCCGAAGTCGACCGTGCCAAGGAAGACGTTCTGAAGAAAGCTGATCAAACCAAGTCTGCCATTATCACTGGCGCTTATTCCGAGGCGAATCTGTTCATCGCGAGGTGCAAAATACAGGCATATACTTCGAGCCTTGCGAAGCTAAAGGCACAGATGTCGGCGGGCTTGTCATCTCCTGATCTAGTCTCCGAACAGACTATATTGGAGTCTCTTATCTCGTCGGAAGAGTCGTATTTGCAACCGGGATCCGATCTGCAGACACAGTTCATGAGGTCTCAAAACGCCAGCAATATGTTCGAAGCAATGCTTAGAGCAGTGACAGAGAGACGCTCGGACAGACTTGCCGAGGCGGATATCGAGAGAATTCGCCTCGACGCTCAGTATCAGAAGGCGCACATTGATCGCTTGAAGGCGGAAGCGCAACGAGATGCTTTACAGGCGGCCTTGTCCTCTCAATCCGAATTGGTGACGAATCTCGTAGGCATCCTGACACGATGCACGGTACTGCTTGAAGACCAGAGTGCGGTCTTGCGCGACACAGTGAATAGGGAACCGGACAAGCTCGCCGAGAAAGCCATAGCCGTGTCAGAGTCACTCCATCGATTGGCCGACCATAATAATACCACTTTTGAAACTCTTCTCGGCCGATCGGCTGCTCCATTATCCAGCGAAGGGTCATCACTTCTAAATTTCAGTGCTCATACATTCAACAAATTTTCTTCTAACGCTAGTAGCGGTTTGCCGTCACGGGCACAAGTCAGACCCTCCCGTCGTGTTTCTTCGGTCCACCTCGGCGTTCCCGAAAACAGTGTTCATCGACTATACCGTTCTCCCCGGAAGTCACTGCGATCCAGCCTTGCGTCAAGGAGCCTGTATGCAAGAAGAAGCTCAATCAGGCCAACAGAGAAGAAAAAAGGTGTTCATTGGAAAGATGAAGTTGGTCAAGGAAGCCTGGATGATGGCGGAAGTAGGGATGAAAGATTTCCCTCTCCCATGCTAGTAGATGCTCGGCCAAGTTCTCGGGCATCGGAATGTGACTGGGAAGACGAGAAGACAGACGATAGTTCCAACTTTAGCTTTTCTGGACCGCCAGAACGTGATTTGCCGCCAGCAAGAACGGGACCTCGCCGTCCGAGCCACCTTGATCCGTCCTTCCTAAAAATGAGAAGTGCCTCGGCCTCCCTTGCTACTCTAGCAGAAGACGACGAATCAAAGACAACAGAGTCCACACATCACAACAATCCGTGCTCAGATCGCTCGATAAACTTGCCAACACCTCCAGACACCTCCATTACGAGCAGCTCCAGTATGCCCGAGCTAGATATTTCAAAACGAGATGGGAGTACACCGCCTCAGACAACACTGAAAGTACCGGGCTCCTCAATGAGGAGCGCGCAAACGAATGGACGTCGCCGTTCCAACATTGGCCCACTTCGTAGTGAGAAAACTAGGCGCCGTTCAAGTCTCCTACCGCCACCAGGAAATACAGATCGAGAGGGAGAAAATGTGCCGGAGCCAACGAAGACGGGTCCTCGGCGCGTGCCTCTTGTTCACACACCAGCGAAACGCTCGAAACGATTTTCAATGCTCGGAAGGACGGGATTAACCGGTCGTACACCTCTATTGTCCCGGCCGGCAGTCAACATTCGATACTCAGATCCAAACGGTAGCGAAGAGCTGAGCAACAAGAGACCCTGCTGGCGCTAGGTTACCTCGATATACCCGTGTTTACGCATCGCGTATGCCCCTCTTACTTACCTCGTTTCACGATGGATAGCAAACCCCGTCATCTATTCATTGTTCAACTTGCATCGGTATTCCGATAATGCCACATATTGTAACACTAGTATCTCTTGCATATGCCACCCATTTTCCCTGGACACCTTCCCATTAATGATGTGTAAATTGACACTGAATGAACTATCATCGCTTCGTCTAGATAAAGCATGCAGTGTACGATTGTACAAATGAGACGAACCTCGGAGGATGTGATCTAAATTATCCTCTTAACCTCAAAGAAAGACTGTAGTGTAGTGAGCACTTCCTGCACTCATGTCAGGTTTGAAGTAACGCACCTTGAGATAGTACACCTGCCAACCAACGACCGAAAAAAGAACGACAGTTTGAAGTATTGACCACCACTTCACACGGGAGTTTGTCGATTCGGCTGTATCACGATGCTTGCGCTCGCGAACTACAATATACTCCTGTTCGTCTTTTACGGACTGTAGCCCGATGGCCAAAGATCGGATTTCGTGCTCGATAGGCGCAATCGTTTCTACGCTGAGAATGAAAGGATGTCAAAAATACAGGTGCACATAGTCTTACCATCTTCTCCAACATAAACGATGCCATGGACATTGAAACTGTTCTGGACGTTAGAACAATATTGACCGGAGAATGAGGTCACGTACTTGACTATCTTGTCTGCCAGTGTACTCATTTGGTTTGAAAAGCAGTATTCATAACGGCCATCTTTCTCCGCGCTGACTGATACGGATCCCGTTGACTGTTTTATATGTTTTCCCAGAGCAAGGTTGTCTGGGTCTGCTAGCTGTAAGCTCGACAAGTCAACTATATGATACAGACAATCGAATCGGGCGTCGGCGAACCCAGAAATCAATGTCAAGATGTCCTCCGCCGCCTACTTGATAGGTGACAGTCATCTATATATGGCGTAAGCTTCAGACGCTCCGAGTGAAATACTGATTGAGCTCGAACCTGGTCATTCTTGTGGAGATCCTCGAAGAAGCATTCCTTTTTAGACGCTGGAACTTCGATCATGTGCGAATTAGCAATGTGCCATGATAGCAGATACGCTGCAAATGAGCCGAGTACGAGTAGCTCGGATAATATCCGTGTCATGATTTCTGATCGAGCCAAGATTCAAGTCAGAAGGATTTGAGTGTAGTGCGGCGACGTGTGGTGTTAACTTTTTAAATTCCCGTGACCCGTGTCGATCCTGTGAGAAAATGATACTTAGAAAAGCAACGACGATCACGTAGGGCTAGGGCGCGCATTGGATCATATCTCAAAAACCACTACGTCCATCTTTCTTTCTCTTTCATCCTCGACTATCTCGCATTCAGACTTTTTGTCTGTTGTTCGCGCGCTTGTTCTCAAATAATCATGACTTCAGTTCTAGATCCCGCGAACGACTCCAACAAGGTACGTTGTTGATTTTTGTTCTTTAAGGTCGTTTGTATGCGGCATTGATCACCTGCAATTATGTTTTATGTATGCTGATACACTTTTGTGCAGACCGAGGAGGAGCCCAATGTTGAGTTCACGCCGGTCATCCACCTCACCGAGCAAGTCGAGACGAAAACGTTAGAGGAGGATGAAGATGCACTCTTCAAGATGTATGTCGCGGCACTATCATGTTCTTTTTTTTTCGGTTTGAACGTGAAATAATGATCATTTTTTGATGCAGGCGCGCAAAGCTCTTCAGATTTGATAGTGGTGAAGGTGCATGGAAAGAGCGTGGAACTGGGGACGTCCGGCTGCTGAAGCATAAAGAGACAAAGAAAGTCCGACTCGTTATGCGACGAGACAAGACGCTAAAGGTCTGCGCAAACCACTTGAGTGCGTCCTCAGTTTTCCGTCGCAGTTTAATCTTGTTTCTAATCTCACGCCCCAGTCATTTCCGAAATGCGTCTTCAGCCGAATATTGGATCCGACAGATCGTGGGTCTGGAAAGTTCCTGCGGATTATGCGGATGGTGCTCCTGTACCAGAAACTCTAGCCATCCGGTTCGCCAACGCAGAAAGTGTGTCATGTACTCTGTAATTTCCTTGTGTTGGATATACTCATATGTCCGTAAAGATGCGAATAGCTTTAAAGAAGCTTTTGAGGACGCGCAGCGTAACAACGCGGCGCTTCTTTCTGGGTCCCCTGCTCCTGATGCACCTGCTACGAGCGAAGAGGTTAAGCCCGAGAAGTCTGCCGAGGAATCGAATGCTGCGCCTCCTGCAGAATCAACTGAGGAGGAGACGAAAGAAGAGGAGAAGAAAGAGGAAGAAAAGCCCGAAGAAAGGAAGGAAGAGACACCCGCTTCGGAGGAACCGAAGGCTGATGCCTGATCTGTAAACCATTAGCGAGGAAGGCGGGGAGCAGATGTGTCCTACGTAGTTGTACTAGAAAACTATTGTACCGCTTATCTCAACCAGTCAATGTTCTTTTATTGGACGGATTACAGTTCTTGTAAATGTGTGGGTGTATGGAATAAAAGTGCTAGTGGTACAACATGCCGAAAATAGAGATTGTACATGCTGAAAAGCGTCTGCTCAAAGGAGAATGTCGACTACGCATTTTGCTTCTCTAAAGTGCCTTCTTCCTCAGCCCAAGCAGCCCAGAAAGCAGCGCCTCCTCCGCGCATCCAATACAGTGCACTTTGCTCCCTTCGAGCAACTGCCTCATTAATCAACACATAACGAATGTTCTTCAAGACAAGCAAGGGAATTAGCGACTTTCAGTAAAGATCAGTTCTCAAATCGCCTCACCGAGCCCCTAAATACAACACGTCTCGTGAGTACATTTTTCACCTTAAACATGGAAATTACACTTACGGAACCTCATACATCGCATCCAAAAGGAGGCTTTCCTGCAGCAGACGATACCAGTTTATTCTCCTATAGAAATAGATTGTAAGCAGATTGCTTACCATTATGCCTCTTAAGCCCCTAGCACCCCCTCCCCGTTCGGCTGCCTGACGGCAGATTTCTTGCAAGGCAAGTGTTGTGAAACGTAGTTCAACACCAGAATAACCGAACAAAGACGCATATTGGGATACCAGTGAGCCACGAACATCCGTCAGAATACGAAGGAAATCTGAGGGTGTTAATGGAGCCAAAGTCGTGATCGTCGGCAATCTCCCCATGAACTCCGGAATGAACCTGAAGAAATCACTCATCTGACTTGCTTATCGAAGGGAAAAGAGAATGATCCTACCCATATTTTATTAGATCTGGTAGATGTTGCCATAATGAGTCAGAATAGAGGCAAATAGACCAGACGCAAAGCGAACATACCCGTCGGTTCCACCATATCTAAAATATTTGCTGCTTTATGATTAGGTGTAAAGAATGGAACAGAAGAGCCTGATTCATCGTCCGATGAGGCAAGACTTGCGGTGAACCCAATGGACTGTGTCCAATGACATAAATAAGGCGAAGCTAAACATTTCGACAGATCAAACTCACTCCTTTAGAGATCCTTCGTTTTACAATTGCATCCAATCCGACAAACGCTCCGCTCAGGATAAATAATATGTTCGTGGTATCGACGGAATACGAGTCACTTCGTGCTATTCAGAAATCAGAATAAAGCTAGAACATACATAATCGCGAGAACTGACGCTGAGAAGGAGGGGGTCGTTGGCCAGGTCTCGTGCGGGCGTCTCCGCCCATTGGACCCATGTCAGAACCAGAGCCAGAGGGCTAGGCGAATCGACAATCATTCAGTATGCGAAAGGAATCTAAAGGTGTGCAACTACCTTCGCGTGCACTGTCACACTTGTGCCTTCCATCGCCTTCAATAAAGCCTGCTGAACACCCTCGCCTCCAACGTCGCGCTGACCATCTACTCCTCCGGCTCTGCGAGCAATCTTATCAATTTCGTCAATATACACTATCCCGCTACCGGCTCGTCGTTCGTCCCAGCCTGATGCAATAAGCTAAGCAGCCGGCATGAGCAGGTACTTAAATCAGACTGTAAGTTTTCTGACCAGACGGTGAATGCACATGTCAACATCCTCTCCAACATCTGCACTGGTTCAGTGAGAGCATATGATTTCAAATGGAAACTTCCGTACATCCTGCCTGAGTGAAAGAGGTTGCGTCGCTTTGAGAAAATGGAACATCCAGAACTCGCGCTAGAGTCCTTGCGAGCAGAGTCTTCCCTAACCGCCAGCTAGTTATAACCAGATAACTTGAGAGAGGATTGTTGATCCGTACCTGAGCCTGTAGGTCCTCTGTAAACAAACTCGTTAGCGGATTCCATAACAAAAACAATCAGCGCTCACATTACAAGAACATTACTCTTTTCAAATATAGGCGCAAAATCTCGAGGTCGTAAGGTGAAAGAGTTCGGCGCTGACGATCTGTATGGGTGAGGTAGTACTTGCGCAGACGAAACAGCTACAATGACCATCATATTATATCAGGCCGAATGTCAGAATAAGTGCCACCGTACCGTCGGCCGTTTGTTCACTCCAGGCGGCTTGAGACTCGGCAGCACGCAACTGAGACAGATGAGATCGTACTCGATTGTAGTGATTGAAGACCCTTGTTCCCGTTTATGATCCTAGGTAAGAGAATCCAGACAACATGGACAGTGTTGCTTACGCCACGGATAGAACTTTCTTGGCACTCTCCTGACCGACGATGTACTCGTCAAGATACTGGACAAGCTATGTTTTGTCGGTAAGAAGTTATAGGGCTAAAAATCATCGCAAGAATCGCTCACTTGGCGAGGAGTAGACAAGCCTGCCGATACGGTGAACGACGGTGCTGGGTCAGTCAGTTCGTCACGTTCGTCGTATCCATAACGAGCCTGAGTCCGTAATCCACTGCGAAGAACATAGATGCTTCGCGCGTACTGCGTAGTGGATCGCTCAATTCGTATTCTCCAGGCCATCAAGAGTACAACGAAAAGCGGTCGGGAGCAACCAAAGATAATCCTCAGTGATGAGTGAAGCAATATCGGTGGGTGCACGTGATTCGAATCCGACTTTAACTTGCATTCAAAACCTTCGTTTGTCTGTGCTTTTGGCTCTCATGGGTCACCACCGCTCTTCGTCGCGTTCGTTATCTCCACGTCCTTCTCGTAGTATCAAGTACGAGGAGAATGATAAGAAGCGGGGAAGGAGCAGGAGCAGGGGAAAGTATGCCGAGGAACGCGGTTCGGGAGGGGACCGACGGAGAACTCGAAGTCGCAGTCTTGGCAGCGATGACAGTCGAAAGGAGAAAAAGTGAGTTCCTAGACTTCTGTCCTAGAACGTTTGCTAAGTGTTAGGCGAAAGCGTGAAAACTCAGTAGAGCGGCGGAGGGCCCGCAAGGCTGAGAAAAAGCGTCTGAAAGAAGAGGAAGAAGCTCGCCAAGTGGCAGAGTTGAGCATTTACAGTGCAACAGACAACCCGTTTCATGACGTCAACCTTGGCCAGCAATTCCGTTGGCACAAGAAAGCCGAGAAGGAAAAGAAGATGGGCTTGTCCCAAGCCGAGGCCCAGCGGCGTGATGCTACCAGACGGCAAGAGGCAAAGGAGGAATTGGAAAGATTGAACAGGAGAAGGGCGGAGAGAGAGAGGGAGCAGCAGTTGAGGGAGGAGGAGGAAATCAGGATGCAAAGGCTTGCGGAGTCGGCACAAATGGCTGAGTGGCTTGCGAAGGATGGCGATTTCCAACTGGAACAGGAGAAACGCAGGGCTGGCATTCGATTAAAAGAAAAACGAGCGAAGGCCGTGGACTTCCTGGTTCTTAATCTGAAATATGTGAACCCTTCTGATAACATAGACGATGGCCTCGGTATCGATGAAGCTGGTCTGGAGATCGACCTGGACGAACCATATGCCATTCTTGAAGTAAGATTCTTGGTACTCTTTGAAATGATGTATGAGCTCACACCTCTCAGAACTTGTCTTTTGAACAGACTCAAGAATTACACGACGATATTGAGCGTTATCTTACTCTAGAGAATTCTGAAGTCAATCTTGACTTTTGGACGGTGAATATGCTTTTCAGTCTTTATGGTGCCAGCATATTGACCAAGGTTTAAAGAACATGATGGTAGTGACAAAAGATTGGCTTGAAAGGCTTCAAACAAGTCGCGATAGAGGGACCGATGTCGTAGCTGTCGTGCAAAGCGATGTTGCTGCAATTTTGAACGGAAAATCTCTAGAGCAATTATCACAGCTCCAACGGCAGATACAGGCTAAACTCCGAAGCGGAGAACCTATTGATGTCGACTATTGGGAAGGATTGTTGAAGCATTTGCTCGTTTGGAAGGCCAAAGTCAGTTGTCGATTTACGGGCTGACGACCATAGTTTCTCACTGCTTTTCAGGCGAAGCTGAAAGATCTCCACGAAGTTGTCGTCCGTAATAGGTTAGAGCAACTACGAAAGCGTCAACGGGACGAGGCACTTTTGGCACAAGAAGAACTACTCGCGGGAGTTGCAAGGAATACCGCCAGGCCATGGGGAGGCGATTTGCGCGCGGAAGCCATCGTTCAACAAGTCGAAGATGCTAATGCTGAACCAGAAGAAGTCCCAGAGCCTTACGACCGCGCTATGAGCCCAATCTTGCTAGACATCAAGAAACTACCTTATGATGATAGGCAAATACGAACTGTCTCAGGCAAGGAGGATTTGCAAGCATTAGTAAGTGATACTTAATGGTGCCAAGGAGAGATTTCTCATCCATCCCTTTAGCTTGAGTCAAGGCGCAATGTTGCAGCTTCGCGATTTATTCCCAAGCAAGTCACAGATGCTCCGGAAGTACAGAGCACGGAGGCGTCCATTGGTGCAGACCTGGATTCCGAGGCACTGTTCAGGGCAGAGGCGGAAAAGGAGCTTGACGAAGAGGAGGAGTTGTTCAATCTCGAAGAAACCATCAGTCCCACGACGTACAACTGGGAAGACAAGTATCGGCCTCGGAAACCAAGATATTTCAATCGTGTTCATACTGGTTACGAATGGAACAAGTACAACCAGACGCATTATGAGTACGTTGTTCAGACATTCTCGTACCTAATATGATTGACTGGTATCCTCTTTAGCACTGACAATCCACCTCCGAAAGTTGTGCAAGGATACAAGGTCCGTCGCTTTTCCGTATCTAACCACGAGACTCTCACAATTCGCTTAGTTCAATATATTCTATCCGGATCTTATTGATAAATCCAAGGCACCAACGTACAAAATAGTCAAGGAACCTGGAAATGACGAAACAGTTCTATTATATTTCACTGCGGGTCCACCATACGAAGATATCGCGTTTAGAATTGTGAATCGTGACTGGGAGTATTCGCACAAACGGTACGGAATAGACAGGATCAAGTGTGATTCGTTACTAATGGTCTTCATCACAGTGGTTTCCGAAGCAGTTTTGACCGCGGATGTCTCTCCTTATGGTTCAACTTCCGCAGAAATGTGAGTAGTTGCGTCGTCTTGAAGTTCAAGCTCCGTTATCTGACTGAACATACACCAGTTCTATCGGAAATAAGTGTATATTTATCTGGTTGGTGGTACGTGCACGTGATCGTACGTAAAGATTTTTTATCGATATCGTAAGTTTTACGTGCGGAAATAGAAGTAAGAGAACGGGAAAGAAATATTTGTGCCAGTGCCTTGGTGTGTGAACCGTACAGAAGCATAGGAAAAACCCTTACATAAGGTGGCTTGAAAGTAAATTCAAAGAACCGGGCGTGCGTTTCCGACGATTGGTCGAAAATTCGCGACGCGTCTTTGCGTCGTTGTATCGCACTTGGCGAGAACGGACGGACGCAGTCTATTAGGCGGTATGCTACCGTGGCTTGTGGCAGTGATCGTATAAGGTATATTGTAATGTAATATAACGTAATTACCAATTAATTGTGATTGGAGACGCGCGATACATTCCTTCTTACTTACGACCATTCACCTTCACGAGCTGCTTGCTTGCAAACTAGCCACTATTCCTGGTATCCATACTTAGAATTCACGTCGAATAGAAATGTCCAATCTTGCCGCCGCTATGGATGTTGATGAAACTCAGATCGATGAGGGTCTGTATTCACGACAATTGTAAGTCCCCGTGGCGTGCATTCTTGCGGTGCTTCTTACTAGCTTTTCAAGATATGTGCTCGGGCACGAAGGTCAGCATGACATGCATGCTTGGTGAAATTTGATGTTCGGCTAATGGTATTTCGTAGCCATGAAGAAAATGGCTTCGTCTAATGTCCTTATTGTCGGGGTTCAGGGCTTGGGCGCTGAGATCGGTGCGTCGCCTTACTCAGATTGTGGCAACAAACCTCAACAAAGTAATCGGCACTTCAGCGAAGGACGTCGCTCTAGCTGGCGTCAAGTCTGTCACACTGTATGATCCTGAGCCTGTAACAATTCAAGACCTCAGCTCTCAGGTATCATCAAAGTCTTCCCATCCCAGAAGCGTGCATATATGCTCATCGGCTCCTATAGTTCTTCTTACGAGAGGAGGATATCGGAAAATCTCGTGCTGAAGCAACTGTACCGCGTTTGGCAGAGTTGAACGCATACGTACCCGTCCGAAATCTTGGAGGCAAACTTGGTCAGGAAATCTCAGTAGAGCTGATCAAAGGTTTCCAGGTTTGTCTTTAACCTGAAGCTTGATCTGCTATTTACATCTTCTGTGCAGGCTGTTGTGTTGTGCGGAGTCTCGCTTACCAAGCAACTCGAAATCAATGACTGGACGCACGAAAACGACGTATATTTCATTTCGGCGGAGACTCGTGGACTCTTCGGGTAGGTCACTTTTCGAAAGAAACAATCAGACCTGTTCGAACTCATCGACTCTATGAAGGTCGGTCTTCAACGATTTTGGACCTAGGTTTACTTGCGTAGACCCTACCGGCGAACAACCCTTGACTGGCATGATCGCATCAATAGACAAGGTGGATGCATTCCCTTCCTAGTACTCTCAGCGTAACTAACATCGGCTCTTTAACAGGACAAAGAGGGGATAGTAACATGCCTGGAGGAGACTCGCCATGGTCTTGAAGATGGAGACTTCGTCACATTTTCAGAAATCAAAGGCATGGAAGAGCTGAATGGTTGCGAACCTGTAAAGGTTACAGTAAAGGGTCCTTACACCTTCAGCATCGGGGACACGTCAAAATTCGGCGACTATATATCTGGAGGCATATTCACCCAGGTTAAGATGCCCAAAATTATCAACTTTGTAAGTTACAGAACTTGTACCTGTAGTGGAGAGTGAAACTGAAATTTTGTTCGTGCTCCTCAGAAATCACTTCGGGAGTCGCTTGAATCTCCTGAGTTCTTCGTGACGGACTTCGCTAAATTTGATCGGCCAGCGACGCTTCACGCAGGTGTCCAAGCTCTGTCCGAGTTCCGTGCTCAGCACAATCGTTTACCGCGTCCTCGCAATCGGGACGATGCGGTTGCACTTATTGCTATTGCGAAAAAGCTTGGTTCTGATTTGGATGAAAAAGTCCTATCCGAGTTAGCATTCCAGGCGACCGGAGACCTTGCTCCTGTCAACTCTGCTATCGGATCATTCGTGGCCCAAGAAGTTTTGAAGAGCATATCCGCAAAGTTTCATCCTATGGTGCAGAACATGTACTTCGATTCCCTAGAATCACTTCCGGCTAGTCTACCAACCGAACAAGACTGCCAGCCTGTTGGCAGTCGATACGATGGACAGATAGCTGTGTTTGGCAAGACGTTCCAGGAAAAGATCTCAAATCACAGGCAATTCCTTGTTGGAGCAGGTGCCATCGGGTGTGAAATGCTCAAGAATTGGAGCATGATGGGCCTTGGAACTGGACCAAGAGGGCTCATCTACGTTACGGACTTGGACACAATCGAGAAGAGTAACTTGAATAGACAGTTCCTGTTCCGTCCAAAGGATCTAGGGAAGTTCAAGTCGGAGATCGCAGCAGCGGCTGTCGCTGAGATGAATCCTGACCTGAAAGGCCATATCGTTTGCAAGCAGGAACCTGTCGGAGATAGTACCGAGAGTAAGACTGATTCTTTTGGAGAGATTCACATTATCTAACCTCTTGATAGATGTCTATACAAAAGAATTCTTTGCTGGCGTGGACGGCGTGACGAATGCCTTGGACAATGTCAAAGCTCGTACGTCACGCCCTGCTTGAATTTACATGCTACTGACCTTATTTGCTGTCGAAGGTCAATACATGGATCGGCGTTGTGTGTTCTATGAGAAGCCTCTTCTTGAATCCGGTACTCTTGGCACTAAGGGAAACACTCAAGTTGTTATACCTCACTTGACGGAATCATACTCGTCCTCACAAGATCCTCCTGAGAAACAAACTCCGGTCTGTACTGTAAAGAATTTTCCAAATGCAATTGAGCATACGATCGAGGTGAGCTTACTTGATTTCAGACCCGTAACTCTAAGTAATGCCCTTCCTTAGTGGAGTCGCACACTATTTGAGACACTGTTCATTTCACCTGCAAAGGCCGTGAACTCATACCTCAGCGAAGCGAATTTCGTGGAGGACCTTAGGCATTCTGGGCAACAACGAGAGCAAATTGCACAGGTCGCTTCGTATCTCGTAAAAAACCGACCATTGACATTCGAAGAATGCATTGTGTGGGCACGCATGCAGTTTGAAGAAAAGTTCAACAACGACATCCGTCAACTGCTTTACAGTTTGCCGAAGGATGCTGTGACTTCGTCTGGCCAGCCCTTCTGGAGTGGCCCGAAACGGGCCCCTGATCCCTTGACGTTCGATCCCGAAGACGTGAGTTTGTTTCTATGTTTGCTGGGGTTGTATTTCTGACGCAAGCGCTTAGCCTACCCATTTTGGATTCTTAATCGCCGCTGCAAACCTACATGCTTACAATTATGGTCTCCGAGGAGAAACTGACAAAGCTATCTTCAAGAAGGTGGCAAGCTCCGTTAATCCTCCGAAGTTCGTTCCAAGAAGTGGTGTCAAGGTCCAGATCAATGACAATGATCCTGCTCCAGATGCAAATGCTGGTAAGGTGCTCACCTAAACTCTATTGAACCGATCTTACCAATATCATACAGTCGGTGATGTTAGTGATCTCCTGAAGCAACTTCCACCACCCTCGACGTTTGCTGGCTATCGCTTGAATCCAGTGGAGTTCGAGAAAGATGATGACACGAACCACCATATCGATTTCATAACGGCCGCCTCTAATCTCCGGGCGATGAACTATAATATTCCGATCGCATCACGTCACCAAACAAAGCAGATTGCCGGGAAGATTATCCCTGCTATTGCCACAACTACGTCATTAGTCACCGGGCTTGTCTGCCTGGAACTTTACAAGATCATCGACGGGAAGAATAAATTAGAGGACTACAAGAACGGCTTCGTAAACTTAGCATTGCCGTTCTTTGGCTTCTCTGAGCCCGTCGCGGCGAAAAAGAGCAAGTACAACGACACGGAATGGACGCTATGGGATCGTCTCGAATTCAAGACGGAGCCAACATTACAAGAGTTCATTGACACCTTCAAAAGGGAGCACAACCTCGAACTGAGTATGATAAGCCAGGATACCAGCTTGTTATGGAGTTCTTTCTTGCCCAAGGCGAAGGTCAGTAATTATCGCGCATCGATGAGATGTTACATCTGATATGTCTTCTCAGACGGGCGAGAGACTGCAAAAGAAGATTAGTGAAGTAGTTGAAATGATAAGCAAGAAGCCGCTCCCAGAGTGGAAGACGCAATTGATTCTGGAAGTGATTGCAATGGATGAGGAAATGGAGGACGTGGAGGTGCCGTTCATTGTGGTGAATGTGAACCGGTGAGACAGCCGAAGGGATATAGCCGCAAAATGATATTTGAAGGACCAGAATGATGTGTATAGTAACATAGATGATCCTATATTGAATCCTTTTCTCTGAGTTGATGTGTGACGTGAATGACTCGGTATACATATAAAACTGCTGCGCGCAAACTAATCGCGAGGTCCGTCCGGTTTGCTCGGATCACGTGACTTCTTTGCGTGGCAAATTAAATTGGGTATTTTTCTCTCTCCTCGACTACTACTCTCACATCGACCACATCGCCGTACGTCGTCGTCGCGATCGCTCACTCTGTGCTCGATTGTGACGTCGGCTGCTCTTCTCGCCTAGGCCTCTCCCTCCTAGAGTCTCTCTAGAGACATTTGTCCTTTCCTCAAAGGCAGTCTCAAAAGGCACGCCTTCGTTGCGCGTTTGCCATTGTCTCCATCGATCTCGTCTTTCATCTTTTAACGACCTTTTTAACGACCATTCTGTCTTCTCTTTTTACTCCCCGCTTCCTCTTTTCGCAAGCTTTTTTCCCTCTGATTTTCCCTTGTAATTTTGCCACTTTGAGGTCTAGATACATTAGCCACGTCTTTCAAGTCCTTCCTTTCCGCCACTGACTTGTCTGACGCTTGGCCGAGTTTTCCATCCTGCCTTGGCCTATCAGATGCCAGTACCCGTTCCCGTACACGAAGGATTTTCAGCACATCGAGCTGTGAAATCGCAGAGTATCTTACATACCACCGCTCCACCAGTCACTCCCGAATCTATCTTCCGCGACGCATCCAACTACGTAATCCATTCGGCTTGCCAGCCTCCTACTGTCCAAACAGTATTTCCCGATTACACACTTTCCCAGGAAACACGTTCAAACTGGCCATCATTTGTGCCTTATTCTTCTGGGGTCAGTTCACGTCTTCCCCAGAGACCTGGAGTCGGTCAGGAGGGTCCGAATCTCAGTTACGGGCTGACTGCTGCGGAGGACGTAGCGATCAGTAAGCTCACGCACGCAGAAACACATCCTTTACCCGTCCTAACGTCCGGCGTTTCTTCGACAGCCATGGGTCTACAGCACTGTAGTGACAGACGGGTGGCGGACGCCTTTGGGATCCGATGTGAAGTTGATGCAGCTGATTTGGCACCAAGGTCACATCCCCAGGGACTTAGTCATGACAGCGGCATTCCCTCATACGCGCAGGAATCTATCCCTGTGTGGGAGTCGTCTCGGCATCCTGATTCTATCAATGCGGAGCATTATCGTGACGGTTTGCTCCAGCGTTCCGCCACACCTTTTGCAGATTTCGTTGACCGCATTGTCGCCACAGAACTGTCTCATGGATGTGACTCTGGCGGGCACAACGATCCTCCGTTCCTCCCTCCGGTTGTCGCTTTTTCACACAAGCACCAGCCGGCGCCGGCGGTGCCGGTCTCGAATTCTTCCTATATCAAGGCGTATCGTGCAATGGCAGAACCTCTGTCTGAATGGATGGCGGATTTTATCTGGAAGGCCTGCACAGACGGTGTCAGCCTGCCTCGGCGATTTGTTGGCATAGGGTACGTTGACAGACTTATTGTGGTGCAATTTGGTTTTAATCAGACATTTCATCTAGCGCAATCCGGACCTATGGGGACAAGCCATCGTCCTCCCTTGCCAAGTCCATACATTCTGTCCTGTGCTCAACGCTTTTGCAACCCTCAGCTATTGTCCTGGCCCTATGGTATATTACCCGTCTTCCGGTTCTTTTTGACGAACAGACAGTCGGGGTCAATCTAACATCATGCGAACTCGAGTTCAGGAAGGAACTCTATGGAGATGGACGGTCCCATCCGGCGGCGAGGGACCGACATCAACTCGAATCCCAGGCTCCATTTAGGGTCGCATTGTTGGGTTGCATGCTAGCCAATAAGTGGCTTGACGACCACACTTTCTCAAATAAGACTTGGTGTGTATTCACTACATTGCATATTGCCTTTGTCGGTTCTAATCTGTCTATGTCTAGGCATAGCATCTCCGATGTGCCTATTCAAAGCATAAATCGACTCGAACTTGCTGCACTCGCGGCCTTGGGACATGATTTATCCGTTGCGGCCAAGGCTTGGGAAATGTGGCTTGCACAGCTCCGTTGCTTCCCTACACCCATCTGTCGCCCCTCTTTCAAAGACTCCAACGCTGTTGCGCGCAAGATGATAACTGATTTAGCCCAGTTGCAGGATCGTGTTGTGCTTAGGGCTTCAGCTTTGGCACCCGAACAGCCAGTATTCGGTACTTTCCTTGTCGACTTTGACTCAACGGATGAACCATGTCAAATCGGACGTTTTGACCCATTCGAAATTGACCTCGACGAAGATGGTCCGCTCCGGGAGGAATACGTACCAAGGCGAAGATCGTCTATGAAGAAAGACGCGTCGCAGTACTCTTCCGTAAGGGCAAATGATGATAACATGTCTCCGTGCGAACCCCCCGAATGGGTTTCTCGTACTCATTGGAGTTATGCAAGATACCGGGGCCCCTACCTCCAACGTGCAGCTCCCGTTCAGTCTCTTAGAGGGACATTGGCACACTCTCACTCCGATATGGCATCTCGAGATATGCAGAACGAATTCGAGCGCAAGCAAGGCCTTCTTTTACCTTACCAGCTCGATTTAGGCAATTCTCAGGTCAATCACGATCTCTTCGACCGTGCGGTTTGTCCTCCTGCTGGCCACTCTAGAACTTCCTCGAATTCTTCCGGTTCTCCCGCTCATGTGGCAGAACATTTTCGATCTTACTCTCAGACGCAAGTCGGCAGTAGCGATGCATGTTGTCCGCTTCCAATTCCCTGTTCTCGACTTGTCGGCCGCTCCACATTTTTCCACGGTCCGGTTAATGCCTGTTATTTCCAGCCTATGTGGCTAAAGACGTGAATCCCGAACGAATGCCTTATTCTATTGACCGATTCGTTCAAGTTTATTTGTCCTTCGGTCACTTCCTATCTTAAGGTGTCCGCGATAATATCCATTGATTTTTGCTGTCCGACATTTTCCTCATTCTATGATCTTGCATTTTCGCCTATCAACACTGCTATACGGACTTCACTGGATTGACTGCTCTACATTCTTCGCGGGTGGCATTGCCACTGCCCGAGGGGTCATCAGTCCTTCTCCTCGCATTACACGCACATATTTACTCGCGTCAAATTTCGGGACCCATAATTGTCATTATAACATTTTTGTGTCTCGCTCCCTTTTCTTTCTCATTCCTCGGTTTTCCGGTGTCTAGTTGTATCGTATGCCCTTTCTTTCTGGTCTGTGTTTGCACTCGACACGCGCACACTCCGTTGCAGAGCTGGACTTTGTCGGTATTCCTCCGACGGCGGTCAGCCGTTGAGTCGGAATTTCCTGCTCCACCAAGGGAGTTTCGATTGCTTTCATTCATGTTCACGAATCACTAATTGGTTCAGGTCCAATTTGTTTGCCCTGTGCTATGATTTTTCTTTTCCCTTTTTTTCTGACTCTGATGCACACAATTTGCTAAATGTCGAAAAAAAATCAGAAAAGACAAAGCAAACGAACGAGCTTTCCTTCTTTTTTTTCTCTTTTTTCTCCTTCTCTCTTTTATTCTCATCTTTTCCATCTCGACGTTCTACTCGCGTCCATGCCAGCGATTCTCCTCCCGCCTGATATCCTTTCATTCTGGCCATCATTCGCCTCCGCAGCTCGGCTGAGGTTCTGTCCCCTTTATCCTCAGACTCCCTCACCTCCTGGCTTCACTCTCCTTGTCATGATTCTAGCCCCTCTCCTCGCCATTTCTTCACCTTCCGCAACAGCCTTCTCTTCTTCCCGAATCCCCGATCTCCCCTTCCTGCCCACTTCTCCTTTACCTTTGATCCGCAGTCCCGCCTTCTTTGACTCTTCCACTGTATGCTCGTACGTTGGTATAACTGTCTTGCAGATGAGTTAGTACTAGTACTTGTGCTGGTGTAGGTCCTGCACTAGTAGTCCAGTTAGTCACAATTGAAATGCTGATTGTGGGCCAAAATCGTGAGAATTTCTTGCTTGGAATAGCAGCATTTGGTGTGGTGACGGACACTCGCACCTTGACATTTACTAATATCTCAAACATGGATTTCGATATCAAGTGCAACAATCTCTCCTGTAGGAAGACTCTCGTAGACAAAGCGGTTGTGGTGAGCATTGAAATGTTTGCGACGGAAAGTGACACGGTTTGACCCAGACCTTTTTCTCTCCACTCAGACAACTTGTGAGGATAAAGTGTTCGAACCATTCACGAGATCCTAATTACTCCCTAGGCTCTCACATATTTTGCGGTACATTTCATCCTACCAAACTCAACAGTGCCTGATTTTAAAGCTCAGTGGAATGTGCCAACGAGCTATTCACTTCCGCTCAACTTTGTCCTGGTAGGGTTCCCCGGTAGGAGTGGCACGGACTCTTTTCTGAACCAGCTTATTTAGCATGCGAAACTCATTTGTCGGAGCCGTGAGTGGAGTATATCTGTTACTACTTGGTCTGACACATATGTGTCCTTGCATCCAGTGATGATGTGGTGGTATGCACGTATGTTTCCGCTCTGCGAGTCACTATCGCTGAGAGATAGACCTAGGTCTCGTCTTTGCATCCGTCCAACGATTATAAGACGGTCAGTATATACGCAAGGGCTCTGATATTTCCGACTTATGGCTCCCTTAAAGTCGGTATTATCTGGCCTCGCCCCATCTCTCATTCTTGAGATCTGTGGAAGAGCTCTCTCGTTCTGGCAATATCAAACCCATCAAGAATAGTATGGCAGGTTTCGTGTAATCTTATTGGTTCTGGTTTCTCAAGAGGTATCAGCTCTTTTCAGCAAGCAGTGCTGAAAAACATGAACGAACGCAATGCTCAGCTGCAGAAACAACTTGACAATGTCATTCGCGAAGGTTATTTCCTGCTACTTGCCTATATGCTATCCTTCGCATTCACTTTCTGACCAGCGGTATTCAGCTAACGGAGAGCTCAGTCTACTGAATAATAAGGTACAAGGCCTTGAAAGGGAACTGGAGATTGAGAGGCGCAAAATTCGCGAAATGCAAGACGCTGCAAGAGAGAGGGATAAAGAATACCAAAAACTCAAAGTCTGTGACTTCTAGAGAAATCGCTTTGACTGCTTGTCCTGAAGACCATCTTCAAGAACCATTATGACAAAATCAAAAGGAAAGCACTTCTCGCACCTAACTCACTGGCGAATGACGGGTTTGCAATGCCTGGCCCTGCTTCAAATGAAAATCAAATGGTCATGGAGCGACCTATGAATAAAGGCAGAAACATGTTTGCGAATCCAGGAGGCGTCAATGCGGTAGTAGGTGGTATGGAAGCTAACGGGGTATGTTATACTTTGACCATCTATATGTGTCGGGTCTTGGCTGAAACGTTTCGTGCAGATCCAAAGGACGCCCCTCCGAAGTGGCATGGGTGGCATAGGTGTGCACCAAATGAACGACTGGCAACCTTTAAACCGCCACGACGGAGCCACTTTCCGCGCGCCGAGTGCATCCGATCAAAGCGCCGATGAAGTTGAGAATATCTTGAGTACATCATGCCAGGTGAACCGTCAGTTCATGCCCCGTCCGGCGAACAATACCGGGCAGTTTAACGGAAGAATGATGTCCGCTCAATCTGGTACGTCAAGGAAGTGCACATAGCTCTTTTTGGAAGACTGCTCATATGATGCCTTCAGCACCTATGATGCAACAGAATACCAGAAGAATCAAAACCTTTAGACCAGCCATCACCCGCTGAGTTCATCACGCTCCACGCAATAATTAGTTGAGACGGTCAATCACCGCTGGTCCTTTTTCATAAGAGACTACTTTTCACGTGTGCTTTATGTCTATAGTACAAATCGTATAATCAAAGAAAGTGTACAATAAATGTAAAATAATGTTCGACATATGCGAGTGTGGAGTGTTAGCGTCGGTAAAGTGCATGAATCAGTATCGTAATAAGGAAAACAAAACGCAAAAACATCAACACAGAGAATGAATACACAAAAAATCACTCTCGAATTAGAGCACCTTTCTCTTCATCTTCTAGATATCGGCCAATGGCCACTATGTCCATACCTCCGGCCCTCCGCAGATAACCAGCAAGTATACCTTTATCCGCATGAGGTAAAAGGTCTGCTAGTTTAGCGGTCTTGACGTCAATGTCAGACGCGGACTCTGCGACCTGGCTCAGACCGTTCTGTGCGAAAGAGGGCACAACTGATGGACTGCGCTTAATCGACATCCGCCGCGACGTTTCGGTATCGCTCTGCACAGGTTGTGCCTTTGGCGCGATGACGCTTTGCGCACGTTGTATGCGACCTGGTGGAGCTCGAGGCCCCCCAGGTAAAGAGGGAGCCACGCTGATTTGTACGGGCCGAGGAGCAGGCGTTGGTAGAGCTTGCTGACGTTTGCTCAGCAATTTGTTAGGCTGCGATCCCGGCAAGGTCGGGCGATCTTTCTTCACGCTCGCTTTACGCCCGATGGAAGCGAAGAACCCGCCCCCTCCGCTTGATGATTTGCCACTTCCTAGAGAAGATGCATTACTGCGCGTCGACGTACTCGCGCCTAGACGTGTAGATTGCTGCTGTTGAACGTTGACGGGTGGTGGACCCTGAGCAAGTATCGGGTACGGCAGCGGAGGCGGACCTCGCGGAAGCGTATCATCTTCGGATCGCTGCGGGAGCAGATCCGTCGCAACGTACGCGTCGACGCGCTTCGGGAAAGTCATCTCGGAACCTATCGATCCACGCGACGGATGCCGCGGCTGGAATGTAAACGAATGCTCGCTGGGGCTTCTTACTGCTACTGGGGAGACAGATTTCCGTTTTGATGACCCCTTCCCAGGAACTGTAACTGAGGAAGGATGAGAAGGGAAAAGAAAAAAAAATAAGGAACAGAAATTAGGGAAAGTGCGAAGAGTGAACTCACGATTGTGCTTTGTCGTGACAACCCAATCTCCAAGCCCCGGATCGTGGTTCGCAAGCTCGTTGATCTTGCGAGCGTAACCTAAACTGCGTTCAAGAGGCGTTCTTTTCGCCAGCACATCAGCGAATTGCATTGCGTCGGGCCACCTTGACCGGATCTTCGCGACATATACGACTTTCGTGCGGGGCAGAATCCGTTGCTGCTCGGGTACAAAACCATTTCCATGCCCAGCACTAGCTCCGTTATCAGAGCGTTCATGAGAAGCGCGGTCGTGCGAAATACTGCTGCGCGGCGAGAGCTTGGTTCCGGAAAGTCTTGACGGCGGTCGTGGAAGTGCCGAAAATCTCTTCAGTGCGAGGTCCAGCATCTTCTGTGGTTTACTAATACTTCCCGACTCTAGCGAGTCGGAAGGCTGCAACGTCTGCGGTGACGATGCAAGTGGATCGGGAAGCGGCTTCGTTATTGTGATGTCTGCAACCTTGTCATAGTCATCGTCGGAATACGTGGAGGCCGGGCTATCGGGAGACCGAGGTTCGCCACCCTTGAACGTTGACCGACTCTCTTCTCTTCTAAGATCCATTCCTGACCTTCTTTCTCTCAGACTCTGTTCTTTAGATGCTGGTGGGGACGGATCGGTTTTGGTACTTGAAGAAGTCTCGACTGGTGGGGAAATAGAATTCGGCTTTTGCGTCTGGCTAGTTGCCTCGTCAATGGCAGCTGTCACATCTCTGACAAGGTCATCCATCGTATTTTTACGCTTCAGTTTCTGCTCTTCCTGTTGATCTTGTTTCACAGACAGCCGGGTGTGGGCGCGCGTGGCATCCGACACAATAACCGAGTCGATCGGAAATGCGCCCTCTCTCGTGTGACCTTTGCTCTTTACAGAATCGTCAGACTGTGAATTGACGAGCGTAGACGAAGTCCTGTCATACATAATAAGAGAAGTAAGATGAATAATTGCACGGCACGGGTGATACTTAAACAGATTAAGACGAAGAAAGCTTTACGCACGTAGATGGGGACATTATCGGCGCTGTGACTTCAGGCTGTCTCACGGCAGGCGAGGACGCTGGGTCCTGCTTTGATGTGATGGATGTGTCAGACCTTCGCTTCGCAAGCGAGGATGAGCCGGAGCTTGGGGCATGTAATCGCGGTGGACGCGGTGGGGGAGGTGAGTCGCGTTTAGGAGGAATGATCTGTCGGGGCGGTGAAGGCAATGGGCCGGCAGTAGCATGGATGCCAGGCTGGTAGTACAGGTAAGGAGAGGGCGCTGGGGCGGGCATAGTTAGTACCGTGGGCGGTGATGAAATTGATGAAGATGATGCGGTCGTCGCCATTGAGTGGTACGAATATGACGGTGAAGGCAAGCCACTGGAATTGTAATAGGGGTGGGCAGAAGAAGAAATGTTGGATGCATGCCACATATAGCTGGAGTCGGAGCCGGGTGCTATGGGCTTGTTCTCATCGCATTGGCTGCGGGAAGCCGTGCTGTTCGTCGTACTGATGACTGCGTTGCCGTTGCCTTGACCGCTGCTGCTGGATGTATGCTGATGAGAATATCGCTTCGGCTCCTTAGACGTTGATGAGGACTGCGCAGGATACTCGCTTGCAATAGGCTCAGGTGCACCGTCAGAAGAAATTAACGAAGTCTGAGAGCGGGATGGAGTCTGAAATATGGGTGACAGCTGTGCCGTCTGAACAGCATTAGCATCCGACGAAGTGGCAGTGCGCGTTTTGTACTCGTCGCGGCGCAGATGAACCTCGGTCGTCATCGTACCTGAAGTTGGTGAGATAGACGTGCTGGTGCCCACAATACCAATATCACGAGAGCTCTTTTTCAAACGATGACCTGGCCTACTTTGCTTCGCCCCTTTGCTAGTCGAATCGCTCGAGATTGAGTCTCTATCCGGATTAGGGATAGATCGACTTATAGAAGCGTGCGCGCTTGTTGTGAGGACGGCCTCGGATTGAGAGCGCTGGTGTTGACGCCTGCCAGAAGAAGCAGTTGTGTTTGAAGTCAAAGACGTCGCCGACTCAGAGCTTTCATGCCGCGCCAGTAATGGCGGCGTCGGATGCGCAGATGCAGGAGCAGAGAGTGGAGGCGTGAAATAACCAAGATTCGTGTACGCACTCGGACTCGCGTCTGGCGGAGCAACGAACGCGAAATTGCCGACGATGCCGCGACGCGCGAGAAGGGCACTGACCGCCGTCGACCTTGAGGCCGCGCCTGTGGAGGCAAACGCAGAAGGTGGGTGAGAAGATAAGGAAGAAAAAGCTGAAGACGAATAGGATGAAATGGAAGATTGTAGAGGCTGGACTGAGAATTGGGCGCGTGCTTGTTGTTGTGCCATGTACGGTGCGCCTTGACTACTTTCAACTCGGCCGAATCCGTCGCTTAGCGTCCCTCTATCTCTCATCTCTCCTTCACTCTTCTGATCTCGCTCAGCTTCTGTGTTTGAATCCATCTCAACAACAGCGACGCGTCGCTTGTCCGATGCTCCGCGCGAGCTGGCCTTGCGTCGGGGGACGGGAGCCCCATCGAACCCAACTGCGGTGTCAGTTACCGAATCCACTGTTGATGCTGGTAGCTCCAGTTGCGAGAGTATGGTAATACCAGTCCTTTGCTCTCGAGCTTCTCTTGGCTCAAGCTGACTGCTGGTTTGCGTTTGTGGCTGAGGCTGACGAAACGCGGGAAGAGAGAGATTGAGTTGCTCTTCTTGAGCTGGGGTTGCTGCGCCGTGCCGGTGACTATGCTGAAATTGGGCGATGATGCGGCTGATGCCATAACCAGTCCCATCCTCCGCACTCAAGTTGCCGTTCGCGGTTGTGCTTAAGCCATCTCGTTCCAGACCCGTCCCCTTCTCGATCCCCGGTCCCGTCTCCGTGCACGCCGTCGTACTCGTAGCATTACTAGCCATAAGAGGGGACGCGTCCCCGGTGGGACTTGCGAATGCGATACCGTATTGTACGTCCATGGAGTCGGCGTTGCACTCTCCACCTGCCCCATCTTCTTTAATACTGCAACCAGCCAGACTTTTGTTCCCATTCCATCCCGTCTCCCGACCCACGTTATCCCACGTTCCTAGCCCGCGTCCCGCTTCAGGAGAACCATAATCCGAAACAGAGTCCTCCGAATAAGATGACGAGGGTGATACGCTCCGAGTCCGAGTCCGGGGGGGGCCTATTGTATCTCGGCTGTGGCGTATGTCTGTTATGCGGTGTCTGCCTGATTGAGACTGCGAATGTGAGACTGGTTCGGGATTGGGACTGGGACTACTGTGATATCTATACTCGGGCTCAGAGCGACCCGCGTCTGCAGACTGGTAATAGGACAGAATTTGGCTCGTCTCGTGTCGCAGTATCCTCGGATGCACTGAATGTATGCGCGGTCAATAATGACTATTAATTAGCACGGTTAATAAAACTCGAGTCTGCTCACGATGTATATGCGTTTGACTGTCGTTGTCTTTGAGCGAATATGAGACATCAGACCCAGCGTCTGATGTGTGCTCGAGGACGCTGAGCCCTGCAGTGGCCATGAATGAGAGTCGTGAAAGAAAGAAAGAAAGAAGGAAAGAAAATGGAAAGAAGGAAATGAAAGGAAACTAATAATCATATCATATTAATAAGTATATTATTCGAGCGGAGGATGTGCGCCCTAGGCCTGCTGGATTTGGATTGGATCGCACTGACGTCTTGTATTCTCGCTCGGATCCGAGTAACCGAGCTCACACACACGTTCATTCATTCACTTTCATTCGCGAAACATCAATTGACACAGTTCTTGGCATATCCAAGAAAACACAGATCATAGCATATATCCACCTTCACAGCAGATCATCTGGAGAGACTCCGATCCCAGAAATTATGCACTTGATCACTGGCTTCCCGTCTGGACTCTTCCCAAGCTTCGTCGTCTCAAACGCTTCCACAGCGTGATCGAAGTCATATCTGATCCGACACATTAGCATCAGTTATACTTAGCTTGAATGATGAGACATGCCTGTGCGTGACAAGAGGCTTGAGGTCGATCTTGCCCGACGAGACAAGCGCAATAGACAGCTGATAGTCTCCAGGCTGTCATCGTTTGATTATGATCAGACTGAGCCAAAATCTGGAGTTGATCAAAACGACTTACGCCATAACGGAAAGAACCCAACATGTTGAGTTCTTTCACCAGAAGAAGCGTGATCGGGATTTGCACCTCTTCGGAGCCCATTCCAACCTATCAATCCCATCACTTTCAGCCAGCATCTCGAATAAAGTTAATCGGAGATAGACTCACCTGGAGGAATGTACCTCCAACCTTCGCGAGATAGAGACCCATCTGGATGCACACTTCCGCACCACTAGCGTCAACGACGAGATCAAGACTCTTTGGACCACGATCCTCGACACCCAATTTTTCCTTGAGCAACCCAGCAGCACGACGCGAGTATGCCATCTTCGTCTCGCCTTGCTCGAATGGCGGCGGAAGGAATCCTTCTGTCGCGGCATAGTTCACCGCGAACTCGACGCGTGAGGGTACGATGTCGACAGCGATGATACGCGATGCGCCCAACGCTTTCGCAACCGCCATGCAAAGAAGACCAACTGGTCCGCATCCGAAGATCGCGACATTTTGGTTCGCCCGCAGTTTCGCAAGGGCCGAGACGGAATGTACGGCAACAGACAGAGGTTCCATCTTGCGCGGAATAGAATTAGCATATACTCAGCATTTTTGACTCCATCATAGAGCGCACCATTGCACCTTCTTCTAGTGTGAGGTTATCTGGCAACTTGTATGCCAGGTCTGAAGGGATCTTGTAGTACTTCCCAAGCGTACCATCGTGAGGCGGCGTAGCAGCGAAAATGACATCAGGGCAAAGCTATCCAAAAATCCATCAACAATATTTCACAAAAATCCTTAAACCTGAAGCGGAGCGCATACATTGTACTTGCCGCTCTTACACGCCTCGCAAGTACGACACGTCGCTCCGGGCTCCATTGCGACCTTGTCGCCCGGCTTGAGGTGTTTGACCTTCGGGCCAACTTCGGGGAATGTCAGTCTCAGACCTAACTTAGCACAAGTCGAATTTCGTACCTTTGGCTACGATACCGGAGGATTCATGGCCAAGAACCTAGATGACCGTCCATTGTCTTAGCACGATCAGTTGCCTCGGGCAAAGAAGGATGAATGCACACCATGGGCTTTTCAACGACGAAGTCGCCTATCCGGCCTGCGACGAGAAAGTGAACCTGCAGAGAGTCCGCGTTCACAGATCGACCCACCTCGAAGAGAATATTACGAGACTCACATCCGAACCACAAATGCCTGAGAGTCGGTCAGAAGTAGTTCAGTTCGTTTTAAATAGAAATGACCGCGAGTACCGCACCTGTTTTCTTGACCTCGACGAGGACCTCATCGTCACCGACTAATCGCATATAATCAATTCAGTGTCTACGAATCCGATAAACCCCAGGCGCACTTTCAGGAATCGGACGTTCCTCAAAAATGACATCGTTGATGCCACGAAGGATGAAAGATTTGTTCTCGCTCATTGCTGTTACGATCTAGTGCTAAGGGAGGAAGGTAAGAGGTAAAGAACCGTACTTGGAGCGTTCGGCCTGTTTGTCCGTCCTCATTCTTCGACTTCTCACCGCTAATAACCATTGAACTGGCACAGGATGAATATGAAGGATCGCATTTTGACAAAGGGGTGATGTCAGCTGATCGGATTACCTAGTTGATGGTTTATCTATCTTGTTTCATGAAAAATGAAAATGGATAGCGATAACATATTTGGTATTTGGAATTATGCAAAAACGTTACTTATTCTGGTGGTAATGTGGGAGCCACTTGTAATGTTTGGATCATATGTTCTGAGTATTCTTGTAATAATATGTATATTAGACTTCCTGTCAACTGATTGCGGAGCCTCACCTCTACTCATGTCCATAGGGCGATAAGTACATGTGAGTGTCATAGCTTAACATAAAGTGCTCTGTGCTCTGTGAACCGAGTGATGGCACTCTTGAGCAGCCAATGTGATAAAGACTATGATTGTTTGTGTGTGTGTGCCAGCAATTATTGCGCATGGCTTGCCTCCTCACGTCTCTCATTGGTCAGTGTTAGCATTTCCTCTAACTTACACTATCTCCTGTGCTCTACGGAAATGCCAGATCCGACTAACCGAGCCCACATACATTATATTATATGACATTTTCCACTTTCAGTCGTGAATTGCTTTCTACATCACCTGGGACAGTTTTTGGCATATCTAAAAAAAAACACAGATCATAGCATGTATCCACCTTCACAGCAGATCATCTGGAGAGACTCCGATCCCAGAAATCACGCATTTGATCACTGGCTTCCCGTCTGGACTCTTCCCAAGCTTCGTCGTCTCAAACGCTTCCACAGCGTGATCGAAGTCATATCTGATCCGACACATTAGCATCAGTTATACTTAGCTTGAATGATGAGACATGCCTGTGCGTGACAAGAGGCTTGAGGTCGATCTTGCCCGACGAGACAAGCGCAATAGACAGCTGATAGTCTCCAGGCTGTCATCGTTTGATTATGATCAGACTGAGCCAAAATCTGGAGTTGATCAAAACGACTTACGCCATAACGGAAAGAACCCAACATGTTGAGTTCTTTCACCAGAAGAAGCGTGATCGGGATTTGCACCTCTGAGGAGCCCATTCCAACCTGTCAATCCCATCACTTTCAGCCACGCATCTCGAATAAAGTCAATCAGAGATAGACTCACCTGGAGGAATGTACCTCCAACCTTCGCGAGATAGAGACCCATCTGAATACACACTTCCGCACCACTAGCGTCAACGACGAGATCAAGACTCTTCGGTCCACGGTCCTCGACGCCCAACTTCTCCTTAAGCAAGCCGGCAGCACGACGCGAGTATGCCATCTTCGTCTCGCCTTGCTCGAATGGCGGCGGGAGGAATCCTTCTGTCGCGGCATAGTTTACCGCGAATTCGACGCGCGATGGAACGATGTCGACAGCAATGATACGCGACGCGCCCAGCGCTTTCGCAACCGCCATGCAAAGAAGACCAACTGGTCCGCATCCGAAGATCGCGACATTTTGGTTCGCCCGCAGTTTCGCAAGGGCCGAGACGGAATGCACGGCAACAGATAGAGGTTCCATCTTGTGCGGAATAGAATTAGCATATACTCAGTGTTGTTTTTGACTCCATCATAAAGCGCACCATTGCTCCGTCCTCCAGCGTGAGGTCATCTGGCAACTTGTATGCCAAGTCTGAGGGGATCTTGTAGTACTTCCCAAGCGTACCATCGTGAGGCGGCGTAGCAGCGAAAATGACATCAGGGCAAAGCTATCCAAAAATCCATCAACAATATTTCACAAAAATCCTGAAGCAGGACGTACATTGTACTTGCCGCTCTTACACGCCTCGCAGGTATGGCACGTCGCTCCAGGCTCCATTGCGACCTTGTCGCCCGGCTTGAGGTGTTTGACCTTCGGGCCAACTTCGGGGAATGTCAGTCTCAGACCTAACTTAGCACAAGTCGAAGCTCATACCTTTGGCTACGATACCGGAGGATTCATGGCCAAGGACCTAGATGACCGTCCATTGTCTTAGTACGATCGGTTGCTTCGGACAAAGAAGGGTGAATGCACACCATGGGCTTTTCAACGACGAAATCGCCTATCCGGCCCGCGACGAGATAGTGAACCTGCAGAGGGTCCATGTTCACCACGGATCGATCCACGAAGAAAGCATTACGAGACTCACATCCGAACCGCAAATGCCTGGATGTGCGTGCAGCTAGTCAGAAGTACTTCATTTAAGTAGATATGACCGCGAGTACCGCACCTGTTTTCTTGACTTCGACGAGGACCTCATCGTCACCGACTAATCGCATATAATCAGTACAGTGTACGAATCCGATAAGCCCGCACACGCACTTTCAGGAATCGGCCGTTCCTCATAGATGACATCGTTGATGCCACGAAGGATAAAAGACTTGTTCTCGCTCATTGCTGTTATGATCTAGTACTAAGTATTATGAAGGGAAGAAGGCAAGAGAGGATAGCCAAGAGGAGATGAGATTGTGCTGAGTATGTATTTATCGCTAGTCAGCAGGTCGTAGAGAACCGCACCTGGAGCGTTCGGCCCGCTCGAAGAAATGCGAAACGCTGGATCGACTCGGTTTGTAGGTGTAGGAATCCCGTTTGTCCGTTCTCATTCTTCGAGTTCTCACCGCTCTCTTCTTATAACAACCTCGGATTGAACTGGCACAGGATGGATGGGAGGGATCGGAACAAGATAGTGATATTAGAGCGCATATACTCACCTCCTTTTGGCCTGAGTTCAAAAAAAGTAAGTAAATTACCAAATTAATCGACGCGTACAAATAGATGCAAATTATATCAAAGTCAGCCTCTGGATCTGTTCTAATCCGGTCAGAAATGAACAACTGCATGCGTGTATTCATCCAGGCTGACACTGCGCTAGATTCAGCTGAGTATATAACCGATCCTGCAAGCAAAGCATGTCCCTTGGATCCACGTCAACCACCAAACCCATCTTCAATCTTCCCATCCCCGGACAATACCGGATAACAAATGGCAGAGACGTTCGAATTCGATCAAATCGAGAACGTCCAGATCCCCTGCCTCCTCAACCGCAAGATCGACAATGGCCGCTTCAAACTCATAAAGCGTATCGGAAGCGGTGGATATAGCGTCGTCTACCTCGCAGTCAACTTGTTTCATCATCCAAGCTCTCCATACCCATCGCGCGTTGCTGTTAAGTGTCTTCTCTCGAGCAGGAAACAGAAGTTTCAGCGGGAGATCGAGATCCACAAACGTGCTGCTCGTCATGTACGGGGCGTTATCAAAATATATCGCACTCTCAGGGAAGGCGACCTGTTTTTCGTTATATTGGAATATTGCCCGCATGGTGATCTGTTCAGTGCAATCACAGAGAGCCGCATTTTCCTAGGGAACGATCGCCTCATCAAAGGCATCTTCATCCAGCTTATCGACACCGTCATGATGTTGCATAACGTAGGCATCTACCATCGAGACTTGAAACCGGAGAACGTGCTTTGTGTGTCGTCCCCGCAGATCCTGCGTAAAGGACAGCCTACAAACGTTCTTTTGGCTGACTTTGGGTTAGCTACGGAGAATCCCATGTCAGAAAGCTTCGGCTGTGGAAGCTATTACTACATGACTCCCGAATGTTTGGCAGGCTCGTACAGCACCAGGGTCAAGGCTTACTCAAGTCCCGCAGCGGATATATGGGCTCTTGGAATCATGCTCGTGAATCTCGTCTGCGGACGGTCACCCTGGAAGGCAGCGATGCTCACTGACCCAAGCTACCGCCGCTTCGCGCGTGATTGCCGCTGGCTCCGCCAGATGCTTCCCCTCTCAATGCCAGCGTATGATTTCTTGTCCTGGATCTTCAAGTCCCATGGGAATAACATCTGCATGTCGGAATTGCGTCGACGGTTCCTGAAGATCGAAACCTTTTACATGACTCGCGCGGAGCTAGCTAAGGCGGACAAGACTGCGCGCCTCGTCGCGAGTGATTGGATGCTTGGTATGTCGTCGCAGGATCTTGATAAAGAGAGCATCGGCAATATAACCCATGTGGACGATGTGGATCAGCAACAGTTGTTCGACGATAGCATCCATGTGGATCCCGACGACAACAACAGAGACACCTCGGTGTCGTCCTGCTCGAACACCGATACCTATTCCTTTTCCTCTCCAGCGCCAAGTAGCAACTGGCCGACTCCGTTCTCGTCCGTCGGCGGGCGTTCTATCAACAGCGCCAGCTCGGGCTCCGAGTCGGACTTCCCCATCACGCCTGAGACGAAACCCGTACGACCTGCGGAAGGCGTCCCTGAGCTACCTAAAGGCCAGCAGCCCATCGCTAGCGAGAACTGGGTATTATCGGCGGACGAGGTGCACTCATTCCACAAGACGCTTAGTACTCATGCTCTTCAACATGAGACACTTGAAGTGGAGCGGCTTGTTCTTTGATCTTGTCTGTTGAGCATTTGTTAGGAAGATAGACTCTCACGAGTCGTAGACGAGATGGACCAGATAAAACATAGAAGGAAGGATCTGTCATTCCTGTATCACTAGAGGAATCCTGTAACAATTTATGTATAAAAAATGCAAATCATATAAGACGGGCGTACAACTACCCAGTACCACTATTCTCACTCATGGTCTGATTTTGTGTTCCTGTATCGGTTTGCCTAACGTCGTCTCCTGCACTAAACTTCCAGATCTTCACAGAGGAGTCGACGACAAGGGGTTGTATAGGTTGTCGTCTCCGTCGGATGTAACTTCTCATATAGCCCCCTTCATCATCCTCGTCCCACCCTGACTCGGAGTCGGATGAATCAGAAGGCTCAGGGCATCCCAAGCGGGAGACAGCGGGCGAGTCATCAAAATGTCGTGAACCAGATACTGAGAGAAGTGTTGCATCAACCGAATTAAAAGCGACTGATCCAATCGAGTCTGAAAGAAAGGGAAGATTAAATTTTGCTGTTATTTTATTCTGGTGTTTATCCATAACTTACCGTCGTGTGCCTTGAACTTGATCTCCGGTTCAGTATTTTCTGCATGAAGATCAAACATGGAGATATAACCATCCTGTCCAAACACCAACCAGTCAATATCAAACATCTACAAGAAGAGGGGAATGCCATAACGGCCCAAATTTACCTGATCACCCGTAGCCAGCCATCGTCCAGCGGGATCGATATCAAACAATAATTTCTGGTTTGTTCCGGCGCTTTTGCGCGTAAAGCTCCGGAGCATCTCAAGCGGCTCGCGCACATCCCAGCACAATATCTCATTCGAACGCCGTTGAGCCGCATAAAGGATGTGCGGACGCATAGGGTCAAATTTAACCTAAGCGAGAGACATGCATTGAAGCATAGAAGAGAGGACGTAAAGCATAATTCCGATAGTCCGAGGCATCATCATCAACGTTGCATCGATTGAGAGTAGGATTATAGTTTGAGCCGTAAAGTGTAAGTTTGTGCACAAAGTTTCGGGAAACGAATTGTTAGATTTGGTTTACAGATATCAAAGTACTGTAGACTTGAAGACTCACCTGAGTAACGGGCGCCGCCGTGCCGTCAAGGTATGCTACAGGATCTGCGCCTGTCTGTTCTGAGAATAACGCAATCGCAGGGGCGAGGCTCGACGCTGCGTATAATCCCGAGTAGTCCGGACAGAAGGAAATGGACGAGACAATTCCTGCATGTCATTGGAAGAAGATTGAAATGAAATTATCGGCGCTTCTTCAGCTTCTGAGAAAAGTAATTATCATTGTCTTTGAAGGACATACCTTTCATCCCGTCTCGGCTCTTCTTTGACGGTGTCGTGGGCAATTTCGTGCCCTCTCCTGGCTGCTGGAAGTCGAAGACCTCTATTGCGTCTTCATAGCCACAATACAGACTTTGGCAACCCCAGAACGTCAGTTTTTCCATTGATCTTCGATTTCAATTAGAAAGAACGCACTGCGTTGCCATGCAATTAAATGCAAGACAATGAGGCGCAATCTGGCGCTCACGGTGGTCTACAATTTTATACGATGCTCGGAGCTATAGGCGATCCGGGGTCACCTTGAGGCTAACAAGTAAAAAAAATGATGCTCACTCTGCCATTTGAGGCATCCAAGAGTTTGACTGGGCATTCTCGGACCGAAGCTAGGAAACAGTATGAACTAGGGTTGGAGGACGTCGCGCCAGGGTACCAAGCAAAATCAACGATAGGGGAGGGCTGTCGGAACACCGAATCGACGTCTGCACAGCGCTTTCACATCAATATTAGATGTTAGACTTCTGAAGCAAAAATGGTTCACTGATAGATGCAGCATCACTATCCGAGGACCTACGTTCAAGGACAGAATCCGTCAAGTCAAACCAAAGAACTTATCTAAGGACGAAATTTGCATACCGCCGAAGCATCTGCAATGTCGTGTCTTCGCACTGACCAAGAGCACAACCTCCATCCGGGCACCTGTAGAAACCATGTCCATCTTTTTGTTTTGTGCAGTAGTTTCCGACTGACCATTTTGCACATCGGAAGAAATTTTCTGGGTATTCCTCACTCTCTCGTGGTCTGCCCTGAGCGACAGCGATTGCAGGACTTGATAAACTTATCGTGGGCGGGTACCATGCCGTTGGCGGTTCTGTGGCAGCGTCCATGGATTAAGGCAAGATCATCTACAAAAGACGTATATTTTGTATCATTATGATATGATGTACACGAGTGACAAGAGTAACTACTACGCTCAGTTGGAAACGACGAACTTCAATGCCGGAGCGCACGTTGAAAGCTAGAAAAGATGTAATCAGCATGAGAACTTGAATGGTCAAAACGAGAAAGGCAGAAGGATAGCTCAGATACCGTTGTAGAAAAAAAATCCGCTCACTTCACCCGTAGAACGAGTGATCAGACAGTGTGAATAAACTCTCATCACCGCAAACAGAATGAAGCAACATCTCACCTTGTAAGATCAATACAATGTTAGGAGTAGTGGGAGGAAGAGAGAGAGTTGAAAGTGACTATTAGCCAGGACGCGTCACGAATTTATTTTCAACTACTACGGTGTTTTGACGTATTTGGTACATTACGAGCAAGGAAGACGCCGCTCAGCTCGTGACAGCCAAGCTTCAAGCACAACGCCGACGTGCGGTGGTCCCCGTCATCCACGCCGTGTGTTACGCGCAATATCATGGATCCGCCGTCGCTGCGCGAGCTGGAGCTCGAGACACTCCTCAGAGAACGCGACTCTCAAGTCGCTGAACTTACGGTACGTCGCGCGTCTCCGGCCTGTTGGGCGTCGCGTCGCTGACCGCACCATTACAGGATGAAGTCAACCAGCTGCGGAAGTACCTCACTGTCCAGCCTGCTCCCTCGCGCTCGGATCCATTTTCTCTACCTCCTGCACTCTTGTCTATTCTGCAGTCTTATATCCCCAGTCAAACATCGCGTGATGCACAAGGTACAACTTCGAGTACCATGACCGCAGCTCTCGCACAGCGGACGCGTATCCTGCGAGAAGAGAATGATGAGTTCTATAGCTTACTGCGCACTAGTGAAACTGGTCAGCTCAAGGAGGAAGTGCGCTCCTTGAAAAAGACAATTAATAGACTCGACCAGGCGCTAAAAGGTTTGTGACCGCCACCAAAATAATAAGTACCTCGCATTCTCATTTCATTTCATTCCACCCAGATTCTCATGGAGCCATTTCATCTCTGTCGTGAGTCTGTCTGCTTCCCTTGTGAGTTGAATAACTAACAACTGTCCTGTGCCTTTAGTGAAGAGCTAGACAAATCGTACACCGCGTTCCTAAATCACCAACAGCAGCACAAGTCAAATATCGATTTAGACCGACACGAGTCTCGTTCCCCACCACCTCGAGCGCAGAGCATCTCTATTCGAGCAGAGTCACCAAGCATTAGCCATAACGGGGACGTGAAACCACCACCGACCGGCCCTCGAGCACATAAGAAGCCTAGACTCAGCGAACCTCGCGCTTCTCCCGCTCGTTCTTCTGTCAATTTACCACTTTCAATCTCAAACTCAACTCCGCTTGGCGTTCCTGTTGCTGCCCGTTCCTCGCGACGTGATCGCTCACCTCGAAGTGGGGATGATCGAAGATCGCCAGTGAAAGAGGCGCGCATGGAAGGTGATGAAGATGTCAAGAAGGGCCGTGACCGCTCGCGCGACAGGCCTCGGGAGAAGGACAAAGAGAGGGACAGACAGCGAGAGCGCGAACGACCGCGCGACCATCGCGATCGGGAGCCCGATCGACACAGGGAGCAAGGAGGAAGAGAGAAAGAAAAAGATAGAGCACCCCATGATCGTTCGCGTCGCAACGGCCGAGGTCCTAGCGGAAGCGGAAGCGGTGGTGGCCGAAAAGGCGGACGAGGTAGTGCCGGACAAGACGATCGAACGCTTAGAGAACGCCTGGGACTTTGAAGATTGATGTGAGGCGGGCAACTACGTTGGAACCTTCCGAGCACAAAGCCGTCATTTTCGCTTTTTTGGTTATCTGCTTTTCAGTGTCGTCAATCTCTCGTCGCTTCTGATGATGTGTTCTCGCTGCACTTTTGTGATTATAGCTGTGTGTACTGGTATGTTTATTATTTTCTGATCATTGTTTGGGCATCACATCTTTGTATCGTTACGTCGTCTCACACATATCGCTCTCCCGGACGTGTCAACATCATCTTAGATCATTCTGTCTGTGCTTGCATCTCTGATCGTCTGTTTTTCCGCTGTACTTTTCTATTTATCCGTTGACTGTCTCAACTTTCAGCTTTCATACGCAAGGTATATCACACTCCGCATCCACGGCCTCTCACGACTATTTTGATATTCTATCTAACATTCATGTTTCCACATTCATCGTCATCGCCTTTCAAACTTGTACATCCCCCCCCCAAATGTTCCGCATCCTCGCATCCACCCCGTCCTTACTTATTTTGATACTCTCCAAGTGCGCGCTCATTCCCTCTCCACATCTCGATCTGTTCATTCGCGTTTCACTTGTTCGATCCCATCATCATCATCAATTGAGGGGTTGGGTGGGTTAAGTCAAAGCCGCCTTACATCTCAACATCAAGACAAACGCCGCAGGGCTGCAAGGGCGTCTCCTATATCCATGCAATCAACGAAACGAAACGAAATCTCTAGTGTTTGAAGCAAGTCGCTGGTACTCATACACCAGATTCGGCCCGTTGAGGTACTCTACTGTACGGCATACTCACTGGCTGACAGTTACACCAAATGAAAAAATAAAGAGGCGCGACCTGGCTGATGATGAAAACTGCAATATTAACGGAATTGCAGCTGGGACTCTTTCACGCCGGGCAAAAACTCATTTTCGAACCGTGAAAATGTTACCCAGAATGGAAAAAGAGCCAATCGGATGAGAGCTCACCCGTTCCGATCAAAATTTCTAAGGGCGCGGAATGAGTTTTTGCCCGGTGTGTTTGCTAGTATTAATATTACCTATAAACTGCACGACGACGAGCATTGGAATTTCAACTTAGAATTAGATTTCATCTTCATCTTCATCTTCACTCCCCATCTTCTTGCAAGATCTGTTTTTTCTCATGGACTGTCTGCCAGACATCACTTAAGTTAGCAACTTACTTTTCGGTCCGCACAGATTACTTACTTACGGCATCGATCGTCACTATTATTATTGAGTTTCAAAGCTTCAAGTAAGTTCAGGTGCCCGATGATCATCTTGCCCAATTCCGAAACAATAGGTCAGAAAACCCGCTTAACGACGCCCAAGAAGGTCATGACTTGATATGATATGATACGATACGATACGAATCTAGATTTCGAAAGCGGAAGCAACGGGACTTACGGAACCAAACCCATCTAGAGAAGTTGAGTTGAGTGTGGGCTGAGCCACATCATCACAGTGCCAAACAAAACAAGCAAGCAAACAAAAAAAAAACCAAGTGGACGAACACGCGCGAACGAATTGCCCGTTCTGAAAACAAAATTTCTCATGTCCTGAAGTCACAAATACCGAACTTCTCTAGAACTAAACTTGAGGAAAAACTGCTTTCAAAGAGACGGAGATTAATTCGTATATAGGGGGATGTCGTACGTACGTACGTAAGTACAGTACATTACAGAACAGGAGGAAGATTTCGACAGGGAGTATATGTCTGCGTAGTCCTTTATCAACAGTCCAGCTATCAGTACACGGCTTTTCTTTCAATTCAAAGAGCGAGGGATTTCAAGGAAGGGAACGAAAGGAGCGAGAAAGTAAGTGGGCAACGCGTAGTTTTTACACACAAAGGTACAGTGAACAGAATCAGGAAAAGGCAAGTTCAGGACGAAAGCGAACGGGCTAAAAACACAGAGGTCGACAAAACGAGAAAGTCGGAGGGTATCGGGTATACTGCAAAGTAAAAAGGTAGATATAGGTTGCGATCATCGTACGCAGAAGCACGTTGCAAAGTTTGCGCGTGCGCTAAACCAAGAAAAGAAGAGAAACGACAGGAAAATTCGAAATAGGGGGAATCAAAGAAACAAACCAGTTTGGAGAAAACTTAATGTACAATCGTCGGTGGCTTTCAATTTCTTCGATGAGCGAGAAGACCGGAGTGTGGAGGATGGAAGAACGGGAAACGACAGGATAAGGACTTCTCGAAAAAAAAAGGTACTGTGGCGCCATTCCAGCTAGGAATAAAGACCAATATCGTACGAGTGTGGTTTCTTCTCATAGAACGAGAGGGACGGAATAGGATCTAATAGGATTCGTCGGAGCCAAATGTTCGGATGCGACGGACTTTATGTTCGCTGTAAAGCTTGTTGAAAGTAAGATTATTCTGCCGACAACCGCATCGCGCTAGAATCCTCCAGGCCTCTCTGTACGTGTACTTGCAGATCTCGGGCAAGGTACGGTGGTCGCATACTAGCGCATCCTTCAGGCAGACGCCGACACGAGCCGATATTGCGTTGCCATCCATTATCCGAAAGCTCCTCGAGAAGTGCGATAAATTATTACACGGACGAACTGTTATTCAAGTCTCGGTCTTGGATCTCGGTATAGTTGGAAATATTCGATATTAATGTACAAGATGTTGTGTTCCGAGCCGGAGTATCCGACTGGTAAATGACGGGCTGCTCCTACGTTTTGCCGTTTTCATATCTGGAAGAGAGTGCGTCGAGCGGACCATGTTGGCGGATAGCGGCTCGAGCTCGCCAAGACTCGACCTTCCCAATTCTGCTTGCCGTTTCACCTGTTTTTTCGAAGGAGACATGTGCAGAAATGACGATGCCTCCGGTTCCGGACCCTTCGAGTGACTTTCGCGTCTACGGATCTGCGCGCCAGAGATTAAAGGAGAGAGAGGCGAGCGCAATTTCTCGTCCAGGCCCAGCCCGAGCTCCGGAATACGTATCGCAGGTATTTTCTTCGAGAACATTGATGTCGAACGTCCTTCGCGTTTCGAAGGCAGAGGCGGCAAGGGTGGTACAGGTGGAGGAGTATCCGAGCGTGGAGTGAGAGGAGCACCTGAAGGAGAGCGAGTGCGCTTCCTCGCTAAGGAGCGAGAAGGCGGACTTGAAGGTGAGAGGGAAATATCGGACGCCAGGGTGCTCGAATCCGATTGACGATGCTTCCGTTTGTAGGAAGGAGAGGTGGGGGACGGGCCAAGAATGGTAGGGCGATAAACTTCAGCTGTCCGAGGTCGGCGATCAAGAGAGTCTTGGGACGAGCTCTGATCCCGAAAGTTTGCATGTTCTGAGAAACGACGACGCGATGGGCTACCAGCGACTAAGGCGTCCTTTATGGAGAAAACGAGAGACTCTGAGCTTGCCGCAGCGGAAGGCTTCATCCTGAGCTTTGGAGGTGGGACACGCTCCCGAGAGGAAGAGGAGGGGGTTAAACTCGGACGACGGGCGTATACTGGGGGTGTCGGAAGGGGCTGAGGCATGAACTGCGGGGAAGGACAAGGAGGAGGGACAGGCGAATAGGACCTTGAGTAGTCCATAGTAGTGAAGGAAGGGAAGGGAAGACCGGGAAGCACGGGGCGACTTAGGTATGGCGGAGGCTTGTTTATATTGGTCGGATCGGAATGTTCTGAGTGCGTACCGAATGATTAGAGTGCAGATATGACGATTGGGCGAGGCTGTCTTTATTTGGGCAAGAGGAACGGCGAAGCAGAGAGAAGTACAGGTCATCTGCTTCCTAGATAACGGCGGCTCTTCCGGCAATGCATCCAAGTGCGTCCCTGAATATACAAAAAATAGATCCGGTAAAACTTGCAGAAAAACCTTGAGAGCGGCAAATACCATCCGTGAGAGATGATTGTGTGGTTGCCTGTGGAATTCATCCAGGTAGATCTAGGTCTAGGACACATAGACGCGTGTTATCGAGACAACCCGGAACGTGTACCGGATATTCAGCGTCCGTCTGACTGACTCAATGACTTGACTCGTGGAAGCGAAAGAAGAAAAGAGCCGCACCGCCGGACCACAAGACCCATTCCCAGATTCAATTATGTAACTCAGCCTCTTCCACTTGTATGTGCTTAGCAAGAATTTCGTCATTCCCCGAGCGCGTCTGATGCTGTTTCTACGGAGTTGCTCAACCAAGGAATTCATGCTCCCTGCTGAAACATTCTCCTCGGCCTCGGAATTCGGCACGAAGCTAGTTGTGCCACGTTACAAAGGGTTGACGTGCGCTCTCATGTCTTCAGCTTCTGTTCAAGTGGCTCAAATCGTCTGCATAGCTGCGCACTGCTGCTCCTCGTCATTCTGTTTCGTCTCGGGCTCAGGCTCTCAGTCTAGTCTCATTCAGAACATGTCTTCAACTGACAATAACATACAACTTGCCCTTCGGTCTTTCTATCGGCTGGCACTCCTCTCAGTCTGAGACACCGCTATCAAATTAAATATGCCTACCTCGCCGCCATTCTTCGCTTCTCATCATTCTCTTCATCATCTCCCGCAGGACGGCATCCCGATTATCACTAACAAAAAAAAACTTACTTTGTTCTGTTTATCGAGAACTTTCAGTCGTCTTTCTAGCGTTAGCGTAGCACAGCCGGTCTAGTGGTTGCAATGACTTGTGCTTTCCGCACTCTTTTGGCTCTCATCAGTCTTTTGGCAGTTGCGCAGGCCGCGCCGCCTAGAATTGGCAAATTCAAGCATCATCATCATTCTGACGCTCGATGGGCAAAGAGGCAGCCGGCGGATCTTGTCGTTACGGAAACTCGTACCGAGATATTCTCCGGTACTATAGTCGAGACTATCACAGAGACCTTCACTGCTAGCGGTGCTTCCAGCACCGAGAGTCAGGCCCAGTCGACTTCGGCTTCGACGACTATTCCTGCTCCTCCTGTCCCTTCTGTAGTCCGTGATGTTCCCAATCAGGATTCAGAAGAACAAGGTGTCCTCTTCCTGCCTATGGATTCACTCTCGAATCCGGAAGCAAACACCTCGGAGTCTCCGACCGTCACAGACAACAGTGATGGCGCTTCTTATTCCTCTTCGGCCCCTTCTCAGACAGACTCAACTGACTCAGCGTCTGCCTACGCAGGTGGCGCCGGCCCCGCGTTCGCGGCGCATACACCTGTCGTGAGCGGACCCTTGCTCTCTGCGTACTACCCGGACTGGGCTGCTTCGAGTCTCGCGCCGGAAAACATTGACATGAGCCGGCTTGACTGGATTGATTTCGCATTCGGTGTGCTGAACCAGGACTTCAGCATCGGGTTTGATGACCCGGATTCTTCTCCGGGTATTTTGAACAGGCTTGTTTCGGCCGCCCATGCGAAGGGAACCAAAGTTAAGCTCAGTATCGGTGGTTGGGATGGTAGCAGGTTCGCTCTCATTTCTCAATCATATCTTGTAAGAGACGTCTAATTGCTTGTGAAGGTATTTCTCCGCAGCGTGTCAAAGCGCGGATTCCCGCAGAACGTTGGTCAACAACATCGTCAACGTCTACAACCAGTTCAAGCTCGATGGCATCGACATCGACTGGGAGTACCCCGGCCAGCAGGGAGAAGGCAATAACGGCGTGACTCCGCAGGACAGCTCCAACTTCCTCGCCATGCTCAAGTTGCTGCGCTCGGGGTTGCCGAGCGGAGCGCGCATTACTGCTGCAGTGCAGGACGTACCGTTTGCAGGCTCAGACGGGAATCCTATGAACGATGTCTCGGGCTTCGCTGCCGTCCTGGATTGGGTTAACGTCATGAACTATGACGTATTCGGCTGTACGTCCATTTTCTCTTATTCTAACACAAGTTCAATAAACATTCATCCTTGCGCAGCCTCGAACAACCCAGGTCCAAACGCCCCTCTGGACAACGGCTGCCACGACTCGTCACAGCCGCAGTACAACGCAAGGGCAGCCATAAGCGCTTGGACGAACGCCAAGTTCCCGGCGAACCGTCTGATGCTCGGCGTTCCTTTCTACGGGTACCTGAACCCTTCTGACGCGACGCACCTTCAGCACAAGAAGCGTTCTCTCGTCCGCCGTCAAGATTCAGGAAACGCGAGTGCGAGTACGACTGCCGCGCCCGTCGCGCCGCCTGCAGTGTCCGTCTTGCCCGTCACAGCCGTCCCTGTCCCTGTTCCAGTCCCGATCCAAGTCCCCGTCGGCTCGATCGTGGGTAACGTAACCGCCATCGTGTCCAACGCTACCTCCACCGCCGGTGGAACGAAAGCAGCAGCCCAGGGTCCTTCAGGCACAGTCGTTCTCCTGAGCGGGGATGGGACCACCAACAGCGGGCAGATCCAATTCGCCTCCATCGTCTCGCAGCACGCACTCACGCCCGTCCGGAACGTCTCCTCCACCGGCGCCGTGTCCGACCAGACCAGTTTCGTCGCCGCGGGCGGGTTCACGCGCTTCTGGGACAGCTGCAGCAGCACGCCGTTCCTCTCGTCGCCCTACTCCAACCAGGTCGTGACGTACGACGATACCGAGTCGCTTGGCCTCAAGGCCCAGTTTGCGCAGACGTCGCATGTCCTTGGTACAGCCGTGTGGGACCTCTCAGGCGACACACCCCAGTGGGACTTGTTGAACGCGCTCCGCCGCGGTCTCGGCAAACCGGTCTGAGCTTGGTTGGTTCGAGTTCGAGTTCGCTTGACTACTCGGAATTTGTATATGAATTTGTAATTCATGTTTCTCAATCAATCTGTCTTTATTGTTCGTATTGGGTCCTCTTTCCTTTTGTTGCGATGAACGTGCTTCGCAGCTCGGGTCGAGAAACGAGTTTCCAACACCGCAGCCAAGGGAAGTAAGGGATACTTTTGCAGATCACGCAAATCTCGAAGCATCCTTTCTGAGTTGTGACATCATCCCGACCTGCCCGATCGTAAACGATAGGGCAGGACAGGCAAGTAGAATTCTGCAGTCAAAATGTACAGCGTAATGAACAGGAATGACAGTCTAACCGCTACAATCATAAATATACACAGTACCAATACGAGAGCAGAGAAGAATGACAAAAAAAAAAATCTGCGGATCAAAAAGTACATCTGTCACTTGCGTTGTCAGATTATAATGCAAATGCCCGGCCGGAAAATGGACCGATGTAGTGATAGCGTCCTCAGGGAAAACATCCTAATGCATGTATGTCGGAGTATCAGAGGTATAGAAGGGCAGGCTAAAGGTTAGGGAGGAACTAGGACGTCCGTTCACCCGACTTGCATGGGGCTACCCGGAGCCTCGTACATTTCATATTTCCCTGTGAGACCCTGCTGGGCAAGCGGGCTGTGGATTCCTGGCGTCCGTCCTTTCCGATGCCTTCGCCCCAGAAGTGTCGCATTATCGATGTCAAGCTGGAATATCTTAGTGGCGTTATCACGCCCGTTTCGCGGAGCATCACGCATGCCCGCTCGGCCCTCATTCAAAGTGTCTCGTCCCTGGGAACGGCGCTTGGATGCGTCTGCTTGACTTTCTTGTCCTTGCTCTCCATCTTCTTCAGCTTCATTGAGATCATGCAAGTAGCCTCGCATTCCCGCGCCACCTGGGCCACGATACGCTCGTCTAGCCTCTTCTTCTTCTCGTGCACGATGTACCGCATAGGTGACGTCAAACGCCTCTTTGAGGGTAGCCAAACCCGGTGACCTGGCGTCTCGACCGCCTCTCAAGGAGTGTAATAGAGGCGAATCGATGGCCCGGGCGACCGGCGCGGTCAGTGGAGTTGGCAGAGGTGGTGGAGCAGGCTTTTCCTTACACCACGGATGCGCAAGGAACTCGTCAATTGTGTATCGCTGATTTGGATCAACGCACAGGAGATGGGAGATCAGGTCCTTGGCTGATAGAGGGGGAAAATTATATAAGATCGGCTTAGAATGCGCAGTGCTGAATGCTACTCACAGGAGGCACTGATGTCGTCCCACCAAGGACTCAAGAAGGTATAGTACCCTCTTGCAACCTTCTCCGTAAGAACATTTATGCTCTCATCATAGAAGGGGGGGAAACCACAAAGTAGCGTGTAGAGAACACATCCAAGCGCCCACATGTCCACACTTTTAGAATAGCGTTCATCTTTCACGATCTCAGGTGCGGTGTAACCGACGGTGCCACATGGCGTCATCGTTTGCTGATCCCAGACGACCTTACTGAGCCCGAAATCGGCAATCTTTACTCGACCAATTCCGCCACCACCTACTCCCAGAATGAATTCACCTTCATCCTCCTTCTCTTCATCATAAGGCCGTTGTATTGGATTATTTGATGGGATTATTGGAATGCGCTCGAAAAGTAGATTTTCAGGTTTAATATCACTGAAAAAATGGTCGCATTAGCTGAGTTGAGGAAGGTTCCCAAAACAAGATAAAAAATAATAACCGATGCACAACGCCTCGTTCTTCGTGTAAATATCGAATAGCATTTGCTACCTGGAGGATAACGTGTCTCGAAAGATTCTCGCTGAAGTAGGTGAGCTTCACGATTTGGTGGAACAGCTCGCCACCATCCATGACTAAAGCGAAAGAATCAGCACCGCATTCGCTCCAGCAATTCGTCATGACGTACGCTCCAACACCAGGAAATAATGCTCGTCGGATTCGAAGAACGCGAGTAATTGCACTATTCCCGGATGGTTGGTTCCACGCATAATTTGTACCTCTATGAAAACTGTCAGTTCTCTGACCTGTTACATGTATGAATGAATGAAAGTACCTTTCAAAATGTTCGCGCGCTGTAGCCAGTACCGAATGTCAGCAATCGCAAACAAATCAAATCACAGCAGAGGCGAGGTTAAAAAATAAAGCAAACTCCAAGAAACCGAATAGAAACCGAAATAAAGGAGAAGGACAGTACCTCAGTAACACGGGGACGCTTTTTGAACTGCGGGTTGAGATGCTTGTTCCCATCCTGAGTACATCAAAGCATACCACCGCAGTTACGATGAGGTAAGGGAAGAGACAAGGAGGGAGCATGGAGTCAGCAGGTGTGGAGTGTAAGAAGAGGTGGGTTGAAAACAGATTCTAACCTGAGAAGCATTTAGTTCAAATTTGCGGACGACCTTGACTGAGCGTGCGTCGATAAACTTAATTAGCGGAATCGTGCTAAGAATCTTGCAAGGTCACGTACCTGCTACTCTGTCGCCGGTAGTCAGGTCCATGGCCTTGTACACGTTAGAGAAAGCGCCACTTTGAGAGCAGATGAGTAGTTGCCACTGAAGACAGCGATGACGCGATGAGACGTACTCTCCCATCTTCTCCAATAGTTTGAATTTCTCGAGACCCTTGTACGTGGGCATCTTGCTCTTCTCCAGGTTCTCCTCCTGCACGATGAGTTCCGCTTCGCGCCGATAATTTGGCGAGACCATTGGTTGCTCCTTCACAGCGACGCTCTGCTGTTGTTGGTTAACGTGCAGATTCTGGTCCTGTTTGGGTGCAGCGCGTTGATCCTTTTCGTGAACGCGGGTCGCCTGCGAGCCTGACGCGGCTTTCTCACGTGTCTGGATGTCTTGAGTCCTCTGATGCTCATGGTGTTGCTTTCCATGTCGGATGAAGTCTGGGTAATTATATTATAAAATGTCAGTGAGTGGCAGGTGGCACGGTCGGATGTACTAACTCTTGAAAGCGTCTATGACGATAGCGCCGGTAGGCATTGTTGGAAAGAGGGTGTATGCGCCTGGAGGACGCGTCGGGCTGCCGGATGGAGGAGTATAAGTAAGAAGATCGATGGACGGGTGCAAACTTGGAGTATGACGCCACTCAGCGTGACGCCCCATAACGGAACGGCGTCATCGCGTCGACGTCACCGTATTCTTCTCACAATTATATATATTATATTATATTATATTATTATCTACTACTCTCGTCCACTCTCCGAAAGCGTTCGTATCAGCAATGCTTGTTGTGCAGGCGAAAGCGTTATAGAACTCGTCTTCGCTCGCAAAAGCGGCGCAGGTCTCGGTGGCGACATCGTCTCTGGTACCACCAACTGCGCTCGTCTCCTCCTCTCAGCCTGGTCAATCACCTCCGCCCGCGCGTTCCCTTTACCATGCTCCGCACCGTTGCTACTCCACGTCAGCATAAACACGCCTGCGAACGTAGCCCCACACCCATACAAGAAAGTCACCATCTGGTGCAGCGTTGCACTTCGGAAATCTCCATATAAAACTGCAGAACCAACAATTGCGGAGATGTTGAAAAATACAAATTGTGCAGGGATGACGACCTTGGAGTCAAATTTCATTAACGCCCGATTCAGGTACCTTATCTGCCCAATCCCGGTCCCAATAAGTACCTGTAATGTAGTAAAGATCAACCGAGGCGAAAAGATCATCAGTGGCATATACTCACTGCCAACACGGGATATGTTATCCACTCTTTGAAGAGTGCTACCCACTCTCTTGCAAGCAGAGAGCTGAAGGCTTTCGTCGAGAGCACCGTGAATCCCCCAAACAACGCGCATGCACCGACATCTACCCAGACATGCTGTTGGCCAAGCCGTTGGGAGCTCAGGCTGACAAGGAAAGCCGCGCCACCCGCATATATGGCCGCTAGTACCATGAAGGGTCTTTGCGTAATTGCATGAATCAAGGCATCTGGGTCCAGTCGTCTGTCTGAAGAACTGGCAGATAGAACAACCGTGATCGCTCCGAGTATGGCGAGCAAAATGCCCAGTAGATCACGCTAAGACACGATCTATTAGTTTGCGACCAAAATAAATTGGAGAAGAGGCTCATCTCACCTTACGAAACCGTTCCTTCAACATGAGTGGTGCAAAGAAGCAGTTTGCAATCAAAGCAAACTAAATAATCTTTAGATGTTGTATTCAATAACGAAACTTCGGCGCCTCACAGTACCGAGTGGTGCTACCACAGATGCAGGAGCAAATCCATATGAAATGAAGTTTCCCATTTCTCCTATGGCCATGAGAATCAGTCCAAGCCACCTATCTATGAATTAGCATTTATTCCATATTTTCAAAAATTCTGACGAACCATAATTTGGATTTGAGGTAATCAGCCTCGTTCTCCTCATGTATTTTAGGCTCCGCGAATTTTACTCTCTGTTGTCGAGCGGGGGTAGAGTATCCGCTGTCTTCACCGTTGACTCGGATGTCTACAGGGATGGCTGTTGCCTCGATGTCCATATCATTGACTTTCTTTGCACGCGACGAGACCAGACGCGTCAGGAGGTGCGGCGCGCTGCGCGTCCGCGCATTCCGCTCGCGCCACGAGCCTCGGCCCGCCTCAGACGAGCTCCCGCGACTTCTATTCCCAATCTCAATCGCGGTCCCATACCCACCGCGCACAGAGCCTTTCGGAATAACAGCGCGATCCGAAACAAGTAGAAGCGGTTGAGTCTCGACTAGAAGGGAATGTGCCGTATCACGAAACGAGGGACCTCGAGGTGCAGGCGAGGGTGATTCTCTTCCGGATGAGGAATTGGGGAATGGGATTGCGCCCTCATAGTCGCTCTCGGCATCACTATTTGGGCTGTGGTGTTGCGATGATTCGCCCACTCGCGTCCGCTCATCATCGTCTTCATCGTCCGCGTCCGTGTCGTGCATATCTACGTTTCTTCTTGAACTGGTATATGTTGGTTCCGTTCCATTGCCATTCTCAAATTTGTTGTTCCGTCCTGTGAATCCGCGTGATTGTCCTTGGCCTCTCCTGTCATCTTCTGAAGTGTGTCCTGAGCGCCGCTCGCGTTCAAGTCTTTTATGAGCGAGTTTCTGGCAGTTGAGAGCGAGTGAGATGAGAACGTTTCCTGAGATTGCGACGATAATTCCAATGAAGGACGCTATGCTGTCTGATTCTCCATCGTCATCGGAGCCTGCTATTCGCATAAGATCACGAAGAGAGCGAGTCCAGTCTTCATGGATGATAGGCATGATCGAGTCGTGAAGAGGTGTGCAGCAATGCGAGGTCAGAATGAGTATGCGCCCATGGGTAACGTAAGAGAGTGTTATGCAAAGCAGTGACGCTTTGCAGGAACTGAACTGTGCGGATCTGACTAGCCGAGCTTACATCATTCCCGTCCCGAGACGCGTCCCAAACGAAGCAGACGTGTCAGAATTTCAAGCAAAGCAAAGCAACACCTCGCGCTTTACATGCGGCCTGTAGCCATTTCATTCGACCTTGACCTTCCGTGCATCTATCTGTGGCCTTTGTTCTCTAATTAGGCGCTCATCAACTTTCTTACTCTGTTATCTCCGTTCCGTAAAGCCTGTCACTTGCAAATCCGACTTGGATACCCGATATTGAGACTCGTCACCTCGCTTCACCTTCTCTCTTCTCCATCTCGTTCCAATTTCGTCGGAAGAGATGCGGACACACCATACGCAGCACAGTCTTCCTGCCTTTCCTGTCTACTCAGCCGCGTTCGTGGCTGACAACAAGCTCGTCCTCGGTGGCGGTGGCGGTTCTGGACGGAGTGGGATAAAGAACAAGCTGGTGCGTTCACTGGGTTTCGTCTGCACGAGAACTGACGTGTCTTTGCGATCCATAAAGAGATTGTACAGCATACCGAAAGATGAGACGCTGGAATTACTATCTGAGCTGGAGTTGGAGAAGGATGAGGACGCGCCGATGAGCATGGTGGCAGATGCAGAGGTATGGGTTCCCTTAGACTCTAATACACCGCGGAAACCCATCCCTATTCGCAGGTGTCGCGTATCATTTGTGGAATCAACAGCGCAACTGAAGAACTGGATAAAGGCATGAACCAAAACTGCAGGTTGTTCAGCGTTGAGAAAGACAAGTAAGTGTTTTTTGTATCTGCTTCTTTCGCCTCTGCATTGCTCAACATTCTCGTTAGGCTCAGTCTCGTTGGTGTCGCCAGCACGCTGAAAGTTACGAGAGATAACATGGAAGAATGTCAGGTACTCGTATCTTATTTCCTATACAGAACTATTCTCTGATAGAAGCAACAGAAAGTTACTGCTCTTTCTCCTGGACGCACCCTTGTGGCTGCTGCAGGGACAAAAGATGTGGGCAACTTGGCCTTTGTCTTCTTTTTACCTTTTCATCTCATTCTCGTCCAGTTGGCTGTCCTATCCTATCCATCACTGGCACCAGCAGCAAAACTTCTACAAACAGACCACGAGATTTACGACGTATCGTTTTCTTTTACATCAGTCAGATCTCTTCCTTCTCAAATAGTGCTGCGTAACTCACAAGTCATTAGATACTAGTAGCCACAACGGACAAGCTACTGGTCTATGCTTTACCAGCCGCCAGCGCACCTGCTGTTTCACCTCCTGGTCCGAAGACCAGGAATAAGCAGAAACAGAAGCGAAAGGCGAAAGAGGATAGTAAGGTGACCGCAAAGGAGTTGGAGCTACTAAATAGCGTTGAGAGACCGGCTTTACCTGGCTTGGATGGCGTCGCGACTGTCTTTCGTGCTGCACGGTAAGTCCTTTTATTCTTGCTCGCCAGAGCGACCCGACATCCAATCTTCCCGCTGACTGCAATAGATATCACCCATCAGCAAACGGCGTGGCCTTCACAGTATTAAATACGACTTCGGGTCCGCGTACAAGAGGATCAAAAACAAAACCGAAGCAGGGCTATGTGTGTCGCTGGAGCACAGATTCCTGGAAAGTTGTCAAGTCAAGGAAGATTGGCGAGAAGGGAATCACTTGCTTTGACGTCAGGTAAGGAATTTTCCTGTCATCCGAATTCTCATATAATGGAATAATTCATGTTGTAGTGCGAACGGCCGATTTCTTGCATATGGGTCGGCAGATCATACGATCGGAATTCTGGACGCTACAACTCTGGCGGTAAGTCTGAAAGATCGACTACTGAGGGACCGCGCAGCCGCACGCATATGTCATTCCACTGTTGCTAAGAACTGCAAGGGGATGCTATACGCGTGCGGCCGCGCGGGCCCTCGGGAGTTGATATTGGACTAAAGAACTTGTTATTCGTCACTAGCCTCTTCTATCAGTGCTAAAAGCACACGATTTCCCGCCGACCGTGCTGCGTTTTAATCCCACTTCTAAGCTTCTTGTTTCTGGGAGTGCGGATAACTCGATACGGGCGGTTACGATACCTGATGGCTTGGCTGGTACAAGTGCGTCAATCTCTTTCAATCTTCTGCTTTAGAATACTGAAGTCTGACTTTTTAATGGCAGCGTGGACCGTACCGCAAGTCGTTTTCATCACTCTTCTAGTCCTCTTACTATCTATTCTTATTTCCTATGCTGTTTCCTCCGGGTTGATCAAGTTTTAAGCACTTTGAGCTCTCTATCACGATGCTACCTCTGGTTCTATACAGACTATGTTATAATAATACATACTATTACATGTAGGGAGAGAGAGAATTGCGAAAAGGTCCTATAATGAATATGAGAAAAGAGAGCTAGTCGTAGTCTTCCTCTTCGACCAATTTTCGTTTAATCCCGTTCACGTTGGTATTAGGCACGTCTGGGACTTCGACGCTCTCCATAGCTTCGTCCGCATCGCTATCATCATCGCCAAACAGGCCGTTTTCGTCGTCCTGTCCGACATCACTCCCTTCCTCTCCAGGATGTGCGGTTGGAATGATGGGACCGGGTGGCGAAGCCATGTCCGCGTCCGATGGTGTACCCGGTGGTCGTGAGACAGCACCAGAATTGAGAGATCCTTGTGGTTGTGGGATGTGAGGCTTCACGTCGACCTCCTCTTCCTCCTCCTCCTCCTCTTCTTCCGACTCGTCTTCTTCGACTTCTTCGACCTCCTCGTCGTATTGTTTCACGGTGGGCGGTGGTTTGTTGGGCACGAGGTCGAAGTCGACTTGCGTGAGCACGTGTGGTCCGGAGGGGGTGCGTACGCCGAAGACCTCTGGGACGGCCGGTAGGGGGACCGTGTTGGTTTGTTGGGCCAGTGAGAGCATGTACTGTCCAATTGTCAGTCAACCGTGAAAGGAATCCACATAACGTGGAGCAGTCCCTCTAAATCGACTGCAACTCACCTCCTTAGGCACGCGGCCCCCCAGCTCCCACCCCACACGCGCCTGGATCGCAAGCACCACATCCTCCATCTCGATCTTCCCCGCTCTCCCCGCATGCTCCGCGTACACGAGCGCGTCGGAGAGCACCTGCGAGGTATATCGGTGCGAGAATTCTAAGAGCTGGTGAAGTACGCCTGGTTGGGCGTCTTGGATCGTTGGTGTTGAGGCGAGGAGGAGCGCGATGCTCCGTGCGGTTGGTGGGAGAGTGTCTGTTGGTATTGAGCGGGACATGGCATGCACATGCAGTTACGATTGTAGCTTGTACAAGAGTCTGGCTTCCTTTGACTTACGTAAGCACTACAGGAGACTTGAAAGCAAGATAGATTTTGGTCTACAATAAAGCACTTTTGTATTGCAAAGTACAATTCTATCAACAGATGACAGGGTGGGACAGTATAACACGAAGCTATTGCCAGGAAGAATAGACCCAAATTTTTGGTGCGCAAGATCAGGTAGCGCCCTCATGCGTGGCCTCAGCGTCAGTCACCATGTCGTTCAAAACTCCCCTATCCAAAGTAGCAAGCTGCACATCATCTTGTCGCTTCTAACGTCTCCATCGATGTGACGCTGTTTCCACGAATGACCTGTAAGATGATTGGCACGACACAACACAATATCATCAATTGTTATTCATTCATTTGACTGCCGCGAAACACGTACAACGTTGCCAATGGGTGTCTTTTGAGCTGGAGTGGTCTCCTCGATTGCATCGTCAAGGACGAGATTGAGGAAGATGTCAAAGCCGCGAAGGGTGCCGCTGACTTTCCGGCCGCCTTGGAGGTTAACGAACAGTTTCTTGTCCATAAACTAAATAATAAGCGTGAGCATTGTATCCAAGCAAAGTGTACAGCAAACAAAGCGACCCGACCTTTTTGAGTTCTGGCTGCGATGCCTTTGACATGACTACGGGTTGAGCGGTGGTGACGGTTAAAGAGCAAGTGCTGGTTGAAGACAAACGCGTGCTGTGATTTGCTGAGCTGAATTAGGCAGGCTAGGCAGTGAAGGACGGCCCAACCCAAACGGGACTCTTAGCTGCGGTCCATTCTTCATCGTCATCTCTCATCAGCCCACGTCTATGCGGCGTGTACAGGGCCTCATTACTCTATCTTAACGATAATCACTTTCTTTTCTCTTTGTGAGTCACGCTTTGTCCTCCGGATCTCTACACAACTTTGTTCATTTCTTTTTCGCCACGACAGTCCTAGCACCTTGCTTCATCCTCTCCATCTGAACTGACTTTCTTGGTTGTACATCTGGAAAACTTACTTAAATATTCTTCTTTCATCGTCTACACGGAACGAGAGCTCCTACGATGTCTGCAACACCGAAGGGATCTGACTCAACAACTGCGTGGACGCGTCGCGGCGAGGACTCCGCCGGCTCATGGAGATCTGAAAAAGACACTGGCGCAGCTTTCCGCGGAATGACGCGCGGCCGTGGTAGAGGTGGCGGCGCAGCTCGAGGCAGGCAAGGAGGCGGACGCGGTGCTGGAAGCAGGAGCGTTTCAGCGAGGGGCGCGTTAGACGTACCGAAATCCACACCGCCCCCTTTACCTACCGAGAAAGCGGGATCTGGCGGAAGTTCCGTAGCTAAGAATAGCGCTCTGCCTCGTGAAATTCCGAAAGTTCCAAGTCGCCCAAACCTGACGGTGGATGCACAGGCTGCACAGTCGTCAGATCCGACCTCACCTCTTTCACCCAGTAAACCTACACGACGTAGGCGGAATACACACAAACGCTCAGCGTCTGCCGCGATCCCTAAACCGATCCCGGCAGCGCTCATGGAAGCTCTACCAACATCCCCTTCGGCTCCTCTTGTGCCCTCGTCAAAGGAATCGGGAGATCCGTCTCGGAATGTTGAGAAAGCCACGAATACCCACACACACGTACATGACCTCCGAAATGAAATTACGAGTCTGGTACAGCACGTACGCAACATGGCTATGGACGTGAATCGACCTCATTCTCCCACTACGCATATCGACTGGGCTGGCGATGATGACGATAGTCTACCCGATCTGGATGATTGGGGTATCAGTTCAAAACTGGCGAGCGACGTAGGCGAGACATCAGCGAAAGCTGCAAGTAGACCCGATCCTGTCACACAAACATTTCCGGATGCCTCCAGTACGTCTGTCCCGGGGAAGGTGGAGCTGAAAGATGGATCTGTTGGACAGATTGTAACGGTTGATGGTGCTCAGAGTTCTGCAGAAAGCCCAACAGAGTCCTCGATGTCGATGTCATTATCGGCTCCTCCGCCTGTGAAGAGGACTCGTGAACGCAGGCGAGGAGGCCGAAGAGATAAGGAGAAAAGAGCATCGTTGGCTTCCCAGGTGAACGGTACTGGCGATAAGCAGGTACCGTTGACGACAACATCTAAGAAGAGTCTTCTCGAGCGCATCAGCTCTCCCATTTATCCTGAGCCTCCATCACTTCGTCAAGAGACTAAGCCGGCGCTAATACCTTCGTCCTCGGACCAGGTGATAACTTCAGCCAAGTCTGAGCCGAACGTCTCACGTCATGGCGCTCTGCCGCCCAAGCCACCGAGTCTTCCCAAGAAGCCACCTCCGTCAAGCAAGACGTCGGGGTTATGGAGGGCCAGTAAGGTCGAACGTCCTCTCCCGAAAGATCTCAATGTTCCTGCAGAATCCGTTCCTAGTGCTACTGCCGCTCAAGGTTCGCCTGAGCCCATGGTGCAGGTAGCAAGTGCTGTTCCAGTTGTTGAGCCACTTGCAAAGGAGGAGGTCAATGATGATTCATCCAACCCTCCAAAGGAGACTACGAACACTGCTCCTTCTACGGCGCTTGAGGAGGTCACAGTACCAGCTACAAGCGCAAGTTCGTTCGACTGGTCCGAAGAGCCCATGTCGTTCAATAAAGCCGATCAACCAGACGACGACTGGCCTTCCGTCGAAGTCGAGCCAGCAACACCCTCAAACAATGTCATTCCAGAAGCACCTCCAGCTAGCACCGCATCCATACTCTTACCTGGAGACAACACAGAAACGAAATCAAGCGGAAGCCCCAGTCCACGATTCCGCTCCCAACGTCCGCTTTCAGGAGATAGCACACCGCGTGCGCGGCGCGAACGCTCGCCGTATAAGACTCATACACCGCGCAACCACTCGATGCCGCATGCCGATTCTGTGAGTGGAAGTGGAAGTGGAAGTGGAAGTGGATCCAGGTCGAGTCCCAGTCCCAGTCCCTTCGGACGCCCGCGCCCGCAACACGCGTCGAGGCCGGTAATCCGCATGGACGCTCTAGCCATGATTTCGCGCAGCTTGCGCGAGTCCCCTCCACCCCGTCGCGAGTCGCCGCCTGCGACTAAAGTCGGTGAATCGTGACCCACGATGAAAGGTAGATATGGTGTTCTTACTGCTGCTTTTTTCTTCTTTTTGACGTTGGGAAATCGGTGATATAGTCTTTTTTTTTTTGATTATTTACGCTTTTCTCCTCCCTCGTAACTATATATATGTGCTCTATTTTCTTTCTCGTCTTGAATGTTCACTACTGATCAGATTTGTATAAGTATTTAGTTATACCATCTATCTGTCCGCCTTACATTTGACTTCCTTCTTTTCACTTATTATGACTATGAAGTCATTGTATATTCTACAGGATGTTTTCCTCACTCTTACTCTTTCTCCCCCTCTCTCCTCTCCCCTTTCTCTTTTCACCTGCCTATGTTCCCGGTTCTCGTCCTGATCATTCTGTACTAGTAGTACTACGAGTTCTATCAATTATCATTTCGCATGTGTACTCCGATCGCGTTTCAGTCCAACATCTTATTAACTAGATACTGTCTTCCGAATACACACAATCAATCAATCCCCTTGTCCAAACAAAACATTAAACACATACATACATCATGTATAGATTATGTCGCAAATGATATTGCACATCATTATGTAGTGAAGTCCCTACTTGTGTTACGCAGATACCTACTTACTTACTTACTTACGTACGTACGTACGGAAACTATTCGGAACTGAAATAAGAAAATTCGAGCCCGATGGAGTTGATTGGTTTTGAGCGGTTGACGAGGTTGGAGATGACGCCGAAGCTGACGAGGGCGTTGCTTAGTCGGCCTTCCCACATGAACGCGAATTCCTTGGGGACAGAACAAGAGAGTCAGGAATGGCGTTTTAAAAAGAAGGATATGTTCAGTTGGGATGATTGGGCGTACCGAGGAAGTTGAGAGTCGAGCTTTGACAACACCCTGAATCTGTCCGCTTTCTTGTGATAACGGAGGTTCGGTGCTCTCTGACAGAGTGAAACTTTCGGGCGCGGGTATAGGCTCAGAAGGTGAGGACAATTCCGCCGTCGTCATGGTCGTCGACGTTGCAGGGGCTTCCCCACCCAAATCCGAGAGGCCAGGACCAGAGGGGAGCTGCTGTGGCTGTTTCTTACTCCTCAACCACCACTCCCCGCCCATAGTCCACTCGCTCTCATAGCTGTTGATGTTGAACGTAAAGCGCGAGCACAGGGCAACGTCTCGCGAGACTTTGGAGGCGTACGCTGCTGTGAGGTGCCCCGTGATGGGCGAGAAGGTCGCTGTGCAGATCGTTGGGGGCTGCCAGAGGAGGGACGATTTCGGTGAAGATGTTGAGGATGAGGATGGGGAAGATGCTGAGTTGGAGGATGAGCTTGAGTTCGTTTGGAGAGCTGAATTCGGGAGAGTCGTGAAACGGACTCCAGCAGATACTATCCATTGATTGAGAGTATAGTCAGTAACGATTTGGATGGTATTGATACAAGGATTGCATTACCTCCTGCACTTTTCTCGGTACTGACATAGAACTCAGCACCTGCAGACAACCGGCCCTTCAATCCACCCTCCATAGCATCCTCTTCGTCCACCCGTTTCGGAGTCGTTCTACTAGCACTAGCTGACGACACCGACACTTCCTTGCTCGCAATCTCATTCTCACCCGGGTGTACGACAGCAGCGTCGGCCCCATTCCCATTCGCAAGTTTTCCAAAATTGCGGAGGACGCGCAAACCGAGTATGCTCCCACCGCTCTCGGCTTGCCAGGTGTACTCCGTCCCCCAGCGGCCGGTGTCATGCTGGACGTTCATGAGCATCGTGTCCTCGGAACTTAACGGCAGCGGATTGCTCGCACTCGCCCCGGTTGGTGGTGTTAGGATACATGCTGCGGAGAACTGCGTTGTTGCTGACCATCGCGTCGTGTAGAACGCGTCGAGCTGGCCAGAGGGTATGTAAAAAAGGCCAGAAAGCAGGTAGTCTGAGCGTGTATACTCAGCACAAGCCCGAGGAAATTAATAAATGTCTGTTGGGCACACCTCGGCAGTCCACGCGTTCCCCACCAAGCCATTCCTCTTCCTTGTCCTCGGGTCTCTTGGGTATACCATGCACTTTAAAGCGCTCGACGACATCTTTGAAACGCACATCCCCCGAGTTCTTCAGATCCAGTTCGCATGTAGAAAAAATATATCCGACTGAGCCATTCAGCGAAGGCAGAGCGTTCATAGAATATGACGTTCGGAAGAGCGCATTAGGGGCCTTTGAGATACTAAACTGAAGGCCTTTGGGGACGGTAAAGTCCAAGAGAGCTAAACGAGTTTGATTCCGTATGTAAGCAAAAGTGGCTCAAGCTTGGATGGAAAGAAATGGCACGGACCATCGGAAGAGCGCGTTAGGTTGCTGTAGAAGTTGTCCTCATTCCAGCCTGTAGCCTGGTAGTATTTTCTGAGGACGTATGTTGAGAATGGGAGTACGCCCATTTGGTTTGCGGGCAACAGCAACAACGCGCATTACGCGTCTCGTCTGGACTGGACTGACTCCGTTTTGTACCGCCATCCATAATACTAAAATGTCGTCTCCAGACTCGTCACAGGACAATCTCTTCTCAACTCTCCTCAAATCGGGCTCTTCCCTGCATCCGACTTTTCTTCGAGTCCTTGATGCCACATTCGCCACGTTGCTTGCCATATTCATCTCCTTACTCTATCTGCTCTCGGGCAACGTACATATCATCTTCCTCATTGGCATTGAACTCTGCTTGTGGGCCAGTGTCAAATGGTGCGTTCCTTTGATACCTTTTGAAATCAGCCTGACTCAAGAAATCAGGTTCGTAAATGAGCTGAAACGCGCTCAGGACCAGCAAATCAGGCAAAGCGAACCAACGTCAGATGCAGAAACAAGGAAAATGCAATAAGGGCTACAATTAGTATGTGTACATGCCAATAGTCTAGTTTGGTTCCTATGTGCAACTCATCGCTTAGCCTTGTCGCTGCTTTCGTACCACTGCTTCGTCAATTTGGCGCTCTCCTGCGCGAGTGCAAATACTACGACAATGCGGAATGAACTGGGACATCCAGATAAATAATCGCTACACTCACGTTCTCTCTCAAGACCATCCAACCCTTCTCTGAATTCCTCCCCCGCCTGTCCCTGGACAGCACCGCCGGCATTGGTACCGAGGGCCCCGAAGTGTTGAGCCTGGTCCATGATGTCAACAAGTCGTTGTTTGAATGTCTGGAGAAGATATTAAGGCCGGTTGACATTGCGGATAAGCGAGAGATGGACAGCATACGTTTGAGAGTATTTCAGAGATCGCTTGTGCCTGTTCCTCGTCTAGCCTGTGTAATACTTAGACGTTGAATGGTATCTGGTTGTGCAAACTACTTACATTCCAGCGATCATCTTTCCAAAAGCATACCACGGTCCACCGCTTCCAACGAGCCCAGACAATTTGACGCTCTTTGGATCTGCATTGAGAGCGTTCCGGACGCGTTGGTTGAACGCTTGAGGGACTGTACAGTCTGCAAAGTCCCTGAGTGCTCATAAGGTTGAAGAAACTAACGTGTTGTGTGGGTGTTACGAACGACATGAGTAGCATAGGCGTGAGCCAGAAGGGCAGCTGTAGTTTGCTCAAAGCTTTGATCTGGATACAGTCAGCTAAGAGATCCTTAATGAGGACTTTGGTATGCTTACGTCGCGGTCTGAGCCTCCATCGAGGTAGCCAAGGTCTGGCACGTCCGTCTTGAATGTGCACTGCACTTTCTGATAAGCACCGTAAGGAATCAAATTATTTCTCAATAACTCAGAAAAGAGACAAACTTGATTTTGAGCGAGGATCGCGTCGATTGAGTAGTAATCGTCGTCCATTATTGCAGTGAAAGCGCCGACGCGACGCGACGTCTTTGGTTGACGCGTCTCGGCATCTCGCGTCCGAGTCTCCACAAAAACCACACCTCGCGTGCAAGAACACCCATGTCTCAGCTAAGACTCGCGGCAAACTGTCTCCTCGTACAGCGACGGTACCCTCTCGTGCATTTCCGACACAGAAACCGCGAGCAGTACAGCTACCGCCAGGATCGCAGTTTCTCTCAAACTTCACGTCGTGACGCAGCCGAGGATCCAGACTCCATAATTGCCCAGTTGCAATCCTCGCCTTTAATACGACAAATAGCAGATAAACCGGATGCTCTCAAGGCTTTACATGACTTTGCTAATATCATCAAAGAGACCGGTAAGAATTGACTTTTTTTACTCGCCCTTACTCAAGTTCTGACACGAAGTAATGTCTCCGTCTCAGATGTGGATCTAGCGCCAGGCAAACCACCATCGATGATGCAAATGTTCAAGCTAGCTTCTGATCCGAAGTTTAGAGAAGGTGCGAAGCGCGTTGTGGAGGAATTGAAGAAGGCTGGTGTAGACGTCAATTCGGAGGTGCGTATTTCCGTAGTCTCTCGTGGAAAGCGAGGAACTGAATAACTCTTCAGAATGCTATGGAGTTATTTGGTATGAAGAAACCTTCGAGCTAATGACCGACTACTTTCGCATCTCACAATGTCGCTCTCACATACTATATATTAGCATCCAAGTAATTTTTATCCAATACAACGAGATCAAATGCAAGGACGATTTCCGTTCCAACATCAACTAGTTCGTATCACAATCATACGTGCGTGTATCTAGCTGCCCGGTTTACCAATCGAGTGGACCTGCTCTTTCTTGACTTGCTACAATCTTTCTGCCTTTACGACCGAGTGCACACAACCACGGTTGCAGAAGTTCGTGCTGCTTCTCGAACTCTCCGATCTTATCTGCCTTCTGGAGTGTGATCTCAATATTGTCAAGGCCGTTCAGCAAGCAATGCCTCCTGAAAGGGTCGACGCTGAATGCTACAGGAGGCTGACCATTGGGTCTCCGAATCTCGTTTTTCTCCAGATCAATCTCGAGCTCTGCGCTGGTCTCTGTGTCTTCAGCGAGAGCTACACAGACTTCCTTTGGTAGCTCTATGGCCAACATGCCGTTTTGCAGCGTGTTGCTGCGAAAAATGTCTGCAAAGCTCGGCGCAATGATACAGCGTATACCAAAGACTTTAAAGCTCCACGGCGCGTTCTCGCGACTACTTCCGCAACCGAAGTTCTCCCCAGTGCATATCAGGATCTTCGCTTTATCGAATGGCGAGCAATTGAGGATAAAATCTGTAGGCGTGCCTGTTACGGGATCCTTGCGGAGCGTCTCGAAAAGCGCGTCACCTAGAAGGCTGAAATCGGAAATCTTGAGATATTGCTTCGAGATGATGACGTCCGTGTTGACGTTCTGCATGTCGAGTCGCGCTGCTATGCCTTTCCAGGTGGTGAATTTGCGGTCGTTGAGGACTGCTGCTTCCGGCTGAACACTGGAGGCGAGAGCGCCGCCTTTCGCGCCGGATTCTGGAAGAGTTGGTTCTGCGTCTGTCCAGAATGCGGATGGGCTTAGCTCCTTCTTGACCGGTGCGCTTTGGTTCAGCTCGACGTTGAGGAACTTGCGCACATCCGTCAGATACCCAGTGAGAGCCGCGGAAGCAGCCATGGCTGGGCTAAGCAGATGTGTTCGTCCACCGGGCCCTTGCCGTCCTTCAAAGTTCCGGTTGCTGGTGCTCGCACACCTCTCCTGAGGCTTGAGCTGATCGGGATTCATGCCAAGACACATCGAGCATCCAGCTTCACGCCAGTCAAATCCTGCTCGCTTGAAGATCACGTCCAATCCTTCCGCCTCCGCTTGCTCTTTTATCATACCCGAGCCTGGAACGATCATCGCATATACGTGCGAAGCAACCTTTGCGTCTGGCCCTGCAGCAAGAACGATTTTCGCCGCCGACCTCAGGTCTTCAATCCGTGAGTTCGTGCACGAGCCGATGAACACCTTGTCGATCTTGATTTCCGTCAGAGGCGTATTTGGTGTCAGACCCATGTACTGCAGCGAACGCTCGACTGCTTTCCGCCTCACTGGATCCTCGATGTTCGCTGTGTCCGGAACCTTGCCGGTGATAGGTGCAACATCCTGAGGCGATGTGCCCCACGTTACCGTCGGGATAATGTCCTGCGCGTTGATTCGCACTTCCTTGTCGAACACTGCTCCCTCGTCTGTCTTCAGTGTTCGCCAGTATGCCACTGCGCGGTCCCACATGTCTTCTTTCGGTGCAAGGGGTCGGCCCTTCAGATAATCAAACGTGATATCGTCGGGAGCGACCATTCCAGCTCGCGCACCAGCCTCGATGCTCATATTGCATACGCTCATTCGCGCTTCCATGCTGAATCCACGGAAGACCGAGCCAGCGTATTCGATCACGCAACCCGTTCCGCCCGCGGTGCCAATCACACCGATGATGTGCAAGATCACATCTTTGGAAGTGACGCCCTCATGAAGGTCGCCGTCTACTGTAATCCGCATGTTTTTGCTTTTTCGCTGGAGGATCGTCTGCGTAGCGAGAACGTGCTCGACTTCTGTCGTCCCAATCCCGAAGGCCAATGCTCCAAACGCTCCATGCGCTATGGTATCACAATCTCAGCTAGATTCTATAAGCAACTCTAGAAGGAGACTTACTAGCCGTGTGCGAGTCGCCGCATACACTCACGACTCCGGGTAGAATGAAGCCTTGCTCTGGGCCAATGATATGGACGATTCCTGTTCTCCTTTTTAATCAACAATCTGAACTGGATGAGGTGCAGCCGTTTTCAAGCTCACCCTGTCTGCGATCTTTCAGGCCGAAATACGTTATGCCAAAGTCCTTCATGTTATCCTCCATCTCGATGCATTGAGCTTTCGCGTCCGGATCGTCGATGTACTCTTCGATTCGGGAGACGTGTGTCCTGGGAAGAGTCCTATGTGCCCTTCTTTTAGTATCGTCCACTCTAGTCTAGTGAATGTGCTTACGGGACGTTATGATCCATAGTAGCCAAAGTCAGGTCTCGCCGACGTATGTTTCGGCCTGTATTTCGTCTACGCTTGATGCGTTAGGATACAAGACAATGTAGTATGATTGTAGCACTCTCACAGCCCTCTGAAGGCTTTCTGGCTGCTTATCTCATGCAGTATATGTCTATATCGTCAATAAATAAATGTTAATCACTAAGCATGCCCTTCAGAATTTCTGGGTCTGGAGCAAGAAGGACTGACCTATCAATATAGAGAATGGCTACTCCGTCCTCTTGCTCGCATCTGCAAGAATGAAAATCAGTACGCTGCAATGCATATATCGTATTTCTCTTACACGACATGCTCGTCCCAGATCTTGTCATATAGTGTTCTCGGACCTCGAACAGGCGCAGGCATGACTGATAAGCGTATGCCCGTCGGGTGGGATAGTACACGCATGGGACCTGTTTAGCCATTTTATAGAATCGCTTCTTCTTGAAGCAGTTATTTCTTTGAATAGTCATGGGAGCGAAAGAGCCAATAGTAAATTGATGTTTTTCCAACTATAAAGAAAAATTCGAGGCCGTGACTTTCGATAAAACATGCCAATCGGATTGGTGTGAATCGCAGCTAGATTGTAGGCGGTCAAGAACAAAGTCTTCGTTCTGATAAGATATCCCGACACATTTGTCAAGTCTTTTGCAATCAGGTCAATTCTCCGGATAGAGTTGAGAGTACAGAGCGTGAAAGTTCAATAGAGTCGACGATGATCGACGGGCCGGCAGAGAGATCGTCCAAAAATAGACTTCTAACTAAACTTGGCTCTTACCATGTCAGACGAAACACCCGTTGCTGGTCCATCCTCATCTAGCACAGAGAATAAAGCTGCAACGGAACATCCGATCCCAGAAAATCAGTACTATGCGGTCGAATTTCCTGGATTCGTACAAGATGGGTCTGAAAAGCGTGCCATTGAGCATCTCGGAGGTCAAGGAGCCATTGAACGCGTATTCAAGCGTAACGCACCAAAGAGCCATTCATTACTCGAGCTTAGCTGGCGGCCAGAGAATCCATTCGCTCATCCAATACCCGGGGCTATAGTCCACGCGAATAACATTCTGTTGAAAGTCACCAAGCGCAAACGAAAGCGGAGAAATGGCGAGGAACTACCTGCTCCCGAGGGTGAGTTCATCGCGGAGGCTGTTGGTGTGATTCCGAAGACTGTGCGCTTCAGAAGTATGTCTGTCATAATGCTGCTCGCTATGAATGTGGTTCTGAGTTGCTTCACAGGCATGGCAGACTTTCAATATAATCCGGATCCTTCTGATCCTGTGGTTCAGTTCAGGTCAGCAATGGATCGCATGGATGGCAAGTAGCCTCGTGTTTCCCGGGGATGCCAAGTTCTCATCCATATGTTCTTTCCAATTAGTCGAGTATATAAGAAACTATAGGATACCGCCGGAGAAGGAAGACTATGAGTTGCCGACGGACGAAATGGAGGTTGACGGCTCGTCTCACTCGGGCCCATCCAAAAGCAATTTGCGACTCATTCCACCTCCAGTATTCACCCGTCAAACTCTGCCCCAGATATACAAGTACGTGTTCACATAGGATTTCTTCTGACTAGGAACATTGATTATTCGCAAAGTTACAAAGCAAATCCTCTGTCTGTCGTGACGTCGTACATTGATAGCCAGACCGGCGAAGAGAAGAAGCGTCTCATCAACAAATCGAGGTGGAAAGGTTATGGACCTGCCACTCTCTCCTTCTCTGACAAGGTGGTACGTTCGAGATAGCAACTTGCAGATTATTGCAAGTATATTTATCCTGTCAAAGGTTCCATCCGAACCACCAGAAGTAATCCCGAAGACGGTGAAAGACGAAGAGCAGCATCTAGTGGACATTTTGAAACAGGTAAACGCTTGCTCACCGAGCGTCTTCGAGCTTGCTGAACGAGTGCATCTAGAAATTTGAGGAACGGCCCTGTTGGACAAAAGTCGCAATTTTAAACCAATTTGATGCTAAGGACGCCCGTGAGATCACGAAGTACACTACTGCCGTCATTTCTTACTGGATTGCGGACTGATCAATTCTTCCATGCAGTTCGAAGTACTTGCTTCCGATGGTGTCTTACGTTTTCGCCGATGGTCCTTGGCGAGATATACACCTGAGATTCGGGTACGACCCAAGAGTAGATCCATCTGCTCGGTTGTGCGTTCTCTTGATTCTCTTGCTATGTATTTGGGTGTAACGGTATACCTCAAGCTATCAGAGACTTTACTTCCGCAATATCAACCATCCTATCGTAAGACCCTCGGTTCTTATACGTCGCATGGATCAACGGATTACAGAAAGGCCAGGCTCGATGCCACCTGTGTCTTGGACGGGTGCTCAGAGCGCACCGGCATCGTCTAGCGAGGAACCGCCTTCTCATATCTTCGATGGTAGACATATTACAAAAGAGACGGCGGCATTCCAGCTATGCGATATCACCGATCCTTTGCTCAGTGAACTGATCGAGGACGAGGAAGGCGTGAGAGACGAGTGCAATGTATGGTTCTCATTCTTTTCGGTCTGCACGGATTTTATTTGATGATATGGATTGCCTTAGGAACGGGACGGCTGGTACACTACAGAAGCCATCGAGCGTATTAAGACGGTTCTTCGGCATAAATTCTTCGCGCTGCTTGAGGGGTACATTCCAAGCGACGAAGAATGCAGAGCATTGCTCGAGCCCAACCAAGAGAGCAGATCGCAGAAAAAACACGTCTTCCAGCCTAGGAAGCACAACATGGCTAAAGGAGCCGTACCACCTGAAGAAGCTGCCGTATGTTCTTTTCAACCTGACCACCTTTTAGTCAGTCGGCTGAATTCTGTTCATTAATCCAGGCCGTCCGTCTTCGTGCCAAACTGAATAGCGCAACAAGGGAGAAACTAAGTAAAGGCTAATGACAATTTTCTTCGATGTTGGAGCTGGCAGACAGGTTTCCGGGTGTTTATGCGTATTTATTTTGCGCATGTATAGTAGCGTACAGAATGCATGGAGGACACTGGTGCATGGGAGAATGTACGGAAACAAGGGTGTTTTGTGCTTGCACACTGGATCATGCTGCTGCCGCCGCTGCACGCTGCTCTGCTCGAGCCTTGTGCTAGAAATCAAATATCAACAGTCATTAAGAGATTCTGTTGTGAACCGACTGTTTTAACGCACCGAACCGACGAGAGCGAAGCGAGCATTACGACGGAACTAAACCGAGAAACCATACACATCAGTCATGACAAGGCCCTAGTCAGAATTCAGTTTAAAGATCGTACCTTCGAATCAACCTGCATAGCGAGACACATCAGAACTCATCACGGCGAGCAGACAAAGAACGGGGATGACTGCACTTACACCTCTCAACGAGCGGGTCCTCGTCTTCCTGGGCTTCTTAATACCATTGCGGTGAGCCTTTTTGTTCTGGTTGTGATTGGTATGGCTGGCGGGAAGAGAATCCGATATCTATTAGCATGGATGACTCGAACGTGAAGTGAGTGTAGACTGACTTCTTTGATTTGGCCATGTCTACCGCGTTGCTCGATGTCCGTTGGCGTTGAGCAGCAAGTTACGAGACGCGAAAGCATGAACTGTGCAGTTGTAGTTCCCGATATGGGAATAAGGTCACACGAATACTATTGAATTTATGATTACAAACTATCTTCATTAATCTTGGTCAGGGTACAAAAAGTCTTTGGCCCTGTTTTAGGAAGGTGATTTGCATGCCTTCTCGGGAAACGAACGCCCGTGAAGCGAGGTCTCCTCATCTTTGCCGACGACATTGAGCAAGTCGGCGAGGTGGTATCCGACGCTTACAGTATCATACATAGTATGCAAATCCTCCTTCCATAACATAAGCAGGGGGGCCAAAGACTTTTTGTACCCACCTGTAGTGTCATACATAGCTGATATGAAAAGACTCACGAGATTGCAAGAATAGAGAGAAGAAGGTGGGAATGGAAATTGACGAGACCGGATTGGGTCAGGAAGAGGAGCTGGCTAAACCCGAAGAAGGCCGACATTCATTTCCTCGAATACTTATTTGCTCAATCTATCCGCTACTCCTACTCCTCTGCTATCATCTCCTCTTCTCCTCTAGACACTCGCTTAGCTCACTATGCCAGCACCGGTCTTGAAACCGCGTACGCTTTATGATAAAGTCTGGGATGACCATGTCGTGTGCGTATACATATTCCTACATGCAATTGAAGTGCTAATGTTGGTTCTGGCAGACATGTTCAAGAGGATGGTCTCACTCTCCTATACATTGATAGGTATGTTTAAGTGGTGTTTGTGCGGGGACGTACAATGGGTCTGACTTGACTCTCTCCGCGCTGCCAGACACCTTGTCCATGAGGTAACCAGCCCCCAGGCATTCGAAGGACTGTGAGCTCTTGCCATCGATCTCTTCCATTGCGCGTACCTTCTGACTTGTTCTCAGTCGTACCGCGGGCCGTTCAGTTCGCAGAACGGACTGCACGCTCGCTACGGTGGACCATAATGTTCCGTAGGTACCGTAGGGATATCAGCCGGAGCTCGTTTAATATGAACTCTGCAGCACTGCACCGCGGAAAGGATACACCAAGATCGAAGATTACACTACCGAGCCTGACTCAAAAGCACAATGTGTTGCACTTGAGGAGAACGTGAAGGAGTTTGGTCTGACGTATTTCGGCATGAGGGACCGCCGTCAAGGTGTGCATATAGTCAGGTTCTGTTGTCGACTTGCTCATGTAGGTCGTAGGTATCGTGCACATTATCGGACCAGAACAAGGCTTCACGTTGCCCGGAATCACTTGTGTATGCGGTGACTCCCATACTTCCAGTCAGTATCCTCTCGAAGCTCTCTGTTCGCTTTTATTTGACACTGCTTCATTTGCAGCTCATGGCGCTTTCGGTGCGCTTGCGTTCGGTATTGGTACATCCGAGGTGGAACACGTCCTTGCAACTCAAACTCTTCCTCAGAAGAAGGGCAAGAATATGCGAATTTCGGTGGACGGTGACCTTCATGAGGGCGTCACTTCCAAAGATGTGATCCTGCATATCATCGGTGTGATTGGCACCGCTGGCGGAACAGGCTGCGTGATCGAATACGCTGGCTCGGTCTTCCGTGGGTTCAGTATGGAAGCACGAATGAGTGTGTGCAATATGAGCATCGAGGCTGGTGCAAGAGCTGGAATGGTCGCACCTGACGATATCACGTTTGAGTATTTGAAGGGACGATCGCTTGCACCGAAGGGAGAGCTGTGGGACCGTGCAGTGGCATATTGGCGGACACTGAAGACAGACGAGGGAGCAGTGTTCGACAAGGAGGTGCGAATCGATGCGCAGGACATCATCCCGACGGTAACGTGGGGCACATCGCCTCAGGACGTCGCACCTATCGCTGGTAAGGTTCCGGATCCATCGAACATTGAGGATCCAGTGAGGCGAAAATCGGTCGAGCGCTCTCTGCAATACATGGGTCTGACACCAAACACGCCTCTGACGGAAATCAAGATCGACAAAGTGTTCATCGGCTCGTGCACAAATTCACGGATCGAAGACCTGAGGTCTGCGGCGAGGATCGTTCTTGCTGCAGGACCAGACGCAAAGGTTGCCTCGCACGTATATGCGATGATCGTTCCAGGCTCGGGTATGATAAAAGAGCAAGCGGAGGCGGAAGGGTTGGACGTGATCTTCAAGCGAGCAGGATTTGACTGGCGTGAAGCTGGATGCTCGATGTGTCTTGGCATGAATCCCGATCAGCTCAAGCCTCAGGAGAGGTGTGCGAGCACTAGCAACCGAAACTTTGAAGGACGACAAGGACCCGGTGGACGAACACATCTGCTCAGTCCGGCCATGGCTGCTTCCGCGGCTCTCACTGGGTATCTGACGGATGTGCGCAAGTTCCTCAACGTCGAGCTGAACCAAAGCGCACCGGTCATCAAGGAACTGAGCCCATCACCGTTCTGGACGGATCCGGTTCTGCCTCCACCAGAACCTCAAGCAAATAAGACCTCTGCTCCCGTCCCTGAGAGTCTTCCGCCTTCAGAAACGCTGCCAGCGCGAAACAAGTTCACCGTTCTCAAAGGTATCGCAGCGCGCATTGACATCGAGAATGTCGATACGGACATGATCATTCCTAAACAGTTCCTAAAGACGCTGAAGCGCACTGGACTTGCAAACGCACTATTCTACACCCTCCGAAAAGATCCCAACACTGGCGCAGACACCGACTTCATCCTGAACCGCCCTCCATTCGACAAGTCAAAAATCATCGTCTGTACAGGTGAGAACTTTGGGTGCGGGAGTAGTCGTGAACACGCACCGTGGAGCTTGAACGATTTCGGTATTCGGTGTGTCATCGCCCCAAGTTTCGCAGACATCTTCCGTAACAACACCCTGCAAAACGGCATGCTTGCCATTACTCTGCCGAAGGATGTATGTCGGTCTTTGGCTGAGGATGCAGCGAGCGAAGAAGAGTTAGAAGTTGACCTTGAGAAGAACGAGATTAGGAGACCGAACGGTCAACCGCCTGTTCCGTTCAGCATCGATGCGTTCCGCCGACACTGCTTGCTGAACGGCCTGGACGATATTGGTCTGACGCTGCAGAAAGGGGATGCCATCGAGGAGTTTGAGAAGCGTCGGAGTGCTATGTGGCCGTGGCTGGACGGACTTGGGTACAAAGGAAAGATTCCCGTATCGCCCAAGGCGAAGGCGAATTCGAGCAAGATTGAGTGGTGATCTGTAAGAAGATGATTTGATGATTTGATAAAGAAGGTTATACGCTCTGTAGAATTTGCTTGTGTCTTTGTTAGCTTTGTTTTTCAATGCAATGCCAATGCCAATGAAATTGTATAGAGACGATCTGGCTGCGATGATAATGAGAGACGCGTTGTTGACGCGCTATTTGGTCTCTACGTCGATCAATCACCGGAAACCTTTTCAGTCTCAGCCTTCAACCCATCAGTCGAGGAGATGCGCTTTCGCGTCCGCAATCTCTTCTATCTCAGATTATCCCCCAGCGATGTAATTCCTCTATACGTGAGTCAAATAATCCACGCTACGCTAGCAGTATTCATGAGAAACTGAGATTGACGAGTAGCTATACTTGGACGAGAGACATGTCGACTGGATGTCCGAAAGGACATTACAATCCGTAATTGACGACCTACGCCCATTGTCAGAATCATCACAATTTCGATCCCTTGCCAATGGCTGATATGGATACTCATTGCGTTGGTTAGGGTAGGCCCCAAACTTGAAGCCGAACAATATGCGCATCCTGCTAATGCAAAGAAGGGGACAGTCGAGGTCCATCGGAGTGGTGAGTACTTGTTCCTTCCTTCGAGAGATTTATGCACGAAGACTTATGCATGCATATTGTAGATTCATATCAGTTCGCGTACTTCCTACGGAGGACGGAAGCTCATTCTATCGTGCTCAAAGTGAGTACAGAACGGCTTTTGGAGACGACAAGATGATTAATTAGATTAAACGTATTGTAATACGTAGACCAGAAACTACGTTATGGTAGATCGAGCGGCACAATCCGCGAACGTTCAAGCTTCAGAAAGTCAAGAGAAAGGCGTAGGCAACGGAAGCCGAAGGACGAACGAGAGACGAGCTAATCGAAGCGCGAAGGGAAGAAAACGAACCCGAAAGGCAGCCACTCAAAAGAAACCACCAAATAAGAAAGGAAAGGGGAAAGCGAGAGCTGACGATGTCATTGAACTTACAGACTCGTCGGAAGAGGCGGAGGAGTCACCTCTATCAGAGTTTGAAGATGGCTCAGAGGCAGACGGAAGAGGACCAATTGTTCCAAGAAGGTCGACTCGAAGAAAGAAGCAAAGGACAACGTATCGTGAAGTCTCAGATGACGAGGATGGTGCCGGTTTCGACTTGAACGACGGTATGGACGTGCGAGACAAAGAAGTGGACGTGAAGCAAGAAACAGTCGACGACGACGCGCCTTTACATGATCCCGTAGTAGATGAGGATGTAGACAATGGACAGGCGGGTCTACCAATGGGTCCCCCGCCGTTACCGCCGAATTTCGGCATCGACGAGGACGAAGAAGAGAAGAAGCTAAAGCCGCAGCTGCAGCTTGCATTCCGAAGTTTGAATATGCATGATCGCTGTTTATGTGTAGTCGTTGAGCCTTGGCCTACTCTGCCGACACGTCCCACACCTCTGCTTGACCACCCGAACATGTCGCGCGCAGCCTCGGTTGCTCCGCCGCATGCAAGAGCATCGTTTGATAGGGCGGAGAGTGTGGATGCGTCACGTTTCAGCGTCGTTCCCGGAGCTCGTGAAGAGACTCCACTGTTCCTCCCAGACCCGAGCGGACGAGATCGCAGCGCAACTCCCGCACCATTACGTTTCCCTAGCGAATTCTCAGCATTGCACACTATAGACGACTCCCAAGATCCGATCGAAGACGATGATAACTTTGGAATGCTTGCTTTCAGTCAAGCACTCAATAATGTTTCTGGAGATAGGATCGGTGCAACGGAAGACGATGATGATATGGACGGTGGTGCTCTATATGGTGATGCAGATGAGATTCGCGGCGCTATTCAGTAAGGGTAATAATGTATTTGCTATCTAAATGTTTGTACATCGCGTATATATCCTCAAGCTCGTCCAATTTCTCTGAGGATTTCTAGTCGTCTGGTTTCATTCACCGCTCGGAAACCCGCATTAGCCATCTCGAACGTCCCTTGTCCAGCAGAAAGAGCACGCAATCGAGTATTAAAGTCAAGCATTTGCCTCAGAGGTGCAACAGCGTGAATCGTGCGTTTCATCGCTGCACCCGCATGACCGACCTTTGAAGCAGAGAAAGCTGAAGGGGACATCCACTCCGGCGGGATATAGACGCCTTCTTCCGGATAGGGCATGCCATCCTCAGCATCGCCGGGCCCAGTCGAGTGCTCCCCGAGATCCAGGACTTCACCTCCTCGCTCGGTGATGTCTTTGACTACTCGGCCGAGGTGGTCGTCGCCTACTACAATCTTTAGCCGGATGTACGGCTCCATGAGAGAGCCCATCCCTGCGCGTTGTAGACCACGGCGCAAAGCTATACTCGCAGCTCCTGCGAGGACGGTGACTGATGCATCATGGGGATTCATAGAGAATTGGCGCAGTACGATGCGAGTACGCGAGAGCGGAAGGCCTGTATGTGGTGAAGAGAGCAATGCGCTTGCTAGACCTTGCGAGAGATGATTGAGAGGATTATGAGCGTCTACTGCGCTCAAACCCCCGTCGGTCGAGGGCGCACGAAGAGGACGAAGCATCCTCGTCAGGACGACGTTTCCATCCCATTGAGGGTCGCCTGGTTCATCAGGGGCGAGAGTACGAACGTCTAGACCTATGCGTACGCTGATAGATCGTCCGTGCGATTCTGTAGTCCATTCTTCGTTGATGTGATGCTCTCCACTATCAGGAAACGCCTCTCGGTACGTAACTCGTCTTCGACCAGACTCAAAAGCTACGCCCCATTCGTCACGCAGACGTCCTTCGATGATCTCTAGATGAAGTGCTCCCAGTCCGTGCACCAACAATTGCCCGTCAGCCATCTCAACACGTGCAGAAGGATCCGTGCGAGCCAACGCCAATAAGGCGTCTTGAACGGGCTTTAGGTCTGCATGCGACTGGGGGATGATGCTTGCTGACATGACAGCTGGTGGAGGCGTTATTTCAGGCAAGACATCAGCATCCTCCTGCTGTTCGCTATCCGAGGATAGTACATCAGACCGCCCAGCGGCCGATACAAGGGTATCGCCTGTCCGGGTATGCTTGAGGCCAAGGATAACTCCAACGGAGCCAAAGGAAAGGGCGCTGACTTCTTCAGGCTCTGATGCATAGAAGAGTAAAAGCTTGTTGATCCTCTCCTTTTGGTTGCGGTTCATGTTGTGCAAGACCATATGTCTCGTCAGATTACCTTGTGTCAACAGAATGAAGCCGTGTATCTTTGGGTTTCTCAAAGAATCACTTACCAGAATAGACCCTCACGAAGGTCATCCACCCTCTTCTTTTGTCCCAAGAAACCTTCCAAGCCAATACTCGCACATCCGAAGCATGAGGTACCACAACTCCAGGAACATCCAGTGGACTGGCTAGAAGAAGACCAGCATAGTCCAATACAAGGTCTGTTCCTATATGCTTCATCGCAGAGCCGCATAAAACGGGAAGAACCTCGTTGCGCAGCGTCGCAGAACGGAGTGCTGACAAGATACTCTTCGCTTCAATAAAGAGGTACGCGGACGGATCTGCAGGTAGCTCAAGTAGTCTGTTCATGAGCTCCTCGGAGAACATTGAAAGGTTTTCGAGAAGTGCTGTTCGTGCGGGGATGAGCTCCTTAACAAGGGGGTGGCCTGAAGGAAACAGGGTGCTTTGTTCCAGCTTCTCAATCTGAGCGGGAAGGGGTGAACGCGTGAATGAAGGCTCTTCATCCATCTTTAGAGAATCCATATCCCATTTCCATAGTTCCCATCGAATGAGATCGACAATTCCCTCAATGCCTGGTTCTGCAGAAGTGTACGCATGAGAATCAAAGGAAGCAACGGGAAGTGTAATAGCCATTGGTTTGGGGTGGATTCGGTAGTTGAGAAGCGAACGCATAGATGCGCGAAATGATGCACCAACGCGGTCCATCTTGTTGAGAAACGCAATGCGTGAAGGCACACCATACCTGAACGCGGAAAGGAAAGCAATGAATGTTTTGTAAACACTATGAAACTTCGGACCTTACCTACCTCTCCAACTGTCTCCAGACACCTTGTGTTTGGCCTTCTACGCCTTCGACTGCATCTATTAGTAGAATGGCGCCGTCGACGACGCGACTCGCACTTTCCACTTCCATGCCAAAGTCAGCATGCCCTGGCGTGTCGATGAGATTATATGTCCATCCCTTCCAGTGCACGGGTATACTTGCAGACTGGATTGTAATTCCACGCTCACGCTCTGCGGGAAGGAAGTCAGTTGTCGTTGAGCCAGTGTCGACCGTGCCTGGTGCTGAGAGGAAGCCCGAACGGGCTAGGATAGACTCGGTCAAGGTTGTCTTGCCAGAATCTGGTGAAAGTTATAAGTTAGGAGTTTGCATAGTGTAAATGAGAAATACTTACCGATATGTGCTACGACAGCGAGGTTCCGTATATTTTTCGGGTCATTACTATGATCACTACTCTTAGTGAGCGTAGATGCAAGTCTTCTCCAATGAAGCGTTGGCAAACGAAGTGAAATTGAGAAATTCTTGGATAAAGAATTGCGACAGATACTAGACTGCCATGACATATCAGAACGCGAGCCCTGAGATACTTTAATCAAGCTCTCAAGGACAGAGCAAGAGCATGGAGTGAACAACGAAAAATGGTAAAGAAAAGCAGGAGGTCAGAAAAGTTGGTGATCGGATCGACGCGTTCTCCTCACAATTGTTTCCTTCCCAACCCGTCATGAACATTTCCTCACAGCAACTAACTACTCTAAATTCTTTATAATCCATTCTTCGTTGGACCTATTCCTCATCCTACTCTCTGTCTGTCGCACTATTGTCTGGAGAAAAATGAGTGACGATACCGTCGTTGCCGGCTTTGATGCTCGTCTTGAACAGCGCAATGGGCGATTAAAGTCGAACAACTTCAGCGAACTATCTTCACCGAAGAGCACGCTCGAAATGCGTCCTGTCGGCCCATCTCAGCCTCATGGAAGGATACCGAACACACCAGGCGCCGTTTCCTTGATCTCTTTCATTCTCGGCGGCATCTGCTTTCTTTCGCTGTCAACGTTCTTCTCTAAGCGTGTTGCTTTGGGCGTCTTGCATGAAGGTTCTGTGAATCTGGGTGGCTGGTGGTGGGCAACACCTCAGCTAGGATTCTTTCTTGCTGCATGGAGTATATTTCATTGGGCCGAATTCGCGGTGACGGCTGGGTGGAACAGGGACAACTGCAGCGTTGATTGTAAGCCTTGCAACTATGTTTATAGTAGCTTTAAGCTAGATTAAAATATTTTATCTTAGCTTTTCTACTCGATAACGGTGCAATGTACCATGTAGCTCATGTCACAGCCCTTACAGAGTACTTACTGAGTTTGTACTTCACGCCATCTTGGAAGGCTTTCTCATACGTTTCCGTCGTCGGTATGTTGACCAGCCGTATATCTCATTTCTCCAGACTGAAGGCAGCATTCACCAGGCGTCGTAATGACAATAGTAGGGCAAGGTCTTCGCTCGACTGCCATGATACATGCTTCGACCAACTTCTCGCATCATCTTGCATTCAAGAAGGCTGAACGACATCAGCTTGTTAAGGACGGGATTTACGCGTAAGTGTGCGCCTCTGAAGAAAACATTCTCGTGCAATCAGTTCTTTCTTGCAGCTGGTTCCGACACCCATCGTATGCAGGCTTCTTTTACTGGGCTCTCGGCACGCAGCTTGTGTTGCAGAATCCAATATCATTCATTCTCTACAGCATCTTGCTCTGGCGTTTCTTTAGTCAGCGCACGAGAGGTACGTCCAACTGTAGTAGGCCTCATGAAGCACAATCCTGATGGCACCGAGTAGTAGAGGAAGCTGCGTTGATCCGGTTCTTTGGAGACGAGTACGTGCGGTACAGGAAGAAAGTGGGCACGAAAATTCCGTTCATTCCTTGAATCTGGCAACATTGCGTTTGTTATGGCTTATCTGTTTCTCATTGTTGTAGATAGTGTATTGAACAAGCGTAATCACCATAACATATGCCTAAGAACAAGAGAGTATAGAAGTAATGGCGAGCCGATCATTCATGATCAATTGTACCCCGTTCTGAGACGTAGATGCCGTCAAGGAATTTTCGGATATCCTTGTTGCGGACTCGGCAGATTCCCTGGATCGATGCAGCTGGGGAACAGTGAGCTAGCTTCGCAACGCTTTGGCATCTTAACACGTACCAGACTGCGAAACATTTTGCACGTCGGTCCCTTCGAGAATAATCTCATCCTTCTGGGCTTTTGATTCGTAAACTTGTACGCCCTCGAGCATTTTGACATTGCGAACGGTCTGCCACACGTGAATTTAACCTGAATTCAAGGGCAAACAATCACAGTATCCTACCTTCTCTCCCAAGAAGTTACGGATTTCCAACGCAGACCCATTCTCCTGAATGATACAGTTTATCGGGAAATGGGCGTATACAGTGCGCATCTTGTACTGGAAGCCCTTTGTTACCCCGATGACCAAGTTGTTGATGAGGGATCGGATCGTTCGAAGGCAGGCGTTGTGCTTCCTTCCACCACTCCAGACAGCAAGAGTGACTTTGCCGGTCTTGCCCTTCACGAGCTGAATATCCATCTGCACATGGCGGAAGTTTTTCTTGAGGGTGCCGCGTGGGCCGGTGACGGTGATGAGTCGCGATTTGATGTCGACGGTGACGCCTTCAGGCACGTCGAGTTCCTCAGTCTGCACGATGTCCTTCATCTGTGAACGAAAGAGTCAATCCATCAAAACATAACTTGAAATCGCCGGGTTTGCGAGAACAATCAGACAAGAGAGATAGTCTCTAAACGTCTGGAAGTTCTCATGTGGAATAGAATACTCACTGTCGGCCTTGGGGCGGTCTAGTGTTGTCGTTTGCGTCCCTCACAGGTCAATTTACAGGTACAGGAGTGTTGCGGTGAGCGGGACTTGCCGAAGGAAGGACCGTGGAGGTTAGTTGCTGCTTTAAGCCACCCGACCGTTCCGATGCTTGTTCAACCTTCATGAAAGTGTGTTCCAAAACAGATACATATTTTTAGGCAAGCAACAGGAATAATTTCGAGAAGTTACTGCCACACAGAATACTGCTTTCGACTTTGCTATTGAATTATGAAGAAATGGCTGCTTTGCTTGTTAAGTTTGCGTTTGACTCGGCGTCGGAGTTTCAAAACGGGGCAGGTTACATAAGGTGGGAATGTCTGTCGCAAGTGCCACTTCACTGCTCTGTTGTGAACCACCACTACCCACCCAGCCAACATCGTCATCGAGTGTGATCGTTGACCCAGTCTCTGCGGAGACTCTTTCGTCCGTTTATTTGGTGTGCATATCGGTGTTAGCTTCTCGCTCGCTGCCTTGGTTCCTTGTTGAACGACGTTTTGTCGTGTGGTTTAGTATCTTTAGCTGGCATTGTTGAGTTTATCTCTAAGTGCGCTGTCAGCAATTATGTCGATGTACCAGCACGCCGCCCCTCAGTCTCTTGGACATTCCTATCCTCCGCCGCCACCTCACAACTACGTTCAACATGCGCAGTACGCAATGCCTGCGTATTCGTATTCTCATCCTCCATTCTCGGTGCAACCTCTTGATCCCAGCTCTTTCCGGAGAGATTTCGCTGCGCGGCTGTCAGAACTCTCCGTAAATTCGAGACCTATCATACAGAATTTGTCCATGATGGCCCAATCCTATAATCGCTACTCTGATATCGTCGCCGACTGCTTACAGGCCCATATTCGTAGGGTGAGTGTCTTCTCCTATGCTATTGAGTACCGTTACCCTGTGCCCCGGCTTTCTTTGTGAAATTCGGTCGTATGCGAGTTTTGGTACTTCAGTACATACAGTATCAAAAATGCATGTATCCTGTACCTAGTAGATGCGCTTTTCGTTGAAGTTGAGAAAAGATGTGCTTTGAGGTCTTATCTCTGGACCAGGCATAGCATGTTCATAAAAAAAAGGGTCTTCGAAAATTTTGCTTGTTCTCACAATCCGCTATCTGTGTAATTTGCGGGCAGTTCTTACTTGCAACTCTTTGAACTTCAAAATTTTTGCAAGTCATGCCAGAATATTCGCTGACTAGTTTGTTTTGTTTTGTTTGCTTTCTCCCTCATAGGTACCAGCTTGGATGAAGCTTCCTGCGTTCTACGTTCTCGATGCGATTTCGAAGAATGTATATGATCCTTATGCGGCCAAGTTCTCCGTTTTCGTTGTTCCGCTTTTCCTCGAGGCATACGGTCAAGTTGATCCGCAAACACGCAGCAAGATGGAAGAGATGCTCGTCACGTGGCGGACAGGTGCCCCTTCTGGCAAGGAGCTATTTGGCGTAGCAGCGCAAGTATCTCTCGAGCGTCAGATATGGGGCAATGATTCTTCTGTCGTCGCCGAAAGCGTACGTGACACCCGTCTTGCTCCGCGAGCAAGACGAAGGCTGAAGCATGTTTCTTCTCAACAGTCTTCTCGTCGACCGGCTCAGGTATCGATAACTAAGTCACAAGTGTTGGCTGAGCTCGATGTTACACTCGCTTTAAAGGAGCAAGCCCTTCTTGTCAATCCTTACGACACGCTCGCGACGAATCAAGCTAACGTACTACGCCAGGTTAGTACTATACATACTCTTTCATCATTCTTTGCTGAATCGATTTCCCTCCAGCTTCGTCGGATGGTTGAACACGGCGTGTCTCAAGAAGAGTTACAACAGATTCTCTCTCAGTTGCGGGCAATGGGTCGTGAAACTGCTGCAGTACCTCCGCCTCCACCTCCTATACCTGTCGCGCCATCGCCTCCTGTTCCTGTTGTTTATAATGCACCGCCGACTGTCCCTGCACTTTCACAGCATGCTCATGCGACTAATTCTTCTTCTGTTCCTATTGGTTTGTACCCTGGCAACGTGTCTGTGAATCAGCCACCTAGTAGCTCAGCAGCGCCTATACCCACCGCCCCTGCTAATATCTCGGGAATATCAAGTCTCTTTGATTCGCTTGTGAAGGCGGGTCTCGTGAGTGCAAACAGTACCCCTGTTGGGGCAGGTATGAATACACATACTCCACCACCGGCACCTGATACTCCGGATGAGGTAAAAGCAAAGGCTGAACAGAAAGCAAGGGATGATCGATTAGAGGTTCAAAGATCCTACGCTCGGAAGATACTTGGCATGAACATACGCTTGACCACCACGGATATTACAAGGTGAGTAATATGTTCTTCTCCCCCTTGTAACTACTCTTCTTATCATCTGTCTAGACAACGCCCTCAGAACATCTCATTACTTTATGATTATCTTCCCATCCAATGCAAGCAATGTGGATTCCGGTTTCATGATGACTCAGCTGGAAAGAAACAATACCAGGATCATCTTGATATGCATTTTCGTCAGAATCGTCGTGCAAAGGAAGTAGCTGGGAGAGGTCACAGTAGGAGCTGGTTTATCAGTATCAATGTATGTAATTTTTCTATTGGTTTATTCGTAGCTGATCATTTTCTTTAGGATTGGGTGTCGGAGCCTCTGACTGACGTGAAGGGCAAAGGACGCGAGGTTCTGACGACTGGCAGGACCAATACTGATTTTAATCCTCATGGTTCTGGTAAACGTGATGCTGAGTTGCGATCATCTGTGGTAGTCGTTCCTCCCGGCGACGAAGCCAAAAATATCAGTTGTCCGGTTTGTAAAGAGACGTTGAAGAGCGAGTTCAGAGAAGAAGATGAGGAATGGGTATGGCAAAATGCTGTGAAGGTCAAAGACAAGGTTTGTTCCAGTCAGCGGTTGTTAAGACCATTTTATACTGAATATATTTCTCATTAGATATACCATGCAACATGTCATGCCGAGATGGCAACTTCAGCAACTCTAGCGTCGAAACTTCGCGCGGATGAATCTGGAATGGGAGCAACGAGAAGTCGATCCGGTACTCCTGAACGGACTACTCCATCAACTCCCATTCGGTCACTTGAGCAGTCAAAAGTTCAGTCACCAAGACCCCTATCCCCCGAGCGGACTCTTGTCGCGGATGCGTTGACAGTCGTTGGCGTGAAGAGGAAGGCAGAGGGTGACTCTCAAGGTATCGGAAGCTTGGAAGCTCTGACAGGGACACCGCCTCCGAAAAAGGTTGTTCTTTCCGCTGCCTGAAGATCGTGTTTCGCTAGGAATCGCGAACATTTCCGATGGTCTAGTTGCTGATTCTAAACTGTACTATGCGCCACGACACAATCTTGGACGGTTATATTTTGGCTTTATTTTATTTTTATCATGGCTTCGTTCTTCGTTCTTCCTCGTTCATCATAGATTCACTCGGACGGAACATACATTATCGTACATTTTGGTATACGCTCGCATCATTTGTATTCTGAAATTACTGCAATAAAATCTCCTTTTCTTTATAATATCCTGTGTGAAATCGGTAATATGTGCTTTCGTGAATGAAGTCTATTTTCTATGAAGTTTCAACCTCTCCTCGTAAGCTCTCCAGCCTTCATCACGATAGCGTTCGGCAAGTGTCTGAGCGCTTGCAACGTTGACGGTGTCGCTCTTTCCGTAAATACCACGACCGACAATGATGACGTCACACCCAGCCTCGAGCACGACCTTCTTTGGAGTATTGTATTGCTGCCCGAGATTATCACCAGTAGATTCGAGACCTACGCCGGGCGTGAGGATCATGAAGTCTTCATTCTGATCAAGGATTTCGTTCTGATCTGCTCTCAGGCTAACACCCTCCATGCGGCGCTGCGCAATGAACCCGAAAACGAAGTCGCGATTTGCGCGTGCCATGCGGACGGCTTCTTCTGTGTACTCTCCGCAAGCGAGCGAGCCCTTCGTGCTCATCTCTGCGAGCAGCAGGAGACCGCGACCCAGCGGGAGGCCAACGGATGAGAGTCCCGATATAACTGACGGTCCTGGAACAGGATGTGCGTTTGTGATGTGTGCCCACGATGCAATACGATGCACGCCTCCGGAATATTGCAACGCGACAGTGTTTCCTGTCAAAAGTTAGGTGGATGTAATTTTGTTGTTAGAATGCTTCTTGTCTGGTCGGAGGGTCGTGTTTGCGCACCAATGTCGGCGAATTTCCGATCTTCGAAAATGAGGAAGTCATGCTTTGCGCTTAGCTTCTCTAACTGCTTGATGAGATCGCCATCGAAGTCCTCAATTATATCGATGTGCGTCTTCGTAAGGTAGAGAAATATATGATGTCAATGAGAGGGAAGACAAGGCATGGGCGCATACATCCAGCAAAATGAACAGAACGTTGAATAACTTATCAGGTAACTGGACATGAATAATTGATAGATACCTTGATTAAACACGCATACGGCCCGACAGCGTCAATGACGCTGAGGAAGTTTGCTTTCTTAGAAACGTCGACGCTAACACAGAGGTTTGATCTCTTCCGTTCGATAGTCTCGAGGAGGGCTTTTGCGGCTGGGTTGGAGTGACGCGCAGCACGCTCACCGTATGTCAATCCCAATGCTGACGACATGAGCTACCGGGGGTGATGAAGTCTATTGCATCGATTATAAGTAGCAGAATGACTGCTAGTCAATTTATTGCAGAAAGGAGTCACTGCCAAGGGACGCAGATTAATTATAACCGCGCAGATCGGGCTAGGATCGACGCGCTTGGGCTGGGAGCAAATTTAGCAGGCGTCGGGTCGTTCTCACCAATATGTCCACCATAATCAAGGAACGCGAATTGGACAATGATGGTTTCGAAAGTCCGCAGGCAAAAAGGCAAAAATTGGATACTCCCGAAATCGCGAATGGCTCGGCGGATGCGGATATGATTTCTCAAGAACCAGTGCCGATGGACGTTGAACCAAAGCTGGATTCTATCACAGTGACAGAGTCCGCAGCAGTCGTGTCCGCACCAGCAGATGAAGAGACGGGAATACCTGACTCGTCTGTGTCCGAAACCTTGCTTCCGCCGAGTAGAGTTTTGCTTGGAAAACCACCTACGTCGTATGCCCAGGAGTCGCCTACTGGACACACGCTTGAATATGATGTTGGCATTTCTGAATATATCTCAAAGGACCTTCCTCCCATTCATGCTATTATAAAGCAAAGGCGAGTGCTCGGCTCATGTATCCATATGTTCGGCTAAATTAACTCTGTTGCAGATTTACTGACTTCCTCGTTAATGAAGTCAACTTGAATGGAGAGGTCATACATATTCAGTCCTTGGAGGTGCCCAGCTCTGAAACGAAGAAGCAAACAGCAGTTGATGAAGGCAGCTCAGGTAGAACTGTTCATCAAGACACTGCTCCAATGGGTCAGCCTGGTGATGAAGCTGTCGAAGCACCCATGGCACAGGCTGAAGAAAAGAAAGGTTCTGGAGCCCCTGTAACCGAGGAACAGTGTGTAAAGGGAAAAGTAGTGCCTAAACCCGAAGATGTAAAATCCGAACCTTGGCCAGAGTCCTACAACAGTTCTCTCAGTCCCTATCTCTCCGAGTCGCTTATTTCTCAATTGAAACAAATGTATCTCGAAGGATCGGAACCTCCTCTCGTCAGTGACAGTGGCTGGGCTGGTCGTCAACAAAAATCCTTGGAGTCTGGCAATGATGGTGCTTCTAATGACAAGGAGGGAAACGAGGAAGCTGTAGCGGAGGTCAAGGCTTCTTCAAAAAATCAAAGAGGGAAAAGAGGGAGAGATCGCGGTGGACGGGGAAGAGGCGGAGGAGGTCGAAACGGCGACAGAACAGATACTCGAAAAGTTATATCTGACGTGCGTCTCCTCGGTACAATAATTCTGCTCTATTTCGTCATAACCCGGCTTAGCCCATAGAGTCTAAATTTGACCGGACGGCTTTTCATAAAGTCATACGTGAACTGTTTGGTGGAAAGCTCGAAACTGAAACAGATACGAAAAACTCGGATAATGATGGTCGCATTATAATCAGATGGGCGAGACGCGGTCAAGGACGTGATGGAGGTCGCGGTGCTCGAGGTGAGCATTAGTTTTTTCGTCTCACTCGCAATTTTGACAACCGATTTCAGGAGATCGAGACAACAGATCTGCGCGTGGTAATTACCCGCCTTACATACACTTCACAATGCAAAAGACCAATCGCGACAACCAAGACGCTCTGAGCAATCTCGTGCGTACATTACATTGCAATATCAAAGATATCTCTGTTGCAGGTACGAAAGACAAGCGTGGCGTGACTGTTCAGCGTGTAGCTCTCCGACGTGGTAACAGAACCGTTGAAGACGTATGGAAGTTGGCGAATGGTGTGCCGAGTCGTAGATCATTTGAGGAAGCTATCAGGGAGCGCGGCGAACGCGGTGTGCGTGTCGCAGACTTCAGATACGGGCGCGCTGGATTGGATTTAGGAATGCTGAAGGGCAACGCTTTCGTCATAACGTTGAGGTATGAGCAGAATTTTATCTTGGAAGGAAATCGACTAATCTGTACAACAGAAACGTGCGCGTCGAACCTCTTGATGTTCTAGACAAGGCGATGGAGTCACTCAAGCATAAGGGTTTTATCAACTACTACGGTGCGTCCTCTTTATTAAGTCAAGCTACAGAATGATTTTACAGAAACCTCGTAGGCATGCAACGGTTTGGTACATCTTCCATCCCGACACATTCGATTGGTCTTGCGTTCCTCCAATGCGACTGGCACAAAGCTGCTTCTCTCATTCTCAGGCACAGGCCGGGAGAACACCCTGAGGTCGTTGCAGCACGAAACGCTTGGCTAGTCGAAAAAGATCTCGACAAGGCTCTTGAGCTCCTTCCACGCCGTGTAGTTGCGGAACGCTGTATTCTTGAAAGCTTCAAGAAGATGAAGGGTGATACACGAAATGTTATGGGTGCATTGTCGACGGTAGAGTGTCCCTTTCTCCATCCGTGGTGAAGCTCAACTGATTATTGTGATGAAGATACCTCGCAACCTCCGACTGATGTATGTGCATGCGTATCAATCGTACGTTTGGAACGCCATTGTATCGGAACGTGTACGATTGTATGGAGCCGAAGAGCCCGTCGTTGGCGATCTTGTTTACGAAGAAGAGGGTGGCAGATTGAAGGCGGATGACAAGCTTGAAGACGACGATGAGGAACAAGAAGGTTTGTCTTGGGATGTCTTTCTATCAATGGTCATTGACAGTTGTTTCAGAATTGTCGGTCGGACAATCATCCAAAAGACCAAAGCGACCTTGGGTAGCGCCTCGCGTAAAAACCCTGACCGAGGAAGACGTCGACAAGTATACGATATTCGATGTTCTAATGCCTTTGCCCGGTAAGGATGTCGCTTATCCCGGAGGCGCTTTGGGAGAACGGTACCGAGACTTCTTGAGAATGGACGGGCTCGACCCGGATAATCTGAGCAGTAAGCACAAGTGCGTGCATTGTATTTTCTACCATGTCTCCCACGGCGACCGAAACTGACGCTCTTCGTTCCCAGGGATTACAACCTAACGGGGACGTACAGGAAAATCATCCTGAAACCGAAGGAACTCTCCTGGCCTGTACTGAGGTACACAGATCCGGATGTGCCTCTGGCTCAATCGGACGAAGACAAATTACTGGGAATGGAGCCGCCTGTGCTAGATGAGAACGGGAAGTTTGTGGCTTTGCAGATAAACTTGCAGCTGAGCTCGGCGGCGTACGCGACGATGGCATTGCGCGAGATCACAAAGACAGAAACGAGCTCGCATTATCAGACGAGCTTGACTTTCGCGTCGGAGGATCAAGCGTACAGGGGAACGAAAGGGACCGACTAGATGGAAACATAGCAGTAGATGTCCCACGAGAATCGCGGGTCCGATAGATGTTCACGCGCATAATAAAAATGGATGCATGCCAGCATAGGCAACCCATAAACCGGTGTGAGATAGTTATAGCTTCACATCTGTGTGAGTTAGGAAGCGGATGATGGGCGGCTTGAGAACGAGTGTTTGAGTCGCGGCGGCCGCGATTGGCGGTCTGGTTAGGACACGTAGTCGCGTCTCGGAGTGCACCGTTCATTGTCCCACAGCCCTGCTATTTAACCACTTTCTCAGACTTTTGCAAGAGCTGGCTCTTGGTGCCGTTCATCTCTACCATGGCGAAGATTGAGACTATCGTCTTCCTTTCTCTCGTTCTTGACCTCTTTGGTATGTACTTGATGTATGTGATTGCGCCACGTTAACACGTTTACTGACTGTCTCGCTCATTATGTAGCTTTCACGATCCCTCTGCCTCTCTTTCCTCGTATAATAGAGTGGTACACTAAAGTGAGATTGGCTACTGTCTTTATTGCACATACAGAGCACTGAGCAAATTCCGTAGCGCGAAGCATCCGATCCTAATGGCTTCCTCTCCCGCACCCTCGCATTTGTTTCCGCGTTTAGAAGTTTATTTATTAAATCCGCAAAAGGTTCGAAGAAATGGGACGTAGTGCTGCTTGGTGGTTTCATGGGATCTGTCTTCTCGTACGTTTGGTCAAGATTTCTGCGAGTTTATTAGCAGCTGCTAATAAAGTGCCTTTATACACTTTACTCAGTACACTGCAGTTCCTCGTGTCACCTCACATTGGCTCTTTATCGGACAAGTATGGGAGGAAGAAGATTCTGCTGATCACCATGGCGGGCAATATTCTCAGTGCTTTGGTGTACGTGGCGGTGATTGCCCCGAAGATGTGAACTCATGCGCATAATAGCTGGATCCAATCGACCTCATTTGCATCTTATATGCTCTCGCGTGCCATCGGAGGATTGAGTGAGGGAAACGTCCAATTAGCCATGTGAGTTTTGGAAAGTATCGTGTTACACCGAGATGGACTAAATTGTTGCTGTCGTAATTCCAGTGCCATAATTTCCGATATTACTACTCCTGCAAACCGTGGCAAGGCTCTTGCGCATGTCGGTATCGCTTTCGCAATCTGCTTTATCATCGGTCCGCCCATCGGTGCATACTTCGCGTCTCGACCAGTTCCGCCAGCATTGACCGCTGGTGGTTTCGAGCTGAACATCTATGCAGTTCCGGCTTTCCTAACTCTCGTCTTGCTTAGTGTGGAGACACTCTTTTTGGCTCTTGCTTTACCGGAGACGCGTGGTACTGTCATAAAGAATGCGCCGGAGAAGAAGGCGAAAGAAAAGGAAGCTAATGGCCATAGTAATGGTTCCGCTCAGAATGGCCAGGCGAGGCTGACTCGCGAGGAAGATGTCAAGAAACGCATTAGTTTGCTTAAGAGACTCCAGCGGGTCCACTTCCTCTTCTTGGGTCTGTTCTCCGGTATCGAGTTCACCCTGACTTTCCTCACCTTTGATTGTACGTTTGGACTATTCTTTTAAAGAAATTGAAAAACATCTGCTGACTTTCACCAAAGTGTTTGACTGGACAAACTCGCAGAATGGTATGCTCATAGGATTCATTGGTATTATCAGTGCTCTTCTCCAGGGCGGCTATGTGCGGCGATCCATGTCGAAGACGGGAGAGGGCGTTATGGCACGTCGGGGTGTCTCGAGCTGTGCTCTTGGGCTCGTCTTCCTTGCCATAGTCCCGCGGTTTGCAACTTCCCGTATTTCCCTCGCAGTTCTTTTCCTACGCGCAGCCGCGGTATGTCTGGCATTCACAAGCGCGACAGTGGTGAACGCGCTCACGGCATACGCGTCGCTGCAATGCGACGAGGCCGTCGACTCGGAGACCGGTAAGCCGCACACGACACACCCGGAATTAGCAAAGGGCAAGGCACTCGGCCAATTCAGATCATCTGGTCAACTCGGAAGGGCGATCGGACCTCTTCTTGGTATGTCCATAAAAATTTATTTGTACCTGCTTGTTTCAATTATCATTAATGCTAACATGCGTCCCACTCTTGGCAAGCATGTGCATCGTACTGGACTGTCGGACCGTCGTTAACCTACGCTGTCGCTGGCGCTGCGATGTTCCTTCTTTCTTCGAGGATGAAATCCATCGCTGTCAAACCTCATTCAGCTTGAAAGTTAGAGGATACAACATTTACATACGTGCCATTTCACTGGAGATTTCTTGATTGTTCTGTACTTTAACTTATTCATCTCATCTCAGCCGTTCATTCAATTCTGTATGTATGCTTCAGTTTTCTATATCTACCAGATCTATGGATGTATCGGACAGAAAGAATTCAAATCGTCGCCGAAAAAAAAGTTTCTACGCTTGAAATGTGCCGAATCGAAAGGGGAAAAAAGGGTATTCAAGTGCAAAATTGAGAATGCACATCGTTGTTCATTTTTCCTTCATCTGAATGTGTTGTTGGCTGGTTAGGCAAGGATATGTAGGCTATGTGGAAAGTCAGACTGGCAGATAAAAACGAAACCGAGACCGGGGAAAAATAACTAACTATCCTCTACTTAAACAACGCAAAGGCGCGATTATGCAAGAAGTGCGAAGCAAATAAGAAATAAGGGTATAGTGACAAAAAGGAACGAATGAAGGTCCCACACTGTCAATGTTCGCGGATGCGACAGAATGAATTGGCTGGTAGTCCGGTGAGTTGTGAGATTGGGACAGCCTCGCTACACTTTGAGAGCTGCCCCGCTAGGACGACGTGAATGGATGAAGAAAAAGAATGGTAGATATACTAGCCCAACTTCGTTTTTTTTTTCGGTTAATGTGCTTCCCATGAATCCCACGTCCCATCTGCACTTCTTGCGCGGAGAGCTGCGGCACCACCGTCATTCGTCGCTACTGGGTACGGTGGTGGTGCGCCGCCCGAACCGCCAGGCGTGGGAGGCCGGGAAAAAACCTGCACGGAACCATCGACGTTGGGTTGCAAGCTTGAAGACGCGCCGTACACTGCAGCATCCTCTAAATCATCATCTAAATACCCATTTTTCTCTAAAACGTGAGGCGCGTGTCTGATATGTGATGCAGAAGCGGACATGGAGCGCGCGTTACTCGACCGGCGAGATCCTTGCTCCGATATCGGTATTGTGTTCGGTGTAAAGATGGCTGGGAGGAAGAAGAGGTATCCGCGGTTTGGCCAACCGCGCCGGGTGGAAGCACCGCCTACTCGCCCTCGTGGACGATCGTATCCTCCAGTAATTGTCGTCATTATCCAAACTCGGTATCGGGTGAGCACGCCAATAATCCCAGTTCTTCGTTCGATGGAAGATTCTGATGCGGAAGGTGACGGCGGCCTTACATCGAAAGATAAAGGAAGCATAGGCATGCTATCTTCATCCGCGCTTGGCGTAGGCGGGCAAGACGATACCGGAGTAGCAGTTGACCAGCCCCGTGAGGTAAGGGTGAATAATCCCAGGTCAACAGTCCATCGTCCATTGCGTTGATGCGCTCTCGGCAATAGAATTTGATAACCCTCTGACCTTTTGCTTTTCCTTCGCCTCCAGTACAGATGCAGCGTTCCAGCTATAACAAATATAAATCCGATCCACATCAGGCCCTTTCCCCATTTGCCCAAGAAGCCAATGAAAGCCGCATCATCAGCATGCCAACTGCTTCCGTAGTAGTGCAGGAAGAACGAATTTGGCACGTCCTCGACTTTTGCGTTTTTGCCGTATAACGGTTTTGGAAGAATGCGAATTTCTCCACTAGGAGCATCTGGCGTCGGGAAATGAGATGACGTCCAGATACCATATTGTGCTGATAGGAACATGGGGCCAGTGGAGAACATGACTGTTGGGTAGTTGAGTACCCAATCGTGGTCGAACGTGACCAAGTTATGAATAGTCTGCGCCATGAATGGATGGTTTTTCTCAGCGAACATGAGATCATTTGAGACACCGACAGGAATAGTCTTTGGTAGGACCACGGGATACACGAGGAGCCTATCAAGGCGACGGCGACATCCCACATCCAAGTCAAGGTACACGCCGCCATAGTGGTGGAGCACGAAGTAACGAATGGCATCGGCCCGCTGGATAGGATATGTGTACGCATCAAATGTATCCAGGAACCATGGATATTCTCGGGCGATAAAATCCCGAGAGGCTGCATCTGTCCATAGCATATATTCACTGACATGAATACACGATTAGCAAATAGTTACGCGTTATACGAGTCACCGATAATGAAGCTGTGACGAGCGCGATATGTCCCCAACAATGCAAGCGTGGAAAATGGATTCCGAAGCATCGCAAAAAAATGAACAGTTGCATGCTCGCCAACAAAGGGATAAGAAGCCACGGGAAATGCGAAAAGACTCACTAGTCGGGCATCATATCTTTGCATTGCTGAGATATGTCTTTCCAGCGGTCAGGAAGTGTCTCGGACTTCCAAGTCTGATGGATGATGCGCGGGATGCGCTCCTCCTTGCCAGCTGTGGTGGCATTCCAAAAGGCGTCTTCGTCAACAGGACCGACCTCTTCCTCAGTGAGATATGCATCGTTGTCTATAGCGAGATAGATGGAGACAGAAGAGAGAACGATGACAGTGCCTATTAGAAAAAGAGCGAGAATAAACAGGAATATCTGCAGCGACCGACGCCTGGAAGCCATGAAGGTCGCCCAGGATGAATTGTGTGTTACGATGAGGAAGGGGGATGGAGGAGGAGGGCGTGCAAAGGAGAGATACGCCCAGGGGAGAGAGTGAGAAGAGGCACTGCAACTTGAGTTCGCGACAATGATTTCCCACGCCTCGGCTGTACCAGACGCAAACTTATTCTCTATTCATTTTTGGCTTATATTATATCAATTGTCCATAATACCCCTTTTTTTTCTTCATTTCTTCACGTTGGTCGCATTCGGGATGCAAATACCAGTTCCATTTGTGGGGTGAGCTGTGCCAGAGAGTTCATTATCCCTTCGTCTCCGTATACTCGAGCCAGTACTCCTAACTTCCGCAGGCACGCATGCCAGTCGGCTCGGGCCCAATGCTGTCCGCTCCGGCCCCTTGCGTCATATTTTTGTGTAAAAAAGTCAATCATACGTGACGACTCCCTCATCAGCTCCTTCACATCCGAAGCCGACGCAGAGGGCGGCACACGCCGTGCATTGCACAGATACGAAAGTATTTTGTTCGGCTTCCAGTCCTTCGCTGGCTTCGATGTAATAGTCGATGCATGTATGGAAGATGCAGCGCCACTCTTTGGCCGTGCTTCTGTAAACAGACTCGGAGGGGCTACACGCCGCAGCAGTTCCGAAAGAAGTATTCCAAAATGGGCCAACACTTGATCATGAAGGTCGTCTAGAAGGTGCTGAGGTGGAGGCTCGCATTGAATGAATCCATCGTCATCAATCTCCATGCCGTCGTCGCCGTGTGTGGCGTTCTTCACCGGTTCTTCACCCAGTTCATCGTCAAGAGCTTCCCGAACACGCCTTGGCTGGAAGGTCTCTCTATAATCCGCGAACCTATTTAGGTGTGGATAATCATGTCCGAAAAGGATTTGAGCCAGGGATTTACTCGACCACCGAGTACATGCCTTGGGATTTAGCGTACGTATCCCTATTATGAAATATAGATTTGCGTGTCTGAGAAAGCAAGAAGGGTTACTGACCTTGAGACTCTGCATTTGTGCATAAATTGTTGTCTTGACTGATCGCGAGAACGTTATGATGTTCCTTCTCCCGTAAAAACAGACAACAGTCGACAATAAGATCATCATTCGATGAGCCCTTGCGCACAGTATGTGTCAATGCTCTATTAATATTCCGATTGATATCCAGACTCACGGGATCGCGTCTCTTCCAAGAGCCGGAGCGTTGGAGTGTTTCGTGGTATGCTTGCCCTCGAACAGTACAACGCTCTCTGATTTTCTTAAGAATCCATGTCGAAGCTAGCCGTGCAGACCAGCAGAGTTGCCTATTCTTGTCATTTTTTTGACTATCCGTAACAATCGCAGAAGTTAGAAGTCGATTAATCCGATCACACGCATGGATACGATAACTCACTAATCCAATTCTTCCACAACCACACCAGGGATTACTATCGAAACCGGCACACTCTCCCGCTCGACATCCTCTGCGAATTGTTGTAGAACTTCGAGGTGTCCAAGAAGAATGTTGGTATCTATGACAAGACTGAGTTGCGTGATCGAATCTGTGCCACCACCTGGGCCGCCAATACCGGCTGGCGCCTACTGACAATAGAGCGACATTAGCAAGTTTTACTTTTGCACACAAATCTATGCTGCATTCCAACCTGCGAATCAACGTCCATTTTGTTTGACTCTTCATCGATAAGCCGTAGAGCAGGGTCGGACCAGTTAGTCCAGTCATTGTCGGTCCCCTGCGCAATCTTGCCTGATACCAATTGAAGCGCGCCATCGCTTCTCAAATCCCTTGATTGAATAGGCGATTGCCTGGTATCTCGAGATGGAGCCCAGAGTGATTGGTAGAGCATCTTGCTGTTAAAGGGAAACACAGGGACAAGGAAGCATCACCAGGGATAAAGAGGGATCATCGTGGATTCCGCGTGTCTTTGTTTGGCTCCAAAACAACGCGTCGCGTCGAGTGCTTGATTCAATTTCGGACTCCGCGTATTTCGGCGGATCATCAAAATCTACAAAAAAGGTCTATTATATTTCGTATCGTTGTAAGCAATATGCTATGTTTGAGTTACATGAATGAAAGAAAGCGGCGTTCTCGAAAGAGGATATTTAAGAAGCCAACACCAATGAATTCGAAAGTCCGTGAGAACGAAAGGAACCAGTCGCCTGGGAAGCCGCTTATTCTTCCCCCGGATTCTTGTAGCGCCTGAGGGCCCTGTCCCTTGCCATCCTATGGTTCACAATGGGCAAAGGGTATCCATGCTTCAATGCACTTTCGGCACACGGTTCGTGGATAGCTGTGCATACGCGAAGACATAACCCGTTAGGATCCAAGAATTTAGGCAAAAGTGGACGGGACAAGGAAGTCGTACCTTTACCCGTGAGCTTTCTAAGCTCGGGAACATAATGGCGAATGTAGTTTCCAGATGGATCCGCCTAAGGAGTGATGCTTGAGCCCAGCATGTTAGATCGCCAACCAATACACAACACGCACTTTTTCGCTCTGTGAGATTGGGTTGAAGATACGGAAATATGGCTGAGGATCCGTGCCAGTACTAGCGCTCCACTGCCATCCGCCGTTATTTGATGGCAAGTCACCATCGATCAGGTTTTCCATGAAGTACTAAAAGAGCATTATGAACAGTCTTCCCGTTTGGCACAAGGAGAACTTAAACTTACTTTTTCGCCAAGTCTCCAATCAAGCATTAGATCTTTGGTCAAATACATAGCTACAATCATCCGGGACCGGTTATGCATCCATCCTATGTTCCGGGGGAAGATTTAGCTTTCTTGTGGTTGGCGAAAACTTATAATCGTTCTCACCGAACTCATTCAGTTGCCTCATGGCCTTCGTAGAGAAGCACTTGGATCAGAATAACCCGGGACAATGAGGCTGGAGACGTACCGCATCGACAATTGGCACTCCAGTTTTGCCGTCTTTCCAAGCCTGAAAATGCTCCTCATTGGTCTCCCATTTGACATTTGCAAATTTTTCCAGGTAAGGTCTTCCCATTGAGACTGTCGGATGCAACATTAACAGGGAAAAGGACATGGGAACGAAATTTGCCAACCTCTTGGAAAGGACACCATTATGTGGTTATAAAAGTCCCGCCAAGCTGCGGAGTTTGAGAATAGCACTTGAAGGTTGAATCACGAAGCACCCACCAATTTCCTGCACCCACATGCCTATACCATTATTCCTACTAGCCTCCACACTCTTGCGTTTAAGTAAGTCAAGGGTTGCGCGGACGCACGCTCGAGCGGAAATAACGCCAGAAGCAAGGTACGGACTAAAATTCACAATTTAGGTAACCTGAAAAGCGGTTCGTGTCGCGTGCTCACCTCAAACGTGAAGTTGTATCCATGTCGACAAGGTTCCGTGCAGAGCTATACTCTTTAATGCGACTATTCTTGTCGGAAGCTTCTGCGCCATCTGACAAAGGCGAGACCTCTCCAATTTGACTTGACCGGGCCTTCGTATGCAAAAAACGGGGCAACATCTTTTTTTCAAATAAGCATCTATTCCGGAGAAAATCCATAATAGTTACCTGCATTGCTGCATCTGTTCCAGCGGGCCAATATTCAGCCATTTTGTCTTTATCTGCGCATTCAAAACGCTTTACGAATTCGGGAACTTCGGACTTGAACAGCTTTGAAAATCGACCGAATGAACGGATTGCCTCGCTGTTAGGCTTCGGCATTGACGCTTCTTCGATCCAGTTCAGATTGTCATTGAGCACCTCAACCCATCGCTTCTGCCATGGTGAATATACCTGGCAAAAGCATGATGAGATCTGAAAGATATAACAGAAGCGAATACATACAGCGTAGGCTTTCCCCCCTTTGGTAGTCAAGACTCCAGGATTGACTATCAATTTATCCTGCACAAAGTCGCACTTAACGCCCGCTTCTTTTCCGATCTCACAGGTCTTAATGTCTCGCCGCAGTTCATCGACTTCATATGAAATATTTGCAAATAGTCTGGTAGCACCCCAATCCTTTAGCATTTTCACGATTTTTGCGGGAATAGACCGGCGAGGCTCTACTGTGACTGTGTGCAAAGGTATATGCAGCTCGTCAAGAGAAGCCTGAGCATGAATGCGGGAAGAATCAGTTATCCGCTATCTCGAAGATGCCTGACATGCCATACCTTGAGCATCTTGAGATTTCGAAGCATGAAGTCGATTCGCCTCGGGCCTCGGTCGTGCGCTTCATAGTCTTGCGGACTGATCACGAATAGAACGAGAAGAGGAATGCCGTCCTTCTGAGCTTGTTCTGACGCATGGCTCAAAGCCCTATTATCCGCAACTTGAAGAAGTTAGCCATGGTCGTACACACTGATATGAATGCACATGAACCTCTGAGATCTTCCATCCGCATCCAATACACGACGGATTCGCCCTTCTTTGGATCGCTCTTCTCCTCCTTAGCAGCATCGAGCAGGGTCCAAAGAGGCGGGTTTTCATCTACTGCAGCAGCATTTTCGGCGGTGGCCACTTTATTATAGAGCTGCCTTGCGTCAACGTGAGCCTTTTTTGCTTTATGACCATCAACAGGGGCACCACGCTCTTCAGAACGCGTACGTTTGCCCATTGCGGTAGACAATGAACGTTGCACTGAGACGTTGAGGTGACTGTGAACGACAAAGCAGAGAGCGGGTCTAATGCGAAGAAGCATGAGACAGGACGAATTTATTCCTGCGCTAGCTACGTACATACATTGTGTCGGAGGAGGCTGACAGCGCTCGATCCCGACCACCTATGCTCAGCCACCTCTCCAAACGATCGCCGATCATTCCATCGGAAAATCATTAGTCTGAATCAGAATCATCTTCGTCTGACCGCCCTCGAATTTTAGACGACGAGCTATACATAGTCTTCAAAGGTTTTGACGATACGTCCGGTTTATTATCAATCACACCTGGATAGCCATTAGTCTTTATTTTATTCTAGACAGAGAAAATCACCAAGTGAATTTACCTGACATCTGAAGGCGCAGCTCCAATGAAGCTGTCTCGAATGCATCTGAGTTTCCAACCTCCTCGAAGCCAACCAAACTGGCAATACAATCAGGAATTGATTTAGAGTACCAAGGACCAAAGGAACCTACCGATCCTTTGTCGCACCATCAATAAAACAGACAACGCAAGGGAGCACCTTGATCTGCAATCGTTCGACCAGCCAAGGTACGTTCTCCACGAACACCTTCAGAAAGCGAGTTTCGAAATGCTTTGGAGCGATCATCTGTAAAAGCAATCAAGCGGCTATTAGCTTTACGGTGCGGATGACTCACTTCCAAATGCTTGTTCATTATCTCGCAACGCTTGAAGTCGCGGTGATAGAAGTGAATAACACAACGCTTCTCGGATCTTTCGCCGTTATATTGGTACTTCTAAAGCAGGTTTTATGGGACCACTCACGCACTGATTCGTATCACCTCTTTCTCGTCTGTGACTTCTTCAAGTCTGCCGTGTCCTTGTTCTCGCATAGTTTTCGTGGCATTCATTCTAGTTTTTAATGAGAAGTTGTCGGAAGAGGAATCCTGAAGATGAGAATCGCCCACTTACTCCCGTTTTAATTCTTCTAACCGCTGCTCCCTGAACGCCGCCATGTCAAAATCGTCCTCAATCTCCTTTTCCAGCTCTGAGAAGATCTCGTCATCGCTTATGTTTGTATCTTCCGACTTCTCATTCCGCAAAGACGAATTCGAGTGGGTTGCTGCATCCATAATTAGCACAAATGATAGTCCGTTTGGTCGTAAAGGTGGGAATGGGAAAAGAAGCTATATGTTGTCTACAAGTGAAGCTGCGTGGCGGTGAAACGTGAAGTTTCTGATTGTTTGTGCATTGTTTATTTCAGAAGTCGATACCCTGAATGACGTAACCATCAATTCTGCACATCTTCGTACCCGACTCCACCAATATTTAAAGCCAGTTGAAAACTTGACTGTTGCAAATCAGACATGAAGCAAGTAGGCAGGCATATCGAGAAGGACCGTTCCGTGTGTCATTATCCCGTATCCTGCCTAATTTAGGCTGATAGTTCGCTAACCCAGGGTTACATTACATTACGTCCAGAAGAAGACGAGGATATGTGGCATTTGTATAATCTCATTCAAGAAGTCAGGATCTCTTCGTCTCGTCACGCTTCTCCGATCTCATGTGTATCGTAGGGTGACGAAGTCCGTGCACCAGCAATACGGTGAGGCAACGCACCTTAAGCTCCGTTCGACGAGGAATACTGAGCGCTGCCCTTTCGTCAGACGTGTCCAGACAGAGACGGCTACAGGCTCTACTAGTTCACATCGTGTCAAGACGACTCTTACTCTTTCCGTGCAGAGAATGCACTTCTCTGCCGCGGTCTCGTCTTCAAACAACACTGCCACTGGAGGATCTGAAGGTGCTCCTTCATCTCAAGGAGCTTCATTGTCCATATCCGGGCAAGTCACACAGGAGAATCCCTTCGTCAAAATGGGTGCCTTCCACACGCTAGACCTTGAAGTTAACAGAGACGTGCGTATTGTGAAGGCAGAGTGGGATAGTATAGCGTTGTCAAGGGTACAGGAAGCATGTGAAGAAGGAAAAGGAGCAGAAGTAGGAGCAATTGTTTGTGGAGAAGGTAGGAGTGATGAACTTGGCTAACCAATAACTGTGGCACTGACATTCACTTGCAGGAACTGCGGCTGTTTGTCTTCTCTCCGAGCATATGACTGTGATTCGCCAGCGTGTTGAAGTTCCTGTCCCGCGAAAACGAACGGGATCAACAACGCTCCATGATAAAGGGCTCACTCGCTTTTACGAGACTCTTTATCAGTCCTTCCTTCGACATATTCCCTATTCATCCTTGCGTGCAATTGTGATCGCTAGTCCTGGATTTGTCAAGGATGCTGTATACGACTATATATTCGACCAAGCGACCAAATCAAACAACAAGGCGCTACTCCAAGCCAAGTCGAAGGTTTTACGAGTGCATGTGAATAGTCCGCATGTTCATAGTTTAATGGAAGTGATGAAGAGCCCTGAGGCGAGTCGAACCAATATAGTTCCGATCCGCTTGACGCGTCCATTCTTATTGTAAATGACCTGTCAAACTATTAGATCATTAGCCAGCTGAAGGAGACAAAATTTGCGCGAGAGGGAATCATGCTCGATAAGTATGTCCTGCAAATATCAGTCCAATATTTTATCGATTATATTTTATTTTGTGTAGATTTCACAAGATGCTGTCGGTTGACGAAATGCGGGCGTGGTACGGACCAGACCATGTGTCGTTTGCCGCAGACCGAGGAGCAATTGGGACACTGCTTATCTCCGACGAGCTATTTCGGTGAGAGAGAGAATGTCTTCCTAACCAGTCCAAATGGAATCCCTAACCCAGGGAATTCACGAATTTCACGGCATAGTGCAAGCGACCCCGTGTTGCGGAAGAAGTACGTCAAACTCGTGGAAACCGTGCGGCAGAAAGGCGCGGAAGTCTTGATTTTCTCGAGTATGCACGAGTCTGGACAACGTGAGTACCACGACACTGGTTAGAGTGGACGTGCTGCTTCCCCCCCTTCCTCACGCCTTTCATCTCCAACTGACAATACCTTTCTATTCACGACGAATAAATCGAGCGCCACAGAGCTGAATCAGTTGACTGGCATCGCTGCTATCTTAACTTTCCCCCTCGACGTCGAAGTCGTAGAAGCTGAGGAGCGAGCCGACAAGGAAGCAGCAGAGCAGCGCTCTGAGGCGCAGACGACAGAAGGGGAATCGCAAAATTAACCGTACACTGATTCGATGCTTGTACATTAGTCCTGCAAGTACTTCGCCGGTTTGAAGAAGAAAGAAACATAAACTTCCCGTCGGATTATTCAGCATTGACCATATTGAGACGCGGACTCAAACGAAGCGGACACTATCAGTCTTCTCGATTAATTTTACGGGACCTTCTGTGATCCTACCTTACACGCGACTTTCATTCAGAGCTCGGGCGGACCACTCTGTGGTAAACGTAAATGAAGATCGGGGGCTTATAGACTTCGGTGGAAACCTTTTGTGGCAAGAGGCACCTGGATCCCACACCGTCTTCGCGTTGGCTATTCGTTCTCCTGTCCTGGCACCCGAACACACGCGGCCTTCAGTGCGCTCTATGTCCGTGGGGACTTTGCGTTAGTTCAAGCAAGAAAAAATATCACAATAACCCCCCAATTACAGCGAACAACGTCTTTCACACAAAGACTCACCCAGAAGTCGGGAATTCTTACTTCTTACATGATAATTCGTAACATGCCACACGTGTGACGGACTCTTTGTAGTCGGTAGTTTCGCGAAGCAGTCTATACACTCCACGGCTGAAAAAAGTGACGGTGGAGATCGTTTGGAGCGATAGAAACGGTCCATTCCCTTATTTAAATACGTTAACGATCTTCCGAGCAAAGGAACCAGTTCCCTGGCCAAGGGAGAGGAATATACAGCGATAACCCTGGGGTGACTGAAGAAAGAAAGACCAGAATGAGGGAGGAACGAAGCAAGAAGGAAAAAAAGTAGATAAACACGTAAAAACTACAGCAGAATGACGGCCAGCAAGGCGGAAAGTGAGGGAACTGAAACGACGTCAACGCCGCTGCATTACATATGCCTATGACTGAGCCTTCCCATTTGTCGCGGGAGTCGGCCCTGTTCCAGGGACAAAGGCGTTATGAGATGATCCCGGCCGCGATAACGGCTGTTGAGGAGGGACAGTATGGGGCGGAGGCGGAGGCGGCTGTTGAGGACCAGTTGGTACATAATGGCCTGGTGGAGGATACATGACTTGGTGCGGAGCTGCAGGGTGATGGCCATAAGACACTCCAACCCGCACCGTCTCCATTTCATGTCGCAACATTTCGATCTCTCGCGCCATGTCGGTCTGACTCTGTTTCAACTGCTGTATGAAGTCTATAGCTGTAATAAGCGCATTGTCAGCGAGACTATAGAGTGATGGGACAGGCGGAATGATAATAAACGAACCCTTGCTTAATATTTCCCATTTACTTGCTTTCATGCCACGATCGGCTGGTAGTTGGTCCCGCAGTTCGTCAAAGAGATCTCGCATCTCCTTCCTCCGCTTTCTTTCTGCGAGCTTGTGGGATATTCGCAACTCTGGTGATCGGGAGTACGGTGTGTGGTTAGTCGATTTTTCTGATGACAGGCCATGATTCTGAGAGGCAGAGCCAGAAGAGACTGGGGATTCTTCAGGCCTAGCGCTAGAGGGAGACATGTCGGGACTCGTGGGGCTGGCCTCGTTCGTGCGAGAGCCGGTGATGGCGGAACGGGAAGGGGGACGGGAACGAGAACGCAAAGAGCGGTCAGCTCGGACCGAAGAGTTAAGAGTCATAGCGTCTGGAGCAGACATCCGTCGGTCGACAGGCATGTTGTTGGAGGGTACAACGGCGTGAGGTGGGATGGGAGCTTCGAACTGTCTGTTAAGGTTGGGATCCAAAGGAGATGCCGTTTGCATGCCTTGAGGTGCGGATGCGTCGTTAGAACCTGCACTTGAATTCGGTGGCCATGCGAATGCAGACATGCTACCGGTCTGTTGTCTGCCATGCATCTCGCCGGCGAAGGCCGGGGAATTGAAACCAGCACTACTACCCATAGATGTGCCGGAGAACATCGATGAGGAAGAGTCTCGCCTATCGTTCGACCACCACGCGGATGTAGGCGTACCACCACTACTCATACGTGAATCCAAGGAGTCTCTTCGATCATACAAACTCATTTGAGCCATTCTATGCGTTTCAAATGCAGAGTTCCTTCTTTTCGGCGCAGGTTGATCAGGATCGACCTCTGTACTAGTATGGAATCCTGGTCCGGCAAGTTTAGGATCGATTTCCTCGCCTACAACAGGTAACTGAGCTCTATCAGTAGACATCTTTCGCTTCGCTCCAGTTTGCGAAGGGGACGACGGAGCACCACGCGGATGAGCCAATCCCAGTTGAGGTCCTGATGGAATGGAATGTCGACGCATGCTGTAGTCGAAGTTTGCAGGCAGTCTTTGACCGTCGGGGCCTTTGTTGTCTTCAGGATTTCTACTAGGATCGGTATCCATATCGTCTTTTGGATGATTGGATGCTGCAAGATAGAGCACATAAGCTCACAATGGTACGAAATCCACGTATCAGAACTGGAGTTCAGGACTCACAACGTTGGCTGCTACTCGTTCGAGGTTTCTCTTCTGTGCTAAAGTGAGCATTATGCAGACTTCTCGGGACAGATTACAGACGTACCTCGCTTCCCACGCTCTTTCGCGTCGTCAGTTAATTGAACACGACCTGAAAGATTGGACGAAGGCGGAGATTTCGCCGAGGACTCGCCAAAGATGTACGGAGAGGTAGGACGAGCTGAAAGAGGAGGAGGACGAGTATTTCTTGAGCGTGTTTCGCTGTGTTTTGAATGAGGAGACAAAAGTATGTCGTGCTGTCTGAACTGGGATGAAGATTGGTTCACGTTGCCGGATACTATCGGAGCGACGTGCAACGAGGGGTCTGTGAGAGAGCCTCTGCGCTGGGACTGTAGGTACTCGAGTGGTGCTAGAGGAGGAGCAGGAGAATGACGGCGAGAGGAGATTTCGCCCGAAGCGGCCATTGGATGGTCCATGATTTCGGCGCCGGCTACGAGTTGTCGAAACCCTGAGTCGTCGATCGAGTAGCCGGAATGGAAAGCTGAGGACGGTCGGCGACAATGCCGTCGGTCAGCTGGACCCGTAGGAACGGACGGGAGGAGTAGATAGTGGAGGACTAGAAGGACTTACTTGGTGTTCGAGAGGAAGGAAAGGATGACCGGCATTGAGCCGCGGCGGCTGGGACTCATATTATTAAATTCAAATTGATTACACCTACACATGTATCTATCTGTTCGTGCAAGGTACAGTACATCTGTCCACACGTGCAATTTCATCCGCACGCAATATAGTCACAAACTTAGGCTACAGCGTTCGCCTTCTATCCTTTCGGCTAACGCATTGGCATGCCAAACTGCCCTTGCCTCGTCCTCCAGATCAAAGTACCGTTGATACTGCATGCGCTGGCTGTTTCGCGTGCTCCGTCCCCCACGCGCTCTGCTCCGCGTCTCGCTCTCTTGCAAAGCCGCCACCTCCATCTCCATGTCAATCCGATCAATCAGCCGTACCCACGGTTCATATTCTAAGACCAAGTAGTCCACACTTTGCCGATTTGCTAAGGGGATGATCTTCTCTAGGGCGCCGGACACGCGCGCGAAATATCCTGACCTCTTCAGGAGCAGCTCCGTTGTCGTGGTCTTCCATCCCTCTTCGGTCCGAATATCCAATATCGACCCGGGCCCGACGTTGGCCGCACTGCTGCCTGCCGTACGCCCGGCGCACCTAAATGCTTCCAGAGCCATGGTTTCATCATAATTGTATTGCGTTATGCCATTCTGGAGGTGCAGAATGTCAGTCTCACATTCGAGACTTGGATAGCCAAGTTCCAGGTCCGAAAGGGATCCCGCTGCATAGCTGTGTGTCTGAAATAGACGCATAAATAAGTCATTCGTGCAATGAGCAATAATTATAGACCCAACCCGTACCTCTAAAATCCTCAAAGGACTTCGCACAAGGTAACTATCGATCGTAGATAGAGAGTCGGAGACCCTCCAGAGATTCCTTATTCTACGCACAGACTCGCTTTCTATCTCCCCCTGCTCGGTGGATACTAAAGGGAAAGATGAATCCGACGTCGGATGCTGATTCCAGTTCCAACTGGAGAGGTCACTCAAAGCGGAATCATCGCATTGATGTCGATCTGGCACCTTGGAGCTAGATGGCGAGTTGTTGAATCCCTGGCTAGCTCGGCAAAGAAATTGTAGTGAATTAATTGCCTGCCGAAGATCCGGCGGCGATGTAGGGCAAGCCGATGACCGAACTAAGTCACTGTGTATATCAAGTACGTCAAGATGGAAATTGCGCCCGTACAGCGATTTTACGTGTGTCTCCGAGGCCGCATAACCTTCTGTGAGCGCCATGCACCGCAAATATGCGATCGCAAGATCAGAAGGGCAAGGGTCGAATGAGAGTATTGTCTGTAATGGTAGAATGTCGGAAGGAACAAGACTTGAATCTGGAAACGGCTAATCGTTAGTTCCGTTTTCAATGAGAATATCAATTCGCTTTGCGGGCGTACCATTACATGTCATGATTATTGGTCTTCGTGATTCTCTAATTAAAGTTACGACCGTCGGCCAAAAATTGACGTCCTCGCCAAACAGTATATCAACCTCTTCGAGCAGGATGATTGATTGTTGGGCACCAATACGTCTCGAATCCAAACTCTCGAATGGCGTATGCAAACGTCCATGAACCATGCCCGAATCTAGAGAAGCGCGGACACTTGCACTTCTTGGAGACTCGGGAGGCTCGTGCCTGTGTGATTCAGCGTCCTTGTAGTCGGATTTAGAGGCGCCACAAGAAGCACCGCGCGAGAGATCTTTATGGTCCTGAACGAAAAAAGGAGCGAAGGCTTCAGATGCCACCTGTTGCTTGCCCTGCTTGGACCCCAGAGATATTTCCGTCGGCGTGCTAGAGCCCGGAACATGCTTCTCGCGGGTACTAGACATACCACGAGAAGAACGGTTCACAATGTGATTCTTGCCTACATCACCGACGAGGCTCACTAAGCTGGTGCCGTTCCGCTTTCCGATACCTGGATAAACTTCAAAGACTTCCCATCCAAGCTCCTCGGCGCACGCGTAAACTGTGGCCGTCTTCCCTGAACCCGTCGGACCAACTAAGAGAATAACATTCGTGAGACGTCCTGAGAAATCATGTGCTGGTGTAGATGCAAATGCAAGTTCCCTGGTTTCCTTATCCGAGCGGTCAACATCAGGCGGATGTAATCGCGAAAGGCGAGTCAGCTTGGGCCGCCATGGACTCCCACGTCCATTGCTGCGGTCGTCGGACAAATCCTCTTCTGCCTCTCCTTCATAATCGAATACTAGGGTAGGACTTTCATCTTCATCGCTAGTTATCCAGTCGCCGAGGCTTTCCTCATCCCAATCAACCTTCTTCCTGCGTTTTCGTGGCCTGTCAACAGTACGAATAACCTGAGGTCTCTTGGCATTTTGTGAGAATTTGTCACGGCTCCCCGTTGCAATCTTCATAGCTTCTCCCGTAAGTGGTTCTTCAGGTTTTATCTCCAACGCAACCAGCCAGTCCCTCAGATACAATGCGGATTCGCTGTTAGTAATTACTTCAGCGGCGCATCGTGGACGCCATTTGTCATTCCAAATGTCCGAAGCATCATGATTGGCGTTTAGAAAACGGGAAATAGCAGGACAAGATGCATTCAAATGTCGGATGTCATGCCCCTCATGGTCATTTTGTTGAGAACGAACGGGCTCGACAAGGTACCTCGGCTCATTGTTAGGGTAGGAAGTTTCACCGCAGCGTAAACGTCTGATTGAGTCCATAAGAGAAGCTGATGGATCATCTCTAAGTGGTTCGGTCCGTAATCGCAAGAAATCACAAGGCGGACTCGTAAAGAAACGTTGAGCTCCGCGGACGTGTTGGCTATCTTTGCTAGGCCACTTCGCTAACTCGCCTTCACCGACTCTTTTTCGGGGCCTGGTTGACATCAGGGAAGATCCTACCTTACGTGGAGCAAAAAAGCCACTGGGTGCGCCGCCGCGAACAGGTCGACTCGGCTTTCTTGGCGAAGGGGAGTCATCCTTGGAGTGCTCCCTAGTCGGTGAGGAATCAATGACAATTGGCTCTTCCTGACTTCCCTTGGCAATGGAACGGAAGGACGGTCCTGCCACTTCGTCGTCTCCTGTTAACTCGATTATGTCTACGGACCGTGACAGGGGCTGAGAAGACGGTCCGACAAATATACGGTCCTGCACAGATACAGGGGTATTGATGTGTTCGCTGGCTGTACGCTTGAGAAATTTTGACCTGTCGGATTTGGTGGCTGCCCTTCCTGCCTTCTGCGTTCTAAATTCGCGCACTTCTTTTTTGTCGTTAGAAGGCTCGGTTTCCGCGGTCGAGACATCAACGTGGTGCTTGACCCGATTTCCAAATATTGGATACAGCTTCAGTTGAGAGCTTCCGTTGAGGGGAGCTTGGTTTGCTGCAATGTGTCCCACAAGAGTCGAAATTTCAGTATAACGAAAGCGATCCGAAGATTACTATGTAATTACCGCTCCGTCCGGCTGTAGCACTCATGTTTTGCTTAGGTAGCTGAGGTCCATGGGAGTCTTCATTGGTTGTTTCCGTCAAAACAACAGCATTTTCAGAGCTTGAGGAATCCTCAACAAGGTTTGCTGTTCGCGTGACGAAGAAATTTGAACGTCAGTACCTGGCTCTCGCAAGGATATCTACACGTAACACGCGCTCATACCTTCGTCCTCGTGTGCCGACCCAGAATCCGCAAATGGGATATAATCAGAGATGCCCTGTTTCCTCGTTCTTCCGGATTTAGTGTTTCGTGAGAGTTTAGACTCAGGCAGTCCGGCCCCCGTGGCCTCAGTTCGGCCAGCTGATGACAAGCCTCCTGCTTCTAGATGTGCCCCTTCAATCGTTACAACATCAAACGATTCGTTAACAGCAAGCTTTTTTGATTCGTTCTCTTCATATTGACTTTTTGTATTCCACATATGGAGGAGGTTCGGTTGAGCCACGGCGGCGGTCTATAGAGAAAACGCACTGGTTAATGAGTTCAACATCGGCATGTTTACCATACGTACAGATCTGGTTTGCCTCCTCATGAGGCCTCATAAGTTATGTACAGAAGGGACGCTGAGACAAAGTCGGCGAAGACAGTCAAGGGTGACTTTCCGAGACCGCGTCGCGTCGCGAATCCACGTGATGGTAATCTTGATTTCTGGGCACGCGGCCATAAGTAAAGTAAACACGATTATACCATGATGACTGCAAATCTACGGCAAGATATTCTCAGGACGCTCACTGTAGAATATCAAGGTGCTCGTATGAAAAAGATCAGAAGAGATGATCTCGTTCCTAACACGATGGACTAGCGTAGAGCTGAACGGATCCTACATTGAAACGCATTACAATCCTTCTGCAATTGACTTTCTGCGCGCTGTACGAATAGGAAGGCCAGTCATCATCAAAGGCACGTATTGGCACGCTCATTTTATAATACTGTCTGCACTCCTTATGTTTAGTCTATTTTTCAATACAGGTTTCAGAACCTCGGCTCACGACAATTGGTCGGATGAATACCTAGTCGGGAAGATGGGAGAGACCCCAATCTCCGTAGCTGTCACTCCTAATGGGTAAGAAAGCTAGAGATGACTTCCATAATCCCTTCTTTTCTTGCATGTATGTAACTGATATCTCTGTAGCAATGCGGACGCGATTGTTCTTAATAGTGATGGTCTTCGATACTTCGTGGAACCGCATGTTGAGCGTCTTGGTATGCGAGAATTGCTTAGGATTCTCTCGCGGAAAACGCGTTCGTCCCAAACATGTCGGAAGCTTCTCTAAATCTGACCATCAGCAGTCGATCAAGATCATAATGAATCTGCCCCGACGGAAGTATACTATTTGCAGTCGCAAAACGGCAACCTCTACGCACTTCAAGATGCAGACTCACGCTGCGAATTTGGTCCTCTACGTTCTGACGTACCTAAGGACGTTTCTTGGGCGACAGAAGCACTCGGTACGTTTCATCATGACTTTCCCATACGTTACACAACTAAATACTAGTTTAGGCATATCTCCAGATGCAGTGAATGTTTGGATAGGAGATGAAAAGAGTGCCACTAGCATCCATAGTGGTAGGCTGATCTTCATCAAAATTATGCGGAAGGGTGCTGACGCAAAATTTGCAGATCCGTATGAAAACATCTACACCGTGGTCCGGGGAGAGAAACGATTCACATTGTTTCCGCCCACTGAGGGATGGTTATTAAGAGGTATGATATTCAACGAATGATTAACTCGCCAAGGAATAACCGCTATAACCAGAACGTATGTATCCGCATGCGAAGTATACTCGTCAATCCGCAGATTCTCCTCTTGTTCTTACGCCCTCACCCCCGTCAATACCGCCGCTACGCTGGTCGTCCGTACTAGATCCCACTGACCCCCAAAACCTTCCGCCGGAGGCACGACCCCTTCATATTACTCTTCAAGCCGGTGATACCCTTTATTTGCCTGTCGGCTGGTGGCATCATGTACGGCAAAACGGTGTCACGATCGCTCTCAACTGGTGGTATGACATGGAAGCCAGAGGAATGGGGTGGGTCTGGCTAAACTTCTTGCGCGGGGAGAGTGAAGAAGTGCCTGATGGGAATATCGATGATTGAAAAGACATCCAATAGAATCCCTGCTTGATTTTACAATATTCCTTCGGACTTGAGCGACCCCATTATTAAGAAAGCAGAACGACGATCTCTATCGATGCCCATCCAGTCACCTTTCTGCTTTGCGGATGGGTCTTCTTCATCGCCAAATGCAAAAACATCGGCATCTTCCTGATCCACTTGGTCTGTATCGTCGAACGCATTGGTTGGCTCCGGCTCATTGCAGTTCCATTGCATCTCATCCCATAGTGAATCATCGATACTAACAGCCACCGGCGTGGCATTAGGCACATTGGGGATGATAGAAACGAGCAAACTCGAAAGAAGTTCCGAAGTGCCATCTTGCAATGAAGATCGGAGTTTTGGCAATGGCAGGTATTCAGCCTAGGAAAGTACTGGGAAAAGTAGTCGTCAATACATGTCATGTTAGTTTTGCTCACCTCCAGCAACATCCCCTTCACCGCCCCGCCTGCGAGATGAACATTTCCTACTCGCACCCGCCAGTCAGTTCCGATACTGAATATACTACCCTCGATAGTCAGCTGATTCCCGGCGTTCATCGCTTGGTTCCTTGAGTTGGCACTTTGTTGACGTGTGGATGTCCATCGTGTGCCCAGCTGACCCAGCAGTGTTTCTAGCGCTCCGGGAGGACTGACTGTTACAAATGTGGTTCTGTAGTGCGGAGGTTCAATGGGATGTGCATGTTTCCCGTGTGTCGATCCAGAGGGTGAACCTGCCGATTCCGGCTGGTTTCCGGTGGCTTGAGCAAGGGCCACTACATCAGAAACCTGAGGCGCCGCTGGATCCTCCAGGGACACGAAGGAAACGTTGTTCATTGTGATTACGCACATGGACCGGTCAGCTTGAAAGCCATGCATGGGACCAGAAGTAGTCCGAAACGATCGGATGGTCAGATACCATTTAGCCCTTTCTGTGGCCGGCTTCAGATTCCACTGTAATAAGGAGACTAAAAATTCCGCACCGATACCTGCATGGTTCCGGCTGATGTTCTGTTTCACGAGGTCAAGGCCAGTTGTTGGCGCATTTGCCCACCGCACCAAGCTACATAATTGCAAAGTAAGATGATGTAAATCTGAAAGCCAGGATATACAAGATCACCCAGTGAATCCCATAGCGGATGATAATAACGTGGTTGGTCAAGAGAGTCCAATCCCCGAAAGTAAGCCGAGTCGTCGTCACACGCGATCTTGTGACCTGATGTGACGCGTCGCGTCAGTCTCGAGTGCTGGGTTTCAAGTCCGAGTCCATTGTTGTACCTACTCCTTACTATCCCTCGCACAAATGCCTCGAAAACGAGCCATCGAAGAGTCTGATGAGGAAGTCTCAGCACCTAGGCGGCAAACTCGTTCGAGCACAATAGCCGCTAAATCCACAGTCGACGTTGACCGTGGCCGCTTCGCGTCTCTGCGTAAACGACGTCGTGGTACCACTCCCGACTCGGAACCTGAGAATAGTCGCGAATTATGCAGCCCAACGCCTTTGCGCACCTACTCTCGACGTAGAGACACTACTGTTAGGACTCTGAAACAAGGAAAAACCTTCGAAGATTCGACGTTTGAAGAACTGAACCTCTGCACGACCCCTCCCAGAAACACGCGACGCCGCCTTTTCCTTGATGCCGTTGAGATTACCACGAAAGCGAGAATAGGCTCGGGCAAACACGAGCATCGGGAGCTCGAAGAGCTTGTTCTAAACTCTGATCCACCGAAGACAACCCAGACGGAAACCAAGGTACTTCACTCCCTAAATGTTCAAAACCACGGGATTCAGAAGAAGACGCCCTCCTTCAAGTTCTCGGGCGAGCTTCCAAAAGTAATTCCGAAACATTTTCATGGATGTTTGGAGCGGCAAAAGCAAGCAATCCTGAATGTCTTCCACGATCCCCCGCTAGTGGACAATCGTGACGAAAACGCGGATCTATCTGCAAATGTAGTCACTTTAGAGCAATTGACAGATCTTCTGGGAGGGAGCATTGAGCGCGGTGAAGGGAACAGCTGTCTTCTCATAGGACCCTCGGGGAGTGGGAAGTCCAAGGTGCGACAAATTCTTCGTATTCTGTCTCTGCCAAGATCTTATTTACCGATGGACATACACACCGCAGATGTTTGAGACCGCTTTGAGCGGATATAAGGAAGACCACAATCCGATAGTTGTCCGTCTAAATGGCTATGTGCAGTATACTGATCGCCTGGCGATACGCGAAATTGCCAGGCAGATAATTGATCAGACTGGCAGTAAAACGTTTCAATCCGTCGATATGGATGACGATGATAATCCTTTTGACGATGGCGATGCGACCGCCTTCGTTGGTTCTCTGCCTCCACCACCCCACCTGCCGTCCCTTATTGCTGCCTTGCCGACTCTCCCGAGGCCCGTGGTCGTTCTTCTCGATGCATTCAATATATTTACAGAACAGCCTCGTCAAGCCCTCCTTTACGGCCTTTTGGACACCGTGCAATCCTGTCGCGCTGGTTCATCGTCCCACCGAGGTCTCGCCGTCGTAGGCCTGACGACCCGTATCGATGTGGTCAATTTCCTGGAAAAGCGTGTCAAAAGCCGATTCTCCCACAGGATATTTCGCACATCAAGTCCGAATACGTTTGAAGATTCCATGGCTCTCCTTCAGAGGTGTCTTCACGTGGATGCCACATCCCCAAACACATCGGCAACTTCGGAGTGGCGACCTATCTGGGAGCATAGCGTCGATGCGTTTTTGCAAGATCAGTCGGTCAAAGAGACTCTAAAAGACATGTTTGGCGTTAGCAGAGACATTCGTCCTCTCCTTAGGGTGATGGTACGCATTTTTACGGACAATAATCATCTGCCTGACTAAATGTTTTATAGACTAGCATGATCGTCCGCTTGGAACCTTCCTCTCCTTACCTCATCATACAGAACTTACGGAAATGTCTCGAATGGCGATCCGGAAAGGCGCAAGGATCCTCTTTGTTCAGTATGTACAAGTCTCTTGATTTCGTTGGGCTCGTTTTGCAAACTCACGTGGCTCGGTGGCTCAGATCTAAACTATCCAACTCTGTCTTTGTGTATCGCTGCACAGCATGCTCGCACAGCAGGCCATGATTCTTTCACCTTCGAAATGCTTTACGATCTATTCGCAATTCAAGTACGAACTTCATTCGCCGCACCTGTTATGCTCGGCGGTGGAAGCATAGGGATGGTTAATATAAGCAGGAGGACGCTGATGGGGGTAAGGAGAGTTAATTTTATGTCTGAACATGAAGTACTGATTCTTGCTCTGCATATCAGGCTTTTGAGGAATTAATTCAAATGAAGATCTTTGTGCAAACAGCGCCTTCCGCGTCAAGTGTAGGCAGACAGTTCTTCAAATATCGTTGCGCGGTCGAAAGGGGAGATGTTAAGTCAGCAGTCGACCGCATTGGTCAGACCAGCTTGAAGAAATGGTTCAGCAAGCTGCAACAATAACCTGTAGAATAGAATCCCTCTCATCTTGTATTGTTAATGTTCAAATGGAATCTTCCTTTGCTTTTCCGGCTCCGATTCTCTGAGTTGCCTTTTTCGTCCATATCCTGGACGAATCGTCGATCAATACGTTGAGTTGAGTCAATCTAGAATTTAAGCTTCAACTTGATGACCAGCAAGTCCATTCGTCCGCGTTCTACTTGCTATGATCCCATTATCAGCAAGTGTTGCAGATGTTCGGACGAGCTTGCGTTTACAAATGAACGTGTCGAATTGTCGCAGAAACATTCTGAATTTGCAACATGCTTCTTCTGCTTGTTGCGCGCCGCGGCGGTTGCTCGCCCGTTACAATTCAACGGCCCTCTCTTCAGCTCTCCATTTCTACCAGAACAAACAACTCGAGCTCTATGCGGCGAAGGAAACGAAGCGGCTAACTTTACGGCAACTGGTATGGGGCTTGACTGGTTCTTTTAACTGATGTGTGCTCATCGCACGCTTTGAGGAAGATTTTTTTTGGCCGATCCATGCCCGAACAGCGTTTAATCATGGTGAGTAGGGGATTAAGGTATTGCCACGGGATAAAACTGACACCATCTTTCAAGTCAGCCAACTACGTCAGGTCTGAGCTGCCAATTCGTATTGCCCATAGGCTACGGGACATGCAGGCTTTGCCCTACATCGTGGTGACTCAGGAAGAGGTAGCACGCGTATACGAGGTGAGTCCACTGGTCTACTGTCAGATTCATTGTCTTGGGGAACAACCTAAAGCCTCGTCTTGTAGTTATACTGGTCTGCCTTCGACAAGTGAGCGGCATCGAGTCAAGTGTTGTACCAGAAGACTGACTGCTCTGCTTCGAGAGGTTCCGGGCGTTTCCGCCCATTAAAACCATGGCTGATAACTTGAACTTTTGCAAAGTCGTCAGATCACTTCTTGACGAACAGTATGTCGCTCTTCGATCACTCTCTATTCACCAAAACATATCGTCATATTTTTCAGTGCTTCAATAATTCCTTCATTAATCCTGGGTCTCTCACTTTCATCACATCACCTCGAGCCAGAGGACCTCGATAGCTTCATAACGCGCATGCTTGTTTCGCGAATCTCGCGTCGAGTGCTCGCAGAACATCACATAGCGCTTACCGAAAACTTCCTTCGGGATAGCAACAAGGACTCACATCCTAATCGAACAGCACGTACTCCTCATGTTGGGATAATTAACGCTGAACTCAGCCCAAGACGGAGCATTGAAAAATGTGCAGAGCTACTTCGGACTTCACCGCGAGATGTTGTCTTTGCTGATCCAGAGCGTGCGATGGAAATGGGTTTAGATTGTCCAAGGGTGGTGATTGATGGACATGTTGAGACTAAGTTTGCATATATTCGTGATCAATTTGAGTGAGTGCAGACGAATGTGCATTTGGATAGCTTACAGCTAACAGAACAAAAAGATACATCATATTTGAGCTGCTGAAAAACGTAAGTATTTTCAAGTTCTGCTATAGCATGATTTAACCGTGGTGACTAGGCCATGTACGCGACGAGCATCCAGCACCCAGACTCAAATCATCTTCCTGACATTCATGCGACAATTGCGACTGGACGGGATGAAATTCAACTACGAATATCAGATCAAGGTAAGCCTGCCTCTAGTCAAACGTGATCGAGGACCAAGAGTCAATGTTTATAGGTGGTGGTCTCGTGCAGCCCGGAATTTCTTCTCCATCCGACCTGTTATCCTTTTCGCATGCGAGAAATAGAACGAGACTCGATACATCACGCCTAACCGCACTGAAGTCCGTGAGTTCGAGACCTCAAGGAATGCGTGCGACGGTCAACGAACAAATAGAGGCTTGGAAAGAAGATAATGGTGTCTTGAACACTCCAGAACGAAAGGCCGGCGTAGGTGTCCACACTCGACTAGGCATTGGGCTCCCTATGAGCAATATATTCGCGACGTGAGCTCCGTTTATTTTTTCTACATAGCATTTTGATCCATACTATGTGTAGATACTTTGGCGGTTCTCTGGAGCTTGTCTCGCTCGATGGCTGGGGTACGGAATCTCCGCATACTCTTCTTTCCGCGAAATTGACTGGTGACTGGGTTGATTCTGTTTAGGAACTGATGTCTATTTACGACTACCCAAATTGGTGAGCTCTGAGCAAACTGGAAGTTTAAGCCGCTGAGTGACTTTTGAGCTTATAGGGCACGAAACTGGAAGGAATTTGATTCGCGGAAAGATGCGTTGTTCCGACGAGTTCGGATGATTAGATATTTGCATCGTTTAGGCTATCCGCAAGAACACTTGAGCTTCGAAAAGCTTATAACCAGCATAGAGGTTAGCTTCATCACGCATCGTTGATGCCTGTTGCATTGATCTTGTATATTTTGCGGAGGAAGCAATGTTTTGTATACCTTAGAGCAGTGTAGTCCGTTGAAACGACCACGGGTAGTTTTGTCGAAGTCCTCGTGTTTGTGTAACATGACGACAGAAAGTATTTGTGAACGAAGATTGTTTTGAAACGCGTGCTAAGAAGAAGACCGGATGATCAGATGGGATTCTGAGCATGAGAGAATCGAAGTGAGGGAAGGGAATCAAGGATGAGTGGATTGAGGTGAATTTCCTGAAACGGGCCTGAATGCGGTGTCCAAGTCATCACCGAGCCATGACCCAAATAAGACTGGTTTATCATCCATCTCAACCCTCAGGCGCCTCCTCTTTCCTTGCCCATCTCGTCTCCATCAACTCCTCCTCTTCTGCTCCACGGCTTTCTTCGTCCTGGGGCTTTTATGGCATCCACGCCGAGTCCGATCGAGGCTCCACCGCCGTCGTACGAAATAGCTCAGCTCAACTTGGATCAGAAGCTCGCTGTTGCTGCGGAACGTTCCCTCAATATTTCCCAACAGCGACGCGAACGCGATGATTGCCCCGAAGAGCGCGATGAGGCTTCGGAGGAGGCTTATCAGGCCGACGCGTCTCGAAACTCGGAACAACGAGCGGCGTCAGGTCAGATTGATGGCCAACGCCCAACTGTTCGGCCTCTAACGTTCAGGAAGAAATCGCGCGGCTCAAAGGATGACTCTAGCTTATCAACTAAAGACAAGGAGCGTCCTAGTTGGTTCGAAGAAGCACATTTGGGTTCGTCGACTTCGAACTCTAGCGCGTCGGGAAGAGCATTACCTGCGCTAAGAGGGGCGCGGGAACAAAATAGTAGAACAAGTTTGCACGTTTTATCTGAGGATTCTGATGAGGATCGGTCAGTCCCTCCGCCACCCTTCGCGGAGATTGATAACTCCTTAGACGGACCTGCTTATGAGCGATACGCGTCAAGTAATGCAAGACGGCGACGAACTGGCGGGACGGTCGTGCTACGATATACGGGAGAGGATTATACTGCGTCTCCTCCATCGTCTTCACACTCATTATCTGGCGCTCAATTACGACATAATACTGCACCTTCGCAAGAAAATACTCGGCTTCACCATGCTCCGCAGCACTCTAGGTTAGATGTTCCAACCGTCATGCCAAGACCTCGATCAGCAGACCCACAGGTTCTGCCTCCTGCATCACCTCGCTTGAGTTTTGATCCTTGTGTCGCCTATGAAGGAACGAGGTCTTCTGTCTACGGGCAGATTCTTGTGGATTCGCGGGATGCAAGCTGTGATGCGACAGCTTTGTATAGGTGAATTTTCATCCTTCGCAATTTTCTGCCTGCTTATTCGAACTTTTCTTTCAGTTCTGCAGTCGTACCGCACTTGTCTTCGCAGAAGGCTCGTCCGGTAGCCCCTAAAGTGAAGCGATATGCGTGCGTACCCAACGTGCATACATTTCAAATTCAATTCTGGACTGATTTCCTTTCAAGCCCATCAATATCGTCTCTTCCCGAATATGATCAGCACCAGCACCATCAGGCTGTCCCTTCGTCGACAAAGCCTGTATACGCAGTGCAAGACTATGCAACGAGTCGTGCCTCGGTCTACTCGCAAAGTTCCGTCTCGCATATCCCGCAGTACCCGCAAATAGCGCAATATCCGCAAATGGCACAATACCAGACACAGCAAAACTATACCCGCTCAATGTCTGCCTCCCAACCGGTGTACAGTCAGCGCTGGTCTACTGCCAGTTCTCATTACCAATCGCAACATTACCCTCGATAGGCATTGAATAGGAAGATCATGCACTTTTCCGATTCATTTCCGATGACAGCTTTGTATGAATACTAACTAGGAAGAAAGTGGAAAGCCCCTGTGTGGTTGGAGAAGTGTTTTATGCTTCTACTTGTTTTGATTATGCTACGCTGTGCAACCAGTATTCGACGCTGTATGCCTGACGTATTTATCTCTTGAATTTTTACGCATTTTATAGTTAGTATTTGCATACTTGTATCAGTTAAATACCCGTGCCGCCTGTTTCACGACCAACACTTTGTATTCGCTCCTTCGTATTCCGGGCATTTTCACCTTGTTTTCTCTGATGTTTGGGCAGAGTTTTGTTATTTGTTCATTCAAATGTTACTCGCTTATAGCCGATTTGAAGTTGTGACGTAAGCGAGAGGCTTTCGATACGGCTGTGACGACCCATAAATAAATCTCCGAGTCCGACCATCACGATTATAACAGGCGACATATATATACTTAGGTAATATTGTTTAACATGCGTTCCTTTTCACTCGCAACCAGCACTGTACTGTAAACAGGAGAAATCCTGGTCACTTCTATGCTGCAGAGTGTACTCGTTCTCGTCGTACTAGCTTCACATGTAGTCCACGCCACTGCCGCGAGTCCTCCTCCTGAGTTATTTTCTTCTCTAGTTGCGCAAAAGGTCTCTCAGATCGCTTCTAATAATTCCTCTCCTACTTTGTATCCGGAATACACGGATGCAGCTGGACAATGGGTGGACTTCATTCCCGATACTTGGACTTCGGGCTTCTTTCCTGCAATGCTCTATGCGCTGAACACCCGTGCAGGATTATGCAATGACAGCACGCTGCTTGAGACAGATTGGTTATCTGAAGCGCGTCGTTGGAGCTCTGCTGAGGTCCCTCTCGAGTCGCAAAACACTCAAGGCCATGATGTTGGATTTCTCAGTTTTCCATTCGTACAGGAGCTGCTCATGTGAGTCCGTGTCTGTCTTAGACTTGACCTGACGTACAATATTATTTTTCAGAGATCCTACAAATCAAACGGCGAAAGACGCCGTTAACGCGTTTGCTAATGATCTTGCTGTACGCTTTGATCCGATTGTCGGGTGTACACGAAGCTGGAACACTTCAGACCCTTCCGACTTCACTGTACGTATTTCATCATCACGTTAAAACTTTATAAAAAATACTGATATATTGATGCATTCCGATCTTATACAGGTGATTATGGACAACATGATGAATTTGAATGTACTTTTCGTCTCGGCCAATCTTACTGGCAACGATACTTTGCGGCAGATAGCAATATCACATGCTGACAAGACACTTGAGAACCAAATTCGAGAAGATGGTCGATACAATATTTCTTTTCGTAGGTATATTGGCTGACATTTTGATCACATTAGGCTCTTCGTTTCATGTCGTGGAGTACAATGAAACGACAGGTGATGTTATACGTCGAAGGACCGCGCAAGGGTATTCCGATGATAGGTATGTAAACATTACATCGAATCTGTCACTACAGCTTTCTAATACACAACTTCAGTACATGGTCGAGGGGACAGAGCTGGGGAATTTATGGCTTCGCACAGAGTAAGACAACAAGTTACTTGCACGTTCGCAAGACAGTATTGAATCGCCGGCTGTGCAGTGTATCAGAACACCGGTGAACAACGGTACCTTGATACTTCGCGACAGATGGCCACATACTTTACACAGAACGTGCCGAGTTCAGGCATCGTACCTTGGTTCGTGTGTCTTACTCGGATTTCTGGTGTCTCGTTTATATGGTGTACTAAGGGATTTTAATGCCCCCGATGATGGATCGCGGCCAGCAGACAGTTCAGCGGCGATGATAGCAGCTTCGGCACTTCTTCTGTTATCCAACCTCGAGCAGTCGCTGTCTCCGGCAAACTCTTCGGGCGCTGACTACTGGCGAGATCTGGCTATCCAGGTGAGCGGGTTTTTTTTCCTTATGTCCAGTGTGATGATACGCTAATCGAAAAAATCGGAAACGGGGTAGCTCGTTTCAAATACTACGACGGCATTTTGGAAACCTGATTGGCAAAGCCTTCTCTCCAATGGGACAGTGGACGACAGAGCCGACCCTCCAAATAATGACACGGGAATTATTTACGGTAAACTGCATTTCTAGTATAATTTTGTCTAGACGGCAGAACTTACTGAGACGCCTCTTCCAGGGGATTATTATTTTGTTACGGTCGGGAATCAGCTGTTAAGCTCAGGTTTAACCAATTGCTCCGGATCTTCTGACTCCTCAGACACTGGCAGCACGCCCGCCGGAGGGTCGCCATCTTCTGACTCTTCATCCTCCATCAATGGAGTTCCATATACCAGTATGCTGATATTACCACTATTATGTACCGTATCGTTGTCTTTATTATAATGAATGGTACGCGCCAGCGCATCATACAGATGTATCGAAAGAAAATCCAAGCAGATCCAGAAAATGCTGCAGAAAGAACGTAAAGTTCAATCGCTGTCGCTACTGCTGTCGTCATCACTGCTACTTTCATCGATGTCCGTCCCGCTTTCATCATCGTCGCTCTCATCATGCACCGGTAATTTTCTCACGTTTGCGCCCTTCATGAGAGCCATCTGTCCTGCGAGCGAGTCTTCTTCCGGATCGGAGATTTCATCTTCTACGCCTCTTTCGTCCACAGTCAATTGTGAGACGTCATCGACCTTCAGCTGTACAAGAGTTATTCAGATAACCAGTACGTCCACAGACGAACGGGCTGCCTACCACGATATCTTGGATCACCTCTTCACCTAGGAATGTATCGCTGATGACCTGGATCTTCCAGTTGTAAATCGCAACATTCGGTGGTGCCTGGAATTGCAACTTGTATGCCCGGAAATTTCGCTCCTTTGTCGTGTCCGAGTAAGGTACATCCGTGATCCGCATTGGAGGCATTACAAGCCGATTGAGTTTCGGTTCCGTGATCAGTACCCACCAAGCCGGTCGCCGTGGCTAAGTATTTGGCACATTAGATTTTAGATCAAAGGACTCTCTCATAGGCTTACCGCAGGCCAGAAAGGAGTATGGGCCTTCCTCGCAATGACTAATCCATTTGTCAAGTCTTCACTGTCGCGTTTTGATGATAAGAATGCCTCGTCCTTCTCTTCGTTCTCCTTTATCGAGCGCTTGATACTGTCGACGTCAGACTCTTTTGATTCCAGCTTGACAGTCACACCAGGAGGAGTTATTCTGGCTTTGATAACGAGTTGCACAATGGATAAGGGCGTCACAATACGTTCACCAATGACTTTCAGATGATTTTCTCAGTCAGACGGTATCAAAAGACAACTCAATCAAACGTACCTCTGAAAGATGCTTCAACGAGTTCCAACCTGCCCCAGCTTTCCGCCGCCTTTCGTACTTCGTTCGCTCGCGCATCATGAGACTTTTCAAGATGGTCAATAAATGCTTTGACGTCTCGCTCGTCAAGATGCCGGACGACTTCCTTCAGTTCATCCTCGGTAATATTCGGAAATTGAGTTAACACGGACAATTCTTGAGACTCCGGGAAGGGCGAGACTGCTTGAGTAATGTATGAATGCAGACGCATTGCATTGAGGGTGGGGGACAACCAGTTATGGGACGCTGCGATGTTTAAAAGAGAGGTAAGAAGTGAAGGAGATCGGATGAGAATATCGTCCTGGGCTAAAATGAACGAGTTAGAGACATCTTTTTTAAGAGAATCTCGTCGTATGTACCTTTTTGCAGCGAAGCATCCTTGATTGAGATGCGCAGCAAATGTGCATATAATAACGTCTCAGGAGGCGAACCATTGTATTTTCCGCCTAGACGGGCTCGGACCTTCTCTTCCAAACCCCCAATAGGAATAGAGACTGGATACTCGTTTGCAAGAGCTCTTCCGAAGCATCCAAGGAGATCGTTGATAGAGCTATCTTCTTTGATGCTCTTGAAGAAAATCTCTGCTGAATTTGCAAGCACGCCATCCTTCGTTCTAATTCTGCTCCCAAACCACCACTTTCCAACGACGACCGGCAAAAGGCCGCCCAAAATAACGCAATACCCGGCCAAAAACCACAGTCTATGTTGACCTTCTACAACCCACTTCGGAATAGCGATACCCATGCTGACTTCCTGGCGACCATCTGGATGGCCATAAAGCTCCCAATTCTTGCGGATCGTCTCGTCAGTCAAACTCTTGTACGCTTTCGTGATCTCCACGAAGTACGCCTCGACCATCTCCATAGTCTGATTCACGCTTAGCTTTACTTTATCCGGATGGAAGTGGCGAGAGAGTTTCTTGTAGTGGGACTTGATTTCCTTCTCCGGGGTTCCCATCTTAATCCCAAGGATCTCGAACGGGTCGTATAGTTTGCTCTCGTTTCGGGTTGTGGAAATTTTATAGACCAGGAAGGCGAAAACAGACCATCCTCCAAGCAAGAATAATGTCCTTTGGTTGCCAAATGAGCTATGCAGATTTAAAGATCCTAAGTGCCACTTACTTTGCACCCAGTTTCGGGTTGAGTAAAGACCGCTTGTTTCTCTGCTTTATACGCTCGTACTGCTTGATGCACATAGAGCATTCGCAGCTGGTAGTCTCGGCTTTTTCTGGGAGAAGTCAAGTCAGCATTAAAAAATATACTAAGCGCGGGGCAATACTTACTTGAGGACTTAAATGCAGTGAAAGTGAAAGGTATGAGAATTAAGGAGAGAAATGTCATGAGGAAGTAAGCAGCCATGCCGCCTCCCTCATCGTACTGGTAGTTCGCCATGATTCAAGCTCTCGTTCTCTGCTCTGCTCTACCTCGGCCGATAGAGGTTGATGAATTTCAGAGAAAAATCAGGCTCGACGTAGTACGTTGAAGTGGAAGCGTGTTTCTGCCAGCACGACGTGAGATGCACGAAAGTCACGTGCAGGAAAAGATTAGATGATCGCCCTTCCTTCAAGTTCCGAGGACCGATTATCCACTCTTCCCGTTTCTACCATTTTGACTTTGACCAGAGTTTTCCGTCTCCAATGAATAGGTATGACCAACTCTAGGTACTCGATTTTCTTCATTCGTACTGATCTGGTGTATTGATACTTAGAGGTCCAATAATACTTGTAAGTAATTTGCAATAGTTGTGTACGTCCATGATCTTACGATCTTTGAGGAAGACGATCGAGGAGGCAGAGGTGAGTAGAGTTCACAAGTACATCGCATGAATATTAACTAATCATAGTATTGCAGTATATCCTGGATCAATTTGTAACTAGATAATTTCTGTCTACTGAGTACGACTTCATCACTCATGATCCTCGCATGTACCAGCCTCCTCCGTCTCCTGACGAAAACGAAGTAGCGACGAGACTGCGTAAGCGCTTTCAAGACCTTCTGCAAGCGCTAAGAACAAACGCGGAAGGGGAATCAAAGAAATGCGCGGCGTAAAGTCCTAGAACTCCATACATGCAGACATCTCCAATTTAGACTTTCACCAATCTCCATTGAGTCGTCAAAGCATCTTCAAAGGAGTATGTCATATCTTCCACCGCCATGCTATCAGACTCAACAATCTCGCCCTCGGCATGAGTAAATGAACCAAATGCTATGTTGTCTGATCCAGGCCTCTGAATAGGCTCAACGACGATCAAGGAAGAATCATGCTTGATTTCCTTCACGCGGGCAACGTGCACGAGAGTTTCCGGCGTGAATGTTGTGGGATTGATGGCGAGAGCCTAGACAAGAAATTACAGCATACTTCCCTACTTTGAAAGTCCGGAGGCGTACCTTCCAGCCGACAGTAACTCCTGAAGCTAACGATGACGGATCGGCAACAATATGCATCTTCTCCCAATCTCGATCTACCGATTCCCAGTCTAACTCTGGTTCTCCGTAGTTGAGTATCGTATCATCATTACCAGATATAGCTTCATCTGTCGCCAGCTCGTCACCGTACGTGTCTCTTTGCTTGACTTTCTTCTTCTTATCCCAGTTCTCCGATTCGACCTCGACGGAGGTGACGAACATATTAGAAGGTAAAAGCCCGTTAGCTTGCTTTTCCGATGGTGTAACTAAACGAGCAACAGGAAATGCAGTGCTCGACGCAGCAGAGTAATATGTTGTGCCCGATTCGGGCGGTGCCCCAGCATCGTGCGTGAAGACCATTCTCTGTGGGGCGACGCCGACCATGGACTGCTTGAAGCCTTTCTTCTTATTTTTGTTTCGTAAAGAGGTAATCATACTGTCAATATAGGGGCCCTGCTCAACAGGAGGCGTAATCGGAATATCTTGTTCATCGCCAGTACTGTCCGTTTTAGTTTCAAGGACAGTGTTACTCTTAGCACCCAGTGGTACCGCATTCACCGAATCCATAAGAAGTGCTCGAACTGTCGCCTGTTCCAGCTCTTTTTGTTGCTTCTCATACATGCGTTTCATCCGGCGGCGAGCATTCCTACTGTGTGTCGATGGTTTACCCTGGCCTGGAGGGACATGGTTTGTAACCATCTTATTTTGTGTGCTGCTATGATAAATTAGCAATGCGGAAGTAGAACAATAGATGCATATTGACTAACGCTTGGAGAGACCGAGGCAATTCCGAGGGCCGCACCTTACTTGTGAAGCTTGACGAAGATGATGAATCCGATGACGAATCCGATGTAGTGGATGTCGTCGCTGAACTTGAAGTAGAGGAACTTTCAGTACTGCTAGTAGAATCTGATTCGGTATCTTCGTCCTCAGAAGTGGAAGGGACGGGTAAGGAATGTGGTGTCCTGCGGTCTCGCTTCATCAACCTTGCATGGGTGTCTCCATCTTTGGACTTGGGTGTAGTATCCAGTGGCTGTTGCAAAATATTCTTGCGCAGCTGTGCTACGGGGACTGTATCGGTGCCTTTGCCTTCGGAAATAGATGACGGAAACAGTAGTCGTTGCGTAGTATTCCCGGGCAAATCAGGAAGCCGTCGCTTTTTATGATAATATTCCGTAGATTCTGGCATGAAAGATGTTCAAAGGGGAAACGATTCTCAGCGCACGGAGCATACTGACCTTGGTCATCCGTGGGTTTACGTTTTTGAAGACGTGATTGTCTTCTGGTGTTACTCGAAATACTAAGGAACACCAACTTATTGAGATCAAGTTTGATGTAAATTATCGCGACTTACTGAACAAGATCGTTTTCCTGTATTACGTCCAGACCTGAATCATCCAGGAGTTCGAAATCGTCTATGAATAAACTGATTTCGGTGGGAGCACCAATGGTTCCATCCTCAGCTAACTGCCGCAACCGAGAACAGAGCTGGGACTTTACACCCAAAATATCGATGACTGAGCCATCGTTGGGAATGTCGAACCACGCTTTGAGTGGCTTGACCGGTGGTCTTGATGCGACGCGAAACCGCATCGAAAGCTTCGCGTCGTGCTCTGAGTCGGCGGAGGGAGGAAAGAGCGGCGAAAGAAAGGTAAGGTAGAGGATCGACGGGGAAGTACGTAAAAGGCAAGGCTCTAGTTACTTTACTTGGACTACAACCTCGCGATCGTTTAGCGGCACTCGTAAATATTCCGCCTATCGCTCCTTAGCAAGAATGTCACATCCCAACCAGCCACGACAACATCATCAGCCAAGTTTTCGCTCTAATCCTCCTTACATGTCCCAACAACAGGCCTCAACTGCTCAAAGTACCGGCAGCAACTCCAGATCCGCCGATTATGTCTATTTTGACCGCACGACGGCGGGATTCTCTGAGGAGGCCGTCCCCAAGGCAAAAGCTGCACAGCTCAAGCTGGAGCACTTCTATAAGGTCGCCGTCGAGTCTGCAATTGAACGAAACCAGAGGTACGCCCATTCTTCCAACGCAAGTAAACACTTGACCTGACCGGTTCTGCAGACGCGTGGAACTGGAACGGAGGCTGCAAACAGACAATACAATGACTGATGAGCGCAAGCAGCGGCAGCTCCAGCAACTGGGAAAGAAGGAGTCCACGTTTCTCAGACTGCGCCGCACTAGGCTTGGTCTGGACGATTTCCGGACGGTCAAGGTCATCGGCAAGGGTGCCTTTGGAGAGGTATGATCCTTATCCTACCTGGCCAAGGCTGAGAGCTGAGAGATTTGTGTCAGGTCCGTCTTGTCCAAAAGACAGATACGGGCAAAATCTATGCTATGAAAACATTGAAAAAAGACGAGATGTTGAAAAAAGATCAGGCAAGTCCGTCCTTGACAACGTTGAAATCAGTCCTTGGTAACATGTCTATAGCTTGCCCATGTCCGCGCTGAGCGAGATGTGCTTGCGGAATCAAACTCGCCGTGGGTCGTGCAGCTCTTCTACTCTTTCCAAGATGCTGCATATCTGTATCTGATCATGGAATTTCTTCCCGGAGGCGACCTGATGACTATGCTCATCAAATACGATACCTTTTCAGAGGACGTCACGCGCTTTTACATAGCAGAATGTGTTCTTGCAATTGAAGCCGTTCATAAACTTGGCTTCATTCACCGGTATGTTCAGGGCTCTTTACTACAATGTCATAAACACTCAGAAATCGACCTTGCACAGAGACATCAAACCTGATAACATCTTAATAGACAAGGATGGACACATCAAACTTTCTGATTTCGGTCTATCCACTGGTTTCCATCGCGAGCATGATTCCAAGTACTATCAGAAGCTTCTAGATCAAGCCAACGGGGTCAATTCTCCAACTACCGCAGCTCGCAATAGTGTCACAGTCAATGCAATTCACCTAACCATGTCAAGTAAGGATCAGATCGCAACGTGGAAAGCGAACAGGCGAAAACTGGTCCGTAACATGTTGCATACTGGCAAAGTGTCAATATAATATTGATGATGTTTCTTAGGCATATTCTACCGTTGGCACTCCGGATTATATTGCTCCAGAGATTTTCTTGATGCATGGCTATGGCCACGAATGCGACTGGTGGTCTCTTGGAGCGATTATGTTTGAGTGTCTGGTTGGCTATCCGCCGTTCTGTTCGGAAACTCCGCATGAAACATACAAGAAGATCGTCAACTGGAGAAATTTCTTGGCATTCCCGGACGACGTCCATTTGAGCCGCGAATCTGAAGATTTGATTCGACGGTACGTTTCTTCCAAGTGTCCTGCAACATTCTAGCTGAAAGACTTATCAGTTTGATCACCTCGCCGGAAGAGCGACTGAATGTCGATCAACTCAAAACGCATCCGTTCTTCTACGGCGTCGACTGGCCGACCATCAGGCAGATTGATGCCCCATTTGTACCACATTTGCGCTCCATCACGGATACTTCGTATTTCCCGACTGATGAATTGCCTCAAGTGCCGGAGGAGCCTGCTACGGCTGAAGCTGGGAACGCGAGCAAGGATCTGGCATTCTTGGGTTATACTTTCAAGCGCTTCACCATTTCATCTCATGCTTTCTAATCGTGTTGACGGGATTTCGCACACCTTTATCGTTGCTTTTTAGTTATTTGCTTTCCTTACTGCAGTGCAATCGGCCGTGGATATTTGGGAACAAAACTGTACAATTCTCTTTTCTCCATTTACTCAATGGTTACATCCGTAGAACGGGTGGCCTATATTAAGCTCATGAGATAATCTCCGTTACATGTTGGAGACCAAGTTAAAGTCCTTACCTAATCGAACCTTCGATTCGTCCCAGAAAGGCAATTCTGCGTACATAAGCCATAGGATTCATGACTTTGATCGAATCGAAGTCTGGCGCAGCGCAGGACCAGAGTTGTCCACATACTGTCCAATTCTCAACCATTTTTTATTCGTACTTCTCTTTTCCTCTACGATGATGTCCGGATTCATGGGCTACTTCGGAGGGAGAAAGGACCCTAAACAGTCCACGCGCGAAGCTATTGTAACGCTGCGCCAGCAGCTCCAGATGCTGGAGAAGAAAGAAGAGTATCTCCAGAAGAAGGTGGACGAGGAGCTCAAGAAGGCGAAGGCTAACGCAGTCACGAATAAAGCAGGTATGCTTCCAACTACATCGCAATGCACGATGCTCTCCGACGCGTTATGTTCATTTCCCTATATAATTTCGTTGAATAAGCCGCCACTGCCGCATTACGACGGAAGAAGGCGACTGAGCAAGAACTCGATCGATTAGCGGGAACACGTTTGCAATTAGAAATGCAGATTAACACACTGGATTCTGCAAACTTCAACCAGGAAACGATGGCTGCGATGAAGAAGGGTGCTGACGCGCTCAAGACGATTCATGGCAACTTGTGCGTGTGCCGCAGGCATCTCCTGATACTGCGCAATCTATTGACTCGTCCTTACTCTACGCCTTCCTATCTGCAATCGTAGAACACCTGAACGAGTTGATGCTACTATGTCTGCTATCAACGAGCAACGCGAGATTGCAAATGAGATCTCAGAAGCAATCTCAAATCCACTGAACACTGGTATTGATTTGGACGACGTACGTTTGAACATCGTTAGCTTTAGTTTATGTCTTCTCATATAATTTATTACACAGGACGAGCTGAAGATGGAATTGGGTGAGCTGGAGCAGGAAGTGCTCAACGACCGTCTGGCAGGTGCAGACCGCGCCCCAACCACAGCGTTACCAAGCGCGAGAGAAGAACGTGAGTCCTTGAAAATATATCCTTATCCATAATCCAAGCTTATAATTTCTTATGTTCAGCGGTACGGAAGCAAGCTATAGCGGAGGACGACGAGGATGCGCAACTCAAGGAGTTACAAGCAGCTTTGGCTATGTAGATCTCACTTATCTTTCGGCGGGTCCTCTTCTTTTACTCCTATCCTCTTGTCATTCCATTTCTCCACCTCTTCTTCCACATTCTTTTTATCTGCTGTGCATTGTAGTCATGACACGAGAGCCCTAGTGAACTGTAATCTACTGCATAGGAGGAACCAAGAATTCTTATAATGATGCCTATTTCTCATTCTGCAGCAGAACGGAACGACGAACGAGACTGGTTACCAGCCACTTATTAATGTTCTACAAATACAAGCCAAATAATATTGACATGGGCGACTACTAGCAATGCTATACGGAAATGAGACAGTCCGGACATGCAAAAATGCGTTGCAGGTTAGATCAAGAAATAAGTAAAGGGTAAACAGAGCAGGAGTATGCCATGAAGCAAGTAATATAGTACACCAGCAGAGCAGACGATGGATGATTCGTGGTATAACTGTGGCCCGAAAAGATCCCGAAGAATGCATGCGAATAGACGACCAACTAGAACCCACGAAGACCGAGTATATGTCGTACATCGCTTGTGAAACGTAGGGAATCGAGAACGGGTAACAGGTCCAGAAGTGCTTCGTCGTTAGGGTCATGTGTCCAACCTTCAATCGGAATACCGTTTGCTAGCGCGTTTAGAAATGAGATTCGTAGTAGTATTCAATAAGAAGAAGTAATCCACCTTTATTAATATCGTAGCTCGCAGGAGAATTGTCTATTAAGCAGATACGGGCAAGATCCTCATTCAAAATTGAGAGGTCTTTCGAGTATGAGCCGTTGGGTAATTGTGTACAATGCTAGTGAAGATCTAGCACTGAGCGCCGAATCACCCTGTTGGAGTGGTTACTCACCTCGCGGAAAAATCGAAGCGAAATGATACCCCGTCCAGCATCTAGCCAGTCTATCACAGGATCCGCATATTCCTTCATCGAAGCGGTGAATATCACCAGCGTGTACCATGCCGAGACCTAACATTGATAATCGAACGCGTCATGAAGCAGAGTAATCAGAGAATTCGACAAAAATCGGCTCACTTTGCGCAAAAAGTAATCAACGAAGGGTCGTTTGTATACGTGGTAAAGTGTACTTCGTCCACCCATGACCACTTCAACGATATGCCCTGCCCTTCTATTACGTCCAAAGCCGATAAGGCTCCCAAGGCTGAACCATCCGCCACTACGCGAAGGTAGTAAAGGTCGAGTAGTAGAATGAATGAGCGTCTCGTCCAAATCCAGCACTAGTGTTTTTCGGGTATGAAGCGGAGTCGCCTTTGCAGGGGACGAAGGTCGCGTAGTAGAGACGTGACCTGTTCGTTTGCCTGGCAGGGTGCTACAAATTGGAGAAAGTGCCGGCGAAAGCGCTGAAGTTGACGAAGTCGCAAGAGGAATTGATGAATTGTCCCCTTGACTGTTAAGTTCGTCCTCTTCTGGTGGGTCAGGGGGAATGAGATGAAGAGCGGGAAGGCGAGGGGAAGGTAGATTCGTTTGGCTAAGTGGAGACGGAGTGGGAGGTTTGGTCTGAGGTCGCAACGCGATGTTTATAATTGACGACGCTCGCAACCGGACATATGAAGTCCTGTCCGGGCTCGCTTTGGATCTCGCCTGTCGTATACGTACGGCGTCTGCCTCCGCCTCCTTAGTTCCGCTGCTTGTTTCTGGACTTGTAAGGGAGTACTCCTTCTCAGCGCCTTTCCCCTTTGCAATCCGAGATTCGTCCCGTACAGGACGTGTCAGACCTTTCCATACGGTGTATAGCCAATTTGCAAAAAGAAATAGGACCTGAAGAAAGTACAGCTTCCGAATCCAACCGAGTTCTCTAGATGAAACAGCTTTAGACTGAGCGGAAGATACAGGAGGCATGGGCTGCGTCAGCGTTGAAATAGGTGCCAGGGTGTTGGGTTCGGTGGCGAAGGTTGCATCTAGAGATGGACTGGAGGCGGGCACAGACGGTGAGAGTTGAAACCTTGAACTGCTGGGAGTAGACCCCGAACGCTTACGGACACGGACAGACTGCTGTGTGTGTCGTTGTGGAATAAATTGTTGTGGCAAAAACAATGCACGGCCAAATGCCCACGATTGGGTACGTTTCAACGATGGCTGCGGATAATCTGAGTCACCTTCTGGAATAAGCTCTCCTGTGGGAGTCGAAGGAGGAGTTATGGGAGTTGAAGACGAAGCGAGGACGTCGAATTGTCTGGAAAGGTAAGAAAGCGAGTTCATGGGTCACGATCGACTGGCGAGAGCATGCACAACACTACGCGTGGCCAAGTGCGACGTGAAAACCAGAAAGGAGACTAATGGATTGAAGCGATAAAGCATGCAGAGGAGCGTTGAAGAACGAAACCAGAAAGCAGGCGAGAGGCTACAATAATGGCATGAGGAGTGGGTCGAGAGCAGATCACAGCACGCACACAGAGTAGTGCCAGCTTGAGCGTGACTGATGGGATGGGACACGCGTCTAACGGTCGTTTAATTCTCGACTATTTACTCGTCCATATCATACATTTTTACGACCCTTGCGCTATAGCGCGACAGTCATAACACATACTTCAGCCTAACAACTTTTCCTTAATGGCATGTCCCAAAGGACCAGCCGATGCTGGGTTTTGGCCAGTCAGGAGATTACCAGACACCACAACTTTCACCTGGATAAATTCAACGTCGTTCAGTGGTCAGCTCTGATAAACCTGCACAATCTACAGACATGCTACTCACAGCCCATGCATCCGCACGAACGTATTTACCGCCAAGCTCCTTAATACGTGTTTCCAACAAGAATGGAACATCCTGCAAATAACCGAGTCAATTCGAACGAAGATAATGCATGTTATTTGCTTACCTTTACTTTGCCAGCCTTTTCTTCTTCCTCGTTCGAGAATCCTGTAGTTTCCTTGCCGTAGAAGATGGACTGTCCGTCGTCTCCTTTAACTCCTACGAGTGCACTAGACCAATGCGAAGTCAGATGAAGTACAATAGGGTCTGAAAACGGAGTACGCACGCAGGACCATGGCAAACCGCGGATACAATCTTGTTCTGCTTATAGAACTCGCTTGCAAGCTTGATATTAACCGGATCCGAGGCGAGATCGATGACGGGCCCGTGGCCACCGACGTAGAAGATCGCATCGTAATCATTCGGATTCACGTCCGTGAGTTTTTTGGCATGTGCAAACTTTTCTTTCACCACATCATCTCGGAGAAATTTAACACTCTCATCATCCGTGAAGCTCTTCACGCTATCCGGATCCACGGGAGGATTGGGACCAGCAGGAGCAGCGAAGTCAATCTCGGCGTCATGAGACAGGACTTCGTATGGATGGGCTGCTTCTGGTAGAAACCAGCCCTTTTAAATTTGCAGCACCAATGATTTCAGAAATCAGATCAGCATGTCAGACAGGATGTAAGAGGAGAGTTAAACATACCGTTGGGCTTCCAGTAAGAGTCTGACTGCAAGAAGTAAAAATAAACAGAATTTTTGGAACCATCGTTTATAAGTATCACGGATGAAAGTCGTTATGAGGGGTGCTTTGGTGCGGTGTGACGATGGAGGCTAGCTGTGAGACGGGACAGTCCTTAGTAAACTACCACCGACCTCCAACCTATAAGCTAAATAATGAGCTCAAAACCATTCGTGCGTCATAGCTGGCCATAACCGATTCCATTCTAAGCCGCAAATCTCACGTCGATCTCAATCTAAAGTGTTATTGTAAAAGGCGCGTGAACTTTCCCCGGTTCTCGAACACTGTCCCTATCATTCACAACCTGCCTGGAGTTATGGCCTCTGCAGCTCTTGTTCTTCCTGTCGTCCCAGTTACGCCTCCGGACTATCATAGAATAATATCGGATAGGTTGAGGATACCGGACGACAAATCTCTTCCTGTTCCGGTGGGGTTACTAGCTTGCCAACGTCAGCATTCCTGTGTGTATAAATGTAGAGAAACCTCACTTTGGCCCTTAGGTGACCCACTACTTAGAGAGATTGCTACTACTGTCGTTAGCTGCAATACTCATAAAATTGAGCAGTCCCAGACGAATAACAAAAAGAAAAGGTCATCTGCAGCTCAAGAAAAGCTCTTCGAAGTGGTCTTGCATGATACCGTTCTCTTCCCAGAGGGAGGAGGACAGCCTTCAGATATTGGGCTTATCAGGTCGGCAAGCGGAGAAGAATACCAAGTCATTGAAGTCAAGCGACGTGGTGGACATGCCATCCATTTCGTAAAACCTAAGGACGATCAGGTTATCGGGCTAGAAGTCGGTTCACATGTCATCGCTGCGCTTGGTGCAGATGGATATATGCGCAGACTGGACCATGTAGGTCTCCTAGTCACAACTATACCTGAGCTACATTTAACTGACCACCATAACACAAGATGTGCATGCACACGTCGCAGCATCTGTTATCGGCCCTCCTGGAGACTGAATTAAACTTACCCACGCTTTCTTGGGCACTTACTTCATACCCTACCCCTTCATATGTGGAGCTCACACGATCCCTCACACTCGAAGAAATAGCGCAAATACAAGCGAAAGCGCATAAGCTCGCTTATGAAGGTCGGAGAGTGCATGTGGAAGTCGAGCCATTGGATTCTGAGAACCATCCCGGCGTCGCAACTCTGGATGGAGGAAGAACTGTTGGTAAGGCCTTACCAGGCGACTACACTGGAGGCATCAAGCGAACCGTAATCATTGATGGTGTCGATAAGAATCCGTAAGTTGTTTCTTTGAATGGTACTATCTAGAAGCTTATTGATACTTGATAGGTGCTGCGGAACCCACCTTCCTTCATTGTACAACCTTCAATTATTCATTCTTCCTCAGACCGAATCTCTCGCACGCGGGAATACGAGCACTTCTCGCTTATTTTTCCTATGTGGTCCACGCTTGCATGCCCATCTTGCAACATCTCACGCGCTTCTTACGGATGTTGCTGGGATTCTGTCATGTGGGACTCCAGTTGTACCAGCACGAGTGTCACAAGTTATTGAGGAACGACGTCGTGTCGATAAACGCGCTGAGGAACTCGAGTTTGAACTTGCGCGTATTATCGCAGAAGGACTGCTAGGTGAGATGAATAATAGCGGCGATCCTACGTTTGTCAAGCACTACCATCGTACGGATGATTCTGCTCGCGCTCTTGGATTCTTGCAATCCATAGCTTCAGCGCTTATAACAGGCTCGCCCGCACAGGCAAAGTATGCATTAGTGCTGACATCCTCTCCGGTCGAGAAGAGAAGCACCAGCGTGACTACTGTGCTTGTCCTGGGATCAGACGATGAAAGGACGAAAACGATGGGAGATGCCCTGAAGACACAACTCGGCGTGAAGGGAGGTGGACGAGGCGTACGTTGGAGTGGAAAATGGACTGGTGTATGGAAAGAAGGAAAGGAGGGTGCCACCGTTGAAGAAATCTTGAAAACCGCGCAAAAGACAGATTAGGAATTGCTATAGGAGACAACGGATACCATGTATTGAAGAGCACAGATGCAGATGCTTGTCGTGTACAATGCTAGAACATAGGAAATAATAGAAATTTAGGGAGATTGCTTGGTAACGTAAAAGTATGCACGATGCGCAATTAGATACTTCCTTCGATAAACCTGCCAAATGATAATTCTATTGCACATTGTCGCGTCTCGTCTCGGAAGGACCGTGGCCAGATACCGTGGATGATTTGGCCTTGGTATGTTCGACATCCTTGGATAACTCGACATTGCTCTCGTCAATTCCAAGTTTATCAGAGACTAGGTCAATGTCCACATGGTTTACTGTAGAATCCGGATCAACAACACATAATTTGAGAACTGATAATACAGTTCCTTACCGCCAGGGAAGTCCTCCATGTTAAAGGACGCCTCTTCGGAAGGTGACTCTGAGCCATAGGATAGTTCGCCTGGTGCTTGAACATTATTGTCTTCGGGAGCTTCGCTCTCAACTTCCGCGGCAGAATAAACGCGCAAGTCGTCATCAGCATTCGGGGTGTACAAGCTCCAGGGTCGAAGAGGGTTGGTGCCATCAGCTTCGAAATCAGTGTCGCTAGGCATTCGTGCAAGTGGAAAGTAACCAGCTTCGTCCCCACTATCCTCCTCGGGCGTATCGTCATCCATATCGTAGTCAACTTCACTTGACGTTACGACATCGAAGTCTCCGTCGTCTGTATACCAATCGTTATCTTCGTCTTCCTCGGGAATGTACTCCCCTCCATCGGATGACTCATAATCTGCTTCGTCAATAGGGGTGAACTCGAAAAATATGCGCCGACATGTAGGACAACTTCCATGCTACAAAGAATAAGGACATATTCAGCGATGTCTAAACTTCTGATACAGAAAGAGCATACATGTGATTCGATCCATTCGGCAAGACTATCGGAAGCAGCAAGATCAGCACTTAATTCACGAAAAGGGACGAGGTACTCGCTCTTTTCTGCAGAAAATATGACCGCAGCTTGCCAGCTTCACCACACCCATCATTTGTATCTGTCTCAGACTGGGTTTGTCTACAGATAAATCCGACGCGTCTTCCCCCCCTCCCCCCGCAGCCTCATATTCCTCGCAAATGGAATCTAAAGGCAAAAGGCAAATCGGGCATGAGTCTTCATGGCCGACTACACTACGTGTGAGCGAGGGGAGAGCAAGAAGGTTGACAAGAGCTTGCGTGCTGCACGATGGTTAAACACAATAAGTCCACGGGTATTCTTTAGAGCTGAGTTTATACCTACATTTCTCGTTCCTTCTGCTCAAAGAGAAAAGACGGGATCGGCATTGAGCGAAGTAGATGCCTCAACAAGCTGGTTGGCTTCAACGAGTACACCTACGCTTCTTTTCACAATAAAACACTTCAACTAACAAACACGGTTGAGCACGTGTTAGACAGACGCGACGCGACCTGCACGTGACTAGTTTTCCAGAAAAGGCAAATTCGGTCGGTAAGGTTAGGTAAGGACTCCAGAGAACAAGAGTCCACAACAAACGCAAGGACTTCGTTACCGACTTGTTCCTTTCTAGACATCCAAGCCACTTTCTGAAGAGGCGCATTTGACAGTGCTCTCTTTCCGAGCCTTGCTCATGGATGTTGTATCACATGTGAAGACGTGTCTAGGCAAATGGCAAAGTGGAGGAGAGGCTGAATGGTGTGTTGTTTTCCAACTAGGCGCCGTCACTTGACGTGCATGCTGACGATTCTTCCAACAAAAATCCTCATTTTCCTTTCCCTGAAGCCGTTCGTTTCTTACGTCTCATCACTGTCAAATTGATGATCCAGCCTCCTCTGATGTGCTTGCAACTGCGTATCAGAGTCTGTTACACGCCGTATTGCGAATTTGGTCTCCGGAGTCCAAGCCTCGCCTGGCTTCTGAGGATCTTGTTGCATTCATTCAGAGCGTATTCGCGGAGCTACCGTCATCTTCTTCCCCGTCGGCCGAGCGCTCGCGAAACCTCGTCTCGTTTGGCGAATTGCTCGTTGACAATATCTGGGCAATTGACGGCGAATTGGACGAAATCATTTCCGACGCAAAGGGCGCTGTTGCAAGCCGTTCGTCTGACGTCGAAAAGGAGAAGGGCAACTCAGATGAAGCTGCGAAGGCTTCGGAAATGCAGAAGACCGCCGAAAGTGATAAGCATACGCTTTCTCAGCTATTGAAGTTACTTCTTGTGAGCGTGATCCTCGTCTGGCTAGCCATCTAATTTCTTATACCGTTTCTTCTTTTTTCCTTGCTTTTCAGAGAGCCAGTATTGTAGATGCTTACTTGTGTAGAGAGCGTTTGGATACGGCACTGTTGACGTTTTCTGGTCTTATTGCGGATAAGATGCTATTCGAAAAGAAAGAAGTCCGAGCACGGACGGGTTTATTGTACGTCAGCATTCCGTTGAAGGTTCAAGATAGACTCTAATAACTCGCAGCTACAAACAAAACAAATTCAACCTACTTCGCGAGCAATCCGAAGGGTATACGAAACTCACTACGGATCTCATTGGCAGTCTTGGTCCCCCAAACGACCCGTCTTCTGCTCTACCACTGGAAAGTTTCGAGACGGCACAAAGCAGAGCCGCTTCGGTATGGGAGCGTGTGGTGAGCTTAATCGGATATTTCGACCTCGACCCGAATCGAGCGTTAGATATCATTCTCGACGTGTTTTCCGTGAACATAGCGACGCATTGGCACTTCTTCCTTTCTCTACTGACCTCTTCGCCTTGGATCGGAGAACATACTCGCCTTAGGGACTGGACTGAAGATATTCGTGTCGATAGTCAAGCTGACCGATATCGTGGAAAGACTTTGGACGAAATCCTCCATCTTGCTGAGAATGGTGTTAAGGGACCTGATACTCCGGCTAAGCCTGCTGAACATACCAAACCAAAGGTCCTTGCGCAAGTATTAGGCTTCAAGTTCAGACATTACCAAGTTCGTCCCCGTCTTAACCGTCTCCGACGATCGATACTTACTATATTATTCCCTCGCAGTCGCCAGATATAAAGGCCTCATGTCCCAGAGGTCTATACTTAGTCGCAGCATTACTTATACGCGAAGGATTCATCTCGTTAGAGGACCTTTATCCACACGTGCGTAGCTTCTTCTTAAGTTGCACTCAATAATAACTGAGATATGCTACAGTTGAGTCCTTCCGATGACGATATGCCGAAACTTCAGAAGAAATACATGGATGATGTGCAGTCTCGCATCAAATCTTCCTCGAATAATTTGCTTGCTATGGCGGCCCCGCTTGAATCATCGTCCTTGAGCTACTCATCAAGGGTGAAAACTCCCGCTGTTGAAGCGAAACCTACTCCGGAAGCGAAGGAGCCACCTGCTCAAAAGGCAATGCTAGCAGTGGCACTTCTATCTGTGGGTGTGCTTCGTCCGGCCGTAGCTCTCATTACTCGGTATACATGGCTCGTTGACGTACATCACGAGCTTGCCGACTTGCTTTTGCGAGTACTTAAAGCATCCATCAACCCGCTCTTCGAGAAGCTCTTCAGTAAAGAGCGCAACAAAGGCTTCCTCCAACCCCGTCCACGATACGCATCCCCTGGTGTACTCGTTCATCCCGTACGCAAACCGCAGCTGACATTGTGCGCTCCTCCCCCACCGAGTACAAGCACGCAAGATTTTGTCTTTTTCTACCCTCAGTGGACAGAATGGGTACCCGTCTGCGAGGGACCGGACGATATTGTCGATATCGTAGAACCGCTGATGCGATTAGCTGGTGTACATCTCAGTCGTGATCCGCTCTTTCTTACGAAATTGCTACGTATCGGCAGGACCCACCTTAGTCAATCCGTAAGTCGCTAATTACGGAGATATATTACTCATAATTGAATTTCCTATTGAAGATTACTGGCGAACTGGAGAATAAAGAAAGCAGACGTTCCTCACCGATTTTGGATCCAGAGAATCGCGCGCAAGGGTTCTGGCTCCACACTGCTCGACGCTATCTGCTACCCGCGCTATCAATGATGCCTGGAAATGCTGTTTGCACTGTCGAGGTATGGAACATCCTTCGATTTTACGATGTGACCGTACGGTGGCGTCTGTATGGAGAGTGGAGAGATGATACGTACAAGACGCATCCGGAGCTCAATGTTCAACGAGTCTTGCGAGAGCGCGAAGCCAAGGGGATTCTTCGTCGCCTCTCGTCACAGACAGTCGAGTCGCTCGCTGGTACTGTAGCCAAGATGGCGCATGCAAACCCATGTATTTTCTTCACGAACGCTGTGAACCAGATACAAGCGTACGATAATCTGGCGGACGTCGTCATCCAAGCATTACGTTTTGCGACTAACATGGGTTTTGACGTTCTCGTCTTTCTGGTTATTGATGCTTTGGCCAACCCACACAAGGATCGTATGAAAGAAGATGGTGCAAATGCAGCTGATTGGTTGCAAAGTGAGTACTACGTTTTGATGACACCTGGCTGCATTCTAACTGATGATCTTAGGCCTCGCAACTTTTAGTGGGGCACTCTTCCGCCGTTATAGTACGGACTCATCATCTCTGCTGCGATATATCGTACATCAGCTCTACAATGGTCAGACATCAGAGATTGTCGTCTTAGAGAAACTTATCTACCGGATGGCTGGTATCGAACCACTGCCGAGCTTATCAGACGCTCAGATTACGGCAATGGCTGGTGGACCAACATTACGTACTGAAGCTGTTGCATCTGAGCTTCGAGGTGCTGGACTTGACACATCCGAAGCTTTGACGAAGGGGCCACAGCGACTTGGAAAAACCTTGATCGATACGAAGCTTGCATTCCCACTTCTTGTTCAGGTGGCACAGCAACGACAGGCTTGCGTCTTCAAGGCGAGGGATGCTCATCTCAAATCCATCGCTCACCTCTTTGATGCAACTCACGGAGTGCTCAATCAATATCTCGACTTACTCACAACTCCTATTGTGGTCCCACTCGACGAGTATCGCAAGATTATCCCTCCATTGCCCGAGCTGGTTAATGTTTATGGTGTCAGCCCAGCCATTGCAATGCAAATCTACCGTCCAATGCTTAACGACGCTATAGCGGTATGTTTAAGAGACCTTATGGCTGACATCTTCCGTTAATTTTGATTTAGGTACATGCTAGCACATGGTGCAAGGCAGGGGCCGCGGCTCAAGAAAAAAGGCTTAAAGCAGCTTTGGCGGCCAAACGCGAACCAAGTGCTCACTCGACAGCATCGGTTGAAGGAATAGATTCTGCTGCTGCGCATGCTAAGTCAGAGCGGAGCACCGCAGTCGAGAAAATGGAGATCGATGGGACTGACACCAAGGCTGGTGCAAGCATCGCAGGTGCGGCAGAGATGACAGCGGAAGTGAAGTCCGAAGACAGCGATTCTTCAGCGGTAGGTTATACTGATATTAGCCGATTTGCCGAACTCAGTCTGTTGCATTTGCTAGGATCCATGGGTGCCTGAACTTCATGCGCTTTTCGAAGACTGCAAGCAAATATCACCTGGGAATACATTTGATGTCATCGGGTTAGTCTTGCTTATGGAAGAATGCGACTTGACTGACTCGCTGATCTTTATTAGCCCTGGTTTCTATCTTTCCTTTTGGCAGATGTCTAGCTATGACCTATATTACCCGAAGGAAAAGTATATCGAGATGGAAAGGTCTCTTCTCGCTACAAGTGATTCACTAACGACAAAGGCGCGACAAGCAGAAAGATCAACGGACAGATCGACCAGAGCCTCTGCTACTGGCTTCCGGGCTCAACGCGATCGGTATATATTAGCGATAACCGAGACGCGGAAAGAGAAAACTGTTCAAGAGTCAGTCTTTCGTTATACGACGGGGGAGGGTGGACGTCTCGAACGAGAGAAGAAATATTGGTTCTCGCACGGTTAGTAGCTTACAATCACGAAATGATTTATGCTCAAATAATCCCTAATGTAGTTGCCTCAGGTAACGTGAAGGGCGGGACTTTCATCCGGTCTCTCATTGAACACTGCGTACAACCTCGTTGTCTCCTCTCGCCTATGGACGCCGTTTATTGCGCACGGCTTATCCGTACACTGCATGCGCGCGGGACGCCCGGATTTCATACTCTCATGTGCTATGATAAGGTGCGCTAATGGCTTGGTTTTTTTCTGTCCTTGCCACTTACGAAGTCACAGTTGCTCGGCGATCATGTGAAAGTCGTGATATTTACATGCAGTGAAAATGAGGCACGGAATTATGGTCAGTCATGCTTTTATTAGGGCATACTGATTAATACTGATGAGATGGCGTTTTGTCAGGCCGTTTTCTGAGAGTGATACTACAAGATCTCTATGAGTGGCACAAGGACCAAAAGGCTTATGAAGCGAGTCTCTCGCGAAAGGAAGATTCAAAGACCATTCTGCTTCCTGGCCTACAGCCCCAGTGGTCAAAGGACGGACCTTCTTCCCTGGACGATCTTTTAAAATGGTCTGGCTTCAGGTCTTTCCTCACTAAATGTCATCGAAAGTTGGGCCAGGTAAGTGTATTATATCCGTGCTGGTTGCTCATACCTCAACGTCCTGAATGCTTTGATCTAGTGCTTCACGGAATGCATTCAAGCGGGCGACTTCATGCACGTTTACAATGCTGTGCTGGTGCTCAAGGAAATAATCGAAGTCTTCCCGATTGCTACTGTCAACGAGGTTGTAGGTTCAAGAATTGACCTCGAAATCCAGAAGCTCGTCCAATCTGAAGAAAGAGGCGATCTCAAAATCCTTGCAAGAGCGTGCGTTCGTTATTTTGAGCTCGCTGGCTTTGATGTTCTCAATCCTATCTCATGTCCAGCTATTCATCGAGCTTAAAGAAACGAGAGAAGCTATGGGCTATGCCGAAGGAGGCTCAGCCTTCGAAAGTGAGTGATCACATATAGATCCCTAATCAGAAAACTGAGATTATTGCAGCTTGCCGCCGGAAGGGCCACGTCTTCTCACTCTGTTAATCAACTGGAAGAGCCACGCGAGACGCCAGCCGTCAACCTTCCAACAGGGCCGCGTTCCTCTCAACCGTCCCTCCCGCCTGGTCCAGAAAAAGTAGTTTCAGTTGCGATCGAGCGTCCTTTGTCCGCGGCTATGCTTGCTCTTGAGAGGTTTGTCATCAGATCACATGTCTTCTGGCTGCAGAGTCTAACAGTTCTCGAATGCTAGTGTCCCGAAGCCCGAGGTCGTAAAGAGGAATAGAGATACGAGATCTCTCGAAGTGGCAACTGCCGAGGCTTCGAAGAAGGAGGACCCGATGCAGGTGGATCGGCAGCTTAACGGACACGATCAAGTCCAGAACAAGCTTCCTCCGACTACTGGGACTACTCGCCTCAAAGATGAAGTTCAGTCCCTCCGTCCATCAATTCCGCCACGTCCCGGCAAAACCCCATTATCCACTTCTTCGAATGATCTCCGCAAAGAAGTTTTGCAGGGAATGAATGCAATTTCACGTCCCGCAACACCTTTATCATCGCCTGCGACCAATGTAGCTCAGAACGGGCTGAAAGACTCGACCCAGTCCTCTCCGCGACTTCCCAGTCGTGATCCTGGTTCACCAATGCCTCCTCCAGCTGAGCCTAGTCAAGCACCTCACGCTCAGGAGCTCCGAAATTCACGTCGTTCTGAAAATATTCCAAGTAGTCCCCGTGAAGCCGCTGAGGTTCCTCCTGCACGTCGTTCGTCGTCTCCCGCGACCCGACCTGGTACTAGAAATGCTAGTGCAGACAGCAGAGCAAGCGGTGAGGGTAAGCGCGATCGACAGCGACATGAAAGATCTTCGGAGACTGGGGAAGGGAAGCGTTCAGTGAACGCGGATCTGCCTTCTAGAGCAGAACGCAGCAGTGGTGTTCATCGAGATACTCATGGTCGTTCTGAGCGTTCAGGACGCGATCGAATTCCTGGAAGTAGCACGCGTGACACGGATCGAGAACGAGACTCGGATCGTGACAGAGCTCGCGATCGTGATAGGGATAGGCCACGAGACCGCGAGAGGGAGAGGAGCCACCGTAGTGACCGCGAGTCTCACCGTGATCGTGATCGTGATAGAGAGCGGGACAGAAATGAGCGCGATCGCCATCGTCGTGAAGATAAGGATCGTGAACGTGAACGCAAACCATCTGGCCAAAGCAAGGAACCAGATCCACCCTTGAGTCATACTTTGCCCGCACGGCCTGATGGTCAGCGTCATCGTACACACACGGATTCATCACCAGGGGATGTCAGCCTCGGAAAGCGTAGAAGAACTCCGGATGACGAGGTAAGTTATGTCGGATCTTTCATCGAAGCTTACCGTCTGACTACTTTGTAAGTCGGAACGGAGTGCCAAAAGGTCAACTCGCCAGCGAGAAGACCGCTCGCGCAAGCATTCTGAAAAAGATGCCAGTCGTGAACCGAACCGAGAGTCCGATCGGCGGCGGAAGGAAAAGGACGTGGAAGAAGATGAATTGCATTTGAAAGGTGCTGGGACAGAGAAGGCAGAAAAGGTAATTTATCGTTATTCACTCTTAATCCACTGATTGTAGATGTTGTTCGAGCAGCCCTATGAACGCTCGCGTGAGAATGAAGTGCCTTCCAATATCCCGGCTCTGAAGGTCACCGTTCCCCCACCTTCAGCACCCCGAGCGATGGCTGGTCCGTCTCCGCGAGTGACCGGACATGGTGATACTTCGCCCGCCGTAACTCGTGACAAGGAGGACCGGGAGCGCTCTACAAGGGACCGGGTAGATCGCGGTGGTCGAGGGGAAAGATTACAAGCGGGCCGGGACGTTCGTAACGATAGGTCAGATAGGTCCGAAACAAAGGAACGGGACGACCGAGATCGTTCAGATAGGAACCAAAGAGGAGAGAGGGAATGGAAGGAAGGCCCAGGAAGAGGGACGCAGAACGGGACCGCTCCCTCCCCTTCCCTGGGAAGCTTGCGAGACAGAATCAGCCATGCGCCTTCGGCAAGCTCTTCGAGAGGAAACGTAGCCGGTGACGATGATCATGGCGACAGGCTTAAACGTTCATTGTCTGATCGCGATAGAGAGGGCTTGCAAATTGCTGCGGCGTCAGCAATTAATACTCTGCCATCTCAGCAGAAGTCATCTTCCAAAAGGATTCGGATTGATCGGTCAAGAATTGGCGGGGACGGTACCTCTGGTTCAAGCAGAAGATCAGTCAGGCAATGAAAACTTAAACATTACTAGATTGTTTTCCAATCGCCTTCTGTCTTTTGTTTTCGACAACCATTGTAGATCACTCTTGTTGACACAGAACTCGAATTCCGATAGAAGCACTCGCTTGAAGATGCTTCTCTTCTTTGCTCTTCTGGATTGTTTCTTAAATGTGTGTGTGCAGGGATACAGTAACTGTGAGTGGTTTCGACGCGTAAAAGCTATTATCGTCAGCCAATTCCGGGTTCTCAGTTTTCAGGCGGTCGACAGAAACATTCAAACATAGTAACGGCATCAGTGTGATCGAGTTAATGCTCGTTGGGTTAAGAGGGTATTGCAGGAATGCTAATTGAAGCGAGTCTGCCAACCGCCCCACAGTGTTGCATGACGCCAAGATGCATGCATTGTCAGAACTCTAAAACGTATTGCTACAAATCTATAATCGCGCTCAGTCTGAGTCATTATAGGCTGTAGTAGTATTGAGGAATGCCGTCGTGGCCAGCGGCCGCGCTGGGAACACGTGCAAAGAATACCAACCCATGTTCCTTGATTTCGAATCTAAGCATTAGCTTATCTCCGATCAAATGCCCGTGCGTGCGTGCTGAGAACCTAAAGAAGCATCACGCCTCGGTGCTTGGTCCCAAATCCTGTGCACCAAGTCAAGTCCTCCGAGTCGGGTAGGTTAGATTTGGAACCCGAAGCGAAAGAAACAAGCACGATAATAAAGTCCACCAAAGCACGCATTGACCTTGATTCCTTTGACATATTAATATTCTGTCGGGGTGTGGCAGCAGCGTATGTGTGCCGCCAGTGACTAAGAAATACAGTGCATACGGAATTACAAAACTTTAGTCTACTTTGGCCTTCCGCTTATCCAGTATCCATTAAGTAAATGTGATGAATCTGTAATGTGTGAAAATTGGCAGTGAAGAACAAAAGGTTAGAATTTGCCAGGAATTCGGCGAGTTGAATCGTAAGTAATTGATGAGTGTATAATGGGGCATTGAAATCGTCGGACATCTATCGAGTCCGTGATGGAGTTGGATCCTCGAATAAGTTGACGATGCTCATGTTGAATATGCAAAAAACTGGCTGGGGTCGTTAGTAAACGTCTAAACGCTAATGCATCTAACGTGTCTTTGAGTTCACAAGTGTCAGAAATTCTTCTCGGGTCTTTTGTTGGGTCCTGAAACATCCCAGCATGCAGGACGTGATCGTGGCTGAACCAGGCTTTTGCACGCCCCTCATCGTCATGCACAAATGTCTGTTATGTTCCAGTCGTCAGCGGAGAATAATGGCCACAGACGGATGGAACGCACGTTGCCTCCATAACGACAGCCACACCACGAGGTTTGATGGCTTCTTCAACGGCAATGGCAATTTGTTTGGTGAGCCGTTCCTGAACTTGCAACCGACGGCTGAAGGTTTCTGCGATACGCGCAAGTTTTGACAGTCCAAGAACCAGTTTTCTTGGAATATAGGCAATGCTGATCTGAATGAAAGAGCGTGTCAGAAACCGCAGCATCGAGCATGGGAGTCTGGAGGCTGTAATATACTGAGTGGGAAACACAATAGCATGACCAAGTAACGGGGTAAAGATGCGAGTGTCCATGTAACGGCCACATAATCTTCGCAATGAAATCATTGACCGGCGAAAGATGAAACAAATGGATGGGGATATGCGAAATTAAGGAAGACGACTGACTTTTCCCGTGAAGGGCACGAGGTGGTGCTCACATAACGAGAAGATGTCGATGTCGCGTACAATGACCATCTCGTCATGGTCTTCCGGAAAGATTGCATCGTTAATCACGTCTGAGAAAGGAAGACAAAGAAGAGGAATGAGATTTGCAGGTCGGGCGGGAATACGAGAAGTTCATACCCGTCAATCGCTCTTCATACCCGCGCGTCATCCACATGAGAGCCTGAGCATATCTCTCGGGAGTCCGTTTCAACCCATCTCTGTCTGGATCTTCGCCTATGCATTCAAGAAGAGTGCGAACTGCGTCGGATAGCTTTTGTTCTCGGGCTACGCGCTGAGCTGGAGTGGAATAGAGCCTCGAGAGAGTAGACTTTGCGGGCCAGCCAAGGCCGTTGGGATCCGGAAGAGGAGACTGGGTGCCATCAGCCATAAGAGGGGTAGATGAGCCTGAGAGGGGTCGGAAGCCGTAGCCCTCGCGCTGAACATGCTGGGAATGCGGGGCCTGCTGAGCTGTTACGGCTGAGGATGAGTGCTGATCGAGCTGTTCATGCCGCTCACTCTCGCTGTTGTGATCCTGCTCGGCTTGGCTTGAGAGAGAGACAGATTGCTGATCGTCATCGAGAGCCACGCTGTACTTGCCACCTCGAGGCAGCTCTGCGTGCATGCGCAGCTTTGCAAGCGAATTAAGGACGGCGTCGTGGCTTTCCATGCTCTGCTGCTCTGCTTTGCTTTGACTATAATAAATAAAATGTGGTAGTACTAAGCGTCAGGACGACGGAAAAGGCGAAGGAGGAAATTTTTGGGCGATCTGTGATAGCTGCCTAAAATAGAAAGCAAACGTCCAAAGAAGGCATGTACTAAAGGTTAACGTGAGAAATAGATTGCCGGCTCAGAACTTTCAAAAAAGGAAGGCTGAAAGGACCGGGAATATTTTCTACATACAAATAGATATCCCTGTTGGCGCTGGCCGTGCACGGTAAGAGACGGGTGTGACGGCGGGGTCTGAGTTTCTGTTACGGTCAGCCAGGGCGTACTACGCGTGCGGATACAAGCGGTCTGAGAGTGTGGCTGTGTCACGTGCGCGCGAAAGTAAGGCTTGAACGACCCAGCGTTAAGTATCCTCTCGTCCTGTCCACTCATCTACTATCTTTGCACAAAGTCTTCCAAAATGGCGGCCCATCCTCTCTCGCCTTCAAATACTCTTCCCCTTCAGACTCTCCATTCTATCCCCCAGTTATGCGCATCTTCCCTCCCGCTCTCTTCAACTCGATGTCCTCTCCTTCAGGAGATCTTCTTTCAAAACCATTCCTCGGCGAGCCACATATCATCTCAGATCCTAATGCGCAGCAGTCCGCTGTCTCTCTTTTCGAGGTCTGGAACGCATCCAGACAGACAGCCGTAACAAGTGAAGAAGGAAAGGACGCCAATCATGATCATCTGCAACCGGGCACCCCAAGGAAATGTAATTTGCTCAATATTTCCTTGGCAATTACAATACTTCAGCAAACATTCCTTGACATGCTGCTACTTCTTTGGGGTCTGAATCCAGTTCGGACTACTGCTCTTATTTTCCTTACTCTTGTGAGAGGTGTACTGCCTGCTTTCCGTGGATACTCCCAGGCATTAATCTTAGACGAGGTAAAGAATTCTTCTCGACGTGCCACTATAATAAATACTTACTTTAAAATATTCTAAAGCTTCAAGTGGTTGTCACTTCTGGAGACTATGCTTCTGCGCGGCTTGGGCGCCTCATGCGTCTTGTCCTCAGAGAATGCTGTCGCATGCTTGCAGAATCTCTTTTCGATACGTTTGCGTATGTGGATTCATTTTATTGGCCTTTTTGTTGCGAAACTGATGCACCGCTCTGGTGTTGCTATCATGTAGCAATCATAACGAGAACATAGTGCATAGTTCCATGCGCTTCTATGTGGAACACCGACAGCTTGAACAGCGCCTTCGGTTGGATTTACCGACGCTCTCCGACCCGACTGTGCGGGATTTATTACACGAGTCCGACCTTTTCGTACGGTCATTCACCGGCCTCGGATTTGGTTTCGGCCTCTTCTCACCTCTTGATCTCGTACGAGCTCTGTCCTCAGTCGCAGAGCTTGTGAGCCAGCTCATAATCTTATACTCTGCTTCTAGAGTGTCATCCTCGGCATTCTTCGCGGGCTTTTTCGCAGGCCCTTCAGATAATCACTCAGTCACACATCTGCCACTTCTTGGCGCCGTCTTGTTGCCTTCGCTGCTCTCTTTTATTGCGTCATTCCTGCCTCGTCTGCCATTTTCATACGCAGATTGTAGCACCGGAGATGCGTTATATTCATCTGCAGAAGCTCGTGAAGCGGAGCGTGCCGAGCGAATGCGTTCAATGGCGCATGCGGAACCGTTCCGAGCTGAAATCGCTCTTTTCGGGTTGGCTCCCTGGATCCTTGATTCCTGGTCTGTAGCCCGGAAGCGCATCCTAGGTCTGGAAGTGCAGCACGGTGACCTGTACTCCGGAATCACACTCGGTGCGGGTCTTAGGTGGCTCCTGACTCAAGCAAATGTGTCAGAGATGCTCGTATTGCTTCAAAATGTCAGCCTCAGTTGTTGACTTGCGTATTTGCGGGTCTAACGGTTTCTTTAGCTGCCATTCTTTATATACTCCTCGACGACATCTCTGGGTTCACTCGCACTTTATCGAAACTCTGTGCATTCCTTACTATTCAACGTACGGTCTTTGATATGCTCATTCGAGCGTGCCTTTCAATCTATATTCTATATGGGAGCTTTCTTCGCTGCAATGAATATCGAGCCTCGGTAAGTAACTCTATGTTTTCCCTTTATCCTACATAACACCTTGTTTCTTCAAGGTTAAACCCTGAGCCAGGAAGAGCGGTGAAATACGAAAGCACGGGCAAGGGAATGAAGATAGAAGCTAGGTAGGTTTGATAGATGTTCCTCTTGAAGTTCTTGTTCCTTTCGGAACTGTTCCTTCGGCTTCCCTCGGCTATGCTATGGGCGCTAGTGGCGTAGGGTCCCGCAAAGAGCTTGAAAGTCTCTGAGTTTGCTTCGGGCTAATTCTTATGTTTAAAGGCATATCTCCTACACCTACCCAGGGAGTACAAAGCCAACCCTAAAGGTCAGTCATTAAAATATTGGGATGGTCAATCCTGACTGGACGAAACTTCAAAAGGATGTGAACTTTACAGTTGAAGCAGGCGAGACGCTTGTTATAGTTGGTTACAATGGCTCTGGTGAGGTTTGGGAACAGTCTGTATCTTTACATAAGCAGTTCTCATCACAAGGTTGGGTTGCTAATCAGGAAAAACGACGCTCTCAAATGTACTTCTTCGTATATTTGATTTTGACGCTCCCTCCCTCGACAAGCCTGCTCAACTGCTCATTGACAATATTGATATTCGCCGCATTGCTCCCGCAGAGTATCACCGGCATGTAACAGCACTGTTTCAGGTGTTCTCGAAACTTAACGCGACAGTACGCGAGAATGTCGGTATAGGCGAACTGCGCAGCCAATTCAGGTAGCGGTTACTAGATCATATAATTTATAGTTCTCCCGTTGCTCAGTACTTCATCAGAGACCACCCTATCCGCGAGGCTGCCGCACGCGCTGGTGCTGGACGGCTGATAAATTCGTTACCGCGTGGCCTCGATACAAATTTGGACTGCATGGGTCTAGGGATGAACGCAATTAATCCGAACCCGTTCATGGGTGGCAATACAGACAGTGGGCGACAAGGTCTGTCCGGCGGAGAGGTTAGTCTGTTTAATACTGGTTCTACATTTAAACTTTCATTAATAAGCTTCTGTGCTTTCTCATCTCAGTGGCAGCGTGTAGCAATCTCTCGAGCATTCATGCGCGCACGATCCGCTGACCTCCTGCTTCTCGACGAGCCTACCTCGCATCTAGATGCGCACGCGCAGAACAATGTGCTCGAGACTGTCGAGTCAATCTGCCGCGATCCAGGGACTGGCAAACGGACTAAAACAGTCATTATTATCACCCATCAGCTGTCGATTGCCAAGCGGGCAGACAAAATTGCCATGTTTGAAAACGGGGTATGTACTTTTCTTTGGTCCAGCACACTCTCAGATCTAATGATATTCAGACTATAACCGAGTTCGGGACTCATGAAGAACTCATGTCTCGAGCAGACTCTCACTATGCTTCACTTTATCGTGCTACAGTTTGTTGAGATGAAGGCTGGACCTATCCACTATCCATTTCATCCGATTTCACAGTCCGAATCTGCTCGGAATAGACTGCATCATAACTTGCTGTTCGTATCTCACATCGGCTTTCGAATTTGCTTTGTAATTATTCTACAGTAGATTTCGGTCTTTCGCTACATATCAGCAGATCGCCTCAGTCTGTATCAAGAACACCCTGACTGTTTCCGTGCATAGTAACATATTCACTTTGTATCTTATTGCTTGAAATCAAGGAAGAGCAACGCATCGATTGCTTACTCTTTTATAACAGACCCCGCGACGAGTGATCAAGGAAGGATACGACGCCCTCATGATGAAAGGCGTCGACAGGAATGGCATCTGGTTCCGGAGGATCGCTGAGCAAAGCTGTTTGCTCACGCTCTCCGTAAACGCCGAGTAGAAGACCTGTGTCTTTTAATCCTTGAACGAGAGAGGGCACTTTTGTCTTCAAAAACAATTGAGCACGAGAAGAGCTGAGATCGTAAAGACTTCTCACTAAGAGATCTGCATCTAAAAAGATGCCAAGGAGATTATTTGCTTTCGCCCAGTCAACTGCCGCACTGATGCTAGACAATCTGCGGTCATCCACAGCATCCGAATTAAGGCCGATATGGCTCGAGGCGAGTGCGTGTTGCACACCGCATTCTGATGCTAAAAATACAGGATCTTGGGGATAGTATCGAAGTCAGCACCTTCCCGGGAAAGTCAAATGGGAGAAAAAAGGCTTTCTCTTACAATTGGGCTGCTTCCAGTTCAAAGCGGCACAGATGTCCGGGTTGAAGGAGCCGAAGACAACACGCCGACGCGGCTGGAATGGTAAGTAATTATACACGGCCCTGAGTACAGAATCGGCGAAGTCATTCAAGCTAAGCATGTGAGTGTAGGCGAGCACATGCCGTTCCCGCGAGGCACAAGAAGAAAAGGCAAGGTCGAGGTATATGCCGAGAGACGTAGGAAGCTCCTTCGATGGTAATTCAGCTTCGACCGCGTGGCCGACCTACACGAATAAACTGAACTCACTTTTATGACTTCTTGCAACGGTAATAGAGAGCTGGATAAAGCCTTATGCCATTCCGAGGGCGAAGATGCTCTGTAATTCAAGGTGCTTCCACCTCGGCATGCCACCAACTTCAATTGGTTCAGCGTTACATCGGACACACCCAGATCGAAGTCGGATACCGGAAGTCTCCATTTGTTATACACCACAGGATGTAAGTCACGCGTCACCTGCACTGTGAGATGAATGTAATCTCCGGGTAGCGAAGATAATGTCAGCGTGTACCCGCCGATGGCAGTGGCAGATTGATTAGAAGGAGATGTATGGATGGATCCAATAGTCCTGAATGGCTGAGCCATCCTTGATGATGACTTTTGCGACTTCTGGGGTGGGGCTGCATCTGGTGTTGCCATGGATTTCCAATATGTTTCAACCGCGCCACCAACTTCGAGAGTAATGCCCCTAAGCGGCGTGATAATCCGAGCTTCAAAGCGCATCTCGAGTATCACAACCGTTAACTTTTTCCAAGTACATAATAAATTGGAACGCTTACTTCTCCAATCATGTGAAGATGGTGATCTAGTATCGGAAGAACGAAGGCAGTACCCGACTTGCTTAGTAGCATAGAAGAGAGCACGATAGCCCGGCCTATAGTTTTGGATCCGAAGTTAGGACAAATTGAGAATTCCAATGACATGTCATCGAGATCTGCAATCTGGAAGACGAAAAAATCGCGTTCATCTCGCAGTGGAATAGAGACGCTGTACGGCGCTGTATTAATGTCCGGTCTACAGGACATCACAAGCTTGAAAAGAGGGGAAGAATGTGGATATTGCGCAGTCGAGGCTTTCATGATTCGTGGCGCTAGACGAACAGCTGGGTCCCTTGTTGATCCGCGAGAGAACGGGTGTCCAATGGCGATGTGGACCAAATAAGCCTTGTCCAGGAAGTTGTGTCCATAGACACGATAAGGCATAATAGGAGGCGGAAGGGATAAAGAAGGAATCATATCCAGGTCCGTATCTGCTGAATTGTTTTGTTCTGTCGTCGGAAGAGTAGGAGGGAAGAAGCCTGCTACTGATGTGGCCGTGGCCGTTTCGGAGCTGGCCTCCAAAAGTAGGTTGCCACACGACGGATGGCCATACCATGCAGCATAAAATACCGCTTGTCTTCCGGTCTCATCAACGACATCTACACGACTTCCAAGTTCAAGTAGGACTCGAACACAACTTTCGTGGCCATGTCTAGCAGCGTGAAAGAGCGGTGTCCATTCATTATATTTGTCCGGAACATCCCATCCCTCGTAATCTTGGAGCAACCGGCAGAGCTCAGCATGACCTTCTTGAGCAGCAATATGAATCGGATATTCTCCATTTGTATTCGGGGCGTTTCTTGCATTATGCTGTAATAGGAGCCGCACCACGTCGACATAACCGACACGACAAGCGAGTGATAGGGGAACCAGATCATTTGCAACTGAAGGCGGACCTAGGTCGGCCCGACCCTCAGTAATGAGAATCTCCACGCATTCCGTATTTCCTTGAAGCACCGCGTACATTAAAGGCGTGTAATTGTCAAGGTCTAGCGATGACGGAGTCAGGCCGATAGCTATAAGCCTGGCACAAATGACCGCATGTCCGTTCATTGCTGCATAATGAAGTGCAGTCCTTCCTATCTCACAGATCAGTATATTGACAGTTAGGAGCTTGAGAGGTATCACCATAGATGTCCGCGCGATCCACCTCGACTCCTTTGGTAATGCACATGTTAACTAGACGTTCCTCTCCCGAAATCGCGGCCTCGTGCAGACACGTCCGACCATTGATGTCATCAATGAAATAGAAATCAAGGGGTGAACAGGATACAATAAAGTCTGCAAGCGCTGGAGGCGCATCTATAATGACCTTCCAGAGAACGCGATTAACGTGTGCTTTACTTCCTGGCTGAGACAATAGCGTATTCGATTGCTGAATGAGATCCTGGATTGCACGCTCGTCACCTGTATCTACCGCGTTCTGGAGGCTTGTCTCTAGATCACGGAACGGTGCTATGTGCGAACTGCGCTCCAACGCAATCTGATGAGTTAATAACATGTCATTAACCACGGAACCATCATTACTCAAGCCAACTGTCAGATCTGTAAGATCCAGAAGGCACTGGGCAACCACATCAGACAGCTCGCCAATAAGTTTTCGGTTAAACACAGGCTGGACGTCGACCTGACGAGAAAGGTACAGCTCTTTCGTGGTCGATTTCGACCTTTTGTCCCACTTCTTCAGGATCTTCCGAAAGCCAATCGCATTGATCTCTACAAATTGCTGTAACAAATTCTTGAGGCGTTCATTTCTAACTCCAAGAGAACGAACGTATACCTGAAGTTTCGTTAAATCACGCTCCAGAACACGGAACCCCTCTTCTACGGCTTTCCATTCGACATGGTCTTTAGGAGTTGAATCTCCAGCAGCGGGAAGTAACCTTGCAACAGCAGCCATTCGTTTTGACAATAGGGTCTCTAGCCTTAGCTTGAGCTCTGCTTCCTTTTGAAGATAGAAGGTGTTGATCTATCATAGCTGGTTAGAGAATGAATTTCATAACTATGATGGCGCGACACCTTTTCTAGCTCACGTTCGAGTTTGAAGAAGAACGCTGCCTTGTGGGCCTGAAAGTGTGGGCCTCTATCCTCATCCTTGCCCGATGCCGATAGCAACGCCAGAGCCTGGCCATCCGCAAGTTCTGGCGTCTGCGCTGCCGTAACCTCCTGTTGTTCATCCACACTCAAGGCGTATGTACCAGAACGACTAGAAACGAGAGACGAGACTATTTTTTTGAGGCCCTTGTAGTCGAGATAATACTGAGACCATCCTGGGATTTGTTGAGCAAGGATTTGTTTCCCGAACTGTGATATGTGGATGTTAGTGCGACTGGGCCAATGAGAAGCAAGAGCGAACCTTCATAGTCCCCGGAGGACTGCTGGCAGTGTACTAATGAACGTTGTCACTGACCAAGGCAGATCGAGAAATTTAACGGCATCGGTGCCTAGATAGTAGTCTACCACTCGTCGACTCGGACTCGGACTCGGACTCGTTGCTTCATTTTGGCACGAACGTGCTGTTTTGCTGCAGTTTGTTCACTTTCCAAAAGGTCACGTTCAGTGCTTTTGCTTGTAATCATACAATTACTCTGTAATGTAATGCAATAGATAACACTACACTAATATCTTCCTTAACTGCCAAACTTGTGTAGACATGAGCGTCACTGGACACTGTCCGTGTTCTTCTACGTGCTGATGCGCGCATCGGTAGCAGAAAACATACCCCGACGGAAGCGCTGTCGCATTTGCAATAGGACCCGAACAAATCGGACATTCGCCGTATTTCGTTGAATCGACAAGAATTCCCTGAGGATGAGGCTTTAGTAACTTTGGAGGCGGTATCCGTGGTCCAGATGGTGTCGTTGAGATACTGCGTGCTGGGGAAGAAGGCGAATACCACCACTCCAGGAACTTGATGAAGAATATCGCGCTAGGTAATAATATCCTAAGCGAATCCAGGAGTAGCCGCGGAGTTCGTAAAATAAGGCGGCGCAGCACGGTCAGAATCGGCTTTGGAGTAATTGGACCATTCATTGAAGTTGCTTTGACAATCGGTCGCTGATAAAACGACGGCTCAGATTAGACGGGAGAAGATTCAAAGAACCACAAACCAGATCTTCTGGACCTAGTCGCCGTAGGTCAACACCCATCCATGATAACCAAGGTCGATAGAATGGCGTGCGATCAAATAGATACGCGATATTGTAGCACATCAAGGATGTTTCAAATGCAACATTTAAGCATGGATAAGCTTTCTTGTACAACTCCCTGAAGCGGAATCGCAACGACTATGGCACAGGGTAATTAGTAATCCGTATAAACACAATGCAAGAAGAACAAAGCGACTCGCATCATCGCTTTGTTGAAGACGTGCTCTTTGGTTGTGATCTTCATCGAATATAGACGGATCAATACCACCACCTAAAGCTTCAAAGCAGTCCTGCGCTTTCGCGCGCAAATAAGGCACCGCGATCTTCAAGAATGCTTTAGTATGTCCTGTAATTCTCGGAATGACTTCTACTCACCAAGAAGAAAAGAGACCGCTGGATGTCTTTTTTTCTCAATTTTCCCTCCCCAGCCGAGACACCCACTGCTGCTTTAGCTCTGCTCGTGTCGAACAATGGCTTCCTTCTTCGCTTGAGCCCATAGAAATTTTCAGCAAACGAAGCACCTGTCGAGGCCTCAGTAAGCGAATGAAGACGTGATTGGTTGACAAACCATGGGTACGAAGATAATGCCTCTCGACGAAGAACATAAGCAAGACGTAAAATTCCTCATGTCGATTCACGATTCGTAGCAGATAGCGAGGATATCTTTGAGCAAACACCTGGTTTTCATCAGTTTAAATAAAGTGTATTACGCTACCAGGGTAAACGCACGGATAGGACATATTTCATGGCGGGTTGAAGCAGGTCTCTCAATTGCTCCTGGGCTATCAGCTCAAAAAGAGAGGGCTTATAAGGGTCCGATCCAACATCGTTGAAGAACTCCATGGTCTGGGAGCACAAGTAAGACTGCTTCGACGAAGCAGTTTGAATAAGAAAGGGCGGTGTGTCGGCGTCGGCGTTGAAGCAGGTGATTCCTTATCCTTATTGAGTGCGCCGAGAGGTTTGCTTCCGTCCGTCGATGAGCCTGAAGGGTCTTGAATTCAACTACGTAGCACAGTGTCTAGCTTTGGCTCTCATTCGCATTGTTTGAAGGAGGAAGAGATGAAGAAGAAAGTGCCGCAGTGATTCCGAATGGCGATGAGCTAGCTCATGCTCAAGCTCAAGCTTCCCGGACTTTCAAGCACCCCCTTGTTTGGCTTCCGTCTGGTACAAACGCGTGTTAACCGCAAGGCACTCAATTCTGTCCGCACTTCCTCCTTGCTCGTCGTCCTCCTTGCCCTCTTCTCTACCAAAAGTGCATAGCGAGATGTTCAATGGACTGTACTCTCAACACAATTCTCCAAGCGAGGCTGAGATGGCAGCCCAGACATTATCCGAAGAGACGGCATGTCCTGGTTCTTTTCGTCGGCTGATATTATTACTTAGGGTTCTCGTTCTCCGCAGACGTATCGATTCCCCACTTTCTCTTCCAACGATGCTGTGACGCTCGGTCTATCTATTCGAAAGCGTTTTCGCGGGTCCTCGCGGCACGTTGCAAAAGGTCGTGGGCTCGTAATAAAAATTCAAACTATTGCTGGTCACGATCTATTTTCATGTACTGTCGGAGAGCTTGGTGCAGCTAGCTCACTTGGAGATGTCAGCCTTGATGCGTGGGCTGCCATCGATGGAATGATTAATGTTGTCAGACGAACTGGCCATTCAAGCTATTATGTTGAAAAAGGAATCGGTGCTATCGGTGCGTTTCCCTCATCTTGTTTTTCCATACCGTTAGAGCTCAGATGGGATCTGATTCTTTGTAGGAAAGACGCCAAAGGACATTGGAATAAGGGGTGATTATTCAGTAAATGGGGGTGGTAAGTAGACTTGTGTATTCTCAGGTGGACGAAAACGGATTGATATTTTCTTACTAGCCTTTCCGATATGGCTTCAGGTGATGCACTTCATTGTTCTTAGAGAGGATAATATCTCAACGACGTACGCAGAACTGCCTTGTCTGCCCTATAGCTATCGTCGCTGTGTATGGAGGTTCGAGCTATGATGATCACCGAGTAAGTACGTTTGTTGATGTTTCGTACTGCCCGTCTAATCAGGTCAAACAGCTGGTTGTTACTTCAATTCGAGATTATCTCACGAAAACATACAATTTCAAGGCTGATCTGACCGAGACTCAGTCTCCTTCAACAATGGGACCATCAAACGGTCGTCGCAGCATGGTACGATAGCAAGTTTCTCCCGTCTCTGTGCATCTGTACTATCTTTGTATTCACTATGGAGTTTCTTTTCTTCCCCCTTTTTCCGCGTCGCAGGAGTGGGTACAGAATCACGCAGTGGCAGAGGCCTATCCAACGCGCAGCATGCGCGCAGAATCTCCATTTGAAGAATACGGAGAGTGAATTAGCAGTTGCGGTGTATATTCTTAAATTATGAGTGGTGGTTTGTGTTATGTGTCTTCTCGATAACGACAACGTAAGATTAGATTAAAAACATAATCACACTAAAGAAACAGTCGAGAAAATCAAACAAACGTAACATCAAAGACTCGCTGAAAGAGGTCCTCTAATTCTCAACCTCTGTTTCTCCTTCCGATTCTGGTTGCTGTCTACGGGCACCAAGCAACCGAAGCGTTTCTTCGAACGACACGTCAGAGAAACGTAACATATCTCAATCAAGAATGCTTACCGTGACGAAGGAAGATCTGGCGCTGTCCTTGGGGAGAGCCTGGTTCCGCGGATGCATCCGGTTCGCGCAACTCATAATTTGCCTCAACGTAGACATGAGAACCCTTGGTCAAGGTGCGAAGGTAGTCGAAAATGTTCGGCGCGAAGCAATAGATATAGTGCCAGCTTGTCCTGGCAGATGGACGTGCTACCACGAATTTTTAGTGTCATCATTCCCTAGACGAAACCTTTCGTATGCACAGTTACTTACAGCCGTCAGGATTGGGAGGCGGCGGGGGATAATTAGTCGTTGCAACGGTATACCTAAACAAGAATGGGCACATCAGCCCAAATTACATATGACAAGACAGACAGAAGCTATACGTACGTGACATACTCCTTGTTAGATGCTGTGTATTTTGTCTCAGGCTCCCTTCCAAGACGACCGATGAGTGTCAGTTTCGCAACGTCGTGCGAGCGACGTGCGCTGGTTGAAAAAAGCTAGATCATCGCCGTCAGGACGCGTCGTTGTTTCCAAAGAAGTGTACATACACGTTGGGCTGCGCCATTGACACGCATGGTACGAGCAAGATTGAGCATTTTTGGACAAGTATTACTGGTGTGTAGTGAGTCGTTCGTTTATCAATAATGACAAAAAGACAAGTTCACTTTTTGTCTTCGTCGCGTCGATACAATGATAACGTAATGAGTCAATCACGTGCAACACCTCTCCCTTTAATTTCAAGATGTTGTGGATGGGAGAACTCATCTCTAGTTCAGCCAAACCACTGTATATACGTCCTTTCCAACCTCTCGGGTCTGTTTATAGCATACCATATAGCAATATGTCCCGCCACCGTGCCGTTAGAAACATGAATATCCAGGGTACTACTTCGAATATGCATACACCAACCACATACTGATTCTCACTGCTTTAGAGGAGCTAGATGACGATGCATATTATGACGAAGAGGAATTAGACTTTCAATTGACACCAGAGCAATATGGTGCGTTGCCGTTTCAGCCGCATTGTTGCTACGCTGTACCGATGACCATGATGTATTAGATCAACTTGACGAAGTAAGGGAGCAAGTCGTCGAAGCAATTGGATATCCGTCCGTTAGCGGTATCCCTGAGGAGTCGTTAAATGAAATCATAATATACAATGATTTCGACGTTGAGAAGACCTTAAAGTATATCGAAGGTATGCAGTTTGCTGCAGAACCGGTGCTTCTTTCCCTAACTTGCTTGTAGACGAGATGGAACGCATGGCAATAGCAAATGAACGGAAAGGTGAGCCCCGAATCCTAGCTTATATTGTCTCGGATTTCTTCTTCTCTGCGGCTGCCGTGCAATCTCTGTCATGAATAACCTCATGAAACACGGCACATCGTGTTTGGAGTGCGAAGGTGCTTGTCATCTTCTTACTGTCGTTGCGCCACACTCTTCTGCGATTCCTTCGCTAATGCGTTGGTCTTCGGATAGAACCTGCTGTGCCTAGCCGACTCTCGACTATTTCTGAAAGAACCGAGAAGACCGAGAGGACTCGTGCAAGTCACCAGAGTGGAGCATGGCCTTCCCGCCATGAACTTCTTGCTGTTCGCCGCCCTCCTTCGACCCCAACTCCAACGACAAGCTCGTATGGGCAAGTCCTGCACCCATCCGCGAGCACTTTCGGACTCAAACAGAGATCTTTGGAGGATGTTGAAGCGCGTTCGGTGGTTACTGCTACGTCTGATGATTACGGTCAAGTCATAGGCAAGTTTACATCGTGTTTTTTTTCTTCTTTATAGATACTAATTTCCAACTCTCATGATAGAAAATGAACGAACAGTCGATCCGAACGACATTCATCCGTCGCCATCGCTTTCGGCCATTCGCCATCTTGAGATAAGGACTCCGAGCCCGTCACCTAGCCGCTCTGTTTCTACAGTTCAAGCTCCGCCCCAGCAGAAAAATTACCAAGCATCCGGCGGTGCACTCCGGGGTCATGGGATCAGATCATCCTCATCAATCAGCTCTCTCTCTGCCCTTCGTCAAAGCCCCCAAGCGGTAACCGAACGTAGCCTTCCCAAGACTCCACGGTCCGAACGTAGCCAAACCGGACCTGCTGTCTCCCACGCTTCGTCCATAGACCCGTTATCAGAGAAGGAAGTCAGTCCAAAAAAATCAAAACTTGCATCCCTGGCTAGCTTGCGAAAGTCTGAGGCAGCGCCCAGCCAGTCATCCATGTCCTGCACGACGACCGATACTCTTGACACTGTCGCGACTTTTCCAGCGCTTCGTCCTAGATCTCTTACCTCTCATACATCGGTTTCTATCGCTGCACCAGATCGCAAGGATGATAGGGTGGTGACGCCGAGCCTGGACCAGCAGAGGGAGAAACTGAAGATGATGAGGGCAGTCAGAGAACCCTTTGCGTTGCCAATCCCACCGCCTCATGCGCCTTCGACTCCTACTCGTTCTGAAGCGCCATCATTGAAGTCGATACCCTCCGAAGCTCAATCAACCTCGAGGGCAAGACGATCCGAGTTGGCGACTGGTGTAACGACGACTGAAGAACCGGCACCATTTGAGAACGAGCCCATTGTAACTGAAAAGCCGACGTCGGTCGTGGAGAAACCAACGATGTCCAAGTTGGCCCAGTTGGCTCAAGCGAAGGCGGCCAACCGGGAGCATACCAGCCGAAAGATTCAGAAACCTCGGATCCTTGACCCTCCATTTGCCGAGACAAAGTACTTGAAGCCTGCATATAACAATTCCTCTATGACCACCGCTATTACGACGTATACACAGACCGTAGATAACATGGTCGCTATGTCTCGTGCAGACCTGCCGCCATCTTACCCTCTGAAAGGCAAACAGTCGAAGCTAGCGCTTAAGGCGAAGGACTCGGGAAACAAGCCTGCTTCATCTACTGCAGACGATGCACAGCGCGAGGCTCTCGAGCGAGCACGTAGTCACGCGCAGAATTTGCTTTATAACGGGAACGTATCACGAGTGGAACCATCCTCATTTGCTTCCCTCCTCGTCAATGATCGCGATCACATAAAACAGCCAAAGGCGGAAGAAAGCGAATTTTCGCGGAAACAGAAAGCAGAACAGAAAGCGGAGCGGAAGGCAGAGGAACGCTTGCGTCGAAGAATGCGCAAGGAAGCTTTGCTTCCTATGCACTTGCTGAACCCTTCCGTGTTGAAGTCGACGGCATTTGCATTTGATGTCCCGAGTCCCGACGATGTTGTGCTTAACTCACGTAAAGGAACAGCGTTAGACGCTGCGAGGCACGCTAGGTCACGGCACAAGGATACTCCTGATCATTCTTCGGTACCACCAATTCGATGACAGTTATCTGACGTTGCATTGCTTTAACTTATTTATTTTGGCGTTTCATTTATTCCTTGTTGTATTTTTTGTTATTGATTTGCATTGGTCTCGGTTTTCTTGGACAATCTTGATGCTGACTACTTTTCAAAGCCGCCCGCGAACGCGAAAAAGCAGAGAAGGCGAAAAATAAACAATTACAGAGCCTAAAGTCCGGGGCGTCCTCTGCCTCAACGTCTCGCACAGCCTCGCGTGTTCCTTCTCCTACAAAAACGTCAACAAAACAAACCGGGAGCAAGAAGACTGCAGCTTCATCAAAACCACCTCAGTACAGATCTCCGTTAGATCAGCAAGCGATGGATATATCATCTCTGCGTCTCGATTCTGATGATGTCGAAGAGCCAGTTAATGAACCTCCGCCCAAGATTTCTATAGCCCGTGAGAAGGTTCTTGAAGAAGCTCGCAAGTCATTGAACGCAAATACAAAGAAAGATGTCAGCCTTGTCGTCATTGGTAAATACTCTTTTTGCACTATATTAGTGCGTTCTAAGCTTTATATTTGTAGGACACGTCGACGCAGGAAAGTCCACTTTAATGGGCAGGTTACTTTATGAACTTGGGCTGTTAGACGAGCGAAAGAGGCTCGGGAACGAGCGTGAAAGCAACAGAATGGGCAAGGGGAGTTTTACATGGGCTTGGGAGATGGATGGAACGATTGAAGAACGAGAGAGGTAAGCATTTCCTTCGAAGGACGTCACAGTTTACTCATCAGTATATCAGAGGAGTGACCATGGATATTGCACAACAAATGCTAGGGACACCGAATAGACACATTACGGTTCTGGATGCTCCCGGGCACAAGGACTTTATACCTAATATGATCTCGGGAGCTACCCAAGCGGATTCCGCCCTTCTTGTCGTCGATGCTGCAACTGGGGAGTTCGAGGCGGGATTTGACCGTGGAGGGCAAACTCGAGAGCACCTTGTGCTTGTTCGTAGTCTTGGTGTGACTCAGGTCATTGTGGCCGTCAATAAACTGGATCAAGTAAGTAGTCTTTGCCAAAGTATCTTATCGTATGCTTATCTTCGTTCCTAGGTTAACTGGGATAGAGACCGCTATGAAGAGATTTGTGACCTGCTCAGACCATTCCTCACGCAAACGGGATTCAACGCCTCGAGAGTAGGCTTCGTTCCGGTGGGCGCTCTGAGTGGTGTGAATCTAGCTCACCGAGACGGCGACGAGTCTAATACTCTGAACAGTTGGTACAAAGGTCCAACACTCGTTGATTTGCTGGGTGAGACTAACAGATGCATTGTGTCTGAAAGAATCCTGGCTGACCTCAAAAAAAAAAATCTTACAGATAAGCTTGAACCTCCAGCTCGGGCGCTCATGGCACCTCTGCGCTTCCCGATTTCAAATGTTTTCAAAGGGACGTCTTCCAGTGGAATGGGTGTCTCGGGAAGACTATGTAGCGGCGTTGTTCAAGTAGGGGAGCAACTGCGTATCCTTCCTGGAGACGAGACAGCCGTCGTGAAATGTAAGAGTAACTGGTGCAATCTACTACAATGGCTTTTTATTGATTGCTTGTCACAGCTATCGAGGTTGATGAAGAAAGCAAACCATGGGCAGCTGCAGGATCGAACGCTACATTATACCTCACCAACGTTGACCCGATACATCTAAGCATCGGCTCGGTCCTATGCCCTCCGTCGGACTTAGTGCCCTTAACAACTTCTTTCACGGCCCGCGTCATCATTTTCGACATCGAGTTGCCTATAACCATCGGTGCTTCCGTAGAGTTGTTCCATCACTCATACAACGTACCTGCAAGTGTGGCAGCGATTAGCGCGACGTTAGACCGCGGAACAGGTGCGGTGGTGAAACGCAATCCAAGAGTGCTCACTCGCGGTGCCTCAGCAGAGATTCGTATCACACTACGCACGTCGAGCATGTCGGGCCCCACTGCTCGTGCGCAAGCCATTCCGCTCGAGCCATTCTCAATGAATAAGGAGATGGGACGGTTCCTCCTCCGTCGCGGTGGTGAGACAATAGCAGCGGGTACGAATTGATCTTCCTCATTTTTTCTCTCATAAGTCTAACTTCTCTGCCCAGGCATCGTTCTTGACGTCGCTCCGAAATAAAATTGCGACACTGACATAAAATCTTGGATAAAGTAGGCGGCAATAGGATGTGATCTTAGTCTTGATCTTAATAGAAAGTACCTGGCGAAAAGTGATAGGTGTATCGCGCAGAACCAATAAACGCATGGATTACTGCAGGGAAACAAGAAAATAGCAGGACCAAAAAGTGATTAATTTACAGCTAAAACATAGATAGAACCGACCGCTCCTGAGTCAAAAGAGCAGTAGATAGTGAGATATCAGTCTATCTGACAGGGAAAATGATCATGACAGCATGAGAGGCATGAAATACTTCGTATCCCAATGACCGGGGTAGTGAAGATATCCTAGGGATCACAGAAAAGAAGAGCGGGAATCCACATAGGGAGAGGAGAATTACTGTGTCGCAAATGGAGGGAAACAACCACAACAAGGCAAACATGAAACACACACAATTGGTGATAAGATCGCACAACAAGAGTAAGCAAACAGGTGGAAGGAAAAAGTTCATAGTTCCGCAGGGTCAAGGATCGAAAAATAACGAATTACTTTCTCGACGAAGGCGACGCACCGCGTGAATCGACCTTCTTGCCCTTATCCTTGCTCGGACTACGGAACACGCCCTTGAGCCTGCCAAACAACGACGTGCGCGGCTTGCGACCAAAGCTGCTCGACCTGCTACCGGGGCTACCATCGCCTTCGATAATAGGGAACGTCGTCGATGTCTTAGGCGTGGAAGGTGCCAACGAAGACGGAGGAGTCGAGGTACCCGTCGAGGTGCGTATGTGCCCCGGAGCAGAAGTGCCGTTTGCTTTGATAGGCGTTACTGGCGCTGGAGCCGGAGAGGACTCTGGTAGATCGGACTTCTTTTGCGGTGGCGTTGATGGTTCCAGAGCGTTGGTCGAAGAACCGGCTACAGGCGTTGGTTCTGGTGCTGCATTTGGCGCAGGAGCTGCTTCATGAGTTGAAACTACAGTTTCGGCTGTAACAGGCTTTGACTCGGGCTATTAAAACAGAATTAAACTCGAAATAAACCCAAATATCAGAGATATTAATCACCGTAGTGTCAGTACTGGTGCCATCAAGGACAGGCTGGATTGGAACAGGTACACTAGGTGCGACGCCTACATTCCCGATCTGGACGATCCGTTAGCTTCGATTATGAAACACAAATTAATACCATACCTTCTTCGGCTGTTCCTCTTCGACCACTTCTTTCTTGGGCTCCTCAGTCGCAGCCGCCACTGGCTCAGCAGCTTCTTTCCTATCGGAATCAGCAGGCACAGGCGGGGGTGCTGGCTTCGTCGGTGCATGGACGACGTTGTTCACGAATCCCGCCGCATCGGTCTCTGTAGGCTGGCTCGGGTGCGTGACCCAGTTGCCATTGACGATGAACTTGTACAGAACCTTGGTATCCCAAGGGACCGCCACCGAGCCGGTGAAGCCAGATTCTGAACGCTGGAGGTGCACAGAGGAGCTCCACTAGATTTCGAAACGATTGTGAGTGAGATGGCACCCCGGGTCAGATCCAAGGCGAGAGAACATGCGTACGTTATCGAAAGTGCCTGTTACTATTACAGAGTGGGCATCCGTGTGAGGCCTATAGACGGATCACGGTCAGGGAAGTGGAGGAGATAAATGAAAACACTAAAGCGAAATGAAACGCACCAATTGAAAGTGAGTGTGTAAGTATCTGCCATTTGGTTCGGTGGAGAAACAAAACGGGCCACCAGATGATTTGATTTTACAAGAAAATGAAGTCGATGGTGACTGCAGTCGTTGTCGATGGTCGTGAGGAAGAGAAGAGACGAGATGAGAAGGAACTACTTTAGAAGAAAATGCAAAGTTACTACAGCTGAGCTAAGATAGGAAATGGACGAATGGGGAACTTTCAGTCCTGGATTTATTCTAGCAAAATTGAATAACTCACCTGGTCGAGGTTGTGGGAGTCAAAACGAAGAAAGAAAAAAAAAGGCCAGTTGAAGCAGCGCGAACGCACGAGGCACGGAGGTTGTTCCGCGGATGGTCAGCTCGGACGGCTTCTGACGGAAAGTCGCGCTGATCCAATCGGCCGTCGGCGGCATCCCGCTTGTACCCTTTCTATTCGCGGTAATGTGGCCTTTCCCTTTGTCATTATTTCAGGAATAATTTATTATTATTATTATTATTGGCTAGAAATTTCTATAGAACACCTTGCTTTGACAGATGTGTCAAAATCGAAGTATCTGTTGTTTGTATGAAATAGGCAATCAACGCGACATTCGAAGACATAGCACGATGCAAGAGTGAACCGTGATGAAGTACTCAGCCTTGACTCAAAACGCTCAAATAGCATATGCTGTCCTGGTCTCAGCGCCGGGCGCTCTTTTATCTCCTTCCAACTCCTCCCCGTCTCCTCCCCGTCCCAGCATCAAGTACCTTCAGCCATGGTCGTCCACTCGCCTCTCTCGAAGCTCTCCCTGCTCTTTGCAATGTCCAACTTTGATTCGTTCAAAGCTACTTTCAAGGGCGATATCGTCACCCCCGGTCATCCCGACTACGAGGAAGCTATCAAACGTTGGGCAAAGAATGCAGTCCGACGAGCAAAGGTCGTCGCATTTGTTAAGGACGCGCACGACGCGTCACTAGCCATAAAATACGCGCGGGACTCAGGACTTCCCCTGGCTATTCGCGGTGGAGGACATAATCCTGCAGGTTCATCTTCGTCCGAAGGGATCGTCATAGACCTCTCAAGATATATCAATGAGTGCCGTGTCGATCCCGAAGAGAAGCTTGCATATGTTGGTGGAGGTGCGCTCTGGAAGACTGTCGACGAGGCCGCGATCAAGTATGGCCTTGCAGCAGTCGGAGGTACCGTTAATCATGTCAGTGTATTCGCGTCGCTCGGCTTCTTAGTCTCTAACTGACGTTTTTCAAAGACTGGTGTGGGAGGGTAAGTTCCACCAATAAGTTTAATTGCTGTTATGTAGTGGACAGTATTGACATTCCAAAAGCCTCACATTAGGTGGTGGCTTTGGATGGCTCGCCGGTGCCCACGGCCTCGCCATAGACAACTTAGTACAGGTAAGTGAAGCAGGAACACTGGAATAATATAATACATTAATTTTTACTTTCAGGCAACTATGGTCATCGCAGATGGTTCAATTGTAACTGCTTCTGAAAGTGAAAATAGCGACTTGTTCTGGGCTATACGAGGTGGCGGTTGCAACTTTGGTATCTGCACCGAATTTGTTTTCCGATTACACGAGCAACGTCCGACCGTGTATTCTGGGATACTTATCTACCCCGCTCCACTCGTTGATCAGGTTCTGAATGTCACCGCGGAGTGGTTGAAAGGCAAGCCTGGACCGGATGCCTGTCTGCTTCAAGCAATAACACGGGGACCACCTCCCGAGAATACGGTATGTCTTTTCAGGGAGTGTTGATAGAACTTTAGATCTAAAGTTTGTCAAAGCCATGCATCGTTCTTATTCCTTTCTACAACGGCACAGAGGAAGAAGGGAGGAAAATATTCAGCCGATTTCTAGATATCGGTACAAAGTTTCCTATCCCTTCGTAGTCTCCTGGGCTGACTTGTAATCACCTCATAGGCCCCATAGATTTGACGAAGGCAGTACCATATGAGCAGCAGAACGGCCTACAAAATGACAATGTCCCACATGGGCGGAATTATTACATGCGTGGCGCCCTTCAACGTGAATATTCCCCGGCTGTGGCAAAAGCGGTCAGTGATATACTCCCGACGATATTCTGATCATTGATCACTCACACGACCCAGATATTCAACCGCATGTGCGAAGTAACCTCAGAGGATCTCAGAGTCTCGCTCATATTCGAGCTCTTCCCGCTCGAGAAGATCAACAGCGTGTCGAACAACGCGACCGCGTTCAACCTACGCGGACCGGACAATAACGTTTTGTGTATCAGCACGTGGGATGAAGATTCGCCAGAGGCTGCCATTCGTGGAAAGGAAGCCGCCTATGTGGTTACAGATATCGTTGCTATCGGGGAAGGACGACCCGGTGCGTCCAATAATCTGAGAGCATACGGGAACTACGGTAAGTCTGTCTGATCATCTATTTGTCCTTCGATGAATTGAACGAGATTTACTGCAACTCCTTTCAGTTGGGGATGAGAAGCTCAGCTCGGACCGAGCTCAGAAAGTATTTGGAGATAACTATCCGCGCCTTCAGCAAATCAAGAAGAGATACGACCCTGACATGATATTCTCGAACTGGTTCAAAATTATACCGGTGTAACCAGCCTGACGAAATGTACGCTTTCTTGATGCAAGTCTAAATAAATAGCATATTGTCAGACTCATTCCACTTTGTCGCTGTATCGGCATCTGTACTTGTACCTGGCATCATGTCTTTCCTTCTCTTTCTATCTTTTTGCTGCAGAGTTGACCTTGAACTTCTGATTCCAAAGTCTAACCATTGATAAGAGATGCTATTTTCCTTGCTACGATTATGACATGCATGTATTTGAACGAACGTAACGTACTACGCCTTGATCGGCCTGCACAGAATCCCTGTTTTGACACAGTTTCTTCGTATCAGCCTAAAGCAGATATTTAAAAAAAATTACCTGGCGTGTCGCCTTTTTCTTCTCCGTGTATGGAAAGAAACTTTCATGTTATACTTGATATATGGTGCTAGAAGTCTGGTGGAAAAAAGAAAAAGATAGACGCATTTGTTTGCCTCTGTTTACGCCCGCTTTCCTTTTGGAGTCATGCAAACAGCACAACTTCATCCGAGATCCGAGACTTCTCCTTCTCAGCTTTGTTCTTATCCATCGTTTACTTCGGTCTTGTTTTGAAACGGCGACTCTTTCTTTCTATTCATGTCCCATGGAGCTTGCCGGATATGCCTCTCTGGTCGAAGGAACATCCGACCTGGATATGCTATAGCATGTGAACTTTTCAAGCGACTTCCCGCAGTTGAATAGTGCCCCAGAATAAGATCGAGTGGCCACAAGTAAGCAGCCGACGGCTCCGTAGTATGACACACAGGAAACCATGGGCCCCATGCATTCTTATTATGAATTTTTAAGATAAAAATGAGCTTTGAACACAATGTATAAGATGGCTTCGCTTTCTGCGTCTTCTTTTCTCTCGCGTACTCAATCATGGTTCTTCATCCTACCCTCAAAGAAAATTCTACGCTCTCTTCTTCTCCAAGCTTCCGTTCACTCAAGGCTCAATTCAAAGGTGATATTGTCACTCCTGACCATCCCGAGTACGAAGTCGCTATCCTGCGTTGGGCCAAGAATGCCATCCGACGAGCGAAGATCGTTGCGTTCATCAAGGATGCAGACGACGCGTCGCTCGCCGTAAAATATGCCCGAGAGTCAGGGCTGCCTCTAGCCATCCGTGGTGGTGGTCACAACCCTGCGGGCTCATCTTCATCTGAAGGCATTGTAGTCGATCTGTCGAGATACGTGAATGAATGCTGCGTCGATCCCGAGAAAAAGCTTGCGCATGTCGGTGGTGGTGCAGTTTGGAAGACTGTCGATGAAGCTGCAATTAAGTATGGTCTTGCTACGGTCGGCGGGACGATCAATCATGTTCGTATATGCACATATTTATAAAACCAATAGCTGATGCTAAACGTTTATACAGACGGGAGTGGGAGGGTAAGTACCATAAAATGGAGCTGTCCATTCCGACGATTCCAACTCGATGAAGGCTTACTTTAGGTGGGGGATTTGGGTGGCTAGCTGCCGCCCATGGATTAGTTGTGGATAATTTAGTACAAGTAAGGAACGTTTCCTTTTTCAAAAAGCTATCAATTCAGTAATCTTCTCTATTATTTTTCTTGAAGGCAACAATGGTGCTTGCAGACGGCTCGATTGTGACTGCTTCCGATTTTGAGAACAGTGACCTGTTTTGGGGGATCCGAGGTGGTGGATCCAACTTCGGCATCTGCACGGAGTTCGTCTTGCGGCTGCATGAACAGCGTCCGACGGTGTATTCGGGGATTCTCTACTATCCCCCACCTCTCATCGATAAACTACTTGAGATCACGGAGGAATGGTCAAAGTCAAATCCGGAACCGAGTTCTTGTCTACTTCAGGCTCTAACCCGGGGACCGGCCACGGACTACGAAGTGATTTTCCTGTGTCTTTCAAGTTACATCACATCTCAATGGAATTATAATGCAGCCGCACATATATATGATTCCGTTCCACAACGGTCCTGTGGAGGAAGGGAAGAAAATATTCAAGGCATTTCTGGATCTCTGTACGCAAGTTTCAATATTATATACTACTTCTTTTCACTTCAGATGTCCTGTAGGTCCTATTGATACGACTGGGGAGGTGCCATACGAACAAATGAACGGTCTACAGAACGACAAAGTTCCTCACGGGCGAAACTATTATTTCCAAGGTGTCGTCCAGAAACAGTATTCCGCTTCAATCGCGAAAAAGGTAAACTGACAACAATCTTATTGTGGTCGAAATCACTGATTACTATTTCCTTTTTCAAGGCGTATGAGCGCATGTGCGAAGTCTCCTCAGAAGACTTAATAGTCTCACTAGTATTCGAATTCTATCCGCTTCAGAAAGTTAACAGTGTTGCGGACAACGCGATGGCTTTCAACCTGCGTGGAGCCGAGAGTAACATTTTCACCATCACTGCGTGGGATGATGATTCTCAGGAAGCTGCTGAGCGCGGAAAAGAGGCCACTTATGCCGTGACGGATGTCGTGTCGAACACAGAATGTCGTACAGCAGGATCAAAGAGGTCATACGGCAATTACAGTAAGTCTTCTCGTCTGCCGAATGAATATTGCCTGTCACCTGATGGTGTACATTTCGTAGTTGGAGACGAGAAGCTCAACGCAGAAAGATCGAGGAGGACATTTGGAGACAACTACCCACGACTCCAACAGATCAAGAAGAAATATGATCCAGACGTGTTATTCTCCAAGTGGTTCCAAATTGTACCGGCATAAGTTATCTAACGAAAAAATTCCTGGCTCCTAATAATTGTGATCCTATATCTGTATTTGAAAAAAATTGCATGTATCTTATTTCAAGGACTGCATTTCTATTTCCTGAAGCAGAATCAGCAGAATCAGCAGAATCCCGCATATAGTTTGATTTTCTGATTATTCACACATTGTTTGATATTGTTTGCCGGCTATGTCCTTTTGAGGGCCTGATGCAGATCGCGAGATTATCCAGTTTCGTGCCAGCTCTTACCCGCGGTTGCTTCCCTTCCGGCCATCACGGATAGCTTCCCATACCTTCCTGGATGCAGGAACGGCTGTATCATTGGCCGAAGACTCCAAAACCCAATCGTAATAATCACTGTTACCAAATTCAATGGTCCTGGTCCGTCCGTCCGTCCGATCAGATGACTGTAAATCGGCGACGATGGATCATATTATGTGCAGCTTTTCCTCGAGGATCGATCATGGTTATTCTGGGCTTCTCGGCAAAGCTTTGTTATGATGTCGAGCGCCACTTTATTGCCGTTGAGCACAGACAGTAAATATGGATTCGATTTGGCTCCATTACCTCGCAATCATGGTCCGCAATCCTCTCCTGCAAGAGAGCTCTCCGTTATATTCTATGTCAACCTTTCGCGCACTTGAGAATAATTTCAAGGGTGATATTGTTACTCCTGAACATCCTGAGTATGAGACAGCTATTCAACGTTGGGCCAAGAACGCCGTCCGACGTGCAAAAGTCGTCGCGTTCGTAAAGGATGCCATCAAATACGCACGAGAGTCCGGTCTGTTCCTGGCTATTCGCGGTGGAGGACACAGTCCTGCAGGTTCATCTTCCGAAGGGATCGTCATCGGCCTTTCGAGGTACGTCAATGAATGCCGAGTAGATCCTGAGAGAAAGCTCGTATATGTCGGCGGAGGTGCAATGTGGAAGACGGTTGACGAAACTGCGATCAAGTATGGTCTTGCTACAGTCGGTGGTACAGTAAATCATGTTTGTATGTCTTTTCGCTAGAATGGGATATTGATACATTTTGTTTGCATAGACAGGAGTAGGAGGGTGGCTCGTCTGATTCTTATTTTCCGAAGGCTCACACTTGGAGGTGGGTATGGATGGTAAGCCGCCGCCCACGGACTTGCGGTGGACAACCTAGTACAGGTAAGGATCAAAAATACAATTTAAAGAGACACCTCTCCTTCATACCATTTCAAGGCGACAATGGTTCTCGCAGAAGGGTCGATCGTAACTGCTTCCGAGAATGAAAATAACGACCTGTTTTGGGGCATCCGAGGTGGTGGATGCAACTTTGATATCTGCATGGAATTTGTCTTACAACTGCACGAGCAACGTGCTACTGTGTATTCTGGGCTCCTGATCTATCCAGCCTCCCTCGTCGATAGAGTCTTTCAGATAACTGCAGAGTGGCGAGAAAAGAATTCGGATCCTAGTTGTTGTCTGGTTCAGGGTCTGACTCGGCGGCCGCCACCAGAACGTGAAGTGAGACTTTGTTGGTCTATATACATGATGTCGAATCTCAGCGGGCCATGCTACAGTCCCGCGTTATTATAGTGCCATTCTATAATGGTCCCGTAGAAGAGGGTAGGAAAATATTCAAAGAATTTCTGGATCTTTGTAAGTGATCACCAGGTTATTGTTAACCTTTCATGAGTTAAATGGACTACAGGCCCATCAGACGCTACCGGAGAAGTACCGTACGAACAAATGAATTCACTTCAAAACTCTAACTTCCCGCACGGTCGAAATTATTATTTCCAGGGAGTTGTCCAGGACCATTATTCTGCAGCTGCTGCAAAAAAAAGTGTGTGGCCTCTGTACTCTGTTGTATCTCTTATCATCTCTGACTTAACACCCGCCTTAAAAGGCATTTGAGCGCGTATGTGAAGTATCCTCGAAAGATGTATCCGTCGTGCTGGGTATCGAACTTTACCCACTTCGCAAGGTCAATAGCATTCCAAAAGATGCAACGGCCTTCAACTTACGTGGAGCGGAGAGTAACATATTCAGCCTTGCAGCATGGGACGACGACTCGCACGAAGCCGCTTTGCGTGGAAAGGAAGCTGCTCATGTAGTAACTCAAAGTATTTCGATTTCGGAAGAAAAGCCTGAAGTGTCGAATTTAACGGCCTACTATCGTACGTTTCCGATTACCACTTATTATTATTGGAAAGCTAAATAAGCTTTATCAAGTTGGGGATGAAAAACTCAGCTCGGAGCGATCATTGAAAGTATTTGGTGAAAATTATCCGCGTCTCCAGCAGCTCAAGAAGAAATACGATCCCGACATGCTATTCTCTAAGTGGTTCAAGATCGTACCTGCATAGCTGGCTGAATAGATCGGCATCGCAAACAGATATACACTGCCGGATTCACATTTGTTCTAGAAACACGCGCCTTCTGCTTCCCTGTGTTGCCAATATGAAAGTCTTGAATAATGAATAAAGAGTTCGTGCAAGATTCCCCAGATTTATTCAGATTGCGGATCGAGGATTAGCGTTTTACCACGTATTATTTATGCATTGTTTGGCCTCCTTTCCTTTTGCAGCATAAAACAACACCTCTCTTTGTTCCATCCATGAATCTCCTTAGAAACGCGAAGCAACCTCCAAGCTTTAGCAAAGTACTTTAGGATCTTCTGTTCTTCTTTTCCCCCTTTGCTTTTGGCGATCGATGTGTATCGTCTTGCGGAAGAGAACAATAACGTACTTCCTGTGTGAATAGAAACGGGTGCCGCAGCTGTAATTGTTTCATCAAGTTCCGCCACGGTCGTGGCGTGGCCTGCTCTGGAATATATTACTGGGTATTGTCGACGTGTTCAAGTTGAGGATCCTTCCGGTCCAGCTGACTTCTCCCTCTTGCAAGGTTCTCAATACTATTTAACTAGGTACTCACGTCCACGCTTTTTGGACTCCAATCACCTTCGTCTGGCACGAGTGCTTTGTTCATATCCTTCACAATCACTTCGTATCTGGCAATCTGCGTGCTCTCTTTAACGTTCCTCACTCCCGCCCTTAATCTTGCGATCACAATCATGGCCACTATTGCTTATGCCGATTCATCTGCGCGTCCATCGTATTACTCGAGCAAGGCACCTGGGAACTTCTCGGACCCTTCTTTCCGCTCTATGACACCGATAAGGTAGGTTTTATCTGTTCAGGAAATTTGAAATCCCTTTATCTGATGGCCTTTACGCCCAGGAACTGTTCCAAGGGAACTAACCGACCCTCATACCCACTGAGCGCGCTCTACATCAAATATGTGCGACGCGTTTGGAAGCGCGTCTCACGCGCCACGCGAAAACCAGAACGCGCATCCGTCTTACCTGATGGATTTGTGTTAATCAACAATGCCCGGCTTAATGCTGCCACAAAACGAAGGAGCGTTATGTTCTCGTGAGCCGTCGCGGATTTGTACTCTAGTCACCGGAGCAAACGATGAGGTCTCATTCGTGGCTTAACTTGGTCGTTGATTTGGGGCTGTCAGATGATAATGCTTCCCGTATACCCTCAAACTTCTTCTTGACCCTGTGTTCAATGCTTTCACTCCCAGAGATTAGGCTTCACATCTTTATACCCTCATTTTATGGACTGGAATCTCCCTCGATCTTCTTTGACATACAGAGAATCCCTGCGTGCATTTGTATCTTATCTGGCATTCACTCATGTTCTAATTTAATTAATATTAATATTCCGAATTCGAATACTTAGTTGTCATTCATCTAAATGTAGTCCCGGATGTATCATTTGCCACTATAATGCTAAGTATTCTTGCTTCAAATAACCTAGGTATTGCCGACCAACCTGATGAACCTTGTTCCTGTGTTCGAAGTGACCCCCTCATGCCAGAAGTGATGGAACACAGCACTGCTCAACAATCTTCCAAGAGATCCTGAATAGCTCCTAATCGATTAAAGGTTGCTTCATTCACCGAAAACAGAAAACACAATCCGAAAGCCATTGATTTGATATGTTGTCATTATTATCATAAAATATCATTTACAGAGTCCTTTGAAATAGTACACTAGAACCAGGATATAGATAAATGGGCACTGAGACACAGACAAATGAATAAAAAGGGGATTTCAAGTACAAGTAATGTTACAACAGGGCCGAAAAACGGTGTTATTCAACTAATGCGGAACTTATAAACAGCGCAGTGCAAACACAGAGGTGTAACGGGTGAAGTTGACCCAGAAAGACGTGATGCTGAAAAAAAAAGGAAAGTGCTAGACAACAATACGCCGTGTGGCGGGGTGAAGAGAGAGGGTACATGAAGATGTATGGCCCTCTACGTCGTGTTTCCGAAGGTTATGCTTCCATTCACCACTGCTTCACGGTGAGTTGAGGCTGCCACGTTCCATACGTGACTTCCTCGATCGAGTAGATTTTCACTTGTTCCCAGGGGGTCGAGATGGCGTTTGACTACGGAAACGCGTTAGCCAATCGAGTACCGTGAAGGAATAGAAATGTGGGTTTACCTGTAGATAATGAATGCATGCCCTTGCTACACGTCGCACCAGGGACGAGAGCCTTACACGGCCGTCGTACCAATCGACTGGCACTCTGTAGGTAATGGTTCTGTACCCATTCCACTGGACAGTGACAATAAAAACGAGAAATCAGCTCAGGCAATTTGAAATGCGCCTGAGTCTTCTTACCGCGACCCTCAAGAAGATCTCCCCATTTCTGTCTGCGTGGAGTTCGTGCCATTTGTACATGTCTCCGCCCAAAGGCCGTACACCACTGACAGCCTCGGAAAGAGACATGCCAGAGTGCGTGTAATTGGAGCGGAACTTGATTCGGGGAACTCTTCCGTTGTAGTCAAGTCCATAACTGTTAGAACCCGAGGTACTTAGTTGTTGTCCGGGAATGGATGTATGTTGAAAAGAGACGGACGAGGAGCGGCGTGATCGAGAAGGGGTCATTGCCCCGGCGGTATAGGGCGTGTTTACATAGGGAACAGTGTAGTCTAGGTCTGTTCCATAGTAAGAGGACCGCCTGTTGAGAGCAAGGTCATCGTATGCTAGAGAAGCAAAAGTCCTTAATCAATGCACATTCAAAACTAAAGGGCTACAAGACCCACTGCTTCCGTAGTGGCTACCGGTGCGCGTAGGTGCGTAGGCCGAATAGCCTGAGGAGTAGCGTGTCTTCTGAAAACTTAGTAAACCCCCCTCAACAATTATGTGTGTAATGACTCACGTCTCCGTAACCTGCGTAATCTGCAGTATCATCGTAAACAGGATCACCATAAGGATAACGTCCATAATCGTCATAGCCTGGACCCGGCGTACGAGGTGTCGGATGACCACTTCTGCTAGAGTACGTGTGCGTGAGCGCTGGCGTCGCGTAGCCTGCGTATGCCATCGTTGCAGAATCTCAAAAACCAGAGAACGAAGAAAGACGATAGGCGAACGAAAAGTCGCAAGACTAAGTCCTGAGAGAAGAGACCCTTTTTATACCCGATTAATATTGCAAGCCGAACATTGTGCTGCCCATAGTCCCATGAACAGGCAGGCGGACATACGCGAGTGAATTTGGTGTATTGGCAGCCTCACCTTTGCCTCGAGGCGATTTCGAAGTGCTCTAGATAAGTGCCTCGAAAGAAGAAGCGGAGTTCCTTAGAAGTGGTGATGTTCGAAGTTGACCAAAGCATAACTCTCTCAACGAGTGGAAGATCAGAAGCACGAAGGTACTAGTCGATTCGACCGTGAGATGAGGACTAGTGCTATGAAGTGAAAGTGTCGAGTATTACCACAGACAGTCTGCGTACAACCAAGTGGAGACAGATAACGCAATTCATTAATGTTCATAGCACCTTCCGGGCTCGCGTCCCTAAGTGATGTCCAGGCGTGGTGCTAACTAAGTACGGGTGATGCACATAAAATTTGGTTTCCCTTTCGCGAGTGACATGCTTTACATAAGCTTCCGTAGAACCTGATGGGTTTTCACTCACACCAGCAACTCGCGTTTTTTTTTCAACCTTATAAGTCCTAGTCTCTGTTACTGGTTCTTCTGTCCATCCAATATGAAAGTACTTGACAATGTTCTGTAAGGATCCCTCTTACACTCTCCATCACCACAGTCACTGCTGTGTGCTGATACAAATCCAATACATCAATAGATCTTTCCCGTTTGCATTAGATATAATTCAAGGATTTGCTGTACACTTGAAGTCAGGTACATTGATTTGTGTTCCTGCAGACGTAAAAAAAAAAGAGGAACTTCATTTCTTTTTGAGAGTGTTCTGGTCTGTTCACATATGGCAGAAACCTTTGTATGCAGCTATACCCAAAGTAATCAGTTCAGTGGGACACATAGGACCAATTTGTGTAAGGAGGAACAGAATTTTGAATGCTGATCACATTTGCCAGTGTTCACTGCATACGTCCGAAGTTTTCCTAATTTTTCCCTTTTATTCTACAAGAATTGGAATTTTAGATGATGGGCACATATGTGTGATGCATACATGCTCTAAGTTATTCTGCTTTTTTTCTGATTTTTTTCTGTGAGAATTTGAACTAATATTCACTGATGAAGAGGCAGGAGAAGGGATGCGGAGCTTCATATTCTGCAAAGGTTGAAGACGACTTTGCGTGCCGACGAAGAAATGAAGGTCAGGTTTATTTAACGGCACAGATACAATCATATGTGCTGTATTGTACTACAGTAAGACATTCTTTGAACGAATGGGTATTCATCCGGGATCAATCTTTAGAGGCGAACCAGACACTGAGATGCGGACTCGGAGAGCAATGAGGAGTTTGATCGGCTGCGATCTGCGAACCGATCTGCACAATCACGTGACCTTCGCGCGCCCTCCGGATCCACCCCCGGCCGGCAATCACGGTTGAGGGTGACCAAGAAAGGCACCTAGTGGTCCAAATTTTCCGAAACGTATACCGTATTTAATAGTTTACTGAGTAATCAGCTTGTCACATGATTTTTGAGCGTTAGTCATCTAAATTTCTTCCCTACAGGTGGCTCCAGCATACGGATTTGACCAGGCCCGAAGCCGAATTTTTGGTTCAACCAGGCCTCGAGATCCAAAGTGACCAGCCATCATACTGTGTTTCTGCCCCTTACGCACACTGACCCCCTAACGCACACTCTTGTCGTTTCTCACTCAATTCTTACTCAAAATTCATGAAAATTTGTACATGGATAGCGTAGCATCTTATCTACAATATATCCAAAAACGGCGGGAAAATATCCAGTACAAGTCGAGTTATCGTGCACGCAATCTCATCTTTTCAGTAAATTGAGCAAATTGAATGAACCAAAATTGTTCCCACGCTATATATCCTTGCTATTAATTTTGTCTAGCCTCTGTTCGAGATGAAACTTGGTGAGAAGGTGTCTCACACACCGGGCAAAAACTCATTTTCGAACTGTGAAAATGTTACCCAGAATGGAAAAAGAGCCAATCGGATGAGAGCTCACCCGTTCCGATCAAAATTTCTAAGGGCGCGGAATGAGTTTTTGCCCGGTGTGTCATGGTTGCTGTAAGCCATGTACAGTCATTTACCGGTCCTTTGAACACCCAATACAGATGCACTCACCCAGCTCACCACACAGAAGATTTATAACTTTCAAGTACATATTCTGATAGCTCTTGAAAGGATCCGCTCAAAATCTCGCATCAGGATTGACGCGATCAGCAGATCTACACAATCAGCTTTCCAAACGCGACCAGTAACCAAGCCAGCTATCACAGGCCCAAGCGATTGAACGGCCTAGGCAACAGTAACCCGTTACCACCCGAGCGCTAGAAGCACCGAAGCGGATACGTAATCCCGCTGACAGCTAACACCGCCGACCGCCTATTACCACGGACTACCACTCTAACGCCGCCGACCAAGCAACCAGAGCGACCTCGATCAAAAGAAGCGATCAAACTTCTTAGAAGTCCAGAAGCACAACTACTAAAGCCTAAACGCTAAAAGGCTAAAGGCTAATAAGGTTTATGGAGACCTCACTAGCATTCCAGCACTGTCAAGTCTGTGCACGAGTTTACATGGTCCTTTATGAAGTATACTACATAGTATGCACGGCAACAGTTGGTACGCGTGACTGTCACATCAAAACCGAGCGACACCTTCAAGATACAATGCATTCCAATCCACCAAACCCAATAGTACCCAAGAAACGAGAGGAACTCACGATCACAACTCGAACCCCTGAAAGGATCCGCTCAAAATCTCGCATCAGGATCGACGCGATCAGCAGATCTACACGATCAGCTTTCCAAACGTGACCGGTAACCAAGCCAGCTATCACGGGCCCAAGCGATCGAGCGGCCTAGGCAACAGTAACCCGTTACCACCCGAGCGCTAGAAGTACCGAAGCGGATACGTAATCCCGCTGACAGCTAACACCGCCGACCGCCTATTACCACGGACTACCACTCTAACGCCGCCGACCAAGCAACCAGAGCGACCTCGATCAAAAGAAGCGATCAAACTTCTTAGAAGTCCAGAAGCACAACTACTAAAGCCTAAACGCTAAAAGGCTAAAGGCTAATAAGGTTTATGGAGACCTCACTGGCATTCCAGCACTGTCAAGTCTGTGCACGAGTTTACATGGTCCTTTATGAAGTATACTACATAGTATGCACGGCAACAGTTGGTACGCGTGACTGTCACATCAAAACCGAGCGACACCTTCAAGATACAATGCATTCCAATCCACCAAACCCAATAATACCCAAGAAACGGGAGGAACTCACAATCACAACTCGGACCCCTCGAACTGCGAACCCGATAACTTGGAGAATGATTGGATGGTATAGACTGGAGTTGCACACACCATGTCCAGCATCTACGATACAGGCAAACCTTTATTTACCGAGAGATGCGAACCTGGAGACCAAGCAGTTACAACTCCTTATACAACGAAGGATATGGCATTACATTCGAGACATACGATATGAAGGCAAAGCATGGCTAGTCACCAGAACCCAGCAGAACCCGCCAGCAGAGCTTATGCAGTTCATGATATGCCTTGGACCTGTTAGGCGGCGAGACTAACAGACGTCGATCTCGAGGCAACCAACACAACAACAAACAACAGGCTAAACGCGAGTTGCCAAGCTAGACACAAGCTATGTCGAAGTGAAGGTAAGTAGAATTCAGCAAACTAGTAGTACAAGAGTAGTTACCTATGTCGAAGTGAAGGTAAGTAGAATAGTAAGACAAGGAATCGAAAGAGTCAAACTATCTACTTATATAGGCTTCGAGCGCGTGAAAGGTCTACTCTAATAAGGAATCACATGACGAGGGAGCGGGGTGATTAGTGAGCCTGGTAGAACGTCGTAGAACATTCTAACGAGTGGATGAGTAATCACAAAGAAAATAAAAGAAAAGGAAAAGAATATTAAAATCAAAGGATGACGTAAGAAAAGAAAAAGGAAAATGTTCGAGTCCTAACAGGACCATACTCTACATCAACCCGACACCTTAATACTGACGTGCGAGTTATGCTTACCCTCGCTGGACCTCGAGATGAATTCCGACGAATCACATACCGAGCAGCTTACATCGCTCCAAGAGCAAAGATGCCACTCAATGATGGCAATGACATCATTATGGAGTACTGACAGTGGAGCATTCCACATCAGAACACCACCTCTATTGTCTCAGTCAGCAACTCCACAGAATTCTGTCATAGTGGAGACGACCTTACAAAGATTGGAGCAAAGTGGAGTGAAGCGCAGCAGGATGACAAAAGGAACAGATGTAATGGTGGAGAAAAGTGGAGTAAAGTGGAGACAGGATGAGTAAGAAACAGGACGGAAAATGGAATATCTGGGAGCATAAATAGTTTTAGAATTAGGCCCTCATTTCCCCATCTTTCGATCCTCTAAACACACTGGTGTAAAGCTTGCCCTATAGCGAGCTATTACTGTGTGCTTTGTACTATCACGCCTCTTGGAAATCCCAATCTGCTTTACTGTCACCTCGTATCTGAAAGCATCCATAACTCGGACCGCGACTAAGAAGGCTAGTAAGGGACCGCGTGGTACAGCCAGACGTGGGTAGATAAGATCACCTCTGTACAACACACCGCTGCTTAGGCAAAAGGATCGAACCGGTGTAACCCCGGGCCTACTCCCTAACAGCCCTTAACGAGGGCAACATTTACTAATTTTTCAAAGCTGTAAATTGTACAGGAAAAATTATTAGAGGTGAAAGAAAAAAGATGCAAGAATGTCACAAAAACCGCTCCTTTGAACACCATGTGACATTAGAATTTGCTGTCACGGCGCTAGTTCTCGGTACGGCAAAATATGACCGCCGATCTTAGCATGTAAAAATCCCTCCTCCCATCTGTCACACTTTCTGTTTGTTTCCCCTGCATTAATTCGTAGAGTAACTGTTTTCTCTTCAAACTTTGCACAGACGCACCCATGGCAATACTTTAGTGATATGTACAGCTATCTTCTATGTAAATGGGCCAGAACAAGCTCAAGAGCAATTGTTGCAAGTTAAACTCAACCAAATACAACCAAATTAGCCAGTGCATAATTTCTCTACACTGAACGCCTCACTCAAATCTTCTGAAATTTGGTATTATAATTGGTACATATTCTCTGCATCTGTGTGATTTTTTTCGTGACAAGGAAAGAAGAATTGAGGGAGAAAATTCGAGTGTTCAAAGGAACGGTGTCGGTCGGTGGTGTCGTATCTGAAGGTGCTACAGATGTCCGTCCTACTAAGGGTGCTGAATGTATGAAGGGACCTCCAAAAATGGGATGCCGACGCTATCAGACTCTCAAAGACCTACTACCCGGCAGGTGCCAGGAACCGTCGGAGACGTAATGGATGGGTCTAGGGATGCCGCTGGATAAAGGGAATAGGATAACAGGACCGCCGCTTGAGAGGGGGGATCACAGGGGGCTGCCGACGTGGTATAAACTCGGCCACAGGAAGGTATGAAGTGTATAAGATGAATATAAAGGATAAAATGGAGTGAGTGGCTGGAGAAGGCGCCGCTGGGTCGTCTGATAGGATGCCTGGGTCGTCGGATGGCCGCCGACGTCGAATAGAGGGGCGCCGGATCACTGAACGTCAGAGTGGCAGAGGCGTACCGGAGGCGGTGAAGGCAAGTAGAATGTGGAGTCAAACAAGAGGAGATGTCAAGGATAGTATATAGTCAAGGGGGAGGCTCAGTACATGAGGGGAGACTCAGAGTGAGGGATATCTCGAACTCTGGCGCTCGGTCTGGTACATGCTCTTGGAACCCTCGCTAGGCTTTTTAATCCTTTTGTCTACAAGCTAGTATAAGCTCTATATATACTCTACTGCTGTCGCCGACACATCCTACTGTCTGACAACATCTCCTGAGTCATCTGGGTCGCCAAGGGCCGCTGCCGGAGCGCCCAGGTGAAATCTGAGAGCGGCAACGTGAGGGAGGCATCCAATAGCATGGAATATCGAGTATCTGCAATAATACAGGCGCCGGCGGAGTTGGGCTTGGCGGCGCGAGTCGGTGGCTTGGCACGCCGATGTACCACATGCCTACCTTCCATACATGGTCTAATGGGGGCCGCCGCGTCAGGGGGAAGTCGGTGTAGACTATCAGACCCTCTTAAGCAGCGGCGAAGGCGACGGCGTTCGACCACAGAGAGGCGTCGGCGGTGTCAAAGATCGGAGAGGTAAGAAGGGATCCAACTCGTGGCTAGACCTCCTGGACAGCTTGGTGCCGTGGCGGACAATTTGACCCGGAAGCACTGCTGCCGATCGGGATGCGCGCTCAGTCGTGGGGGGGGCTCAATCGTAAGGGCTATGGTATGATCCGCGTATAAAGGGGACGCCGCCGATAATGTACGGGACAGAGCCGCCGACGAGTCAAGATGTCGGCGTCGCGAATAAGCAGTAGAGCGACGGCGCTGTCGAGTCCTGCGAGCGGCGGCGATTACTGGTAGAGCGACGGTATCGCCGATTGCCAGGAGAGCGACGGTGTCGCCGATTACCAGGAGAGCGACGGTGTCGCCGATTACCAGGAGAGCGACGGCGTCGCCGATTACCAGGAGAGCGACGGCGTCGCCGATTACCAGGAGAGCGACGGTGTCGCCGATTGTCAAGAGGGCGATGGCGCTGTCGTTTCCCACGACGGGGGATAGCTCTGCCGATCACTTGCGCAGTGGCGAGTGAGCACGTGCCCCTGTTATTCCCTTAAACGGGGGCGGCGTCTTGTGTCGGCACACGATCTTCGGCGGAGGCGATAGAGAGCAAAAGGGCTAATAGAGACGAGAGGAGTGCACTGAGATCTATTCTGAACTACTGCTGCCGAACACTACATACATGAGGTCTATATATACTGGGGAATGCTGGGGAAGAGCGTCACAGAGGCGGCGACAGTGACGGCGCGTCACAGGCGCGCAATCGGTGCGGACCCGAAGATCGGGGCGCGCCGCGAAGCTGCCAAGACACGGGCGCGCGCTGATCGGGCTGGCGGTGATTGGTGCGGCGCATCATCATCGGGCGCGCTCGGATCGCTAAGTGGTCGCACCACACGAATATGAAACGTCAGGGGAGGCAATAATACTAAAAGGGGAATAGGCGAGTGGCCGCCGCGTCCGACAATCGGACTCGGCACACGAAGCAGCATAGTATGAACATGAAACGTGGTACCTGGGACCTTGTAAAACCACTACCCAACGTCGGATAAGCCAATCAACAGGAGCCGACGAATATTCCATCGGCTATACGGTTCGATATCCTTCCGCCGCAGTAGCCGATACATCCGCTGCAACGTTCCAGGCACCCGCGTATCAGAAAGTGCGGCTGGCCAAGCGTACTCGGTTTGGGAAGTCTTCGAAGGACGGGAGGCGGCGGACGTATTGGTTGAGCCGCGGATCAAAGAGCGGCGGTTTGGAGGGTCTTAAGGAGCGGCGGAGGTGTAGCGGTCGGCGCACGATGGTATACTGTACAGAGTACTGAGGGGCCTGTACCGACGTACCGGTACAGGCAAGTGCGGCGCACTACATCGGGAAACCTCGGAACCGATGATCGGAGGCTGATATCGCGTATATGAGACAAAGGGCGCATCAGCCGATGTCCCTGAGGTGTCCGATGCATCGGCGGCACTCAATACAGAGTGTGGGCGATCCCTAGTGACTAATATGAGTGGCCGGAGCGGCAGTGCTGTGGGGGACTGCCGGACTGGTGGCAGATACATCGTAATGAGGCATGTAAGCACATATGACAATATATAGCTCCCTAGACAATGGGGGACTGCTTGGTAAGCTGTAGGAGGCGTCGGCGAGGGTACCTGAGGATGTCTGAGTGTCCGCCGCATCAATCGGCGCCAAGGGGGGCCGACTCGGAGGCATCCAGAGTCGCCGCACGGCTGTACGTATGGTAAATCATAAGATCGGCGGCACGTAGTCACTGAGGGATGTGTCCTATAGTGCCTGGTGCTGGGTAGGAGCTGTCGGCGGACCTGTCTGAGTGTCGGGGAGCCATTGGCGGATCGATCTGGGCCATAGGAGGGCGCCGCAGTACAGTACGTGTACTGGAATCAGTGGAAACGTGCTCAAATGGTGTCTCGAGTGCAGTAGGAGTATGCCCTCACACTCTGAGGTGTTGTTAGGACTCGAACATTTTCCTTTTTCTTTTCTTACGTCATCCTTTGATTTTAATATTCTTTTCCTTTTCTTTTATTTTCTTTGTGATTACTCATCCACTCGTTAGAATGTTCTACGACGTTCTACCAGGCTCACTAATCACCCCGCTCCCTCATCATGTGATTCCTTATTAGAGTAGACCTTTCACGCGCTCGAAGCCTATATAAGTAGATAGTTTGACTCTTTCGATTCCTTGTCTTACTATTCTACTTACCTTCACTTCGACATAGGTACCTACTCTTGTACTACTAGTTTGCTGAATTCTACTTACCTTCACTTCGACATAGCGTGCGTCTAGCCCGGCAACTCGCGTCTAGCCTGTTGTTTGTTGTTTGTGTTGGTCGCCTCGAGATCGACGACAGTTAGTCTCGCCGCCTAACAGGTGTTGGCGGCGCTGAGATATGGTATCTGCAGTATAGGGGGAGCCATAGTATGAGTGTACTGGCACAGGAGGGGCCAGTGCGCTACAACGGTACTGTTTAAAGGACCGGTAAATGACTGTATGAAATTTGAGGATCTGAAAGTTGTTCCGGGGAATTCTAGACCTAGAGCTCCCGGGGTAATGCACTCATTTTCAGAGTATGACTATGTAAGAAATCAGCATCAACAGACTTCATTATTTTTTTTCCGTGGCTTTCCGAGACACAATCACCAAACTTTTTACATACTTTGGTTTTTCAATATCAGAGAAAGCAAAATATGAAATATGAGCCTGGTAATCCATGGTGGTGAATTATTATTGTAATTGCAATTGTAATGCTTAAAAAACATCGGAATTCTTATTCTGAAGCGCCCTCGAACGAGCCTCGAGTCGGATCGCAACTAATCTAGCATGAAAGTTGTCTTTCCTGTAAGTGTCTTCACAAAGATCTGCATTCCACCATGCAGAGAGACTGAAGACGCATCACAGAATCCCATTCATTGTAGGATTACTATACCCATAGACCAGTGCAGAGATATTCGATGATTCCTTCTGAATGTTGTAGTCTGACATGGAACGGACGTCTTAAGCACAGAGATATACTCATTCACAATCTAAAGAACACGCCAGTTAGGTGAGGTATTGAAGATGCACGTTGTTACGCACCAATCCTTGTCCTGGATCTTATTCTTCACCGTCTCGTTCAAGTCAGCACAACTACGCATGTCCCACTGTGAAATTAACCATTATCGAAGCCTATATGTATGCATGGCCATCCGGGAATTTCTTCTGGGCACTGAAATAGGGCATAGTGCGACCATTCTCGATCTGTTTACCAGCAAAGATGAGAGTGAGTGAGTGAGAGGAGAGCCGTCAAGACGCGACAGGGGTTTTCCCACGGTGTGTGCGTTTCAGAGCAGCGAGCACCCACGTTTTGACCTCCTCCTCTCATAAATTCAATAAAATATTTACAACACCATTTTTCGCTTTAAAAATAACTGAAATGTAATTCTAATATGCACAATTATCTTATAATCGAGTTTTTGCAATGAAAAATACGAAGGGAGAATTTGAGGAAGGGAAAAACCCTTAGACTGTGCGTTTCGGGCAGAAATACAGTATGGATTTTGGTCAGCCCTCAACCGTGATTGCCGGGGGTGGATCCGGAGGGCGCGCGAAGGTCACGTGATTGCGCAGATCGGTTCGCAGATCGCAGCCGATCAAACTCCTCATTGCTCTCCGAGTCAGTGTCTGGTTCGCCTCTAAAGATTGATCCCGGATGAATACCCATTCGTTCAAAGAATGTCTTACTGTAGTACAATACAGCACATATGATTGTATCTGTGCCGTTAAATAAACCTGACCTTCATTTCTTCGTCGGTACGCAAAGTCGTCTTCAACCTTTGCAGAATGAAGAGACAATGCTAAATCTACCAAAAAGAAACAGACACTCAATTCGAATCGTGGGTGCTCCTTGGGCGCTCCTTGGGCGCTCCTTCTCGGCATCATCAAGCTTACTCAGGCCAAGGCAGCGAAGACATTTAAACTCGTACACCACGATGAACGGATAAATATCATCCTTCCTTCACCCATCCAGCATGTCTACATACGAATCATTGAAGGCTACTTTCAAAGGCGATATCGTCACCCCATCTGATCCGGACTATGAGAAAGCCATATCCAGATGGGCAGCTAATGCGGCCAGGCGTGCTAAATATGTTGCATTCGTCAAAGATGCAGAAGATGTCAAGCTGGCTCTTGACTTCGTGAAGTCACAAAAACTCCCGTTTGCCGTTAAAGGTGGAGGTCATAACGTTACTGGCGCATCTTCATCGGATGGTGGTTTGGTCATCGATCTATCGAGATATCTTGCTGGTGTGCGGGTAGATCCAGAGAACAAAGTAGGTTATGTGGGAGGAGGTGCACTTTGGGAAACGGTAGATAAGGCGGCGATAGAGCATGGACTCGCAACCGTAGGGGGAACAGTAAACCATGTCAGTTCATTCTTTTCCCAGAAGACGTCATACGATTGATTGAACATTAATGTAATAGACCGGCGTTGCAGGGCATGTAATTCTTCATTTCTTCAATTAACTGAAAATTAATACCACTTCTAGCCTGACATTGGGTGGCGGGATTGGATGGCTTTCAGGAGCCCATGGTTTAGCGATTGACAATCTTATACAAGTATGTGTTTTCCGTTGTTAGCAATATTCTCCATTGACTGGGAATCGACAGGTAACAATGGTAGTTGCCGATGGATCTATATTGACAGCCAATGAGAAGACAAATAGCGACCTATTCTGGGCCATTAGGGGTGGGGGCTGCAACTTCGGTGTTGTCACCGAGTTCGTTTTCAAGTTGCATGATCAACGTAGAACGGTTTACGCCGGCCCGTTGATTTTCCCGGGACCCTTCATCAAACTTCTGGCTCAAGTTACGAATGACTGGTTGCAAAAGGGGCTGTCTGCGAAGGAAGGCATGCTTCAAATCTTCACTCGTGGACCTCCTCCTGAAAAATTAGTGGGTATCTGATCGTGATATTGTGAAGCACGCATCCTCAATGCCCTTTCCCTAGCCCTGTGCTGTCTGTTTCATATTTTATAATGGATCGGAACACGAAGGAAGAGAAATTTTCAAACCGTTCCTCGATCTCAGTAAGTTATTATCTTAAGATATATTGTACTAAATTGACTAATCGGTCGACAGAACCACTGGATCACACTGCTGAGATACCGTACGAAAACCTAAACGCGATGCTGGTACGTACTCATTCATTCTGCAACTTCACTATCAGTCGCTCATACTTTGGTTCAACAGAACCAAACCGCTTTCCCGGGTCAATGCGTATATATGAAAGGCGTGACGTTCTCGTCCTTGAAGCCCAATGATGCAGAGACGCTTCTTGGGAAGGTCACGGAGCTTAATCCAGATGGCACGTGTCAGATGGCGACTATATTGGAGTACTTCTCACTGGGCAAGATCAATACCATTTCAAACAATGCAATGGCTATGAACAACCGCTCGTTCCAGAATAACGCGTTAACGAGCTGCAGGTGGGATTCCAACACTCCCGAGAATCAAGAGATAGGTAAAAAGAAAGTACGAGCTACTGCGGAACTTGTAACCAGTTTCGCGAACGACTCTGACGCGGCCGACAAGCGTGCTTACGGAAATTATGGTACGTTCAGTTCAGATCAGATTACGTCGTCGACAATGACAATGCACCTCTTCAGCCGATGAAATGGTATCGCCGGATCGAACTGCTGTACTTTTTGGAGATAACTACCCAAGATTGCAAGAGCTAAAGCGTACGTATGACCCTGAGCTGCTCTTTAAGAGCTGGTTCCCCATTGTACCTGCTTGAAGCTCGCAATGCTTTAATAGCCAGGCGTTCATTGAATAAGATTTATTGAGTTATGTAGAGAACACTGAAATAAAGCATTGATACTTTGTAAATTGGTTTGGAACGCTTTGTAATTGTTTGCGACAAAGAATAACCGAGGGATCAAATCCATCACTGCGTCGATCCTTTCCTGGTCACCATGCTACTGCTACTTGCTTTCACGACATAACGACCTCTTCACGACACTATCATGTCCACCATAAAATCTGTGTCTTCGCTGACATCTGTGCTCAAGGTGTGTGATTTCCCGCTTGCGAGTTGGCTTTGTATGAGTATGAAACCTCTGTCGCAGAAACCGAAGATATCACGGAAGCATCTCAGTCGCGTTCGTCCTGTTCGTTCGGTGCAGTTAAAACCCTATTGACTCATTTTCTTAGTACTCTTGGCTGCCAGATGTCCTCAGAGTTGACGGAAGCGTGCGTGTCTACATTGTTTTTCGTGATGTACCCCGTACTTAGGCCTTTGCATCTCTGCGCCACAAATTTTTTTTTTGAATATTTCAGATCACTCTTCGTATTCTCGGTCCAGTTCTAACCGTCACAGCATTCGCCTCTATTGTTGCCTACGTCTGGTATGAAGGCCATGATGTTCGGCTCTCGAATAACGTTTCACCGTTGCTAGCTGTCGTTGTGAGTGTTTCTTTGTGACTGCCCATGAAGTCGAATGTTAATTGCTGTACTGTACAGGTTGGTCTGATTCTTGTATTCCGGTAAGCACATTGTAAATTAAGGGCATTTCTCGAGCTGAGATAAGTTCAATAGAAACTCGTGAGGGGCATAGATCATATTGAGGACTGGTATCTGAATTGTTGTTGCCCGCAGCACGTCCTATGACCGATTCTATGAAGGACGCAAGGACTTTGGTCAGATGGTTGCCGATGTAAGCCACATCGTTAGCATTGCCACATTATTTCTATTGCCTGACACTTTCATCAAGATAAGGAACTTATCTCGATTCATCTGGGTGAGCGTAGCAATTCCATCAGATGCAAACGCTGGAATTCCTGGAAAAGGTGAGGTTAATTGTAACTCAAGAATCTGTCACTGTTGATACTGTTCCACTAGGACCTGCCAAGAGGCAAATGTCTCCGGAGCAACTGAGCAAGGCGAAGGCAGAAGCTTTACGACTTTTGATCGCCTTTGCATATTCCGTTAAGCATCGGCTACGTGGGGAATACGGTACTGATTACGAGGACTATGAAGGCATACTTCCTCGCTCGATAGTTCAATATGAAGAGGGTGGCTTCAGCTCGACCGCATCATCACCTACTCAAGGATCAGAATCTTACAATGCAACCGGAACATTAACTCCTAAAGTTAAAGTTAAGCGGCGAAAAAACGAGAAGAATCAGCCTGACGGTGCCACAAGCCCTGGCAGCTCAAAATGGAGCCAAAACAACTTGCAGGAGCATTCTCATGGGATTCATTTCAATGAAGCGAGCATGACCTTGGACAATCAGTCTGCGACCACGCCTCTTTTGAGCAAGAACCATCGTACCGTACAGTTTCATCCTTATGCCGCCATTTCAAAGACGCCTTTGCCTCTGGTGTTGGTTTTCCTAACTTCTTTTTGATACGTCTGCTGATCGTCTGTTAGAATCGCTCATGAACTTTCACGTATGATATTCCGCTTCAAAAGGGATGGGTACTTAGAGACGTTGGGACCCGCTGGGACAAATTCGATGAACACTCTGTAAAGTATTACCATTCAACAAGGAGTTATGCGTCTGATTACCATATCATAGCATACAATCAATGGTTGTTCAGATGACAAACATGGAACGAATAGCAACTACACCTATCCCGATATCCTGTGAGTTTGTCAGTCTTGGTCTTACCAAACGGAGTCTTATGAAAAACCCTAGACGGTATTCACCTCAAACAGTGCGTTACACTCTACCTCTTTGCCCTTCCATTCGTCCTCGTGGAAGATCTCCACTGGAAAATGATTCCTGTTGTCACCGTTGTGGCTTTCACGCTTATGGGCATTGAAGGAATCGCAAACGAAATAGAGATGCCTTTCGGTGAGTCTCACAAGCCGATATCTCCCTCAATGCCTTGCATATTGATGCGTGTACTCATACAGGAACGGATAAGACGGATCTTCCATTGGGTATGTGTCTCTCCTTGATGAACATGAATTTCATTCATTAACCTTCAAATAGACAACTTCTGTGCCGAGCTGAAAGATGAAGTTGAGTGAGTGTGGGAGTCACATCCTCTGACATTCGTATTAACTTTTGCTCATTCAGTTTCATGATCGAGAGGTTGCCTGAAGGCGGAGAGGGTGGATTGGGCACTGACGATGGAGAAGGTGATGATTGAACTTAATGAACTCAAAACAGAACTCTTCGGAACAGTCATTAGCCTCGCATTGTTGTCGCGTAAAATTTGCTTCGCAAAGGCCAGAATGAAAGTGATATTAGTATATTCATGCTGTTTTCACATCTATGAGAACTCGGGTGTACAGAACTCTCCTGGCCCATACGGCTAGAATTGGAATGAAGCACATTAATTATGTTGTGATACTTTCAAGTAAGAGAACCGAAGCCTCACCTTTGAAGTGAGTGCTGTCAAGCCAGCCGCATTCTCAGCTGTCTTCCTGCCGCTCTGCGGACCAGGGGTGGGCTTCTGGCCCTTTGCGAATGCTTCCAAGATTTTGATTGTCGACTGCGGCGTGAGGTCCTCGTAGAAGTCTTCGCCGACTACCATCATAGGAGCATTGCTGCATGCGCCTTGGCATTCCACTTCGATCACGGTGAACTTCCCGTCCTTCGTCGTGTCGCCCGGCTTGATTCCGCCGAGGTGCTGGCAGACGGTGTTGAGAATCTCGCTTGCACCGCGGAGCTCGCACGGTGTTGTCGTGCAGACCTGCACGAAGTTTTCGCCGATAGGAGAGCTAATTTCGCGATGATTCAAGGTGGTCAGTAATGAACAGGTCGTGAAAGGTGACGAGAATAACAACGCACCGGTTGAACATTGTGTAAAATGTCGCGACCTCGTAGACCCGCATGGGAGGCATCTCCAATAGCTGAGCAACATAGTTCATCACACTAATACTCGTCCATCCCTTGTTCTGCCGTTGTCCAAGGTCCAGCAAAGGAATGACAGCCGCTTTCTTGTATTGCGGTGGATAACGGGAGATGATGTCCTGGGCACGCTTCATGTTCTCGGGAGTGAATTCAAAAGGGATCTATCATTGCAACTACAGCTTAATTATTCGTCGCTTATGTACAAAATTTTCGACTCACCTTTGGGTTATTGTAATCGGTATCGCGATGCTAGCATTGAATATGAGAAAAGATTAGGAGAGTCGCTGCGAATGCTTGTGTGCTGGTGCTTCACTCACCACGAACAGAGCATCCGAACGACGGGCCGCAGAAGAAGAAAGCAGTCGTCGTGATGTAGCAGCGCGTTGCGTGGTCGCGCTCCTCGCCGCTCTTCGAACCGCTGCAAGCATCGTTCCGGCGTGCGTAAACGTTGTTGAGGTGAACTCTCCGAAAGTGAGATCGTGGGTGGATTGTCGGTCTACAGTACCAAAGAAGGAAATCGCTTCTGTAAGCCAATCAGGAAACACCGAATTCAAGTCGAGAAAAACCGACCAGGCTGCTACGACTTCAATTTGTTATGCGATTTTTACACATAAAGGTCAGGACGACACGAATCTACATGCCCGTACTAGAAAATGCTATCTATCTTCTAGAGAGAACCAAACGGAAAGAAGTGGGAGGGAGAACCAATAAAGAAAAGTCATGTAATATGTAAGTGCCAGCGTCTCAAGTCACCTTTCAAGGTGCCCGAGTGCCGCCTGGTCAATGCAGATATGAGTAGTGTGCTATAAGAGTTTCAAGAGTTCTAAGGAAGATGCATTTGGTATGACAGAAAATTTCTATCCATCAACAACACGGATGGCGCCCTTCTTGCCACTCCTGCTTTTGCGTGCGCGTAAAAGTTGCGCGTCGCGCTTCTCAGGCGGAGGCAAAAATCCGAGCATGGGTTTCAAGTCTTTTGTATCATCCTTTGGTGCGCCCACTTCTTCAAGCTGTTGCGACGACGAGGTCGGAGATGGTGGAGGAGGAGCCGTATCGTGATATCCAGCCCATGTAAGCGGCATCGGCGAAAGGTAGTATTTGATATCTAGTTGTCGACAGTAGTACGTAGCTGCTGCGTAGAACGCAGTCTTTCTGGCAATTCGGAGACCCCAGTCTTGCCATGTCCTAGTATGGGGCTTTAGTAAAGGGAACAAGAAAAATTCCGCACTTGGGAAGCTCACCCGTTATGCGGAATTCCGATCGAGATTTCCATAAACCGCTGGCATTCGATCCTGTTAATGACGATGCTGGTCGTAGGCTCAAACCATCTATTCTCCTCGGTCGAAAGCCAATCAGACAAATTCTTCTCTAGCGCATCAATCTTTTCCAGAGGAGTGCGCCAATCAATGAACAGCACGCAAAGCTCCGCCGTTTTCTACAAAGGAAGAAAGTATAAGTAAGAAATCATCGTAAGTGGGCGAATTGTGACTTACACCACTGCGACGAGCGTTCGTACTAACGGAACGTTAATCTGACAATACTACTACGATATGACATGACAAACTCACATCATCTTGCTAAACAACTGGCTGTTGAAGTAATAAGTCTCGGTCCCATCCGCGCGGGCAAAGACCGTCTAGATAATCATTGTCAGAACGGAACATGCGAGCACGCAACAACATGAACTAACCGCAGAGAGCGTCATTTTCTTGACCACAAGGTTCTCCTCTATGAAATGAAATGAATGACTAGATTAATGAAGTGGGCACTCGGAGGCTTACCATCAATGAAGCATCGGTCACCGGTATCATAGGGGCTTCATGAAAGACGTGAATGAGCAAAGTGTCTTCATGTTCCGAGATGATAGTGCCACTTACTGCGTCACAAACAAAAACATAATAGCGTCGAACATGTTCTTCGCGGTGTTTTTAAAGATGAAACTAGCTGCAATGCCGAGAGAGTAGACCGAGGAAAGTGATGTCCCAACGTTGACACGGAACACGGAAAGTGAAATGAAGAAGAGGACGACTAGTGCGGCAAACAACATGACATTATCAAGTGAGCGAAGTGCCTGGCCAACGTCACGCATACTACGCGCGAGGGAACGACGTTCACGGTATGTTCGCACTATCGTCCGTTTGATCTCTGGACGCGAGATGTCACTAACCATATTGATACTCGGTGAGATTAATTGCAGAAGGGCATATAGGGAATACTCAACCCATTGTGGTCGGCATCAAACACTCGGAATGCCTCAAGTGCCTCATCATGATTCTTATAAGCTGGATGTAAGTCTTCCGGAATCAGGTAATTTCGTCGCTTTTCGCCCTTGAATGCAACATAAATGGAGCGCGCCACTCTCTGAACGACGTGAGTAATAAGATCGCACGTTGTTGACAGAAAGGATAAACATGTACCTTTGCCTCCTGGGTGGAACCCACGGTCCACCCAAGACCTTCAACATCGTCATCACCCTTCCCTGTAATGTTCCTCGCATCGGATAAGACGGCCTTCTTGAGAGCCTTTCCGGCCTGTACTACGGCAAGTTCATCGCTAGAATCAGAATTTCTTCGAACAGGAGTTACAGGCCTCGAGTCGAGGTTGACAATCTTCGGAGGATATATGTGGTCCTCATGTGAATTTGTGACATGTTGACCGGACAATGCGTTCGCTGGTGAATCAGGACGGGAATAGACGGGCGAGTTCCCAGACTTAAGACGTGCGTGCTTGACTTTGCCCTTACCCTTCTTCGATGACTGTGAGTTATCTTCCAAGTCACCAGCGTGGCCGTCATCGTCTGGATCCGGCGTTGTCACACGAGACGTGATGAAGTGGGTCTTCTCATCATAAGGAGTTGAAGCACCGGAGCGAAAACCAAAGGGACTTCTGGCGCCAAATCCACTAAACAGCTTCGATGAGCGTTCCGAACGGTATTTAGGTTTGTAGTTTTTCAGATGATCAATCGTCTTCAACGCAAAGTTGAGCTCATCCAGTCGTTCTTTAAATGCCGTTCTATGGAAAGCATATGCTGATAATAATGTATAAGAACGGAAACTCAAAAGATAGAAATAATGCACATACCGATAAAATGCGACAACATTCTTTGTATACTTAGCACAAGGAGGAGGAAGAAAAAGAACTGCACAACTTCATACAACTAGACCAAGCGTAATGAGATTATGCATAGAAAGCAACGCAGCGACTTCGCTACTCACTCTTGGTGTGTATGATGCTCGACTTGCGTCTTCATTGTTCCCGTCGTACAGATGGTATATCCCTTGAAACAGGATAACCCAACTAACCCAGGCCGACCCACCATAAAATGCCGGCTTGATCGTATCCTTCAAAGCATGGTAGAGTTCCACTCGAGATTTCATTGATTCGGAAATGTGGCCCCAAACGATGAATATTGCCCAAGTGACGACACCGGGAAGGATATTAATCAGAAAGGCGAGGAACCACGAGACCAAGAGGTTCGACGCTGCCCAATAAAGCCATGCCTCAACGTTTTGCGTGACATATCTTCTGTGGTCGCGGTTGTCATCGTTGCGTCGCTCGAAGTACAAAAAGCGAACGGCAATTGCGACGGCAACGATGAGACCGGCGGTAATGAAAGACCCCACTAACGTTGAAAGGAAAAAGCCAATAATTCTTCGCGTAGATGGATCGTCGGTCAGTCGATCGGCAAAGTACAGAACAGAATGGCATACTTCATACAAGTTCCCCTCTCGCGTTTTCCGCCGATTTTTTCTTGGAATTTTTTCTCCTCTTCGTCGACGAGGTCATCTTCCGTTGACCAGTCGTACTCGTCCTCTTCGTATTCCTCGTCAGAAGGGGCTAAAGACGGAACTCTTGATGGACCAGGAGAGTCAAATTTGACTGGCTTGGAAGTGTAGTTGGCAGCATCACCATCATGTGAAACGTCGGCAGGATAGTGAACGGTAGCCTTGGCCTGGGATGATCTGGAGGCACCAGAATCTTCGCTGGACTTTTCGACAGGAGAAGAGTGTTGATTGTCCTTATCGTCCTCCCTCTCGCTAGAGGAGCGATTTTTGTCGTTTTCTTCCATGATATCTAGCTGAGAGCGAGAAGTGTAAGGAGGGGCAGAGGAGTTGAGGCTAGCGGGATAACGTCTGTAAGGTGGAGAAGGAGGAACCTCGTCTAGAGCGGTAGAGGAAAGGAGATCATCGAGGCGTGGGTTTGTGCCGGCCGCCATATATTTGGCGAGGCGGGTGTGGCCTGAAAGGAGCTAAACTACGGTTGGTAGAAGATGAGGAGCTGTTCTTGAGACTTTTCTTGTGATAGCAACCGAAATGAACAATTGCACGCACGTCACCTTGATTTGTCCAAACTGGAGCTACCCTCTTTCTGTCTCGGCTGATATCCACTCTTCACGTACCCAATCATCTCTTTTCGCCAGCTTGACAATTATATCATAGTTACATGTAAATTTGATCGCATCACTTTTGATCTAGATTACTCTTTTCGGAGATTACATCACCGATTTCGGCTAACGCACGTGGCGCTGCTGACAAATAATGACATTTACGTAACGTCCATTTTGTATCCATGTATCCAATCTGTTGTCCTCCTCACTTGCAGGCTCAGGTCGTCGATGGTCGCTGTGTTCGACGATGAACAAAAATCCGTTTGTCCCGCCGCCGCCATATCCAACTCACCAGCAACCTCCGCTACCTCCTGGCCCGCCTCCTCCTCAACCAGCGACTCAGCCTGATTATTCGGCGTACTGGGCGGCTCAACAGCAAGCAAGTGCACAACCTGCTTTCAATCCTCAGTGGTCTGCACCGAATTCACCATGGCCCGCTGCGCAACCGGGACAGATAGCCTCGCCTCCTAAGCCTCCTACGGACCAGTCGGCAGCTCTGTATGCCAATTACGGATACGGCGGACATCAGGCAGCTCACTGGCAGCAGCAGCATCACTATGCTCAGCCTCCTACTGCCGTGGCTCCGGCCGTTCCATCTCAGCCGTACAATCCTTACCAGCCTCAGAGTACTGCAACGTACGCACAGCCGCCTCAGCCATACATGACTGCTCAGCCGCAAACGCAAGCACCAACTCAGCAGCCTTTCAGACCTATGCAACCTCCTCAGGCTCCGCAACAGCCTTTCTTTCAACAACAACAACAGCAGCAGCAGCAGCAGCCACAACATCAGCCTCGACCTCCTGCTCAGCATACTTCTCAACATCAGCAAATGCCACCGGCAAAACGTCCTCGCTTTGACAACGCGCCCCAATCAGGTCCTCAACAGGGGCGCTTCCAGCAAGGATCACAGTCGATGCAGGGTGTGCCTTCGGGACCAAGTAAACAGTCAGGCCTACCGGCTCATCCTAGCCAAATGCAGTCGCAAAGCAGCTTCTCCGCACGAGGTGGTATGGGCGGCGGTCGGGGAGCAAGTATGAATAGAGGCGGACGAGGCGGCTCTATGGGAGGAAATAGAGGAATGGCAATGAATCGTGGCCGCGGTGGTGCCACTCATGGTGGTGGAGGCCGTGGAGGTGGACTTGGACATTCAGGCGGCGGCTCTCTTCGCGGGCATCAGTCCCGGGACCGCGGAGGATTCAACAACTTCAACAGAAGAGGCGGAAGCTCTTTCAACAACGGTCCTCATCGTCATCACCATGGTCCCCCTGACCGCTCTAATCGTTCTGGAGGCGGCCCCATGCATGGTAGCCACGGTCGTAGTGGACGGTCAGAAGGCTTCCATCGTGGTGCTTCTACCAGTGCAAGTGTTGCTTCTGCGTCTGGTATTGTTAAGCGCGAGGAAAACAGACGAACGCTGACAGATTTCAAAATCGTTGGACTGGAAATCCGGAGCCTTGGCTGGTACTGGGGATATGTTCCTCCTGAGACTAGTGTAACGACGATCAAGAGCGAGGAAACTGCCGAACCAGAAGAATCGGCTGAGGATTCTGGAGAATCAAAGGAGCCCTCTGGAGATTCAGACAGGATCGTCACAACTGAACCCCAGGCTGCGCAAGCTGGCTCTAACGGAGCTACAGCTGCGCGTATGCGAATTTATTTCCATACTCCTCCTTCTGCGGATGATGCTCGTCCTATTCTTCCGACGTCCTCTATCTCCGATCTTCGTAAGGGTAAGCGTAAGAAGGCGGATGATGACGAGGGTGATACCGAGGATGGACACAGGCCACCTCCTCCACCGCCTCTTCCTAACGGAGCTGAAAGTATCGATGATCGTCTGACTGAGGTTGAGCGTGGCAGCGCTGCTCCAAGTGTTGCTGAAACAACCAGTGAGGGAGACTGGCTGATGGCGGCTATCACGGACGGCGATGCGGATGCGGAAGGAGAAACGGAGGCCTACGAGCAAACCCAGATTGAAAGTGACATTGGAGAGCATGGCGGCGATGGTGAGCTTCAAACTGTTGTTGGTGTAAGGACTGAAGGTGGACGATCTGACGAGACACATGTGCTCACTCGTCGGCGTCCATGCAAACTTACTTTTTTCTCTTATTTTCTTTTCTTAAGGTGGTTCTGTGGTCGATCATGCTATGTCTGAGTCTGAGACTCACAGAAACAGTCTTGAGACAAAGGTGGAGGAGAGTGTCATTGGCGATGGCCAGAATAGCGATGTCACTCGCGTTGATTCTGCTGGAGAGGGTACAGATATCACGAAGGTCGAAGTCGTAAAGACTGAAGGGTTCGAAACTTCGGTCGGTCATACATCAGACCATGCTGGTGTTAATGGAGCCAGGGCCGAAGGCAAAGGCGAGGGAGCTGGAGCCTTGTCTGCCGTGAGGGAAGAGAGCTTCGAGCTTATTGTTTCTTCCATTGATCCATCAGCCGTGCCTTCTCGTGGCGATAGTAGGAAGTCTTCGCAGCCCAGCAATGTTGCCGCTAAGGCTGAAAATGATGGCCTAGACAAGCTCGTAGCTGGCGAGGCTGATCATCTTCCGGAACCTCCAGCGTCTCCGACTTCCAATACAGCCTTTTCCGGTTCTTCTACGAGCACGTCTACTACTGCGAACCCTGATCTTCCATCTAAGCCTGTTGCGAACAACCCCAGAGTAGCATCTCCGAATCGCGTTTCTATTGCATATGCTGCAGGCTCCAGAAGGCTGATCATTGATTCTGATGTGGTGGAAAGGATGATCATTTTCCGTGCTGAAGGCCGGATTGACATCGACATAACAGTCGAGCGAGCTGAGGGTGGTTTTAAAGGCATTCTGGTACATCTCGTCGCATTATTTCATTGCTCTTTCCCTCTTAACTCTAGTATTCCAGATCGAGACTCTCAATGAAATTAAGGCCTATGCTCCGATTGCCGAGCTTTCCGAGGCCTTAGATTCTGATTCTACATTGCCGCCATTTTGGAAGGCAGAGTCTGGTACAAAGGCCCTTCTCAGCGTCCATTTGGACAAAGAGCGTCCACTTTCGGAACCCAAGTGGGTGAAGACTGGGGATGTCCAGGATTGGTTGAAAGATATTTTGGGGGGACGCTTCTGGGTTGCAGGTGAAGCTGTTGGCTGGGAAAAGAGGATCGAAGTTCGCTATCCTGATCCTGTAAGATCTATTCCGCTGGTTATTTTTCCTTCTGAATCTCATTCGTCATTTGTGAAGGCACCTACTATTCAGACTGTTTTGAACAGCTGGGCATCTAACTCACCTGTTGGTGTAGCAACGGAACGATCACGTTTCATAAAAACGCATATGACGGAGGCAAATAATATCCTAGAGATACTCTTAAGACTGGTCAGAGGCGAAAGGGCGACTCCTTTTTCTCAGACTTCATCAGCCCTCTCGTCGCCATCGATCCAAGGGCCTCTGTTAGCCGCACTGGATACCTCCTCTCCGCATGCCGCGCAGCAGACGCACGTATCCCTTGCAGTCATGGCGATTGTTCGTCTTGCTACTCAGTTCGCGGAAGAGGCGATCGGGGAAGGGAAGGGCAAGGAACAGGTGGAGGAGCGCGTCGGGGAGATCATTCGATCTCTGCCTTCGCACCTTCTGTACAAAAGTTTGGATGGTATGTTTAAAGAATGGCGTGCTGAGAAAAAGGGTGGAAGGTGAAACAAGTGTACTGACCGGTTTAGCTTTTTCTTGTAAGGCAAAATAGTCTCAAAGGCAAAGGGGATTTAGTTCACGTATTTACACCCACCAAAACATGATTATTACCCTACATTTATGGTATTGTAGTGTTACGTTACGTAAGGAACCGTGTCGTGAATTTCGACGCGCGTAGAGGACGCGTCACACATCTCTACTTTCGACTAGACAGCCATGGTGAGTGTCTGTACACACCCAAGTCAAGCAAATGAGAAGTAAACATCGGTGCAGTTCAGGAATACGTACGATTCGGACAATACTGTATTCTCCCCGCAGGGCCGCATTCATCAGGTTGAATACTCGCTGGAGGCAGTCAAACAGGGATCCGCTGTTGTTGGGCTGCGATCAAAGACTCATGCAATTCTGCTTGCGCTGAAGGTATGGAGAAATGCTCAATCTATGTGTATACTTGGTTTCGACGGATTCTGCACAGCGTTCCACAGGGGAGCTATCGTCGTACCAGCAGAAGATGTTCAGGATTGACGACCACATTGGGATTGGGATTGCTGGTTTGACCTCTGATGCGAGGGTACTAAGGTGAGTAGATAGCCTACAAATGACCTCTGTTATAAGTTTGACCACCGGGGACCTTTCTTCTAGTAATTTCATGCGCCAACAGGCCATGGGAGAGCGTATGGTGTTCAACCGCCCGATACCCGTCAACCGCATAGTAACCTCAATCGCCGATAGTATGTGCACGTCTACTATATTCGCAACAGTCATAGTCTCACATTACCCCAGAGGCTCAGGTTAACACCCAGGAATACGGTCGACGTCCTTACGGTGTAGGATTCCTCATTATCGGGCAGGACTCCTCTGGTCCACACCTGTTTGAGTTCTCTCCTTCAGGCATTTCACTAGAATATATAGCCATGTCGATCGGGGCACGGAGTCAAAGCGCGAAGACATACTTGGAGAGACATTTCGAAGAATTCGCAGACAGTACGTCCCTGGTGTTATGTTACTTTACTGACTTCATTAAAGCTACGTTGTGTATATAGGCACTCTTGAGAAGTTAATAGAGCACGGATTGCACGCGCTGCGGGAGACGCTCCAACAGGACAAGGAGCTTACCATCCATAACACGACGATCGGGATAGTTGGTCCTTCGGGAGAGCTCGAGAAAGGCGTGCCCCCAGAAGGCTCCTTCCGAATGCTAGAGGAAGAGAAGGTCGATCCGTACATTAAAAATCTACCGGTTAAGACGGGCACTGCGCGACCGTCCGCCGCAACTTCGGCAGAAACCCAGGGTGCTGCAGGATCGACGGAACCTCCGCCTGGAGACGAGGACGTTCAAATGTCTGAGTAGACTTGTATGCATAGTTGTGCAAATATATTATATCCAAAATTCCATCTATTAAGCACCGATTGAGAAGGGATGAAATTAGGTTAAAACTAAACGAAAAATACACAACATGCCAAATAGATATCTTAGAAGACATAAAACCTAAGAGTGAGGCTGTTTTGAGGCGGTGGCTAATAGTCTACGTCTCCAAAGCTGCGCTACAGCGCCGGGTTTTCGAAGCGACAAAGCTAGCACCATCGCCATCGAGAGTAAGGCGACACTTCCAGCTTGATGCGATGCAGCCAGCGAAACAGGTACCAAATACAATAGTGTGCTGATTCCGAGAAGTAGCTGAACATTCGCCACAGCGAAGGTCCCTGTTGCGATGCGTAGCGTAGCCGGAGGTAACGCCGCCTTCAATGCTGGTCTTCGAGCCAGTGCCCAGAGAACACCGCTTGCTGTATACGTAGTGATCGCAAGTACACGGTGATTGAATTGCACGGTCGTTGGGTTTTCAAATATGTTTCGCCACCACATGTCGTATTTGTCTTCCCGCTTTGCATATTCCGGGTTCATCAACTCGTCGCTCGGAGGAGCAAGACGGCCTCCCATCAACGGGAACTCGTTGTAAAGCAAACCTGCGTCTAGACCAGCTACGAATGCACCTGAACAAACAAGGTTAAGTTTACGTCTTAGGGAGACGAAGGGTCGTATTTACCAGAAATCGCGGTCAAGAAAATGAGAGCAGTAAGTGCCCAAGCCTTCGTCCTGAAGCTTCTTGCCAAAGGATTTCGAAGTACATTTTCCCAGGCAGATCCGTTTACCCCGCTCCATTGTCCCTTGTGGGCATATCGCCAGTCCTTGAGAATATTATGTCCAGTAACAAACATCGCACAATACAGCACAAACGCCGCTCCAAGATGGGCAGCAAGCCTGTAGTGCGACACTCGTGGGACAGCTCCTGGCGTAGTCAGAATGGAATCTTCTAATCCCGACTTGACCATGAACCATCCCAAGGCGCCTTGTAGACCTAGAAGCAAGGCCAAGCCGGTGAACTGTTTTGTCATATTCGATGTGATCTTCTTTCGCAATGCGAAATACGCTAGAGGTCCGATGAACGCGAGACCGATAAGACGTCCGAGCACACGGTGACCCCATTCCATGTAGAAAATCCGTTTAAAGTCGTCGACATCGATATTCGAATTCAACCTGTCAATAAGGGATTTAGTCAAGCTTGAAAAAAATGGTTTGAACGCCTTACAGCTTGAATTCTGGAGTTGCCTTGTACTTTTCAAACTCCTCGTCCCATTCCGCTGCAGAAAGTGGAGGAAGAATTCCGGATACAGGCTTCCACTCCGTTATACTGAGGCCAGATTCAGTGAGTCTCGTAACGCCTCCAACGACAATGACACCATAGACCATAAGTGTAGTAAACAAGAGCCAATAACCGACCGACGGGGGAGTAAGGACGGGCAAATCAGAGGCCTTCGAATTCTCTGCATTACCTGTGGCCGTAGCGAATTGGATCGTCGAATTGGCTGAGAAGAAACGGGGTTGAATCGCGCGTTTTACGTTGGTCACCGGCAAGCGGAAGATCGAATATGCTCTACAGAGGCTAGGGATTTTACTGGTATAATCTGGACGAGCCATCCAAGTACGAGATGGAGAGCATGAACGGGAAGAATTCCAGCGCGTAGATATATGCGAAATCCTTGAAGTCGATCCGTAAAGCGTCGACGAGAACCTTGCGTGTGCCACGAGACTGCGCAAAGAGTTTGTTTGCCTGCATGGCCTCGCCAGCGCCGCCAACAACGGCGCTCCAGCGAGCGAATGCATGGCTTTACTTGCTTGAACTGAACGAAGGTCGGTTCAGTCAGTCAAAATTCGGGATCGACCGTTTGAATCCCGTGACCGCCCGTGTTCGGTTGCACCCTTTGTCACTGTCAGCGAAGGATGCTCATTTGCTGACCGTGACGTCTCGCAAATTCTGTCTGTCCATCCGCTGCTCTTCGCGTACGATGCACAGAACGGCGGCAAAAGCACTTCGATTAGTGACTCGATATGAACAAAACTTGACACTCTTTAGACGTCCAATTGCTCGTAGTTACTCCACCGCTTCTGAAGAACCTCAGCTCGAAGGAGAACGTCGGATATATTCTAAGCTACAAGAGCGTTTCAATCCATCGCAACTGCAAGTACAAGACGTTTCAGGTCAGCATATCGTATATCACATCTTGCCCGTTGCTAGCGCTGATTTTCGTCTCTTTTGGTGCGTAGGCGGCTGTGGAACATTCTACGCAATCACAATTGCCAGCAAGGCATTTGCAGACCTACCGATGGTGCAGCAGCATCGGCTCGTGAATAAGACACTGAAGGAGGATATTGAAGGCATTCACGGCCTACAGGTACGTGCTCTTTTGGATATTCCGTATTTGCTGTTGATGAAGTGACAACCAACGTCTTGTCAGTTGAAAACAATACCAGACACCGAGACAACCCAAAACTTATAGAAGGCATCCATTAATCCGATTATCGCATCGCAACACTATATGTACCTCTATCTCATAGCATCCGTGAGTTATAATACAACGTTCAATTGTGTCCTCGTTTTTCTTCTAAAAAATAAACGCTCATGAATTAAATTTAAAGACGAAGTAGGATACTGCACGTGCATAATTCTCTGCAAAACGAGACAAAGGGATTTGGGAGCATTTACTTTAATCCTCCGATTCTGTCAGTACAAGGGAAATTTCTTTGAGTATACACACCGAGATCTAGTCAAAGACTAGCGAGGATCTCATTTTCCGCAGCTTCGGCTAAAATAGACTGGAGGCAGCTCGGCTGGACTAGACAAAAAAGTGGATATCGAGTTCTATCATGTAAATCTGAATGCCTTCAAGAGAAAGTCGAATGTACCTCGACAAAAAGATTAAATACAGCAAGGATACAATGGGACGTAAAACTAGCAAGGAATTTCCAGATGCATGGCGAAGAAGCAGTAGACAATAAATGTACGACTTGTCCGAGATGGCCAGAATACCGCCCTTGTTTTATTTGACAGTAGTAGTCTGCAGCATTCATCGCCAAGCTTCCAAGAAATTATTTGAATTGTCGCCTCGTCACCTCGTTGCGATTCTTTTCGATTCTAAGCACTCCAGAAAATTTGTTGTCTTGTATAGTACAATAGTCCAGACGGTATGGAATCCGGTGACAAACGTAAGATAAAATTTAAAGGTCGAATTGTTCTCGACGTGAAACGAATCTATCTGTTAGTGTGTTGGATTTCCCTGTTCTCATGGAGATTATTGGACGACGTTCACGGGAGAAGCCGTGACTGTATAGCAGGAATCTTGCGAGCCTTGGGCACTTTGGCGCTGACACTTTCTTCATCGCTCAGCCCTTGCTTACGTCTACACGCAACCATTCTAGGCCTACTGGATGACATGTATTCAGCTAAATATCTGACTGGGATTTAAAGCAGAACGCAACGAAACGGACGTGCCGAACCTCTTTCGAGACGCGCCGATACCTCACTTGTCAAGGGTCCGAGTTCTTCGCGCAGTTTTTGGCTATTTGTCGCCGAGGTGCGCGCCTTCTGAAGGATAAGAATTGAGATAAGAATTGAGTGAACATCGATAAAAGGCATCTTCCGTACCGAATCGGTGCTAGGTTTCTGCCACCTGTTTAACGACGGTATGTAAGTAGATTTTTTAGCGAAGCGAGGTGCGGCGAACACCGCAGACGTGAGCGGGGCACTCGCTGCGTGAGCCACAAGGATCAGCCAAGATGACAAGCGGAGTCGAGACAGGTTGCCAAATGACCACACAAAGCACGACGCCATAACTAAGATAACCACGGACGAGTGAAAGGTCTATAAGCGGAGAAAAGGGGACAGTAGCAGTTATGAAGTATTTTTGAGCATGCAATTAGAAGTACGAAGCAGGAGGCCAGCTCTCTTCCCCGTTCTCGTCGGAAGCTACTTCTTTCGCTCAATCTAGAGCAATCCAGCCAAGTCAAGTACACACTTTTGTGAATTGTATGCGTCAATGGGCCTGGCAGTCAATACATTTGGCGCGTGCCACGGTCAAATTTTCCTTTTCGGGCATCTCGGGTAGTAGTGTAGTAGTATGCCAGGTGTCGATGGACAAATGCAAGGTGCTCTCCTAAAATGCAGGACCTCCAGAACGCACGTCCACATTCTCCGGGTTCACATGCGATACTGCCGGTGCCATATCGTTCATAGACGCTGTCGCCTGAAAAGAAATTATGTAATCAATAAACATTTTCGCTGACAAAAATTCTTCGCACTTAGTAGGGTTCAAGTTCTATATGACGCCGCAGGAGGAGCGTTGTGTAGCGAGCTCAACGGATTCTGCGGGAAGTCCTACGTAAGTCGTTCCGAGCAGCGAGGATAGGAAGAAATAGTAAGCACGAGCAACAAAAATCACCTTTTTCGGATATGCCGAAAAAGTGACTTAAGTCTGGAAGCAGAATTAGCCTCTCCGAGTTTGTACTGGTTCTGTACAGTACTACGCTAACGCGATCATTGGACGATTGCAAGAAAGAGGAGATTATTGCGATGGAGAACTCCCTTGACCTTCCGGCATTCAAAGCGGATAAGGTTGGGTCGGCCGGTTGAATAGCCGGTCAAAGCGATCTGCGCGCCAGAGATTTACAAGCCTCCATAGCTCACGGAGGTTCAGTAGCTTCGAACACGGATTCGTGCAATCCGCCCTAAAGACAGCGAGAAATGCCGAGCAAGTTCCGTGTGGTACGTAGAGCATCCTGGTCTATGGAAGCATACGGATGCTACTATTGTGTTCTATTATCTAATTTTTCCACATGTGTGCTGAGGCTCCCTTGGGTCCGCTCTCACATCGATAGCACTTTAATCATAACCAAACTAGGGGAAGGGGAACAGTACAGCTGATCCTATCCTGTGTCTCTGAGTAGCGGTCCTTTCTCACCTCCCATTTTCAGGTCTTCGCGAAGGAGACGGGCTTGGAAGCTTGAGAGCACGACGCGCCGCAGACTATACAGCTTAGCATGGGCCTTCTAGTGCCTCAGACTCACGAAGATAAAATAAGACCCCGTTTACCTCTAAATGTCGAATCGCGTCGCAAATAGAACACCCTATGCAGTGACCTCGGCTTTCTTTGAAAAGTGTGCTGCAGGAAGCGCAGAAGAGTTCAGATTCGTACGTCTTTCGCCCGTAGTGCGTTCAACTGTAATTGTGTTGCCGGGTTCATCGGACGGAAGAGGCGCGGCGTGTTCCTGCCTATGACGGCAGGCACATACATGTATACTTGAACTTCACGGCACAGCCCTCCGGACGCTGATAGAGAGATCTGCCCGTAAATTTAGCACAGTTGAAGAGCTTTATTCGGAATCGGAATACTAAAATGTAGAAACTTGTCTTCCCGATCCATGTCATACGCTTCGAAAATCTGGGACACAAAACCAGGAGTAAAATCTGAAGGGTGGAAAAGCGCCGACCGAGAGAAAAAAAACACGCGGCCTATTAGGTTCGTAGAATGCTGTGCCATGATCCCTTTTCTTTACTTCTGTCCTTCTTATCCTTCTGGTGGATACCTCTTTAGCCATGCTTCTGTGCACCAGTGCACCCTGCCTCATCAAATCAAGAAGTCTGCAAGTGCTACCAAGGGAGAAAAAAACTTGCACACCATCGATACAAACGAATAGCAGTGCTATCGTATCCTTGTTAACCGTAGAAGCGAAATGGCCTCTCGCGAATAGACTGGAAAGTCTGGATCATCGTCAACCTGCATAGGAAAAACGTACAACGCTCCGATTAGTCGGATTGCTCTCAAATATCATGATCTAATAAATAAAGAAGGAACTCAGAAGTCATGCGAATAGTGGTTGCTTGTGCTAACAGCGTTGAAGATGCTAATGAAATTGTCCCTGGCCCTTAAGATCGGCCAATGTGATCCAAGATCGTTTTGACGGCCGTCACTGCCGGAACGCAAAAGCAACGTATGCCAGGGCAAGACAACGGGAGAGGCCGATCGTGATTGCGGAGATGGAAGCTTCCGTTAATGCTTCCCTCCGCAGACTTCGCATGCCCGAGCGCGAGACGCAGGAAGTGAAACATGAAACGCGTCGCAGACGCGCATTAGGGCAACGGTTGCGCGAATTGGTCCATTGAACGAAAAGAGGGAAGCAGAAAGGAGAATGGATTGATTTTGTTGCGATAATGAACCGAGCTACTTGCCTGTTTCCACTCAAAGTGTTTTTTGAGAAGAGTGAAAAATCGTTTGTCTGCCTGAGGAAAGAATGAATAAATCAAATATCTTTTGCAAAGCCGACGAAATTAATATAATTTGAAAATATGCTGGAACGGACCGCCCAATTAGCGTGTGCATCGCTGAATCCGAGATCGACGTCGCATAGGTAAGGCGATCTCGGCCTAACGCAAGATTCAGAGCAACGTATCGCGCGTGCTCGCTTGCGTCGAGTGCGCATATTTACGGACCGGGATAAAGACCCACCTTCCTTCTTTTCTTATAACAGAACAGAATTTCTGTACCCGGGCTAAATACCGGGGCGAGATCACAGAGCGTCGTTACGAGGAGTGGAAATGCGGGCTACTTCGTGCGTTCCCCACATGCATGTTCCCAAAACCATTTCAAGAAGGAATGAAGTATGAGAAATGTATCGGCGAGATTTACTAGGAACCTCACCTCGAAATAAACACAATCTGCAGCTAGAATGAGATCGACGTTAGTAGGCAATTCCTCGGGTTTTGCACAACCCCTGCAAAATGCATGGTTGCATGTGGACGACAGAATGGAAAAAACGAAGGCGGTGAGTTGCGAGCGATAAAGTAGGGATGATGTACGCGCCGACAATGCGCGTTTTCACCGAGTACAAGAGATACAGATTGCTCAGTAAACACTCAAACTGAGGCAACATATGATTGAAAGTAATTAACCAATTATATTCGATTACATCGACGATATCCCCGAGCCCATTGAGCCCGACATTTGTGCGCATAATATCCAACAGAGGGCTGACAAACAAACAAGTATAGGTCAGAAACAGAAAGATTAATTTTCGGAAATGAATAGACAGACGCCTGATCAGTAATCCAAACATGCCCAGCGCCGGCTGACGCAGCAACGAGACCGACGAGTCCCGTGCCACTTCCGAGTTCGATGACAGACTTGCCAGCAACCAAGCTTCGCGCGCGACTCGCGACGTATCTGCTCAGGACCTGCGAGACGATCGGTCGGACAGATCTACACTAAGCGCGAAGAAGACAAGAAAAATAAGAAGAAATAAGAACTTCGCCTGCTGGCCACGCTATTCCTCCACAACCTAAATCGTATGTATAAAGGGAGAAGCAAGATAAAGACGGAGAGATAAAAGAAAGAAAAAAGAAAGGGGGTGGAGAGTTACATAATAAGACGAGATGAGTGGCCAAAGGGATGACGAGAAAGGCATAATATATTGACCTGGTGACGCGTCTACTCGGAGAACGATGCGAACAACGTCGAGTGAGTCACGGTGACTTGTGGAAAAGAGAAGCTGCGTAATAGTATTTATCTGAGAAGGCGGCTGTGGAGGAAGGATGTCGACGATTCTACCGAGTTGGCTGAAAGCGTCGTTGTCTGACTCGGACTCTGACTGGGACATGGATGGAGAATACAGTTAGTTAGACTGGAACGGGATGCAGAGAAGGGCCGATCGGTGTCGGCTTAGGTAACCCACCTGGTGTCCAGGAGCGGTAACCAAAATAAGGGCCGCCTTCTTTTTTGTCCGTTGAACGCGGTCTCCGTTTCTATTATCTCTCTTACTCTTACTCTCACTATGAATCCGCCGCAGTACAAATACCTCCTCTCCTCCTCCTCCTCCTCCTCCTCCTTCCTCCCCGCCTCTCCTCCCGCGATTTATCAACATCAATGGCACGCCCGCATAGCCATCCTGCCATGTCGCACGCATACGACCCGTACTCTTACTACAACTTTGCTCATCCAAAGCTTGACTCCTTCATCCACGTCTGCGACGCGCCTCGTCCCTCCTCCAGCTACCATTCCCCGCGTCCGCGGCCTGCCTCAATCTGGTCCACATCTTCAATCTGCTCAAACGATTCTTCTATGGACCTAGCTCTTGACGACCGGGCGCACGATTTTGACGATGAGGAGACACTTGCCTCTCCTATCTCACCTGCCGAGTCCAGCTCAAGTCGGACTTCTTGGTCTTCCATGGCCTCGACTACTTCGCGGCATTCGTCCGAGCGCTTCAAGCGTAATAGCAGCATGGCCAAGCCTCGGGGTCCTCGACCTCTTCCTGCATTGCCCACGAGCCAACCTTCTTCACCCTACTCCACGACGTCCGCCCTGCCTCCGACCCTGCCTGTGAAGGTCACGCAGCCTCTGCGTCTAAATCTAAAGATGCTCAGCCCACCTCCGTCGTATGAAGAAGCAATGAGCGCCAGCTCGCAATCCCCAGCGTCTTTACCAATACAAGAGGCTCAATACGAGAGGATACCTCCAAGCATTTCGCAACCATTTCCCTTTGACGCGGACACAGACATTGAAGCATCTCCCGTGGAATTTTTGACTTCCCCGTCGGAAGAGACAATCATCGACTGGCAGCGCATAGAAGAATTCATGGCGCGTTGTGATGGGTGATGCGCCGTGCCGATCCCTATTTTCGTGATCTCCGCGCAGCCAGACATGTTTTGGTTGAGCGCTCGGATTCTTTGGAGTTCATCCGAGATGTCGTTTCAAGCTGTAGCCGACATGCTTGCAACCCTCGCACATAACAGTCGCCGGACTCGCTCTGTGTTGTCTCGCGGATAGTTCGTGGGTCAAACGCCGAGGAAGTCTCATTAGCACTTGACGAAATCCCTTCTTCGGACTGACCCCGACGCTTCTATCTGCGCTAGCTCACAGCCTGCTGGCCTGCAAAAGCGACAGAAGCAGGCTTCCTTTACTACATCATGCTCCTGTCCGTCTTCCTCTGATTGAAACTTCCAATCCAACAACGACCGTCAGATTTCTTCCTGCATCAGCATCAAGACTTGTTCAACTCTTCTTTTCTTTTTCCGGCTTCTGCAACTAAAATTTTTCAGTTCATACCTTCGCTCGCATTTTGATACAGGCCCTCATCGTTTTTCATCTTCTTGCAATTTACCCCACTCCTTGGCCCTCAATATCTTACAGTCTGTATTTGCTCCCTCTTTCACCCCAACCCGTTCTTGTCCCTTTCTCCTTTTTGGTTCTCATATTCATCCTGTTCACGCGCTCAGGCCTCGCCTTCGAGTCGCCCCTTTCTTCGACTTCCTTATCGCAGCTTCCTTGCCATATTTGACGACTTCTCAATATTCTTTCTGTTCGCTTCATCTCAACTGAGATTCCACCGCTCCTGAATTCAACAATTGTAGCCATTACCCTTTCATTTCATTTCCGACATTTTCCAATTTTGTTCTTCTTCCCGCACTCATAACGACGAGACGACGACTGCATTCAAATACGTGCATACTACAGATATTGATACCTGTACAATTATAATCACATTACTATATCAAAACGCAAGATCCTAATACTTCTATTTCTTGTGCTTTCCCGTAAAAGACGCTCTGGCTGTGCGATGCACTGTACGCGATAACGCTAGAAGGTACTACGGCGCCAGTATACTCAAGCAGGGCTGGCCATAAGACATGAGTAGCAGGCAGGGAAGAGACAGGTTAGGTCGAAGTCGCTGTTTCGGAGACCCGACGCAACCGACAAGCGAAGCTTGAGACAGCATGTATCCAGTTATGGGAAAGTGCTATATTGGGAATCGTTACCTGGTTCGCCGACTCGGCGTTAATGTTGGAATCTAACCCAACTGAATAGACAAGCTCAGGCCTGCGCATTCATATTGGTTACTTACGTTATGCACAGCGGCACATGTTTGTGTGCTGCGTAATGGGCTAAGTGCTTACTGCGGTAGGTACGGCTCAGGTTCATTCTGGTTCTGTGCTCCAAGCCGAAATTACTCGTATGTATAACCACGCCATACTGACTCGGACGTGGACCTGGATAGATACGTGTCTGCGGCGCAGCTAACAAGACGAGAACCGCGGATTTATAAATTCATTCATGTTCCTTGTCAGGGAAGACTTTGGACTATACTCCTGACTCCTCAGCGCTACAAACGTGAACGACACGGTAGAAACGGCGCGCCGTCCCGACTCGGACTCTGCACATGACACTAGTACTGTTGCATTCCTTTCTTGACTTGTTCTTTTTTCTCTCCTTTCTCTCCTCTATAAACGGACACGTCAGCCATAACATGTGCGTCGTGTCCATTTCCACTTCGACGTGGTAGCACGTATTGACTCGAGCTGATTTCTCGATCCAGTCGGACTGTGCTCGGCGGCATGATTAATCTTCTTCGTAATTAATTCTCATGCTGACTGTCGAGCGAGAAGATATGCTCATACGCGTTTGAGTCATGCTAGTGTGATGCTTACGACTGAAGCGGCATTTGGTGCGGCGTCGGCGGCACGACACGTGTACTACAGAGTTGATTAGATTACGGCCATGACTCGACTAAGGGCCGCACCAAGTTCCGTAGTGACTACTTTTGGCATCTCTCTCGCCGCCAGCCTTTCCATTCACTAATAAGGTAGAGGAAGTATAAAGTCGACTAGCTGTCACATGTGACTGATGTCCCTGAGAAAACCTGATCTAACCCAATTAGGAAGGACCCTAGCGGCAAAAATCTCGAGTTAAAATTTCCCGGATACTTGAAAACCACTGAGACTTCCGCTGTAGTCTGCTGCTGTGTCTGGAGGTCTCTGAAAAGACTTGTTTTCAGTCTGACTCTCTATTCCCATCACCCACGAAGCCAGCCAGAATTAGTTATTACTAATACGTGTTAGTCATAGATAATATTACTATATTTGGGCATATTGGTAATTCGGATCCTTCCGGGAAGCGGCAAAATTCTTGGGTCAAAATTTCAATTTTTTCTTAAACTTCACCAGGATGTTGGAAAATAAGTTCTGAGCCATTTAGAATATAAAAACTTATTTCCTTAATTGGAGGACTAATTCTTAATATTTTTGTAAAATAAAACCATACATCTGTAGGTATTTACAATCTGCAGAGATGTACGGAGGCCAAATTTGTGTTTGTGTGTTGTGGGAGGCTGAATTAAAGTGTTGTGTTGTGATGCCAAATGAGGCAGGTCAGGGTCATGCGAGTCGTGTCACGGCTAGTCGAGTTTATACTTCCTCTACCTTACAGGTATTCCTGTACGGAGCTTATCCTCCGAGCAGTACCGCTGTGTTCCCGTTGCGCCAATTATTTTCTCAAGTGCATCTCCCGATTTCATCATCAAACCTTATTTGGTACTGGGGAACAACTGCATCTCACTTCGATACTCATGTGTATTCCGAGGCGATGATGGCGCAGGCTGTGCTAAACATAAGCATTCGTCCACGCCAATTCTGCGTGGATGAGTAACTGTGCTTAAGCTCTATGAGGGCTACCGGAATTAACTTTTGCACAGCGGTTTCTAGCGTGTTCAACTTGGACGGTCATCAATCCAAATACCGCCACCGATGGACCTCTCTGATCTTTGCTATGCAACTCTTACTGTGATCTTGATCCATTGGAGACTACGATCTATTGTCGGGATGTAAGACTCTGCATTCGTATCCTGGTTTTCTTAGGGGGGCTTTGACCTTGTGTTCTCCGGCTCTTCTCGACCCGAAACGAGTACATCTTTGGACTCTCTCTCATTGTATCCATTATTAGTATCGTGCCTAGTAAGACAGTTACTTCACTCTCCGTAATCATATTACTGACTTACACTAAAAGCACGCATTCGCATGTTTAAAGTCATTTATTTGGCTCGGATACCGGAAGGGATGGCATTTGAAGAATCTTGTAACTATCCCAACATGATGCCGAAGTCATGCTCGATAGAAATCATTTTATTTTATGATTTTATATCGTAACGATCAACGCAACTGCCTTGGGAGACTTGTGCTCTTTGTTGCCCAGACACCCCTGCAGGTCCGCCACAATGGGCTTCAGTAGTACTTAGGACGATGGATTTCAAAATCAAACTGTGCGTAATAACTTTGAGTTTCTGGGCGGTGGTGTCCGGCCCTTCCAATTGTCCTTGATAGGCCTAGGGCAAGCATCAATGATCGAGGGGACTTTGGCCGCAAGGATCTACCCGAAAGCCTATATGAGGTTAATCATTGGATCAGGAACGCTCTGTCCTTTGGTACTAGGATTCGATCGTATCAATTATCCACCTTTGCATCTGCGCAACGACAAAGTGGCGGATACCATACAACGCCTTTTGGTTCTTCTGTGTTGATCAGTCTCCTTCTTGCGCATCCATCTGCGCCCATGTAGCCTTCAGCTTCTTGATGTCGATCTATGCTGCAACCATCCAGATGCTTCTCCTGTTCCTCACATGCACATAAACTGGCCTCCATCTGATTTCAAAGACAAGAAAAATCGCTTCTATGCCTCTGATGATGATTGCATCGCGGAGGAGATAGATCGTGGCGTACTTATCCTCCTATCTAGCTTAGGCTCCTTCATCTTGATTCACACTCGTCTCTATGTAATCTCCGCGAACATGATTCGTCACAAATATAGATGCCGACAACATGTGCTCGAAGCAGAAAGGGGACACTCACGCACCACAAGGCGATCATTGTTCTCGAGATACAGAAGCGCGGAATCTCAGTGGATCAGTCGACTCGGGATCTAAACCCCACACCGACGGACACAGTAGGCGTGCATTGACCTCCTCCGATGCTTCTCCCGTTAGCGAACAAGTTGCCGTTCCTCTTGCTTCGCTTTCTTCTCCAATGATGTAGAGTCGTCCACGAGCTACGGTGTGTGATTGCTCACAAAGGTTGTGCTGTTCCGATCACCTTCGAGTTGTTGGAATTGAGGGTGATTTGTCTCCTGCGTGCGAGAACGCCGAATAATTGGAACAGACTTCCTTGTGTCCTCTGCCGACCAGAAGCGTGTACACTCTTCTCGTCGTGTGTCGCAGAGAAGACTACCAGAACTTACCCGACGAATGACTCTTTTCAATCACGGTAACCTTGCGATTCAGGAGTTCTCGTTGACTTTTCTTTCCCTTGTCAAAAACTTTTCTGAACAATTGACGAGGACAGCACCTCTGCTTCCTCTGCTGAAATGGAGAACTGGTTTCTTCTCACCGGCGATCAAAATAGGACTTTAATCAGACTAAGAATCCTCCGAATGCTCAATTGACCGGCGAGATATGTTACATAATCTTCTCACTTTTCGAATCCACCCTCTTTACCTGAAATAAGAATGACGCTCGTTCCCAAAGATTACTTTGAATGGCCTTCACAGAGACCTCGATGTATTTGGTCCCTATAATTACTTTATGGCTACATACGCAATATCGAATCCAGTCTTATTCAAGCTGATTGGCCATAGGGTATAATCACAAACAAACGATATGATGGATGTTGTTGTCCATTGTTCATTCTTTCCCCTTCAGTATCGGGAAGTACGGGTACGAGATCCAGAACTTCTAGAGCGAATTCCAAACATGTGTTTGATACGGGACTTGAGACTCGGATGGCCATGAGCCTCATTGCCACGACCCTGGTGTAAAAAATGTCTTTAATTACAAATATCTTCTTAATGTTAAATACGTACCATCGTGCGAAGTTCGTGCTTAGCGTGCTGGCGACCCTCACTGGTCGTATTCGGGTTGTGAAGGGCGGCTCTGAGTGACGGCGTTCAAAATATGAAAATCTTGGAGAGTCAATAAAGGCTTACTTGTACCCTCCGGCACGACGATCTGGGTCAGTACGGTGGAAAAGACCGCGACGCGTTCCAGTTCGCGAGCCTCCAGAGAAGAAGCCACCTCGGCGAGTTCTAGTACCAGTGGTGTGATGCTTACGAGAAGAGCCGAACATTGTTTATAGAAATTGGAAGTTAGTCTGAAAGTTTTCGGGATGTTTTAGTAGCGAATGGTGATGCTTTAGATGAGATGGGCTTTGTACAGAATTTCAATTTGAGTCTGCTTTTATGCCTGAGAGATGGAAGATGGAGCGCGTAAATTAGCCGTACGTCATCGTTGCGTAGATCCAAACTCTTGGCAACCACATCTAGTCAGGGGGATGTGACGATGGCTATACAATGCATATCAATTTGGAGAATTTCATGATGATGATGAGATGGGCGTAGAGCGAAAGCACCACCTAGTCGCCTAATATGGAACCAGGTGGAGGACTACAACACCGCCACAGCCCACGGAATAATTAATGCTCTCCACTGACGATGTCGACGCGCTCGTCACGCGTGTTCATGACCAGTTCAGAGCGTGCAACTTCAGGCCCTCGACTGATTACCAGTATACCGTTCTAGCTGCATTCGTCCTTCAAAGTTTTTCGGGAAAGTATGTTGATTACAATGAGCTCAAGGTAGTCTCGTTAGCGACGGGCGCCAAATGTCTCCCGATAGCACGCTACCCACCTCGAGGTGACGTGCTGCATGACAGCCACGCAGAAGTGCTTGCGCGTCGGGCTTTTGTCAGGTGGCTCTATGAAGAAATTCAACGCACTATGCACGCGTCAAATGGTTCGCAGTGGATTGAACGATGTGCGGAGGGGAAGTGGAGGCTCAAAAAAGACGTCAAACTGCACATGTACATTTCGACGGTTCCGTGTAAGTCATTTCCTTTCCTTTCCTTTCCTTTCCTTTCCTTTCCTTTCCTTTCCTTTCCTTTCCTTTCCTTTCCTTTCCTTTCCTTTCCTTTCCTTTCCTTTCCTTTCCTTCCCTTCCCTTCCTTCTTGTCCTTACACTTATGCCTACTTTATATGCGTGTATCCGCCCTTCTATTCGTCCAATGATGACTTGACTGCCGACTTATATCTTCTATTCGCTTGGAATTTTACAGGTGGAGACGCGTCAATGCGCTTTCTCGCGTCCTCTCAGGATCCAGCAGTGGCAGCTCTGAAAGACTCAGCTCCGCCCGTGGCGCCTCCGTCCGGCGCCACTTCTCGCGGCCGGAACAACTACTCACTGTACGGAGTACTTCGCACGAAACCGGGACGTGCAGACTCGCCTCCGACGCTTTGCATGTCATGCAGCGACAAAATCGCGTAATATGACATATCCTTCAATTTGAAGTGTTCAAAACATGTCTGAAGCCGGTGTTATCCCTTCCAGAGCTTTCAATGTCCTGGGCATTCAGGGTTCCTTGGCTGGGAACATCTTCCAGCCTATTTACCTTGACAGTGTCATTATAGGCGATGTGGCAGAGGATTTGCGAGATCCTGTCAGAGAAGACTGTGAGCGGGCATTCTATGGAAGACTTGACGCTCTCGCGGGTCAGTCCGATTTGCATACTTCATGGCCAAATTCTCCTAAGATTTAGATTTTTCTGAATGTGTTAGGCCTTCCTGATACGTATCGGCTAGCCAAACCTACGCTGCACTTCACCAACATTAACTTTATCTACTCGCGATCAGCTTTACAAGCCCTTAGGCCCGACAATCCGCCACCTCCATCCAGTAATGAATGTGCGTGCATGGCTAGTTATTTTCTGTTCTCCTTTCGGGCGGACTCTGAAACATGCATATGTAGCGTTGTGCTGGACTGCCGATTCTCCAAACGACAATGGCCAGGAGGTGATCATCAACGGCATACGGCGTGGTGTTGGAGCGAAACAGCGTGGACTCGAGAAATATCGGTCTGTCAGGTTCTCATAACCTCTTTATGCTGTTGCTGGAAGGTCTGTTATAGGCCACGACTATGCAAACTGCAATTATTTCGGCTATACGAAGAGTCGTCACGGATTCTCGATCTTCCGACCTTCCCGTAAGCAGCAAGTTTTCTGTGTAAAGCTCAATATATGTTGATAGGTGCTGTTGTAAGACCCGGAACAACATATCATGATGCAAAGCAGTCCAACTCACATTTCCAAATTGCACGGTCTGCACTCAAAGGCCCTGCTGGTCCGTTTGCAGGCTGGCTCGTCAGCGGGAAGAAATGGGAATCATTCGACGTTGAAGGTAGTACACTTGAGGAGGACAATACTATTAATCCAACTCCGCTAGCGAAGGACTAGAGAATTGTCGAAGATGGCATTCATGATGAGGATTTGAAAGGCTGGTTAGAATGTAATGAATTTGCCATAGCACCTGGAACGCTACTCCTGGCGTACAGGAACAAAATAAAGTAAGACCATAAGTTCAATAGGGAATATGAAACTAGCTACTAGACGTGTATCTAATCGGTTCTATCGAAAGCACGAGGGGAAATGGAATGTACATGGGCGTTCTCAATATCGTAACGGATCATAAACGGTATCCAAGAATCTGGAGATGAAACCGATGAATGGGAGAATGAATCTATGACTCTGATTCTACCGGTCCTTCTTATTCTCAGGCTCAGACGATAGAGAGGATGTGGAAGTATCCCCACTCAATGGAGTAGCAATGAGGTCCTGAGCAGGTAGTTCCTGAGCGACAAACACAGGTGACTCCGTTGAAACAGATAGGTTGGACTCGCTGACGCTGCGCGAATGCGCAAAGTCACCGGCCTGTGATTCGGCTGGTGTTACTCTACCCGATCGCGACGCGGTTGCTTCAGCAAGCTCTTTACGCAGAGCTTCAAGCTCTCGCTCAAACCTGATGCCATATGGAAAAGATCAGAGTTGCGCTGAGAAAGAATATGCAGGACACGCACTTGCGTCCGAAGACTTCAATGTAGAAACCTGCCCCGTTCCATACGCTGACGGAGAAGATTAAGAGTAAAAACGTCGAACTCGCAAAAGAGCTCTGATATAATAGGAGGACAGGAAGCTCTACCGCCAGTGTGTAGACTACGGAATGATTAGATTGATTGTAGCGAGGTAATGCGGATAACGTTACCGAGTTGGCCAGTCATGAATGAGAGTTCCCTGTACTGCGGTGGGATATGAGAAAGCATACGTCCAATAATACCTCTTTTGTCATTTAACATGTATGAAAAGGACGTTGTCCGTTCCCCTGAGTCGATTTTCTTGCGACGGTCGACCAAAACGAACTAATATGATGGTCAGCACATCAAAATTTCAAGACTTCAGCATAATCTAACCACACACCTTCCAGTACAAGAGTTGCCAGATGATATCTATATAACGGTATCGTCATTACATGTTAAGCGAAACGAGGTTCAAACGACCTACAGATCAAGGCACTCAAACCAAATGCCTTGACTGGCTCAAAATGAGGGACCTTGGCAACTGCAGGGAATCGCGTTTCCACATCCGGATAGTAATGTCTATAAAGCGCTGTAAACATCCAGTTCCGATCCTACACATAGATTTACGCACCGGATAACGGTAAATACCAAAGGACCGTACATGTGTATGAACAATGATGTAACCTTGTCGAGGTCGTGGAAGACAAGACTGTTCCTCCATGTAATGACGGCGCTAGCCAGTGAACCATGGGACATGCAGTAACATGCGATCCAAAGAGTAGCACTTGAGGGCGCAAGCCAGATATAGATGAAATTGAGAAGCGTGCAATAATAGCACAAGTCAAACAAAAAATAATGCCATGCACGTTTCTTGTAATATATGGCGCGCATGGGAAGGAGTAACAAGGCCTGTATCGTATAAGAGACGTGCAGCCATCTAGAAAATGTGTGGACTTAAGCATGGTTATCAACGAGGAAAATGCGTGCACGCACTGAGGAGCCATGCCAAATAGGAGTGCAGTCATGAGGAGAGACTGAACGCCAAAGCAGAACGAAATCTTTTCTCGCGTTCGAATAACTTTCGCTGACTGCCATGCATTTGACAAAGATGCTATTTGGCTGGAAACCTGGACAGAATATTGAATGTTTCAGCAAACATCTGAAATTACACTTTTCAAAACTTGCCTTCAGCTTGAACCTCTGCACTTCTCTATCTAGGTCCTTCCCGACAAACAAGTCCCCCGATGGCGCCTTGAATTTGAATGTCTCTTCTGCACGAATCTTGAGCCTATCGGAGTGTTTCTTCAATCGTCGTTCCAGTAAGTCCATACGCGAATCAAAGAACGTCTCAATAGTGTCTGTTGTTTTCATTCGAACAACAGTTGAGCATCGAAAGCTTCACAGAATATACGAGTAATCTGTGCGCACCAAGAAGAGTGAACGCTCCCGTCCACTCAGAGACATCATCTCGGATGAAACGTTCAAAGGGAACAGAGAAGAAGCCCATGCTGATACCGGAACCCTGCCCTGGTGTATCTGGCCTGTGAGGGGGGCTCGGAGGACGCGATTGGTCGTTTGAATTGACGTTCACCATCTTTAAGAGCGTCTAGACAAAGAGAAAGATTGGTGATTTGGCAGGGATGTGGCCCATACGAGACAGAGGATGGTGGCAAAGAGGAAAGAATGCTGTTACCGGTGTGGCTTGCGCGCGTGGACACGGACACGGGAAACCGAAAATGGGACTCATGCGTAGAAACGGAGCTACGTCAGACGCATTTTTGTATCCCCGTTCAGAACAATATTAATCTCGGCAATTGATAAGTATCTTAGACTGGAACTATATCACGCAAAACACTAGGCACCATCCTCAATCTCTTTGAACTTTGGTACACTCAAGTTCACTGGCGTCCATAGCTTCTTAGTTCTTGCGACATCTTAACGAATGTGTTTAACAAATATGTTGCTGCTTGCGGGCACAGGCAATACCATCTCATTAATTTCTAACAAGGACAGTACACCATCTACATTAAGGACAAGTCGCCAAACTTTTCTTTATAGCCTAAACAACCGACTCTCAGTACGGTTGACTGAATACAAAGAAACAAGGAATGCGTACCAGGCACGGTCCACTTGCCCTTCTTTAGCATAGTCTCGACAGTCTTGACGATTTCGGGGTGAGCATTGCCAACGTCTTCGACCTATCATTCAGAGTTAGCATGGCAAAGCAAATAAAACGGGTAGGTTATTACAGTTAGGTCCTCAAATGGCCGGACTTTCTCGATATTCTCGAGAGTAGCTTGCAGGTCCTTAAGCTCCTCATCGATTTTCGCTTCAGTGGCCTTTGCGTTCTCCACCTTCAATGAGTGTAAGCCATCTTGTCCACATGGAAGTCGCCCAGCAAACTTACAGCCTTCGCCTCAAACGCCTCGATCGCCTTCACTTGCGCACCGACGTCGTAGGTCACCGGCTTGAAGTCCTTGAAGACCTTCTCAGCCTCATCAACGACAGCCTTGTTCTTCAATACAGAACGGTAGTACGCAAAGTCAACCTCGGTCGGTTGCAACTGTAATGTGCTCTGGATGCGCTTCGCGTCGTTGTATCGCTTTCGGAAGGCATTGAGCGACGCAATCGTCTCTGCAAGCAGGATAAGAGCTCTAATTAAAAGAGTGTGATTTGCGATTACCCTTTCCGAGTCCTAATTTTGAATAGATTTTGGCAAAGTCCTGTGGAGAGAATGTAGAAATTAACGAGCCGCTTGTGTGCCAGTATGGGTAGACGTACGAGAGCGACAGCCGCTCCTTTAGACGCCATGGCGCTCTGGAAATATGAATTCATTGAATATCGATATTTTACAAGATCATAAACTATACAACTCACATCAAAGCGTTGGATACACGGAAAGGTTTGGGCGGAGAATGCAAGGGAACGACGCGTTACCTACGACGGACGTGCAGGCAGGAGAGGAATACCGTGAGAACCAGGTCGGCCGTTTCCGGTCTCGTTTCAATCTCGAAACCGAAACGAAAAAAAAACTCATCATATGAGTAAAATTACAACGAGAATCAATTATGACACCATAAATTATGACAGTCGTTGATGCAAAATATGTTCCGATTACCAGCAGTAAAATACTAGTATGTACTCCAGGAAATTTTCGCCCTCCTCATTTGTAAAGAAAGCCGACCCAATACCTTTGGTTCAGCAGGGTTCAGACCAGCAACCGGCACCACCAGCCATTCTGCTCTTCCAATCCCGCTGCGCAGTATCAAATGAATAGGGGAGAACATAGTTCTCATTATTAGAAGGAAGAAGTTTGAAGACACTGTTCCGCGTTTCGAGAGTTTTCAGTCGTTCGATCATATCCGTGTGGTCTGGGTACGGCATGCCCAAGGTGCTCATTTCAGGGGGATAAGGCTGGAGTCTCAGCTCCATGAGAGAAGGTGGAAGTCGAGGCGCCGGCGCGAAGTGCATTGATCCATCTGTATGGCGTTCCAGAGGCATGGCTAGGGTTTCTGGATCGTACCTAGACATGCCGAATGTGACTTCCAAGGCTTGAGTTAAGATCACCCCAGAAAGGATGCAGGACAAAGGTTCCGTAATGCGTAGATGAGTTAGATTGGGGCATCCATCTGCTAGCGGGGAGAAAGATGCCCATGGATTCGGCATATCTCCAGCTGCTAGATGAAGGCGCTTAAGCTTCGGTAGGTATAAATTCCTGGGCAGAGGTGGGTAGTCTCCCCTGATAGTCAGCTCTTCCAAATCCGGTAAAGGAAAGTTGAGTAAATCCTTCAAGGTCTTGATGCTATGCTCATAGTGGAGGAGGGTTAACGATTGGAGCCGATTGGATACCAGAGCCAGGATGTGGCGTAGGGCTGTACGGAACGTCGTGAGTTCCTTATCACGGTTCATCAGCCATTCGCGTATTCTCTGCCTACGTAGCATTCGTTCTGCGTGCGTTTGCGGCCAGTACACGATAAAATCAGGTAGGACAACGTGGAACTCGTCGCGATTGCGATCTGATATGAGCACATGGCGGACATGGGCCGAGAGATAGGGATGCCTGAGAAGCGTGTCTTGAAAGGTGATTACCCGACGACGTGTGGGTAGGTAAACCGTGTTGTACAGAGAAGGTATTGCTAGCTCGCAAAAGTACTTGTTGACCAAGACAAGACTCTTCCTCGCTTCTTGAGGTAAATGTTCACAGATTAGGAAGTGGATCTCTGGCGGAAGATCATCAAAGAGCATTGGAAGAGTACCCTTGCCTAGAAAGTAACGGTATTGCACCGTAGGTGATTGTGGCGCCGACGCGTTCGCAGGAAACGGGGTTGCCTCTGCAGCTGCGACAATTTGTATGCAAAAATACTTTGCGGATACCTTACGGAAACTCCATGGAGGGAAGCATAGTTTGCTGAAAATTTTAGGATGAAACGCTTACTTACTTTTACGAGCGGAAATAGTTGCATAGTGGCGAAAGATTACCGAAAGAGTAAATACTGAGATGTACTCGGAGATTTGAGCGGAGGAATAAAGTAGCCATATTCGGTAACCAATATCTGAAAACATAATGGCTTGGTGACCTTGGTCCACGTATTGCCACTTGATTAAATAAGACTACCAAGAAGATAGAGAGAGAACATACCAAGAGTGGACTCACTGCCACCGTCCGAGGGATAACGAGGAGGAACTGCGGAGTTTCGAGCGTAGATGCTATGAAACCTGCCGCAAGTCGGTCCAATGATTTCTGTGGAATTGATAAGGTCCATAAACAACTACACTGGACGAAACTGCGAGGGTGACGGTCAGGAAAGAGGAAATCGTATGCACTGTGAAGCAGAAAATGTGAGGAGGCCGATTCCTGATTAGGTAAGTGCGGTCGATATGGACGATCGGCGCTGCTGCATTTCATATCGGACTTGAGTAAACGGAACGGTGCGTGCGTCACAGGTCAACCATCTCCCCCGACTTCGCCCTCTTCCTCTCTTTACCTTGCTTTCCATCTCTCAGCTTACTCCTTTGCAATGGCAATGGCAACTGCGGTCGACATTACTCCCGATTCCTTTCCCAATCTCCCACACACTTCGCGATCGTACCTCGATGGCATTCAGAAACAGTTCATTCTTTCAGATGAGAAATTGCTCGCGATCACCCAGCGCTTTCTTGACGACTTTGATGCTGGACTCTCAGAATATGGCAAATCAATGGCGATGATGTGAGTATGCAACCGCCATACTTTGTGATGGTTGCTGACCGGATCGATTGCGCCCTAAGTCCGACCTTCGTGACGGGTGTACCCGATGGCACGGAGAATGGGCAAGTATATCGTGGTTCATGTGTTATCATGAAGTACGTGCTCTGATGCAGCGGGTTCGTCCAGAACGTTTCTCGCTCTAGACCTCGGTGGGACGAACCTGTGAGCGCGAATCCTCTGCTCCATTCTACTATGACCGCTGAGTCTAGAATAGACGCGTCTGTGAAGTCCAACTCCATGGAAACAAACAGTTCACTCTTCGACAACAGAAATACAAAGTTTCGGACGCCTTAAAGACTGGGGAGGCCACAGTTCTGTTCGGTGAGACCCCTGATGGCCAACAAAAAATCCAAGACATGTATGCTGACGGCACATGTGCAGATTACTTGGCCGATTCAGTCGACGAATTCCTAACATCCAGTGGTCACGAGGTTACCGATAATGAAGCATTGCATCTAGGTCTCACCTTTAGCTTTCCGGTCGAACAGACAGCGTTGGACAAAGGCGTACTCTTGACATGGACGAAAGGGTTTGCTGCTAAAAATGCTGTTGGTAAAGACGTAGTAAAGCTGCTCCAAGATGCATTTGACAGGAAGCATATGCATGTCAAGTGCTCAGCGTTAGTCAACGACGTAGGTTTTTCTTCGGCGAGTTTGATACTTGTTATTAAATTGACCTTTTATTGTATAGACAGCCGGTACTCTATTGTCGCGAGCATACACATCAGGTGGATGCTTTCTTGGATCTATATTCGGGACCGGGACGAATGGCGCCTTTGTCGAGGAAGTTTACAAGATTCGCAAACTTCCAAGCACTTCCATACCGCAGAACGCAAAAGTGATGGTCGTCAATACTGAGTGGGGTGCTTTTGACAATCAGGTATGAAATCTTCTTTTTAGTTCTATGAATAACGACTCAACTCGGCTTTCAGCGTACCGTTCTCCCGACCACCCCATATGATAATAAGCTTGATAGAGAATCCATCAACCCGAGGTACCAAGCGTACGAGAAGTTCATTAGTGGGATGTACTTAGGAGAAATAACCCGGAATGTCCTCCTATCGCTCATTGATGCCGTCCCACCTATCCTGTTCAGCGGTCTTTCCACTCCAATCCTTAACCGGCATTATGGGTTCGATACTTCATACATGTCGGACATTGAAGGCGCTCAATCGCTGGAGGACATCAAAGATGTCCTTGTTGACAAAGTCGGGTTTACGCGTGAGTTGATCTCGGATCAGGACGCGAAGATTGTTCGTTGGATATGCAAGTTAGTGGCCACTAGAGCTGCAAGACTCAGCGGTTGTGCTGTAGCAGCTGTACTAGTACAAACCAGGCGCGCTACCCTAGGCGGGGGATCTATTTTAGATGAAGACAAATTCGTGGTCGGTGTCGATGGAAGGTGAGGTATTCTCTTGTTTTATGCAACGTTGAGGCCAGGCTGACGATAAAAAATTCGCAGTCTAATCCAATTTTATCCTAATTTCGAGCCCCGTTTGCGAGACAGTTTGCGAATTCTCGTTGGAGAAGATGCAGAGCAAAAAACGGAGATAGGACTGGCAAAGGATGGAAGTGGTGTGGGAGGTGAGTATTCTTCTGACCAATGAAAGCATATTATATACTGATACACGGGATGCAGCTGCTCTGTGCGCCTTGCAGGCTCTCAAGCAAGCCCAGAAGGCAGCAGAGGCAACCGTAGATTCATCTGCTCTAAACGGAAAGGGGAAAGTGTAGATAATAATTACCGCAGAAAAATGTTCACGTTCTGAGTCAAGTAACATTATTCGATGTATTACTTACGATTTTGTCACGAATAGACGTTGCGTGTACCACTCAGCTATAGGAATCGGTCCGGCACCTTCGGTTGTTACTATTCAACCTGCGGGATGAAGAAACCAACAAGATGGCAGAAGAAGGTGTGAAACATTACGCTTGTTAATTTCTCCGAATTTCTTCCGCCCTCGTCTTTGCATAATCGACATTGGACTGTACCTGTGAGTTCCTTCCGCTGAATAAGTCTACAGGTTTGCGTGATACTCTTACGTTTGTTCAAACGTGAAAGTCGATATAAGGAGCTTAACTTCCACACGAGATTCCCGAAAGTCCAGGCAGCTAATACAATTCTGCTCGACTTCTGTATCAAAGATCAATCCTCCGGTATGCTGTTGAGGCTCTTACCTGCTGAGCTGCGCGTCGCGATCTTTGAGCTCGCATGTTCGGAGGATATGGTTGCTGATGTGCATAGCTACCGGACTGCGCTCAGTCTTTGCCTTGTCTCTCGCTGTTCGTACTCTATAATCATCCCAATCATGTATAGGATGCTCCTTGTCGACGGTCGTACGAAGGCGTCGCTTCTCTCACGTACATTCCAATCCCGACCGGAGCTGGGTGCATTCGCACAGCATGTGTTTCTCAGTGACCATAGTCGTCGCCCTCGGAGTCCTGCGGACGATAATACGCTTGAAGTGCTACCGACATTCGCATTTGAGTTCCCGGGATCCCGAAAGGGACGCGTTGAACGCCTTCAGCGGATGAAAAGTTGGCTGACGGAGCGTGAACAAATGCTTTCGGCCTTCCGTTCTGCCATCTATCACATTCTATGCGAGTCTTACCATTTGTCATCGCCACCGGAAAGCTTAATTGACGAAGCATCCGTTTCCAGGCGCAGTTTCTCCTCGCATTCAAACTCTTTCGATATGCTTGTACGGACATTATGACGACAAGGCAGACAACGGCCTTGCGGGTGTTTTTACCATACCTTTTCCTTCTCTCATAGAGGTTTGTTTTTCTATCGTTTTACGCCTATTTGTCGGTCTGATTTCACGTGTATTCCAGCTAACAATCCGAGACAACGTGCAGCCACAACCGAGTTTTAAGCTCCAGCTTCCCTCTTTAGAACGCCTACACCTTGCAGGAGGCAATCCTCCGTACCCATTCGCTACGCTTGGGACGTTAGCGGAAAGTTGTCCGCGTTTGGCACATATCCTTCTCACAGAACCCTTCGTAAATGACGAGGCTGCGACTATGTTGGAGTTGCTGCTGCGCGGGCACGCTGTCTCAGGCTCGAATTCCGCGGGTCGACCAAGGAAACTTGTAGATATGCTCCAGAGCATTGTACTCAAGTCAAACCTTCCCGCCGATAGCCAGCTTCTTAGAGAGGTTTACAGGAAGGTTTCAAATCTCTCGATTTATTACAGCCAATTCAAGATTATTCGTCCACAACCGCCTCCCAATGGAGCAGGTTCTCGTGATATTCGTTATCCTCTGGACGAAGCGCTGCGGGATTGGACAAAAGTCGTCATAGGGAGTCGTGATCGATGGTGAAATGTATTTTCTTTCGCCCCTCGGGAAATCAGTCGTGCCCTACAATGTATCTCCCTGTATCCGAAGTTTGCCTGTCGCTTCCCTCTCTGGTAGTCCTGTTCGTGGTTTCCCCTATGTTCTTTTTCCTCATCCCTTCGCCACCAAAAGAGTTTGTTCAAGACATATAAAACGCATAAAAACGATAGCGTACCTATGCCGTAACTCTGATGATGCTGATCGATCGGAGAGGATGCGCAACAGGAAGAGAAGCTCATTCTCGCCGGATGTTTGTCGACTTGTCGGCTCATCTGCGCAGTTAAAAGGCCTATTTATGTACGTATCCATTGTCTTCGAGCTTCGATTTTCGTCGCGAAACGTGTGCAATACAAGCAGGACTCGCTAAAATTGTTTATTTTCTTACAGGTTTCTCCCATGCAAGAACACGGCATATTTTAGCTACCGGACTCCCAAGTATAAAAGTGCTCTGGCTGTGTCCGAGTCTTCTTCAAATTCCAGATTGATGATTTAAAAGCTAAATCCAGGAGGTGCAGGTCGCGGTTGGGAAAACAAGTAAAGGTAGAGGACAGATCCAGATGGTATGTGTACAGTCTTGGACCATTCGTTCCCGTCTCGAATTCTGAGGACATCGCATAGTTCTCCATCGGTGTAACTAATGTTCTTACCATAGAACGCCGGAGAATGCATTCGAAGTGAACGAGTTAATCTCGCAAGGGAAGGCAGGAGAAGTTAGTCAAAGATTCACGTCGGAAGTCGGAAGAACGCTTCGATCCAGTTCTTTACTCCGCGGACGAGACACCCTCAGCTTGAATACGACGGAAACGCCGACGTGAATTGAAGCAGCAGCCAATGAAGACGATATTACTGGCGACTAACTCAATGCCTGTCTGGGAGTTGTGCTCGTAACGTTTTGAAGAAGGCACGGCGAGAAACAGAAGAGAAGAAATGTGAAGTAAGGACAGACATATATTTATTACAGCATGCTAAGGCGCACTGAATGATACCCGTCTTTCCGCTGTATCCAATACTAGTTTCGGCTTGCTCAATAACTTTCGGCCTTGATGCAAAAGCTAGTTCCGATGAAACAAGTTTTCAGGAAGCGATTACATCTTCAACTGGGAGAAGCAGAACTCAAGGCCGTCAGAAGACAAAAAGAAGTCGTATTGAAAGGGCTATGGTTCGCCGTTTTAAAGAAACTATACAGATGGAAGCGATGGTCGCTAATGCTTTGTTTCGCATAATTCAATAGTGTCTGGAATGAACAAAACTAGGTCATAAAGGATGATGAGATGGACTCATTGTCCTTGAATGGAAGCGATCCTGTTCCTATGCAGTCCCAGTAGCGTTTTCCACGATTTTTATGAGCTTGCTGTAAATTGTAATTGTTTCGTTTGGCCAACTGCAAGCTTTCCAGATAGAAAATAGTCAGCTCACGATATTAATATGTATACAAGGATGCAGCATGGGCTTATTTGTCGAAATAATGAGAAAGGATGCAACATTCACAGGGTGAGTACCAGGCATACGCATATTTGATATAGCGGACCTGGCCTGTTATTCACGTCAACCCTTGCTTGAATCAGAATGAAGATGTGGGGAGAGGGTCAATAATAGAACGTTGCGATCATCGTATCAAATCAGCTTTTCTTCCCAACAACTCCCCCAACAATCAAAAACATTAATATCGATTTTTGCTAAAAATATGGGATACGACAACTTAGTTCAACGAGGAAAGATAGAAATTTGACGAAGAGCTGAAATTTGTCTCATTTTCACCAACGCCTTTGCTTCTATTACCTGAACAATGAAGGATAATCAACGACGTAAGAGCTAACGAAGAAAAAGTATATAAACATGCTATTTGAAATGACCAGCAAGATCAAACGCGTTACCAGGAAGACGTTCCCAGAATTTGTGTTTGTGGAGTGTGGACGACTGGACAACCCACGCAGCGCTCTGCGCCAATTCCCAGTTTGGAGACTCTATGATACAAGTTTTTGTATCGTCGGAACGTCTCGAGTGTCGATGCTACTATTGTTGGGACCGCTACGTGAGACCGTACGGCACGTCACCGAAAGAGTTGAGCGGACACGTTGCGAGGCGAATGTACGAAAGTGATCCGTGACGTTATCGAGAAAGCAAAGCGCTCGGGAGCCAAATTTAAACTTACACGCAACTTCTTCGTCAGCGCTTGCGTAGCCACGTTGCAAAATTCATCAAGCTGTAGAAAGCTGACTACGTCACGTCGATAATGACGTGTAATGCGCAACCTATGAGAACTCTGATAAGCTTTCCGATGTGCGTGGCCAAGTTACCATATTGGATGAACGGAGATGATTGTTGTGCTGGAATTCCAGAATCAATGGAGATCGGTCATGAGGGTACGTACACGGCATCCCGACGTTCGCGAAAACAAAGCGTGGGCAGAACGGGGAGGTGAGGCCACCGTCCGAGGCCCGGGCTCCCGTCAACTCGGGACGGAGGCTAAACATGCACAGGAGCGGATCGGGTCGATAACCACGGTGTGTAAAAAAAGTTTATGCCCGTGGTCTTCTAAGAATAAGAATACAGTCCGGTGTTTCGGAACTTGGCGGGTTCATCTGTAGTAGAACTAGATGAAGTGATTTTGGGACGAGAAGTGGCGCGATGAAGACGATATAGAGTAGCAGTAATGTAGTATCATCTGCATGATTGAAAGAAAGAGGAAGCGCCTAGACAACGAGGTCTAGGCAGGTATTTGTCCGGCGCGTGTGGATTGTTGAATCTATCGCGGGATTGGGCAGACCAGAGAGTCGTTGTTTCGCCAACAAGTTGGAATGGAGCTCTAAGAGATGCGTACGTAGGAAAGCACCTTGAGTGAATAGGACGATAAGGAAAAGGAAGGAGAGTTCTGCAACGAGGCATGTATCGGAAGAATGCCGAAAATAAACGGGGACGCGGATGAAGTTCGGACCGGACGGACGGATGTGACATTTCTTAGATAAGCCATGACAGATGCGACAGAAAAACATGGAAATGTGCCTGGGATGGGCGGTCGATAGCTAAGGGCGGGCGGGAAGAAAGTGACGAGGAAGACGGTACTGAGCCTGCGGGGAGTGGACAGAGTTTAAGGGAGAGACGACGTGATGAATGACGACATGGAGGGTGACCGGGGTACGTGCAGGGACGTGGGAATCAGGGCTACGTATGATCTCAGCGGTTTTGAAGGTGACGACACTCTTACCTTACCGCTCTCTCTCGCCTCACAGATGCCTTCTCCACCAAACTCCAATATTGATCTCTCTTCCCACCCGCTCCCCTCCGCCAACGGCTCCTCCGCTCAACGCAGACCGCAAAGCGTCAGCATCGAGCGCGCCATCGACTCGGACAACCTCAAGTCAAAGCAGGTCCCTCCTCGTCCCCCCCTGCGAAGCAACTTCGAACTCGAGCCAAATCCGTTCGAGCAGTCTTTTTCCGTCTCCTCCTCTTCCCTCTCCTCCCTCAGACATGCCACAAACCACAAACAACGTTCCCCCCCGTCCTCCTCTGAAAACAAGTCGAATTCTGCAGAATCAACCCGCGACCATTCGCCATCGCGTAGACAGTCGATGAGCAACACCAACGGTCACCCGAACGCTGACACACCGAAGCCGGTCCTGCCTCCGCTTGCGTCAATTACTTCGCCGTCCGATCCGAGTTACGCTTGGGCCTTCTCCTCAGCTGGTCTCACCAATTCTCTCAGGGCGGGTCCACTATCTCCCGCCATGCTTGCAGGCCCTCAGACTCAGCATCCAACATCGACATCTCAGTCCGCAACGTCCATCGCTGCTCTTGCTGCTAGTGCAGGTTCTATGCACCCCCCTCTATTCGGCTTCGATCCATCTGGTTCATTCCGTACGGGTCTCACTCCCTCCACTGGCTTGACACCTCTTGTCGGCGGACCTGTCTCTTTTCCTCCGCCTTCGCCCAATACAGCAGCGTTTCTAGCAATGGTTAACTCGGGTGCTGGCGGTGCGGCCGCGGCAACGATTACGCCTAACACTCTGAATGCTCTGGCAGGTGTTCTTCAGCAATCGGTCGCTTCAGCATCTCAGTCTACGAATCAGCAGGCAAATGGCGTCAGCAATGGAAGCGACGGGGGTAATAGCAGCGGGAATCATAACGCAAATGGATTGTCATCGACGACGCAGAGGGAGGCCATGGCTCCGACTTCCGTTGCGCCGTCGCAGGTGGCTGCTCCAGCGCCCAGTACCTATCAAAATGGGACATCGAATTCCCAGAATCAGACCCGGTATGCCCTGTCATTCCAGATTCAGTATGTATTGGCTTACTCGATTTAGCAACAACAGCAACAACGGCTACCCGGATGCCGCGGGAGCTGCAAACCACGCGGCCAACGGACTCTTCTTGCTCTCACAGGCCCATCAGGAACTGACTAAGCGGGAGGAGGCACAGAAACAAAGCATGGCACAGGCAGGCGGTGGCTCCGCGGCCAAGGGTTCCTCGGTGCAGAATCAGAATCAGAATCAGGCCGCGCACTCTTTGACGAACGGCACAACCTCCGCAAAACGTGGCTCAAAGCGCAAGGCCGAGACCGCTTCTGTCACGTCGAACACGTCGGCCAAAGCCGAGACGTCGAAGAAGTCAAAAGCTTTGTCAACCAGTTCTCGCGGATCTACGGCCCGTCGTGGGAGTACAGTCAGCAACCAGGATATGGACATGGAGGACGATTTGGGAGAAGAGGATGAAGAATCAGGCGATGAGCAACAAAAGGCCCCTTCAAACAGCAGACAAAACAAGAAGCCCGAGACGGAGGAAGAGAAAAGAAGGAACTTTTTGGAGCGCAACCGGCAGGGTAGGTGCAATGATTCTCTCGAGCGAGTTTCCTTGAGTAACTTGGTATCGTGCAGCTGCTTTGAAGTGTCGTCAGAGAAAGAAGCAATGGCTAGCGCAGCTTCAGGCCAAAAACGAGTACCTGCAAAACGAAAATGAAAGGCTTACAGCCGCTTTGGTGGCCTCGCGAGAGGAGATTTCCCGGCTTTCTCAACTTGTTGGCGGCGCTGGTGTAGGACTCTCTTCCGGCGTCGTGCCCATGGTAGGTGTAGCCGGCATGGGCGCTCAGCAACAGCAAGTTCACCATACGCCTTTTATGGCTCATCAGCAGCAGCATCACCCCATCGCAGTACCCGTCAGTTTGCCACAGGGTTCTTCAAGCATGTCCACCACTGCCGCTTCCCCGCCGACAGCGACTAAGGCATCGCCGCACTTGCAGCACCATCAATCACAGCAACAAGTGCAGCACTCACCGAACCTGCACAGCCCGACATCTGATGGACGGAGCAGCCGAAGCAGCTTTCGCGACGTACGTGATTATGCGAACGGGGCGAGTTCTGTCTCAGGAGTGCGAGAGAATGCGACTCGGGACTATGCACGAGATATGAGAGAGCGAGAGATGGGCCATATGCACGGCCATGCTCCGCAAGCCGTCGCTGTAAATGGGCGAACATATGGATATTGATTGGTTTAGGTGAAGGTGCAGCGAAGCGGAGGGAAACAGAGCGAAGGGAGGACGGAAGAAAGTTAAGGAGGGGAGACATACTCCTATCATGTCTGGGCGTATCGAAGGAGGGGATTTGACTTCAATTTTCGTTGCATCGTGGGCATTCTCCTAGGAAGTGATTCATCACCTTCAGGCGTGAACAAGCTTTTGGACGGTGCATATACTGCATTCGGGCTCAATGCTTTCACTTTGGATGAAGCCGAACCTGTTCTCGCGTGGATTACCGTCTTGCACTCTTTTGCGTCCTATCAGTACAGACGGATAGTCGTACCGTCGTGCCGTCCACGCATAACAGGGCACTCGGCTCGCTTTTTCGGTGTGCTAAAGCTTCCTCAAGAGGAAGGGGTGAGTCATGCTGAAGAAGCTGCGGGATGTGCTGAGTTGTTTACGGTTCACGAGAATGACTGTCCGGAAGTACGATGATAAATTTGACTGGAACTTATCATTGGCTTTTGCGGAGAAGACGCCGAGTATGCCTCGCCTCTGTTATTCTTCTTCCCTCGATTTTAGTTTCTCATCTATTGAGCCGACGCCCATTCGTTTTGTTCAATGCACAGTTTTTTCCCTATCATTTCGCCCTATCCACATGCATACACGATCGTCTTCGAGCTCACATACGCATTTTTTGTCTTCGTGCTTTCCAGTTTTTCTCTACTTATCATGTTCGTTTTCCGAATCTCGGTCCCGTGGTCACTTCCAGCGCCTCCTGGTTGTACATTTTCTGTTGTTTCTGTATCATTCTTTTTCTGCCTCTGCCTGTCATTCTGTTTGTTTCTCTACTCCTGTCCTGAATCCGATGAGAAAATGCATTTTTAGGACTTCCACTCTAATTCATACTCATCAGTATGAGGTAGATGATCTGATCATTTAAAATGACAATGTGTATTTGTATCTTGTTTCTTCGTCTTTTCAGTAGCTATAAGTATAGATACCGGCCTTTAGTTAAGAATCAATCAGCCAGACGTCGACTCGGCTTCTTTTGGTCGACTTGAAGTATACACGAAGTAGAATGTAATATATTTGTTTTTAATTTATGATATATCTTCTGGTTTCTGAGAATAAGTTTAATATCTGTAGAGTCTGGCGTGTCATGAGTGCTTTGGTCACATCGACATGGGGCGGCAAGGAGATAGAGAGGTCTCCGGGGTAACAGGCTAATCAAACTGGCACACGACGGCGAACTCAGCTCTATCTCAAATGAATAGAAAAGATGATCCAAGGGCAAGGACAGACCACGCACAAAGTGCTCGTGACCTCAGACCATATGCATATGACCTACGGTCGCACACGTTGAGTACGTGAGTGCGACGAACTGGGGGGGTCCACTTTTCTTATCGGATTTCGTATGTGAGTGGCTGCGGCCGAGACTAGCACTTGATGGGGGTTAGGATGGAAGAGAAGTGAATTTATGCTGAGAAGGTACGAAGGGTTGGGAGACCTGAAGAACGAGAAGGAAGTGCTGTACGTACGTGAAGAGAAGCCATTAATATCCATTTGCTCACGTGGGTGGTCAACAGACAGTTAGTTAGTTAGGATTAGAATATCGATGAGTCTACCAAATCCGCAGTCAGTTCCCAAGAAAGCTGACTAATGAATGAGAATCCAGAGCTGATATCGGTCGCTTTTTCATGTCGGATTCACGTAATACCGGCCAAGGTGAGCATCGAGCTAAATGGAGTCGACAGGTAGCTCCACATAGCTTCGGATTCCGGAAGCAAAAGTTCAGTTTGGGTCACCTTCACAGCGGGTGACCTGTCCGAGTTCTGAGCTGGACCCCGACCTTGACTGGATGACCATGGGCCACCTGACAGTCATTAGAGGCAGAACCCATCGGCCGATCAACTGTCGTTTACGCCACCTTCCCATGACTGCGTCAAGTACCAACGGCACGTCGATTCGGAAAGGCATGAATTAACGGAGACTTCTTTGACCTTTATCACATCACAAGACATTGCGGTATTCTTGGTCGTGATGTGCTGACATTACAGTGACTGACACAAGATACAACGCTCGTGATAGGGAGGCATCATTGATTCTGAGAATCGGTCTGAATTCCCGTGGTTTCTCGTGAATGTATGAAGCATGGTCAGCCACAGAGTTCCAGCAGGAAATTAGGAAACCCATAACCCAGGCTGCATCTACATCGCTGTTTCGGCTGTGACTCCACAGCTAGAATAGTCCAGATCTGCCCGTCAGCACCTGATGTGGCCAGCCAGTGGTACGATTGCAGAAACTGTTTTGCACACTAAAAGTTCGACGGGGGTACACAAAGTAAGCTGAGACCATGGTTCAACAATTATTAAAACATAGAAGCGATTGCACGCACCAAGAGTTTTATCATTGCTGCTATAGGATTTTCAGGTTGTTCGCTGAACTGTCCTATCTGCCTCCGGAGCGACGTCCTCGCCACTGAATAGCCACCTGACGTCCAGGAACACTGATTCAGCCGCTATGCGTCGGATTCGTTCCGAAGTAGCTTCGCGTTCTGCCGCCCTCAATTTCTCTATTACTTCCCTCCGTTCCTCTTCTACTTTGTGACAAGCAAATTCAGCAATCGCCTTTTGTTCGCGGAGCTTAGGCACAATATTGTTATTATGCGTTCGTGCCTCTTCTAGGTCATGCAACGCTTTCTGCAAAGCTGATTGAAGATCCTTTTCGTGTTGCTGTAACTTTCGGCAATCCTCCTGAGCAGCCTGCAGACTTTCTTCGAGCGCTTGCTTGGAAGATTCCGCCTGCTCCAAAGCCGAACGCAGGTCTGATACACACTTCCTTGATTCCTCATTTGTTTTTTCCAGTTCTGAGATTCTTTCGAAAAGTTTGCGGACGACAAGCCTGATTTCTGACCTTCCCTCGATAACTTGGCCTTCTTCCAGAGCTCGGTCATGTTCCGTAGTTGTTTCTGCCTGAACTCCACCCATTTGGCATGTCGGGTTCTGATCGTCGTCTCGCAGTTGTGAAGCGACAGAAACTGGCGGGACAGAGTGCGATAAGCCAGGAATCGGAACGGTGCTTTCGTGTCGCAGATCATTTGCAGATGAATAACTGCTTTGAGCATCAGGCAGGACTGCTTCTTCCTTCAATCTCTTCGCATCAACACCACTTTCCTCAGCTTCAAGTGACATCCTCGTCCTTTTCTTAGATGCCGTAAAAGATGTTGTGGGACTCGGCAATTGTAAATCAGACGAGCCATCATCTGCTTGGGGTCTGTCTACTCCACCCCGATCTAGCCCCGCATCTGGGAATGGGTAGTCCCGAGAGGCGCTCTGTGAGCGATCTTCTACTGGAGCATGCAGAGTATTAGTGTCGGACCGAACGACGGCCTTTGCACTCGGCAGAGTCGAGTCCAGCTCAAATATTCTGGGCATATAAAATGCAGGAGGTGCCACAAAAGGAGGACCTTTGGGAATCCCAAATCTACAAAAACCACAATTGATATTATTGTAGCAAAGCAGAAGTATCCGCAATGCTTACCTGTAAACATTTGTTTTACCCTTGTCAAGCATTACCGATCGAAATAGTCGGGGAGAAAGTAACGCTCTACAGCTGTTGAAAGTAAGTAAAAAGCAATGAGCAATAGGAGGTCGCAACTTACCTCTCGTGACAGGTTATAGAGATTCTATAGATTGTATTACTTTACTGATTACGGGATGGAAGAGTGACTCAGATGAACTTACACATCCAAATCTCTCATTCTTTCCCGAGTCGTATTTTTCCTAAGGTGTGTTCGCACCATATTCGCGTGTATTTCCTTCAAGCAGCCTTAACGAGCAATCAACAACTAAGCCAGCTATCTTACCTACCGGAACGTTTTCCCAGTAACATAACATAGTGTTGTCTTCAAGACCATATACATTTTTGGGGGACACAGTAAACGCCCGTTGTTTTATCTCGTTCATTTTGTTCTGTACCATGTCATAGCTTGGGGTAACCCAGGGAAGCCATTGAACGACAATGGATAATGCGAAGTCTGGAGTAATAGTGCGAGGATGTTTCAGGGCCCGGGAGGAAACGCTTTCTGGAAGGATAGGCATGTTTTCGTGCTTAAGATGGCTAGTTGGTGCCACACAGTGCTGGTCGATGAACTGATAAGAAAATGAACCGAGCACAACACATGCACGCGGCTAGAGACGAACCACGTTCACGGCCATCACGGCTATATGACTAACTGAAAGTAATCGTACGTAATGCCATCTGATGCCATGAGCTTTTAAGAAATTTCTGAACAATCGCAACAACTCAAAAACTGAATATGTCGGAAGACAAAACTCAGCATGAACGGAGGCCGTGTTTGAAATTGTTGTCGTCATGATATATCGACAGATTTCTTTTATGAATTATGCATAATGCCGACGTGCCGGTTGGGACCGGTTGATCAACTCTACTCTCTATAAACACACGCAAAAATGATTTCAAGTTTAGTACTTAGCTAGCGCTTGGATAACGCAAGGGTTAAAACGGGTAATTAGAGCTTCTATCGTCTTCCGCCACGATGCCCTTCCTGATCTGTTCGGCGTGCTTCTGGTCAAGATATGCTAGAAGTGTCGGTCCATATAAACCTTCTCCCTTATATCTGACCAGGCCTCAGCGAATTACACATAAGAATAATCACACAACTTACAACTGAACATCTTCTGGCCAACTCCTTATTGCGCTTGCCATACGACCCGGAACTCCGGGTTCCTCTGCTAGATCAACGATGTTGAAAATGTACGCTACATACCTGCTTGGTAAAATCGGATGCTGAAGAGCAATTACTGAGCACTCACTTCTGATCGTAAAGACTATTGCTCCGCTCCTCGGTAGTCGGCGGAGACTTTGTCTTTCGGTCCTGAGACGAATCCGCTCAGCGGTATCCGTCACCAGAGACTGTTTCTTTTCCCTGGGGCCAAGCTCTTCCTCCATTACACTACCAGCTTCATCCTTGTTTCCGTCGCTGTCGTTTCCTCTGGGTCGGTGAATAAACAGATCTTCATCGCCGTTCGTTGTGTCAGACCAAGCAAGTTCGTCAGGATCAATAGATCCAATGCGTGTCGGGTCATCAGCCGGTCGGACAATTTGGAAGAAGTAGTTGTTACGGATAACCGGTTTGTCTACCGCGAGCTTGTTGAAGAAGCGAGTCATACTAAATTGAAGTTTCTCGCGATCTGGAACCTTTACTAGTCAGATCACTTTTCTAGACCATAGCAAACAGATTGTTACTCACACTGTGGGATTGACCCGCTTATGTGGATGTCTTCTAGAGGCATTCCAATCTTGTCGGTCATGCGCCAGAAGCCTAAACGACCCTCAGTCAATTAGACTGCTTGTACTTATCCAACGAACGAAAAGGACGTACCGGGTACAAGAATAGCGCCTGCCTGGAAGTAGTACCTTCCATCATCACCTAACAGACAGGTTAGCACATGGGTCCTTTAGGAGAACATGAGGCTGACTTCTGACCTTCCACCATTAATGCAAGATCGTCTTCGACACTTTCAGATAATGTGAGAAGAAGATCCGAAAGCTTAACGGTCAACGGCTCACAGTAATCCTGAGACTTTCATCGGATCTTCTTCGTCCAAGTTATAGGTTGCACCGACTGGAAGGATAGTTATTTCCTTGATTTGACCATCTCCGTACCATCCAAAATCATTTGGCTTGGGTTTATGTCGAATGACACGGTATGTGTCGGGATATCGTCTCGAAAGGTATTCGGATAGCTCGTAAACAAGCTCTTTCGCTAGAGAAATGAATGAGTCTCAATGAATACAAATGAGAATAGTACCGTCTCATCTTACCTGCAGGGGCCGCACCTTTGACTCCCTGTCGCGACGGAAGAGTATTCACTACCTTTTCGCCTCGCTTTGCAAGTCTATCCACACGGATTGCATGGTACATCGGTAATTGATTGTCAACCTATTGCATAGTTCAGGCAGGTACGTTTGGGCGGGAAAATGCAAAATCTTTGCGGACCTCAATCCAATCTTCCCAAGGCATACTACGTATTCCCATTGTAACACTATCAAGACTGAATCAGCCAAGATAAGAAGAATGATAAGGCTCGAGCTTACTTGTATTTGCCCCATCTGAAAGGTCGATAGCGTGAGGGATGCCTCTCTTGAAGAGCTCTGTCACACGCCGGAAACTCCGGGTACGCGAAGTTCACCGGGATCCAGTCTTCATTGATGTGAGTTACACACTGTGAGCACGACCATAGTTCAGTCACCACAATCACCTCCGGGCTTTCTCGGTGTCTTTATTTCCTTCCTTGTATCTGAAAGAACAGAAGATGCTGCCTTTGACTTGTACTTCCTCCAGAGTTGAACAACGAGGAAGTAGAGCAATACTAGGAAGATCGCTGCCAGGATATCTGATAGGCCAAGCATCGTGAGGACAGGACAGGTAGAAGCTAAAGATAGGAAGCAGGCCTAGAGTCCACACTTTTAAGTTGCATCAAGCCTCTTCTTATCAGTATCTTCTCTAGGTGATGTCGTGAAGGCAGGAGAGAAGGGGCGCTTGATAGGAAGAAGGTGCTGCCGCAGACATTTGTTCATGTTTGCAAGCTTCCTTATCTTATCAATGTCTTTTCTACAAGTGCTTATTATCGAACATCTTGATATGATTTCGGCCTAAATCACACGAGAAAGCACTTGGGTATTGTGTAAAAGATGACTTCTGCACTCTGTTAAGTAGAAAAAAGCAGTATTAGTGTTAGCATCCCTTTTTTTTCCAGTTGACCCCTTGGTAGTACCAAAGAGTACATCGGGAGAACCAGGGAGAAACTTATATCCCAATACTTTCAAATTCTTTCTTCAATTATAATTTAGGAGAAAGGCATACGTTCTCAAACATAAGGAGACTGATATGCATGTAAAGGACATTCAAAAGACATAAGAATAGCAAAATAAAGGGGGAAATGCAAATCTTTATAACAGTCCGCGTCGAAAAGGCGTTGCAGAAAGTAGGGTTTTTTACACAACCACTAGGATTTGTGTCCCGAAACCACCTGGGCCATGGTTCTACAGTACAAGTACACTTACATGAGGTTTTGCAAGGCAAGTGTTCAATGGAATAAGGGGAAACAGAAGTGTGTGAAGAAGGAAACTAGATAAGACGGATTGAGATCAGTTTGGCTAGTATCGCGAGCTCGAAGAATCTAAACTTACAGATTCCATATCCTTTCGTGCGACGTCGTTCATTATCCGAGATGGAAGGCTTTGGAGAGGGTTCCCTATTGGGCTCATCGACGGGTAATACTGTCCCGGTGCACTTCTCTTCTATTTCCTCCTCCTCCTCTTCCTCCTCTTCCATTAGAGTATGAAGCTGATCCTTTAGGGAATTTGCTGATGATAAAGGCTTGCCAAAAGAATCACGTTTGCCAGGAAGAGACGGTATGCCAAATGAAAGCCCGGTCGTAGGTATCTTGACTATTGGAAAGTAAGCATCTAGCCTGTAGCAGAACAACACCGACGCACATTCACGGTCGAAGGGCTTTTGACGAATGCCTTGATTATTAAACTCTGGTATCTCCACGATCTTACTATAAGAGCCCAAATCGTTCCTCCCTTCTAGGGCTTGCAATGCCCGACGACGTACTGAGTCCTTGTCACCGAAGTTAATATTGTCATCTGAGGAAGAAACAGGAAGCTCCGGGAGTGTGATGCCCATCATCTCTGCGGATTCGGCACGGGTGGAAACAGAGGAACGTCTACGATGATGCGACATAGTCCTAGGACGAGCGACGAAAGAGGTTGGACGTGAGTCGGATGAGGACAAGGAGGACTGGTCGAGAGACAAAAGACCAGAATTGGTCGACAGAGAGCTTGAAGACGATGAGATGGAGCCATGCCGTGATTGAGGTCCGAATGACGAGGCAGGAGAAAGAGGAGTTGGAGTCGGTTGCACGTCCGTACGACGGAACTGAAACGTCTCGAGCTGGAAACGCGACCAATCATGATCAGTTTTTCTTTCATAACGAGGATATAAACGGATGCACGGACCCTCTTTTTCGTGAAGATCAACTCGTCCTCCCTGGACAAATCCACGCCCACCTGTGCAAAAGACATGTTCTGATGATGAAAGAAGCTATTTAAATATAGTAAGGAGCGTGTTTGCTGATGAGCTGACGGGTAGAAAGAAGGGAAGAGGGTGCACAGGAGCGGAGATGGGAGGACGGGGATGGGATGATCGTGTCTCTCAGAGAGAGAGAGAAATGAACGAACGATAGGAGGGCGTCACCGTCACAATTACGTGTCCATTTGTCACACTCTCAATCTATCCATTTAGAGATTGAAATTCCCTCTGCAGGACTTCGATATTCAAACTTGCTCTGATTTCTAGCTTATTTTCGCGTGCTTTTCTTCCAGTTCCTTTCTTAGTTAGGGGCTTTTGACTGATCTGCGATCGTGACTCGCTAGCATAGCATGAGAATGGGCGATCCATTCATATCGTCAACCAGAGCTGAAGAATCAGGTCTTCGCTTTTCCAGTGCCTCCCACAACAGAATATATTTATGGCCTCCAGAGCGCTGAAGCTGGTGCCTCGCAGCACCCTATTTTTCGTCCTGGATCTACAGACCCGGTTTCGTGAGTGCCTAGATGTACGGATATTAATTCTTAGAGACTAATTACTTCAATCAAGGCCCCGCCATTCATGAATTTGACCGCGTCGTTAGTACTACGAACAAGATGCTCAAAGTCGCGAGGGTGAGATCACAATTCTACACCTCGTCAGTCAATGTGATCTAATCAGTGGTCATACTTTGCCAGCTGCTGGAGATCCCTGTCATCGTCTCCGAGCAAAACCCTTCCAGTACGAGCAACCTTTCGAAGCAAATTCACATCTAATGAGAACCCGCACAGAATTAGGGCGATCAGTGGAACAGCTTGACTTTACCCAGCTTGGATCATTGCATCGGAAAACGATTGAGAAGAGCCTTTTCTCTTTAGTAACGCCAGAGCTCGATGCTTTCTTGAAGTTGGAGGAAAATACACATATAAAGTCCTTGGTTCTGATGGGCATTGAGGTCTGTAGCTTCACTTTATTCCAAATATCGGTTTCTGATGACTTTGTCTGCTTAGTCGCATATATGCGTGCTGCAGACTGCGTTAGACTTATTAGAGCGCAACTACGATGTTCACGTCCTTGCTGACGGAGTTTCGAGCTGTAATAAGGAGGAGGTACCTTTTGCATTGGAACGCATGAGGCAAGCGAATGCTCAAATCACGACAAGTGAAAGTGCTGCTTATCAGCTCATGGGTACGATGATCACTGGGAGGATTCTGGGTATCTGGCTAACTTTCATTATCGCCGCTTATTTAGCTGATGCTGGGAAGCCGGAATTCAGAGCTTTTGCTCAAATTATCAAAGAAGAAACCGAGACGACCAAGAATACGCTACAAGCCCTTCTAGGCGGTACAAAGGCAATTCTCAGATAGAGTATGTGCGAATAAATAAATATAGCGTACATATGTACAAATAACAGACCATCATTGTCACGTGATTCTATCGATTTGACTTCAAGCAGCAGCAGCAGGGCAGGCAGAGGGGTCCCCTTTCATTTCATCACCAAGAGCAACGCTTCGTTCTGACCTAGTCATCATCGGCATTTGCTACCTCTATTGCTTGGTTTTAATTGACATAGCAACATCATGCTGGGCAAACTTGTTCACCTGGGTTTTGACGCTCTCCTCGTATCCGCTTTCCTTGCCGGAGTGAAGAGATCGACGGGGTTGACGTGCGTTATCTTGTGTCTGTACGGACGGAAGTACTTACTACGGTTCTGTACAGTCCAGCTTTGTCCCTGGTGCCCAATAAGGACATGCGGCGTAAGTCAAAGTGGATGATAACGACGCCCTTCACACAATTAACATATATTTTTCTACAGAGCTTCTGAAGTCCTACTTAGAGGCGGGTATGGCTCCCAATCTCGAGTTGATCGCGGAATCATACTAATGAGCAACGCAGGAGAATATATATTTGATTTCGCTGTGGTGGTCTTCGGCGTATGACTACTTCATAACTTCCATTCTTCCTACTGATTTTATTCCTTTCCTAAGCGTTCGTCATCGTTCGAGAGGAGGCACTGAGCGTGTTCATATTTATTTGATGTAAGCTCTGCCGGGACGAGACTCACTGCAAGCCATAATACTGACTCCGACCAGCCAGCACTGTTCGCATCCCCCATTATGTATAATATGGCAATTGATGAAAGGAAATCGATTTTTGGAATATACAGCTGATTGATTCTCGAGATTCTACCCCAAGAAATTAAACACGAAAAAGTGCAGGACGATAGAACCGAATGCAAAGTCCGCAAACGCCCTATGAGAACGATGAGTTTAGTGCTAGATAGATACGGAAGAGAAGTCAAGCCTACCTCTCTGGCGAGACGTCGGAAAAGCTTAGCTTGTTTTGAGGATTGACTTGCGAACGAAGAGACGCCGTTAACACGAATTGTCCTACACTGCTAGCGAAACTATTTGGGAATGAAACTCATCAGCAAACTGAGAGTAGATAGAGTGAAAGAAGAACTTACCCGGCAAGGAAAGCATTGAAAGGGTAGTTCGTCACAAGAATGCAGTATAGGAATTGAGCGATGCCAGTGAGCATGATGAACACCAAGAAGGCGTCAATGAGCTTAAGTCGGGGTGAAGTGTCGACATTGTATGATTTCCAGAGAGATTGTAAGGCAGGCGTCAGTGATGAACCCGAGACTTTAGCTGTATGTGCCCCCGAGCTTGAGGCCGCTGTTGTTTTTGGTGCTGGCATACTTACAGGGCGCGTTATGATGTTAGAGGATGTCGCGAGTCGTGACGTGGAGGCACGCCGGTGGCTGTGGGTCTAAAAGTAACCAAAAGGAAATTTCGATTCAGTTTTCTTTTTTTTTTTCCTTATTCCGTCCTTTAAGTCACGGTCCTTTTCCTACCTACAGTGCGTGTACTCTGTGCCGTTGACTGCTTCGCCATGAACGCTTTATGTCGGGACCTTCAATCTGCGCCGGCGTATTTACGTCCTGGATGTCGAAGAAAAATTTGGCGCGGTTGTCGAGCGTTGCGTCACACGAATAAAAGGTCGATACACGTCGAGCACAAACGCAGAGAATTGCGATATCCAATTGAAAATGGCGTTGGCAATTTCTTGCCGCCAGATGCGCTTAAGACAGTCGTGGAATGGCAGGATGGGCTATTGGAGAGACTCAATGAGCAAACAAGGGGTCGGTTCAGATTTCGGTGCATGAAGGGTATTATCCTTATTGATCTGTGCAGGCACGGAATTGGCTCTGCCAACAGTACTCCAGATAATATCAAAGAGTGCGGGGAATGAGGAGTATATTCGAGCCCACCATTACGCCTGCCTTGCGGCAAACAACAGCTTCTTCTTGGATAGCTTGGTAGGTTTTTCATCAGCATTCAAGTTTTATTGTTTTCTGTGCACTGACTGTTGTCCGGTTATCAAGAATCCAACCACGGGAGAGTCGAATGAAAATGAGATGTCTAACCAACTTAAAGGCCTTATTGGTTCTCAGTTCCTTGGAATAAAGTCATTGAAGGAACGCTTTGTTGCATCGGCATCGGGCATGGTATCTTCAGGTTGGCTATGGCTAGTAACAGACCTTCAAGGAGGTTTGGCGGTCGTCCCCACGTTTGGAGCGGGAACGTTACTCGTTCGATCTCGCCAACACTGGAAACACGTTGAGCAGGAAACCGTGGCCAGACAGTCTCTCCTGTCCGCACCATTCAAGGATTTACCTTCTAGTCCAGGTGTTTTCCCGCAGGCGCAGGGTGGTCCGTCACCGTCTTCGCCAGTTTCTGGCATCAAGACTACTTCGCACAAGCTGAACCCGAATACTCCTGCTCGCTCTATGGCGTACTCCGCGTACGGCGCGACAGACAATGTCAATCCATCTGTCAGAGATTCCGACTTCTCGACGAGCGGCGAAAGTGATAGGAGGATGGCACACCAGCGCGGTTCCAGATTGTATCCGCTGTTTGCCTTGTCGCTCTTTGAGCATACCTGGCTCAGCGCTGGCTTGGGTGTCTGGGGGAAGGAGGAATATGTTCGCCGTTTCTTTGACGTCGTCGATTGGAAACGTGCCGGCGAGATATATTCGAAGTTCGTCACCGACGATAAATTGAAGGGGCGCGAGATCGTCTAGCATAACCCTATCGTATCATTTATGTTTTGACATTTGCTTATGCGTGAAGCTACATTAGCAATAATCCTATTCAAACAAACGCAGGCTAGTTGTTCGCAAACAATTCTCATTTCCATCTCCACTCAATTTGTCCACTCGATCGACCCCTCACACCTTTGAATGGCTTGTACGTCTCGTGGGACAGACGCAATTGATCGATTCGTAGACCGGAGAATGTATACTGGCTGTTTTCGAACGACACTTGGAAAGCTCTTGACAGCACGGGCTGTGACAGTCTGCGAGTCAATGTCAGTCGGATTAGAATCACATTCAGTGAACACGAAGCACGAACGAGCTCGTAAACGTCCCGCGCAATGTATGAGAGGCTCCTTGAGGTGCTTTCAGAATCTCCCATCTGAGTTTCTGCGAAGGGTAAAAGATCAAACAACGCTTGCTTGAGATATCAAGAATCTTACGCGAGTTTTCGGATCAAAACCCCATGATGCGCCAGACGAGACGGTGCAGCTAGCTCCGGTGGTGCCATCTCCGAGACATAGTTCTACAGTCAAACGTTCTATTTGGCGAGTGGATAGTCTGGAAGTGAGAGTAAAGTCTAAGGATCCTATGAAATCGTTTCTTAATTCGCGCGTTCGGGGTAGATTCAGTCTAATAATAAGTACCTCCGTGTTCTTCAATCTTGATAGTAGGTACCAGGGAGAATGGAACAGACATATGACGAGCATTTATTACGCTGGATGTCGGGACCAGCGAGTATCGGTAATTCATGAGAACGAAGCGCCCGTCTGGAGGAACGAACGAAATGGCTTTGTCACGTAGCCATCGTTGTAATCTGTAATGTTTGCACGTATTAATGGACAAGTTTGGTGCGAGCGTCGTGTCAACTCACCGGACACATTGATGAAAAGAGCAATCTTCTAGAAACTTGGTATCGGCAAATGTCAAGAGCAAGTCGGGAATCCCTGTGATACCGGTTCTGGTCAGATCAAAGAGTTGCTTCCTACATCGAGTGGCGTGCCTGATAATTTCGAGTTCGTCTCGATAGTCCCCCATACTTGACTAGACACAACTGAGCCATTTCTAGGAAAGACTGTCATGACAGGAGTAAAAGAGCACAGGATACGTTGTAACTCACTTATCTACGATTGCGTGCATGTCTTCTGATACGTCGAAAAAGATCTCATTTGCAGTGTGCTTGACACCGAACTTCCGCCAAGGTATGGGAGATGCGAAGGGGTTCGTGCTCGCTTTATACGAAGCGGCACCCGTGGCGCTTAGTATCTTATTGAGCAACGAAGGCGGCAGGACGATATCACGCAATGCACTGCGCTCCGTCGTCAAGGGGTAGCCGTTATCAAGCATCTCTTCTACAAGCTAATAAAGTCAACTCGAAATCGTACATACACAATTTGTACGATTACCTGGTAGACAATGTCAAAGTGGTCACGCAGGGATGAGCCAGACACTTCTCCTAAGTAGTCCTGTAAGGTATCTACAAACAGCCGCATGAACGCGAAGACGTAGAGAGCATCGACTGGCCGAAGTGGGAGGACATTAACGAGGTGTCCGTAGCTGGACATAATCACCTACTGTCTCCTCTTATTGGACATAAGAGTCTCAAACCGCCTCCACATTCCATATGACAGCACACTGAAGGACCTTGATCTGTATGTACGTAGAGAACTGGATCTATTTGACCACCATCGGCTTCCGATAATGCATTGTTGAACGCCTCGATGTGGAGAAGAGGGTATGTTGGAGAAGTAGTTTTGAAATTCGTCTCAATGACGGGTCGGCTTAGAACCTACTGTCAGGACACGTCCAGATACCAGGATTAAGAAGAAAGCTGACCCGTTGTCTTCAAGGATAATCAGACCATCGATGGCCATCTGGCATGAATAAGTTGTTTCGACAGAGTTAAGGACTTGGCCCAGAAGTAATCGGCATTTACTCTCAGGGTCAGCACGTGACACGAGTTAAAGTAAAAAGAGCGGAGAGTGGCCTGCACCACATAAATTGGACACGGATACGGATGTTGTCAGACGATGCTATTCATAATGTATTCCGAACGAGTACGGAACAGAGATGACATTGGAAGAAACTCCAAGTGATTTCGGTATTCGCCAGACAAGTGTTTCTATAAAACACCGCCGGCATTGTGTCTTTACCAGACCAGATGGACAAACATAAGAGATATTATCCAATTACCGGAGCCGATGTCATCAAAAATCCCTCAGCAGGTGCCTGAATCTTGCCCCGTTGGAAATTTGTGACGCGTTGCAGGTGCCATTTGTTGAGTCCAATGTACTTTCTTTGTCTTGGTACAGTACAAGACGTACACGACCTTGATGAAAATGGCCCAAATACTTTTTCAATACTTGCGCACTATGTTTACACGGAGAATGTTTCGGATTGGTTGACAAAGGCCAAAGATGCAAGACGGTCACCGATCGTTACCGACAGATAAACGTCTTCAATGATGTCAGCAAAGTCGTGAGCATCTGACATTTCGGCGGGTCACTCAAGGTCACTCACCGAGAACTTTGCGGCTTCTTTATCCAGCCGAAAACACGAGGCCAATAGGAGCTAACAACACACCATCTAAGCGAATGAAGGAATTTCTAAAAGGATATTGTTTTGGGAACGTGTCGCCAAGAGCGGCCAAAGCGGATCTGAAGGTGACCAAGTCGATTTTACGAGGTAAGAGAGCAGTGTGAGTACTCCCAGGCGCTGGCAAGGTCGAACAGCACATAAAATACCGACGGCTGGGGAACTTGTTCTCGCAATCACCTGCGGCCACCTGGCTGGAGAAGCTCGCTACTACGTAGTAAGTGGATGGCTTCTGAAAGGCAAATTTGCAATCAAAATGCACAGCTTTACGTGCGTCACAGGCTTGGGGAAAGCTGCGTATCCTGATGTTTCAACATCTGAAACGCCGTAAAGTCTGGCCTCAGGGACGACGATAGAATGAATACTTGCGGGATGAGCAAACCGGACAAGTAATCGAGGCGGCTTACCATTTTAGTCCATTTCTGAGATGTATCCAGCCGCGGACTCAGAGGACGCCGTTGTATCGGCAAGCGACATGGAGAAATTGATAACATCGGAGGAGATTAGACCCACTCCACCGGAAGTTACCAGCGCTCTGTTCATTTTCGCTTGTGCGGCGGGGGTTGCGTCTACCAGTCGCGTACCTGGTTTTGTCACTGTCAGGGCACAGAAACACCTACGATGCTGAAACTGAAACTGATATCCTACACTTGCACAGCCAGAAGCACGACCAAGCGTATTAGTATTTTCTGCCTAAATGTAGCTGAATGAAGGAGGAATAATATTAAGATGATACATCAGACAGTCGGCGGACGGGCCGAATGCCGAGGCAATGCTGATTTGGCGAAAGCACGTAAAATATTGGGCATATGCGCAACCGGTGGAAGTGACATAGGAATACTCGACAGGAACCCGACCGATGCTTCGCATCATGAACATACAAGCGGCTGTGACTCTTGCATGCTTAACTTAAGACAAATAAGAGTCAGATTACCTAAATACATGGACGCGGAAGGGCCTGAAATGCATGCAAGCGAGAGTGAGAGCAGACAAAGAGATGCACATCGGTGCGAGGGCGATATTGATCGTCGGCGGAAGAAGAAGCAAGGGAAGGAAATGAATAAGAGATGCCATTGAGGTGTTGAGTACGTGGAAGACGAAATTACGTACAAAAAGGTCGTGGGAAAGCGTGTGCTACACAAGGCCCTTCTCGCGGCCCAACTCGCATTTCTCTTCCACACACCTTGACCGACGACGGCGAAGGGAAGTACGCCCCTCGGTGGCATTCTGCTCTCGACTCACTCTCTTAATCTCTCTTCTCTTCCTCCCATCTCAAAGTATCTCTGCTATCTCTCTCTCTCTCCTCTTCGTCCCAGTAATTAATTCCTTACCCACCGCACCATCATCGTGATGCCTGAAAACAACGAACAAAGCGCAGGACAGGCTACGTCCTCTCATATGATGAAGACTACAAAGCGTGGTCGGCCTTTTCTCAAGGTGAGTAGCTCTCTCTTTTTCACGACATCCGAGGTGTTGATGCCTTGTGTCGTCGCGACGTGCCTTTCTTCTAGGATACGCTTGATCTGTTCGCTACTCTGGTTGTCTCGCTGGAGCTCACAACCCACAAGCAGTTCTTCAAGACGTTCCCAAACTCTTTCACAACGTACGTATACTCCGTATTTTTACCGTTGCTCTGTTCTCATGGTTGGTCGCACAGGGATGAAGCCGCTGCAAATCTGGCAGCTTTGAAGTTTTCCCAGTCAAACCGAGGGCCTGATCCCCGCGATCCTTCGCGGATTGTGACCACAACCACGACCACAACATTTTCGATGACGCGTGACATGGCGAAGGCGATGTGCCAACATTTCATGGACGCCCGACTTATCGAAAATGCCGCCGACAGAAATTCCAACCTATTCAAGGAGCGTGGCGTGTTCGTTCTCACTCCGAAAGGTCTCCATGTCTTGGAACGCTTCATATCGAAGAACGGAATCAGTGCGGAGCCTTTAGCAAAGGTTTTCTCGTCCCAACCAATTTGCTTAAAGCTCTTACATCTCGAGCGGCGTTCATCAGACGACGAGATCATCATTTCGCAAGCCGTTGTCACCGCCCTTTTCCGCCGCTTCGCCGGACGAAGCCCTAATTACATGCCCGATGCAAGCGTGCCGCTAGACGCATCTCAGGAATATCATGAACGATCAAAGGGTATCCCTTTGATGGATGTCTCTGAACGGCAGCAGGCCATTCTTGGACGCAGCAATGTAAATGTGTTTAAATACTGTTTCCAAGCTGTTACTGCTCTCGAGTGGCTTTGCGACTTCACTTCCATCGTTGGTCGTGATGAAGCCGCGGAAATGGCCGCTCATTTCGTTCGCTTCGGGTTGATAACACTGGTAAGCGACAAGCGCAAAGGCAACGACTCGGCGATCATCTTCACAGTGCGTGGGAGTGCTCCTGCTGGCAATTCACCTGTTACGGTGCGCATCTTTCTATTCTAATTTTGATCTCGACTTGACGTGATTCGTTACATATCAGCAACAGGGAGAGTTCCGTTGCACTTCCAAGGCGATTTATCGCATTACAGATGAGGGTCGTCGCGTAGCACGCTGGGATTCACCACACGGTCGCCATGACTCACCCAATGCGTCCACTACGAACATCTCGAAAGACGAGAGATCGTCATTGGAGAGGAAGGAGGACACCAGCGCTGCTGAGCACACCTACGCTACGAAATCAGACTCAACCGCGGATGCGAAGCCACAGCGCCGTGCATCGCTTTCCGAGCGGCCGGTGGATACCACTCGACGCAGTGGGAAGGAGAGCAATACCGATCGCCTCAAATACATCCTCAACGAGCCTGCAGTTCGTTCTTTATTCAGGGATTTCCTTCGCACGAACTTCTGCGAAGAGAATCTGTCTTTCTGGCTCGAAGTTGAAGATTTCAAGCGGAAGTTTAATACGACATCGAGTGCGAGGGGTGGTTCCGAATTTCGGCAAATAGGTGGTAAAGGAACGCCTGGTCAAGCGGCAATGGAGAAGCACCACGAAGGTCTTATCCAGATGGCCTTTGTCATCTACAATACGTACCTCGCCCCATCAAGCCAATGTGAACTGAATATTGACCATGGTCTTCGAGGAGAGCTCGTTGGTTACCTCAGCCAGGTCATGACGGATATCACTGGTAAATCATTCCAAGGGCGCGTGGAACCAGAACAAGCGGCAGCGCTGAATGCTACGCAGCTTCAAATGATGATCCGGCTATACGATCGCATTCAAACTCATGTTTTCCGCTTAATGGCTACGGATTCTGTGCCCAAGGTAAAGTAGCAATCGTCTTCGGAAGAGCGATTCGGTCAATTGATTGCATTTGTGTAGTTTATCAAGACGCCTGAGTTTAAGGCCCTCAAGGCTTGGGTAGAGGATGACGGTTCTACAGATGAAGATTCTCCGGACCAAGGTCGTACGAACCCTACACTTCCGCCAGGTCTTGATGATGATGAAGTTGGTCGCGTACACGTCACGAAATCGCAGGCGGCGAACGAGCATCCTCGTCGGCCGAATGAGCGGACCACTGGCAAGCAATGATTTTGTTGATGGCTAGGTCTCGCTGGTTTCGGTCTTTCTCTGGTTTTCGTGCATCATCTCTGTTTCTGCTGAGCAACTGCATTCCGTCCCCATCACAAGCGCCTGGGTCATTGCATGTGTATATGATTTTCTTTCCGATGAAGTTGTCTTCGCCGGTTCCCCTTTGCCTTCCGTCGGCCTTGTCAAAATACTAGGGTCCATGCGAATCTATCCTTTGGCCATTTCCCTCGATCTACATGTCCTCCACTTTACCTGTAATTTTACCTCTTGATACCTTACACCTCCCCAACGATTCTCAGGCAGGCATTTATGGGTTGGGAATCAATTAATATGGCATCTTTTATCGTGTCTAGCTCTCCCTTACAGTGTTCCTCTATTTGTCTGTTTCTACTTTTATCTGCTTTTTCCTTTACTCTTGAATGGTCGTGGTAGTCTGTACCAGTACGAGTAGCCGCGATCCTCAAGGTCAAGGTTGTATATGAATTTAATATCGTAGGGGAAGATGGTAATAGATCATTCTACATGAAACGTGCGTGTGCGTTGGTGTGTGTTGCGGTCGAATGAATTTTCTATATTATGAAACCGTAGCTTGGCGTTCGACAGACAGAGCTTTAACGAGGCGAGGTTTGCTGTAATCAATAGTAATCCTGCAAGGTATCTCTGTGTAAACTCTATTGAAATTCAAGCAAGTGATCTCATGCAGCCACGTGTACACTTAAGTCTGGGTGTGGGAATCACCTGATTGTACTTGAATCACAACACATATACATTCACTTTCTTGCATTCTCAAAACTCTTGAAGTCATGTCCTGGCTTTTCAACTCTACTGGCGATCCTCCCCCCCGCAGGGCCGATGAAGAACCGGCACAAGAAATGGTCACTAGTTTGATTTTGCCTTCTGACTCGGTCTTACTTTCTTCTATACAGGCTCCTGATTACAGCGGACGGATGGTGTCTACTAGGAAGGCGAATCAGCCTTTCCTCGCGTATGCAGCATCTTTACTAGATGCACGACCGGTAGGTTTCACATATTACCGTATTTGCCAGATATACTCGCTATCGGGAGGATCAAAAGCGTCTGCACGAGGAATGGTTGGAACGAAAGAAACTAAGAGAGGAAAAGCTGGCTCGAGGTGAAGAAGTCGGGCCTGAAGAGTCAGATCCCACAGCGCAGGAAGAAGTTGGTCTTCTCGGCCTGGTGAAATTTATCGTTTACTGTCTCCTCTTTCTCGCTCTCGTGAGCAAATTCTTCACTGGGAGCTTCGTTTTCGATCTCGAGAGTAAACTTCCGGCACTGAAAAGTTTGCTACCGGTAAGTATAAGATAGCTCCTTGCAAGGTCCTATTGGTCTGAATTGTGTATTTAGCGGAACGAACGCCTTTTCAGTGAAGAAGGTCTTTCAAAATATGATGGAAGTGACCCATCAAAGCCGATCTATTTGGCCGTGAGTATTCTTCTTCAACGGGATATGCACTTACAAAACAAAACTCTGATCTTTCGGGCAACAGATCGATGGTCTCGTATATGATGTCACTGAGGGGCGCCGTATGTATGGTCCAGGCGGCTCGTATCACTTCATGTATGTCCAATGGATCTGATAATCTTTGATTATTAACGAATCCGTCTTGGTAGGGCTGGGCGAGATGCAGCGAGGGCGTTCGCAACCGGTTGCTTTGCTACTCACCAAACCCATGACATCCGGGGCCTTTCAGATAAAGAATTAAAGGCATGTTCGGAGGAAATGCTTTTCTACAGACGCAATCTTATGATATGAACAGGGCCTGGAACATTGGAAGAACTTCTTCGCGAATCATAAGAAGTACACCAAGATCGGGAGAGTGTTGCATCACCCTATAGATCCTCTGAGCCCCATTCCTCCGCCATGCAAGGAAGAGAAGCCGGCGGCAGGGAACAAAGAGCAGGCAAAGGAGGAGGGGCTGACCAAGGACTCGGGACAGCATGCGAAGCACCAAGAGCTATGATATTATATTTTACAGTGTCCATGTACATGCTAACACGCGCCACCAGGCGTCTAAATTAAACGAGCATACAATAATTAAAAAGGAGTGGACAATCATCAGCGTTCATCACGTATAGCCTAGAGTGAGTGCTGCGATCTGGAATGGGGAACAGTGTATCGTCTAGCATCTGGACTTAAGTATCTAATGCTACTCAAACGAGATGTTAGGAAGACTCAACTCGAAGTGTTGGACCTGAGCCCACCTGACTGGATGGACCTCGATTCAAGAAATAGTTCTTCAAAATGGGGAAGTCTGCCATGCTGATGTCAATGAGAGTTGTGAAGGGATCGCTTCCGCTTCCACGATATTTTGCAACGACAATGTTGCCTCTCCACGCGTTGCTCTCATTGAACGAGTTCCCCTGGATCTCGCGAATCGCCCTGTTGATCGGAAATGGGGCGCCAGTCCTCGACACTAAAAACTCACAGGAATTAACAGCCCGTTTCGCTGCTTTATAAGTTACTGTGCTCACCGACAGGGTAGAAAATGAGGTACGGATTCGCGAAGCTTTTGGTCATTCCGTCCAGTGACTCTACTATCTGCTCAAAGTGTAAAGTGCTTTGAGCGGCCTGATACCATAACGAGACTTACTTGCACTCGCCAAGCACGCTGGTTAGGAAGATCCGCGATTGTATCCATATGTACCTCCGGATGAGGCATAACAGAAACCAGGATTAGCTGGCTCGTTTGCGTTGTTCGAGTCAGCGGACTGAAAATGGACTTAAGTTAAGTGACCTCGAATGAAATCAAGCTATCATTGGCTTACCTTGCGGGAAGCTCGACGACCTGAGGAGGCCTTCCATCTGCTGGAAACAGAATAGCGTCGTACGAAAGAAGATCGTCCATTTAGCCCGCAAAGAAAGACAAAAAAAGTTGCTATCAACAATGGCAATCAGTGCGTTTCGGTGCCGTAGCTGGGGCGATGTTTACCGTTGATAATTAAAAGGATCTAGCAATAAAGAGAAGGGAAACCAGAAACAGAGGAACTAAACTGGAACACTGAGGAAAGCGAGTCCAGCTATTACGGATTTATAGGACTCTGTAAGCTATGCCGATGGTGACCGCCATGCCTTCTGGGCTCTGATGCACGCACCGTTGGGTTCGAAGGGTTACGCACGAGGCAATGGTACCCTCTTCCTCTTCCCGTCGGTTACATACATCATCGCGATGGATTCAGGACGACCCGCTAGATTGACAACTTTGATTTTTCACACTAATCCGATCCAGATGGTGTTCAATGCGACAACGGTATGGATGAATCGCATATGAATCTAGACTGTAGCAACAGAGACCGTCGGTGCTCGACAACTGGCGCCCAGAAGCTGAAGATTAGCCGCGGAAGAATCTGACTCGTTTACACTACCTTCCAAAATCTCCCTCCCCGCTACCCTGGCTAATCGGTGCGTTATTCTTCACACCACTTGGCTTAATTACTTTGAACCGGGCATGGACTCTCTTGTCATGTGTGTGCATCATTTACAGCTGTCCGGCAGGTGAAATGGGTCTCGTTGGCCACGGTTGAGTCGCAAGTGAGATAAGACAACTAGGACATCGACCCGGACTTCGGACTAAGGCTATTTGGTCTAACTGGTTGGATGTGATGAACGACGATCTTGATCCGTGCCGTCTTGCCTGTTTCTCCGGCACTGCGCGTCCGGCTTTATGTGGTAAAACATCTGTTGCTCTGGCGGAATTTCGAGGACGCTCACGGGAAAGCTACTGCACCACGTTTGTGACGCATGTGCGGTTATCGGCAGACACATGTCTAAATTCAGGATGGGGTGCACCGGGGTACATGAGGCTTGCGTTTAGAGGTCTAGTCCAACCTTCCATAATCTCAGAGGTGAGCTTCCCGATTTCAATATGACAGTAGTTATAACTGTGAAATTCAGCGTCCTTATTTTAGCACTAACCTTCGGCCCCTGGAGATGTTGTGCTCGATGTTTGATATTAACTGTCTGGAGCACAGCCGATAGAGCATCATGAGCAGTGCAGACCGAAATTGCCAGGCGTCCTGATTGGAACTTTTCGCAGGTATTCCCGCGAAGAAGTTACCTTTCCTGCGGTGCTGCGCGCTCCAGGACTCTTCACGGACCGTCCGTCGATCCATAGCATAAAGGCAATGCGCATTAACCGACCGACAATATTATGACAGGCCATGTCTGCGCTGCTACCGTAGCATGTGAAGAGAATCGAAGCTTCCGGACATGCAGAAAAATCCAATAGTGTAATACTTGGTCGAACTTCTGTCTATACCTTTATGTCTTCCTCCCGTAACTTTGACGATAGAGAAACTTCCGATCAAAGCGCATTGATTTTATCTGAATCCAGAGCAATGGGAAGGAAGAAAATACGCATACCACTAGGCGTCGAGGTTCACACCTTGAAACACTGTGCTGCAGAATAGAATGTGATATGGGCCACTAAATAATACACGAAGCACGTGAGTGGCGAATCCAGTTGACTCGGACGCGCGCAGATCTCATTTCGTCGGAAATCTTGTGGTTCCGCTTTCGTCGTCTCGCGTCCTTGTCTACTGCCAGCTCCTCTGGTCTTTCCGCGCGATCTCCTCAAGCTTTCAGCAACGAAACTCACAGCTCCTGCACTCGCGGATGGATAACAAGACGGATACTCATGTCCTATCTTCTTTACACCTTTCATCAGTCTTCGCCTCCTCCGCGCATGTCCCAACTCATGCCATTCCTACTGTCCGGCGCGACATCCCTCTTGCAACAGCTCGGTCGGACATTCCGGACGAACATGCGTCTTTTTCATCTCTTTTTCATTCCACAGAGATCGGACATGTTCTCATACGTGTCGTTCAAGGTGGTCTCGCTGTAGAACTCATCTCACTCTCTTACAACGTTTCCCCTGTCCGATTCGTTTTTCCAGCCACCATCATTCCCAACCCAGCTCTTGTAGCTTACGAAGGCCGAACTTATCTGATTGTCGTCACTTCCGTTGGGACGCTGTTCAGGCTTTCCGTGTCATGTTACCCTGATGGCCAGCTTTGGCATGGACCGCTATCCAAGAACTGGTGCAAGGAATGGCAGATTAAGAAGCTCGGAGGAGCGGAACCCAAACTGGTCCATGTCCACGATGCTCATGATGTCGCGATTGCTCTGAGTTATGGAGGTTACCTGCGACTGGAGAACAAGAGTGTGAATTCTCGTGACAGTGGTGAGAATTCTCTTCTTCGCTTTTGCCATATATCATTGACAAATCTGCTCAGTGCAATGGATCGAGACCGAGTGGAAGTCGATAAACTGGTACTCGGCTTTCATCCCTGCCATTGGAACAAGTCGTGATTATCCCGAAGAAATCGTCTCCATGAGCTCCGCTCCGTCACCCACGGACTTGTCGGACTTGTTTTCCATCTCACGCGACCGCGTATTACGAAGGTGGACAGTAGCCAAGGGATGTCGGTCTGAGATTATCCTGGACACCAGCAGAGCCGCGGATGAGACCTCTTCTCTTCTTGATCCGCACCCTCAGAAGCTTCTGCAGGTGCTAACCACTGTACCTGCGCAGGGTGTTGAGCTTGGCGCAGAAGAGTCTGTTTTCGTGATTGTTTTCGTACCTTCACCATCATCTCCTACTACTGGCGGAACTTTCCGTGTCTACAACGCGGATCGTTACCAATGGAAAATTGTTTACTCAATCGACGCGACTCCCGATAGCGCGCATTGCAGACTGCAGGACTTTATCGTAAACAGTGATTCTCTATACGTGCTATGGGAAAAACAGGGCGAATCGATGCTCGAAACGACTCATATCTCACTGGAGAACCCGTCATCCGAGTCGCGATTGAGCAATAAAACTGCTGCTTGGCGTAGGGTGAGGCTCGACAATAGTAGCAAAATTAATTCGGACGCTATGAACGAGCTGCTTCTCCAGCCTGGTTCGCTCACGGACAAGTTCCTCCAATCTATTCTTCGACCCGGTCTATTTTCTGTCGTTACGCTGCGTGCCGCGTTGCAAGATTATCGAGAGCACTACCTGTCTTTGCCAGGTCCTCATCCAAAGCCTCTTCTGGCTACATACGCCACCCTTGGCGAGAACATTGCCGCAGTTGTCGGTTGCACTGTAGCGTTGACCCGAGACCCTCATACAGGTGTAACTTTACATAACCAATACTGGAATGCGTTGCGGCGAGACTGGGAAGGGTTTCTAGCGCGATGCACGGAGATCGAACGCAGTGCCCGCTGGCCTGTCTGCGCGGGTTTCGATACGAATGGACAGATATTAATAGTCGAGCGGGAAAGAATCAGCCAATGCGTTCAAGAAGATGCGCCCACGCAATTACACCAGCGGCTTCTGTCTACGTCGAACGAGGACCCTGGGTATCGTTTGCTTAGCATATGCTGGGCTGTGAGAACCAAACTTTCTGAGCCTCTCGTCCGACGGATAGAGACGGAGACCATTAGTATTTTTCATCAGGAATACTCGTTCCCTCTCGCCGACATCATTGCGGAAGCCTCAGCTAGAGTATTCACCAGAGAAGAATTTGAAGACGATCTCACTTCATGGGTGAATGAGCAATTATCGACCATTGCAGACTTCGATTATGCCGTACGACACGCTCTAGAAGTTATTGCCAGCCTGAGTCTGGCTGTAAAACAGGAGGAAGATGAGGTCGAATTAATCCTTCCTCCTGTGATCCTTGAATGGACAAGGGCGCTGGCGACTTCGTACCTTACAGAGACAATTGAGGCGCGATACGACCTTTGCCTTGCCCTTTCTGTGCTATTTTTCCTTATGGGAGAGGGTCTGAAAGAATCACAAGTAGATCCTGTTCTCCTCGCTGAGGTATTTGCCATAATTCGAGGCGTCGCAATGTGTCGCTACATTTGTCGTCAGCCTGCTGGTGACCTTGGTGGAGCGAAACCCGTGCCACAGCAGGCCGACACGGAGGACGATGTCACCACTCGTTTGAGCACCATGCATGTTTCACGAGAACCAAAAAATCCACCTCCTAGCTATTCTTTGGCACATCAACTGCTGTCAGAATATGGGCACCCTCCAGTCGTCCCGGCCGCTGTGCACCATTTTCTTGATCAACTAGGACTATTCAGCAACATGTCTCCTGCGCACGTAACTCGCAGCGAAGTGGTCATTTGTGAAAAGCTGCGTCTCATGGGCTACAGCGAGAGTGCGAGATATCTCCTTTCCTGGCTTCCACGAGCACCGGCCGTTTGTTATGTCTCTGGGCGTTTATGGATAGACGGTGGTCGAGAAGACGAGGCTGCTACACTTCTGCAAGGTGTATCAGGAGCTTTCGGTGAGTTTGGTATCTGGTAAACAAGTCAGAATCTGACACGACGAGCATAACAGGGCCGGGAAATGTGATCTTATCTGACGATCTACAAAGTCTCGACGCGATTTTACCGAATGGCTGCTGTCATTCAGACTGTGCTTATTATTTGCATGTTGCCGAACTTTTCAAGAGAGCTGGCATGACGTCTCACGAAGTTCATTTCCTTCGTCTGGCGTTGTCCGTTTGGCCAGAAGGAGGCGAATTGGACGAGGTTTCGCAGAACACTTGGTCATCCATCATAAAAGGCTATTCAGACTTGGGTCTGTACGATGATGCTTATTGCTATCTCATTTCTTCTCCGCATCGTGACCAGTAAGCATCGCCACTCCTGTTTTGTCTCGTCCTGATCCTACGCATTTTCAGGAAGCAACAATATGTGTCAAACTTGGTTTATAAGATGTGCGAGAACAACGCACTGGACCGCCTTCTTTCTATGAACTTCCGCGGACTTGTACAAGAAGTTGAAGCCGCACTTTCATTTAAAGCGCGCAACGCGGATCCTCGTAGCCTTCCAAATTGGTCCCAGGTTCTTTACACGTGGTATACTATCCGGGGTGATTATCGGAATGGTGAGTTCCTATGACCCGTCTCAGCCAAAGCAGATGAATGACTTCCTACGCAGCGGCCCTAACGATGTACATCCGTTATCGCCGATTATCTGATCTTCATGGTGACGCAACAACCTCTATCTCGATTGTCGAGCAGCAGGCGGAAGTGTTGAGCATTGCAATGAATGCGCTGGGACTTGTAGAAAGCAAAAACGCATACTTGATTGTTCCTACCTACGATGCAAGCTTGCCAGTAAGCACTTCGTTTCTTACAACTGTATATACCCGCTGACTTGCGCAGCCTCGTAAGCGCCGGAAACTCGGGAATTATCTTCCCAAGGACCAATTAGTGTCAAAACAACGAAACATTGAGGTCGTCAAGCTCTCGGACATCGAAAAGGAGTATGCACATCTTACAGCTAATATGGAACTCATTCGGCGCGATCCGACACTGTTACGCCATGGAGGTGCGATTCATTTCGTAGACACCTGTCTTTGAGCGCTGACAAAGTAGTTGAAGAGCCTCCACTGACACCATGGCTCACTGTGGCGAAATTGACTCAGACGGGTCTCTACGACCTAGCTATGACCACGGCTAGGGCTTTATCTGTGGACATGGTCGAGTTGTTCCAACGGCTCACATTACGGTGCTTACAGTTGTCAGGGACGACTGATTCGGCCTTGTAAGGTTCTTACAGATCTCAATTTCTGGTTATTAATCTATTCTCTATGATTAGGATCGAAGCTGCTTCATCGGATTGGCTTTTAACAGATAAAGTCTCCTCGTGGCCAGGCACTCCGACTGAGCGAGCGTGGCGTTACCTTCGTCAATGCCTTGGACGTTACGATTCGGTCGAGACGGACTTTAGATATAGCAAGGCTGTGCTGGAGACGCTGCTGTCTAATGATCAATCTCCTCCGCCCCCCTGGCTCTTGCAAACGATTGAGGTAGGAAGATCCTGAAACATTTCCTATCAATATTTTTATTCTTCATATAGGAATATCATCCCGAGCATCTTATCCGGGCATTCTTACGTTTCGGGAATGTACAGGAAGCCCTCGAACGCTCTTTGAAATTGGTCCGAAAGGTGAAAATCCAAATTACAGTACAAATCAAATAAATCGCGATTCCTGACTACTATAACTAGTCTGATGCTGCATTAGATGCAATATCATCAAAACAGGCATCATGTACCTGGCTTCCATATCCGGTTCTTGATGCCGTCCTCAAGTCTAGTGAGAATAGCGAGGACAATTCGGCACCACAGCTGCAGAAGCAACGACAGGCCTTGCAAAAGGAAATTACGAACCGCATTCTCCGCTTGCGGAAAGACGCAGAAAAAAATTCTTCTCACTGAAACATGTTTTAGGGAGCTTGCCTTCCTGGGTCCTTCATTACTCAATGCCTTGCCGTTTAATCATCTCGTTTATCCGATGTTTGTTACACTAGCTGCTGAGTCGAAGGAAAGAGATAAAAACATGATAGGCGCATATGATACACAAGCACTAAAAGAAACACGAAGCGAGAACAGCGCAAGACCACAGCAAGAAAACGAAAACGAAAACACGACCAGACAAAGGCAGATATTAGCTCTAAAGATATGAAACAACTGTCCGTCTCGCAGACAAGATAGATTACATGTGTGAGGAGGTATCTGGTCTTTCCATGACATTCAAGAAGCGAACCCATTCTCCCTGGCCAAAACCAACGGACGCGCCCCACATCGAATCGTTTGCGCCTTGCACATAGGCCGCTTCGCCGTACTCTGGCGCTTGAACAGGATAGGGTTGATGAGGCAATCGAGCCTGTTGCAGTTGTGGTACGTATTGTGGTACTCCAGAACCAAACTGGGGTGAGTGCGAAACATGATGAGTTGCATAATGCAATGATGGGGCATTGTTGTGAGGTGTGCCTGCGCGCACTGATTGTTGTACATGTGGAGCCGCTTGAGCATACGGAGGAGGCTGATTGTGCGTCGACGCTGAACGTCCATCAATCGGGGTATCAAGAGATCCTGACATATTGTGAGGGAGATGTAACTGCGATGAGGGCGAGACCCCGCTGCTCGGAGGTAAAGGAGGTATTCCATGTGTCGCGGAAGGTGGCGAGACAGAGCTAGAATGTGACGGGGAGTCCATCATACCGCGTCGATTAGGAGAATCGAGGTGCGATCGCGGATGCGCAGGTGAATCGTGATAAGGAAAGGCAAGGCCCTTGATGCGGCTCAGCACTTGCTTTTTCTTCATCTCTCGTTGTTCTAGTGTTTCTCCGGGTGGGGCGGGTTCGTACAAAGGTGCGAGCGCGGTAAGCATAGTCATTGCTTTATCCGCGATGGCCACTCCAGTAGACATCCTCAGAATGTCCACAACTCGTCGAATATTGGCTCGGAACAGATTCGCTCCCGGTTGGTCAGGATTCTCGATAAGCTGAAATGAGAAAAACATGGCTGCACTGAAACAATGGAAAGGACCCCAGTGAACATGCCCAGGAACGGCGAGTGAGGAGTTAGCAAGGAGATCAGGCCGCGCTTGGCCCACGAGCTGGATCAGTTTATCTGCGGCATTAACGGCAGTGTCCAAGGATTGCGACATGTGTTCGCTCATCGTATTGTTAGCGTTCCCCTTCCTCTTCAGTGAGCGCTGTTGCACGTCATGAGCAGCGGCAGCATAAGGTCTATGCAAGCTGAACCGTATATGGTAGTAGCTCGTACGAACGATTATGCTTTGCACGCCTAATCTCATGTGTGCGGGCAGAGGGCTAGCCAAAGAACGCGCCAATCGGTACTCGTCAAGATCCAGCTCCTTTGGCAAATCTTCCATCCAAGTAACCAATTCACGATCGCGTTCCTGAACACGCTCGTAAGGAACAGGCCGAATAGAGACTGCATCGTCCACAATGTTTCCCAGTACGAAAGCTAGTCGGAAGAGGTGCAAGTTTGGTAGAAATAGACGGCCATCTGGATCGATCTCGGTATCAATGTGTGACGGCATCCGAGTATCAAAATGATGAGATGCTATTGAAAGTGGCCGTCCGAACAAGAAACATTGCCAGCTGAAAAAAAATAACTCAGTATCAGGATATAAAACTCTAGCTATCCATATGGGAAAGGGACTGACCGCTCAAGAAGAATGATATGCCACCAGCACCACCGTCGTCTCTCCGCTACCTCACGTGGCATTTTCCACTTGTCTGGATCGCGATGTAAGCCCATTGCAGTGCCAATACTGACTAATTCACCGCGAATAGACCAGATCTCTTCCGCATCCTTCTTCGACAAAGTTAGGTAATGTGTGCGGACAAGAAGTAATTCCACCAATTCTAGGGAAAGCGCTCGAGATTCCAAACGATATCGACTGAGTGACTCTCGTGCAATGTCGTAATACCGCTCGCAAAGTTCCTCGTGCTCCGGAGGAAGCGAGGCTAGTAGTGCATGCTGGGTAGGAATGTAACGGATAGCAACAGCCATGATAACGCAGAGTGTGGCTAGCACCAATCGGTCCGACGATTGGCCCGTCTTGAATTTCTTCCAAGCCGCCATGAAAGATTGAGGGTGCACATGCCGATACATCCAGTTACAATACTCGAAGTAAAAATCGACGAGGCCTGAAATAATGGTATAAATAAACTGAATAGAGATCAATATCGGCGCGCTTGACACTTACCATCAATAATGTGTAACTGAGGCAATAGTTCCAATAGGTCATTATCATACGAACGCGTTTGATCATTAAGATTCGGCGCAGATCCCTCGTCACTCGAGCGGGTAGTATCATCACCGCTATTGTCTACCTCGCGCTGTTCGGGAGACTTGAAGCTCAATAAATGCGTTACCATTGAAGTAGGACCCGCATAAAGCCCCCCTTGGCCCTTATGATTGAGCATCCCAGGTACCGATTTATTCGACGTTTCATGAGCGTCTGAAGTGAGTTTTTCGAAGGAATCCGAAGGAGACGGCCCTTGAGGGACTGAACTGGAAGGCGCCGAGGAATATGTCGGTCCAGTACCAGAACGAACGATATAAGCTTCCAACGAGGCCAGAGATTGTCGAATATGCGCAATCTCATGGTGAGGATCTATTTTGCTACCGCTGGATGATCGTGCATTGAGCTTGAGTGGTAAGAAAGAGCGTGGACGAGCTGAGGAACTTACCGGTTGTCATCCGCGGGATCATTCGCGGCACCTTGGTAGCAGGACATGACGGTGCCTGAGAGAAGAAGTATTAGCAAGCGCCCGAAGAAGGCAAGAAGTCGACAGTCAAACAAACACGAACCTCTGAGTACACAAGAAGAGCATGGCCTCCCTCTAGAAGCAAGAAGCTGCCAGTTGGCTATTGATCATGAAATGTCTCAGAATGACTGACCTGTCGCATTTGAGCTTGCTATTACGACAAGGCTCGCAGTTTATAGCCTTCCTTGCCCTCTTGGCCGGTTGCTTTGCCTGAGAAATCTCTCGCTCGACGGTGGGAGAGCGCGTGGAATCCTCTGCGGAGGCTATACTTGCGTCGTTGTGCTCCAGTTTTAGTCTTTGAGCTGGGCGAGGGTTTGGGGGTAGGCGTGGCTGGATATGGGCTGGGAGGTCTGTTGTGGGCATCTGAGAGGATAAAGAGGGAAGCCGTTAGTGGAGGTGGAAGAAAGAGGAGAAGAGGCAGGTCTAGGAAATGCGCTCAGCAGACTGAGTCCACAGGCGGCCCTGTATTATATTTATATTATGTATCTATTCTATATATTCATTCAATTACATCCTCTTCTATTTAGAATGTAAAATCATAAACTCTATTTTCGTACACGTCACCTGTATCCGTCCGTCACACTCTGTCACACCGGAAGCATAGTCTCTCAGTCATCCAAATCAGGACAGCACATCGTCGTGATCATCGTTCTGGAACATTCCGGACGGACGTTGGAAAGCTAGTGCTAGCATAAAATCAACAACGTACGTTCATACACACACACACACACACACGCACAACTCCCTCCGATGGCAGACGTTAACTCTCTCAAGGACCAGGGAAACAAGGCTTTCGCCGCAAAGGATTACGTCAAGGCAATCGACCTCTTCTCAAAGGCAATCCAACTCGATCCTTCAAACCATGTCCTTTACAGCAACCGTAGCGCCGCTCATGCTGGTAAGAGAGACTGGCAGGCGGCACTAGAAGATTCAGAAGCTGTACGTGGTCCTCTTTGCTTGTTGTGCCTGTCGGTGCGGGCTCACGTACTTTAATTAGTGCATAAAGGCAAATCCGTCTTGGTCGAAGGGCTATGCCCGCAAGGGCGCGGCTTTGCATGGGGCGCACAAATGGAACGAGGCCATTGCCGCGTATCAGGAGGGCCTTAAGCTCGAAGACAATCCGGCGCTTCGCAAAGGCCTGAAGGAAGTCGAGGAAGCAAAGGCAATAGATTCATCGGACCCAGAGAATGTGTACCCTCTTGGAAAGCTATTCAGCGACCCAAATATGATCAGCAAAATCGCAGCCAATCCGAAGACGTCAAAATATCTCTCCGACTCGGCTTTTATGGCCACGGTAGGTTGTTGGCATCCTATCAACGTTTAGTAGATCTGAGCCTCTCTTTCAGCTACAATCTGTCCAAAACGATCCAAAGCTTGTTCAGGGTGCCTTACAAGATCCACGAATGATCGAGGTCATGGGTCTCCTTATGGGCATTGATGTACAATCATTCACTCGCCCAGAAGGTGCAGGTAATGACGGGCCTAGCGAACCCTTTTCTTCTCCGCCCCCGAATCCATCGGCGTCGGCGGGACCTTCGACGTCTTCCAAGACGCCCTCAGCGAAAGTTGAAGACGTCGAAATGCAGGAAGCCGAATCGGCAGAAGACGACCCTGAAGCATTAGAAGACAAGAAATTGCAGGCGACTGCTGAAGAGCAGAAAAAGATCGGCAGTGACGCATATCGTAAACGCGACTTTGAGACGGCAGTTGCAGCGTTCCAAAAGGCATGGGACACCTGGCCCAAGGATGTCACATTTTTGACGAATCTCAGCGGTTCGTGAAGGTTATAAAGATAGCTAATCGGGACGACACTGACAAGATCATCCAGCGGTTCAATTCGAGCAAGGCAAATATGACGAATGCATTGCCACGTGTGAAAAGGCGATCGAGGAAGGGCGCCCTTTGCGTGCAGATTATAAACTTATCGCAAAAGCCTATGGGAGAATCGGTTCCGCTTATCAACGCAAGAGAGATCTCGATGCCGCGATTCGCTTCTTCAATAAATCGCTCACAGAACATCGCACACCGGATATCCTTAACAAGCTGCGGGACACTGAGAAGGAGAAGGCTGCGAAAGAAGCGGAGGCCTATATTGATCCCACGTTGAGCGAGAAGGCTCGAGAGGAGGGTAATGCGTTGTTCAAGAAGGGCGACTTTGCTGGTGCTGTGAAGAGTTACACAGAAAGCATCAAGCGTGATCCGAAGGACCCTAGAAGTTACAACAACCGTGCCCTTTGCTACACCAAACTCACAGCACTTCCTGAAGCTCTAAAGGATGCTGAGCAAGCGATAAAGGTGGATCCAAAGTTTGGTAAGATATTACCTTCATCTCCACTCAGGAGGTGGCAATTACTGATACTGATACTTCGACGCAGTTAAAGCTTACATCCGAAAGAGCAACGTGTTGTTTTCGATGAAGGAGTATACCAAGGCCATTGATGCCATTCAAGAGGCTGCGGAACACGACGAAGACGGGTCTCACACGATGGAGATTCAGCAACAACTGATGAAGTGCAACCAAGCACTCACGGCCCAGCGCTCCAACGAATCAGAAGAAGAAACGCTTGAGCGCGCAATGCGGGATCCAGAAGTTGCGGTATGTTTTTCATTTATCAACACAAGTTTGATTGAACTTTCTGTGATGTTGACGGACTTCTCTTTCCTGTTGATCGCCAACAGAAAATTATGACCGACCCGGTGATGCAGACGATTTTGCAGCAGGCGCAGTCGGACCCTAAAGCGCTTCAGGATCATATGAAGAACCCGGGCGTACGCGACAAAATTATGAAACTCGTCAGCGCGGGCATCATCAGAACGCGGTGATATAGTAGTGTGCACTGAATGCATCCCTTTCTTTTTGCCTTTCTTTTATAGCCGTCCTTTTTGCTCAATCTTGTTGCAGTATAGCGCAGTACTTACTTACTTTCGGGTATTCCCAACTCCAAGCAACAATGTTAATGTATCATCATTTTCCCGCCAAAAGAAGAAAAGAAGCTAATTATCTAGAAAGACTGGGCAAACTCTCAGATCGATCGTACCGGTACCCCTTAAGTTATAGAAACATAAGAAGACTCGTTATTCCTTGGATGGGGAAGGCCACGCCCACCCGTAGAAACCTGCATCTTTGAAAATATTAATCACTTCATCTTCCATGAGCCGCCTCTTCGCGATAGAAGATGCACCTTCCTGCTGGACAGCCCGCCACGACCTGACAGCCTCGTGCACTTCTGCTGGCGTGCTTAATCCAACGACGACAGGAATCTCCCCTGGATTCGCCTCTGCTGCCCCGTGCCCTTCGCCAGCAAATGGGGCATCCTTCCGCATCGCATATCCCAAGGCGACATTAACCAGTCCACCAGGCCAGTCCTTTTCTTTGCACACCTTTGCAGCGTTTGCGACAGCGGAACGCAGTGGCTCAGGAGCTGGATGCCATGCTGGAGACTTGGGAGTGAGCAAACCCATATTGAGCGGGGAGGCTGACATCAACTGAGCAACACGTGCACAATCGCGGAATGCCGGAGTGAAGGCTGCGAGGGCCGAGTTTTGCAAATTGGACTGGGAGTAGGACAGGAGTACGTCGACAGGCCTGAACGGTGGCGTATGAAGGATGAGAAGTGCCAGTCTGAGAAGCGTCGGAAGAGGGTATCCTATTTGCAACAGAGTCAGTGAATCCGAAGTGTTTCCAAGACCTGCAGTTCCTCTGGTATTACTTACCGGTGATGCCAATATGCTTAATAACACCCTCAGCCTGCAGCTTCTGAAGCTCTTCGTAGGCTTCTAGCACACGCTGGTCGCCATCGCCCCGGACTTTGGCCTCTTGACCCTCACGCAATCCATACAGTTCAGCTTCTGCGCCTAATGCACCCGTATGATCCCCGGACCGTCTCGGCATAACCTCTTCCGCGACGAATTCCACATCATGCAGATAGACGACATCGAGGTAGTCTGTGTTCAGCCGCGCTAGACTGCGTTCGATGCTCCGACGAATTGTTTTTGGCGAGTAATCGAATCCATCTCGGTCTAGACCGTATCGTCCGCATTTCGTCATCTTAGAGAGCAGTACATGCCAATCAGATATCATAAAACAACGCAGAAAGAAAGTAGATACCAATTGATATGATGAGCGAGGAAATTCAGACTCCAGGCCTTTGAGGACTGTGCCCAGAACAATCTCTGAAGGACCGTAGTACGCAGAGGTATCAAACGCATTAATTCCATATCTAATCAAAATCGGCTATATCAGAACCTTAAATCTCTCAGAGAGGTTAAATTTTACCTGAGAGCTGTTCTGACAGTTCGCAGCGGGATGAGGCTGAGGAGCACTTAGGCCAGATCGAATGGAAAGAGAGACAGCTGATAATGAATACCTTTCCAAATGGCTATCGTTATTGTACTGTTGGGACAAGGACGCGCCACCGAAGATGAGAGCGGGAAGACCGTATGGACCTATTCGACTCTGAAATGAAAGAAAAAAAAGTGCTATAAATATCAGCAAAAAAGTGCGCTAATGAAATGGAAGCACCAAAGATAAGCCGTCGATTGGCGTCTCTTCAGGTGTGTCTTGTATATTTGAAGAGTTTGGGAGCAAGAAGCTCGGCTGTGGCGAATCCAGTTGCATTACCATGTCGAGGCGGATCGGGCTTTCAGAACCACTGTAGCTGGGGACAGAGAAGATTATATAGAGTGGTGATTGAAAGAGAGATAACCAGTCAGCCTCAGCTCGAGCATCGCCAAGTCGGGAGAAAATGTAAGCTGCGGGCCGGTTCAGACCAATCACACACGAAGAGAATGCAACAAGAGAAAGAAAATCAACGATTCAAGATTCTTGTGCGCGATTGCGCGATTATACGGTACATTGCGACTGAAAAGGAGCTATCAAAGCTTGTCGCGGCTCCAGCTATTGTTACAGCACCGGAGACATTTATCAAATCAGAAGATGGAAGATGGGAAGCGCAACTAACCTCTTATCCAGCTTGTGGTTTACGTTGATGATCTTGGTGGACTCGTCCGGCTTGACTGTATTCCATGGCTCCGGGTTACTCTTCGTCCAGATCACTGGATGAAGTAACATTGTCAGCAGGTTGTATTGAACGCGTTGGAGGGAAGCCATACCGCTCGGACTGCGTGCCTGACGGATGGAGAACCAGGTTGCGCCGGTGATGGCAAGACCGAGGATCGCGTAGCTGGAAAGACAGTTCGAGCTTAGAAGGATAAAATTGTGGGGCAATTGAGCTGAACGTACAGAGGGATGGCCTGTATGGAGGTCAGTAATCATCAAAAAATGAGAGGAAGTGAGAGGAAAACGGACCTCAACAGCGAACCAGTGCTTCAAGAATGAGCGAGGAGCAAGCGGCATGATGGTTTTGTTGTGCTGGTGGTGGCAGACAGAGAACGAAGGAGTCCGTCGGATACTGCTTGTCGTCGACTTGAGTTTGGATGAAGCCCGGTTGTTCCCGAATTCGGATGATTATTCTGATGGCACGCACACGACGCGACTAAGGCTACAACATTCCATCCACTTTCAACCATGGTCTCGCTTTCTCGGTACATTCGTGTGTATTCTTTCCGTATTTCTCCAACATCGTCGCGACGAATTAAAATGGTTCGATTCGTACAGGTAATGTTCGGCGCATTGGTCTCAGGGAATGGTTCCGCGCGATGCAGTATGGCATCGGTGATGCAAAGTCTGGTACTCTAGTCGGCAGCGACCAGTACGTCCCTATCCCTTCCTGCCCACGGCCGGTTCTCATTTATCATTGCTGCAGGTTTGGAAACAGGTACTTCGAGAATCTCAATGCCGAGGAGGAGATCCCTGGTGTGTTCGTTTGAGACCGACCCGATGAAGCTTCAGCTAACCTGCGAATAGGTCGACACCGATGGGTTGACTACCGCCAGGTACGATGGCCTCGTTCTTCAGTGTAGCATAATCTGGTTCATCGCTAGCAGAACGATTTCAACGGTTCCCAAGTACCGCCCGAGTGGCATTCATGGTTGACGCACATCCGCAAGGACCCTCCTACACAGGATCCAGTCGTGCAAAGTTCAACACCAGCTTGGAAGGCGGTAAGCTTGAAGATTTGCTTGTCACATCTACGTTTATTGACTCGTTCTGTATGGAAAGCCGTACATTGAAAACTTGACAGGGACGAGGGGCGCTTACAGGTCATACAACACTGCAGCACCTAAAATAAAGGTTTGGGAGCCTACAGTGTCTGGGCGAGGATAGATTTCTCAATGTCCTTTCTATCATTGTGATATAATCCAATAATTGCACGATATCTATCTAATGATCATCATTGTGCTCCAACATTCCGATAACCTTCTCTGCAATAGCGAGACTTGCAGTCAACCCTGGAGATTCTATGCCCAATAGCGTTATCATTTCTCCATTTCCACGTCTGTTCTCGGAGCCACTCCCTTTCAAGAAATCTGTTGACCTATCTCTTCGAAACACGAAATCTTGAAAGCCGCCCCACGGTGGGACGAGCTTCGGACGGATACCAACGTAGTCTGGTCTGAATTTCGACTCGTCGACACCCGGCAGATACTGTTTTACAGCTTTTGTTACGGCGGCGATCTGGGAATCATCGGGTATAAGATACTGCTTCCAAAAGTCAACATCATTCTCATCATAAGAAAATACATCCTCTTCTTTTGAAGTGCCGTCACCGGAGACTGGTGTGGCTCCTGGGTTAGGAAGGGAGACTCCTGATGGCGATATCCATTGCAGGTCAGGCCCAAATTTGATATTGCCGTTTAGGTCAAGCGTGAGATGCGTGCCCAAAGATTGGAAGGCATGTTTCTCGTTCTTTCCGGCGTCAGGGCACGGGTAGAGAAGGCGCTTGACGTACCTGACTCCAGGACCGTTGTATGCGGCATATGACCCTCGAGCGTAATACATCGGAATGCGCTTTTCCGGTGGTAACACTGAGTTGAGTATCAAATTGGCAGAAAGGCCCGAGGCGTTTACGACATTACGAGCGAGGAATGCGTCTCCCTGGCTTTCATCGGCTTCGGGTGTGCTGCGGGTGACCATCTGTATGACCCAGCCTTCTTCATTCAATGGAACATCAGGAGCACCAGACGCTAGTCTTGACCTATCATATGGATCGACTCGCACCACTGATGTCGAATATACGAGCTCGCCGTTCTCTGATTCCATGACGTCCCTCTCCAGGCTCTCCATTAACGTGTGAGAGTCGACGATGCCTGTTTCATGACTTAATAGGGCAGCTGAGATGTCTGGAGATAAGTCGGGTTCTAGATCTCGTGCTTCTGAGCCGCATATCAGTTCGGCGGGGATAGGAGGACCTGAAGGCGGATATCGTGTGTCTATCTTCGCCGCCGGCCATTCTAGAGACGCAATCCTCTTGTAAAGAGATTCGATGTAGGGTCTTTGACTCTCAGTAGCTACGACAAGTTTGCCGGTCTTTCGGTAAGGCACCGAAGAAACGTCGCAGTATTGGTAAAGGAGATGCCTTCCGAGTATGCAAAGCCATTCCTTAAGTGAGCCGGTAGGGTAGTAAAGGCCTAGCAGAATATTTAAGAACTCTTTGCGCTGAGAGAAATCGAATATCGATGCTGCACAAACCAGCGTGAATGACTTCCGAGTTTCGCGAGCTGAGACTTGGAGTGAGTCTTCTAGGTCTGGTACATGAGTAGGTGCACTTGCCTAGTCTCTTCGCCTGCTGATCCGTTGCGCTCGACGAGATAGGTCGTCTTGTCAGGATAGCTGAGTGCGAGGGCACGAGCAATGGCCAAGCCGACGACGCCTGGAAACTTTATGAGATAAAGCCTTTTGTGTATGATTCCGGCCAGAAACTTGCCTCCTCCGATGACCAAGTGGTCGACAACAAATTCGGGAGCCTAACAGTAGAGCTCCGGTCAGCGGAGCTGGGACCCTGCATTGGGACGCGGAAGAAAAATACTCTGTACTTGTAGCGATTATTCGAGTTCAATGCTGCCTTCAGTCCAACTATGCGCATACTGAGAGTAATTATACGTTCTCCTGAGCTAAAAGAGCTCCAACCGAGAGTCAGAGTGTAGACCTCGGATACTTGCTTGCAAGACGTACACATATATAGTGAAGAGGTAACTATTCATGGTATCTCCCGCGGAATGACATCAGCATCATTTTCATTTTGATTAGTCGCGCGCTCAGTCTCCGGCGCGGCGCAGCCACTGTAACAAACAACTTGCTTCCATTCAACTACAATTGCCCGCCCTCGACGGGACCTATGCATAAACGATGACGACGCCAGAACTAGGTCGACGTATTTCCACCCCTCGCATGGGCTACACAGAAGACTCGACGCTGTTTACTGAGAATGGAACGCCGAGCTCCGTTGAAGGACATCGCTTGGCAGGAGCGACGCATCCCCGAAGGTCGTTCGTTTCGCGCCTAAGGCGCGCTAGTCGTGCTTCGCTCTGGAAGAATCTACCCGACGAGGATTTAATATCGCCTTCATCGGAGAGACCACCGATCCCGAGCGCGTTGGCTCCATCTGGAGAGACGATTAGCTCACCTTTGCCTATATTACCAATGATTGTGCTGTCTATTGTAAGGCTGAGCGTTATCAGAATTGTGTTCTACCAATGACGATCTTTCGAAGGTAATGTTGGGAGAGTTCTTGACAGCGAACGTGGCTACTCCCTTCTTGTTGTTCATGGTTGAAGGTGAGCGCTGGTACACGTCTTGGCGCTTGTTGGTATTAACATACACATTATAGGTTTTGGAGGCTTCCGTGATGAAGCAGACGTCGGATATTGGACAGGAATACTCGGTATACTATATTAGCTATCAGCGCTTGTCTGATAAACTGATACAAATACAGTATCGTGTTTCTTTATTACTCAGTTTATAACTTCTCTACTTTGGGTCCGTTTCACCCCCTATCATTGCACTTAGTATCTTACTCTGACAGAGTATGTCTAGGCTACTGCAGCGGAGAAGCACTCGACTCGAGCCGTACTTTTTGCATCGTTACTCGGGAGTTCATTAACATGCTTTGCTTTTGGGACAGCAACATCCCTCCCTCAAGCCATGTGCATACGCTTGTTACAAGGAATCTTTGCTGGAGCGATTGGTGTCGGTCGTGGAACCATAGCGACAATTACTGTTCCCAGTAATGAAGGACGTGCCTATGCTATACTTGGGTGAGCGGGCTCTTTGGAGAACTGTTGACGCCGAAAAATGACTGCAATATGTTAGATTTGCTTGGGGCTTCGGTGGTGTGGCAGGTGCCATTGTCGGTGGATCTTGTAAGTCTCCGGTATTGTCTGTTGACCATGATAGCAATCTGACTTTACGTTCTCAAGTCGAAAATCCGGCGCAGAAGTGGCCGGGAGTGTTTGCAAATATAACATTGTTCGTTAAGTATCCGTACCTTCTTCCCACTATTATTGCAGCATCTATAACATTCATTGGTATGTCTTGTACTGAGCTTCTTTGTGAGATCCATTGATCTTGTTTTTAGGCGCGATACTGTCGCTTTTCATTGCTCCTGACGGTGGTCCCCGCGAAGGCGCTATTCGTCTACCCCCGGAGAAGGTTACAGCCACTGATACTACTCCAGAAGAGTCGTCCACTCCCGTGGACGAAGTCACAAGCCCTGCGAAATCCCTGAGACACAGGTTATCGCAAAGACTCTCTGACTACTTTGTCGGGCGAGTCCCGAGTGCACATGGCGACACTCCCGGTTCCAGGACTGGCGATACACCGATGCGTCTATCCCCGTCAGTCAGACAAACTAGCGGTAGCCGCGTCCGTACCCAATCGCGAGCGTCGGTCGCAGATGGATCCGCGTATGGTTACGGAGCTGGTTACAGGAATAGATTGGCAAGTAATATTAGCCAAAGTTTAGCTGGTCGTCGCGGCAGTTTAGCTAGCACGATCACTCGTCGGCGGCAGAGCCATGCGATGGGCGTGGGTGCTAGAAGCACTTCTCAGGGAAATGAGGGGGGAGAATTGAATTTTGCTCAACGACTGCTTATGGCTAACGAGTTCGCTGTCACAAATATGGCTGACCTTTGGGTTGCTGCCGCTATCAATGCTGATAATGAAGACGTGTTTCTCTCCGACACTGAGCTTGACGACGAAGATGATAATCTGTTCCAGGATGACGATGAGGAAGAAGGGACGAACTCCCCGACCCGTATCGGTCGCTCATCTTCAGCTGCTTATAGTCCGCGTATGTTAGCACCACCTTCTCTGGCTCGAACTGGCCGGTCATCGGCTCCATCCGCCCATAGACCCTCCAATGCCAGCATGGCACCGCGCCTTGGTTCTCCTCGACGTCCGCTTCACCAGCCCTCCCTTGGCCAACTTGCTGATACCTCTGTCAGTACGCCAAGACGGGTGTCGAGCTCTGTTCCAGCAATCTTCTCGCATACGGGCGTGCGCTCGCCTTCAGTCAACGAAGCTCCAACTTTTCCCTCTCAGCCTCTGCTTCCTCGAGAACCAGGCGATACAGAACCAGGTCTCGGTGATGGTCTCGCGCCAATTATGGAAGGTCAGCGTCAATCCGTCTTCTCGCGCCGTGAACAGCAAGATACGGACGAACCGCTGGACATGGTATCCGAGAAACAGCCTTCTATTCTTTCTCAGTTACCGATCATGATAATATTCCAGTAAGTCATCTTGAACATACTGTTGATAGTGACAGTGCTTAGCACTTCATTTCTATGTTAAGGTATGGCTTACTAGCGTTGCACTCAACAACTCATGACCAAGTCTTCCTCTCCTACCTGGTATCGTGAGTGCCTGAATCTAGATGTGTTTCGTCCCTCGTGTGAAGTACTCCTTTCTTTCGACACTAGGAAATATTCCTCAGGTGGTCTCAATCTGAATGCCGGTCACTTTGCTCAGCTCAGTGAGTGGACTTGCCATTTTCCGTGTCATAATGCTTAGTAATTTTCAGTTGCGCTCATGAGCTTGGCTTCTATCGCCTATCAGTTCTATCTTTATCCGTAAGTGATATAATGACTCACATACGATTTCTTGCTGACCTTGACGTATTATAAGAAATATGGGGTTCGTGGGTCCGTCACTCTGTGTGCGACCATCAATGCACTAACGGCATTCTCTAGACCTCCGCGTGGTCGTTTCTCTCATCTTGCTATGTTCCGAATCGGATCACTCCTTTTCATACCAGCATATCTATCTGTGATACTTTACCGTCCATTGGTGAATGCCGAAAACAGCGGAAATGTTTTTCTTATGGCTGGTGAGTGTTGTTTTGAGCTTCTTATTAACGTCCATCTCTGACAAAGTTCGTCCGCCGCTTTCAGCTCTTGTATTCAGCACGTACGTTCCGAGTTCACTTTTGCTTCACAAGGGGGGAAATAACACACCATAACCGCACAGTGCATTACGTTATGCTGGAATCACTTTTGCATATACGGCGGTAGCAATACTATTGAATTACAGTACGTGATTCTCTCATAGATTTTTCAAATAAGCCGATTGCTCTAACGTGTACCAGTGTCTCCGCCGCAAATTCTTGGCTATGCAAATGGCGTTGCACAGAGTATAGTCAGCTTCGCTCGTTTCGTGGGTCCTATACTCGGTGGATATGTAGGACTTTGTTCAATTTAATGTCTCCGTGTTGCTAACGATTTCCCTAGCTGTGGTCCGTCAGTGTCGATGGAAATCCTTCAGGATACCCCTTCGGGTTCATCGTCTGTTCTGCCGTTACTGCAATCGCAGTGGCACTGAGCTTCTTCATTCGTTAAGCTTTGCTTCCATCACATGTTCTCCGATACTCTTAGATTCCATTCCTTGGTACGTACCCATGCAATTCCTGTATTGCGACCCCCTATTTCCATCGCATACACCAAGGACATTCCCAAATCCCTCGGCATTCCCATCATTCTTTAATCGTACTTGCTTGCACGACTGGTCTCCATGTGTAGTTTTCTTTGCAAATAATTTATTGATTACGTCGTTTTCTGATCGACGGTGATCGACGCGGAAGGCGTCAATCGGCTCGGCGTTGAGAAATTTGCAGTTAAGCTGTAACCGCATCGCATCCTTGCTAGCAATCACGATGGCTTTCCCTCAACCACCCTCACTTGAAGACAAAATAAAGGAATGGGACTCTGTCCCACTCTTCATGCAGTCCCTTCCTGGCCCAGATGAAGATGTTAATGATACAGCTATCAGCGCGCTGCAAAGTTTAGCTCATGAAGGAATTCCGGACGGTGGGTGAGAGCACTCATTCGTTGGATACCAACCTCGTCCGCTCAGCATATTACAGAAATCGCACAGAACTTCAAGGAACAAGGCAATGAGTATTTCAAAGGAAAGCGCTACAGAGAAGCACTCGGGTTTTATAATCAAGGCATCGATGCAAAGCCAGAGGATCCTAAACTTTTGGAACTGCTGCTTTGTAACCGAGCTGCGTGCAATCTTGAGCTGAGTACGTAGCTATGCGTAATCTCTCTCTAGCTAGCTGATTCGATCGATGACTTCAGAAAACTATGGCTCGGTCCTTCGCGATTGTGCAAGAGCCATCGTACTGAACTCGGAATGCTCGAAAGCTTACTATCGATCCGCACAAGCTTTGCTCGTTCTTGAGCGTATGGACGATGCTCTTGATGCTTGTCAGCGGTGCTTAAACTTCGATCCGGCCAATGACGGCACGAAGACGCTTCGAGATCGAATAGTTAAGGCGAAGAGAGTCAAGGAAGAGATGAAGCGAGTACGTGCAATGCAAACAAAGAGGGAAGCACGAGAGAGGGAACGTTTTAAAAGGGCTTTTCGGGTAAGAACTCATGTTCATTTCAGTAGCAGAAGCCAATTAGGATGTTGCTTCAGGAACGAGGCTTAATTGAGGTACCGGATCCTTCAAGTTCTGCTGGTAGTGACCATAAACCACACTTCGAAGATGACACCGAATCCTCCGCTCTTATCTTGCCTTCGTTCTTCCTGTATCCTCAATACGCTGAGTCCGACATAGTACCGAATTTCCATGAGGACACGACGTTTGGCGATCAACTTTCTAGCATGTTCCCTCCAAACGTTCTGGCACCAGGCTGGGACTTGAAGCACGAATACATGTATGGAAAGCTGAACGTCTATGTCATCACACGCACGAAGAGGCTCCTGAAAGTAGGTATGAAAATGACGCTTCGTGATTTGCTCAATGTTGCCAAAGTGAAGGACGCGACCCCTGACGGGCTAGAGGTTCGTGAAGGATATTTAAGCTTCGTCGTCGTCCCGAAGGGTGAAGTAGAACAGCGCTGGGTAGACGAGTTAAAAAAAATCCGGGACCGTGACTCCTAAACAAGCAATGCTACTCAACAGAGATGTTTCCTTTTACTTGTAACCATACCAACGTGTGCACTCAACGTTGGTTCCCTGCTGATCTCAAAGATACTCATCTCAAGGTTTTTGGTTCTTGCCGCAACGTTCCCGTTTCCCCCGGTCGTGTGAGGAATGCGGGGCTTATTTACGTCCGTTGTCGAGTACCGATTTCTTCTGAACTGACCGCGAGTTTCGCGCATATCCACGCCTTTAAAGCTCCAGGGACCTGTGTAAACCGCCTGTCGCTCATTGTATCCCAGGCCTCTCTTTCTAACTGTCGTCGTTTAGGGTGCCGGTCCACACTCGTTTCATTTCATTCCTTTCCCTACCTTACGTTCTCCATGCCAGTGATAGGAAATAGTAATTGCACGCAACAAGCAGGTATGTTCCTATGTGCAGAATGGCAATGTGACGGAATTGACTGTTTTCTGAAGCACTGAACGCTGCTGTCGATGACACACAAGAAGTCGTGCAGGGAAACTCTGCAACTCTCATTGCTTGGCTTGTCCTCAATGTCTGGCCTTCTCATCTTGGTCTTCCACTTCTCATCATCACGATCTTGGTGGCGAAGAATATTCGCAGGCATGCTACTTTCATCAATCTCTGTGTGACTTGGATAATTGTCGGATTATCGTCATCGCTTCTGTATGTAAATCCGCTGATTCGTAGAGGTGACTTTATCTCATGATTGTTGACTGCGTTTTATAATGCATGCAGCTTATATGCGGGCTTCCAGACTGGATCGGAGCCTCCTAGGTTGCTTTGCCTGACACAAGCTTCCCTCCTTTACGGGCAACCCGGCTTGTGGGCCTAATAAAAAGTCAATGATCGTCTGAATGCTTACGGAATTATGAAGGACGTCGGTTTCTGCTTTCGCACTCGTTTTTCAAGTCTTTTACGTCATGCGAGCTGCTTTCCAAGAAAGGGATCCAGAATCCCATGAAACTCTGCGGAAGTGGACTGTATGTACACCTTGTCATTGCGTGTCTTATGCACAGACTGACGGATTCGTCAATAGCTCCTAGCGTTGCCATATGTCGCGTTTGTAGTGTTCGCGACATGGACTGCTTTTGTAGGTTTCGGATCCCTCTGCTATTTCTGATATTCATTGTAGTTTTAGGTAGGTTCCAACAACCCTGAACTTGTTACCCGCAGGAGAAGATTCTTCTACTGCTCCGTGAAAGACTCAGGGCTGTAAGTGTCGTTGTCTACTTTTCCATTGACAGCGCGCATATTAATACCGAAATAGAACAAACTCGATAACGGCGTTTTCTCTGGGTGTTCTACTTGTCACAGTTTGTCTAGAACGCACGTCTGACTCCGTCGTGTGTATCTGTGCTATTCTCATTTTAGTCACTAGTGTGGATTCTCTACATTATTCTTTCTCATTGGCGCACCATTCGTTCTAGTGGACTGGGCGGGAGCGTTGGCATGGATCTGAGCCTTGTTTGTCGGATTGCAGCATTCACATTATGGATTATCTTAGGAATGAGGTAAGTGTATCCTTGTGTACGAGTTTCAGCCAAGTTGACGTGTTATTAAGTTTGAGTGCTCTATCAATAAAGGCTCCTCAAAGTGCAGTTCCAGATATGGCGTTGGCTACGAGTAAGTGCCGAGATCTGGATGGTGTCCCGTAACCTTCTGTCCTACATAGCTTGCTTTGCAGTGGGAAGCGTAGTAGTTCTCGTCTTTGGAACTCAGCGTGATATCCTGCGCACATGGATGTTCTGGAAACGCAATAGACAAGATGGCCGTGGAGCTCGGCAGCCAACAGCGTCGCCTCTCGACAGAACTGATTCACCTTCAAGTTCGGAGCATTCCATCAAGCGGGTCGGCTCTTCCCCGGATAGTGGTAAAGACGACGGCATGCATGAGATTGAGCATCAGCAGAATTGGCGTGGTCAGTTTTCGAGACACAAAGCCAAGGGCCCGCTGAGAACTCAGGATATTTCGCAGCCAGTTTTAAGGGAAGATTTGACATTTACAGTTTTCGGTGGAGCAATATAAATTGAATGTATCGTAATTTCAGAAGTCACAATGTATTTCACTGCTTGTTCGCTGCATCTGTCCTTGCATAGTGTAAAGGAATGGGAATTTATTTTGCATTACTGTAGTACTTGCCGTGCCGTGGTGATTTTAAACCAATCCAATCACCACCGCACAAAATGAAATTTAATGATCGGCATAGATTATGTCATACAGGACACGATTTTCGTCGCGTACTTTCCTCAATTTCTCGACGACTCGACTGACTCTTCTTACTCGGTATGGCGGTGAGCGTGTTCAAGCCTTTTCACTACGAACAATGTCAAGCTGACGCTCGCTACTTTTTTCTCTGCCAGCTACGAACGGCAGCGAGCCTGCGAGCACTTTCAAGGCGAAGAATTCCAAGCTGGTAAGAGCGGGTCTGTAATTCCTGTCCCTGCTGTCCTGACTGTTCTTCAGTGTTCTGTCTTCCCATCTCGCGCGACGAAACCTTGCAACCGCCGCTCCATCTGCCAGCTTCTCAGAGGCTTCTTCTTCTCCGCCTCCTTCCAAATCTTCTGACCCGAAGATTTCAAAAATCGTAGATGACATTTCGGGCTTGACGTTGCTGCAGGCGGCGGACTTGGTATCTCTACTAAAGGTACAACTATCTTTTATTGATGCTCAAAGGAGCAAGAAATCATGTCGCTAACTCATCGCTTTATTTAGTCGAGGCTGAATATCCAAGAAATTGCCATGCCTACTGCAGCTGCACCGGCCGCACCAGTTACTGCGACAGAGGAAGCTCCTGCTGAGGTATGAACATCCATTTTAAACTGTGCACTTGTATGCTTACCTGCGTACAACAGGAAAAACCAAAGGAGAAGACCGTGTTCAACGTCAAGCTCGAGTCATTTGACGCCTCTGCGAAGCCAAAGGTTATTCGGGAGGTAAAGGCGATGAATCCCACTTTCACACTTGTTGCTGTAGGTCCTTCGCAAGACTATCTTTGCCTTGACTAACCAAAGCTATACTCTAGGCGAAGTCTTTTGTAGAATCATTACCGAAAGTCTTGAAGGAGAACCTGCCGAAGGAAGAAGCTGAAAAGTTGAAGAAGACTTTCGAGGCTTTGGGAGGGGTTGTTTCATTAGAATAATCTTTGACTTAATGTCCCAACGAACAGATATTCTTGCTTAAAGAGCGCCTAATGCGAGCAAAAAAAAAGTAGCGGTAGCATTGTCCGCACCAAAAAAAAAGGAGGACAGAGAATGGCTTTGTTCATACATGGATGCAGAATGGAACACTAATGAAGGTTGATAAAGAGTACGTACGAAATGTATACTCCAGTCTCGGTCGAGCGAAGGAATGTCGCTGGCCGTTCAATCCTCAGAGAGGTATCTGTATTCGAATCGAAAATCGCTCTTCTTCCTTTGGCACCATGAGCCTTCCCAGTCGAAGTAGACGTATACGCCTTGTTCGTACTCGTCGGTGATTGCTTGCGGCTCAGAATGCCGTTGGAACCAAGTTAAATACTTGACGTGAAATCTCCATGATTGACGTTTCAGCTCCTTTGCGGCTAGGTACCTGAGCGACGCCAGAGAAGGTTTAGTGACAGCTCAGTCAACGTCAAGCATAACGCACTGTTGGTATGTCCCAGGGAGATAGTAGAAGACATAGAACAATGTCTCGATGTCCAGATTCTGGAATAATGTCGGCGAGCTGAGTATAGGATGAGGATTCTGAGGATAATAATGCGGTGTCGGGAACGGATTCTTGGGAACGTAGTACTTTGGCCTAAACTACATTAAACTTGAATTCCTATCATAAATCAGAAGGATGGCATACTTTTCCGTGTCCATAGGTTGAGGCATGCTGTGATAACTTCCGTCAAGTAGTTTATGCACCTGATCTAAGTCATTCATGCGATGCGGCGCTGCAATACCACCATCAAGCAACTGACTATGCTCGGAAAACGAAATGCAATCACCTTTTTGCTTCACATTCTCAAAGGAAGACACCAAATCAGACAATGACCCGGGAAATGCAGAAGTTCCACGATGCTGTTGTTGACCTTGTTGTGCTCCAAACACTTGTTGCTGCTGAACCGACGGAGACACAGAAGCAATACGTTGAGGAGGCACTGAAACCGCTGGTGCGGATAATCCTTGTGGTAGTTGATCAACCTTCACGCCTGGAAGATATACAGGTGTCTGTGAAGGCGGTAACGGGGATGCGCTCGCTGTCGAAGGTGCCGGCTTGTTAAACTGCTGTAACTGCTGAGGTAATGGCGAAGCCAAAGGTGGCTGTTGCTGGGATGCAGGAGCGGCGAGTGTCTGAGGCTCTGATGGAGCAGTTAATTGAGTTGTAGTCGTGGCTTGTCGCTCACTTGGCGCACCGGGCTGCTGCTAAGGAACTATCAGAATCGAGAATAAGAAATAAGATTAACTTTCTCACCTCTGGAAATGTTGAGGTAGCTTGTTTCGGCGAATGCGTTGGAACTACAAAATAAAGTAAAAATTAGTCCGGCAATATTGTTGAGTCCAACTTTTCTGACCTGTTATTGGCGCAGTCTGCTGTGGCGAAGCAGTCTGTGGAGATGTAGATCGAGGGATAGCCGGAGAGGGCACAGCTTCTGAAACGACGGGTGACTGAGCTGAAGAATGGGTAGAACTGTCCGGCGCCAGACCGGATACAGAGGCAGACGACATCATTGGACTTGGGCCCGATACTGATGCTTGGGTCAAACTGGGAGAGGATACTGCAGCGTCATGTAAATTTTGCTGCGCTGCAGTGGACGCTGATGTTGCAGATTGCGGACCATTACTTGATGTACCTGACGAAGAAGCAGTCGCAGTAGTACCTGTACTCTGCCCCGGTGTGGAGGTAGATGACGATCCGGCAACGGCAGCTGCAGCTGCTGTTGCATATCGTACCGGTAATGGTGCTGGTCGAGAAGGTATCCCATTTTTCAAGACGCTGGACATGGGTTGAGAAGAAGCTGATATTGGAGGCGGCGGCTTCGGTGCTAACACTTCTATTCAGTACAGAAGGATGCATAAAATCATACATAAATTCACCGTCCGTCATTGAAGATTCTATTAGTCAAACCGATCAGCATGCTTCTCTAACCATGTTGACGAGAACAATAACTGACTTCGGATGTTCATAGCAACTCCAGCTCTTCTTTGTATAGGACTGAGTTCTTGTTTGAGATTTGACGGTGATTCATCTTCTGCTTTCTTCGACGGAGTTCGAGGAGGAATGTCTACGAAATCAAGCCAGATAAATATGTGAACCTTGAAATGAGCAGAAGTAGACAATACCTTCGCTCTCGTCTTCTGATATACCGTCGCTGTCCATATCGTCTGCTACTAACCCGAACTTCTCTTCCTCTTCATCCAGATTAAGTTCGTCGTATATCCCCTCGTCCTCGTCAAAGTCATCTTCCTATAATCAAATAAGTCTCGGTAAAGAAGAATTAAGACATAAACAAACCGTATTGCTTTCTACGAAATATGTGACATCGTCCTTCAGTGAAATGACCTTCTCGACAGGTAATGAACCATTGTCCAATAACCGTAAGACAATCTCCAGTCGACTAATATGCCATTTTCGACGTTCGTTAAGATGTTCCAAAGTATCCAGTCGGCTATTCTGGACGCCCGATTTCTTCTTCTTAGCGCCGCCTTGCAGGGTTTCGACTTCTGCCTCGGCTTGCTCGACTTGTAAGAGAAGTTCGTCGATCTTTGTCTGTATCCACTGTGTTACTTCGAGCTTCTCTTGTGCCTTAGGATCCAGCTTGGACGCCTGGATGAGACCCTCCTTTGAAAACGCCTTGGTCTTCATTTCCTTCTCGCATGCCTTGAACTTCTCCATTTGCTGTAAATATGCGCGAAACCGTGCACCCATCAGTAAACCGATAGAGAGCTTTTCACAGAAGCGCAACGAAAATGTGCATACCGTCTCAATGAGTTTCCTGTTCTCGAGTAATTGGGACTTGTCCTTGATGTCGTTACTGGCGACCCAAGTCTTGATCTGGTCTCTGAGACGCTGGAGCTTCTTTATCTGCGTTTTCAAGTCTGCCTCCAGTTTCTCCTTCTGGGTAAGATTTGTTGTAGCATCCATTTTCTTATAAGTGTTGTCGAATGCCTCAACGCCTTCGGCGACCCTCTTGAGGACTCGGTCAATTTCAGCTGTAGGAGACCAAGGTCAACGGATGAATCGAAGACAAGAAGCCACGACGGGCCACCGACCTTGTAATTTACGCGCTGCCATGGCGGATGCAGCTCGCGAGGGAGGACGACAATAATAATAATAGAGGAAGACGTTCGAAGGGTCACTATGTCCTGGTCTGGCGATGGGAAGAACTCAATTTGGCGACGAGAGCGTGACGCGGACACGGAGAGAATAACTTTGAGTTACATAATATAATAAACAAAGTAAGCTGCAAGTGACTTGTCACATCACGGCTGCAGCCGGAAAGAAGCCGGTCGTGAACCGCGATAATAGCTCTCACTCATACATAGCGGGTAGTGCTGTCCATTCCCGCCCTCTTCTCTCTTCTCCTCGACGTTCACGATCCCTTCACGACCTCAGACTTCTTTCTTTTAGCTGTTTATATTCTCTATCCATGGACTTTCTCCGCAGATCTATTCACAGCGGCAAGGACCACACTCAGATGCCCCACATTTCCACGCCGATCCCTGCCGTGTCAAGACCGACGCCCGCCATACAGCCGCCAAAGAAAGTCATTCGTGCCCTTGATGATCACAGACCGCAGGCGCCTCATGAGCTAAGCTTCCAGAAAGGCGACTTCTTCTACGTCACAAACGAGATTGACCAAGGTCCTGGCTGGTACGAGGCAAACAACCCTATGACCGGCGCTCGAGGGCTTGTGCCCAAATCCAAGTTTGAAGTTTTCAACAAATCTAATGCTGCGTGAGTATTGCTGTGCTTTTATTAGGTTCATTCGTCTTCAGTTGTCTACCCATTTCCCGATCATTCCCCAGTCGAAGTCGCATGATGAAGGAGGGAGTGGGGGACTTGTCTTAGCGCTTCGTGAGGTGGCAGACTTGCTTGAGGTCATCTATCACGAGCTCAACTTGCTCGGTCCTCTTATTTGTATTCTAGTCTCAATCTTAACTTAACGGGACGTTGCTAACGATTTTACTATCGCCGCAGTCTCCGAATGTCGCAAGCTGCCGGTCGAGTGGTATCAAAGCCCACTGGCATGGGATCACCCCCAGATGGATCCAATCGTCGGCGTGCTTTCTATGCAATCGTCCAACATGATTTTGTTGCGGAGCGCGCTGATGAATTAGACGCTAAAGCTGGGGATCACATCTCCGTAGTCGCACAATCTAATTACGAGTGGTTCGTAGCGAAACCTATCAGCCGACTCGGGAGGCCTGGTCTCATACCTGTCTCGTTCGTTGCCGTCCACGATCCAACGACAGGTACTGTAATGCCGGATGAAGAGGTGAAATTGCTTATGGAGCGCAGTGATATACCCGGCGTAGAAGAGTGGAAGAAGTCGATACTCGAATACAAGGCCACAAGCATCTCACTCGGTACACTTGACGACGACATATCTCGTGGAGCAGTTGAAAACAGCCCATACATGCGTTCTCCTTCTCAAGAAATTCCTCGGACTAATACGATTCCTGAACAAGATCCAGACCGGCAGAGGACAAAAACACCGTCACCTACCCTCCCACCCGGAATCATGCTATCGGGCGAAGTGCTCTCGTGGCATTTTGAGATGGACGAGTATTGGTTCCGCATCCATGCTCTCTTCCAACCTAACGGTGATCCGGGCTCCAATTACCTGCCTCCGGCGAAGCAACTTGTTTTGTTCAGAGTGTACAACGACTTTTACGATTTCCAAGTTAAATTATTAGACACATTTCCTGTGGAAGCTGGGCGGATCCCTCCAGGCAATGGCCGAGAACCGAAGCGAATATTGCCTTTCATGCCTGGCCCTTGCCAGCACGTGGACGATAAAGTGACTCAACTCCGCAAAGACGAGCTCGATCAGTATTTGAGTCAGCTTTGTGCCCTTTGGGAGATTGGCGGGGAACACATTCTACGACATCGACTGGTGTTAGACTTCTTCGCACCACGGGCAGGCGATATCGAGGAAGAAGTGGATCCAGCTTACAGAATATTGGAGGAGCGCGCGGCTGCTCTACCATATGTCCCGCAACGAGCCGCTGTAGAACAAATGAGTAATTCCTTCTCACAGCTGCAAGTGCAAGAGTCCGGGAATCGATATAGCGATGGTTCATATTATGACGATCGCGAGTATGCAGGCTCTTCAAAGAACGTGAACGACGTTACGGGGGGCGACCGGTCTAACGCTGCTTCTCCGACATCCGAACGCTTACGGTACCGTCCAGTCGACTACCAGGAAACGCCATATTCTCAACCTCAATCGTCCTATCAGACTAATCACAAATATACGGGCTCGACCGTTTCACCACTCTCCCGACCGCGTAACGACTATGAGCAGGCGGCTATTGCTAACGGGTTGAGAAAGTCGGAGGACGATAGCCCTCATTCCTATTCCTCACAACCTCTCAGTGCGACACCAAGTACCAGCTCAAATAAGAGCCGCGCCCGTTCAGGCTCAAATGCCCTGAATAGTCCACCCATTTCGGCGAACAATCCCAATACGGCTTTCGTCAAAATCAAAATCTTCGACCGCCTCACGCAGGACCTAATAGCTATCCGTGTTAGTCCCCGCGTGACTCATGAACAACTCATGGATAAAGTCCGCCTGCGACTCGGCGACGATGTACAACATCTTGCGTACCGCAACAGTATCAGTAACACCTTTGTTGGGCTTAATGATGATCTGTCTCTGAAGGAATGGTTGGAGGGAACGGATAAGCATACCCTGTACGCCGATTGATGGAATATTCTATAAAGTGTATAGGAAACTGTAATCGACATTTGGTTTCATTCACCTGTATGCCGTTGGACAGGCGCTTATGTTTCTATTTCTATTTTCTTATTTTTTATTTGTTATCGTGTTGTTTTTGTATCCTTGCCGAATGGCTTTAGTTCACATCTCTTGAGTTTATCTCACCTAATATGATCTGATAAACTTGAGTATTTGGTTATAAAACGAATATTCCCGACTCGATTCCATATTCAAAGCGACTCATTTGCACGAAGTGTTTATTGAGCAGAGAGCAGAGAAACTTTGATTCATCCAATCCCTGAATGCGCTGCTGGTAGGTATACATCGTATGTAAGCGTCATAAGCTCTATGTTCACTAAGAAAGAGAAATGCTATCTACACGTCAGAGAAACAAATGGAAACGTTCGTAATACCATCTCGGGCGTAAGTGTAAATAAGAGAATAACTGAAGAAAACGAGTATCAGCCGGACGACTGATGCGGTGCTTGACTTGACTGTTTACCGACTAGCCTCAGGAATGTGGTGATGAAATACCTACCATTTTAAGACCAGAAAAACAGGCGTTTGATCACGCCCTGATCTCGCTGGTGACTAGCGTGCTCCAGCATCGGCGGAATTGGAGGCGCATACAAGTTTCCGTCATCATCAGGGGGTAAACCCAAACGTTCTTGTTGCACCTGCACGAAAGGGGCAGAACAATCAGGCTTTGCTAAGTGACTGATGCAAAACGCTATATTTCCACTCACGTCGTAGTCCATTACAGGTACATCGAAGAGTAGCATGACTTGCGGGTTCTCGGTTAGGTCGTAACCGTTAGGCCCGCGACATTGATTTTGAAGCTCAGTTGTCGTGCCAACGAACTTGCCAATCATGTTGAACTTCGCCCAATGGACCTTCGAAGGATCGTCATGTTTGAAATCCGGATTACCCTCGTGTGCCCGCCGAAGATCAGACGTATGGACTTCCCTGCATAAGTTTCGTCAGTCGTACAGTCACTAAAATTTGATTAAACAACACTGACAGGCATGGAATGCATGGACCCTTCGTATTCCGTAAAGCCAGCCGATATGATTGATGTGCTCCAGCAGTCCGCATCAGTATATCAGAGCTTAGATACTTCTTATGTAAGTCTATCTTCGTCTTGAAGATCTCCATGACTTCATCATTCGGATATGTCGACTGGGTAATCGCCGTAATGATGGCCCGCAAACCGGAATAATTGTTCAAATTACGCAACTTCACGGCCACTTCAGCGAGCTTCTCGACGATCCGCGCTCGTGCCTTGGGCTTGGTCTTATCATGGCAAAGAATTAACGACGCCGCCCTGCATAGACATCGGCGATGTAAGATCTCGAGATAAATAATCCAAAATCACACTAGGAAACGTACCAATCATGCAAATCGTTGTAAGAAGCGTTGAAGCGAGCTATCCGGTCAGAGTTCGGGTCCTTCTTGCCAGGCACAAGAGTATGTCGAAGCCAGTCACGGGGCTCGATTTTCATATAGAGATCCAGCTCGCGTCTCGTTATTTCCTTCGCGACGTCCTCCGCTTCGAAGTGGAGTAAACTGCCTGCCGCTTTCTGAAGCCGTTGTAATGAATCTCGCACCGGGGACACGGTGCTCGCCCCAAGTGTCCGGATGCTACTGTTTTGCAAGAAGGTCTTAGCTGAGAGCGGAATACTTGATTTTCGTTCCCGGACGGACGGACGCGAGGTGTCCGTGGTGTCTTCGATCTTCTCCGTAGGGCTGATAGTCTGAGGAGACGTTACTGGAGACTCGTGAGCATGGTCACTCTCGTAGTTGCTATCCGACTCGTCGCTCTCGTTGATTGTCGTCTCGGCCTTGACTGCCCATGCGCTGTCCAGATCATGAAGCGTGTGTAAAGATTCGAGGAAAGGGAGGAAATCTGTGCCATAGTAAAGAGTGTGCGGTTGTCGAAGAATCTGTCTGATTAGTGCGTTGAGAGCACCTGCAGACCCCGGGACTGCGAAGTCGGTAGAGTAGCTCTGGATCCATTGCTCAAGAAGACTACAAATGCTGGACGAGATTCAATACATGTGCCTCAATTTATTAGATAATTCCGCGTACCGCATTTGGGCAAACGCAGCAAGAGTAGGGTCCGCGGATGGTTGATTCAGCTCAAGCATCCGTTTCTGTATAGCCAAAAGAATGCGACGCGGGGTAGTAAATCGCCGGTAAGTCAAGAAAAAATGCGTAATAAAAGAAGGCTCTGTCGACCAGTAAGGAGCAACTCCAGAAGCTTTGCAAAACAACGTACCGTCGCCGCTAATACACAAAAACAACAGCTTCTCCAGCAGTTCATCAACAGTTGCCCATGGAGATGCGGGCCTTCAAGTGAATGATGAAAGACGGATCGACAATACGGCAGAAAAATAACAACTCACTCCTGTTTCTGATCCTTTTTGAGAGGAACAATAGGCTCTGGATCTGTTTGCTGGTCAGTTTCATGCAATGATTTGACACTCTCGGTGCTTGGATTCGACCTCCGGGCGAGATCAAGAATACTTCTTGACCTGTTGAGACTTGGCTCTGTATCGTTCGTTTGCTCTGGTCCTGACTGAGTAGACATCAAGTTGATGTCCCCCATTGAGTGTGCACGAGCGGGGGATGTTGGGGCAGTAGGAGATCGCGCTTGAGGGGAATTCGCTGCAACAGGCGAAACGTGCGGGAGGACGCCTGAGGGTGTCGCAGGTGTTGCAGACACTACTGACGAGATACTGCGAGAGGACGGAGGCGCAGGGAGAGATGTTTGTGAAAAATCTATCGATGGGACAGAGGTTGTCGCACTGTTCAGTGGGTTCGCGTTGGGAATAGAGGCGCCATTTACAGCCTTCACAGGAGGTGAGCTTCGCCGCTTGTCTGATTTAGCAGACGCGTTAAACAAAACGGGGGAACAAGGGTTCTTGTCTTTGTCAATAACCCCGGCTTGTGAGACGTCAGCGTAGGGAACAGAGAAAACAGACGGAAGAAAAACCCACCTCGTCTCCTCAAGACGCCTCGTAGGAGCATCCCGACACAACGTCTTGCTTTATCCCTTCCTGATTCATTGCCAGATATTTCAACTATCCCTCCATCATACTTCTGTACAACCCCGACAGCAGCAGCCGGAGTTTTCTGGAGAGGAAGATCGGATTTGCAAGCAAGGACAATATAAGGAATCCCTTTCTCGAAAAAAAAATCTATTCAAAAGCAAAACCGTACTTCAGAATTGGCAATGGGTTGAGGATGTATATGAACTGACTGATAAGCTCCTCCGTATGCACGAAGGATGACTCATCCGACGCATCGTACAGAACAAAGGCACCGTGGATCTCGGGTAGAAAACTAGGCCACACCTCGTCGTGAGGTTGGCCATCCGGACGTTCCAGTTCCTGATCGGAAATCTCAATCAAGGTCAAGTAGTAATCCCGGCCCTCGTGAGCTTGCATGTACACTTTGCGAGTGATGTCTAAAGAGAATTCGATCAGATAGAATGCTACAGAAAGTAGCGGGGGGAAAAATGAAAGTCTTGATGAGGCGCGGAGACATACAATGCAGTATTCTGTTTCCATCTCTATCCGTTATGGGCACCGAATGTCGGGCTGCCTCCGTTACTAGAGAGTTTTTCCATGCCCTTCGAATGAAGGCAGATTTTCCACAACCTCGGGAGCCTATGACAGCCAGTGTCATCAGGATAGTGTCGTTCTTGTCATAAAAGCATTAGCCACATAAGTAACTATCCAAGATAGTTTGCATCATACCGGCGGACGATCTGTGTCAACATGTAAGACCAATGGAGGTTTCGCCTTCTTGACTGACGAATCATCAGATTGCGTGCCTATGCTAAATGATCGCCCACGCCGCGCCGCTTCTAAAGGAGTAGGAGCCGAGGCCTTGGTGCGTAACTGGGGGGACCGCTCGTGAGTGGGCGATGGATGCGAAACAATAGCTGTAGTGATGTTTTTCATTTCTGCGGGTATGGCTGCAACAGCCTTTCTAGCACGAGCGCCTGGATATTCCGATGAGATTCTCGATACGGGCATAGACCCAGAGCGTTTCGGTGTTGATAGACGACGACGTATTTGTGACGCCTTAGTTATCACTTTGCCTCCGCCTGAATGGCTCTGTTCGAACTCAGAGTCCTCACAAGGAGAGCTTTCGACCTCGTCTTCAGATCTATTCACGCGCCCAGACCGTCGCGACTGTCGTTTGACGCGCTGCGCGAGCGTTCGCAGCGCTGGGGCGCTTAAGGTCCTAGGAGGCAAAGGGGGCGGTTGCTCTGTTGATTTCCGTCCAGATGGCTGCTCTGCTTGTCTTCGCTCCGTCTTCGGGTCGAAGGACTGGAGACGGGAATGACTCTTTGACTGGCCGACGATGCGCGATGCTTCGGGCAAAGCAGCATGGACAGTAACATCCCGTTCATGATGTTGTTCCCTGACGAACGAATCAACAGAAAGCGATTTCGAAAGATTACGCGCTGTTGGTGACTGTGTCGTCGGCGTCGGGTTGTCACTACCCGAGGAGTCAGCGGTGTTCGCGGGCGCGACCGGGGACGAACACGCTGTCGTGAAGGACTCTACAGATAGCTCAGCAGAATTAGGCAATGCATCGTCGCTGTTTGGAGGGTGCGCTGAGGACGGGTTGGTATGAAGAGCATTTAGGGAAGAGTGGAAGTTTGAGCGCGGGATGTCGAGGGGAGGAAGGGACGGGATTGACGGAAGACGATGCTTGGCGAACGAGCTGCCGGGACGTGAGAGCGGTGGACCGGGGGACTCAGACATTGGACGACATGAACCAAACAGGGAATGCGAGACGTTTGGGGTGAAAGAGGGAAGGTATCCTGTGGACGGCGCAGGAGGAGGGAGACTGAGACTGGTGACGGCGGCAAAGAGAATCAAGGCACCTCGGTCGGATACAATTTCGCTACATATAAATATTCGGCATTTACGCGCATTTTACTACAACATTATTCTCAAGTTCAGTTCCACTAACTCTCTTCGACGTCGCTGCCGAAGAGTCTCATAATCACCATTAATTGTTCCACTCTCCCAAGCTTCTCAACTCGGTCCACTCCGGCTTCACTTTCATTTTACCCTTCGCTCCGCTTCTCATCTCAACATTAATTCTCCTTTAATCGACCTTCTCCAGCTTCGTGCAGTATAATTTTACACAGCGAACCAGCCAGACAATAAATATCTTCCGGATGCCGATTATATCTCGATTATCCCGATGCCTTCAATTTGATGGGGGCAGATTCAGAAGCTAAAGTCTATTCTTTTGCATGTCTGGATTTGCCATCTCCATTCACCCAGGTCTGGATTACCATTTGTCCCCGAGATACCCCTATTCATGTTATGTCACTGACTGCCAATGATCTCTTGGTATTACCGGTGCTGTCCTCTTAATGAGGTCCTTCCCCCCCGCGGGCGCGCGTCCCTTGTGCTCCAAGGGAGCGCATGGACTTATGTTGATATTCACCATCCGTAAAATCGTTAGCGCTCTTGCAAGTTCGGATAGAAAGCAATGACTTTGTTGATTTTTCTGGATTTAAAGGCATCTGGTATCTGTGGCGCCGCAGGAAGCAAATTCCGTCGTCTAAGATGCAGAGTCTCTGATTGGATACACGTTACTGGAATCCCAACGTCCCCTACGGAATAGAATGGAGAAATGGAGAGTGATGTTCCGTTCATTTACAGTAATGATTTATGCGCAAAACGTAAAGCAAGTGGGACGTAAAAAGAAGTCGTCAATAAACGTGGCTAATGCCTATCCTATCCTATCACTACATAGAGGCCCCTAAAAATTTGGTCAAAAGCTAGTAGAACAACATGATAGTTTTTTTGAAGAGTATAAGCAAAAGGATGAAACATAAAACACGCATGATAAACGAAAGGACTGAAGTGAACCGAAGCAAGGCAGGCGCCAGTGGGCTGATGAAAACGAAAAAAAAGGTGAAACAATGCTCAGGTTGATGGTCAGAAATGGAATGAATACATGTGAAATGGTGAATAGTCCCTTCCTTTATAAAGAACCACCAGTGCATCAAGAATGCTAATGAGTGGCAATATATCAAGCGAGATGATGTGATACCTCAACAAGATCGAAGAAGAGCCTGAGCACGACCGGCATTCCTTTTATCCACCTAGACAATAAACGTATGGGTAAGATGCAATATGTACCAGGCTCAATGGAGGCTTACTAGTAGATTGGCAGTTTTATATGTCGAACTATACATATGGTTGATGTTGTTCTCCTCAAGGACCCGCGAGAAGCGATTCACCAGGCCATGTTTATCTGCAAGCCGGAAAACATGAGCTGGCGAGGTAAATAACAAGCAACATGAGGGGCGTGTACGAACCTAACCCGAACCTCTGCAGGTCAATCTGCAAGCACTTCATCGGCCCAGATACAGTTTCTTCGTCGAATTCCTCGCAATCCAGGTCAAACATCGAACGACTATCGTTCACGGCACCCAACTGCTCTTCAATCGCAGCACGCGCATTGTGTTCATCGCCTGCATCGAGCAAAGTGCCAGAACAAATGACCATGTGTCGCTCATCAGGAGCAAATAGAGCAGAGAGTATACGAGTGTCGGTGGTGAGAGAGGAACCCTCGGAAGTACGCGTGAAGGAGAAAAAAGGCACACGCAGCGCTTGGGCTTCCGCTAATCTGCTTGAACTATGTGTACGCGAACGTGGTAAATGATCGTCTTCAGAAGGGGATGCGTTGGGCTGGACGTGATGTAAAGGTACAGTTAAGATCTTGCTCAGGCGAGGTTGCCTCCCGGACTTCCGGAATTCGTCCAGACGTTCTGGAAGCGACTGCGCAGATGACTGTGACGTTGTACTCACAGGCGAAGGAGCTGTGTCGGAACTGGGTCTTGTTCTGTTGTACGGTGAAGAAGACGAAAAATATTCATCACCATCGCTACTCGAATATGAGGATGATGATTTAGGCCTTGTCGCACTATCGGAATCTTTTTCCGCGTCTGAATCTTCTCGATCATGACTGAACACAGCACTTGGTGATAGCGGACCGGCAACCGGGCTTGACGTGTTTCTATGAGGAATATTCGGTGGACATCCATACAGCGACTCTACAAGAGAGTTCCGCCGATGCTCTCCATGAGAAATCCTTGATGAAGATGGAATCGGCTCTATTATTGGCGTTGGGATAAGCTCTGGGTACCCGACCAGGGTAATGATTTTGACACTCCACACATCTGCCGCGCTCTCTGTAAGCCCTACACACGCGAGGTCAGGAGCGAGGACTTCAACAGGAGCAGCAGTGGGACTGAGGGATTTCTTTGGAGTACGCGAAGCGCGGGAAGTTGTACATGAGCTCATCGGAGAGCCACTCATCTTCGTTCTGTGCATGAGTAAAGTAGAAGTTAATTCTTCCACAGTACCCGGCTTCGACATCGCATTGGAGAACGCTGCAAGAGACGCCATAGATGGACTTCGCGTGCGCGAGAATACAGCTGGTGACATAGTTCCAGGTGTGCCTGGATGGTTTACGCTATAAGCATTTGCCTCGTCACTGAAATGGGCAAGGATGCCTTCGCCCGCAGCACCAGGAGCATTGTATGACTCGTATGGGTTCGCATTGTACAATGTAAAACCTTCGGCTCCCAAGATATTGACGACTTCGGGAAGGCGAGCAGCCTTGACGAAGATAAAGTCACTCAAATACGAGGACTGGTACAAAATTGAAATGCCAGCAGCAGCAAGAGGTGAGGAGAGCTCCCGAACTCGGCTGCCAGAGTTACCTGAAGAGGACGTGATGTGAGCCTTTGCAGCCGCGGAGGGTATTATCAGACCGATGTGCCTGCGGACCGGGAGCACGTTCTATCATGTCTCGGAGCTCCGATAACACATGGCGGGAAGAAATCACGTACTAAGGCTGTCATCATGCGAATCGATTTGTAGGACCCTCCACTTTTCGAGAGAAATTTCAAGAGCATCGACGGCCTCATATGAGTGAGACCGGCGTCTGCGGCGGTGCGCAGGCACGCCAGACGCGGTGTCCCGAAGCCGTTGTTTCTGCCTGTCTCTACGTGCTACTGGTTCAAAGTCCATCAATTCGTCCTCCTCAGTGAATATGCTGAGTTCTATCTCATTCGCTGTGAGGTTGAGAAATTTTGGACCCTTGCGAAGGAGCTGTTTGAGAATGGGACGGTTGAGCTCTGGAACACGGGAGCGGGGTATATGCACAAGAGATAGAGAGACGTCGAGAATAGAGATAGTCGTGACATTGTGGCTCTCGTTGTCCATAAAGAACTGGGAGAGCGAAGTGGAGGACAGTAGGATGCTGGTGGTTTTAAGAAGAAAGAGAGAAGAGGAGTTGAGAGAGAGAGAGTACTCTCGCCGCAGAAGGCATGGCTAAATTTGCACATTGCATTGCGGCATAGGATCTGCTCGGCTGATGGCCGAACCTTATTCCGAAAACCCTATAATCGATTATGTACTCATGTTGTTAGGAAGCTCGGCCCATGCCGATACTCACTTTCATCAAACACGCTCTCTAAGTTACTCGTTCAAGTCTGTAGACCCGCGATTCAGATGGAAGCCGGTCTTCCTATCACCTAAACTCCAGTCTCTTCTTCTTCTACGCTCTTCTTCCACCCGACGGCCCAGAGTATAAAGAGGCTTGCTTTCCGGCATGGACACTTGCTCACGCACGTTTCTCGAGGTTCAGCAGACTGGTTTGTCCTTTCACATGCCAATTTAGGTCGTTCGCTCGCACACGAGTCCGATGAATGCCTATCTCAGAGTCTCCGGTCATCTGCGTCGAGTGCTTCCATCAGTCCCGTGTACGATACGCCTCAATGGATCAGCTCTGGACACACTTTCTGCTGCGCTCATACTGATATCTGGTGCCGAGCTTCTTCGCCCTTTTGGCCCGGCCCGAGGAAATGTCTCCCTACGTCAGAAATCCAACATCCCGAGTTGCATGCCCATACAGAGTTTCTCTTCTTCTCTTACCGAGAAGGTACTTCCCGTATCGCGTCATGTCAGCTGATGTGATGTGCGGCCTTTCCAAACTGTTGTTGAGAATGCACGCACGCAACACATAGATCTAAATTTTACGCTGATCTGGTCATCCTGTTTCTCAATACCATGTCTAAGTTGCGAACGTGGTGCTCCATAGTCACTCAGTCTCCGAGACTAGAATTGAATCTTCATCTTTGATCCAGACTCCAACAGCCGTCATCTGGCATTCGCGAGGCAATTGAATTCCTTAAGACCCCTCGTTCTCTCGAAGGGCTCTTCAGTCTGGATCTGTCGATTCATATTTAGTGTTCATTCAGCGAAAGCTTACGTCCGTACAGGCATGTCTCCCTGAAAGAGGGTTGAATGCATTCGTCTAGACTTGGCCTCAGCAATTTTTTATCAGTAAGTATATCTTTGGGATCGACTATCCAATGATGGACCGGCCGAGAACATGTTGTAAATTCGGAAGAACACTTGTATGGCGCGTTGCAAGCTTAACCATCTACTATCGATAACATTTTTTTTATCGATGATGAGGCGTAGCTACTTATATATGTGGCTCACCCTCCAATCAACTCAGTTCTCTGTTCCGTGATTTGATCTAGCTTACTGTTTGTGGTGCCTATTCGACTCGCAGGCTTCTTCCTGCGTTATTTTAGCGGAACCCCGAAGGAGCGGCAATCGTGGATTAGAGTCTTCGGTCAACAGCAGGATTTTATGTATACCTTTCAAATATTAAAAGATCAGACGTATACAAATGATGAACGCGTTTAGGTTGATGGAGGCTTATGCGAGAAGGATTATGTACGCGTTTGGTGACGTCGATCCGAGACGCGCCTCGTCCAATGTCCAAACTCAGCCTTCTTCACTTGCTTTCTCCACTGACCTTGCCCAGTTCATCAACTACGTATTGACTCGGTCAAAGAGTGTCGTTATATCTCAATATCTCCTTACTCTGACTCTCTTTGTTTCTTTTGTTTTCCTTGCGGCCCTGTCGCCATCTGGCTTGAAGCATTCGCCACAGATTGTACCTTGTTAAACCAAGCATGGGCAATACAGAAGCATCCAGCTTTGACCCACAGCCGGTGCTCGATCGCGATCCGTGGCTTGAGCCCTTCTTGCCTTCTATCGCTCATCGTCACGGACGTTTTCAGCAATGGAAGAACACTATCGCAGAGTATGAGGGTGGTTATGACAAGTTCTCGAAAGGTTACGAACGGTTTGGGTTGAACGTCGACGAGAACGGCGACATCGCATATCGCGAATGGGCTCCGAATGCGAAGGAAGCAGTGCTTATTGGTGACTTCAGTAAGTAATATCTGTTAGGCATCTTCGCACACGGAAGCAAGCTGCGGCACCCGCATATACCTTGCTGAACACCGCAATTTTTAGATGATTGGAACAGGACATCACATCCGATGAGGAAGAATGAGTTTGGAATTTGGGAGATCAAAATACCTGCCAAAGCCCCCGGACAGCCTGCTATCCCACATGATTCTAAAATCAAGGTGTGTGGCTCTATTCCCAATTCCGCAGTGTATAGATATATGCGCTTCATTGATGTTCTGATCTATTTCGAACTTTGGCTGATTGAATGCATTTTATTGCCTCTATATAGATTTCAATGGTGATCCCAAGTGGCGAGCGAATTGAACGTCTGCCTGCATGGATCAAACGCGTTACTCAGGATCTTTCTGTTTCACCGGTTTACGACGCACGTTTTTGGAATCCATCAGCGAGTGAAAAGTATGTCTTCAAGAATCAACGTCCAGCTAAGCCGGAAGCTGCAAAAATATACGAAGCACATGTCGGCATCTCGACTCCGGAGGGGCGCGTCGGCACTTACAAGGAGTTCACGCAGAACATGCTACCACGCATCAAATATCTCGGCTATAATACCATTCAGTTGATGGCCGTTATGGAACACGCGTACTATGCTTGTGAGTAGAAATGTATAAATGCCTGTATGCTTTCAGAAGAATGACCACAGTCGTATAAGCATTCGGGTATCAGGTTACAAGCTTCTTTGCAGCAAGCTCTCGTTACGGTACCCCGGAGGAGCTGAAGGAGCTCATCGATACCGCGCACGGGATGGGGTTGACTGTTCTTCTGGACGTCATTCATTCACATGCCTGCAAGAACGTGCTTGATGGTCTCAATAACTTTGATGGAACCGACCATTTATATTTCCATGAAGGCGGCAAAGGGCGCCATGAGCTCTGGGACAGTCGATTGTTCAATTACGGTCATCATGAAGTATTGCGTTTTCTACTCAGCAATCTACGGTTCTACCTCGAGGAGTACCAGTTTGACGGCTTCAGGTTTGACGGTGTGACGAGCATGATGTACAGTCATCACGGAATCGGAACTGGCTTCTCTGGAGACTACCATGAATACTTTGGAAGTTCCGTCGATGAGGAGGGCGTCGTATATCTGATGCTGGTCCGCCATAAGCTTTAGTAAAATTCGGATCAAGCTGAATCTTTCGTTTCTAGGCAAACGATATGGTGCATGAGCTCTATCCTGAGGTTGTGACTATTGCAGAAGACGTCTCCGGCATGCCTCTTTTGGGCGCCCCGACTAAGATTGGGGGAGTTGGGTTCGATTACAGGCTTTCGATGGCTATTCCCGACATGTGGATCAAGATATTGAAACACAAGAAGGACGATGAATGGGAGCTTGGAAACATCGTTCACACTCTCGTTAATAGGCGTCACCTCGAGAAAAGCATAGCCTATGCCGAAAGTCACGATCAAGCGCTGGTCGGAGACAAGACTCTCGCATTCTGGTTGATGGATAAGGAAATGTGTACGCAAATATCCCTTTAAAACGTCTAGATGATTGTAGCTCAACGTCAGTCTTTTCTAGATACCAATATGTCCGACTTGACAGAACTTACTCCGGTAATCGATCGTGGCATTGCACTCCACAAGATGATTCGGTAGGCGTTGTTGTTTCTACAATTTCTGTTACGGAGGTACTCATCGTATGATAAGTCTCCTTGTTCACAGTCTTGGTGGCGAAGGATACTTGAACTTCGAGGGTAATGAATTCGGGCATCCTGAAGTATGTCTTTTCTGCGAATCGCAAAGTATTTGAAAGAATGACTTTTGACGACTCGCCTAGTGGCTGGACTTCCCGCGCGCAGGAAATAATAACTCTTACCATTATGCTCGCAGACAGTTTAACCTCGTAGACGACGACATTCTGCGTTACAAATATCTGTATCACTTTGACGCAGCCATGAATGACACGGAATCGAAGTACGGTTGGTTGTCAGCGCCTCAGGTATTCGCACCCCATGATGCTAATAGTTTACCTCTCACTAACAACCCAACTTGAACGGATAGGCTTATGTTTCTCTAAAACACGAAGGAGACAAGGTTATCGTTTTTGAACGCGCAGGTTGCCTTTTCATCTTCAATTTCCATCCTACTCAATCTTTTGCCGACTATCGTGTCGGCGTGGACCTGGCTGGAGAATACTCCGTCGTTCTCTCTAGCGACGAGAAACGCTTTGGTGGACATGATCGTATCGATATGAGCGTGAAACATTTCACGACGCCAATGGCATGGAACAACAGGAAGAATTGGCTCCATGTACGTTTTATGTCCATCTGCTGATACTCGAGTATAACGCTTGACTTCTCAGGTCTATATCCCTTGCCGTACTTGCATGGTCCTGGCAACACATTGACATCGTGTTTCACACATGTTACCGGCACAAGCCGATAAGCACGACGAGGTGGATTTGTACGTTGAAGACAACCTGTACCATAGGTTACTAGGCATATTATGCAAGCATCTTTTTCCAAGCCGGGTAGATGGTAAATTGAACGGAAATCGAACAAGTGGGCATGTAAAGAACCGATCATTGATGATTTGGACGGCCTAAAATACATGAGACAGTACATCATGAAACGCGGAGCCGAACACGAATGGAGAGCTATGTACTGTCCGAACAAAATGCAAATAAACAATTGTAAAGTAATTGTACATACAAAAAATTGCGTCTGAGTGAACAATAATAAAGTCGACAGCCCGGTAGTCTTTGACACAAGTAAGAAAGGGATAGCAGCAGCCACAGAAAGAACAGTAAGGTATCTAGAGGACTCACGAACCACTTTCTATCATCTACGGGCTGGCCATGAGCCTATCCCCGTCTATTGATGAATCTACGGACGAAGCGGCGCTACTCCAACTATGATGAGCTGGAGGAACAGGGCGCTGGCTGTCACGTGGCAGTCCAGCGTCTCCGCAATCGTCGCCGTCTACGCCATCCTCGCTCGCATCGTTACTGAAGAGACTTTGCGTATCAGACGACGCGCAGGAATGTGCAGGGCGGATCGTCGGTTCGTCGTCTGTCTCGGCATCGGTGTCCGTCTCCGAACAAACACTGCTTTCTCGATCCCGATCTTCCTCTTCGTCGGGCAGCACCCTACGCTCAACGAATTGCACGTCGCTTGATCGGTAACGCTTGGGTGTCGCATTTCGTGGTGCCTGTGAGTCCGAGCAAGGTGCATTGTCACAAACGACTGCACCACCATACGCATCAAAGGCACCCATGCTTTGTAAGGGTCGCGACGCGGATACGGAAGGTCCCGGCGCAGCAGGGATAGACTGACCCTCGGGTGCATCCTGCGCTTGCGAGAAACGTGTGAGCTGTTCCCAGTAACGTTGCATCTCGTCCGGAGGAATCGAGAGACGGAAATCGTTCAACAAAAGGAACTGCAGCTCAAGCTGGTTCAGTTCTGCTTGGGGAAGTCCACCAACCTACAACAAAAAATTTGTCAGAATTGTCTCGTTAACAAAATTGATAGAATAACAAGTGACCAATCGCGATGACTGGTACTGTGGAAAATACCGCCACTGGCAAGTTCACCCGAACTCGAAACAGACAGCTGGAAGTGATAAAGGGCTAAAAAAGATGAACTCACCCTGGCATACCGAGAATTCGTGTAAAATACATCGCTGAAAAACTTGCTTGCAACAGTCACTCCAGCAATAACCAAACGATGGACATTATATGAGTCGATGATAAAACGCGTGCCTGTCGCTTCCTGCGCTAGTTTGGACATCCGATCAAAATACACCAAAAGGGATAAAAAAACTTCGTTTGTCGTCGGACAATAACGAAGGATACGGAGGAGATACGCTTGCAGCGAGATTGACGGTATGTTGCGTGCATGAAAAGTCAGGGATGAGGTCGGAGTGGAAAGCGCCACTCGCGATGCTGTAAAAAGTGACTGCCATATCGGTGGATGCTCCATTCCAGACGACAGACGCGAACCAGCCTGATGCGAGCCATGAGGAGGAGCGGAAGATAGTCCATCATTTGCAGTTGCTATCCGATTCAGGAGGGAGGCAAGCAGGTGCAAAAGATCAGTCGTCGGGTATGATTGCAGATCGGAATCGGAAACGTCCTTAGCCGGCAATGAAGCCAGCATCGATGAGCTGGTCGAATGTGAGTTCTTGTGCGACGTTTCCGGGTCGGCCAACTTCGGTTGGAAAGACTTGGGAGAAAAAGACTGGCGTTTCGCTGTGAGAGAAGGTTCTGAACGAAAGTGCGATACAGATGATGTCGACCGTGAGGCGCTGGATGGAATGACCGTGGTGCTTGACGAAGATGACGAAGAAGAAGAGAAGGGAACAGTTGAAGAGGCTAGGGCGGCCGAATTCAACGACGCCGAGGATGGAGCTCGACGAGCAGCGGCTTTTGACCGAACGATAGGTGTCTTGCCTGCAGTAACAGGGGCGGTATGGACAGGCGAGCGGTCATGATGCAACGGCGGAGCGGCTAAAGCGAGCATTGCGGCTACTGGTTGTTTCTCTTCCTTTGCCACCGCAAATGATGTTTATGGATTGCAAAGGTTGAGCGTTTGGGACAGATACCAGTAACTGATGATGTTGTGTTTGAAACGGAAGATGCAAAACGAAGAAACACTTTACTTTTGTGCAAAACGGGTAGATGTCACGTGACTCTACTGATGAACCACTTTCTCCTTCTGAACACAGGCATACAATTAAAACCCGGGATTCCGAAATGTACTCAAGTTGCAAGTCCAGACAATAGATGCGGTGTAACTCATGCTAGGTAGCTAAACATGTCCTCAGGCAGACTTCTCGCGCACGTCGCCTCCTGGCGGTGCAGAACCCAGCACGCCTTCTTCCGGCCTCCTTCCCGAGACTTTAACAAAACCTTCCATCGCATAATCTGCGCCAGACATCTGAAATTGCACATAAAGCTAAGACAATTGAAATGAATCAGGATAACAATTACTCACCCATTGAAACAGATCTCGAATATAGCTCGGCATGATAGTTACCCAACGCACAAAATGAGTGTAGAATGGCAGGAAGATTGTCCTCGACTCCTGATCATCAATAGCAGCAATGACAGCTTTTGCAATGGCGTAAGCAGGGAGGGAAGGCGCGAAGAATTTGTGGAACCACGACGTTGGCAAGTTCATCCTGGAGAACATTGGCGTCATGGTATGTCCGGGAAGCACAAGCGTGGTCCGGACGTCTGGAGTATTGTAGCTGGGAAAAGCCTGTGAGCGACTCTATTTTCGCGTCAGTACAGGCTGCTTGCTCACCGTTTATCCAGTTCGTATCGCAATGACTCCGAAAGATTCACGAGGGCCGCCTTCGACGCAGAATAATCGGCTATTGGCCGTTACTCTCAAATTATAACACGCTAACACGCTCAAAAAAGAACGCACTCATTTGTGCAACACCGACCAATCCAAGCACAGAAGACATTGTGACCTGTTTACGGGAGTAAGCACAAAGATTAGCATTTACAGAATATCTTAACATACAACATGCCCCGATTTCCGCCTAATCATCTCCGGGAGAAAGGCCTTGAGCGTCCAAAAATGAGAGAGTACGTTGACATCAAAAGTTCTTGGAAGATATTTAATATTCATGGCATTTGATAGATTTTTCTCAAGTGCAACATACTGTTTCACATCAACAGGCGTCAGATCAAGGAAGAGTTTGCCCTGCACGACGCCCGCATTGTTGATGAGAACGGTGGGATGCCCGATCTTGGAACATCATTATCATATCTTTCACATCGCCATTTGCAAAGATGAAACGGATTCACCTCGTCAATGATTTTCTTTGAGACAACTTCGACTTCCTCCCATTTAGAAACGTCACATTTGTAGTAAGTTATATTATCTGATGAAACTGTTAGAAATTCACCATCTGTGCCATGGGTACCTTCCAGACTTACAGTTCTCCGTTTCGATGGGATTAACATCCAGTACAATGGTGGTGACGTTGCGCACGGCCAGCGTGTTTGCAATCAATTCTCCGATTCCAGATGATCCTGTGAAAATGTTACGACGAAGATGCACCGAGGTACGGTGGAAAAGACACGAACCTCCAGTTACCACTACGATCTGTTCTCCCCAGTCAAGACGCGGTGGTGCAAAGAAAAGGTCGCCACCATTTCTGTATAGACGCGAAAACCATTTGAGAGACCCTTGGTGATTATTAGCGTCAGGAAGCGAATAGGAGTCCTCACTACTTACAAAATGCAGAGATTATGAAGAAGTAGATAGCAGAATAGATAAACACAGGATGATCGAACTCAAATCCTTGGAATCTATAGAATACTGGAATGAAAAATATGAAGAAAGGACCTATGGTAGAGGGGTCAGGATTAGTATGGTAAAGAGTGGGCATGATTCTCACTGAAGACTGTTTGAGCGAGCACTTTCATTATGAGGTCGACATCGAAATTGTCAAAAACTTGAGAGGGGACACCCTGATCAACAGAGGCCATTTTCAAAGGCGTGAAGGAAGAAAGTCAAAGTAGATGATGGTGGTCACTGACGAGGTCGCAACTTAGAATGATGATCACAGGTGTGTGAACGCGTGAGATAAGCAGCCTAATGAGGAGACACTGTTGTGGCAGTCATGTACCGTCCCTTAAGTCAAGTAATCCACCCGAGTCTAACAACCGCCCCGAATAATCGTCAGAGCCGTGCTGATCTTGCCATGGAGAAGCAACCGGGGCATCCTGCTCGAGCAGAGCAGGCAACCTCCGACCCAGCCGCTAAAGTCAAGCGGACTTATGGTAAGAAGAGAGAGGGCGCCGACGCGTCTGTGGATATAACCAGCAGTGTATCTTCGCGTCAGACGCGTCCGGAGCTTTCAGAAAACGCTGAAGAATCTGATACCCTTCCTTCTACGAGATTCCTTTCGAGTAACGCGTCAGACACGTTCGGTTGGAAGGAGAGACTCGCCTTAATCGACAAGCAATTCGACGACGAGGATGGACCAAATCAATCGAAGCATTGTACCGTGTCTACTCGCGTCAACAAAGATAGGAGCTCTTCGCCCTCGTCGTCAACGGAAGATGACTCCTCGGGTTTACGCGACGATGCTCTCTTGTCTGCTTCAATGCCTCCAATTTCTTCTCAATCGGACCCGCCATCTCCGTGTAGCCAACCTGACACGATCAGTATGAAGCCACTTCCTTGTGACTCCGGTCCACCGGAACACGCTGAAGGAATGCGAGGGGACTCTTTGTACCATATAGCTAAGGGAGATGACTACAGCGAAACAACCGGTACTAGGATATCGAAAACTCCAAAGGCACGGAACGATGATCACGACACTCAATTGGAAGGGCGAAACACCTCTCTTGCGACCCAGGAAGGAAATGGATCATCGTGCGAGACATCAGAGTTAAACCGTAACGAAGTTGCTCGGAAGAGTAGAGCCAGAAGGCGAGGCGGTCAACCCAATAAGATCAAGGTGATTTCTTTCGCTACCCTATGCTGTCACAAAATTACTCATACACATTTCTCAGAAATTGAGCAAGAAAGAAGAGAAGGAGTCAAGGAAAGCTCACGCTCGTTTGATGGCCGATCAACAAGTTTCTATAACAAAGCGCGCCGACCAATACACCGTGGAACATCTGCTGAAGAGCGTCCAGTAAGTATTTCAAACAAAGTGAAGCACTGAAGTATCTTAAAAGGTATTTGTGCAGAAAAAGTCAACATTTGACGGGAACAAAACCATGTCTTATCTCATCAGACCCGATTCAAGATTTCACATCCTCGCCTATGGGTAATGTTATGGATACCTCGACTGAAGTAGAGCCGAAGGCAGGACTATCTGGTCTTCAGAGTGCATCAGAGGACGATATGCCCGACGTACACGAGCTCGTCAAAGCGGAGGAAGTCATTCAGAAAGGGGAAGTGGAGGTGCAGCGTAGGAAACGCTTAGCACTGTTAAAGCGGCAAGCTCTCGCTTCAAAAACTCAAGAAGCGAACTTTTATTCCGACGACGATGATCTTGAAATCATGTCAGATGACAGAGACGTCGGTTCAGGACGGTCGAAAGTCTCAACCGAACTTGAAAAACGGCTTGCTGGCGTCGCTGGTTTTCGTGTCGGCACCTCAAAGCACGTCTTCTCGGAGGCACTGGAGAGCAGCCAAGGCGATAGGGAACTCAAGCTTGCAGCTAAGCCAACTTTCAGTGATCGAGATGCTGGTAGACATAGGATGCATTTTAGCCATCGAGACTTGCAGAGCGCAATGTTCTGCAAAGCGACAAAACAGAGCATGAGTCTAACTAGAGAAAAGGAGGAAGAATGGAAACGTCGTGGAGGAAAGCTTGCGGGCAAGCAACGTACGGCACTTGAAAGCACACCACTTTCTCTGGGACATCTCGCTGAGAATCTTGCGCTGAAAAGAAGACACGGAGGACAAGATAGTCCTCAAGATGGAGAAGAGCGCGATACTCCGGGTTCGGAAGACAGCAGTGACGAGGAATGGCAGCCGGAAGAAAGTGGTTCAGTGAGCCCTTCGAACGAGCGAGGCATCGACGACGACGACGAACTCGAGGGCTCTGTTTCTGAAGACTGTGCTACGGTTCGGGAAGTGGCGGCTGTAACTCAGAACACGGACAATCATGAGGAGACCGATGACGATGACAAAAGTCTCAGCAGGCCAGCCCGTCATGCTAGGCGCTCAACAAATCACTTAGTGGTGTCTGATTCTGAGGGTGAGGAAACCCGACGGCAGCACAAGGCAGGTCGAATCCTCGTACCGGATACCTCTTTCGTCATCGATGCTGGCCAAGGGAACGAGCTATCTTCCGAAGCAGGCCCCGACGAAGAAAATAAGGAGAACAACACGCCTCTCGCTATCGACAGTGGAGATGATAAAGAGAATGCGATACCCATGGAGCGCTCGCCGGTGGGTAGACCCTATTTCGGGAATCGACCACATAGTGGATTCTTCAACCTTTCCGAAGGAAATCGACATTTGTCGTTATCGCCCATGGCGGACGTTGATAATGAGGGGTCTCCTAGCGTTCGTAGACCTCTGCAAGCGAAAAGGATTGGTGATTTTGACGACCCTTTCATTTTGCGATCACCGTCGGCAAGTACGAGTCCCAAAACGCCAAAATCCAAAGGGACACGGTCCGCTGTTTCAAGTCCCGCGTCCCTTCGGCCAGCCTTTGATGGAAAAGCCGGAGGATTTACACAGCTGTTCAACGATGAAGAAGGCGTGCACATGGATGCTTCATCAACTAGCGTCCTTCAACCTGCGTTTCGTCTTCATAGCAGTGGTGATACTATTAAAATAGCGAAAAGGAACGACGGCTTTGTTTTACCGGAGGCTACGGTAGGGCGTTATTATCAGTATCATATCAAGCTTGTTCTGACGCAATAAAAATTAGAAGAAACGCTCAAAAAACTTGATGAGGAACGGCGAGCTTTCGCTGACTCTTGATACGAGGCTTCAGCCCGCTCTTGATGTCACGACTCAGGTTCGTCGACGAGCGGATGCACTCTTTGAGAAGGAGCAAGACTTTGTCATGGATGAAGCTAGCACAAGCGCCACTTCCTCTCGCAGTAGGCACGAACTGTACATCTCTGAGAATGGGTACGTCATGAATGTCTACTGGTCAAACATCAACAATATAAAACTCTGCACCTACAGGCTATTGACGCAGACTAAACCTGAAGGTTCTACTCCCCTTGTGTACCGATCCTGGACGCCTTCTCAGAATCCAATCGTCTCTGAATCCGAAGCGCCCGGTCTTCCGCCGTCCACGACACGACGATTGCCTCTTAGCACTCTCTCTCTCGATGGAGACGCGATTAGCCCTTCGCAACAACGTCTGGCACGTTTGATAAAGGGCAAGGGTCGAGCGGATTCTTCAGATGGTGACATGTTGGGCTCATCATCGTATGATTCTGCTTCCAATGCTTTCGTGAAGATGTTACAAGCGGCAAGAAAGCAAAGCAAAACGGAAAAGAGGAAACTTGGGAAATCACATTTCGTCGAGGGAGAAGCAGTTGAGTCTGACGAGGACGAGCTATTTGGATTCGGGCAACCAGCAAAAGGGGATGATGATGATGAAAGTGATGAAGACAGTCCGGATGCAGTTGTGGAGAATTTGATTGATGATGCTGGAATGGATGTTCAAGAGCTTGCAGAGGACAAGGTGCTTGAAAAAGTCAAGTGAGTGTCCATTCTATTCAGGAGCGACTCTGGAGTTTATTTTGTGTCTTGTAAAGAGAGCATTTTGAAGAAGATGACACCGCTCTGGAGAAGTACCACCAGGCTGCAATTGAAGGAAAGTTTCGAGGTAAACGTCGCGGAGGCGGAGTAGCCATGGAAGACAGTGAGTCGGATGAAGATGAGGATGAAGAGGCTCGTATACTTCGTCGGCGCATGCACAAGAAACGAAGAATAGTCGGCGATAAGCTTGAGGACCTTAGTAAGTGCATTCTTTTGACTGTTTGTCATGTTACTGATGCCGTTCACAGGGAAGGACGAACGGTCTAAAGCTTTCTACGACGCCTACCAGCGTGACGTACAACATGAGGGAGACAACGACTTCGCACATTTGGCAATTGACGACTGGAAAGATGAAGACGAGAACGATAGAGACGAAGAACCGGAGACCGTTTCAACAACGGAGATCCACCAACGGTTACGTGAGGCTGCTCGCCAGAATAGAAGCGGAGAGGCGGTGGGTTCTTCCAAGAAATGAGTTGTTGATTTATTCTGAGCACGCTTCTAGCAGCAGCCTCTACGTTTCGATCCTCAAGATGTAACATGGACTGATACTCTTGGGACTAGTGATGATGAATTCCAGGTCAAGGAGATTGAAGACCGACCTAAGAAGTTGACTGCACGGAGACCTATCTTCACCCGAGTAGACGTTCCTGACTTCGACGATGCCGTACGTTCTTTATTGCTTCTGATCCTCCAGGCGGCATAGCTCATTTTGCATAATCTAGCTTCCGAGGAAGCCAAATAAGATAGACGAGGTGCAAGCAGCTCAGCTTGCCGCATGGAGAAAAGAGCAGAGTGGTCGAAATCTTGATACTGGAGGAATGCGGGGTGCCATCACAGTGACTGGTCATGGTTCTAAGAACCCCCGTCGAGGAAAAGGTTCCATGTTGAAGAGCGCGTCAAGCCGACAACAAGACAGCCAGCAACAGACTGGCCGACGGAGGGTCGCAAAGAGTGCCAGTGTACTGGCATCGGTGTCAGACAAGCATAGTCGTTTTGGCACATAGCCAAAGCGGGTCTTTATTTTTACCGGTTCATTTAACTTTCGATGTATAGGTAATTTCAGATAATCTCGCTGTGTCATGCTTTGGAATCACAGAAATAAATCATTCATTAGAAATTAGATTGCTTCATAACTCAGCATAACTCCCACATATTCGAAAGATAACAGCTTAGATCCTAATATCCAACATATTTTGGTTTACTACTACATCGCCATCGCGGGCGGCGAAAGATGTCGTAAGGGTATATAAGATGCATTGCACGTGCGAGGAAGGCGGAGACGGACGACGTCAACGCATCTGCTTGCCGAGTCTCATCCAAGCGAAACCCCGAGGTCGCTGGGGCAGCATGGTATTTGTGCGCGAGATGGAACGGATATGCCGCGAGTGACCTGGGCGACTTCGTTTCTTTTGACCAACGGAGTTGATCTTCAAGTTTAATACGTTTAGACAATATCTATTTGAAGAAAGGAGCGGTAGCTACCTTGTGTCTGAGCATGATCAATTTTGCCATATTTACTGGAGGACCGGATTCGCGCACGGGATTTCCTGGAATGAGAGAAGCGGGAAAGAACGCGTCAGCGACGGTGCCATTAGTGAGACAATATGATAACGGAAAAGATGACTGCTGGAAAGTACATCATGATAGTACTGATAGAACACTCCAGCACACGCTAGAAATGAAGTATAGAGAGAAGTAATGGTGCGTACTGAGTGCGACAAGGTTGATATCACTCAAATGAAAGTCACTGGCGTCGTCTCCGGCATTGAAAGCCCTCCAGACATGCTCTGGAATGAGGATGCATGGGAGAACGAAAACGGCGAGGAGGAAAGCGAGGAGGAGAACGACCATCGTGAAGACACGTACCCGCCGCGGCGGGAAGCCGGATCGCACCAGCTAGAACGGCGAGGAAGGCAGGGTAGGACCGAGATGGTGGGGGGATGAGAGGGAAGCTAAGAGAGCGACTGGGGTTAGACTGGAAGCGGACAGTTGCTTAGCGGCGGGCAACCACAGGAGGATAGACATGGGATCACCCATCAATCAGCGGAAACTCGGGCTAAGACGCGCTGACTAATCGCCCTCGTCTCGTCTCCGGATCAGAACGCGTCTGGATCATAATATAATAATGATTATTGTTATTACAGAATTTCTTTCAAGACTTCAATTATTTTGTCTCCTATCTCGTTCGTCCCGCTCTCCCCACCAAGGTCCTTTGTCCTCAAGCCCAATCCGCCACTTCCCTTATCATCTAGCACGCGACCCACAGCAGCCTCGATAGCTTGTGCTTGCTTCTCCAGCCCAAGCGAATACCGCAGCAGCATTGCCGCGCTAAGAATAGTACCTATCGGATTGGCGATGCCCTGGCCCGCGATATCCGGTGCCGACCCATGGATTGGTTCGTACAAGCCAGCCGGCGGTTTCTCTCCAGGCGCAAGCTCAGTCTTGGGGGCTCCAGCCAGGGATGCAGACGGCAGAAGACCCAAAGAACCGACAAGCACACTAGTTTCGTCGGAAAGACTGCCAGAAAACCATTAGCTCAAGTATAAATTGCTGCTCCAAAAGCATTACTCACATGTCTCCGAACATGTTCTCCGTTAGCAAGACACCATTCAGCTTTTTCGGATTCGCGACAATGATCATCGCAGCGGAATCGACAAGCTGGTGTTCTAACTTCAGTTGTGGGAATTCTTCGCTCAGCGTCTCTGTGACCACTTTCCTCCACAGGCGAGAACTTGCAAGAACATTCGCCTTGTCGATCGATACGATTTTATGAGGAGGGTTAGCTGCGAGAGCAATCTTCGCTGCTACGCGTGTAATGCGTTTCACTTCTTCGACGCTATAGATCATGGTGTCCCAGGCCGTGTCTGACTTGGGCTCTACACCCTGTTCTTTTCGCTCCCCGAAGTATAATCCACCGACCAGCTCTCGGACTACAATTAGATTCGTTCCCGCGGCAATCTCGGGCTTCAACGGAGAGCTCTCTACTAAAGACTTGGAAACGAACGAGGCGGGACGAATATTTGCGTAGAGATCCAGACTTTTGCGGAGCGTAAGCAGTCCGACCTCCGGACGGACTGGACTCGTTGCCCATTTGGGTCCTCCAACAGCGCCTACGAGTTCGATTGAATACATTGCATGTACTCAAAATCTAAATGAATTAAATACCCAGAAGAATTGCATCTGCGTCCTTACAAGCCTTCAGAGTAGAGTCGGGTAGATTTTGACCGGTTGCATCGATGGCTGCACCACCGATGTCATGGAACGCGAGCATGAGCTGAATATCTGGCGAAGCTTCACTAATTGTGTTTAAGACCCGCACAGCTTGCTGAACAACTTCAGGACCTAAAGAAGGAGAGTTAGATCAACATTTTCTTGTACGCTGTAATACACACCGATGCCATCGCCTGGCAGCACAACAATGTTGAATCTGACACCTTGTCTCAGACAACTTCAATAAATAGCAAAATGATTTTGCTTACGATTTCTTAGCCATCTCGAGCTATCTCGCAGGCCTAGTGAGAGTACGGAGGATAAGGATAAGGAGAGGGCGAAGGAGCGGATGCTCAAATCTAACTGTATGTATGTATGTATGCATTTCTTCCGAACTTCGGATTCACAACCCCGACGAAACAGAAAAAGACGCTGCACCCAGAAAAGAACAGATTTTCACACGCATGCTAAAATAAGATCATAACTCAACTTACAATTGCAAGTTCTCCAACTTACAAGTCGCACCTCCCTTGCCCTCGCTTCATAGTCATGGGTTCGGAACCGGCATGCAAGAACCTTGTCCTCGATGCTGGTCCCTTGCTATCTCTTTCTCCGCTACGAGGTCTTGCAGAACGATACTTAACCGTCCCTCAAGTCCTCAACGAACTCAAAGACAAGAACGCACGAGAGCACTTTGAAAGACTCGGGCTGCTGGCTGGTGTTAAAATAGAGGTGCGGGAACCAGACGCAGCCTCACTCTCTCAAGGTACGGAGTCTTTCTAGTCTTTTAATACCACAACTCAGCGAAGTCTGTGACTAGTTATACAGTTTGCGAAGAAGACAGGAGATTATTCAGTGCTTTCGCACGCAGACTTGTGCGTTCTCGCCTTGACGCTCGCATTGGATAACCAGGAGAAGGTTCAGCAGGAGAAGAAGTCGGAAGAGCACCCACCAGATGAAGCAGAACGTGGTGAACTCGTTGAACCATCGAATATTCAAGATACCCCTGAAGACAGTGCGGAGCATGAGCTTGGGCCGATTCCAGCAGAAGAGCAGAAAGATGGATCAATACCGATGGAAGATGGATCTCAAGAAATCTCTCTAGAAGAACCTCTACCGTCATCTTCTGGATATGATCAATCTGAAGAGGATGATGCTGGACGAGAGCCTCTTGATGTCGTTCTCGAACCTATCACAGATGCAAAAGACACATCCACATCTGAGGTACAGAAACATGCGAACAGTTCTCCTCACGTAAAACCTACCGACGGCACACCGCTCTTCGATGATCCACCGGACGAAGACGACGGGGAAGGCGAATGGATCACACCTGACAACGTCGAAATGTACAAGTCGCGTGCACTTGAACTATTTCCATCTCCTGATCGTTCAGATGTTTTCACAACGGTTTCTGGGAAGAAAGGCCGAGGGAAAGGCCGGAGGAAACATCAAAGTGAGATGAACACCGGATCACTGGAGCAAATTGCTGTTGGTTGCATGACGGCGGATTTTGCAATGCAGAACGTCTTGCTTCAGATGAATCTGAATCTGGTTGGAATCGAGGGGAAACGGATTGATAAAGTGAAGACTTGGGTGCTCAGATGTCATGCTTGTTTCAAGTGAGTGCAAAAGCTTGTTCCTCCGAAATAATTCTTAGACTCAAAGATATATTTAAGAATTTGCAAAGATTCTTCAAAAAAGTTCTGCCCGTCTTGCGGCAATCCGTCGCTTCTACGAACTTCTGTCACTGTAAAGTCTCCGACTGCCGACGAATCATCACCAGCGTTGGAAGTGCACCTCAAGAAGAATTTCCAATACCGCACGAGGGGTACAAAGTATTCTATCCCTGCTCCGAAATCCGGTTCTGCGAAGAAAGGATCCGGCGAAGGCCTCATCTTACGCGAAGACCAGACGGAGTATATGCGCGCAAAGAAACGTGAAGAAGGACGTCATCAGCGAGAGGAAAAGAGGATCGTCCAGCAATCATTAACAGCTGCCAAGGGAGGCGAGTCCACGGGAATCAAGTTGGGGAACTGGATGGATCCAGATTGGGTACCAGAGATGCTCAGTGTTGGAATTGGTGGCAAGGGCAGGCGGGCTCCTGATGGACGGGCACCTGTTGGGTCTGATGGAATGCCCGTTATCGGTTACGGTAGAAAGAACCCCAACGAACGTAGACGCAAGAGGTGAAGATGAGGTTGTTTGTTTACATCACAACATTTTAGACATTATTCCATCAGTCACTTGCTGTTGGACAATACAGCCGTCATCAGTCTTCATGTGTTCTATTATGACAATATAGAAAAGCAATTCTGCTATATAGACAAAAGAAAGCGGAAGCCTATGCTAAGCTTCTCTGCATGAATCTCCTCTTCTGGAATGCTAGCCACCACTTGCTCGGCTTGCCTGTGCCATCAGCGTACAGACGTTCAACGAGCCTCGCGGCAAGCTCCTGGCGCACTTGTGTAAGATATCCGCGAAGGTACTCTACATGCCAAGTTTGAAGGAGCTCATAGGACTGATTAACTTAAGACGCACCAGCATCTGCCCTACTTGCAGGAGGCGCATAGTGCGCATTCAGTGGGAAGCTAGCATCACCAGGAATGGCAAAGTTATCCACAGCAAGCGTGTTCAGCAATTTGTTTGCTTCGATTTGCGGGGGAGGTATGCGCGCCGATCCGATTTTGGCGAGACAGTCTGAGACGAAGAGGATGAGGACTATTAAGAGACGGTCGGCGGGACCTTTTATCTCGAAGTTCCGGAAGAGACAGTTAGCACGGAAGAGATCGAGCGTCTCATCGATGATATCCGCCTCGTTTGCATCGGCTGCATGAATACAGGAAAAGTTAGGAGGCCGATCTGAATGCAGGAGGTAGACTGAATACCTAGAGGGGCAGGACCACGGATTTTGGTTCTGATGGGTAGGATGGACATGTTACCGACCTGGCGGACATCAGGCAGCTCATTGAACGACGAGTGATAGGCCTAGTAAAAACATTAGTCAACGTTGCTATTCAAGCAATTTATTGAAATGCTCCCTTACTGGCATGATAGAGACTCTCTTCAAGTTCAAGTTACTTTTGAGCAGGACCGACCGCAGCCCTCGTCTCGCTAAGGCTAGGCTAGGAAATGAAGTCACGTGTTACGAACGCGTCGCGTGTTTTAGTTCCTGATGTCGGGTGCCGGTAGGTCGGTTGAGCAAAAAGCAGGAACCGATGACGTCCGAATTTAGCGGTGCGTCCTTTTCTCTCTCGCCACTTTCTATATCTTTCCTACCCTACGTAGTCTCAAGCATCCCCCCTCAACATGGATGCGAATGGCGCTGATGAGAACGCGTCTCTCATCTCAAACAGGTCTTGTCATGCCTCTCCAGACACTGTCACCAGTGAGTATCCTTTATCGTGGCGTTCAGAGCTTTCCAATTTATATGGCCCATATCGTAGAGCTGGTGAAGCGTCTTCGCGCGCTTACTCTGAGGCTGATACCGGTAGAGGTTGAGATAAAGGAGCTTGTGTCGCCAACCAGCAGGGTTATTTCGCCACATGTCATACAAACCTATGAACAATCTGCTGGGGACTTTCAAGAAGCTGTATGTCCCCCCCTTGTGTTTCTTACGTGAAAATTTGTGTTACTCATAAGAAAGCTCTCAGCTTCCTTACTGCCTGCTTCTGGCGCGACAGTCCTTCATGTGGGATGCGAACCATAATGCTGCAGACTATGATGAATTCTATGGCAGAGGTCGGTTCCGAATAACGCATACGTAATGCTATGCTCATAATGTATGTGCAGCCATTACTTGCGAGGTGATTGCAAGGCGCATCGTGCACAGGCTATCTCCAGAGCGCCTTACAACTGTTATGTCGAAGCGGTACCGGCATCTCGAGTGGGACGGAGATCAGAGCGAACTTCAAAGTGCTTTGGAACTAGCTATTGACACTCATTGGTCAGTGGTAGACTTATAATGTTGTAATTGCACCCTCTGATCTTTTCTTAGTACCATTTTCCTTTCTTCGACCGAGGCGCAGCACGGTAAGGAGTATTTACCTTCACCTACCACGATTTACTGAATGTGTTTTTTTTTAGTTGTTAATTGTCTATGGAGAGGAGATTGGGTGCAAAAAAACAATAAACACCATGATATCGACTGTTTGTGATCAAGCATATCTGTCATTCTTATTCTCATTGACGTTACGAATCGAAGATGTTCCATTTGAAGAGTCACGCGAGAAGCATTTTCGGGACCACCTTGATCCATCCCGTATATCTGTACCACGGTATGGATCTCCGGGTCTTATTTGCGAAACCTACCTTATCTTTTCAAAGCTATCAGAACTTTTTCCGTCAATCGATTTGGCTTGTATTCCTTATCGTTTACTCTCAAGCAGGTCTGTACATTTGCTATCCTCTTGATCACTATTACTCAAATAAGCTTAGTGCGACAACCTCTTGAACGCTTAAATAGTGCGCATCAAGGTTTGGACGGTTGGGAGATGGTCCTCTATGTTTTCTCTCTATCATTCGCAACGGAAGGTAGGCTTATGCATTATATCCTGAATAAATTCTGATGGTTTATTGTAGATATGTACAAGGCAAAGTTTTCTCCTGCTATGCTACAACTCTGCCCTGACCGACCATAGCTATATAAAATTCTTCGCTTTGTTACATGGCGCGCATTTGGATTCTGGAGCGTGGTCTCTTTACTCACGGACGCTTTACTGACGACTGCCTTCGTTCTACGAATTGTTGGGATCTATCTTCCAGACAGTGATGGTAGATCGGACCTCTACCATTACCGTAGCTTCCAGGTGCTGTCTCATGTCGCACCGTTCATCTGGTATAATCTCCCATCATATACGTAAACTAAGACTGACGTCACTATTGGACAGGATGAGTGAGTCTGCGGCCTTTGTCTTTTACATACGGAAACATCAACGTTTTGAATCGTGCAGAATTGGTGACCGTATTTGATGGCTACAAGTATGCATTCTGCTGAAATCTCGAGTCGTTGGTACTGACGTGTTTATTATTACAGATGGATCGGCACAATGCAAATATGTGTGGCCCGCATGCTTCAGGAGTCGGGCATTTTCTTCGCCGTAAGTACACTGTTCAAATAAACGAATAAGACATCTCATTCACCCTTTTGACACAAAGCTTCTGTCGGTCCTTACAATTGGTTTTGCGCAAGGCTTGTATGCCATTGACGCAGCCGACGGCGAGACAGACCATGGAGCTCTCGTCTTCAATGCCCTGATTCAAGCTTTACTTCAGTAAGGGTCTAGAATACTGTTTCTGCTCCATTCTAAATGCAAGGATAGAGCTCCGGACTTTGAAAAGGACGTAACAAGGTATTGTGTCCGTTGCTGAAGAGCATATAGTTATGTTGACCTTGTCTCACATCTAGTGGAGGAAGTCTGGTGCTTTATTATATGTATGCTCGAGGTTAGCGTTGATGGTATCGTCACTGATGATTTGCACAGGTGGAACTTTGTCACATCCGTCATCTTGCTGAACGTCTTGATTTCATTGTTCTCGTCTGCATACGATGATGTAAGCATACTTCATACAAGCTAGAGTTGATTTGATTGAGCTCTTCACGTTCAGGTTGTGGATGATGCGGAAGCCCAATATCTTGCATACTTTGCTGGCAAGACAGTAGGTATGATAAGGGCTCCTGACTCGTATGTTTATCCAGGTCAGTTCGTCTCACCGCCTAAAAAGAGTGAACCCATCTAACACGTATGTTTTTGAACGAACAGCTCCTTTCAATCTCATCGAGACTGTATTCATCGCGCCCCTCGAGTTCGTCGCTCTCCCCGCTCATCGCCAGTGATGCATCTAATCTCCTTACAGGCCATTTATCAGTACAAAGGCGTATGCGAATTACAACCGTCGGGTGATGCTAGTTATCTTCTTCATCCCTCTCCTCGTTATTGCATTCTGGGAGACAACATTGGATACAAACACAAACCGATTCATGAAGAATTGGTTCAGCGCGGCAGATGAGGGAGAGGAAGATGACCCGACGATCCAGAATCCCGAAGTCAGTGAGTCTGACGGACTCAAAATATGTACAGTTTCTTTCGACGATCTCGTGAAAGAGTTTCCGGATGCTGCAGCTGTATGTCCATCTTCCCTCTAGTCCAGAACTCGTCGTTAATATCTCCTTGTGTTTGTAGAGCGCGGAAACGAGTATCTTGCGCGAAATCGCTGCGCTACGTGAACAGCTGGAGCTCTTAACACATAAGTTGGCAGTTGTTGGAAAGGAGTGAATTAACGCGCTGTACCGTCGTTTTTCTGGGTAACTGTTTTCAATAACCATGTTGTTTTCAGATAAACCAGAATCTGTATAGCATATTTTATTGAACTCAAGGAATAGGTTATCTATATTAGACAACACCTAACAAGCATGTCATATTCCAAAGGACTGTTCTACACTACCTTTCTGAACAGTAGGCAGAGTAACTCGGAACACCATGAACTGATTATCCACGTCCAAACCGCCATCGAATGATTGACCATTGAAGCGTCCTTGTGTGCTGAGGAAGTCATTGTCCGCCTGGTGAACAACATAGTTTTGGATCAGTCTGTAAGTAGTCAAAAAGGAGCTACTCACGACAGCGAACAAAAAGAAGTCATTTGGGAATTCCGGATCATTGCAAGGTGCGAGTGCGAGCGACTCCCATTTTGCGTCAATGAGAGTGCTATCTGCCGGTTTACCATTATGAAGTCCGAAACGTGCGAGATGCGTCGGGTTCAAGAAGTCCACGAAGGAGACGTACGTCGCCGGGGTAATGGTAGAGTTGAGAATTCCGTCGATTGCAATCGGGTTCGCAGGATCGTCAAACGCGCTGCCGTGGATGTCAGTCGCATTGCTGATATCAAAGAGATCGGCATGCTTATAAGCCGAATTGTTATCGTCTCCGCCATGACCATCTCCATCGCGAGAGAGCACGAGGAATACGTCAGGGCTCACGTAGTGAACTTCACTTTGAGCGAATGTGCTTCCCTTGTCCGATTGCGGGAGAGGTACGACCCATTCGCCTACGAGAGGAGGGATGCGGTTGAACGTATTTGAAACGTCATAAGCCAAAAGACGAGTGAATCTGTTCGTCTTCTTTGATGTACCACCATCCTGCATAGTTGCACTTTGCAGAAGTGCATACAGCGTTCGCCCATCAGGTGAAACAGTCAGTCCCTCGAATCCTTTTCATTTTTTGAAATTTAGCAAACAAGATTAATGTTGAAAACATAAAGAGCACGAACCTTGATTTCCTGCACGACCAGTATCAGGATCAGTGTCCGACGTGAAATTTAATGTCCCGTTGATAAATGGAAGGATGGCCTTCGGTGGCTGAATTGCCTGGAGGAGGTGGCCAGATGGAGCAAACCTATAGATGTAAGGGCCGTATTCATCACTCATCCAGAAGCTATGATCAGAATATCAGCAAGATCATATGAGGAGATAGACTACTACACACGTTCCGTCAGCATTGAGAACAAGGCCTTCACAGTCAACGGACAGGTGGTTGAAACTTTCTGAGGCGATAGGTAATTCGGGGAAGCCGAGGAAAGGCTGACGCACTCCAAGACCGTCTAGTCCAGTCGTCGGGACGTTGAACACGTCCCAATAAAGCAAAGTTCGCTTATATTGCAGCGCAAGTGTTTCCTGCGCATCAGTGAAGCTGAGACCTGCAGTCCCATAGTACGGACGTAGTGTGAAGTCAATCTCGTGTTGCCTGCCTTGATAATTGATAGTTCCGTCTCTAGTATTTGCAATTTTGTCAATAACTAGTATGAAAACAGTATTGCCGTGGCCTACATATTGAACCCACGGTCTGGCTGAACAACGAATGTACCAGAAAAGGTGCCATCGGAACGCTTGCGGAACGTATGCATCTTAAGAGCAATGGCACTACCTATTCCTCCGAGAGTATCTCCTTCAAGATGGTGTATGGGAATTCAGAAGCAACGATGTATTAATAAAAAGCAAGTTCACCAGTTGATTCCGTGAAGTTGGAGGGTATAAGACCGAAAGCCACCAAACCCTAACAAAATAAGAGCGCTCTGGTTGGATACGGTGGTTCTCCCACATCAAAGATAAAAATATACCTTATTGACGAAAGCTACTCCATTCAGTTCAGCGAATTCGAACAGCGTCGAATTAGGCTCGGAAGATGTTGCGTCTCGACTGACCCGACTAGGAAAAGCTGCGGAGATCAGGAAGGCGGAGAAAAGGATGGTGTACCAGAGCATTGTTCCACGCTGTCAGTCGAAGCCGAGAAAGCAGGATACTTATACCAACCAGCCATTGTATTTGCGAGCTCATCAAGGATCAACTTACGAATTATGTCACCTTCTCGCGAGAATTGTGCCGCTTATCAAGTAGGACAGTCCATGTTGTTTTTGCACACGTTCGTCTTCCTCATCATGCCGTCTCGATGCCGAGTGGAACTTTTCCCCTTGCGATCGGCGTCTTGAACGCAAAGCACGATAAATTTAGTGATAGAACGAGTAATACGTAAGTCTTGGCCAGCCATTCATTTCCAATCAGTGAGAAGCTGTATCGGTACATTGATATTATCCGGACGCACGACTCATGCATACTCCATTCCGGTATCGTCTCTGTCACCAATCATACCCTCATTCTCCGTCTTGAGGTTGATCAAGGTACTCATCGCTTTGCAGAAGAATGATCGCACTTCGTTCATTTCCATTGCGGATACTCCAGTCATCTGCTCGGCTTATCGTCGGGGCAGGCCAGTTTATGAGAAGGTTCGAGTCTCTCACCTTCAAAGATGTAGGATTGAGCCTCATTAGCGTATCCCGAATTTTTGACTGTCGTGCTTCTCGTAAGTCCTTCAGTATTGTTCGTATCTTGTCTGGCTGATCAAGGTCGTCAGATGCTCTGAAACGAAGGTATCAGCTAGGTTATAAAAAATGTAAGTGACGGCTTACACGTCCAGGAGTACCTTGGCAATTTCTGCGTATCGGAAAGGGAAACTTGAGAACTCTTCTTTGAATCTCTCATCTGTCTCCTCTGTAAGCCTATTTTGAAGAGATTCTACAAGAGAGTAGATCAGTTCGGAGCAGACATGCTGTTTAGGGGAACGACTAGAGACGCACCGACATTAAGCCAGTCAGGAGGGACGATGTTACATTTTTTCTTGAGCTTCAAGTTGACCGCCACCCACAGCGGAACGCGAGTTATGCGGCCACCAATGAAGGGGCCGTATAGACCCTAGTTATCCCAGCGCTTCAGATCACAGCACGGCGCTGTGCTGATGCTCACACGTACCGTGATGAATTGGATTTTGTCCATCTTAACCACAGGAAATATTTCTACTAGTTCTTCCGACGCAATAAACTCGAGTTCAGTAGGGAACACTTGGGTCCGCAGCTGATTCGGAAGTGCCATCGATTGTCTTACAGTTAAGCTTTAACAGGCCTCGTTCTTCCCTGGTGATGTTGAGTTGAAAAGCGAGATGCGAAAAGCGAGATGCGATACGCACTCGAAGTACGTAAGCAACGCGTCAAGTAACATCATGTGCTTTCTGTCACAACTTTTCCATCAAACCAATTCTCTGTCGAGACTGTCTATTGAGAAAACCCTATCTACATGATGATGCTAATACTCAAAGAAATGATAGATTGAGAAGCGCGAAAACGTGCGTTACATTATCCAGCCCTTCTTCTTGCCGAAGCGGAAAACGTCGCCAGCACTCTTCATTTCTTTTACGTCCTTTTCGACAGCATACGCGACTCCAGCATTTCTTGACGTTTTGTAAGTTTTTGCTCCGACGCTCCGAGCTATCGTTGCGACGGACAGTCCAAGCACGCGCTCCATTTCTATGAGGCACTCGTGAGCACGTCTGTCGGCTTCCATAATAGCCAGTTGCGCGCCGCCTTGTACATTGTTGCGGTTGTGCTTAGGGATAGCTCGTGATGAAACGCGAAGGTGCTTGTAGTTGATTAACTTGTCCGCAAGATAGTGGATCCACTAGCAACAGACCGACGTCAATAACGTTCTCCGACTCGATGGAATACTCACCATCACGTTGGTAAAGGGTCTGAATGAGGACCAATCCTCTCTGATATGCTTCCTCATCATGCGATAGATGTCGTACTGGTAGTCACCCTTCCCTTCGAATATTTCCTCGTCAAGAGGAGTCCAGAACGAATCACCGTGGCCATGGTCTATTCGAGAAAGTCCAAGGTCAATTATGGTTGACTGCACACCATGCCATGGATCATCTAACATGACCTTGCCGAAGGATCCAGGAACCATAATATGCGATGATTTCATGGTGCTTCGCACGAGTATTTGGCCCCAATGTAAGTCACGATGCTATATGAGTCATTCAATGAGCGATTGAGCCTTGAAATGGGGTGATGTACCTTACCTCGAAACGAACAAGCTCCTCGGCATTACGAAGGCTGCGCACAACCTGCCAAAAGATGCTACAAGCCTGTCGCCAGCCACTACCACCCATTAGATCGAGAGACTTGAATGAGAAGTTTTCCAAATCGGGACCACCATTCGGCAGTATGATAATCGCGTACGTTTGCTTTGGAGTGAAGTGATCTAATGGAAGTGTTCAGACCATTATTGTCACCAGCAAACACATAAGATCTTACCCGGTCGGACGCTTTCCGAACCCTTTGTTGAACGATATTTGTCCCAGAGTCCCAGCAATGATTGAGGGTAGGAACCTTGCACGACATGCGCCTTAAGTAGCTTGATAAACCCCTTGCAGATCTCCCCCATGGCCCTTGTCACGACGACTTCCTTCAAAACATCTTGCACTTCGCTCACAGGTGGTGAGTCCCATTCGGCCGTCCAGGTGTCGGAAACATCATTCTCTTCGTCAAATAAGGGTATAATTTTGAGGACTACATTTCCGATTCCAAATACTTCCGAATAGGACGCTTCTCCTACTTTCTGGTATGAGTCGAAAGAAACACAACTTCCAGATCTGTCGGGTAGAATCGAATGCCCAGAAAAACCGATGATCGGGTCTGCGGGAAACGTTTCTATGAAACTCGCAAAATCGAATATGGCAAGCTGTCCACATTCGGAAAGAAGAGGGCGTAGGAACGAAGGTATTCTTGGTCTCCGGGAAATATCCGTAGGAAGAAGCCCAGCGTCGAGTATTGTTGTAGGAGCATCCGCGGTGGTAGCAGACGACTTGTCTGATGATGTCGTCGAAGGCTTCGTTGTCTTTGCGAGCTGAAGATCCGCAATATGCAGCGCCAGCTCAAGTTCTTCGTCCATAGAAAGTGACAAGTCATCGTCTGATATCGTGGTTAATTGTGGGGATGCACTCAGTCTGATATCGCGTTGCTGGGGATACATCGAATCTGGACGCGACGAATTTTTTGGAATGATCTGACGAGGTCGTGGACGAGAGTCATCGATATCTGGTTCGGGAGACGTGATGTGACAACGAGTTTTCTTGATCTCCTTGGTGGCTGCTGAAGGAAGCTTCTTTGCATGTTTATCTGATCGATCGACGCGAGAGCTTTCTGCGGCGCATTGGAAAGGAAGGAAGGATTCAGAGGCGTGTGCTTCATCGACCGCGTGCGATGCCACTGGAAGCGAGGATGTCGATGTCTGCATCGTTGCAGTTTTAGGATCACGTTTCCGAGAAGTATGGATACTGGATATGTGTTCAGACTCTATCGTCCGAGTCTCCTTTCTCTTCGATTCTTTATCAGTATTCGAGTCCGGGGAGTCCGGATCTGAATCGGTTAAGATGATAGCCTGGACAGCTCTTCTCGAAGATTTCGGTTTGCGTGGCAAATCCAGTTCTGACTTGTCTGGAGACTCTTCTTTCGGGGCGGGCACCACGTTTCGAACGGGATTTCTGCCTTTGGGCAAGACAATCTTCTCTTCAGAGTACTTGAGAGTCTGTTTGACCTTCCTGAATCCGGTCCCAGAGACAGGAAGATATTCGTCGTTATCGTCCTCGTCCTCGTCCTCGTCTGATACGTATTTGGCGTAGCTTTTCACGGCCGTAGGTCTTCGAGTTCGTCTGACTGGCTTCGAGTCTACGGCATTGGCTTGCACGTTCTTCGTCACCCGGCATTCCTTGTCAAGCTGATTTCCCGAATCGTCAAGCACGATAATATCGATGTCCACGCAAGAAGGAATCGTTGAACCCATCTGTGCTCCAAGCAGAATTGCCTTGCCATTACCAGCTCGCACCTTGTGAGTCCTTGGTGACATAGCAGGAGATTTGGGAACGTTCAAAGGACGAGATCCTAGCGGTTTACGGATCGGCACATCCTTTGTGGAAACCTTCCTTCCGTTGTGTTTCTTGGGAATCGATGCTCCTCCTGAGCGTTGAGCTACCTTGCCGCTTGCCGATCTAGGTTTGGGTGCCTGCTTCCTCGAACGCTCGAATATGTCTCCGGAATATTCCTTGTTGTGATATTGAATCGGTCCATCTTCTTCACTTGCGCACGAAATCGTGAATACATCGGGATCGAACCGCTGGTCATCTGAGACTGCCACAACCCTTTGTGCACGTCGGCCATATGATGCCACCTTTTTTGTTCTTGAATAGTACATGGGATAGAAATTGATGCGGCAGTACGAACCGTCTTGAGCGGATAGTGGCGTTATTGCCACTGCGCTTGGACTTGTGAAAATCACAAGTAGACCAAATCGCGTTCGTCGCGTTGCAACGATCGATCGAATTCAACAACTATTCACGTGACGCTTCCCCACCCATTTTCGGGCATTTATATTTTAAAAAGGAAAGCGCAAAAATAAATTTAATAGTTTCCTTTGGAAAAGATAATGATTTACTTTTCATGCACTACATTATCGAGGAGCACATGGTATATGATGATAACCAAACGGTCTCAGACCCTCAGGAAAAAAAGTCGACGGCTTGCATCAAACCTGGTATAATACCTAAATCTCGCTTGATATGGCGACCATAGCAAGCCACATCCAGCATGGATTGCTGAAATTTCTTTCAGGCCTGGACATTTTCACTGTAATCGAAGAAAGATTAAACACAAAGTCTAGGTCACGGGGAACTGTCCACGTACGCGAATTGACCAATGACATTCCCTGGAGGATTATACTCGCAGACATAGAAGGATGCTTTCCCGTAGCTCGCATCAAATATGCCGTCGCACAATGCAAGAGCACATCCAAGTTCTGTGGTCGATTTCCACACCATCTGCGTGAAGTGAGAGTATGTGGGATTGGAAGAGTCGTAATCGGCTATGTCGTATAATTTGGTCAGGCTCATACATGATCATTTAAAAATCGACGAGTAGCGACTTACAAGCTTCCGCTGCCCAAGCGCTGACTGCGTTCGAAGGACCAACATTACCTGTCCCAGCATACAAGTTCTCGCCGTATTGACCACCAGAATGCTCGAAAACGCATCCGTTAGCCCAAGACTGGGCGGCAGAAGCCAGTGTGTCCGACCACGTTAGAGCAGATGCTCCATGCTGTTGTCTCAGTGTGTTATGACCATCCAGCCAAGCTTGCTTGTCGGCATCCGTTGTGGAAGAGGTCGGACCGGTTGCAGACGCCTCACCCGAAGAAAATGTAGCGGTTTCTGGCAAGACCACGGGTTGTGCTGAGACGCTCGTCTCAGAAGAAATCTCTGAGCTTGCCGTGGAAGATACGGAAATGGATGTCCCTATCGTAGACGAAACTCCTTGTTCTGAAGAACTGGTGGGAGCAGAATCGACCGTAGAGGAGCTAGGAGATGCAAATGTGGAAGATACCATGCTCGGAACGGACGGAATGACAGATATGCTGCTCGAAGGGCTGCCACATCTTGAGACTGGGCATCCGCAAACAGGGTAAGCCTTCCTTCAAACCTCAAAATCAGCTAATAGGAATACTTGCAAGACGTGGCATTAGTTCTGTGATGGTTTGCCCATCGGCCTTGCCAGTTGCGTGCATGGTAGGGTGCTGCATTTATGGACTGGGCGTGAATCAGAATGAAGATCACAGAAACAACCGACAGCATCATCTTGTTGGTTTAACAAATGAATGGAAGAGAAAACGAGAGTGAGACTACTTGACGTGCAAGCAGCTAGAGGTCGTCCAAGCTGGAGAGAAACAGAGGAACTGAGGAACTGAAATACTGCGGAACGGAAGAGACAGAAATCTTATATAAAATGTCATTACTAGACTAGAAGATATTAGTATACAAGCTCATGATGGAGAGCGATCCTCGAGGGCGAGAAAAGCATAGCAACGAATTTATGTGCGTAATTTGGGGCCTTGAACGTCCATATGCGATAGGAAACTGCGCCGAGGTTTTATCGATTTGAATCGGTTCAACTGAAGTCCGAGACCAAGAAAACCTCGAGGACGAGAAACGTGCCAGTCCAGTGATTTTGAGCATCGTTTGCGTGAAGACGAGTAAGCTGCTGAGCGCAAGCAAGATGATCATCGACGGCCGGCCACGCGCGGCAAATTCATGTGACGTGACGTGACGAGACGTAAAGTAAAGTCGTGGCGTGGACGAAACACAAATCAGCTCCTAGTTGCATGCACCAACCGCCATCTCTGGTCCCCTGGATATACTGCGCAATATCGATGACGACCACAGGCCCCGAGATTATTGACTTGACAGACTCGAAACCCCAATCTCCGGCTATATCGGAAATTTCTGTCCCCGCCAGATCTATACGAAAAGAGAAACGCTCATATTCCTCGGCCAATTCACCCATCGTCATCTCGGACGGTGACGATGCTCCGTCCGTTACTGTATCCTCGGACCCTGCGAAGAAGCGTAGAGCAAGGAGGAAAAAAAAGAAGAAAAACTTCCAAGCTGAGGAGGGAGAAGCGGTAGCCGCTAACCATGATAAAGAAAACGACCATGGAAATGATGGATCTAGAAGGCAGGGGTCATCCCAGAGTGGCCCAGTGTTGTCTACGGATTCTGACGCAATCCGGTGTACGTCTCCTGACACTCTATTCTACCTTGACGATAAACCCGACTCACCACCTGACGTGAACCTCGACCTTGACGGTACACCGGTAACTGCCTCTGCTCCCGCCAAGGATTCCCTTTTGCTTCCCGACCATGTTGTTGTTGATACAAGTCAAGCTGCTAATGGAACCCTTGGCACGGTGGAAGCTTCCGCTTTGGCCGAATCAGACGCGGAAGACTTCATTCACTATGCAGATGAAGAACTGAATGTCTGTACAATCTTTGCTTGTTCACTGAACGTAATCTAAGCTATTATATTAGGTCTTCACCAGATATTATGAAGAACCCAGAGATGAAAGCGAGCGTAAAGCACACTTAGTGTGCGGCCAGTGTGGAGCAGAGGGTGATCATAAACAAGCCGACTGTCCAGTCGTTGTCGTATGTAGCCCTTTTTTGATTCTGTTTGCTTCCTTGCCTGAGTACATCTTTTAGTGCCTTACTTGTGGTGCACATAACGAGCATTCGACCAGACAATGTCCTATTGTCAAGACTTGTTTTGCATGTGGAATGAAAGGTCACATTAAAGAAGTCAGGCTTCCTACCTATTGTAACACTACAAACCATCTTACTCTGCCCTCCTACATAGGATTGCCCGAATAGAAATGCCCCTCGTCGCTTCATTGATCGAGGTTATTACTGCGCTCGCTGCGGCTCGCATCTCCATACAACAAGAGTGCGTTACCATACCAATCCATTATTCCAGATCACCTACTCGTTATCCAGGAATGCCCCACGCTGTGGAGGCTATACGAATACCTAGATGATGCAGAACGTGAAGCAATTCTAAAAACTAGGAGAGAAAAGGAGAATCTACGTATAGGTCAAGGTGGTGAAGGTTACATCGCTGAAGACTACTGGTGCTATAATTGTGGAGGCGAGGGTCATCTAGGAGATGTGAGTTGTTGTTATTCAAGGTCTTCCTTGCTAAGATGTCATAATTCGCTAGGACTGTCAAGTTGAACCTCGACATTCTGATTTGAAGGAACCCTCAGCGTTTGGTTCGTATAACATTATGTCTGGTCCTTTTGCTGAGCAAAAACTTGCTCTATCAAATGGACGAAAACTCCGGCGTGAATGGGAGGCGGATGGCAATTTTGATGACGGATATGGTTTTACTGGTCCCAGCGATGTCGGGAAACGAGGACGAGACAAAGAGCGAGAACGTATGCGTCGTCGAGAGAAGGAAATGCAGAAAATCGATGATGATGAGGACGACTGGTTTGGCAATCTGCAGAATATTGGTCGCTCACGCTCCTCTGCCACGGAGAGTAAGAGATCGAGGGAGAAAATGGTCATCGATTTGAAGAATGGGAACAGGTCCGATAAGGACAGACGTCGATCAGGTGTTACTTTGATGGATCGCATTTCTTCTGGAAATACGGAGAGAGGAGCGGAGCGGAGAAACGGAAGACAGGAGCGTGAAAGGCGAAGATCAGCCTCCCCTACGGACAAGGGCGATACTGATCATTATAGATCGGACAATCGTTCAAAGCGTGATCGTCAGCGAGGGTCAGAGCGGGATATTGGGAGAGACCGACGTCAGGAACGAGTCAGAGAATGCGACTCGTCCTACAGAGCCTCCGGTGATGACGCTGGCCGTTCTGGCCGTTCTGACAGGAAAAGAGACGAAGGAAGGTCAAGTCGTCAGTATTACGGAGGTTATGTATGAGCAATTGATCAAATTGACTCATTGATATTTGATGACGGTGGGATATCAAACCAGACCGAGCGTCCGGAGACGGTGATCGCATTCTTGTCAGCCTCATGCATTGACTATTTGCAAGCGTCAGCCCTCAGCAACTCTCTGTTATAAATAATCTAGGAAGACTCTCAATGAATCATCTCTGCAACCGCGAGCATTTCCGATCTTACCCAAAGTGTAATCTCCTGGCTTTCTAGAATATGGCTATTGCGTCAAAGTGTCTGGGTCTTTCGCTCCTCGCGTCGTATGTGACTGCCTCTCTTGTCCACGGATCTCGTTCCATACTGCCGGAGATAAATCTGTTTCCCGACTCGTCGAGCTTCATCCTTAAAGACAATATTGTCGGGAAAGAATTCTACACCCAGTTCGCTTGGCAGACTTTTGACGATCCAACTCATGGCAGAGTCGATTATGTGGACCTTCCAACAGCCCGGCAATACAACCTTACCTCAGGTATGTCGGCTTTGTCTCATCACACAATATTGTAGATCTAACTGAATTCGCAACGTTAGCATCCTCTGATACATTCATTATGCGCGCGGACGATACGAATATTGTTCCGCGGAATGCGAGAGGTCGAAAAAGTAACCGGATCAGCTCCTACGCAACGTATACCGACTCGGTGCTTGTTCTTGATGTCAAACATATACCATGGGGTTGTGGTACCTGGCCTGCGTTCTGGACCGTCACGCCACGCAATTGGCCGAACGGCGGCGAGATAGATATCATTGAGTACGTCGGGATACGTAGTACTATAAAGAGCTAATGTTTTCTAACCATCTTGCAGAGGTGTCAACAATGAACGAGTAAATCGAGTATCCCTCCACACTTCAGACGGCTGCCGTATGGAACAAAATCTCGAGCAGACCGGGTAGGTCAAATTTATAACGCTCTTGATTGTTCACTGGAAGTTCGGTTTAGCTCCACGGTCTCTACGGACTGCGTGGCATACGATAATAATAATGAAGGCTGTGGAACTTCACTCCGTAAACCCGGTTCATACGGCGAAGACTTCAACGCCATGGGCGGGGGCTGGTACGTCATGAAGAGAACACAGTCCGACGGCGTCTATGTGTGGTTTTTCGCACGCAATGATCCGTCCGTGCCACCTGAAATCAGAATGGGTCACCACCAAATCAATCCCGATCGCAGTTGGGGCGTACCAGACGCACGTTTCCCGTCAAACGAGAATTGTAACTTCGCCTCACATTTCGGAGAACATATAATCACTTTCGACACAACTTTCTGTGTAAGTTGTGCAGTGTGTTCTCGACAGGTTGACTGAAGCTAATACTGGTGGGGATATGAAGGGCGATTGGGCTGGTTCCACTTTCTCGTCGACCTGTGGTCAAGGGACATGTCAAGACTGTAAGTTCAGAAACGAAAAAAAGACCTAGCTGATTCCCAATTTCTCAATTTCTTCCGTCGATTAGTCGTGGACAATAATGCTGCAGCTTTTCAGGTCAGTGAACTACTATTCATCCCGTCCAAGCTTCAGATGTTTATCCTCAGTTACAGGAAGCTTACTGGGAGATAAATGCTCTCCGTACCTATATTCCGAGAACATCGCTATTATTATTCTAGTAAAACACAGAACTATGTAGTAGCGGTACTACCAGCAATAACTTGAAGTACCCGCAAGTTATGAAATTTCCTTGCGATTGGATATCACTATAGCACGCTCACGTGGTCGTTTACGCGTTGTTTGTACGTGCAATCACACAAAAGGAGATTTGAGCCGAACAGTTCGCTTTCTACACGATCACGACCATCGGTGAGGAACTTGACATCCGTCTCATGGAATGACCTTTGTCCACTGTTTACGACTCGTCACGAACTACTGACATGACTCGCTAAATTTTAATGCTCTACTAAGAAAAAGCTATAAGTTCTTTAACAAAAGGCTTCAGAAGTCTCTCAATTTCTTCAACGACATGATTCCGCGCGTCCCGACTCTCGTTCTCTCCATCGTGTCGTCTGCTTTCTCTGCTTTCGTCATCCTGTGTGCGGTGGCTCCACTTATTCCGGAAAATCGCATTCACCCGGTAAGTTCTGAGATGGGTTTCGCTGCCTTCCGAATCTGACGTTCAAGTGGCTCACGGTTTGAGGAGGCGAATTCATACGCAAAACGTCGTTCTATCTGAACCAAAGAAAGCACACATTTGGTTCTCTATCATCGGCATACTTTCAGTGGTAGTCTTTGTCTGGGAAGTTTTGATGAGAACCTTGCGCGTCAATCGGATGCTGAAGCCATTGGAAGTCCCTCGTCGGAAGTTCGTCTGCATCTTATCCTGACACTTAGACAAGCATGCCTTTTTGTCACCATGGCAATTACACTCTTGCAGATTCGGCAAGCCAAGGTGTCCTCATTTGGTCCGGTACATCTGATTTTTCTGGCTGGCTGCTCTGCTCTTGACCGCTGTCTAAAGCGCTGCCTCAGGTATCGTGGCCAGCGCGGGAGCTAGAAGCATTCTTTATGTAGCTGGAGCTTATATGTGCTCGGTAGCCTTATGGAACACGATTGTGATAGCTTCTCTTGTCAAAACCTTGAAAGCTATTCGCCGAAATCTCTCCGCATTCAGCGAGATGGATGGCTCCTGGCAGGATGTTGTTGGGGAAGGTAAAGCATTTCCTAGTGAGATTTTCGGAGCACTCAAGGAAGGGAGTTCCTGGATTACCTCTGATTCAGGATCCAGTATCATCATTCTCCTACCAATGAAGTGAGGGACGAGGAACCCGTGGGGAATGGTGCACAGTCGAGAAGCAGCTCGTACTCGCAACACGAAGATTCTTGGCTCACAGAACCGTCGGTTCTAACCCCACCATGACCTACTGGTCGTTTTCGGCGAACTGCGATACGAGTCAAGGATCGAGGAACACCGCTATGCTTTCATCGATTCCTTGTGATACGCGATTTCTGGCCTTTGTCCGACACGCTCAACCTGGTCTCAGTGACTGCGACACGGAAAGAGCTTTCAGTCTCCCTGCCCGAAAGCTTCCCGAAAGCACGAACAAATCGTGGAGACGCATCACTGGCTGGTTGTCTTTATCATGGATACCTTCAGTAAGTAGTTCTTCTCACATCCGATGTGACCATTTAGACTAATCCTTGCAATTTGTTAGATCCTAGCAGCACCCTTTGTGATTCTTAGCTCCACCTCTGGGCCAGTATCCATCCTCCTCATCTTTTCGGTGACCATGTCAGCTCCTATTTTCGCTTTCAACTCAGTCTTCAGCCCACTGCCCATCCCAACTGATCTATTCGAGGATCTGTTCAAGCGTAAGTGTTACTTTAGTTGAAGGACGTCGCAGTGGAGATATCTGATTGTCGAAAGGCGATGCGATGCGATGCGATAGAGGGCAAGGGTAGTAGACTTAGCCGAGCTATTGGCTACCTCTCCCGCGTTCCCAAACTTTCCGATCTTCCGTTCAAGTCGGCGACTAGTGACGAGCGCATGAGACAAGAAACAACGAAGAACAATCCGCAATATGATCCTGACGCCACTTCAGCATTTGTTGCCATCAACACCTGTTGCACAAACGAATTGGGCTGGTTACCAGCCTCGGAAATGAGGGATGTCCCTAGAAGTGTTCAGATTAGGCGGGATTCGCATCCGAGGAGCTGTCGCAGTGCGATGCTCCTTCATCTTCTATCAGCAGGCGGCCCAGCACAAGTTTAAGGAGCTCGGCAGTTAGTGGGCCGTATAGGAATAACTTTATCTCAACTGTCCTCGACGTTAGCATGAACTCGCCCCTTCGCCACACACAGTCCGGGCCTCTGGCAGGAGAGAATATATATATATACACCCCAGGGCAGGACAGCCTGCTTCTTCTGGTGAGGTCCGCACTACGGAATCTTTCCTGTCGACCGCAGAGTTCTCAGGAAGGACATTTCGGAGGTTCGCCGATACTGGTACCAGTTCATGTGAGGGAGACCGATATGTTTACGATTATGGCAACTCGGCGTACCATGAGCAATTGATGAATGATAACTATGCTTCTTATCCTGAAACATCGGGAATACGCTTCCCCACAAAGCTCGTTCGAACAGCATCTGACAGGAGAAACGCTACTTCACGATGCGGGCAGTAACCGTATGTGTATATGATCATCGTCCCCGGCTTTTCATCAGTTTCTTCGCTATGCTCCTTCTGGGATACGTGTCATATGATTTTTGTTACAGTCATCTCGTTCTGCTTTCTGCTCTGGAACTGATAACTTGCAAATCCCTGCTCTGTAGTTACGACTTTATATTTCTCTTCATGGATGCTCCTCAACCATTGTATAGTAGCTCAAAGCCCGAAACTCATAAAATCGAATGTAGTTATAGCCCAAGAAACTTTTGTATACACCGACGAAATATAGGTATACTCATTACTTATCTGTAAGTGCAGTAGTTAATCATGGTGCTTTGCCATCGAACACAGTGAACATAAGTAGCCTTCCTCAATCTTTGGTGTGGAAAAGCATTTGTATTGTATAGAAGGCATTTAATGCAGCCTCGGAAGTGAATAGCTAAATACCGGGCCCGTACAAGCTCAGGAAAGCTATTTGCGGAGCTCCTTCTCGGTTTTGTTGTCCACAGTACGCTAACACGTACTTCGATGGATGCCATGCAACACAAGAAGTATGTCCCAGAGTATTTATACGGTGTAAAGGTAAAGCAGTCTCCACGGCGCACTGTGAGCGCATTTCATACTTGATCAAATACTTAGAGTGTACGAAGTAGCTTACTATATCGACATATGATCCATGACTTCCAATAGCAAGATATTCACCATCATGCGAAAAGCTCAACGAGGTAATCGAATGGCTAGTTGAACATTGTCAGCTTAGGTTTCTGGCTCAATCAAATGCTTTCTGTACTTACTCGCAGCATGTGATGGTGTTTATACATATCCATTCGGCCATGTCAAAGATATCAATAATAGAATCATTTCCGCCCGATACTAAGTAACTAAAAATAGATTTCCTCAGTCGAGGTTCTGCCTTATCTTTGAATCAACATACCGGCCCCGCGGATCTAGAGCGACGGCCAAGCAGCCTCCAACGTGTGCTGGAAGCTGCTCGCGTATAGTAAGTGACGGATAGTCCAAGATCATGACTGTATTTTGTCTGAAGTGACTGAGTACTAATCCATCGCCTGCATGATTAAACATGGCTGTCGATGCGCCCAACTAGACGCGGCCCGTAAGTCACCCGGGTCACTACATTGACAAGATAGTGCTTACTGGATCTCGCTTTGCAATGCTCCACTGAGGCTTTGACTCCCCTTCGCCTTGCCCAAAGGTCATGAAACCTAATTGGTTATGCAATGTGACGAAACATATTGTCTTCCCATCGGGAGCATAATTAAGTTGCGTCGGTGACGAGTTGTGCGTATAAGTCTGGACACATCGACTTTCTGGGAAGGTAACCGGCTACAGCGTTAGATCAGAGAAATTGTTGTATAGCAGAACAAGAACAGACATACGTCTAGCATCCCAGAAAACAATTTTCCTATCTCGCTGGCTCGAAGTACAAAAGAGCTCCGGATGGGTGGGGTTCCATGTCACATAATCGACCTCGTAGTCGTGTCCTCCTGAATATTGAACAGCACTAGGATTCTCTCGTTGAGTGATTTTACAGGCACAGAAGTCTCAGAGCTACCTTCGCGGTTCAAGCTAATAGGAATGAGCATACCATTCTCACAATCGATAAGAGATTGCTCACACTTTTCTCCGGAGTCCATATTCGTACAGCCTTGTCAATGCCGACAGAAGCCAACCTTCGTCCATCGCAGGACCAAGCAACGTGCGTTACTGCGTTTGTGGACGTGAAACGAAGATCTCGAGGCTGAAAAGAAGAAAAGGAAGGTGCCTAAGGTCAGGGTGAGTATCAGAATCGCGCGCCAGGATTATCGATTGAGACGTGTTTTGCATACATGCACTCCTCGAGAAATATGTGTTACGTGTGGAGGCGGGGAAGGAAAGCGAGCCGGCTCCACAAACTCATCCGCCTCTTCACCCTTGCCGCTTTTTGCTACTTTGCTGGTCATTTGTTCACCAAGCTAGACAATCCTTTAGCTGTATTACAAATAGGGAAGAGGAGAACACGTTTAGACTCAGAAGAGATGGATGATCACGCGTCGCGACTCGTAGCGTAGCGATTTGAAATTTTGAACTGTTTTTTTACATCTACCATCTCAGGCTGCTGGTTGAAACTGTTTGCCCAATGGCTTCTCGTTCTCTTGCGTTTCGTCTGTCTCGTCAGGTCCAGAGCGCCTCAAGCCCTCCGTTGGTACTTCAGTCCGCGCGTATCGTATATCACATCAATGATGGTTATCTCCCTGGTTTGTAGAATACCTCAGGCATACAAATGGGCGACATCCTACACCTCAACAAAGGAGAGACCTCTACTTGATATGTCTCAAGGCGTTCCAGGAATTCCTCCCCCGCCAATTCTTCTTGAAGCGTTGGGCAAATGCGCTGCAAATCCTCGGACCTGCGGGTACTGTCCAATGACTGGCGAGCCGTTGCTCAAAGCATCACTCGTACGAGAAATGAAAGTCACCTATGGCAAGGACAGTGATCTTTTCCCTGACGATGTTGCGCTGACCGCTGGTTGCAATATGGCGTTTATAACTGCTGTCATGTCTTTGGCGGATGCGGGGGACGAGGTCATATTGCCAGTACCTTGGTACGCATGAAACAGTTACAGTGTTACCAATCAGAACTTATCTCTTCTCTACAGGTATTTCAATCATGAGTCCGTTCTTATCCTGTTGTACTCCGCATGGCCTTCGTATCTTGATTCAAGAATAGGATGACCCTTCAGATGCTTGGAATTACTCCTGTTCCCTTACAAACAACTCCGCAGGAGGGCTTCTATCCGTCGCCGGAAAGATGTGCGAAGCTCATCACCCCTAGGACCAAAGCGATCGTGCTGGTTTCCCCTAATAATCCTGTAACTTCCTTACAAATGAATATCACTTTCAGGTTCTGACCTTCGGAGCAGACTGGCGCTATATATCCCCCGTCCTTGATTTCTGCATTCGCGTTCTTGGCGAGAAGAAACGGCATAGCCCTGATCATGGACGAGACATATCGGGACTTTATATTAAGCGGGGTCCCACATCACTTGTTTGTACCCGGATCTCTCCAGGTGCAATCAGGACTGCCAGCAAATTGGACATGGAGGGAACACTTTATTCATCTCTTCTCGTTCTCGAAAAGCTACTGTATTCCTGGACATCGATTAGGCGCAATCGTTGCGTCCTCAGAAGTGTTGAGGCAAGTGGAGACGGTCCTAGATTGCATACAGATATGCCCTCCAAGGCACGCTCAATTGGCATTGCATCCCTTGCTTTCTGAGCTGCGTCCCTTTATCCGCGAGACGGCCGAGTCCGTAGCCCATCGCCATGATCTATTCAAGACCCATTTACCTAGTACGTGGAAGATCGGTTCTCAAGGAGGATACTATGCCTTTGTTCGACATCCCTTCAAAGGCGTATCTGCTAAGGACGTGAGTCGTCGAATGGCCATGGAAGCGGGTATTGTCACTCTTCCTGCCGGATTTTTTATGCCGCAACAACCCGGGACGAAGGACGGGGCGATTGGAGTCGATGATGGATGGATACGATTCTCTGTCGCGAACGTAGACGACGAAAAGGTCAAAAGAGTCTGCTCGAGATTGAAAGAGTTGGAAGCAGAATTTGAGTGGGAATTGGATATCTAGGATCGGGCCCGTCGCTTTAAGCTCGGAGGAGCTTTGTCCTCCATTTCGGAGCCAATGAAAGAGGTGCTTGTTCCGTGCTTTGACATTCCCCTTTCTAGCTTGGAATGTACTGGTGATAAAAGTCAATGAACTCAAAGGACCTATCTATTGGCAAAAGATCGACATTTTTATTATTCTTTGTCTAGTCAAAGCCACCCAGATACAGCTTGGTGATGTGGCTGCGTCGATCTGCCTCGTAACGTTATGTGGCTCTGACGAATGATGATCTAAGCTTGTGTGGTACTTAAGCCGCTGAAGCGAGCTGTCCTCTCTCATTCTCATTTCCTTGAGAGATTTTCCAGTTCTTAGGTCCGGTGACGACTTTGATCATCAACTGTATATCTGGCAAGAGTACAACCATGGCGCCACCCCTGGTTCGTCGTCGTGACCACTGAAACAATCACTCGAGTTAACTAATGTCATCCTTTATTCCAGCTTTGGAAGAAGAACGTGTTGCGCAGGGAATGGGGAGGAGCTTGGGCTAATGACGAAGAACGACTACAATGCGACGCAATGGAGAGGGATTATAGGCTACGGTTGTTTTCGGAAGAGCAGGTCAGAAGGCGCAAAGCTTTCAACGAACATCTCGAGCGAGAAAGGCGGGAAAAACTTAGGGCTTCTCGGATATTTGTGGGTAACGTGAGTATACACGTCTGACTTTTATTGGCTTTTGGCTAATCTGCTTTCCAGCTTAATTATACAGTCACTTACAAGACACTGGTCCGCGTCTTCAAGGCCTGCGGTCCTGTTAAGTACGCAAACATCAACTGCTTTGAGTTCCGCGAAAACTCTACGTGTTATGCCGAGATCGTATTCGACGACCCGGACGCTTATAAGAATGGAGAATGCTTGAATGGCCTGCTTCTTGAAGGCCTAGCTCTTGTTGTGAGTATATGTCTCTTCTGGTTTACCGCGATGCTTATAGGCGCATCGAATGCAGGTCTGCACGAAGATACAGGATCTTCCGGAGTGGAAACAGCAAGGGCGATCAAAAGAAAGCCATCAAGCCACAAAGTATGACAGCCCAGTTGATCAGAGCCTTGCCGGCTCCTCAGCAACTATTATTGCACACACCTCTACTTCCAAGTAGAGCATTATTTATATTGCGAGGAAAGAAGATTAACCATGATCGAATAGAACAAATTCTTCCGTTTCCTTTCTTACATACAAGTTTGTAATATAATATGCATGCTTAAATTTATCGGGTAGTCACGTGCCTTACTTTCTATATATGTCGGACCGGAATAGTCCGCTTAACATAATAGTATATAACAAGGAACGTCACTTCATATTGCCAGTCGAGCACGATATCGCTTGACGCTAAGTGTACATCGTCTCGCATGACGACCACCAAGTGATCCTAGAGAATTACAAGAGGTGTGCTTTTCTTTAAAACTTAATCCTACCTAATGTATCTATCGATACATGCTATCACCTTGCGTGGCCTATTTCTCGTTCGATAAAGTCCTGACTGACTCCTTTCGCAGCCCGTGAGGAGGCGTTGGCTCATTGTCCCTGCACGACTCGCGACACCATAATGGCCAAGAGTATGGCTTTGAATCCTAGCTCCGTTCCCTTTTTCCCTTCTGGAATGAGCACGAATGGTTCCGAGCAGGCCAGTGTTGGTGCTGGATTAGGTTTCAAGGTGCCCACAACTGATAGAGACCGCGAGCCGTCGCGCGCGTCCATCACGACATTTATCTCTTCGGATTATCGTTCAGCCAGTTCGTCGCCCGTTGGCTCTTTGCCGACCACGGATAGTGGTGATGGGCCGATACGAACCAATTCCGGATCAAACTCTCCTGATTCCTCTGCGCTTGGCCAGCAAGCAGAAGAAAAGGATAAAAGTTTGCCTGACGTGTCTCGTTCACTTCAGCCACTTCGCGAAGGTGGCCCTATCATCGCACATTCTAGTGATACCTTCGACGGTGAAGAAACTCCGGGACCTCGTGCAATCCATCACTGGGTTATGAAGGCGCAGGCGCCAGCAAATCAAAGAAATGACTCCGTGGAATTCATGTCGGCTACGCATGACGCGCAACAGGACCATCGCTTCAGCCAGACTATTATGCCCGGACCGAACAGGTCCTTGACGAGCTCTACTTCCCAATCGTTTCATACACCAATCAAGCCGGCGTCCCCAGCATCCTCAATTGGTTCCGCTAGTATTAATACATCCAGCGTTGATTTCTCCTCTTCAAGTTTCGAAGCTCAAATTAAAAACTCTCCGACTATACGCGACTTATTGGATCGCCTTACAAGATGCGAGTTTTCTAACCGTGAAATTCAGCGCGAGCTAGCCGAAATGCACACCAAGGTTAACTTCCTCGTCGAGAGATCCTTGGGGTCTTTGACGACCGAGCCGGAGTTCAAAAATCCATTCGCTCCTACCAACGCGGCGTCGCGCAGCCTCACTCCTTCAATGGGTCTGGGTCCGCTTCAGACAGCAGCGTTTCCTGTTGGCTCGACCGTAAAGTCTGATGAACTTACTCAGTTATCCAATAGGATTAACAGCCTCACGACGTCTGTTGGTCAACTGCTTACTCTACAGACTCAACAGCACATGTCAAGCCTTCAGCAGAGTTTCGGGCAATCTGCCGGAACTGGCCCCCTCCAAAGCAACATCGATATTGCACCAAATCAGACTATCCTTTCGCCTGCGGTGGGCAATCTCGGACATGGGCTTCCGAATAGACCGGACTTACGTCCGTCTCCTCGGGTACCAAATCCTCCTATGCGTACGTGGTCCGCTGGAACGTTGGAATTGCCTATGCGTCCTGCGGACATGAATATCGGAAGACCGGATACTATTCATCGCGACAAGCGCAAATCGATCGCTGGGTTGATGAGAAGAGATTCTGCCGGAGTAAGTATCAAAGTCTCTGTTTAGACGTTGAAATGCATTTAAATTCGTCGTAAGATGCCTGATTCTCCAAATGACCAGTGGCTCGGCCAAGGGGGCTCTCCGCGTGACCCGGGACCGGTCGCTACGAAATGGGAGCATCTGCCACTTGCAGCTGATCTATTGCGTTCGCTGAATAAATTTGGGTGCGTCTACTTTCAAATGTCTGCTTCCGGTCGGTTATTCAATCCGCTTGTTTAATTCAGCGTCGGCCCGCCCAATAAAATTCAACAAAGAGCCTTGCCCTTCCTTCTTAGAGGTGCGGATATCATCGCTCAAGCTCCGCCAACGCAGGAACGGATTGCGGCCTATGTAATTCCAGCGATTCATGTTGCCGTGACGTACATGAATCAAACTTTGATCAGCCGTGGGCCTCTCGTCGTCCTCATTTCTACTACGGTGGATCAGGCAACACAAGCTCAACGCATAATTCGAGATCTAGGCGGTTCTATTGGCGTCAAATCGGCGCTTGGCGTAGGTTCACTTGGCCCAAACAGCGATGTTTCGCAAGAACTACGTGTGTTGCAGCAGAACATGCCTCATATAATATGCGGCACTCCACAGAAACTTCATGCGCTTTTCACTGCTCCGGGAGGATTGTCCGGTTCCGAAGTCCGTTTTCTTGTATTGGACGAGGTGGATCAACTAATTGCTCGCAACTTGCACGAATTCGTTTTTAACATTGTAAAGCTACTCCCCCCGTCGCGCTCACGTGGAATTAACACATCAACTCCTGGCCAATCGCATCTCGGTCCTCTTGACTCGCCATTCTCTCCTAGTGCAGGACGACGTGTTTCGGCCGTCGGTGTTATAGGATTCAATGGATCAATTTCTGCTAATCCCGGGAATGCCTCACAGATCGAACGGCAAACAGCTTTGTTTTCTAATACCGTCCCTCAAGACGTTCTGAACTTAGCTAATGCCATCCAGCTGCGCGAGCCTGTTCGTGTCCTGGTGAGACGGGATGGAAATGTTACGCATTCCGAAACAAACCAGGGCACGAAAGGTCTTCGTCAGTTCTATCTATACCTTGCCTTTACGGCATCAGGAGCACGTTCCGATCCGTCGGCGATGAATGCTGGCGGAGGACATGGCATCATCGGCTCGGGACGCACTACAGGTTCAAGTGCCGAGGTGAATCAAGCCCGAGAATGGAAACTTGATGCTCTTGCAGACCTTTTGGATGATATAGAGGTACCGCAGATAATCATTCACGTCGGTGGACTCACGGCTCTGGATGCTGTGGTTTATAAGCTGGCAAGCAAGGGTCTTGAAGCCATTCCTCTGGTTAGTATTCTTGAAAGACATCATCTGAATGCTGACACAATTTGTCTCTAGCATAGTGACATGAATGCTGGCGCCAAACTAGCCGCTTTGAACAAGTTCAGGAATTCAGTTGGCGGAATGTTGAGAAAGCCTGTGACGAAGGTGTTGGTCGTCTACGATGTTCAAGTTAAGGCACCGGATGTGTTCCAGGTTCCCTTGGTCATAAATTATGGTACTTTGACAAATCCTTCGGAAAGGAAACCTGTTAATCATATTTTCAACTTAGATTTGCCTCAAGCTGTGGAAGAATATGCGCATCGGTATGCATGCTATGTTCATTCACTTGATGACCCTCCTAAAATTGTTGTCAGCGTCGCACCGGCTATCGCCAATAACTATTCTAAGGCGGGAGTGGTCGTAAACTTTGTGACCGCTACCGGGGGCGACGTCGAGATGTTGCGTTCTATTGAATGTTTCTACAAGTACGTCGCTGCCGTTCCCTGTTGTCACGAACGTAGCTTACTGACATCATTTTCACCAAGGATAAAATGCGTAAGTATCCACCCTTGAATTAATTCTGATGTCGCTAACCTGTCCCCGACTAGCCCGAAGTGCCTCTCAGTATCCGCGATCTGTTCTAGTGTTCCTTGCCTCGACTCTTCTGTATCAGTAATCTCGTGCTGTGTTCTTGTCAACGGTCATCTCAAGCCATATTGGACATCTCTTCAAATCTGTTTCATACCCTTAAACATGGCCCTTACGCCTCATTGTGTCATTACTTGATAGCTTTCTGTTTTCTGTGGATTAGTCAGTTGTTACACACCATGTACACCATATACAGCTTCCTCTATCTTTTGCCCAGGAGTAAATTTGTTTTCACGTGTAGTCTTTTTGTTCGAACAGATAATGGCTGTCTATACTCGAATACGTATTATACGAAGTGTCCCGTCTTCACTACATGTTGCTAGTTGGTACCCAGACACGATTTCACCATCCTGTCGCCTTGGTCGCCAGGACATGCGGTGGATCTGACCGAGATGCGCAATACTATTGTTATATTAGAAAATCTCTCTGGCTTGAATTAGAAAAAAAATGCGACCTTTTACCGAGACAAACTTGCTGCGTCCACTTTTCAGGTGTCTCCTTCAGTCCGTCGTAAATCGAAATTTCGCCATTCTCCGTACCGATAGCTAATAGTCGCCTATTTCAATGTCAATATGAGCAGAAAAAGCGTATGAGAAAAAAAGACCTACCTCCCATCAGGAGACGCCTCCGTCAATGCGACTGCTGTCGCAGCTTCCTTTAATTTAATCGTATGTCGTGGAGTCTGCTTTTTCGAAGACAGATCGTGAACATGCCAAATTTTTACCTAAAGAGTCCGACAGTACTGAGCCAACTGGATGGCGATTGATATCTCTGAATCTCTTACCGTCTTGTCTCTAGAGGCAGTGACGAAAATGTCGTTTTCATGGGCCCAAGCGCAGTCCCAAATGATACGTGCATGCGATTTGTCCGCCTTTACAGCAACGTAACCATCTGAGAAACGATCATAGTAAACAAGCCTCAAGACGTGTCAGTTCAGGCTTACCATCATTCCTTTCATATAAGCACCAGCTCCTATCCCTGGAGACAGAAAGTATATATCGATCGTCAGGACTAAATGCGATTCGTGTAATTGTTAATTGATGCCCGAACAGAGTCTGCCCGTAAAGCTGCCAATTCTTCGTCTCATAAATCTTGATCCCCGCATGTTCAGGAGTAGTTGCCTTGCAAGAGGTCGCAACAAATTCTCCAGAGTGCGAGGCCACTATGGCATGCAACTGCAATAGAATTGCTTAAATTTTCAGGGACAAGTTGGGAGAAATTAAGACAGTTTTTACTTCGTAGCCATGTCCGAAGAGCTTCTCCACTTCTGGCCACAGGGTAGAGACAGCGAGCTCTCCCTCAAATGGTCTTCTCTGTACAGTTGAGGTAGTCGGAAGAGGAAAAGGGGTTTCGGCAGAATCATCTAGAGCTTTTCCAGTATCAAATAGAAATAACTAACAAGGTAATTACCTCCGTCGACGGCCTTGTTAGATAATCCAAGTGGGGGTACAGAAGCCGCTGCGGGTCTCTATATTTGATTTTAGTTTGAATTGAGTGTAGATCTGTTATTACTAAAGTATACCTCTGCTTCATCATCAATATCCGGAAGGATACCGAGATGCTTGCATAATGAAACGAAACTTCGAGGTGCATCAAACACTCGAGCAACCTTTTCATCCGCGATGCTCACGAATCGGGTCGATGTAAGGAAGACGGCGTCAATGAGATCATATCCATGCACTTGCGGTCGGCAGATTTCGTGCCATAATTCTGCTCCACCGGTTGAGCTAGCAAGCACATTGCCATGAATGCGTGTTGTCTGATCAGGTCTAGATTCATCGTTCGATTTATTCGACGGCGATAATTTGGTATTATTCGTTTACTCACCCAGTTGAGATTAGATATTCTCCTCCCGGACTCCACGAAATGCCCTGTACTGGGCCCCTATGCCCAGTAACTGCACTTGCTTCTCTCCAGGACTCACGAGACCGATTCGATGAATCAGCATTTTGTAGTTGAGATCGCCAGCGTCGCCATCCTCCTGACCACCCCCAGGCAAGCACGTCAGCTCCATCTCGTGCCCAGAGCCCTCCGATGAATCCGCCAAGTCTCTGCCCGCCTACATCACCGAACCGTTGCTGATTTATCCATAGCGATGTAGAAATTCCTGTCGAAGTAGACACGGATGTGGGAGCCCATAAGATGATAGAGGAGTCAGTTGAGGTCGAGAGGAGCATTGGGCCGGAAAGATACGAGGGTCTCCAAGAGAGTGAAGTGATTCCGGCTTCATGACCAATTAGGAGAGCGTCAAAGGTAATAGAATAGTGCAGAGAACTGTAAGTTTGCTTTCAATCAGGTTCAGGAAACGTATGAAGATAAATGACCGTACCTTCCGTCCTTGCTTTTGGTAGCAAACACATGTCGCTTCATTGAGATTTGCCGCCCACCTTCTTCTCCTTCTCCGAAGTCGCCGAGAGAGGCCTCAAATGAATCGAGCAAGTCATCAGTCAAGATATTAGACTGCTGGTCCATAGATAGAAGTTTCTTTGCGACCGGTTCTATATTCCACAGACGAATTGTCCCGTCTTGAGAACCAGAAGCTAAGGTCAGAGTTGACGGACTAGCAATGTCGTATTGGAATGCAAGACTTTTCACCCAGTCTTCGTGTCCAGGCAGCGAAGCAGCTCGTACAAACTTTAGTACAGGCTGAGTTTCAGTAAGACTAAAGCACCGACGGGCATCTTACCGTCTCTTCAGATCGCGCGAAGATCGATATATTCCTTTCCGTCGAGGACACAGCCATTACGATGCCTTTTTACAGAATCAGCCAGAGCGAGGAAGCGCAGACAGTGAGTGGCAACCTACTATCAGATTTCGGTAGAGATGCGATCTGAATATCGAGAGGATACCTGCCCTTCATATCTATCCTCTGGATTTCTTCAAATCTATCTGAAGGACGATTAGAATGCTGAAAACGAGAAGTAGCCTTAAATATCACCTTTCTTTTCTCCAGGCAAAGAAACACGTTTCCATACGATAACTATTGCATCTGACGAGCCTGTAATAATGTAGTCTTCGTGGACGGCCAGGGCTGTTATGGACTTGGTATGTGCTTGCCAGGCGCTCACAGTCAACCACTGAAATGCGGAAAAGTGTTCAGTATATATTCAAGCACCTTGATAGTCTCTTTTCTCGCCTTTTCATCATCCAGTCTCCAGCACCTCACAAGACCTCTGTCATCCGCGCTGAAGAAGCAACTCTCGCCAGACTTGAAGCGAACGCAAGTTACAAGTCCATCATGGCCTGGTAGTGTTTGATAGATTCCGTTGTTGTCATCTTCCTGAAGGATCCATACAGTCAAATATATGCGCCGTCTAGACAATAGCACACGTACAGTCGCATACCAGAGCGCTACGAATGAGCCCGATCCGAAGGCAACCAAAGATGAGTCTGATGCATGGGCAGTGCGGGAATACCGGTTCGCGGACGCAGATATATAATCAAGAGACACAGCTGCTGACATACTAGGCTGGTGAGAGCACTGCAAGCTGCTGGCTTCAACTTTTGCGTTGAGGTTGGCGGGTACTGAGTTCCCGTGATGAGATTGATTGTACAATTTCGCCTCAAGTTCCTAAGACCGTTTAAGCGGGAGGCAAAGTTGACAGAGATACAGATGCCGAGTTAATTTTCCAAGCCAGGTGAGTCGGAATAGGGATCATTGTCCAAAATACTGTCGCTTCACGCTACCTTCGCGCTCTCGACTCTTTCGTCAACTCTTCAGATTCTGCTCCGCCCCGCAATGCTTGTATAGGATCTATGATACTTGGAGTTGGCTTGGATATCGTCCATCTCCCTCGAATAGCATCACTGATAGCTCGAAGAGGACCAGAGCGGTTCGCGCGTCGCATTCTCAACCAGAAAGAACTGGCCGAGTGGAGTCCAATTGCAACCAAGCCTGACTCTCTTCGGTTTCTCGCAGTCCGGTATGTCATGTACGTGTATCTATGCTGACGTGTTTCCTTACACGGTTTAGGTTCAGTGTGAAGGAGGCAGCATATAAAGCTTTGTATCCTACATGTCGGCCAACGTGGAAGGAACTATCCTACATCCGCTTTGGCGACAAGTTTCCTGGTTCGAAGCCAGAGCTCTTGTACGAACCGGCTGAGAAGTCATTGCGAGCAAGAGTCGGACAATTGCATGTATCCGTCACTCATGATGGGGAATACGTTGCTTCGACAGTCATAGCCGAGGCTCCGTAGTCAGAGCTCACTCTAAATGCGTTCTTTATGATAGAAATTTGTTTTATTAGGGTGCATTACTACTACCATCTTCCCGACGGGGCCACCAGTCGGGCCACCAATGTGATACGTCCCACGATTCGCCTATACGGAACTTCAGAACTCCTTTTTCAACGAGGTCGACCTGCTCTAGTCTCATAAGTGCCAACCCCACGCCTTCCGTCGAGCTCAGAAGTTTTCCAGTGCCTCGTACTCTTGGCCGTGGCTCTGTGACACTTTCCTCATACTCAACCCGAATGTCTGCATTGACGGGTGGTGCCGCATCTTGAGACGAGTTCTTTTCGTTCCTAACAAGGGATGAGAACGGGAGGAGCGGGAGACTTGACGGAAACCACGTACCTTTCGAGGTGTACAGGCAAGATACGCTTACGGAGGACGCCGGTATGATATGTACGAACTGTTAGTTCCTGTCCAACATAACACCCTTTCCTAAAATCCACTAAATGATTCGTGATCACTTGAACCACCACGCCCGAGTTAATCTACTCACAACCACCCATTATGTCGAGATTTGACTCCATTGGGAAAGCTTGCAAGGGAGGGATATCATCGATACCCTCTGGTACACCGTGCAATATGCGATGAAGCGTGTATGCGCCATGGTCAGCCGTATCATGAGATGTTACTTCCGGCGCTGGACTTGACTGAGAGAGCCGTTCACGAAAGAGTTCGACCATTAAACGTACGCTTATCCCCCTTGTGAATGAGAACCCTTCTGCCCATATCGACTGCTCGTCTATCTCTCAACGAAGTCGTTTCCGCGTCCCCATCACTCCAGGGCCAACCTTCCGACAAATCCCAAGCAGGTTCAATGACACCGCTCCGTGCCCAAGCCCATCTTCGCGGGCTCTCCCATTTCTTTGCATCCTCAGATCCCCAGATGGACCAGATGTCGTACTCGTTTGAGACGTCTTCCACTTTGACCTTTGATCTTAGAATGAACCGCTTCAAAGTTTGTAGAAGCGGCGGTGCTTCTGAAGGTCGGGAGTCGTATTCGATGAAATACCCATCATGGCCTCTTGCATTTTTCTTCGGATAAACAAAGATGTCATATAGTACTCTTCCCTATTATGAACGAGGTGTTGTGAGATTATGTAGTGAACTAATAGAACCGCCAGGACTTTACCTGAGCATGAAGTAATGCAGAAAAGAATGGTCCTCGAGGAGGATTCGGAACTGTGGATGCTACGATGCCATTCAGGAACTCAGTCGCCTGAGAGCCGGATAGGTACAGCAACGCTCTGTTCGGGACAGGCGCGACTGTAGGCGTCGTTCGTAGCAAATGCCGTACTGCAGCTGGCAACATACCGACTCGGGATGACTGTTGCACGCAAGACGCGTCCGAGTCGGTCAGACGCGGAAGCTCACTCTCACTCACTGTGTGCAAGTCTTGTGCACTGACCACGACCAACGATCATGTCTTCATCATGTAACGACCTCAAAGCCTTGCTCAAAAGCTGCCTTATGCGCTCAGACTGTGTCGTCAAAGACGGTCGTCTACCGTCTGATTGTTTACGGAATCATCTCGACGAGCTACCAGAGGAGTGCAGAGCAGTACGGTTAGCGGTTTACAACTGTAAACGCGGAATGGTGAGCATCTGCTTGCTCTGGAATATAAGCTGACGGAAACTTATTGTTCTGGATGCAGCTCGATATGCGCAAACGATTCAGAGGAAATAATCCCGGTTATGTTCCTCCCCCTCCTCGATCAGAACCTGTAGAAGCAACCGCGTCGTGACCACAACGCAACTGCACATTTACAAAACGATAGTGAGCCTTTATTTGTTACATTCATGATTAATTCTAAATGTAACATTGCTGCTCAGAAGTGTTGTGGAATTTCTCCTGTCTTGCACGGTAGCGGATAGCTGTACAATACTACAACTAATTCTGTATCTTTTATCCTTATTCCGAAATCGCAATTATTTTGGAATTAGCCCAGATTGCATTCCGAGAGTGAGGACTAACAGTTATTTCATTTTTTGGTGGTGGTCCGACTGCTTCCGTGTGATCCGCGAATGCGTCTCACGTCCTTCACCTTTGGCTTCTACAACTACCATGAGATACTAGTAAACAAGCTCATGCACTTATTCATATTCATCTAGATGATCTCAAAATGCCTCCAAGTACAATAGCTGTCATCGGAGGCGGAATCACAGGTCTCAGTTCCGCGTTCCATCTCTCGCGCCGATTCCCTCAGGCAAGCATCGTCCTACTCGAGAAATCGAGCAGAGACGGAGGCTGGATCCGAAGTCGACGTGTAGAAGTGAAGGATTCGCATGGAAATAAGGCAGAAATTCTGCTGGAAGCTGGTCCGAGAAGTTTGAGACCAATTAGCAAGGCCATACTGGAATTGGTGAGTCCGTTCGACGTTGCCTGTTTACCCAGCTGATGACCTGGAAGGTATAGACAAACCTTCTTAATCTCACCTCGTCTATAATCACGACTCCAAAATCTTCAAAAGCTGCGAAGGACCGGTTTCTGCACATCCCCGGTCAACCTGGGCTTACTCGTCTACCTTCTTCGCCGTTGTCTCTGTTGGCAACGCCCTATGCGTCATCGATCCTCGTCCCTTCTATTCTCCGCGAACCTATCCGACGGGCGAACAGACCAAAGGATGCGGACGACGAATCTTTTAGTTCTCTTTTGGCACGACGTTTCGGGCACAAACTCGAGCGTATCTTCGGAAGTGCTTTGATTCATGGGATCTACGCAGCGGATGCCAGAGCTCTAAGCGCCAAAGCTACGTTTCCTATTCTCCTCGAAGCCGAAGAACGTGGACGCGGGAGTATCGTTCTTGGGATGCTCAAAGCGGGATCAAAGAAGAACGACATGCAACAGTACGACGTCGGAGACGTTCAGAGTCTGGTGAATGACGCTGCCGTCTTTTCATTCGTTGACGGATTGGAGACCATTCCTAAATCGCTGAGAGAGTACTTGGACAAATCAGAGAAAGTGAAGATTAGGACAAACACTGGGGTGACTTCTCTACGACCAAAGCTTAATGCTGAGGGCATTGAGGTGCGATCCATTGGTTTGTCCACTAAATACGACTTTAATCACGCCTTCCTTAGGTCGACCTAGCAAACGGGGAGACTGTATCTGCATCGCATGTTGTGTCTGCTATTCCGCTTGGCAGGCTAGAGAACCTATTACCATCACACAGTGCACTCCCGCATCTTACAACAAATCCAATGTCGTCCGTGACTGTGGTCAATATCGTCTTCCCTCCATCCAAGGTTCCCATCCACCCTCCTGGATTCGGCTACCTCATCCCCCGTCCCGTCGGTGGATACTCGAGGCACGGTACGGGGTTCCTTGGCACCGTCTTCGATTCCTGTTCCCTCGGAGCTCAGGATACGGGTGCTCCAGGTTTCACGAAACTGACCGTCATGCTCGGAGGGCCATACGACATCACACCCGCTCACACGAAGATCGAGAATGTGCTCGCGCAATTGCAGCACCACCTTTCGCCGATTCATCATCGAATCGGAGGTGCACGCTTACCTTGGCCTGTATACTTCGAGGTGATGGAGCATAATGAGTGTATTCCGCTGCCTCTTGTTGGGCATGTTCGGAGGATGGAAGAGTTGAGAGCGGCGCTCAAGACGGGCCCTTGGAAAGGAAAATTGGAAGTGATAGGTGCCAGCGTTGACGGTGTTAGTGTCGGCGATTGCGTCGAGGCGGCCAGGAAAGTGGGGAGAGATTGGTGAGATCGAAAAGAAAACATATATAGCCTGAATTTACTCCCGGCGAAAACATTTGGATAATCTTAAGTCTTTTCGAGGCGACCACCCATGGCATGGACTTTGCCATCAAGAAAATTGTTTCCCATGAAATCATTGAGCCAACGACATCGTTTCAACATCAAGTCATGAATACCAGCGAGCTGCCTGACTCGGAATGGCGACCAAGAGGAAGTACTGTTAACATTACATTGCTCTGGCTCCGCCGACTGCGCATCACGGTCGGAGCCACAGGCTGACAAGGAGTACAAATCACGAAGACACGTAGCAGAGAACGTCATGGTTTGTTTGTCAGGCCAATATTTAACGCAGATACCGCATACATGGCCTTGCATCCTCAATATACGACATACGACATTCGACATTAACCTATTCAACTGTATCTACTGTCCCGTGTGACCAGGTATCGAGCTCGTTGAACAAACAACAGATCCAGGGCCTATCTGTCCGTTCGGTCCAAGGTGCTCAATGAAGGCCCTTCGACCGGAGGGACAGAGTACCTGAGATCTCTCTGAGGCATGTCTCGACTCGAACGGCTGAGGGTAGTAGAGACGACGACGTTCGCAGCGCAACTTTGCACGTGAGCGTGAGAGTAACGCAATGAGATTAATGACATAACACAGTGCTTACATAACATTTCCGAAAACGAAATAAATGTCTTCGTCTTGTCTCCAGTCATCGTTCGTTCTACGCCCGCCAATATGCGCTACGCAGTCCTGGTAACTGGCCCAGCAGGAGCCGGCAAATCGACGTTCTGCCGGTCGTTCATGACGCATCTCAAAGCCGCTCGACGGACAGGGCACCTCGTCAACCTCGACCCAGCTGCAGACCCGGATTCGTTCGAGTATGAGCCGAGCATTGACATTCGGGATTTAGTTAGTTTGGAGGACGTGATGAGTGAGCTTGGATACGGGCCGAACGGAGGGTTGCTTTATTGTTTCGAGTGAGTGAGTGCGTGCGCGTATTTCTCTCGGAGCGGTGGTTTGGGTTCTGGAGGGGAAGAACTTGTATGTGCTGACTTGCTGCTTAGATACCTCTTAGAGAATATGGACTGGCTCGAAGAAGAAATTGGAGATTACGACAACGACTACCTGATCTTCGACTGCCCAGGTATCTATCGTCTTCCCTTCCTCGCATGACATTTTTCTTCAGCGCTCATTCCTCTCACTTGGGATTTAGGTCAGATCGAACTATACACGCACCACCGCTTCTTCCCCACTCTCGTAGCGAACCTTAGCCGCATGGGTATCCGCACATGCGCGTTATACCTCGTCGAATCGCAGTTCATGGAGGACAAATACAAGTTCTTCAGGTGAGTCAGGCGCTCGCGGCCTCTTTTCATTCAAGGGCACCACTTTAACTAGGAACTAACTATGGCGTATGAACATTAAATCGAATTGAATGCGTCCGCGCGCCCACGGGACCCAAACAATCCGAATTCGTACTGTAATGAACTGTATGCATACAGCGGCGTATTGTCCGCGATGTCTTCGATGGTGAACCTAGAAGTCCCTTGGATCAATGTCATGACCAAAATGGACCTGGTCACTTCGAAGGAGAATGACCCAAAGTCAGGACGCATCGCATCCCGCAAGAAGCGGAACATCGCGAGGTGCGTTCCCTGCTCTGTTCTTTGCTTGTATCATGAGTCACTGAATAGAGATCCAATAATCAAGATACCTTGACCCCGATCCGCTTCTGTTAGCGACGACCCCTGAACGGGCAGTCAGCTCGAATCCGCGGTTTCACTCTCTGAATTTGGCCATCGTGCAATTGGTACGTGTGTTTCTATTACCTCAGAGCGTTGTTTCGTGAGATACATACAGGACCGGAACTGATTCTCTTTTACCCTCCGGATAGATCGAAGAACACCCATTGGTATCTTTCCTACCCTTGGACCTAACTTCCGAGGAGTCATTAGAGACGATCGTGTCGCATGTGGACTATGTCATGCAGTATGGAGAAGATGAAGAGCCCAAAGAGGTGCGTTGCGTATCACTTCGGCTATTTCTTAAAGCGCGAAGTCATATCTTACGATTACATATGCAGCCTATGGATCTAGACGAGGGAGATTTTGCGGACCTTGAATAGAGCTGCGAGGCGTGTGGACCCTACATTCCGTTGCGCAGGACGGACGATGGGTTACGAAGAAGGCGATGATTAGATTGGAAGTGTAAGTTAGGTTTGAGGGGTTCGGAGGGGCTGCCCGTAATTTGGGTTGTGTATGTGAGTTAGGGTAGATTATAGTATTGCATCGGCAGAATCAGCTGAGGAGCGATCTGGCGCGAAAGCATCGCCTCGCAGGATGATACGATACGTGGATAAAGTGCATGTGTCGTGTCGATCCAGCTCCACTGTTGAGCGTATGCTGAGTGTACATGGGCGCACTTGATGCACTTGACGAACGGAAATGAAAATGGCTTCTTCTGTCCTAGCCAGTCCAGGAACGGGCAAGTTGAATGCTCCAATAATGCTCCCGGCTGACGCAAGCGCTCGGAGCAATCTAAGATAAGAATTATATTATATCCATCCAGACTACTTCGTATACCGAGTTCATTCACCCACTCAAAGCTCTCTGCACAATGCCGACATATACAGTCTACCCCTCCTCATCCTACAGTCACCGCTCACGCTCGCGACTCTCCCGCAGCTCACACGGTCACTCACCGACGTACTACTCTCACCACGGCTACTCCCCTTCGTACGCTTACGGAGGGTACAGCGGCAGCACGTACGGCGATACCGGTGCGCGCCGACACCACACGTCCGGGCACGGGTCGTCGGGGTCGAGGCATTACTATCCTTCCAGCTCGTCGCACGGACACGGATACTCCTCGTCCTCGTATGCGCCTCAGTATGGCGGCGGTGGCTATTCGAGCGGCTATGGATCCCGTGGACATAGAGGCTATGGGTCCTCGAGCCAACCGCAATATTATGATTCCGGAAGCAGCAGACACGGATACGGCCATTCTCGCGAATACGTGAGTATTAATTAATTAATTGAATGATATGGGTGCTGATTGGAGAGTTTGATAGAAACCCACTTTCGGCGAGCGTCTGAAATGGATGTTCGGTATGGGCCACGATCGCTACCACGACAGCGGGAAGGGCTACCGAACGCGGAGTCGCAGCGTGTACGACTCGGGCAGACGACATGACGATCGAGGCAGGCACATCTACACCGTTTGAGTTCGAGTTCGACCAATATTATCATCGAAAGGACATTGATTTCTTTCTTTTTCGTTCTTGATTGTCCCGTGCTTTCACGCCCGAGTCCGTCAGTGTGATTATTTTTTTGATACCTGATAGCGACTTTTCTCCAGACTGTCCGAGTTCGTGATGTAATATCAAACAACGTTGTATACATATCCATCGGCGTGAAGAAACATAATCATTAATGCCTCAGAGTGAACGAAAACCAGCAGCAGAGAAGGTCATTGTTCGAACTGGAGTGACTCAGGTTAGAGCCCGGCTCCGCGTCGATCAAGCTAGAGCACAATTTATACTCAGCCCTCCATCACTACGTTCTGGCGTCTTGCGCTCTTCCTCGACAATGTCAAAGCCCGATATCTCCCCAAAGACATCCGCTGCGGGTATCGCAGTCGACCCAAAGACCCTCGAGCGCGTCATACCCGAGACAAAGCGCCCAGATGGCTCGTGAGTCTCTTCATCAATTCTATAAGTGCCTATTGCTCATGAATCTAAACTTGCGCATATATATCCTACACTCTCTACGAATTTATTGCTCTAAATAACAAACAATACAACACGCAATCGACATCTCGTTCGCGAACTCCGACAACTCTTGTGCACAAAGGGTGCGCAAGCAGCTCCGCGTCCGACCGGGGTTCACGCCGCAGGAGGACGTCTCCCGTTTCCGGGGGACGCGGCAGCAGCAGCACGACAGGAACCAGCTGCCCAAGGGACACATCTTGGGATGGATAGCGCCCTCCTCATCAGAACAAAGGAACAAGAAGGGCTTGTCCGCCAGTGAATCTGCCAGCTCACTGGGGACGGATGGGGGCGAGAAACCGACAGCAGCGGCGGCGGCGATGACGAAGAGCGCGGCGAAGAACGCAAAGCGGAGGGCGAAGAAGCAGGCGGAGAAGGAGAAGGCTATTCGTGAGGCTTGGGATGAGGACTCGGAGGACGAGAAGGAGAAGGAGAAGGCGGGTGCGAAGACGAAGGGTAGACCGTCAGATGTAGCGACGAAAGACGAGTCCCCGCAGAAATCAGAAGGCGCCACGGCTGTTGATGTGGCGAACGAGACGAACGAGACGCCTGCGGCGACTGACTCTAGAGACGAGGGCGACGCGTTGGCGAAGGAGCTCGAGAAGAAGCTTGACGTGCACTGAGTATGGGCTATTGATTTCGGGTGTTGTGCTTTGATATTTGGTTGTATTTCGTATTGAGCTTAGATGCTGCATATAGGTGATATAAGTGATGTTATGCTATCGTTCTTGGTTGTTATGTATTGCTACATATGTCATTATATTTCTTCTACCCATCTATTCCTATTATACGCAAAAGCGAGCGAAAGACAATGGACGAGGACCATATCATGTCATCTGCGTTTCAAGGCCTTCTAGTACCGTGTTTTGTTTTGGTTCAGGCTGGGGTCTCGATGGAGGAGGCGTGGGCGGTTTCATGGCGTGGTTGAATTCGAAAATTATAACGATGGCGAGAGAGAATACGCCCAGAGCCACTGTTGTTGCCAGAGTCAGACGTAGTGTATTCGCAGGAAGAATGCAATACTTACTGACTGATCTGTACATGTTCTCCCATTTTAGCTGTTCAGTCATCGTTCGCATCTCGCCTATTGAGACGATGGCCTTATTTAATACTTCCTAGAAATTGACAACATGGTTTGAGTATGAGAGAGGGATAGAAAGAAAAATGCTGCCGACCTCGATTCGGATGTCCATCTGCTTGAGATCAGTCTTTGACTCGGTCTTTCGGTTGTCTACGTCCATCTGGAGCCTATAGACATGAGCTTTGGAATATAACCTCCCGTGCAGGATATGGAGCACTTACTCGTGCTTCAGGTTTGCAACGTCCGACTTCACCTTACCGTCCAAATTGTCAATGTCGCGCCTCAGAGCAGCTAGAGTCGTCCGTAACGCCGTAGAGTCATTCCGTTGTCGTAAGGAAATTTCGTTACGAGCTTCAGACAACGCAGCACGGAACAAATATGCTTGCTAACAACAAATGACGGATGAGTTAGTGCGTATGACAACAATTTTTTTGTACTCGTATGCGTACGTTTTCCAGATCCTTGTTACTCAGGGCCTCCCTCTTCACTCGTCCAATCCGATCAACCAATAATGCGCGAGTAGCACGCATGAGACTGTTCGCTATACTTTCCGGGAACGTCTTCTCCAGCGCGAGGTACAGATGATGGGTGTCGAACGGAGGTGTCGCGTAGGTGTGCCTATAGGACGGGTTTTTATTCTGATCTTGTTCAGGTAAGGTGGGGAGGTTTGACTGGACGATGGCGTTTTTGTTGGATGATTCTTGGTTCTCTGCGTATTCCTTTGCGCCGGCGAATGGATGGGCTTGGGCCTCATTGCCAGGAGGGGGAGGCGGTGCCGGTGGAGAAGCAGCTGCACTTGGGATGACGGGTGAGCTCTGTTTTTGGTCGGGTTGAGGATGGTGTTCGGTACTAGATGGTGGAGGGTGTTCTGGGACAGTAGTGTTCGTCCCTCCGGTTGGTTGACCAGGTTGGGGATCGGACATTGAGTGCGAACTGCTGGATGGACTTGGGAAGTGGACATTGCTGGATATGAGTCTGTGTGCTCTTGGACATGCTGAATGCCGCGAGGCTATCCTGAGTGAAGCCAGCATTACCGCGGGTGTTGAGCTGAAGAGCTTGGAGTTGTGGTGCGTTCAAAGGGCACGCGTCGATCGTCAAAAGCATCCGCGGCCGTGCTCATTTTCAGTTGCGCGGCAGTCTTGACTACTCACACTTCTCCCTAGTATTTCGTCATGACACAAACTAGTGAAGAAACCACGGACTATGATAAAGAGGACCTCCTAGCTCTACTTCAATCTCACGGACAGAATTTCTTGTCTTCGTTCGGGTCCTTACCTCAATCATCCTCTCAACCCAGCCGGAAGCGAAGAAAACTTGAGCCCGAAGAGTCTAATTCAGACGCAGACGAAGCATCGGATACTGAATTGACTGGAATTGAGATGTCTTCGGAGGATGATGGCTCAGACAATGATGAGTATTCCGAAGAAATGAACGACGAGGAGGATGACGAGCGTAGGTTAATGTGTTCATCAAAGTTCTCTATCGCGTGTTGACTGGCTCTAAAGGACCTGATGATGAGTTTCGAAGTGACGTATTACAAAAGAGACAGCCTGAGGTAGTCGTGTTTTCTGGAGGGACCCAGTCAACTGGTACGAAGATGTCAAAATCACAAGCGAAATCTTTCATGGTGAGCAATTTGAATTATGATATTTTTCATTTCCGCGCTCATCGTATTCCCAAGTCTTCAAAAGTATCAAAACTACGACAAGAAGTGAACGAAGTTGGAACAAACGAGATTGGAGACGACGACAGCGAGCCCGAAGAAGAACGGTACATTTCATCTATAGTAGTGCTTCCGCAGACGGAACTGACTTGAGACACACAGGACGAACGTTCAAAATGACAAACTATTGCACAAGCTCGTGCACACTCAGCTTCTGTCTGGATCGCTAAATCACGAGCTCAACCTTACGCCGGCTCAGCGGCGCAAAGCGTTGGACGGACGTGTGATGGAGATTGCTGGTACTGCAAAGCTCGGAAAGGGCGAGTCGGTAGTCAGGCAAGAGGAGCGCAAGAAGGCTGCTAAGAAGGTCCGGATGGGCCTTGAGCGGAAGGTTGAGGAAAGGCGTCGCAAGGCCGTCGAAGAGGTCCGTGACAAATTTGCAATTCCTTTTTCTTCTTGGATAGCACGGATTGCTCACGTTCGTTCGGTTAGGCGAAGGATCTGGGAAATTACCATCGAAGTATCAAACATTTGTTCGAGGCAGATGAGAAAAAGCGGTCGGATCGCAGGAAACGAGAGCGAGGGCTTAAGCTTGGGGTTGGCAAGTTCTCAGGCGGTGTATTGAAGCTCAGCAGGGACGATATTGCCTCGGTACGGGGGAATGCAAGGCCCACACGGGGTAGAGGAGCTGGTAGGAAGGGATTAGGGCGAAAATAACGATTGACATGTGTGCAACGCGATGTCCCATTCTCGTTCTCGTGCTTTGACTTGGGCTACATGAATGCGGTTTATTCTATTACATGACTGACCGCCCAGCGGCTTTGTTCATATTACAGCTCTAGTCCAATAGATACAATGGTATGGATACATATATAAGTGCGTATAGAGTCAAATGCATGCAATGAATCCAGAGTCCAAAATGCATCATGAAATTAACAGTCATAACAAAAACATGAATATGAAAGGTCATCAAGACGTTGACGTCGAGTGGAAATGAATGGATCAAGCATGGAATACACGAGAGTGCCGGCGAGATCCTTCGTGCGACTCGTCACTCTCTGTGCTTGACGTGCCGGTGCCCCACGGGTATTCAGGTGAATGTGCTCTGCGATCAAGAGAAGAGAAGAGAGCATTCAACGATTAGCTAAATGAATAAAATTCAATGCAATTGAATCGCCTACCGGTCGACGGGCCGCCCATATTCATCAACGTATCCGGAATCAGGCCTATCCGGGTAGGAGACCTCCGTCACATACTGGGATTGAATATGCGGAGGCTGCCCTCGTGCTAGCGTCTCTCGAGAACTACAGGCAAGACAATCACGCGTTTAGGATGAGAAGTTCTCTATTAATCTATATGAACTGAACTCACTCATAGACTCGCTGCCCGTCTTCATCAACGACGACGATATCAGGATTCGAAGATATCTGAGACGACACAGTTCTATCGTCATCTTCAAACAGGGCGCTTCTGGCTAACGGCGTCGCCGCAGCACGATATGACGGACGTCGATGTGCAGTCATAGCAGGAAGACGTTTATTCTTGTGGTAATTCAAGTCGCGAGGACGATGATGCATACTACAATTCCCATATGATACAAATAAAAAAAGAAAGAGTAAGGGTCAATCCAAAATAACGAAAGAGATAGATAAAAAAGAAAGCGGCTCAAGAAGGGTATGGAGCTAATGAGAGGCTTGCCTTCCAAGCTCTGAATTGAGGTATTGGACTTTGGGTAGGTTGGAAGAATAGGACCCAGAAGAATATCCGTCAGAAGAATAACGACTACTATCAGTACCTCCAACCCTGTAAGTTTGAGCGAAGAATCAGTGGGCTATTCGGATCGAAGGCCGAGGCTGACGCACCGGAAAAGTTCTCTACCATTTTCGTCTTCGATGATATATTGTTTCCTGCGGAGCATTGGGGTATTGAATTTCCAAGCGTCGACTCTGCCCGTAGGAACAGTTTAGCAAACGTTTCAAGAGATGTACTTCCCGACTTGCCTGTAAAGTTCATTTCCAGCATCGTCATGGAAAATGACCGGGGTGCTCCCTGGGATAATGTAATATGTGTCGTCTCTGTTCGCTCGTAGATGGGCTGTATCGCGGTAATCCTGGTAACGCATGAAACCATCTTCCTCGTTTCCGACCTATACGTCAGAAATAAGATACTGGACAATGCTCGTAACGCATTTTTTCATACCTCAAGGCCTTCCCCGAAGTCAGTAAAAATCAGATAAGGTCGCCGGAATTCGTAGTGATATTCGGGACGCGACATCCTAGGAGGCGATGGATAGGAGGACTCAGATGCATGGCGGCGATGACTTCTGTAGTTTTCTCTTATTGTCTGCAAGCACGTCCGTCAGTGTTCTTGGTGTACAACACGAGAAGACGTACAGAAGGCGCAACAGGGACTCTCCGACTCATACTTCGCGAACTCGTACTCAAAGCCTTTCTTTGCGTATACGGCGTTCCTCGGTCATGACTCCGCATGTCGCCAATGAACGTAACTTTCTGGCTGCTAGAATGCGAAGAGCCGGAGTGATCTGAAGGAGCAATGAAAACTGTAGGAGATTTCTGTCCTGATCTTTCCGTTTCAACGAAACCCAGCTCGCCAGGGTGTTCCGAGCGAATGCCGTCTGTGTGATCATCAAAGTAGTGATGGCCAGGCTCGTTATCTTCTCGAATAACACGAGGAATGGCACCGTGCCCGTCCTGTGAATGTGCTGAGGAGAAAGTCTCGTACAGTCGGCTATGAGGATCATGCAAATCGTCTTCCAGGTCACCATGATGCAAGTCATGGTGCTCATAGTCGTCATTATGTGAATGAAAAAGCTGCGGTGGAGGGACAGGCCGTGGTGAACCTGTGTCACTGGCAGGGACGTGGATAACTTCTTGTACGGGGCTTAGAGACCTCACGGCTACCACAGGAGCCTGCTCAATTCGCCCGCGTCGACCTGAGTTCTTTCGCTTGAGCTAGCGAAAGAGTGGCATGTTCAGTTGCAAATACAACACAACAGCATATTATAGGGAAACATACGAATTTCGGAAGCTGTCAAATGGAATCTTTGATCAATGTTATGTGTATGAATCATTCAAGCAGTGACTTACGAGTGGCATGATTGGCGATGCAAGTCAGATCAAAGGGAGCTTCCAGGACGCGCGGAGCGGGATAGATGAAGGTAGAGAGGATCGATAATGGAAGCAAGGCAAGGGGCCAAAGAGGCCAGCTAGGGAAAAGGAAAACGGGCGCGCGAGCCAGTGGCACTCATGTTTGAAGCAAGGCAAGGTGAAAGCCAAGCAGAGTCCTGACGGAAACCATGCCTTTTTCTTTGGAAGCATTTTCGGAACGTTGCGATGGAACGTGGTCCTCGCCTATCGCCCGGAGGCAGATTCGCACCTGAGTTGAAAAAAAACTTTCCCACGATTATAAAACTTCCAGATGGACAAATTTGGCTCAGCATTGCTCATTGATGGTACCGAAGTTGTCCATGTCTACAACACGTGTAACTGCTTCGTGGCTTCGCAATTGAGAAGGCTATCAATGAATTATGAATAAAGAAGAAGAATAGAATATGGGGTTGCGTGGCGTTAGTCATGATCCATTATCACCGCGCAACTTGCGAATTTCGGTCAATGCTTGTAGAACTTTGCTCATGGCTTCAGCCGTGCTCGCTATCGCACTGGGTTCTACCGTCGCTGGATGACTTGCAATTGATGACAATCGCTGAGACAGAGATTGCAGAGCCAGCTCGAGTGCTGAAGCTGAAGTTTCAAGAGTCTGTTCACATGTGTCAAAATGAACACTGAAAAATAAGGCACCATTGGAAGCTCACGTTGGAATTAGAATCTGCCGAAGTCTTGGAGAGGGTGAAGATCGATTATTGAAGATGAGATTCATGGAGAATAGGTGACTCACCGCATGAGTACCGATATCAGTGGTATTTACAACGGTTTCCTGAGACGCCTTCAAAAGATCAACTGTCAAGAACGGCAACGCGAATTGATAATACTTACAGGATGCAATGGTGCCTTTCCCTTCCTACCATTTTGAACAGTCGGGAGATTAGAAACTGGGACATTGCCAGACCCGGATGGTACGATTGTAGTCGAACTCGACGATGCTCGTTGTTCTGCGATTACCAAACGTTCCCATCCATCAGCGTCTTTTTCGTCGACATACACAGTGCCGCAAGCAACACACTCCTTTGGTATGTCAGCTCCTACAGCCTCGATTGCTTTTCAAATAACTTGCCTTCCTTGGATCTCTTCTCCCGACAAGTGGAGGCCTTACTAGCGGGATACCATAACAGCGCTCGTTGGGGCATTCGTCAGCAAGCATGGTCCATCCCTGATTTAGTACATGTCAGGACGAATCGATTCTCAATATTGTAGCCATATGTACCTTCAAGAGACGGGCGCCAATCTCAGCAGACGCGGCATCCGATTGTTGACGCCGGTGAACACTTTCAGCAGTCTCCACGGGAAGAGCGAATGTTGGAGAGCTGAGTCTACTTGACACGTCCGTAGGCGGCGTTGATGAACGCGAAATGCGCGTTCCCGAGCTGACTGTGCTCGGAGATGATTGCCTAGCTACAGATGGTGAAACCGCAGAACTCGGAGCAGAGCTTCGATCTGCAGTATGTGTGAGAACAGTCACTGCTGCATGAGCTAGATGCTTACTTTGAGGATCGCCATCGCAATTCGCGCAAAACGTGGTGACTGGAGAATGACCTTTCGGCGAACGCATAAGAGGCACCCGACAATTCGCATTTGGACAGGCCTCATCGGTAAGGACCCAGCCTTTGAGCATATACTCTCCTAGCTTGCTTGAGACGTCGGTAACGGACATTGAGATAGCTCGGTAACGGAATTGCTGCCTGAGTGCAGTTGAATGATGTCCAGCAGACAGAATTATGACATCGTAATGCCGGATAGGGTATCGCCGATCTCTTTGATCTGCCTCCGTTTCCTCCACGTCAACCGCTAATGCAGCCCTGGCTTGCACTCTCACATAGATTCCTCGCGTCCTCGCATGCACTGGCACAGGGCATGGCGACATGCTGCACTCTCTGTCCTTCTCGTCGGTCTTGAATTATCCAGCTGGTCGACTTCATCAAGCCCAAATGTTTATGCACAAGCAAAAGGCTGGTCCTTCCGACGGAAGCTGGACGCGAGGGAGAAGACGAGGGAATTATGGAATCATGGTTTCAACAACTACATGCAGCATGGTAATGTGACAAAGATTAGCAGTACTTTAAACCTCATCTGACTGCTTGAACATAGCATTTCCATTAGATGAAGTTGGTTACATTACCGCCACTGAGTATACTGGCTCTCATACATTACACCATTTAGCTCATGCCATTATCTTGTGCCGGAAGGGGTCCGGACTGGGAGAATCCGTGAGTAACATCTTCTTTATCATGTAATGTGAGATCCTGAGGGACATGTAGCCATAACTATGCGAACAATGACGTTGCTGGGAATTTCTCCCTAACACTCATCGATGTCCTGGATACATTCGTTGTACTAGGCGATATAACAGGCTTTGAAAACGCTGTTCGAAACACTGTTGATTGGGTTTCGTTCGACGTCAACACTCGACCTCAAGTGTTTGAAACGACGATCCGTGTTCTAGGCGGTTTACTGTCTGGTCACATATTTGCTTCAGACCGTACAAGCCAATTTTATTTGGTGAGCTCGACTACTCCAAAAAATAAGACGCCTTCTAACAAGGGATCTGTTTAAGTCTTGGTATCAAGGCGAGCTATTAAAAATGGCGAAGGATCTGGGGCAGGTGAGATTAGCATGTACCCTGTTCTCATGTCTTAAGCCGATCCTCATATAACTAGAGATTATTGCCCGCCTTTGATACACCCACCGGAATACCGTATAGTCGGGTACATTCCCTCTTCATCTCGTGATCTCGGCTTTTGATAACAGCAACCACTTCTTCAGATAAATCTTCGTCACGGCGTGCTATTGGGAGAATCGCACGATACCTGTAGATGCGATTCTTTTTCTATCTCAAGTGATCGTCTCTAATTCAGAATTGACAGGTACTGCAGGAGCAGGATCTCTTATCCTCGAATTTGGGACTCTGAGTCGCCTTACGGGCGACGATCGATTTGAGAAGGCGGCGTATAAGGCCTTTTTCGCACTATGGAACAGGAAGTCCAGTATCGGACTTGTTGGCAATACAATAAATCATTACACTGGAGTAAGAGGACAAACTTTCTAGCTAGCTATCCATATCTGACCCGATCGCAACAGAAATGGTTGATGCCTGAGGTGACGGGTATTGGTGCTGGGATTGACTCATTTTATGAGTATGCGTTCAAGTGGTTTATTTTGAGCGGTAAGACCATCGTCTACTGTGTTGCCTATACCTTATCTTGGAATTATAGGAGAAGTAGAATTCCTGGATGTCTGGCATGAGGCATATGCTGCGATAATGCGATATGCACGAGGCTTGGATAGTTTCTGGGTAAGCAACTTGTGTTTCTCAGCAGGATAATGCTGACTCTCAAAAGTTCAGACAAGTTAGCATTCACTCCGGTGACCCTGTTTATAACACCGTAGACTCTCTTTCTGCATTCTGGTCTGGCTTACAAGTCCTCGCTGGTGACATTGAGAATGCTATCAAATCTCATCTTATCTGTACGTTTCCATTCATCGATTAGCGTACCAATTCTTATCCTTCGAAGATTGGAATCTATGGAAGAGAAATTCAGGACTACCCGAAGTATGGGACATAAACTACATGCAGGCTGTCGCTACACAATATCCTCTAAGACCAGGTACGCTTTTATCGGATCCATTTTCTGTAATATAAGCATGTCTAATGCGACACAGAGTTCGTGGAATCTACATATTATTTATATAGAGTATGTCCATCCCAATAGTCTGTTCAGGCGCCTCTGATGCTCATGTCAACTGTCCAGGCAACACGAGATTCATTCTATTTGGATATCGGAGAACGGGTGCTCTATGATCTTATACTCCGATCTAAGGTTCCATGTGGGCTGACAGGCATAGCTGACCTACGGATCAATAAACGTGATGATAGGATGGAGTCATTTGTTTTATCTGAGACCTTGAAAGTACGTACGTTTGTTCTGTACTGGGCTGTTGTTCTAAAGGCTCACATTCTATGACAGTATCTTTATCTCTTATTTGACGAAGAAAATCCATTACACAAAGATGACTCCAATTTCGTATTCACCACAGAGGGGCACATCTTAACGCTTGGATCTCAATATATGAGACCGATGTCGAAAGCCCGCAGAAGACTTCGTCGTGCGGAAAATCTGACCTGTCCAGTCTACCATCCTCCTATGGTTGGAGTGAGCAGTGAAGACGATGATGAAACTGGACTTATTACTGGAATTCTTCATCGGTCGGACTTCGACTATGCCAGAGCACTCGTAGGAGCGGCATCGAGCGAATCAGATGAAGCGTGGTGGTCTTCATATGGCAGATGTGACGTACCTGCTGGAGACCTTTATGTGAGCATCAGGCTTCATAACTCATTAGTCCATGTTTTCTGACTTGTTCTAATTAAATAGTCTTATGACTTCGTTCTATCATCTGATGGAAGACATACCGAAGAGGATCCGAGTCCAAGCCTTCAAAAGCTATTTGAAGTTCACGATGGCTTCATGATACAAAATGTCAGCGGCATTCGAACACATATCGTGAACCGACTTGATGGGAAAGGCTATGATATTGTTAAGCGTGCGTCTCGATTAGTATAGAAATTTAGGCATACACTGACCTTCAGGTGCAGTCGCGCAATATCCTGTTCGTCGAGGGCAAACGGTGTATATCAATGACACCAGCTTGCAACTGGCTCCGTTAAAGAGCGCTGTACCAGCGGAATTATATGGTAGCGAAAGCTTTCCGGCAGGCCGCGCACCAGATGTCCCCTTGCGTTTCTTCATACACGATGAACCCTCTCTCCTAGTGCAACCCGGAGCGTCGGACGTAGAACTCAAGGTTACTTCTTTCTCGTCGTCGTTCGGCGGAGATCCGTTTTCACAAATGCAGTGGGTTTCTGGAGCAGGCAAGGGCATCGGAAGCCGAGTGGTCCGTGTGCCGTCCAACCGACTAGGCTGTGAAGCATATCAGTTCGAGACGGACACTTCGCCGCTGCTGGATTCGGTTGTGCTAGTACATCGCGGGTCATGCACGTTCCTTGAAAAGCTCGTTCATGCAAAGCGGGCTGGCGCTAGAGGAGTTATAGTAGCGACAGATATCGACATGCCCATCAATCCGTCTGCGGAAGTCGCTGAATCAGAAGAATTCGCAAGAGATTCGCTGCAGGAAGTCGTGATGGTCGCAGTTACGCGCTCTGCGGGGGAACAAATATCAAGGTTATTGGATACGGCTGAAAAGCATGGGGGTACGGATGTTCTGGTGTCTGTCGAACCGGAAGGCCAGGCCGGGAGGACGCAAGCGGAGCCCTCCAATACCAACGAGTCTTCCGGGAAGGAGGTCACGAAACGCTCTGTCAATAAGGTCTTGTATCTGAACGGGCATCCTCTTCTGAATACTAGATTACTTATTTAACGTTTAAATGTTATTTGCTTTCGTGACAAGGAATGTCAGATGGATTATGAATCTATTCCGTACTACCGCCACAGAACGAACGAGATACAAATCGCGAAATTTCTATCCTGGATGCAAGCCGAAACAGATGGATCTACATATCTCAGGACTCAGAGCCCCAGTATACTTTCACTCGTTGAACTCAATAATCGAATACGCCGGGGCGTCAAGTCTATCTTGGCCTTTAAGGAAGCTCGCGGCGATGATGAAAAGATAACCAATGGTTTTCCCGCCTTGTTTTGCTACAAGTTCGCCTGCTGCCTTCGCAGATCCACCTATCGATGCAAAGCAAAGATGGATGACCATAAGCCGTGTATAGTCAGCAACCATTAAACATACCAGTAGCTATGACGTCGTCAACGACCAACACGACCTGTCCCGGCTTGATGCTATCTGCTTGCATCTCAAAGATATCCTGATGAGAAATAGAGGAGAGAAAAATAGTCGGCAAATGCGCATAAAAAACACGTCTTATTACAGAATTTACCTCTCCATACTCCTTCTCATATACGGCCTGGATGCATGGGCCAGGCAGCTTTCCACGCTTTCGGACGGGAACGAAAGCTGCACCGAGGCGGAGGGCGAGGGGCGGGCCGATAAGGAAGCCGCGAGCGTCGAGCCCGACGATGACGTCTATCTTTCGGCTGGGCGCATCAGCTGGAATGCGCGGAATGACGGTGGTGGTGATGTGGTGGGTGAAATGGGTTAGGAGGGTCTCGAAGGCCAGAGGCGAGCGGAGGATGGGGAGGAAATCTTGAAACAGGATGCCCTTGATAAGTCAAGAGCAAATTATATGCTTATTAGATGGGGGAGTTGGTACGAGATTTGGACAGCTGTGTACCTTCTTGGGGAAATCAGGGTATTCAGCCAGGTGGCTTTTGATGAACTCGACGTCGGCCATGGTGATAGCAGGACGATGAAAAAATGTGGAAGATCATATCATCACGTTCAATGGGGATGCTGAGCGGGCGAGAAGACTCGGTTCATTGGCACGTTCATATGTCGATCCCGTTTCTATCTCGCCCAATCCCGATCTGATCTTGGATCATTTCTCAATACTTCCTCGTACTTATTATGTTCTTAGGACTTGAAGATGAGAATGCATAACGCTTATGTATTCATAGCACGTCTTGCAGCATATTGAAAGAAAAAGTGCATGTAGATGCGAACAGGACAACAAAGTGTACAGCAAGAGTTTTATACATTCTCCTGAATCTCTGGCTCCTTGAACTCCTTCGCTACCCGCGTACCAGTCTCCTAAAGAACAACGAGTAAAATCAATCACTGAAAAAAAAAGCGTGAACTATATGCGATACTCACGTCCGTCGACTCCCCGTGGAGCTCCATGAGCTTCGATACATCGAATTTTGGCGCTTTGATAATCTTAGCCTTACGGATGTAGACGTTCTGCAGAGGGTAGATCGAACGAGAGGCCTTCTCGATTTCACGGCCGATAGCTTCAGGGATGAACTTCTGTACCAACTCCTTCAAATCACACGACGACGCCTCGCGAGTCATAATCTCAAACATCTTCTTTCGGATTTCGCGGATTTGGGACGTCTGAGCATAGGTGGTCTTCTTGACCTGCGATGGTCGTCGCTTGGTGAAGGCGATAGCAAAGAGGCGGAGGAGGTAGCCGTCAGTCGTTTTTACGTCAACGTGCGCCTCGATGAGCGTTTGCCATTTTCGGACGAGCGAGCGCAGCTTGTCGGAGGTGAAGTCCATACCGTGGAAGTTTGTCAGGCAGTTCTTGCCCTGGATCTCGTCAATGCGGAGCTTCATCTTTCGGAATGCCTGCTCCTCATCCTTTTGAAGGTCAGCCAGGGAGACCTCGACTATACGACCTCTCAATGAATCATTGGCATTTTCTTGATAGGATTGTGATGAGCTGGAAATGACTAGAAGAATAAGCAAATTTACGCACTGAGACCCTGTGAACGATTGGCAAGCGTCTTTCCAACATTTCTTACTTCGAACAATGAAGGTGCTTTGATATCATACCAGTCTGCAACCGATACAGATAAGTCAACGAATCAGCCCGATGTCCTGCATGCAATGCTCACCCTTGCGAGAGAACGGGTCGACGACCTTCTTCTTGATACCCTTCTTTCCTTTTGAGAGACGCTTGTTCTATAAAAAACAGTCAGACATCAAGAGACGAGATATCCGAGCCAGACCCTCCTACCTTGCCAACGGCCATGGTGTTTTAGGGCGGGTAGAATGGACCGCGACGATGAGCTTACACGAGTTGATCGTGAACGTGAACGAGGAGACGCGCTGGAATTTGGTGCTGTACAGTAGGATATTGTATTACGTAAGTTTATTCCACGATTATATTATCATTCTGTTTCTTTCATTTCATTTCATTATAATATTTCTGTCATTTATTCATGGTCACTTGATGTTGTCTCGAGACGACTTTGAGAAATTATGCAAGGCCTTTCTCGATAAATTTGCATCATCGTCAGATGAAGTATTTGGAGGTTGGTCGTGGAATGAACACTCCGTGTGTGCTGGTTCTCTTCTCTCTTGGACGAAGTTGAACCCGTCTGTGTCAGTATCTACCTCGTTTAGGGTACCTCTCGTGTAAAAGAACTGCTCGATCATCTGCCAATACTAGTACTGCGGAGGTTGGTGAAGAAGATGAAGTTCTGGCGGAGGAGAGCGAAAACGATGTTGCAACTGCTGCGACTCGTGAAGAATGCGATCTATTGGAAGTTCGGCAGTACATCGTCTATTCGGTCACGTTCCAAGTTCCAGCATTTTATTTCTCTGTGCACACAAGAAGTGGGCTTGCTATTTGAAATGGCTGTGTGGCAATGTTTCTGAGAAGATGCTAGGTGGTTCACCGCTTTCCTTAGACGGTATACTGTCGACTTCCCTGTTCCGACGAAATGTCTTCCCTGATGCGCGGAAGACGGGGTTTGCACTACAAACGCCCGATCATTCGTTTCCGTTACTGTCGCAGGGAGAGCATCCTACGCTCGGAACACCGTGCTGGTTCTTTCATCCATGCGAAACGCCCGTTGCGCTGACAGAGTTGGTTCGGGCAGACGGCGGTGCTGATACAACGCCGGGGCGGCTTATGGAATTATGGTTGTTGTTGGTGGGGAATGTCGTCAATCTGAGGGTTAGCTAATTTCTGTTCTGTATTTTTTACGCTGTATACACCCTGCGGAATATTAAATTTTACTTTGGCTGGGGAGAAGACGGAGCTACTACATGTAAGCAATTCACATACGCTTTAAGCGCAGCCACTGGTCCCATCTTGTTGTTCTGCCGGGCTCCCCAACATCCGCTGGAACAGTTTCAGTCTGCGATTGATTGGAGGAACACCCCAATCCAAAGACGAAAGATAGCGCCAAACAGCGTGTTCATCGATCGTACGATCTAGCCAGATATCGCGTAACAAGCACTGAAGCGTAATTTGCCCCGTTCCTCAGACTCCTATTTATTCATGTTCGCCGCTCGTTCCATCTCTTCCTCAATCGCCTCTGCCTCCTCTCGCTCTAACGTCCTCCTAAGACATATCCGCACCATGGTCGGTCTATATGTTTATTTTATATTGCGATTATTTGACCCAAATTTAATTCCAGTCTTCTGCTGCCCATGAAGTTGTGATCGTCGCTGCCTCGCGCACGCCTGTTGGTTCCCTCAATGGCTCCCTCAAGACTCTCACTGCTCCACAACTCGGTATTGTCGCTCTCAAGCATGCTCTTGAAACGAGCGGTGTACCACCTGTAGAAGTCGAGGAAGTCTACTTTGGCAACGTCGTACAAGCCGGCGTTGGCCAATCGCCTGCTCGTCAAGTTGCACTCGGTGCTGGTCTCAGTGAGAACAGTGACGCGACCACCATCAACAAAGTCTGCGCCAGTGGGTTGAAGGCCATCATGATTGGCGCACAGACCATCTCGAGCGGGTACAAGAGTGTCGTTGCCGCTGGTGGAATGGAGAGCATGAGCAATGCACCGTATGTCTAAGAGAAGATTGGCGGTGTCACGCGTTCTTACCGTATATTCTAGTTTCCTCTTACCGCGTACAAATCCAGTCTTCGGTAAGATCGAGGTGAGGGACTCGCTGGAAATTGACGGGCTGTTTGATGTCTACCACAAATTCGCTATGGGCAACTGTGCGGAAAACACGGCAGAGAAGCACGGCATCTCACGAGAGGCGCAGGACAGTCACGCTATCGAGTCCTACAAGCGTGCCGCGAAGGCTTGGGAATCTGGGGCGTTTGCTGCAGAAATCGCTCCTGTAACGATCAAGGGCAAAAAGGGCGACACAATCGTAAAGGAGGATGAGGAGTACAAGAAGGTCATCTTCGAGAAAATCCCATCCTTGACACCTAGTTTCAAGAAGAATGGCGGCACGGTCACACCTGCTAACTCATCCAATTTGAATGATGGCGCATCTGCAGTTATCCTCATGTCAGCAGAAAAAGCGAAGGAGCTTGGTGTTAGGCCGCTCGCAAAAATAATTTGTAGGTTCCGCATATATGCGCATACAGGAACCTATCGAGGTCTGACATCCGGTTATTTGTAGCATACGCTGATGGAGCTCTCGCACCCATTGATTTCCCGCTAGCCCCAACTGTCGCGTTGCCAAAGGCCCTAGAGAAAGCAAACTTGACCATCAACGACATTTCTCTTTTCGAAATTAACGAGGCATTCTCCGTTGTCGTACGTGCTGCTGAAAAACTCCTCGGTATCCCTCCTGAGAAGATCAATGTGAATGGGTAAGCGATTGACCTTGCTTTTAGTGAATATTTATGCTTGTGCTGATTTGATGCCTAATAGTGGTGCTGTTGCTCTTGGCCATGCAATCGGGAACTCGGGTAGCCGTATTATCGTTTCTCTGATCCACGCCTTGAAGTCTGGGCAATACGGTGCAGCAGGCATTTGCAACGGGGTAAGCTAGATGCAAACCCGCGCAAGACCTCATGCTAATCAGTTCTTTTGTCTAGGGTGGTGCTGCGTCTGCTCTGGTTATTCAGAAGTTGTGATTTCTTGTTTCTTTGAGTAGTCTGGCGCTGGCGGGACGCAATAGTCAACTTGTATAGATACGCACGCATCGCATTCACTCGGATATACCTTTGTCGGTATGCTTTACCCTCCTTTCAATCGCTGTATCCTCCAGGACGGTGCGTCTCAATTCAAAAAGATAGGAAAACGAGAACTTCGTAATGATACCCCTCGTGCATGAACTTTTGAGACCCCTGCCTGGGAAGAAAACGAGCCTTTTGGGGCCGAAGCTTCTCGCTATTCTCTCCAATTGCTTCCGTACTATGATAGGACAATGAGAAAAACCGTTTAAGCTCCTCCTTGGCGAGTGACATTCGTTTAACAGCCGCCGATATGTCGGGAAGCACCGCCCACGGACTCAAAATTTCTGCTTGATGCGTTATCTCAGCCGCCGTCCGGCCCGCACAGAACATATTTTATCTCTGAAAAAACTCTCGGCGCGCCCTTGAGCTCCAGTTCCTAGCTTCTTGCTCATGTGCTTCCTCAGCTTTATCGGTTATTTATAGCTTCTGTTCCCACCGAGAGGAACATGATGCAGGAAGTCTATATATATGGTTTATGCTATCTGAAGGTATTTGGGCCTCTCGGAACTGCCTCCCTACAGCTGTATCCTTGCTTGTTTCTGTGTCTGAAGTAGGAAAATGACTTCTGTCGAGAGGGATATCACGAATATTGAACATGGACGACTGTCGGAGGAGAAGGTAGACTCGCCATTGGATGAAAAGGCTCCGACAATCGATGTCTCGTCCGAGGAGGCGTCTGTCGATGTGAGGGACGGCGATGAGGCCTTAGAGCTTGTAGGCATGCGTCGAACTGCCCAGTTCAGCGAAGAGTACAACCTCAAGTTGCGCAGGAAATTGGTTTGTATTATTTTCTCGAGGAATTCGTTGAATGGTAACTCATTTGTACCGACTATCATGCAGGACTTGACCATTCCGCCTCTGTGTGCGGCTGTATACTTCACGCAGTTCTTGTAAGCTAGAACAAATTTTGGACCATGCTCAGCATGTATAACTACATTTGTCAGAGATAAGACCTCACTGAACTACGCAAGGTATGTGACTTCTTCAAATTTTTGGCAGCTGCTAATGATACGTTGAAGTATCATGGGGTTCCCCATCACTGGTCAGGTTAGCGGCCCGACATGTTTCGTGATCATCCACAGCTAACAAGTGATTTCGATTAGGAATACAACCTTGTCGCATTAGCGTTCTACCTTGGTAAGTAGGTTTGTTGTGTGCGTGGATCAATATATTGACTATCGGTTCCACCAGGATTCTTCATTTGGGAATTTCCGACTCAGTATATCGCCCAGAAACTGAGACTTGGCAAATATCTTGGTGAGTAGGGTCAGCTCTAAGTCGAACAATGCAGTACAGAACACTGTGTGATCCTGAAGGTGTCAACGTCGTACTCTGGGGTATCGTTTTGATGCTTCAGGCCATACCCAACACATTCGCTCCAGTCTTTGTGTTGCGTATTCTTCTAGGTTCGTCGTGTTCTTGGTGAGGTCAAAGTGACATTTACAAAGTATGCTGCACTCAGGGATGCTCGAGAGCTGTGTCGCTCCCATCCTTATTCTCATCATTTCCATGTTTTACAAGAAGAACGAGCAGGTAGGTACGCTTGTTCTGTGCGAGAAAAGCGCTAACTACGCTCAATCTGAAGTCCCGAAGAATCTCGTGGTTTTATGTCATGGTATGCATAATGATCTACCGTTTTCACTTCTTACTCAAAGCGACGTCAAGAATGGCTTGACCTCCATCTTTGGCGGCTTCGTTGCCTATGTAAGCACTTTCTTGCACGGATATCTCGGTCTTTCTGATGGTATGCAATCCAGGGTATCTCATTTGATCCCCACAAAGGCTTCGCGCCTTATAAGATATTATTCCTCATGCTTGGAGGCCTCGCCATCATGGTCGGTATCGCAGTTCTGATTTGGATGCCTGATTCGCCCGTGCATGCGAAGATGCTTACACGTGAAGAACGGATTGCTGCTATCGAACGCGTTCGGGATGACCAAGGCGGGACGGAAAACAAGACTATCAAGAAGGCGCAGATTATCGAAGCGTTGTCAGATATTCGGACGTGGCTGATCGTCCTTTCCACTCTCATCAGTACGTATATCTGATCTTAGGGCCCCTTGGGATTGAAGGTTCTGATATTTTCTCAGCGAGTATTCCGAATGGAGGTTTGAGTAACTGTGAGTTATCCTACGAAATTTTCATAGGACTGCTCGGTTTATAATCACAATTTTCCAGTCGGTGCCATCATCGTGAAGGTGAGCGAATCCTATTATATCCCCATAAGAAGTTATCATGAACCTCTTCGTACAGAACTTCGGCTACACGTACGTATGTGTCGTATCCTTACTGAGGCGATGCTTAGAACTTTGATTAGCTCCAAGCAAGCCTTAATTCTGGCCACTCCCGGAGGTCTGATTGGATCTATTGCGACGCTGGCAATAGGATGGTACGCTGACAAAAGGGTACGAGAAGCGCGCTCGCGTGAAGCGACTTGGATAATTAATAAACATTATACAGAATGAACGTATGGTGCCCATTGTCCTATCAATGATTCCTACGATTGTCGGAACAGCTATGCTGGTGGGTCTCAATGATTCGGGACAAAAGGGTGCTCTTCTGTTCGGTGAGCTTTCTTCAAGGTTGCGTAGTTCAAGGCTATAAAAAGTAACAATATGTTTTAGCATCCTGGATCGTGGGTTTCTACGGCTGTTCACTCGCCATTCTCTACGCATACAACGCAAGTAACACTAGTGGCCATACAAAGAAAGTCACGGTCAATGCAATGACCCTTGCTGCATTCAGCTTGGGGAACATCATTGGTACGGAAACGTTCTTGCCAAAGGATGCTCCAGGTACGTATACGTTACATGATTGAAAAGAGACAAGCGATTATATTTTTTCTCCCTGCCACAGATTATTTACCGGGGAAACTCTCAATCCTCATTTTACTCGCTTCTCAATTTGTCCTTTGCTTCATTATCCGGTTCATCAACCTTCGCCTGAACAAGAAGAAGCGCGAGTATATTGCGGAGCTAAAAGCAAGAAATAGATGGACGGACGAAGATATTGAACGGGAAAGGGAAAAACACGCTTTCCTAGACCTTACCGATATTCAGTAAGTAAAGATTCCTTTTGGAATTTAAGTTAATCTAGACTAATTTCTTTATCCATTTAAGGAACCCATACTTTGTGTACACCGCCTGAAAGTCGTTTATCCGTAGTAGGATAGCAAATTCATTCATGACTTTAACGAACGAGATGATAACAGGCGTATGCATGACGTAATGATGATCGCCGTTGTAAACACCGCTGCCACTTGTATCGTTGAACATTCATCATCACCATCCAACTATGCCGCTGCTGCATGTTTGAGCCTTTAGCTCTTTCACATCGTTACTGGAATGGTGACTTCATGCGAAATCAAAGGCCTAGCTGACGATACTCTCGGAAAAAGACACGATCATAGGTCAAACTTGATTCAGGCTTTCATTGATTCACAAAAGCGTCATGCGTCTGCCTATGCTTCTGAAGGAAAGAAAGAACTCTCGAGATGGGTCAAGAGCTGTGGAGAGGAGGTTAGCAAATCTGCGAAAGAGACTACTACGCAAGGAGTCTTCTCGAGCCCCATTCTGAAGCCCCGTAATGCCAATGCGCCCACCGTAGTTCAACAAACTACTCTTCCATCATCCAATGATAAGTCTTGTTCCGGCGGGAAAGAGAAGAAACACGATAAGTCGGCGCTTGGTTCAGCTCGAAGAGCATCGCGGATGCAAACAGATAGATCGGCGACAAAGTCAAAGAAGAAATCGATGCTACTCCCTTCTAAAATGGATTCTGGAAAAGAAAAAGCGAAGTCGAACTCAAAGGTCGATCAGAAAAAGCGAGAGCGCTCTGAGAGTGATGACGAGAGGGAAGAGCGTGAGTTCCCTTTCTACTTTTTTTCGCTTTGTAGAACGGTCAAGGAACATTCACTGAAAACTCTATCAGGACTTGCTCAACGTCGAGACCGAAGACGACATAAGAAGGAGATAACTGCTCCGAAGGCACGTGGAGGAGGAGAAGCATCAAGCTATGAGGAAGAACAAGAATCGATTATTCCGAGCCCCTATACATTAAAGAACAAGAAGAGTAAATTGCCTGCGGGTCTTGCTCTTTTGCACGGCTTCAGCGCCGAAAATATCAGCAAGCATAGATTAACTGTACGCATTCTGATTTTCATTGTTAGATAATCTGACATTCTAACCTTCATAGATGGCACCTATGACAACTTCTGGAGTATTCAGCAAAGGACGGGCCTCAATGAAAGCAAAAGTAGAAAGGAAGAAGACACCAAAAGGTCAGCTTCTTGATTTTCATACGTCGCAGTCTCTGAATGATTGATAGGTTTTGGCTTGTTCAACGAACTGGACTTCCTTAACAAAGTTCCGACCTCTGTCCGAACCAAGGATCATGCGTCGAAACTACATGAAAGATATGCCGATTCCAACTCTGATGACTCCGATCATCTGCCCAGAAGTCAGAATCTTACCGGCCATGAAGACGCTGGCTCGACAGAAGTTTCTTGTTCAGCCTCACCCTCGAAGAAATCATCCGTCTCAACGAATCCAAATGATGATAAGTCCAACTATGCATCCGAGGTCTGGGAGATCGAAAAGGAGTTTCTGCAAAATGACGCTGGTTCTGGAGAGCCCTCACCCCGCGAGAAGCCAGGAAGCCTTGTTATCAATAGTAGAGAATGGGATTGGTGCATCTCTGAAGCTCCGGATAAGCTGGATGATCGCCTTCCGAAGTCCGCGGTTGCCAAGCAAGGACAAGGGAACGAATTGGTCGTCAAGGGTTGCTCTTCGGCGGTCTCGACTATTTCACCATCTCAGTCGGTTTCTCAGATTGTTGCAAGGGCCTCTCTTCCCCAGGCTCCCTGTACGACGTCAAAATTCTTTACGCGGCGCGACGGAGATAATAATGACATCTCTGAAGAAGTTCCTATGAAGGCAATGAGGCCCGTTGAGCGACACGAAACTCCTGCCATGGACGTTTCCGTCGTGGAAGTCGACTCAGAACAGAAGACTCTTCAAGATCTGAGGCTTGTCGACGAAACGAAAGAGGCGCCAGCTCCAAAGGAGACTGAGGAGCTTGAAGACGAATATGGGCGATCCTTTCGCCTCGAAGGAACTTTTGAAGACTTGGAAGCAGAGGTATTGTCAGCACTCGGCATTCGAGCCGACGGAATTATCCCGCAAATTATTCCAAGTGAAGATCACCCCCAGATTCAATTTCTTGCAAATGATCCAGAAGTGATGAACCTTGGTTCTCCTCTTATCCACCAGAAGAGACAATGCCGCTGTAATACATGCGGCATCGTCGCGGATAATGGTCACGAAGAGGATCTGGAAGACGATGAGGAAGATATACATGCGCATGCGTTTGGTGGACACATCTTGGAAACCGACGCTCTTGGTACACTTGGTAGCCCTCTAGACGCGCATCAGAATGACCTTGGCTCTGCTTATGACTACGATTCGAGCTATCTTGTCGCTGAGAAAATGGATGGAGCTTCGTCGCTCGCTGAGGACTGCTACTTCTACGCGTATCCACCAGGCACTTTGAATCCCGATATAGAAGATGGTTCTTGTTATACTTATGAACTTGATACGGACGTTTCAAGAGGGCAGGAAGCTTCCAGCTGGTCCTGCACCTCTGGCCTATCAAACAGTCGTGAAGGGGGATCTGCAAACAACATACAAGGAGACATGTACCACGACGATCCGATAAGCGAAGATTACACAGACATCCTTTCCCCAGGCGATGGAATGCCAATTAGCACGGGAAGTTATTTGCGTCTACACCTAGATACTGCAACTGAAGCTACGGGGCCAGTTGATTCACTGAAGGAAGTAGAAGTTGCAGTCGCCAAGGAGTTTCAGAAAAAATTCTACCCAATCAGATTTTGATGGATTGATGTACGGTATGAGTAGATGAAAGTAAAAAAGCCAGCATGATGATTATACGATACGAACGAACGAACGAATAATAATAATAATGGCGCCAAAGGTGTGATCTGAAACGCGTGATGTCACGCGTTCCATCTACTTATCAGGCGCAAAATATTGAAAATTGAAAAAGATTTTGAGACTATAAGGTCATAAAAAATAATATTAATGCCTTCTTGAGCATATTCCACGAATTATACGGGATTAGATATAATTAGATGCTTCTCCATGAAATCTGCGAAGGGGTGACAAGTCAGCATAGTTTGTTTGTCCCTGTTTGTTCAGCGTGAACTAAATTACATATATGGTCGCGACGCGCCAGAATCCCGTCGTCCCTTCTTCCTCTGTCCCCACTACACTTCACTGTGTCGTTCGTTAGCCATTTTAATTTGACACAACAACAAGTGGCTCGTCGAGTCAAGTTGAAGTGGGCTCGAACGAGAACGGTGTACGTGCAGAATCCTTTTTAAGGTCGACAATCAGTTCTGAGACACAAGTTTAGTCGGACCATGGAAAACAATCTCAGCCACCCCGTGGTAAAACTCGAGCAGATTGAAGCCCCGATTCTCCCTTTTTCGAATGCTGAAAATAAGGAAAACATCTCTACCCGTAATAATGCCGTAGACTTACCAGTGAGCTTTAGTGGTTCGGTGGTTCGATGAGGTCACTTACTTAGCTGATCATCGTGTATAAACTTTCGCGTCCCAAGGCAAAGAAACTCAAATCCGAGACCGTAGAGACCGTGAAGATGGAATCTGAGCCGAATATCACAAAGCAGGAAGAGGTTGCTCGGGCAGATACGAGGGTCGTTTCATCCATCCCCGCGAATTACACGATATTCAACTCTCCAGGAGATATCGCATTTTCTCCTGAACGGTTCCTCAAAGAGGGTGTCGATATGGTGAAAGCAATAAACGCCCATGTGAAGCGTCTTGAAATAGGCAGCAAGCTACGTAAAGACGTATGGCTGAGAGAAATATCTAGGTATGCGTTTTTACGGGCCCATTGTCGACATTAGCTTAAATCGTGCAAGCCTCGAGTCTCAGGGATCACCGAGCACAATGATAGCAGTATGCGGAGGTGCGTTGTTTTTGACCTCCATTTCATGTTCTTGCCATATACTGATTTACTGTCAGCGACCGGAGCGGGAAAGTCATCTGGTCTGAACGCAATCCTTGACGGTAGGCGATTCATTCTTGCCAATATTTCTTGTCTCTCATGTTTGCAATCAGACAATATCGTACCCACAAGCGGGATGAGAGGTTCGCGACTCTGATCAATTCATGTCTGTCTTTGCTCAGGTATACACAGCTTGTACCGCCGTTGTCACCGAGATTTCGTACCACAACGAGAAGACGATTGAGGCAGACGTATCCTTCCTATCTGAGAGGGAATGGAGAGATGAGCTGGAAGTCCTCCTAGATGATTTACTGGAGGAAGACGGTTCATTCAGACGTACCACTGATCTTAGAAGTGAAGCTGGTGTTGCGTGGCACAAGGTATGTTAGCACTGCTCTGAACATGCTTTCTCTAATTGACAATTTCAAAGGTCCATGCACTTTATCCGACCCTTACGCAGGATCGGCTGGCTACTATTGCTCAGAGGGTGCCAAGCGAGCGTGTTGATGCCATCTTGGATGTTGATCGCAGTATGGTCCCAATTCTAGATGTCTGATACTCAGTCTCACTCAATTTCCAGAGATCGCGCAGCTGATGGGATCGACAAAGAAGATTGTAGCGAGGAATAGTAAAGAATTTGCCAAGGAGATAGCGTATGTCTGCAATGGAGCTGCATGAGATAATATTTTTCACTAAGATCCTTTCTAGGAAATATATTGATTCCAAGGACGAGAAACGCAGTAAAAAGAAGGACAAGGAAAAGAAGAAAGACGGCAATGGTCATGCGTTGTGGCCTCTCATTCGTCAAGTCAATGTTCGCTGCAATAGTCGTGCTCTCAGTACAGGGGCTGTTCTTGTCGATCTTCCAGGAGTAGCAGATGCAAACGCCGCCCGTTCGAGCATCGCACGGGACTACATGAAAAAGGCCAACTGCGTATGGATATTAGCACCTATCACCAGGGCAGTCGACGATAAGACGGCAAAAGGTATGTTTTCTTTCGTGAGATGCAATTGTCAGCCCTAAAACCTCGGTTCCAAATATAGACCTTCTCGGTGATGCCTTTAAATCACAGCTTATGAGTGAGTGCATACACTCTTTTCTTATTTGAAAGGGAAGATCTTATTCTGTTCTTATAGTGGGTAAGCGCGCAAGTGCGCACAGCGGGATCTTTGCCTGATCTACTCTGATTTAGACGGGGGTTTTGCGGATGTCGAAAGTACGATCACATTCATTGCTACGAAATGCGACGATATTTCCTGTTCCGAAGTTATTGGTTCTTTGTCACTCGAGGCAAGTCCTTTTAGCCCGATTTTAGCTTCAAGAGTGGGAAAATGATTCGTTTCAGGACGACCCTGTATTGGAAGAAATCGAGGGACGCATTACGGAAATCCGATCCGACATGAAAGGGTGGAAGCAGAAAAAGACAGAAGCAGAGAAAGTTGCGAAAGGTAAGATCTTGTGGAAAGGAACATGTACATCGCTTATCGGGCATTTAGGCATCAACCAAGAATTACTCGCCATTCGCAATGACCTCACTGAACACCGGGAGCATCTGAAAGCCCTCCAAGAGGGTAGAACATTCACACCGAGCCAGCCCGCAAAGCCAGGTAAAAAAGCAAGCAATAAGAAACGCAAGAACTCCCGCGGAGGTAAAGTGGGGTCTCCGAAACGCATGAAAGAGGACTTCGATGATACAGAAGAGGCTGAAATGGCATTAGATCCTGATGCTGAAGAAGAAGAGAATGCAAGCCTCGATGACTTCATTGACGACGATCCCATCAAGGGTGATAGCTCTGACTCTGAGTCCGCTTCCGACTCGGACTCCGATTCTGCCTCTGACCTTGATGATAAATCCGATCGTAACGAAGAAAACATAGATGAACTGGACAGTGACCCAGAGTCATCACAACCAGATGGTAGCGGTGATACTCTCACAGAGGAAGAGGTCAAGGCACAGATTGAGCAGAAAAACGCAGAATTGAAGGATGCTAGAGTGAGACTATCAGAAGCACGGAAACAGCGGAAGCAGGCCATGGACATGATCTCGAATCTGACGGAAAAGCAAAACAATACACAACGAGAGAAGAATGCTTTCTGTTCTTTGAAGCGTTCTGAAGTACGTTGTAATTCTGAACACGGTCCTTTTGGCTCTAACCAGTGTGCTAGTATTCCCGCGAGGTGCTCAAAGAAGACTTCCGCATCGGCCTTAAGGTAGGACGCAGTGCCTCACCTTTGCAGTGTGATCGATGTGCTCACAGAGAGTAAAGGAACTTGATGATGCTGCGGAGGAAAAGCGCAATCCGATGGGATTCGACCCCTCTGTCAATCTGCGTGATTACGACGGTATCAATCTGCCGGTATTCACAATCTCATCCCGGGATTATATCCGAATCACGAGTGAGTTATGTGAACGATGGTACCAGTATTCCTCTAATACATTTTCAGAGCAAGTGAAAGGAGATGGCAATCCGTCCTGCTTCAGCAATATCGAAGATACTGGGATTCCTGAACTTCAAAAATGGTGCCATTCACTCACGATTAAATCTCGCGAAAGGGCTGCGAGAAACTTCAGGAATCAGCTGCGCGTATTCACCACCTCTATTAAGAGTTATATCGATAGCTTTGCCATGGTAAGCGAGGCGGACAGGGAGGCGCTTCGTCAGAAATGGGAGTCTGCGCATGATGAAGTCCTTTACACGATGGACGATCATGAGGACGACGAAAGTGATGATGAAAGTGATGGATATGATTGGGTTTATGAGTATGGCAGATTAGTCCCTGTTGCGAGACGGTGCGCCAACGCGCCGAAACTTGGAGGTACTAAACAACGCAAAGGTGGTGAGGGCATTATCGCCAGGCTAAGCCAGGTAAGCTTACCCTTTTTTTTTAATCAGTAGCAGACTCACAATTGGTGTGAAGAAATTCGCCGAGGTCATCGCGACCAGTGTTGAAGACATGCAGCATGCTTTCAAGGATGGTTTAGAGGAGAAATGTCAAGCAGGGGCCAATGCAGTAAGTGGTTTCTAGTCGTTTTATCTTGGAATTTGATAAGAATTCCACATCATCCAGGCTGCCGAGTCCGCTGTGGAAATTTCTGACGCCTTCGCTGCTTCAATGTATTGGTCGACTTACCGAGCTAGTGAGTTTCCAAGAAGTTGCATGTTCATAGTGCTGAGCGTGGCGATATAGCGTTGCGCCGGGATGGCATTTGGCGCAGAAACCTCAATGAAGAGCTCGTTTCGCCCATGACCAAGACGATCGCTTCCTCCTGGGCCAAAACCTTTGAGACGAACCTCTTCACTGGTTTCGAGAAGGAGAGTCTCAAAGTGATTTCGGATTTACTCCAAGAGATCGAAGAGTCATGTCCGAAAGCACTGCGTGATCGGGCGCATCACCAGGCTCAGCTCTGCCTTGACGAGGTTAAAGTTGCTCTTAGGAAGACAATCGACGTTGTTAGCGCAGAGCTCACGTCGGCCCAGAAGGAGGTCTCGCGTAGCCTTGAGCCTCACGTCAGGAATCAGCTTTGCGACGGTTATTCCCTGGCTATGCAAGAGCACGGAAGGGGAAGCGTTGCTCGGCAGAAGGTTCGCCTCTCGATGACTTTTCAAGATCTCTGTGCTAACCCTGCGCTATATCCAGCTGGTATTCAAGAACTATGTCTCCAATAACAAGGATCATCTGTTTGAAGACGGAGCTGATCTCATTCTTGAGGGGCTGGACAAGATTGCCATTGGTATTGGTGAGGCGCTGGTGAAAGCCATGGACAGCCTGGCAGAGAAGGTATTTCATTTTTTTCTGAACATCTTCTCTGTCTTTGATTCATGCGTTTATTTCATCAGATTGAGGTCAACCTCGCTGTTCTCTGGGAAAATGCAAGTGACGACGTACACCTTCTCCAGGAGCGCACTGAGGCAGTCAAATGCATCGACTCCATTTTGCGGCAACTGTCGCTTTGGGACAGTGCAGATAGGGATCGGGATGTGCTAATTACAATGACCGAAAACTAGAAACCGAATTCGATTCTAACTCGCAGAGCGAAATACCATGTCTTATTAATTCTTGCTACTTATGATATAGTCTAGTTGCGGACGGGAACTCATCCTTAGCATCTTCTATCGTACTTCCTCGATCGAATTAATTGGTTTAATACACGTCTTGCGTAAATGCACCTTAGCGATGATCACGCCGATCATTCCGCAGATCTTACTTGACATGCCTGACTGAGATCACCTTTCTTCATGGCCAAACAGCGCAAGCATAAGCCCGCTGCGCGATCACAGCAGTCCTCAGCCGAAGAAATACCTGAGAACGAACAATGGCGAATAATAGAAGAGACCGGCGTGCTCAAGAGAATACCGGAAGAATGGCGCTCAAAGACCAGCAAAGTGCCTCCGCCTGACACTGAAACGCAGAAGGAGGACGGAGATGACGATGACCCGTTTTCGCCTTTCTGCGATGAAGTGTTCAATGCAATCTGCTTTGCGATACCTTTTTCCTCACTTTACATCATGATGGACTTGTACGTATGGGCCGCTTTGCTGTCTGTGTCATATCGCGTGCGACTGAACGAGCCTTAGGCTTGCACATCGTCAGTATGCCCAGGAAATAACGGCAACTGGTCTCTTGGAGAAAGTGTTTTGGGGGATTCCATGTTAGTATCTCGACTTCCCCATTTATTCAGCATGCTCACTCTACTTCTGTTGGAATTGTAGTCCTATTCATCTTTATCTTCTACAGTAGGCTCTTTCGTTCTCTATTCTTCCCCACCAATTTAACTCAGTCTTTCTAGCGTTACGATACAAGCAGGAATGGCAAACTCAGATTATCATGTTTCTTCTGTCGGTGGGATGTGGTTGCAGACTCATTTACATTGTGAATTGGGCGAGCTGGAGAACGGTGATCGACCAGGCGCGTATCTTCATAGAGCTCATTCCTTCTCGGGTCTTAATGCTTTTTGTCAGTGCGCATCGCTGGGGACGATATGGGTGTATAGTATCGTGCACCTAAACCTCTTACCTGCTGTAGGAGCTCTGGCAATTGTCGCAGCATACGTCAAATGGAAGGACTTGAGAATAATATTCTAGGATTACAATAATGAACGGACTATGCATAATATTTACTTGTCGTTTTGCAAATAATATCCCCTCTTTAGACAAGATCATGGCCTGCTCAAGATTGCAAGCGTCTTCACGGAGTGAAGGAACAATCTCGAGACATAAGATGATCAGAAATTCGGAGGGCTGTTGTTGTTCGCTCGATGATACGCCACTTCCGAGATGGGAGCTTTTACTCGTATGGCACCTATTACGAGCGAAGAGATTATTGGACCTGATATACGATCCAATTCCTTCGAGTTTGGTAGTCACATCGGCTAAATGCTTGCGTGTATGAATCAGGAAAACCAGACAGATGAGACATTATACACCGGGACCTTCATCCAATTCAGCCGCCAGTAATTCTACTTTTCTCTGGAGGAAGTCGTCAATAATGCGTTCAAGACGTGTTAGCGTGACGTACCCTGAATGTGTCGGTCCGTGCATCCAGCACATTCTCCAAGACCCTAATTTGCCATCTGAGACGTCTGCTGAGCCGGATGAGACTGCCTCGATGTTGCTCCAGGCGCTCCCGAAAGGCGTCAAAAACCCTTCTGTCTCGCGCAAAATAGTATGTCTGTCGCAGAATGAAGCAATAATATGAAACCAGTTATATTTTGTACGCACGGGTATGGGTTCTCCCTGAACGGTGTCCAATACGCAGGACCAGGCGGCTAACACCAATAAGTCAGCGGTAGCATTCGCAATACTGGAGATAACATGTCAAATAATAAATTGTCATGAATCAACAACAACATACTAATCTTCCAGTGATGCAATAAGCTCTGCCTTGCCCAGCTCTCTCGTTGCAAAGTTCCGGACAATTGTCTCGGCGGTATGAACGGGTTTTCCTTCTGAACCTGCCCGAAGAGCAAGCGCAACATTATGAGTTTGGTCATTCACCCATCTTTCGCCCTCGCTCATAATTAGCGTTTGCATGAAGGACGCAATTAGGTCCGACTGTGACCGTTGAAGTCCGTAATCAATGGCGAGCTTCAGGTTTGTACCTTGAGGACGGCATGTCAGTCAAGTTCGTCGTGAAAGCATATTGTGTACGCACGCAATGCCTTCAACAACGGTCTCGTCCGCTTGTCGGCCATATCGCTGTCCTCAAGACGATTGACCCATCGCGACATGGCGCCGAGAATGAGGATAGCAACTTCACGATGTGAATCTCCTATCCTCATAGCGTGTACCAATGGCGTCGCATCTCCAGATTTCTTGAGTAAGAGCTATTGCCGCCGCTTCAGCACAAGCAAAGACAAAGAAAGCACAAGTGCAAAAGCTGACATGGAATGCGCGATCTCGAACTTCCATGAGAAACATGACATCCTTCCTTTCTATTGCACGAAATACCTCATAAAGCTAGATGCACAACAGGACGTTTCAGTGAATGGACATGGCAGAAAAGTGAAGAAAAACAGACCTGGGGCTCTTTCCAAGGAGTCGTCGAAGGCTTGGGGCGTTTCGGGGAGAACCAGTTCTTCCGAGATGAACCACTGTCCGTGCCAGGCGGTTTAGACGTACTTGATCGTCGCTCTCGTACTTCAGCTCCGTCTGTCGAAGAAGACGAAGAAGATGATAAACTCCCTTCTAGTTGTCTCTGGACTTCCTTCGGAGCACTGGCTTGTGCCTCTCTCTCCAAGAAACCTAGGCACAGAAACTGTAGGGTTAGTGCATAGATGCCTTCGGATACGAGCATCGTTTTAGAACACACTGGTCAAAGGAAGCCTTGACAGGAGACAAGGCTCAGAGCTTACGCTCTTCCGAGTAGCTAGTTTACGGACATCTGAGTCTGAGAATGGATTGTCCAACTGCGCAGCTAACTCCTGGACCAAGTAAGAGTTGTTGAACATGTCCTTGCTTGAGTAGGAAAAGTTACTTTGAGGAGATCGAGAGCAAGTGAGAAAGGAGCATACGTGTAAGTTTTGTCTACATGTTACTCCTATGGGGAAGAAGCAAACCGTGAGTTTGATGTGGGCGGTGAACCAAGAGTACGCTTTCATCAGGTAAATACCGTGAGAAACTTTGTAGTGAACTCTATTACATTATATGGATCGACATCTCGCTGACCCAAACTCCCAGAAGCAGTAGCTGTTTCTTGAGGCCAGACTAGCCGAAACGACGCTTTGCCCCTTTCTCATATGCTCATCCGGGGAAGAATTCTATGGTGCCTCTTCAACATTTCGCAGACGGGATGAAATCGACTTGGGCTTTTACTCAACACTCGATATCAACGCTGCTTTTGGCAGCGTATTTTCAAACAAAGTCAAATATATGTGATCACTGAATCACTTATGAGAAGAAATCCATACATGAAAACTTGGAGAAATACAACGATGTCGAGAAGCGGCTACGTACCACGTCAAAATACTTGAAAGTAATCCAATAATCCGCATCCGATCACTTCAAAATAGTCTGAAAGATAGTGAAATCGTCTCACGAGATCAGCCCACGCTTCGAGGTGTCCGCAACCTTGCATAACTGAGCACATCCGAGCTTTGAAAGATCATTCGCAGGAGCTATGACATCTACAAAAGAGTCTACGTCTAAAAATCTTCAAGCATAGCAACCCAAATGGAGTGAAAGAGACCATTAGCGTCGGAAAGCAAGCATGAATAAATGAACATACTTCACGCTGCTAACTGTCACCTTCGCATGTGCATCGAAAATCCTATGCCATCTCCTCAGCTCACTTTCTGGAACATGAATCGCATGTTTGAGCGTTGAGATAGCTTTCAAAGTTGCCAAGGTTTGGATTGCAGCCGTCGCAGTATCATTGTCATAGGTTATAAGCGAGACTCACCAAGCTATGATTGGTTAAAAGCAGCTGCGAAGGTACAAAAACGAGAAGTTTGTTCAGTTCACTTTATTTAAACCAAACACTTCTATCATTTTGACATCGAGAGAGGTTCTATCCCTTTTTCTTCAATCGCGAAGTGTTCTTCCTTTCATCTGGTGCGTCTAAGAATCCTCCTAACTCTAGAGCATTTCGAGCGGCTTGATTGATATGCTTGAACCGGTCCGGGCCCAAATGGATTCCTCCAAAGTATCTAGTGACAACGACAAGCACGTTGTCGACGTCCTTCGGCTACATCGGTATTATAATTGAGTAGATGAGATGAAAAACCTTACTAAAATCTGTAACAAATGAGCTAAGCGACCTCCCGCAGCTGTTTCTCCATCGTCGTCATTATCTGAATGGTGTAAGAATCAGGACACTGCAGAATACTGCATTGGCTTTAGAACCTACCTTGATGCAGGACTTCATTCGTTCTGCACCTCCAAGCGTTTATAATGGGATGCGCAGCACGAGAAATCCGACGGTCTGCCATAAGATGGGAGAGAACCGTGGGCACCTAGAAAGTAAATTATTGTAATGTAGTTTAGGAGTGAGCCAGCACAAAACGAACCTGAGCTGGATTCATTATTCGGCATGCGCGGCCAATGAATACGCTCTTGCGGTCAACGATGGGTTCCGATACCGCCAATGTCAGGCTCTCGGGCAGAGCATCTGGAGGCTCCTGCTCCTTTGAGGAACTTCCGACAGTCGCATTTCCGCCAACTTCTTTTTCTTGTCCGGTGTTTTCTTTACCATGTTTTATCTCTTGTATCCTCTCCTTTTCGTCCTCTCTTATGAGTTCTTGCGCCTTTTCCTCACCCAAACGTTCCAAATACCAAGCTGCAACGCGTTCACGAACATTCTCCAATCCATCAAATACACATTCTGATCCTGGAAGAAATTCGACGCCTCCTCTCGATGAGATGAACGTCCGCAACACTGCTCCGAATAGGTTGGCATCGACGCCGAACGGTCCAATGTATCGTGAGAGAAGTTGAAATTGCGGTGGAGAACTCGATGGATATGCTCGAGGTAATGATACAAGGACCCGAAATCGGACCTCCGGGCTGTCGTGTGGCGGTGGCAATCTAAATCAAACGGGCATCGTAAATTCTCGAAGCGAATGCAACTGAAAAAAAAGGACGCACCCTAAGTGAACCTCGTAGCGCACCGCCTTCTCATCAGAGCTAATACCGCCGTTTCCGTTGGATCGATTCGGCTTCCATACTGTTATCGAGTCGTTACTGTCTTCACCATAGATAGATCGTAGAACTGCATGTTCACAAGAGGAGTTGGCAAGGGAGAGCTGATGGGGAGAAGAATTGCAGAAACTCGCCCACCCCCTATTTCCGCAACGATTTGCTCGTACGCAGGATTAAAGGACAATTCCTGTATCAGATTGTCCAGTTCTTTGGCGTCGTCTTCTTGTAATAAATTGTCGTTTTGAGAAGAATCATTCGAATTCATGGATTCCTAGGGGCGGGTCTTGTCCAAGCCAAGGCGAACTATTAATTCTGATCGTCGATCGCAGATCAACAGGATCAGAGTCCTATTTCGAAACGAAACTATCCACTTAGCTTCACATTACTTATGTTCAAGTCAAGACAAGAACTAGAATTACTTAGAACACTACAACAATATTGATACTAATATGCCCTCTCCAGCACCATCTGGCCCTGTGCGAGTCGTCATCCGATTGCCTTATAATCGTCCTGCAGAAGGCTTTGAGAACCCACCTCGGGTAAGCTCATTTAGCCGTTGTTCATTAAATTATACGCGACTAACAGAACAACAGATTGAATGGAACGCAGAGAAGGAAAACATCTTATGGGAAGTCATCGCTCGATCCAGAGCCTCGGACAGCGGAGGAACTGATTGTAAGCCTAACGTTCACTCCGATCGTACGTCTAGTATTGACATTTCTCGAAGGGCAAGGACTGGCAAGCCATCTAGCTGTGCCCCTTCCCTACCTTCTCTTCAGAGCGCAAACGCGCTATGAAGAAGACCTCAAAGGAATTCAACACCTGAAAGGGCATTTCACACCAGTCCCTGGTCCTTCATTAGCACGACCAGTAGAAGAGGAAGGAAAGGCCCTGAATCGTCCTGAACTGGTCAAGCGACTGTCGATTAATACGGGAGGAAGTGCGAAACTATCTTCATCCGGTCGACTCAATACTCCGCTAGGCATCCGGGCACGGTTGAATTCCCTGGGTTTCGATTCTGGATCGAGACACTCAAAGGGCACGTCGTCTTCTGTTCTTACACTTCAAGTAGGACGGAACGTGCCGCCTGTAAGGACCTTAACTTCATCGCCGTCGCCCGTGGATTCGAACTCCGAGTCTGAAGATGAGGTTGCGAAAGCCGAGGAGGAAGAGCGCCGGGCAGAGGAGCAGGAGGCACTGGACCAGAAATTGAAGCAGCTTCAGAGTATGATGACGAGTAATACGCTTGGTCTTGTGCGAGACGCAAGGCCGAAGACGAAAGGCAAAGAACCTCAACGAGGGCGCGATATCAGATCGCCAACATCGCCTTCGCCGTTGCGCAGACAGACATTCCCCGGAGCCGGCAGGAGAGACCTGAGTTCAAGTGACTTCAACTCTAACACAAGCTCTCCCCAAGGCTCGATTCCATCAATACCTTCTCCTTCCGAATCCCAGACGCAGTCTCCCGTAGCCAGGAATTTCGCTCATGTCAAGTCTTCGAGTCCTCCTGCCATATCTTCAAATCTGGCGAGAGGTCATTCGCACATGCCGTACAGACCGATGGCTGTCGGAATAACACAACAAAGCGATAGAAGCAGCACTCACGGTTCTAGTGCTTCGAGTTTTGACGACATCAGTGGTATGTATTTCATCACATATTCATTAAATCATGTTTTTTCCTGAAAAGATGTTTCTAGTGTCTACTAGTTTATCCGCATCTGCTCTCGAAAGTGCCTTGTCATCGAACATACGCGGCGCAGGCTCTAGATTGTGAGTCATCTCAACCGGATCTTTCAGTGAATCTCATGTTCAAATGCGTCATATATACAGCTCGGCATTTGCGCGCAGTCAGATTGGAAGGCGAACATCTCGAGGCCCAGCTAATACATCACTAGATTAATCAGCGGCATACGTGTACTGTACTTACTAGAGCTTGTAGTATCAGTAGTCGCGTCGAGGGACGCGTGTACGATACTTACGCGTCGCAGTCGTTAACGCGTAGGCTGCGATCAGCGGTTGACTTTCTTTTCTCTTTATATTCTGATCTGTAACCAAAGTCCGCTTCTACCCACGAACATCCGACACCACTACACGGACGCATATACCTACGTAATCCCCAGTAAAGCAACATAGGGATATTGTGTGCCCGGGTTGACCGAAGGAGTTTTATCTGGGCAAACAACGGTCGAGCACAGCCTAAGCCTCTGTTATAAATACGAGCCGCTCGACCACTTCTCTCGGTCTCATCTTTCTCTCTTTCTTTCTATAACTACCAACCAAAATGCGTCTGACATTCGTAAACGACATGGGTCAATCCTTCGTCATCGAGATTGACCCTCAGATGAGTCTGGAGGATATCATGGCTCTCCTCGAAGCCGAGGTATGACTTCCGGCCTCCTTAATTTCCGTCCGAAAGGCAAGAAGCCGATCTGAACAGCTTTGATGGACATGCACAGTCAGGTATTCCAGCTAATGAACAGAGCATCTCGTGGGATGGTCACGATTTGAATCGACCAAAGGCGACAATGGCGGAGCTGGGTGTTGGAGATGATGCGGTCCTAGTCTTACGAAGGAAGGTTACTGTGGCGGGACGGTGCGCTCAGCTCTTCAATGCTACGTCAGCTAAAATCCTAATGGTCTTTCGCGGACAGATCACTAGAGCAAGATGCTGAAATGATGCGACTACAAATACTCGGTGACCCAGAGCTTATGCGCCAACTACGCGAAGTAATATTACTCGACATTATCATCCGTCTACAACAACTTACGATGCTCGTATTATAGTCACAACCGGAGATCGCAGAGGCCGCAGCGAATAATCCTCAACGCTTCGAAGAGCTTCTGCGTCAGACACGACAGCGACAGACGGAAGCAGAGCTCGATCAACAACGCGAAATCGAACGATTGAACGCCGATCCGTTCGACGTTGAGGCTCAGCAGAAGATCGAAGAGGCGATTCGTCAACAGGCGGTAATGGAGAACATGGCGCACGCATTGGAATTCCAACCGGAGAGCTTTGGAAGAGTTACGATGCTCTAGTGAGTTGTGGCTTCGGACGCTATCTTCATGGTTTTGAACCAATCCGTCCAATGACAGCATTCCTGTTGAAGTGAACGGAACGGCGATTAAAGCGTTTGTGGACAGCGGAGCTCAACAGACTATCAGTAAGCATCGTCATTATCATACTGAGTCCACAAACATATAACGATGATTGGACTCCAGTGAGCCCCGAATGCGCGGAACGATGTGGAATCATGCGTCTCCTCGATCGACGCTTCGCTGGCGTGGCCCGAGGGGTCGGAACAGCCAACATCCTCGGACGTATCCACTCCGCCCAACTCAAACTCTCAGACTTGTACCTTCCCTGCGCGTTCACCGTCATGGAAGGTCGGGACGTAGACCTGCTCTTCGGACTAGACATGCTCAAAGCGCACCAAGCGTGCATCGATTTGGAGAAGAACGTGCTTCGGATACGTGGGCGAGAGGTGAGGTTCCTTGCGGAGCATGAGCTCCCCGCTCAGGCGCGCGCGTTTGAGAATCCGGAGAATCTTCCGCCGGGCATGGCAACTTCGACTGCAGGTCCGTCCTCAGGTCCGTCTTCTGCGAATCCTCGACAGCAGCATTTCCCGGACTCTGGACAGGCGCTTGGTTCTTCACCTGCATCTGTTCCACCAATGCCTGGTCGGACGACGAGTAACCACCCCGAGTCAAGTATCCAGACTCTAATGGGTCTCGGCGCGACTCGGGAAGATGCAATACAGGCATTAGACGCAATGGGCGGAAACGTGGACTATGCTGCATCTATGCTATTTCAATTCTAAAACACCTTTCGGAAGAGAAAAATGCGCAGACTTTATATCTATTTCTTTCTTGGCTTGTTGCGGATTGTCGAAAACATCCAACCCAAGGCATTTTTTATTTTGCAGATACATCATTTTTGCCACGTTTGTTACACAAGTACGGTTGATACATGTACAATTGTACATAGAGGCAGTACAGATAATGGAAGAACATCGAATGGAATCCACCAATGAAACGAAAGCACAAAGCAAGAAAGAATAAAAAAGGACAACACATTAATTCAAATAAGACTAACACCTGTCCGTACAAGTCCACCTCGCCAATTCCGCATTCCGGCAGAACGATGGTGAGCCCAGTCGTTCTGCATCTTAGCGAAAGCATCCTGGATATGTTCCGGCTGTAAAGCCGTCCGTGCTTCTGGAGGCGGCAAGAACAAAGAAGATAACGGGAGCGGCACGTCTTCCCTATCGTCGTCTTCCTCCCTTCTTCGCTTGCCGTTCCCACCATCTAACGCGCCAGCGGTTTTGCGTTTCCCGAGTACGGGAGAAGTGTGATCCTCTAAGACCTGAGCCTCTTCAAGAGACTTCTTCACTTCTAACCCGCCGATTGTGAGAGCGCGAACCATCTCGAAAGCGAGGAAACCGACGATGTCGACAGTGTCGTCGGCGTTTTTTAGATCAAGTGCTGGGGGAAGGTTGAGAAACTCTCGGAAACGTTTTGCTGCCGGAAAAAAAAAGGAATCAGTTATCATGTCTTTATTCGTGGTGGGTTTTAAGCGCACTTTTGCGATACGTGAAAGACGCTTGTCGACAGTCTGAATAGTGCTGGTATTCTTCTCGTGTCATCTCTCGTGTGGCTTCATCAGCCTCCTTGAGTCGCAGGATTGAAGCTTCGTGAGCTTCGATATCGTCCTCATCCTCTTCATCGTCCGATTGGTGGCCCGCTTGCTTCAGTACCTCGGAATAGATCGCAGTAATCTCCCAAGGTAATTTCACTGTGATTTTCTGCGCTTTGGGAGCGAGCTTATCTATTGGTGTCGGGACGACGATATCTCAATTAATGAATATGATAATAAGTATAAATGAAGTACATACCATCGGCTCCGTCCTCGAGGTTCTCCACTTCAACCGCTCCTCCTCCATCGCCACCAGAGTCTTTAGCGTGTTTACGAACGTCTTTCCACGAAAGATATGTCCGTAATCTGTTCACCTTCCCTCTGTCATGGCGAATGAGGAATATAAGGTCTTCAGCTGTCAGGTATCGTGCGCCGCGTTTCGTCGCTAATGCACGCGCCTGGATGATCTATTATCGGACGTCGAAATAATAAGATTTCAAAATTCTAGATATTATTGAGTTTGGTTGGCGTACCAGTTCGATGATTTGGCTACGAACGATATCCTCGACGAGATTGACTGTCTCGACGTTGGGGTCTTGAACCTCCCCAAAGACGAACATCTATCAAAGCAACGCGCCATGAGCTCCGCCATTCTGCCTAACATAAGAAACCAGCAGTATACCATCTGAGAGATTTCCTGTGTATATTTGTACTCCCTCATACTGTGTTCCTCTGGCGTTGTCAGGAATAATTTCTTGATAGCTATTTGTGCCGACATAAGGTGGGGTCGTTAGCTCAGCCTTAGCAGCCGGATCAGGGATGGCGACTGACCCAACAGATGATCGACAGATCGACAGTGATCTGCGATATAGTTTCTCATGCTTAGTAATACGAGCATTGTCTCGACCTCGAGCACGCCATTCTTGCTTGCTGCTCCGATTCCTGGTTGGCGCATACAGTTTGTTTATAAAAATTAACGATGCTATTCGACGTCAGAGACTCGACTAGGACGAGCTATACTGCTACCTAGTCTCCCTGATTTTCGTGATAGCTCCGGGAAATAATGTCTGCCATCGCTGAACCTGATTATCCGAGGCCTCTGCAGTCACCCATCGACCCTCAGCTACTCGACCGTATTAACGGGTACTTAATCTCGCTTTCGGCTCAGGATATTATCAGATGGGGCCTGGAGAACCTCCCGAACCTGTATCAAACCACCGCATTTGGCCTTACCGGCCTAGTCCAGCTGGATATGCTCAGCAAGCTCACAACAAACTCGCCTCCTCTCATTTTCGTCGACACTCTATATCACTTCAAAGAAACACTGGATTTGGTGGAGGAGGTGAAGAGGAGATACGGGCGTGATGTACATGTGTACAAGCCTGAGGGATGCGAGACTACAGCGGACTTTGAAGCTAAACATGGTGAACGGTTATGGGAGCGGGAGGAGACGACATATGATTACCTCGTCAAGGCACGTTTCCCTTCCTTCTTAACCGCTATCTCCTGTCATGGAATGGAATATTATCCTTCCTTCTTACAATGCTAACGCAGGTCGAACCCGCGAGAAGAGCGTATTTGGAGCTGAACGTGCAGTCTGTCATCACGGGCCGACGTGCCTCTCAGGGCGCGGCACGGAAGTCCCTCCAGCCCCTCGAAATCGACTCCACGGGGCTATTCAAACTTAACCCCTTGTTTTCTTGGAGCTTCTCAGCGGTCCAGACGTACATCAATGAGAACAATGTACCAAGAAACGCGCTTCTCGACCAGGGCTACAAGAGCATCGGCGATTGGCATAGCACACAGAAGGCTGGCGAGGGCGACGAAGGCGAGCGAGCGGGCCGATGGGCTGACAAACCGGAGAAGACAGAATGCGGACTTCATGAAGATTATTTCAAGATTCGGCTTCAAATGCTCAAAAAGCAGGTCCGTATTTCCTGTGCCAAATTTGTTTCGGCCTTTTTTTGTTCACTCTTATTTTTATCATCAGCGTGAGGCTGAACTGCGCGAGAAGGATGAAGCGAGAGGAAATGAGGTGCGGACGGAAGCAAATGGGAACGCCAGTACTAGTCTTGTACAGGAGGTGGCTGCTTTGTGACGCCAGTGACTGGATGCAGTTATGCATGCATATTATGATGTAAAAGGAAGGCTAGAGACGATATAATAAAACAAAACAAATGTTTTGATGAGATGAAGGATAAGAAATGAAATTTATGTAATGTAGAGTTTGCGTTGTTTGATCTGGAAGGTCATCATCATCTCGTATGCTTTTTCAGGTTTATGCACAGAGTCTGCTCCCATACTAGCTCTCCTCGGGATATCTGCTATTTCCTTTCTGCTTGGCCACGATGACCTGTCCTATGAGATCTAGCTGTTCCACTCAGCTCCGCTCCTGGTCCCGGCAAGGCACTGGCTTTGCTTATCCCGTGGTACTCCCAGGGCGTCTACTACAAGTACAACAATTTAATAACAATCAATCTCAGACTCGGCATAACATCACAGGTTCTATTGTTTACGAGAGAACCAGCTTCACGACGACTAGCAGGCGGAGTTTGTCGGAGAGTCTCAACTCACGCTTCGTCGTCATTCAACGGCATCAGCCATCCTGCTCTCGTTCCTACTCGTCCTCTTCTCCTTTTTCGTCTTCATCATCATCATCATCCCAGGTCTCCCCGTCCTCGTTGGATTCCGCTCCTCTGCCTGACCCTTCTGCGGAGCAAAGTGCTACTCAGGAAATATCTGAGGACGAGGTTGAAGACTACTTGCTCGTCTCAGAGTGCGATCCAATCGATCCGGAAATGCTACCTCTCAAGTGAGCACCAAGTGGCATTCTTTTGGTTCCGTTCATCCCAGCTCGTTTCTGAATCCGCTTGATGTTTTCTTAGACCTGATTTGGAGGCAACAGGTGGCCTGCCTCTTATTCCCCTCATTAAAGACGAGGCGATACGCCAGCAGGTCTTCACTCACCGCTCTGTCTACGCCCGGGCCCGGCACGAGTTCGAGGACCATCCTCACGACCCGTCACCGGACTATGAAATGTGAGGTGCTTTTCTGAAACGATTTATTAAGATCTCGCACGTCGACTTCTTCGCGGGTTGATGGTACTTGATGATCATCCTGATGGACCTGTGCTCATGTCTTTGTCTCCTTGTTTTTGAAGCCTGGAGTTTCAGGGGGATGCTGTTCTCGGCCTTCTTATCACCGACCTTGTTCGTGACTGCTACCCCAGTCTTAGAGTCGGTCCCGCGACTGTAAGCCTAATGACAGAAACCAGGATTTAATTTCACGCTCATTAACCCTTTCTCTCTTTCTTTCTTCTATCCTCAGAAAGTCAGGTCCATGGTGGTCGGAAATGCCAACCTCGCAGACATGTATGTTTACGTTGTCATGGCTCTTCAGAACTTACGAGATTCCGGACGTCACTGAATCATCAATCCCTTTGAACAGTTCCGTCAAGTACGGTCTCCCACAGAGAGTTCGTGCCCAGCGTAGTGCTGTCATGGCTATGAGTAAATCCATGGCCCTTAAAGGTCAGTACTTGCTGGGCAAGCGTCTAATGTTGTTGGAACTGAAGTTCATTCCGCGTTCCTTTGCATAGCGGATGTCTTTGAGGTGAATACTGATTTCCCCGAGTTACTTTCTCGAGCCTACCTGCTTACAGCATAAATCTATGTGCAGGCATATGTCGGCGGGCTGTACAAAGATCAAGGCCTAGACGTTGTCCGGAGCTGGCTTACCGCGCTCTTCCTACCATACGTGAAAGAGGCCTATCGCGTCTGCCGAAACCAACACGGCCTCCCTTCGCCACCGCCCTCTCCGTTCCTTCCCCACGCGCAATATGACCCGTCCCCAGGAGCAGAATCAGACGCAGCTCTCCCAGACTATGAATCGACTGAAACATCCGCTTCGATTCAAAGCATGAATAGCGGTCATCTGCAGTTATTCAACCAGTATGTGCAGCAGAAGCATATGAAATTCGAGTGGAGGTTCGAGGAGGTCAAGGATGTGGGGACGAGAGCTACGCCGATTTGGGCCGTGCATGCTATTGTCAACGGTCAACAGGTTTCGGTAGGGCGAGGAAACACGAAGAAGGTTGCTCAGAACGAAGCTGCTAGGGAGGCTCTAGTGCAACTTGGGATAACGACTACTTGTAAGTCAAGACTCCATCTTGATTCAAATTGAAGTCGCGTCGTGGTCTGATACGATTTGATCATCAGTGGATTGAAGTACACCCGGGAGACAGTAATCTTGAGGTGCAAAGTAAGCACCGAAACGTCCACTTTCATGCGGGGATCCATCCCTCTTTCCGTTGGATTTACGAGGAGTCCGATCTGAAATTCCAAGACGATCTTTTTTTTTTTTTTTTTTTTGCTATTCCATTTGTTTGTCGATTTGCTGTCGTGCTGTTCTTCTTGCAAAGTAAACTTCTCGGCTTGAAAAGGATGTGGATATCTTGTACAATTAGATAATAACTACGCGGGACCTGGAGCGTTTCCAGAGTATCATAGGATCTCGGTCTTGTGTGGTTCGCCTAGCTTAAGAGATATATTTTTACTGTTGAATCGGTGTTGTGTCTTGCAAGAAAGAGACTAGACCATACAGATGGAAACATTGTGCGGGAACCGAGTTGTTAGCAACAGGTCAACCCTGGTCTCATTCAAGCAAAATAAGCAAGAAAATGCACGTACATTTAAGTCATCTACTTCTTACTCGTCCCCATAGTGTTAGACGAATTCAAATTAGCAGTCTCTGCCTTTGTCTGCCCTCGAATCCTCTCATCCGCCATCCGCGCCGCAAGCAGCTCCTTCGCCTCCTCGTCGAGATCTTCGAAGGTATCCTGCTTGACTGCGCTGATAGAATACGCCCATACGCCGACGACAAATGCACCGATGGCGAGACCCGTGATGGTGTTTCGCGTGCGGAAGGGGGCACGCGCACGTTGCAGGCCTGGGGAGAGACCCTGTGGAAGAAAGGACTTTTGAGCTGAGTGCTTGGAGAAGTGATGGACTGGTACTGACGTAGCCTTTTGGACGGTACTGTTTGTCTGTTTCTTTTCGCGAGATCCAGTGGCCTGACATGGAGGTAAGAGTCAGGAATCGGACGTCTTTATTCGACAATATTTCATGTCAACTCAACTCATTTACTTTGTCTTTCTTTAAATTTATTCACAAATCTTACATTTAGTACTCTGCTTCGGGCTTTAGTCAACAGAAGGCATCACAGTTGTGTTTGTCGAAACAATCATGCTTTGAAGGAATTCAATCATCCTCATAAAGTCAGTCATTGAGGCAGATCTGCAGAATGAAAATTCTGTGCATTTTTGCACTTGAGCTTTAGGACATGCTGTTTAGGACATGCTGTCTGGTAGAGTACGCCAACAATTAATTGGATTGACGAGACATTATTGCGGTTTGCAGGAAGACTGAGACGGTCGACACTTTCTCCTTCGCCCTTTACTCTTAAGATTTGCCCTGTATGAGGTTAACGTGTATACAAATCAACGCAAGAACAGCCAGACTTGAAACTAGGCGGAATACGCACGAGAATCAACTGAACGACACCATAGCTGGCGCCGGCGAGTCCGACGGCCAGACCTGTAAACCAAGTCCCTGTAGTTCGAGGAAGTCCATCGTTAGCCAATGCCCCCGCAGCGTGAGTCGACTCGAAATCACTGACTCATGAAGAACCTTCCGCGCGGTGTACGAACATAGAGCGGTTTGGTGTTGTTCTAGAGATCATCACGTTGAATAGGTCATCAGACAGATAGTAATAGTGAAGGTCGCGTACTTGGTAGAAACGCTGTTTCTCAGGAACCTTGTTCTGGACTATGGAGAAAGATTGAGTACACAGCGTCAACCAGATAGAAGACAGAACGACATACTGTTTACGAGGTAGCCGAGAACCATGGTGGTGAGCAATCCAAGTGAAGGTGATGAACTGAAATCAAGCCAACACAGAGAGAGAATCCGGGTTGTCCCGAACCGTAGCCTGCCGCATTTCCATATCCGAGTCCGATGGTCACCCAAAATCATGTCCAACGATCGCGTTCGCGTGAGAGTACGTCCTCGTCATCCAATTCTGCCTTACAGTCAACTAAAAGATCGATCAAGGGTCTGAGCATATACAGACCCATAATATACGGAAACACAGCAGTCGTTCTATCTCCAGAAGAACGCGCCGCTCTGCCAAGCGCGCAAGCGGACCACACCCACAGATGGACTGTTGCAGTGCGCAGCGCTGCTTCTGCACCTGGCTCGAATACGGTCGGTGCTGCGGATGATATCAGTTATTTCATCAAGCGTGTCACGTTCAAGTTGCATGAGACGTATCCAAATCCTACAAGAGGTCAGCAGCAGTGACTTCGGAGGGACGAGCATCTGAATGTTTATTTGCAGTGGTTGACAAGCCACCGTTTGAAGTAACAGAAACAGGGTGCGCATCTTTCACAATACCGTTGAATTGTGATTATCTACTCATTATGTCTGAAGATGGGGTGAATTCGAGATTCAAATCCGAATCAACTTCGTCGCAGAAGCCGGAGAGAAACAATACCTCCTCTACCATCACCTCAAACTTCACCCATGGACAGCCGTAGGTAGTGGGGAGCCCGAAATCCCTCCTCCAGACGTCGCTGCAAAATCAGGTCCCGTCCATTCCTGGCAATACGACGAAGTCGTCTTCAACGATCCGTTTCAATCGTTCCTCAACATCCTCATGGCTCACCCGCCCACCCCGCTTCCAAAAGTCAAAACGAGACCGGTACCCTTTAATATTGCCCACCCGGAGTCGATCAAGGATGCGAAATCTGGAGGGACGCCCGAGTTTACTCAGGCCATGATTACGGAGGAGGCGGAACGATTGGAGAAAGCAAGGAAGGATGTTATTGCTGAACAAGATAAGTGGAGAGGTATTTTGATTGAGAAGGAACGAGAATTGGAGAGATTGAGGAAGCAGCTTGAGGGCTGAGATTTATTGCACGAGAATACGTTCAATCAACGGTTGTATATTATTGTACTATTGCACATTGCCAATGATGAAGATACAAATAAATGGCGGAATCGGTAATAAATTATAACTTAGTGCCATGGAGCCCATCCAGGGTACATCTTAGACTTTAAGCAATAGGATAAGTTATCAATCCTAGGAGATATGTTCAAAGTACTCACTAAGTTGCGCAAGTCTGTGGCTTCCTCGATCAAAATCTGTACAAGGTTACTCGTTGAAATCTCTTTGTTTTTCCTATCGTTCCGGTTCGTATCCTTGGTATATATCCCTCTGAGTTTGCTCTCAATTCCTGTTAGTGCATGCTTGGCCAGTCTACGGAGGTCAACTGAGCCTTTCAGGGCATTGAAGTCGGCGTTTCGACGTGCTTTTGATTCCTAATGAAGATGGGTCGAACAAAGAGTAAATGGCCGAAATCGGGGAACACACCATCTTTCTCTGCTCATCCTCCCATTCCACGAGCGGGTCATGAATAAAAGCGTCTAGTACACTCATAAGAATGTCTTTGTTGTCACGTAAAAGTTGCAAGGTGATCTCGGCAGCGTTGCGGAACACGCCTTCAACTCCACTAACTCCCAGAGCGTCTACGATGTTCTGAGTCAGCCTGAATGGCACGCGCTCGGGAACCTCGAGTGATTTTCCCTGTAGAGAAAATATGTCAGTCGAAAGGATCATGGAGCTGAAAATATCCTTTTTACTTTTTCAAACAAACAGTTGAAGTCGACATGAACGACATCGCCAGTGTTCACGTCCAGCAATATATTCTCAAGGTGGCGATCTCCTAGCCTACGAAGCCGGTTAGTACATGTCATCCAGACAGACTCGTCGGCTCACCCAAGGATGAATCCGACCATGGACATGACTGCTAATGTTCGTCCGTATGCCAGTCTGCTGGAGAACCAGGCAGTAGGTTCCGGGAAGGTATCCAAAAACCACTCATGGAAGAGCGCTGGATATCTAACACGTATCTTGTCAGCATTGATCGAGACCACTGCAAGACATGAGGGTCTTACGAGCACAGGATCTTCTCTTTGAAGATCTTCGCCGCCTCTTTGTCGCTGGCATCTTTGATTTTGGCAAAATGGGCCGTCATTTCGCGATTCTTCTGCGATTGTCAAGTCTGTATCTTGTCAACCAGAGTGAATAACCCACCCAAGCTTCGATTCCTCTAGCAGAATAATACTTCAGAATGATTGGCCTGATTGGCATGGTGTTCGGGACCCATTGGATGAAGCCGCATTCCTCGTTGAGAGTAACAACACTGTAGGTCCGAATGTCTGGCATGGAACGTCTTTAGCAAAACTTTGTGGGATATTCTGTATTCTGACTCACGAAGTTGTCGCCGACGTGATTCTGAGTTTGTTTTGAGAAGTTTGTTGATGATCGAATTGAAGTCCATAAGACGAGCATCTTTTCGAAGATCGTCCTTAGGCTTCCCCAAAAACATGTAAACCTTCCCATCGCTGCCTTGTAGTGTAATCTTCCTCGGTTTTGCCAGGGATCTCATGATATCAATCTCATCGAAAAATGCTTATATATACGTTTTTGTAAGCGACACCTAGAAAGAAAGTAAGAAATCCCATACCAGCTATTGTTGGTGCATCCGGAGGAAAAGGTTGATGTGCAGACTGTGAACTTGAAGTTGCTGGCAAACTCACGGTCATCGATTCTTGCAGTGGAACGATAAGGGGAGAAGGGGCCAATCTAGCTAACGAAGGGAAAGTTTTTGACATGCTAATCGTCTTGATAGAATCATCCTTTATAGAGCGTTCGCAAAGCCGCAGCAATTCCGTTGACAACGCTATCGCACTCTCAACGAGGAGCGGTACGGGAGTTCTTGCGTTCCTCGAGTTATTCTGAAGATTGAGAGTAAGCACTCCATGCAGATCGCGCCGTGTTATTATTGCGTACCCTCAACTGATCCAGTATAGCCGTCCCTCTCTTCGCGCGTATGTCTCTATTAGACTTTACGGCTGAAACGAACATCCAGAGACCTTGTTGTGGATACTCCTGGAGAACAGTGGCAATCAATTTCGACAGAGTGTTGTATACTTGGCTGTTCTTGTGTTCCACACGAGAAACAATTTGTGGGAATGCTGTCATCCACTATAGATCCGATCCAGTCGTTAGTCGTTTTACATAATCAGAAATGGCTCGAACCTTATAGACAGGTGTTCTGGTAATCGCACGTTGCACCTCCTCGTTGATCTTGATGAACTGGTCGCATGTAGCAAATACATCGTCTTCGCCCATGTCAAGCCAGATGGTGAGAAGACGAGGTATTGTTTGATAGGCATATTTGGATCCTAATCGTATGGCCGTCGCATAGCTCTTCACGGTAAAGAGATTCATTCTCGGTCCCTGACTGTATCCAAGAAATAAGATTGACAAATACAAATGAACAGAGAATTAGATTGACTCACGTTGATCTCTTTTCAGCAGTAGAAAGAGCTTTATAGCACTCGTCCTGGAAGTGACCAGCGTGGTAATGTGCACTCTCAAAATCAGATAGATCCTTTGTTAAATCTGAGAGCTCTTTTGCCACTACGCTGGCATCGTAACGACCGGAATCACGCATCCATTTCGCACGAAGCAGTCTTGCCTAATGTATACTTAGTTTTGGTAGGTGCCACTGTATGTGATGCGCACCTTTGCTTCGCCACATTTCTTTTCGTCATCGTCTATTTGCATATCCTCAGTGAGATCGATAACACCTTGGGTGAGGAATTTGCGACGCTCTTCAGTGGTCTTCAATGCGTTCTCAAGTTCATACAGGGCGCGCAGAGGTTCTCCGGATGCCTTCACTAACTTCGCGCTTTGAAAGAAGGTCAAGGGAGCGTCGCATTCCCGAGCCTGCAGAATAGCGCTATACGCTGTTTGCCAATGCCCGGCTTTTCTCGCAATCTTGGCGCTGTCTAACCATGCTCTTCCCATGGCCCGTTTGAATGGAGCGGTTGCTATCTGGCTATAGCGCAGGTTTTAATATATCTCTGAGCATTAATGTATTGATTGGCTTACCTCAGAGAAAAAGTCGTTCTGTGAATGCTGAGTATAGGCTCACGAGCTCGGAAAGAAGGTAATGTCGAATCCAGACGACGCGAAAGCATAGAGAATAACTCCGGTAGAATCGTAGTCTTCACTTCACCTTCATGCAAGCGACTATTACTATTTCTAACTATTTCAATGTCCCGTACCATGTGCAGCTTCAGGATGGCGTCATATGCACGTCGGTAGCCCCTCTCGCCGGCTGCTGTTATCGGAATTCCAAGTTGCAGTCGAGTCGCGGTGATTCTGTTGGCAAAACTTTGGTCATCCGAAGACCTCAGTGCAAGCAGCAATCGAGCAATAGCCATTTCCCAGCTATCTTCCTGATCTCCTACGATCCGTTGAACTTCATCCCAGTCCTCACTCATCCAAGCACCTTCTACACGGAATCCAGCAAGCGCGTTCTCCCATTGGGGATTTCGAACGAGTATGCCCTGTATATGAGTACGAAGACTATCTGCAAGAAAATTCAGTAGTATTCACGTATGGCAATACTTGTAGACAGACCATAGTGTCCCAAATTGCGAAGGCATCTTAATAAACCCAAATGATATTCCAAGTTGTTTGGAGATTGCTGTAATCGAACCTCCCAGCAGCTCTGCGAAGAAGTCCACCTTCCGGTACTCTCATGCTGCCGGATTTGGTGCTCGATAGATGGAAGCGTAATATAAGCGGAAATACCCTCCATTCCATCCGGCTCATCGAGATGGGAGTAGATCTCGTGTAGCTTGTCATAATATTCCTGAAGATCCTCACGAGACGCACCCGCGCCACTCAACGAGATTATCTGCTTCTCAAAATTTACTAAAGAACGAGCGTAGGATTTGCATTGGAAAGCGGCTTTTGCAATCAGCACCTGGTCGATGCTTGCCAAGATGGAATCTACACGGGTGACTTCTAGTTCAGCTTCACTCGTTCCGGAGTCATGATGAATCCGTTTTCTTTCACTGCGCCTTCCGTTAATATGCTGGCGCGCGATGCGGATCCATTTGTTCAGATGGTCCATGAGCATGAAGATTGCCTGGGTAGAAGTTAGAAATATAATTCCATGATAAGAGATAGACGTACCTGAGCACTGAGCAAGCGCTTATCTGCAGAAGAACTGCTTGTTGCGTCCAGTTGATCTTCCAGAACCGATACAATTTCATTGCGGATTTTCTGAGTGACATCTTCACTGCCAGAGATCAGGATGTTGAGAACGAGATGAGGAAGCAATTGGTGGGCGACTCCGACGTCCTTGTTCCGGACAGCCAGTCGAAAGGCATCGAATATGGTCTTCGCCATGACTCCTTGGACCTGGCCTATCAAGAAAGCGGTCCATAGCTGTAGCCATTCTCTGTATGTCTGCTGTCCGGGATAAATTGGATGTTGGCAGTTGACAGCCACGCTGGTGCTGCTTATGGCAAATTTTCCCTCGAGTAGTGGCGTCACGGTCTCGAGTACGTGTTTTGGCAATGAAGACCAACGATTTCGTACCTTGAGAGGCACAGAAGTTCCAGCAATAGCAAGATCGGATGTAAACCTGCAAAATTTCAGAAGCTCCTGGATTGCAAAGGCCAAATGACTCTGGTATTTCAGGTCGCTGGTTGACCGAAATGCACCAACAAGTGTGTTTTGAATGAGATATTTGGCGAAATCCATCGCTTCGTTCTCGTCACGGAAGTTATTGAGGACGATCATATCATCGTCGGGGGAAGGAATGTCGAATCTATCCGGATCCACGGCGCCCAGAATTCCGAGACAATCGAACGCCAGAAGTCGAAGACTTTCTATATTATCACCATCACGACAAGCGACCACGAGAAGAGCCTTGGTTATTTGCCCGATGAGAGGATCAAATGCGTCTCCAGATGCGAGACTCTGAACGAAGTCTCGTTGTTCCATTAACATGAATGTTCTTAATTCCTCGAGAGCCTGAATGACAACCGTGTTGTTGTCCGAGTATGTTCGCTCCAGGACACGTTCTAGCCGATCTTTTATGGAAATACTCCGTCTGGCCTCTCGTAATTTATGTGCTCTCATCTGAAGTTCAGGCACTGACGAGAAGTCAACAATGTCGTCGATATACTCGCCCAGCTCACCAAATGCATCATTCAAGATGTAATCGATGGTTCGCTTTGCGAGTTCACGCTCTTCTAACCCAAGTGAAGGCCATATGTGAACCAATGCCGCAGTGGTAGGACCAACATGAGGGCCTAAGTCTTTAAGCGACAGCGTTACAATGAATGAGTGCCAAGTTAGCAATGCGGCTCTTGAAAGCGCCGCAAGACCGATTGTGCTCTGCAATGTCGCCATGATCTTTCGATCCAGGTTCAGAATAATACCCTAAAACATCGAGGTAACGAGAGAAACGCTTACTTGCGGTGCTACCGCGCTAATGGAAGATCCCACTTCCTTAACGAGAGCATTGAGCCCGAGAAGAACTTTACGCTTCATATCGTCCGTTTTGCGGCCTTGTACATCCTGCAGGATGTCATTAAGAAGTGCAATTATTCCCAGCATGTACATTTTCAGAAAGCTTCCGATATGCTGTGCTACGACTTGTCGATCATGCGTAGAAGGAGCGAGTGTTCGCTCTACCTTGCGTATAGCTCGTACAGCCTTGAATATCGTTATACAAAACATCATCTTAGTAAGAGAGAGAATACTTACGTCTGCCGCGACTTCTTTGTCCTCATCGCCCATTTTTACGACCAGCTTTCCGAGAAGAGGGACGATGCAGCTCTTGACCACATTTCCCAGCCCAATTTTTGCTCTGTTGGCAGCCTCGCTCAGAGTAGAAAGTATGAAAGAGAGAGCCTTGTCCGTATCATTCGGGTCTTTAAGAAGAAACACATGGGCCAGAATGTCTGCAGACGCATTCAAGAAGAGCGTGGACACGGATTTGCCAAGTTCTTTATGTATGTGCTCCAAAGCACTCTGATTACAAGTCCCAAATAGACGAGGAAGGGTATACGGTAGGGTGACGGATAGAAAATCGCTCGGGGACAACGATAGAAATCGACAGGTTTCTAGTATTGCATTCGGTCGTAGGGGCATTGTGGATACGACGAATGTCGATATTTGCTCCAAAAATGGTGAGATAAGCAGGTACGGTGTCTTCTTGTGGTACTTCGCCAAACCCAACAGCTTAGAAGATGATTGCAATGTACTTGGCGTCAGTTCTTTGCTAAGTGCTCGTCAGTGGAATGATCGACTTACTTGCATGTACGCGACGCCTCTAAGCAGAATACTACTCTGCTCTAACTGAGTGACGATAATGAAAAGCGCTTTGCCTAGGATGTCTATGCTTGCTGTTTTCCCTATACTTCCGAGAGAGATAAGCGTCGTTTCTTTGACGCTGTCCTTCTTGTGACAGAGGAGCAAAGTGATTGTGTCGAAAACAAAAGTTAACCGCTTGATGATGCCACGCCTCATAATTCTTTCATACAAACGTGTAAGTTCCGCCAGGGCTCGTCTGATGGAAGAGTTAGATGCATAGCAAACGAAAACAAAGGCACTGACATACCCTGACGCAAGCCGGACGGAACGGTCTTGATTTTGCATACCCTGACTAATAAGTTTAATAATAATATTCAGTTTGTCTTCGCTGAACCCTCCTGTGTGATGCCTAAGGCAAACGGAGAGGGCTTCTTGAGTTGCTTTCGAAACAGCGGAAGTGACTTCTTCCTCTGGTCCATTATGAAGGCATGCGAGGCAAGCAATGAATTTTGACATTAGCGATATTAGCGGAGGCTGGCACAGAGACGTCGGTGTGCCTCGGCAGCAATCTTCGTCAGAAGGATGGGCGAGCGTGCACGCGGTTAATTTCAATGCTCTAATTGCCTTCATCCTACAAGATGCAGAAGGGTCGGATAGTGGCCTGACAAGCAGGTTTAACGACAGGCACGAAAACACAACAATCAACATACTGCGTCAGTTTCATTCTTAACCCTTCCATTACTCCGGAAAGCCAACTTGCATCGCTTGATTCATCACTGGGTATCCAAGACCGGTCTTCGCCACGAATATTGTCCTGGATTATCTGAACGAGGCGTTCCTTCAATTGCAGATCCTCTCGTTTCCTCTTTCCGGTCACCGATTCGCTGTGAGTAGACTCTTGAAGTCTAAGAGCCGTATCAATAGCTGCTAAGATATCACCAAATCGGTCAAGAGGCTCCTTCTTGGACATTAGTTGTTTCAGGGATTCAACGGCTCGTTGGTCGAGTCCTTTCAATGAGGCCCGGATAGCTGATGTTGAGGCATCCTGCAAATATGTTTCAGTGCAATTCGCACAGGAACATGGAACGACTGACGAGAAGTAATTGGGAGCTGTCTTCTGACACATTCCGGAGAACAAGCTCCAATACAAGAGAGGTGGAATTTTGTGGATGCAGAGAAATCAAACCGGAGCTGAAACAGTCGCGTAGGGCATTGTCGACGACCTTCACATCCCCGCTAAGACCTTCCCTAAGTCGGAAAACAAGTATTATGGTAAGAATAGATGCCAACACATCGCGACCCGCATTGCTTATTGAATACAGATGGTGGACGTCACGAATAAAAGACGCAAGTGCCTCAAGACGCGAACTGTTCGGCAGGGCCATCTCTGGAGAGAGGAGGAGGTCCAGCAGGTTACGCGCGATAATAACGATTCCTCTCTGAGCCGCTGTAAATCGCAGCTCCTCTCGTCTGCTAATTTCGAAACAGACAACGGCAATAGAAAACAGATCTACGCAAGCAAGACATGACATGGCTTGGTTGCTAATCTCAAAGCTCGTAACGGCCCTCGGACCTTCCTACAATGTGGATTTCTCAACTATGTCGTTGACAGGGACAGGGAAATTTCCATACTTCACCTGACAGTCCCGTTAGGTCCCCGTAATCCAACTTCAAGGGCCAGACACCGTTTGGCATTTGATCAAGTAAAACTTGAAGAGCGTAAGCATATGCTTCCGTATATGTAGAAAGAACGTGCGCACCATTTTCTATTTCCAATGATTTGTCCAACACATTCTTTACCACCGATGATTCCGCCGTACTCCTCGCGAACGCCCTGAGAATGGATGACATCGTCCTGACGAATTTGCCGCGCAGAGCAGAAGGGCTTTCTACTTTATTGCATGTAGTCGAAAAGGAACAGCTCCAGGCTTCCAGGATAAGCAGAAGATTGGGTAATTTTCGCAGAATGTCAATGGAACGGTTGTCCGTTTCTGAAAACAGTCCTTCAACTCGAATTGCAGCTCGTTCAATGACCGTCAAGCTTGTTGCACATAATTTAATCTTCTCATGCAACGTGTTCCATAGCACAGTCCGAGGCTTCGGGAAAGTCGCGAGGAAATGTTCGGACAGGCCTTCGATTATCGTTGCCCAGCTTTCTCTAGCGGATGCGGGAATAAGTTCATTGTTGTTCTCGCTAAGGTTTTCTGCTATAAGCGTCTCAAGGTAGGTAAGTAGTTCGGAAGGAGAGGCTTCTTTGCCACGGCCGGAACGTAGCGAACCGACTGGAAATGGCGTTGAGGGTACGCTCGGAGGCATACGTGGTGGCTAAGTAGAATGGCTAAGTAGTTGACAAGAACTCTGAGACGCGCGCGTGGCTCGGTCGCGATATCGCCGGCCCTGAAGAGCAAAGCGAGAGGATTAATATAAAATATTATTATAATATCACGATGTCATCCTCGTCGCCATTATTTATTGCATTACCGACTGGCACACGAAGATGAAAGAGAGAAACATCCTCATGCGTGGGATAAGTACAAATAAATTTCATTACTTCCTCCCCGCACGTCTTTTCTCCTTCGCTTTTTCTTTCTCCATTTTCTTCTGTTCCGCCCTCTCGCGCTCTATCGTTGCGAAGACCTTGTTCATCTTATCCGTGTACGACCGATCCTTCTCCTGCTGCTCCTTCTCCTTGACAGAAGCCATGAACCGTGCATCCTTGCGTAACTCTCGGATAGCGCCCTTCCTCTCCTGCTTGTACTGATACCGAAGTTTTGTGGCCGCCGCGCGTTCTTGATCCGGATCGTTCTTGCGAAGGTAGCTCGACGAGTGACTTTCGAGTTTGGGAATATACGTAGCTATTGGAATCGGTTTGTGCGCTTGCAAGACCAGAGGTTCCCTTGATTGTCGCGCGAATTTCAGCAAGCGGTCGATCGTATCCTTCGTATTGGTAACCTTTGCCTAATATTTGTCAGCTCTTGATTCTCGGGAATTTCAACATGTATCGCACTTTAACAGGTTCAGATGCCCAAGCTGTCGAGATACTTTGCAAGATCTCCACTGCGGGTTGGAACATCTCTATGAAGCCGTCGGAACTCTTGTACAAATCCGCGGTATATCGCGTGAGGTCCAGAGACGTCACGAACAAATCCACCTTATCTTGTTCGGAGCCACTTGCATCCCCTGCCAAAAGCTTGACCAAATTTGGAGGACGTGGTAATAAGTCCTTCGCTGCTTTCTTGGACAAACGAAGCTTTTGACACAAGGCATTCTTGAAATCCGGACTAGGGAATGAACCAGGCATGGAATCTACGTCTTTGATGGAATGAGGCGCAAGATGTAGGATAGTGTTCAGGAGGAAGACCATAACTTCCGGCACCAGACGTTTTGAATACTCTTCGTACTGTAGGAAGAGCGTAGACAAGAATAGTCCGCTAGCAATATCATTGTGTGATCGAACACGACCCAACCCTAGGTAAGCACCCATGAGTAACCGTGCAGGAGAGACTACAGGGTGTTTCATGTCACTGGTCGGCCATACATGGCTGATGACCCATAACAAAGCTAACTCGGAAGTCCCTGGCCATGTCTTCGAGTCTAGGGATGTTGCACCCTTTGACAGTCCTCGTGTCAGGTTTTTCTGCATGAGCTTGAGCTTCGAAATAAAATGATTGGCTGACTCGGTCGGACAAGACGTCGTTAGAGAACGGATGTGAGGTAAAAGAAGAGGTAGCAGTTGGAAAGACGGTGTAGGTTGTGCTGATATATGAAGAATATAATCAATGAGTACTCCAGTCAAAGACTATCAAGAGTAGCGTCAGCTTTCGATACTGAACAAACCCGACTCATTTACCTGAAGTTTGAACTTATTGTCCTGGCCTAGGCTGGGGTGATACAGAGTACGTATACGTTGAATTACTGTCGGAACATCCTTCTCGTCGACGTCTTCAACGATCTCAAGGAAGTCGTCAAACGTCTCCGGACAAGGAAAAGTGAATGGTAACTCCTGTCCAACAGCTTTGCCCTTGCCTTTCTTAGTCGTTGTTGGTTTTGATCCAGATACAAGGCTATCGGCAACCGAGTCAGCTACATCATCCGACTCTTCAAACCCTTCGTCAGCATCGTCTTCATCTTCATCGTTCTCAGACAAGTCATCCTCCCCTTCTTCTGCTTCTTCGTCGCTCAATTGGTCTTCTTCTGACGCATCCCCTTTCAAGCCTGCTCCAAGACCGTCCCATTCTACTTCGTCTTCGTCGATAAAGTCATCGTCGAGATCATCTGCAGCAGCGGTACGTCGCGCTCTCTTCCCGCTTCGCCCATTTTCGTCTTCGCTGCTTTTGTCATCTTCACCCATCATTCGTTTCTGCCGTTTCCTCTCTGCTTTTTCAAGTGCATCTTTCGCCTCCAAGGCTAGCTCTTCTTCAGTTTTGGTACGATCCTTAGGCTTTGCTCGTTTGTCCAACGCAAGCTCTCGAACATGTTGGTCATAATCTAGGTCCTCGTCCTTATTCTCTTTTGCAAGCTCTGATGATGCAACATCAGCGTTGCCATTAGCAAATAACAACCCGCGAATGTCATTGAGCTCCTCATCAAGTTGGTGACGGGCATCAGCGTCCATTTGTCGCTGAGCCTGTCTTTCGAACTAAAGATCGATTTTAACGACTAGTAGTGAGAAGTGGAGAAGCTATTCATGCCTTATGCTGTTTGCTCTTGGCAATGACCTCCGCCATGACTTCTGCTTTGGATTTCTTCCGAGGCGGCTAAATTACCGACAGCAATTAAAAACTACCATCGATACTTTCGGATAGTATTCGCTTACCTCTCCCTCTCCTCCTTCTTCCTCCTCGTCTTCAAACCCTCCGAAGTGCACGCGCTTTACGGTATCCTTGTTAATCTTTCCTGATTTGCAAGATAAGGATGCCGAAACGTCTCAGTTATGGATGCATACCATCAGATTCTTCATCTCCGTCGTCATCCGGACCCAGACCTGCGTCATCAAAGTCATCCATCTTGGACAAACTCCGACCGTAGTGAGTCAGTTCGTCCTCGTCCTCCAGATTGAACGCGACACCCTTGGTTGCACGCTGCCTCTCTTTCGTGAATCGTTCCAGCATACGCTCCTCAGGGGTCATCGCGGGGTCATTTTCACCAAAACGGCGGTCAATTATTCCTCCTGAATGATTTCTTTGCTCATACTCCTTAAGCAATGTTTTCTTCCGCTACGACAAGGCGTTGATCATGGATATAAAGTAACAAAGCAGGGCACGCACCTGTTCGATCCCTACTTGTTTACTCGCCTGAGGCTTACCCGTGGCTCCCTTTATCTTCCTCCCGCCGACGTCATGCTTTAACTTTGTAACCTTGACGTCGAATGGATTCAGTCTTTGATTAATTTCATGGAGTTTCTGCGCTTTCTTGTCCTTATCGGTTTCTCGTGAGACAGCTCCATGTTTGCGCTTCTTGCTTGGATGAGGTTGCCGATTTAGTCCAGCCTGGGCAAGAGCAGACTTGAGCTGCGTTAATTGAGAGCCCTTGGCCATTTTGAGATTGTTCTGGTACGTGCCAGTCTGGCAAGGCAAGAAAGTTTTGAGAGAGTTTCCTTTTTGGCGAGCTGAGGATTTGCGTCGCATGTTTCCGGCCGGAAAGTCGCTGGCCCCATAGCCCTGGTCGACACGCGTATCGTGGACGCTCTTCCACTTGAACGACGATTTGTCGCTGGGTTGTGAGCAAGCGAGATGTCGCTGCTCAACCTAGTAAAGCCTCTTGCATACCTCTCCGTTCCCGTTTTTCTTTTGCGTACGGCGAGTAATGCTTCCCCATTGGCACGCTATTATGTCCGACTAGGAATCTATCTCTCGACGGTCGGCGTATGCTCGCTCTGGGGCGTGTTTGTATCCATTGGAATGTCTTTAATTGGACGGCGCTATGATATTAACTGGGTCATCGCGCGAAGCTTCTACAATCTCGCGAGCCGATTCTTGGGGATAACCGTCGAGATCGAGGGCGAGGAGCATTTATCTACGCGGCCGGTTGTGCTCATTATGAATCACCAGAGCATGCTTGATATACTTATCATCGGTCGGTGTGTGCGTTCGGCATATGCTAATGAACGTGGATGCTCAGTTTCACTTTGATTGTAGGGTCTTTCCGAAGCAAGCTTCCATCACTTCTAAGAAGGAGCTTCAATGGATGCCTTTGCTAGGACAATTCATGACGCTTTCTGGTGCAGTATTCATCGATCGCACCAACAACTCAAGCGCAGTTAAATCTGTGGCCGCGGCCGGCCAGGCGATGAAGGAACGTGGAACTTCAATATGGGTCTTCCCCGAAGGCACGCGAACCCTCAGCGAACATTCCGACATGCTACCATTCAAAAAAGGCTCCTTCCATCTCGCCGTGCAAGCGGGTGTACCGATTACGCCTTTGGTTTGCCAGAATTATTGGCGCTTGTATCACAAGGGCACGTTTGAAAGTGGACTAATAAAAGTCAAAGGTGTGTGTATTTTCCATCGTCTTTCGCTTCTCACGTCTAATGTTGTCCCTAGTGCTTCCACCAGTGTCAACCGCCGGATTGACTTCGGCAAGCGTGAGTGAACTGGTAGTGAGAGTGAGAACGCAGATGCTCGAAACGCTCCACGACATTTCTGGAGATTCTGCTGTAGCGGCGTCTTCTGTCGAAAAGCCAATAGGTCCCGTCGAGCCTTCCGAGCACGTTCAAGAAGCGATCGGTCCCAGTCTATCTGATGTCTCTGTGCCTAGTCCTGACAGGGACGAAACGCCTCAGCCACCTTCTCCTGCTCCCCAAACCCTTGCGGTCGACACGTCTGCTCCACAAGACTCACGACGAAACGGAAGTGACGGAGGACCGAGGACAGAATCGGACGATGGAATGGTTCTTGTCGACAGACCAGAGACACCTTCGGTCGTCGCATGAAGCTCGTGAAACCGTCGTTCATATCCCCAATTCAAATGTATGGCCGCGTGAAGGGCATATGACCTACCCACTCTTCTGAGGTTGTCTTCGGAGTGCCTGACAAGTTGCATGAATGTTTTGAGAGCTCTGTTGCTTTGTGCAGAGTCAATTACTGTTTGGGATCATGTACTTTGGTCATTAGGATTCTAACAGTAGTCATCGCGTGTATGACTATACATTCCTGCTTTCCACTTCTTCGCAATACTGGATATTTTCTTCATTCATAATCAATATTAACGAGACGGTTCAGTTCAGTGCGCATAGCTATAAATAATGATAGATCGAAATTAAATTGATATTGTTTGTACTTGTTTTGACTCAATCGGCCGATGAAGCGTATCTATTGAATCTATCCCTCATTCTTCTGCTCCGCAGCGCAAGATATACACGCGCACAACGCAGCAGGACAGTATGGCAGTGGCTACGCGGTTAAGGTGGAAGGGTATGGGTTTTCCCCACAGACGTGACGAAGAGGATTATTATAGGTTCGGCGTGGTAGGCCCGAGAGATGCATCCATGCGCTCGGACACTGCCCATGCAGGCCTGAGAGATGGTGCATATGCTCCAGCACATCCTCCGCTCTTCGTCTCCTACCCCCATCTCGACACGTTTTCAGCACTTCTGCGGGCCTTTTGCGCCCATCTGAGCATCTTATAAACCAGCACAACTTGCTCTGCCACACTCATAGTTATAGCCAATATTTCATCTTACGCGTAATATGTCTACTGCTAGTTTACCCTCATACCACTTCGCGCCACGAGACACCGAACACCTGCTCGCGTCGAGACCGATAGTTCGGAGACCCCAAGGCAACTTCGTGAAGAACTCTCGCAGCGGCGGCGTCGTACTTCGACTCAGCAACCAGCAAGACGATGCCACACTTCCTGAATACGGTCGGGGAGGGATCCTGGAGGGCACGGTGGAGCTCAAGAACCCTGAATCCATACAGTCTGTTGAGGTCAAGGTGTGTAACTATCCTTAGTAAGTGCTGAGTAATTAACGTGCTGAACAATCCGCATTAGATCGAAGGCTCGCTGAGATTGAAAGAAATTGCTGAGGGCGGGACGAACAATTCTTCACTATGTCTTGACGTCCAGAGTCTTTGGAGTCGGGACAACTCGGACGGTCAATGTCCAGAATCTCTTCCTTTCATCCTGACCCTCCCCATGACATACGCGGACGGGAAGGCGACTTATCCGCTGTAACCATCATATTCAATTTCCTCGTGCTTACCAATATGTTCTGACTCGGTATCAAAAATAGTCCGCCAACTTACGAGGCTCACCTTTCTGGAGTTCCCGGATTCACTGCGAATATTGATTACGAGGTTTCCGCGATGGTTACGAGGCGCAAGATCAGCCTGTTTGGTGTTGCCAGCACGTAAGTTCCGGTTTGTATGACCTATGAGATTTATCCTTCATACCTTGTGTCACCTATAGGACTATATCGACACCAATAATCGTCCGGTCGCGATCTCGTCCAGGATTTCCGCTCCCAACGCCTTTAACGAACAACTTCACGCACCCATCTGCAATACATGACGAAGACTGGGCCCTTCATCGAGGAACAATCAAGGCGAAAGCCCCAAGAGGCAATGATATTGATGTCAGAGTAAGTTCCTGAGCCATTCCAGCCTAATTTGATTTTCTAATTTCACCTACATATATGTTCAGCTGTACCTTCCTGCTTTGCATGTATACTCCATGACAGATCCGATACCCTTCCATCTGTTCATCCTGTCATCTGCTTTTTCTCTTGCATCGTATCTTCCTTATGCTCCGGCTGTAGCGCGTGCTTCTGGAAGCCCTTCAGGCCAAGGTAGCAGCTCGGACGTCTCGAGATCCGGTGTGACGCGGATTCAACTCCTTCGTCAGACGAGTGTGGACGTTCGAAGCATCGCGAAACGCACGATGCCAATACGCGGGAATAATACCGATATTTGGAAGACTGTAAGTTTATATCAAAATTTATGTCGGGCTTTGAGATCTGATCGTCGAATCTCCAGGTCCAGATCGGAGAAGGTGTGTTCAGAAGACATGGCACTGACGCGAAGCGTGCAAGCCTTGGAGGTGGTCAGGACTGGGCAGCATGGTCTGGAGAAATAATAGTGGACAGGAATGTGAAAGTTGGCGGCTTCCGAGCGAGTGGTTTGAACGTCAAGGTGATTAGCCTTTCTCTGAGAAATGGTGTCTAGCATCAACTCAGCCCGCTTGCTTCTTAGGATTTCATCGTTCTATCCATGCATCCTCCTGATCCAGCAAAGTCGCCATTTACAGACGTGCGTGTGGTTGTTCCGATTAAGCTGGCGACGGACCCTTGGTCTGCAGATGAGTACGGCCCAGATGTTGGAATTGCCGGGTACTCGGATTCAGACCCGGCGCTAGACGACGACGAGCCGCCGGAACTATCGTACGACGGAAGATAAGTAAATAAACGGAGGAGTACACATGTACTAGTTGTACACTTTAGGCAAATAGGAATGGACATGGAGCTTCTGGTGTTCTAACAGAAACATGAGGAGAGTGGGGTGGTGTTTGATCTAGGAAGTTTACCCGCTGGAAGAGCTAGCTGTACGTCAAATACCTTGCAGCTTGCAGAGTGTATTATGTGTGGAAAATTGAATATAATATTGTCGGATGCACCGCTCTAGGTCCGGATCGGGGACCGTTGATGGAGTGATGGCTGAGTGTGGGCCAATCGGATCTCGAGCGTGGGTGGGAAGATGAAGTCTAACGACTAATCCAGGTAATTTATTCATGTAAATCACCTCTTGAGCCGCACACACGTTGCTCCCCGGCATGGCATGGCTCTGACATACATTTGCTTTGAGGGGCTATCATGTAAGCGTACCGTATCCCCTTCCGTACGTACGGAACCTCAGATCCCTCTCAAGAACTCTAGAGAAGTCCTCACTTCATGCAATTGAGGGTACTTAAACCCCTCCTTCCCTCTTCCTATCACACTCGCGTCCTTCGCCTTATATTCTCTCCATCTTCTACATTTCGTCGCTGGTCGTCGCCAACACACAGTACTCAGGCTCTCCATCCGAACCGGTTGCGCTCTCTCTTTCCTTACTTGTCACGTACTCTTCATCTCACTCTCGGCTCAGCCAGGCCAGGAGTCAGCATTTAGTCACCGGCTTTTTCACTACAGGAATAGTCATGACGGCCCTCACTTCCAAAGTGGGAGCTGAAGGTAATCAGCGGCTTCCAGGTTTGTCTCGGTTGCTCGTTGAATGCTTTCAATGCCACTGATCGCTTGTCTACTACCATTGATACAGATTGCTGGGGCCATCGAGGCGTAAGTTCATCCCGGGTACACTTAAAGGGTCCGGTGCTAATATATCTGTCATATCTGATTCTTCGGCTTCCGTTTTCCTATCCGTATTCAACGATAACTTCTTGCCATACCCATACCATACCGCATCTCTTTCGTCCCGCGGACCTAATTACTCATCAACAATCCACAAATGGAAAAACAACAATCCATTGTATACTTCTATGCAGGCTTCTGCCGTGTACCCCGAGAACACCCTCGCAAGCTTCGAGAGGGCCATCCGGGACGGGAGCGAAGGCATTGAGAGCGGTAACGTTCCTCATGAGTAGAATTGCGCTCTGCGCCCCGTAACCTAGACTCGTGCAGACGTCCATGTCAGCCTTGATAATGTCGTTATCATGTTCCATGATCCGAGTACGTTCCATCTTGTTTCCGGGGCAACATTACTAACTTGATATTCGTATTCTTCCTTGGACTAGGTTTGGATCGCACGACCAATGTGACTGGTAAGTCATTGTGAAAGGTTCTTTCCGCTAACGGGGTGTTGGTTAAGATAGGTAATAGGGATGATCCGGGAGAAGAAGTGGCACGGTCCGGAAGGTATGGAGCATGCGAGGACGAAGAAGCAACCAGCACAGTCCATCCCGACTTTTGTTGAAGCTGTTGAATTACTCATGAAGGTCGGCGCTGGTTCTTGTGCACAACAATTGCTATGTTCATTGTAACTGCAGAAAGAGAACCGACATGTCGTCTTTGATGTCGATTGCAAGGTCTATAACGAGCCGATACGTCTTTTCACTCTCATGCACGAAATTATCTCATCACATGAGAACTGGGAGACCGATCTTGCGCCGCGTATTGTCCTAGGTCTCTGGCATCCCAAGTTCATCGAGCCAGCAAAGGAGATTCTTCCTTATTGCCGCCGTTCGCATATCGGAAAGAGTCCGTACATCGCCCGCAAGTTCTTCTGGGAAGGTTGCGATGCATTTTCGATAAGCTTTGGTGCATTGCAGACGTTTGAGGGAGAGAAGTTGGTGTTTTGATTCCGAGTTGCTGTTCTCGGCTCATTTCTGTACAGGTTCCGGAAGGAGTGCAAGGCCGCGGCGAAGAAGCTTATGGTGTGGACAGTGAATGACCAAAGACAGATGATGGAGGTTTGTTCATGTGTGGACCTTGCATGATTTATCCGTTCTGATTCGGTGGTTCAGTGTATCCGTTGGGAAGTTGATGCGGTTATCACGGATGTTACCAAGAACTTTTTAGAATTCCGAGCTTCTGTTGAAGGTGAATTTTCCTTTCGCCATGGCTTTCTCATCGGTAGCTGAGCTGATTTTCTGTAGCCGACTATGCAAAGGCATACGCGGAAAACGGACGACTATTTATGTGGACGAGTCTCGTTTACTATCTGCCTATGCAGATGCTCGAATGGAAGCTGACTCAGTCCTACTTGGAGACCGCTGGAGGCCCATTCTCGTCGTACGAGGCTCCTTCAGGTGCCGCACTAATTCCTGCTCCTATTAGCGCATGAATTTATGCGGTTTGATATGCAGTGCTGTTTGGATTTTTGATCCAACTGCTCCTGGTTATGTATAGATTTTACATCGGATTTTTGCATAGAAATATGGCCTCGAATAGGGCTATTAGAATTTGACTGTCTTTTCCCATTCTACACTGAGCTGGATAAGATACGCGTTATTTGTGAGTATTTGGAGTTGACACTGAAAAGGAAGTAGATGCGCACGGCCATCAGGGGTCGGTATATGTCATCATCATCATAGTATGCTTGCCCTGGCCGTGTCTACGGTCCGTTCTGACTCGAGCACACATTAAACTTCCATCATCATGACCGCTCCCCCACCCGCTCATTCCCCGCATCTCTCTCCTCATCCAATCAACAACACAAATACTCGCCGACAACATCGAAAACGCGTCTCGCTTTCAAGGCTTTCTTCAGACACAACAACGACTTTGCCTTCCTACAGGTCTAGCATTGCCGGACTTCTCGACCCGACTGATCGGCCTCCAGATTATCCGGACAGCGCCGAGGAAGCGGACGAAGAGACCGAGACCGACGACCAGATCACCCAGCTCATTTCGCCACCTGTTTCGCCTAGACTGAGGAGGCGCAAGCTCATAAATAATAGTAACAGGTTGGGTTCAGGTTCCGGAACGGGATTCGGGTTCCAACCACGGACGTGTGTCGGTAGCTTATACGCCCATCCGTCGTCACAGTCGGATATATTCTTGGATGTTAGTTTTGATATTTTTTTGCTTTAAGGTGTACTAATTATACGACTTGTAACAGAAAATCTTGGAGCGCTCGGTCGCTGCACTCGAACTCTCAAATACCCTCCTTCAGTCATCCATGTCTACTCATTCCTCACTGAACCATGTGTTATCGCCACCCTCACCCGAGGAGTCGCTAGATTCTCAGGCGCGTCTGTTGACGGACCGAATACGAGGCAATAATCACGCACGCTGGATGGATGATCTGGACGTGCTGGCTAACGACGTAGAGGCTCTTTTTGATGATAAAAATTGTTCTGTGATCAATGGCGTTGATATACCTGGACGTGCCAAAGGTCCAAACAAGGCTCCAGACGAGATGGTCAGCAGGAGTTTGCCAGCGTCAAGCAGCATTCGAAAGCCACAGCGTAATGGCTTGGGTCTGCGCGGTCATTCGGATAACGGTCGATTGCGCTTGACCACCGACCAACATGCTTTTTCCTCCTACGCACCGCGGGCGATAACGCAGTATGTCAACGCGGATGCTGAACTGGGAGGTCTGCATGGGAGTTCGTTTGATATGTCACAATCTATATTACTTCCTTCAACGACTGGCCTCCGGTCGTCTTCAACTCTCACCAGCTTTGGCCCGCCTGTGTCGCCGGCTTTTTCACCTCCACCCCCGTCTACTTCGTCCCCATCCCCCGCATACGCGTCGCTCGCTCGCCAAGCAAGTCGGTCCCCACGTCCGTCCCGGTCTCCGTAAGTTCTATTTATTTCTGTACTCAATACGTAACGTCATGGATACTGATCGACCCTGATGCACTCGAATGGGTTCGTTTGTTCGTTGGTCGTTCGACTGACTCACTCCGGGCTTTACGTATGCAGAAGCGCTTCTGGGTCGTCGTGTAGGACTTATCGCCAGCGCAGTAGTTCACGCTCTTCTTCCAACCGAGCACCATCCCCGCATTTGCTGCCCCGCATTATTCCTCCCCCAATACAAGAGCTACCATCGCAGTCGGACTCGTCAGGCTCGGATAGTCCGCATCCTTTGCGCACTGTAGAATCGCTGCGCAAGATATTGGACGAACAGCCTATGCAGCCGACTAGTCCGGACGGCGTGAAGCGCAAGCAGTCTGAAAGTCGGCTGGCGCCTCACCCGGCACCAGCGTTTTTGCCTCGGTCTCCGCCTGTCTCGCCTGTGCTGAGCACATCAACTACAACGACTAGTATCTCACGTCTCTATACAAAAGGCTCACATTCTACTTCCACTCGACCTCGATCACCACCACCACGTCATTCGTCTCTCAAGCACCGACCTCCTCCGTTAGACGCAGATCCGAGCTCACTGACTACCAGTATAACTAGTCTCAGAAGTCCATTGCCGGCACATTCGAGTGCAACTTCCTCAGGACGCTCTACGCCTCGCTCGGTCGCTTTTGGTCCCCTTCCAGAGCCGATCCGTCCAGACGGTGCGCCTAGTCGTTTCAAAGAACAGCGCGAGGCAAAGGCAAAAGCCAAGAAGGCACGTTCGAGATCCAGTTCCCGCGCCAATGGGAAAGACGGGAGAGGTGAGGGCGGCCGAGGAGGACATGAAAACGACAAAGAGGAAAGCAGCTGGTGGACGACCTGGCTGATTGGCGGGAGCTCGTTGAGCATGAGTGCGTCTAGGGCGGAGGAACGCGCTGAGGATAGGATGGCCCGCTCGTGGGGCCGTCCCGGCACGTTTGACGACTGGGCCGTATAGACTCTCTCGCTATCCGTCGAATGAATTACAACTGCAAATCAATTATGGTCATTTGGGAAGGTAATGAATGTGCTTTTTACGACAGATCATGTCCATAGCCCGCGCATACTTCATCTTTCTTGGTTTATTTCACAATTGCATGCATTGCTGTGCTTCTTCACTCTCGTTTTGTCTACCTCTTATCCCTACCCCTACCCTCATTTCCTTTCTTTCTTTCTTCCTTCTCTCTACTTTTGCTCCCGCGTTCCCTTTCTTCCTTTCCTCCCCTCTCACTATCCCGTTTCCTCGTTCAAATTTCCGTATTTCATGTTTCTCCATCGTCCCGGATTTGGATTTTGGATTCTGGAGTTAGCAACTCTACTGTAACCATACCACTCTCTCAGTTAGGACACCTCACGGATCCATCAATGGACACTCGTTTAGATCTCACTCTCATTCAACGTGTAGCAGTACACTCAAAAATCGTTTCTTGTCCCTTTGTCTAGCTTTTCTTCGTTTCTTTGTTCTTGATTCTTTATAGGTATACCTTATTGGTGTATGTAAAACATCTGTCCATCCGAGTCTGATGAATAACAGATTCTGCGTATGAATCGAATCCAACCAGTCTACTAACTTGCTTCCCGCGAATATTAATGGAGTGGGAATACAAATACTGCAAGGGCTCTCGCGTTTACATAAGTATGCGTATGAACTGGATTTCATATTCAGGGCCTTCTCTCCCTCATTACAAACTCGCGAAAACTTCCATGAAAAAATAATAAGTGAGATGCGGCGTATATGTTCCATTCATTCATTCATTTCATCATATACCATACTGTGTACCTAACCCACTGCATAAGCTCATCATGAACAGGAGAAAGAAAAAGAAAAAAGAAAATAAAGACAATGCATGAACTTCGTCGTTACACACATTTTCGTACACGTACACAAGTACATATGCTTTAAGTAAGTAGTAAAAGAGAGGCATCAAGACACATGAGCCAGAGAGAGTTAGAGATTTAGAGTTAGAGAAACATTGAAAAGAAGAGAAGAAAGGACATCGAGGTCTGAATCAGGAGACGTTGGAGACGTGACGAAACAGAGGAGACGTGACGAATCAGAGATAATGAGGAATAAAAGGGAACACAGAAACACAAAAACACACACACAGTTAGTTATAAGAACAAGGGAGGTTCGGTGGCGATATAAAAAAACAGGTTAGTGTATAAGAGTACACCGCGTTAAAGTCCAAGGTGAAAGATTTACAACAGATAAACAGCTGAAATCGAGAAAACTTTGAAAAAAAGTAACTCGACACCACAGATGCAAGATGAGACGAAAAAAGAAGATTGGAAAGTGGAGAAAAATATGGGAAAGATAAGGGGATAGATGCAATGACTCAACGAACAGCAAGATTACCTTCGTTTAGGTCTTGATGTCGTTGCGTGAGATGAGCGCGCCTTCTTGCACCAGTGAAGGACCATAGCCCCTTGTGGCATGCCCTCCGCAGCACTTCTTCTACTAGTCTGTCCTCAACCCTCCGCGACGCGCCCCTGCTCAGAGGGATGAAAAGATCGATGCACTCACGTAGCAATCGATACGTAAAGAACCTTCGCCGCTGATCCGTACATTGCCAAAATGCTTAAAATTTTTCTTCATCCACTCTTCAGTCACTCGTCTCTGACACTGGCAGAAGAATATCGGCGATGCGAAGGAAAGGTAACGTCCAAGAGCCGCCATCACGAAAACACTGGGGAATGCGGGATGGCTGGAGAAGCAGAAGTCCTCATTCTGAATACAAGTGCGAAATGACAAGGTAGAAGCCGAGTCCAGCGAAAAGTAGGACGACTAATGTGGCTATCGTCGCGGTCACTGTCAGACAGAGCGAGCCTAGCACGTTGGATTGAGGCGGGGGCTGTTGTACAGCCGGAGCAGGAGGAGGAGGATATGAGATGCCGGGCTGAGAAACAGGATATAGAGTCTGTGCATGTGGCGGCGCAGGTAAAGGGGCTAGAGGAGAGGAGTGCCGCACTTCAGTGCCATCTGACGATGGCCGCCCTCGCATGCGGAGGTGTTTGACTGGTGCAGCTATTGCAATGCCCGACGCATGTTGCCGTTCTACTTCTAGCAAAGCATCGGCGTCCCTTCCGAGCAGAATCCGTACATTTCCAGGTTCTTGAGACGTCCGTTTTCTTCGTCCATATTCGTCAAATTCCTCTGGTGCATTGGGGATGACACGCATGGAAAGCCCTTTACGTTCTGCTCGTTTGCGCAAAACACGGACGTATTTGGAAGCTACTTCGTAAACGGTGTATAGTGGTGCCGCACCGCTTCCACGCATTAGTGCACCAAATGAAGGAGCACTACTGTGACCTGCTGATGTATATGTGCCAGCCTCAGATTCTGAAGCATAGTATGACGCAGATGCACCCCCGCCGATTGCCGAGCCATCTGAAGGATATGCAGGATCCGATTCACTGTCATCATCATTGTCAAAACTGTCGTCGTACTCAAAGGAGCCCTCGTCGTCGAAATCGTTATCGGGCCCGATAAAATCGTCAGAAGTGTATCCACCAAGCCGATCTGCCATTCTGCCCGACAGCGGGTTAGTACCTTCACTCACTTGTCGATCGCGTCGGATGAAACGTTGAGATATGCTATGTTCGGGCATAAGAACCGTTGACGACGACCCGTACGCAGAACCCGAAGCAGACGCGGCGTAACCAGACGCCGATCCCCCAAACATCCTCCCCGCGTAGCCGGGCACTGGTGCAGAAGCGTACCGCGCATATTGAGGATCAAGGTTTTCTCCGGCATAGTGAGGCATAGCAAATGTGCTTTCTTCTTCGATTTTGGCACCGATGCGATCGCGGAGGGAGCGCGCTGTGGGAGAGGGGCCAGAGAGACCAGTAGAGACAGAGATTTCACTCGGGCGCTCTCCACCGTACGCGCCTGGCATGACAGGGCGCGAGTGAGGAGACGGAAAACGCGCATTTGGCTGTGACGGACCTGATGGAATAGTGTCTGGTGGCGGCATAAGGGGTGACGACGCCTGCGGGTGCATAAAGTTGCTGGGTACGCAAGCACCACGCTGATGGCCCTTCATGGGCATGCCACAACTTCTACAACAATGCGACTTGCGCGGCATGCCTGGAGTAGGCGACGGAGAATGCGAAGACATATTTAGCGCTGGACTGACGTGTTTTAGGGCTAGTGTTCGGTCTATAGGGGGGCTATCAGCGACGTGATGATCGTAGAGGACACCGCGAGCAACGACGAGCGGTCACGTACGAACGACAAATGATAACGTAAGAGTCACGGACGGAGACGAGCTCGACGGTGGGCTATGTACGGAGATGAGTCGGGGGAGTGAGGCGGGAGGGGTGCCACAGGGAAAGAGAAGTTGCAGGATCAGAGGGTCATTACAGCTCCTGCCTTATTTGGCACCTGGCCGGCTCTCTGCTATTTCATTGTTAATCAAAGCATATACTTCTAAACTACATGTCCTGAAATCAAGAGTATGCAAGAATCGTCCATGTCATCACTGCGCCTGCCGCAAAATCTCCCAGTCTATCCATATATCCGCGTTGAAACCCACTTTTCACGTCCTTTTCAACTTGTGCAAATACTTCCTTCACACCTTCTTCGTCTTTTCCGACGACCAGCCAGCCCTCTTCAGTAGATCCATCAGCGTACTTGGGCGCAATAACACGCGCATGGATCCTGAGTTGCTTCGCCTTCTCTTCCAACTCCGGGATGTCCGTCATTTCTATCGTAAACACACTCGCTACCGGCTTCTTCGACTTTTGTGCGAGCTGCTCAAAGAATTCTTCTCGATCTGCAGCGCTCGACGTCCGACCAAGACGTTTCGCGGGTCTTGCAGCCGTTCGTTTCTTTGCCGACTCGTTATCTTTGAGAGGTAGATCCAACATCGCGTCAAACTCATAAAGTGGTTTTATTGGAGGCCCAGTCGAGTATTTCTGCCGCGACCGTTTTGGCGTATCCGACGCAGGTACAGCATCGAGCCAGTTCTCTATTTTTGCACGCGCAGCTGATTCGTCGACAACGACGTCTTTGGACATCATTCCAGGTTTGCCCAGTGCCTCGAGCACGGCCTTCGCATCCGAATTGAGCGATACCAGCGTCTCTGCCTTTGGCAGATTCTGCGCCCGCATCGACGAACGTCTCCGTCCATCGAGTTTAGCCGGTCTCTTCGCTTCAGGGACCCATTCACCATCCGACTTGTCTTGGTTAATGTTCAAAATGGCAAGCTGTTCAGTGACGTGTCCGGGAACCGGCTCGTCAAAATCCTCGACTTTGACTCTCGTCGGAGTTGGCGCTGCACTACATTGCCCGCGCTTATGACCGAGCATGAGATTTCCGCATTTCGTGCAGCATGGTCTTTTGCGCCCCGTCGGTGTCTGAGGAGCGTCCGCGGTCATGACGACCGACCACAACCAAGATGATGATCACTGGTTTAACAAAAGGTAGCAGACGATGCCGCGAGATGAGCTACGGAGGTCTAAGTCCTATGCTTCGCTGTTATGGGTGATAGCAGTCGAGTCTAACAGCATTGTTAAGTGCACTTCAGCCTGCGAAGTGAAGTGAGAGTAACAAGTCATCTTACTTGCTACAATTGTACACACAACCAAAACCGGACCAAACAACATGAAATACAATTATGTAATTAATCTGCCGATCCTTTCTTCTCGAAATTTTGGACGGAAATAAAAAGTACAACTACACAACTTTGTTATGTTGTTCGAACGATCGTGATGAGCGCGACACTAGGAGATCCGGTTCTTTTGGCGTCCTATGGTCTTCCATCAGCCTCAAGAAAAGGAAAGGAGAAAGAAGTTGCCGAGGACGAGCGTCCGCTCGTTTTCGCGAGTTTCTCGAGCGTACCGGCTCGAGATGATGAACAAATAACTCTAGCTGTTCAAGGCGATGGCGTCTACGTCTACGAGGTATGTGAATATTCCCCAACTCTTGATGGTGTATAATTGGAGTTTGTATCTACAGCTTGGAGATTTACACCCTGTCTCGTCGCGTTCTTTTGGTCCTTCGACGAGCTTCGCCTCGGCTCCTGCTTCAGTAATTTACACCGAAGACGAGACGGACGTCCGGAGGATATACGTAGCCATCCGGTCTGCACAGGAGCTAAAGAAAGAAGATTCTTGTCGGGTGATCTGGACTTGGAAGGAGTCTGTATCCGGTGACGCGAGCACTTCAAGAGACAAGCAGTCCACGCAAGTGTGTATCGTTCGGTATTGATATGTCGCTTTGTTGTTGCTGATTTCTCCTGTGTTCATTACATCGCTACCAAGTTGTCACATGATGTGGCTTACCTGCTAGCATCATCGGAGCTCAGCTCCATCGTTGCAGTCTCAAGAGCGGGTAGCTTAACATATATGGACCTCGAACTCAACGCGAAAACCATCTGGTCTCCAAAACATTCTCAGCAAGAAATAAAGAAGCTTTTTAATTTCTCAACGCGAGAATGCACCTTCATTCCGCCAACTGCATCGTCAAATGGGTCCGCTCTGGTTTTATTTGCGGAGCATGACAAGAAACTCTTCGTACAGACCATTGTACTCAGACCGGAAGGAGAGGTGTCTGCATTGGACCCGTTGGAAGTTCCTCTGGGAGATGTAGGCGATGTCGTCGACGTGTCACTTGAATGTACTGGTAACATGACCGTGCTAGGTATGATGAAGTAACTTCACATTCTTCTTTTCACCCGGCTGAAGAATTTTCAGGATCTAATGGAATATGGACGCCCTATCTGTTGGAGCCGGACGGCGCCTCAATGACCATTTCTGCTCCTCCGCCCCTCCGTCTGAGATCTCTCAATTTTATTTCCGAGAAGAAATACGGGTCACCGAGTGTATCCCTACTCAGTCTCGGATCCTCCTTCGTACTCCTAGCTAGCACGACATCAAAAGAAATTGCTCTATTATTATGGGATATACAATATGGCGTTCTTCTGCACTCGACAATTCTGCCAATCCCTTCCACTTTGGATAGTCCTCCAAACGGAGTCTCTATTCGACTTGAGAGAGGGACTGGTTCACAGGCGTTACTGATCCTCTCTCCGATTTCTGCGAGTACGAAGAGCAACACTCAGCTGCGCTCAAGCGTTCTAGTCGTTCCATTCTCTGTCCCTGAGCGATCGACCATTGCCAGCGCTCTGGGGAAGGCAGATCTGGGAGCGAAATGGCTAGTCACGGAATCTTCACGACAAGCGGGAGAAGATGTGCATGGGGCAGAAATAATGCTCACGCAGCTGAGGGAAGCTGTTGATAACAGCAGAACTAAGGAGGCGGATGAAGTCTTCTTCAGCTGGATCAGCGAGCGGGACGAAAAGATGAAACGATCAGACGCCGACAAAAACGAACCAGAGGATGTTGGGATGGTGGAAGGTGAAGAACAGAAGACGAAGGCACGTTTTCCCCAGTTTATCGCAGAAAGAATGTTCGTTTATTCGTCTGAACTGGCAGAAATCGCCGCCTTTGAAGAGTATACTTGATCATTCCTTGGTTACCCGAATTCTGTCGGTCGTGTTACGTCCCGAGGAGTCACCAAATAAGCAATATTCGCCCAAAATTTGTCGATATCTCGTCACCAAGCACCTTGCGAGCCATAGCATGGTGAAGGGCGGAATACTGGACGCATTGTTGCAGCGAAACGACTGGGTAAAGCATGTGATCTAACAATGCACAGTATGCCATGCTAATTTCCCATCCGAAGGAAACTATCCGCGAATGTTTCTTGAATATCGTGGACCTGCCGGAGACCGAGCTGCTGCGATTATTGTACATCATCGTGAAGCATCACCGGGATCGCTCTGTTGAAGACAAAGGAAAAGACAAACGAGCCGCTACATCTGATAAACCGCGAAAGATGCGAGTGCGTGATGAACATTGGCACGAAATTCCTTCGGCCAAACGGTTCCTAGCTCGTATTGTTGACTATCCAGCAACTCAAGCTGCTTGGAGGACTAGCCTTCGTCAACGTTTTGCGGACATTGATGACCTGATGACCTTATTAGCGATATTAGACGAGTGGGTGGATGCCTATGCTACAAAAGGACTCCGCGTTGGTCTTGGCGAGACTTCTCCGAATGAGCATGGTGTGCCTGTTCCAGATCCAGAGAGTACGGAAAAACCATTGCGTCTGAAGGGTGTGACATTGCCCTCTCTAGAAAATGTACGCTAGTCATTTTCTCTTTCAGTCATTATGCTTATTGATTGACGCTGCGCCAGCTCTTAACCTTCGTCCAAGCTATCCTCGATTCTTCCTTCCTCAACCTCCTGCAAAACCCAGCTTCCCACCAATTTCTGCAACGTATCTCAGAAAATATCGCTCAAATCCACTCATCGAATTTGGAACTTCAGAGTCTGCGAGGTCCGCTTGAGCCTTTTGCTCGTGCGCAGAACAGGGCAATTGCAGAAGCGGCTAATGGTGGGAAGAAACACGAACAGGTTGACTGGCGGAAACGTAGAAAGGAGGCGCATGAGCAGGCGGCGCTTAGCTTGGGACCGTACCAAGTGGAGGAACTTGTCTTCTAGTACTTGTATCATGCTTTCCTGCTGTCGGATCTGGTTACGAAATAATTTACTTGAGCGTCGATCACGTTTATAACTTTATCTCGAACGACGATCTGGTGGGCTTCTACGATGACCGATTGAAGCCGCAAGACGCAAGAACTACGCGTGCCCACTTTCCCATCACTTGCTTCCAACCATGGCGTATCGAGTTGCAATACTCACAGGTACCAGCTCCTACTTCATTGTTCTGCTTCAAGGTTAAATTGAGAAATGGAAAAGTTAGCGATACCGCTTCAAAAGATGCTTCCGCAGACAAGTCTGGCCCACTTCTCAAGGAGCTTGTTTCTGGCAGAGGGTTTGAGGTTAACGGTTCACTGGTCGTCCCAGATGATGAAAAGACGATTGGCGAAGCTGTCGTTCGATGGAGTGCGTCGGGCGAAGTAGACTGGATTATCACTACTGGAGGGACCGGATTCGGAGTCAGAGACCGTACTCCTGAAGTAAGCCTCTACTATATGCACCTATGTGGAAGTCTATGCTGAATCGGATATGCACTTCATGAGGCGATCAAACCGCTGCTGGAACGCGAAGCACCAGGGATAGTCCATCTACTCATCTCAGCGTCTCTCGTGCATACACCTCTCGCGGCGCTCTCCCGCCCGATAGCGGGTACAGTCCGCGGAAGTCATACTCTTGTGACTACTCTGCCTGGGAGCGTGAAAGCTGTCCGCGAGAACCTCACTGCTTTGCTCGGAGAGGGAATGTCTGGTCTAGGTGTTATTGGGCACGCGCTCGAGTTGTTGCGCGGCGGATCGGGTAAGGAAGTGCATTCAGCGCTAGCACGCGGAGTGAATCCCGTTCCTCCGACACCACACGGACTAACAGAGCATCCTCATGAACACCAATGTGGGCATCATTATCATAAAGAACAAAGTTATAAACATAGTCATTTTAGTACGAATGACCCAAGTTCCTCAGGTAAGTATATGGGTGTATATAGTTAAAGCGCATTCGCGATAATCATTTCCTCCGTAGTCGCGGCGAGACACAGAACATCACCATTTCCACTAATTTCTTACGAGGTGGCATTGGAAGCCATCTTTAGTCATGTTCAGCAGACGGAAGTCATCATGATGGCGGTAAGCCCCTTTTGAACGTTGGCTGAGATTATATGCTAATTTTGAAGATGAATCTAAGGTAACAGCCGCATTGAAAGGGGCAATACTGGCAGAGGACGTATACGCACCTCAAGACGTCCCACCTGCATCTACGACGAACATGGATGGATACGCAGTACGATGTATGAGCACATCCTTGTCCTAGAAAAGTATCCTGATTATCCCTGGTAGCATCTGACGTTCCTGGAGTTTACCAAGTCCTCACTCCCCAAACACATGCTCTCTCGACGCCCTTACCTGAGGGCTTCATCTATCGCATAAACACGGGCGCCCCTCTACCTGCTGGAACAGACAGCATCGTCATTGTCGAGGAGACTCAGCTAGTTTCTTCAACATCAGAGAATGAGGAGAAAGAAGTTCGCACATTAGTGAAGACCAAACCCGGAGAGAACGTCCGTGCTCCAGGTTCGGACGCGAAGAAAGGCGATTTAGTACTGACAAAAGGCGAGGTTATAAGTGGGACAGGCGGTGAAATTGGGACACTCGCGTTTGTCGGTCGCAACGAGGTCTGGCTCTTACTTTCCTTCCTTCCTTGCAATAAGCCTTGATTGCTGAACTGGCTCCCATCTCGCCTAGGTATTAGTTCACAGAAAGCCTGTTATCGCAATTATGAGCACCGGAAATGAGCTTGTCGATATTCAGAACCCCTCATCCTCGGAACCCCAAACCTCGGAAGAGAATTGGACTGGCATTTGGGATACGAATCGACCGTCCTTACAGGCAGCTCTTGAAACACTAGGATATGATGTTATCGACCTCGGAATCGTTCAAGACAAGTTAGCATCGGTCTCTCCGCATTTACACAACTGATGAGCGGCTTTAATGTAGCTTGAAAGCTCATGTCGAAACACTGAAAGAAGGACTTGAAAAAGCTGATCTGATCCTCACGACCGGCGGAACATCCATGGGTGCCTCAGATTTACTGAAGCCAGTCATTGAGCAACACCTGAACGGAACGATTCATTTCGGACGTGTAACGATTAAGCCGGGGAAGCCGACTACTTTCGCAACCGTTCCAGCAGAAATCGACGGACAGAGACGCTTGAAGACTGTATTTGCTCTCCCTGGAAATCCTGCATCCGCACTGGTCTGCTTCTATATATTCGTTGTGCCGGCATTAAGGAAGCTAGGCGGTTGGACAGAATCTAAGTGCCAGCTTCCGCGAGTTCGCGCGGAGGTGAGTCGTAGAGCCTTTACTGCGATTACCTGATCCCTGATCTGCTGTTTAGCTTACTGACGCGATGCAACTCGACCCGCGTACGGAATTCCACCGCGTGGTGATCAGTGTTGGATCGAATGGCTTGAAAGTACGAAGCACAGGGGGGCAACGATCAAGTCGAGTAGCAAGTCTAAGCGGTGCGAATGGGCTAGTCATACTTCCTCAGAAGAAGGAAGGCGGACCAACGGAGCTAAAAGCTGGAGAATTAGCGGAGACAATCTTGATCGCAGAGATAGTAGCAGAGTAAAAAAGACCTTTTTCACTTTCAAGGAAGTTGGATTAGAATGAAGCATAATCAAATGTAGTGTTAGTAGCAATATATAGTCCTGTTTGTTTATAGTCGGCGGGAGCAATATCGATCTGAGGATAGACTAGACTTGGAAATGTTCCCACGACTAGAGGGATTAGCGCGTGTCCCTGCCCTGAAGAACCGTGACCGCAGTCGAAGCGTCATCGACGCGTCTCTACCTTAGCCTACATAGTACCAGTAGATCTGCAGACTACTGCTGTTGCCTCAATTTCTGAGCATATCTGTTACTTCCCCACCTCCCGGGACAGATGTGCTAGAACTCGTATCCATGCTCAACAGAGGGAAGTTCAAAATGCTCGAAGAGCCCCTAGGCTCAGGCTCTGGTTCCTCTCTTCCTGTACCGGTACTCGTCCTATCCGGCATATGTACAGCCATTGCTGTATTCGTATCAAGCACATCTATCTTCTTGCATCTCAAGAATTACAGGAAACCCATGCTTCAAAGGTAAGCCTGTCGGTGGCCTGTAGATGTTGGGCATGGCCTGATTTGCCCTTCTTAGGATGGTCATTCGCATTATGGTCATGGTTCCCGTCTATGCTATAGCATCCCTCATTTCGCTCTTCTCCTTAAATGCTGCCTTTGTGATTGATGCCATTCGCGATATTTACGAGGTTCGTAGCGTTGTATGCATCCGAGACCGTCGGCTTACACCTTCACCCCTAGGCATTTGTCATTTATTGCTTCTTCAATCTCTTACTCGGCTACCTTGGTGGGGAACGCTCTTTACTTATCCTCTTACACGGGCGAGAACCAAAACGTGCTGTTTTTCCAATGAGTTTATTTAAGAAGGAGATGGACGTTAGCGATCCATATGTATTCCTATTTCTGAAGAGGGGGATCATCCGTGCGTACATACTTATCTCTAAAAGCTCTCTTCTTCGTAAATCTTATGTCTCTTATAGAGTACGTTGAGGTCAAGCCAATACTTGCCGCCGCAACTCTCATTCTGAAAGCTGTCGGCAAATACAACGAAGGGACCTTCCGGGCTAATTCAGGGTATCTATACGTTAGTATCGTGTACAACGTCAGTATATGTCTAAGCTTATACTGCTTGGCTGTCTTCTGGATGGTGGTCAACGATGACCTCAAGCCATTCCGGTAAGTGTTTCATGTCTCGACGTTGGACTTTAGCTAAGAGAGCTTCCAACAGACCAATGCCTAAATTCCTTTGTGTAAAGGGTATATTGTTCTTCTCATTCTGGCAGTCCATCTTCATATCTCTGCTCGTAAGCGTTGGGGCTATCAGTAGACTAGGACCATACGTGGATGAGGAACATATATCGCTTGGTCTCACCGATACCCTTATCTGCTTCGAGATGCCTATGTTCGCCATCGCCCACATGTATGCCTTCTCGCACACCGATTATATCGACCGTAACCTTATGTACGCGGCTCGAATGCCGATGTACTACGCTTTCCGCGATGCATTCGGGCTGAAGGATGTCATTGAGGATGCTAAGGCGACGCTGCGGGGCGAAGGGATGGACTATAGGGAATTTGAGCCCGCCGAAGGAATCATACACCAAGGCTCCGGACGTGACAGGCGTATAAAAGCAGGCTTGCGATATGCCCAAGGTGGCCAGAAGAAGTACTGGTTGCCCATACCAGCAGATGTCACGGAACGGGATGGGACGTCAAGCAGGGCAATTCGATCTATCGGTGGTGATGAAGACGACCAGGACGTATATGCGCCTCTTATGGAAGAGCAGGCTGCTTCAATAGTGCACGAAGCGCCTAACATGCGCAGCGTTGCTCAGGAGAAATTGATGACAGAACGTCGAGGCTTTGAACTTCCCTTCGGTGAGCCAGACGCGGAGGAAGATGTGCTTTATGAACAGAGCCGAAGCTATATCTTCGGTGACTATATGTATCCGTGCATTGATGCAAGCTCCGAGATTGCTCGTAAGGTGATGTGGGAGGAAGAAGAGCGTGTACTGCGCGACGAGCGCAATGCCTATTTTTCCCCTTTGCGTAGCTCGACGAACCTTCTACCTGGAGAGAAGCGACCACGCGGATATGGCGCAACCCGCGGCGGTCCAGCGCTCGTCAGTAGGCACTCCTCTGCCAGTACATCTAGTAGATCGAGTTTAGCGAAAGGGAAAGGCAAGGATCGACGAGAAGTCGGACAGGACACAGTCCCTTCGTGGTCAAACAATGATAGGCTTGTGGACAAAGCCGATCTTCTTGTATCGCCACCTGAAGATGGTGTTCGACTATCGTGGACAAAATATGCTCGCTCGCCTAACGCATCTAGCTCACCTTACCTTCGGCAGCCGCATTCCTCCTTATCGTCTTCGGAGCGCTCAGCCCCAGCATCTCCACGATGGAGAAAGAAACTCCCAACAGACGCAGTAGATCTCATGGTTGAGAATGAACCAGCGGCGGTGGAAGAAATGACCCACGAACGGCGGCACGGAGAGCCTGCTGTGCGAGGCTCGGGGTGGCGGAAGGCGTTTACGCAAGGGAGATTCGTGCCGGACGACAAAGTTGAGCAGGAAGATCTTGAAGATGCTAATGGCGTTGAACCTACAAGCGAAGTCGTCGAGCATCCTGAAAGGTGGCACAAGGATACTCTTGTCGAGGTAGCAGACGAGGGCGTTGCTCGTGCTACCACCCCGCCTCCACACGCACAATTCGTGATGCCTCATTCACCGCCGCGCGAGGAGAATCCATGGGTTTAGGCTCGTCGTGCCTTTGTTTATTCATTTCGTTTTCGTTCTGTTCACTTCTGTAGTTTCATATACACCACTAGTTAATTTATTGTGCAAACTCGGCATCATGTCGGCTCTGGTATAGGACAATACATGTTTCGTTCCTGTTTTTACATGATAGTTACAATCTTAGGTATGGTGTTTTGGTTCATGATGAATTATCGTAACCAGATTCCTGCTAAACGAACACAACTTGGTTAAGACAATGTAGAATATAAACCATGACACCATCGTACCAGGGCATCTAACTTGGCCTGGAGTGCCTGCATTTCTCTCTCCAGATCTTGCCGCTGCCCAGCAAGTATACGAAGCTTCCGCTCATCCATTCGACTTTGTACACTCCGATGCGTTGCGGTCTTCGTGACGTTTACATGTTCGGCCTGTGTTCAACATGAGCCTCATAACGACTTAGAAGCACTCTATAATGCGCATACCTTTGTTTTTAACGAATGTTGCTTCCGTTCGAGTACCTTGAGTCCCTTCTTGGCACGTTCCACGAGCTCCAGAATCTGCGGCTCAACCTCCTCTGTGAGATCCTCCTCGTACTTTTTCACTGTCGACTCGTTCACGAATAGATATACCTATCTCACGGTGGGCGTTGTGAGTTATAGCGCGGAGTTTGGAAAAGGCGCACCCGCTGACTCTCAAGTACGCGACTCATTCGCTTCAGGTCATACGTTCCGCTTCGAAGAAGCTGTTGAGTGTCGAACGTTTCATGACATACATCGGTCAGGCTTGCTACGCAATCAAATACGCTTGGACTGCAAACTGCGCCAGAGTCTCTTCTTGTATGGTTAGCGGTCGTGAATACCGATTCCCGGGGAACGCGAGACATGGTCAGTCAGTATTCAGCTTTCAGCACACGCACACGCGGACGCGTTTAGCTTTAAAACAGGCTCACGTGCTTCTCGGCCATTGCCGGGTTCCGTCGGTCTGGTCTATAAATTTCCAAAAAATTTGCTTCCTTTTCTTTTCTTCACTGTGTCTGTTCGACCGCACAGAAGCTCCAGCCCTTCTCGCGGGCGCAGCGCTTCCACCAGGTAGTGCTGAATGGCGTTATGCATTCTGGTCGACAGAGCGAGGTGTCCCCTGGTCTTTCGGGATTGGGGTTGACGCTCACCAGAAGAACGGCTCCCTTCTGTCGCGCCGTGCTCTGCTACTCGTTTGCATCTTGTACGCGGCTGAGTCCGCTCTTCCGGGTGTTGATCTCGCTGCGTTCTGGGAGAGAGTGTAGGGGGCGGCGTACGAGGGTGCCGGGCGTCATATTCCTGTACCTCCCGTATATAGCTACTATGTGGCCTTGACGGTCTGGTCAAACCATGACGCATACATGATTTTGTTACTTTCTCTTCCAGATTTTTCCTGTACAGTGTGTCCACCCAGTGTCTTGAAATAAGGATTATACCAAACGAATTCGGAAGAAATTTACGGAATCTATGTACGTGTGTCTATTTTCGACGTCCCTCGTCGCGATCCCGATAGTCGCTCTCATTGTCACTCCCTTCACCGACGTCAAATATCGCCTCGCTCTCGAGCGCTCGCCCCTTCCCTTTGTAATCGCCGTCGTCTTCATGTCCGTTCATGAAATGACCGTTCTCGCTCTGGCTCAGCGGGATTACCTCTTCGGGGTTGCCAATGGCGAGCTGTCCTGTTCTTCGTCGCCTTCGGCAGAAGAGGAATAAACCGACAGCAAGCGCGATGAGCACCAATACGAGCGCGGCTGATCCAGCGTTATAATATGCTTTTAAATTCGATCTCAGTGCTAGCATGTCAAACCGAAGGGTTGCGAAACTTACCCTCCCACATTGCCTTATCCTGTTCTGGTGTCTTCCCAGTAGGTGCGTTTGAGTCACTGCCTTCCTCGCCATCGAGTACAATTGGCCTAGGTTTCTCCTCGTCCCCGACTTTGCTTGGTATCCGCGCCGATCCATCTGCAATTGCTGAGAAGTTCACTCCCATGAAGCGCAATATCATGTCATGAGAAACGAGGGGCATGTCGTATGGTACCATATGGGAGGAGTTAAATATCTTCACATAGGTGAGGCCACGCGACTCCACCCAAGTCCCCGCAGGAGTGTCGTCGACGATCCAAGTATCTGTCTTTACAGTCTATTTGATCAATCGACTGGTGAATTTCTCGCTCTATATAATCTTAAGAAACATACCCCAAGACCTTTCTCACCATTCCATTCCATTTTTTGAATGAGAGATTCGATGCCCATGTAATTGCAAATGAAATCTTGATCTCCTGCAAAGAGCATAACGGGCACTTTCTCGATAAGCTTCGGGAGGATCGTGATCGAAGAGGATGACTGTCGATTGCGCATTTCGCGACCGACACGGCCATTGCATTCTATCCATGAACCCGATTTTGTATCGGCGTGGAACGCGCCAACAACCTCCTTACGCTACAAAGCAACCTTCAGAAATGATTCTCTATTTTCTTGGAATTAATAAACACTCACACCAAGGTACGCCGTTACATCAGCCAGGGGTGGTGGCCAGTTCATACCACAAGCACCAGCCTTGTCCACTAGACGCACATCGTATACGTTCATACACATCTCTTGGCCATCAATGCTGTGAACGAGTTAGTTGTAGTGGAAGCCTGAGTGACGGACGATAAAATCTTACACAATGTCCTTGGCCGTCGCAACAGAAGTAACAATACCCTCACATTTCGATAATTGGATTGGAACTTTATCTGTAACTTTCTCCAGATCTGTCATGCAATCATCCGTCTGCTGCTTGATTTCTTTCCAAACCTGACAAGCAAAATACGGATCACTTTGTTGTTCTGGGAAGGTGAACTGACGTGAAACATACATCAGAGTTTTCCTCTATAAGACCGTGTTTTACTGCATAGTCGAGATAGGCTGGGTATTGACTTTGCGCGTCTATCCATCCATTTCCAATGGCTACGCCTTTAAGGCTGACGCCGAGATTCGAGGATAGGATGGCGTCACCTGCGAAAGAAGGCACTCAGTTTTTGGATTGACCCCAGCGCAGAGAAGACAAACCAATGTAAGGCAGATATTGGCCTGCATAGCTTTCTCCGCTAATAAACGTCTACAAGGAACATAACTAAACGCCTGTGAAAAGTAAGTGGAGGACAAGGCTATACTCACATCCATGGTTTCATATTCTGGAAACACGTTGTAGAAGTTCCGTAAAAACTCGATGACTTGGTCTGCAGCCTGATGTCTTCGGTGGTTAGACAGACAGAAGTTATCATTAAGTTCTTGTAGCTCACATCTGATAACTCATGCACATATCGGTCTGTGCTCGTGTACGAATAACCAGTGCCAGCTGGCTGGTCGACTGGACGCAGTGCAAGCATCAGCGAGAAACTGGATGAGAGAATAATATACTCACCATAAACCATATTAGTGTACTCTTCCCATCCTCCCTCAATGGTCTCTAATCCACCGTTACCGTCCGGTCGAAACGGGCCTGTCTCCATCATGAGCCCATCAAACGACGAACATCCTGGTCCTCCCTGCGGCAACATCGTCCCACTTCAGCTTGACAAAGAAGAAAAGAGCAAGAATGCAGAATACACACATTGAACCAAAATAGTATCCGTTCCTTATCTGCTGTTCGCCGAGCTTTGATGAGCACGAAGAAGAGGTGCGCAGATACGGTCGTTGAGGGTAAGTGTGACGCTTCTGGATCGGACGGCAGGTGGCCCGAGTAGATATGTAACGGGTGTGCATCGTCTTGATGTAAGTCAGGGAGAGAGCGAACGTAGAAGGATGCAGCGGAAGGGACTGAAAAGAGCGTGTGATGGTGAGAGCTAGCATACGATACACAAAATGTGCAACAGAAGAGAACTTACTATCTGTCGGTGCTGCTCTTACTGAAGGCCATGGAGCCCATAACCCGCAGATAGAAAGAAGAAGGCTGAAAGGCAGGCCGAACATAGTGCGTCCCAAAGTATGAGAAGAGAAAGAGGACCAGTAGTTACCGTTGCGTGCAAACGGTTTTAAGCACTTTGCGCTGAAGGAAAGACGTGGCGCGCGACAACCACAGCCGACTCGCCTCTTCTGCACACGACAGTGAGGTAAATTCGCGAAGAAGCGAATTTTTAGTAGCTAGGTGCGCCTTGATGACGAGGGAAACTGAATAGAATCGAATCCAGATACGTGGACAAGTACGGCCGTCGATCTTTATTCCCGATGATCTTTTGCTTCCATACGATCAGCACAAACATAACAATATATAGGCACTCGAATCCAACCAAAGTACAGGTGGTATACTATGCACAACATATATCACAAAAATAAATCATGCGCTGTTGCGAACTCCCGAATGTGTCATTTCTTGCCTCCTTTCCTCTTCGTCGCACCCCCCCTCCCAGTCTTCGATTCGGAAGTCGTCGACTGCGGTTGCAACTGTGTCGAGGCAGATGTAGCATCGGATGGTGCTGACGTTGACGCTTGAGCAGCTTTGGGAGGAGCTTTCGGTGTCGGATTACTTGACGACCATAACCATTTGGTATTATGCATGACGTTAACGAGGAGCGATGCCAACGAGCCTGATATCAAAAGCAAGAGCCAACGCGGGATCCTGATAGCCATGTCGTAAACCTTCGTCAGAGTATCAGCGAAGTAGTCCATAACGAATTCTCTGTATGCAGGGTGAGTTGCTTGTTGATGCTCCTGAAATTGGAGAAATGTACCTGCTGCCTCCAGGCCCGAACGGAGATCGCCATGGTTCAGTCCTCTCCCATGCATCTCTCTTCAAAAACTCTCGGAGTATCTCGGCTTGTACACGTATTGTTCCTGGTCGGTAAAAACGTAATGTTTGTCCCCTATCTTTCAAGACAACCAGGAAAGGTGCTCTGAGAAGGTATGAGCTTCAAATATGTGAATTGAATTGCAACGAAAGCTAACCTCCAAACATTCCATTTCGTGGTGATCTTCGTGACATTCATATAGTCAATTCGGCCCCATCGTACATGCGGCAAGTCTCCGGCCTCTTGCGTGAGGTTAAAAGCTGTATCAAATTGCTCGTCGACGTATCTATGCACTCCCTCCTTTTGAGCTGCTGATAATGAACTGCGTAGAATTCACCGAATTCAGAGAAGAACAGATGAATAAATGGTTATCGAACATACATAATGATAAACCAAACTCTGTCCTTCTCTTCTTCGAGAGTCTGGAACTTCTCCTCGACAATCATCTCCTCGTAATTATCGTCGGTTATCAACGGGATGCGTTCATCCCATAAACTTGCTTGTGCGCGCGCAGCCTGGAGCTTCTCTGTGATGTTTACTCCAGCACTCCCGAACAACGCCTGCATTGGGCCGGACTCCAACAGCGACTCCAGACTAAAGAATGAGGAAAGGCTTTTCCCAGGTGTTGACGTTTCTTTAGCGCCAGACCCTACACCTCCTGTTGGTTGAGCTTGGTAGGTGTAGCCAGACTGACCCTTTGCGACGGGCTGGCCTGGCTTCCATCCCTCCGAGAAGTATTCTGCAGACGCTGCGCCTGCAAGCGTCAGCGCAGCGAGCAAGAGGACTTGAAGCCTCATTATTGTTGTTGTTCGAGTCGCGTCAAGAAGCGCGAGATAAGTTTGAATGAAATAATAAGACCACGCGGATTCGTCGATCCTGCACGTGCTCAAAACTGATAAGATAAAAAGTCTAGAAACGGAACGGAACGAGATTATATTGATTATGATTATTGACAAGTCGACATTTGATTTGTTGTAATAAATAAAATACAATTCTGAGTGGAGCTTTCTTTTCTGACTATGTTACAGTAGTGATTATTTACGTTCTGTCAGTTTTAGTACCAGAAACCTGAGAAGTCCCATTCATGCTTCTCCTGACCTTCTCTCAACCATCCGAGCCTGTCCATAGTGAGCCCCGCTGCTCGAACGAAGAGTGTACCATCGAGAAGCTCCGCATCCTGCAGCTCTGTACCCTTCCAGACTCCAGCAGGACGATCACCATACACCCGCGCGTACTGCGCGAGTGCACGCTGTGCCTTCGGAAGATGCTCGTTCGGGTGCAACAACGTACTCTGGAGAAGCGCAAACCATGGGTTTGGAGTCAAAGCATCGGGAGTCAGCGTTTCCTTTCCTGGAGTTGGAATTGGACCCGGAATGTTTAAATTGGGCGACGTCCGTTCATAGAAGCTTGCGATAGGAATTGCAGGACGTCCACGAGCGACCCATACGGTCAAAGCGGCGACAAGATAGGATCGGAGTAGGAGAGACTGCGCAGGCGGCGCCAAATGCTCAATGAATGACGGCAAGAAGAGAGATGATGTGACAAGGTGCATCCTAGATAAGGGTACTCAAATTCTGTGAATGATGAAAAAAGAAACTGCCTTACGCGAAGAAATCAGCTTTGAACTTCTTTTTTCCTTCTTGCAATCCAGTGACACCATACAGAAGTGTCGCCAAGAAGGAGAGTTCGTCAATCTTTGTCTGTACTTCGGATTCATCGTTTGCATTGACAGTCCACTGCTCCGCATACTTCCTGATTAGTTCACCACGCTTGTCGAGCACCTCCATCATGGGAAAAGCTCTGCCCTCATCTTCATCATCATCAATTTTACCTACTTCATGCATTTTGGGGGGTAGTGCACTGGCCACTCCGGGATCGAGTTCGGGATCCTTCAGCATCTGAGCAATGATTGAAAAGGAGTGTGTGTCTGAAGGCTTCGACGATAGTGTCAAGGCGGAGGCAAGGCGAGACGTGAGCGAGTCCCCCACAAACCATTGCTTTGGCAACAATACATTGAAGTCGGGACCCCTTTGTACACTGGCCATGGCAAGACCTATTGGCAATAGAATAAGTATGGATTAGGCTTCGAAGCAATTGCATTTGATGCCAACCTTCCACAAGCATACCAGGTGAGTCGAATTCAAGGCCATATCCGACGTGAATTAGCGGATGTAGAACGCCAGAAAGGAGTCGATTAACCATTTGTGGCTGGTCTTTGTCATCTTTGATGCCATCGACCCAGTTCGCGTTCGTCGAGAAGACATACTTGTCGAGTATTCCGTCAAGACCATGTTTCGTGTACTCCTTGGTAAAGAAAGCAACATATGCTCGGAAGTATCTGACTTGTAATCAAATTTGATACTAGCTTGCATAAAGCCATTTTACTTACCTCTCATCTCTGAAATGCTCCGTCCAGTTCGACTCTGTTATTTCACCAGGGGGCTCTATAGCATTCCTTTGATAAACCCTATGCGTCTCAAAGGCCGCCTCTAGCACGTTCGGTGGAGCACCCAATGTATATATCGCATACAAGTGATGAGTCGCATGGCTGCGATGCGAGATATTAAAGACCCATTCACTCTTGAGATAGGAACAGCTTACTTATGGAAACCAATGTCATTGAAGAATATGTGGAAACGTTCGTGATTCTCTTTGAGTAATTTGACAAGAGCCTTTGCAGATCCAGTAGAGAACCCCGGATGGTACGAAGGCTTGAAGCTCTCGGCCACCGTCGGTGCAGTCGGCAGTGGGAATAGAGAATCCAAAGTCTCTTTCGGCGTTGGAGTGACCATTGCAGAGCAGAGGTAAAGCTGAAGTAAAGTCACAAGAGGCGTCAACAGTACGCGGGAATGAAGAAGTGAATTCACATCTGGGCCATTTATATATGAGCCCCAAGGGAATGCTGCCACGAGACCAATGGTGATTCAGACGTTATGCCATGGAAAGGCAGTAAGAAGGTTACAAACAGGGTGAGAAGCCGAATGACAGAGGGTCACATCGTTGTAGCGCGCGTGAAGAGCGGAAACCACACGTGAACGAAAGAATGTGTCAGTGCGAAACATTAGGAACTGCATTGAGCGCCCGAGAGTACAGTACACGGCGGGAGGAGGTCGACGTCAGAGATCGGCAATCGACGTCGATCCCCGCCTTGGGCTTCGGCGGCCTTATGTAAGCAAATTGAGCCTATCGTTTACGAGCCATTTGATTTGCTGACTTGATGCGTGGGCGTGTACCCTACGATATTCCACCACTCCTGAGTCCTAATATTGTCGTGTAAGCTGTTTAGTAATAATAAGAGTAGATGCAAAACCGTGTAGCACTGTAATTGCGTAAGTGTAGTGTAAAGCTTGAAAGTATCAAGGGTTGCTGTGAAGTTGCTCCGACTCAATCTCACCAAGGTTTTCCCGTATCTTTTCTCCCGTTTGCCCTTCTGATCGGATCTCTCCTTACCGACGTCCGATCTAGCTCTACATTGGCATCAGGAGAGTTGCTCATGCAATGACACGCATGATCTCGTGTCTTTCAGCATCACTAATACTGTGTTCTCGGCGCGATGTGACTTGCTTTTCACCATCATCTACTTACAAAGCCTGAAACATAAACAACGTCTGAAATTGGTTATTCCTGTCTCTTGCAATAATGATTTCTGAGGATATCAAGCGTCAGATTGGTCAGGTAGAGTGGATACTCGATGCGAGGTTTGAGCGTCACTGAAACGCCTTCGAATTATACATACTTTTAGCATTTTGTCTTCGGCTTCCAAGGGTATGAACCGAGTGAAAGCATTGTGAAATTGATCCGTGACTATCATGTTGGGTGCGTGATCTATCTAGGTTGATTTTAAACGAGAAGCTGAGAAGCCGCATAGGAGTGTGATAGTTTTCAAAAGAAATATACAAAGTTTGATTTTGCGCATATATTCATGCACATCGTCTCTCACATGATGCAATCAAGGTCTTCCACAGCTTCACAAGTTGATTCGAAGCCTGCAGAAGCTTGCAAAAGATTCTGGACATTCGCAACCGTTATCAATAGGCATAGATCAGGAGAATGGCCTCTGTGCAGCATTCAGTTCTACTTCTAGAACGGATGCTGGTACTCAATTGTAAATGAAAGCTTTCTTAGCCTCGTATTTTCAAAGCCATCACTCAGTGATTGCAGCCCAGGAGCCATGGCGTTGGGTTTCACTGGGAGTCCAGAAGTGGCACAAAAGGTCGCTAATTCAACTGGGCGCGAGATGCGTCTTGCAGGAATCAATTGGGCATACAGCCCAGTGGCCGATGTGAATTCTGATCCCCGTAATCCAGTCATAGGTAATCCATTCGTTCTTTAGTTGCTGATGTTTTGTTGACGTCTTCTTGACTCATTCAGGTGTTCGTTCTTACGGCGAAGGTACTTGTCCCGTATCCTTCGTCTCATCTTTCCTAATGGGCCATTTCTAGACCCCAAATCTGTAGCATCGTTTGTTCAAGCTGTATCCGATGGACTTGTCTCAGCAGGCATCGCATCTTGTGCAAAACATTTCCCGGGCCATGGTGACACCCATGTCGATTCGCATCTAGCATTGCCCGTGATAACGAAGGACTTAGCAAAGCTTGAGGAGACTGAGCTCGTTCCCTTCCGGTTCGCGATCACTAACGGGATACCGAGTATTATGACGGGACACATGGCGCTTCCACCTCTCATCACGGCATTAGGTGCAGATTCTGACATTCGCATACCTGCGTCTCTTTCGAAGGGCGTAACTACGATTCTGCTCCGCGAAAAACTTGGATTCAAGGGTATGGTCGTGACAGACTGCCTAGAAATGAATGCAATCTCGGAGGGATATGGTATCGGCCCAGGTGCCGTAATGGCGCTCCGTGCAGGTGCTGACGTCGTTATGATTTGCCATCTCATGGAGCATCAGCTTGCCGCTCTGGAAGCTACTTATGCCGCTGCCGAGAAAGGCGAGATAGGACCGGACTTTCTTCGCGCTAGTGAGGAGCGTATACGATCCATGAAAGATGCTTTTTGTGGGCGATGGGAAGATGTTCTGGAGAAGCCCTTCAGCAACGAAGAAATATCGAACTTGAAGAAGGAGAATGCGCTTTTCAGCAAACAAGTCTATGCGCTCTCAATCAGATGGCTTTCCAGACCAAAAGACGACAGAGAATTGTACATATCCGCCCATTCGGATGTACTTGTTCTGACGCCGCAAGTTGAGAGTATTAACGCTGCAGTCGACGATCCACAAGATCTGATACGAACAGTGAACGGCAGTATACGCAATACCGCCGGACCCTCTTACATGGCATTCGCAACAGCTATTGCGCGCCGCGCTCCCTTCTCGACCCATATTGTCTACTCACCTTTAGAAGCTGTCGAAGGCAGTTCACTTTCAGAAACATTAACGAAGTCAATCCTGTCTGCGCACGCCGTTGTATTCACTACGCGCAATGCGCACCAGGCATCATGGCAGACGGTCGTGCTTCGACGAGTAGCGGATGCCATTCGCGTTGCATCGCAAGATGAAAGGAATAAGCCGATTAAGTTGATTGTAGTCGCGAGTTGCGCTCCATACGATCATTCACTATTGGCCTCAGACGATAGGACAAAGGACCTTCCCTGTCTATGCACCTACGAGTTTACGAAGCCAGCTCTAGAAGAGGCAGCAGCCAAGATTTACGGAGAGGAACTTGCTACCCAACGCAGGCCATCCAAATGATGGTTTCCTATACCATGCAAACAATCTGCTTATCTAGAAAAATTGTGGTATCGTTCTGTGACCTCGCGGTATATATGATTGTGTACTTGTGAACTTGTCTAGATTCAGACGATCGCCAAGAACAAGTTGGCTGTTCGTACTGTAATTATTGGATGCATTATTCCTTCCAAGGGTAGTCGAATTTTGGCTGGTCCTTTCGTCTCCAGAGCTTCTTCCTGTCAAACGCAAGGTAAGCGGCAATTTTTGCCATCCTGAGGATGGTTTCCGTACTTCTTTTTGGTGGTTAGATTCTCCGCGAACACTTCGACACAATACTTGGATTTAAATTCACGTATGAAGCGAGGGTCCCTGAATACGCATTTCAGATCTGAGAAAGAACATATTATTTATTGTTTCTCGCACCAGAGCTCGCTTGCGACACCCAAGTCCTTGCAGCACCTCATCAAGGCATTACTTTTGCACGCCTCAGTCGCAGTCGCAATCCCTGCAGGGTCGAAATATTCTTGCTCTCCTCGAGAAACTGCTACAAGCCTATCATAGAATTTCATGACAACACTCTTAATCAGGAGATCGTCAACTTACCTTCCGAGGCAAACTAGCGCGTATTCTCTGCTGACTATTTTGGGTCCGACGTTTGTTTCACTCCTCGGAGCAAGGCCCCAGCCTCCAGGTCCAAATGCTTTATTCAGGATCCGTCTGTATTTTATTTCAGGCAGATATATCAGACCATCTGTAAAGTCATTAATATACTGAAGGTACAGTAGTACTTAATAGCTCACCGGGCTTGATTTCAATATCCATAGGTTGCAATGGAGATTGTAAAATCTCGGCTGCCTCTTTGGAGAACGGCTGCGCAGAGAGGCCGTAGTAACTCGTCGACCAGTCTCTAGTCGCCTCGGTCTCATAGTTATTCTCTGCACCGTTCACTAGCTCGCTTGGCGCCCCAGCTGTGGTGAGTTCCTCGCTGACTTCTACTCCGTTTGTAGTGTCGGTGAGCGAGTCGATTATTGAGGGGTTTCCTTGACCTGGCACTACTGTACCGGCATAGCGAAGCTGGATTGGAACATATCGATATTTCAGAGGGACAAGACCAGCTGTCTTGGTATGATTTCGCAACAAAGAAGTGGATTTTGCGAACAGCCGGGACGCCATGGTGGACATTGAGACAGCCGATCCACGGTTCTGCGGGAGAAAAACGTGTTACAGAAAGGCGTAACGTGACGGAACGTGTCGCATGAACCATCTCAAATACCGCGTCTATTTGCCAAATCCTGGTATGGCGCAACGCCCAATCTCAGCAATAGGGACGTCTCGTCCATCTTCAAGTATGTCACGTCCGGCCTCAGCGGCCTCTTATCGTACTACGTCGCGAATGTCTCATAGGCCGGTATCCCGTCTCTCCCAGCGTCCTGCTACGCGGCAATCCCGCGCCCTGTGCCAGACGTTGGTAACTAAGCTTACCGGACTATCTCCTGACGAAGATGGTGATTTTGAAGTCGCTTATGACATGGCGATCCGGTGTATAGAAAGTATCACAAAGCAAGCAGCATCTCCAGACCTGCTGTCCGCTCAGGCGCAGCTTAAAAGGTGAGTTCTCAGCCACAGTTTAAAAAGACTTACTGAGTACCGGAAGTATAGATTCTCAAAGAAAGCTCGCATACAATGTCATGAAGATCTCGCAGAAGCCCTTGACTTTACTTTCAAAAGGTTTCGTGCAGATACCGAGAAACGTGGAGATCTTGATAATGAAATCAGTCCATCCAAACTTGCAGAACATCTTCAGTTTCTTGTGAGTCGCGCATGATTGCTATTCGACTCATGTTACCAAAATCATCCCTGATCTTTTCAGTTCCTTCTGGCTTCTCCGCCTTCCCACTCTACGCTCGAGTTTGCCGAAGAATTTCTCGACCGAACCCAAAATCCGTCAGGTCCATCAGGTCTTACATGGGTTGACATTCTGAAGGAAGAACCGTTTGAAGGTCAACACTGGCAAGGTGCTATTGGACTTCCTCCAGGTAGCGTGGTCGGACAGGAAGATCCGGTTGAAAGTTTTAACTCGAGTCCAACATTATCTTCCATCAGCGATTCTGAACTGGATGAACGAGGTGGATTGTTCAATTTCCACGATCCTGAAGATGTCACGGATGTCTCTGAACAAGCCCTTTCTCCTCCATCTTCCGTTGGGACAAATGATCGAGTTCTAGCTGAAGAGCGCGTCGTGGAGTCTTTTAGACTACGTCTAGAGCTAGAGGCCCTTCAGAGGCGTCAATATTGGAAAAGAACATGGAAACCGGACGTTAGTATCGATCGCGCTTTTGACCTGGGTGATCCATCCACTCTCAGTAAGTCTGGCAATGAAAAGCATAGGTATCTGACTAAAGCCCATCAATAAGGGGTTTCGTTTGAGAAGGTGATGGGTTCAGCCAATGGAAAATACCATTTCAGTGGAGATGACCAGGTACAAGGATTCAAGCTCTCTTCAGGAACAATCGTTTATCCCGCCCTTATTTTGTAGCGATACATCAACGAACACGATGCCGTCCGAGAAGTGCTCATTTCATTACAAGGACGAAGCAGTATTTTATTCGAGCAATCAACGGATAAGAATGGCCTTCTTATGGTAGCTGTGCGTGGCTTTTTTTTCGATCATTCCCAATCACTTAGAATGAACAATAATTATAGACCTTCAAAGGTGCTCCAAAATTGCTTCACCTCACGCCGTTAGCCCAGGAGTCCATTCTGGCGAAGTTTGCCTATCTTTCAACTGTATTGCACAGATTGCGTGACTTCCTCATCTCAATCAGTCGAAGTACGGAAGATTACCCAGCGCGACGGAGAGAATTCCGAACTCTTGAAGCATTCGCTGAAGCCCTAGAGCTTCAGCTGATTCGCTTTGACGTAAGCATGGCTCGAAGAGAGGAAGGCATGCTTCGTGCGCAAGAACAGTGCGGCGGGAGCATCGTCGTCAGCCTGATGAGCCTGGAAAAAGCCTTACGAGAAGAACTTTCCGACTGCTTCGACGAATTACTCGGAATTATTTGCCGATGCTTTCCCGGGACAATATGGACAAGCAGGGATCAGATGCTTGCTCGAGTCAGGCATTCGCCTTCTACGTTTTCATCGCAGCTATTAGACGCACTATTTGAAGCGATCCAAAGAAAACGGGCTTTTGGAGATTCCGTCAGTGCATCCATCATGATGCATATCTTTCTGAGGACTGCCGAACCTGTCTGGAGTATGCTTGGGCGTTGGTTGCGTGATGGAATATTCGTGCCTGAACCCGCGAATACTGTCTCGGAACAAGACAATTTGCCTCAAGAGTTTTTCATTGAATCTAATGGCCTACAAGTTGTGGATCCAGACTTCTGGACTTGCGGATATAGTCTTAGGACATCTTTCACTACGGAAGGCACATCAGATGAATATTCCGGCGTTCCTGTCTTTTTGCGTTCCTTATCGGATAAAATTCTAGGAGCAGGAAAGTCGATTGGGTTGCTTCGCATTCTCGGACATAGCGGGGAAATCGAATATGGGAAACTATCGGTTAACATTTGGCCAACGTTTGAGACATTCATGATGAAGATGTTCAATCAAGGAGCATTATTCGGCTCTCCCAGCACAGAAATGATGGGTGTCGACATTTCTCTTGACAACTTGTCACTGTTGCTGTCTGATCATCTCTTGCCGGTTTGCGCCAGTGCGGAGAAGGCCCTCATGAACCTATTGCACAGCGACTGTGGCCTTCTGTATCACCTTCGTGCTATAGAAGACCTATTTCTATCTAGGAAGGGAGACATCCTTGTCGACTTTTGTGATGTCTTGTTCAGCGCGGTAAGTGAAATCCACATGCATTGAGTTCCATTTCATTTATTGCCACAGATCGATTCGAAGAAAATATGGACAGATTATCATTTCCTCAATACGGCATTTCGTGAGACTGTAGAATCTCGAAGAGCGTATTGGATCGACTCAAATCTTGTCCGTCTGTCGTACAAATCCAATAGCAGAAATGCTTTACAACGTTCTGTCAAATGCTTTGATGGGCTCACTGTGGAGTACGCAGCTCCGTTTCCGTTGGTCTTCGTCATTGGCAGTCGCGCGTCGGAGGTGTACAATGCTATCTTAGTTATGCTGATCAAAATACGGCGTGCAAAAACATTCTTGGATAACATCCTCTTGCGCTCGCAGAAGGAGACATTGCGTAGTCAAGGTGAATTAAAGAGCTTCTATGCAATCCGAAGTAAACTCTCTTGGTTTGTCAAGTGAGCCGTCTTTGACTTGTCCTTTCAAACATGTAGCTGAGACGTTCTTATAGCACCTTCCTCGGCTTCTTATGCTCGCATGTGTGTATCTCTTCGAATCTATTAGGAATGGGACTTATGGCATTTCTAGGTTTTACAAGTAGAGACACAGCGCTTTCATGCCTCCTTACGTGACTCCGGCTCTTTGGATGATGTTATCGACCTTCACCAGAAATAGTGAGTCGATGAGGTACTGTCAACTGTCTGTTAATGATTCTCTTTCTTAGTCTTGACACGCTTGAAAAACTCTGCCTGCTCGACGATGAGGTAAGCATATTCGCGTTCGGTAGTGAAAAGCTTCGTGTGTTAATGACAGAAGAAGACCGCGGCTCTCCAACGCGCGTTACGATCAATACTGGACATGAGTGTCTCTTTCAGCGACTGTTTTGTTGCTTTCGCAGGAGATACGACTCTGAACACATCTCAAACCTCGACCGGGGGGCGGCACCGTCACAGAAGTCGTAGGCAGCGTCGCCAGAGACTCAATGTCGTCTCCTTCGCGCCGATCTCATCCTTCCGGGATGAAGACTCTGATAGCTCTGATTCTGAGCTTGACGAATCAGTTGTGCAAGAGATCGTAGAAGACAATGTTCACACTTACGCGGCACCATCAGCATATGAATCTTTCAGCGTGGACGATTTCTTTGATCAGAATGAGAAGCTTGCGAAGGACCTTGATTCACGAGTCCGGTATATCCGAAGAGAGGTTGAACGGCTTGCATCAAGAAAAGTAGGCTCACAATTCGACGTTCTCGCGTTTATGCTGCAGGACTGGGACTTATAGTCAATTACTAATTGAAAACGTGTAATGTATTTGTAATACATATAGATATCCGCTGGTAGAGTACAACAGTAATACTACATGAAAAGCAACAGTACAGCGGAGAAATCACGAAATAAGCAAGGTAACTGTATTTCACACGTAAGTTTACAGCATAGAATAACTTAACCTCCGGATTAGTATTACTTTCATAGTATACTCCTTGCTCCTTTCTTGTCTACCCGACGGTTGATGCCTCCCAATAAAATCTTGATCAGCAATTCAGAATCTAGAGAGCCACCATTGTACGGAGTGGTATCGACCATATCCTAAAAGTACACGTGAAGTACTCGTACAAGCGACTAGAATCAGAGATGCCTACCCTTATGCCATACTCCTTTGCCAGATCGTCATCGAGCTCTCGCAGAGCTTCAGTAGCCCTTGGGTCATCGCCTACCTGCACGAACTGAATCCCAACCTGGTACAATGATGTGAAGGATGGATAAGATAGCAGAACAGGGTAGAGTAGAAGGAAACAACACACCTGATACACCGGCAGATTACCCCGATCGAGGCGTCTGGCGGCCTGGATAATGACAGGTTCTGGGTCATCGGCTGAAGACTTGTGTATAAGCAATTACGTACATATACACGGTTCTTTCACAAAGCTTACTTGGGACTCCATCTGTTATAATGATATAGTTCACTGGCTTGACTCGGTGCAGTGCATTTAAATCTCCTCTCAGGATTTCCCGCTGAGCCTGCTCGAGCTCGGATATGTAATCGTTGAGGAGCTCCTCGAGCCTCCGAGCTAGCAGAGAAATTCCCTGAGGCTCGATGCTATCAAATTGCCGTTTCACAGACTCTCCACTCTGAAAACATTCGTGTAAGTGATGGACAGCATTGAGAGATTAGGAAGTAGAATGCTTACACGCATATTCCGAGCTGATCTCCTAGCGTTCAAAAAGTAAACGTCTATGCCTTCTGTGTCGTATCTTGCTGCAACTTCGGCGAGTGAGGCTAGAGCCTCTCTCGTCTGGCACACAGCATAAGACAACGAAGATAGAAAATAGTTCAAGCAAACTGACCTCAGTCCATCTCTCTCCAACCATTGACACCGAGTCATCAATGATGAATATCGTGTCGTACTGCTTCAACAGTTCCAATGGGTCCTCTCGACTGTGGGTACTGGTAGGGCTTGTCATTATCTCACCCGTGACTGAGGCGGATTCTGCAGGGAGTGGAGGAAGCCTTCGCATTCTATTATAGCTGAGTTCGTTCCTCATTCCGCTTCCAACGCCATATCCATACTCCTCTGGTACAGATTCCTCGTATTCGCTGTCGTCCGTTTGGTTTGTTGGATATCTTCTGTGCCCTTGTGTCTCATCAGATGCGGCTCTGCGATGACCTTTCTCCCGGCGCGGGCCTCCCGGAACATCCAAGAATCCACCGTAAGTATGAGGCAGGTGGAGGGTTGACGATGACGGATCTGTGGGACTATAAGGTGGAGGTTGTGCGAGGAACTCGGAAGACCTTTCCGCTTTGCTCGGTCCTGGAACGTTTGCCGACCGCGATCTACGTATATCCACGGCACTCTCGCTTGACCGCAGGCTAGTTTGGGACGCGGCGTAGGTGAATGATCTCCGATGACCTGGACTCCGATTCGTCGTCGTCGTCGCCGTCGTATTCGAACTGGCAAGACGATGCTTGTTGATAGTGTCCTGGCTCGCATTTGGGTGCTCATTAATATTCTGGCTAGATGATGAATCTATGGTAAACGGCGATATAATATATTCCGGACCGAGCGGCTTTGAGCGCGCTCGACTGAGAACACTCCCGAACGTTCTTGGTCCAGATATAAAGGACGGGTCTCTTCTCAGAGAACTCGTGGGCGATGAGGGCGTATTACCCATAGACACAGGGGCGACAATGGGACTGGTACAAGAGCAAGATGCCCGTCTTGCAGCAAGTACGGTTTAACTACCGAGTCATGCGGGGAAGTTGTAAGTTACGACTCCGACGGGCCCATGCGTGATCTTAAACATGAAGAGCGTCTCGTTTATATTTCCGATACAAATAAAAAAATAATCACGAAATAAAAGGGCTTTTACGATCAGCAAGTCTTGGGAACGCTGCATTTGCGGCTAATACTACCGTCTGCTTTTCGTGAGAGATGTATCCTCTGATGAATCCTTTATAGATCATATTTGCAAGATAGCATTCCACCTCTTCTACCTCCACCGTTTCGCCAGTTACCCGGATAGCACAGTGGAACATCTTTATTGGGATCCGGGTGTTACGGTCAAGCAGAATCCAGCTGTGTCGTGGCGGTTCATTATTGACTCGAAACATTGAAGAACAGAATAGAATTATGCTCACACTTTCCTGAACAAGCCCCTCACGGCGAGCTCACGGGCTCGCTCAATAATAAGCCAGGTATTCAACTCGAGCAACCTCTTTTCTAATTTAGACATTGCGTCGTCGTATGCTTTTATGTCCGCCTTTCGTATGGAAGATATAAATGGCGAATAAATTTTCGCTAGCACCGGATACCGGTCCAGAAGTTCGTCGGAGGGAAGGTGGCCTCGGAGTATGCGCAAGGGAATCAGATACGACAATATTCGCCTGAAGAAATAAGTCATTCTCGACTCATAGACACCTTTGAAAGTGTACGTACTGCCTATTTGCTTGAGCTTTGATGTGGCAATTGTAGAATGCCTGCGTGAGCTCCTTTTCTGCCTACAAATTGTTGAGCATGCTATTAATGGAATGCTCTACAAAAGTAGCTACCCTCTCAAAATCTTCATTGAGAAATGCTATGACACCCATATAGTACCTGTAGGTAACCTACGTACAGCACTCATTCGTTGTTGCTGTCTTCTCTGTTGTTTCAAATCATACCTGATGTGCTCTCGGATAGGATGATAACGGAGGAATGTCCTTGTTTGCTTCCAGAGCGCGGAGAATATTTCGTGACAGAGCTATTCGTTTGATCTGCCCTTTGTGAGAAAAAGCCATCCCAAGGTTATAGGTATGTCCGACTCACTCGAAAGTAGCATTTCATCACCAAACCCACTACATAGTAAACCCCCCATTTGCGTGATTCAGAAGGAGGCGAAGTTCTTTCAAGTAGTTTGTTGGTAAAGAAGCCACTTAAACGCATGGAAGAACGACAGACCTATCCATCACACAATGCGTGAAAGCTTTTGTAATGATTCGTGCTGCTTCTTCCATGCATTCAGTCTGATTTTCAGCTGTGTCTGCCTGAGCGTTTGGTTAGCGCTAAGTGACAATTCAAGATCTCCTCCTGCTCACATCATAAGCAATATCCCGCAAATCTCTCAATATAGCGAACAGCGCAGGTAACGTCCACCCGGTGTTGTTCGTGAAGAATCTAAAGAACGATCTAAATAAAGTGGTGAGAATGCGTTAGCCGGAAATGTTGTGACTTTCGAATAAGTGGCAATAGACGGCACACGAGACAAGTTGGGAATGCTCCTTGAAAGCATCTTCCGGCCGATCATTTGCAATATTATTCACGACAAGAACATATGAGATGGCAATATCGTCCCAAGGAGAGACCAGAGACCCTTCGTATGGGGCGAGAGTTTGGCGCTGTCAGCCCGGTGACGCGTTAGTAAATCCACAATAACCTGAAGAAGAATGTACCCACCGTTGGCTTGCTAAATGCCTTCACCATGTCCTTTGCATGAGAGCTTGTTGGTCTCAGCAGGTAGGCGAGATGCAGACCGTCTTGTTCTGTCAGAGCAGATGCGAGCATGCTCAAGAACTCCGAGAATGTAACCATGACCCAGAATTATTTTTTCTTTCCAATCAAGAGAAATTCCTTGTTACTCTGCAGGGTTCGATAACAACGAGTGATACAATGCAAGAGGATGGTTGATTGCGCAAGAGGGGCGGTGGATGGATGGTGACCAGTGAGTGATGGAAGTGGTTGATATAATAATAAGGGATCGACGCGTCTCATCATCTTCCAATTCCAATTCCACTCGGTTCACTCATGGCTCTACAACCAACCTTGAAGCCGTTGATCTTTGCAGGAAGGCCAGATGCTCCTCACACCCTTGACATTTTCCGTAAGTCTGTGTACTAATTTTCTGGTCGACATTGATTGTTATTCATGGTGGCTTTATGTATGCAGTGGACTACGTCTGTCCATTCAGGTACCTAACAAACGAGTATGCGCTCGTACGAGATGATTCGATATTTCATGCAGTGCCAAGATGTCCTTGACAGTCGACAACGTCGTCAAGCCCCTTCTTGACGCTGGCGGCAAGTATGATGGTAAAGTCAAAGCCATCCTGCGCCCGCAAGTCCAGCCGTGGCATGTTGCATCTACATTGACCCATGAATCTGCCCTTGCGGTACGCGCCATTCTCACCTGAATATTCATATTCTACTCTAATCGACTTTCGTTTTGTAGGTCGCTAGGATCGCTCCAGAGAAGTTCTGGTCGTACTCCGTTGCAGTGAGTACATAGTATTGTACTGCCAAGTTCACATGGCGTCATTTAACATACTTACATATGCTTGTCCCTCAGTTATTCAAAAACCAAACGGAATTCTTCGACAAGGCCATCGCGAACCTTACAGTGACCCAGATCCGCGAGAAGCTGGTGGCTCTTGCAGTCCCCATCGTTGGCGACGACAAGAAAGCCGAACTCACCAATCTTCTCACCTACAAGAGTACTCCTAACGGTGGAATTGCTGTAACTGACGAACTCAAGTACAATAGTACGCTTGTTTATTGTATAATGCGCCACCATTCCTAACATGGTCTTCTTCAAGTTAAATTTGGGAGACAGAACGGCATACATGTGTCTCCTACTGTCCTTTGGGATGGTCTCGTAGCCAATGAAATCTCGAGCTCTTGGACTGAGCAGGATTGGAATGACTTCTTCAAAGCAAAGGTCATCGTTTAAATATAAGCAACAAGAAGTCATGTATCAACCGCAGCAGTGTATAACAGAGATCAATCCGCCTTATACGCGAGAATATTTTTGAGGCGAGTGTGAATCGATCGCGCGTCGGTGCGGCCTTTGCTGGCCTTCATCACGTAGCCGACCAGCTTGTTCAGGACTCTGAGGTTGCCTTTGCGAACAATCTCAGCTTCCTCTGGAAGTGCTTCAATGGCTTCTTTGCAGAGCTTATCGACGAACTCTTTGGTTTGCTCGTTGTTGGCTTCAAGAGCTAATAACGAAAGCTCTTGCGCTATGGCTGATGGCGCGGCCTTTGACTGCTTCTCGATCATATGTTTCAGCAAAAGCTTCCCGGAAGTCCCTGGTTAAAGATCAGCGATGGTATCCGAATGTCGCTTCATTTCACGGTATACCTGTCAGCTTCTTGCTTTCTACAAGATCGATGAGCTCTCTCAGTTGCCCGGCCGAAATTTTGTTGTCTTTGAAATTCTCCTTCCTTGCAACTAGAAGACCGTAAAGATCATGCGTTATCCTAGAAAGACGAGTAAACTTCAAGGAATTGAGCAACGCCGCAATGATAACAAACCAATTTATGGCTACTTTCGCGTTTCGGTCATTCGAAACTTCGTCGAAATACGAGATAAATCCTCCACCGAGCCTGCCGTCGAATCCTACTTCACGTCCTGCATCTATTGACATAAGAAAGTCGACGTCTCTTTCGTTGAGTCCCTTTGCGAGGAGACGAACGCGAATTTGTTCCGGAAGTTCAGGCATGGACGATCGCACTGACTCAATATAAGCCTACGTTTTGAATGTTAACAATAGCGTCTGACTTCGAAGATAAATTTGTGGTCTACTTCGTTAAGAACGATAGGCGGCAGATTTGGATCAGGCATGTATCGATAGTCTGGCGCATCTTCCTTGCTTCTCAGCAAATATGTCTCGGCAGTCTGCTCGTCGAATCCTCTCGTCTCTTGACGCACTGTACCGCCTCCCTCGAGCACTTCAATATGCCTCAGTACTTCTGATCCTGGATCGTAATGAGCCTCCCAGGCACAATAAACGCCTTGAACGGTCTCTTACTGATAGCTATAGTCATGAACTTCACGCTATTAAGGTTCTTAATTTCGCATCGTATTCCTTTTGGATCTCCCGCTCGGTGCACGGACACATTTGCGTCGCAACGAAGGGAACCCTTTAGCAGCAAGTTCAAAAGCAAAGAACGGTGTCGATTTAGTAAAGGCTTACTTCTTCCATGTTCCCGTCGCTTGCACCGACAGATCGCAGCAATGCCTGTAATGTCCTGAGGTATTCACCAGCTTGTTCAGGAGTTCTACGTACAAACTCAATAGTTATATGGGCTGTAGTAACGGAAATCTCACCTCATGTCAGGCTCCGAGACTATTTCCATCAGTGCCGTACCAGCTCTATTCAAGTCAATAACTGATTGCTGACTTCTTTGATCGAAGGTAGATTTGGCAGTGTCCTGGTTAAAATAAGGTAAGCTTCGGATGATGGTATAGGAAACAGTTATTTTTAACTTGCTCCAACTGAATCTGCTTTATCTTGACTAATACCTCATCCCTGCGGAGTTTGAGATGACCGCCTTTCGCAAGCGGTGCTACGGGTGCATTCAATCTTTGATTAAACACAGAGAGGCGAACGTTCATACTATATTGCTGAGTGATCTGGTATCCGGCGGGCAAATCGGAGTAGAAATAATGTTTGCGATCAAATGCAGAACGTCGCTGAATAGTGGAGTTTAAAGCAAGCGCGGTCCTGACTGCTAGCTCGACACACGAAGAGTTCAGTTTCTAAGAAATGTTATAAGCGAATAACTTCAGAGAAATAAGAATTGGTCTACGGGGAGGGTTCCAGGAAAGGCCGCGTCAAAAATGTCGACGTGAGTATTCGGTGACTCATCATAGGTTGAAGTCCAGGCATCTGGTAAGAAGTTATCGCGTTATTCTGATAAACATGTAGGAACAACTCATACGAGAAAATAGTTTTGCACGAGACTTGATCTGGGCATGCACCTCCAGGCCGATAACGACTTCCCAATCAGGCCATCTGCCATCTACTCTAGATCCAGACTTGGAGGCAAAAGAACGGGCAAGCACTCCTTTATGTCGTATAATGACCCTCGTACATCGTTTGAACATGAAGCCTCGACTCGAAGAGAAAGAGAGAGTCCGCGCGGTCACTGGGTCAGCCGAGAAGAATCTCATCACGTGCCGACGCGTTCCAGGCTCGACGCGTTTGCCACTCACTCTTCTTTCCCCATAGTATATGACGATCTTGACGACTCAAGTTCGACGCCAGCACACTCATTTGTAACTGTATTTATATGATGATGCTCAGTCTCTCCTTAACGTCGGCGTCAGCTCTGTTCCTTGCCCTTTTTCTCGTACACACAACTTCTGCCACTTCTATCCAACATCATCCCGACACTAAGTTGAGGGAATACTATACCCGCTCTCACGCTCTTGGCGACGCCTACAAGTTTGACCCCAGGGAATGGGAAGCAGTCAATGTCACTGACCTCTCATATAAATACGACCAGGCAACTCCTGTCAAACGCGAGCACAAACCGAAGTCCGGGAAGGCTAATAAGAACTCGGCTGGAACGCTCTTCGGTCTCGCGGACGCCCTGAAAGCCGGTCTAAAAGCCATCGGGGGTGCAGAGAAAGTTGAAATCACCTGGTGAGCCGAATTGCGGAGAATATGGGCTAATCCTGATATCTCTCGCATTAAGGTATACAGGGCATGACCTTCTGAATCCTAGTTGCTGGTCAAACACCGACTGGGCGCCCACTGTAAGCATACTTGCGATCTGAGTCTTTTCTTGCTCTAATCTGTATCAAAGGATGATTCCTTTGCCTGTGCCCTGACTCTGAATGGTTGGCTATCCCAGCCGAAATGTTTCAAGTTCCTTGAGCGTAAGTATCCTCTTCTCCACATCAGAAAATTTTATCAATATGTTACTTTTCAAGTCTGCAATGGACCATCGAAATGCGTTTTTGTTCGCAAAGTGGATTCGTGCGCAGGTTGTGCCCCAGGATCCAAGCACGTAGACCTTACGAAAGGGGCCTTTTCACAACTCGCGGATCCGGATGAGGGCGTGTTAAACGTGATGATGAGGCAGTCGACCGATCCTCATGTGTGGCTAGAAGAACTCTGGGGACCAAAGCATTAGTGTATAAACGGAATGGTCCTGTGTTTTTATGTGAGATGTATTCAGCAAACCTTGTAGGCGTAAAGTGGGACATGTACATAACGAATGTAGACTAATCCACAGTACAATATGTATTACTATTAAGCTCATTGAAGCTCAGCCGAAATGTATCTCGAGTAATCTATAAAGTGTTTAAGCTTGGATAGCAACTCTCTTTCTTTTCTTGAGGTCGCCTGCCAGAAGACTATCCCTAAGCTCCCTAATCTTGTCTTCCTCGGTAATGTTCTCTTCCAGGAAGGATGCAGTTCGAGCAGCCTCGTCTTGTCTTTTCATGTAGCGCAAAGCGGCAAGATTATAGCCAACCATCTCCTTCTGCTTCAGAAGAACATCTCGTAAATGCTTACGAAGAGGAATCAAGGAAGAGCGCAGTGTCCGCTGTGCAACGATTTGACGATGGTGCGTCTTTAGGAGGAAAACCATTATGCGAGATACCAACGCAATATTTTGGCCCTGAAGAAGAATTAAACAAGGTCCGTTATGCAACGCATTTAGCTCACCTTCCTGGCCCATTCGTTTAAATAGATCATCAGACTGATGACTTTACTAAATGGCAGAACCAGCAGAGCATCCGTGAGAGCAGTACTGTGGATCTTCTCAATAATCATCAGTACGTATTGGTCCGGATCCATTTCGTACGCTTGCAACACCGCATTTCTTGCTGGAGGCTGCAGCTTGTCCGCCTCTTGAGCCGGAAGCTTGGATTTTGTGTCCTGATACGCAACGAACGCCTGACGTTCCGCATCGGCGATCTCGAGAGCCTCCATAATACGTTCTCCCGCCATAAGCGTCTCAGTTGTCTGTTTTGATACTGCAGTTGCTTCTGCCAGCTGTTCGATTCCTTCGGCATCAGGTGCTCCTGAACCTATCGGTTCATCAGATCGATTCATTGTTTCGGCTATTCCACTCTCGTATAGTTGCTCGAGCTCCCGTTCTCGTTCCTCCTCCAGGAAGAGCTATAGTGACGTAATCAACAACCCTGAAATTTATAAATCAAACATGCTTACAGGCTCATCGAGCTTTTCCCACACGCGAATCGATTTGTCGTGCGATCCTGTGACGACAAACTTGCCGAAGTGGCTGACGGCTAACGCCCAGATTTCTCCATGGTGGCCATCAAGCTTTTGTATGTTCTCGAACTACTGGATCATGAGAAACAAAGAAAAAGACTTTCGTCGTATCATCGTACCTTGTCCGCGTCCCAATATTTCAAGAGTTTGTCTTTGCTGACAGTCCAGAAGTAATGAGAGTTCGAGCCCTTTTCAAAGGCAACTTGCATTATACTCTCGTCATGTGCGAAGATGGATTTGTGACAATCTCCAAAGTCTAAGCCCCATATTTTGACGTTCTTATCCGCAGAACATGTGACGATGAGTTTGGAGTCGTCAGATATATCCATGGATAATACCGGAAGCTATATCAGATCATACGTGAGAAATGCGAAACCGAAGGCAGATGATCCTTCACGGCGACGAGGACCAACATACCTTATGACCATACAAGGATAGGAAGAATTTCAAAGTATCTTGGTAAAAAATCTTGACTGTCGAGTCGAGCAAGGAAACGGCAAGAAGCTTTCCATTTGGGCTGAAACGGACGCTCAGGACGTCATCCGTCATCTTCAATGTGCGTACGTGAATCAGAGACTTGATGTTACCCATCACGTATGAGGAGCCTGAATCTTCGCGCTCGAGTTCCCAGAACTTGATGTCTTTATCCGCGCTACCTGTGACCACGACTTGTTCACCAGGGCTGAGGTGCATAGACCATAGTGTTGATGAATGAGCTTTAATCGTCTCTATCAAGGACGAGGAAGCGATGTCAAAGAGCAAGATCTCCCCTGCTTTCGTCCCGATGGCGATCTGAGAGCTCAAGTCTGTGAGAGTTTCGCTCCCGATGCCGTTATTGTACCTTACCTGCCTATCTCCGGGTAAGAACAAGCTGCAAATGGCATAGGGGCACTCCATAGTCCGTATACAGGCAGTGGTTTTCAGATTCCAAATCTTGAGAGAACCTGAAGAAACGAAGGTAAACGCGCGTATCAAGGATATTAAATTTGGATTTCACCATTTGAGGCCGAGGCCAAGAGTTGGTCATCAGAGCTTAAACACAGTGTTCGTACATCTGTGCGGTGGCCAGGTAAATCGAGTGAGTAGAGTCTTGTTGCCTCCGGCTGTTCACTCTTGCTTTTTGTAGGAGCTGGAATATTGTATATTTCGACAGAATTGGTATTCAAAGCAATCAAGAGCTTTTGACGAGAGAAGAGTCAGTGTAGTATTTCGCGGAAAAATGCGAGACACATACATTAGTCCCACTCTTAGGATCATTATTTTCACCCGAAAATGAGAATGATCTGATCTTTCCACTGGCTCGAATGACAAGATAGGGTGTAAATAGATCGACGAGAGAAATCTCATCATTATCCCTGTCCGTATGTTCATCGGGTTCTACCTTCTCCTTTTTATCACCCTTTTCAGTCGTTCCATCGCTTTTTGCTTTAGCCTTTTCTCTTTCGCGCCTCCTTCTACGAGCTTGTTTTTTCCGAATTTCCTCTTCAGTACGTATTCTGAAGACGTCGATGGACTTGTCATGAGACTGAACAGCAAGTAAGGCTCGCGAAGGGTGAAAAGATATCTGTGAAACCCGATGCCGAGTTGACAACGGAAGAGTTGACACGAAGCGGAGCATTCTGGACACCTGCAAAAGAGATTTGTATTCAGACCGAGAAAAATAATTGTAACGATCGACTTACTTCTCCACTCTCTGTTTCCTTAAGGCCTTCAGCTAGAGCCTGATGGTCTATTCGCCATGCCTTTAACTCGCCTTCCCCACCTCCAGTGAAGATCAGGTCTTGCTCTGGGTTGATGTCCAGAGTCCAGACTTCAGACGGGTGTGCAACAAATGTCTGAACGCAATGTTGTGTTGAGAGATCCCAAAGCTTGACCAATGTATCTTTCGACGAAGTGACAAGATAGTCCACTGAAGGAACGGCTGAAGAGGAAGAGGCAGAGTACGAAGGTGCAGTCAAGAAGCGAATTGCGCTAATTTGATCGCGATGACCGCGTAGTCTATAGATCTTGGAGTCAATGACAGACAACGTCGCCTTCAATAAGTTGGATACCTGAACATTCCAGCTTCTCCAACCACATCCCATAAAACAAGATTCGTGTCTTGGGAACCAGATGCAAGCCTGACTCCGGATTGGTCAAACCGTAGAGCTGTAACCGCTTTTTTATGGCCATTAAATGTAGCGATCACGGTTTTCGTCTGAGGATTCCACAATCGAATAGATCCATCTGCATAACCGACAGCAAAGGCGTCGTTGCGAGGAGACTGTTCAATACAAGTTACTTCTGCACGATGGCCGGTTTCATGCCACATAGCAAGCTAGAAAGAACCCTTCGGTACACCAACTAGTAAAGCAATGTATTGAATCGCCTACCATCTGACCCTTTTTCACGTCCCAAACGAGAACATCTTCGAGTGCTGGTACAAAAGCATATCTTCCGTCCCAGACCGAATTTGAACTTGAGCTGCAGACCAGCCCAAATGCCTATGCCGATACTTAGTTTAGAGCTTTAGCCTTATAGAAGTTGATTATGTTCTTACCTCTGTCGGGCCATGTCTGAGGTAGCTGCGGACCATTTTGGCCCAATGGTGGACACTTGTTGGGACAGTGAAAGCGAAAGAATTTCTCGTGCCAGAAAATATTCCACAGCGATCGACATTGATCGGCGTTTAATTAATTCCAATACTCAATTTCCTGAGCTAGCTCGTGTGCTCATGCTTCCCAGAATATCCAATCTACGACTCCGGTTCAGTTGAAATTCACGGCGTCTTTTACATTCATCCACCATCACCATGCACATCCCAGTAGGACCCCAGGCTGCCAGCGACTTTGTCTCCTTCGTGAATGCCTCTCCAACACCTTTCCATGCAGTTCATAATGCTTCCGAGATACTCGAGCAGGCTGGATTTGTTAAGGCACGACACTCTTGCGATCCGCATGAGCAGAGATACTAATAAACCAACCAATCATCTGAAGATACTGGAAGAAGACAAATGGGAGCTGAAAGGCGGTGGAAAATACTATTTCATTAGGTGCGCATCTCGCGGAAACTTAGTTCAGAAACGATAAACTAAAAGACTATTCAGAAACCAAGCGTCCTTATTGGCGTTTACTCTCCCAAAGAACTGGAAGCCTGGAGCGGGAGCCTCCATTGTTGCTACTCATGTTGACAGTCCTAATCTTCGGATTAGACCGATATCCAAGCGCTCAAGCGCAGGCTATCTTCAGGTTGGAGTGGAAACGTAAGTCCTAGCTATCATTTCGCTTGAAAATCGTGTTTGCTAATCTAACATTCAGCTATGGAGGTGGGATTTGGCATTCATGGTTTGACCGTGACTTGTCCATTGCTGGCCGAGTTGTCACCTCTGACAATCAAGGGAACTTCTCCTCGAAACTGATAAAGATCGAGCGTCCAGTAATTCGTATCCCTACCTTGGCAATCCATCGTTCGTATACCTGTTATTGATTTTGAAGATCCATGATAACTTAAAACCAATAAAACAGTTGACCGTGGAGTGAATGATGCTTTCAAGTTTAATCAAGAGACCGAAATGATTCCTATTCTCGGTCTCGTTTCGGCACAGCTAAATGAGCCTGAAACGAAAAAGACAGAACCGAAGCAGGCGTCCAACATCCACGATGACCATCATCCAGCCCTACTTTCACTTCTTGCGGAGGAGCTATCTATGAATCCTGAACAGATTCACGATTTTGAACTGTGCGTTGTCTCTGAGTTTCATTATTATTGAAGTTAACTAAATCTTTACAGGCACTTATATGATACTCAACCGTCCATCTTGGGAGGCATTAATAACGAGTTTATCTTCAGTGCTCGAATGGACAATCTCGTATCTTCGTGAGTTCGTCACCAGTGGCTTCTAGACCGCTTGTACTAATCAACGCTAAAGTTTCTGCGCGGTCGAGGCATTAACTCAAAGCGCATCATCGAAATCGTTTCCTTCTTTACAATGGAATGTCAACGCCATAGCGCTCTTCAATCATGAGGAAGTCGGATCGGTTTCTTCGACAGGAGCTGAATCTTCAATTATACCGTCCCTTCTCAATCGTTTGTCACCAACTGCGGAGACTCTGAGTCAATCGATCGCTCGGTCGTTCCTAATCTCGGCAGATATGGGACATGCCGTTCATCCGAATTACACAAGCAAGCATGAAGAAAACCACAAGCCCGTGATGAACGGAGGGATAGTACTGAAGGTAAACGCTAAACAAAAATACACGACGGACGCAATCGGTTCGTTTTTGGTGAGAAAGCTGGTTGAACGAAAAGGCGGAAAAGTACAAGTATACGAAGTCCGGAATGACATGTAAGTCTTTTGTTCTTGGTCTGGATAACGTCGTGATTGACTGTTCCGCTTTTAGGGCCTGTGGGTCTACCGTTGGACGTAAGAAATCTAACCTTCTTTCAACGCAGTTCCAATGAAACTTTTTCTCCAGCAATGCTCTCCAAAATCGGCGTAAGGACAGTCGATGTTGGAAACGCAATGCTGTCTATGCATTCCATTCGTGAGACAGCAGGCAGTCATGATGTACAGAACGCGATCGATGTGAGTTTCATGCTTGAGCCCCAGTTGGTTCGTTCCTATTTAATACTATATTGCTTTCCTCTAGCTTTTCTCGTCGTTTTTCGAAGGTTTTGTTGAATTGGATAGATCGCTTTCGTTACAATAGTGTGCCTCTGTTTTATCTCTGGAATATCATAAATATCCATGCCAATCCGTGAGAATTGTAATTTCTACTCGAAAATTCTTCCGTCCTGAAATGTCGCGGTCACGCGTCGGCTCGGCTCGGAAAGGCCTGCTCAAGGAAAGTGACACGTCGACTGTTGCCAGCATATAAAGTCCTTCTCTTCAAGCTTGCGGTACGCTCGTGAGCAGCTTGTTTCTTTTGCTTCGGTGCTGGCCTCTCCGGTCACCCCGCGATGCGCATCCTTCGCCCATTCCTTCTAACTCTCTCAGTCTTTTCGTCCTACGCGTTCGCTCAGGACGTTGACTCCGATTCTGTACCTAAAGAGAAACATGCATACCAGGTAGGGATCCTCTGCATGCAGTGAGATAAATGAATACTCATAATACTTGAGCTCAGAGTGATGTTGCTCGTCTTCGGAAGATAGTAATCAACAGGTAGGTCATACCCAAGTTAGGCTTCGCGAATAGCTGACTGAATGACTCTTCCCACAGCTTATATTCTCACCGGTTCGTTCAGTCTCGATGAGAAAACGTTGCTTCTAACACCTAGCCTTGCTTGAACACAGAGATGTCTTTCTTCGGGAGCTCATCTCAAATGCAAACGATGCACTGGAGAAACTACGACTGATCAGTTTGACTGACAAGCGAGTCTGGGACGGGTCTGAACCGCTGAATATCTCTATCAAAGCTGTGATTGACGAGGACGGACCTGGCGGTCGAGTTATCATCTCGGGTATGAAACTACAAAGTTGAAATTGTCTGCAATATTTGCCTTTAATACGGTTGACAGACACTGGTATCGGGATGTCCCCGGAAGAATTGACTGCTAATCTTGTAAGCTATTCGTTTCTTGAAGTGCGCCTGCCGATACTGAACACATTTCAATTTCTAGGGAACTCTTGCAAAATCCGGTACTACAGAATTTTTGCAGAGGGCAGAAAACTCTGACGGTACAAACTCTGGCAACCTGATTGGCGCTTTCGGTCTTGGCTTTTACTCTTCTTTCCTCGTCGCGGATCGTGTCTATGTCGCTAGCCTTCCTCCAGAAACTGCACAGAACCCGAATCCTGTTCAGCATGTCTTTAGTTCTTCTGCGGACGAAAGTGCATTCGAGGTTTATCCCGATCCGCGAGGTAATACTCTGGGAAGAGGGACAGAAATTACTCTCGTCTTGAAAGAGGATGCGTCAGAGTTCCTGGAAACCAAGAAGCTTCAGGAGCTTGTGTAGGTCTTCCCTCTATATCACGAATTCAAACCACGTACTGAAGAACCGACGAAAGCAACAAACATTCCGGGTTCTCGACGACATTCCCCATTTATCTCTTCCACCAATATGAAGACGAAGTCCCAATCGAGGATGAAGAGTCTCCGGCCTCCGACAAGGGTGATCCTGAAAAAGTCACCTCTAGCGCTGACGAAGATGATGATGAAGCCGTCATCGAAGAGGTCTCAGACGAGGAGAAAGATAGTGAGGAGAAAGAAAAGAAGACGAAGAAGGTCCTCGTTGATGAATGGATGCATATCAACCCACTTCCTCCTGTTTGGTTAAGGTAGGATTCGAACTTATCTCTATGTTGTGCGAGCACTGATTGCGAATATAAAGGGATCCTAAAGAAGTAACTGACGAGGAGTATTCACTCCTATACCAAGCGACGTTCCGTGACTTCACTCCTCCTCTGGCTTGGCAGCATTTTACCGGAGATACAGGCTCAGGAATTTCTTTCAAGGCCATTCTTTTCATTCCTTCTCGTCTGTAAGTTCTTTAACAGTGATCACTTTGTCAAGGGAAGCTCACAGGCTGAATAAGTGATGATAAATTCTGGAGTGAGCCATTGAACATCCCGACAAAGGATATCCGTCTTCTGGTCAAGCGAGTATTCATTACGAACGACTTTGGCAATGATGAGCCTTTGCCTAAGTGGGCAAGCTGGGTCAAGGTCATTATAGATGGTACGTAAATCATTGTCGATTCTACAGAGATCTGTGCTCAAGGAAGTACAGCCGACGACCTTCCTTTGAATGTGTCCCGCGAGTCCTTGCAACAGACGAAGTTCCTGAAGCAGATCAAGCAAATTATAGTCAAGCGTCTTATTCAGCTCTTGACAAAGATTTCCGACGAGGACCCGGAAAGGTTCATAAAGATCCAGCAGACGTATGGTCCAGTCATCAAGCTCGGCGCGGTTGAGAGCCCACCCAACCGGGATAAGCTGGCAGCTCTTGCCAGATTCCATACCACACAACGTGACTCGGTATCATTGGACGAGGTATGAAGAAAATTTTGTTACGCGTGCCAAAGGTAAAGGACTTATTGTTATTTTGCTTTGTTTACCGCAGTATTTGGAGAACCGCAAGCAGGGTCAGAAGCAAATTTTCTACCTGGCTGATGTCGGCAAACCGATCGACTCTCTGAAAAAGAGTGTCTTTGTTGAGAAGCTTCATGCTCGAGTATGCTCTCTCGTTCGGAATGTTTAGAGTGTTACTGACGATCCGAGATAGGGCTACGAGGTCCTCCTTCTGAATGAACCTCTCGATGAAATCCTTTTCCAGAATCTGAAGAGATGGAAGTAAGTATATACCTTTGGATCAAAGAATCACGTTGTTGTTAATCGATGTCCAGGAAGTTGTCATTCCAAGATGTCGCAAAGGCAGGGTTGAAATTCGGTGATGAAGGTAATGCCGTCCTAGTCACTGTTGTGACTTTTTAACTAAGGATTTGGAAAGACCTGGATCAGGAAGAAGAGAAAGAACAGCAGAAGGAACTTTCCGAGAAATATAAACCTTTGATCACCTGGTTAAAGGAACGCGCACAAGGAGTAGTTAGAGATGGTGAGAATGTCGGATATCATGCAGATGGAATCGCTTATCAATTATTTCGTCAGTGGTTATCTCGAACAGACTTGTGACGAGCCCCTGTGCTATTGTTGCGGATGAGCATGGATACACGGCCAATGTCGAGAAGCTTTTGAGTAAGTATCTTTTTTAAGTTCACTGCGGGCCTTAGGCTGAACTATTCCTTTCAGATGCTGCCAACAGGAAGCAGCAAAACCTTGACTTCATGCATGAATTTGCAAAGAAACAAAAGCTTTTGGAGATTAACCCTAGATCACCTCTAATTGAAGGTCTGCTCCGTCGTGTCGAGCAGCTCCCCGGCGAAGATGAAGAACGCGACCTGGAGTCTGAGACTGAACTAGAAGAGGTCGCTACTATTCTCATTGATGGGGCTCTCGTACGCTCCGGCTTTGAGGTTCCTGATTCTAATGAGTAAGCTTCTCATGCTCATTCTTTGCAAAAAAAACTGGCTCCGAATTTAATATGCATGAAGGTTCTTTTCTCGAGTCGATAGGGTGTTGCGCCGGTCGCTTGGAGTTTCTGAAAGCGCAAGGGCAGATGACACCGTCAAGCCTGCGCCTCCCGTGGATTCGGAGTTGCCTTCGGATGATGACCCTGATACTGACTTTGATTTCGAGGCACTGCCGACGGAATCCCAACCAACCTTTGGAAAAGGCAAGCCGATGATTGAGATTCCGGATGAGCTAAAAGAGCATTTGTCCATCGAATTGGAGGAAGTCCTTGACGACGAGCCAGTCTCTAGACATGATGAGCTCTGAATGATCTACCGTTAGCATAAATTGTTAGAAGATTGAAAATGGATCATCGTAAAAAATGAAATATCTTAAATTACCAGTCACGTGTAAAACCAAGACTCAGGTCGCCGCCACCTCACTCACTCGTTCATTATTTACCCTTCACAGCGGGTGCAGCGGCTGCCACGCTATGGTTGCCTTCTCTCGCTGGCAGCTTGCGGCGGCTCTTCTAGGTAAGATAGCTTAGATCGCCTTCGGACGTGAAACTCATAACATACTCGCTTCAAGAATACGACAATGACACGGAGAATCCCAATGCGCCCCGAAGAAATGCGTACGATAGCGCTATATTTGTCCCTCTGCGTAAAGCGAACGCGAATATCCAGGATATGAAGCAGCCGCCTCCTCCCCAGAGCCCAAATCTTTTGGGTGTTAAGCTGCCTAGCGAATCAGGGCTTACTAGCGAAGCGGGCGGGGATACGAGACGCAGGTCCAAGTCATCTGTCGACCTTCTGCACAACCCGTTTGGTGAGGATGAAGAGGAGGAGCAGGAGGAAGAAGATCTTGAGGTCGATCTCGCTTCTTGGGGACTGGATTCTCTTATACCAGACGAGAAACCCAGCAAGAAATCGAGAGGTGGGAAGGGTAAAGCTAAGTCAGATGTCCTTGCAAATACGGTAGGCGTTGGTCGCAGGCCCGGAGCCGATAGACCCGCTCACGGACGTACAATGAGCATGCCTCTGGCGGAGTTTGGAGAGGGCGGTGCTTTCTTGGACTCCGAACCTAGTGGGCGTCGCAATACTATTTCTGACCCCGTCAACTTGGCAGGATTAGGTTTGGTCGGGACGCTGGGAGAACGACAGAGGTTCTCGTCGCACCCGATAATTGAGAACTTGCCCGTTCGTCCGCCTCTTCATTCCTTATCATCCTATGAGCGGGGAAGAGATACAGTTCCATTCCCGACGTCGGGTCCAAGCGAGGTTAACGCGCTGGGCGATTCTCGACCCGCCTCGCGTCTCAATCTCTTATCGGAAGACGAGGCAAATCCGTTCTCCATCCCTGCGCCGCCCCCGTCTCGTGCATCCCGGTTTGACCCCAAGTCAGTAGCCCATGCCAGAACAATGTCAAATGCGACGAGACTTTCAGTAGGACCTCAGTTGGGCTACAATGACGAAAACCAGACAGGATATTCGCATCGTGCTCCTTCAAGAGCTCCGCTTTTGGATTCAAGGACAGCACGAGATAGGCGGCTCTCTGCCGCTTCGTTTGGGACACGCGATATGCTTGACGATGACTTCCAATCGGCTTACGGAGGGGAAGAGTTTCCCCCTCGCGAGCGGCGTTATTCTCGATTAGATTTAATGCGTCCAAAGGTCCTAGTAATGCCCAGTCCTCTGCAGACACAATCTACAGCTGCTGAACCCGTACCCAAGTCCACGCGCACTAAGGATGGGTTTTTAGACTCAACGGACGGAAGACCGCTCCCTCCTGGTGCTCGCGCCTCTCGTATGTCCATGCTTGTACCTTCATCCGTCCCCGTGCCGGCAAATTCGTTCACTCCCAACCCTCGACTCAGCTTGTCGGCCTCACAACTGCTTTTCCGTAATCAGCTGTTAGTAGACGGTCAGCGAGACGTATCGTACAACGACATTGACGACGGTCTGGAGCGAGCTAAGGAAGACGGTGAACAGATCAAGATTGAAGTACCCGAAGAACCTGAAGTTCCTGCAATGCCTGCGCAACCCGTTGGGCCGTCTCTTGACGAAGAGGCCAGACGGTCCCGGCCTCCTGGAAAACTATTTGGACGCAGCTTGATCGATGATCTTGAAGCCAGGAAACAAGAAATGCGTGGCAAGCAAAGGTGAGGAATACCTGAATCAAATTCATTATGTTAACTAATAGGTTATGCAGGGTCTTCAAGGGAGACCAACGTCCATCCATGATGGATAGAGGTAGCCTTAACAGATCGAGCACGTTGATCGATCCAAGTACTCTCAATGCTAGACCGACACCCTCTCGCATGCCTTCTTCGCAACCCGATACGGCACTTGCTCGGCGCGTATCTCGCAACAACAAGCCCCTCCTAGCTATTGACGATAGTGGGCAGATTGCTGAGACAAGCGATGCCCGTGAGATGAGAATGATGCAGACCAAGTCCGTATTTGGCGTGGATACGTTGTGGGAGAGAGAGATGGAGAAACTCAAGGAGATCGAAGCCCAAGAGAAAATAGAGCAGGAAGAGAGAAACCGAAAAATGGAGGAAGAGGAGAGAAAATGGCAGGAGAAAGAGGAGCGGAAGAAAGCTAAGAAGGGGAAGAAGAAGAAGGGTAAAGACTTGAGCGTCGAATTGTCTCCTTCTCCTAGCTCAGTGGTCGTTTCTTCGTCCGTATCTCCTCGGAAGGAAGCAGCACCATCGTTGACGTTGCCTGATATTCCGACAGTCACCTCAAGGAAACGGATAGTTCCGCCTCCCGACGACTTCGAATCGGATAACGAAAGCAGTGCGAGCGAGGCAGCCGGGCACCAGGATGCAGCTCTACAGGAAGGTCTTGCCGATCAATGGGTCTCCGATGACGAGAAGAGACCTGCTCCTGTGCCTAGCGTTGGGCTTGATAAACCACGTATCAACCTATCTTTCGATGACGATAGTGATGAGGATGTTCCACTCTCCGTGACTCTTCAACGTGCGGCGCAGAAGCTGAACAGTCCCCGTTCTCGACCAGATGATGATTCAGATGAGGATAGGCCTTTATCCATGATTCTTCTGAACAAGCCAAGTCTGGCATCATTCAAGATCTCTTCTCCTAGCTTGGGCGAGCCTGCAAACAAGTCTCTTGAGAATGGCAAGAGTCCCAGCTCTCTTGTCCCTGCCGACGACGATGACGACGACAACGTCCCGCTTGGAGTCAGAGCCTCCCACATACCCGCAGGCGCATCGCAGATATCCGGTCTTTCCGGTCTCTCAGGTCTCTCAATCACAGGAGGGAAGAATAACAATTCCGATGACGACGATCGTCCACTCAGCATGCACCCCGCACAAATCCGTAAATCCCAATTCCAAATGCTCGCTCAGGTACAGCAGCAGCAACAAATACTCCAAGCACAAATGACCAATTCGATGATGTTCTCCCATCCGCCGTCGATGATGTTCATGATGCCTCCTGCTGCCGCCCAGCCACCGATCCTCCCGCAGGCACAACCGCCAATACAGGACGCCAATAAATTTAGCTCGGTTGATAAATGGAGACATCACGTTGCTGTTGAACAGAGTTAAAAGACTCTAGGAGTTTAGGGACTTTTGCATTTCGTTTTGTTCTTCTCGGGTCTCATGTTGCCGCTGTTTCTCTTGTTCGATAGCGTTTATCTGGCTTTCTTTTCCATTTTTCTTCCCCCGCTCACAGTATCGAAGGTCTAACCATCGCATGGGTTATGAGATTTGTTCGGACAGTTCACATTAGTATCTTCTTTTTTGGTCCCTGAAGTCAGCACTCGTCACTCCCTTCATATAAATTATATCCCATCCAACATCAGTTTCTTCAGCTTGGCACCACACTCCTTCATTAATCTCTCATCTTTCACGTTTCCTGTCTGTATGTCAAATGTGCATCTGTGTTTATTACAATGCGTTGAAAGGTCTCATGACGAAGTCCGTGCAACGAAAAGGGGCAGAAAAAAAAATGTATGTGAAACTACAGAAGAGCATTTTCACCAAGGAAGAAAAACCAAGAGAAATGAGTGAATGTGACCGTCAGAATGAAATGCGCGGAGAGCAAGTTTTACAATACGTGATTGCAGTGGCGAAGTGAGCAAATAACGAAGAGAATATGTCGTAGTTAAGTGGTGGGGGAAAGTTGTAAGTGACAACATGGTGGGCTGACAAACAGAAAAGGACAGGAAGGAAAGAGGACAGCAAACAATATTAAAGGAAATCTTAGAACTTAAAATCACGACGGATTGGTTATCCAGAGTCTGCGCTTTGGGACGGTGACGATAGAGACGTCGCGACGCGCCATCTCCTCTTCAATCCGCCTCTGCTGCGTCTCCTCGTCTTCATCGTCTTCATCAGACCGAGGATAGCCATGCGCACTTGAAGATAGCAGATCATCCTCCTGCGTGGAGACGGCACGGCGGACTGGAGGTTGATGGAAGGTATAAGGATTACGGGAATCGGTAGGGAATGCATATAACCCGTTCCTCGAGGCTGCGCGCGAGGACAGGTCGGAGTCAGGATTAGGAGGTGGGTGAGGGACATGGTAGTATCGGAGACTAGAAAAGATGACGGAAAGAATCGAGGCGTGCGGCATCCCTCGCCACGAAAGGAAGAAAATAATGCAATAGAAAGCAACGGTCCATGCGAGAAATACAGCGAATGCGGCTTTGGGAGCGCGTTCCCATAGTTGTACTAGGGTCACGACGCACATAGCGAGGATGGCTGCGTGTAAAAGGAGATGAAGGGTGGACAGTGGAGGTGGAGGGAGGGTGGGACGAGGAACGGCTGGAGACTCGGTTGTGGGCGGCCGGGCACCTTCCAAAGGCGTAGCAGCTTGAGCACGGTTGAGCCGTGTAAGTGCGTAATCAAGGTCGCTCTGAAGTTAGAGTAAGCGGAAAGCCAAGAAGCATGACGAGTCAAATCCGAGCGACTCACAAATGCGGCAACATTTTGGCGTCTGTTGAGCCAATCCAGATCGCTGAGGCTGCGTGGAACACCAGTCTGGGCATTGTAGCTACTTTCACCGAAATATGAGTTCGATCCGGCCGCGCTCAGTCTGCGTAATCGATTTCCTCGGTTGAGGACTTCAAAGCTGAGTGACGGACCCGCGCTATTAATTGATTCCTGAGCCTCCGCGCTCTCCGTCGAGTTTCGCTCTTTCTTCTGCCAGAAATATCCGCCAAAAAAGGAGCGTCTGCGAGTACGGCTCGGAGATTCCTGCCGTAAGGAACTTGACGTGATATCTGGAGATGAGGCAGTTGCACGATGTCCGGGTGTAAACTTCTCCTTGGCTGGAGTCATAAGGGCCGTGAAGCTAGCCTCATTCGAGTCCTGTCGCTCGCGCTCCTTAACGGGCTCAGGCACAACAATGGCCCTCTTTTTGTTTTCCCTGTTTCTCAAGAAATATGCAGCAAACAAAAACGGGACTACAGCATACAGAATAATGAAGAACGCCAAAGCGACCTTGCCGTGATTTGTTTTCAGGGACAAATTTGAAGATGCTCTTTTCCGCAAAGCATTATTGCTTGTCGAAGATACAGTCGTGAAAGCTACGACTATGCCGAGTATGCCAACGGCATACGCGGCAAGCCCCGTCAGACCGGCCAACCAAACAAACCCCTTGTGAGGGCCTGTCAATGCAGCTCTGGGCGTCGAAGGCGTCGACATCCGATAGAATACGAGAGCAGCCAATAAAAGAGCCACAGATACAGGAGAGGTCACTTTGTGACTCGTAGCCGTATCGTAAGGGAATACGATTGCTGCTGCTGGAGTTCCAGATGGATTTGGCGTCGGTGTCGAAGGAGATGTTGACGCTGGAATGGAAGTGGAAGACGTTGCGCTTGCAGTTCGTGCTTGCGCGCACGACGTTAGGTACTCGATTGTAACACCGGTTCCGGAAACGTTCACTCCCGAGCCCAAGTTCCCATCGCCGAAGCCAGACCAGGTTTCATTTGACTGAGTGATTTGGCCCTGATATGCTCGAAGTATCCATACATCGGATAGGTAGTTCCCGTCTGCGTCCTTTCCTCCAAAAACCAAAACGTCAGAGCCTACAGCGGAGTTACCACCGACCAGGGCCTGCGAGAAAGAAAATGCTGCTGCGCCTTCCCGAGGGGTAGGATACTTGACGCTACCAGATGAGGGATCACCTGATGGTATAACACGAGTCCATACACCAGTATCGATATCAAGAATATCCTAGGATGCCACGTCAGGTTAAAGCTTCTCTAGGCTAGAAGTTAATATTCCTAACCACTTCGCCACGATTGAGACCGTTGCCATCATCCCATAAGGTGTCATTGAAGGTCCCTAGAAGCATCAAGGCTTGCTTAGCGAAGCTGCCCGACGCTGAGTTGAAGTTCGGTACGACAACTACAAAAAAATCATACAGCTTAGAAAAGATGAAACATAAGATAACAACATACCTGGCCCTACACGTGGAGCCGGGCAACCGTCTGGCGAGATATCTCTTGTGGCGTTCACGTTAAGAATATGCGAGTCCTGTTGAGCACACGTGTTGTCGCTGCTGTCGTCCGAGGAGCAGCCTCCCGCTGCGACGACCATCGCCGAAGGCATGACTGTGCCACCTTGCCGTACCCGGGATGGAAGATTGTCGGAAAATTGGACCTGAGTCCAGCTGCCTACAACGTTGTCGACATTGTTCGAGGATAGGACACCGGCCACATGAAATTGCCAGACATCCGATAAAGACAAGGCATTTTGACCATCAAAACCGCCTGCGATGTAAAAGGTATTATTGGGTCCAGCTACAATGGGATCTTGCACAGTGCTGGCTGTCAGATCGGTTCCCCCAGCAGCATTGTAGCGAGGAGAAGGTCCTCCTGGGGAGATTGATATATTTGTCCAGAACTGGTTATTGTAATCGAATTCCTAAAGCGCAAGGTTCAGAACAGGGAACGTACAAGAATTAACAAGCCATACTTACCCAGGCATCCGAAAGTGGGTCGCCATTTTGGCCTTTTCCTCCAATGACTACGAGACCGTGGCGACTTTAAGATTAAAAGTAAGAAAAGAAAAAGGATTATGTCAGGAGGCACGGAAGAAAGACGAGTGACTGGACATACTTGCTCGCAGCGAAGTCACGACCGCTGATGGCCATGCTTCTTGGAGGAGGTTTTACATCAGTTTGAGTGAGAGGGTTGGGAGAGGACCATGAGAGAGAATTTGTGTGGAGACTGCGGAAGAGGGTGTGAGTGACAAAAGGTCCGAGAGTCGCAAGTAAGATTGTACTACTGACAGGTAAGTCTGTTGTTGAGGAAAGTTGTTCGACTCGCCACCGAAAATGATGAGAGTGGATGAGTCTGGGTCATAACCGATAGAAGCATAACTTAGACCGGGAGGAGGAGAGCCAGATAAGCTGTCAGTGATTTCAATCCATTGGAGAGGCGGGACTGGGGTATTCGTTGCAGGAGCACCGGATATTTCGGAATATAATGAAAGAGAAAAGAGGATAGAAAACAAGGGAAATGAGATAGAAGCTGGATAGGTTGCCATAAGATGGTGAAGGCGGGAATGAGGACGGGGCTGCCCTTTAGGGCGGGGGGACGTTGGTGGACGTCAGAGTTACAGTAGACGCGGTGGACGATACGCGGGTACACGGCAAGAATATTAATATGCCTCGTGTTATATTCATTGTTCCCACGACATTCCGTTCCACATACATATACTATGAGATCATTTACTTCCGAGCCGAGCTTTCCCATCCGTTTCTGCATGCACGCACTGCACGCACTTGAACTCAAGCAAGCAAGAGAGGACATGTTCACCAATCAAATGTGTCGATCGCGTCGATCTTGTGGTTTGATGACATAAGAATACTTCGCGATCCACGTTGCCCATTAATAGCTATTCTATTCTAATGCCAAGCTCATGAACTGAACAGCCTCCTTCCTGCTTTTCTTATAGCAACTATTGTATCCTCTCTCACTCCGCAGCAATCTTTCTCAATACCATCATGCAACATGAAATACCAGACTATCCAGAGCGAGACGAATCAGGCGGCGACGGTCTCCCAACTTATGATGACCTCGCAGCCCAAAAGGGTCCAAACTCGAGATTCGGAAGGTGGAAGAGCTGGGTAGAGAAGCGGTACGTACTTCCTTCCTTGCTCTTCGGCCACAATTGCGTCCCTGGTCTGTCCTTAACAAGTGAATTTTCAGTGCTGCGGAGCGTTTCGTGGACTTGACGCCTGAAGAGCGGGCTCGACGCCGGTTACGCGGTTGGGGCGATCCAGTGTGTATCCACTCTAATCTCTCATACTCTTCTACCTACTCACATTGCTGGTGCTTCCCGTGTGGCAGGTCTATTATCAGGATAATGTAGGAGACGCGGAAACCACGCGGGACGTTCGCACACCACGCCCTGACCAACAAACATATCTTCAGCCTCCTGCACCAGCATCAGTATATTCACAAGACTCTCGATGGTCGGGGTACACGGGGAGTCAAATACCTAACAATGAGCCACCATCTTACTATCCATCTCAGCCAGAGCCGCCTGTCACTCCTACAGGCGACCCTCTACTACCATCACATCTCAAAGCACATCAATTCGGGTCTAGGTTCCTCCCTCACACGACATTCTCCATGAATGCACTGCTTCCACTCATGGGGGACCGCCTTTTGCTTATCGGACACGACAATGGTCTTTCTGTTCTCGACATGTTTCCCAGCGGCGACCCAGAGACCTCTAGCCCGGCTGATGCTCAGGTCAGGCATATATGGGAAGGTGAAGGGTACGTCACGACAGCATTTACAATCCATAGCAACTGCACATTGATGCGGCGCCCTTCTTAGAGTCTATCAGCTAGAGCTGCTCGAGTTTCAAGATACCGGTGATCTCACGCCGCACGGTGTCGTCCTTGCTCTCGTCGGCTCGGAAGTGGAATCTCCAACAAATTCCAAAGAGAACGATGTCGTACGATCGATTCGCATGTACAATTTGTCAAGTCTCACGAGTCTTGCTCGTTGGGCCACATCACAGAAGGTCGGTTACTAAGCTATCTATGCTTCTAAAGCTGTAGCTGAATCCTCGATAATATCGCTTGCCTATAGAATGCCAAACCGATTGATCTTCGTCGACCACCTCACTGGGTTCCTCAAACAGCAACCACTAAAAAGCATAAACACAGTCCCAGTGGCGTCAACATCCTCAAATCCATCAAGCAGGATGGCCAAAATGGCTCAGAACCACAGAGTCCTCAGTATCCGACTCCGAAACGTTCTAGCGTTGTTGCTTCGAATATGAGAAGACATGAGTCTGCCTCTTCTGTGGAGTCTTCTTGGGATGTCGTTGATGAGTTGCCCCTCCGATGGGCGACGGATTTCGTACCTCTGGCCTCTGCTGGCTCGCGTCTGCTGCACACCAATGTATTGTTCTTTGAATTGTTTAGAGGCGAACCTGAAAATCCTCGTGGACCGACCTCTCTGGTTATATCCACCAAACAAAGCATCTTACTGTACGAAACTCCCAAGGGAGAGCGAGCATTCCGATTCTGCAAGGTGAGCTATTGTGATAAGCTTACAGAAGACACCAAAGCTGATTTCTCATGCAGGAGTTTTATACTCCTTTACAACCGCGTAAAATGAGTTTCGTGCACCAGAAAGCTCAGGAAACGGTCGTCCTTCGAAGTCCATCCGATTCATCGCAAAGATCTCAGAAATCATCTCTATATTCACCCGACGCGGACAGTATAAACAAAAGATTCTCCTCTCTCCGTCAATCACTCGACATCACCCGAGATAGACCTCTCTCTTTGTCTCCTGTACCTGATTATGGCGTGCAACTGTCGCTTTTCGTTATATTTGACAAAAAGGCTGGGCTTATCCGCCTCGCGGATGCCTCAGTCGGTGAAGTCGAGCTGAACGACGACAGTCCGAGGGACTCGTTGTTCTCGCCTGTGGGTCACTCCCCACGGCGTTCCTTCATTCGAGAAAGCAAGGGACTCTGGTTACCCCCGACGTACGAAGAACTACCTCTAACATATGCAAACGACCTATGCATGCGACCGGTGTACGTCCTCACGCGGGGGAAGCAAACGCACATCATCCCCGCACCAATGCCGACACCGCTCAGCACCTGTCAGCCGCTCTACGTCCTGACATGGCAACACACGCCAACCCAAGTCCGGCATCGCGTCTGTTCACCGCTGGACGACCCCGCCTTCCTCCAGGTCATCGGATTTGGCGAGTACGGCGTGGAAGTGCAAGAGATCCCACTCTCCGCGTTCACAAAGGGCAAGGGCAAAGGCAGGGCGCAGGAGCCCGTGCGTGCCGCGATGGATCTCGGTGGAGACGTCTCCTTCCTCTTCCGCGGCGGCCAATGGCACGAACCGCGTCGCTTCCTCTCACGCTCCGCATCGTTCATGTCATGCAGCAGTGGCGCCAGCAGCGTCCACTCCGGCGGCCTGAGAAAGAGCTCCGAAGATGGCTTCTATGCCAGTTGTAGGAAGGGACTCGAGGATTGGCGCGTATTTTGGCTCGGCGGCGAGGAAAAGGACGATTATAGCAGTTCGTCGGACATCTAGCATCTAGCACCTTAATTTGTTCTGTTGCATATTTTGGACTCTCGGACATATCATTGGTTGGATGTATTTTTTTTTTCACGACGTACTTACGTGTGTGCCCACCCCATCTTGATTCTTATTTCCATCTTTCTGTCTCTTGATTCACCCTTGATTGGTATCTGATAACTAATCCATAGCATTTAGAAAGTACCTGAGATCGAACAAGCATTGGATGGTTTTATTGCACGTAAAATTAAGGATTTACAACCTGAGGTCCGTGAGTATGTCATGAGAGAATGTCCCAAGAGCGTTGAAAGAAGGAAAAGCAAAAACAAAGCGGAATACATATTAGACTGTTAGGTTTGAGATAATCTACGTTGCGGCCTGTTAGATGCGGACAAAGGATCTTCCGAAGTGTTCCCTCGCAGGACAACGAAGGAGCGTCGACCCTCGGCAGGTTCCTCTGAAGCAGGTTCAGGCTTCGAAGATTCGGCAGCAGCAGGCGAAGGACGCTTATCTCTTAAGACGACAAATGACCGTCCACCTCCTTCACTGGACTGCCCGGATGGCATATTTCCCTCGCTCATGCGACGATTTCGCCGGAATTTATCCCATAATGTCCGTTTCGGCTGAGCTATATCCGCCGATGAATCGTCAGTATCTGCTGCAAAGCTCGGACGGACGAGTTCTGATGCATCCTGTACAACAGCAGAACTGCCAGTTTGTAGATTGAACAATGTCGATGCATCTTCAATGATTGCGACCTGAGATTTCGTCCGTACATGTACTTGAGGCTGTGCAGGGTTCATTGCGCCGGGTGGCAGTCCACTGCCTCCCACAGGATGGTTTATGTTTGGATGGTTGACCGTTACCGTAGACCGATTCGTCGGTGAAGGACCACGCGGCGTTTGAGCTGGACTAGGTTGTTGTATTCGCTCCACAGAGGGGAACTCATGCTTCCCCATCATCGAAGGCGATGCGTTCGTAGCAATCGCGTAAGGCGCCTCGTACCTTGCTCGCCCCCCGCCAACTCGAGTGAATCCAGACTTAGCCGGTGTCTCAGCGGGTGGCGACGTCGGCCGATCATCCACAGATCCATATCCTGGCTGGGGAAACGGCTGCCACGAACCCATAATATAGCCGCTCTCATCATCGCTATCCTCCCTGTAAGGCAGTAGGGCATGTTCCGGACGGAGAACAGATGGTGGTCCATGAGAACTGCTTGGTGGAGAGGAGTTCTTGTTGCCAACTACAAATGGCTGAGAAGCCGCAGTGGACGAACGAACATCATTTGCAGGACGACGGTGGTTGCGCCTCCGCCTCCGCCTCCTCGGAGTGCACCAACCCAACAAGCCCATCACTCCCAGCAGTCCAGTGTCAAGAGTATGCTTGCTTCTATCAAAGGGAATACGCCCAATCATACGGAGCAGTGCCTCAAGAAGTTTGACGGCTAAGATGATCAAGAATGCAAGATACATCAAGCCGAGCACGACAAGAATTGCAGCTGCGATCCAGCTTCCCGCGGCAATACCGATCGCGACCTGGTAATTTGAAAGGTTATTAGGTTATCAACGCACGTAAGGAGATTGGACTACTTACTGTGGGTGTCAATATCACCAACAGAACAGCCACAGTTATGCGCGCTACACAGAAAAAGAAACTGATCAGACCCATAGTCGCGCCTCGTCCCCACGGCAACCAAATGCTTGTACACAACGATGCCGCGATCTCCATCACCAGGATGATAATCGCCTGCGCCGTTCCGCTCTTCTGCCCGCATCCAACAACAATCCCATATATCAAATTATTTGCGAAGAATATGCACGCAAATAACTGGGAACCGTGGGCATAATGATTATAAAGCGGACCCAGCATCATGAGCGTTCTCGTCTCGTCATATAACTTATTCGTCGCGGTCGTGTATAGACGAAAGATCAGAAATATCGGGATTCCGATAGAGAACACGACGAATGCGAGTACAGCCAAGACCACGGAGACCGTAGAGGACTGTGATCTTGCATTTGCAAATTGATACGAAGAGAATATGGTGATTGGTTGGTGGAATAGGATGAGAATCCGAACGAGATTGCCGTGAAGTATACTCCCATGGAATGAGCTGGGTTTAATTCGCAATCGCCACCAGGGCCTAACAAGAGCACTAGAAAGCGGTATAGAGGCCGAGCGGAACAAACGATATCCAGCGGCAGAAGTGCCATCTTCATCGGCGGCAGAAGATCCATTCTTGTCAGATTCTCTTGCTGGGGGAAAATAAGCAGGACTCCTCGCGCCGAAAGGCGAGTCCTTCTCTGTTCCACCAAACAGTACTACACCTACTTGATCAATCCCCCATATGATAAGACTGACAAGAATAACTCCCGCAACTATGGCAAGGAAAAGCACCAGAGACACCCCGAATAGATCTTGGGGCCTGAGACCGACGACAGCCGCAAGTGAGCCAATACCTGCCTTGGAGTTTTCAGGAAGCATCAATAGAGAGTTCGGTACACTCGTGTCGACGAATATAGGCGAGCTAGAATCGCTTAGTTGGTCGGCGAAGTTAGAAGGCGGGTTGTAATCCTGAACTCTTAATGGCCACCAGTGCCTGGAAGTAGCATTTCCACCTTGCGCCAGTGTAACATCTATGCATAATTTAGTACTACTGTGTAACATGCATCACTGTTCTACTTACTGAATATGAGTGTTGTCCAAGCCGTCTGGGCGAGCATTGGATCTGCAGAAAATAAGGTCAACTTGAGATAAACGGAGGAGTACTCCTTGAAAAACTGACAAGCAAAGGTTGGCCATTGAACGGCTACCATTCCCAAGGCCGCACACCATTGAGTATGGAAAAAGACATCTCGCATAGACGGCGTGCCTAGACTCATGTAAGTATATCACAAATTAACACTCAGAGACGTATGCTCACTAAACCGAAGAAGCGCAGGAGTAGATGAAAATCGTTCCCCGCTAATCGCACTGGCAAGGATATAGCCCGCTCCTTCCAGACGAGACCACAAATTCCTGCCCGTGCCAGATCCACCTCGTCCCCATGCAGCAATAACTCTCGCTAAACCAGCGACTAACCAATACGCTATGCAAAGCGCTACGCTGACCCAAAAAATAATCATCGCAGGTCCATACATTAATCCCGCTACACGATCGCCTTTCAGTGGTGTCGTGGCTACATCTATGCAGCTCAATTCGATGGCAGGCGAAGACGTATCCACTATTCGTAATCGCGTATTAATCGTCATTAAATTGTACTCGTGGTCTCCTAAAGGTATTGCAGCCGAGAAAGCTATGGGACCTGCGCTGACGGGGCAGTAAAAGTAGCTCGGATCCAGACTTGGCAAAGGTGACGGTGGACGTAGGCTCGTGCAAAAGAATGTGCTGTTTTCGAAAACATTGAAGGATAGGATAGAGCTGGTGGTGAATATAGTTGCTAAACAGTGCAAATTAGAGAAGGAAACGAAAATCCGCCACGAAACGGTTAGTACTTACAAAGTAAGGTTGTGGCATTATTTATGGGCTCGAGTGTCTGGCCGGTGTTCCCAATTACGGTCAGGTTGATATGTCTCCCAAGGTTGTCATTCGTGACAATCTGTCCATACACTGTGGAGACATTTATCTTCAGGGAAGGGTCGATTGCATTTCCGACGGTGCATTCCGAGAAGGCGAGAGTCGCAGGTTGGGCTATGACGAAGCGGGTAAGGAAGAGAAGGACAGCAACGACAGACAGAGGAAAGCAGCTAGCGCGAGACAAGGCGATATGACTATGCCTCATCGTAACATAAGGAGATAAGTAACGTTTACTCTGACGAGTTGACAGAGTCCAAGCTCAAGACGTTTCTGTCGAGTGTCGACCGAACACGAGTGGCGCGCCAGCTTGAGTGCCCCAGACGGCGTCGCCCGACCGTTGTCCCAAACACGGCAATCACGCTTACGTGAGCTCCTATCATCTCTTTGGTAAGGTAAAATTATTCTGAAAATTCCTGCGCACGCACCACCTCTCAGAACTCCTACAGGTACATGTCAGAGAGTGCTATATCGTTCAGTACTACATTCTCCCCATTCATCAATACAAGGACCTGGAACACCACGATCTTAATTTTGCCTAAGGCTAGCCACCCCGCGGTCTCCTTCAAGTCCGAACGATTTTGCCATCTCACCGTCGTCGGAATTCGGCATCGGCAGGGGATGGGACATTGTGAAGCAGGCTTGATCACCCGCCGAGACAAAGTATCTTTAGCTTTCCTAGCGGTCGCACAATGTACAGCTTTTCAGGCGTTTCATCTCGCCGACTCGGGTCCTTGGGGAATAATTGGCTGAAGCCTGTACCCCCTATTACTGCAGCATTACATCTAAGTTTACTCATGTGCAACGCTGTGCAATTTCACGAACTCTTGAAGAGCTGGATTAGGTGGAGAATACGCCGAAAGCTGCGCGAGTCGTGATGTCTGATGAATGATACTATCAATTTGTTTTCTCTCTCTCTGGGAATCTGCTTTTCCAACTATTCTGAAGTCTGAAGACACGATTACAGTAAGCTTGGCAGCTATGCTATTTCAACCTGGTGGAGAGAGGCTCAGCTTGAACTTCCGAATAGAGGTAAATTCGGCCTACATTCACCATGCGTTTCCCATCGGCTCGAGGTCAGACGACCGGACGGGTCCATTCATCAAAGAAGCACGCCTCGTTTGCCAATAAGCTCTCCCGTCATCGTGCCTGGCCTGCGACGGAATCGCGCAAAACTGGTTTTACCATACTGCTCTTCGATCGGCTGGGTGGATTGGGAAGACGCTCGAGGAGGAGGAGCGAGCCTTGCAAGCAACTCCACAGCTTGGATATTCGTTTGTTGCATGTCGCTCCGCTCTCTTGGCTTGGCAGATATGAGCTAGTATTTAGCCACATCGATCGCACTTCTCCGAGGGGAATTGTGACCGAGAGAAACACATGATCTTGCCATAATATTACTCGCTGAGTGCCAAAGCGAATGTTCCTGGGTCCTGACAACCTACTTACGTGGACTCCACTTCGGCATAACTAAAGGCGAAGACGACAAGTGTTTCAGATGATACTTGCGGGAGCATATGCAAACTACCTTTCCTTCCTTTCCCTATGCCAGCTTCCTCGACGTTTTGGGAAGCAATCCAAATCCAACTTTTGTTCCGCGTGCGCCCGCGCTCAACCTTCTTGCATCGCCGTTGGAGTCTTTCACTCTACGGATCGGAGAATTGTAGAAAGTATAGTGCCCCCTCTTCCTCCCCCCTAACAAGAACATCCATGCAACGTGTCTTCACTCCGCCATCAACAGTGCACAGCTCAGGACAATAGTCGAAACAAGGGTCATCAGATTGACGCCCAATGATCCTCCTCCCCGATGATGATGTAGTCATTGGCCATAGATCTGGCCGATAAGCCTCGATATGCAATTTTTCTGAGTCTAGTGCGCCTTCGCTCGGACTTGAAGACTTCATGGACTATACTCTTCTCGCATTCGCACCGCCTTCTGACGCCACCATTATGCATCTTCATCAGTCTTCATGGTAGAGAAGAGAAGCAGGATAAGTTGGTATATTGGACAAGGTTCAATCAGCCATGATTAAATGTTTCAAGGCAAAAACGGTAACTTTTCTTTGGCATTTTCGGATCTCACACTAGCTTCCGACGCTCTCATGGACTCGCCCGTGGCTGACTGTTGACTTGTAAACATGGAAGAGAGTCGTGTTTCGGAGCGGCACTCTTCACCATTTTACACTTTCCTTTCCGTCTCCCCGTCTAATTCTGCTCCTGCTCCCGATGCTGGCGTTAGACAGCGATCACGCCTCAGCCCATCATGGGCGTCATCAAACCGTATCCCTACCTGTTCGCAAGAACGGAGATAGTTGCCCTCTCTCTCAGGGCATTCAACGAAAATCCCGGCTGGCTTTGATTGCTTTTGGTAACTCGAGAAATTGACAGTAAGGACCCAGCATGGCATGGCAAAGCGCTGCTCTGATCCGAATTGCAATGCTGATCCAGACTACACAAGGTACCCTAGGCCCGCTATCTCCTTGCTCCTTCAAGAAATTAGGTGACCTCCTGGCATCCAAGTTGGAAAACGCAAAAAGAGGCGAGACATACGAAGGATCGGGCTAGTCCGTTCCTCCCTTCTGCTCCATTAGACATGGCCAGACTTGCCCTTCCATTTACCTACTGGCTCAAAGGAGAAAGACTTGTTCACGAGATTCTGCCCGCGATACGGAAAAGCTGACAACGTTGCACCGTCCCAAAACTTATCTGAGATTGGGTTTTCACCAAAAATTCAAGCTCAGCAGAGAGGGACGCGGCGCTCAAGGGAATACTAATCTGGATCCTTGAAACTCTCGGCGGCGGAAGTCATCTATTCCCAGATAATAAGACTCCTGAATAAACTACGAGTATTTACATATGAGTATGAATCACTTTACATCTTGCCCCACGAATAAAATCATGTCGTCACGGTATTTGATTTACTGTCTTCTTGTGAACACGAAGACGATAATTCACGAAAAAGAAATTAGGTGAGGGTCTGGACCCCGAAACCGTTCAAATTAGATTTCTGTACCATAAAAGGAAAGCCATATTAGACGTTAAAATCGTCCCCGAGGACTCCGACGACGCCGCCTCTGACCTTGGCTGAAGGGATAGAGTAATAGGACGACTCTCCATTGCACTCGTCTCAGATGAGATGGCTAGTGGAGTCGCAAACCAAGCTGCAAGTCAACGTTGTCTCTGTCGCCGTTTCCTTCCTCCATTTTGAAACTCGTTGCAAAGGACGTCGGGTGTCGCTACGTGGAGCCAATGAGCTGTGGTGTTTGTGCTCTTGCTTGCATAGGCAACGCCGCATACTAAGCAGTAGTAGTATGGCCTGGATACATTTGCATCATCGCCATCTTCTGAATCAAAACCTTTGACTCCTGTCGATCTCTGGCCACGCTGGAGAGCGTGGCTTCTGGAAATTAGCTCCATTGCTATCCATCGTCTCAACTTGAAGCCTTGCAGCCCAGCCAGAGGGAAAAGGGCTGGAATACCAATAAAAAAGGTAACACCGCTGCGTTTCTACGACGTCGGAGGTATCTCATGTAACCTTCCGGGCTGAATAATGCACATGCATGGGCTCAATTTTCACCAGCAGCTACTCACGGTTTCACCTCTGCCCGTCACCATATTCACCTGCTAAGACTTGAGCAACTAATATCCCCTTTAATCGTGCTATTATTGTTCAGCCTTTAGCTCCGAGTTCCGAAGCTCCGTGCTGGGACCGCTAGACGCCCATTCTACCTGTTTTTGATTCTATTTCCCGAATCGCACAGTTTATTCACTTTGAGATCCTTCAGGTCTCGCAGCACGGGTATTTTTGAACTGGGCGCGTATGGGTGTCCTCCTGTCTGTAACGGCAGACACCATACGACCGGAGGTTTCTTGCCAGCCGTGCCACGGCCTTCTGGGAAATCTGCGTGCGTGCGTAAAATGACACGCATATGCATGTTTTGAATTTCTTATTTGGTTCCGTAATTCCGCAATTTCCGTCAGGAAAACCTTCTGAAAACCGATCCCTACGAAAAGTCCGCTTTTACAATAACTTGATTATATTCTACGTTGCCAGTCGACATCGTGGTGTTTCCGTGAATGGCACGCGCCCAACCTCCCAGAAATTCGGCTCTTCGATGAAGCGTCCATTTCATCCATCTGAGTGACTGGGACAGAGTCATTCCTTTCGCTTCACAAGTATTCCGCTTCCTATAACGTACACGAGCCGGTTCTGGGTCAATTTGAGGATATCATGCGGGAGTATATACGCACGGATTCTATTTACAGGTCGGCCAGTCGGGGCTGCGGGTAACAGAATGCAACGTGACAAGGATTACTCAAGTGTTTCATCATTTATCTTAACCGTATCTGTGTATTCGTGTGGCTCTGACGCCGTGCTACATGGAGAGGATTCACTACGCACGCGCAGTTTCGCCTTTCTTGTGAAAGGCCCTCGAGAGGTGCGAAGTTTCATTATTATTAGAGAAGCTTCGCGGCGCAGCCTGCAGGCTCTACAAACCACCCGATCCCGCCGGAGTGACGAAAGGCCTATGGGTGTACACAAACGGATGGGCAGGTCCAACTAGCAGACCAGTCAATTCGCCTTGGCTGTGAAAGGGAAAGGCGGCAGAAAGCATGCCAGAAGAGCATGAAAGAAGCGAGAAGTCCCAGCCTAGACTTGTCGTGAATTCCGAGTCCCGGTCGGCGCTGCCCTTATTGTACCTCAGGCTGTTGGTCATCTGCACTCAGTTTCGTAGCACCGAGTCCAATTCTGGATCGAATACTACCTAAAAGCAAATGCCGCCGCAACGCGCCCTGGGCATCGGGATATTCAAGCGACCTGGGACGACGAAGAAGGGACGGCGCAGCAGAAAATCCGCGGACTGGATGGAAAGGAGGATCCCTCGCGCGCGCTCTCTACTCAATACTCACGGTACCAATTTGCTCGGCACAGGCAACGTCCGTTCGCTCTTTTTTGTATTTGTATTTCTTTCCCGGTGGAGAAACCGAACTTTTTCATAAGAGAAGACGCTCAGGCGGGTCCTGGCTCGTCCTTCTTCAGAATGCGTTCCATTTCAATATGGAGGATGGAATACTTGACCCGCCGCTACTCCTGTGCCGAATTCGAGCGCTCTGGCAATATACAAGTATGTATGAATGCGAGGATCCCAAGTTGGTAACACATACGGTTAGGATATTCAATCCGAGTAAGGTTTTGCATAGATATGGTTCGTCGTGCATCGCCTTTTGACTGGAATGTCGTATTCGTGGCCCTTCCTAGATAAGCGGGGCGTCAGTACATCATCATCGCCCGTGTAGTGCTATCTGTTCGTCAATGTCCATCCTGATTGGCAGGTAAAATAAGGATTCTCGATGCCACCGCCGCCGCCGCCAAGAGACATCTCGAAGTCCGCATCCGGCGCTGGCCGTCTAGCTGAGAGTTGTTCGCTCACTTTTCATTTCCGCGACGACGAAGTCTCGGATGCAAAAGACGCGGAGGTGACATCGAGGCCGACGCTGGCGGAAGAGACGACGATCCGCGAAGACGGGATATTATATTCTGAGGATAAATGAAAACCTTGTCCGTATTTGTGCAGTACTACTTAGCACGAGTATGTCATAGTGGGACTCGTGTCTGCCCAAGACACTAATACTTCCCTCTTGTTTCGACCACGACAAATACGAACTAATATTCGGTCCAGACTCGTACAAATTGCCGCGCGGGCCCCTTTCTCTTGAATAACTTTTCTTTTGTCTCTTCAATTCTTCACAGCTGCGCTGTGCTGCGCTCAACCGATTTGGTATACGACAGAACTGTTTGGCCATTCCCTACATTTTGGGTCAACTCTCGCGGACTGCTATGTTGTATGAGTATGAGTGTGCCTCGCCTAGGGATGAAGGGAAAAGGACCGTGCAGGGTCATATTAGACTGGAGAAGTACCGAAGCTCAACCGTCTTTACGTATTCTCTCCCGTTCCTTCTCGTTTCCGCATAAGAGAAGCAGAGGATGTGCCATTGCTTGCTCACAGAACTTGTTGAGCCCAAGTGTGTTTACGCAACCAGAGCTGCAGTCGGACAGTAGCAACATATACGGCTTCTTCCATAGAACTAATTATGAGCGAGAAGGCTCTGGACCTAGCGGGCCATGCATATGACCCCATGTTCCGCACGGAGGGCAGGGGTGCAAAAGCCAGCTCATCTGAGGCAGCTAAATTTGAACCTTCCCGTACGCGTGAACGGCATTCACATGTATATTTACCAATGCCATAGTCGAGAGGACACAGTTTGTGCAATGGCTCGGGTGGGGCATAGAGCGCCGCTGTCACAGCACCGGTACCCACGGCAGTGTGCAGGAAGGGAGAACCGTTTTTAGTGAAGAAGGATGGAATGGGCGCTCGGGGCGATGCGATACGGCCATATTGTCAAACGACGGCCCTTGGGCCAACAGCCTTCCCGATAGCAAGCTACACATGATATTATTACTACGCATACACGACTGGACATGGACGACAAGGAACGTGTGCTCATTGCAGCAGCGAGGACGGAGGGATATCCGGAGGACCAGTACTGGATAGCGCTGGTGTTTGTGGGGGTGCTGGTTAACCAGTTTGAAATGAGGCTCAGTCTCGATAGAGCCAAACGACCGGACATTCTTTTCTCACGCCAGGCTGGACCCTGGAAGGACCCCGAAGGCATGCTTCTCCCGATCTTGATCTTGCTATTTGCAAGTATTTGCACCTAGTCTGAAAGAGGAAGGCACGACACTGCATATCAAGCCAATAAATTATACCTTTTATCGTCGCAAAATACAAAAGAGGCCCGACTCAGTTGTTGAATCGTCTGCATCCCCTCCCTCGTCGTTGTTGTCGTCGTTCACACTCTCCACGACGCCGTCGCTACTCATCCCCGTTATATATATTTCATTTAAGAGCAGCCGCCAGTCACGACGCGCACGACGAACCCCCTGCTAAATGGCCTCGACGCACTTCGACGCTGTCACCGTCTCCTCTGACTCTTCCTTGCCCCAAACTCCCTCTCCGCGTACCTCGATTGTTCTCGACCATCCTTTCGAAAACGTCAAGCCGCGAGTCGACTTTGACCAGCAAATCGAACCCAACTCCATCTTTGCTGCGGACAGTTACCCTCACCACTACCCAGAGTCTGAGCCAATCACGCATTCAATGGAAAACCCTTCTATGTGGAACGGAGCTCACACCACACCATTTTACGCGCCCCAGCGTCAAGGGAGCAATGGTTCGCTTCTCCAGGAGCTGCACGGACAGGATTACGCGGAACAGCTCGATGCGTATTCGCCTCCGCCATTGACTTCTAGTTCGGAATGGAGCACTCCTGCCCCGCTTCCACACCCGGTGCTTCCTCCTCACCAGTTACACCAAGAGCATATGCAGGCACAGGTGATGAGCCGACGGGCATCTTTCTCGTCCATGCATTCTGATCATGACGACGGTATGCATCGTGTTTTGCCTCCGTTCATGCCTGAGGAGCAGAATGGGCACTATAATCCTTACGGACCCAGGGATACCTTCTACTCTGAGCCACTGCATATGAATGATAACGGTTCACCTCAGCCTACGCTTTCCGCAGATCCTTCGGCTTTGCACGGACACATGCATCTCGGTTCTCCTCCGCGCCTTGAGGATGCATACATGTCTCCGCACCTACCTTACCGCGATATGGATGAGGACATCAAGCTTGAAGACGGCATGCAGGTCATCGTGCCTTCTCAGCACATTTTCTACCCTCGTCCGCCTTCCCAGGTCGGACATCTGCCTCCTATGCCGCTTTACATGGCTCCGCATGCTGCGATTCCTATTCAACATACGGATGATGCTGCGTCAAAGGAGACTCAATACCTTCGTCGGCGCTGCTTCAACTGTCACACGACGGAGCCACCTTCCTGGCGACGTTCGACGCTCAATCCTGGGAAGATTGTCTGCAACAAATGCGGTCTCTACGAGCGAACGCATCTGCGACCGCGTCCTCAGCGATTTGATGAGCTTCGCGCAGGCAATAAGTCGCGTAAGCACTCTTCGAAGGTGTTGTCTGGTTCGACAAGCCCGAAGGAGCGCTCAAATGCTACTGTGAAGAAGGAGCAGAATGACTTGGAGCTTGAGGCGCCGTCCCGACGGAGGTCAGCCTCGAACTCATCGACTCACTCGGCGTCGAGCGACCTTGATGACTCTGGTTCGTTGGCATCTTGAATGTAGAATTTAACAGAAGAACTTATTTTGCTTTGAAATTCAGTGTCTATCTACTCGTCTGCGTCCGCAGGCTCGATTTCTGGTGCTGAGTCGTATAATAACTCACCTCTCATGGCGTCCTTCTCGATCCCAAATTCCTCGTCAGTGCCGACCGCTTCGCCTACATCATCGCCTCAGGCTCTTACTTCGGAACTTGGTGCCATTAGACTTCCGACTGCTTCCCTCAATGATGTCGCGTCGCTTCCATCGGGACCCCATCAGCCTCGAAAAGCAGCAACGGCACCTTATTTCAATTCCAACGGTCGTGCAATTTCTCCTGCTGGGTCCATTGAAGGCTCAGATTATATGGCTGTCCGTCGAGGATCTATGCCCATTGAACTTTCCCACCGCTCTTCGCCGCTGCTGACCAATGGCAGTACTCTCGGACTGCCTGAGGTTACCGGCTGGCAACCAATCTCGATCGAGGAGGCCGATGTGAGGCTGCCGCTCAGCAGGAGCTCGTCTCGTGCCTCCATGGCAGCGTAAGCATTAGATTCACGCCAGCCGTCCACCTCTTTGCAACAGTTCTATATGAAATTCGTGTCTCTTGGATGATCCATTAAACGTACTCCGCTGCGTTATCGCGGTCTAACTTATTCGTCATTTTCCTCTCAAGTTATATCCGACTCAAGCGTCCCAACTCTGTCACCCGATATCCACGAACCACATACGAAAAAGCGCATTGACCATCCCCTATATCGATCAATCGTCTGCTGCGGGCCTGCATCTTGGGTGATGCGGGTTTCGTGGATTCCGATCTGTTTACCCCACCGGATGGGATGTGCGCTCGTGCGCTGACCAACTCATTGGCTGACTCCCCTCGCTGTATCATCAAACAATTTGTGACGCATACATCCACTGCAACTAAAATATTCATAACCGAATCTTTACTTCTCACTTTTCTTTATTACTTGTTTGGCCTCGTTACCCTCTGTCGTCTCTGATATCCTTCCCGACTTCCTTAACATTATTGATGCACTCGCCTGGCATTCATGGTCTGTATTTACTTACCTCGGCACATGGAACTTTTCGATTTTCTTTTCCACTTTTTGCCTTTTTATTCTCTTCCCACTTCTTGACTATTTTTATATATGTGCTACAACGGGATTGTGTACTTGTACTTAGCTACGGGGTGCTGTTTTCCCTCTGGATAGAGCACAAAGGGAAAAGCAAAAGGAATAAACCTGGTGAAATGCGAATGCGATTTTTAGTTTAGGACCGTCGTTTGGTGAGATAAGGGTGAAGACGAATATGGTAAGATCTTCGTGAATAAAAGGTGGAGCAAGCCTTGCGGGAGTTGCCGGGGGACCAGTGCAATCTGAAACACTTCGGGAGGAGGGCTCGCTCCGTTTATAGTTTCGTAACTCGATGAACTTGTGCGAATATTCGAAGCGCCTTGGGGTTTCTATTTCTCTCTTCTCCGTCCTCTCCTGTTATCTAATTATTAATTCGTCTTTCGTCCCTTCCCTCGTCCTTTCTGAACTGACCCTTCCACTCTCCGACTGCGTATGTACATTCAACCGCAGCCAAGACTAATTACAAGTAAATTGCGTGACCGTAAAGAAGCGATTCTCTCTGTCGGTTTCGATTTTCAACTTTCGGCGGTCGAAGCACGACCACAACCGAGCTTTTTTTTTTCCTTCAGAAATGCACACATACATATATCGCACTTTTTCACGATCCCGCTAAGGTTTGCGCGTATGTATGTATATGGCGAGAAGCGACAACAAAAGAAGCAAGCGCCGCGGGGGCGTGTGCGTGTGCGAGAGAAGTAGTCGGCTCCAAAAGGCACATAGGCGCGAACCACGCTGAACCCAGGCACGGTCGGCCGTTCGCCTACACTGCGTTATTGAGTTTTTATTTGCTGCCATGCACCGCGGCTACGGACGATATGGTCACGGCTGCGGGTATAAGACGGGCGCGCGCCGCGCCGGCTCACTGGAAGAATTAGTGCCAGTCCTCCCACTTCTGAATCCGCGGCGCACGAGTGACGAGTCAAGCGTAACGGCTTGTCATAATTCTCTGGATAGATATCAGCGCAGTTGCAGTAGTATTGCTCTCGCAGTACGCAGCACTAGGTTTCTCCATCCCAAACCAAGTCATGAGTGCTCTCCAAACCCAAAGTTTCAGGGGCAGCGCAAAAATAAATGTGAATTATTGACATTCATAGTCGTTAGGGGGGCGCTGCTGTGGGGACATTCTCCTCTCTGCATCCGTAAAGAAGATCGCTCTCCACGTGTTTTGTCCATTCCAAATTTTTCACACTCACTCGCACTCGAGTGGGCACGAGTACGCTAGATGTTTGCGGAGAAAAAGAGAAAAAGAGAAAAAATGAGGGTCAAATTTTTTCCATTCGATTCGATTGAAAAGCATTGAAAAGAGGTTAAATTGGGCGATCCCTCAGGCTCTCCAAATGAATTCGGAACCAAATACATGTAGTAAGCAAGTCTGAGTCTGAAGAACTAATGTGGAATTGCATAAGTGACCCGCTTCTTCAAGGCAAACTCTGTAACGGAAGCGTTGGAGTCATTCAAGCTCAGCTGAGGCAAGGACGCTAACAGAACTTCTCGCCGACTTATTCGCGTAGGAAAATTTATCGCCAGAAAACGCAGCAGCGAAAAAGACCTGAAAATGACGACGTAAGAGTGGTTGGTCTGCACGTTCTCGGTGTAGTGACAGAAAGAGGAAAGCGAGTTATGGAGGCTGGTCTCATATAACGGCTAAACGGCGCGATATCGGACATCTGGCCTATCTGGGAAAACAAAGTTCTCGCCGTGAGATTTTTTTCTGGTCTGGTCTTCTTTTCTGCCTGTTCCTTTTGCGAGATCGCAATTCGCCCTTATTCGCCCTGCATAAAATAAAGTTAAACGGCACCCACGCGGGAACTTGCCGTCCTCGGTCGCATGACGGTCAAGGTGCCTCCGGCATGCAACGGCGTAACCAAACTATTGCAGATCCCGGCCCGTCCTGACCCACTTCATTCCGCGTCTCGATCTACATCGGGAGCTTGGCATGGTCGTGGTCGTCCTGCCTTGGGGGCACTACTGTACGACCGGCCCTCACTGAAATGAAGTCCCAGTGCGTTCACATCTGGTCTCCGAAATGATGAAGTGTAAACTGGCGAGACTGCTGACGACGACACATCATCCTCGCTGTCAGCATCAGTGCTTCCGCCCTTCTTTCCGAAGAACCAACCGGTCAAGCGAGACGCGAACGCCAGTCCTTGCGCAGCGGCTCGTGTGCCAATCCACTGAGCTGCGCGTACTCCGGGTACTAAAGCAAGCACATCGCGGACGTCATAGAAATCGCGGTGGCGCGTTATACGCCCCTGCTCGTTAAAGGAAAGCCGGGAGATGACATGAAGCTTGAAGTGCAGGGGACTGGGGAGCGGGAGGCGGCGTAGCCCAGGAATAGCGAGGACAGGTTTCGGATTTGTAACGTGGCCCCCAATGGTGGGCAATGAAACGAGTGAAGAAACTTCGACGTCCGAGGGAGCTCGCCCATCGGAATGGAGGCCAGGAAAAATGAGGACGTTCAAGGTATGCTCGATGATGCTCAAGCGATGTCCGTCTGAAAGATCCGAGAAGAATGAGTTAGCACAGGTCGAAGCACGCGAAGGGAAGCTAAGCTCGTGTCATGACGGAACCTTTCACGTCTGACAGGCCGGCTTCTCTTCGCTGTCCACTAGTACCTGTCCATTTTTGACGCGTCTGCACTCACCGAAACTTTCGCTGTCATACATTTCGTCAATCTCGCTCCACACGCGCAGAACCTGGAACCATGATTCTCGGGCTTCTTCGTGCGTCTCTGACGGTCGGAACAGCGTCTTGAACATCGCTAGCGGGCGCGGCACGTCCAACTCGCGCAGTTGGTGCGTCAGTGTGTTGATCTCGCCAATGATGTGGCGTGATGAGGCGGTGACCAGCGGATTCTCATAGCTACGCAAGAGAAACGCCTCAGCCAACCAATCGCATCTCTTTGAGCGAGAAGGAAGAAACTTACACTATGATGGGTATTGGGACACGAGCAGAGCAGTATAGCATTGCATCCGATCAGCGAAATCGTTCCGGTATCGAAGAACAGCCTCGTGGCACGTACCTGCATCAGCTTCGTAGAGTCTCTCGATCGTCTCCGTGGGCATTGCACCCGGTGTTGGACCGTCACCGTAGATGAGTTCATAAGCTTCTAACGTTGAAACACGGTTTGGCAAGGAGATATGGGAGGAGAGGGAGAAGGAAGAAAGATTGTTTCGGTGTCTAACAAGCCCTTGGGATGACGTGCCCAGACCTGCGCCTTGTTGCTGTTGTTGGTGATGGTGTAAGGAGTCCATGCGGGGGAAGTAGAACATCTGCTCCGTCTCAGACACGTCTGTATTTGCTCGACGTCGAGCGTGCATGTCGTGGGTACTATGTGCCAGCGGCATCCGCAAAACCTCAAGTCTTTGTACTATTACAGATGTTGGATGATACTGGTTGGTTTGCCTTAGTCCGCGAGACGTCGACGGAAGAGTGCGTGCGTGCGTGCGACAGCGGCCAGTCACGCTGTCTGATTTGATCGGAGGATCGACGTCATCAAGCACCCCGCACTTGATCGACGTTCGTCATTGATTGGCATGCACAAAAAGTCTCTCAAGTCTTCTAAGCACATCTCATCAAATCGCACCACAGATTCAGATTGTGTCTCTCCTACCAGATCTCAGAATCGCTACTGTTGTTGATGAGATTGGCTTTCTCGCTTCGCTCGGTGAACAAGCAATGTTGATCGTGACATAAACACTCATCAGACTCAGGGAGACTCTGAATAATGGGTCCGAGGGCGCTGGCGTATTCTGCACTTGATGGTTACCGACCGACAAAGAGAACTTGGACGGCTCCTTCCGTCGGTATGATGATCCTAATTTTCTAAAGAGGAAAGGCCTATCGCATGGTTCATCAAAACAATTCACGTAAATTACGCCATTTTCCAACCTTGGCATACGAGGCGCTCTTTGAATATGCTGAAGATATTGCAACGTTCTTTGGACAGCGCATAAGGTCGAACGATTGCTCTGTGTTGCATAGCGGCTCGAAAGACATTAAGGAATGTCCCCGCGCAAGTTTGCTTGCATTCAAGAGTTCAAGTCAGTTCAGGTTGACGTGTATTTCACAAGACAAGTCGGAGCACTCTGACAAACAGATTAAATCACCATCCTAATATTAATCCTTGCTATTGAAGTAAGAGAAGGGATTTACAGATACCTCGACTTACATTTGACGGACGGAAGCAAAACCGTTTTTGTGTAATTCCAATTCCGTAGAAATATATATTTGATCAACTTCGGATTTTGCCGATCGATTCTCTAATTCTCTTGACGCGTCCTTGTCATCGTCACGTTTTCGCTTCAACCTCCAAGTCTTCATATTACTTTTACTAGACCTCGCTAGCATGTCCTTTCAACACGCAGCAGTCACCAAAGGTCCGATTTATAGACAAATCATATTATCGACGGACGGCTGAATGAGTGTCCCTGACTGGCATAGGTCTCATGATTGGATGTGCAGCCTCATCCATCATAGCCAGCATTTTCGACGTGAAACACTACCTGCATTTGCAAGTGCGTAAGCGATTGTGCTTACTTTCGCTACTATGTGGCTAATAACATTGCTGTATCTTGAAGCTATCTCCTCATCTCGCTCGGCACCATCAGGTTCGTAAGTCTGTTGTCTGCGCTCAAGCACGATTGACATGTGGAACGGCATATAGTACTGGAGACTCCTCATTCATCACCTCGCGTTTTCAAATTCTAGCGAATTGCTTTTGGCTGAAATCCTACTGTACAACGTATCCATCCCGATCGAACGTATTTTCGGTTCTTCAAAATTTGCTGTGAGTATAATCGACTCTATCATCAGGTTAATGGTTCTCTTATATTACCCACCACCAGGGCTTTTGCTTAACCTCACTGTTGACTTCAACAATATTGGAATTCGGCAGCCTTCTCGTGTTCAACCATTTCGGTTTGAATGTTTTGCCATCTGGACCTACAACCTTGGTCTTCAGCATTCTATATCAATTTTCAAGGCTAATTCCTCGAGCGTATACCTTCCGGATATTCGGAGTTACATTAACAAACAAGATATTCACATATATACTTGCCCTTCAGGTGAGCTCTTCTGCAATAAGCGATCGGTCACAGTGATTTAACGTGCTTGCAATCTAGCTGGTAATCAGTCAACCTCCAGGTTCAGCAGTGGCTGCATTCATCGGGATTATATCTGGCCAACTCTATCAGTCCGATATCCTTGGTCTGAAAGCTGTCCGTTTGCCATTCACGATTCGTAGGCTAGCTAAGCGATATCTTCTTCCGCTCATTGGCTCGACTAAGCCACCCCGCCTAAGCAATCGTGCACTGCCAGACCATGCACAACGTCTGCGGCAAACGATTCTAAGACCGTCGCAGGAAAATACAGAGACTGTGACGACTGCCGCTCCATCTCCATTGCCGGATCAGTCAGACTCTCAACAGGATACCCAGCATCCTGGTGTCGGCAGTACGGGCCACTCAGTTGTTCGCGAGTGGGTCGACGAATTGACTGGTCGAACGGAACGTGCCGCTGCGGGATTGCGTGTACCAAGCGAGACGGAAATCAGTCAGCTTACAAGCATGTTCCCCGATTTGCGGAGAGAAGACATCGTGGCTGCACTCCAGCGAAGGTGAGAAAAGTTCTTTCTTGAATATTCGAAGGACTGTCATATTCACACCCAGCTTCTCTTACAGTCCAAACATTGAAGCTGCGGTCGACACGCTACTGAGCTCACATACGTAGTAGACTGAGATATTGGATCCGGGTGATACATTCAATTGCATTGCTATACGACAATGTACAATACACTGCACAATCAGTTGTCAGATTCATGAACTTCCTCATCTCCTTCCGCGTCTTCCTCATCCTCACCAGTAAAGGCCGTCATGGGAACCGAGTAGAGACGAATTACAGGCTGTAATTAGAAACCCGATCAGTAAGGACCACTTGAGAAAAGGCAATGTAGCGTAACGAAGGGAGATGTGAGAGTAAAGAAAGACAGCGGAACAGGACAATTTGATCCGTAATTTGAAAGGCGTGCATAGAAACGAGACTCACTCTGTTGGGGTCCTTGACCAGGACATATTTACCCTCCGGCATTTTCATACAGAGATCCGTAACTGTGCGAACAATTCCCCAGCCATTAGCGAGGGAAATATTCAACTGCCCTGCGAAGTCCATTGGCCGCATTGAGGCCGTAGACAGTATCACATGGCGGGTGTTGTCGCGAGGATTTGCACGGGAGACGTATCTGGCAATGCCGAGTCAGTCTCGAACTAAATGACATCTGAGGAAGACACATACCCAATTTTGAGGACCTCGGCACCAGCAAGAACGCTCTGCACGGTCCATTTGGAGAGTTTACAGTTGTTGTTCTTCATCTCCGTCGCAACCACAGCTCCACGCTGCGAATCCAGCTTTGATCGCCAATCAGGAGCTCCACCTGCACCTTGTGCTCGCGAGTCGAACTCGTTAAGCGAACGAATCGTCGCCAGTCCCTGGCCGTTTTGTGGACTACCCTGGCCAGGTATGTATGCATCTACCTCGGTGCGAACCAGGATTTTGACATCTTCCTCTTCAGACACGCTCATGTCGAACACACGGTAGCGATATCCGCACGACGCCAACGGCTCCGCTTCGTCGGGTCCATAGAAGGGATTCGGCTTTTCAAATTCAACAGGCGGTGGTGGAGGTGTTTCAATTACCGCCTGGAATCCGAAGTTTTGATTGATGTAAGTCGCCTCCAATGACAAGGAGCTGGCTGTGTTGATTGAAGGCGTCTCTGGCTGGACGACCTTTTCGTTTGGATTGTTCGGATTGGGTACCGGGGGGTCCTGGGGAGGATCGGTTGCGTTCTCATTGACAGTTACCGTATCAAACGGCCCGCCGTCACGTTTGTCAAAGAACAGCTTATTTCCTTCCCGAACAATCACAATATCCCAAGGATACACGGAGCGCGGGGCGCACATAAGAACGCTAAGGATTACATCTGTCGTATAGACAGTGGCAATATCCTTGGAAGCCAGCTGTGTACCAAAATTGAGTTCACAGTATTGGAGTGATAAATGAAAACGGACTTGTTGTATCACTGGGTCATCAGACGTCGTCGTGTTATACTTGATTCTATCAAGAGGTTGTAGGGGGCGTTCCGTCTTTGTAGTGATACGGTCGTATGTTTTGTCGTATGGGAATATTTTCCCGCAAGACTCTCTGCAAAAAAAGTTTCAGAACATTTCGGTTCATGATACTGAATTTACAACTCACAAGTCATCGGGTTCATCCACTTCCAGTCGAAGTTTACCCAGTCGATGAAATTCGACTTCCTCCAACATATGCCACGAGGGAGAAATAGTAACCGACGATTCACGGGTTCTCGTATTCTAGGCGAATACTTGAGTCTCGTCACGAAAGATTCACAGTTTTCTATTTAATGCTCACCTTTTCCCAGTCTCTCCAACCACGTCTTCCTCCACCGCGCTGACCGCCGCCACGACCTGTTTGGAAACCAAAACGACCACCTCGCTGACCAGTACGATTGCCAGCCCCAGCAGTTCTAGGACCACCCCTGGTCCTTCCAAAGCCACCAGCACCACCACGTCGTGGCGCACTTGATTTGTTATCGACAAGTGAGAAGCTCGCTTCGTCTTCGACTTGGAAGACTGCAAATGCATTCGCGATTCCGCTTCCAAAAGTCTGCTGGCCCTCCCTTCTCCTTCCTGTCCCCGCCTGTCGTGCACCTCCAGCATTTGCAGCAGACTGACGGTTATCGCCAGTCAAATCATTCCAATCAGCATATCGTCCAAGTTTGTCCGCTTTTGAGAATGGCGCATATGGAATGTCCTTAAACTTGAAGTCAGGCGGAAAGTTGGACGGAGAAGGTCCCCAGCCTCCATCTGGATTGTCTTTGATAGGTGGAAGCTCAAATGAAGCCATGTCTGCGTAGTAGTGGACAAGTCCCGGTTGGTTCAGTTTTAGCGTCCTACACGAGATCGAAACAAAAAAACTTGATTGTAGTCGTGGGAAGACGTAGTAATAACTATGTGTTTGTAATTGTGGTGCTTCTCAAAGCAACATACTCTAATCTCAACTTCAACCACTTCCTCCGTACACAATGAAGTGAGTTTTGTTCTCCCCCTCCTGGTAGATTCATGCTGATGACTGCATAGCGTGGTGCGAGAGATTAACAAGATTAATGAGCGTGAGCTCGAGCTCGGCACGGGCACAGCATCTTGGCATGATGATTACAAGGGTGAGTATTCTGTTGCGTACTGGATTTTCGTCGAAACTCATTGTGAATGTACATCAGATTCGGCATACATATTTGTTGGAGGTCTAAACTTTGACATGACAGAGGGCGATGTGATCACAGTTTTTTCGCAGTGCGTGCGTTAGAACCCCAACACGATACAAACCCTTGCTAACAAATGAGAGTCAGATATGGCGAAATAATGGATGTCAACCTTCCGAGAAATCAAGAGACCGGAAAGATTAAGGGTTTCGGGTTTCTTATGTATGAAGACCAGCGTTCCACGATTCTCGCGGTCGACAACTTGAACGGCGCGAAGGTCCTTGATCGAACGTTGCGAGTTGATCACGTAAAGAACTACAAACAGCCGAAAGTAAAAGGCGAAGACGGTGAATTGCGTGATCGGGAAGAACAAAGTCTCAACGCGAAGCCAGAGATGATCACAGGTACTGTGCACACACAGCATACGTTGGCGGCGATTACTTACGAGCCACATATCACAGACGACGTTTCATCCGAGTCCTCGGAGTCATCAGGACCTGAAATAGATCCAGAGGACCCCATGGCTGCTTACTTACTCGAAAAGCGGAGGGAAGAGAAAGCTAAGAAGAAGGGAAAGAAATTAAAATCAAAGAAAAAACACAAAGACGAGACACCTGAGGGACGAGGAGCAAGAAAAGAGAAAAGAAGAGAGAAGAAGGCTCTAAAGGCGTCCAAGAAATCGCAAGGACTTAGGGGTGTTGAAGAGCTACTTCAGACTTGGGCCGCCGAACGACCCCAGCGAGAATCCGGGAGCCGGAGCAGGTCACCTCGCCGTTTAAGGTCTCGTAGTGCAGATCACCATTCACGAGATGATAGATCGCGAAACTTGCGCGAACCCTCGCACCGTTACAAGTCACCGACGGATCAAGATGGACGCGAACGGCGCCCAAGGAAATCTTCTCGTGAGCGGGAACGTGCTGACGAAGCGAGCCATGACCGCAGTAAGCACACTCACGGAGGTACTGGACAGACATACGAGGATCGTATTTTCCGGTATCATAACAGTCGCACGGACAGATATTCAAGATCCCCGCCACGCAGGCGAGACTAGCTTCTAGTGCTCCTGCAGGTACTTCTATATAATCAAGTGCCTTAACCGGGGTAATCGACGAAGAAACCAGTGACTTCATCGTTTATGGGCGCTCAAATCAGGTTCTGAAGAATGTGATGGACGAACAGCCTCATCTTCCTACGCAGAATCCTGCGGACACAGGAGAGCGGTATGTAGATTCTGTATCTATTATGCATTAAAGCATCACAGTATCATCATCTGTGGCGTAAGAAGGCGGCACTTGTTCAATATCCTCGCGGTTGTCCGTATGTCTAACCTTGTCTGAGCTATGGGTGTACCTTATATCATCCGATCACCTTCCTCGTTAAAAATACAGCTACTTACTTTCAATGTGCTCTATTTCTAGACGATTCCAAACTACAAGAAGCAAAAGCAGAAATTCGGATAAGGATTGGTCGTCTGTTATCTAACGTCGAGGGCAGCTATATTTGCAAACTACTGGCCCTCACGTTCGATATCTACCTTACCTAACGGATTGCGTTTCGACCGTCAATCGAAGAGAAGTCTCGGAGCTATTAAGTATTTTAGGAGCAACGCCCTTTGTGTGCACTCTGCCAAAAGTCGCTGCAGTCGGTGATTCTTGTTGAGGGCAGTGACTATGGGGGGAAAAGATAGAGGGTGACTGCATGGAAGTAAGAAGACATTTGTCAAGCTTAAGCTTGACAAGTTGGCGCAGACCCTTGGTGTTCGGAACCTCAGCGAAATTCTCTCACAGAGGTAAGTTAGACATGTGCTTGTTTTGGATTTCTTTTGACATATGGACAATGGTCCAGCGGTTTCATGCCTGTTGGGCTCGACGTAGCCGGCATAGATAGCATATTTGTCCGTACTGAATGTGACGGTGATTAAGGGTATGATATCGGAAAGAATTGAATGAAAACCATTCGCCGACGGTCTTTCCCGCACCGCACGTAACTTCCAGGCGGGAAACTAATACTTACTGAAGGATAAGACCCGCGTATTCGTATTCTTACATAATTACTTAATTTACTACATGCGTTCTCCATTTCGCCGCCGATCTGTCGATCCTGACGATGCGCTCGCCGGCAAGGATCGCGGAAATGGGAAACCTTAGAGCGTAGAGTTCAAAAAAATAAAGACGTACTTATTGTACGGTATGGAAGAAGTCGTATGTGCTTCACTTCTTGAATACAGCTCACGTATCGCGCCGCTCTATGTTTAACAAATGGAGGCGTGCATAAGGCCCTGCCAATTGTCCGTGAGCGGACTTGGCAACCCTAATCGGGAAATGACGAGAGTTACACGGGCTGACCGTGCCGCCAACACCCTTCCCATCCCTTTTATCTTGACCCTCATATCCTCATACTCTTGCTGTCGCCAGCCGCCAGCTACCCTTACGTCCCCCGCAGGTGCTGGTCAACTGCCTCCACCATGCACAGTATATTCCTAGCAATCCCGCTCCTTCCTTTTGCTTTTTGTAATGCAAAAATGCTTACGGCTCGTACGCCGATCGGCGGTGGCTCCTCAAGGTGTGTGATAGTTTGGTGTTCCATCGTTTGAATTTGCTCCTCATCATGAATGAAGACTGGCGGCCAAAGATGACTGCTTTGACGCAGAACCGCAGGATACTCTCACTGACCGCATGAATATCGCGCTCAATTCGTCTGGCCAAGGTTATCTCTTATCGCTCTGCCCCGACACCGAATACAAAATTACTGCGCCTATCAATTTCGCATTCCCGGACCAAGAAATCAGCACAAGTGGCTACCCGACAGATGATAGTCGCGCTATGATAACTGTAAGCGGACCAGTCAGCAACGGAACGGGACATACCACCGCAATCCAAGGAAATTGCGGAACTTGCGGTGATGTTAGGTTGAGGAATGTCCAGGTCTGTTTGGCGCTTTGTTTCTTCGTGGTCATTTGTTCACTCTATGAAAACAGATTAATGGATCACGAGAGGATGCAATCATCAGAGACGGCGCGAATATTGAAATGGGTGGTCCCAATTCAGGACAGCTTATCGAGTTCGTCCGCAGCTTCAACCCGAGGAGTTGGTCCTGTCTTCACATCGCAGAAGGTAGTTTAAACGTAGGTTTCACTTGGATGATAGTCGCTTGTCTGTTAATTTATTACTATTGGTCTAGTGCAACAACGTTACAGTCCGTGAGTTCTTCATTCAACAACTCGCTGATATGTTTTCACTTGTTGACGTATACTCAGAAAACAACGACATTGGTCCTTGCGGCATTGATTCCTTCCAGCAATGGGCTGACGGAATCAGCTACTCTTGCGAAAATGGTCTTGTACGTAACAATATGATCAAGGATCCTACGGATGGAGGAATTGTGATATTCGGATCACCTGGAACCCTTGTAGAAAATAACACAGTCTGGATAGAGAATGTGAGTCTTTCGAGACATATTCAATTTCGTCCGTCTTGACTCACCCTTGCCGCAGCAAACGCTCTTGGGAGGAATAAATATGGTTGATTATCTGCCGTGGTCGGGCAACTACACGAATGTAATTGTCCGCAACAACAGCATCTTTGGCGGCTTCGCTACGGACGACGAGAGCGCCTCTGAGACGAAAGGTGAAGACAAAAATGATGCTATAATAAAGTGAGTGACTTCCGTAGTCGGGTAGTTGAAAGCAATAATTATGTTTCTTATAGGATTGGCATTGCTATTGGGCCCCGCACATGGTTTGGCGATCGTTATGGTAGAAACACAAGCGACAGCGGTACTGTTATTGGCAACCATTTCTCTGGTGCCTTCGGTTATGGAATTGCAATCACGTCCGCAAGGAACTTCACTGTGCAGAACAACAATCTCATAGGAAATACCTCCTTTATTGGTTCACGTGGTCCCAACTGCAGCACTGTGCGTGTTATTGTGAAAGAGGAGATAATGATTGATTTAACCACATGTTGCAGACCGATTCCACCCCAACTACACAACAATTTGTGATCGACAGAAACAATACTCAGTCTATCAATGTCCAGTCCGACTTTGCTACTATCTCGGATGGAGATGGCCTTACATGTATTCAACCGCCCGATGGCGGAGACTACTGGCCTTACGGCGGAAGTCCCGAAACTTCGACTCCAGAGGAAGTGTCTGGAACATCAACTGGAGCGAAGGTCGGGCTTGCACTGGGTATCATCTTTGGTGTTGCTCTCGTTGCCGTCCTTGCTTGGTTCGTAAGGAGATGGGCTTTGGCTCGCCGAGCTCAACAAGCGAACTATGGCCGACAAGGCTTTGTTCGTGGCAAATTCTGATCTCTATCCTTATCTTGTACTTCCTATGGAAGCCGAACTGCGACCCCTTTTTGCACCTCATCTATCCCATATATATTGTAGCGATTTTTTTATTGCATTGATACTTCGGAGACCACACCAGTGCATCCTGAATGACATCTCGTTCCCTTTCCTTTTCTTCACGTTGGACATAATAGACTTCTGTTCTCCTTGACTTGCTTCAGCGTTCCGTAGTCTGCCTGTGATGTATATGTGCTTGGTTGTTATACCTGTCGGCAGTATGCAGTAGCTAGAACTCGTCAATCCGTATTTTTCTTATCCCCTACTACGTACGATTGATCGGCAGATCCGATGACGTCAGCTTATTTGTTGTTGATCATCCTCGCCTCGTGTCGTGTTTGTACTGTACAAGTTCAAGCTGGAATTGTCCTGACTTTGAACACTGGTATTAATGCTAGTGCCTACACTCCCACCGGAAATATGGCGAGACATCCTTGACTATGCTGTTCAAGATGATCCTATCCTCGAGGCGTCGCTCATCTCGCCTCTGGCGCAGAGCGAATGGTACGAAATGCTTTTCGGGGAATGGTGGTTGCGAAAACCGCACGAAGCTCGCCGGATGAGACAACGGCAGGGCTATGCGCTTAAGAAAGTGAGTGAGTAAATCATCATAGAATTAAAATATTGTATTGAACATCCCCTTCGAAGGCCTTCACAGAGACATGTATAGCGTTCGCTCAGATCGGAGCAGAATTTATGTATCGCTCAATCCTCATAGGCAATCCACTACGGCTGCGCATACTCGTTGAAACGTTTGATAAAAATACGAAACTGGGATGGTGGACGAAAGCGATCTACGTCTATGCCGATGACCGATTGGGAATACGCGATCTGAGTGTTGTGGGCACGGACGATTGCGTCGTCTCGCTTATTCGACATTGTCCGAATCTACAAGTATTCGCCGTGGATCCGTTAATCGAATCTGGGTCGTTCTCGGCTATTGCGGATGCTTTGCGAACGTACTGCTCGTCATCGCTGCGATTAGTCCAATGGAGACTCGCGTTCAATGCCCAATCGAAGCTGGTGCCTGCTCTATTGAGTTTACGAAACCTCGTCGCCCTCCAGATCGACCTAAGCTACCCTTTGGAAGAGGCATCATCCACTCTACCGGGAATGAGGAAGATCGTTGGCGTTTCGTTTCCACATCTGAAACAGCTAAGCCTCCAAGGCGCGATCCAAGATTTCGCCGAACAGGTAGCGCTATGGGAGATGCCCGAGCTCACGAGTTTGACTCTCGATTTCAAGGCGTGCCGGCATGACTTCCCGGACATTCTGGAGGTTCTCGATGAGCATGCACTTCAATTGGAAACGCTCAACATCAACGCCATTCCCACCCTGGACGTGAGATCGATTCTCAACATGTGTCCGAACTTGACGACGTTTTGTTTCAATCTTGACTGGCAACTCGAGGGCATTCTAGTCAATTCACCTCATAAAAAGATTCAGGTTATCGGTCTTTATGGACTTAGACACGCATTCGGGGTTGGCTATGCTGGACAAGTCGCCCTGGTCAATCCGTTTGAAGCCGTAATAATGCGGAGACGAAACGATATGAACTTTGCATCGATAAACAAAATCAACTTTCCGAGTCTCACTCTCGTAAGAGTGCTTGAGACGGGTCTGCTTAACGACCTTAACAGAAATAATGGACCTACGGAAGGAGCGTGCTACGAGAGATGGGAGCGATGGTTTGATTCTTGCGCCAACCAACGCATCAGGCTAGAGGATTGCACCGGGAACCTTCTTGGTACGTTGCCTCAGAAAGATGAAGGAGAGGAGGTTGGATCGGAATGCATGGAGAGCGTTGTGGACGAATAACGGACATCCTTTTCTCGGTTTGTGTTCTTGCATTGCTGTTTTGCCGCTCTCGCTTTTCGATTCAACTACTGTATATCACCTGTCAGCTCTATTTACAGCCGACCACCATCCCCTGTTTATATTATTAAAGATTCATTCTTGCAGTCCTGCTCCCGATTGCAATTCCACAAATCTAAAACATTTTGATTACTACTCTGTCTTCAGAATGGGCGAGCTTATCGATAGGAGACTCCGGGAGATGTATGCGTTTTTCGCAGCTGAGTTGAGATGTTGAGCCCTGTTTTGTCATACGGGTATGTATCTTTTACAACAACAAAACACTTTACATAGATGATTAGGTAAGCAGAGTAAAGTGAGAACGGAGTGGCGCGGAGTCGGACCCTTTCCCATTCCTTTTGAACTCATCTTAGAGGCAGGCTTTCCCCGAACTGTTCTACCACTCAAGAACCTCTAGGTGGTTTTAATATTCTTCCTCTGGAATTGTGTAGCTGTCTCTGGATTTCTAAGATCATCTGGAGTAAACACCATGTCCTCGCAGAACGGGTGAATTGAAGCATATCTTGCACATCAGCAAATGTTGGCTAACGGTTGGGTATTCCTTCGACAGACAACAACAGCAATGGGGTGTAACTCAACCGATTTCGACCAGTGAATCGACAGAAGCTGAGAAAAAGGTGACCGTGGCTATGATGGAGGAGTTGCGGAGACAGGGTACTTTTGAAAGCGAAGAGGAATCCCGAACAAGGTTCGTCGTCTCTCATCCAAGCTGTTTGCACACCGGAAATCCCGCCTTGTTGACTGGGAATCGGTATTTCTCTCTGGCACCCTTCTATCACTGTCTTCTTATTCTTCTGAGCATACACTGCGCCTGCAGCACCTGCTTTGATTAAAAGGACGCTCTCTGTGATGGGCGTTTGTTTCTTGCGTGCTGATGGATACTCTCACTTGTCTAGAGAATTGGTTCTGGGCCGAGTGGCAACGTTTGTGAAGAAATTCGTACACAAGGTTGGCGTTAGTCGAGGGCTTTCGGAGGCAGCTGCAGCTGCGGCAGGGGGGAAGATATTTACTTTCGGTTCGTACCGGTTGGGAGTGCATGGTCCGGGATCGGATATAGACACTCTTTGTGTTGTCCCCAAGCATGTGTCACGGGAGGATTTCTTCGAAGTATTTGAGCCAATGCTTCGGGAGTTTGAGGGCGTCACTGAAGTATCAGTGAGTATTGGAATAGTGTCATCAATGGTTCATCTTATTTAGCATTCGCATTTCAGGGAGTTCCGGAAGCCTACGTACCAATTGTCAAAACTAAGATTGAGTGCATTCCAATCGACTTCTTAATGGCTCGATTGGCTTTGTCATCAATACCGGACGACTTGTCATTACGGGATGACAACTTGTTGAAGAATCTAGACGAGCGCTGTATTCGAAGTTTGAATGGTGCGCCGTATTAAGCGTATTGTCGTACGCCGTCTCAATTACCACAGGATCTCGTGTGACTGATGAAATATTGCGCCTCGTGCCCAACGTTTCCGTTTTCCGAGATGCATTGCGTTGTATCAAGCTCTGGGCTCAAAGTACTCCTTATATTTATTCTTGTGATACTGTGTCTCATTATTTTCTTAGGAAGAGCAATCTACTCGAATGTCTCTGGCTTCCTTGGTGGTGTTGCATGGGCAATGCTAGTGGCTCGAATATGTCAACTGTACCCTAACGCTGTCGCAGGTGCGATCGTGAGCCGATTCTTCATCATCATGTATCAGTGGTGCGTCCAAGAAATTACAGGATAAGCGTTGAGGCCAATCGCTACTTTTAGGTCTTGGCCTCAGCCTGTGCTTTTAAAGCAAATTGAAGAAGGTCCACTTCAAGTGCGCGTTTGGAATCCTCGAGTTGGTCCTTTCATACCTGCTAAAGAGAAAGTTTTAATTAACTGTTATATTATAAAGCTGTATCCCGGAGATCGGTCACATCGCATGCCTATAATTACCCCCGCTTATCCTGCTATGTGTGCGACCCATAACGTTACCGAATCGACCCAGATGATTATGACAGAGGAGTTTAAAAGAGGTACGACTGGCGTCTTATTCTCCCCCCCCCCCCTCCCCCGCGGGGGAACCGTGCCAGGAGAAGACTTGCTAATTCTCGCGTTCCAGGGGCTGATATTGTTGATAAAATTCTGTTCGGCTCTCTACAATGGTCGGCCTTATTTGCGAAACACGACTTCTTTCATAAATATCGATACTACCTCCAAATCATTGCATCTACTGGCAACTCTGATTTGCAATTAAAATGGTACGTTTATCCTAATGTCCATGATTCTGTTCAGAATTGATCTTGACTTTTAGGGCTGGAACGGTGGAGTCTCGAATACGGCAGCTTGTCATGAAGCTGGAGTATGTCGATGCTCTGACATTAGCACATCCGTTTATCAAAGGGTTCGACCAGACTTTGCATTGTATAAATGACGAGGAGGTACGGTTGTGTGCATCTGGTGAGGTCCCGGAAACTGTCTTGCGACGAAAAAGGGAAGAGACAGAAGGCAAAGAAGGCGCAAGTACAGTCTATACAACTACTTTCTTCATCGGGCTCGCGATCGAGCCGAAGCCACGTGCGTTGTTGCTCACAAAATGCCTGAGTTTTTCTTCTGTCGGCTCGCTGACGTCTTTGATTTGCTTCAAGCGGGATCTACCGGTCCTCGAAAGCTAGATATATCTTACCCGACAACAGAGTTCACGAAGCTCGTAAAGATGTGGGATAGGTATGATGAAGCGTCCATGGGAATCGTAGTACGGCATATAAAGAAGTGCGTATCTTGCGCACCTTGCTTGGAACTATTCTCATGAAGCCTATTGACTACGCCGGACCTTTACCCCATTAGCTCCTCTCTGCCTGATTATGTATTTGACGAGGGTGAACGTCAACCTAAGCCCACGTTGAAGCGCAACAAGGTGATTTTCAGAATACTTTCGTACTGAACTCAGCATAAGGTCTTACTCTTTGTGCAGATGCAAGGGAAATCGAGCAATGGCACTGTGGACCAGCCAAACAAGAAACAGAAGAAGTACGACCTTTGTTTGTGACGCCGAAGATCTTTCATTCTATTTTATGTCTAGATCTCCTCTCACGCCGGCCGACATCCAAAGCTTGGCTCAGCCGAAAATTGATCAATCTTTATCAAATTTGCCATCTGTCCAGGCATCAGGCATTGTGGATGCCCCTATACCAGGGTCGACAATTTATGCAACTCCTGGTTTAGATCCTGCGATTATCAAGTCTCCCAAACTTCCCAATGGTGAATCAGCAGCAGCAGTAACCGAAGCTGTGCAATGAGCAGAATTCTCTCGGTCTCTCGGCATCAACAACTTAACACTTTGCCTTTTTCAATGACCAAACTGTCAAGGTATTTCATAGACCTGGCAAAAAGGAAGGTCTCCACCTCTTTTTACCGGACTCTGACCTCATAGTCTCCCGTTTTCGGGAGTTGAGCCAGCCTTGGATTACCTCGAGTTCGTTTTTGGTGACTCCCTTTTCTAGGTGAGACCGCTGTATTTATGCATTATGTTTTTCTTGCATCTGTATTGTACATTGTTGTTCGTAGTCCTAGAAAATAGCAATTTCGTTATGGGATCAATATTTTTAGCCCAAGTCCGAAATTGCGTTATCGGGAATTATTGTGAGTCATCAGCACCGAAATGCACTTCGATAGCGTAACAGGGCACGTTGTTTTCTGACCGCCATGTCCAATAAGCCAACAGTCGCAGCAGCTGTGAGTGGTACGAAACTGATACATGGTGATGCCGCCCATGTTACAGAAGACGTGGCACCTGCGATAACAGTGTCCACTAGTAAATTAGCTATCAAAATTACTCACGCTAGCTTTTCTAACCTTTGCAGCTTTCAAGACGCCAAGGGATACTGGAACAATCACAAACGGCTTTGATCCTTCAAATCCGACTCGTCATGTCTATTCGAGGTATACGCAAGAAAACAGTACTCGGGCGGAGAAAATTCTATCTTCAGTGATTGTATGCCTCAGCTTTTTAGAAGATCTGGACTCTTGTAAAATACTACCGACAGGGAGGTCATGCCATCACATATTCGTCTGGTTTAGCCGCCTCTTTTGCTGTGAGTAAAACTATGAATGTGCTGACTGGACTTTGTCCTTATTGAACCTTTTCTAGGCCCTGGTTCATTATAAACCTAGGTGCATTGCGATTACGAAAGGATATCATGCGAGTAATCTCTTCAGAATGCCAACTATGCTTCTGAGTGTCACATACGCAGGGATGTCATCTCACTGTCCAAACTTACAAGAAGGCGAGGCATGTGAAGATTATCAACATCGATGATGATTTCGAGGAAGGGACACTTTGCTGGCTGGAAACACCCCTGAATCCCAAAGGAGAAGCAAGGTATCACAAATCACATATGCAGCCCATGCGAACAGACTTATAGTTTAATAGAAATATCCGATTCTATGCAGATAAGGTCAGTAGCCTGCGATAAACAGGTTTTACTTTATTAATCATCGATATCGCTATCCTTTAAGGTTCATGCTGCCAGAGGCCATCTTTTGGTGGATTCCACATTTGCGCCCCCTCCTTTGCAGTACCCATTCAAATGGGGTGCTGATATAATCATGCACAGCGGTAATGACTTTCCATCCTGTCCATTTATCCGTTGACTCATCAAGCCGTGCGCAGGGACAAAATATTTCGGCGGGCATTCTGACCTCCTGTGCGGTATACTAGCCGTCAAGACCATCAGTCAATGGAAAGAGGTCAGGCGCTTAATATCAGAACATGAGAAATTGACGTTGATTCGTTCCGTTCTTTTACCTTGCAGTTGTGGACAGACCGCACTTACTCGGGAAACATGATGGTAAAAGAATCAGATGTACTATGTCTTTCCGGGGCCCACGGCTGATGATGCAAACTGAAGGGCTCGCTCGAAGCATGGCTCTTATTGCGTTCTTTACGCACATTCCACCTTCGCATTCCTCGACAGTCCCAGACTGCGACAGCTCTAGCCCGGTGGCTGGACCGCGTGTCCCAAGCCGCACCGGGTGAAGAGTTCGAAGGTGTTCCGGGAGGTGTTGTTGAGAAAGTGTGGCACTCAAGTCTACAGGCCGAGACAGCTGATTGGGATGTCGCGAAACAAATGGAGGGTGGCTGGAATGCAACTTTCTCTTTCTTAGTATGGCATTTATCTGTCGCATTTGGGACTTTACCGACTATCTCATGTGAAAGGTCTCAAAGAAGGAACATGCGGCCATATTACCACATCTCGTCAAGTACTTCGTTGTAAGTACAATCTGATTTCTCACACTATCGTACTCTGAAATTCTGGCGCAGCCGGCCACAAGTTTGGGAGGAGTTGAAAGTCTTATTGAGCATCGCATGACTTCGGATCCGACGTCCGACCCACGTCTCGTACGCGTTAGCGTCGGGGTTGAAGAACTAGAGGTACGATGATGACTTCGTCTGATGTACATTTTTATCTTGAATATCTTTTCCCGAAGGATTTGCAAGCGGACCTGAGGCAGGCATTCAAAAGAATCAGTCAGGAGAAGACAAAACTTTAGAGATCAGACAAGCACATGCACAATCTAGATGTTGATTCTCCCCGAAAAGCTCAGAAATCGGCAACATTTGTCTCATGGACGTAGAAATATTACAGTAGATTCAAATGAAAGAAAATGTAGGGAAAAAATGTTCATCCATCTTTTGCGACATGAAGAAGAATGTTCGCAGCTTTCATCTGGTAATGTTGGTGTTCCCAACATATAAACGTAGACTAAAGATGGATCTTCTGTTATTCAGGACAGTTATTGCCGAGAAAAAGTGTGAAAGAAAAGTGACAGGATCTTGATCTCCAAGAGACTCCGAGACACTTTTTGACTTGTATTGCCCTCTTCAGGTATGCTCATGGTGATTTAGCAACTTGAGCCACTGCACGAGCAAATATGCATTTAAAAAATAGCCTCATCTACTGCCTACCTTTGCGTTTGTAGAATTCGAGAAACATGCTTTTTTCCTCCCAACCCATACCTGTACGCTTCATCCTCCCGATGTCTGACATTAAAATTGAACATACTTCGATAAGGGCGTCGTCTCCTTTCCTTGGTCCGGAAGGAATCTCATCAGGTGTTAATGCGGCAGAGTTGGGTGAGTCGCTCGGAGCAAGCAGTCGAATGGACATCGTGTGAGGTAGAATAGAAGAGGATATGGTGAATATATGTGGTATGGGGTTCAACATTGAAGATGGAATAGGCAAGGATAGCGTCGGAGACAAGGAAGCAGGAGAGTCGATCCTAACTCCCAAAAATCAGTGAATGGAAACTCTTGCCCGGACTTTACATACCTGACACACATCACAAAGACATTGAAGTCCTTGACAGGAACGGAGATACCTTTGAGGATGTTGGAGAATCTGAGTAATCCTCTGCCATTGCTAGTCGTGCACTCCGGAAACATTGCCACAGGTCGGCCAGAGTCCTTCGCTCGTTGACGAACTTCATCAATGGTAAGTAGAGATATAGGGGCCTTTATCCCATATGGCGGGACACGACCACATATCGACACCATGCGGAGCAGAGAGACTTCGACAAATCCCAGAACTTCAGCACGGTTTACCTGAGGCTGGTTTCGGTGAGGGAGGGAAATGGCCGCGGAACCAGTCCCCGTCTTCCGGCCGGGAGCAACACGGGAAGGTGAGCTCAGAGATAATGTAGCCTTTTCAACTGGACTGGCAACAGGTAGGACGAAGAGAGGATTAAATCTGGATAGAACCTATTAGCGAACCTGGTTGCAGGTCACTATTGACAGACCAACCGCAGAGCCAACCATACTATTTCAAGCCATGAAATCCAATTCGAGACTATCACATCCCCCGCTCGAGGTGACCAATACTCATTCTTTGCAAAGCGGCTAAATGAAGACACGTAAATAATCTGTCAACAGCATAGAGATAATGATCACCCTCTCTTCCTCCGCACGACTTCGACAGGAACCCAATATACGCCAACAGCAAAAAGAGATAAACGGCAAATGGCAGCGGAAAGGATAAATGTCAAGGTTCTACGAAGTGGAGGCACTGGAGACTACTTATATTAGATGAAATAACGGTATGATCAAAAAAAAAAAAAAATGGAACCTACGAGCAGTGTGCAGAAGCCAGATACGAGCAAACTGTAGAGTATGGCGAGTACAAGAACGAGAGCCGTCCGGATAATGCCAATGAGGTAGAGAGGTGGCTTCAATATAATCACAAGAGAACCAGACTCTTGAGGAGGCACTGGCGTCAGAAAAGGCTACTGCGAGTCAGACTGTTGGTCTCGGTACGAGCGTTGTAACTGACTTGAATTCCAGTCCCAGGATCCTAAGTAAATTAATTAGTGATTGCATCGATACTGATGTTCGACTGGTACTTACTCTATAAGCGGAATATTTCTCCATTTTACGGTTATCTTGCCAGGCAGACTCGCGATGACGGTGGGTTAGGCGTTCAAATTCAATTTAATCTCCGACGACGCCTGTAGATCGACGAGCACGTGCAAACGCGTTTAGCGTGTAGTTCTTCACACTTTTTTGGCGTCTTCATGTTCTCCCTAGCGCGTTGCGTCACAATCATGAGCCGACAGATAGTTGAAGTTGCCTCAGATGAGCTATACGCTGTCGTAGTGGGCGCCGCAAGTCAGGATCCTGCTCTTGTCACGGCCTCTGCAACAAGGCTCAAAGAAATGCTTGACATGCATGGTACCTTCAATTGTCTGAGTGCGATTACAGCCCAGCGCGATCTGCCCTTGAATGTCCGCCGACAGGCAATTATCCAATTCAAGAACAACGCTCTTGGTCACTGGAGAGCAAGAAGGTTTACAGGTTTATCATGGATTTCAAGACGCGTGTTGACTCATAGATGCACTGTTTTAATTAACAGACTCATATCCGACTCCCAGAAGGTCGAGATACGTGGCCGCTGCTTAACACTTCTTGATGAGAGCGATGATCTTGTATGTGGCTTAAACTTGACTTTCCGTCTATCAGCTCATGTTCTGGCTTTGTAGATCGCGGATTGCAACAAATTCAGTATCGCGAGGATGGCGCGTGTTGATTACCCAAATGCATGGTTCGTGTTTCTTGATCGCTAGACCTTTATTCTTCTGAAATATTTTCTGATCAGGCCAACTTTAGTACCAGACATTGTCGTTTCAATTGAAAGCGCTCTTCATAATTTTATAAGCTCTGGAGGTAGCGACACGAAAGCAGCTCTGGTACTTGGACGTTCTTTGGATATTCTCGATTATATTCTCAAGGAATTCGCTTCGATCAAAATGCCGGGAGGTATTCAGACTATGGGACAGGTATGCTCGTATTCTCCCGCCTGAACGTTGGTTCCTAATATCTATCCTGTCATCCTCAGCTTGTTGAGGTACTACATCTCAAAGTACAGGAGTATTATTATACGCTTTCGTCTAATTTTCCTTCATTCATCAACTCCTCTTCAATAAGCAATCGTACGACCACGGATGCAATAATCAGTGCGCATATAGCTTATAAGTGTCTGTCAAGAATGGCCATCTGGGGTTGGCAGCGGAGAGGGCCTTCTAGTACCAACAATCTTCAGCCATGGGTTCGCAGCAATGTACACTATCTCCATTATAATATCTTACACTGTATCCAGGTAGAGAGTTTCTTTGAAGCCTCCGCATCTCAGCTAAAGGTCCTTGAAGACCTACGAGTCGGCCTAGTCTCTTCTTTGAACATCCCTCACTCAGAGCGTCCAGCAGATCAATATACAGCTTGCTCCATAGACTTTCTCACGCGACACATTCGCCGCTATGGAAAATTGTTTCGACGGCTGCAGCAGCTGAATTGCCCAAAGTTTGTGGCCCTGAATGCTTCTCCCGAACTTGTGTTGTATTATTGGAGCAAAGTGGTACAGGCAACAAACGGACCGCCTGAATACATTGCGGGTGAGTCTAAATTGCCTCCAAAACATCCGAGCCTGAAGTTATTTGAAACACCAAGATTCGCAGTACGCCGTCTTCCCAGTACGCTTCATAGTCCAGGCAATGGTACTTTTTAAAGAGAGCCTAGGACAATGGAGCTTGACTAAGAAGGGAACCTCGTGTCAGTAACATAGTGATTCAATTTCCGTGTTTCCCGATAATCGTATCTCCTCATTTAGCGTTTTCCAAGGAATTTGTCGAAGAAGCAGTGAAGCTACTCGTGACGCGATTCATCCCCTTAAATCTCAAAGATTTGGATGCTTGGCTCGCGGATCCAGAGGAATGGGCTAATCTCGAAGATAAAGAGAGTGACCAGTGGGAATACGAGCTTCGTGTATGTAGCATAGACAGCACCATTATAGTCCAGGGTGCTAACATTGAATCAGCCTTGTGGAGAGAGGGTCTTGATGGTTCTTGCCAATCAGTACCGAGACTTCGTTTCTCCACTACTAAAGGTAACATTCGATCAAATAGTCTGTGAGTGCGTAAACACGGAATTCCATGGATATTTGCTCTTAACTGGCTTTCTAGCTTCGTCAACCCCGGACCTCGACATCATTCTGCAAAAGGAAGCACTGTACTGTGCGATTGGTCGGTGCGCACGGTGGCTAATCAACGAAATACCGTTCCAAGACTGGATTTCTCAAAGCTTAGCAGCGGAAGCGAGAGATCCAAATCCAAAGTATGTCTGTCTGATCTTGTCGACTTCCGCAAGAGCTCATCTGTTCTTAGCTATGCGATACTTAAGAGGCGCATAGCCTGGGTCCTTGGCAAACTAGTCAGTGATGAATGTGTGAACCCGAACACCGACATCTGGATCATATTGGTTTATCTTCTCGGTGACCAAGTGCCCGGATCTGATCAAGTCGTGAGGTTTGCTGCCTCAGACTCATTGAAAGAATGCATTGATGTAAGTATCCTTCCAGCGCTAACGGTCTTCTGTGATCGCTTATCATCATTTGGTTTCAGAGCCTCAAATTCAATGCAGATGAGTTTGCACCGTTTCTGCCCAACGCCGTTCGGGGACTTCTTGACTTGATTTCCGAGGCCGATACTCTGGAAGCCAAGCGTCGTGTCACGGGTTGTCTGAATATTGTCATCGAGAGCGCCGGAGAACGGGTAGGAGTTGCTTGTTCTGTACGCTCATTCTTCGCTCACTTTTTATAGATCGTGCCGTACATGGACATGATCTCTATAGCTATTCCTCAGCTCTGTACGTACATACTGGAGTTTTGATTGAATGTATCCGAGGTTGATGCATAACTTTTATAGGGACGTCTGCCGAGGACGACGTTTTATACAGGGCCATTCTTTTGGAGACCTGTACCAAACTTGTTGACGTAGGTTCTTTCTACCCATCACTCGTGGAAGCACGCCATTGATTGTTCCTCTCAGGCATTGAGACATAACTCTGCTTCCCTGAATCCTATAACTGTTCCTTTGTTACAGGAAGCTCTTTCTGATAATGTAAGCCTTCCTGTTTTATTGTGCTGTGCAGATTAATAGTTCCATATGCGTGCGTAGCTCCGCGTACAATTAGACGAGGACGCACTGAATTTTTGGAAATCATGTCTGACAAACGCAGTCTCGCTCAGCAACATAAGTGGCGGACCGTCCTTGCTTCAACTCGTTCCTATTGCTATCGACCTGCTATCTGAGAACCTCGACTTACTAGGATCTATTACTTCGGTCATTAGATCATATCTGATCCTTGATGCTCCCGGCATACTTCAGGTGATTCATTCTATCCTGTTAAAGTGCTTGTTGACTGAGAGATTGATAATTATTGATTCCAGGCCTACTCCGTCCCGCTTTTCAATGCCTTTGCAAAGGCACTTGATCAAGCCCTCCAGACGAACCAGAAAGATATAATGAACCTCTTACAGTTGATAGCACAATTAGTACCTGCGCAGCTTTGGGCCGAACCAGCATACTCATCCGGCATCCTTTCAAAGCTGATGAAGGACCTCATAGAGGATAGGGCATTGACGACGCTTTTAACGGAGGAAATTTGCTTATTCGCCCGCATCGCGCTCAACGATACGCATGTGCTTTACCAGCTCATCTCAGCCACTGCAGTCAAAATGAACAAGCCAGAAAAGGAATTATGGGAGGCGCTTCTAGATCAATGGTGGCGAAGGGTGCGTTCTTACGTGTTTACATGGTCCTTATTGGACCACTAATACTCATTTTCATTACCAGTTTGATAATATGTCTGAACCGAGGCCTCGCAAACTTGCTGCAATGGGAATAGCGTGTCTCGTCTCTGGGTGTAAACCGGAAGTCTTAGATAGATTGGATGGGGAGATTTTCAATCTCTGGCTAGATGTCTTCGGCGAGATGAAGGAAGCCTTGGAAAATATAGCAGAGGTGCCTGAGGACGAGTAAGGTCGCTATTGTTTTTCTATGGGCTTTGTCTAAAAATCGCTCAGGGTCCAGTCGTCCATGGTCTGGTCACTACATGCTTTTTGGAGGTCGAATGGAAGGATTCTGCCTGACACCCTTGACGATTTGAGGGGGACACCCGAGTATGAACGCTGGCAACAGGTGCGCTTGATCATTCAGCATTTATGCTGCAGCGTGACAAACAAACGATTGAACGAATCAATCAGATTTATCTTCATGATCCTGTCGAGACGCAGAAGCTTACGGCGTTTGTCGCACAAAAGCTTCAGCAAGCTCAGGCAACGTACGGACCAAATTTTGAGACAGATTACTTGCGCAAGACGGATCCAGAGGTCCTGAAGCAATTGAGGAAAGAGTTCCAATCTTGAAATTATCAGAAATCAAGTAATTTTTGCGTAGTTCCCACTCTGTATTAACTAGTCCCAGCCGATTGCTTAGTCGTTGACACAGTATGTCTTGCTTTGTTTCTTGCTATAACTTCACTCCTAGATAGCCAGTAATGCTGATCCTGTCAGATCTTGATTTACTTACGCGACCTCGTTTGCACGTACAGTTTCTGTATCGTAGGAGAAATCAAAGATCGCTGTGTTCGCTGTCTAATGACATATCCATATCGCTCTCAAATGACGCACGCTCGTCTATCTCGCTTGCCCACCCATCACTCGTCCTCGCAGCATCATCTTCACAAATGGCATCCACGCGCTCGCAACTGTGTACAGTCTCCAAGCAGCGAAGACAAGTCCAGCCATTATCTCCATCGTCAACGGCTCGTAACAGTTTCTCGGATAAGCAGACATAGCAATAAATGTGCCCACATGATGCTCGGTACGGTGTAGTAATGGGATATGTCGGTAGAGCATCTTCCATCCCTTCAGCACCCGGTTGCGCCGAGCTCGTCGATGGTAAAGTAGCGGCTGATTCTAAATATGCGGCGAACGTATTGGACTCGGAAGAAACGCTGGCACCAGGTAGCGAACTAAGTCCAAAAGAAGCGTTATCTGCGCATATCGCGCATTTGTTCTCCGGAAGGCCGAAGAATTTGCCCCTTTGTAAGGAACCTTGAGAGGAGCCCCTTGAACCTGACGCGGAGCTAGAGTGGAGAATCGAACTCCAGTTGAAATTTCGCATCCGTGAAGTTACGTGGTTGTAAGCCCTTCGGAAGGCACGAGAGCTGAATACAGGAAGGAAAAGCAAGAGGAATTCCTAAGAGAATATTAGTTTGAATGGAAACCTGACCGAACGGGGCGACTCACTGTGAAAGCATGCCACACCATCTGGCGATTCATGAACTCATAGCTCACTTGCCGATTTGTTAACTTCTGCGAAGGGATTAGCCGTATCCCGAGAAGTCTATCAGCCAGGGTGCGATATCTACAAATTGATATGCTCATTAAGTATGTCTATGGCAAGGAACAAAACAGCACTCACCTTCCATTCCATAGGAAGACCACGAAGCTCAGAAGAGCAGCCGCAGAATGAGCGGACTCCAAGTTGCTCAAGATGTTCCATGCCTTTCGTCTTTTATCGGATGAAGGTGTATCAGGCCATGCATTTGATAAAGCATGGCTTCTTATGCGAGCATGAATGTATGGAACCAGCACTGTTAAGGAGGCGTGCATTACTAAGGCGCTCTTCGGCAGACCCGATGCTAGATGATCCTCTATGTCAGTATGAAGCAAGAAAAGACACTTGGAGCCAGGCGAACGTGCAAGAGCCTTTCTTGTAGACCATTTACAGCGGTATCGCAGATCCTGCAGCTTCGCACCGTACGTGGCGCCTGCATCCCACAGAGAGAATTTATACAAAACGAGCCTGATGAACAAGGAGAGCTCCGGCTCAATCTTAGATCTTGAGGCTGAATTATGTGAGCGCATAGCGGCAAAGGCTCTGAAGTGGACCGCCTACCTACATTAACGAGGCTTAATGCCTTCGCTAGAGGCTCCTGGAGCAGCTGAACGAGCTCTTCATCGAGTAATTCTGCATCTAGTTGGTTTACGCGAAGGACTCGAGGCTTAGAGCTCGAAGAAGGCCAAGCTCTCCTCCATTCTTTGAGTTGTGCTTCCGCATCCTCCCAAGCTTTCTGCCAGCGAGTAGACATGGATGTTGGGACAAAAATGTGTTCTGTTGTGAATCTGTCGATCTTCCACGCGAATACGTAACTTTCCTTTTACGTACATTACCTCGCTTATATAAGGAGCAGTAGTCTGGGCGCTGTTGTTGAATCCGAAAATAAACAAATAAAACGGGCTTAGAGCAGTTGTTGAATAGTATTAATATGTAATTCCATCTTCTCTCTGCTGCACCGTCACCAGTCATGAATCTCCTCGATCTTCCACCTGAAATCTGCATCGAAATCCTCCTTTTTGCGGCTTACAGCAGTGTAGAGTTTGCTTGTAACCTAGCGGTCGTCTCATCGTGGACGAACAAACTCGCCCAACAAGCGCTTCTTTCTGCAGTCAGTGTCATCCACACGGACAGGCTTATGTCTTTCTTCAGGTGCCTAGGACTCGTCAAAGGTCCGTTCCCAAGACACATGCCCGTCGGGAACCTCTTTCGTTTGAGCTTCAGGCAAATCCCAGAGCTGAACCCGACGAACGATGCGCGACATTGCGCGCGTCTTCTTCGTAACCTCTGGCTGATCCCAATAGGCGTCCAGCAGACAAGTATGGAGGATCATGTATACACGCGCTTGATGCTTCAGTTATGCACGAACATACAGAGCCTCGCATTGACTGGAACAGCCTTCTCCCACTTCTTGGTCAATAAATCCGAGCATTTTCGCGATGTGACAGACGCCGATGGCACCGATATCGAGCAATCACCATATCCTGACCTGACACATTTGACGCTCCTTGACTCCACGCCAGCACTTATCATGGAGCGTCACTATAAACGAGCCGAAGAGTACGTTAGAGTATTCAAGCAACTCACGCATTTCACGACGTATGGTTTCTATCACCGAAACGGCCTTCCAGTTCCCATCCAGTATTTTCCTTCACTCACGCACGTCGCTCTACCACTCATTCTCAATCCTCCTCAAATCGAAGAAGAAGAAATAGATGAGGTCCAGATTACGACTGCGGAGATATACCAGATGACGGGGGGATGGAAGCTGTTACGATCTACGCGACAAATCCAGATGCTTGTATTCCTTTTTCCGTCTACAGGCCGAATTAGCAGGGGCAGTCATCTTGCTGAGCTGTTCATACGCCATCCGCCAACCAACCTTATTTTGGAGGCGAATCGACTCGACAAACGGGCGTACGCGCTTCCAATTGACGGATTAAGTGAGTTGCACAGGCAATGGTACGGCGAGGCTAGAGGAGGACCAAGTATTTGGGATCTAGCAAGGAATACCCTCGAGAGTCACCATCGGGCATTTGGACGCTTCGGTGTTTTATGAGCTAGATACTAGACGAAATTATGAACTGAACAATTTTTTTTATAAAAATAATGATTGTCGCGTCGATCCCTCCTGACTCATTTTCCCATTTGGTGTCTACTTACGCTCTTCTCCATCTCGAAATTTTGAATGCAATGCATCAGAGCTCTTCCATCCTTATCACAATCATCTCCCCTCTTTCCAGCCTTGGGGTATCACTCGAGGTTGTACAGTACGATGACCCGGACCTACAAGGATGCCGTCGACTGCCTGAATGGTCTCCAATCCAACCAGGCGATGATTGAGGCAAGCCGTGCATCCGGGGGTCGTATGGAGAAGTTTGCCATACATGATACTCATGAATATCTCGGTAGGATTGGGTATACGGTAGTTTTCTCGCTATGAGGCAAATTCAAATTCAGACACTAATATTCGTGTAGCCTCAGGACCTCAATAAACTAAATGTAATTCATGTCACTGGCACCAAAGGCAAAGGCTCAACATGTGCCTTCATCGATTCCATACTTCGTCACGCCATGCCTCAGCAGAAGATCGGTGCGTCTGTATGCTCGTTTGGGATGATCGCGACTCATTCAACTCTATAAGGTCTCTATACATCCCCTCATCTTGTCGCGGTTCGAGAGCGAATTAGAATTGATGGAAAGCCTATCGCAGAGGAAGACTTCGCCAAATACTTCTTTGAGGTTTGGGACAGGCTCGAAAAGAATGACGTGGTGCGTGCTCTCGGTACAATCTTCAATCGTACGAAAACTCAAAGGTATTAGAGGAAATACGACCATACACCTCCAAAACCCATGTATTTTAGGATGGTCACTTTAGTCGCATTTCATGCTCTCATGCAGATGAAGGTGGGGTTTGCTCATGTATATTATTTGCCCCCGAACTGACGCTGCCAACCAGGTCGATGCTACGATACTCGAGGTTGGTGTCGGTGGGGCTTATGACTGCACAAATATTGTCCCCAAACCAATCGTCACAGGCGTTTCTGCACTTGGTATTGATCATATCGCTGTTCTTGGGAAAACTATAAGGGAGATCGCATGGCAGAAGGGTGGCATTTACAAGGTAGGATTGAGGACTTTACAAATGAAAAGTGAGTAAGCTGATGCCTCTTCAGGAAGATGTTCCTGCGTTCACCGTGAACCAGCCCGAAGACGGTCTAGAAGTATTAGAAAAGCAGGCCAGAGACCACAAAACTTCAAATTTCACTGTCGTTCCGTTTACTCCAGGACTTTCCGATATCAAGCTCGGTAATATATCATACTTTGTGCTTCAACGAATTAAATCATTTCTGACGCCATGCTCGCCCAGGATTACCCGGTTTACATCAGTATCAGAATGCCAATCTTGCAGCCCACCTTGCACAGGAACTTTTACGTGCGAAAGCTTCGTTGATTTCACAGAGCACTCTGTCGAGCGCGGTCATTCAGGGATTGCAAAATGCTCGTTGGCCTGGACGATGTCAGACTGTGGAAGATCCTGCGTTCAAAGGCATGACATGGTTCCTTGATGGGGCACATACGAAAGATAGCCTTGAGTGTTGCGCTCAGTGGTTCTTCACGCCTGATGTTGCTCTTAGAAAGCTACCGTAAGTCCTCTCCCATCGACACAGATGAAAGTGGCAGATTAAGAATGGGCGGGCAGACAAACACCGAAGAGAATGTTTGTATTCAACTGCACAAGTGGCCGTAACGGTGCTTCATTCCTGACGACTGTGCTGTCTAAGACGAAGGCGCAACTCCAACTACATGGTGATGGTACCTCTGTTGCGGAAAGATTCTTCGACCACGTCGTTTTCACATCGAATGTAACGTATGCAGACGGGGCTTTTAAGGGCGGTATGTATTTGCTATTATTTGACAAAACTGCACTAGTTGATGGGAATGTATAGACTTGACGAACCGCGTAGTGGCGGAGGAGACCGTTGACCCTCTTAAAGTACAGCGCGAGTTGGCGGAGGCTTGGGGAACGCTCGTGCCAGACTTCCCAAGAGGGAACATTCATGTGGAGAAGTCCATTGAGCATACGGTTAAGTTCATCCGCAGTTTGCAAGGAACAAGTGATGATGATAGAGAGACTAGTCCTGTGGACGTTCTAGTCGCTGGGAGTCTGCATCTTGTTGGTGGTGTTATAGAGGTCGCTGGATTAAGTGACGTTGCTCTATAGATTTACGTTCTGCACCAGCAGTTTTCTAGAGTACATACTCGACTCTTTACTTATTACGTTAGTCTTAGGATGATAGAGCAATCGTACATCATAGGTAAATGCAATAGAATTCCTCCAAGTATGCCTGTCAGTGATACCCTAACGAAAAAGGGATCATCGTCTGCCCCAGCTTCCCGGTTCACAATAATGGATTGCCTAGGGAATCAAGGTCAGTCATATCAGAAAGTCATCCAAGATATACGTATCGCGACCTCCCACCTGTCTGTCAAGAAACTCTCTCAATCTGATCTTGAGACCCAGTGGTCCTAGATCAAAATCCCTGACGTGCTCTTGGGCCAAAGCCATGAAGACGTCAAGGCAAATAGGCTGTTCGTTGAATGTCAGAGATTTAGTAAATTTAATATCATGATGATTTACTTCATAGCGCAAAACTCGTAGGTAAAGCGTTTCGTCTTCCGAAATCTTGGATCTGAACTTCTGAAATAGCTCCTCTTCGTTGATAACCGAATCACCGCAATTGGCGTCCTTGTTTTGAACCTTGGTCCGCTTAGCATTTCGTTTAATCGGCGAGGATGTCTTCTTCGTATGTATTCGATGTACGAAAGGTGTGTTGTCAATCAAAGCTGCATCCATGGAAATGTCCAATTCTAGTTTCGATATTTCTGCAGCAACATCCTCAACTATACAATTGTTGATGGACTTCGGACGTGAATTTGCGGTCGGTGTCCTTGTCGGCGACGAACAAGAGATTACACGGCCATCATCGATATGCAATTCATCGTGCGCATACGTGGTTTCGTCTTCCTGTATTTCAGGATCAAAAATCAAGACTGCTTTATCACCCATGCCATCATTATCGTCAGTGTTATACAAGAAGCAATCGTCGTCCTCCCATGTCAGATCCTTATTGTTTTGTGTATTACAAGCAGACGTCAGTGAAGACGCTAAAATATATGGTAAATAGGTGAGCAAGCCAATATGAAGCCAAGAGTACGCACTGTGGTAAGGACTCACCACATCTGCATTCAAATCGGTGTTTAAAAGTGACAGTCCGGAGCGCCTCACAGAGAGCAACCTGGAATCATCCGGGAGCCGTATTGTAGGCAGAGAATTAGGGGAAGGAGGTTCCGCTATTAGGTCAAGTGTACGAGGGGCAGTTCGATCGGCACACTTTGCTGTCCCGAGCTTGCTGCCTGGCAACGATTGAGTAAGCGGAGGTCCAAGCTCATCGTCGTCCAAATACGACGAAACAAGCGGTAATCGGGAACCAAGTCTGCTCTGCCCTAATGTCTGTGTAATAGAAGGGGCTGGCACTGCTTCGCCGTCGTGCCTGGCAGTCTGTCCAAAAGACGGTCGACCAAGGATTGTCTTTGCGCGGTTGCGAATATCGTCACGCGATTCAGAGATGGCCTTGACGGTGCTCGGAAACTCCTTCTGACGTTTTGTAGGTCGAAGTACAACATTCTCCTTGACTATGTGCTCCAAGTATGTTTTAGGAGGGGGTTCTTCAGCGCGTTTATCGATTGTATCGGCTTTCCTAGCCGACTCAAACCCTGCCTTAATTTCGCGTGAGAGGAGAACATCCATAGTTTCTTCCGTGAAGCGGGCTTTCTTCGCACAAGTTCGCATGTGAGACACTTTATTTGCGGCGGACTTTCGAACTGTCCATTTGAGATCGCAGCTGACACATCTTGAGAGGAGTTTCAGCTGTCGTTCCGAAAAGCCAAGATAAAATGCAGCTGCTTTGACAGAACCCTGTCTGCTGGGTGTGCCCTTTGTAGGTCCGATCATATGCGCCGCTTTCTGAGAGATTCTAGACGAGGTACCTGCTATTGACAACGTTTGCGAAGATGCAGAAAATACAAAGGAGCCAATCTTCGTGCGCATTCTATTGGTTCTCTCCTCCGCTTCAATGTTGCTCGCGTCGCTCTCGTCCCTTGTCACTCTTTGTGTTTGAGAGTCGGGAAAGCTCGCCTGGATGACTGTGCCCGCTGCAGAAGCTCCAGCAGTGCCCACAAATAAAGTGCTTGTAGTCGTGGACTCTCTTCTGCTATTGCCTGATAAATCAGGTGTCATCATTTCAGCGTAGACGGACCGTTCGTGACGAGAAGTTTGACGCGAACCTATATAGTAGTAACTGAGGCATTTGCATCGTATAAGCAATAATGGTTTTGATTTGGCATACCATCATCACAGTTTGACACGAGTTGGGTATCCAGAATTACAGAATCGTGAGAGTCGGAATCAGTGAGCTCAATAACTTCCATGGTCTTCAGTTGTCCTTTTCTTCTTCGACTCTCTTCTTTGCGACGTTTTCTGTATTCCTCTCTTTCTGGTTCCGAGTCCTCGACTATCTCCGCTGTCTGAGTACAGCCCAACTGTTTTTTGATCATGGTAGGTCCACCGTGAGTTCGATCAGCAAGAGAAACGGGATGCTTGATACCAACAAAGACCACGCGACTGGAAAGAACTGAGAGAGATGTCGAGGATAAAGGAGCCACGCGACGCGTCGCCGCGGTGACGCGTTTGGAATGCGATTCACGTGACGATCGGAGTCCGCGCAGTCTCTGGTCCCTGACCAGTGACCTGAAGAACAAATCATACCTTGAACTCACGCCCATGCCGGCCGTTGCATCTCTACCTCCATCTCAAATCTAACTGCAAAATATTTTTATTTTGCTCAAAACGATGCCTTTCCCTCTCGCACCGCACCATGTCCAACTCATTGCTGCATGCTATCCTCCATCTTCCGCCCTTCTCACTTCTGGTCCAGAGTATAAACCGAACTCCCAAGAACTCTCTCGACTCACCTATTATGCATCAAACAGACCGGGTAAAATCGCAAAACTCGGTAGCGAGCTAGAGAAAAGGGCACTAACAGATGCTCGTAAGGCCAGCTCAGGGAATATGAGGGCACGCGCGTGAGTAGACCATTACATGTCTTCATTTATTTGTTGCTTATTCTTATTCTTTAAGGTCTCTTCTGATCACACTGAATATATTCAAGGCCTTGACTCAGGAATGCCGGCGAGATCTGTCTTTGCTGGCGACATCGTTAATGTCGACTTTGGATTCAACATTAGCTGTTTTGTCTAATGACCTCGAGGTTGCGGCTAAAGTCGCCAGTGTGGTCAGTCGCGATACTATCGAGCTTCAGGGATTCCTCAAGTGACCTGGACTACTAGTTCGTCTGCTGGTCTACGTATACGAACGGCCAATTGCTTGGTATAGATCAGACTTTAACACGAGATTATGTTTCAACCCTGCACCGATTTTCGTCCATGTGTTTATCCGAGGCCAAAGATTCTGAAGATCGCAATAGGTCAGAAAACATGATGCCTTCACATGTCTCGTCCTGACAAGATCTTAGGATGCGCGTTATCGGACTGGGCGCCCTCACGGGTGCGGTGGCATCGGAGGCTCTTTATAATTCACCATCGCAAATCAAAGCGCAAGCTTCCGCGATTGTTCCAGCCTTGCTTGTCAATTTACTCCAGGTTGATATCTCAGTCCTTGATTACGAGTGGGTACATCCAGTACTTAGCTCTTAAGGGGACTTCTACTGACGTTACCAGGTCAGAGAATGATAGAAATCCTCCGGCACTAGGTACTTTCCTCGCTGACTTTCGCTCGCGTCCACTCCTTGAGCGCCGTGCTGCATCGATACATCTTCACATCGATGGAGATGAAGGTCCTACAAGCGGAGACGTAGCAAATGCTGCATTGAAAGCGTTCGCTTGTCTCCTCAGCCAATCGAATGGGGGACAAGTCTCAATGGTTATGCAAGCCGCTTTGGATAGCCTTGGGTTGCATGATGGCTGGAAACACATCAATCACTGTTGCTGGTTCATTCGCAAGGCGATCGAGTGGACACAATATCAGTACCGGTTCGCGGTTCCTGCACGACTGATTGACAGGCTTATGGAGGCTCAAGAGGATTCGAGGCCTTCAGACTTCCATAAAACACTCGCCGCCATGATTAAAGCAGCGTTCACAGCACCTGTTCCACTGGTTAATCTATCAACCTCGGACGTATGTTCAAATCTCACAGCACTGATTCTACGCAGAATCGCAATCAACCCCAATGATGATCTCCTTCCAGATCTCGTTGGTTGCGTCGGAGCACTTGGTATGCACATCTACTACGCGGATCAAATTCATGATCTCGCATGCGAGATCATTGGGAGAATAACTCATGTCGAGGGCAATGGATTCAGTGCTGGAAGTCAACCTTCTGCGAGTCGAGGGGAGGGACGAGTTATGGCCTTACGAGCCCTAATAGCGTGTGTAGGACTTCTCATTCAGTCAAGTACCAAGCCTTTGCACCAGCACACTACGTCTGCGGATGGCCATGGAGATGAGGAACGTTGCAAGCTAGGTGCAACTCCCGCAAGGCCTGAAAACGACGAGCCTGAAGCTGCTAGTCCGAGACCGTCGAGCGATGGTGTCTCGTTGAGAGCAGGCCTCCCCAGGAGATCGAGGATTCCTCCAGATGTATGGCAGGAAACTCTTTCTTTACTCTGTGACGAGAGCTTTGCTGTTCGGTCGGATTATGCGAGAATCCTCGTGCTATATCTGAAATCCGAAATCCGACCAGAATTGGGGTCGCGTATCGGACCAGATGGCACGGGTCAATTGAGGCCCACGAGAACTCTAGAGGATGGCTCACACACAATCGAGTCCACCGGTTTGAGTGATGGTCCTACCAGCCGATTCTTCAACGCCCTGCAAGCAATTATTTTCATGCTTGCAACGTCATCGCATCTCGGTCTTCCGCCTTCTTCTCCGCCGTCTCCGGTCCATTCTTTGGATGATGTTCGTGAACATGAATTGGAACAACGGCATGACTCAGTTAATGTAAATATTACTCCCTCGACGCCTCTACAAGAGCAATCATTCGCTGTAGACCAGGAGCAGGCTGGAGAGCCGTCCATTGCGGGACAATCCTCGCGGAGAAAATCTTTGGGACTGGCAACGCAGTTCCTCAAGTTACACAGAATTCGCCGCTTGCTAGATGCCGCACTTCATCAATCCCCACGATCACCACAACCTGATACAGGGGAGAGCTCGGCGTGCTTGTCAGATTATGCCCACATATTGCATATTCTCAATACCGTTCACGAGCAAACTCCAACACGGGCACTATTAGCGGGCTTTCCAATGTTGCTAGCCTTGCGCTCTTGGTGTGACTCGGATTTGGTGCCTCAGCGTCGCCGATTCGCCGTCCGACAAGTCCTTGCTGGACAATGGCAGACTTTATCGAGGATATGGGACATTCCACAGTTGATAAAAGTAACCAAGAATGTAAGTTACTTTCTCGATGCATGAGTATGCGTTTTATTCGTTTTATTCTCAATTTCACAGACATCGAGTGCATCATTTCCTTATCCGCCGCCAGAAATCAGCTTCCCCGAATTAGAAGTACCGTTGGACCTGCAATTTCTTTCGGAGGTCGAAGAACTTGACGAAAGCAGTTCCTGGTGTGGAAATGAGCCAGTTATCCTCTCCGTTTCGAAACATGTGAACGTCCAACGCGCCACGGGTCTCGATGAAGCAAGCCTTGCCAAAAGACTTGGTATTCAATGGTCACCCGATAATGCACTGAGGGACTGTAAGTAACAAATCAATGCAAGGTTCTTTAACTTCCATTTATGCGTCTCTTACAGCAGTCGAAAGTTCTCTCAACGGCGACTCACCACGACCCGAGCACGGCAACCCACTTCTCAAAATTTCACCAGCACTGATGCATATATCTAACCTTTCATTGCAAAGTCTGACGCGATCCAATCGCGGAGTTGGCGTCAATGACTTGCGTGATGCGCTGGAAGGGCGGGGCGCTATGTCTAATACTGCTTTATCGCAAGGACGCGCTCCTTCCGTCGCTAGCATCGGTGCTACGCATTCCGGCGCTTCTGGAGAAAGCGCAACATCTCCTAGTAGCTGGAGTGCTATTCGTCCTCGGCCGCGTTTGTTAAGTGGGGAGAGTCGAAAGGACGTAAAAAACGTGCTTGATAAACTAGGAATTGGTTCGAATAAAACTACGAGCCCTCCGAGGTTGTCTCCATCTCCAAATCAATCGGCAGCAGCCAGGTAAGATTTTCATATACTCCCTTCATTTATTCACTAAATATTTATTCTCGCACAAGGTCTCTGTTGATTCCGCCATACAAAGGCTAAGCTTGAATAGCTTTCCGTGTCCTTTTCCTTACATTAAATTTTCTTACATCAATCTTTGCATTATATATATATCACCATCCAATACATTGGATAAGACAGCATGCTTTCCAGCATTTACAGTCACAACACACATTCGTTCTATCGTAGCTCACGCGGTTATTAAGAATTCTTGGCCATTCATTGAAAATGCATATTATCAATTCTGCCGTGACGATGACGTAGAAGTCATTCGTCTGCGTGATTCTTCTTCCCTTTCTCTCCAATATGCAAGTTCGGATTGCGCTTTTGGATGGGACATTGAGTATTGATTTTTCTGATTCTCGCTGTTAATCAACAATCACAAGGCAACAGAACAGAACTCACGCTCATGGCCTGCAGGAGCATTTCAAACATAGAAGATTGAAATGTCGCGCTTTTGAGAGGATCACCTATCCGCTTTGATTGGTTTACGATTAAGTTTGTGAGTTCTTGACGCAATCGAGTGAGGCTGCAAACAAACATTTGGATCAATGAATCATATATAGGCAGAAGGACAGTTATTAGCTTACTTTGAGAAAATCATAGTCTCATCCTCGGTTTCAGTGAGAATGATGAATGACCAGAAAACCGCGACATAACGAGCTCCAATCTAACAAACATCATGTCAAAGAAGCACCACTCCAGACGACCAGGGAATAGTAAAATCCATACCTTCTGTACCAGTGAGTCAGTAGGACCTACAGCCCTACGGAAGTAACCGCCTGATCCCGTTTCGTTTAGCTTACTGAGGCTCGCAACATGCTCGGTCATCTGTTTCTGGAATACTGGCCAGAACTGCATCCGCAGACCAAACAGCCAGCTCTCGAGAGGCAGGCATCCGCGCGCCTGCACCTCTGCGAGAGTGTTCTCGATCATACGGATCATGGTAAGTAATGGAATTACAGGTGGGGGCGGTTCAAGCACGACCGTTGCGAAATTCTGCATTACGTTGATAACTAATCAGCGCTAAAGTCATGAAATGTATGGTTGATTGACTTGCTTGGCAATAGTTAAATGTAGGCTCCATGATTTGTTTCCATATCGTCGCCAAAGCCGACAAGTCTTCTTTGGATAGATTTCGATGACCCAACATATTCTTCGATATCGAGTGTGTAAGGCTCTCTCTTCGACGTATAGGCGGACTACCAATAGTCTCCGCTCCGAGACTTGCTCTCCTCGCGTCTTCAGCTGGTAATCCTTGCGAGTCTGAAGGCGAGAAGACAGACCCAGATGAATCTGACGCCTTCGGAGTGGGGCCTTGCGAAGGTTGCGGAAAGAATGTCGTGACAAATGTGTACTCGGCGGAACCATTGTCCATTAAGACGAGTAGCATGGAGCGGAAGAGTGCTTCAAGAGGCTCTTTCTAGGACAAGAGTCAGCACGAACAAGCAGAGCGTCTGATAGAGGCACGAACATGTGTCTTGTCCTCCGCGATGTATGCCTGCACAACGGGAGGGCCATCTAATCTAGCGTGTGCAAGCCGGTTTTCATCTACGATGAACTCGATTTGCGCATCTGAAGATCCAATCAACTCGGTTCTCTCTGTTGTCCGAGCCTAAGCAAAGATGCTCGTGTCAATAGCACAGCAATTGACTAAACCGTTAAATTACTCACCTTAATCCACCCTAAACTGCGAATGTACCTTCTAAATCCCGTCTCGTAGTATACCCGTGTAGCGGCGACGTATGATCGCTGGATCTCCTTCGCAACATCCTCTGCATGATTCTGCAGAAACTCGTAGAGTGATCTGTATTTTAGCATCACTGACGTTTGCAAAACCTGCATGTTTGTCGTCATGCTCGTCCGTACAGGTTGGAGCAACGTGAGGAAGAATACTCGGATCTTTGTCGCGGCCTGATTGCAGTACCATTCAATTCTGCGAGTAGTATGGGCAGAATGCACACCCGACTCACCACAATGCGCAATCCCTCGGTGACTTCCGTCAAGTCTCGAGCAGCTTTCACGCGTTTTCGCGCGTTCACTGCAGACAACCGACGCTCAAAGTCAGGGATCGCAGTCAGCCAGGTTTCGCCTACATCCGTATCCAAGATAGTCGTCGCAAGAGACGGAGGTATGCATAAATCCGAAAGTAAACTTGACAGCGGTTTCTCTATTCTCTGGAAGAGACAAGCAATGAACGTATCAGCTCCATGTATACTTGGCGATGTCCTGCGTCACAATGAACATGACATTGTGATTGGCGACTTACCTTCCTTGCTTTGAGTCTATTCTCGATATCCTTGCTTCTATCCTGAAGAGTCGAGATTTGCCCTGCTACGGCAGTAAGATCCGCCTGGAAAGTCGATAGAAATTTCTCAAGTGAGTCCAAGAGACCGACACCTGTCTGCCACTCAAGTTTAGTCGTGTTTTCTCAACAATACTTAAACAGATCTATGAGACTACGGACCTCTACTTGGTCATGTAGGTCAACGTATTGCTTTGCTCGCTTCGTATCTGGTAAAGAATCGAATCAAGGCCTCAGTGAAGTTGTCCGGGTCGTTCGAGTATTAATAACGTACTGACAGAAGAACGGATCTGGCTTCGTCTCGGATGCTAACATATATACGCTCCGTTAGGAAACGGTAGTCTTGTAGAAAGCAAAGACGCAGCTTTACATTCTCCAGCCATCGTCGCTCTGGTCAAACTCAAGGTGGTTATGCCTCAAGTAACACGTCGCACGTGATATACTGGATAGAAGACAAAGAGATGCTATATACAGCGTGGTCCATACTGCACTCAAATTCAACTAGATGGTCTAAATGCGATATTAAACGTATGTATATAGGTACAGTAAGTGAATAACAAAATGGCGCGAGTATTAGTGATACTCGTCAATCCTGAATGGTGTAATGTATTCAAATCGTTCCACATTCCCTCCTCGTTGGTTATGCGACGACTCCCTGCTGGCTCTCCCGACTACGCGTTTGAAGAATTTGCCCACGCCTCCCTTGTTGGGGTATTCGAATTCGGGGGCAACGCCCTCTAGCGAGTCGGCTGGATACAAACTATCAATCGTCTTCGCGAGCTTCCGCATGCCACCAGATGAGTCGTTCGCTGCTCTACGCGATTCATCGAGTACAGCGAGGAGATACAAAGCTAATTCTGGTAGTGTCATAGGAAGGGTAGGGTAAGGCGTATTCGCGGTTGCTGGTACGGTGAAGCATTTTGACAAGTTAGACTCGCCTGCTCCTGCGCGCAGTAGTGCAGGTAACGGCGACATGGTATATGAATATGGGAGAGTATTGACATCTCCGTTGGTATATTTATGCATGTTGGGAGCCGAGGGTAGAACGGGTACGTCGATGGTCAGGTAGATTATTGTTCTCCAATCGTTTGAAGAATGGTGAATCTGGTATTCGATTCATTTAGTCTGGATTCTAAACTAAAAACGGACATACTGACCTTCATAAATTGAATTACAGTGCGCAGCTTCAACTCTGACTTTGTCGAAGCAAGAGCCTCAACGGTAGGCTCTACTCTGCTGTCGCTCAGGCGAGTCAATAGCTTAAGCAGATGCTTCCAGTTTGGGGCTTGTATGTGCAGAGGTGGGCATTTTCCATAGGGTAAGGTGATAATATTAGGAATCGGGCCCTGCATCGGATCCCGGCTACGCGCGATCGATGGGGCGTTGAAACCGAATGCTGATGAATTATTAGTACGAGAACCAAGGAAAGTGGATATTATTTGACACGTACAAACTCCAAGACGTAGCTCTTCCTCTACAATCGGCGGCGATGAAGGCCCTGAGTTTGATAATAGTTTCCCTTCGTCCGGTTCGTCGATAGATATCGGACTCATGAGGGGCGAGTCGCTATTCTCAAGCACGTCATTTTCGTCTGCTTCTGAAGGTGCTGGCCCAATGGACTGTCCCGTACTCATGGACCGAATCGGAACATTCGGCATAGACGCTGATCTGCCACTAGTACTTGGGGCTGAGGTACTCACTTCAGGAGAAACCGAGTTCCGTGTATATTGCACAGGAATGACAGTATTAGCATGGTAGCTAATTGGCCGTATTGAGGAACCCTCAATAGAGCTCGTCGTAGGAATCGCCCCTTGTGCTGACACGCTTCGACCCAGTTTATCATAAGGCGGAACAGCAGGAGTTACAGGTCCGCCAGAAGTGTAGTTGCCATGACCTCGACCTAGACTCGGAAGAGGACGCGAACCAGAGGCGACAGGGGGTGGCGGAAGGGATATATACGGATGATGCGGGCTTCGTTGTTGTAATGCCGCAACATGGAAGGAAGACGGTCGCGTTCCATTATTGAGTGGAGGTCGTGAAACATTATCGGACGAAGTAGACGCAGACAGAGCGCTAGGAACGACGCCCGCCGAAGATGGAGATGGATGCGTAGATGACGAGGAAGCGCCATCCGCTTCCAATCGCGCGATACTACGCGCAAACTCTTCGTCCATCTCCAGTTGCCTGCGACGTGCTTCATCTTCAGCCCGAATTAGGTCCCGCTCCCGTTTGGTGAGCTCCTCCAGATCGGTTTCCACAGATATATGCGCCTTGTGTTTCTCCGCACTATCGCCATGAAGTGAATTTGAGCATGCTGATGTTGGTGGCGTGTCAACAATTGAAGGTGCGGAAGAAGATGCACGGGATGAGGCAGTTGAGCGAGTGCTCATTTCAAATTGTCGCGAATCAGCTTCCTGACATGCGCGAGGAATGTCACACGCAGCCGATGAATCGATACGCGCCATTGATTCCTCCAAGACGCGCGCAAGGATATCATCTTCTAGATCAGGGCGTCCCGTAGCTCCTGTGTCTTTGAGTGAGATCTCTAGAGCTCGTGCAACTAACTCCTCTTCCTCAGCGCAATCTACGTCCGGGGTTGCGACGGAGATCATCGCCTGCTTCTCTGACGATACTGAGGGCTTTGGAGGGATTTTAGGCGCCTTCATATCGGCTAATGACGCGAGGGAGGTTCGTGTCTGGACACGGGGCTTCGGAGGCAAGGGTGGTCTTGTAGATGACAAATTCTCCGAGTACAATCGGGGCCTTGAATACGCCGGTGAGCTCGAGGAAGCGGCAGTTGAAGAAGTTGCATTAGGTTGGAAAAGAAGTGAGCTCTCGAGAGTGCTGAGCACACCAGACCTTGAACGGCCAGCACCTCCAGGCATCAAGCTCGGTGGTAGAGGCTTGGTTAACGCAGACGGCTTGGAAGGTAGAGGCGGAGTCTGAGGTGTACGGAACTGCTGAACAAGGTGCGAAGGATAGAAGGACGTATCGGAGGCGTTAGATAGTGGTTGAAGGCGTTGGGTACTTGGACCAGCGACGGCCGCATTTACATGCATGCTATAAAGAGGGTTTGGCAACGGCGTCGCCTCGTTCGAATACGGTCTTGCAGAATGTGGCGGGGCAGCTGCGGGTAGTTATAAACAAAGAGAAGCGTCAGTACTAGTAATAGTATGAGTTGGCAACGAGTGAACGGTGGCTAAGCAGTGCATGCGAGGAAGATCTATCTCATTGAAGCAAAGGAAAGTACTTACGGGGACGAGTTGGATTCATATTTATTATTGAAAATGCACTCGTTGCATGGGCATGGAGCCTTGAAGAGCGGGACGCCTGGGGTGAGAGCTGCTCTTGTTTATGTATCTGGTACGGAACGGATCAGCGCTCACGCCGTACGAAGCCTATTTATCGCTATTTGCCGAGTTTAAGTACTTCGAACTGGTGGCCAACAAATTTATATGCCGTCGTCAAAAGCAATGTATCTATCCTACACAATGCACGCTTCAAAAGGAATCTCGGAAAAGGCGAAAGGGACACAAATAATACTGGTTAGGCGTGACTAACGAAGTGGGCGTTATTTGGCGTGGAATCTGTTGCGAATTTCAGATTGATTTAAGAATCTGAGAATGAAAATCGAATACCAACGAATGGAAACGAAGCTGGGTCATCAAGTTTTGGAATAGAATTGGGGTGGAAGAAAAAAGAGCAAAAAAAAGACATGACAACGTATCGTAAATAAATGCTTGCACGGTTGAGGAATGATGGTGGATTGCGTGGTGATTGATGGGAAAGGTGAAAGAAAGGAAAAATGCATATGTAGCGGAAGAACACCGAGAGAGTAGCATAGGATCGTACGGGTGAAGCGGAAAACCGAATTGAAACCGACTCGTAAAATAAGAGGGCTAGTGAGCAAAGTGGATAGAGACAGAAATTCCGAAAAATGGTTGAGCGCTATCGTGCGGTGATCACACGCGTAGACACAGCGCCGCCATCCTGATGTGTGGATGTTTTGAATCCGAGCTGCCGCATAACAGCTAAAAGGTCCGCCTTCTGAACTGGTTTCGATATAGATGCGGCGAAAAGCGTGCTTGCAAAGCTATCCGAACCGCTGTACGCGCTCACGGAGATGATAGGCACACTGCTATTCTTGTTGTTCGTGCTTTTTATTAAACGAGCAGCACTTTCACCGTCGATGATAGGCATATGCAGGTCCATTAGAATGCAGTCGAATTCTAAACAAATTCAAGCAGTCAGAAAAAGCTACAGAAAGTAATAAGAGAATGGTCGCTTACTGATATCACTATGAGCGACGCTGATAGCTTCCGAGCCGTCAGAGGTTACGACTACGCGACAGCCTAATCGAATGAGTAATGTCTCAATGATCTTCGCCGTGATTGGGTTGTCCTCGGCAAGTAAGCATATCACTGCTCGGTCATTGACATCAATATTTCGACGCAGATCGAGGGAGCCTGAGTTCGACGACGGCGGTGTACTATCAAAGTGACTCGACACGTGCGAAACCGAAGTGGGCCAGTGATCTGACAGTGAACCCTCTCCACTTGTCGAGACCGATGCAGTCCGTAGGCGGCTCGGCATCGAGTTTCGTCGTGAAACATCACCCTCGAGGAGATTATGCTTGAATCGCTCGACAGCTCCGAACTCAGATGGCTTTCGAGAATGATTGTGGTTGTGGTTAATCTGGACACTCCCTGGCGTCGACGGAGCCATACTTGCACGAGATGGCGATGAGGCTACAGACGACACCGAAGTAGCAGGAGAAGGCGGATTGGTAGTCGAAGGTTTGCCTCCCTCCAGTTGAGTCACAACACCCGGGGGTTTCTTGATTCGTTGCGAAACACTACGCCTGTGTGGCCTGTAGATCTGTGCAGGTTCGCTTAATGCATGCACCATAGGCGTCATCTGGTCTGTCTTCAGCTTTCTTATGACGTCGTCATTAGCCTGCTTCAAGACAGGCAAGTTCTTGAAAGCGAAGGTTCCAAACTCATCCTGCGTCGGCGAGTGCACACTTTCATTTGCAGCAGCAATAATTGTACTCGTCGAAGGGGCCGAAGCAGCAAATGCGCCAACACCAGGAGTTGCTGCGGACTGACCAATAGTGATGGCACCGTCATCATCGTGGAATAGTTGCGTGGACGCACCCCGGGGATCGAAGTAGTCAGTCGACTCTGGATCCGTTACCTGAGGGATGAACGCTGCTTCACTGGTAGTAACCTTGTCCCAATCAATTACAGCAAAGAAGGGGTGCGCCTTAACTTCAGCGGCACCATTCGCACCAAGGCGCTGAGACGGATCCACATTGAGAAGCCGCTTCATGAAATCGAGCGCTTCGAGTGAGAAATCAATGAATCCTTCATGCCAATCAATGTGCCCGGAGAGGATATTCTCGAAAACCTTCTCAGGCGTTTCTGCATGGAATGGCGGGATCCCATATAAGAACTCGTATGTAATGACACCGAGAGCCCACTACATGAAAATCGAATGAATAACCAATGTGCTTCAGGCAAACGAGAAGACGTACCCAATCAACAGCTGCATCATCCCCGCTTATACCAAGGATACTTTCCGGTGCAAGATAGTCTGGGGTACCAGCGAATTTCTGTTCACCAGGCGGTGTCCCAAGTCCAGGTGGCGTCAGAGCATACGAGCGCAGATCATTCGTGAGCTCGGAAGCAAAGGACTGAATCGGGCTTTCACGTCCATTGTTCGTCCTTCCAGTACGACGAAGGAAAAATCCTGAAAGACTGTCCGACCCACTTGATTCGCTGACATCGTCCGTAGGTGTACCAATAGACAAATGAGGAGAAGATGCTAGAGGAGGGGCAGCAGGAGTTCCAAGTCGCTGAGAGAAATACGAACCTCCCAAGATGTCCGCAGACAACAATAATGGAGATGACAAATAAGCAGCATCCATGGACGGTGGTCGAGAACTTGGACTGTGTCTTGTACGTGGACGAGCTCGTTCCAAGTTCAAATCTCGAGTCTGACGACCAAGGAGACCAATTCTACTCAGACCAAAGTCAGTCAACTTGAGATGTCCATGCTGATCAATCAGTAAATTATCCGGTTTCAAGTCTCTGCAAGTGCATTAGCACGGTGTAATAGACCAACAAACTGACACTTACCTGTGAACGATACCACGTTCATGCAGGTATTCCAGGCCAAGAACAACCTCCGCAATGTACTGTCTGGTCCATTCCTCCGGTAGAGAGCCTAGGGACTTGATAAGTGCCGCACAATCTCCACCATTAAGATACTCCATGACGAGGTACAAATTCTCCTTGCTCTGAAATGCGAAATAGAGCTTTGCAACAAAGGGTGACTCTGCCTGGTTCATCAGAATCATACGTTCTGCCTTGACGTTAGTTATCTGATTCTTCGCGATCATGTCCGCCTTTCTCAAGACCTTGATTGCATAATAGTCGCCAGTGACCCGCTTCTTCGCGAGGAAGACAGAGCCGAAGGCACCCTTGGAGATAGGCTTGATTATTTCGAAATCTTTTATGCTAGTATGTGCGCTTTTCGATGACGGCATAACAGATGGTATCCTTGGTGATAGAGGTCCTATAGAGCCGCCAGGACTTGACACCGAGCTCGTGTTTACGGCGGAGAGGCGACGAGAATGTCTTCCTCCATCCATACTGCTGACACTGTCCCTTGGCGCGATACTCGGTGAAATGGGAGGAGTGACGGTTACCCGAGGCTCCAGAACTTGTGACTTCCTATGAGCGAGAGTCGTTGGCTTCTCCTCCGGACTTGAAGAAGAATTATCGGTGTCTGACGAAGCGACAATAGGTGCAGCAAGCGCCAGAGGTGAAGTGATGGATGCAGGGGTGGAAGACCGAGTAAGAGAGAAAATGTTCGGGGACTGGTACATCGGAGCTGGAGAAGGAGCAGGGATGCGAACACTGCTACTACGAGACGAGGTACTAGACGAGGCCGGGGAAGAGGCTACCGGGGTGGGTTCCGGGGATAGAGCAACTGGAGTCGGCTCAGATGATGCCACCGTCTCACCACTGAAAGCATATTCAGCAGTTATGCTGGCACGATCATCTTCAGTAACAGCCTCCTGTTCTCCAGTCTCCCGCTCCTCCTCCTCCTCTTCATCATATTCTTCCTCCTGCTCTTGTAGAGTGAGTTGTTCCATTTTCTCTTCCCATTCCTGTCGTATCTTCTCTGCATACTTGATAGTATTCTGCATTCGGACGACATTGTCCATCTTGGATCGCATGAGCCTTTCCACGTCGTTGATTAGTCTCGTCAATGCCACATCGTCCGTTGTTGGTTTAGACCAGTTCCTGATTTGCGTCATCTTACGGTCAGAGGTCGGAGATAGAAGACGTTGACGTTCGATCGGTTCCTTGGCTTCCTCTTCTTTCAGTGAAGGTAATGATACTTCATATGCGACTTGCAAAACATCATCAAGCTGTTCCAAGAGTCGCCGCTGCATCCTTTTCAAACCCATCCGCTGCATCCTGGTCACCAAAGGCGGTCTGAATAAATGAAGAGCACCTGAGCCATTTGGCGGCGTTGTCGACAGCAAAATAGGCATTCCACGATACTCCGGCGGAGTGTTGGAGGTAGATCGATCGATGGCGAGTCGAAGCTCACGGATGGTATTGCGGAGTTCGGTAATCGATTCATTGCATTCCGCGATATCCGCCTCGAGCCTGTGAAAGTCGTTGCATGTTTCATTGTGCTTTTCGAAAAACCATTCAGGGATACTGTTCTCGCAAATGCGACACAATATGACTGCGGAGCTCAAAGGCCTGGACAGTCCGAAGGATGTTTCTCGATCTTCGGTACTTTCATCATATTCGTCACTCGTGGCAGCCTCTTCTCGGATAGGGCCCGTCTCAGCAAATATTGCATGTTCCTCTTCGTACATCGGAGGACCCACTGGTTTTATGACCCACATTGTGTGTGACGGCTGTCCGTCTACTTGGTCGATCATCAGCATACCCTTACCCTCCATCTCTCGATACAGAGTGCCACGATCAGGCATGTCTTGCTCTCCTTCAATTTTCATCCTGAAGCGTACTTCAATCGTGTGTGAATCATCAGCAAGGAGTTGCTCAGTGGTAGCGCGGAACACGTTGTCATCCCCAGCAGCCAATAGACGCGAGAGCTTGGTTCCAGCCGTCTCTTCCGGATCCGATCTAAATGGGACAAAGTTCTAAAGATAAAAGAAGCATGAATGATCGGGAGAACGTACCCTATTACTACAGCCCAAGCGCGATTGATCCAGAGGAGATGATCCCCATCTAGACTCAGTTCAATTACGATGTTCTGGTTCTGAGCTTGCTCCGCTTGCAGACGGAGCCTTTCCGTAGCTAGAACCCGAGCTGATTCAGTCGTATCCATTGGTTTTGCGGGAGGTCGAGCGAGATCGCTGTCCTTAGGTCCTGTTGCAGAAAGTCGGCGTATGCCATCGCGCTGTTGCCCTGGTTGACTAGTGCTCTGAGATAATCTCAACCTATCGTCGATTTCCGCGCCAAATAATAACTGCTTCTGACTATCAGACTCAACACCCTGCGTAAGTGTTGGCGTTGGGGCTGGTGTCGGAGCCGCTTCTGCAGGCTTGAGTAAAAATGAGAATGGCTCCTGCTCCTCGTCATCATCGTCATCATCAAAATTCCAAAATTGCTTCTCGGCCTCCCACCACTCGACAACACGGCTAAGACTAGCAACAGCCAGTAGTACCTGAACATACCAATTGCGACCGTGCCAGTCTGGATGCTCATCCCAAGCCTTACCGATCTGCTGGACTCTTTGGACGAGTTGTGAGCAAAGCTTCGGTTGTGCAGTCAATTGAGAAATCGACATTTCCTGAATATCAGTGCATACGCCAATGATTTCGTAAAGGGTCGTCATGATAGGGTCCACGGGGTCATCAACCAAGATACGAGACGATCGCCGATTTGGACTGGAGGAAACAGCATGGCCGTGATAAGAAGACCCAGGTAGTGGTGACCGGGACCGGGACGTGCTGCGTGAACTCTGACCAGATCGCGACGGGCGCACAGGAATGTGAATAGTACGCGACAATCTTCGCGAAGCCCGGCTGCCGGCCTGCGATGACAAAGAACCTTGATGATTGAAATTCACCGGAGCTTTACGAGGGCTCGTGGCCTCAGACGTCGCGGAAATGGCAGATGTAGATATATTGTTGTGCGAGCCGATCCGATCCTTTGGCAGAGTATTTTGACGCTGCAGAGTGGTGGAACTGGACGAAGGCGAGACAGAAATTACACCGGGAGAAGAAGCCCAACGCGTTAGCCTGAGTGCCTCGCTGTCCTCGGGAGAGACACGTAGACGATGATGGCGGCCACCTTCGCCTTCAGCGTCGTATCCACCGTCCGAGCTCGCCTCGTCGGTAGGGGCAGAGCGCTGTTCAGAAACATTCCTGGGCACAATCACGGACTCGCGCGGATGTTCTACATCAGATTCTGTCGCAACCAAAATTAGAGGGTTAGTCAATATGCAGATAAGAGGCTAAACAAAGAAGAGAGCAATATTATAATGTCTATACTAACGATCGACGTCACCCTCTCTAAGACGCTCTTCGAAGAAGGCGGTAATTGCGTTTGTGACTCGCTGGAGATCCTTATCGCATTCCTGTTTGGCGGACTTGAGACGGCGGGTGACATGCCTTTTGATGAAGGGCATGGAGACGGTGTTTGGACCCGCGCCTGAGCCTGAGGCCGAACCTGAGCCCTGGCTCACCGAGTTGCCTTGAATAGAGATAGGCGGAAGGACCGTCTCTGGCGAGAAAACAAGAGGACTGGGAGGCTGGCGGCGAGGCAAGGTTCCGTCAGACATTTAGGCAAGCACGGGTCGTAATCGTCGAGTGAGGAGGAAGAGAAGGGGAACGGAAGTCGGAAAAGAGAGCAGCCGCTGAGAACTGAGGCGAGGACGTTGCGAGGGATGTACGGGAGATGGTTAGAGAATGAGCATGGCCAGAAGGATGAGAGTAAAGAATGGGGAGGACGAGTAAGCGAGTGAGTGGTTTGACTGACTACTAGCACTAGTAACTACCACTGGGGAGCTGAGCAACAGAGTCGATCGCACTTACTTCTATACAAACAAAAAGTTCCCACGATTACATTTATGTACTGTCTGATATATGTTACATAATATTTGTTGTTACTCCTTCTCTCTCTTTCTTCAGGTCGTTATGGCCTCCCGTATCCTCTCTGCTCAGTCGAGATGTACCCGTCACTTTGCATCTTCCGCGCCTGCATACGTCATTCAACGCCCCGGCGCCGCCACCAATAACAACCCGCTCGTAACATTTTTGGAGGTCGTGGCCGACGAGTTCAAACCTCAGCATGGTAACTTTCAGTCTTCCTCATCCACTTCAGTTGTCTTTTTGCTCAACGGCCTTTTGCACTTCTTCCCATGTAAACATCAAAAGAGGAGCATCAAAATATCCTCCCTCTTAAATCCAACAGCGTTCGTGTTCTCATTTAATGCGTCATTCCTGTCTTTCCAACTAATTTGCGAGTCTTCAGACCTATCGAAGCATCGAGTTCAACCGCCAGCAATATGGCGGTCCTTTCTATCGCGGGCGAGTACCTCTCGGACCGGGTCGTGAAGCACGCTACCGCGATATTTTTCTCCAGCACGAAATCGATCCGCGCCGCGAGGCCCACAACGAGGAACTTATGAGCGGCTACATGTCCCGTCTCGGCCAGATTAAACCTCGTAGCGTGACCAATCTCTCCCAACGCAGCCAACGACTCGTCGGCAAGGCAATCAAGCGTGCCAAGATGATGGGCGTCGTCCCTGTCTTCAGCAATATGAGAATGAGGCCTTTGGCAGTCCGTCCAGATACACTTGCCAATAGCGGCGCTGAAGATACCTCAGAGGACAAGGCGGAGGAAAACGAACAGCAAGATAAAGATGGTGATCAAAATAGAAAAGACGATGCTGATAAATAGTTATTTATTCTCCCTGTTTATTGATCTACTTGCCTAGCATTATAGTTCTCAGTCGCACCGGTTACATCAAGGCCTGGCTAAATAACTTCCTTTCGCGGGACCACAAGGTTTTAGACGACTCAAATTTAGCTGGACTCTTCCGTCTTCTCTATTTCATCTCTCAACTCGCATTGCCACGGATGCAGATTAAGTCCGAAATTCTGGAAATCCACAATGATGCGCGGTGCAACATAACTGCGATCGGAAGGGCATTTAGGCTCATCGGACGGACGATAAAGTCTAGATGCCTGCCACAGTGTAATAACGATATCATACAAATGCTCATATGACACAAGACCCGGGATAGAGCCATCTCAGAGTTCGGCTAACAGCATCGTTCCCAAGTTCTGCACCACCTGATCTCCCATGGCCTTCTCGACTGCTTCTTCGAGATGTCGTTTTGGATCTTGCTTACCCACATGGCGGGTCTTCAACTGTTCGGATGTAAGCGTCGACTCTTCCTGTACAGACTTGTTGTATTCCTTTGATAGCGATAGCATTGACTATGAAAATAAGGAAGGTCAGATTTCAGATCGAGGTCCGAAGGGAAAGATTCTTGTTCGCGTCACTCACGTTGATCGCCTTCTCATTCCCTTCTTTATGTACTTCGAAGTCTCGTAGCTTAAGACCTTCTGTCCAGTTTCGCTTGTGTAAGTTCATGAGCATTGCCTGCTCAAGTTCCGTCTTGCGGTAATTTACGGCAATCGAATAGTAATGTCGGTTAAGACCGTGGATGAGTGACTGTATCGAGGGTTTGTTGATATGTCCGATATTTGACGTCGTCTGTCGGGGCTCCTGACCCATTACCACGGTGCGAGGTTGGATGAGCCGGAAAGCATCGATGACGACCTTCCCTTTTACGGACTGAATAGGATCCACTACAACGGCAACAGACCGGGGGTCTAGTGATTCAAATGACTACGCGCCACATAAGAACGTTTAATCGGAAATACTGGTCGCACAGATGACCGACACAAAACGTACCTGCTGAGTGTTAATATCCACATTTGACAGCCAACATCCGAAGCCAGGGTGTGAATGGTACCACCCCACGACTGCTTCTGGTCTACAATTCAAGTATACAAATTCGGACTCAGTATCCACGAAGAGAGGAAGAAGACAATACACTCACCGCCCAGTCTGCTTGAGCGCTTCCATCATCTTCGTTTGGAACACATGGTCAACGGATTCGACTGACACAGTCGTTCCTGATTGCGGCATAGCGAAGACGTCTATTACTTGTACCGTGTACTCGTCCACAAATTCTCCAAGCATGAGACCCATGACTTCCATAGGGACACCGGCACGCCCATGCTTCAACATCTAGCAGAAGAAGATCACATGAGCACGCAGCAGCGTCATACTCCGCAGGAGACGTACTTTGAGAAGAGCCAGCGAGGAGATATGAATGACCTCGCCGCTGCATTAATAGAGTCTGCTCAGCACCGATGTTCTCGCTAAAACAGAATGTATTTGACATACGTGTCAGGTAAGTTTTCAGTACCGCCTCCGCGGGCAGGGAGACCTTGCGCGGCTGCTAGCATCTGCTCGAAATCCATTGTGTAGTGGGCGTAGGAAGACAATGTACGCCTCTCACTCCCTGACCTGAACGCGTAAGTTAACGTACGCGTCGCGCTTGCTTATGTCATCCACGTGACATTCTTAGCGTCGAACAAACTTTACCTTGTCTCCAGGCTCTTGCCCCCTCAGAGCTGGGTTCAATCGAATGCCAGGCTCGAGCGAGCTGTCGGACGCGCTCAATCCCTACTACTTTCAGGATGCCCAGCACATTCAGACGAACATTTCTCCCAACTATGATCAGCATACGAGCATCCCCGCTTCATCTCCGTCTATTGCCCCACAACACAATTCTGTCCTTCAGCCACATAGAAGCGAGTTAGCAGACGCCATCAATCCAGCTACGGTATCCCCAAGCACAGCTGCACGTGTGACATCACTTAAACCGTTCGTATTCTTACTTTCTCTATTTCTTACAATACGTAGAATAATAACAGTTGCTCCTATTAGGGCCCGGCAAATTTCAGGAGACGCGCTCCAGCTCCTGAAGGGATTGATCCAATCCATCGCATCCTACAAAGCTGCCGTCGAACAAGAGAAGAAACGGCGACTGTCCTGGGAGCGGGAGCAAGAGACGACGTACATTGCGCGTCAGGCGGAACTTGAGAAACGTGTTGCGGACCTACAGCGGGAACTCGACTCCCTTAAGGCAGAACTTGATCTATTACAGTCGGCATCAGGGCAGTTGCCCAATGATAGAGCTGCATACGAGCCTTCGAGAGTTCCAGGGGAAGCTGTTATACTTTTCGACCCTCCGGCCAGTGAGACAGAGCTGCCCGAATTTGTAGAGGGGTCTTCTTCTTCTTCCCAACCAACATCACAGAATCAGCCGGGCTCGGGCTCCACTCGTGGTCCTTTGGAACACGAGTCAAGTAAGTCGCCCATTCTCCGCGGTGCCCGGGTACAGGTAAAAACCACGCAGGTAAGTCGTGTCTTATCCGCATCCTGCATCTAATACACTACTAACGAATGTCACAGGCTGCAATGCGGAACCACATCCTAGCATGTATGGAGCTCGATGATGATAAAGAGCTTCCTCCTTCTCATAATGAATCATTTTCTCTCGCTCCGACTCAGCCAGTTCGTTTTGTTTGGGAGAAAACCACCAAAAAAAGCTCGCACAACGCCAGAATGAAATTTCGTGTCGTGAACGATATCAAAGCCAACAAAGGACTATATCCATTAGTTCCTGCTAAAGACTTCACGGCACCGAAGCTCGAAGTTGCATTTGAACAGGCCTTCATGACGTTGCGGCAGAAATACGCTTCCCAACGAGGAACCAAGGCTATTTTCCAGGATCGCGCTGAAAACAAGGCGAGGAAGGCACGACGACTCAGTCGAAAGAAGATTGTAAGTCAATCAACTATCATTGGGACGTTCTTTGCTAATTGAGGGCTTAAGAAACTCGCCAATCGGATCACTACGCGCGCCTCACTCGAGCGATACAACGTCCCCGAGTTCGACCTTGCTTTTCAGTTAGATTGCATGTCATCAGAGGAATCAAGCGAAGAAGAGACGGAAGCAATTGGTTCTTCTACAGGGGACAAACCTTCCCTTGGGTCTTTACGAATCCGGATCCTCGCCTGGCGCTCGGCCCGTCTGCAAAAGCTCTATCGGGCAGTCGATGAACACGAGCAGCATAATCGGGAGTCGAAACCCAAACGTGGCGCCGGGAGAAGAGATCGACACTTGGGTCCGCCCAAGGACGGGAACCCGCCTCCTCCAATGGGTACTCCGCAATGGATGGTGAGCAAAAGGTGGCTGCGCCAGGCGTGTGCCGTCAATCCGCAAATAGCAACACTCGTCGCCCCTGTAGACGAAAATACTACTACGAACGTTCTTCCCGTGCTCGGCGAAGAAAGCGAGGACGAGCGACAGCAAGAGCAAGAGCAAGAGCTGGAGCTAGAGCGGCAGGAAATCCCCCCGCCTAGCAACAGTCAACCAGATTTCCAAATGCCGGTACCGGACTACTCCATGATTGACCCCATGATACCAATGGATCACGATGCATATCAACATGCGCAGTACATGTACGCGCAGCAGGCGGCGTGGGCTGATACGATGGGTGATTTTGTAGACCTATCGCAGTTTTCCTCTCCTCTCATCCAACCATACCCTCCTTCCGCTCAGCATTCTTCCTAGTAGATTAGATAAAGCAAACATCCTGCTATCAGATTTTGGTATATGTCCGCGCATTGCTATGATTAAGCAAGTCCATTTGTTGTATGAAGTTATGGAAGGCACGAAATTAATGAGATGTATAATCAGTCCGTGTCGGACTTATCTAATCAGATAAGTTTTTTGATGATGTGCCGGCACGGCTCCGCAGGTGTCGCGCCAACGCGCTGACAACATCCTACGGCAGCCGTGAACATGGTTGCGAATTACAAAACGCTCCGTGCTCGTTCGCACTTAGGCCTTAACCGCCGCCATAGTCTGTAACTCTTGGCCCTCTGAGGTTCCTGCGTACTAGCAAGAGACTTGACAGCTGCTGGCTGGCACTTCAGAATGGTGTTACAACTCGCGCGGAAGCTTGCCGCGACGGTACTTGGCCAGGACCCGCATGACCCAAAGGCGGTGCAGGAGTTGAAGCAGGCTGGTGTACCAGTTTCAGAAGCTAGCTGCAGAACGTGTGCAGATCCTTGCGATGAAGGTGTGTACTGTATTTGCTGCTCGGGATGCTTCGAGTAACGCATCTCTTCTAATGCTAATATTAATGCAGGTCATGAGGAGTTCTCGAAACGGTTCGACGTGGATATGGAAACGGAGATGCGTGGCTCCGTGAAACCATATCGTAGGCAGGTCAGAATTAAACAAAAGCAAGCAGATACATCAAGAAACGGAAGATTAACTCTATATCGTATTTAGGTGGTAATCTCAACGGGTAAAGCAGATTGGGCACGAGAAGTCACTGAAGAACATGACTCGCTCGCAAAATACCTCAGCTCAGCCGAGGACCGGCACTCAGGCGGTGTGCGCAAGAAGGTCGCACCTCCTTCTCCTTCATCAGAGAAGAAGACAGAGAAGCACCACGACGAGAAACCGGCAGATGCTACTACTAATAGCACTAGTACTAGCAAACAATCGACAGGTGTATACAACTACAAACCCTCCGGGCGTCTCTCCATAGTCAATGGGTCGCACCACACCATCTCGGACGACCCCGACACACAAGCTACTGTGCTCGTGCTTCCGGATTACGTTGCGGTGACGAACGTCCCGATAAGCAACGCCGGCGCTTCCGCGTTGTGGGAACACGCGCTCGACCCGGCTGTCCCGCGTGCTGGGACATGGATAACGCCCGGAAGTGAAGGGATGAAGACGTGGACGCTGCCGTACAACTGTCTAATCATGTTATGTAAGTCAATCTCTCCATATTCGTAAACTGTAATTGTAATTTAAGTTGTTAATTATACAAGGTTCACATAAGAGACGAGATGCGCGATGTCACATTGCCGCTGAGCGTCTCCACGAAGGTCGGTTCTAGTTCCATGTCAGAAATGAATGACGATCGAGCGTGATTTGAACCCTCGTGCTGAAACAGACTTCGCCCGTTCTTTGGAGTCCGAAGGGTGGTGCGTCGATACAGATCTGGAGGACCTCTCCAGCATTGGCCCACCTCTCGAGTCCATCGCACTGACAGAAGAGGCGCGGAAGGCAGCCGCCGTAGAGCAGCTAAGAGCGCTCGTTAGTGAAGACGCCTTTCCTATCGAACAAGCCAATGAGGAGGAGCAGAGCCAAGAAGCCCGAACAGCAGATCACCAGAGTCAGGCAAATGCGAAGCAAAGGAAAGCGCTGATCCTGAAGAACTCGCACATCGGGGGCCACAAGTTCGCGGGTAACGTCATCGTAAGTCTTTTCTCTTCAATAGACGCTCTCTTTTCTTCTTGTTCGCATCGCATCGGTCACCATCTGCGTTCCCATCTTCTCTTCATTCTGATTTCCCCATTCTACATCTCGCACAGCCCAAACTCAACGTACTCCCGTACATTCATTCCCAATCCAACCCACAAAATTCTCCTCCGAACTCCGAAATTCCAGACCCAATCATCTGACCCTCCTCATTTCCTCAACTCAAATCGACAATACCAATCAATGCCAATATCAATAACCAACAACCAATACTAACTACCCTCTACAGATCTACTTCCCCCAGGGCTCCAGCGTCTGGTACGGTCGTGTGACGCCGCACGAGGTCCACACCATCGTGCAACACACCATCCTCGGCGGCAAGGTCCTCCCGCAACTCCTCCGGGGTGGGCTCGGCATTGCACGTCCGGGTTGCGCTAGTCTATTGGATTGGTAGAACCTGACGTTGTTTTACGAGTCCAGGTCCAACACAAATTGTCGTCTTCGCTTGATCAAATTTACTTAAGTAGACTTTTCTTTCTCTATAATCCAGTCCGTTTATTTGAATTGAATCTATCCAAGAAGAAAGAGCTGTATGGAATATTAATATTGCAACAAAGAAAACATCACATCTACATACAGTGTTACTACGTATACACCCGCCATTGGCTTCCCTATATATCCACAAACATCCGCAGGTGTTATCTTCCTTTCATGACATCTAAGTACAAGAAGAAGAAAGGGTGAAAAGTAGAGAGAGAAAAATGAAACTTTCCCTCAGCAGATAATAAACTATGAACCGGCTTGGGCTCTTGAACTTGTGAATCGTGAGCCAAAAGAGCTCCAGAACGAAAGCGAATTGAGAGCAGAAGTAAAATGTGTTGTGAGAAGAAAGAAAGTCGCGCACGCGAGCACGGAAAGCGTGTGTATCCCAAGTTCGTCCGCGGTCGAACGAGATGAAAAGAAAGAGGGAGAGGAAGAAAAAAAAGACGAAGTACATGCGTTGGTCCGAGTAATTGCTATGCGTAAGGCTAGTAAACCGAAATCGGAGAAACGTACTAATACACGGAGGTGAAGGCGCGGACGAACCCCGCAATACGAGCCGTGGAGGAGCGAGTATATGAAGTAGAGATGACATCAGATATTCGCAAGCGACCGCCGAGCGGTTCTCCCTCCGGGTCTATCGTCGTCAAAATCGTCGTCATCCGGAGGAGAGTCAGCCTCATCGAACGCATTCTCGTCTTCCAGCTCAGCAAGCCTTCCGGCAGGCCCGACGACGAAGCTCTCGCCAGAAAATGAGAACCCGCGGAACTTCTCCTGCACCGAATTACTTATCGGACTTCCCTCTGGATCGGCTCGTTTACTGCGCCTGCCGTTAATGACCATCCCTTGTTGTGCTTCCTTCTGGTGATCCCGCAAGTCACTTCCAAGAGGTCCATTAGGCGTATGCTGCATACACGAGCCAGTTATACTTTGCGCAACCCAATCCTCCGATGGATCGTCTTCATCATACAGCTCTATCCCTGCATCGGTCAGATCGGCACTCGTAAACTCTGGATCAAAATTATCCACTGATTCGTCCGACTCGACAACAGGAATAAACGGTGGCGTGACCTGCTTCGCAGCGAGAGCTTTCCAGTCAATGGTCTTGAAGAAAGCGTGCTCCTTCAACTCGTCTGCGTCGTGTTGAGCGCCTAATCGATGTTTTGGATTGCGATTGAGTAGCTGCGAGGGAATCAGTAAAGCAAAATACAATCGATATTCCAATCGTCACTCACCCCCTTCACGAATAATTTCCCGTCGTCACTTATGACGTTTTTCGGAAAACGGATCTTGCCAAAACAAATGTTCTGATACATCTGCTGGGTATCCTCGGCGTAGAACGGGCTCCAGCCACAGCACATCTCAAACAACAAGACACCAAGGGACCAGAAGTCCACGAGCTTCGAATAGCCGTGATCATCAAGAAGCACCTCAGGAGCGAGGTATTCCGTTGTTCCGCAGAATGTATTTGTGAGTTGATCCGCTTTTAAATCCGGCTTGGAGAGACCAAAATCGCATAGTGCGATATGCCCAGTCGCATCAAGCAATATATTTTCCGGTTTGAGGTCACTGAGCGAAAATAAGCATCCGATCATCGAAGACTGAATGCAATCGAAGCCACGCACCGATAGACGATATCATATTTGTGCAGGTGCTCCAAGGCCAGCACTAGCTCCGCGACGTAGAACCGCGCGCGATCTTCGCTGAACTTTGTGTCCTTTTGTAGATGCCAGAAGAGTTCTCCGCCGCTTTTGAAGTCTGTGACAAGATATAGATCCGTATCTGTCTGGAAGCTGAATTTGAGTCCGACGAGGAACGGAGAGTTGAGACTTTGCTGAAGGATTTTGCGTTCGCCGATCGTGTGCGCGATTTCCTTCTTTGCGATGATCTCCTTTTTGGACAGCACTTTCATTGCGTATATCCGGCGAGTGTCCTTCTTTCGTACTTGGAAGACTCTACCAAATGTCCCGCGGCCGATAAGCTTCAGGAACTCGAAATCGCGGGGAGTAAGGGCACGCTTCGTCTAGGCGTCGGAAGATCGGGTCCGTCGGAATATAATAAGGTTTGAGGTAGGAAGCAATAGCGGTGGAAGTAGCCGAAAAGGAAAGGTTAGAAGGTTCCGAGATGATATGATTACGTACACACCTTGAAATGCTCGTACGTTGTCTGGACGCGTATCTCACCGGTTACGACTTCGTTCTCATGCGGCAGGAGTCTAGACCGTCGCTCGTCAGATAACGTCCATCGGATGCACGATAATCAGAAAAAAAAATTGCAAGAGAAGCGATGCGTCGGCCGGGACTTGGGCAACGCAACGTGCACAACCCCGGTGGAAAAAAAAGGGTGACAAGAAGTGTGGTGGTGGAAAATATTACACTCACTTGAACCAGTGGTCTACGGTGTGGTCGTGCTTCAGAACGGGCTTGATTTCAACCATACCCAGGAATATTTGTTCCTCATCCGCTCGGTCGTATACATTAAGAGTAATAACTGATTGGTCCGACGTCACGTCACTATAATGAATGACGCCCAGTATCAGCATCAGCATAACAGTACAGAGTGAAATAATTAAGCAAATCGGAAATTAGTGGAGCTTCATCCGGAGCATGAATAGAACAGCACTCACAAGGACACCTCATGTTTCCAGACCGGGTTGTGAGCTAACAGTCGCCCAAATAAACCGCCGCTTACACCGGCCCCATTGCCGTTGACGGCACTTGAGACGCTGGGCGCTGTGCCTGACACTCCAGGCCCACGGCCATCGCCATTCAAATAGGGAACACTGCGTGTCGATTTGTTCGAGGAGACGCTCGACTGTGGCGAGCTCGCAGCGCTGTTGGTCGCAGAGCGCTTCGCCTGCTCGATTGCGCGCGAGTTGATTGCGCCAAGGGCAGACAGAGCAGACGAGGAGCTATTTCGTGACAGGTTGGTCGCAGTGCCCTTGACTTCCTTCTCGAGCTCGTGTATCGGATCGCGGCTGACGAACTCGTTTTGCTCGAACTGGACAACGACGTACGGCCGCGCATTGACGGAGTGCACGTTGAGTCCACGAGCCTGAATTAGCTTGACATGAAGCTGACCGCGCGAGACGCTCGATGACGAGGTGGAGGAGGTTGAGGAAGCAGTTGAGGGAGATTGAGCTACTGGAATTGGAGTCACGACGGCGAGCTGCTTTTGCTGCTGAATTTGCTGCTGCTGAGGAAGCTGCTGCTGGTCCTCTCTTTGCGTGGTGGGCGGTGACGGTGCCGCTGAGGCATCTGCATGATGAGCAGCTGACTGTGCGCGGCTATTGGCGTTGTTGTGCATTTTGTCGGGGACATGAAGGTTGAGGTTAAGAGCAAACTGTTTTGTGGGAATCGCTGACGCGAAGTCCGGTACGCCTGAGCTTATTATTGGTGGCGCGAGACCCGGAGCAAGCGGGGTCATGTCCCCTGCTCCTCCACTGCCACTGTCGGTTCTTGAACGGGCGTGGGTGTTGAGTAGATGGTGGGTCTGGAAGCTGAATGCAGTCGGCGAGCGCGGTGGATTGTTTGAGCTTGTAGAATGCGTGTTATCTGAGCCTGACGTCACGCCAATACTAGTAGGTGCAGCAGACGTGTGACTTGAGAGATTAGAACTACTGCTAGAATGTAAATCTTCGAAAGGATTCCGCTCACGACCGTCGGGAGCAGCCCTGGGAGTGAGCTGGTCGATGGGCGTGGAAGGCCAGAACTTGAGCATTTGAGGACGACTGAATATATGGAAGTGTTGGAATTGGTCTTGTGCAGGCCCTGATCGCTGGAGTGATTTGTTCCTTCCGGCACAGGCGCAGAAGTAGTATGTGTATGCAACGGAGAGAGCGAGTGAAACAGGGGTGGAGAGGGAGAGGAGATAGTGATACGAGTATAAGTAGCGTTGTTGACCATTGTCAGTCATCTGAGCTGCAAGTACTACTATTACGAAGATGCAGTGCCGGATGTGCCGACAGACAGACAAAACAAACAAACTAACAACGACTCCACCGAGTGGAGCATTTATTCTCGCCTTTCTCTTCCCGACACATCCCGCTCTCCGTACTCGTCACGTAAGACAAGCAACCGCCTCTGCCCAACTCGCGCTAAACTCATCCCTGCCCCGACAACTCCGCCCAGCAGCACAACCCGACGCGTCAACACCCACGGAAGCCTGTCTGTTCCGATCCCGTCAACTTCAATTTCTCACTAAGTATATACAATACACTTACAAAATGCACAAAACAGCACAGCAGTACCAACTCCAGCGCCCGCCTCCTTGACCTCCCCGAATCCAACACGGTCCACCCCGTCCTCACAAGCGGCGAACGTTGCTCCAATCGCGCCGAGCTGTAACGCCTTTCGCCCTCCTTCTCTCAGCCCGCCCCACATCATGCGATAATTCTTCGTCTTTTTGTACAAATACCACCCACGCAGCGTCGTAGGCGGGCGATGGGCATTCTCAGCGAGGAACCGCATTCCTTCTGCTCTCGAGCCTCGGATGAGACCCAATGACATTCCCAGCACGCCGCATCCGGTCGTCAGAATTAGGTATCGTGACGGTATGTTCAGCCGGATCTCGCTGGTGCTGCTGTCGCTTGTGAGTGGCTGAGTGGATTCATTTGAGTGTGACATGCTCTGGCGCTGGCTGAGACGTGTGCATGTAAGCACAGGCGCCGATCGGCTTCTTCTAATACAATCTCCTCCACAATATATTTAATTTCTGCTCTTTATCTCTTAATTATCGCAAACACTTTTCACGACGACTCAGCTCAACATCATGCACGACCTGGATGATGGCAGCCTTGATCCGACCGAGCGGCGCATCCTAAGTTCTTGCCCCCTCCGCTCTCTGCAGACACCCCAGATCCTCATCTCCCGGCTTCCCTTCCCCGCCTCTCCGATCCTACAGCCTCGAACACCGTCAAGAAGGCCGGAAGCATGCAGCACACAGACACCGCGCGCTAACTGCGCCGTACGTCTGGAGTTATCCCCTCAACGAATTCAACGCAACGAATCTCGGACCGCCGGAGCGGGAAGACGGTTTCGGAGGTTTGGACACGTCCCCTTCTTCTGAGTAAGAATGAGTAAGTCTTTTGCCATATCAGGCTCTTTCTTACTCTTGCCTGTTCTCTAAAGCTCGGCGACAATAGTCCACGATCAATTCGGATAAGTCCTGCAATGTATTCGCTCCCTTCTCCTTCTTCGCCTTCTCACCGGTTTTGTCTTTGGATCATCTCACTCAATGCAGGTCGTATATCTTTTTACGTGTAGCTTCTTGTTCATATCGCGCAACACTGAGCTAAGGAACTCGGCTGTTCATAGCGCGCTCCCGTTCATCGTGAGACTGGGGATACAGTTCAGATTCGGATGCTTCCCAGCGTTCAGCACTGAAGCTGTTTTTCGGACAGCTCGCCCACCTTACTTATTGCAGAGAGAACGGACTTCCGGAAGATTTCATCTAGTTTCCATGGTCCTAAAGGAACTACTTTTGTTCGACGATATGGGTCTATCGGCAGTGCCCCATATTGTGATATATACTAGATATCAGATCGGAAAATCGACATTTAATTTTGTCTTTTCCTTCGGATGTGCTGTCGGTAGATTAGACTCTAGGCTCTACAAAAATACACCTCTAGATCTCCCTGAGAGAATAGCCTTATCACTAGTCTTGAATAGACTGAATAGGTTGCTCGGGGCTGTACGCTGTTAACGTGATTCTCGAGGGGAAAAACGAACTTGAAGTACCTCCTTAGAATTCAGTTACTCCCGCGCAGTACCGCATACGTATACCTTTTTTCTATTATATGTAGTTGATCCGTTTTGACCTTTGCCTTCTCTTCTTGACTCCACCTCAAGGGAAAAAGAACGAGAGGCAAGAAGTAAGTTGCACTCCAGAGATAGACCTCCTATATGTGACTGAATTGGAGTTTACTTTGGACATTTTTAGCGCTTGTTATAATCAGAAATTAAGTAAGTATCTTGACTACAGTAGTCTAAGTGAGTATGTGGTTAACCGCGAACAGTCGTCAGAATTAGTGAGGAATAGTTCCGCTCACATTCTCACTATTTCGAGATAAATAAACAGGGAGGGCCCAGTCTTCGTTCACATTTTGCACCGTGTTGTATATATGAAAAGTTTCTCGATTTCCTGCCACCTTCGATAGACTTCCTGAATGAAGGAACACTGCATGTAATGATATGAAACGAGAAAAAAAAAGCAATCTTTTACATGTCTACATAAATGTCAAGGGTACAGCGATATACGAGATTGCAGGGAGACAGTGTATAATGTTTATGTGCTTATATGCAAATTATCTGTATGCTCACCAGCCAACTAAACAAACTGATAACAAATGCGTTCTATCCTTCCTCCTCACTTCCCCAGATACGACTCCTAGTACTTGCTTCGATAGCAATCATTGCTTAGTGCGATGAATGCCGGAACCTCATGTCATGTCATTTGATCGCGTGCCCGCAACTCAAATATCATCCATGTCGAAGTTGATCTCCACCTTCTCGCCAGGCTTGAATGCCGGAAGACCTATATGATCGTTTATATTAGCGTCCAATCCCGTGGGACATGCGATATCAGATATCAGATAGAAGCAGAGGAAGCGATAGAAATGCGCCAAGGGAAGAATGAAGTGTGGTGACAGAAAGAAAGAAAGTGTGAAGCAGTACAGTCAGTAGGGTGGAAGGGACAAAACACGCACCAAGATAAGGACAGCCAGCACACCGAAACGCATCTCCAAGCGCACAATTCCCGCAGCTGCTTGTCATCTTCGGCGCCATCGCCGCAGCGCGTAAGAGCCTCTCCCTCTCCTGCGCTTTCACTTCTCTCGCTCCGCCGTCCGGAGCACCGTCAATCAGCACGACCGTCGCGTTCTTTTCTTCCTCCGCCTCTAATTCGGCCAGTCCACACGTGCATCCTTTACATGCCTTTCGTTGGCGCGGGCCGCTGCCGGAGGAAGGGGCACAGGGCTCCGGCCGTGCGCGATCAGCAGGCGTGAGCAACGCTTCGGCGTCGACTCGTGGCGTACCCGGCGCAGGGCTCGACAGCGTCCACAACGCCTTTTTACTTGATCGCTTCGTTGCATCGAAAGTTGGACGACGGAGCGGAACGGAAGCGGCTGCGGGTCGGTTTAATGAAACAGACGCGTTTGAAGTGGTTGTGGTTGTGGTTGTGGTTGTGGTGGTTGTAGTCTTTGTAGTGGTGAAGAATTTCACTACCTTTTGAGCAATGAGTGCACCAGTGTCGTCTTTCTCTGTAAGAATCTCAAATCCTGCGCGTTCGAGCTCTGGTCGAACGGTAGAGAGGTTTGAGGACGCGTTTTGAATGTGCAGCGTGCCATGAGTCGAAATACCCGTAAGGAGCTGCGGCAAAAGAGAAGACAAATTTAAAGCCAGGGAATCTAAGTCCGCCTGGGAAAGTACAGCATAAATAGTCCCATAGCTCGCTGGCGCCAGCGTCGTCGCTATCCACAGAGCATGTAGTCAGCGAACATATCCATTTCGAGTCAGAGATACGTCGACGACTTACCGCCTTCAACGAGTCGATCGACCATCATCTTCTCAACCACTCTCGACTTCTCCAGCTCCTCGATCAGCCTCTGATACGTTCCCTCCTGTGCAGTGGTGGGTGTACCAAGGACGAGTGCGGGCGCTTTGAGCGGCTGCGTCATTGTGGTGCCTGAGGGTAGGACGTAGGACGAAAGCTCTGTTGGTACTGGCGCCATCGCGAGTGGTTGGAAAGAAGATATGCGGACGAATTACTATGTATTTAACAAAGCTGCAGCACCAGATATCGTGTCGTGCTGAGTGAGGAGAGAGGTGAAGTTATGTCTGTGTAAGCAAATTGTAAGCCGAGGTCGGGTGATTGCCTAGTCAGGTAACTTTTACCTACGTCGATCCTTTCATTTTCATTTTCATTCTTTTTCCTGCATTCTTACTGGTCCGGCTTTTCGGAGTCCCCTGCTCTCGGTCGCCCGAAAGCCAATGGCGCAAGAGATAAATGATAAATTATCGCACTGATAGCACACAATGTAGTAGTAAATATACATTCAGGTACTAAACGAAAATGAGACTACGAGTAGGAAAACCGAAAGCGATGAAGGCATCAAAGCGTTAGGCGTTTGAAAGGCGAACGGAGGAGAATTCATCAAAGACCTTTAGGAAAACCGTCCATCAGTCACCACTACCACCACCAATCGAGGTGCTTAATCGTACAAAACATTCATAATCTCGTCCCAGCTTCATTCACTGCGAGGACTGTTCTGTCGATTCTTGAGTAGGCTCCACGACAGCAGGAATACCAGGAGGAGGCGGGCCAAGCTGCAGCACCCCATTCGGGTCCATCGGCGCCATCATGGCAGTTCGCACCCGGAACAGCATCTCTCTATACCATTCTTGATCAACCTGTAGCTTATCCTGCTCGGCGGTAATGTGCTGCAATTTCGTCAGCTCATTGTGCCAAGCAGAACGCCAATTTACGTTGCCGTTCGCATCGAATTCCGGTACAGTCCTGTAAAGACCATTTTATTGTCACTCGATTGCACAACACATTCAGCTAAGTGTCACTCACATGTACTGGGCTATCTCAGAAGACTCGCTTGTCCCTGTCACTGGTGGGGCAGCTACCGGTTGCGGTTGCTCGTAGGCAGGGGCAGCCGACTCAAAACCGGCGGATGGTGCCGGTGCTGCAACTTCGTCAGGCGCATAATCTATGTCCTGTTCTACTTCATTATGGGAGTTTCTCTTGGACTGCTTCCCTCTCCTTTTCCGAATGCGGTGGACGCCGGTGCGAGGATCAATATTATCATTGACGGTCCAATAAGATCCTTTGCCTCTATCTGTCAACGGACGCGGGACCTTTTCGAAGCAAGGATTTAGCGATAAGTTATGTCTGACCGAGTTCTACAGAAGACATCAGGATGGGCTGAATTATGGCGGAAAAACTGATTAAAGAGATACCTTCCAGCCTGGAGGTGCCGTGCGGAAATACGGGAACTGAACAGCAGGTCAATCGCGAGCCAAACGTGAAGAGAAGCGTGGAACACAAACTCGGCTCTCGATTGCATAATAGATATCCTCCAGCAATAGCTTTTGTGTCGGTGATCCCTTTATAGCATATCTGACCGGAACGTGTATTCGCGTCAGTCGATAAACAAGAGACGCGCGACAAGCCGAACAATACGACGCGTCGCATCAGAATAAGTTCGGCTCACCGAATCAGCGTTGAATACGGGTAGAAAGGCTTGCTCCCTGGCGGTCCGTCGCGCAGAGAATCCAAATTGATAGGAAGTCCACCGGACAGATCGTTAGGTGGATCCTGGTAATACGAACCAACCGGTAGACCCTCATTTGGTGCAACCAACTGCATCGGATTCGTTGGCAGCGCCGTTGGAGAATCCATATCCGCCACAGAGATTTATACGATAATAGGGATAGTGGACGGGTGGAAATAGGAAGACTATTGAGTGCAAGGAAGTAGGTGAGAAGCGGTTGAGAGCCAAGTTCAACCGTGAGAAATAAGATTACCCCGGTTTTCATATCGGCCAGTGATGGAGCTACAGCGAGCGCAACGAGCAGGATGGGAGGGCATTGTCGAGGACGGCGACGATGGCGGCAAAAGCATAGGATGTACGCGGCCGGTAAGATGCGATTGTGAGTGATGTGATGTGTTTCTGTCTGTTTTGCTGGTCAACGATGTCCAACAAATAAAAGCAGAGGAAAATAGAGGGAAATAACCCTAAACGGTGCACAAACAGTCTACAAATAACAAGTTTAGCCCATCATCCGCACTCTGCTCGACCTTGGAAAGAAATAGAAATTATTGCTTATTTACTGCACGGCGGCATGGAGGCCTGCCTGTGCTCGCTCGAACGCGAGCTTCTACCAACGTCGCCAAGAAGCTTCATCCCGTCAGCAGTTCAAGTTCTTAGAGGAGACATCCCCGTCCAGTCCAGATCACCGAGGCATCATTTCTTATCCCTCATACAGCACTTTTTCGTCCGACGACAGAACATATATCAGAACTCCAAATATCCGTAGACACTGTATTCTTGAAAGAACCTTAAGCTTCACTTTCATTAGCGGCTGTAAACATCGAGCGGCATGTCCTTTCTGTATAGAGCCTGCAGAATTGGTCTTGCTGCCAGTCTCTGGATACCGCTGTCCAAATCCTCAGAGACGAAATAAACAAGAAAGAAAATGTATGTCGGGGAAAAATTACGCAGATTCCGAGATGAAATTTATTTTGTCGACTCCCGAGAGATCAGACGCGTCTCAGCTCTCAAATGACCACGATCGCCACCAACCACTTGATCATGGACACTATTCCCAATCAACCTGGTCCGAGCACGCCTCCAACACAACCGTCGTGCACTGTCTGTAACTCTCAGCCCTCGAAATACACTTGTCCGCGCTGCAAAACTAAGACCTGCTCCCTCTCATGCTCACGCGCTCACAAATCCTCAACCGGCTGCTCCGGCGAACGCGAGCGTACGGTGTTCGTGCCGATGAACCAGTACGGCTACTCTGCGCTTATGAACGACTACGTCTTTCTCGAAGAGATGGGGAGGAAAGCCGAGGGTTGGGGCAGGGATGTTTTAAAGAGTGGAATTGACCGTCGCGCATCAGGAGGTATGAGAAACGCACGAGGGAGAGGTATGAATGGGAGTGGGAGACCTCTACGTGGACAGGATAGGAAGAGCATCTTGGCTATGCAACTGAGCGTTAGAGACATCGACATGGATATTCTTCCCGTTGGTATGAAGAGGGCCGGACTGAATAAATCATACTGGGATATGAAGTGAGTATAGGAAGTTGTGCGTATCTGTCTGGATCTAACTATTGCAACAGAGCAAAACGCGCTCTTCTCACTCTTGAGTTCGTTATTCGACCTCCACCAGATCCCCTCACTCGAGAAGTGCTTGAACCAATCTCCATAGTTACTCATAGAAACGATTGGAATCAAACCATTCGTCAAATTATCCGACAAAAGTTTAAGGAAACAAAATGTACGAAGAGTAAAGAAGGCATTCAACACTGGCTAAACCTCGACGAGGTAGACGAGGACATTCCGTCAAGCGTTCTCTGCGTTATGAAAAGACCGAGGTCTCACGATGACCATCTCGACCTGACTTCCAGCCGGCAGCGGTATTACAAACTCGACTGGGACGATGCATTGTCGAAAGCTCTGCGGAATAAACATTTTGTGGAGTTCCCCATTATATTCCTGATGGATGAAGCATTATTCGATGGACTACTTGTCGACGACAGCGGAATCGTCGAGGACATGAACGAAAGACGAGCCAAGCGCCGCAAGCTTGATCCTTCAGAAGCAAAGAAGACTATCACCGGCCTTCTTGGAGGATATGGATCCGATGACGAACAACAGAATGCTTTGGACACCCTGGCCGAGTATTCGGGGAACGAGCAGAGTGACGCAGAGGCATCAGCATTAGGGGAGGACGATTCATCAAGTGAAGCTGATGAAACAGGAGACGAGCCTCCCGCTGTACCTGATGAAGAGCAGGTTGCGGACGGGTCAACTGGGGTCGGCGGGGATGATGAAACATTAGATTGGGGCGACGATGAAATTGCAGAAGACGAAGCGAAACTTGCTGAACTCTCTGCCGACATCCAGCAGCGATATTCAGCGCTATAGCTATGTCATTTTTGGTATCCTTTCAATCATACATCTTTCCTCCGCAGATCCAAGAGACCTCGCATAAGACGTTGTACATCGAGAACCGCTTCAATCATTTGACTTAGAGGTGTTTCTTGCGTGTTTTGGACCGGATAAGCAGTCTTCACTTCCACTTCCCAAAGAGTATCGGCGTGTGCAGGGATTGGTTTCTGTGTTCGTGGGTCGACCTTTCCAGTAGTCAATTAGCAAGTTGAACAACGTGATGAGGATCAAGATCTACTTGTTCTTGTTGGAACATGTGGATGACGAGTGGTCCACGACGAAACGCGTATCCCTTCTTATACAACTGTGTTCTGCGACTGAATATTGCTTTGGGCAACTTGGACGAAAAGCAGAGGATAAGACGCGTACACGTAACCAAGCGCAGATGCGAAACTCAAAGCATCTTCCATAACCTGACATGTTGCCCAAGGCCTAACCGTTGCCTCTGGATGCTGTCGTACAGATTCGGGTTTCAGATACGAGTACATGATCCTGAGCAGTATATATATTCAGTCAAAACTGGACTTGTGGCTTGCTATGAGCTTTCGTACCATCCTGACTTCGGTTCCAGTAATTCCTTACTGCATCGCAGAAAAATAGGTTCGTTTCCCTGATTACGCTGAACTTGAGTATCTAGTGGCTCGAAAACAACTTCTCGAGTATGTATCTCCGTGCCTGGCATTTGACATTAGCATTTCAATGATGATCGTAGATAATATGCGAACGGACAGATCTCGCTATGTAGCGTTAATCGGTTCAAAATAGGTTTCAGGTCTTTGGCGAAGAATTCGCCATATAGCGCAACTTCGTATAAGTGAGACATTGATCTATAGGTCAACAGTCGATGTAGTCCATCTGGATGGTTGGAGGGAAGACGCGAGACGCGAGACGCGCAAACGTGACACTCGCTAAACGCGATACGATCTCTTTCGTTCACCCTCATGAGCGCCGTCCATTTTTATGTCAAGTGCCTCAGTGAAACTGGTCTGGCAAGACGCCCTGTCTCGTAAAACTAGAACCAAGTGGCTTTTGTTTGCGGGGTTCGGCTCTGCAAGCGTGACATGACAAACGACTCGGATAAGAATGTCCTTATTTGTATGACAATTGATCTACTTAGCATGAGGAAGTCAAACAGGCAGCTTACCGCTCTTGTCTACCTTCTCCGACCCCTGTAGGCACAAATGGTGTTGCAGCAAGCGCTGACTTGCTAAGGCCCCATAGGGGCCCGGAGCCTCCAAACTTTCCTATCTTTTTATACTCCTCGAGAGCGCCAAACTCTGGTGGCTCAAGCGCTCTCGAATCCCCTTATTCTCTGGCATTATGAAAATTGTAAGTTCTGGCCCTCAAATGATAGGCGACCTGTTCGCAGAAGACGATCGCAAGATGAACAAGACCAGAGTAAGCTAGTTAAATGCGAACACCTATGGTTCTTTTTGAAACCGCTCGAGGCTCTACGAGAACACACCCCAACTATGCCAGTCTGTGCTGGACCTCCATATCCTTCGCTTTCATACTATACTGCAGATCGGCCAGCGGTTTATGGATTTGTGTCCCATCACGTTGACGATGTCAAACGGCAAGTCTACACGGAACTTCGGGCAGAACGGGCGAGTGCGCTGAACGCGCAAAGGAGTTATCACAGTCCTCATACATACAGCTCGAGATACTCGAGACCGCACAATGCACCACACGCAGATATGCATAATCTGAGAGACAATACCTCGACATCACGATCGCGACTTGCATTTCCTACGCCTCAGGTTCCTTCTTTCTCAGCAGATCCGTCTCCTGCATATCCGAGTCGTCGAGAACGTTCGCATACCCTTCCGGATCGTCAGGTACGCTTCCAATCACCGCATTCTTACGACCCTTATACGCCGGCGTCATCGTATCCAACCACAACGTCAACATCGACGACAAGGCCGATGAGAATGCCGGAACCACAGCCATACCCTGTCGACTCTCCCCCCATAAACACGCCTACGCAACGCACATACCAATTTCAAGCATCAGCTATGCCGTTCCCAGGCTCAAGTTACTCCAAACCCCTTCCCCCTACACCATATTCGCAGTCGTCATCTTGTTCCGTATTCGAAAGCTCTACAGCATGTACTTACGGAAGTCCATACGGCTCATCATCTCGATCCTCTTCATCCGGAAACTCGTCAAGAACGAGCCGAACTATGTACCCACACCATCCACATCGTCCTACGCCTTCTGTCTTTGGAAGCTCTGTTTCAAGTACTTACGGGAATCCTTCATCTCGCTCTTCCTCATCATACAATTCGCGGCGAAGGGGAAAAGATATGACTATCGCACTTCGAAAAGCCTCGGAGAAGATGCAGGACTTCAAACGCGTGGCAGATGAATGGATGATGATCATCCGAAGGTGAGTACATATATACTTCGTCATCGGTATCTCTAGTCATTAAATTAATTTGCTTTGTCATTCGTTTTATCAGAAATCGAGGTGAGAAGCTCACGGCGGAAGAAACAGCTATCATATCTCTCGTTAGTGACCTTCGTCAGAGGGCGAAAACAGCTCTCAACATCATGGACGTAATCCTGGCTTCAATTTCCGCATACGAAGGCATTGGGAACGGCTCGCCTTTTTCCTCAGAGAAGTTGAAAGCAGATACATCTGCATTAGCTACGATAGGAACATCACTCCATCACAAGCTAGCAGGCCTGACACGGCGCCTGAAGAATGCTGAAACAATGGCAGGACAGACGGAGCCTCCGAGCTCCCCTGATTGCTGTACGGGACTGATGAACTTCCCAGGGTGTATTGCCAATTTCTATCTCAAGAAGAGACTGTTCCGATTCACATCGCTTTTGAAAGCTCAAAGAGAACAGTACAGTGAATTGGATTCCGAAAGTGAGCTATTCCTTCTCTTGCGCGCTCATCTAACATGGCTTCTCAGAACCTGCGCAATCTGGATCGTACGTTCCTCCCATATCTACTGTCATAGGCGCTGTCTATGCAGAGGTGCAAAGGACATACAATACCGCTGCCAAGGCTCTCGCTGGCTTCGAGAGTTCACTGCGAACCTTCCAACTGGACTTACAATCACAAGCAAATAATCGATATCTTCCCGTGGCGATCGACTAAATCTAATCTCATTTCTTCTATACATCGGATGGCTTTATCATGACCGAACGATTCGTTACGACATATTCTATGATCATCATACATAATTAACTCTAAAGGGCGGTCTATAAAATGACGTTGTCATGACTTCATGTTTTCTGAGCAAAGCTTCAAGAACGTTTCCGGATCATCCCAATGCATCTGGGAGGAGAGAAGTCAATGAGAACCAAAAGTCGGAAATTTGGGAAGCTCAATGGTGGACTCACGAAATGATTCGCCTCTTCTACAGGAATGAATTTCACTGACCGCACTTCCTTCCCTTCATCTCGCCATTTCAGATACTCCTCTTCAAATGCCCATGTCTCCCACTGGACGACCCATAAAGATGCGAGTCCACATAACACGCGGATTTGCAGCTTTGCCAAAGGTTGCGATGAGTTATCGTTGGCACCTGTATCATATTCTGAAATTAATGCTTTGGATTTCTGAGCATGTAAGACGGATGGTGGGAGTCTCCACATGGCCCATTCAGATCGTGTACCGGGAGTAATGTCTACACAACTAAGTAAGTCGCGTGGTGACAGCTTGTCGAGCGTGCATGGCCGTGCCGCCTTCTTTGGTGCACGTAGCTGAAGTGCATCTATTGAACGACTTCCTCGAGGAAAGACTGATTTCGTATGATTCTGGGCATATGAGTCCGGTCCGGCGGTATATGCTGGATGTTCATAGTACGAGGATACCCATTTTCCAAATTGGATCCCTCGGATACGCTCGTGAATGGACGTGTCCTCCAGGGGATGGTAGTAACCTTCTGGCCGAGAGTAGCCAAGACAGTTATTTGGCAAGTCTAGAACGAAATTATTCGATGAGCTTATATGCAGTGCGTGCCACTTGATGCTAACCGTATATAAAGAATGTCCGAAGGTAGGGCTCCAGTGTCTCAGTAATGTCTTCGGCATATGAGCTCAAATTTCCAAGAAAGGCCATAGTCGTGATATTGCCCAAAGACCAGCCGAGCAGTGCGATCCCACCAGACTTCCCATCCTCACTTGCGGGAGGGATCTTCAGTTCCTTGACGAGCCACACAAGAAAGCGCGCGATCTCCAGACCACGTGTCCTCATAAATTGCTCTTTAGCTTCATCGGTGCCGTCCTTGAGAATGTCAAGCTCGGATTCAGAAAAGGGCGTGGATCCAACATAGTCTCGTCGATTGAGCGCGATGACGCGCAGATTGTATTTGGCAGATAGAGGGAAGAGTCGAGAGAAGTTCTCTGGATGAGGAGTATAAGTAACTTTACATTTCACAAAAAGTGATAGCCCGACTTACGAGCATGATAAGAATGGCCATGGACACAGACAAGAGTCGTATAAGAATTTCCTGAAGGTGCTCCAGAGTCGATGTATCCAAGTTGCGTGCCGGCATCGTCTACATTCACGTTCTGCATTTCCGGAGTTCTGCAAGGAGATGAGATGGAAAAGAATTGAGAGCCTCTGTTAACACTGAATGATAATGTTGCTGTGAACGCTTGCGGCCGCACAACCCCAAAGTCAATCTGACTGATCCGTTCGCAACACAACACAGTAGCTGTTGCGAAAGCAGATCGATTCAAAGTTGTATTTTCCTGCTAATTGACGAGGGACGTAATGTTACATGGACGCAAGATTCAAGAAAGAGTGGCATCCGAGTGGACTTTGACTAATGCGTCGATCGTCGGCTGATCAGGCACGAAGACGAAGACGGTTATTTACAACTTGAAGAACATCATAATGGCGCCTCCCGACTCATCTCTCTATTATATTCGCACTGTTCGGCCGTCCGACGCACCAGCACTGTCGCGCATCTGCTTGCTCACTGGGGATGCAGGCAAATCCGCGGAAGGCCTGCACTCTATTCCTGAGCTCATTGGTCTCTTCTACGCTTGTCCATACGTGAGTCTTCCGCATACTGGCGGCTTCGTACTTGCACGGCGGCGTCCTCTTGATTCACCAGACAACGTGACAAGAGGGGAGCAACAACAGCATTCCAGCGAGGAAGATGTGCTAGGTTATACCCTGTTCGCGTATGATACTCGGGCGTTCGAGGAAGCAGCTGAAGGAGATTGGTTCCCACCTTTACGCGCAAGATATCCTAAGCCTTTAGGAGAAGCATGGGAGACAGTTTATGACAGACAGCTCACGGATGCAGATAAGCGATACATCAAGCTTCTGCACTCACCGGATCGCGCTCTTGAAGCATGCGTCGCATTTTCGCCCGCCCATCTCGTACGCCTTTCCCTTTCTCTCTCCTCACCAGCTTCTTACATCTGAACAGCATATCGATATTTTGCCTGAAGCCCAACGTCAAGGTTGGGGCCGTCGGCTCATAGAATCGGCAGTTAGGTATTTACGGGACGAGAAAGGTCTATCCGGTGCTTGGCTAGGAATGGATCCTAGAAATGTCGACGCGGCTCGATTTTATGAACGAATTGGTTTCCAGTCCATTGAACGTGCCCCTAGTAATTATATGGGCTTGATGTTCGAAAACTGGATGATGAATTGATTACATGTTAGCTATGTAAAGGCGTCACCACGGTATCGGTATTGACCATATGCATCTGCTGAGCCAGTGGCCATTGGGCAAGCAAGATTCATTGACCATGACGAACGGAACTTAATTATTGAAGTCACCAGTAACACCAGCGGACAAACTTCATCTTCCAGCTCAGCTTCTTTCTACGGTCCCCCTCGTCAGACTCTCATGAATTTGTTTGCTCACTGAGGATCCGTCGGAGGGGGGGGACTTACATTCCATTCCTGAACCCATTATTAGCCTCCACTATGCATGACTTCACATGAGCTAGTTCACATCGGTGGTGTCGTTCTTGCGGCGCCTCGCCCTCAGGAATTCGACGATTCATCGCTAGACTGGGTGCACTTCGCTCTCGGAGAAAGGTCTGCTAAGATCTTATTTGCAATTAATATGGAGAACATGGCAAGGGCGGGATCCGAGGAACGTCGATGCCCAGCGTTTTTCTGAGCATGGTGGCTTTCGCTCTGTTGAAAGGCTCGCGATGACTATTCAGAGTTGAGATTGGAGACTGGATATGCCATTTGAGCAAATGCAGAACTCGCGTTCTTACCATAACAAGAATAGCATACTGTAAGTAACGCGGTAGTCTTGCGGTGACGGACGACGGGAACAAAGTCTAGGACCATACTTGAAATTCTGAAGGTCTCAAGTGTAATGTTTGCACTTCAACTACATACACAGCAGGACACAGCGAGTAATGCATTTGAAGAACACGGGAATAAGTTAACCTCGTTAGCGACCACCGGCAGGCCGACCGCCTTCTTCTTCGGGTGGCGATCCGCCTGCAACGACTTCAAAGAATAGGAACATTAGTGATCAACTCCAGGGGAATATGAAGTGAAGGATGACAACTGAACAACCAGTACGGTAGAAACCGAACAACCGAGAGTATCGCAAAGACGTGCGAAGTGGGATAGGGCTAGGGAAACTTACGGAGGACGGCCAACCCGGCAGCCATGTATATCCAATACTTCTGTATGAAGGTCTTCTCCGGTTCCGGCTGTAGTACCTGTCCCTTCGGAGACAACGGAGGCGGCGTTCTCAGTTCAGGTCTAGATATTAAAGTTAGCGTTTGGACGGACTATTCAGAGTGACGGGTGTTTGTTGACTCACAAGGGAGGATGAGTCGTGTGTCGAATTCGGACCGTCGTGTTGGAAGGGTGAAGCCAAGTAGACTGATCCAAGTTCAGCACGCGGAGTTGCTTGGAGGAAGGACAAGCGCCGGAAGCCGGAACGTCCCCAAGATAATAGTCTACATGAAAGGGCCGCCCTTTATGATCCAGATGTAGAGTCAAATATTCCACCGACGCTATCGGAACATGGCACTGTACACGATGGATGGAATCGTATGTGGTTCGTCAACAAGAGAACATCACAGAGGGGGGAAAAAGAATCGGCCTACCGCTTTGACAGCAGAAATGTCTAGACGTTCGCCCACTGGGTCGAATTCTTCTCCTGCCGGAGCAGTCTCGAGTGCGATCTGGTACAAAGCGGCGCTGTTTCCTTTCACATCGTTATAAAACTGTGCGAGACTGTCCTGCACCTCCGGCGCCGGTAATAACTGGAGTGAGGTGGAATCTAAAGTAGCACGTAGAATGAAGGGCTGTTCTGGAACTCCAGGACCGTACACCCTATGTACGACCCGAAATTGGCTGTTGGCAGCTGCAACGATTGCAAGAACTAGAACGAGGAAGAGAGCGGAGAACATGGTCTATGATCATCATGTTTGGATAAGTCGGTGAATGAAATAATGTGATCGACGCGGTGATTACGTGTACACACGAATCCTAACCTAACTACGTTGAAACAAAGTAATTCTATTCTCTATGAGTAGACGAAAAAAAATCTACTGGGAAGCGTTCCGCGCAGATCCATGCGACTTGTACCAGAGCTCCTCACTCCTTACATCTTGGAAGTGCGAGATGGAATTTACTGAGGACTGAGAGCGTCCTCTTGACTGCGAACATAGGTACACCAGAGGCAGGTAACTATGAAATGTTGGTACATCAGCAACGACATGACACGGAGCACGTCTTGATTCAGATATTCGGTCGTCTGCGTCAGATCTTGGATGTATCTCTCGTGCATCTGAAGTCTCAGCCATAGTCCTACAAAGTAAGGGTCAGTCAACAGTTGGCTTGCTCTGGCTGTCGTACTCTATGTGTCCTCACCATGGAAATTGGATGGCCTTCGGGTTCGGGTTGCCGTATTTTCTGGGTCTCCGTAAGAGACACTCTGCAGGAATGAAATCGTGTCGTTTTCAGATAAGCTGAAACCATATTGAACTATGGAACCATGAGATAGTTGCCGTTTGCCGTACGAAGGAGGAATAAAACGCATCAGAAAGAATCGGGTATTGAGGTATTTGGACTGTCAGTTGGCTTCAAGGCCATTTCTTCCGCAAGAATGAAGCCTCATAGATAAGTACTGGAAATACGTTGGGGTCCGGTTGAAAGACGTAATGCAAATATGGAATGAGGACTCTACAGGTGCACGAGAGATCGCTTTGCCATACTTGACCAACTCTTCTACCCCATGATGTCCAATTTGACTCTTGAGAGAGACTAGAATCGAAGTCGACAAAGCAAACCGGTTCTGTAACTGTTGCCATTGTATCCCAGAGAATGTGTACCTGACACAGCCACTGGAGACTACATCGACGATGGAAGACGGGGAAATACAAGACGACATAATGCCACTAAGGTAAAGGCGGTCAAACATGAGCCAGGTGGGAAGAAGACGTTCCAGATATTACGCCGTTCAGACTGGATGTGAGCATGAGGCCATACGCAGTTGCCTAGTGTATTACTGTTAGGCAACTCAAGACATAGGTACTGAGTTTGACGGTCTGGCAAAGCGTGTTGATTTGTATCCGGCGTCGGTACAGGACTGGACCATATGCATGGCCAGGCTGACAAGGAACTGGGGTGCCGGGAGTAACTGAAGTGGCGCGGAAACTAATTAGTATGAAAATTGAAGGGTCTTCGTCGTTCTGGAGCATATCATTTGTAGAATTGACGGAATAGACCCTCGGAAGCCACAGAAATGAGAGGAGGAGATGATCATGGCGCGGTCGAGGAACTAAAATGTGATGTGAAAATGGCCTGATGGAGTAAGATGATCGGCATATTAATTAGCTAATCCGGATATACCAGTCTAGACCACAGGACGGTTCATTCAACTGTATTCCCGTATATACACCCCAGAGATGCCTGCTCTTTCTCCTTCTTCTCACCACCATCTCCTCCTCTCTTCTCAATGCCCGTCCCCGTTCCCCCTCCAGACACAATGCTCGTCCCGCATGGCGCGTTCAACGGCAACCAGCCCAATGCTCTGGTGCCCGCCACGGATTCATCCTCGTCTCTCGTATCTACGGATCCCGTGGTCCCACCGGAGGTCACTGCGCACCTGTTGAACACGCTCTTACTCTTCTATCAGGTGCATAACCCGGATGATGTTGTTTTGATCTGTGCTCATTAATCTTTGCTGCCGGTACTTTCAGCAACGAAGGGGCTGGGTACAGAGATCCCGCGCCTCGTTAGAACTCGCATATATTCAGGGTCCGTTGCTTCTGGCTCCCACAATCGGTTCTTCATCCGACGAGCAATCGGACTCTGATGGCTCAGCGCCGTTCATGAGCTCCTCAAGCTACACGACCAACGAGCCAACGCCTGCGACGGCGGACATAGAGGACGGAATGAGCTCGGATGAACCCGTAATAAAGAAGGAAGAAGAGGAGGAGGATGTTCTACCGCTGCGGTCCCGTGCTCTTGTCCCTCTTACCCTTCGCGCGACGAATGCCGCTCAGGCACCCTCCTCAAAATGGTTGAAGCGCAAGAAATCGTTCAAGCTTCATCTCGGTCCTTTAAAACAGCAAAACCCAGTGCGTCCACGCAGACACACCAACCACACGGGTGCTCCGGAACCGAGTGCACGATTACTAGAGCTTTTCGGTGATCTCCTAGAAGCACGGGTGGAAAGCTGCCTACGTGTCAGCCGGCTCATTCACGAGTCCAACCGTTCGATGCTTCACACCTGGTAAAACGATGTTCACGTTGCCCTGAACGACATGTTAATGTAAGAATGTATGGGAGGTTTTGTAACCCTAATTATAATTTTCTGATTGATCGCTATTTCAGGCACAATATGTGACTTCTGAACGCGCATATATCCTCCGTATAGAGCGTATCGAGACTGGGACTCATTTCCTTTGCTGTTTTATCAACGTCGACTCTTTCCGTGGAAATCCTGCCATCTTTATTCTGTGCACCCTGCAACCTCTGGAACACACCCCGGATTACGGTCGGCGGGCCTGGACCGCAACTGACATCATACTAATGCGTGTTCCTCACGCGTTGTGATGAAGTAGAACCATCCGGGAACTTCGTGAGGCACAATAATCACACAACGTGCATGGTTGGGAACATCACTAGTCGTCCTGTTATCTCTCGCGGAGGCATTCCGCTGATCACCAGACATACAATGGTTTCATCGAGTTCCCAATCACTTCATACCTATCCCTACCATCTCCGTGCCCGAAATGTGCCGGTGCGAAACGCAATACGCTCATATAGCGTACCCGTACCGGTTCCTGTGATTTAAAATAACATCTTGATTATTACCCTTATTATCTTCTGGTACAATCTCGTCTCGCTCTGATATTATCTTCTCTCCGTATACCCTACGTGCTTCCTTACTCGTGTCTTCCAATATCCTCATCTCCGCGCTTCACAGCCTGAGCGTTCCGCGTCTCCCTGCCAATTTAACGTGCAATCTTCTTCCCCCATCCATAATCTTCCCCATCAGTACCTTCTTGATTACTCCGTCCTTCTCGCATCTTGTTTCCATTGCAATCTGTACAACAACATGTCTACTTCCTTCTTCAAATCTTTTTTGGTTCCGTCGGTCGATCTGTATATCCCATCATGTTTACTTCCGCGGTTGTGCTTAGTCAAAAGATATTTATCTGGTGAAATTCAATAGAGAACTCGTTACCCTCCAATTAATGTCTTTTTTTTTGAAGACTCGATGCTTACGTGCATGTCGTCATCGTCATGCGCCGTCATATTTCACTTTAGCCTTGGTTTAAAAGCTGCGTTTTGAACTGCATCAGGTGCACGGATCTAATTCTGACGAGCATACACGGGGCGGCCACATAAGGTTGCGGGGCACTGAGCTTATCGCGTTCCCATCGGAGAGTAAATAAGGAGAGCACTATATGTAGTAGATGCATCTTGAGTCATGATGCCAGATGATGCCTTATAGATGAGGGAAGACTTGTACACGGTGATACGCAGTAAGTACCGTCCCGGAAGCATATATTCGACATTTATTATTCCGAATAAATAACAAGTAATGTATAACAGTCGCGAAAACCGCGGAATATCATGTATCATACACCCTCCATCCGGAGAGACCAGAAATATATGTAAATTTCAACAATGAACAGTATAGTATGTACGATGCGATCTCCTGGTCTAGGATTCACAAGAAAATCGGGTCATTATCCAAATCGAACGAGGACACGACTGCAAAGCAAAGAACAGCGCGAACCCTCTTTTTTTCGGTTTAACACTTAAATCACCAATAAAAACAAACAAACAAACAAACAAACAAACAACCAAAAGACCGACGAGCTAGATAAATATACACAGCTACGGTAACAAGATGCACAGCGTCCGTCTCAAAAATGAGGTATCATTGCATCTTTAACATAATCAATCACAGAAGTCCAGCAGCCCGTAAATCTTGTTGCAGACGTCGCTCGTTCGCAATTGCTTCCGCAACGAGTCGTTCGCGGTCAGGATGGTCAGCGGGGATAGCAGACATGATCTCTTCCTCGATCGTACGGCGATCACCCTCCTCCTCGTCCATTGATCCGCGTTCAAGATCACGACCACCGACTCGGTTAAAATCTTCATCATATTCAAAGAGCAAGCCACCCCTGCCAGGGCTCGCACCGCCGGCTCCGAAACCGAAGCTCGGAAGACGTAAGCCGAGTGTTCGTTCGACGAAGCTAGTTTGTCTGGCGTGGCCCTGGTTTTCTGGGATCTGAGGCGGATGGTCCGGATTCTCCTCATGCGAAGCTAGAATGGATCGTTCCCAGCGCTTGATGCGCCAGAAACCAAGGATTGAGTTGAGCAGGATAAACCAGCCTATCCGTTACAATAACTCAATTGTGTGCATACGTGAAGATTAAAAGTCACTGACCAATTGTCATGAGTAGGAACGCAAGCCATTCTGACGTGGAATCACTTGAGAAGAAAGAGCTGTGGTTCATCATACTTGACCCGTCGTCGGATGGATCACCCATCATACCATCCATCATTCCACTACTGCCAACAGTGGCATTTGGATGATTCGCGAACCAAGCGTCAGCCTCTGCAACAGTGTCAAACGTTGGTCTTGCTTCTGGGGCATTTTCTGCAGCGTTTGAGCCCCAGGTTACATCTCCACTTCCAAAATCATTTTGGTTGGACTTGATAGCGAATCCATACTGAACGAGTGTAAGACCGAGGCCGGCGCGTGCGCCAAGCTTTGCAGCATGCGTCGTATGTAGAAGATATGTGAGAAGGAAGCCAACAAATTGAAAGGAAATTGAAACGAGCATGTTCCAGAGGAAGGAGAATACTGTGCCCGTCGCAAGCCCTTCGATCGGCAGCTCGCCTGGGACCATCATTCCTGGCGATAAGGAAGATGGTGCATGGACAGTGGTCTCCCAATACGGCGGTACAGCGTCCGCTTGTGCAGCAGCATACGAGGGCGGCGCATCCTTCTGGGCATCTTCGGGCATGACATATATCCCATCTTCTGCTCAAAATGATGAATGATCAACAGCAGCTTCAATACCAACGAACTGAGACTCACCCTCACGAATCTGGCGCGGAGGAGTTGGCTTGGCAGTGACGTTCGAGAAAACACCGTCCACACCCCGCCCAGCGACAACTGGCTGTCCCCTTGCGTTTAGTCTATTGGCCACTCGTGTTGGTAATATCCGTCGTACCCAGCTCGCAGCTTGACCAGCGCGGTTAGGGCGGAGGACGGGCGAACTCGGGATAATACCGTTGGAGTTGCCCAAGCTGTTCGGGGGCGGCGAGCCTGGAGGAGGACAATCATAGTCTATAGCCTCGAAATTATATGTACCAGGTGCAGAAATAGTTTGCTGATATGTCTGCATAGGCGGAACAGCATTGCTAGTGGCGAGGGGGTGCGCAGTGTCGTTGTCATGATCGTCATTGTGGTGTTCCCCACTTCGACGACCCGGGTTCAAAGGACGAGACTCTGCATTCCGGTCATCCCTATCATCCTCATCGTCGCTTGCCTCGAAGGCTGCTTCTAATTCGTCTTCGTCAGGATGCGAACGTGGGTTCGGAAGCGCAGCATATCCTGCCGGCATGACTGAGTGAGACAATCTAATTAGTTCCTGTGTTATGCAGTAGTCTTCCTATTCAATTCAGAGATAAGGAACGTAGAAGAAAAAGATCCAAAAAAGTGGGATGAAGGAGGGGAAGGCTGCGAGTGGGTAGAGCAAAACGAGAACTAGAACTAGAAAGACGACGGACGTTGCCTTAGCATGTATTATGTAATCAAAAAAGATCAGATCACTCCAACACCTCAGCTCATTATTACTTCAGGGTGCTATATCAATCAATTTCAATCTTCTTTTCTATCTCGACAATGCAATCTAACATCTTAGTCACTATGGATTAATCCACATAGGTTGCACCTCCTTCTTGAATGGCTCCAAACTTAACTCAAGCGCTGAACACGGGAAACCAATTTCAAACTTTTCCAAGACACTTGGATGCAAAATGCCTAAAACGCCGATGACCTTGTCGTCTGTTGATCCCGTCAGTGTCGCCTTCAGCTCATCTGCCGCCTTGGTAAGTGAAGATTTGTGTTTTAGATCCTGCGCAGAGGGCGGCGCACGATAATACACGGTTGCACAACGACCGGGGAAGAAGGTTAGGTCTGTACAAACAACAAGGGTTAGACAAGCACTTGACGATATGTACAAGGTGTGCACCTTGCTTCTCCTTCAAGTAGTATCCATGAGAGGTTTTCGTATCAGATGCGAAAATTCTCGGAACCTCGAGGACTTGCATGAGCCTATCAAGTAGTCCATGCACCACCTCGAAACCAGCGGTCCTGTTACACCAGACTGCGGCGGCGTGGCGCACGTTTTTCGCCTGACGCTCTGACGACTTGTCTTTGAAGACGACATCTGATGTCTCGAAAATCTTTATAGGGAGCGGATGGGAACGGTTCTCTCGCACGGTCTTCAGGAGGCCTGGCAACAAAGAAGTGCGCACGACCTGGAATTCGAGTGTCTTCGGATTCGCAATCTTTACGACGTGTGAGCCATCGTCAACCCGATTGAGCCATTCGAAATTTTCCTCGTGAGAGCAAAGGATGAAAGGGAGGACTTCTACCCATCCTGCTTGTGCCCATTCTTGTCGAACAAGGTCGCTGATCTTGCTTACAGGCAAGGCCTGGGCTACCGTGTTTGAACCTGGGAATGTCTTTGGAAGATTGTTGAAACCATATGCGATAGCGACGTCCTCCATGATATCGCATTCGTGCAAGATGTCAGGACGTGTGCATGGAACATCGACCTCAACTACGTCAGGATCTTTCTCAGAGACTGACGCAGATAGCGACATCTGCACGAGCAATTTGCTTATCTCCGATGCTGTCAGAGATGTGCCCGTGCACGAGTTGATATACGATACATGAGTGTTGAAGTGCGTTGTTGAGATATCAGGAGTGATCTTTGTCGTTCCATCGGGGTAGACAATTTTCACAGGTTCGATACTGAATTAAGAAAATAAGACGGCGCTTCCATCAGATAGGCTGATACTTACGTGAAAGGTTCATCACAGTATTCAGAGAACATAGTAGCCACCATATTGACAACAATTGCTAGCTTCGTTTGGTCCGTCGCGGTCACATCAACGAATACATTTCTCGTATTCAACGTGATTTTGCTGTGCTCGGAGTTGATGATTGGAGGCATCGACAAGATTACGTCGTTCTTATCGTAAATGATAGGGTACACAGATGACTCCCTGATGATGGGCAGGTATTTTGACAACTGCTTGTCTGACTGAGGCAACTTAGTAAGTGTCACAGACGACAAATTTTCTATGCCTACCTCATAAACAGTCATCAGCTCTTCCGCCGTATACTCATTGCTCTTATTGAGCGGAGCAAACTTGATGTCTCGAGGTTTCCGAGCCTCGTAACGGAACGGAGGTTGCAAGGTATCGAGGTCGTGAGTTCCGATGGCAACAAGTTGTCTCCGTCTGCAGATGTTTTGATGTAATTTGTCCTGTAAGTCAATGAAAGATTCGTAGGAGCGCTGAGTAAACTTGATATTTCGCAGAATTGCACCGGCGAAATATGGCCTAATTCTTTTAGTCTATGGCCGAACCATTCAGCATATAAACCGGCACGATCGTGAAGATGAACATACATCAGGAGCAATTGTAGCCGTTAGAAGAGCGGATTCACCTCCTTCAGGATATACGAGTTTGTATGGTGTCAACAGATCTTTTCCAAGGTAAATGCGTAATGCACGAGAGATGCCTTCAATGCACAGGAGGTCATAACTGCAGAACCATGGATGACATGCTATAAGTATGGGTATATCAAGCACGAATGAAAACCAACCGATTTGCAGGAACCTCGATTTTTAAATGCTTATAGATGTAGAATTAGTCGATAGGAAAGCAGAATTTTGCACCGATGAGCTCACCGGACGCTCCGCAGGAAGTACTTCTGCAGTGGTCTATACAGGAACAGTGAGAACATGAGATCACGTCCATGATATTCTGCGGAAACACACATCCTCGTCAAGCTCGAGACCATAATCAAAACAGAGTTGATCAAATTCTTCAGTTGCTAGGGAGCCATCAGTGTTGATTGATTGAGGGAAGAAGACAAGAAAGCACCAACTATATTCTCTACCAAGTCTATCCCAGAGATCTGCTTTATCTACAGAGACGGTGGGCATATTGAGAGAGTGAGGTGTATGCGAGTAAGATGTGTGCGACGAGTCACGGATACCGCAACAGGAAATGGAGTACGTAACGCAATTAGATCCGCGCGATCGAGGCGATCTCGCGCCGAGGCCAGTCACGGTTGCACAGCGTCCACGTACTTATTGCTCGCACAGCCCTCCTCCCCCCTCAACCGCCATCATGGCCGAAAAGGATGCTTCGGCCAGGTTGCGTCGCGCTGTCAAAGGTGCGTGTATCCTCAGCTTCGGCTGTTTTTTGTAGTACGGTTCGAGGATAGAGCGCTTACGGGCATGATGACAGAGAATAACCTGTTTCTAGTCAAGCGGTTGATACAGCGCACTGACATGAGAAATCCGGATTCAAGCACGCGTCGCTACACCTCGCTAGCGTGGGCTGCCGTTCTCGGCCACGAAGAGACTTTCGACTTCCTGCTCAATGAAGGTCACGACGACGAGGAACTCAGCAAGGTGCGTATTCCTCTACTATGCAGATCGAGAATATCAATTCTAATGGCTCATTTCGGTCAACATAGGATGCGGACAACAACACTATTCTCATACTGCTGGCTGAACTAAAGCCAGGGGCTCACAACCCCTATTACCCCACCTACACCCATCCCGACCTTGTGGGCGCGGCACTCCGAATGGCACGATCGTATTATGAACGTTATCCGTTCATTCTCGAGTGGTCCAACGTCCATGGCAAGACGGCATTGCATGCAGCAGCCTTGAAGGGAAATGAACAGCTTGCCCAGGTTAGCAATTTCTATGTATGCGTACTTATGTCTTGTGGCTAACAGATGGTTTTACGCTAGATGCTTTGCGATCTGGGTGCTGATTACGATTTACCAGACAATCTTGGAAACACTCCACTCCATTAGTCAGTATCTACCAGTAAATTGCGTAACCGTTGCTAACATACTTGTGTATAGCGCGAGTGCTTGGGGACATGTTGCAGTAAGCCAGGTGTACGTTGTGTGGCAATGGATACATTTTGACTCTTGACTCAGGTTGTTCAACTGCTTATTGACAAAGGATGTCAGTTTGCCGCTCGTAACCACGACGGATTCACGGCATCTGACTATGCTTATTCGTAAGTCGGGATACTTCATATTCCTCGGCGCTTCTCTCACATTCTCGAAAGGCGGAATACGTTATCTACTCTGGAAGAAGCTGCGAGACTCCAATTCGAGAATAAGAAGAATGCACGACGACGAGCACGCGAGGCGGAACTCAAAGGCAGGGCAACTTATACAATCACTAGCTTTATAGCTAATTTTACTCCAGGTGCGCAAAACGGAGTTGCAAGAGTACGCAGTGGATCAGGAGGGAGTAGAACGACGGCAACGTCTGATAGTGGTGATGCCGGACTGTCGCCCTTACAACAGCGAACTGGATCTTCCTTCTCGTCGTCATCTTCGCAGCTTAGTATGTCTACGCCCATCAAGAGCTCGCCATATTATGGTGCTCCAGTCCTGAATCATTCCCACTCTTTTACCACATCATCACCTATGCCATCCAACCAATCGAGCTCTGTATCCTCGCTCAATCTACCTCCGTCAAACTTGTCCTACAATTTATCCCCTATAGCTTCCCGTGTAAGAGAACGGGATGCGGATGCTATTGCCGAATACAAGAAGCGCAACAGGAGCGGTAGTTCCGGCACTCAAAGTCAGACGTCGGATTCGAAATCAACTTCGAACGGAATATCCACTCTCCCGACTATCAATGGCAGCAGTTCTTATCTGCCTCTTACTACATCAACTATGAACAACACTCCGACCGCGTCTCTTGCCGATCGCCGTCTGCGACCATCATTCTCAGCCGCCCAACTGCGAAGTAGCTCTCCGCGTCCTGCTCCAATCATGGATTCTTCAGAGTTGCAAACTCCACGGACGCGCTCAGGTACAAGCCCAATGCCAGTACGACCAGCGCAGGCATCACCACTGGAGTCCAATTTTCCATCTATCTCAAATCCTCAACTGAATGGCCAGTCGCTCGAGCGCAAGCCTTCCGCACGTCGAGCGGGAACAGTTCCTACTCGACCACAGGAAGGCGACTTCACCGGCCCGTCGAGTGATTACGCTATCTTCCCAGATCCACCACCTCCGAAGCCGAGCTCGAAGCGGGCCGCTTTTGCGAAGCTTAGTAAACCGTTAGCTGGTGGTGCAGAACTCCTGAAGGGACAACGTGAACATCGGCGAACAGCATCAGATATGCGAAGCTGAGGTCAGCCTTTGCTGATTCAAATTGTCTCGACGTTCTCATTTTCATCTGTATTTTTCCTTGTTGCATTCATTCTCATGTTTGTTCTAGCCGCGTACTGCACACACACTGTATTCAGTATCCTTTGCACTGCTGTCGACTTGTTCTGTTTTACTAGTTGTTCTCATCTGTCTAGTGTTTCATGATGTCCCCCTTCTGTCCTTCTCCCATCTCCTGACATTATTACCTGTGTCTGTAGTTTGATTTGCAATACATAGTGAACGCAGAGATTAGAGATCTGTACGTATAAGGAAGGATCATCTCATGACACGCGGATCAGACGCACTTTATGTACCGACTACAGATCCTCCTTTCCTCGTGCCAGCTCGTGCCCTGCCACTGACGGCGAATGACCTTCCTCCTTTCACTCGACTCGAATTCACTCTCTTCCCATCGTCCTTGTTATGAGTTTGTCGCGCGCTCAGTCTCCTGTTCCTGATGCAGATCCAACGACGCAGATAGCATGGCCAACGAGCAGTAGCGGTGCAATCAATGGTTCATCGGAGCAAGATGGTGCAATCGTTCCACCTGAGGAACGCTACAAGGCCCCAGGAAAAAAATCTAACAGTCCGGCGAGAGACATCAAGTCTGGTGAAGCCGGTGCTCGATCTGAGATCGGGCGCAAGCATCTTTCGACACTTCAATTATTCAACTTGAGTATTTCAATGGCTGGTGCTCAAGTTGCTTGGACGGTAGAGCTTGGGTATGAACCTTTGATGTTTTACGTGGCGAGCACTTAGTTGTCGTTCTGTAGATATGGGACACCGTTCCTACTCTCTCTTGGTTTGTCTGAGCAGTTGACAAGCCTTGTCTGGCTCGCGGGACCTATAAGCGGTCTCATTGCACAACCACTAATCGGTTCGCTTTATGTTCTTCAAAATTCACATTCATACGTATAACTGATCATAGGTGCCATCTCTGACTCGTCGCGTTCGCGATACCGTCGACGATTCTGGGTCATTACCAGTACTGGAGTGCTTTGTTTTTCCACGCTCATCCTAGCGTATTGCAAGGAAATCGCAGCATTCTTTGTTGATGTGTTTGGAGGAGGGGCAGGCTCGTGGGATCCTCGAAGGCAGAAGCAGGTATGCGTGAACACATTCAAGTAAATCAAGATTTACACTAAATAATCATCTCTTTCACTTTAGGTTGCCGACACGGCTATTGGATTTGCTGTTGTCGCATTTTATTTCTTGGACTTTTCGCTCAATGCACTTCAAGCTTCATTGAGAAACCTCTTGTTGGACGTTACTCCGCCAGCTCAACTCAATGCTGGGAATGCCTGGCATGGGAGGATGACTCACGCTGGAAACATAATTGGATATGGTTTCGGTTCGTACATACATTTGTTCTTCCGAGTTTGTATTGATACCGAGCCCGAGACGAAGGATTTTTACCACTTGCACAACTTCCGTTCCTGCGGCTTTTGGGTGGTTCCCAGTTCAGAAAGTTCTGTGTGCTAACAATGGCCATCCTTATCGTGACTGTCGGAATCACTTGTGTTAGCCAGGACGAAAAGCAACGCCCGGCAGAATTTCGGGAAAATAAGCAAAGGTAGGATGTTCCTGGAATTCTTTCATATTTTAAATTTATGAATTGTTTTGTATTAGCAAATTGGTTGATGTTTTGAGGAACATTCGGAATGCTGTGGTGGCCTTGCCTAAGCCCATTAGGAGGGTTTGTTATGTTCAGTTTTTCGCGTTCATGGGATGGTTTCCATTTTTATTCTATGCGTGAGTAACGTCATTGGAATTGCGGAACTGGGAACTGTGGTTGAAGAAACCTCATAGTACCACGTATGTCGGTCAGGTTCTAGCCAAAGACACAGGGGCCGAACCAGATCACGAGACTGCAACTCGAATGGGTGATCTTGCCCTCCTTTGGTTTAGCATTGGTTAGGAACCAGGATGTGTCGGTTGCTACTGGGATGTATTGACCGTTGTTTTATAGTGGCCATCGTTGCAGGAACCTTACTTCCGCAACTTGCCAGGCGCGACCAGAAACTCTTGGCTCAAGACGGCGATGAGGATGAAGACGCGGAAATGGCAAGACTTCATCGCATGGTTCAGGAATGGCGGGCCGAGGCTGCGGGGAAGGGCGAGCCTCTCAGGCTTCCACGGATGCCATTCATGCTCCGTAATATTTGGACGGCTGCCATGATCCTATTTACAATCCTCACCTTCTCAACCGCCTTTATTTCGACGCTCACTCAAGCTATTATTATGGTAAGCCTAGTCGGCGTTTGCTGGGCTGTTGCTTGCTGGGTTCCTTTCGCAATCATTATGGAGGTGAGTTCGTTATGTTTAGCTTGAAAGGCTTCCATCTAAGCTTTGCCTTTGGTTAGTTCCTGAAAGAACTCGGCGCAGATTCGGAAACCCCGCCTATTTACTCCTCGGTTGCCGGGCATGCAAATCGCGGTCAGGCTCGTAATCACTTCCGCAATCTTTCTTCGCCTACTGAGCATCGGTGGCGGCAACCTAATGAGCGTGCTCCTCTCCTGCGCCGACATTCCCTTGGCCCAACAGCTGATGATGAGTCGCAACCGGCGCAACCGGTAGCAGGTGGGACCGTGCTCGGTATTCACAACCTCGCGATCGTGATGCCTCAATTTATTGTACGTCTTTTATGTTAAACTCTTTGGTCGCGTCACTCATGTGATATTTAAGGTTGCGATTGTCGCGAGTGCAATCTTCAAGATTGTGGACACAGCGGAAGATCCAAACGACCATAACACGTACCTGGGTAAGACTGGTGTGAGCTGGGTCTTGCGTTTCGGTGGCCTTTGCACCTTGGTATGCTTGCTATTGTAAGGTATACTATACGTCAACTGACACACTGCACCTAGGTCGGAGCACTGTTTGCTAGGCGAGTGTCTCCAACAAAGACAGAGAAAGAGATGCGCCGGCGTTTGGCAGAAATGAAGGTCTTACGCGACCAAGGCGCATAACAGACGATCCACTTTGTTTGCTTTCAACGGTTTTGTGAAATCTGGGGTGTACCTAATACTACAGAGACTGCAATGTGATATACAGCAATCGCATATTCGCTATCGATACATGAAACAAATTACCATTTTCCAGATGGATGCATTTTTCCAAATATCTTTCCATTGGCCTGTACAAGGTAGAATCATGGCACGGAATCGGGAGGCGAGCCAACCAAACATAACGCCAAATCCCAGTCGTCTGCTTCGCTATTCGCGATGAATCTCACTGGAATATTTGTAACAGCAGGACATGAGGCACTTGAGAATAGATTCTTGACAAACGCCGAGACTTCAGAAATATCAGATAGGCCTCCGAGAACTGAGATAGAGAATACCTTGCTCGTTGAGATATCCACGATGAAACAGTCTAACAGAATATGTCTGAGTCCACAGAACCTCTTGGTTTACTTGACTTTTGAGTTGCTCCGCTTCTGACTGAGGTCTTCCTAGAAATTCCGATTCGACACATTAATTCTCCTGTCTACGAGGCAGGGTCATTCACCTTTGATCGCAACCAGTCCACAGAATGCAGAGACTTCCGTAAAAGTTGATACTTCCCAGTGTACAGTGCACGCGTCGCTTGTAAAGAAACCTAAAGAACAAAATCTCGGATACGGATCGAACATTCTCATGCAAGACAACTCACCTTTATCGAAGATAGGTGAGCTGCACTTTCGAATCACTGTTTCGCCATCTTCCATTGACGCGTACTGGCCCGTATGAGCGATCACTTGCGCTTCCAGCAAGGCTCCCTTTGGCAACGACTTGGCGCCGACGAAGAGAGTAGGAACGTAAGCATACTGATCATCATATAACCAATGGAATAAGCATTTCTCAAGTCGTGCACCAGGGAGTAAACCATACCGAATCGAGCGCTTTGCTAATTCTCCGGGCTCGTGAGAGGAATGAAATATCAACGAGCCAGCAAATTAAACTTTGGATTTTATGAGCCCAGCTTGCCCCGTAAGTCTCCTTTAGAGCAGCGAGGATGCGATGTACGTGCTGAAAGGCTAATGCTGCTTCCAAAGCAAAGTCTGAAGGAAACGGCAACGCGAGATCGCTTGGTCGCATGCCTATTTGACCAGATACGAAAATCCTGTCACCAACCTCAGGGAAGATTACGATGCCTCAGATGGAGAAAATAACAATAAAAAAAGAGCAACGCGTACTACAACCGCCTGGGAATAAGGCCCAATATTCGCGGGAGCCCAATAACTAAGGCCTTGCACATGCAAGGCACGGCGCTCGTTGAATACGTCCCGATACGCAATGCAGTCGAGCCTGACGTTGATGTCCGGTGGGAGGTCAACAGCAACGCAAGCGCGAACCGGAGGGCTTGTCCCGAAGAAGGCCTTGTACGACCGATTGACTTCCGGGAAGGTCGACATATCGGAGATGAATACGTTTACGAATGCCAGGTCTGAGATCCGAAGGAAATATTCTAATAATCTTTCTATCAAAGTACAGTCAAAGCCTTGTTCATACAGATACTCCGTTCCTTACCTTGCAAAAGTCTGAAGCAAGCAGTGACTTCTTCATCGATGGATCTTGTGCTGCCTTCTGGACTTTGGATGTTGGACACCACCACCCACCTTCCAGATTTCGAAGATGTGACCATGTTTCCATCTCTCAAATGCATCTCCAAATCCCGATGCTCTGGGTCCAGGAGAGGTGGTGTTGAGACAGGCACATACGGACCAATTTCTTTTTCCTCCAAGCTAGCATTTTTAATCCTGAGATACGCCACGGTTGCAAAAGCGTTATCCGAATGGATGACCGTTTCAACTTCCTTTCTAACAGAGGCGGTGTTTAGCAGGAAGTCCCTTTGGTGATCTCAGGAAAGCCTACAGGATGATGCGTTTCCTGAACATCGGGCTGTCCAGAGTGAGGGTCTCGTATTCTCCGCCCTCCCCGCATATATGTGCCCCGTAAAGTTCATTCTGATATGGGTCATAAGAAATCCGGCGACAAATGAAGCAGTCCGAGACGTACCAAATGCCTCAGTGTGATTTGCATGTCTGCAATAGTCTGACCTAAGTGTCTAGGTTTCAAGCCAATGCCTGCCACCTTAATTAGAATGGCTTCGAGTCCTGAGGCGATCATTTCAGAAAGTAGTTCATCTTGATCTCTTTGCCATAGATAACACAGAGGAGTCAGAGATAATCGGTGACAACTGATTTATTATCTGTCATGACCAAGTGCGTCTTATCATTGAAGAGATAAATGTACTTACACGTGCTCCACTCTAACTCTTTGGTAGTTAGAAAGGATGGCACCAACAGATACACCTTGAACATCCGGGTGTCGTTTCTGTATATTTAAAAAATAAATTAGAACCAGGAGAGTTGTCAAATTCAAGACACAACCTTGACTTCAGACAGTAACTCATACAGATCTTCGGTTTCATCGCCCTTGATTCCGGATGAGCTGCCCCCCTCCCTCGTACCGTACTCAGCGCCCTGTTCTACTGCAGACCCTGCAATGATTCTTCTGTACAGTGGGACGCCAAGAGCTTCAGCAACCAGATGAATAGCATCCTGGCCAACGGTCTGATAAAGATAGGAGTCGAGCTCCTCTACCCAATAAGGACGAATTTCAGGGATCAAGGAATGACATACCTTTCCCCTGATTAGGTCTCACAGACGCAGCCGCAACTAGTTCATGCCCATTTCGTGCGCAGTGTATTAAATTGAAGCAGCTATCCTTCCCACCACTTAAAAGTGCGACATACTTCATGATGACGACCAAATCTTGAGTAGTTAGGAGGATCAATATACGGGTGACTCGGATTTCCGACCTAATATCAGCAACTCAGCTATTACAGTGAGTAACAGAAACAGAACAGAAGTTAAAGTCATGTTGAAGGCTTGCGATTTGAAATCGAGTAACCATTTACATAATGCAGGATCAGCGGGATCGACTCAACAATCCTTGCCTTGCTTTGAACATTTTTATATGTGCTTTGCATTGCCCATATTTTCCATCCGCCAGCAATGCCAAAAATCGTATCTCGTTCGGCTGTCTCGACTTCGACGGAAGGTGTGTCCTATCTTCTTTCAGGACTCCTGTCAATAATCTCGAAGTGTTAACATCTCTCACCGAACAGCTCAACCGACGCAATCCTCTACTGCTACGCTCCGCGTGTATTGTAAGAAGTCGTATCTAATGTCGGCCTGGTAAAACTTTAATCTAGCCCTTCAGATTGTATATGTGGTGAATTTATAGTACGCGAGATGCCATTCACGTCTGGACACGGCTATGGTCATCTTACCCACCGAACTGCAGCTCGTTATCGACAAGCTCTTAACATCCTTACCTCGAAGGAGGACGGATAATGCAATCATAATCCGGGCACAAGATAGCAATGATGCGAAGGCGAGAGTTTTCAAGCTGAATGCAAATCCTGTAGAACCTATTCTTCTGGAACGGTGAGCATCTACTTTTCGGCGTGCTCTAAACTCACTCGTTTCGCTGCAGAGAAGGTGGATACGAGCGACAGTACCGCTTCGTATGCCCGAGATGTACTCTACCAGTGGCCTACCAAACAACACCTCCACCAGCAAAATCGAGCCCCTTCTTGTACATATTTCCGGGTGCACTGACGCAAGCACAAGGACAAGTTCCATCAGATGCGTTTGACTTGGTCATTGCATCGGGGTAGATTCCGTAGCAAGTCATAGCTTGAGATCGCTTACATAGCGTGTTCTGTTTTGATGGAAATGAAGTTCCGTGAGATGTTGCCGCCTCCGTCCTCCCAAACCGACATCTTCATGCTGCCTCATCTTCGTCCATATCTGCGACTTCTACTTTTCTGCATCCTTTCGTGTAAACCAAACCTCATATGAATGTCTGAAACATAATATTCCTGGAGTTTGCAGTGACTCATCATAAGGCAAGTGCAAGGCTGTGACCATCCTCAGATTTTTTTGTTCTGAAGAATTTGCAGACCATGGCGCCTAAGTACTGCGCTTATATATGTAAAGCGTTGGTCATTGCTCGAGAGTCAGATTTGTGGATTTCCAATTGGGTCGAGAATCAAGCTCTATCGTGCCCCTTTTGGTCTTCACCCGAGGACCGTCCCAGCCCTCAGCGATCCCATCCTGAGCGTTCTTGTGCCACATTTATCCATCGGCACGACATGCGATGTTCGCCACGGAGCGAACGGGTCTACTTCTTTATAAGACTTCATGCCGCTTCCGTCTTTGAACACTGTACGTGTCGCCGAAGCCCGTACATCTCACCGTCAAACCACCACCTTGACGACCCTCTATGGCTGGTCCCTCGAAAGGTTTGACGGTATTATTCCTGTTCTTCCATATTGCTGGAGGTATTGTTGGACTTCCGATCGTCGTCTTGAGTATCATTGCGTCACGCCAACCCAGTCGACATCCTACCCTACTCAACTTCTGTGCCACATGGTTTTTCTCTTCATTGATATACACCCTTCTGTGCGTGTTATACAAATTATGACGCCTGTGTCAATGGTCAACTAAACGATACTGGAAGTGTTTACGCAGGAAAGCAGCGCGATGATCATCCGCCCTTCAGCTTGTGCTTAGCTCAGGCGGCTATGGCTAATGGTGCATTTCCCATGTTAGTTCCGTATGACTCTGATTCCTCTGGTCATTTAATGTGAAAGTGTTCCTGCAGGACATCCGTTGCAGGAGTAGCATTAGTGGCACACGTGAGTAGCTATAAGCCTCCTGACACACGAGGAATCCGATCTTTTCGGGTAGATTTGGCACGGACTCGGAACTATGAGACCCTGGTCACAATTCGGATTAGCGAGTCCTAACCTTCAGACTGCTCGACTGACAGCGGTAAGCTGTAGACGTGCGAATTCTTGAGGAATATAATCTTACTGTGGCGACCTCCGTTCAGCTCTTACTCGCTCCCTACGTTGTTTTTCTGGCGTTAACTATTGCAGGGGCAGTAGTAAGTACTATCTACATTTCTGCCTTACTTCTATGGTCTGACTACCGACGCAGATTGGTCATAAACACCCCGACCGCATCCAATCGACAGAAAAGTTGTTCTACTGTACACTTAACACCAATGCCTTCGAGTAAGCCATCCTCTTAAAACGCTTGCAGAGACTAAACCAGCTTCAGCATCTTCGTTCCGACATTCACTACTGTGGCCATGGCATTTATTCTCCTGTTCGAAGGTGGCTTCAGGTCTCTTTTTCCCTTGCGTGCAACTAACTCTGCTCGGAAGTTTTAATCTGCTTCAAGATTTATCAGAATACGTACATCCGAGCTGGACTGAATCGATCAGGCTTCAGATTATTTCTGCTCCGTCTGGCAGGTTTTACGATCTACGCGATCATCACGTTGATGTAGGCTGGCTCTTTGTTTCTGATTAGCTCGCACTTAGATTTGCTTTTCAGAGTATCGGCCCTTTTGCTCGCTAATAGTCGAGATCTTGCTCCTTATATCTTACAAGCAACACGTAGGTCATTCTGAGATGTTGTCGCATTCTTCCGCTCATCTGTCTAACTAGTTCCTCTCGCGATCTTCTTTTTCATCGGCACGCAAAAGGTACCTCCTTTAGAAAAAACAATAAATCATATATTTATTCATTATTTTGCAGGAGGTACTAGCCACATGGCGATACTGGTTCTCAGCCTGTTTCGGCGGCGCTTATCCGTACGACGTAAGCTGATCAATTCTATCTCCGAGAGTTGAGCCTGATGTCCGCTGTTCACTGTCAGGGTCCCATTCATCGCAGATCCAGATCTGCAGCTAATTTGATGCAAGACGACCGTCCCCCCACACCTTATTTCGCTACTCCAGAATTTGTTCACTTGAATGAAGTAGGGGCGGATAAACCGACCGGAGCAGAGTAAGTATCGATATGCTCGTTTCATATTTTTGTTGTTCATGAGAACCTTGAACTCGTGATATCAGAATTTTCAAGTCGTCTGTTCCAGCTCATGTGCCAAAGAGGCCTCCTGCAAAACCCTTGGATACTATGCCATCCTTCTTTCCCAAGCCCCTTCCTTCGGAACCAGTTCAAGCCGAACCTCAGCGAAGCAATTTCGACTTATCTCGACAGCCTCAACAAGTCCAACAGCAGACGAAGCCTACTCATCGGCCTCTTCCTCCGGAGCCTGTCAGACCATACGACGTTCAGTTTCCGGGGGAGCAGTCTCACCCTCAGAACAACGTTGGTAATGCGCATCTTGCCCAGCATTTATTTGGACAGCCGTTACCAGGTTTTGAGGCAGACCCCGCGAGTATTATAGCAACGCAGAAGCAAACGATATCTCGTTTGCTCGAAGAGGCGGGGTACATGAGCAGAGCTCTGGATAGACTGAAGAATATCGAACAAAGTAAGAGGCACTTTTGTAAATCAAGTGTTTTGTAGACTAAAGCACGGCCAGAATTCCACAAAGCTCAGAACGCTCTGACGACAGAGAGGCGAACTGCATCTCAGCTTCGCACTTACGTCAACCAATTGGAATTTGACCTGGCTACCCAGCAGAGCATAGTGAATGAAAGGATCGTTCAGAATAAAGAGCTGGAGGATCGCTGTAAGCTGCTGGTGAGTTGAAACATTCCAGTACTAAGCTCTAGATCCTCATTGTTGTTCAGGAAGAGAAGGCCGACAAGCTCGACAAACTTTGTAAGAGCTTGGATAGCGCACTGAATGACAGTGTAGACAAGGAAATGCGCTGGATGAAGAAGTACGATGCATTGAAGGCGGAGCATAATGCCCTTTTGGAAGATAGGGAAAGCCTCGCAAATGACCTTCAAATATTCATGGATTACTTCGTATCTCGTGACTCGCCGCTTGAATGGGATGGCCCCAAGGGTGCTGGTCCAGGTGTACGTTCATCGCCACAGAATGCCTTCCCGGAGGAGATGCGAGAAAAAATCCGACAGAGAGCGAGCACGCCTATATCTCGTCCCTTCTCTAGGTCGGGGGCGCGACAAACGAAGCGACAGACTGACGCTGCTCAGGCCTCCAATGGCAGACCAAATCTAACATCGAAGTGGTCCACGGATACTGAAGTTACTCTAGCTCAGGCGAAGAGCCAGTCGAAACCGACCGGCATTACTGTAGAAAGTCTGGATCGTTTGCGTCCTCGCATGCTGGAATTGAGCGGGAAGATGGAGCTGAGCGAGAAGATACTGCGCCTAGAGGAACTCGTCCGGGAGCAATCCGCTATTATTGACCAACTGGAAAGCACAGTCGATGGCGAGCGCAGAGTCCAGATGCGTCAACGCATCACAGATAGCCTCAGTAACTGGTCTATTCCGAACTCTATATCATCATCAATGGTTGCCAATTCTTCATCCCTCATATTGGATCGGGACACTACTATAAAAGACAATGGCACTAGACCGGCATAACTGTACATTTCTCTCCTATCTATAGCTAGTCATGACGGATTATTTGTGTTCATTCATTCATGATTCTTTACCGTATACCATTGATCGTCTCTGCCATACTTCTTAGTTCGTTCTTGCACTAAAAGCCTCATTAAGTACAAGATGCATTCGCATATTTTGCTGTATATCATTTGAATTTTGTATGAACGCTGTACTCTCCATTTCGCATGAGGCACAAAGTCTTGGATACATCCGCAGCGTCCGCATCCGCGTCATACATATTGATCCGTCGCTCGGCCTGACCCGATCAACGATCACGTCTCGCAGACGACCTACCTACCTATAACTCCTCACTCAGCTTCTGCGTCATGCATCCAGCAGAAAATACTTCAAAATTATCCAGATTGTATCGTGGCACAGCATACTACATCAAGCGAGGATGGGTAAAGTACAAAGCCCTCCCGCTTCTCGCAAAGGTTCTGTTATTATACCGTATACTTGAAGATGATAGCACTGACTATGACGTTTCTTCAAGGCGGTTATTTGGGCTGTCATCCTCTTTGACATCGCCTTGCTCGTGTTGTTGATAATTATAGGGCCCAGTACTGTTACACAGAAGTTCTATGACCTTGGTCAATTGCTTGCTCGACGTCGGTTCGGTTGGGTCGTCCTGGTTGTCATGATGCGTTCGTTATTCACTCTCAATATGAAATGAAACCTGAATGAGCATTGGTGCAGTTATCATCTCATTCCCACCGCTTACATTCTACTGGACTGTCGTGTCACTGTGCGGTTTCACGTATGGTCTCGGAAAAGGACTCGTTCTGGCGGCACCAGCAGCAATAATAGGCTCGACCATAGTCTTCATCGTATTGCGACTTTCATTCAGGAGTACCTTAAGAAATTGGACTGAGAAGAATGAGAAGTGGCAGGCTCTGGAAACTGTAATGGTGAGGATATTACTGCAAGTTGTGAATGTGCAACTGATGACTGCTCCGGCTATAGAGGAAGAAAGGGCTTCCCCTCATCATCCTTATTCGCGTCTCACCGTTCCCTCCTTGGTCATACTCAAATGCTTGCTTTGCTGTGAGTACTCATACAGCGTCTCTGAGTACGTGTTCATTGACTACCCCCGATCCTTGCTATCCAGTCGGTTGAAACCGTTTCGCTATGGCAATTCCTCGTCGCGAATATATTCTTATTACCCAAGATATTCCTTGTCGTATTCTCTGGCTCCAGGGTAGCAAAGCTCGCAGACGGAGAGCAGCGAAATAAGATGGATTCTGGTAAGCAACACGCACCGTTACCCATGAAACGTACACTCAATCTGTTGCCGCAAGCTGCTATGGTGCTGAATATCGTTCTAATCGTGGTCAGCATAGGCCTAGGGATACTTGCGGGCGTGTACGTGGATATCCTTTTGTTCTACTTTACATGCTGAGTTCAATGCTCACTTATAATTATAGTATCACGTATAGGCTGCTTCAGAAACAAATTCAGAAACTACGCGAGAGTCCAGATCTGAATGATGAGCTCGCGGCCGAAGCGCTGGAAGCAGCAGAGGAAGGCGCTCCGCTTTTGCAAAACGTCTCCTCCGAATCAGTTGACACCATCAGGCAGAACTCATACGAATGATGTGATTTCGTACTTTCTTTGTTATTTGTCGTTTTTATACACAACTGTCAGATTGATTCTTTGTAATGTGTTGTATCATACAAGATGTACAGTATCATCCTCTATATAATAAACGTGCAAAGCGGCAGATAAATGATATGTCTGGGGTATGGTTTCAGTTCAGTATGGGGTTGCGTACTATGTGGTCCTATATCAATAGTAATGTAAGAATAACAAAGCGAGACTGGCGCCGATGAGGAAGACGAGAATGTAAAGTCTGCTATCTTTTGCTCGTCGCTTAGCCTCTTTTAGTTGCACATTACCCTTCTCCATGCTCGCTGTGGTACTGATGGCGTCCTCGTATAATTGATCTGTGATTTCCGACTGCTTCGTAAGGTGTGCGACCAGTTCGGTCTGAAGAGCGCTTATGTCCATGAGACGCGACTCGGCTTGTTGGACGGAAGCAAGTGTATCCTGCACGGAACGAAGAATATTTGCATTTTCCGACTCAAACTGCTGAATCTGGGAAGCTGAGAGCTCTAGGTCGTCGTCATCGTCGTCATCGTCGTCGTCCAGCCACTGGACCGCTGAAGATGAGTCTGGCCTAGGTGAGGCAGAAGACAGAGAAGGAGAGGGAAGGCCGATTGAAGACGCAATATTTGATGCAGCACCTCCAAGCCAACTTCGCGTACCGCCTGAACCAGCCAGAGACACAGGCTCGGGGATAGGGAGTAAGTCTCCCAAGCCCATGCTCACAGCTTCTCGTGCTGCACTCGACCCTAGCGTCCGCGTCCGTTCCATTTGTCGTTTGATTCGCTCTTCTTGCATCTCTTTTTGCGTCTGGCCGACTTGCGCTAGACGTCGATTCAGATAATACGTTACACTGGAGTTGTGTGCTGCTCGATTCACTGCAGCTAAGGAAGATGAATCCTGTTTCAGACGAGCTGGAAGTAATCGTGTAAGGAGGTTCGTATCCGACGATGCAAGTTCTGCACGTTCTGCAGTGCACATTTCAGAACTCTCTGCATAAGATAAATAACCAGGGCACGTACTTTTGTCTAATGCTTCCAATTCTTTCACACGATCTGCGCACTTTGATAGAATTATTCGTGCTTGGAGGTCAATTTGGTCACGCTCTTCGTTTGTGAGGTAGCGGATGGATGACCATGATTGATCTGATCCGTGGAGTTCGAGAGGACGAGCTGGCTGACGGAGAAAAGATGAGGAACTCGAATCGACTGCCAAGTACGCTCTTCGGATACTCGAGAGCATCTTGTCGAGATTATTTATATGGTTCAGCTACCGGAGATGGTAAGCCACAGATATACCGTAGTGTAGAGCTTTGCCTCACAATGTTGTATGCCTCTCTCAAATACTCCTTGTTCAACAGCGCTTGAGTGTCGTCTGTCTCATCGTGGCTTCGTCTGGCAGACTTTCCTATCTTCCTCCTCTTAGCGTCCGGTAAAGATGACTTGGCGACAATTTCGCGAAACTGTGATGTTCGATCCGTGAAGGCCATGATGAATGTCCAAAGTTTTAGATTATGAGGAGAAAAGACGCGTCGAGGAGGGGTATATCCTTCGTGTACCGTGCGTGCTGATGTGTACAGTACAGATTCACAGATCCGGCGGGGACAAGTTCTGCCTTTCCAGGCGCCGTTTCGATCGACGGCTTTCCTAATAAGGATACCATTATAAAAGCGCTACAATTTGCTGGCATTAATCTTCTTTCAAAATGACCCTTTTGACCTTCGCCGTCCTGAAGCCTGTGCGCGTTGTTCATGTTCAGTAATGTTAGGCCCGTTTGAAGGGGTCAGAGCAAAAACTATCTGCGTTTGAGGCAAACAGAAGATCGTCTCTACTTTTGTCTGCCATAGTTATGATAGACATTTTCCTAGTGTGTGCACTTCGTAGTACTACGTAGCATTAATATTGTTCCTGTGTAGACCAAGTTTTTGTAGTAGTAGAATCTGAAATGACTTCTATTCTATTGAAAAGAAACTACACTCAGGCGGCAACCTGACTCGCACGTGGTGAGATTAGACTGTCATCAATTCAGGAATAGTGATCATCATAACTTTCTCGTCTGCACAATATGGAGGCCGTTCAGGAGCTCATCCTAAAGGCACTCGACTCTGAAGGGACTATCAAGGATACCCGCGATCTCATTCTTCCTGGACAGACAACACCGGCCAACTCTCCTGATGCCCAGCTGACCATACTAAGTGCACTCAATTCACTGGCAAGTCGAGAGGTGATCATCTAGATAGTTCGTCTTTGGGTCTAGGATTCTGAATAGTCTTTATAGATGATAACGTACACTACCCATGAAATCCAATCGCATGTATTGACGCCAGAGGGTGCCCAGATTGCACTGGAAGGATCTCACGAAGCACGAGTGTGGGCCGTGTTGCCGATGAAGGGCGAAGGGAAACCTGTGACAGTGAAGGAACTCAGGCAGAAAGTCGGGGATGATATCGCGAAAGTTGGGCAAGGAAATGCGTTCAAGAATGGCTGGATAGAGAAAGAGGGAGATGGATTTGTGAAGAAGGTGCGTGCATACTTGTTTCTCCCTCACATGCTGAGTTGACCGATTGTGTTTTAGGTTCCGTCAGTAACAGACGCGACTCAACTAGAAATGAGAGAAGTAGACTCGACCGGGACTTTAAAAACTGGCGAGAAGGCATTGGCAGCGTTGCGAAAACGCAAGCTAATCACACAGAAGTAGGTGTACCCGCTGCGCTCAAGGTTCAGTGCTGAGATGTCATCAGGAAGGGGCAATGGTTCACAGTCCACAAAGGCCCGAACTTCAGCCTGTCGCTCGAGAAGCCGGAGACAGAACTAACTGCGGATATGCTTGTATCGTGCGTGACCTGGTGTCCCATGCTTTGATTCTCTCGCTGATGAACGCATATAGCGGGTCATGGAAGACCGCCACGTTCAAAAAGTACAATTTCGAGGCACTTGGGATTCCGCCAAATGGCGGTGCTCTTCACCCTCTTCTCAAAGTCAGGGAAGAGTTCAGGCAAATTTTCTTCGAGATGGGGTATGTATCAAATTGCCATCATACAAGATCTGTCCACTAAGCGGGTTTCAGCTTCGCTGAGATGCCAACCTCTTCCTTCGTTGAATCATCATTCTGGAACTTTGACACTCTCTTCGTCCCTCAGCAACATCCTGCCCGCGATCTCCAAGATACGTTCTATCTCTCAGGTAGAGCATCCTGATCGTTTATCGTTGAAGATTCAATTCTGACCACTTATACCCGCCAGATCCTGCACTGTCATTAGATCCTCCAAGAGATTACTATGAACGTGTCGCGAAGGTGCACGAACAAGGGAATTACGGCTCGCTAGGATATCGAGCCCCATGGGATCCGCATGAATCTCGTCGATTGGTTTTGCGCACCCATACTACTGCGTCATCTTCCAGGCTGTTACGGGAGATCGCGACCCAGCCCGGTGGCTTCAAGCCTGCGAAGCTTTTCAGTATCGATCGAGTCTTCCGAAATGAAGCTATAGATGCTACTCATTTAGCTGAATTCCACCAAGTGGAAGGTGTCGTAGCAGATTATGGAATTACTTTAGGAGATTTAATAGGTATGACGTTCCCAGCTTCCCTCTGAATCTTCGGATAGTGAATCCTCATTTCAGGTTTCATGAGTACATTCTTCCAGAAGATGGGCATACACGACTTGAGGTTCAAGCCCGCGTATAACCCATACACAGAGGTTCGTTGTTCTCTCTGTTGGCTTTTTGCGCGGATATTGAGTAGCTTTGTTTATCAGCCATCAATGGAAATTTTTGCATTCCATCCCATGCTGAATAAATGGGTCGAAATTGGGAATTCTGGGATGTTCCGTCCGGAGATGCTGCAACCTATGGGCTTCCCGAAAGATATCCATGTTCTGGGTTGGGGACTGAGTTTGGAGAGGCCTACAATGATTCGGTAAGTTTACCATCTTTTTTTTACAGCAGATTGGTATCTAACGGACAATCTAAGTTACGGAATAAACAACATTAGAACATTGGTCGGTCATAAAGTGTCTATCGAGGGCGTAGAAAAAGCTGCTGCTGTAAGATTCTAAACTTGACATGTCTAGATGAACCAAGTAACTATAGAAATTGTAACGAATACGAGATAATTTTCAAGCAGATTGGTTTGTTATAATTTCCAAACTTGGAATGTCCCGTCGTTCAGAGATCCGAGAGCACCACCGAGTGGGCCCTGTGATTCATTCCGCCCTTTAGGACCGGCAAGTGCGTTGATCATCCTGAACGATGGCATTAGCAGCAGCCCAAAGAGTTGCTTGAAACTTACGGATCGGGTCCGCAGACAAGGACTATGGTCCTCCCGCCCGTGTTGCGTAATGCAGATTTTAAAATATCTTTATTGATTCTCCCGACAACCAGATCGTCCTTCTCAAACTCGCCGTCTCGACTATCGACAAATGTGTGCACACGGAGGTTCTGAGGATTCTTGTCCTTCCATGTGGACAGACTGTCAAGGATCACTGGAGGAGGGAGTTCCTTCGATGAACGATACGAATGCAATAGAGTGAACCTGGTTTTCGGTATCTTCGTTGGATCGGAAAAGAGCGCATGAAGTAGTTGATGGAAGGGAGCGATGCCGGTTCCTCCAGCAACCTTGAGACCATTCAGTACATTTACGTCAGAGTAAAACATGATACACACCATAACAACATTATCCCAAGTATCATCTTGCCATGCCCACGTTTGTTCTGGCCCACGTATCTCTATTTTCTCCCCGGGAGTCCTCCTATGAAGCCATCGACCGACCTCTCCATGCTCATACTTCTTTACCCAGAAGGTCATCTCTCCACCTGAAGATATCCCTTCAAGAGGTGTATATGGCCGTTCGACTTGAATATCCGAGTCTTTCACGTATATAGTCCAGATGGGCTGAAAAAAGGCATTGGAAGCTCCTGAGATAGTGTCCGGACGAACGGCTAGACGAAGAAGCCTCGTATTTTCGGATGTCTTCTCGGAAGATGCAAACACAGCTGGTATGAAGTAGTCCGGTGCAAGAGGTCCAAGGGCTTGCTGCCACGAATTATTGGCCTTCCATGCCCAGAAACCCAATGTGGACGTGGTTACGGCTCCGAGGGCATACCATTTGCGCTTATTGTTGGAGGGATTATCTCTCTTTCCAGAGGCCGTTTTTCGTATGGACGCACGGCGACTGTGATTTCCTCTACAGAGCTTAAGTGTCTGGAAATGACGGTAGCGTCGTAAGGAAAGAAAAGACATTGGAATTGCAAAATCGTAAGCGGCACGGGATCTGCAGTGAACGTGTCGATCATGTGCTCAGCCTCTTTCCTAATTTAGGGAGCGGCCAGCCCTGCATGCCACTTCTTCCTGCTTCCTCACAGCACAACCACATAACACACTGCTGTGAGGGCTACTCTACTCTTTCTTGATTAATTTCTTATATTATCACGACTATCGTATGCATTCATTTCATGACATTCACGACTTTGACGATGCAGGCAGGACCTCACATTTCGACAACAGCAACACCTTCAACGTTCCTTCAAATAGAGCAGCTACTCTTCTGCTCCCATTAGAACTCAAGTACAATTCTATTCTATCTCTATCATCAACTCCCGTAGATTCTTCCACGCTTCGTGCAGCTCCTCATTTGGACGAAGTTGGCCAATTTTCTGCTTTTTTACCAGTCGCTCGTATACCTCTGATCCTGGCGGATACTGGGAGGCAACTGAGTGGCTCATCTGACTTTCAAATCAATGCCGCTCTCCCCCTCGACACTCTAGGGCGGATAAATGATGCTCACTCCCGAAAAGCGAATGGCCTGGGGCTCCATTTAAGCGAAGATATGAACTACTCTAAGCCAAGGGCCGAGATGCAACCTCCAGGCCGATCGCGAACGTTGTCATCAGATCGCTTATTCGGTGATTTTCCGGACTTCTCCTCGGAATGTTTTGCGGCACAGAACCTCTTTGAGGATGACTATGGGAGTCTGGGGTCTGCGAGCAATGGACTAGAACAGTGCGATATTCTTGCTGACGAAAAGCTGATCATTGCCGCAGACTCTCGCATCTCACCGTCGACGTCTTGCTCTCTTAGTGGCTTTGATTATTCGTTGGCGGCTTCTTCCAGCTCACAACGACTGTTTGGTTCCTCAAATTCGTCAAAAGATTCCTCGGACTTCACTGGTCTTGTGGCTGATATAAACATGTTCGACAAAGAAGACAACAGCAATGTCTGCGTCCGACCTCGAGATCTGATGGAGGACAAGGAAGGCGACACAGCAGAAGAACCAACTTCACCTATGAGCATTAAGATCGAGGATACTCAAGATGACCCAATGCTACTTCCTAGTAATCCTGCGACACCCAAATATCTCAATGTACCTCGACCGGACTGGCCACAAATACCTGCTGAACATCTTCCATTCATAATTGAGCAATATCTTGCACAATTTGTTCCCAGTACGGAAGTTGCGACCACTTTTGTGCCTGGCGCTCAACCGAAGGAAGCTCCCGGTCACCCTTACACACCTATCACTGCCGAGATATTGGAAGCTGTGGAAGAGCCGCGCCCGATTTCAGAGCCGATAAAGCAGAGGAAAGGGCTGGCCGACAAAACGAATGGTCCAAGAACAAATGCCGCCTCTCGAGCCGGAGCGAATATTATGCTTATGCACGAATCTCTCATCCCGCAGGATGTAGCTTTGAGAAGGGCTCACGAGGGCGTCCCTACTGTCACTGTCGTACAGAAGAATAGATATTTCCTGATGGTGCATCCCGGAGAGAGACTCCCCGAAGAATTACTTTTCAGTTTTGCGGGACGCCTGAATCCTTCAGGCCAGCAAATACCGGGCTATAGGTGCTACGTAGAGGGATGTTCGAAGACAACAAAGCGTAAAGACCACATGGCTGATCATGTGCGAACACATCTAGGAGAAAAGCCGTTTCAGTGCAGTGTCTGGTGCGTAACATAGTGGAGAATGTCATAAAAAGCGACTGATCCCACATTTTTATAGCGGAATGGGTTTCATTCGCAATAACGACTGTCAAAGACACGAGAACAATCATCGTCCCGATAAGAAATTCGTCTGTCCTTGGTAAGTACGATCATGAATCTTAACAAGTATCAAGAGCTGATCTTTCGCTTACAGCAAAGCAGCCTTCTCGCGCAGAGATCTATTCGTAAGGCATCAAAAGACAGTCTGTACAATGGGTCAAGGGATAGAAATATCTGGATGCATACGTCGTCCTCGGAAATGTGGCAAAGGTTCCAGTACGACTTCTTTCAAAGGTACAAGACAGGGCACTCCAGATGGAGATGATGCGAACGACCCTGATTATATTCCTGGAAATATTACTTGGGCGACTGTGCATCCTTGAAATTTTATCTACTATATCACTATCAAGGGATCCATTGTAGTGCTATATTTTTCTTTCTAGTCTATCAACTGTATCAATACGATTTATTTAGATGCAGTAAATACATGTGACCAGCTGATTGCATTCAGGAGTTCGAAAAGACACGAATGATTAGGGCCGGCATTTCCACCTCACAACTTTGATTGAAGTGCTGACCTGACCTGGCCTTAACTTTGACTAACTACGCTATACTCCTTCGCGAAAAACATGTCCTCAAGAGGTCGTTCGCCGTCACCGCGTCCTCTCGGTGACCGAGATGCGGACATTGACATGGATCGCTCTCCGACCCAGGACAAACCCCTAGCGAAAGTCGTCATCGTCACCAACTTGAGTCGGAATGTTGTTGAGTCGCACTTGCGCAGCATTTTTGGATTCTACGGCGACATCTCAAAAATTGATCTACCTTTGTTTGGAAAATGTACGAGCCATCAGTCTCGAGTCTAACATTTAGTTCGGATTCAGTTTCTTATACTGATTGTCTGTTTCAGCTGGTCAGAATCGAGGCAAAGCTGCACTTGAGTTCGCCACGTCAACTGCCGCACACAAAGCAGCTTCTCACATGGACGGAGGGCAACTCGATGGAGCTGTTCTGAAAGTTGAGCTGTCGGATCTTCCTATACGCTCGCCATCTCGTTCACCACGGTTCGGTCGCAATGGACGCGACGTTGTCCGTTCATACTCTCGTTCACGTTCGTTTTCTCGAGGACCGGCTGGGCGACGGCGAGCACTGTATGACAAGGAGCCGAGGTACGGCGATTCGTACCGTGGAAGAGGTTATGGTGTTGGTCGACGTGGACCACCTGCTCGAGACACATACAGACCGTATTCGCGATCTCGGACTCGATCACGTTCTCCGTACCGTCGACCGCCAGGCAGACTCGGGGCAAGGAGACGTTCTCCGAGCTACGAGCGTGGAGGAACGGGTTATGGTCGCGGAAGGACCAGGTCAAGGAGCAACTCTATATACTCCAGCCGTTCACGCAGTCGGTCCTACACGCCATCTCGCTCTCGCTCTAGGACACGCTCTCGTTCTCGGTCGTACTCCTCAGATTCTAGGTACACACGTAGCAGTAGGAGCTATTCACGCAGCAGGGGAAGGAGGAGCCATAGCCGGGATGACATCAGGGACAGCAGGTCAAGATCTCCCATGTCTGCAAGGGATGATTGATACTATTTCTACTGATTTATTTGTTGCCAATAATGCTCATCATCGCGTGTCTAACAGTCTACTGATTGATATTATTTATATAAAAAGACATCTCAGCTCGTATATAATTGTAGACGTTATTCGCTGTGATCAGACTCATCATCAGCAAGGAATGGGCTACAAAGACATTTTAGCATGGTAAACCGAAAAAAGGAAGACAGACGTACGTATATTCGTATCGTCGGATGGTGGTGCTCATCCATTCTTCGTCGGCATCTTCAAGAGCGTAGCCACGACCACCTGCATAGCTAAGAATTACGGGTAACAAAACTAGGCCGTGTAAAGCGCCAGAAATGATGAGAGTTAACCACATGCGGAAGTAGTAGATCTATTCCGACAATCATTAGCAAAGAAACGGGGCAAGTGCTGTCGAACGGACCTCCAACAGCCTCGATCGAGTCAGAGCTAGCACAGAGATACCGATGAGCTTCGTAAACGTAATGCCGGATAGCACCTATGCAAAGGTGATGGGTGAGGTCTCGTTATTAATGATCGGCACAGAAACTTACCGAAGGTCCCACATCGACCAGTGCCGTCCACATTCGTTCATCGCGCTCCTTCTGACGCGAGTTCAGGTCGACTGGAAGACCAGTCCCAGCACCCATAAAGGCTCGAGCAATGTGCGCGCAAAATTCGACTGCAATACCCAGGGAAATCACCAGATTTACCAGGCTGATAGCATTCAGCATGATCCCCCACACGCCCATCACGCCCATGACAGTGGTCACCGTAAGTGCAACGACTCCTGTTACTATAGACCCTGTTCTCCAGGAACCCAACAGCAAAGACGTGATGACCAGAACTGCTGCGAGACCAAGACCAAGGATTTCCTGGGTAATGGCAATGATGTGTATATACTGGTCGAAGAACACGTAGTGAATAGAATATGGGAAAACATCGATACCCGTACGCTCGGAGACATCATCCGCGATCCGCCGAGCAGCATTGAGCGAGTTAATGTAATCGGATTGTGACTTGAGTGGAGTGTGTGATGTTCGGAAATGCGAGGCTTTGACGCCAGTGTGTGCCTCCAGCTTTACAGCAGTTGAGTAAGCAGCTTGTCCACCCAACGCGCAATCCTCATCGGCTGGCGATTGCAGCCACTGCTTCAGATACCATGAGAACTCGTCGCCTTCGGGAAGCCCATCCAGAGTGATGTTCCATGCTGGATCGTGGTCGTCCAAACAAGCTCTGCACAGCCGAGGTGAATCTCGAGCCTTGCAGAAGACATCTGGTTTGGCTCGGCGAACTCGACAACAGCCATTTGCGGGATTTAGCCAATGGAGGAAATCATCAATCCATGAGGCAGCAGGCTGAGATATAAACGATGATTCGGAGCGATTGCGCTCCACCTCCAGGACGTTTGCCAAAGAGAAATCATCGCAAGTCGTAAACCTTCCACAGATATGCCTTTGGCCAGTCTTCGTGGTAACGTCCACCTCACTAGCGACAAAATAGACGGGAGGGCCAACGTCGAGATATTTGTCCACAGCGTCGAAGTAAGGAACGAGGTAAGAATCGGAAGGAAGAGCCAATCGTTGGTCTATGAGTAAAGCTCAGTATACGTCGTTGAACCTCAGGATAGTGTGACCTACCGAGACCCAGCTGAATATGTTGAATGGAAATGACAGAGACAACGAAGACGCCGCCAAATGTGAGAAGCACGATGACCTTTATCACAGGCTTGAGCAGAAATGGCGCATATTTCCTTCGAATGAACTTCGCAAGTCTTCCCACGCTAGCGGTTATTGGCGGGCCTTCCGGAAGAGCAGTGCGTGAGGAAAGAGTGATACAGGGAATGCAATCAGCTCGGTTTGACTAGATAAACATAAACATTAAGCCACTTTTCACCTAGTATGGACTGCCGACATACCTCGATTCTATGCAAATCCAGCGCTAGAGCGCTCACAAATACTGTAACTTGAAGTACCGCATTCAAGAAGACGCTTCCAGCAGCATAAAGGGCAAAGTTCCGCACTGCTGGCATAGGCACCAATGCACCGAGCGCAAAAGCCGTCACTTCCGTGATCGAGCTGAGAAGAATAGAAGGGCCCATCTTAGCTAATGCTCTAGCCACACGCTCTTCCACAGTGAAGTGAATTGGAACGGAGACCGCGTCGGTAGATTCGTCGTGCGAGGAAGAGAACGGAGAAGGTCGTACTCGCGTCACTGAAGCCGTCGTGACGATAGATCCTGCGCCTAAGTCTTGAGGATTAGTCGTCGCGTTCGGCCCATGAAGCAAATTTTGGCGGTCAAGCTCATGCACCAGGATAAAAACATTATCAACGCCAACAGCCAATACCAGGAACGGTATGACTTCTGCGATGATGAGGGTAACTTTGACGTCCATCACGGAGAAAAACCCAATCGAAGATGACACTGATAGTATCACAAGCCCAATGCCAAATAAACCAAGAGTAAACTTGGAATTGACGAAGAGACTTCGAGGTAGTCGAGGAAACAATGTCGGAACATCTTCGGTTTCCAGTGGGATCGAAGACGTTGAAAGCTTATTCCTGAAGTAACGAGGAAGATTTACAGCCCAGCGAACAAGCGACTGTACAACGCCTTCTTCGTTCGGCATTGCGGCGTTGTTCCCAAGAGTAAGAGCGACGTAGAAAAACATCACGAGGTAGGACAGCACGACGATCTTGACGTCTGTGTTCGTGCTCTTATTGATCTCTTCTTCTAACGAGACTCCAGTAGAAAACTGCACGTTCAAACCGACTTCTTCTAAGGCCGTGCTACTAATGTTCTGTAAGTACTCGCGAAGGCTACGTTCCCAGTCCATTGCTATCGCCTGCTTCTCCACATCAAGCGAATCTTCGACAACAATGGTCACGACCATCGCGCGAGCTTCCAAATACTCCTTTGCATCCGTAACATCCGGTCCGTTAGGAAGACCACCCAGGACAAACTCGGGGTTCAAAGGCTGCTTGAAGTCCGGAAGGCATTCTGCCGGAGCCGATGCGCACTGCATGACCTTGTCTTTCCATAAGTCCTCGTAGCCATCGATCTCATAGTCGAACCAAGCCGTAATAGATTGCACAACACATGGCGTCCTTGGTCCGGATGGTTTGAAGCAGACATCCGACAACTCATAACCATCGGAGGAAACCAGAGATCGAATATTTGATTCGATGTCGAACCACCATTTCAGGTGCTCGTATGAGAGGACAGGCGGAAGGTCGTCGTTGGCAGTCGATAATCCGATACTTCTAGTTTTATCCATCAACGAGCGCTTCGACGCACTGAGAGGAGCAGAGGTGAGAAAGATTTGCTGCGGCCTGTAGAACGGGCCAAATTGCCGATCAAAGAATTCCTTCTGCATCTTGCTCTCCGAATCCGGCGCAACCCAAAGTCGAACGGGATCGGTCTCGACCTCAAATTTCTCCCATCCGATATTCAATAGTCCAAAAATAGTAAAGACAATAGCAAACGTGAGCCACGGAGAATTAGCGCAAAGAAGACCTAGGCGATAAAATGACCGTCGTAGGAACGTATTGAGTCGATATTGTCGAGGTTGTAAAGTTTCGATGGGATCCAGGAGGGATGCACCCCGACCCATGTGCCTTAGGTCAGTGGGCTGGCCGCCATATGATTCTTCGGCGCCGTGAGGGAGAGCAGAGGCGCCCAATAAACTCCGGGAATGTGAACGCGGCGAAAGTGGGTTGTCTGCAGGATCTTCACCGGGCAAAGCAAGTCGATCCGTCATTTTATCCTTCTGGCTGCGAGATATCAGCCTCACAACATAGAGGAGGAAACATGCGACCACGACAAGTCCGTATAGGTTGGTGAGAGCAAACGTGAGGCACGAAATCTTGCCAACGTGGCAAGTCGATTCAGAGTTCGGGGGTAACACCGGTGGCAATTCTGGACAGACGTTAGCACAGTCAATACAAGTGCATCGACTTTGTAGGTCATTGTCAGAGCAGCGACGAGGCGTCGGATTGTATGGTTCAAAATCCGGAGGTTCAGAATATTCGAAATTGATTTGGAATGGACTGCCAATGTCCTTCACATCTCCTAGGTATTTCAAGAACGCGCTTGAATCCTTAGCACCGCCTCCTATGAAGTCCATAGCGTAACTATTCGCCGAACCAAGCTTGACCTCGTTACAACTGTCGTAGAATCCATCTGCGAACTGTTCTCCAACGAAAAAATCTATCGACTTCACTGCAACTCTCTTGTCGTAAGAAGGCTGAGTCGATGTGATATTTAGGAAGGAACCTTGGTTGCGCGCGCAGGTGAGGGAGCAAAAAAATGAGCGAAAGTTGTTTCGGCAAGCGGGACAGGAACCAACAAGGGTCTCGACGGTATCGAAATTGTCCCGCAGTGTTTCCATCTGGCCTTGAGTACAACACACAGGGCCTTCGGCGAACTGCAGCCCACAAACTTCTACAAGCAAGTTCCGAGCATCGTCATTCTCTACCTAAGGATTCATAAGATCAATGACGGTTTCCATATTAAACAAACGCTATGCGACGCACCTCTTGCGGAGGACCATCGTACGGACACGGTAGTTGTTTTCCCCAGCCCGTCTTGGAGCCGCAATGGCCCCGCATCGCGCAACGATTTTCATCAACCATAGTTCACCGTGCGGTTGATAGCATCGACTACACAGCAGGTGGTGGAGGTGAGATGATTAAAGGAGGTCCAGTAACGAGACGCGTGAAGTCGCGAGATCCAAGGCCGACGCGGTGTTACGTCAATGCGTGAGTGCGTTACATAATCACGGATGGTAAAATCCGAGCGAATAAATTAAACTTGTCTGCATCATTGGTTCCAAAATAAAATGGCTTCTGTGGAGACCACATCCAAAGACGCAAAAAAACCTCGCAAGCGATTCGTCGGTCGTAGTACTGCGTCGTCATATAAAGGTGGCCACGTCGGAATCGTCAATCAAATACCACTTGATATTCTTGAGGATACTGAATTGAATGCAGCCATTTCTCGATTACCGTCCAACTATTCCTTTGAGATACACAAAACGATTCATCATATTCGAAAGAACAGCGCCAAGATGGTTGCACTTCAAATGCCCGAGGGTCTCCAGATGTTTGCATGTACAATCGCTGATATCATCGAACAGTGAGTTCTTTCATGATTATGCATTGTGCTCTGACTTGAAGTGATTTAGATTCACCTCCGCCCTGACAGTAATCATGGGAGATGTCACGTATGGAGCATGCTGTATAGATGACTATACAGCAGTCGCTTTGGGCTGCGATATGCTGGTCCACTATGGGCATAGTTGCCTTGGTAAGCAGTCATAATTTATAACAATACACAATGACGCTCATGGATAAAAAGTTCCTATCGATACAACGACTATAAAGACGCTTTATGTGTTCGTAGAGATATCTATCGACTCTCGGCACCTCCTCGAAACAGTCCGGCTCAACTTCCCAGACGATCGCAGTATTTTCCAAGAGCAACTTCTTTCATCCGAGGAGACACGGAGTCAGCTACCAGTGGGATCTACGCTAGGAGGCGGCCGTCATCTTCGAATAGAAGGTCCTAAACAAGATGATTCGCTACCTTTGCCATCAGATGATGCTTTGTCACGTACCAGACTTCCCACTCGCTTGGCCCTAGTATCGACGATACAATTTGCGGCTGCACTGCAGAGACTCAAGGAAGACTTGTCTGTCGCAGTAGCAGATAATCATGCCCAAAGCAATCCAAGTTACTGGACAGGAGCCTATGAGACAACGATTCCACGAGCAAAACCTCTTTCTCCTGGAGAACTTCTGGGATGTACAGCTCCAGCACTCCAAGAAGTTGATGCATTATTGTGATTATTACTGGTTCGTATGAATCAACGCATTTACTGATCTTTCTGGTAGATACCTGGGAGATGGGCGATTCCATCTCGAATCGATAATGATTGCAAATTCTTCTGTATCTGCTTTCCGCTATGATCCATACTCGAAAAAGCTTACGCGGGAGCGCTATGAGCACGAAGAGATGAGGACCGTACGAAACGATGCCGTACAGAAGGCGCGTTTAACCATCGAATCAACATACCCGATGGAAGTAGAAGGTCGAGAACTGCAGACTGCTTTCCCTGCTGCATATAAGCCGTGGGGCGTCATTCTCGGGACGCTCGGACGCCAAGGCAACTTCAGACAGTTGCAGGTATGGTCTATTACCGCAGCATCAGAATGCCAGAACTAATTCATGTTCCGTCAGGCTATTACTAGGCAATTAAAACAGGCTCGCCAGCCCGTTCCATATGTACCGATCCTTTTGTCTGAGCTGTCTCCAGCAAAACTTACACTCTTCAACCCTCACATTTCGACCTTCGTACAGACGTCATGTCCTCGTCTGTCGATAGACTGGGGCTACGCTTTCGACAAACCCTTGCTGAGCCCATATGAGGCAGCTGTAGCTGTAGGGAAGATGACAGGTTGGAAAGTGAAGGGACCGACAGACACTACAGACCAGGACAAGCTTGATACATATCCGATGGATTTCTATGCGACAGGCAGTCCTTGGGCGGTCTCTAGGATGAAGGGTACATTTGATTGACTTCAAGTAAATTATCACGGAATGATCGATTTCAGGTTGAAAGCTGAATTTCCTGAAGGATACAAGCCGGACCCATAATATTAATATGGCCGATGGTACAATAATACATGGTGATGGCAGATATCTCCTCCGGACTGGAGGTTGCGGATTCAATTATTAGCGTGATCGGCGAAATAAATAGTCTTTTCAGAAGTTTCCACGAGAGTTACTCTCGGCAAGCGCCGTCAACATGAACCCTCTCAGTGCTTCTTGACTTCTCCTGTGCCGCATGCCTTCACCTCACCTTACACTCTGCAACAGCCGGTGACGTGACGGCGGCCTCTTTATTTCGGAGGACGAGGACGAGGAATGCATGTATCATCTCTCTTTATCTAACGCTCTCGCGTCAACTATCTCAGGCTCGCCATGTCCTCAGACGCTTCACAAGCTCGTCCTCCACCACTCAGCGTAGAAGACTCGGAAGCGCTTTCGGAGACCGCAAACAAGCTCGAGCGTCTTAGGGAGCTGACGCGCAAGTATAGCGTCTCGGATGGGTGTCAGAAGGAGGACGAAACGGAGCAGGCCTTGGAATCCCACGAGGTAGTCGAGCTTCAGGCATTCGTTCGGCACAAGGAATGGATAGATGAGAAGATACAGGTGATCAATGGATCTGGCCTTCGCATTTATCACATCTCATTATCTTCATCTAGTTCCTTGAGAACTTACCCGCTATCGACATCTTCGTCGGGGTCGACGAACTTCCAAAGACTCACGACCAGATTACCACGTTGCCAACACGTGCTCAACTCGAGGAATGGATAGTCGAACACGACAAGATCGAGAAAGAGACAGAGCTGTTGGATGCTGGAGATTTCAAGAAGCTCAAGGCACTGACCAAAGGTATGTCCGTCTTGACAATAGGATGAAATGTAGATGTTCACCCCCCTTTAGCTGCAACACAAAGGAATCTTTCTCCTGAAGACACCGACCTCATTGAAATTACACTCACGACACTCTTTCGCTTTGATAAACTTCTCCATCTGCTCCGTGATCGATCCGAACAATTGGATTTATTTGGGACGCGTTTAACATGGGAGGAACAACGCGTGCTAGCTTATTCGACACGAGACGACCTACTCACACAGATCCAATCATTCCTGGACAGTCGCGCTCGATGGAGAGCAGATATTTATAATATTGGGTTGCCTACTTCTAGTAGTAGTGCAAGCTTACACACTGCGGCCGTCCAGCCGCATGACTCATTTTCTCGCAGTGCGAGATTCAAACGATCCGAAACTCTATCACGGGAAATCGTGCAACTTTCGAGCAAGATCTCTGCGCTACGTCATGGACCTGTTCTGAGCTCTGGGAAGGCTCTGGATAAACTCATTGAAGATGGTCGTAGACCTGTTCCGGACGCGGTGCTAGACGAGCAAGACAAGGTGGAAAAAAAATGCGAGAAAGATCTATCCACGGTAGGCAAATTCCTCATGACTGTAAACCTGCAATGGCAAAAGTATGGATTCATATTCGTCTCGTCTATTATACAAGTATCACTGACATTCCGACAAGAGCTGACGAAAATTATGTTGAAACACGAAAAGACACTGCGGCGCTTCACGCTCTGTCCGAAGAGGTCAAGAAGGCCTTGACAGAACTCCCTTCGCGTAAAGCAGAGGTTAAGTTCAACAACCGGATACAAGTGATCAAAGAAAGGCTTCAGTCGCGTATGTCTCGGCCTCTTCCCTCTACTCTTCCCTTCCCCAAGCATGCCCTATTCCCCAGCCAAGAGCCTTTCAACACCGAACTTGTCAACACTTTGTCCAGCGAGCTCAGCGATACTCGATCTCTACTCGCTGGAGTTGAGGGCACCATTCACTCGTACAGAGCTGGATGCGATGCTTGGGACGAGGCCGAGAAACTAAGAAAAGATATCTTGGACCTCCAGCAAGAGGTTCAGGTTACAACTGATCGTCTGCGGGACGGCTTCGAGGTGGAAGACGGAAGCGGGCTGCCACCGGATCTCAACCAGAATTCCTGCCTTGAGCCCATGCGCTTCTCCGCCTATCTTGCTTCGCTGCCAGCTTTGATTAATCATTCTTCTCAGTTGGAAGGGTCGGCGCTGAAAGTGACGAAACGTGCACGCTTGGCTTCTTTACGCTTGGATAAACCGGGAATTACGAGCGATTTCAAACAGAACTTTCTCGATGACATCGAACATCTGGAGAAACATACGCAGAGCATGGTTGACTCCAGGAATGATATATCTGCGAAGGTCAACATACTGAGAGAAGTCCGACGTATCTGGTCTGTAATGGACGAAATGTCGAAGAACGCCGATGTCATCACGCCTGAGCTTAGGGAGGCACTGTTAAGGAATCAGTGGAAGCAACAGATTATGGGAGAGAGTGCACCTCCTACTCCGGAGAGTCCGCGATCCGAGCTGCCTACTGCGAGTGCTACACCCGAATCAATAATAGATGGGCTACTTTCCCTCAAAGATCGCCTTGATCAGGACATCAGCGCATCGCTCCTCAATGTTCGTAGTGCGGTCCCTTCTTCGCTCCATGACTTCATGTGCGCTAGGCAATTATCCATCGAGCGATCGCTTTTCGATCTACAGAGCTTGCATAGGCTACTCGTTGATGTTCGTGAACAGAGGTACGCCATGGAGACCATAAGGGAAGAGGTGCATAGCCTTGAAGGGCGTATTGAAGATTCAAAAGTTCAATACGACGATCACTTCGACGCCATGATCAAAACAGCCGACTTAGATTCTGAGGTTTTCTCATCCACAGCCACACAAAGCGACGACGACGACATTGACGCCAAGGAACGGGTACTTTCACGCAACGCGGACTCTGTAGAAAGCGATGTGACCTCTCTCGTTGACTCCTTGCCGACTCGTGTGCCTCTTGTTTCTCGACGGCCCTCCGCTTCATCCGGAGTGACTTCGTCGACTGTTTCTCGAGCAGCACTTGTGAATCGATTGGCTTTCGATCCTTCTGCCGTCGACCGCAGCGTGCGCAATGACACCAATGCCTACTCCATACGTTTAACCAGCGGGGTTAAGTCACTGAGGCAAAAGAGATCATTCGGTGCATTCTATCGAGCCGCTCGCGATATGAGCAGACGAGTTATTATTGCTCGACGAGAAATACGCGTGCTTGCTGATCAGCTTGAACAGCACGCAAAAGAGCTAGAAGAATTGTCAGACGCGCACGTGGAGAATATCGAGGATGGCCTGACAGCGATCACTGCACTTAAAGACTCTCTTGAAGACCTCGAGAGAGCAGAAGCAGATCGTCTGCGTGGTTTGAACTCCACAGTTCGTGATGATATGCTACGTATGGAAGCTGTTCCCGGGATTCAAGAGGACTCCGTTGCTAACACGGTGCATCGAGCACATCTTCGAACATTTGACGAACTGCACGGCCAGTCGTTACTTATTTTCGATAAGCTGAAAGCGTTGAAGGTTGACGTGGCAAAAGCTGAGCAAGTAGAGTTGGCGAACTTGGCTGAGATTGCCAGAAGAGAAGAAGAAGTTGCGGAGGCAGAAATCAGGGAACAAGAGCGACGTCAAAAACACGAGCGGGAAGAAGCTGAGAGATGCGAGAGAGAAAGGATGGAGCAGGAGGCTAGCTTCCGGATACAGGAAGAAAGCACTCCGAGACGTGACATACAACGGAAGTCATTTACTATTGAAGCAGGTCAGTTCTACTCAATCGACATATGAGCGAGATCTGCTCACTTCAACTTTATTAGACGTCTTTGGACCTGATAGTCCTTCGCGGCAGATGATAGATAAAGAAACGGCGGAGCTATTAAGCCTCGTCAGATCATTGAGGAAGCAGCTGAAGTCGATTGGTCTCAACAGCGTGGTCCGACCGTCCGGTGCTTCGCGACATCGTTCGCCTAGCACTAGCCTACCACAGCCTGAGACGGCAGAGGCTATGGCATCGGACTTTGCACAGCTGGAAGTGGAGACAAACAAATTACCCGCTTCTGCCGAAAACATGACTGCAGACACGGAACTGCGCTCCCTACGCCTGGAGATGGAGGCTTCGCGAGAGCTTCTTAACAGAGTCCATCAGTTGGCGCGTTTGCAGGCTTCAATCGCTCTTTGCGACACGGCCTTCAGCTCATTCTTAGACTATATTGATAGCTATCCGAATGAACCAACCCCTTCTGAAGCTGCTGACGTTGTGCACGCTGTGCCAGTCGGTTCGGAATCGCCTCAGGAACGATTGTCTGAGAGGATGTCCCAGGCAAAGGGCATTTTCGGTGACATGAACGAACACTTCGCGCCTGTGGTAGACGATCCAAGAGCAATAATAGAGCACAGCCGCTTAAAGCAGACCTGGGAGGAACTTTCGGAAATGGCCCTGGAGAAGATTAGTGGCCGAGCGTCTCGGGCTCCGAGTGCCCTTAGCACCTACAATAGTTCTTCTGGGAGGAACAGTAGTGCGTCGTCGAGAAGCATCAATGCATCGGAAGTCAAGCGGAGTAGATACAATAATTTATCTATTAGCGGCAGGAACGGGCTTCTGGCTCCTGCAATGCCATCACAACGTAGAGCAACCTCTGCATCTTCTGCGGGTTCTGGCTCAATCAAGCAATCCAAGCAGCAGTCTTCAACTCGGCCAGGTCTTTCTATTCCAAGGAGTACCACTGCCAGTACGCGTTCTGTCTCCGGCCCGATGAAACAGATAACACCGACTGCGGTCTCTCGAGCTGCATCGTCTCTTTTCAACACCACCTTTGCTTCAAGGCAAAGAACTTCGAGTGTCTCTTCCAATACATCCACTCCGTCAACAAGTAGGCCACCTGTGTCAAGGAGGCGTATGTCTTCGGCACTCTCCGACGCATCACGAGCGGTGAGTCCTACACCATCAATAGCAAGCTCACGAGGGACGTGGTCCAAAGTGCCACGACAATCCTTCAGCTCCTTCCAAAGAGCTTCAACACCTGAGAGGAGCCTTCGAAAGCCGAGACAGAAGTACGTTGCGAACCCGAAAAACAAGTTGGATGTGGCATTAGGAGATGTCATCAATAATTTGCCTGTAGAAATCAACGTGGAGGCGGTTCAAGATACTTGGAAGGACAAGAGTGGGAAATATTGGATTGGTGGAAATGAGCCTAAGCTTTGCTTCTGTCGAATATTACGATCTCAGACTGTGATGGTGCGAGTCGGAGGTGGATGGACAGAACTTTCGAAGTATGTTGGAATCACTTTCTGAAGAATCCAATGCGCCGTACTGATATGCCGTCTCCAGATTTATCAAAGACCATTTCGCAGACCTGTTCCGCTTGCTTCCAGAGACTCCTCCGCGACCTAGTTCGGCCTCTAAGGAGCAACGGTGGATCAGTGCTACAAGTTTACGGAACGCCGAAGAGGATGCTTCTCTCACCAAGTCTCCTGGCTCTCCCGATTCCAGCGGGCGTAACGTTCCTTCTTTTGCAATCTCGACACCAGACGGTACTCAAAGAACTGGTTCGCCTGGAAGCTCACCACTGACTCCATTCCAATTCATTCGTCGAGCTGATGCGAATGCTTCGGAGATTTCTCTATCATCATTAGCTTTGTCGAATGACTTGTCGACGAGCGCCGTATCAACTGTATCGATACGTCCCAGGCGTCGGATGTCTTCAACGTCGTCAAAGTTCGCTTGGAAACCGTGACGCACTGTATATACCAGTCCTTTTTATATGTTTTCATTTCGCTTCTTCTCTTGGCTTTTTGTTCTGCTTGCTTCTTGCTGTTGCCGCTCTACACGCGATTTCCACTAGTACTATCCCGCATACATGTTGCAGATACCATGCCCACACTGTATCCCTCATATTCTTATTGCACTACCTTCATATGTAAGGTAAACAACTAACACATAATTCTTTGCACTGATTAGATCTTTATTCACTGAGCCAGTATACGATGATTATCTTTCCCAACCCCTTAAATTAACTAATTTAATATGGACTTTGTATGTACATAATAACGTTTGTTTGCTCGCGAAATCAACTCATGGACAATTTAGATCAGATACCAAAGGAAGTACTGTACATGTGCTCATAGTCTGAGGAGACAGATCAGTATTTGATGAATACAGGTAATATAGAAGGGCTTACCCGTAAGCATATTCTACTTCATCGACGCCTCCACCCTGAGCGAATGGTCCGTCCTGTTCTCGAGGCATAGGGCCCATCTCTCCTTCATCATCTTCAGCTTCCTCCAGATCAACGGCACTGTTATCATCCAAGCCGAATGGAATAACAGGCCGCAAGCTCGATCCGGAACTCGAGCGCCTGTGAGGTCCAACAGGAGACTTTGGCAATGCTGCCATAGTCTTCGGACTCATGTGCTGATTTGAAAACAATAAATATTTGTACTCGCTATACGTGGATTTACCTACCTCCCAGTTGTTCCGATTTTCATCCTCGCGGTCCGAATCCGGTCCAGGATCAAACTTGGCTTCATCGCCCAGCTCGCCTATAGACGCGATACTCTCACTATCAGAAATCCCATCTGCAATCTCGGTACCCATATGCGGGAGCCTATGCCACGCGGAAGTGCCTCCAAACAGTCCATCATTAGAAGAGGACCAAGAATAGTCGTCTCCTATTCCCAAGTCAGATAGGTACTCTTCGTATTCTTCCTCGAACGCTATGTCTTCAGTTGTGTACGGAAGGAATATAGATGGGTCGGGCGCTTGTGCGCGCAGAGGTGGGAATACATCTGCCTCGACCATGTTCGGTGTACCGACTGGTCTTGCCATTGCTGACAGCTCCGGACCGGCGTGAAGTTCGCCTAATGGCATCGACAAGCTTGATGATCTGCGGTGGTTATCGCGGGCTATGGCGTGAGTGGTCGCCGATCCATAACGCTTGTTGTTGTCTGAGGAAGAATGATCTCAGTGAATATTGCTCTTTTGATAAACTGCGAGACTGACAGAACTTCACAAGCTTGCGTAGCGCCTGCTCTTGTGCCTGGTCATATATAAGCATCATTGAGACTTCTTGTTCGAGGTCAATATTTTGGACTTTACCAGAGCATCCTGAGCATCATCAACCTCCGAACCTGTGAGCCATTCATCTCTCAAGTCAGGCCGGCAATTCAGGTAGATCGTGGTGATACACTTCATATTCGCTATGGGCATCTCGCATCAGTACTTCAAGCACCAGAAAAATAAGCGACTCACATTGGCGCCATTTGCGGCCACAATAGGGTACTTGACTCTTGATCAACTTTAACACATACAGTTGCAACATAGGATGAGACACTTTGGTAATCCGCTTCAAAACCGCCTGAAAACAAATATCAATCAAGTCTTCCATGCGAGAGATAGAATCCACGCACCGAGCTCTTGTACTGAACAAGCAACCAAATCCTATGCGATCTATGTTTCGACAGCTTCTGCATGATCCTCACAAAATTAATGCTTGAGAAGAAATTACGCCACGAGAATTCTGTTATAAGTTCGATTTCTTCCTCTTTGTCCGTCCCTTTGTGGATTGTCCGTGTAGTTGACTGGCGTGGTTGCCCTACCATATTATCTTCCGGTCGCTGGGCTGGCGGATTCTTGGAATATCTCAGGCAATATTGAAAAAAGCTGAAATTTGGTCTCAGTTCGTGTCAGAAAGAATGAGATGGACGGGAGACTTGCTTATTGTCCGGTATCTCAGCCTTCGATACGACCGTATTTGTGACCTCCTGCAATGTGAACATCTTGAGAATGAGAAGCAGACAGTTTGACTCTAGCAACAATTGTCCAATATAATGGAACTTCATGGCATCTAAAAGAGCACTTCATGAGACGACTCCGATAATCCGCTAAAATACGAGCTCTTACGTGATGCTTTGAACCATCTCAATGTGAGAAGGAGGATAGCAGAAACAGCTTTTGACATGATCTCGCGATGACGGATCAGGTCAATTTCATCTGCAGTTGGAGGCGGAGGTGGAGGCTGTTGCTGTTCGGCTGCTAAGATACATACAAGCGGAAATCAACGGAGCGCCATTTGTGCACCAAGACTGAATCGCACGTACGACTACCGACACCAGGTGGAAAAGCATTTGACGATGCAGATGGCGGAGGTTGGTTGAGATTATTGACTGAGACGGTTGCTAGTAGCATTTTGAGAAGTACTAAGACCCATCCCTGTAGATTGGGAAGGACAGCAGCCTATCGCCAATGGTTTCAGCGCTAGAGAAGTTGAAAGGCCAAAGTTGAACTCACATATATTTGCTCCACACGTTTCAATTTCTGGAGATCCTCTCGCCTCTGGCGTAACTCCTTCAACTTCTTCACTTCAACCCGAATCCCACCAATGTTCTTCTCAGATTGCTTGATAGCAGCTTCCATTTCAGCGATCTTCGTATTCAACAAAGCGACGTCCGGCAGCTGCTCAGTAGCATCTTCAACATCATCCACGCTCTTCTTGTCTGCGTTGGTCAATGCAGAGCTAGTTGCTGAGCTGCCATCCACGCCGTGCGAATTGAGGCTAAGGACAGAGTCGAAGGTCTCAAAAAGATTCTCGGCGCCCGTAAGACGATGCAGCCCACTCTCTTCGATCATACAGTCCTCTCGCGTCTGCCACATCTGATAGAGGAATACGCTAATATGCATATGTTTGTTGTACAGTCGGTCTGCTTCCTCAATAGCATCCGGCACAAATCGGGCCCCTCGCGACCCTTTCACTTGACTACGGGAAAATGGGAACAAGAACGGTCTGCTCTGATCGGTCTGATATTGCTGCTTCTTCGGTTTGGGTGAAGGTGGGGGAGTAGGCATCGGCGTGAGCGGCTGGGCAGTAGGGTTGTACGTCGGATTACCAGTCGAGAACCCAGCCTGGTTCTGTTGCTGCTGTGCTTGATTTGACTGCTGTTGTTGGAAATCTGGTTCGTCACTGTGATGATAATGGTGTCGGACAGGGATCGGCGAGAATGCTTCTGCGAGCTTCAAGGGTGAAATAGATAGGCCAGACCTTCTCTCGCTTGATAATCGCGAGACACTCGGTTCTGGGAGGCGTGATGGGGGTGGCAGATCGGGAGTGGCAATGAAAGTAGGGAACTTGACGGACGTTTCTTGGCGGAAGGTTTGTAAATCAAACGGCGAGGACTTGATGGGAATGGCTTTGTGGACAAGTTATATCAGTTCCGTTTATTTGATCCGAGAAACAAAAACGTACGCTCATCCTTCTCTTCGGGGAGTCCTGATAGTTCTCGCGCAAGCTTCTTGACTCGAAGGAGATCGCGAGAGCCACCGCAACACGCCAGGATGGTTTTCCATAACAGAAGTAATAGCTACTCGAGTATTTGGACTTCTAATTAACAGTGAATCGAAGAGAGACGTACCTTCTTCACAGGATACCCTTTAAAACTCTTGTCACGCAATCCAGCAACAACGTTGAATAAATAAACGGGTAATGGCGGTTCAAGGCTCACTGTTCTCAATCAGGATAAACGTCACTGAACAAAAGACACTCAACTCACTCAATTCTTCAGCGAAGTCGTCACTGTCCTTCAATACCTCAACCAGGAAGTACATGATCCCAAAATACACCGAGAGTTCCGTGTTCACTTCTTCAATACAGTCTTGTTTGTCTTGCGCGGATATGTTCAGCCTGAAGACGTCTGCGTCACTTAGAGAGCTAAGCAAGGATACGAAGAATATGAATTACGTGTATGAAGACGTATAGACGACTTAAGACGTACCTGAGGAGATCATGTTTTGAGTTTGCTATCTTGATAGCCTCGGCGACGATGCTAATACCATCAGCAGCTCGTACGGTCTTGCAATTCTCAATGATCCAGTGCAATTGATGCTCAGGCGAGTTCGTCTCCGCGAACGTTCCTAGAAATTATTGTCACTATCAAATAACTTTCTTGTATGTGCTAAAGCGTACCTTGAACCACATAGAACAACCTCCGCGCATTCGTGAATCGAATGACTGCATCCTTATGTTCAAGGCTTTCCAATAACAAACTAACATGCGCCAAACGCTTCCTATACGGAGCCTTGATCCATTCTATTCTCTCGATCAGCATTACCTTTGTATGACCAAAAATGAGAGAAGCTTACCTCCAGGAAAGGAGCCCTCCCAAGCTTTCAAGTTCTCTCCGATCTGCGGTGCCTCAACATACGAAAAGAATTCGTCTATTTCGTTCATGACAGTGTCTTCGTCCTCATATTTGAAGTCGTACAGTTGCTCCTATAGATTATATGTATCAGTTGAGTATATATTGCAATGTATGAAGGCTCGACATGCCTTTGGTTTAGGAGCTGAGAGAACCTGCTGCCTCAGTTGCCCGAAATTGATAGAATCTATGGGCCCTGGAGGGGGGATAGCATTGTCATTGATATTGTTGAATATTTGAGCCGCGCTAAATGATGAAAGGACCATAGTGAAAGTTGTAGTCGAGAGTCAAGGTACGATTTCAATGATCGTCGACGTTGTACAAACATAATCGTAATCAAACAAGACTAACAAATACATATCCAACTATCGTATCGTATACATGCATACCAGTTCTCAACATGTGTAGTCCGTAAAAACAAAATTCTAGGATCTTTCTTTATTGTAAATGCTCTGCCAAACACCTAACGCCGAGTCTCTCAACGCGTTGACGCGTTTGCTGCTCTCCTTGCCTCTTTCGGGCGGTATACCGTGCTCGAGCTCAGTCTGGTGGATGAAGGTTGCGATGTCTGCGAGGGAGACGGCTACTTTGCTGAGATTATCTGCGTTCTGGCTATGTTATAGAATCGAAAGGGTGGTTAGTGCCTAAGGCGGGCTAGGTGAGATGGAGAGCGACGCACTCGGCCGTCTTGCGGAGCTCGTTAATCTCGTTCTCCGTCTTGCTGTGTCGCTTCTGCTCAGCGGCTAGTGCGGCGAGGACGCGCTGCTCTTGGGACTTTAGTTGCTCGCTATCATCAAGAAAGCAATTAATACGGGCCGCTTTACATCAGGGAAATGGGCCGCACCTCAACCCATCAAACCTCCCTTCGATAGAAGCCAGCCTAACCCTCTCCTTGAGCAGAATGCTCCTCACGTCCCTCACGTCGCTCGCAACTTTATCGACCTGGCCTCTTAACACCTCCAACTCCTCCCTCGCACACCCCACCTCGCGCCCCACCTCCACTACTTGTCCCTGTGTGTACTGCGATGCCTTAGCGCGCCGCGCTACATGGAGAACATCTGATAGAGCGCCATCCACGCGTGCAAGTCGGGTTCGCAAGAGGAGGTAAGGGGGCAGCGTACATGCTGTGACGAGGACGGTGGAGAACGCTAGAAGCCCGATGAGTGGGCTTAGGCTCTTCTGACCACGCTTAGTTGGAGCGGGAGGCTGGATACGAGATGGGCTATCCAAGTCCAAGGATTGTATGCTCGAACCCATGCAAGTCGTAGAGGCGAGCGGCGACTGCACAGTCGAAGACGAAGAGGGAGTGTGCGTAAGTACGGCAGGCCATCGGCGTCGAGACCAGCTTACACATCCGCGGCTCATCGCTATAATAATAACAACACGTTCCGAGTTGATAAGATAACTAATTACGGGAAATGTAAATAGATTAATCGGCCAAGAGTGAATTAAATAACGGATGCATATCATCACTCAACAGTTTAGTTTAGTTCACTCTGAGCGAGGATTCGAGTCTAATACATGATGTCCATAAAAACCGGATACAAAAGCAGGGTGACGGAGAGGGAAAGGTTAAGGCCATCAAGGCTAGGACTATCAGTTTGAGTACAAGGAGCTTATTTAGGGGAGCTTTGTCTCCACATGAACAAAGAGAGAAGGAAACTGGTATCAAGGCGGATGAAGACGAAAGCAAGAAGAGCATGACAATAACGTATGTATCTATGCGGCTCTGGAGTAAGTCGGTAGCTCGGGGAGACACAGTAACTTGATCTAGTTCCCTTAGCTCAAGCACTGGCTACACTAGCCCATCGTACAACGATAATGCCTAAGGGGAGTGGTAAGTCAACAGAATTCCTTCGACTGAAAGGTGGTCGGCGCACCTGCACTATTGTAGGATCCTGCTTGCTACCCTCGACGAACTCCTCAAACGTCAGCCTTGCATCTTTATCACGATCCATGTTTCGGAAGATCTTCTCAACTCGCTACAAGCCACCGAGTTAACAAGGGAAACAGAACATATTGAATGACGTACCTTCTCCGGCGTATCCTCATCAGATGGTAGCTTGACCATTTGACCAGTCATCTTGTATATAGACCGCACAATCTGTAGCATCTCATCGTACGATATCAACCCGTCGCCGTTGATATCATATAGCTGGAATGCCCCTAATTGAATAAACGCATCAAGCTCAGCATATGCAGCACATTTCGCTGCACAGCATAGCGCAACAAGTCAGGTCGACTCACATTTGAGTTTCTCATCAAGTCGCCCACGCGAGGTGACAGAAAGAGCACAGATGAACTCCTTAAAGTCGATAGTGCCGTTCTTGTTCTCGTCGAACACGTTGAAGACATAGTCGGCGAACTCAGCTGGGTCACCGAAGGGAAAGAACTGTTTGTATATTTTGCCGAACTCGTCCTTGTTTAGCTGACCAGAAGGACAGTCCTTGAGGAAGCCCTTGTACCTATGCGCAGAACAAGAGCTTCTAGAGAGAATGTGAATGAAGAGAATGGGCGTCTAACCATTGCTGAAGCTCCTTCTTGTCAACTAGAATAGAATAGGATTAGAAGTGGTGATGAAAGGAGTGAAACTAGAGGGATACGAACAGTACGTATTCTTCGTTAGGTCCTGGATCTGCTCTGGGGATAGTTTGCTCTGGGATTTGCCCATGTTGTGATGAAGGTAAGAAGGAGAGATGCTGTGCCAAAGCAAGCAACTGACGAGTGTATGCGGTAGATGCCGAAAGTAGCAATGAGTGAGAGCTGGCTGCTCTGCGTCCGTGTTTCAACTATTATAGCAGTTCCAGTACGTATCCTAACTAACATTCCTTCTCTCCTCATTACCACCACCACTCACAAATGCTCTCCCTCACTCTCTCTCTCTTCCAGCGCACAGGTCCCCCCAGGGCGATACATCACCACTTCTCGGTATCGTCCTGTGCTCCCAAGATAACCTGACCCCTGTCACTTGCAGCCTTGATTCATTCTCTTTATCAAACTGCTTTCAGCTACCTGGTCTACCTCTCTCGACCGTGGTTCCCAGCTACGATGTGTGTACCAGACAATTCCGTCGATCTGTACACAGCTACGTGCCCAATGTGTAAGGTCTTTCGCCATACAACGCGGTACGTTCCAATCCGGACTGCATACATGCACTCGGCTTTCCTGTGCACCCACTCATGCCACCCTCATGTATACAGTTGCCCTCACAAGCGCGAAACATGTCGAAATCGCGTCAATCATCCTCGGCATGATGTCGTATACATCGCCAATGCTGAAGGTAGTGCATATATACTTATCAAAACAAATGTCCCCAGCCGTCTTTGCTGACCCATACTGGCCGAATTCAGTGTCAACATTCAAAGGCTGTGGATACTGCAAGGTACGGCGGTGCTTGTTATCGATCTTTGTTCGTCTTCTCAACCGCTCTTTGGCCGTCCTTAGTGGGCTACGATCACGCCTCCTCCGCCTCCCGGCAAGTCAGGCATGCATAATCCTGGCTGGCCAGGCTGCTGCAGACCTCCTCACACGTCCGAGTACGACAAGATCCCTCCTGCGGACTGGCCAGCAGTGCATACCGTTCATCGCACGCCTATCCCACCTGACATCAAGCATCTTCTTGATAGCGTAAAGGTGCCCTATGGATCACCTGCCACATCTCCGACGAGCCCGAGCAGCTTCAATGCTCTCGTCGCGGCCCATATAAACGCGAAAGATGCGATCAAATTGTGTGGAGGCGAGCGTAAGACTCTGTCGCGTGCGAACAGCTCGCCAAATGGTACCGTGCGCTCGACACCTCAGAAAGCGCGAGGGTCGATTTCTGCAGGGTCCGGGCCTGGTTCCGGCAGTGGGCATAGTCCGCAGATGAAGCAGGCGCGGCTGGGCGGTGTGGCTCAGCCTGGAACTTCTCCCGCGGGGAACGCCGTTTCGCCCACGGATCTGAACGTGCATTCGAATGCTCCACGCAGGAATGGATCAGACGGACAAAAACCGATGAAGCGTGTTGAAGGATTCCGCACGACACCACCTGCTAGTCTTCGCAGGCTTGTAGCTGATGGGGAACAACACCCACCTATGACGCGCTCGAGTCTTACGTCTGTGAATCTCACTGCTCTGGTGGGCACGGAGAAGACGCCGGAGAAAGAGCATCCACCGTTGAAAAGACGAGCTTCGACCACTGCTGCGAGTGCGACGGTGCCTCTTGCCGTCGCGACTAATCGCGTAGTAGTGACGCCCAAGGCACAAAGTAAACCACTCGAGAAGGATATACTCAAGCTTCCAGTTGAACGCGAGCGGTCGGAGAATGTCAGTCTTGAGAAAGGACTGAAGGCACTGAGCATCTCTTCTGGGTCGTCCGATTCGAGCTCGGATAGCGGATCGCGCAGCTCAAGCAGTGAAGGGACGGTGACCTCCGACGGCGGTTTTACCGATTATCTCTCTGATGAAAGTGAAGCCGAACTTCAACGCCAGGCTGAAGTGAAAGCCGCCTTACTCGAGCAGAACCGGCAAGAGGAGCAGGAATTTCTTGCTGCGCGTCGTCAGCTTGCGAATGTAGACTTGCGTCCTCCTCAAGCTTGGACGACTGGCCGCAAGGCCATCAACGCTCGTGGTGGATGAAGGACTCTCAGTTTGAATTTCAATCATACGTGAACGGTTTATATCTTTGAACTTGTGTATGTATGCTTTTTTTCGCTTTGTTTCTTTGTCCATGCTCTTGGGATTTCATAGTGCTCGTGCTCTGTCTCTCTGTTGATGTCGATTTACATGCTGATAACTCATCTGTACCGCATATGCCAATGCAATATCCTGCTTTCTGTAATAATTTGATTTGAATATTGAGTGATATTACGTCATTATGTACTTATCGGTATCACTGTACTCTTACTTACTCTCGACGCGTCTCTGCCTCAGTGCACTGCGCGATGCACCTCGCTCGCCATGCCATATCCTCCACCCCGCCAGTCGAGATCCTCGACGCCAGGTTCGATGCCTCCGCCTCCATATTCATAGTCGCAACGCCCTCGGGCTTCGCAGTATATCGCACATGGCCTCTCCAGCTCCTCCGCGTGCGCGAATTCACTGGCGGCTCACTTGCAATGGTCCTCCCCATGCACACGTCCTCGTTATTATTCCTTGTCGGAGGTGGACCTAGTCCGCTGTACCCGCCAAATAAGGTCGTAATCTGGGACGATGCGCGGGGTCGTGCGGTTGCGGAGCTGGAGTTCCGCGAGCGCGTGAGAGGTCTTGCTGTTAGGAGAGGTTGGCTCGTCGTTGCGCTCCGAAGACGGGTAGTTGCCTTTGAAGTTGACGAAGAGATCCGACGTGTTATGGAATGGGATACCTGCGATAACCAGCGCGGTGTGTGCAATAACGTCTCTCTCAATTTGGGTCTTGGACTGACGGGGCTTTGTGGATTTGTGGATAGGTCTCGTCGCGATCGCGACCACAGCACACGCGACATTACTCGCTATTGCAGGTCGCCAGACAGGACACGTCCAGCTAATCCACTTGCCACCTTGCCGACCTCCCGCCCCAACGCCCAGCGACCCCTCATCGCCTCCGCGTCCTCCTCCCAAACCGGTCAAACACCCAGCGTCAATCATCGCGGCGCACACGACCGCACTTACCACGCTCACTGTACTTCCATCCGGACGCTTGCTCGCGACGACCTCTTCGCGTGGGACACTTGTGCGCGTATGGGATGCACAGACAGGTCGACTCGTCCGCGAACTGCGTCGAGGGAGCGACAAAGCGGAGATCTTTGGTGTCGCATTTCGCCCGGATGAACAGGATCTGTGCTGCTGGAGCGACAAAGGCACTGTACATGTCTTTTCGTTGGCTACCGGAGCAGGATCTTCGTAAGATCATTTCTAATATACAGCATACAACGAGTCTAATCATCATCATGTCCTAGGAATCGACAATCCACGTTCTCACAACTCACGCCCTATTTCAATCTTCCTCGATATTTCGACTCTGAGTGGTCATATGCGCAATATCGTATCCCGTCACAGAAGCAACACATTGCGCTTTCTGCGGCGGGCACGAGCGGTGGGAAGCTCTCCGATGTAGTCCAGGATGAGGGTTGCACCGTTGCGTGGATTCAGGTACCCTCACCTGCCTCGGAGCCCGTTTCGCCTTCATCACCTGCTACAGGATTGAGGAAAAGCGAGGACAAAGGGAAGAGATCTGAATCAGTCTCGCCTCCGGAGTTCCAAATGATTGCATTGACGTATTCCGGGGGCTGGTACCGTATCGCCTTGCCCTCATCCCCCTCTGCGTCTGCAACCGCGGCTGCAGCTACCTCATCCATCAGTGCTGCCGTCGCTCGCACCTCTTCGCTCTCAGCCGCAGGCGGTTCTTTTCGTCCATCTCACCGAGCTCGTTCCTCGAGCGGGTCGACCATCGTTACGAGACGAACAGCAACTCCACGCTCAAATAAAGGCAAAGGGAAGGAGAGCGATGAAAAGGACAAGGAGAAAGAGAAAGTAGGGAGTGACTGCGCTCTACTCGAGTTCAGGCGATTTGGGAGATGGGATGGTTGGGGTTAATAGTAGCTCGCTGCCGTTTATTAATTATACGGCTCTATCTTTCGCTGCACCCGAGTCTTACTTTCTAGTTCCTCTATTCTCTTTCTTCTCGTGTCTTAGTCAATGTCGCTTGCTTCTTTGCTTTGTTCTTCCCTGCTTACTATCCCTCATCCCCATCATCTATTCGTAGTGCTCGCATTATACATATGTAATTGTAGATCCCCTCGCATACTACATGGTTTGCTGCTTCATGACTACATAGACGTTCAAGCTGCCCTTGTACTTTTGAATTGCGATTGTCACGGCTTCCATAGCGGGTATTCTCTTCGCTCTGACTTGAATGACTACTTTGGCCGCTACCTAGTTTTTCTACCTGCGTCATACGGATGCGGATGGATGGTTACCATCTCCGGATCACGTGTGTAACGTGTACCAGCTCTCTCTCCAATCTTGACTCGAACCACGATCACTTTCCATTCATTGAGTCTTTAAGAGCTCACGATGCCTGAGAACGTCACCGTCCTCCAACTCGTAGGATCGCAGAGCCATACATGCGGATACTGCAGCCCGCCTGGCGAACGAAGTAATTCGGACACATCTCATTCTATTGGCGCTATTGCCCTTTCACTTACTTGCAGTGTTAGTCTCTCTCATCCGAGTAATTCTAGAAATAAGCAAGTGGCGCTGAGAAAGAAATGAATAGCATTACCAAATGATGATAGATCGCGGCTGGAGGCGCTCCGGAGATTATTGTTATAAGCCTGATATGCGGAGGACGTGTTGTCCGCAGTACACTATCAAGTAAAGCTCGAATACTCTGTGTTCAGGAGAGGAATATCACTGACGTGCTTAGATAGATTAGATGTACTGAATTTCACACTTACGAGAAGTCAGCGGAAAGTTGTCTATCGGTGAGTATATTCTCAAGGTGTTTATTACCAAGTATGCTGAAAGCGAGATGACAGCTGGAATCGCTTCGTCTTAGATGGCGCTGGAGATCCAGAAGAAATGGACGTAGATGTCTCTGGTAGCTCCTCAAAGTGAATCGCGTTCACCATGTTTACTCGAGAGTCAATACTCTAACATGAATTTCGATAATTGTAATAGGGGGAAGACAAAGAAGGCGCCGCCTTTCTCACTGATCGACTCCATTCATGCATCGGAGTCTGTGTTCACTAAGCCAGACTCATCGCCAAGACACAGATTTGAAGTCTGCTTTATATGTTACTGTCCGCCACATTCCTCGTCAACTGATTTGTTTTTTTATTGAAGGTCATCATGGAACCATCATCGTACTCTCAAGAGAAGTTTGAGTTATATCGCCATTACCAGCAAACCATCCACAAGGAAGAGAGGAAAGAGCATACACCTAGAGGGTTCAAGCGATTTCTTGTAGAATCACCTCTAGAGGTTCAGATAACTCTTGTTAATTCGCGACTTGTGCTGATTTCTCGATAGATGACCCCAATTGAATATGAAAGAACCCCGCCGGATTACTTGCCAAAGAACTATGGCTCTTACCATCAGATTTATCGCCTGGATGGGGAGCTCATCGCCATGAGTGTACTCGACATACTACCTTCCTGCGTCTCCTGTGTTTATTTCATTTATAACTCAAAATGGGAAAGGTTCTCCCTTGGTAAGGTGACCTATCTTGATTTCTCGTATGAGAAAGAGAGGAAATGTAGCTGATGTCTTTGGCCCTTTACAGTATAGTGCATTACGAGAAGCTGCACTTGCCCGGGAGATGCACGAGTATGGAGCGAAAGACTTGAAGTATCTATATCTGGGTCCGTTCGTTAGCTTTCGTTCATAGTGCATCCACAAAGGTGCTGAGAGAAATTCTTTGCAGGATTTTACGTACATTCATGCCAGAAGATGAGATACAAAGGAGATTATTCACCTTCATTTCTTCTTGACCCGGTTAGCATTCAGACGGTGATGGTGATTCCGAATGCAATCAAATATTGACATTACTCGCCTATCTAGGAAGAATATACATGGTACCCTCTGAAGGATTGTATCCCTCTTTTAAACGAGAACCGATATGCATGTTTCTCTCATCCTGAACATTCATTGAAGGGAAACGCCATTCCTGAGGAATGTCAGTCGTCAATTCAATGCCCCGTTCCGACGATATGTTAATAATGCCTTCGCCTTCTACAGCAATACCCGAGGATCTTAGCGAAGAGGACATGTCGCAGATACTAACCTTCCATCGTAGCCTTGGTACAATACCACTTTCTGTAAGTCTCATTACAATCTTTCGCTGGTGCCAGACCCTCTGATAGCGATGTACTTCACAGAAAACCAACGTCCCGAGCAGTCGATACTTGCGAGAGATATTCTTCCGTGCGATCGAAGGGTTAGGGGTTGAGCTTGCAAAACAGGTTGTCTTAACTTTGTGACCGTGTTTCGACAGTACTTTACTTCAGCTTTCAATTCAGCCTTCATTTGAAGGTAAAGAGCTGTGACGATGGCTGGGTGGTATTTATGGATTGTGCTTTTGAATAAAACAGGAAACCTCACTCTTGATGTATATAATATCGCTTTGTATAGTACGCAAGTTTGGAGTGAGGATAGTTTGCAAATTCTGATATAAAGCTATAACCTTTTGGAGTCAGAACCATCAGAGTAGCAGATATACTGTGCACCTGATAAACTAAAGGGCGCCAGTACATAATCGGCGCAGACCTTTCCGTATTCAAAAACCAATGGCCAGTAAAAGATTGGACCACGTCAAAAAATGTCAAATAGTCATTCGGTCATGTATGAGAAATGCGAATTGCTTTGGACCAAACCTCACGAAATCATGGTCAGTTCAGGATCTAGTGGAATTCCAGATTGCCAATGTACCAGAGTGCTCGTACACAAAATCGTGTGACCAGGAAGGTGAAGTGTACTGCATAGTGGTAAGAAAGCAAATAGTTACATGACGAAGTATGGTTCTCTAAAGTACTGTGGTAGGGACAGGTGTAGTCGGGGATAGAAAACCTGTTCCGTTATGAAAAGCAGAAACGTGAAAAAACTCCTAGGAGGGTCGAAGACTATTTTGAAGTATGTTGAGCTAGTTTCTGATGCATCGCCGAAAATTCGCTCTTGATCTCGCTGGAGGACATAAAGGCAGAAAGTACAGTAGTGCAGGTTGCGGAACTGTAGACAATCCACTAGATGATGGGAAACGGTATTGGGTTTATGGCATGTTGTGCACCGAGGTGACAGTGAAAGGCGCATGCGATGGTAGAACGTGTTGGCGTGCAGCTTGTTAACCATGGCTTGGAGGTAAACATTCTCAGTCGCTCTCGACCAGAGTCATGTCGACGGTAAGGAGAGGGGGGGGGGGGGGGTTACTGGGTGATTTGGGTGAGGCTACGCCGGTATGGTGTAATGTCCGGTGGGTTGCGCCTCTGCCACCATCTGTTGAAGGTGGTATGGCATTGCTAGGTCATGAGTTTGGTTTGGTAATCCCAAATGCCTTTTGCGGTGCTCAGTTGTATGGTGATTACGTTTACGGGAAGGTTCAAATGAAGATATCATCAACAGATTGGGCATGAAAGAAAGAACTTACGATCCAGCCTCGCACCCTCGGAGATCCAATATCCAGAATTCAGGATAGGCTAAGTAATTTGAATACTCGTCGGCCACTGGCATGTTCAGTAGTCGTCCGGAACATAAATTAGGTAGATGCCTGTTCACAGGACTTGATCAGATTTATTTCATGGAATTTGACTGTTCTTCGTGTGATGCTGTAACAGAGGTCATGGGGGGTTGTGAATTGCCCAGTAGATGACAACGCATAAGGCCCGGTCTCAACGTTCAAAGTTCCATGCTTACCGCCAATACAATATACTCGTGACCGTGACCAGAGCTCAGCTTGTCATTATACGTGGGTGTCCCGGAACATCAGAAATGCGAGAAATAGTAGCCATCAGGTTCAGCACGGAAAAAGGTAGGAAGGTCAGAGAAGGCGTATACAGTTGCATTAATTAACAGAGTTTATCCTGAATCCAAAAGCCACAGTCAATTTAGTTAGCTCCAGTCAAGTCCGCGCCCGTGAATTCTGCCATTTTTCCTGCTCCATTTCGGCCAGCTGGCGTTTCCAAGCAGGAGTGGTGCCACCTGAAGAAGGCCAGGGCGTCCGTGTATCGCGGACCTTCGCCGTCGTTGCTTTCAACCTGCCAAACCGGACAAGCGGCCAGAGGATGAAGATGAGCTTCGCGTCTATCAACGCCCGGGGAACCTAATGGCAAAGACAAACCATCACATGACGGAAGGTTGTGCGTATAATATTGTCAGCCGTGAACGTCGGAAAATCCTTGAAGAAATGTGTACATACGGGACCCCACGAGTTGCTGTCCAGCGTCCAAAAGGGCTCGTCACCTTCGTTACAAATTACAGTCATGATCATGAATCAGTTAAGCATGTCTTGTTGATGAGAAGCCATGGCGTACCTTCTACCCATACATAACCTTCAGGTATCTTCACTTCTTGCACGGGATAAGGCGGAAGCGTTTGAACCTAGAATGTAAGGTATTCTCGCTCGTTAAACCTTTTTTCTCGTCGCGTAACTGCAAATTCACTGAGACGCACTACATCCCCTTCAAGCGCAACAACACGCTTTACAAGATACTCTTTAGGGTTGACTGGTGACCTAGAATCGGAAAAAAAAAGTAAGAGCTCATGCAGCGGATAAATGACTTGGCACACACCGGAGAGAAACTACATCTCCACGCTTCACTTCTGAAGCAGCATGCACAGAGAGCTGATCGAATATAACGATATCTTTCCAAATACAGGGCTCAGGATTTAAAGTAGGCTACCTAGGGCACGTCTGCGTGCTTAGCGAGTTTGGTTCCCGATCCTGATGGTGAAAAGCCTGACGCACCTGCATACTTCTTCCTGAGACTTGCTTGATTGCGTAACAGTGTTGAGTGAACATCACCACGACGGGAACCCATGTCAGCGTCTTCCATGCTCGACGAGATATTCTGAATGGCATTGCTGAGATTTCTCTAACAGAGTCTAACTGTAGTTGAGAAGTCGCGAGGACCCGTTGCCGTTCAAGGCCGATCACGGGACATGGGACTGAAATAATCTCCCCGTTGATTCTTGTAAAGACAGATAGATTAGAGCGGCGTCCGGCAGTACTTATAGCTATAGCGGGAGAAAAACCGAAAGTAAAAATGGATAACTGTTTGTACACAAGACACAAAAAGGAGATTTCGGGCCCGAAGGACAAAAGAACATGAAAGATGTTTACAAAGTCCAAAAGACAATAGGAATTGGTACTACCCCACAGCGTACCCGCCACCCCCATTGTGCCCATATGCATCGTAGCCACCGCCACCGCCTTGTCGCGACTGTTGATACGCAGAATTGTCGTATTGGTGGTTCTGTGCTCGCGAAGCTGTTCGAGTAGGTGCGTTCGTGATGTGCGACTGGGCTTGCGAATCATATGTGTACGATCGAGCTTGGCTGAGGTCTTGCTCGTATCCGTGCCCGTAGTTCGAGTATGCCTGCCCGTAATGTCCGTACTCATTCGGGTCGCCGCTAACAGCATATGCGCCAGGCACATCCTGTCCATAGCCTGCGTACCCATCATGGCCATAGCCATCATGACCATATCCAGCATTCTGTCCACCATAGGCGTAACCTCCATTGTTGTCAGTACCATAAGGGTTCGCCATATGAGCCGGAGAATTGTTATTGGCTTGACGAGCCACGGGAGCAGCTGCTCCAGTGAGGTTAGTTTGGCTTTCATGCTTACTGTCGCCGTAATAATAGGAGGGATCATCTGTCGACTGCACGGACGGAGGGTATCCTGCATATTGTTGCGTGTAGGCAGGCATCGGCGGAGGATAATCGGTGGCATACGCGTATTTGTAGTCAGAATAGTAATAATCGGTCCCGCCAGGTACTCGAGTCCGAACGGAGGTACCGTCATCCAAATCTTCATCGTCGAGCTTGATGTTCGGTAGCGTCGGTTGAGGCATAGCATTGCTCGCGAGATCTCCCTTCTTACTCTTCTTGAGATGTGAGAAGTCACCTGCCGCTTCCTTTCTCGCAAGCTTTGCGGCTTGGGCAAGGCGTTCCTTTTTCTTACGCCTCACAATCTCAGAAATACGCTGAAAATAGGGATGAGCTTTTCACAGCTGAGTTGTAAAGGGAGATAATGCACCTTATCAACTTTGTGACAACAGTATTCCTATGTAATCGCAGAACCTTCAAAACTTGCGTATGCTCCGAAGACGCAGAAATCTCACCTTGAGATTGCCTCGAATATGACACAACAGAGGCACGTAGCAGACGGCTGCGGCAATGAGCAACAGGGCGGAACCAGCGAAAATCAAAACCGTTGACGCGGTTGAGAAGATAAGAGCACCGGTAATTATGCTTCCGTTCGTATATCTGCTCAAGTCCCAGACGGAACCAGGCTGGTCCTTCTGAGAGAGGTAAAACGAGTAAAGCGTAAGAGCATTGATAGATTGACGAGGCCCATCTGCGAGTAGGAGACGCTTCCAGCCTGATTATGGATGTCAGCAGCGCGAAATAGATAGGACACAGGATAAATTACGGACTCTTGAAGGTGAAGAAGACGAAGAAAGCAAAGTCATCTATCGTCTTGGTGGAATCATTGATACGGCTGAAGAAACAGAAATGATCATAAGATCCTGCAGACAAACATGAGTCCAGAACGCAGTAAGCAGTTTTTTTGTGCACGTACTGAGGGAGTAATAGTTGTTTGCCATGACGTTGGTGAAAGCATATGAGATATCTCGACTTAAGATGATCTTTCTTGCTTTCCGCGCCTCATACGCAAGCTGTTGCAAGTCAGGATATTTGCATTTTTATTGATAAAAAAGAGTGTACGCACGAGTAAGAAGGAGAAAATGATGCAACCGACGAAGAGCCATTTTCCTACAGTAAAGGGAATGAATACGCAGCCGTTGTCGTCATCCTGTTGGCAACTGTCAAAGATGTGATTCGACCAGGTGTCCGAGGATAACATCGTGATCGCAGTGAAGATATCGAACACATAGACGAGAAACGACTTGAGGATAAGCACATATAGGAAAAGGTATCTAGTACAATAACATGCTCAGTCCTCTCTTTTCGTTTCATTCACGTCAGTCATGCGCTCACTTTGTCCGCATCCAGCAGCCGTGGTCTGCAAAGTCTCGTGTATCGATAAAGTCAAACTAGTCGAGGAATTAAATGATTGAATCCATGCCAGGATATCAGACTGACTTTGTGGTCTGGGACGACCTCTCGCTTCCATTGCGGGCCTCCACAACACATGGTCGGTCACGGAGGATATTCAGAATGATGTCTAACGAAAGCAGTTTTCCGGACCAGCCAGGAGCATACAGAAGTGAAGGGCCGGGTCGTAAAGAATGGCTGGTGCTGCTGAATGAGTGTAGCAGAAGAGAGAGAGACCAGTGGACCAGGGGTGGAGGTGAGACTGAGGAAAGCGGTGAGAACAAACAGTGAGAAAGGAAAGAGAAGGGCTGGAGACCATCGCATCGCTTGTTCGCCCCCGTTGCTAATCAGACTTGACTTCCTTTTTGGGCGCTGACCGGTATTTCTAAAACGTCAAAATTTCCGTTCACGTTTGATCAACAACAAAACGGCTGTTGTCTACGCTTAGTTTCATTCGGACGATGGCTCAACGGATTTATTTCTTTTGTGTAGTCTTGTGAATGAACATACGATACGAGGAATAATCTCTGGTTATTACCGTGGGAATTTTAAGTAAACCGCCAGATATAGGACATCATTCGGCGTTTGCCAGTGCGCTGCATAATTTCACTTTCACTTGAATTTTGAAATCGTGAAAGAAGCATAGACCATTCAAAATGACGACCATTCAAAAGATCAAGGTAGATGTATTACTCGAGGTTTCCTAATGGCCTCTCAGCTCATGCTTCATTTTGCAGGAAATTGAAGATGAAATGGTGTCGTAGTCATGATTTCCCTACTTCACGAACAGCAGCGCTCACACCGCTCATAGGCTAGGAGTGAGCATATGCGAATCATATTGCGACCTTTGACCTTGACCGTGTCTTCTTCGCAGCCCAAAAGAACAAGGCCACGAGTTACCATTTAGGTCAACTCAAGGCGAAGCTTGCCAAGTTACGTCGTGAGCTTCTTGCTCCTAGCGGTGGAGGAGGTGGTGCAGGAGGGATAGGATTCGACGTAGCTCGTACCGGCGTTGCTTCTGTTGGTTTCGTCGGGTTCCCGTCTGTTGGGAAGGTGTGCTGCATAATGTCGTGGACTCGTGCACTTGATTAACTGGCGGACAGTCGACCTTAATGTCTAAACTCACCGGAACACATTCTGAGGTATCCGAAATTGACTTCACGACGCTTACGACAGTACCCGGAACGCTTAGAGTGCATGGTGCACCCATTCAAATTCTCGATTTGCGTGCGTGCTTTACAAGTGTTAGTCTGCTAGAACCAGCATTTATGTTCATTCATTAGCTGGAATCATCGAAGGCGCAAACGATGGTCGAGGTCGTGGGAGGCAAGGTGCGTGTCCTCTTAATATTCGAGGACAGTGTTGTTTATTTAGGAATCATTTGTTCACAGTCATCGCTGGTACGTTGTTCTCGTTTCGATTATTTCTTGTCTGTGAACGAAACTCTTGGCAACCGTCAGTGGCGCGAACATGTAACCTCATCTTTATTGTCCTCGACGTGCTCAAACCACTCAACGACAAAAGGCTCATCGAGACTGAGTTAGAAGGTTTCGGCATTCGCCTCAACAAAAAGCCTCCAAACATCACCGTGCGAAAGAAAGACAAGGGTGGGATCGCAATAACCAACACCGTCCCTCTCACGAATATCGATCATGACGAGATAAAGGCTATTTTGAGCGAGTATAGGATCAGTAACGGGGATGTTGCGATTCGAGAGCCGAACGCGACGGCGGACGACATTGTCGACGTGATTGAAGGCAATCGGCGAGTGAAGCTCTGCTTTTCCGAGGCGAGAAGCTAATTACTTCTTTCAATAGAGTTTATATCCCATGCATCTACGTAAGCGTTTATTCTTAAACTTATCGTATTGTATTGACATCTAAACTGTTTTCTGTTTTCAGGTTCTTAACAAAGTGAGGTTGACGTTGTCGTATCATGACTGAAGCATCTTCCTGACGTCCTACAGATCGATGCCATCTCAATTGAAGAGCTAGATTTGCTGTACGTTTGTTATTTCACTTTCGGATCTACCTTTCTTGATTGGCGAGTCATTCTGTCAGATACAAGATTCCCAACAGCGTTCCAATCTCGTCAAAGGAGTGGCTCAACATCGATGAATTGATCGAAGTAATGTGGCAGAACCTCGACCTCGTGCGAGTGTACACAAAACCGCGGGGCCAGCCCCCGGATTATACCCAGCCAGTCGTCCTCAAACGCGGGAAGTCCACAGTGGAAGACTTCTGCAATTCAATTCACAAGGAAATCGCCAAGCAGCTGAAATAGTTGAGTGAAATTATTTGTCATTGGGAACCGGTAGAGTTAATGGTTTCTTCTCATGCCATTCTCCGCATGCTAGTGCCATTGTTTGGGGTTCGAGTGCCAAGCACGCGAGAGGCCAAAAGGTGGGATTGGAGCATATCCTGCAGGACGAGGACGGTATGTTTTTGGCTTCCTTGGTAAACCTAAGAATAGAACTGACCCCGATTCGTATAGTCGTTCATATTGTGAAGAAGTGAACCATGTACGATGTGTATGTATTATCTCGATTACAATTTATCTGCATGTGTGACATTAGCGCGGAGAAGACTTGACGTATATGTATGAAAGGCGCAGGAATGCCCAGGTTAAGCCGAGTGCGCAGTAAATGCTTGTGAGCATCAAAGGAAGGAATTCCATTGAGCTTTCATTCGTCGTCGTGGAATCTATTGGTTGTGCGCCTGGTTCAGTGCTACCGGCAAAATTTTGTTTACTTTCGTTGTTCTGGTTCTGTGCGAACCTCTTCGTGAGTATGGGAAAGACCGTCACAAAAAGTTGAAGGAGAATGAAGCCGGCAAGATAAAGCTTCTCCAACTGATCGACTATCACCATGGGCAATGACTTGGGAAATCTGCGGAGATTGGTGTTTAAGCATGAACTTCTTCCCGGCATACTCACGAACTTACTCATAGACACGCCTGTGCAGAGGGCGGAAGACGAGATACATCCATATGATCGAGTACAGTATTTTCACAAGCGTTTCTTCACCAGAGTCAGATAAGCCGTTGTTTCGTTTGCTCAAGGCGCGTCGCGAAGGTGAAGCACTTACCCGCTGGTGTGAAGAGAAGCGGAAACAGAGAGTAAATACCTGCGACACTCGCCAGGATGAAGGTCCGGAAGAACGCGTGGTTTTCACCAGCAAGGAGACTAACGGAACCAATATTATGAGCTGTCTGCTGAAAATTGAAGGTTAGGAGACATTGAAGCATACCTCAACGGGACCAGTACCAGAAGGATGGCTTTTTCATGAACATGCCAACCAAACATGTACGAGACAAAGCCACAGAGCGTAAGAGCGCACAGGAAGGATTTGTACATCGGTGCTCTCCAAAGTTGTATCATAAAAACCTGGTACAGGAGTCAAGAAATGGAACAATATCGTGACGTATGTCACCCACACTTTGGAAGGCGAGCGTGATAATGAAAGTATGTATTGGCTTTACGTTAGGCAGGATTGCGAAGACGGTATCACCAACGAGGCCTCTCGAAGACGATGCTACACCCTCGGAGTTGACTGCGAAACCCGAACCAAACTTTCTCGCGTCTATAAAAGTCCATGGGAAATATTATTACAAATAAACGTTCGAAGAAGTCTAGACATACATCTGAGCAAAATGCGATCGAGGGCGGTGACGAGAGCCCACGCATTCGGGGCCCAATAGGCATGGTTAAGACCGCGTTTGAAGGGAAACAGCCGATTGGCGAGCTGAGGGAGTTGACCCATGAGTAGGAATGGTCCGACAGAGACCACGAAGACAGCGATAACGATGTTAGCTAGGGACAAGAACCTCGCGAATTGCAATTTCCCTACAAGAGGCCATCAGGTTAGGGAGAACAGAACACGGAATGAAGATAAGCACCTTGCGGGGACATGCAGAACGCTCGGAGAAGATACACGAAGTACGCAGGCTGAGGCATAATAAGCAGATAGACTATGTAGACAAGCAAGAGGCGTACAGCTTGGTACATATAAATATGTTTGAAATTAAGCAGAACTGCGAAAATGAATCCGCAACCAAGTAGGTCGCCCTTTGGAGATCGAGAAATTGAGCTGTCTTTATCAAGCGCATATTTTAAATATAAACTCACATTTCGAGCCGAAAGAATTGATAGCAGCAGAATCCCAAACATAAATCCATTGTATTGGAAGTGTATGTGGTCTACAATCAGAAAACCGGGATGAAGGAAAAGCGAAGCAGATATTATGCGTTGAGTAGACGGGTCTACAGCCCCACGTATAAATCTTGGAGACAAATCTAGTATCAGTGGCATTTACCGCAAACAGTCAGGGACGAAACTCGTACCGAAGTAGTGCAAAAGCGAGAGCCAGTTCTGTAACGAGGACCGTAGTCCGTTGAAATATTATGACAGACCACGAGTCATAGTTGGGATTGTTGAGATCTACTATTCTCCTGTCGACTAGTGCAGCAGGGATAGAGAGCAGGTATTCAAAATAGGCGAAGAAGGGAGGATAATCTAGTGCTATGTAGGAAGGCATTCAGATCAGCCACATCAATCAGAAGTCTGTCTTTACACTCACTCCATTCTGAAGTTGTCTAGAAATGAGATATAGCTTCAGTCTCTGTGCTCATAGGAGAAAGTACGGTGTTAACTGTCTTACATCAAAGTACCATTTGGAGATGGGTAAAGAGTGTGTTATCGCTAACCAATTTCTATGTACTTCGAAGTCTGTTGATCGGCTATAGAATTGTCAGCTATCCGAATGCAGAAGTCTCGTTCGGAGACATACTATGATGGAAATAAGAGAACCTTGAATACCGTTGAAGCTATGAGCAAATCCCTTTCTGAGGGTGAAATATCTAGCTTCCACCACGAAGTGGACTTCGATTTTCCTTGAGCAGGCTTCTGTATTGACGGAGATTGTGAAGAGATGGCATGTATAGCATCCTCTCGGTGACTCAAGGCAGAAATGCCTGGTGATGCTGATGAAGGAAACGTAACGTTCGACATGGCGGTCGATTCCAGGGAAACGCGTCTCGCCTCAGACGCGGATGGTGACGTGGATCACGAATTGATCGACGCGTTGATATGTTCCCACGATAAACAATTTCCCTCGAGTTCGCGAGATAATTTTGAGATAAAAGAAAGAAGATTTGATTTGCTACTCATTAATATTCTGGATAACAACACAATCCGCTAGAGATAAAGCAGAGAGCAATATTAATTTATTTATGGCACCTGGTTTTTAAAGACAACCCGAAATGGTATATTACTGCATTAGGCTATCCGGTCACGCATGACGTGTGCATGACATTCAGTATCAGTGCTCAATTCGCGTAACGTCTACCATAGACATGAGTGAACAAGCCGCGGCTTCAAGAATCACAGAAGAGACAGTGCAAGGGTATGTACCGTCCTTTAATTAGCTGAAGCAACGAATGTCCATAACAAGGACGCGCAGAGGCGCTCTTTTCAGACTGATCTTCTTCGCCATATCGTTGGCTGTGGTCCCGTTATCCACGTACTATGGGTCTCAGCGCTTTCTATGGAATGGTGAGTCTCGGATACGTTGCCTTCCAGATAATGCATTGACGCTGTGATATTGATATGAAGGCAACTCGACGTTTGCTGCGATATCGGCAGTCTTTGCGGCAAACCTGGTTCTACTGGTCTATATCGTTCAGTCCGTATATGAGGACAAGAAGCTGAACGAGCCGAGGGAATTGGACGAGAAGATGCGCGAGACAAGGAAAGACAAATAGCTGTGAGGCTGTGCGGATCGTAAAGGAAGCGCCTAGGCCTGATACGAGCCTCGGTCCTCCTGTTTGGATTTGGCGCTTTCATTTCTGATATTCACATCTTCCTAAACATCATCGTCCGAGACGCATGGGCGCTCGGGACAAAATCATAGCGTAATAACTATCATCGGTGACCGGTTTATGTAGCTTCGTACTTATGATTGTTGCAGACGGGATATGTACTGGGACAATGCATCAAGGCACTATTTTCATTATGTCTGCGGATTGCCTGCGGCCAAGAGAAAGCCGACGAGATTCGGAGAAGAGAAGTGGCGAGACCCGCTGTCGGCCGATAAGATAAGAATGTGAAATCACCGAAGATGAGATTGCATCACAGACGCGCTCAGAGACAACAGAACAACTACGCGCGCGTTAATTACCGTTACGACGCGTTGGTAACACCGCGTCTGTAACGCCAAACAAATGCGCATAGTTCACTCACCACTTGCATTGTTCTCCCTCACACCTTTATAAAGTGAGAGTGTTCAGACTATTCTTCGACGTTGAGGCCAAAAGAATGGCTAAATTTCATGCAATTGCGGTCGCTCAGTGCGCTGTGACATGTCGAGCGTGACTAAAGCTGACCAAATATGTGCAAACGCGTCGGTTTCTTCTCACGTAAGACAAAAAAAGTAGATATAAGGCCTTGCACTTTCGTGTCTCTCTTCTTTACCAACCACTTCCCCCAGCACATTCTCTCTGCAATCATACGCAGTCCTTGCGCGTTACTATATCGACCGTTGCCTTGCTTGTAACTCGATTCGACTAGTATCTACTTTGTACCTATGGCCGCCACCACCGCCGACGTTTTCTCTGCACCTACTTCTACGCCTTCTAAGAAGGTACGTATCTTCTTTGACGCGTCTTATCGCTCTCACAAAGCGTCTTCGTGTACTTGTGTTCGCATGCGCTTGTCGCACTTATCCAGGTTGCTGTCTCGCTCCGGAACATGGACCTGAAGGATCCCAGCAAGCATGCGAAAAAGCACGAAGAGATTGTTCTCCTTGATGACAAGGAGAGGTCTCTCTCTCCCAAGAGTGTCACGGATGCAGAGAATGTTGAAGACTTCCCTCGTCGATTCGTTGGTGATGTTGACCTCCCTGAAGGTACGTGGCTTCATTGCGCGACGCGTCTGTCACACGAGTGACTCATCTATTTTTAACTTCAGAGGAAGAGCCTCTACTTAAAGAAGCCAAAAGTCGTTTCGTTCTCTTCCCTATCCAGTATCACGAGGTGCGCTGTGATCGTTTTTGTCGTTTTTTATGGTATCACTCACGCTTGAGACATTAATCATAGATCTGGCAAATGTACAAGAAGTCAGAAGCTTCCTTCTGGACTGCTGAGGAGATGGACCTCTCGAAGGATCTTCACGATTGGGAAAACAAGCTTAATGACAACGAACGCCACTTCATTAGCCACGTACTCGCTTTCTTCGCCGCCTCCGATGGCATCGTAAATGAAAACTTGGTCGAGCGCTTTAGCAGTGAAGTTCAGGTGGCTGAAGCGCGTTGCTTCTATGGCTTCCAAATCATGATGTACGTATATGGCTAGTATTTACGGCGGGATGATAGCTTCTGACTCTGATCCCAGGGAGAACATACACTCTGAGACCTACTCGCTTCTCATTGACACATATATTAAAGATCCCGCTCAGCGGGAATACCTCCTTGACGCTATCGAGACGATCCCCTGTGTCAAGAGGAAAGCTGACTGGGCGCTCCGCTGGATTGCTGATCATCGTGCGACGTTCGGCGAGCGCTTGGTTGCATTCGCTGCCGTCGAAGGCATTTTCTTCTCGGGTTCTTTCGCTTCAATCTTTTGGTTGAAGAAGCGTGGCCTCATGCCGGGTCTCACCTTCAGTAATGAGCTGATCAGCCGTGACGAGGGTATGCACACCGACTTTGCCTGTCTTCTGTTCAGCCACCTTCGCCGTCGGCCACACCCTGATACTCTCAAGAGAATCATTACCGAAGCCGTGGCGATTGAACAGGAGTTCCTGACAGATGCGCTTCCGGTCAGCCTCATCGGCATGAACGCGAAGCTCATGTGCCAGTACATTGAATTCGTTGCCGACCGTCTTCTAATCTCGCTCGGAAACGAAAAGGTTTACAATTCGACGAATCCGGTGAGTGACTTGTTCCAAGCTCGGATCAGGTTTATTTACTGACTCGGCTGTTCCTGTACCTGCAGTTCGACTTTATGGATATGATTTCGCTCCAGGGCAAGACGAACTTCTTCGAAAAGCGTGTCTCGGATTACGCGAAGGCAGGCGTGAATGTAAGCGCCGCGTCGAAAGCGGAAGGATCAGCTAGCAAAGTCTTGTAAGTTTTCTCCTACGCCGCTGCTCGCTGATGATGAATGTTCCGCTGATGGAAACGCACTAGCACCGTCGACGAGGACTTCTAGGCATTCAATTCCAAAGTTTCCCGTTTCTCTTAGACGGCCTTATGATTACTATTATTAATCTGATGTATACCGACACCTACCTGCAACCTCGGCTTCCTCGCATTAGAACTGTTTACCCTTGCAACTTATCTCGCCTATATTTTCCCTTTATCTCCCAGCTCTGTCTCATCAATTTTTTTTTGTTATAGCCTTCTATTCGTCTGTACTGTGTGTAACACCTCTCATGTCATCAATAACTATGCCGAAAAGGAGAGAATTTATATGATAAGCTGATTCATTATTGAAGGAAGTGGGAACTGAGCGGGGAAATTCAAACGCAGTGCCAATCCACGTGTGTGATGGAAGATGTTCGCTTGTGCGAGAGCGTGGGTTGGTTGGCTGCGCAATACCGGAAGATGGGGCTCGAAAGAGAGCGAGTGGGTGAGAAAAGGACAGGGAAAAGGAACCGAGCTGATTCTTGGGCTTCTTTCGTCTTTCTTTTCTCGTTCATCCTTCTTGTCGGACTGGGAGGGAGTTTGTTTCGAGCGGCTCGGCATAGACCGCGGGAGGAGTGTTCCATGCAAGAATGTGGGAGAGAGGAAGGTGCATAACATTAGCAGCGGCTACCAAGTGGGGATATGGCTCAACGCAGAGTGTTCAGATGTGCTTGACGAGATCTGAGTGCATTAATTCTGTCTGAATGAGTTTGCCGAATTGATGACATCAGAGGAGAGATGCCATAAGCTTGCGGAGATGACCTTGACGGGGCAAGCTGGATTGTGTGTGAGCGGCAGAAGGACCAGCCGCGCGAAGTAGCGGAACGAACGAACGGATCTCTTCCCATTTTTATTTATTTAAGTATTTATTTATTTAGATCTTCTATTTTTCTCCTTTTTTTCGTCTTCCAGGTCCAGTTACAGCATCATCCACTCATCAATCCTGATTCTGTGATCCCAGCTCGGATGCTAGCATATATAACCCCCGCTGCTTTCCTTTCTCACTTCTCTTCAAGGCTGCTGTATGCGCTCTTGCTTGTGTATCGCACGCCTCGACTCGAGATACTTGCGACCGCATCCGCGACACTCCCACCCGCCTTTCTCTTGGTTAACGACGAACCCTACCTACTTCGATTCGACGACGACACACGCGAGCTCGCTTCTCTCTCCCTCATTTTTCCCTTCTGTGTGTGATCGACGCTCTACACGGAAATCACTATTTAGCCTACCCTCTCGCGATCACAACCCTATTTTTCTCCCCGCCCGATTTTATCCTCTCTTACAAGAGCTAGTCCCTGCCAATCCACTACTACTGGGTTCAGAAATCTTGCTTGTCTTCTAAACACGACGCGACGCGATACGTCCATGGGCATGCATGTATTCTCATACCTTAAGCAGACTCTCAAGCGCAAGGACAAGTCGCGCGATGCTGACTGGGACTTTGGAGCGCGTCAATCTTCGCCGGTTGACGCGACTGCCAGCACGCGACGTGATAGCAGGACTGCCACCAGTACCAGTGCAAGTGCTTCTGGATCGAGGCGGAGACGGAGCGCGTCACTGGATGATCCGCGTCAACCGTACTCCCCTCTGGTACAACAGCAGCAGCAGCAGCAGCAGCAACAGCAACAGCAACAACAACAACAACAGGTGGAGAATCTGCCAATCAATTCATCTGCAACACCGAACCTTACTCAATTTTTTGACAGAATTGCCAGCAGAGACGCGTCTCGGCAGCATTAACCTCTGGGTCCGGGAGCGATGTTAACGGACCGCACGGTCATGATCGTGGACACGCTCAGTGCCAGCCCGATAGCCGCGTGAATACAGGCGGCCCGCGCAGTGGGAGTCCGGAGGATGATGTGCTCTTGGCGGCTGGGGAGACAGCGAAGGGCGTCAGGACTGCTGTGAACCCGTCAGAGAAACGTAGGCGTGCACATTCCATGGCGCCAGTAGCCGGCCCGTCTGGTCGCCCGACCTTGCGACATGCAACATCAGCGTTGACGACCCGAAATGATGTTCCGATGCCCTCGTCGCCTATGTCTTCCCGATCAAATGCTGGCTCGCCTTCTCCGTCTGTCCAGTCATTCCATTCTATGCAAGCTGGTCCAAGCGACGCAAGTCGCCGGGCAGCACTCCTTGCGAGCAAACGCTCGATGCCACAACTGCATAATGTTTGGGAAAACTTCTTGGAAGAAGTTGCAGAGGACGTCGACTCCTTCAACTTCCCGATGCCACCCCACGCTCATTCTCCTGGCAAATATGCTACTGTACATGCCACTACAAAGACTAACAGTAGTGGCAATCAGCATTCGCGACATCTGCCAGTGCATCATACCCCGACGTCTTCCTCATCTTCCACGTCAACGGCTACGACTACCGTATCTGTCGGTACTACACGGACCTTGCCATGCAATCCAGACCCTGATTCACTTCCGCAATCCCCGTCTCCGAAACGTTCTCGTGGACATATGCGTGCATCCCACCAGACTTCGTCTTCGACTTCGAGCGCTACGACCTCGACGCAGGGCTCAACAAGCTCCATGGCGGCGTTTTCTTCGGCGTCCTCGATGACCACTGCTCCCGATGACTGCGATGACAACTCTCAATTGTGTGCTGACCCTGTACCTCCTACTCCACGATCAAGCGCACCTATGAGCCCAAAAAGTTCCGCCGATCCCTCACTATCATCTCCGATTACGCAACGATTACGGAAATCACCGACATCTCCCGCGCTGCAACACCAGCGTGGTGTCTCGCCTACTTCGAGTACGTCGAGTGAATCGTACGCGTACGTTAGCAGTCCAGCGTCGTGCTCGCACTCGCAATCAACAACTCCGACGCCGTCAAGCGCTTGCCCAACACCGTCTCCAACACCGTGCAGCGCTACATCTCCTACAAGTCCTGTCAAATATGTTGGCCGACTTAGCCCGATAGCAAGGGCGAACGGACAATACCGTCGAACACCGGAAATAGAGTTGCCCGAACAGCCGTTGTCGCCCGGATCAACGAAGGGTCGCAAACCATTGTCAAGTTCCTATCGGTATTCAGCCGCCGCGGGAGGATCGCAAGTGGAATTACGCCTATTTTCAGCCCATGCAGATGATGTACAAGAAGAGGGAATCGTCGAAGACGTCCTACCTGAACTTGAATATCACAAGTCTTCTTCTCTACGCGGGAAGACCCAGCAGCAACAACGTCAATCGATCCAATCGGCCACCTTTTCACCTTCTTCCTCCGCGTCTTCCTCGCCCACTCCATCAGGATCACCCGTTGTCCCGCCATTACGGCGCAGTTCAAGGCAGCACCTACGTACAGTCGTTACGCATTCTGTCGACTCGTTGTCACTTCCCCGTGCTAAATCTGCGTCGAATATTCGGCACGGGGCGCTACAACGTCCACCTTTAACTGACTCGGATTCTTTTCCTCCCCTTCCAGCGACAAAGGAGAATGGAACTGCTGCTGCGGCCAGCTCGGGCGCTCCGGTGTATCTCCATGAGGCACGATTGCCTTCAAGGCCTCTAAACCACGCTCGATCGCAGACTTTACAACATGGTCAACCAGTGGTGATAGACGCGAATAACATGGCCGCTTCTCCAACTTCTTCTAGGCCAGGACAAGGGCGATTACGCTCTGGCTCAACATCTCTTGTGTACAATCATACATTACCACAAGCAAAGGCACCGCCCTCTCGTCCACCCCCAGCTCCGCCTTTGGACATGAATCCCACGAGGCTGCAACCGCCGACAACCGCTGGAAGGGGCTCAGCCTCTGCTTCGCCGCTTACTCCCGCAAGTGCTGTACATTGGGGGTATGCACTCTAGATCCGCTCGTCGCCTTGTCGACTTGCTTCTTTCACGGCTTGAATTAATGTCTCTCCTTGGCCTTGGTACCTTTCCGTGTTTGTGGATATTTGCCGTTATGGATGATGATGGAAGTTTTTTGATGATAGTGTATCCGTGTCTTCCTTTGTGCTGCCCTCGCCTTTCAACTGCCGCTTCGTCTCACCGTCGTTCCCTTGTCTTGGCTAGTCTTGTCCCGTCTTTCAGTGTCCGACTGCCACCTATCTGTTCTGTTCTGTCATATTCTTGACTTGCTCCGTTGCTCTTTTACGATTATCTTTCGGAACGTTATATTCTGTATCAATCCCTCATTTCAGATCAGGCTATATCTTATCTTATTAGCTCTTTATTTCATTTCCCGTCTACCACCGCCGCCAGCGTCGTTGTCGGGTGCGCTGCGCTGTTTACGTCTTCCCTTCACAGTCCCCAAATCCACTCTCGTTTGTGCAACTTCCTTTTCTTTACTTATTTTTGGTTTCATTCCTGTGATTGGCCAGCCAATCAGGTATGACATCCAGACATCCTTGCTCTGTCATAGGGACAGAGCTCCGAATGACTCCTCCTTTCTTACCTTCTAACCTCGTATCCATTGATCATCGGTTTATTATTCTCTTCGGCCTTGGATTTCTTCGTCCTCCCATTCGGCCAATTGGCCACCTGCCCATCTTCCCATCGTCTCTTTCTACTTACTTATTATCGGCTACGGTTCCGAAGAAAAAAAGCTCCATTTCTACTTTTTTTGCCCCATCATCTGCTTGTATCTTAAACACCCTGCCCTCCTCTATCTTAAACCTGCAGCAGGCTTGTTGGTCTCGACTGGCTGGCACCTATCTTAACCTATTTAACTTACTATATTCTACCTACTTATCTCTCCTTTCTCTCTCTCTCGGCTTGTTCCTTTGTTCTGCTTCATACTCCTGGTCGATTAGTTTTTATTTGTGGAGTTGCGAACAATTGGGTCTGTGGAATATAGAGGAATCTACAGTTACAGTCTATTTTTTCGAGACTGAATGTGCTCAGCCCGATGGCATTATTGTAAAATCTGATCTTCGAGCATTGAAAGAAAGGAGGAAGCAGAAAAAACTCATGTTTGAAATAGAATTGATTCTGAGGGATGCGGAAAGCAGATTTCGGTGAAAATTGTATGGTGAAAAGTTCCATGAGTTTCAAGTGAGATCGACTCGTACTGTACGCTATACAGGATACGTACAGTACAGTCATAAAGTGGCTCACAAGAACGTGCGTTCGGCAGTAACCAAGAATATACTGCACAACGTATGTACAGCGGAACTCCGTCCGTCCAAGGATTCTTCTTGGATCTCAAATTAAGCTCGAAGAGTAATGTTGACTGCAAGAGCGGAGCGGCTAGGTTTTCAGATGAAAAAGAGATCGAACATCGTTACTCAGCGTTCGGAAGAATAAATGGAATGTAAAAAAAATCATCTGAAGATGGTCGGAAGTTCTATGTCTGTGAGTTCAAATCATATGGAATGGCGGCTATTGGCAGTATCAGTCGTGCGGGGATCGACTGACTACTCGAGATCACGCAAGACTGTTCGTCGTTCTCGGCATTCTTTGAGCGAGCGGAAGGCATCGGCACGGGAACAAGAGCTACGACCTTCTGACCAGCCGAAAAGCCGTTATCTAGGTAGATGGTCTGGTCTAGTTCTCCAAAGAACTTGCAAGTAGCAAATGCAGACCGAACTTACACAGGAATACAGCAGCACCGGCGGAGAGACATCTGAATCGAGTTGAATTTCCATGCAGACGGAAGCCAGATAGCAGTAAGCTTCTCTGGGTGTGAAAGAATAAAAAAATCCAGAGTGCGCCTTCGCGGATCGACGATGGCATGTTCGTGTCGATACTGAAGAGCTCTTTGGTTCGCGGAGGGAAAAGATGTTCATCGTGTTTCCGAGAATGAGTTGAAGTCCCTGGCTTCATTTCGGCATCCCATGCGAAGAGAATTCCCGAACTCGAGTTTCAGAAGCAACGATGCGCGGCAGAGAGAGAGAACACACGGTAACCTGAAAGTCATCGGAGACTCTGGCGCTCAATGTCTTCAGTGCATTGCGTGTGAGAGAAATATTAATAAATGATCTTCAGAACACATAAGCTATATTTTTTTCGAACAGAGCACTTCACGACCCGTGTCCCAGGGACATTGGCTGGGCGTACGCAGTCTGTGAACAGAAGAGACAATACCTCAGTTTTTGTCTGGTTCGTGAGAAACACGTAGACACAGCGTACTGCGGAGACAGAGAATGCAAGCCTTGTTCAGTACGTTTAAGGCCATATTTTGTGCTATCCGAACTTCGCAGCAGTCCTGTCTGCTGCAAAATCACGGTTTGAGATTCGCCCAGGAATAGCCTATCTATGAAGTTCCGCAGTGAGGCGTCTGGGAAACGTGCTGACGTCACGAAAGTCTTCCGAATCTTCGCACTTCATTAAGGGCAGTGTATTCCAGGTTTGGCCGGAAGAAGCGAAGATCTATTCGTTGATTATCTGTGTGCGAGGTTCAGGATTCACCGCGGTTGTAGATGGGTTCAAAAATGGGCTGAAGCTGTGCAAACCAATATTAGAGTCACTGAAGATACAGCTTATCGAGAATCCCTGCATGAGAGGATCATTGCAAGTGCAAGACGCCGACTCTTGTGCTGAAACAGGAGCAAGCCACTTCGTTGATTCTCCCCAATCTCGTCATTTGTGAAAAGTTGAACGTTACTCACCTCATCATGCCTCCGTCTGGGAACCTCTTTTTGCGATAGGCATGGCTGGAACAGACGAACTTCCGGGCAGGAGATAATCGTGTGCCGAGTATGAGTCCTACCTATCGCGTGAAGGAATTACACGGCTTGGACATGCTGTGGCGTAATCGGCTTGAAGTCCGTTCATCAACTTCATCTCGTCCTTCATGGGCACGCCTTTCCAATCACATACTACTCATCGATAAAGATTCAAACGCATAAAGTCATAGATATCTATAAGTAGAGAGTTGTTGAAATTTCCGTGGAGAATGAGGAGAGGAAGCGTTGTATACCAGCGATGGTTGAGTGAAAGGAGCGGTGTACATGTGTTATGATTTGTTTGTTTGTCCGTTTCCAAATCTGGTAGCGTTAACCGGAGACACTCGACGAGCACCCGACCTTCTTGTTCATCCACCATGGCCATCAAAGGTCAGCAATGCTTTAGTCGAAACCGTCGGAACAAGAAAGGATTCCGCTCAGAATGCTAGACTCTCTCGCATGGATAATTTGAGACAACGGTCCTTCCGATGTTCGCGACGGACGGGCAAACTCTCCTGATGATGAGATGTGTTGACTTTTTTGCGAAACACAGAAGTGCGGGTCCAACATACGAGTATCGCGCGAACTTGCGATATAAAAGTGCAGCCGACCAGACTATTTTTCCATCGCTCAACCCGTGACCGTCTTTTCAGTGACGTGGATCCAGGGCGGGTTGAGGTTCCTATTACGCAAGACGAGACGATACAAACCGACTAATTTTGGGGACAGAAGAGGAGGTGTTACAAGCCCGCATTCACATGTATCCGGCCGACATTTTCTTCCTCTTGACCACGGGCCGACACAATTTTCCGACCATACGATCTTCAAGACTACATCGGTCCCGGTTGCATGTCAGCACTGCGTTTCCACATTTCCGAACTAAGGATTATAGCTGGATGGTCTCTGGAAATGCCGAGTTAGCGGCCCGCATTGTCGTCTGGTTCATTATGAACTCCACGCTGATGAACGAAGCGATATAGGATCTGCACCTTTTATACCAATAATTTTGCGGTTATAATTAAAAGACGGTGTTTTACCGGATTTCTTCATATACGCCACGGGCGAATGAAAGTAGCAACTGTTGAAACCTGCTACTACCGATCACGCGCACGCAGACATGCGGAGCCACGTAGTCTTCTGTACGGCATCCATGCCCGCATTCTACGTCGACTAGGATATGGTAACTATAAATCAACTTTCCTTTGACGTGTTTGCAGCTAAACTGTCCAAAATGCTCTCAAAGGTGTTGCTTGGCTTTCTTCTGGCGGCTGCGTCTTCAAGGGCGGCGACGCTCTATCTTGCAGGTGACTCTACCATGGCCGTGGATGACGGGAACGATGCCATTATTGGGTGGGGTGTCTTTATCGGAAATTACCTCAGTATCCCAGTAGTCAACATGGCCGTTGCAGGAAGGAGTTCCAGGAGTTACACGGATGAAGGGCGATGTGAGCTTCTCGGCCATTGTTTCAGCTTAGTTCCTTGACCAGAGCCTTTGAAACGTCATGCCAGTCAATACCATCATAAACACCGTCCAGCCAAACGATGTCGTTATTATTGAATTTGGTCACAACGACGGCGGAGGGCCTTCTGCATCTACCAGAGGTGTTTGTTCTGGATCAGACACGACCACGACATGTAATGTGTAAGTCCAATTTAGTGGCGTAATAGAGCGACTTTTAACAATGCAATCCTACAGGAATGGCTCGATAGTGTACACCTTCAATAAGTAAACGTCTCACTCGTCTTATTGAATTCCTTAGTCATCTCACTTCTGCTTGTAAGGTACATTGAAGATGCGGTGAACGCCCTACACGCCAAGTCGGCCAAAGTTATAGTCTCTTCTCAGACTCCCGACAACCCTTATGACGTTGGATTCAGTCCATCGCGTTTCGTCGGCTACGCACAGACCGCTGCGCAAGTAGGTACATTCACAACCTTAAGACGTAGAACATCACGCCTACCGTCTGCGAAAACTTCAGGACACTGGCGCATCGTATGTTAATCACTTTGGTTTGGTCATCGAGGAATATCAAGCGCTTGGACAGTCAGCTGTGAATGCCCTGTATCCCGTCGGTAAGGAGCAATGCATCTAAATCAAACAACTAAGGCTCATACACTTCATAGATCATACCCATACATCTCCCACTGGTAAGGGTGACGTCCCTATTTTTATGATCTGTATTATTGACTTGTCGAGTTTTAGGTGCGGACATTGTCGCGCAGACATTCGTTCGAGGAGTGCTTTGCGATTCCTCTAATCCACTTTTCTCATTCGTGAACAACACGCAAGTGGTACCAAGTAAGTCATCACCTCGCATCATGATGACAATGACTGGCTGATTGCCTTTGCAGACAACTGTGTCTGAATCGCACCTACCTGTGGCTACCGCTGATTGAAGTAGTGAAGCACTAGATCTTCTTTCTGGGTTACAGATGTTTTTGACTCCGACTTCATCATGACGATGTTGATAACTTGTGAATCCGTTGATTGCTGTCGATCGCTGCCTCAAACAAGAGATGACAAAGGAGTCCAAGACGTCATTTTCTTTAGGGAGCATGTGTCTAACTCACGGATTTAGATTTAGACTCGCCTGGTTTCCATAAACGCGATAGAACGGATCTTCTGCTGCTTCTGCCGTACTCCACCAAATTGAACTGTCGTGCTCTCATGAACAGTGCTCCATGATGTGCAAGCATATACGCCCTTATACGATGTATGCGGCTTCAGTGCGCCACTTCGGCTTGGGCGAAGGGGTGCTCTGCAGCCGCTTCACATTACAAACGCCCCTCATTGATTCCGCTATATAATCCCAGAAAGTCTTGCACAAGTACTAGTACTGGATCTCATTCAACAATTCACAATGAAGCTTTTCTCTCTTGTTCTGGCCTCTGTACTCGCGCTCCCAGTTCTTGGGCAGATGGTCTCTATTGCTGCACCCGATCCAGGAGAGACTTTGACTCCTGGCTCAAGTATCGTCGTAGAACTCGACTCCGCTGTAAGTCTCGCTCATGATACCGGAAGTAGAGGATATTAGTTCTGATGTAATTGATCCCTGCCAGAATGGATTGACGAACTTTCAGCATGTCAGTGTTGCATTGGGCATTGCACCCGTTCCTAACGACACCAGTACCTCGACCCTTGGAACAATGCTGTTTGCTGGGAACTATACACCTACTCTTCATGAGCAGAATAAGTCCATGTATCAGAACTTCGTAAGTCGTTTGAAGCGATTGGTTCTTCTGTTGGTTAACTGGATGCAATCCTCAGACCTTAACTATCCCGGATGGACAGGTCTCTGGAAGCAGTACTCTAAGCGTAGCTCATTTCTATCTCGTTGGTGTAGGTCTATTATAACTCATCTGTAAGAGATATGACGGGACTGACTGAACCATAGGCTGGTTTGGAACCTATTCTAGAGATGAGGAACATCAGCGTTATGGTTTCTAATTAAAATAATAGTAGTCTATCTCAGACGAGATGCATTCGATGGACATGAGAATTTGTATGAACAATAGCGTAGTTTTATGTTTGAATACCATTTTTTAATTACAGCACTCGAGATCTAGGAGAATAGTGAAATTCAACTAGCTGCTGAGAGAACGGATCGAATCTGCGACTTGCTTGCACAGCCACTAAGATTGCCAAGTGCTGTACACAGAAAATACCAATCCGACTGCCGACGTCGACGACCTCAAGGTGAGCATCAGAGCATCATTTGAAGGCGTTTCAGAGTGTCCAGGGTTTATGTCTGTTCGGTTGGAGGTTCGATGAATTGTTGGTTAGTCAACGGAACGATGGATTGGACGGACACTGGCCGGATGTCAAGGACCCAAAGAACAAGTAGCTGATTTCCCCCTCTTCAGATGCCGTTCGTAAAGAAGCAAAAGTCAAACGCGTACTTTTCACGCTTCCAGGTGAAGTACCGCCGACGTCGCGAGGGCAAGACCGACTACTATGCGCGCAAACGCCTGATCACGCAGGCGAAGAACAAGTACAACGCGCCCAAGTACCGACTTGTTGTCCGCTTCACGAACAAGCAGGTCATTGTCCAGATCGTGTATGCCCGCTTGCAGGGCGACTTCGTGTTTGCTGCAGCTACTTCTAAAGAGCTCCCGCGCTATGGTATCAACCATGGTTTGACGAACTGGACGGCTGGTGGGTAGAATTTGGTGATATCCAAAAAATCAAATTTGATTCTAATTGTACTATCAACATTTAGCCTATGCTACTGGTCTTCTTTGTGCTCGTCGTGCACTCACGAAGCTCGGTTTGGCAGACAAATACCAGGGTGTTGAAGAGCCCACAGGCGAAATCACTCTCACCGAGGCTCTGGATGACGAAGACGCTCCTCGTCCCTTCAAATGCTTCCTCGATGTCGGTCTTCGCCGTACGACAACCGGTTCTCGCGTCTTTGGCGCAATGAAGGGTGCATCCGACGGTGGTATCTTCATCCCTCACTCCGAGAAGCGTTTCCCTGGGTACGACATTGAATCCAAGGAGCTCGATGCTGAAGTGCTCAAGAAGTACATCTTCGGTGGTCACATTGCGGAGTACATGGAATCGCTGGAAGAGGAGGATGATGAGCGATTCAAGAAGCAGTTCTCGACTTATCTGGCGGACGGCGTTGGCTCAGACGAACTTGAGGAGATCTACCGAAATGCATACGTTGCGATCCGAGAGGATCCATCGTTCAAGCCGACAGAAAAGACGAAGGACTGGAAAGCAGAGACTCTCAAATACAAGACACCTCATCTCACCCACGCACAGCGTAAGGAGAGGATCGAGGCCAAAATCAAGGCCTTCCAGGCTGGTCAGAGCGCGGAGGCAGAGATGGAGGAGGATGACGAGTAGATTTCTACTATTTTTCAGACTCATGTGCTTGGCAAACCGTTTTGTGTTGTGGATGTCTATTCTCATGTTTGCTATGTTTTTGTACGCGTGTGCTCAAAACGCCAAATAGGCTGCGTATGCTTATAGTATGCAACTCTGCCATACGTTCACAAAAACTCGCGTGTAAAAGATCTCAACATGTCGAAAGTCCGGCATTGATTTGAATTATGTTCTGAAACTAAGAATGCAGTAATGACAGGGATACAAAATCATGTACAAACGACACTAACCATCTTCAAATCGACCATGCAGAGTATCCTCTATCGAAGAAATGCGTGCAAGGGCGGGCTGTGAGAAGTTCTACGACCTGAAAAGGCTGCACCTACGGAGAAGGCAAGCAACCACCGCGCCACACGTCTAATAAGGCTTGCTCCGTTTATTCTTCTTCAACTCCTTCTCGAGCTGTTTGGCCTTCCTGTGCCCGATCTCAACCGGGCGAATGTTGTTATCTGCCTTCTTAAGCTTGACAGGTCTGTTACCCACGTATTTGCCTATCACAATGTCACTTAGAAATGCTCCATAAATGAGAAATATAATTTGCTTACCATCCATTTCTTTCCAGGCTTTCAAGAAGTCCTCCGGATCAGAGAAAGCAACAAAGCCGTATTTTGCCTAGGATGATGAATAAGCGGAAGAAAACGATATAAAAAAGCGAATGAAGGGCTACCTTTTGGCTAAGACGATCACGGATGACACGAGCCTTAGTGAACGAGGGATACTTGTTAAAGGCATTGGCAAGGACGTCGTCAGAGACGTCATTGCTCAAATCGCCAACGAATAGCCTGAACCAGCCTTTAAAAGAATCAGTACGTATTCTGTCACGTTCATACATCATACTTACTAGAATCCCATTCAAGCAAGGTCTGGTCTTCCCAGACCTTTCCGGCTCCTTTCCGTAGCACAGTCGTGCGCTTACCACCCTTGGCAACCTTACCACCTGCCCCACCGCGCTTGTCAATCATGGCACCAGGGACATATACACTCTGCTGCGCGAGAATGCCGACATCGTACTCGTACGCGTTTGCTGGAACGGGAGCGTGATGGCCTGAAGACGAACTTGATGCGCCAGGTGTTGAGTATGAATTGCCGTTGACATAGGCTTGCAGATAAGGGTTGGTTTCCGGGAAGTTTGGAGCTTGCTGTCGTCCGGCAGTGGGGTAAAAAGGATTATTGTTCATGATGGTTCGAAGACAAGAGTGGATGCGCGTCGTATAACGAGGGAAGCAGGGGAGTCACATAGCGTCACGGTTAGTGACGCCATCACGCACAACCCAAATGAAGCAAGCAAGAGATCGACACTTTGAACAGGATTGGCGCGCCGCGTCTTGCTCTGTACTTTCCTCAATCTAATAATCTCGCTATCCCCAAGCATTCCCACTAAAAAGCGTAGTCATAGTAATCTCAAAAGCGGAGAATATCCTTAAAACTTGATAGAGCATGGATATCGACAAACTCTTCAAGGTGCGCTTCTCCAACCACTTTATGATACCGAGTTCAGCTGAGGTGTTTTTATGAACCAGGCGCCAAAGTTACCATCTGGGGGCAACAAGAGACGTATGCCGGAAGCTCCGACTCCGGAAATGCTCAAGCGGATGAAAGTCGAAGCTCCAGTTTCTTCAACTTTCGCGCAACCATCGCCTCCAGAGCCCAACGGCTCGTCGAGTAAAGGGAAGTCACGCGCACCTACCGTAGAAGATGCAGAAGAGCATGAGAGCCTAGAGGTCTCCGAAGACTTCGCACCAGGAAATGATGCAGATTACTTCGCGGAAGAGGATGAGGAGGGGCGTTTCTTCGGTGGTGGTTTGACCGAGGAGCAGAAAACCATCTTGAATATATTCGACAAGGCAGGTGGAGAAGGGACACTGGACGACGTAAGTAGCAGCTTGCTTCGGCAGACTAGTCTAACAGTGCTGAGGTTAGATGTCGTTAGAATGAAGGCTTGACGATCACACGTATCCGGAGAATGCTCTTGCGATTCGAGCGTGCCGCAGACAAAAACCAGGACCAACGATCGAAATATCCAGATGATCCATCAAAGTATGTTCCTCCTGGATTCATGAAGGACGATTTTTAACGGACAATATTAGATTCATTGATTCAGAAGCAGACCTCGACAGCGCAATTAAGGGACTCCTGCCATTCTCCCAAGCTCCTGTTCTTGCTTACCCAGAAGTCGTAAAGTCTGGAGCAGTATCAAAACTTATTGGACTCATGAGTCATGAAAACGCCGATATTATGATTGACGTCGTCCAACTCATCAATGAGCTCATTGACGAGGATGCTGGTGCTGATAATGAAGACGAAAATGACGAGCCCGAAGGAAGAGAAGAAACTATAAAGTCGTTAGTTGACGCTTTCGTACGTTCAAATACTGCATCTGATCCTTTCTTCGACTAACTGCTTTTCTATAGCTTAATGAGTCCATTCTCGAGTTGCTCGTCGATAACCTACCAAGATTGAATGAAGCGGACGAGAGTGATCGGCAAGGTGTATTCGACATCCTTGGTAAGTGTATCTTTTTGGGTTGCTTAGGTACGGATTTATCATGTCCCGTAGGCATATTTGAAAGTATTCTGAGTATCAACCCTGAGCTCGGGCAGCGGCTGGTGTCAAAAACGACAATTCTTCCTTGGTTAATCAAACGCATTGAGGCGAAGGTACATGATGGGAATCGTACATACGCTGCTGAAATTCTTGCTATATTACTCGACAACAGACCGAACCGCCTGGCATTTGGGAAAATGGACGGGATAGAACCAGTTTTGCGAGTCCTCTCTGTGAGTAATACCAGATTAAATTTCACTTGCTATAGCTAAGGTCGGAGCAGAAATATCGTAGACGAGATCCTGTAGACGCGGATGAAGAAGAATTCATGGAGAACGTCTTTGACGTTCTGTGTAATGCTTTACATGAACCAGAAAACAAAAAACACTTCATTGATGCTGAAGGCATTGATCTTATGGTCCTTATGCTGAAGTGGGTATACATCAGCGTCGCTGTAGTTCTATTATTTGATTCTGATGTTGTTTGTAGGGACAAAAAGGATTCATCACCGCAATGCATCAAAGTCCTTGATTTCGCGATGGCTGGACCAGCCGGAACAGCTTGTTGCGAGACCTTCGTGGAAGCACTTGGGTTAAAATCTCTATTCTCTGCATTCATGGGCAAGGTGCGTCACTCATTTACTTCATAGCTCCTTGATAGCGAATCATTTAATATATCGATGACCATAGACTTCAAAAAAGGGCAAAGCCAACCCCTCTTCAGCGATGTCAGACTCGACAGCGCACATTTTGGGCGTCCTCTCTTCACTCTTCACAAACCTACCCTCCGATTCCCCTCCTCGAATGCGCGTCCTAGCGAAGTTCGTCGAGAATACGTACGAGAAGGTTGATAGGCTCCTAGATCTGAGGGAGAGCGCTGTCTCACGATTGAAAGCTGTTGATAAGGAGATTGAGAACGAGAGAAGGCAGATGCAAGAAGATGGCGAGGAGATTGGGGAAGTGGAGGAGGATAGGTGGTACCTTCAGCGGTTGGATGGTGGACTGTATACCCTGCAGACTGTGGATTATGTCTTGGCATGGGTGTGTATGGAAGATGATGGGGTACGTTTATCCCCCGTTTTCTCTTTTTCTACCTTATTTCTTTGCGATACTGAGATATGATATGCTGACACAACAACTTTCCACATAGGCTCGCGGACACGCACAACAAATGCTCAAACGAAAAGGCCGGACATTACAAGATCTCGTCCAAGTCCTCAAAGTCTTCCGCGATAACATCGACGAGGAAGACGAGTCTACTGCGGCAGCGCGGCAGGCGGAAGACACTGATGCTTCTCCCCCGCAGAAAGAGATCCTAGGTGGACTTATTGCGTTCCTGGAAGCATGCTAATCTCCTGCCTACATACTCAATCTCTATGGTGAGATCTGGACGCACTGTTTCCCAGTATATTGTTGTTATTCTGTCCGAGTTTTCTCTTTCGAAGGTGATGAGGATAATGCAAAAATGCCATGTTCTGGATTATGCGTTATTTATGACGATATGTGTGCGTGCGTGTGCGTGGAAATACGGATCGTGATGCGTGAAACGTGCGTGGTTATGTGGATATAAAGAATGGTAAGTGGTTTGGAAGAAGGAAACAGGCAAGTCTACAGACGAGCAGATCAAGAAAACATGAAGTCAAGGCCAGAAAAAAATGCAAGAAACGTCATAAATTATAACAAATCATGCAGTTAGGGCAGAAGAAGCGAAAATCATTTCGAGAGCACCCTTGACTTTTACGAGCTCACGCTGGAAGCGGAGTTCCTCCTCCACCTTTTTGCGTAGTCGAACGAAGAGGGTGTCAATGAGGGACGATTGGCCCAGCACGGGTGCGTACATATCTGTCAGACAAAATAAAGTCGGAGAGAACGATAAGTTTGTGCTAGGAAGGACTGCGAGTAAAGAGGGGGAAAGACAAACCGAGGAGGACACCGGCTACGCTTGCTGCGAGGTCGCCGAAACGCGGGTCGGCGATGTATTTGACGAGGAGTTGGAGTACTGGTTCGAGGAGTACATCATCCCGCCCACCTAAAGCTATTCGTAAGCTGTCCCGATGAAGGAGTTCTTGGATGAGTGAGAATGCTGTCGTCGGAGGGACTTGCTGTATAAAAAGGACGTGGTGATAATCAGCTCGACGATCCGAAACGGAGAAATACAAATGCTATTGAAGGGATAACTAACCTTGATGAGAACAGCATCCAGCGCAGCAGAGTACTTGAAATTCTTCAACAGTTTATCATAAGCGCGAAGCCTCCGTTTCCTCCTCGCCTCAATCTTGAACTCAGCGATATCACCCACTGGCTTAGTCTTCGCTTTCCCCTTGCTTTTTTCGCCGAATCGACCTGTGCCAATCGACGAGATGGCGTTGCTACCCAGGAAGGATTCAAAAGCACCGGAACGGAGGGAAGCAATGGAGAAAAGATCGTCGGATGGGGAAGATTCGGAGGCTTTGGGTTGTCGACGACGGACGGATAGGGTGCCGTCTGACATACCGGCGGCTATGTGTGTGTCATCTGGCTGTTCGTTCGTGCAAGTTATTAGCATCGTACATTGAGAAATCGACACGAAGCACTTACGGAAATGCCAAGGCAGAGAATGGGAGCAGGGTACCGCATGGTATGTACGACTTTGTACGTGCTCACGTCGTACACTTTGACCATATGGTCGAGCCCGCCCGTTAACAGTCTACTCGCTCGTGAGTCGAATGAGAGCGAAGTGATAGTCTTTTGGTGATTCGAAAGTGCACGGATACATCGACCTCCGGCTACGAGGTCCCACACGCGGAGTATAGGGCCAGCAGCGGAGAGTGCTATGGTCCCAGAGGGAAACATCAGCACATCTTCGACGGGTAAGGCATTTGCGCCTGAAGCGCTCTCAGGTCCGCCCATGATCATCTCGCACTGTCCCGAACGCACGTCGAACAGTCGAACAGTCGCGTCGTACGCGCCTGTGAGGACGAGATTCGCATTAATAGGAGCGACTTGCCCTGCGCGCACATAGTCCGTATGTTCGTAGAAGGTCGTCACGGGTACTTGGGAGGGCACGTCCCAGAGTTTAACTGTTGTATCGTCCGAGCAGGAGAGGACTTGTGTTTGGTTTAAAGGAGAGAACTTGGCTATGTGGACTGGCTGTTTGTGTTCGTCTAGTGTACGCAGAATGGCTCGTGAGTTTATGTCGAATATCTATATGAGTGTTCAGCCTTGACTACTTCTGCATAATGACTTAAGTTTCTTACCTGGACGAGTCCACTATCATCCCCAGCAATGACAAGCTTCCCATCCTGTCTAATATTTCCTGAACGTGCAACGTCTTTAAACCTCGAGATAGTCTTTACTACTTTCTGAGTCCTCGGCGCATAAATCTGTACGCGCGTCGCAGCAGTGACAGCATAACGATGCGGTTTTGTAGGAGAGAAGTGTACAGCGGTGACCGGAGCATATTCCTTGACGAAGACGGGGTGCTTGAATTGACGCCAGTAGCGGGATTCTGGGTTACGTTTCGAGGAGGGCCGCGGGTGCCGCTTGATGAGCACTGGTTGGTAGTCCATCTGCTGAGGTTGAGCGTCGTCGCGGACGACAACGACGACAAGGGATTGGAGGGATGCGTTCAGAGCTGAGCCAATTGAACTTCAATAACACAGCCTCGGCGATGTCCGAGCAGTTTTGTTGTCCGATCTGCCCTTCTCCTGTTTTCTCATATTCCTCTTCCTCCTCTTCCTTTCAGCCGCTATCTGTTAAATCTACTTCTTTCACTACGTTCTCAAAATGCTGCTGTACGAGGATATCATCACCAACGATGAGATGTTCTCCGATGCCTTCCCTGTGTACGCACGCATATAGCCACATCATTCGCCAAACACATACACGGTTTCCTTACATCCCCCTTGTTTAGGAAGCTCATCGATGATATCGCCTACGAGGTTGACTGTGCTATGATTGTTGTCAAGCCGGGCGCTGACGTTAATATCGGTGTGTATTCCCGATCGATGTAAGTGCATACTGCGAAGTATCTGAGATGGAGAAAACGCAGGTGCCAACCCGTCTGCTGAGGAGCAGGAAGAGGCTATGCAGGAAGAGGGTGCACAGACAGTCAACAACGTAGTCCACTCGTTCCGTCTTCAGCCTACCTCGTTCGACAAAAAGAGCTACCTGACTTGCCTAAAGGTGAGACCTCAATTAATTTCAACAAAGGGATTTCTGAGCACTGTCCAATTACCACATAGGGTTACATGAAAGCGGTGAAAGCCAAGCTGCAGGAATCCCATCCAGAGCGCGTTGAGGTGTTCGAGAAGGGCGCAAGCGAGTATGCGAAGAAGATCATTGCTAACTTCAAGGACTACGAATTCGTAAGTTGATTTGCACGATGTTATCGTTATCAAGATCCGTGACATGAGGATGATGTATGCGTTTCTCAGTACACTGGGGAGAGCATGAATCCGGATGGGATGGTCGCGCTTCTTAACTATCGCGAGGATGGGACTACGCGTGAGTGTGATGTTTGTCTCACTTATTTCGATGCTGAATCATGCGGCGCAGCGTACTTTACGTTCTGGAAGGACGGCGTGAAGGAGATTAAGCTGTAAGAGCCATAGAACTTCAATCAAACGTGTGTATAGTGCAGCGTACTGCAAACAGAAAACGTTATTGATTTTCAAAATTTTCACTATCGTGTGATACCTCTTTTCACTGAGAATGTCTACAATGTACAAGAAGGGAATCCAGTTGGAGGGAGGGAGAGAAGGCCAAAATCAAGAATATCTTTCTTCGGTAACGACACTGGAAGGGAAATTACCGAGCGTATTCGGGTTGATGGGTTGGTTGTTCCACTTGGCTTTGTCTTCAAAGAAAAAAAGATGTCCTATTCAGAGTGGCTTGAAGATGTAGCCTATGGACGGAACTATCTGTAAGTACTTTCGTATTTTTTTGCATCCACTTCTCATTATTTTGACATTTACTTTGAAATCACAATATCTCTTTCACCAAAAGTAACTGAGCAAATGACTTCTCGTTTATTGAAACTTGAGTGGCCCGAGAAAATGTTCCTTCCATTTGTTGAGTCATGAAACACATCGAAGAAGCCCGTACTATTGATTTTTGACGGACTTAGATCATTTCTTACAGTTGACGTGGCCAACTTGGTTATACTACTATACACCAACTTCCATCGCATACGAACCACAAACACCACGCTCTATCTTTGGTCATGTTCAGTAGATTGGACCGATACAATTATCCAGATGATAATCGAGGTATTGGATACGCGCGTGCTATGCCATGAAACTCGAAACCTACTCTTCACATATTATTATTCAGACAAGCATCAAAGGTTCGATCTGAATCCTATCAAATTTAATGTCCTCACAGAGAAGGATTGTGTGTACGATTCCAAGCCCGTACGAAATATACAATATTATTCAAACGAGAGCATTGGTAACTAATAGAAGCCGTCCAGCACCACAGTCCATGAACTACGACCACGAAGACCACTATCAAGGCCCGCAACATGTAATCCTATGACCACTCGTAAACCGTAAGTAACGACCGAAACATTATTGAAGTCCGTATTAAGATGCAATGCAAAAGATGGATGGTGGGTAAGTTTGGTATCAACAATGTCTGTGGGATGGCGTGGGATTTCGACTTCTGCTTTAGCCGATCTATGTCTAACGGGTTTCTAATTCCTGCGGCAGAGCCTGAACAAGTTGCGCTTGAAGAAGTAGAATAGACACTGATATGAATGTGAGTAATGATGGCCACATACAGGCACAAGGAACAACTTACGCCAATGAAGCGAACGAGAGCCAAACCGAACGTCGAGTACAGAATGATCGCGAAGTACGTTTGCTGTTTTCCCTGTAGACGCTGCTGATCTTTTTTGAAGTCTCCACTTGACAAGCCATTGAGGTTCTCGATCGCCACAGAAAGAGCGGCGTTCGTCAACATCCAAACACCGACGAGACGCGTTCGGAATGTCTTGTTCTGATCGTCCATCGTAGGCTTCTCAACCGCCTCCTTTGTTTCGGCCTTTGTAACAGCACGAGTGACAGTCTCCTTGAAGGCGGCATCGACATCTTCCTGTAGTTTGGTTGTATCCTCGACCACCGCACCATCTTCACCCTTGCCCTTCTTGGAAGCCAGAGAAGGAAGCGCATCGGCTTTATCGGACCCCTTCGTACCCCAAGAGACATCGTGCAAGTTGCAGAATGCATATACGTTAAGGACGTTCGTGAAACTTGGAGCAAGTAACATGTATTGAGGGAAACTGGAGAACATGTGCCAGGGATCACGCTAGCGTTCACGTCAGACCAGTGCAATCAAGTCAAAGGCATTTAGCTTACGTATAAGAACGAGGCGAAGAGATAAATGCCAAACGTTGATACCATGGCGGCGATCAGCGCTCCAACAGGTGGCTCGATCAGGCTCAAGACGACTTCGCCAACACTCTTGTTTTTGAGCTGATTTGGAATGTTCTACGAGTTGTCTGACATGAGTGGTGTTCGCAAACAATCAGAAAATGGAATACTACGTACCACGAACGCATTAATAGTCAGCCACAATGCGCAGACGGTAAGGTACAGAGCAAGAATCGCATAGACCCTAAGTTATCCTGATCAGACGATATTACTGCAAGTCCGTTCCTGCCGTCCTTACCATAAGGTGATAGTGTAAGCCATTCTCTCTCCCTTTGGTCTATTTCCGAGAGCCAGGACGAATTGCAACGCAAGGAAAGCCAGATATATCCATTTACACGCTTCGTTAACCCAATGCGTCTTGTGCATGATTAGCAAATAACCACAACGACAATAGGCTCGTTACTCACAACTGCCTCAGTACCAAAAATTATTATAGGATCTTCCGGAAGGTTCGGAAGTAGTTCGATGATAATCGAGAACGTAAGCCAAAGGTTGGCCAGGGCAAACCATGAAAAGACGAGCGAGAAGACGTTATACTATAAAGGACTCAATACTATGTTAAGCAGAAAAAGGAGGATCGTACCAATGCCTGGATGTGGAAGAAGAACATGCGTATTATGCCATGGCCGGACTTGTAAAACCTGAAGAAATGAACGAGAGCGTAAACCGAAGCGGCGAAAGAACCATTCAGCCATCGACGACGCTGTCCAATCAGTTCCACAGCAGACTCTATTACAGGAGGTCAGTCACCAGTCATGCGACGTTGTTTTTAACGAACCTGGCACGTCGGTTTCAGCCTTACTCGGCTTGACGTACGTCAGAGTCCACCGATCACCAGCCTTTGCGACCAGTTCGAAACAGAGGATACGATCCTCAGCCAAGAACATGTTCTTGGTGAAAATGTTCATGCCATGGATACCCTTAGCACCTAGGCGGTCAGCCAGAGAGTGATCACCGTGGAAGTACTGCTCCAAGGGACGGCCTAGAATCGCACGGTACCGGTATGCGGAGAAAGCGCCGGGAAGCACAGACACGTATCCGAAAGACGACTCGAGCGGTTTGTCCAAGATGTTTGACATCTTATATTCGAAATTTTGCGCAGCGACAAGAGGGTTCAAGAGCTTTTTACCTCCTTTAATCATAGCGTGGATTTCACCACAAGCTCCGCCCAGATGCGGGTCATTATAGAAGGCCTCCCAGAGATAGTAGATTGACTTATGTCCTGGCTTTGTTCCAGCATCGATAAGAACACAGATCTCAGGCTAAATGAAGAATACATAAGTATTCGTGGTTTGCGTGGTTTGCATTACAGAGTAGATGACAGACCTCAAGCATTTGACCGATAGCCCGGAATAACCATCTGTGAGAGTTAATTTTCTTCTGATTTTTGGCCTTCAATACGAAGATAATTTGGACTGGCACAAGGTTGTTTGGATCATCGCCGTGTGGGAGAATAAGCTGTGGAGTGGGATCCACTGAGAGTTGCGTTGTGTACTAAGTTCGAAGTGTCAATGAGCAGTCCTCACCACAAATTAAATTCAACCGTACCTCAAAGATATGGGCAACGGTGTCCTTTCCGTCAATTTGCTTCTTCATGACACCATCTTGGTAAACACCGACGGTAGCCAAGACATCCAGAACGCTCTTGTCCATCGGCTCAAGTCCATCAACGATTAGAGCAACACAAATTCTTTGCCAGCCAGGTACGCCTTCCTCAGCAGTGCGACGCCAGTATTTTGACGCTTTGGTCTTGCAAATATCACGGATGTTCAGCATCACACCGTGAAGAGTACGCGCGTACAGGATCTTGTCCTCGTTGTATGACGTGATGGCAATAAGCAGGTCTGTGCTACGGTTGTACATCTTCGTGCGCAGTGAGTATCCACTCGCCTCAGAGAATTCGTCGGGATCGCAAGTGGCCGCCGTATAACGCATGTGACTGTTTTGAAAATGACAACATACATGAGGCGTTCTATTTCTGGGATGGATACAGTTAATTACTCACGAAAATTCGGTATTATTTGTATTTTTCCACTTGGGTTCAATCGCGTTCTGCACGGCGGTTGGGACTGGATATTCCGCAATGAAATTGCCACGCGTGAGTTTGACCTTGCGCGTGACACCACGCTTGATTGTTTGACGACGGCGCCAGGCCGTGTCCGTGCTGTTCGAATCAGTTGAAAGGACCGATACTGGCCGTGCGTAGGGATCACCGAAGGAATTGGGATCAATCTGACGCCTGGACTTGAAGGTCAGTTATCACATTTGACAGCGACAAAGAAATAATGAGAAGTAGGAATGCAGCACTATGGATTGGTATGTACAGAGCGGAGTGACTAAAGTAAGACCTCACCCAGGTGGATAGAGGCCACCGACGAAGCCAGGATCACCGGTCAAAGGCACTTTTTCCTCTTCATCGTCACCATCGTTGTAGGCCGAACGGCCTCCAAACTCCTGTGGGAGAGAAGCAGTGCTTTGATATGGAGTAGGCATGTTCCTCTGGGGGATGGGCGGGTCTTGAAACTGGATGCGAGGGTGCCTGTCGCTAAAGGGGTCACGATCAGAGAAAGTCTCCGTCGACGAGTGGGAAGACATGGGTGGACGCTGAGGACCGGACATTGCGCCTAGCTGTTGCGGGCGTTGAGAGACGTCGTGGAAGAGTGGTCGTAAGATAGGGAAACTGAGAAGGGTGCTGGTGTCGAAAGAGAGAAGTGAGCGAGCGAGTGATGGCGGACTACTTGGTACCGCTTCTGGTTTTGTGTTGTGTCGCTCGCTACAGCATTGGCAACGGCAGTGCATGATTATGTAAGTCAACTTGTTACCGACTGATGAGGGACCCGTGTTGCTAGTATTTGAGATTAAATTCTCCTTTATTTTACATGCCGGAACTAGAGTCACTTCAATGGCAGCGTTTCATTTTTCACTTTTTCTGAATGAGTCCTAAGCATAGATGCTGTGAAGGATGATCACTGAAGGCGGCAACCGATGCTCGTTTTAGCCACATCATCGTACTGCTGTTTTTTTTTTTTCAGCGCTGCGCTTAGCCGTCTTCCGTGATGGCCGACGTGGTCAACAATGTCCTACGTACCTTGAGTCCGGGTTATTCTCGTTTATATTCCAGTATCAACATGTCGTTCTTAGAAAAGACATTTTACGACTTAAGTATTTGCTATTGAAATCGAAACAAACCCAAACAAAAATGACGAAAATCAATTACGTGCTAGATGCACGTGCACAAGAAACATCCAATCTTTAGCACCATGGAATTCCTCTTCACCGCCTCGTCCTTCATCAAGCCATGTCTGACCGAAACTCGGCGCCAGCGGGGCCTGTTGCTGCGCCCGCACAAGGCGGCCAGGGACAGCGAGAGGAAACGGGGATTTTCGATATTGTGAAGGTAAGCATTTTTTATTATAATACGTGTGTACTGACGGGCTATGGATCAAATTTGTGATGTGTTGATAGCGAGTCTTCATGATTTGGGCGATTTCCCAACTTGGTTCGTCCAATCAGCGTTGTATTGTTAGCGAAGAGATGCTGAACATTGATTCGTTTGCCGTCTAGCGACGAGGTTTATTGCTTACAAGTTCCAGCAACCAGCTGCGCCACCTAAACTGTCTCCAGCCGATACACAACCTGTAAACGTACAAACTGGAGAACGTGACCCCTTCCAGCTTCCACCGCAACAAGCTGTCTCAGCATGGCCGCTTGGAATAAACATGAGCATGCACGTTTATCTCTCAACGACTCCGGCTGGAGACGTATTCTCTTCAAAGTGGACGAAGAACTGGAGGGATTCCGGAGACGCGGACTTGCCGCACTTTATCTGGAGTAACATCACGTATGGCAACTGGGATGATAGGCACTCCGTGGACTTGGAAGTACCGCTGCCTTTGGTATGTACCTACGTCATCTCTTACTGTCAGATCATTCATTTTCCTTCGACGAGGACTCAGTCGGTGCAGAACAATGGCTCTCTTTGGGCAGATATCTTCCTTGTCCAGGATGGCCACAGTCCTGATCCGTCTGAGCCCAGCTTCAACCCAAGCAACATCCATCACGTCAGAAAAAGTAAATACGCTTCTCAAGTTTTGCGAGACACCATCTTACTCCATAATTCAGTTCTTACTCGTTACTTGCCAAGGGTTAAGGTCAGGAAAGAAAAGTCTCTTCTGAAGGGAGACCAAGGGCACGAGGAGTCTGAAGAGGAGGTAGGGTATTTCACTTCTTCTCATCAAGACATCCTCAATGCAATTCTTGTAGGAGCAACCTGATGTTATTGTATCGCATTGGCACAAAGTAGGGGACTCGATTTCCATAATCTACTGCTTATTGTTGATCATTCGAACACGCAGAATCTCACTCTTGGCCTCATCTCTGACATTCCTTCTGTGGCCTACAACCAGCTGCCTCCAACACTCAGTGAACGTATGTTACGTGTCTTTGCTCGTTTTCTTATCGATTCATGTCTTACATGCAATATAGACATCCATCTCGTTCCGAATCTGCGGGATGAGACCGGAACAAAGATGTTCTACAAGCCGATCATATTTTCTAACGACTTTTGGCAACTACGTTCGCAGCTTTTTGAAATTGACCAAACAACACCGCTCGTGCCATTGCGAATTGAATTACAACCGATGTCGTATTTCAAGTTCCAGCTTTTTGCGAGCCTTGGGGCTGGATTCAATGAGGCAGCAAAACAACAGGGCGGGGCGTCTGTGTCCGAACTTGATGAAATTAAACGGATGTTGGTCGAGACCAACCCGTATTTCTTGATGCTCACGGCTGCCGTGACGGTTCTTCACTCGGTGTATGTTTCCGCTTGAGGCAGTGTACTATGTGTCTGACAGTGCACTTAATTCCAGGTTCGAGATGCTCGCTTTCAAGTCCGATGTTTCGCATTGGCGAAAGAAGAATGAGCTGGTAGGAGTGTCTGTACGGTACGTAACACCTGATATTCAACTCAGAAGGGGTGAAATTGATGCCCCGCTTTGCACATATCCAGGACTGTGAGTCGCTGAATTGCAGCCTGCTCATTCCTTCAACCTCATTGATAATAACAGATCGTCACTAATGTCGTCGTACAAACTATCATCCTCCTATATCTCATCGACAACAATGACAACACAAGCTGGATGATCCTACTGGGCCAAGGAGTCGGAATCGTCATTGAAGCCTGGAAGGTGAATACAACACTTTCATTGGAGGTATGGAATAGATCTGACATTGCAGTAAAGATCACAAAAGCCGTAGATGTCAAAATTGTAGGCGCACCTACAGGATCTTTCTTACCCTTCAAGATAGAAATCAGCGATAAACATGTGTTGAGCGAGGACGAGAAGAAGACGCAGGAGTGAGTTTCCGAGTTACGTATTCAGATGCCAACCTAACTGACTTCAAATCGATACAGATATGACAAACTGGCCTACCGATATGTTTCCTATGCTGCTATCCCTGCGTTGGCTATTTATTCCGTGTACTCTCTTATATATGAAACCCATCGGGGATGGTATAGTTTCATAATCTCGACACTGACCAGTTTCGTATACATGTTTGGATTCGTAAGTGATTCTGCATTCAGACATCATCGCATCTTATGATTCGTTCATAGGCGCAACTTGTCCCACAATTAATCATTAACTACAAACTGAAGGTATGTATATAGAGATGCTTTGGAGGACATAGCTAATTCTTGTTCAGAGTGTTGCACACATGCCGATGAAGGCGATGGCATATAAGACACTTTCCACTGTTATAGACGATTTCTTCGCGTATGCTATTCTCCTTTTTCCTATCATACTGTCGTCGCTGAAGGTCTATGAAGTTTCTGTATCAAAATGCCCATTTTACATCGACTAGCGTGCTTCCGTGATGATGTCGTATTCCTCATTTTGTTGTATCAGGTACGTTTTCTTACTCATTTGATGCTCGAATGAAAATGCTAATAACATTCTCAGCGATGGATTTATCGTGTTGATCCCAAGCGGGTCAATGAGTATGGACAGGTGCTGGTCGATGACGGTGATGCTGTGGAAGGTGAGATTGGTAAGGCGAAGGAGAAGACGGAGAGCAAGAAGAATAAGTAGAATGTTCCCTTGGACCACGGCATTATCGTACCGTACGATGACGCTAGTACTTATTGTGAATGCAAAGTTTTACAGTCATTTTTACCGGTCCTTTAAACAGTACCGTTCCTTTGAACACTTGAATTTCCTCCCTCGATTCTTCTTCCCTTGTCACGAAAAAAATCACACTGATGCAGAGAATATGTACCAATGATAATATCAAATTTCAGAAAATTTGAGTGATGCGTTCAGTGTAGAGAAATTGTGCACTGGCTAATTTGGTTGTATTTGGTTGAGTTTAACTTGCAACAATTGCTCTTGAGCTTGTTCTGACCAATTTATATAGAAGATAGCTGCACATATCACTAAAGTATCGTCATGGGTGCGTCTGTGCAAAGTTTGAAGAGAAAACAATAACTCTACGAATTAATGCAGGGGAAATAAACAGAAACAGAAAGTGTGACAGATGGGAGGAACATGCTAAGATCGGCGGTTGTATTGCCATACCCGAGAACTAGCGCCGTGACGGTAAACTCTAATGTCACACGGTGTTCAAAGGAGTGGTTTTTGTGACATTCTTGCATCTTTTTTCTTTCATCGATAATAATTTCTCCTGTACAATTTACAGCTTGAAAAAAATAGAGAATGTTGCCCTCGTCAAGGGCTATCAGAATATGTACTTTAAATATACAAATCGGCTGTGTGGTGAGCTGGGCGAGTGCATCTGTATTGGGTGTTCAAAGGACCGGTAAATGACTGTATCGTAAAATTAATTTATTGTTATTGAAATGCGGTGCGACGGTCCGAATCACTCACTCGAAATTGCCTAAAAAGAAATAAATTCTGGCTGTGACCCAATCGCATACGTACGCCGAAACTCAGCTTCACGCCTCGACGGCGTCTCTCTCTCCTTCCCTTCCTCTGCAGCAATGTCCACCGATGATGACGATGCTCCGACCTACGCTTGTCGATGTCTGAATATCCGTCTATGTAAAGGCAAAACAAGCAAGCAAGGTACTCAACACCAGTCACAACAAAAGGATACGTCTGCGGAATATTTGCCTCTATACGTCGGCGACGAGGGTATAAAGATAGTAAGCATGTCATTTCTCTTGTTGATCGCTTTCATTGATCTTCTTATTCCTTACTAGTCCCATAATGAGCTGACGCTGCGGACTCGATCTCGCGTAGTGTCTGACTCGACTTCATCTACCGGACGCACTCAATCGATGCTGGTGACATGCTTGGTCTGCGATACTGCAGCTTATCGAATCAAGACTGAGGTGCCACCCGATGAGGACGCAAAGGAAGGTCCTATTCTGCCTACAGAAGATTGGGCGGAACGAGATACTCTAAGAAGCAAGAGTGGTTACGTCGATGTGCGTGTCGGGACAGAGGGATGCATTGTGAGTATCCTCGCCTCTGTTTGGCGGCTTTTAATTACGTGGCTCTTGCATACCCTGCACATATACTTGCCATTTCATAGATTAACACTGTTTTTTGTGTGATACTTATTCGCGCTAATGCTACTTTCAGGCTCAGGATGAAATCAAGAGGCTCTTGTCGTCGTCATCGTCCTACTCGCAATACTTCTCACTTGCCATGCCATCGGAATCCCACATTCTATCAACGACAGCTCCACCGTTGCTTCCGCAAGCAAGACTCACAATCCCAGCGTCGCATTCCTTTTTGCCTAATCTTCCGCCGTTCCTGCCTCCGCCACCTTTCACTCCATCACATCCGATCTTCTTGCATCTTTCCTCAATTGCCACAGCAACTTCTAATGATGCCCGGAGAGATACAGAGAAACGCATCGAAAATTTTGCCAGACAGGAATTAGCTCGGTTGGAAGAGCATGAAACGGATCTAAGGACGCAACTGGAGCACATCTGGTGGATCGTGAAGGAGGGTTTGAAGAAGGCCGAACAAGAACGAGATGCAAGTCTCCTTCATGCGCTCAAGTCCAGGCGGAGGAGTATGAGCCCTCATTATCCGCCTTCTTCTGCAGACGACATGGGCTCTGTAATCGTCCGTAACTTCATCCCATCAACCTATCATACTCCTCGGGCAATACGTTCATCTGCTGCACGTACCTCGGCCCTGTCAGCCTCCTTGGCCACAACATCCTTTCATCACCCGCGAGCCCAGCAGGACATAAGGTCCGACCTTGCTGGTGTACGTGACCATCCTGCACTCTTAACTCCTTCACCGCCGCCTTATACTTCCAACCCTTCCTCTTCAAGAAGCGGATCCGAATCCGAACTTCCTACTGCTTCGATAGCGATAGCGTCACGTTCATTCAAGCGGAACATGGATGAATCAAATGATGCCGCCGCCACGTATCGTTTTTTCGTGATCGAGGAGCAGGAGGCTGAACGGCGGAAAGCGAAAGAAAGGGCGGAAAAGAACAGGAACAACGAGGTGACGCGAGAAAATAAAGATGCTCCGGATCCTGACTCTAGAAAGCAAGCATCCGCACCAACGCCTCAGGCCGAGGAGAAAAGAGACGCGGCATCAACAAATGACAAATTGGCGAGTCCCAAGAAAAAGGATATTCGAAGAAAAGTCACTTTCAACATTGAACCGAACATCGTGACTATTAAACGGGATATCATTGCTGAGGCAGAAGAGGAACAACTGCCGGAGAAAGGAGAAGGTACGAACTAGTATTATTTGATGATCGTCGCTAATGATTCGCAATCCAATAGACCTGCTTTTTGAAATGGATGGTGTCAATCCTAATCCCGTCGAACGTGAAGATCAAGGTCCTGCCCAAGATGACCAAAATGTTCAGAACAGTCAGAACGAGGCGAAAACTGAGAATTCTTTCCATGAGCCTGCCGAACGACCACAAAGATCAGGCAGACGGCAAAAGGATTCCAAAGATGCTGGGCTCCCTCAATCATTTGCTGCACTTCGACCTTCATCTCTTCCCGCTCCTTCTCACATTCGACCTCCCGTTCGCTCACAGACCCACAATGACGGTAGCGAGACAAAGCAATTAGACGTACCACAAGCAAGTGGCTCGAGTCAAGCGAAAGATATCAAACGTCAGTCCTCAGAAGGTGATGTGACAGAAGAGGTCCTTTCTCCGGAACAGAAGGACTTCTTGAAGCTCGTCGCGGCTGAGACACCCAGCCATCGTGGATTTTGGAAACCGGGAAGTGACTCCTGGAAGATATTCGATCGCAATCGTGGGCATCTCTCTTCAGGGAGACAATCGCGACCTACAGAATATGACGATGTGGAAGATCCACCGTCAAACGCGAATGGTAGAAACAAGGAATGTAAGTTTTGTTTATTATCTATCAGATGATTGTCTTCTCATTCGGAGTTCAGCGACAGATTTGGATTGGAGACATTACAGGAGGCCAGATGTAGTCGGGTCTCTGCCCATTCCAATGGCTCCTATTGCTCAACAAAAACCAGCCGGTCCCCTGTCGCTTCGCCCGAAAACCTCACTTACAGATCGACCAGGCACTCTAGTACCTCCCTTACTTTCTTTACCAGCTGTCCCTGAGGAGGAAGAAGAAGAGAAGGAGAAAAGATCTGCGGCGTCAATCCGAAAGGAGGTCTATGCCGAGCGAAACAAAGCTCGTGGTTTGGATCCGGGGATTCTTGACTTCGGTGACGGTGATGATGATGATGAAGACGGGGGAGGAAGTCCAGAACCAGAGGATCCTGTGGATCAGGTATCAACAAGTAGAAGTCGACAGCATGCGTTAGAGATTATCAGAATTCGCAATGCTGCTCCTCCCGAAGGATTTTGGCGTAGCTTAGCTACGTAACATTTCTTCCGTTTCTTCAATATTTATTTGTCTGCCCGATGCATCGTCTTGTTGTTGTCCGATTCAATATGTATGCATTTCTTCCGTTTTCTTTTTCGTTGTCAAACGCAATGTAGCAGCACTTGCCCTTCGCATTCCTAGTATAGATGTTCTCTGATAATGTGCATGTTGATAATTAGTGTAGATAGCAAGCACAATTCATTTTGATTAATTCGGTAAAGGTTCCCGGTCAGAACTGTCACTATGCATATCAATGATAAATGCCACATATTACAAGTCAAGAAGTCAAGTTAGAAATCAGAAGTGCTTCAGGTAACCAAGATCCAAGTGCCACATAAGTTGACTAAACCAAGTAAACGCCCTACAGTTTACTGCTTGTCGGTGCTACCGGAGTAACGGTATAATTGAGACGAGGGAAATGGCAGTACAACGAAGGTACTGCAATGCCCTTGAGACGAAGGACCATCTCTTCACGAGTGAAGCCTGCAAGATCACCGATCGTTGGGTAGTTCGTGGCTGCAAATTGGTCTATTAAATTGAGTGATTAGGGTAGATAATAACAAACGTCCTTACAGTTATCGTCAGGAATAACCTGCACCTTTTCCCCGAGTTTCAATCCGAGTAACTTTGCTTCATCCTGGTCGAAGCCGACCTTGCTGAGCCGCTCGTCTGCATTGTCCGCGATGATCTTGGCCGCAGCAGAGCCGTCAATTTTGGTGACACCTGGTGCATTCGCCTCGCGTTTCGCTTTCTCGAATTCAGCCATTCTTTGCATCCACTATGATGAGGCCGTCAATAGGAATAGTATCTTCTTGTTAATATCGTCCAGCTTACTGCGATTGAACGGGGAAATTTCTCAGGAGTGATGACTTGTTTCATTCCTCGGAAACGCATAATCCATCCAAAGACGTGATAGAGGTCCAGATCGGCATATCCCACGGTCGCGGTGTCGAATACCCATTCGCGTCCGTCAGAAAGTTGCTTCTCGAGATAATTCTACAGAAATGCCTCAACGAGGGTAGATAGGCTCGAATGTATATTCCGTAACGTACCATGTGAGAGCTCAGGAGGCCCATCACGACTGGCTTCCTTGCGACCATTTTCTGAATGTCCATCGGAGTACCGAACCACTACAGAACAATCGGACGCCATTCGAGTTTGGATATTTGTACTGAATTTACCTTACTCCTATCCTCAATGAATTCCGGTGAAAACTTATCATATGGAAGCGCAGTTGTAGCCAAACTGAACAAAGGTCGGTCGACATAAAAAGCCGCTAGTAGTTCGATTATTCCTGTATCTCCCTTCCCACCGTCCTTGCGGTCAGGAAATAATGTTGGAAACCCCTGGTTTTTGGGGAAGCAGCGCTCAACAGCAGATATGATGAGATTCGTGTCGCAAAAGACATCATTTCCTATTGCAAGAATAGGGATACGGCGATATCCAATCCCTTAGGTCAAGATGTGAGCTGAAAAGTAGTTTTCGAAAGTATGAATGCGACGAATGTATACCTAAAGCGTCAGTGATTTCCGGTCGAGGAAGCGACATCGCTACCTGCGTATGCGTTTAGACGTGTACACAAATTTGAGTCTTTCAGTAATGCACCTCGACTCTGTAATGTGGAACACCTTTGAACGCAAGGACGTTCTCTATCTTTGCACCTTTGAGACATATAAGAGAGAGATCACAAGGATGCAATAGAAACTATGTATTACTCGCGGGGGATGCCTCATAACGATAGAATACCACGGGAGGCGAGTTCCTCATCTTTGACATCAAGGTCAAAGACCGCGACCAGATTCGTTGCACGTTTGAAAATGGAGCAGAACCGAAAAGAAATGCCAAAGCCAGGGCGATGGAGGTGGAAGTAGCTTTTATACCCCACAAGCACATGAATCTACACCCACCGACCGGATCGGTTGAATCTGGACGGAGAATGAATTTGGGCGATGATGATCGACGTTGCTACTTCAAGTAATACAGGCGTATGTAAGCTGGAATCGGATAGACCCGCCCTATGTAAACTTCTTGTTATTGTGTCCTCACCTCCGACAATCAGTATCGACGAGTCGGGATGAACAGGCCTTCAAGCTTCTCCATCCTCACCGTCGCCGGGATCACCATAATCGGTAGTATCGTGGCTTATGCAGCCTATTTCGACTACAAACGTCGAAGTGACCCTTCGTTCCGACGAAAAATTCGTATGTCTTTACCTGTGACGTGTGCTATTTACGCTGCTCATAGGCACCGACATAGGCACGCAAAAGAAGAAGGTAGACAAGGCCGTCGCAGACGACAAGGAGAAGGAGGCTGCCAAAGCTAACGACGCGCTTAATATTCCTCGAGAACTCCTATCGGCCATTCACGAAAAATCCAATGAAGAGGCTCCGCCGACCAATCCAGAAGAAAGACACAACTTCTTTGTCAATGTAGTCGGGACGGCTGAGAGACTTGCCGCGGAAGGTACGTCTCGCTAGGAATGCAATATTTCATAATCTGATTGTTTTCTCGAAGGGCCTCAAAACTATTTGGAGGCAGCCATCTACTTTTATCAGGCCTTGCGCGTTTATCCTTCGCCGATGGAGCTTATCATCATCTATCAAAAGACTGTGCCGGAGCCTTGTCTTGCTGTATGTCAAGTTCTCTTGCTCCAGGGATTTCGACTGACTGTATCGACAGATCGTCATGGAACTGTATAACATGGATGTGAGTACATCTTCAGAGATGGGTGGGAGTGGTATGAACATTGGGATTGATATCGATGAGGCCTCAAGTCCAACATCCAAGGGTCCTCCATCTGAAGCTTCATCACAGGAGTGGGACAAGGTCACGGATCCTGGCAGTGCTATTCCTTCAGCTTGAAGCACGGCTTACGCGTATACACATTTTTGTCGTATCCCTCTACATACCATTTCCTACCCCAATGCCTATTACAATGAAACACGGATATCTAATGCTCTGCTTCTATGTCATTTGTCCACGGCCAGGTGATTGGCCACATTCAAGGTGCGAAACGTTCTGCGTCATAACTTCAAGGGCTGGGGTTGAAAACTTGGTTAGGTTATTATAAGAAGTTTCCGCCTCAATCCATGAACGTAATTCTCCAAAAGGTTGAAACAGCAGACAGTAAAGGAGGCCAAACTCGCACGCACTCTCTCGTGGCTACGAAGAGCTTCAAAGCTGGGGACGTGATTTACAAGGTCTATAACATTTCTATCATTTATGTGCCATGTAATTGACATTATCCAAAGGAAATGCCAATCGTGTCTGCTCTAGACCCAGATTTACAAGGGAAAGGGACCCATTGCTCACACTGCATGCGTGAAATTTCTGAGGATGCTGCAGTTATCCCTACGTCAGATCGGCTCTTTTCCATCTATTGCTCGGAAAAGTGCCAGAGTCAATGCGGCACCCAATCGCACGATCTACTTTTCAGCGATAAAAGCCCATTGCCACCTGAGATTGCGGTTGACTTATCACAATCCACGATAGACCGTCCTAAGACACAGGATGCTCTGGCCGAATTTTGGCGTCAAAAGGCTAGCTCTGGTATACTGCTTGTTGCAAGACTTGTCGCCTTGCAAGTCATTGCGGAACTGGCGAAAACTTTACCACAGGCGGGACACATGTATGCTGAGCTTCCTGAATTAAGTGTCAGCGGTCCATACACCGTCTACGATCACTTGGAGCGCTTACGATACATTGATGTGACTGTACCGGAAAGTGAATACAACACATTCAGGAATCTTCTACTCGCAACCCTGCCATTCCTGGAAGACGTGCACTCGGACGAACGACACGCGATGTTCCGCGGAAAGATTGCTTACAACGCTATTGGCATCTATCACGGTGAAGGCAGAGAGGACAGGGTGAGTTAGTATTCTTATGTCTAAGCGAATGCACTGATTCTGTGATTAGAATGTCAAGTCAGAGAGCGAAGAATATACCAGAATTCCAATCGGCACTTCAAAACAGATTGGTACTGGATTGTACTTCGTTTCGTCCTACGTGAGTTTACCACTTTACGGAAACTGTTTTAAGTAACTGGAAGCTGATTGAGGGGATTTTAGCTTGCTCATTCGTGTGCTCCCTCTGTGTACTCGTGCTTCAGCGAGGGCACCTCGGAGCTACACCTTGTCGCGTTGCGAGATATAGAAGAAGGCGAAGAGCTGTCAATGGCCTACGTCGATGTTTCACAACGAGTGGATGAGTCTCCCGCCGAGGCCTATGCGCGTCGGCGTGCTGCATTGTCCCAGGGTTGGAGGTTTTTATGCGCCTGTGCAAGATGCATAGAAGATAAGAAATCTCTTGGATTAGAAAATGTGGAGGATGAGGAACTGGTGAAGGACGGATCGAAACTTGATTTTGATTCCGGGTTGAGAGTGCAAACAGTACCCTGAATCATGCACGCATTTCTCGCTCGCAAGATTTGCACGCTGATTATATCATACACGCTCAGATTAATCTTGTTCGTTGTATAATCTTCTTACGCACAACTTGCTTGTTCCGTGTACTTACTCTTAGATTGCAAAATATCAAGCACGTGTCGGAACGCGAGTTCGCGTCACGAGCAAGATCACCGCTCGTCTTAATTCATCAGCATCTCCGGAGGGGAAATGATATAAACCAGCTTGTGAACTTACGTTGCCTTTCAGTCGTCGTTCTTCTAACCACTGTTTCTACCATGAGACAGTCGGAACAAGCCAGTCTGGGAGATGCATTCATTAAAGTCTCTTTCGAGGAAGAAGGCGCGTGTCGTCCCTCGAGAGAAGGCGACAGCGAGGTGTATACCAGATGGATTAGCAAGGGTGAGTCCTTTCTGAACCAGGAGGCTCTCTACTGATGCATAGTTCATGGACATTGAACGACCTATGTAGCCTCTGCAAGCTTTGCGAAGCCCAACATAATCGGGTACGCCGCGTCCATCTAGAGGCAACTTCATTGTGCTAACCGCATGTTGTCGTAGTGCCGACCTCCTTCGCAAGCTGTATCCCAAGCATTCTCTCGTTATGTCTCAAGATTACAACTTGAACATCCTCGGGTTTCCGCTTGCTGTCAGCGTGCCACTCGAACCAGACGAACTCATCACAAACTCGTTCTATTACCCTCTTGCTCGTGGTTCGGGAGGTGTGCTATTGAATTCGGTGGAATTTGGAGCCTTCCGTACTGCCTGGGATGTGAGTCATCTTGGGCGATGGTCTAATAATCAGCTGATGTACTGGTTTCACTTAATTCTAGAAATACGATTTCACCGTGTTCATCGTTAAGTATCCCGAGGGTCTGGGCGTCTATACGCAACATTACATTCTCCATGACGGACTCAAGGGTCCCGCGCACGCGTTTCTAGCTGCCGTCGGTACCTGGGCATATGAACTACACAACGAGATTTGGGTTTTCAACAACGGATTTTGGAACAAGGATGCCGCTCTCTGGGTAGACGTACAAAAGGCGAACTGGGACGATGTGATCCTAAAGGATGCCTTCAAGAAAGAGGTACAGAATGATGTGTACTCATTCTTTGATTCAGAGGATCTGTACAAGAGCCTCGGGATACCGTGGAAGAGGGGTTTAATTATGTATGGACCGCCAGGTAACGAATTTTGGTGCCGCATTATGTCGTTTCATTCATTCCTTCTCCAGGAAACGGAAAGACAATCAGTCTGAAGGCCATCATGAAGACTGTCCAGCAGAAGGGATTTAACCCACTTTATGTCAAGTCGTTCCAGAGTGATTGGCGCAGTCTCGAGCATTCAAGTTTTCGGATGCTGATTCCTCTACTCTTCTAGGCTGGAGAGGTGAAGAAGGCTCAATGGATGAAGTCTTTGCGAAAGCACGGATTCTCGCACCCTGCGTCCTTATTCTTGAAGATCTCGATAGCTTAATCAATGACCGCAACCGCTCGTTCTTCCTGAATCAGCTGGACGGTATCCGGGGCAATGACGGTCTCCTGCTCATTGCTACAACGAATCATTTTGATCGACTCGATCCTGGGCTGTCAGAGAGGCCAAGTCGCTTTGACAGGAAATAGTGCGTAGTCTCCTGAGATCTCAAAGAAAATGATTTGATTGATTTGGCTAACTAGCCTTTTCGATGACCCCGATCGCGATGAGCGTCTGCTCTACACCAGCTACTGGCAGAACAAGCTCGAAGATAATGACAAAGTTGACTTCCCCGACCGGCTCGCTCTCGAGGTCGCGGATCTTACGTACGGTTTTTCGTTTGCATACCTCAAGGAATGCTTGTGAGTGTCCTACTATTTTTGATCTTGAACGTTTTCTTAGTTTCTCGTAGTGTTTCGACGCTTGTGCTTCTGGTGACGGGGGAACAGAAGAAGTCTTTTGAAGTGACATTGAAGGGACAAATCAAGCAGCTTCGCAAACAATTGGACAAGGCCCCAAAATCTTTCGGGACCGGAATTTCGCGTCCTGCTGTGGTAAGATCCACTGGTCAAGCTCCACTATCGCCCAAGCCAGATATCTGGGAGATCGTGCGCGAAAGGGTCGCATACTCATTTGGAAGTTCAGCGGATCAAACGTTCACATACTGACCTATGCTGTTGAGACTCCATATGTAATTTGATTGATTGTTCTCTTTGCTCCTAACAGCTGCTGTCATTGGGTTGCTTGTATACTGTAGAGCTATTGTTGACATTGCATCGGTTCATCTCTATCCAGTAGGGTATGTGAGAATGGGAGAGGGACATTAAAAACATGTTCATGTTCGCAGCAAATAGCCGCTGAAGTAGCATCAAAAACGATTCTCAAAATAAATATGTTGAAATGGACCACAATAATCCAGAGATAAACGATAAATGCAAGAACATCTCCGACGGAGCATGTCTCCAGGAGAATCCATGGCTTGTCGTCGGCGAAGAAGTGGTAGATGTATCCAGCCAAACAACCACTGCTCCAGGCGATGGAACGATAAAATCGCACGTATCGTCGCAAGATACTTGTTGATCCTGCGCAAACCCAGACCGCACCATTTTACCGTCCCCAACTCCAAGGAATGTCTGTCCTGCCCACGAAATATTATATTTCTCGGAGAGGCTCGCAGCGGTAAGTGTCCGTGTAAATATTGTATTCTTTCCAAGCGAAGGTAAAGAGAACACTGAGCCGTCTTGCCCCACGTCAGCGTAATTGAGGAATACCATCGTGCTGAGCGCGCTCGTCTGTCCATCGTAAATTCCATATCCGGCAAGAAGACTAGATTCGGAATTGTTATTGAGCTGGAAGTCCATGACAAAAGACCCATTTTGCCAGCCGGGACTTAGCGCCTCCGCAATAGGCAGCAGGGCATAATATGTGGGTAGTGTTGTCCAGTTCGACGAACTATCATTGGACGCAGGTGGATCGAAAAGGTTATACGTGATGCCTCGCTCCCTTGTATGGATGTATGCCCCATCGTACCCAACGCTAGCGAGTTGAAGAACGTAATCAATCACCCATAACGTCGCCGCGAACGTGTCGGATATGCCAGGGAATCCCCCGCAAGAAGCGGTATTGAATTCTCCCATGAGAACTGGTTTATCTGCGGCTTTGGCCGTCCCAATACCGTCCATTTGCCACTTGGCGAGCGAGACAACTGGAAGAGTAAATCCATCAATATCATTTCAAAGAATACGTTGTATCGAGTCTGGACTTGCCATTATAGTGAGATGTGTAGTACGAAACATTAACAGTAGCTCCGAAGCAGTTATTTTGAGGATAGTGCTGCAGACTAAAGATCGTATTATTTTGGGGATATCTAACAAGGAGATTGCATGCCTTACTTGATGTACTTCAAATCAGATCCAAAGTTGGTCAGATACCCTTGATTTAATATGTCGGCCAATGCCTGAAGGAAAGTGATAAATATCCGGGTGCAGCGACGAATACGGACATATGCACCCAATTGCAGCAGATTGTAGGACCTCCGAGATAAGCCTGAGGTAATAGATCACCATATTGATTTGAATTGTTTAGCTGCTGGACCACAACGGTAAATTCCTTTGTCGAATGCTATCAGACAACCGGCCAGTCTAACAGACAAGAGGGCTGAGAGACACATACCCCGAAATAATCTTGAACTGAATAATTGCTTTGTCTCCTAGCATGCGCTCCATACAAATCTGGTTCCTAAGATACGAAACGTGAGTAGCTATCCTAGCCCTCAGAAGCCTCGAATTATGGACATTGCCTAGAAGAAATGCATCAAGATAGCCTGTCAGCTTTTGTTCGGCTGTGGACACAGTCAAGGGTGTATCGTTCTCCTCACGAAGCAGGAGCGAAAGACCTATAATGTCGGGCATTAATAACCAATTCAGCTTGTATTCCCTTGAGTTTACCGATGAGATATTCTGCACCACCTATATTCTTTGCCAGATCCGCAAGAACATCATAGAAGATTGGTCCGTAAGATACTGGCTGATCATGGGCAGAGACGGCCTCTCCGGTATAAACGATCATTTTAGCTTGTGTCGAGTTGAAGACGGAATCGTCCATAGAATTACCGCCGACGCGGATGCGCACTGGGCTCTGAGCCTGTAAATTAAAGAAAGCTGTTATGGGAGCTAGGGGCATGTCAAAAAAAGTTATTTACCCTGTTCTGAATGTATCCTAAGTAGTTCTCCATCTGCGTGGGTATTGAAGACGTGTTTTCACCGACTGTCGGAGGAATAAGTAACACCAAGGCGAAGTCATTCAGAAAAAAACGTTACTGATCGTGTTGACTACACTCAGTTCGATGCTAATGCCAAAGAAGTTTGAGCGGACAAGACTCGCGTTACTACCTGACAAGAAGAAAGGTAGGGAGACATTGGTGAGTGCGCCGCGAACTGTTTCTAAGCCATGGACCATGAGGATAAAACAGAAGAATCTCTTCATAGGCCACTCTTTGAGATATAGATCTGATTGCTCCCGTCCCGAGAGCAATTGCCTTCTAAGATGTTCCAAGGAGTGGCCACTGCGATCGCCTAAGATGCGAATAACAATAAAAGACGCAAACACGCGTGGCAGAGTAAGCCAGAAAGAAAAAACGATGAAATTCCTTCTAAGTCCGCCATCCGAGCTTGCGGTACACGGCGTGAAGTGCGGTCACTGACTGCCGTTGTGGGAGCCATTGTATTGTTCTCCATCATGCGCCAGTAGTTGATTCATGACGCGCCGCGGCGCCGCTTTAAGTTTCAAACAAACGGGGAAAAATAAAACGGGTCCATCACGTGCCGTATGACCTGTGCGCGTCGATGGAAATAGCCGAAGGCAAATCGATCGACGATCGACAAACCCTTGCCTTGCATATATGTACCTAACTACTACTACCAGGTAGATATACGTTTCGACGATCTCACATCCATCTCCGGTAGCTACGCGCTCGACTTTTGAATGGCCCCGAAATTCGATCCAAACGATCCTGAAATTGCTAAACTCATCGACTTATTCCAATCAATCGGCTTCTCCAAGCCGAAGGCCACAGAAACAGCTAAAAGCGCGAAGAATGCAGCGACGTTGAAGGACATTATAGAGAACAACAACCTGGCTAACAAAGTCTCCGATGAGAAGAAGGCTACTTTGTTGTCGACCCTTGCTGTTCAGGGCTCCAGACTTGGAGACTCTGAGAAAAGTTACTTAGTAAACTCAATATTGGATAGTAGACTGAAGAGTTCCGAGCAAATCTCTGGTGCGCTTTATTTTTCTTCACGTAAGGCCACGTAGTCTCACAAACTGCACCGTTCGTAGCTGCTGTCAAGTTCATCGAAAGAAATGGTGTTCCGTCGGATGAAACTGAATTCAACAAAGAATGTGGCGTTGGTAGGATATTTAGTTTCAGTTATGTTGTCCGCGCTCTGATATCGCATTGTGACTAAGGCTACAACATAACTGCGGAAGAGCTATTTTCAAAGATCGACGCATACATCTCTGCAGCTGCGTTGTCTGGTTGGGAGAATCTTAGCGCGACTATCAGTGCGCTGAAGTCGTCACCAGAGCTTCGTTGGGCTAATCCATTAGAGCTGAAGAATGCTGTCGAGAAAGTATTCGCAAATACTTTTGGCGAGAAAACTGCCATCAAAGCGAAGGGCTCTGTACGTTTGACGCTTGAACGACTCTTGTCCGTTTCTAACTCACACCGGGACTTAGGAAAGTAAACCAAAGAAGGCTGCGCAAGACTCCGGGGCATCCACTCCAGCTCCTGCTTCGGCAGGCCCATCAAAATCTGTATTTGAGGAAGGGTTTCTAGGAAAACTGCATAAGCCTGGAGAAAATACGCAGATTCACTCTCGGTTGAGAGAAGCGCATCTAGCTGCAACAGGTGGCAAAGTGATCACGCGTTTCCCTCCAGAACCAAATGGTTACCTGCACATAGGCCATTCGAAGGCTATTTTCATCAATTTTGGATATGCCGCTCACTACGGCGGGCATTGTTACCTTCGATACGACGATACTAACCCTGAGGCGGAAGAAGCTCGTTATTTTGAAAGTATATTGGAAGTTGTTCGCTGGTTGGGATACGAGCCTTGGAAAATTACATACTCCAGTGACTACTTCGATAAGTTGTATGAGCTTGCTGTCGAACTCATTCGTCGGGATAAGGGTTACATCTGCCATTGCACAGGCAAGTTCATTTCCTTCTTGTTGAGCTTGTAATAAAGCAACTTTTCTTAGGCGAACAGATCCATGAAATGCGCGGTGGAGACAATGGTGGTCCGCGTCGTGCTTGCATTCACCGAAGTCGGCCGATATCCGAATCACTCATTGAGTTCGAGAGGATGAAGGATGGATTCTATAAGCCAGGCGAAGTTATCCTGCGTATGAAGCAAGATCTTGAAGATGGAAATCCGCAGATGTGGGACCTTATTGCCTACCGTGTACTAGAGACTCCACACCACCGGACAGGAGACAAATGGAAGATCTACCCAACCTATGACTTCACGCATTGTTTGTGCGATAGTTTCGAGAACATATCGTATGTAGCTTCGAGCCACTCCTGTTATTGCAGCTCTGACGGATGATGACATGCAGGCATTCGCTATGTACCACGGAGTTCATATTGTCACGCGTTTCTTATGAATGGCTTTGCGACGTACTGGAGGTTTACAAACCTCAGCAATCCGAGTATGGACGATTGAACGTTACTGGTACTATTATGTCCAAACGGAAAATCCTGGCTTTGGTGAAGGAAGGTTACGTGCGCGGTTGGGACGACCCCAGACTGTATACACTCATTGCCCTGCGAAGACGGGGTGTTCCGCCAGGTGCAATCATCTCGTTTGTCAGTACACTCGGAGTTTCCACAGCCACAACAAACATCCAGACAGCACGATTTGATCAGACTGTACGCCAGTACTTGGAGAATTCAGTCCCGCGACTGCTCATGGTGCTCAAACCATTAAAAGTCACGATTGAAAACTTGCCAGAGGACTATGTGCTGATGATTGAGAAGCCATTACATCCGAAGATCCCTTCCCTTGGCATGACGGCTGTTCCCTTCACGCGCACCGTCTACATTGATGCAGACGATTTCCGGCTACAGGACTCCAAGGACTTCTTCCGCTTGACACCTGGAAAGACTGTAGGCTTATTCCAAGCACCACACCCCATTACTTGCGTTTCATACAAAACGGACACCAAGACTGGCGAAGTCACGGAGCTCGTATGTCACTTGGAGAACACCGGAGAGATCAAGAAGCCCAAGGCGTTCATCCAATGGGTTGCAGATCATCCCGCGTCGGGCAGTCCAGTGCGCATAGATGAGACACGTGTCTTTCATCAGCTCTTCAAGAGCGAGAACCCTGCCGCTGCAAAACCTGACTTCAAGGCTGACATCAACCCAAATAGCTTGGAGGTTATCAAGGATGCAATGATCGAAATTGGTTTCTGGTCCGTTGCTAAACGTGCGTTCGAAGAAGCAAGGGCGGAAGGCAAGGCCAGGACAAGCAAGGCGTTGGAGAACGAGGCTATCGCTTCACCCACGGACTCCCACTCGCCAGTACCGACTAGCGAACAGCTTGTCGGCAATGAATGCGTCCGATTCCAGGGGCTGCGCGTGGCTTACTTCGCGCTAGACTCTGATGCTAAGCTGGGATTCTTGAGCGAAGCTGGAGATGCAACTGCCGGTTATCGGGATGGAGACAAGTTCATCATTAATCGCATTGTCAGTTTGAAGGAGGATGCAGGGAAAGGCGCTGCTTAACTCACTTCAATGTACATTGCTAATCTCATTGCTCTCATTTTTTGATTACTAGCTCGTGCATGTGGTATTCATATTTGTGTAGCTGCATTATATGTGATGGTGCGCCTTATGCGGCAACTAAAGCATGTAGATCATAGATAGCGCGTCTCACTGTGTAATAGACGCCTGTGACTGTCCCTTCTAACTCTACTTTCCCATCTGCCTTTTTCCGAACTGCAACAATTTCGTCTACGGACGAGTCATCTGAGGTATTTCCGCGGCAGAGTAAAACACCTTCCCCGGCGAATTCGGTGTGCACGCCCATCTTAAGCAGGCGAGCTTTGAGGGCTGTAAGCTTCAAGTCACCGATCATAGTAGATCGCGGAAGTTTCGTGGCAGGTCTGGATCCAAGACGAGTCGGTTTTAGGAGTTGATCTGCATCCACTGGAACCTCTCCCATGCCCGCAGAAATATTAGATATTGGTTCCAGAATCGGAATTGTGGAGCTGGCAAGGCTTGCGACACAGCCTTGAATGAAGCCGACTTCGTTGTCTTCAAACTGCAGGATGTTATTGAATTTCAAGTGTAAAATTCAAAATTCTGGCTGGCTTACGTTAGACATCCTTACGGATGCAAGAAGCTCCTCCGAGAGTGAAATTGAATAACTGTTAGTCTGTTGACCGATCCGTATCTGTTCTCCAACATCTGGCGCATAAATCTCTTTCGTCAGTGCTCGAACTGCTCCGCAAGCTTCAATCAACGATTCTGCTCCCTCAGAGGAGGAATGAACGATGATCTGAATGAACACATATGATTAATCAGGCGAAATTATGGTAAAATGGCTTACTTACCATTTTTCGAGGGTTTACATGTGCGGCTATTTTCTTGACTGCACGGCCGTCATTTAGGCCCTCCATATCGACGAATAGGAGCCTGCACGCCATTTGGACTTCCACATTGTGGCTGATGTATTTCGATGGCGGTTCAGCAGGAACTTTCTGCACAGCGTGTCAAATCATCGCAGTAGTAATTGAAGAAAAGAGAACCATACTTTCACTTCCTCCTCCTCTTCCTTCCTCCGCTTCGCTACCTTCGTCTCCTCGCTCTCAGCCTCCTCCTCGAAAACCTTGCCTTTTCTCAGCCACATCCCGACGTCTATGACTTCACCGTATGAATCGACTCTTCTCCGGCGTTCCACGTAAGGGAACATCCTGAATCGTTGCTGCTGTGCTCCTTCAGTCTTGAAGAAAGATGTTTGCTTCGACACATTCCCTTTCAGGTAGATGTCGAAGGAGAGCATCTGTTTCATGCTCCCATCCTCGGTCTCGAAACCCCAATCTCCCATATCAGTTTCTTTTCGTCCCCGCCTCCGCCCGCCTCCAGCACCTGGCTCTACGAAAACCGGCGCTGATTGATCATGATCTTCACTCGTGTCCATCATATCTAGAGCATGCTCGACGGCATCTTCCTCATCTTCTGATTCGTCTGAATCAGAATCGTCCTCGTCAGCTTCCAACATCCGCTGCGTCCGAGCGAGCGCCGCTTCTTCGGCGGCTTCCTTCTCTTTAGCTGCCCTTTCTTTCTGCAAGTACTCCTCTAGCTCAGCTCCCTCGAGCGGAACTTTGGATTTCATCTAGCTGTCATGTTAACTATCATTACCGGCTGGAAAAGAAAGAACTCACGGTCAGCGTTAGTGTTCGATCCAGCATCACATTTCTCCCAAGCTTTCCCTTATTCCACTTATCATCGTCTCTCTGCTCATCGTTCCAGATGTCAAAAAGCGTTCGTGCGAAAGTGCCGACTTCACCAGGGCTCGTCAAAAGGATGACGTTATCGGGCGCAGTAGCAAAATCGGAGAAGATTATCCTGGATGAGCCATGGGATAATGAGAGAGGAACAGTGAGGATTAACTTGGGATCTTTAGACGAATAGGTATGTAATAAAGCCCGAGGATTAGGGAAGAATTCAAGAAATCTGTAATAGGTAAGATAGGTGTTAATCAAGCCCCAACAATCAGTGACTTGTAAGACTTGCGATAACATACTTGAAGCGCAAAGCAAACGCTCCTAAAGCTTCTTCGTCATTATCGTCATCTCGCCTTCGTTTATTATTTCCGGTCTCCTCGCCGACATCCTCTTTGCTTATTGTCCCACCAAGCCACTCCATCATACTTCTCACGAATGTCAACATCTCTCGTCCAGTTCTTGACACCAAGCAGATGGGGAACTTCAGGCGAGAGTAACTCCAATGTTGATCAAGAAGTACTAGAAGTTCGAGCAAACGTGTGCTAGCATCACAAGGCATAAGCACCGAATGGCGCGAAAAGAGAGTTGATGTCACAGTATCTGGGCGATGTTCTATGAGCAAAAGGTAAGAAGTGAAGAAGATGAAGTCTACCAATTAGCTGCGCATCACGGTCTTTCTTTCGACATGAAATGTTGTTCACTCTGTCGGCGTCGGTAATGAACAAGTCGGGACGAGCGAGAGTCTCATAGACTCCTCCAGTGCCAGCTCCTCTCAGGATGACAGTGCCATCCAGATGGCGTTCGCGAAGGTGATTGAGGTCGACAGCATAGAGAATGGTACCTGCAGAAGGGGAGCGAATTTTCCATATTGTACCGCCCAATGTATGCCCTGCATTGAAAGCAGTGATAGTCAGGCCCTGACATTTGCCTAAATGAAACGTTGTGAGCTTGAGTTCTCGAGCGCAGTGAAGAGGGTATGAAGAACCTTGCAAGTGAGCAGGCTGAGAATATCTCAGAGTGTTGATAGAATCATATGCCTCTCGTATATCGTCAAGACTTGCGACAAATTTTCTTCTGAAGTCATTGTCGACATCCATTTTATCATCGCCTTCGCCATTCATTGAAGACTCTTGCTTATATTCAACATCTTCCTCGCTGCGAATGCTTTCGGTCTCTTCGACAGCAGCAATGCGAGCTGTGGCTTGCACTGGCAAGGTCGTGTATGTGGGCGCACGAAGTCCCCAGTGGGCGTAAGCATACGCGTAAAGACCAGCGTGCTGAAGGTCACCATGAGATATGAGGACAAGGTCGACAGTCGGAACACACCTATAGGAACAATGTCAGATGGTGTTCATTTGCTCTCTCTCAGGTAGCGCGGAGCGGACGAGGACTAGGAACGTGTATTCAGGGCGGCATAAATACATGAGAGAACGACTAGAGAATGTGCAAACTCGAGCCTGCAAAAAGCACGTCCAACCAATTACAAGCAAACAAAAGGTATATGGTCTCGCAATAAAAGAATACTCACTCTTTCAGAGACTTGCAGTAACCCTCCCATGAATATTGTACGTGGCTGCTCGGTCTTTCGGCTGATTCAGAAGCTACAGGTTCTGGACACCAATCTGAAGAACCACAATCGAGAAGAATCCGGACATCATCGACCTGAAGGAGATAGCACAGCGGTATTGTTTTTGACAGACGAGCCCCGCCAGAGAGAGGCGTAAAGGTAATCATACCGAACAAACTGAGTGAGCTCAAGGTTATTAACTGGGGGAGCCGGCGGAGTTTGAAATGTTTCCTAGCCGGGATATCACGGTCAGTAAACGATGTGTTAGGCGCGCTCGGTCCTCTTTCCTTACACGTTACCACCACAGTCGTCGGTCTCCTGTACACACACCTTTTGTCTCATTTTCTCGCCCTTTCTTAGTCTGCAATCATGGGTATGACATTCTCGAAGATTTTTCAGAACCTTCTGGGTAAGAAGGAAATGCGTACGTGTCCTTGTTGGCGCCTCAGCTGTACTCTACCTCTGATACGTCGTCCGATCGTCCTTAGGTATATTGATGGTGAACGCTTCTCCACGTAATCTATAGGGGTTCTGCAGCTCACTTGATTTCCACAGGTCGGTCTCGATGCCGCTGGAAAGACCACGATCTTGTACAAATTGAAGCTCGGTGAAATTGTCACCACCATCCCAACAATCGGTGTGTTTTCGTGCAAAGTCATTCTCAATACAACCATCACTTATCCACTCGATCTAATCAGGCTTCAATGTCGAGACTGTCGAGTACAAGAACATCTCCTTTACCGTCTGGGATGTCGGTGGACAGGACAAGATCCGTCCTCTCTGGAGGCACTGTACGTCTCGTCCGGATCGGGACAAACTCGTGTGATCGACAGCTGACGACTTCTTTCTCAAAGACTTCCAAAACACCCAGGGTATTATTTTCGTCGTGGACTCCAATGACCGTGACCGTATAGTAGAAGCGCGCGAGGAACTTCAGCGAATGTTGAATGAGGATGAACTCCGGAATGCACTCCTTCTCGTCTTCGCTAACAAGCAGGATCTTCCCAACGCTATGAACGCTGCCGAGATCACTGACAAACTCGGCCTGCCGAGCTTGCAGCAGAGAACGTGGTATATTCAGGTAAGCTTGACTCGTCTGCGGATTGCATCGCCCTGGTGGAGGCTCCGCTTTCGAGGGCAGGATGCTGACCAATTGATAATCTAACTAGGCTGCATGTGCTACGAGCGGTGATGGTCTTTATGAGGGTCTTGAATGGTTGAGTCACAACATCAAAAACCAGAAGTAAGCATAAAACGAGCGGGTAGTCCAAGGTACTTACTCAAAGACAAGTTACTCCTAGGTCATATTGAGTGATGTCGTCGCCTCTCTTCCATTCATTCGTTCTCACATCCGCTCCCGCATCTACATAAAGCTCTTCTTTTCTTCTTTTCTCCTTTATGACTAATGTCGCATGTATGAGCTCGTCTTGTAACGGGGCGTTGAATGAATGCTCTCGGAACCATGCATCTTTCCTTGCTGGTCGATAGGTTTCTTAATTATCATTCTCTCCACTTCCCAAGCGTCTTTACCCGTTCTGAAAGGTCTCTAGAATACACTATCGTACAAACAAAAGCGACATGGTTTGATTTCTACCTACTTTCTCCTGGAGAAATTCTGCCGACGGCTTCAGACTCTTTACGTCTTTTATCTCCCGACTCCCTTGAGGCCGGTTCTCGGCTCGAAGCGCCGAACTTTGCAAGCTTCTCGAGTAAAGCCTGCAGTTTCTTGGGTTTGACGACCGCGTACGATGACTGCCTGATGCTGGGAACAAGGTACTCCTGGACCTTGTCATTGAGAGGGATAGACGTCATCTAGAAAAGTAACCAATCAACACCAATGTGAAATTTCAGCTTGAAAGGAGAAAGCGTACAAGACGTAGTTCGAGAAATGCAGTATTTAGATGTTCGCGTCCGATGCGCTTGAACTCCGCTTCGAGAAAATCAACGTCGATAGAAATGTTCGATAAAGCGTTGTCATTGAGCATCAGAACATTTGGACCCGTGATGAATTCCTGTTTGAAGGAATCAGTGATCAAGGATGAGAATACAATCAGGCAACGCTTTTAATGACTTACCATCAGGCAATCTGCGATGTAATCCACAGCCGCCTTGTAGGCCTCATCTTTGTAAGCTTCCTGCACGACAAGCGAGTCGACAACGGTGGCAAGCCAGTGAGCAAGCTCATACAAATACATGCTTGGCGAATCTTCACGGGATCGAGGAGTCCAGTCGTAATCTGCAAGACCGAAAAAGTCGTCTAACTTTGACGCAATCACCGATGAAATGCGTCGCGTCGCCTGGGAGATCGTCTCTCTGAATGACGCCCCGGCGGTGATACGGATAGTCCCTCCGCGCTGCGCAGAGCGGAGGCTAGTGAGGGACTTCTCGAGCTCACCGCACGCGATTTCAAAATGTTCAAGGTTTGTTATTATTTGTGCGATTTGCGAAAGCGTCGAAGTCGTTGATAGACGAACGCGGATGGGCTGGCTGACATGGTTCGATAATAGCCTGTCCAGTGACTGGGAGAATAAAAGTGCTGTCAGACCTTTGACGGCGTAGAATAGAGCAAATTAGAGCAGTACCTTTCCAAGGAGCTCATCGATATTCCTATGGTGCTGGGATACACCATCCATAAAAAGATAGAAGCGTTTGACGAAATTGCGGATCTAAAAAGGCGTCAGCACCGATCAAAACGGTAAGAAATACTAACGTACATCTTCGCAGCTTTGAGGGAAGCTCTGCGACCAAGGTAATGTTAATGGAAGAGGTGCACTAATTCTTTCTGGTTAGTATGTTAAATCTGTTGCTAAAGGAGAAATCGACCAACCTAGCTAACTCGTTGTACTCGCGCCTTGCCAACCACACATCCTTAAGAGCAAGATTTCTACTCTCTGGTTCGCTAGCACGCATAGGCATGAGGTCATCTCGTTGGATGTTCTAAATTTCGATGATTTATGTGATGGTATTTAAGGTACATTGCAGAAGAACCTACCCCTTCAAAGCGTCCTTTGAACTGATTCTCGAGAAGCGTCGTGTATTTCTCAAACAGGACAAGGATGAATGCCTGCAGCTGGGTAGCTGAGTATCCATAGGTCTGACATTGAGATGATAAAAAAAGACAGACCAATGAAGTGTTGCATACAAACCTCGAGTGTCATAATAAATGCCAAAAGGTTCTCCTTGACCATCAAGAATACTTCTGGATCCGTTTCGCTATTTAAAGTCTGCTCGATGGCTTGTGTGAGACGCCCGACCAGGGCAACCCAAAGCTCATCCACATCTCGTTCGCTACGGAATGATCGAGTAGTCCGCAAAACCTCTCGTTCGATGATGAAAAAGCCTGTAATTTCTTGGGTAAGGGAAGGGAGAGATGCAAGGTTAAGTGGGGACGGTAGAATAAGGTCCGATTGGGCCTGACGTTATATCGATCAGTTAGGTGATGCGAACGAAATTTTAGACGACGCACTTTTCGATCTGCTTGGTAGGACTTCTGCAGTTCTTCTAAAGAGTCAAGTGCGGTATATATGTGGATGCATTGGTATAGAGGCTTGAAGTCGATCTTAAGTCGTTCATTGTCTAATACGTTGTCTGCGAAGGTCCGTGAGTATCTATGTTTCCTTCGGGATTCCGAGCATCGCTCACATTCTACCTTTTCGTTACTGACGGCTTCTACAGCACTACCGACCCTGCTGTGCTTAAGTGAGGAGTCCTTCTCGCGCCGAATCCGCCACTTTCGCGTACGAAGCTCCATCGCTTCTATGGCCAGCTTGCCGACTTGGCCGCTACTATTTCGTATCATGAGAAGCCATTGCTTCGTCGACGCCGTTACTGCGTCTTTGATTTGAGCACGCAATGACGGCAGAGAGGACATAAGATGTTGAAAGAGAGGTGTTTGTGAAAGGGATGCCGGAGGCATTGTATGTATTTCCTCAAGAGACTTGGACAATTATCAGTAAAAGTAAGCTCATTCGTAGAGTAGCAGTAACTCACTCGCAGTGCGCTCCAGAATTTGCCTTCTCTGATCATTTCGCCGACTCGGTTGACGACATCCAAGACCTTTAAGCACGCCTGTAGATTATCTATCGCCTCGTCCAAATTAGCCGCTGTTTTCTTAGTCTGCAGTAATGCCTTTTTTTTCTCAACGAGACTCCTACCGACTTGCGTTACACTGGAGTCAAGAGTGGAAATCTTGTCGCGAAGATTGGTCGTATAAGACTTGATGGTGAATAGAGTTGAAACTGACGAAACAAAGTCTTGATAATTGTCCGCGCATATTTTCTCTATTTCTGCGTCTTTAGATTCCACCAAGCTATGAAGCGTACGAAGGTATGCCTCCTGCTGACGGTTAACATGAATCTGCTTGATGATTGGGCCGAGTTGCTCTAGGTTCTCGGAGGAAGACGATTGATCAAGAAGGTGTATTTGCTGCAGCTGTTGGTCGATGGAGTCTTGAGTGTACTGGACGCGTCGCCGCGGTGGCATGGTGGTGGGTGAAGCGCGTTGCTGTCGGACGGGACAAGAACGCGGACTCGGATCGCTGATTCGGTAATACAGTAATAGCACATTTCCTAATTCGGCCTACCATATCTTTTTAAGGTAGGGAAAGTATAAACTCGACTAGCTGTCACATGTGACTGATGACCCTGAAAGTCCCTGATTTAGCCTAATTAGGAAGGACCCTAGCGGCAAAAATCTCGAGGTCAGATATCCCGGTACTTGTTGAACACCAAAATATCATAGCATTTGTCTACCAATGTGTCTTAATGTATGATAGAATGCTTTTTATGATGTTTAAGCAAGTCTATGCTGAGTTCCAAGCACCATAAGAAATGACTCTTACTAATAACGGTTAACTAAGCATAAAATTACTATATATAGGCAGTATTAGTCACTCGGAGTTTTCCGGGACACGGCAAAAGTCCAGAGGTCAAAATTTCAAAAATTTCTGAAACTTCGCCAGGATGGTTGGAAAATGAATCTTGAGCCATTTGGTACAAAAAAATTTGCTTCCTTAATTGGTCGGCCAAATCTTAGTATTTTTGAAATTTAAAAACATATATCTGTAGATATCTACAATCCAAAGACATGTATGCAGGACAAATGTATGCTTCTGAGGTGTGGGAGGCAGAATTAAAGAGTTGTGTTGTTGTGCCAAATGAGGAAGGTCAGGGTCGTGCGACGCGCGTCACAGCTAGTCGAGTTTATACTTTCCCTACCTTACTAATTTTCTTCAAATCGGTGAGTCATCATACCTGGATCCTCTCTTTACACTGGACTTATTTGTCCGTTGATAGATCTCCCTACTCTCTTGGTGTTGAGGAGTGCGTATCTTTCGGCAAGTGTATGCTTCTGCTTCTTCCATGCTATTCTCCTTCTTCCCGCGTATCTTTACTCACGATGCACTGGCTTTTCTGGTGCGGCCGGCCGACCCTCGTAACCGCTAGACTACTTCTTGACGGAGGCGAACGCAGAATTGTGGAGCTCATCGGGCACCCTCTAAACAATTTAGATTACCCGACTCTCCGGCATTGAGCATCTGCATTCGGCTGCAACGGGAGTACATCGGGATTGATGTACTACAGCCACTATCAAACATCTCCTGAGTCGCAAAAACGTGGTTGGAGCACGGACTAGTCTATCCGAAAATTTTCGCGAACGTTGGTGTTCTCGCGTTCTGTAAATTTTACAGGCAAAGGATTTAGACGCGGTATATATAAGCCACTCATTTCAATATCGTATTGTTCAGACAATAGACGCCAAACACCACGATATGCCTGCTGTTACTGAGACTTTTGATGGTATCCTCTTTGACATGGATGGAACTCTGGTTGATTCGACGCAGGGTGTCATCGGTGCCTGGCATTCCTTTAAAGACACGTATCCTCACATCCATGTCGAGGACCTACTAAACAGTACGCTGCCTTACTTGTCCCCTCAACTTGCCATATTCACTTGCATTTGTCTTGGTAGCTGCTCACGGAGTAAGGACCGTCGATAATCTCAAGCTGCACTGTGGTATTACGGACCCAGACGAGCTCGAATCCGAGGCAGTCCGCTTTGAGCAGGAGATCGTCAACCAATCGGTAAAGAACGGCCGACAAGGCATCGTTCAGCTACCCGGTGTCCGCGACCTTTGTAACCACCTTTTCACTCTGCCCGGGGGTTCTCGACGTTGGGCCATCTGTACATCTGCCACGAGAGCGTATGCAACTCAGGCGCTGAAGATAGCTGGTGTTCCTCATCCTCCGAACTTCATTGCTGCTGAAGACGTCAAGACGGGCAAGCCTGCGTGAGTACTTCGTCGTCTCCCCGGAATCACAAATGCTCATCAAAAGTACAGTCCAGATCCGTATCTTGAGGGAGCCAAGCTCCTCGGCGTTGACCCGAAACGCTGCCTCGTAGCGGAGGACGCACCAGCTGGCATCGCCAGCGGTCTCGCAGCGGGCTGCAAGACCCTTGCAGTCGTGACCTCCCATACCGCTGATTCTATGCGCGAAGCAGGGTCTACCTATCTTGTGCAAAATTTGGGCAGGTAAGTTTATTGATGCCACATGATAGCCTATCCTGCAAGTACTCATCTTAGTCCTAGTGTATCAATGAAATTAACATCCGAAGGTGTCAAAGTCACAATGAACACCCTAGAATGAGCAGAACCTCAGTTTCGGAATATCTCACATAGATTTTTGTATCACTGCAACTTATAGAATATAGAATCAGCAACGCCATGTTTCAAATATCTCTGTATATGGTCTGCTGCACATAGACTTGATTCTCGTAGATTCAGTCCCTCACTCTCAATGATCTGGCACTTTTTGCATTGCCTAAAGTATACGAAGAAACAAAAGAGTGATTTCCTGTCATGCTATGGAATATAAAGAAGGTATATAGAGCGATGGAACGTGATGCAGTCATTCATTTGAACAAAAAGGATACGCAGAAAACAGGATTAGAGGATTCGTAAAGACCACGAGCAGTAGCAATCCCGAGAAAATGAAACTTTTCAATACTCGCCAGCCTCTTCGACATCAGCAGAATCAATGCCGACCTACGGAGAAGGTAACGTCAGAATCCAAAATGCGGGCCTCCATAAGTATAAAATACAAACCTCCTCGTAGTCCTTCTCAAGAGCGGCAAGGTCCTCACGAGCCTCAGAGAACTCACCCTCCTCCATACCCTCACCGACATACCAGTGGACAAAGGCGCGCTTCGAGTACAGAAGATCAAATTTGTGATCCAATCGGCTCCACGCGCTAGAAATCGCAGTGGTGTTGGAGAGCATGCAAAGGCTGCGAGTGACCTTCGCAAGATCACCACCAGGGATGTGTGCCGGGGCCTCATTGCAAATGCCGAGCTTGAACCCTGTCGGACACCAGTCGACGAACTGGATGGTACGCTTGGTCTTAATGATGCTGACAGCAGCATTCACATCCTTCGGCACGACATCGCCACGGTAGAGCAGAGCACAAGCCACTATGCAGGATGTTAGAGCGGAATGAAAGAGGAATTATAAGCACGTACTGTATTTGCCCTCCCTAGGGTCGCATTTAACCATCTGGTTGCCGGTCTCGAAACATGAGAACGTCATGTCAGCAACCGAATTCTGCTCGTGGTGCGCCTTCTCAGCAGAGATAATCGGAGCAAAAGTAGCCAGAGGGAAGTGGATACGCGGGAACCTAAGGGCAACATGAGATATGATATCGTAAAATCCGAACGTGAAGTACATACGGAACCAGGTTCGTCTGGAACTCATTCAGATCGACATTCAAAGAACCGTCGAAACGAAGGGAGGCAGTAATCGAGGAAACGACCTGTGCAATGAGCCTGTTGAGGTTCGTGAAGCCTGGCGACGATACACCAAGGCGTTGCTTGCAAATATCGTAGATAGCCTCGTTGTCAACCTATATATCGTTTGCGAGTGATCAATAATACTATCTTCCACCCAGAAAAAGATAGCAACGCACCATAAACGAGCAGTCTGAGTGCTCGAGCGTAGTGTGGGTCGTCAGAACGGAGTTGTATGGCTCAACGATAGAGTTTGAGGTCTTCGGAGCGGGGTACACGGAGAACTCAAGCTTCGACTTCTTGCCATAGTCAGTAGAAAGGCGCTCAAGCAAAAGAGCACCGAAGCCAGAACCGGTTCCACCACCGAACGAGTGGAAGACGAAGAAGCCCTGAAGACCCGAGCAGTTGTCCGCCAAGCGACGGATCTTGTCCATTACGACATCAATCTGCTCCTTGCCAATCGTGTAGTGACCTCTGGCGTCTGAAATAAAATAAACCATGCTTAAAAAAAGGTGAAAAATAAATTACGTAACGAAAACATACAGTTGTTTGCTGCATCCTCTTTGCCCGTCACAAGAGTCTCCGGATGGAAAAGGCTCCTATACGTGCCCGTTCGGACTTCATCGATGACGTTGGGCTCAAGGTCAACGTAGAGAGAGCGGGGAACGTGCTTTCCCGAGGACGTCTCAGAGAAGAAAGTACTGAAGCCATCGTCATTTTGAGAAGGTGAACCCTCAACGAGGCGACCGTCGGGCTGCAGAAATTAGACAGATCAACGAAAATAAAACGAGAACGGACGAGAAAGTGCTTACGCTCAGACCGTGCTCAACAGTGTAGAGCTCCCCTGTAAGGTCAACACATGTTAATCAACATCTCTATATAAAGATAAACACGACACGCAAACGCGCGTAAAACGCGTTTTCCCGCGCCGAAATCGATATCAACTATATTGAAAAGATGCTCACAGCAAGCGTTACCGATTTGAACACCGGCTTGTCCAACGTGTACGGAGATAACTTCACGCATTGTCGTTAAAGGCTCTGTCACAACATCAGTCGAAAAGTCGGTAAAAAGCGCGACAGAAAGGACGAGCTCGTGTTGCTGACACAATGGATGAAGAAAGATGAGACTTACAGTGATATGGTGCGTTGGAAAGTTTTCGTGAACGTAAACGACGGACGTCGTGGACGTGGGCGAAGGGGTGGAACCGATAAAAGAACGCGAAATAACGTGACGTTTCGGAGTTTAAATTTAGGCTCTTTTTGGTGCCGCGGTTTAAATTTACATTAATGCCAACCACCAATATTAATCCATTTCAGCCTATCTGCGTCAAGAGCTGAAAATGAGACACTGGAAACTAAAATACTCCGGCATTAAATGTGACGTCCAGGACCTGATAATGAATACAAAAATCTAATCAATTCAGTTACAGACACCAAGCAGATGAATGGTAGCCAAAGTGGACACGAGATTGAAAAAAAAAAAAAAAACGATATCGACTATCCAATCCAATCTTCACGAATTTTGCCCCCCGCTAGCAGAAGATCTCCTACTCATCCTTACTGACGCCGATCTAGACCTTCGCGAGCCACGTTTGGAAAGTCCTACTTTAACTTTCTTCAGACCAGACACGGTTTTATTTTTGCCCTTGGTAGCCTTAGCGGAGCTGCGCTTAGTGAAGTACCTAAAGTTCAAAAGTGCATTGAACACGAGACTTCGATGGAGTAAAGAAAAAGAACTGACGTCATGATAGACGCCCATAAGCTAAGGCCGTGCATAGGTCCGACCTCCGCCGAATACTATTAAAAAAATACGATTAAGCCACCAAAGGCCACAATGAACGAAACTAATGACGAGACATACCTGTTGCTCAGAAACGGACTGACGAGGAGGTTTAGAAGGATCATCTTCAGGATCCAGCACTGCCTCTACAACGTCTTTGGCCTTCCGCTTCGGCATTTTCTTGATCGTTCTTGGTGCTGTATGGTAAAGTGTCTTCTTCAAAAGGGCCAATGATTCGGGCTGGATAGAAATTATCGTTCAGCCCAAGAAAGACACTGAACAACAGGGGCATTACGGACCGTATCGCATCGTGCTGCAATCGCACTTGGCGGAGGATGCTCATCCTCTAGGTCCAATGGGCCCCATCTTCTACTCTTCTGTATTTTACCGTCACCTTCACTTTCATCGACGGTTTCACTCGTCATTATGGAGGCATTGTCTGAGATAGAAACATGAACCAGTCCCAGCTCTCGAGCACGAGCAAGCGTATTCTCGTATTTCCTGTTGGTCTTCTTGCGCCGTCTTTCAACCCTCTTGGCGACGTTTTTGAAACGTCTGTCCCATTCCTGCTGCCCCTCTAGCCATCGTCGCGCGGGTGCTTCTCGCAATAAGCCTATTTCATTCGCCTTCAGTCTCAGGCAATGCATATCCTTCTTGTCCTCCATTGGCCGTACGCGGCCGCGTATATCGACGCGCTCCCGAATCATCACTACTTTTAAGAACTCATCCTAGATAATGCGTGAGTATTGTTTGAAAGGACTGAAGAAAAAAGCCCACCAGATCTCGCTCATCACATTGTGAATTATTCTTTATTGACTCGGATGAAACAAGCCTGTGCAAAGAAGGATGTTCCTGTATGTGCTCTTTCGTAGTCGCCTTGTTATCATCCAATATCGCAGTAGAAGATTTGCTGTTTGAGCCAAAACTGAGGGGCGAGGACAGCGACTTCAACCCATTTCCTATGCGGGTTGTCATCGGAGGAGGAGGATGTAGATTAGACGAAATCGAGCTTTCGGTCACATCACTGCCATCTTTGACGAGTTCTGGGAAGTTGACACCTTGTCTTTGACACCACGGATTTTGCGTTACATGTTTGGCGAAACTCGCGATGGAACGGTACGCATACTTCACCTAATGTAATCAAGGTGAGTGTGCGTTCGGAAATGATGAAACCAGCGCAAAACGTATCGTGTACACACAGCCTGATGAAATGTGAAAACCGTCAAAACGTGGCACATCCCTTTCATGCCTGTGAGCATACGTAACAAGAATGGTGATATAGAGGAGCTTACCGTCGAAAACCTGCAAATGTACCTTTGTGGGGGTCGTGAACTTCCGTGCCTTCTCTTTCTCTCTGCATGATTCCTCAATCGCTTCTTTCCTAGGTGGGAACTCGTCCGGATACGAGGCGCGATGAGCCAGGTAAATAATCTCGTCTCGCAGGCACTCATCGTTTCCGGTTATGATGTACAATGGACACAGATTGCCTAAAGATCCCTGCAAAACAGGCGACACTAGAGGATGCGTAAGTTGTCTGCAAGATGGAGTGAGCATCAGTGGCACCGCAAAAGTATTCTACGCACTCATTTGTAGCGTAAAGCTGGATCTGCGATCGCAACTCCAGAGGAACGGCGTTCGGATTTTCCATCAGAACCTTTGGTGGTTTCGGGTACCAAGATCGAATCGTTTCTTCATCCGTACGCTTAGGATCTACATGAACACTCCGGTTCGCCTCCCGTGCATCACCATCATTTTCAAGCATTTCAGCTTGAGAAAGACTCGGCTCCACCCGGTCGGCTTTAGACGCTTGTTCTTCACTGACTCGACCTTCGCTAGGGACTAGAGTGTCTGTATGGCCAGGCTTTGGTGGAAGCTGCGACTCTGAGGGTATAATTCGACCTTCAGGGTTCGGACGTGCATCGTTGGGCCACACCATGGATGGTTTATGAATGAAGCCGTGCGGGGGAATTATGTCCTGCGAAGTTCACATGACATCAGACGGAAATCGAGGAATAAAAATCTCTGTCGTACGGTCTTAGTATTCTCCATGACACTAGGAAAACTATGGGTCAGGTCGACCCATGGACTAATAAGAACGCCACCGGCTGGCAGAGGCTTTCCCAGATCACGAAGAACTGTTAGGAGAGTAAGACATAGTCCACCACCAGCCGAATCGCCAGCAACAACGATCTTATCAGGCGAAACGGCAGAGTGAAGCGCCGTATGGGGAGGATCTATGAGATATAGGTCTGCAATATCTTTTTGTCAAGATTTCCTTTTCTGCGACTAGAGCATTGACGCCTACACGCAGCAAGGCAATCGTGCAAGGGACATGGCCATGGATACTGTGGAGCCTTCCTACAAACAAATGCAATAAAATAATTTATTCCATGTTCGAACGAGATCCGGCTTACCTATAGTTAACAGCGAAGACTCTTCCTCGCATTTTCCGAGCTTGTCGGATAATAAGCACAGAATATGAAACAGTCTTTTTGGTCACATACCATACTTCAAAAACTGATACCGATGTGTGTCTTGACAAAGGCATTGTCAGTGAAGCTTTGACCATCAAGAAGTTTATTTTTACTGACTGATCGATCCCCAAAAGTAAGCACCTATCTATATGGTAAGGCTATATAAATTACCGAGTGCAGTTCGCACTCACCGCCATGAATATAGAGCTGTTTTTGGGCAGTAAACTTGAGTAAATCATTGCTTGCCATGACAGACGAGCTCACCATAACGGGTTCAAGACTATCCATTCTCATGATATCAGCCTCATCATCCGATAAAGATCTTCCTTTCTCCTCCTCCCTCCTTCTGATGCGTTCGGCAGAGTCAACTTCTTTGAGCAGACTTCTTTCAGTCACCCACTCCCCTTCTACGCCATTCAAGCCTCTGACTTGCCACCACCTTTGACCGCCCACGACCCTTTCGAGTTCATCGGGATCAGAGAACCAGTCTACCAGCAGATCGGCAGCCCTGTTGCACGTCTCGAAAGGAATCAGCACTGGAGAAACCGCGGCCCATGGTGGCGACAAAATGTGCGTGTTTGTGCTGACGAATGAATAACGATTCAACGTTTCAGTCGTAAAAGGACACGACTAACTTACAATTCTTGAAGAGATTCAACTGTGTTATTTGTACCGAGCTCTATGAAGGATTTGACGATGTGAAATGCCCTGATACAAATGAGTTCGAGTCTTAGAATCATCCTGGATTCTGTACGCACTCGTCATAAAGAACATCATCCGTCGCTTCTTCCTCGCGATTGCCATCGGCAAGCTTAGACGCCTTCCGACTATAGTGCTTATAAAAAGTTTTGACAGCAGCTATTGAGAATCAAAGTTTGAGATCCGCACCCCTCCACTGAGGGCAATGGCACGTACCAGGTGTGATGTGAACAGCGGCGCTGACAGTGTTGAGCGGCATCTCAGTCGTGCAAATGGGTGGCCACGAACAGAGAGAGGTTTAAAGGTCAAACAGTACCACTTATAGTGGATGGGTAAGGGTACGCGGGTGGCACACAGGGCGGGAACGAAAAGTGCCTAACATGACGTATTTGATCCATCGTACGATGCAAAGTGATACTTCGATAATCGCCGCCAGTAAATTCGCGATCCTGCCGTCTGGGAAAGCCTAAGCGCAGTGGTGAGTACATACGAGTTCATACCGTGATACTTTGCGGGCAAATTTGCTTCTAGGCCTGCCCGGCGGCTCAGCAACGTACGTTTGCTCACCAGAATCCAATTATTAGATAGCACAGCCACCACCCTTATCTTCCTCGGTTGTCTCCGGTCAAGTCTCTTCGTTCGGCGACTCGGACCAGCCACCTCCATCAGTGTGTTTGCCATGCGTCCTCATGAGTATGAAAGCAGCGTTTGTGTTGATATGTGTCATTTCATTTCATTTCCGGCATATGACCTGGAATCCTGTGTACTTTTCGCACTGACTCGCAGATACTTGCGGTCTTTTACAGCTGTGTATCTTCACATCACTCGGCTTCTAGTCGGTGTTTGACGATCCAACATGAAGACGTTGAAGGCAGTACCGTGAACGTGGATACGGATCGATCTCTAAAATATGTGAACATGCATTTGTGCCGCCGGCTTAGAAACTTCTCAAAGGTAAAAATCTTATGTGCTTATGCCATTGAAAGAACATTGATCGGACATGCAGATCCGCTATGCGAATGTGATTCTCCAGCAATCTGCGTGAGAATTAGCGATGTTACAAAAGTCCAAGCACATCTCTTCAATTCATGAGCATATCAGTACACTTTTCCGAAAAGCGACTCAACGACGTTCCCAAGTTTAACGGCCATAGTCCGCAGCAGATATCACCAGGGCCAGTCGCATCGCTTCAATCCTATAGCCAAACACGAGGCAAGTTTGTGCCCTTGCACCGTCTCCCGTGAAAATCCGAAAAACAAGGAAATCGAAATGACATACGAAGCAGTGAGAAGATCGGAACCGAAATAACGATTTTGTGGGGCTTCCGTTAGCCTCACAACGGGATTGCAGTGTAGCCTGGGACAAATTGTGACGTCAGCAAAACCACACGGCAGTTAACGGACGAGACGGACGGACGGACGAACGAAGGATTGTCGTGTGGCGGTGCTCGGCATCTTGGCTTCTACAGGATCGACCACAAGAAAGAAGTCATTGCGTCATAATTAGCATTCGTACTGTACTATTCAACGTAACATCTCGTAGCTAAACAATTAATAGTCGAAAAGAAGTCGAAGAGGCATTATAATTTACACAAAGAGCCGGGACACGTCGTCAATCAAAAGCTACAACAATGACAGCAACAGGAATAGCGTTACAGCAACGAGAAAGCGAGCAGTCTATATTATTGAATGTACGAGCAGGCCGAATTTGCGAATCATGATGGCATCATAACGCTTCCGAAAATGTGATCATCTAGTTATGCGTCCTTCTTGAATTTGGCGCTCAATCTTGCTGCGCCAGTTCCTATATATGCCGTCTGACGCAGTCGGATTATACTGGCAAAGCTCAAACAGAACTAACTGCTCTTGAAAACCTGGATTTGGCCAGACCTGTTCGCGCGCTACAAACAGCAACGAGTCAGCTTCAAAGAATACTTGGTGAGGTACAACAGTAGTTACCTCGGCGAACAATCTCTAACGCTTCTGTCGCTCGAATTCGCCGCGAATACATTACTTTAAGCATGGCGATCGTAATAAGCTCCAGCTATTAATCGCATGCCAGCAAAATATCACTCTTACAATATGCAGCAACAACAGTTGCACTTCGTGAAAGACCTTGTTCACAGTGGACCAAGATAATACCGCCGTCTTTCAGTGCCTGATGAACAAATCGACAGGCGTTAGGTAAGTGAATAAGAAGATCCTCGTAATCGACGTCTTTGACGGGAATGCGTAAGTGACGGATTCCAGAAGCGGGTGAATCGGCAGGGATTGGGTCTTCGCAGACGGAGACTTAAAAAATTGAAGAATCGCGAACAGTCAGTAAATAGAGTTGCATATAGTGTGGAGATGCAAGTTTGTTACCAATATGGGAGATTCTTCTCTCCGAAAGGGATCGAGGCGATCGAGCAGCTATTATGCTATTGAATAGAATCGTCAGCATCAGCACCGGATACGGCATATTTGCGCTTTGCCCTGATAGACGCCATGAGAAGTACTTACTTTCCTAAAAATAAACGACCTTCAATTATGCTGTCGACGTTCCGCCATGGCATGATGGCTTTTGCTCAGTGAGCTAGAGGTGATCTGGAGTTGTTGCCTCGCCAACGGTCGAGATCTGGCCACCATGACCTCGACCTGCCGAGTACTTGTATCCTGCCCGAGCATCGCGCGGCTACTGTTTTTCACCGTCCGCCTTGAAGACCGAAGCAAGGTGGTAGCACAGCTTCCGAATGCGGTGTTCTATAGTACGTTATGTAAGATACGAAGGCGGTGTATTACATAAGCCAAACCTGGTCCGGAGCGGAAGATACTACTTTGGCTGTGTGGATTCTGACTTTGGTGCCCGAACACGCTTCTGACCAGTGGAGAAGCACGACGAAATGGACCATTGTACTTCGTGCATTTCGTCGGACGGCGTGATATTCCGCGTGTCAGTCTGTAAACAGCCTCTGCGACTTGGCGAAATACGAATGCGTACTTTGTTTCGACTATCGATCGGAATGACACGTTTGACTATGGCTGTAAACATTAAGTATGAAGTGGTACTTCGGTATGAATCACTGCATACCATCCGGCAACCCTGGAGATCTCGCCCAGGATATTAATTAAGCTATAAGCAAGTTTGGATACTATGTTGTTCGTAACAGATCGCCATTGGATCGACAGAATGCCAACTGCGTTACCGTCGGAACATGTAGATTACCAAACTGTACCTTAGCAGCAATTCAGGGAGCTGTACGGCCGCATATTGAGTGAAATGTAGGTCATTATGCATATGCATCTTCATACGCTCAGTTCGAAGCGGACGGGCTCGGGGATGCACAGGACGCCTCGGTGGAAGATGTCTTTGCCCGCGTAGCGTTGATTTCAAGAGCCAGAGCTTGAAAGACGACCGATCAATCAACATGGTGTTTTGAAAGATCTTCCATTCCCGGACTCGGGCGTTATAAATTTAGAAGCTCCATCAACAAAGTAATTCCACTTCTTCTAGTATTGCATTTAGTTGCGATGTCCTTTGAACAGAAAATACGAAAGATTGAGTCAAAAAACACAAGGTGTCAGCGTGTGTCTGTGTAGGTAGGATGGAGAGATGATTGGGGGACGCGAGCGCTTGCCAAAAACGATCCAAACAAGGGTGTTTTACATAATAGAGTCAGTCTGATATAGCGCCATACTTCACCATTTTTTCTTCTCGCTCCCTTCTCTTTCTCCCACCATCTCCCTTTCATCCCATCCCAGTCTGGTTCAGGATGGTTGCATCTAGTGTACTTGGTTTCCCTCGCATCGGTAAGTTGAGGTACAGTGAGATCGAGCGTGTAAGGCACTCATCTGGCACCAGGTGCAAACCGTGAAGTCAAAAAAGCTGTCGAAGCCTATTGGGCGGGAAAGATCTCAGCAGATGATCTTACCAAAGCTGCATCTGAGGTCAAAAAGTACAATTGGACCAACTTGAAGGCACGCGGTGTCGACCTTGTCCCGAGGTCAGTTCTGATCCATGTTGGTCTGCATCGACCAGTGATCAATTGACAATTATTTTTTGGTAGCGGCGACTTTACACTTTACGATCACGTTCTTGACCACTCCGCAGCATTCAACGCGATCCCATCTCGTTATACCGGGTACAACCTTTCATCGCTGGATGTCTACTTTGCCATGGGCCGGGGCAGACAAGCAGACGGCGTCGATGTGCCTGCATCCGAAATGAAGAAGTGGTAAGTGTATTTCTTGAAACGTGATCTCATCTATCCTGCGTCGCTTTCTTCAACCGTGCTCTTTGATGTATTCTAACTTCGAAAAATTTTAGGTTTGATTCTAACTATCACTACGTGGTCCCGGAGCTTTCCGAGGCGACTGAATTCAAACTGCTTTTTAACAAAGCCAGAGAGGAGTTCAGTGAAGCCAAGGCAGAGGGCATCATTACTCGCCCTGTTGTCCTTGGCCCTATCTCGTACTTGATTCTGGCCAAGGCCGGTAGGGATGCCTCTCCTGGTTTCAAGCCCATCACTCTGCTCGAAAAACTTATTCCGGTTTACAAGCAGCTCTTGTCTGAGCTCAAGGCAGCAGGAGCTGAATGGGTTCAAATCGATGAGCCGGTCCTTGTTCTTGATGCTGCCGCGAGTTTGGCAAAGGAGTATGTGGCTGCGTACAGCGCCCTTGAGCCTGTGTCACCAAAGGTTATCCTTGCAACGTACTACGGCCGTCTCGATACTAACCTAGAATACGTCGCCAAACTTCCTGTCGCTGGTGTTCATATTGATCTTGACCGTGAGCTGGGCCAACTCGAGTCTACTCTTGCAGCCGTGAAGTCAGCAGGCCTTATCCTTTCTCTTGGCCTTGTTTCCGGTCGCAATGTCTGGAAGAACGACTTCATTGCTTCTATCAAGCTCGGTCAGAAGGCCGTGAGCGAGCTCGGATCGGATCGTGTTATCGTCGCCACTTCGTCATCGCTCTTGCACATCCCTGTCACGCTTGAGTCGGAGAAGAAGCTCACTTCAGAACAGAAGGATTGGTTCTCCTTCGCTCTTGAGAAGGCCAGTGAAGTTGCCACTCTTGCCGCTGTTCTCTCTGGTTCGCAGGATGCCAACGTCACTACCGCTCTGGAAGCCAACAAGAAGTCCATTGAGGCGCGTCGTAGATTCGAGACGAACTCGGATGATGCTGTGAGAAAGCGCGTCGCTGCTATTACCGATGCCGACCTTCATCGCAAGAGCACCTTCCCTAAGCGTTTGGAGGCGCAAAAATCGCTTGACTTGCCGAAATTCCCAACCACGACCATCGGTTCTTTCCCGGTAATTCCCGGTTTCCTATCCATCATGGTGATGTTCGCTGATATCAATGTTTCAGCAAACAAAAGAGATCCGCGGTGCTCGTCTTAAGCTCGGAAAGGGAGAAATTACTCCTGGGCAATATGAGGAGTTCATCAAGAAGGAGATTGAACAGGTTGTTCGCTTCCAGGAAAAGGTTGGTCTTGATCTTCTCGTTCATGGCGAACCGGAACGGAACGATATGGTCCAATACTTCGGCGAACAACTCAATGGCTTTGTTTTCACTCAAAACGCTTGGGTCCAGAGTTATGGATCCCGGTAAGCCATCAAGCTCGGCGTGTTTTTTTTTACAACTCATTCAACCTCCCCTTCCTTAGTTATGTTCGCCCACCTATTATTGTTTCGGACGTTAGCCGCCCTGGCCCAATGACTGTCAAGTGGAGTAGCTATGCTCAGAGTCTGACCAAGAAACCCATGAAGGGTATGTTGACTGGTCCAGTCACAATCCTCAATTGGTCGTTCCCTCGCGCGGATGTCTCGAAAGAGATTCAGTCTCAGCAGCTCGCTCTCGCGCTTCGTGATGAGGTGCTTGATCTTGAAAAGGCTGGCATCAGGGCTATCCAAGTTGACGAACCCGCCATCCGTGAAGGCGTAAGTATTGAGTTTTTTATGCTGTTGTCAACTTTATTCAGATATATGCTGTTAGCTTCCTTTACGACGCGTCGATTGGGACAACTACCTTCGTTGGGCCGTCGATTCCTTCAAGCTCGCTACCGCCGGTGTTGCTGATTCGACACAGACCCATTCTCACTTCTGCTACTCTGACTTCAACGACATCTTCCCCTCTATCCAGCGCCTTGACGCCGACGTCATCTCCATCGAGGCATCCAAGAGCGACATGAAGCTTCTCTCTGCCTTCCAACAGTTCGGGTACTCGAACCAGATTGGACCGGGTGTCTATGACATTCATTCTCCACGTGTCCCCTCTGTTGAAGAAATCAAAGAGCGCATCAAGGCAATGCTCCAACTTATTTCCGACAATCTGCTCTTCATCAACCCTGTAAGTGATACTTCATTCATGTTATTCATGTACGTTTACGAATGCGAATCACTTTAATAGGACTGTGGGCTGAAGACTCGCGGTTGGAAGGAAACTGAGGCGTCTCTGGCCAACCTTGTTGCTGCTGCCAAGTGGGCCCGCGAGACTTACCCTTAAGCGGTTCCTCCTTGCGCTTCAACAGCGCCCATTGTTCGGGTATAACTTATCGTCTTCCGCAATTTTAACATCGCGTCGACACAAAATATCCTTGTAGTTGTGGGCGACGAGTTTATGCGATCAAGCACACCACCGGGGCGGCCTTGGCTGTGTCGATGTTCGCATTTTTTGTGAGCAGGTTTCTGCCAGAAAAGCACTCCGGTGCACGGTACGACTCTACATTTGGATGTGGATGAAGGTGTAGGTGTAGGATTTCAACAATCCTGGGGGTTTCAACAACCCTGGGTACTAAGCAATGGATTTTGGATAATGTAATAGTTAGAACATATACAAGTCGCACGTCAAAGAAATACACAATCAGTTAGCAGAACCAAAAAGTTAGTCCGGAACTAGATTACAACAGTACTCGTGGTTACAACAGTACTATGTAGTGGTAGTGATACAGAGATGCATAGCAAATCATCGCAGGCCGTAGGATCGAGGCACTTCCATCTTTTCATCCACGAGGACGGACGAGATACGATCATCGATAGGCTCAGTTCTGCGCCGCAAAACGGCTTGATCATCTTCGTAATCCGAAATCTTTGAAGAAACAGCTTGTACTTCGCCATCACCGACCGGTGTTTCTCCCTCCGAGACCCCAGCGCCACTGTTCTTCGCCTCCACTGCTCTAAATCTGTCAGGATTGAGCTCAATCCTCAAAGCAAGGCGCAGCTTCTCTTCGATTTCCTTTGTACGCTTAGTTTTCGTGCCGCCGCGCCAGATGAGGACAACTGCGGCAATGCCACACGAAAAGGCCGCAGGGATAAGAAGACCCGTCGACCAAGCGGGACGGTCAAACCTTTGACATGGGAGGAAGGGACGGAAAATCACGGAGGCATTAAACCACTGCTCGGAGATGTTATAATACTATACCACGAACCTATCAAGGCCCCACATCGTGCCACAGAGCACAATCTATCAACAATTAGTCATGGAAGAGCTTCTTAAACTTGACCGCTTACCTGACAGATCGAATTGCCGTCATTACAGCAACAAATCGCCAACGCGGTTCTGTAAAAGAAGACGGGAAAATGATGAGTCCGAGGCGCAACGTGCCCAATGGTGCTCGGTGCTCACCCAATGGGAAATGCCTATCGCAATCAGGAACAATATATCAATGAATTAACGCAACCTCAATAACTGTGATAACACAGATAACACTTACTCGGTGAGTGGGTGTTCCGTGAGCCCTGTACCATGTCTGAGACTTTGCAAATTGCCGTTGTTCTGATCGGGCGTTAGCTACGAGCGACACGTAGTACGAGATAAAAGCTCACGATGATGAAGATCTCTTTCCTGCTTTTCCGTCAAGACGTGAACGTAGTTAGGGTCGTAAATCGGGTCTGGCAGGTCGTCTTCATCGAACAGTTTAGGCAAGTTAGCCTTTTTACGAAGTTTGCGTGTGAGCTTTTTGTAGTGCCAGATGCGTAAGATTCCTACAAACGCCGCATTCAGTTCATCCGCGAAGCGCTACAATTACTTAGAAACTTACGATATGTATCAACGATACGCCACGGAATGAGGCCCTTCAATCTTGTTAAAAACGGCAGTTTGTACTAAGAAAACAACATACAATTCCAGTAACTGTAAAAAGAGCTGTGAAACACAACATTGGATTATCATCAAAACCCTGGAATTCTGCGTCAGCTCTGCCTAAAACTCACCATTCTCAATCTGAGAGGTGATTTCAACCCAAAAGCCTTGTTGGACAGAATTGTTCAGGTCGATCCATTTGAGAAGAAAAAGCACAATGGCAGCGCCCCAAAATACTGAGAAAAGTGTAAGGATATTCCAATAGGAACAGAAAAAGAGCTTTCTTACCAACAAGGAAGCCGTAAATTGCTGTAACTATGCCGAGAGCTACAATGTAAAGGTGAGTTGACAGAGTCAGCCAGTTCCAAAATGATAGACGGACGAGTCTTCACAAATGCCCACACTCCTCGCAAGATTCGCCTGACTTTATCACGTTTTGATAAAACTTGCTCAACATGTCGGTCAAGCTCGTCCTCATGAATCGACATTCTTTCCACATCATCCGTGATAGCTGCTCGAGGTAGGAACACGACGGGCTTTCGCGAATAGACGCCTATTGGAGGGATTAAAATTGAATTCGCGGCGTTCGTGAGACTGGCCACAGTAGCTATCTCTGGATCTGAGTAAAGGTGAGCAAAATCGAGGCTTGTCGCTAATAGACAGGGCTAGTCACCAATGACATCGAGATGTTCCACAATATCCTCCTCATGGTCAGCTCCGTTGCGGTAGGGATCAAACGAATCATCGCTAGTATCACTATTAAGACTGAGAGTACTATCGTTCATAGCTCTCCTTCTACTGCTGTCGGGTTGGGACAGGGCGGCATGTGGCCAATCCTGAGCGGCCCTTCCGTATCGTTTCCTTCCCTCAGACTCAGATGACGAGCTGAGGACATCTCCTTGCGAAGATGCACGGCTGAGATTAGTGCCTTCTCCAAGATTCTGGTCAGGGGCTCCATAGAGGATGCTTTCTGCGACTCTGCGAGTCGGCCTGACACTATTCGGCCTGCTAATAGCTACTTGTTCCTGGACACTGGGGCTCGAACCTGGTCTTGAATGGAGACCAGCAGGAGCTTGAAGCGCAGCCTGACTAGAAGGACGATATATGCTTGCCAGAGTCCGAGACCTCGGCCTGCTTTGGGATTCGTTGAGAAGGCCATCGTCGTCACTGAGAGAGGCATAGTGAGAGCGTCTGAGCCTGACGGACGGCATAAAAGTGGATGGCGTTGTGCTGAGGTGAAGGTAGTAAGGAAGCAAAGAGACTACAACGACATTAGCTTTCGAGTGTTACTATTGTTCATTACGTCGTCCTACGTGACTACTTATCTTATATAGCATTGCTGGTAACACCTGCTTAGTCACAATAGCCTAGTAATATCTAAGAAGTTCATTCTCGATATAAATAATGCAAAATAAGTTACTTTTAACTACGACAGCAGTAACATAGCAAGGCGAATCTAGAATAACGAAACGATTACTTTACTCTGAAGATGTTTCAATATTATCATCATTAGTTTGGGGTGCCTCTATCGACCTCTTCTCTCGTCTCAGTTTTCGACTGCTCGGAGAATTTGACCTGCACATAAAAAAGGAGCAAACTAAGTCTGGTACAGAAATACGGTATCATTAAACTTTTTAGAAACTTACAATCCAGACAGTGATCCCGAGACACTGGACTGCTCGCCGTTTCTCGGCGCGGTCTGCGTGGGTCTAGGCTTGACAATTTTCCTGGTTTGGCGAGATGCCTTGCTCTTTCCCGCTTTCCATTTCGTCTTTGAGATGATCTCACGCGCAACGGGAAGTACCGGGATCAGTGGTTGATGGAGTGCCATTCGCATCCATCCTCGCCACGACATGTCACTGGGGATAAACTGCTCGGCTAGTTCTTCGAACTAGCAAATGGAATAAGCTTTATGAGTGCGACAATACAAGACTGAATCCTTACACTCGACGTCTGATTGTGATATTGCAGTTCCCGTGTATGAATACGCGCATCCCGACAGAAGAAGGACCCGTCCTTGTGAAAACTGAGCAGGACGTGCATGCTATCGAAGGAGATCTTTCTTAGTTACTGCAATGAAGGTTCGGAAATTCGAATATCACCTTGAAATGCGAACAAGTACGAAAGTCTTTTGTGCTGACCTTGTCTTCATTTCTGCGGCATCATCTCCGATACTAGTGTTCAAAGGTAGATTTGTTGGTGCAGAGTCCGAATTCATCTGATTCGTCTCATGGAACGGAAACTCCGTAAAAGATTTGTTACTCGTAAAATAATTCGGTGAAACAGATGTCTCCGACTTCTGACGAGAGACACCTCGGAGATCGGTGAACGAACGCGAGCTAGTTATACGCCTGGAATCCGGACGGAGGAGCCGTGCGCCTTCAGCCGAGTATCGCTTCTTATGATGGATTGGCGACGCATCGTCAACAGATTGCCGACGATTGACAAATGGACGGTGATGTCCAGTATCATGGCTATGAGAGGTTTCGGCACTTGCATCATGGTCCTCGGGAGTGAGAGATAACTGCTCCAGACGCCTGCGATCTCTTCTCGCAGGCCAAACATACTCCATAATTCTCTTCCCGACTCGGGCTAGAAAGGCAAGATGTGAACACAAGGAACTGACAACACTAACATTTACAAACCTTCCAGCTGGAGCCGTATTGGATGTAGATCAAGTATGAACCGTTCAAAGATAGTGATACCTCCAACAGGTGCTAGAACAGTCCAATCTGCCTCCATGAATATACCTCGCTACGCACACCGTTAAACTTTGACTCCTTTTTATATCTCTAGAGGTTCTTTACCTTGACAAGTGGATGGCTGGCAGGTTCGGGATACTTGGCTAATGGGAGTCAAACATGTACTGGTCCAGAATGAACAGATAACTTACTAAGTATCTCTGGCCATTCGGCATCCCGAGAACCGTCGAATGCCTTCTCGAATCAGTAAAGGAACTCATGAAATAGGCTTTGCATACCTGTAGGTCGACTATAAGAAGGTTATTCACAGTTGATCCGTCTTGGCGATTGAGCCAAATGTGCTCGACACCCCTAACTGCAAGTTTTGCTATCATGTCACCCGCGCTATCCACCATGCCCCATGAAATCTCCCGAGCAGATGTATTTACTTTGAGTGCCATCTTCGTATCGCTGTGCTTATCATCCGCTTTTTGTTGAGCAAGATTGATGGCTTCAAAAATAAGATTCAGCTCCTCCGAAAGTAGAAAGATGTGCGCCTTCATCTTCATTAAATCTGAAGGTCCTTTATTGTCGTCGGTCGTGACCATACTCTCGAGATCATGTTCGTGTTCTGCAGCACGACGTAGCCTAGATTGGATGTTTTCTACGACGTCTGCTACGGCTGATAGATCTGTAAAATCGTAGCTGAAGAGCAAAGTGTCAACTTTGCTCAAATGTGTTTTGTGGACTGCATCAGAGCGAAGGAGGAGGGTTGTGATAACATTCGCTATGTTCTCGAAATTCTTGGAATTCGCAGACACGGTAAATCGAGGTACATGAACGTGGATTAAATCCTACAGAAGTGGATTAGCATGGATTAGCAAGAGATAAGGTAATGCCCACGGTTTGATGCTGAAGATGCTCGTTGGATTGATCCACCGAGTTTGGGACCGCTGACGTCACCTTATTGCGCAAACGAAGCCTGTTGAACTTGTCATAGCGGAAAGTCGCGTTAGTCTGCGGCACCAGACGATCAAAATCAGCGCTTTCCGCCCGCAAGTCCAACAGAACTTCTAGAGGAACACCGTCACGACGCGAACGACATGTGGTCGAAGGTGAAAAGGCCTGAAGTCCAGTCAAGACGGCATGTGTCCTAAACGAATTGCCACAATAGTCAGGAAATATCTCGTGAAACGGCTGAACGGATTGGTACCTCGTCATAACCCTACCACTTATAGGATCATCAATATTCGCAACATCCAGGATAGTATGGCTTTGCAATGTCGCCTGGAGGGCAGCCAAAACAAGCATGGAATCTTTCGTTGTCTCGCTCCGAAGGACTACTTGAGGTTTGAGCAGAAGACAGAAGTGGCTCTTGTTTCGAGAAACAGCTTCATCCGACCAACCAGCCATAGGATCGAATTCACCATCATCGCTCGTTTCCGATGCCTGATACGCTTGGCTAGGTCTTCCGTCATTGTCGTGATAGGTAAGTATTTTTCGCAGCGCGTTAGCGGCCGCTTGTGCAGCAAGGCCGGTCGGATTTTTTATCTTCTTCGTCATGTCTGTGTCCGTCGAGAGTCGCAAGTGACTGTTGATTTGGTCACGAATATACTTAACAGCTCTAATAGGATATCATTTTAGTCAGGGAATGTGAGAGCGGAACATGGCAATACCTTGTTGCCATGTGATATTCAATTCCTCGACGTGCACGAGAACAGTAGTAATATTGCATGAGGATCTGTATAAAAGACCTTTAAGTGATTGCTGAGTCAAGATCTATCCTAAATGCCTCACGTCTCTCGTTGAGTTACAAAGGCTAGCAAGTGATCAGTCACCTTGCAAGAGTCTTTGAAACACCAAATACCAACCTGAACTTTGGACAATGAGCTTGATACACGTTGTCGAATTCCGTCCAGTCAGCAGGGAAGGATATATCCGAGGGCATTAGATACTTCGCAAATTCCCCAGTCCGTTCATAATGCGGGGACATCTCGGCAGTTTCCACTTCTTGAAGCTGAACAATGTGTCGTTCAAGTTGGTGAATCTTTTTCTGGATCTGCTCGGCTTTGGACTGGAACAGCATGAAAAAGAATTGCATCAGTCTAACAGCATGAACTTACTTTTGAATCCGAGGAATGTCCCTCATTTGCAGAATGCTCAAGAGATGCGAGATGCTCCCGAAGCTCAGACACCCTTTTACACATGATATCAGCTTGTAGGGAGTGCACGGCTGTAGACTAAATCAGCATACTGGTTCCAAAAAGACCCTTGTCATAGAACGCACATTCTTCCTTCCCCATCAGACAGACATGCGAGTCTTCATTTCCAAATCTGCTACTCTCAACTGTTGAGCTGCGATGGGGTTGTTTGCTTGTACGCTTGAAGTACGTGAAACGCGGACAAGATGCTACTGGAAAGATATAGGCAGGAGGGTCGTCTTCCATCGGTTCCCAGTCTATTTCTACGAAGTCGTCCATGTCGAACCAGAAGTCACGGAGTCGGTCGTTGGCATCATCAGGCCGAACATCCTTGTATTTACTCTCTTTCGGGACACCCTGGAGATCAAGTAAGCGCTTTGATGGGTCGGTGAAAGTTGCCAAAATAGCACAGAGCTGGAGGTCAGTTAGTTTAACCTCTGCGGCGTAAAATGGCTTGTGACGGATTTTCTTCGGCCTATTAGGGACTACTCCAGGAACAATGGCCTCCTGCTCTCTCTGATGCATATCGGCTTCGAATGACTTGACGAGAGCTTTTATTCCAACGCAATGAGTAATACCTTCAGACCAGCTTTCCCTGGTATCATCCATATACAAATGCGATATGAACAGTCGTTGGACACCAACACGATACTTCAACGTTCCGATCAGACTCGTGCCTCGGACTGTAACGATAGTAAAAGTCACCTTAATAGTCGCTAAGTGACGACCGAATTTCTTTGAGGGAGGTCGGGCATTTGGGAAAAGCTTGCCCTGGCGAATAGGAAGGGAAAGGTAACGATCAAAAAGCCCCCACCACGACCAAAAGTGGGCAAAGGTTTTAGGAGTCAGATGGAAGCTGCTCGAGCCAGGCTTTCCGAATGCCGTCTTGTCGTTGTCCAAAGAGGAAAGTGAGGTCGAAAAATGGATGAAATCCGAACGAAATCCGCTAAAAGAGTCCTCGGGTGTCTATAGGGCAGCTATTGAAACCGTGCATCACCTGTAATATGAGAAACCACTCACATTCTCAGCCGGAATTCCGGGCTTTGGTTCCAGAATAACCTCGTAATGAGGACGGAAGTCAAATAAACGACAAGAAAAGTTCCCGCCGCATTTCAAACAAGCCCTTCCACATTTTCGTTCCAATACGATGCCTATGCCCCACTTTATACCCGAAGAAAATTTGGCACAGATCTTCTTAAAAGAGTTCCGACGTCCTTCCAGGCCCTGATTCAAGGTAGCTGCAGCTCGAGCAAAGCGAGAAGGGATACCTTCTCCGGCGACTTCACCAGCACCACGTTTCGAAAATCTGGTTGTGGATAAGTACACAAAGACAAAGCATCAAACAACTCTTACTCAGGAATCACGACCAGCATTGTATCACTGCAGACCTGCAAGACCTCATTCTCTGGATTCGCTTGTCCGATCGACATTTTGGTATTTCCATTCCAGCAGAAAGCGAAACCAGCACCAGAACCATCCGTAGCATAAGGATCACGAGAGCCTACAGAGAATAGTCAGTGAAATTTTCCGGCTCGACAGTCGCGTCAAGAAACCTTTAAGATTAAGGCGAACATCACTGGCAAAACTGAAGTCGACTCGCCAATGAATGGCTAATCGAATCTACGATGGACGGTCAAATTCAATCGCCCAATTCTCTAACAACACCTCGACTCGCCTTGTCCCAAAATCCTAAATGGGGAGATGGATCCGGGGGCGGTGTGGTTAGCGTATCCAGTACCCTCATGGCGTCCTGAAGTGCGGGAGCATAGCTGTTACACCAGCAGAACTCGGTAAGCTGACTTGTCAACACGTTGACCGTGGGGTTTGCGTATGTCTTAATAGGCATAGTCGTCTTTGAGACAGACAGAGTGAGAGGCTTGGATCCCACCCCATTCGACCCTTCCCGTACCACAGGGCACTCTCTCCACACCACTGATGCTTCTCTACCAACTTCCTCGGCGATAACAAAATCCGTGTCCACCATCCAAGCTTCCACCTTCGATGGGGAATCTTGAACGATATTAAGCAGTGGAAGCGGATAGTCTCTTAATGTTACACACGTGGAACCCATTGTCATGTGTAGATGAAACGGAATCAGTAACGTGAATCGGGAATCAAGAGGTAGACCTTTGCCGAGGTCATGCAGATAATTCGGTAAATCGCATGCAGGAAAACTTGGAGGCGAAATCCTGAGGTCAACTTGAGATGTAATGAAACGAAGCAAGGGAGGAGTCTTTGATGACTCGGCAAGGGGGACCATAGGATCCACGTCAAATCCGGAGAGATTGAAATGTTCGCCTCTGATCTCTTTTCGTACATTGACCTCGTTCCTCCTTTGTCTGTCGCGATATTCACGATGAAGTGCGAACCACGAAAGGGTGTGGACAAGTAGCAGTCGTGCGTGCGCCTCCTCGATGGAAATCGTATGTTGTGCGCTGAAGCGACTCTCCCTGTCATGCAGGTCCATCTCGGCTTCGGCTGCTCTGATAGTTGCTACTTTATCCTGGAATGCTTCTTCTCGATCCAGTCGCGACCTCGCAGCTTCGACTCCTGCTCTCCAGATAAGCCCTAATTTGGACTCGAATGGATCATCAGATGCCTCTAAAGAAATACACCCAATTTTCAGATTTATCGTCGGAATAATCTTCGCATCTTCAGCATCCGGAGGAGGCACTGATCGAAACATGCCAGAAGGGATGATCTTAAGCAAGTGCTTGACGCATTTCAAGAGAAGGCTAGCATCGAGGACAAAATCGGCCATCACATATCCATGCGGAATACAGAGACGCAGTGCTTCGCCCGCCGCAGAAAAGGCAACTTGTACATCTTCTGATAGATTGCAGGCCAGTCTCCAAGAACAAAGTCGTGCCAGTTCTTCCCACTTGCCCTCTTCTCGCTCTCGTACACTAGGGACCCAAGCGAAGAGGTTAGACCAATCTGCAGTCATGTCATGCTTTCCAGACCCTCGCATTCGAATCCCGTTGACTCTGAAGCAGATTTGCTCCTTGAGGGGAAGCTTTAACAAGAGCTGAAGTGTAGTTATCGAAACCTTGAGAGTAACCATTATGCGCCGGGACGGTTGAGCGACGTGCCGTGATGGAAAAAGGAATCGCACGGAATGAAGTGCAAGTAAGGAGGAATAAATATGGAAAAGCTGGATGTGAGCTCGCACATTCGGTATCTTCACCGAAAGCTGAAATTGTTCGGTCATCGTATCATAACCATCCGTCAAACTCAAATGTTTGAGCAAAGCGTTCATCTGCACATGTCTGACCCAAATAAACTCGTTCGATTTCAGATCTTCGGTTTCTTCCTTTGCATCGTATGCATGGTCAGCGGCAAACTCCGTTGCAACAGCAGTGCGGACTGCAGCGTCCCACATCTCGCATCGCAAAAGCGCAAATTTCGTCGGATGCTCTGAAGAAGCGCCTGAAATTGAAATTGCGTCGAAAAGTAGCTCTTCGGACAAGGAAAGACGTTGCCTGCCATGCGCCTGTGTAAATCGTTTTGGAAGACGGACGTAATTCCTTCGATCGTGCATGGAACAAAACTGGAGCGCAAACCCGGTCCTTACAGCGATTCCTCTGGATAGGCCCAAGTCCTCGTCCGGGTTGATATCTTTACCGGTGACGATAACGCCAAGTTCCCCGACAGCAAAGTGGGCAGTGACGCTACCGGGAAGGCTATCCAACAAACTGGTCCGCAGCTGAGTTGACTGGTTCGTGAGATCAATTCTTGCGTCGAGAAGGGCTATAAGTGAAGAAATCGCGCAAGGCTGCCACAGTTCTAACGAAATGGCATCGGTCACACATCTCACGTCGGCCATTGTCGATGCGACGTCGACAACAACTTCATCTTGATCGCCAAAGAGAATACCAAGAGATTGTCCTGACGCTGTGAGCTCAACAGTGCTCAACGATAACAGCGGGTCTCCTCCGAGTCCAGCTACTCTAGTGCTATCGACCGATTCCGTTGAAGGCGTATCGAGACTAAATGGCTTCGGAAGCAACATCACGAATGCCGGTCCCAATAGCGAACATATTGAAAATGAGAACTCCAAAGGAATGGAACCAGGCTCCTGGAGTTCTGAAATAGTTGACTTCGCAAACGGGAAGAACCCAAAGGAAGTTGACATGGACATAACACACTGCGTACTGCTGAGAAGAAGCGACGAAGCGGGAGTTCCGTTCCTCTCCACGGGTGTGAGGCAAGCCGCAACATCATCGACAGCAACGTCTAGCATTACTCGGGGGACAAATCGGATGATACGTAACGGTCCACGAGGTGTAGAAAAGCTTGATCTTGCTTTGCGCATATGGTCGAGAATATCGACAACGACGTCCACGCGCTCACTTAGCTGAGGAGCGAGAACATCGAGTTTGATGACAAGCAGGGAAGCGTTCGGATCTCCTTGGAAGATGGGAGGTGCAGGCATGTTCAGCAAAGTCCACTGAGTAGCAAAGCCATGTAAATGGATTGAGCTGATCGAAATCACTCTGGAAGGAGGCACGCTCTCCATCGCCCTTCTCCTTTGAACGGTCACCTCCTTGGCAACAAAAGAATACGACAAAATCTCTGTGTCGAAGTCCGCAGCTCTGTCAGGGCGGTTGCCCAGAAAATCTTTGTGAAGCGAAGTCTTCTCAGGTTCTCCGAACTCGAAAGAGACTGAGAGGCTACGGATGTGGCCTGTAAAAACTTGAGGACTGGCTTCGACCGCACCATGAATTACGTGGCGAACAGATATATCCTTTAAAGATACGTCTATGCAACGAAGTAATGAGACCTGCAAAAGGATTTTTTAAGCAACAACACTATTGGGTATACAAAAAGCAGTTGTTTGACCTCAAATGATTGCGGTCGGTGTCTATCAGACCTGTTATCCTTGGAAAGAACGGATTTCTAGTGATGCAAATGAGTTTCATTATACAAATGCTCATGATAGAATTACCTTGTGTTGCACGATCGAACGATCATCCACAATGTCGTGATTGCCGGGGGATTGCCTTACAGCTGAGACCGCCGTCAGCAAAGTTGCGAATTGAGCTGCGAAGAACTGTATGGAAGGCAGTTTCAACGATGAGGATACGCTGTGATCTCGAATTATTCTCTTCGTCTGCCCAACCTCAAAAGAAACGAGAAGTTCGGCGGTATCTTGCAAGTCAAAACACATATCTTTGTTGTGAATAGAATGTGTGACGAAAGCAAACCGAGATGCACAAGCATGCCTGGGAGAATTGACAGCGTCGGGATTAAACTGGGCCCATTCAGACATGCTCGAGAATCCCGACGCTTTCTGTATTCTGATGGAAAAGGAAGCAGAACCCTGCGTTCTCCCCCAGGCATGGCTCCAAATACGTTTGAAGCTACCGGCAAATCGGGTTCGCAATTGGGCTACGCTCATGAATCGCCGATGAAGACGGTTGCGGGGATGTTCAGTTGCAGTCCCTACAACACTCTCCAAGTTGCTGAACTCAACCGCCGCGGACACAGTTATACTGCGAATAGTTATATGCGCCTCCGGTAAAGTCGTGAAGGTGAATAAGGCCCGTTCCAGCTCGAAATCGACGACTTGGGTAAGTAATGGTAGGCATCTGATTCCTACACGAGTCATGGCTATGAAGAATGATCGTATTACGGGGCGCACGTAGGGTTCTAACGAGGCGTAAATTGCGGAATACATGGACCAAAGTCGACGAGCTACTGGCGACGGATTGAAATCAGCCAAAGTCGGCAGACGACTGAAACGCTGCGAAGGGGATTGACGCGTCCGCAGTCGAGAATGGCGTCGGGACTTGAGCTCATGGATTTCTACCCAAAGACCTTCAACTTTGAACGAGAAACGGCGCATGGCCTCAGCAGACGGATGATAGGATATACCAACTCTATCGATTCTGATGGTCATCGACGCAAGTCGAACATAAACTCCTCGAACAGAGCGCAAGCTTATCCGGCGAACTTGCACCCTCTCTGAAACTGTCCTCAGGATGCACGGTCCAATCCACGCTCGAAAGATCTGCCCAATCACTAGTATCTGAATTCCGAGGACCACCCATTGAGCCCATTTTGAGTCCCACGAGCGGCAGCCGACAAGTAGACGCATCGGCCATCGGACAACGGTTGTGAGATTACACCAAGTCATGAGCAGGTCGACGAACGAACAAGGCCTTGCTCAGATGAATTCCGAGTCGGGTTCTCGACAGGATGAAAAGTGTAAGCGAATACACAAGGCACTGCCTGCTAGAGTATCGCTTGATGAAACGAGAGCGGAGGTATGATAGATCTAGATGTTGACAGACTCTACGACATGGTTCGAAAAGACATCGAGGCGCGGTATTATGAGCTGAGCCTGTCCGTTCAACTGCCAGTACGTTGCTTACGTCACGGTGGTATGTGTGTACTGATCGACGGATCAGCGCTCCGATTTCCTTTGATGTTCTATATTGTGAAAGAATGCGTAGGTATACACGGGTAGTTTAAGTAAGAAAATGGTATAAGGAAATTGTAATAGCTGAGAAAATTTGTTCTTTGTCACTGAGAAAAATTGTACCCAGTGTCGCGAAGAAAAAAAAACCTAAGGTGGCTTGAAGGTCTGTTCGAAGAAACGTTGATGCGCATTTCTAGTATCTGCAGAACCTTCCTGTCTTGCGAAATATCATAACTATGTTACCGAGATACAACCGAATGACGATGTATGCGTGTTAAATGCCTCATGTCCTCAGTTTTCCTCCATTTCAACGGATCTGAAGCGTTCATTTGAGCATAATGTGTAATTTCTTTGGATGTGTGACACTTACGAGCTCTCGGATCGGCGTTTTGAAGGGAAGTATGTATAGAAGCCGAATGAATTACCGACGAAGCTTCCGGGATTGAAAACATGGCAGCCTTCGTAGGTTAACTCATATCCTTCATACTTGTCCGCCAAAATAACCTTGAGGATAATAATTAATGCTAAAAGGTACAGGAGTAAACGACATCACGCACTGCGTTTGGCATGGGATATAGTCGAAGGGTATGATCGTACTCCGACAGGATTGGCTGGACGTTTCTCGTAAAAGGACTGAGGTGTGCTTGATCTATAACCGATTGGACAAGCTACTCGCAAATCAGTCAACATCCATAGCGGGGCTAACTGGAAGGAGCCTACGAATCGTTTCATGTCCTCATTTCGGATATCCGGTTTCACTCCGACAAGATTCCGTAGCATGCGCGCCATCATGTCATCCCTGTAAATTACTATCTCCTGACTGAAGCATTTTATTCGACACGGATTGCTAAGGAAATGGGGCTTTGCTAGGCTGGACTTGAGCTTGCCCATAAATGAGGAAAGTAAAGGACGACGCGGCAGTATAGAATTAGCTGTGATATCCAAGGGTCCGGGAACGAAAACGAAATGAGTAGTTCGTGCAATTACTGGGTAGCTAGCAATTAGATCAGCTAGACGGTCAAAATTGTCTGTGAGTTTGGTCAGAGTCTATCATAAATTAGAGAGATGATCATGACTTGCCTTGATACGCTTGGATTTCCCGACTATTGCCCTGTGGTATGCCACGGCTGGTGAAGTTACCACAAAGAATAAAGACGAAAGGAATCATCTCTGCCTCCATGCATCTTTCAAAAACATTGGCTAGTCCTACTAACGTCTGAGGATGATCTAGCCACACATCCGAGAGACAGTGAAACATCAGATTTTCAAACTCCTTGGATATACGCCGTTCCATTGTGGCCTTTAGAGACACTATGATGAGGAGGATAAGCGAGATACATAAGCAGGTATACTTACATCTTCCAGAGGAGTAGACGCTCCCTTCCCCAGAAAATCGATGTGTCCATAAATTGACCTGCATGCAAAAGTGAGGTAGTATCACACGAAGCCTAGTTGCTAGCAATACTAACCGGGAAACCAGTCTTCTTTCGCAAGGAGGATGGCCTATTGCAATGACAATCAACGTCTCTTCCTCTGTGTAGTCGCCTTCGACCAAGGCAAAGCATCCTTCCGTAAAGAAACCCTCACTAGGGATTTCCTACAACGTAATACATTATTATGTTTCTTCTATCTGGGAGAGTACACTTACTATCTGGGAGAAATCGAGTTCCACTTTTCCTTCCGCATCTTCCAAACACAGCTTTCCTTCCTTCGAGTAACAGAGAAGACCGAACAAAAGAAATCGTTCCCCTGCTCGGCCCAACAACTGCTTCGTAGTCCGCAACTATAGCATTGGAATAGTAAGTATACAGATGAGTGATGAAGACACAGATACTTGCATTTAATAATCTGTCCCTTTCTTTACCAGGAAGTGTGGATGGTGAAAAATGATCATTGCGAAGAATAGTTTGTTTGATGATGTCATGACGATCTCTGATTGCAAGTACTCTTGAGTCCGAGGTTCCGGAGATGGTCGGAGATTTCGGGGATCTGAGCTTAGTAGTATCAGGTATGTAGCCATTGAGACGACGAGGCGGGACATGAGTACTTTTCAAAGGTGCTCCTTGACTGCGACCAATGCCAGAGCGGCATCTCATACGCATCTACAAAGTATAGATGCTCCTCTGGATCGAGGATTTCTTCTGCCCCTTCAAACTTCCTTTCTTCTTTCTCTTGCATATTGTGGAAGACACGCTGGAGGATCGGAAGAGTGACCTTCATGACGGCATCTGAATGGAAGTCAGATACGCGACCCGTTGTTTGACATGCGGCTCACCATCTTGCTGGTTATATTCCTTCGCCAATCGTTCGACGAATCTTTCTACCTCGGGTAGATCTTCCTCCGGCCAAGTTTTCATGCATATCTCCTCGACAAATTGAAGTGCCTCCGGACCCAAGGCGTGGCTGTACTTGCGGAATCCCTGCGATACGAAGTGAGCTGGAAGATATCGGGAAAAGACGATCAACTCGCTTTAATGATTGTGCTCTGCAGCGGAGTTGCCATTGCAGGTAGCGTGGCAGTTAGCCTGAGAGCGAATGCAACAGAATGCGACGCGCGTGGTGGATCCGATGGAACGCGTCTCGAAATAACGCGTCTGTCACACGTCACGGTGGAGACGATGCTGGAGCCGGAAGCATTTCTGTCTGGTATTCAATCTTATACCGCCATGACAACCGCCATGACGAGATCGCCACGCATGCGTAGATTCAAATACTCTTGGGCCCCGCTCAGCCCTAATCCCACCTACTAGCACTGATACCCAAATGTTACCAACATGCATCTCTTGTCGCTGACTGAATTATTTTCTTATTTTGTCCTCACATCTCATGCCTTTACCTTCTACTTCACCAGCACGCCGACACAATGCGCTAATATGACCGTCGAATGGACCGGTGGACGGGCACCTTTCACGCTCTTGCTGGTCCCCGTTGGCCATCTTAATCCAGAAACGAGAATAATCATACAGAAAGATGTACCGAGTGGCACTTCTGTCTCGTTCCTGCTTGATTTCCCGGCGCAGTCACAGTTCGTGGCAGTACTGAACGATGCATCCGGAGTCGGGACTGGAGGTATGCACTTCTCGCAGAGTCAAGTTAAGCACGCTCTGATTGTTGCACAGGCACTTCGGCGATCACGACGGTCGCCTCTTCAACGGACTCAAGCTGCCTGAGCACGACCCAGTCTCTTCCGAAGTTCTTTTTGTTTCTTCCAGACGACATCGGGCAGTGCGAGCCAGTTGACATTTCTTGGGGATCGGAGGCGGAAGAACCTGCTGATATACTCGGTCTCATTCCCGGGGGCGAATCGTTCGAAATAGCCTGTGTTACTGATACCTTGACAAGTCTGCAGTGGACAGCGGACCTCCGCTCAGGGACCCAGATCATTTTTGTCGCTGGTGATAGAGATGGCCTCGGAACCGGAGGCAGCTCCGACGTTATGAATATCAGCGAAGGTAACGATGATAGCTGCATTAACGATACTTCTCCGAGTTCTACGAACGGTCCTGCCGCGGGTGGAGTTTCCTCCACTACACAAGACCAGGGCGGAAATCCGACATCAGGTTCTGATGGTGGGGTCGGAAGCAATGGAGAAAGTATACCCATAATAACCACCGATAATGTGGGTTCGACTGTGACAATCAAAGGCACTATTACCACAGACAGGTCAGGATCAACCTATACTGTCATAGGCTCAACTGGACCAGTCACCGCGACTGATAACTCTGGCTCGACTACTACAGTGGCCGGTCCGGCGGGCCCAATAACCACAACTGACAACGCAGGCTCTACTGTCACTATTGGAGGTGGAGACTCTACAGGAGGGAGTTTCCCTGGTTCATCAAACTCGGGATTCCCAGGAAGTGGCGGAGGAACCGTCACAGGCCCACCTAATAGTAGGTAATTCTTTCATTGGCCAGTCTTACAAGCCAAAGTCGTACTAACTTAGAGATTCTCTTTTAGCAAAGAGAATGGTAGGCATAACAATCTCAGTCTTATCCTGGGAATAGTTTTCGGCTTGCTCGGACTCGGACTGTTAATAGGTGGAATCATTCTCTATCGGCGGCGGCGGCAGCGGCGAAGCGCTCCGTACCGCAATCTCGAGAGTGGTAGGAGTGCCGCACGGCGTCCTCATCCATGGGTGACAGCACTGACACGCGGTGCTCATATTCGTGGTGGTGCCGGGTCATCAGTCGACACATTACCCAGCATGTACCAGACAGAACCATTCATACTTCCTTCAGAGCACGAGCCATACATCATTCCTCCGCCAGAGCGACCACCCGCTCAACGACAACGGCCAAGCTTGGCGGCACGGACTTCTAGCATGCAGAATCTCCTCGGGCATGGACCATTTACTCGTGATGCGTTTGGTGGTACTCTTGCAGGAATGCATGGTCCTGATCGGAAGGAGAGTGTAGGTCCGCATGGTCGACCACCTAGCCGAACTCCGAGTGGACGAGTAACGACGCGTGGTGTTGGTCTTCCACCCCCGTCAGCTAGCGATCCTCCGACTCGTATTACTCGGGATAGTGAGGATTTCTCTCTAGAACCGGAGGAAATGTCGCCGAATCCATTTGATGACGATGTTATCGAGATCCCGCCGACCTACACGAGCGTCAGGCGCGCGAGTAGGAGCAACGATCGTGAACCGTGGCAACCTACTCGAGCTCAATTGTCACGGTCCAATGCGTCTCGCCATTCACGCAGGTCGATGCTATCCGACGTCGCATCTGCCAGTCGCACAGAGGAAAGCTAAAGACTGATCACTAATAAATATTGAGAACTTCAAATGGCATAGGACTAGTTAATGTTCTACTTTACCCGGCATCACCCCTATATAACATGCCTTCCGTGTAGACTCCAGTTGCTTCTATCTGTCCGTTTGTCTCATGCTGCTTAAAGTCTAGTACTGTATAGTATAAAGCATAGTATGGAACAACTTTTGAGAGCATCGCGAGATGTTTGGACAGCGAGTTAAATCAGATACAAATTGAAAAATACAAGATCATATCGGCGGGGTATCAAGAATCTACAGATGATATCAATACTCGAGACGAAGAGAGATGAAATTATCATGGCACTTCGGGCTCTTTGACACGGAGAATGACCCGCGGTACTTTCTTTATAGCACCCGTCTCTGCATCTTCCGCATCGGGTTTGGCTTCATCTAACTCCAAGCTTTCCAATTTCTTCTGTATCTCATCAATAGATTCGCCTGAGGATGTAGATGCGGCTGACAGCACTTCGTCGATGGCAACCTTGCCTCTTATCCTCCGGGCCTTCGGGGAGCCCTTGGGACTAGTCACGCTGCTTGGTGGCTTTCGCTCGCGAAGTGTTCTAGATGAAGGAGGCGGAGCTAGCGTCTTCGACGCTGAAGGCGTTAAGATAGTTTCGATGGATTGAAAAATGGCGAACGCCCGTTCTAGCCACTTCTCTCCGGATCCTCCTAGTGAAACTTTTCCTCCGCGCTTCTTTCTGGTCATTTTCTCAAGCTATTGAAAAGTTAAAGATTTATAGAATCACGATTACAGGACTAACTCACCAATGTCAGATTATCAATGTTCCACCATGCCTCATTAACCTCCACTCCAAGCGAGTGGCTGTCAACCAAACCGCAAAGATGCGCCATTCCGCCGCTAATGAGGGTACGATCACTGTAACCTCCTTCCAAGACGCTTATAAGCTTGCCTGCTGCGAATTTATATGCAAAATTGCGAGCGTCCACCGCGAAGCGATGGTAAAACGATGCTGGTACACGTCGGTTGTGTCGGGACATGGATCTACGCCAGTGTTCAGAGACATCTTCGCTGGCGTATTTACTACCAGGTAAATACGCACGGGTATTCGTGTTCACATGCATCGAATCCGCAACTATGTAGATAGGACGGATCATGAGTTTGTTCATGATACTTACACTATAAATGTACATTACCTTATAAAGACAAGCAGCTGCGAGGGATCTGTTCCTTTGACGAATTCCTCCGCTTTGCTCAGCAACCGCGAGTATTTATTTGGATAGAGGTCTTTCCAGAAGTCCTCTTCGGATCGATATTCTTGCAGATGGATATTCTCGATATGTTGTCCATGTAAACCGTGGATTGAGACAGAGGCGGCTTGTACCATTGAAAGGACTCCATCCTAATCAGGGATTTGACTGAGCTTTTAGACGTAATTTTTGAGAGATCATGTATACTTCACAGGGAAAGGATAAGACGTCGTGAATAGATCCGTAGAAGATTTCAAGACCAGCGGATATCCCCTGAGAATCTGCTTTGGTCTCGAGCCTTTGTCTATATGTTTCCTCGTTTATCTGCCAAGCAAGTGACTGCGTCCCGTTTCCTAGTGAATGATTAAGGAATGCAATACAAATGCCTGTATCATGTGCATACCATGGTGCAGATCAATGTCAAAGACGACCACCTTCCTAATTCCGTGGTTCAAATGAGCTGCAAGATGGATTAATATAAGCACCTTGTCTGAGGAATTAGTGAACAAAAAAGGATTCACCATGCGCAGCAGCTACGATAACATTGTTCACCTATGATGAGATCAGCAACAGCTACAAACCATGAAGGGTAACACAAACGAAACAGAACCCCGAAGGCGTATCTTCACCGCAATGATGACCTGGCGGACGTATCGCAACAAACGCATTCGAGATGCGCCTGCCCGTCAATGACCCCCTTGATTCCTCGTTCTGAATGTCCTGCGAGGCAACCATTATCTTGTCGACAGCTTCACAAACCGTGCCTAGTGCTCCCTGGATCGCGACAAGAGATTCGGGGCAAACTGTGTAAGTGCAGTTATCAGTAGCTTCAGGAATAAACAGGCTACGGTAAGCACGCACGATATAAGTCTCCTTGAGATAAATGCTCTGGAATCTCGGAACCACCTTCCTTGATTTTATCCATACTCTCTTTGGTCCATTTGATCAGACTTTCCAGATAGATGTCGCCATCAATGTCACCATGAACAAACTTTACCGCTTTGTTGTCAAGAAGGTTCACGGTTGCAGAGCTAGCGATAATGTCGACATTGTTTACTCGAGCGTCTTGCAGGATGTCCAACCTCTCCAGTGCGGCAGCAAGTTCATTCTCAGTATCTTTCCCATCAAGGACGTCCGTTGAGTCCGTTTCTCGTTTTGAATCAACTGCTATGCCTTCTTCTAATCGCGCAATGGCTGCCGAGAACCCGATCTTCAGGGCGCGCAATCTGCGCGAATTAATTAACATACAGCTTAGTGGCATAGAAGAGAGAGCAGGCTATGGTACCTTTCAGGACGTTCGACGATCAATGATAAGTCAGTTGAGCGAAGAAAGCGATGCAGGTAGCATGCATCTTGTAAAAAAATGGCTGTTCCGGACTGTGAAGGTTCAGACATTTTGTGGTTGTTGCTGAAGAAGTTGGGACGCGTTCGAATAATACTGAGTACGCGTTATTTGGATTTATTTACCTTCGTGGGAACATTTTCCTTTTGTGAGCAATTGAGCGCTTTTACCAACCACAACTAGCTGTTGGACTCTCGCGTTCCCTCTGGTCATGTACCGCGATGGTTGCTACTCTCGATGTTGATCTGAGACCCGGTTGTGGCCTCGGTATGTTCGAAATAGGTATTTCTCTCAACTGGTCAATAAAGGCTCCTCATGAATGAAGTAGTCTCTCTGTAGGCACGTCATTATGGACCATAATTGATATCCTCCGGCACAATTCGACATTATTTCCTCGCGTGGAGATCAAATACGATGCAGCGTCTGAGAGCGCTCTCAGTCCCATCTTGCTGCATATCAATCCGCATTTGGACCTTTTGTTTACTGGTCGACACCAGCGGTTGCGCACAGTAGCTCTACGGAAGCTGACAGAGCCGAGTCCGCCAGTCACATTAACTTACAAGGATACTGTTCTGCTGTCTGGATCAGACAATGAGACAATACGTCGCAGTGACATCAGCAAGTACTTTGGTCCGACGTATCCTGGGGAGGGCCTACATTATCCCGGCGTAAGCTTCTTATTCGATGAGGACGGACCTGGTGGGATGGGTGGTCATAGTAATGACATGGTAGTCGGCGCGATTAAAGTAGGCTCACCGGTACGGGAGGATAGGCAACGAGAGGTCAAACGTATTGTGGTATCACAAACCTGTGGCGACGGCGTACAGACCGACGTGTTAGACGAGGTTGCTGAATGCGAGTCAATGGTTGGGAATGTTCGACAAGCTATTGTAAAGGTGAGCCTCAGGAAGATGCTGCATGTTGGACTGATCCTTCGACTCACTTCTTCTTCTAGGTTCACGATGGCATTATTCTTCATTTCTATCCGTTTACTTCGAAGCCCGTTCACATACAAATTGGCATTACCAGCGCTCAAGACCTTACATGCGATCTCGGAGCTCCTCTGAGGATACACTACAAGGAAGATGACCGAATGGCCATCCATTCGCGTAGCAAGACTCTCGACGGAAGCGACGATGGATGCAAGTCTGTGCATCCTCTGCAATCGTACACCTACTCATACCATACTTTAGATTTCTATAATTATTTCCAATTCGGTGTGGACTTTTTAATTTCTTCATCTACACATCTTGTTCAGAAGATTATCCTACATACGAATATAGTACGTGAAGTCACCTCTGAACTTCATTTAACCCTAACAAACCACCTGTTAGCCTGGTACACCCATGTTTCAGCGCTACCAACGGTGTCCTTGGGAGATTGAAGGCGAACCAGAAGATGAAGAAGATGGTGTTTAGTTCATGTTTCCTATTGCTTTCGTACTTGCTCATTATTCATCCAGATGCGCCACCTCGCGTGAAGTTCACCGACAAGGTCTGTTGTGTAATGCACTGCCTTGATCTTCTACTTAAGAGTGTCATTAGTTTGACATAATCTCACGCTTTCTCAACGGTGCCTCGAAAGAGACAATGCCGTCCATGGAACTCGATCGAACGGACGATGAAAGAGTTACCTTGCCGAGCCCGACTACTCGTAAGTTCATACATTTGGGTCGCAAGCTGAATGCACTAATCTCTGATAATCAGGTCTTGTTGGTTTTGACGGAGTTGTTCTTGAGGTTACCGAGGCTGCCCAGGTTGTTACCGTCATATTATTCTGATCTATCACGGACCAAAGGCTGGCTGTATCATTTTACTTACACTGTCTAGATTGTCAAGATCATGTGCGCAAATCAATATCTGTAATATACAATTTCGACACGATGCATAGTCTAAGGCTGATCCAGAATTTTCTATCTCTCATGCATTCAATCTATATCCTCTGCTTTGAAGTCAATTTAATGTCTTAAAGATTTCCGGCCAAACGGTCCTGAGCTCTTCGAGTGTGTCTACCTGAGTAGGTGCCCCAAGGTCAGAAGTACTTGGATCAGGAGTCGTGGGTAGTATGGTCCTCTTCACACCGCCCTCGGTAGTTTGTAGTCCAGCTTCGCAGAAATGCACACAATGTCCCCAGCCTAAACGACGAGCGGCAAGAACATTCGTTACTTCGTCGTCGTCAGAAATGAAACGTTTTTTAGTGAGAATTCCGAGACGTACAGCTATCATCCACAAAGTAGCATCTCGATGAGTCAGTCACGCCTGCTTTCTTCAAAGCCTGCAGGAGCGAGTATCGAATAATACTTCAAATAGATGAATTCGCATCCCCGCTTACCTCGTTGAAATATTCTGGTTCAGGTTTACAGTAGAAATCCTTCTGCTCGTAACTACAGTAGACAATTCCCTCGAATTGATCCTCAAGCTCGAGTATCCGTAACACTCGTTTAGCATGCTATGGGGAATATCAATTAAAATTTAAGCAGCATACATGGCAAGATTAGACTCACAAGAACGTAAGCATTGGTGAGTGCCCAAACACGAACTTTCGTACGATCGATATCTTGAAGGAGCTTGCGGACGGTGGAAACGGGTCCAATCATATCTTCTAAAGGTAGCGATTGATCACATCTGATATCGAGTTAAGTTCTGGTGGACCTGAGGAACGTGGCTGTTTACGGCGAACCTACGGTCAAAGTCTAGGGTGTCGACGCCATGGTGTCTGACCAGGCCCCGTAACGCAAGACCTGGCACGAGTGAAGTCAACTATCGGGTTGGAGTAGGACTGAAGGAAGCCCACCGTAAGTCTTGTAGTACTTGAGGTGCATTGCAGAAGCTTCATCGTCAGCCAGACCTAGGGAGGTGAAGTATGCATGTATGCGCTCTCCCATAGCATCTGCGATCTTCGAGCTCGCAGAGTAAAGCGTGTTGTCGATGTCGAAGAAGACTATGTCTTTGTCATCTAACACTGAATGAGCTCGGATAATCTGTAGACTCGTTGTATGCTACACACCTTGAGTAGCTTCATTGTGCTTGGTGTACATGGTTCATGGGTGATGGAAGAGACGCAACAAGTAAGTTTTCTCCACGAGTTCAACAAAGGCGTGGTCTGCTAGATTTCCGGAAGTAGTTCAATCGGGTTCACGCCGAAAGGGTTTATTTCAGCAATGATGGATTTAACAGCAGTGCTTTTGCAATGCATAGAAATAGAGTAAAGGACAAACGGAGTGTTTAAGGTTCATGCAGAAATTTCGCTTTTGGAGCTGAAGTCTCACGCTCCATTTAGGTAACTGTGGCTGTACGGCTGGCCGATTTCGGTTCAGTGACCAAGACTGAAGCACGCAACACACAGCGAGCTCCTCAACGACAAAGAAGTGAGTATTCAGTCCTGTTTTCTGTCCAGTCTATCGCCTGGAGTGGCTTGAATGCTATTGGAAGGGCTGGGGATGATTTGGCTGGAAGAACTTGTAGATTGGAGATGGATTCCAATCTTGGGTGAGAGATGAACATTTCTGACTTCGTATGATTCTAGATGGCTCGCAACAGAGAACTCGTCCCAGGCATCGGTCGCTACTCGCGCTCTCAAATCAAGGCCAAGCGGGGTCTTTTCAAGGGTCTCAAGAAATCGACGAAACCTGCTGCACCCGAAACTCCCGCGACTATTGAAAAGCAGATTGGCGGCGAGAAGAACGGCGGCAAGCGACTCGTCCCTACCTCGAAGGCTCCGCGCTTCTACCCCGCTGAGGATGTACGCAAACCTAAGAAGAGCCGAAAGGTTTCGAAGCCCACCAAGCTCCGTGGAACCATTACCCCCGGCACTGTCCTGATCCTCCTTGCTGGTCGATTCGCAGGCAAGCGAGTCGTCTTTTTGAAGCAGCTCGGAAGCGGGCTCCTCCTTGTCACTGGACCGTACAAGGTCAATGGTGTCCCTCTACGACGGGTTAACCAAGCATACGTTATCGCGACGCAGACTAAGATTGATCTGGGTGCCTTTAAGGTGAGTAATAACCTCTTACTAGACATGCTCGGTCTGATCTTTTTGCCTCAGGTCGACGAGAAGGCCGATGATGCCTACTTCTCCAAGGCGAAGGCTAAGGGGCGCAAGTCTGCGGAGGAGGAGTTCTTCTCTGAGGGCAAGCCGAAGGAGAGGGAGCCCTTGCCCGAGAACAAGCTGTCGCTACAGAAGGAGATCGATGGCGCCGTCATCTCAGCTATTAAAAAGGAGGCTCTTCTCGCCAAATACATCAAGTCGACATTCGGTCTTTCAAAAGGCCAGTTCCCTCACCAACTCGTATTCTGATCAGGAGTGGTTGTACGGCGAGTTGTAGATTCCTGGGGTGGATTATGGCACCGCGTGTCGTCGTGACTCGTTTAAATATGCTTTTTGTTGCAATAAAATATGACAGCCGCCATGCCATGCCTCTTATGCGATCAAGTCTGTATTCGATTTGTTGCGATGCATCTGTACTTTGAATCATAGGAAGAAATTCGCGTGACACATTTTGGTTTCGATCCACGCGATCCACGCTCCTTAAAGCATGTTTGCTGCTCACCGTCATGCACTCATAACTCAACGTATCCGACCACCATGTTTTGTGTCTACGTCTCATTTGCGACCGAGTCCTTCTGGTCATCGTCTACGTCGACCGTCTGGTCGTAGAACATTATGGATATCAGCTCTAGAGCCTTTTAGAGAAGGTTTTCTCGACTTAGCTCTCGCCTTGCCTTGGCCAGTCGACTTCCCACCTTACGCATCTACGATTATTCTTACTACAGTAATCTCGCGTATCTTATTCACTCTTCCGTTCTCAATTTGGGTCAGTGCATGTATCCGTGAGCGTCACTTAAGCTAAAACACTAACCAGAGGGTGTTTTTAGGCGAAGAAGCGCCAATGGCGCCTCGAAGAAACAGCTCTTCCCGAGCTCATTGCATACAGAAAAGAGGCTGCTGTTCGTATTGCGAACGAGATGAAGTTCGCAGGCTACGCAAAGCGCGGTATTGAGGAGTTCAGGAATGAACACATAAATCGGTTACAGCGAGCGGTATGTCTACTCTTAATCCAAACAAGGGATACTTATTGACAGTGATACTGGTGCAGCTTGAAACTCGACAGAAAGAGATATTCAAGAAACATTCATGCTCTCCGAGACTCACGATGCTAATACCTGCCGTCTCCCAACTACCTCTCTTCGTTTTTTCAACTGCCATTTTCTCATCAATCGCAGCGCGACCCACACCGCTCGATGACGAATCGTTCCTTACTCTCACGTCCCTTGCTCGTCCAGATCCTACGGGCACTTTACCAGTCGTTCTTGGATTGGTGACCCTCGGTAATGTTGAGACTGCCGGATGGTTCGTCGGAGCTGAGCGCGCTGCACGTACTGCTGCTATTGAGGCGCGACGACAGGAGAAGGACACGAGGACACGCGAAGCAGGCGGAATTGTCAAGCCCAGGACGAAGAATGTTGTTCAAAGCAGCCTTCGAATGCTTTCGGTAGTAAGGATTATCGTTGGTATCATGGTGGATGGGGTGCGTTTTTTTTCACGTTCTCGTAATTGCGCCTTTGACTCAATTTTTGTAGTCTGTTCTTGTGTATTGGCTATCTTCAGCGACATTTGGTCTTTTCCAGTCCTGGGCGTTCAACTGGTGGGATGCACGGCGGGCTGCCCAACGATCGCGACTTTCTACCCAAAAGGCTTCTACACCCAAGAAACCCCTGCCGTCATCCACGATGCCGAAAACATCAAAAAGATGAATGGCTCCGAAGAAGCAACAAATTTACGTACCGAAGAATTCATAAGTGAGTGTTTTTCCCTAGCTTACACTATATGATTAGAAGAAGTGGTCGAGGGAACCCTGCTAGTTGCTCTACGGTTCCCAGTGAATCTTCCTTGATCTAATATGATATACTGCCCCCCGCCGCATCTCTCATGGTTTTCTGTATTCACTGATCTGACGTTTTCTTTTGATAGGAATGCTTTATCCAATCAACATTCAAGGAACACAAATCCTCGCCGGACATTCAGCTATGTGTACTGTAGAAAGAAGACTCCTCACTCCTTCTTGTCCGCATCCGCTGCTTGCCCATCTCGCATGTGTACATATCGCCAAATTCCTAAATGCCACATGATCCTCGGGATAAAGAGGGTCAAACCAAGCAAGAGTGTAGCCCAAAGCAACGGGCTCCAGCTTCGAACGTCCCATCTAGCGTCTCCAAGACCCCAAAATGTAATACCGATGTGTAGCGCATCGCCGATAACCAATGGCACCATTAGCGCGCGGACTATCTTTTCTTGCAATACAGGAGAGAAAGCGAGATGGCGTCTGCAAGCACGAAGTACAAAGCCATTGATTACGCCGAGGAGAGCGCAGACGTGGGCAAGCTGGAGGATTGTGACCTGCGTTGCTAGAGGAAGCTCTTCTGGTGGTGGATGAGACCAAGGCGCTTGACCATCATGAGTCTTTGAAACGTGAAGAATAAGGAATAAAAATAAGATTCGAAAAAAAAAAGAATTTATAAGATGCACCTTCTTTGGGTCTGCGATAGTACCGAGAAGGCCAGTGACCGTGAGCAGGGGCTCGTATACGCCGAATAGGACGTAATAGAATGTTGGAATCGCTGAGCGCGGCGCCATGGGGGGAAGCGCTAAGCGCTGGAGGTGCGCTGAAGATGACTAGCCCCGGACAAGACTCGGGGGAACAGCGCCGATGATTCAGGCATATTTGAGGACACGGGACCAATCTCGCGTCGCGAAGATGCGTGTCCAACCGGCCCTAAATCAATTTCCATGCCATGTTTTTCTCTTTTCTTTTCTTCTTACATACAGGTCCTACTGTACCAAGACAGCACAATGCATTCTCTTCACATTTGAGCTGCCTAATGGCAATGACCGAGAGCATTGTCGAAGATTATAATGCGCCGCCTTTGATAATATGTACCACCTAGGCAGGGCTTCGCTTTCTTCGCACATGCTCGCCTATTCTTCTTCTAATAAGCTTGACTTGTACAATAAATATTTTGATGAAATTCATGCTGACCTCCTGTTTTCTCATTCTTGCCGTGGATCCAAGTCTGCAGGTCCGAGATTATCAAGGCAGCAGAGTTAATCTTTCACCTCTGTCTAGCCATAGCGACGACCAAGAATAATATCAAGCCGGGAATCTAATAGTCCGTCTGACGAAGAAATCTCACTCAGGGGGGTTACGCTTTTTTCGGACATCACTCGATGGTCTTATGATAGTCCTATGAGAGATACCACAGCGACAACGAGGAGGATGGAAAGAGTCTACGTTGAGTGAAATTATTTCTAACACAATCGAGGTGAGGACTTGCGCTGCCAGCGGCCAGCCCCAATTGAAAAAATTGTAGTGCTTACAAATTTATGTAAACGTAAGCTTCTAAAAATACACATCTGACTTCCTGTCTGCTGTTGAACGAACTTGCCTTCAGACTTCAATTATGTTCTCAGCGCAACGGGTCCGAATCGTCGGTCACGGTCATTGTGAGTCGGTCCAGTGTTTACCTATGATGTCAATGATCTTAATTGCGAAAACTTCTAGCTTGTGGCCTCCTTTTTTGTCTTTCGAGGTTGTAACGAAGACGTTCAGGTCCTGCTCATGTCTGGGTTTCATAACAAACCAGATAACGAGGAAGTCGCGCTGCAATTTGTCCACACTGCCTCGCATCCGGAACCAAGACGATCGCAAGATCGACGGACTTATAGTAGCCGAAGCCGTAGCCGATCTGTCGGAGAGCGCAGGCGAAGCAGGGAGGATGAATCGTCTATGCCAGAGCAAAAAGCCAACATCGTTGCAAATGCCGTCGAGTCGCCTCAACAAGAACGTGAACGTTTTATAGATGCCGAAGCGTTGTTCAGCATTTCTCAGCCTCCAGATGAAGCTGAGGTGGAAGAAGGCGCGGTTTCGATACCCTCACAGAAAGAGGCGCCGAAAGTGTATCCTCCGTTCGCGTACCCTGTGATTACGTCCCTCATTCCGGGCTCTATATTCGGCGTGCTTGCTCGTCTAGGCCTGTTAGCACTCATGGACTATGATGAGCATTCCATATTTGCTTTGGCGTGGGTGCAGGGTGCAGGTTGTTTAGTTATGGGCTTCGGATTGGGCCTGAGGGAGCAAATCGGCGCTTAGTGAGTTCAGATATCTTTGTTTGAAGCCCAGTCCTATATTTATGCGCGGAAAAGTTATGGTCCTCTCTATACTGCGATCACCACAGGTAATGCTGCTATTTTATTCTCAATGAGAGGCATGATTTATCTACGAAAGTTTACTTCTAGGCTTCTGTGGATCCTTGACGACGTTCTCAAGTTGGCAGCTCGATGTCTTCCTGTCTTGGGCGAACACTGGGCATGCGCATCGAGACTGGTTTCGCGATGTCAGTCAATTATCTTACTCCTGTTATACAATAAGAAGTTGACAGTCTTTTTAGGTGATTGATGGACTTGCCAAAACGATTTTCACTCTAGCCATCTCGCTCGCTTCAGTAACTCTCGGCCTTCACCTCTCGCGTCCAATTGCACGCCGTATCCCCCGTGTGAAACAAGCGCCTGTCTCTCTTCGCTACTTCTTCAGAGCAATTTCTGTCCTTATGTATGTCGCCACTATTCCGGTATACTTCAAGCTCTCTCCTTCCTTTCGGCACCAGGCAACCGCTGCGATGCTTTTCTCTTTTCCCGGGACATTGACGAGGTACATGCTGGCCACAACACTCGCGCCACTGCTACACCTGTTCCCCCTCGGTACTTTCGTGGCAAACACTGTTGGGACAGCACTTATCGGCATTTTTCATGTTTTGCAGCGGACACCATCTCTTCCTTCGCCTAATGCATGTGCTATCCTCCAGGGTCTTATGGATGGATACTGCGGATGTCTCACTACAGTGAGCACATTTGCGGTTGAGGTACAGGCATTGAGGAGAAAGAAGGCATGGTTGTACGTTTGGCTTAGTTGGGGTGTTAGTCAACTTCTCCTGCTCGTAATTCTGGGAACAGCTTGGTGGGGAGGTAATATTGATGACAATCGGGTGTGTACGTTTGCTTGATTAGATATGTAATTATACGAATGCCTCGTTTACTGGCATAATGCAATGCCCAATTTTTAGTCGATCTTCGGAATCTGCCTTGTTCTGTTCTTCCACCAAATCCCTGCATTAAGGTAGGTAGCATAGCCTAGCCAAGCGCAATAGGGCACAAGCAAATAGGTCGATACGCCATTCGTAGGACCATGCATGAGTTTCTGTTACAAGCTTTAGCAAGAGCCCAAAATACAAGAAGCAATTCTCTCATACAGTGAGACATGCAACCGTTCCGGTAAGCGCAGTGATGTCAATAAGTGCTAGACCAGGCTAGACGGGTACAGTCAGAACATGGATATTTACAACTCAGCCGCAGAGTATATCACAACAAAACACTTACTTTCTTAGCGACAAAGAACAATGGAGTCCATGCAAAATTAAGGCCTAGCTGGATATAGTAGAGCTTGAGAACGTAGGCTGCGTCTTCCCTAGAGAGAACGTTACATACATATATATCAAGAATCATGCAAATTATATATTTTACTTGGTAGGAGAGTCCAAACTCTCATCATATGCCTTGACAGCAAGATGCGATGCGTATCCCATGCCTGAAGAGATTATTTAGTATTCTCAAGCTTAATTGCGTTGCTCAAGGACAAGAGGCACCTGCATAAAGAATGGGCCACACAGTCGGGAATAGCTTGTTCGAAGGTCTTCCTCCAGGAGGGAATTCAAGGCTCTATAGGCGCAGGAACTCAGGTAAAGAATCAGTTGAATTGGACGACGACTGCTTACCTTGTACCATTGGCCTTGGACTGCCGTCGCGCTTGGTAGGCCGCTCAAAACACCGAAAGCAAGCGGCAGGCCAATAGATGTGACTGGATTGCGAGAAACAGAAAGCAGCAAAGAAGGAAATGGGTCAAATGTGGCCATGATGATGGTCGTCGGAAAGCAAGTTGAGTGTGCAGGCTAATTCGAGCACTTGGAGGAGGGGTGAAGTCGGGTGACATCATCAAGTGATCCAAATTTGATCGCCGATCCGCGCCACTACTTCTTCCGGCGACGAGACGCGAATCCGCTCGTCAAGTCAAGTCAACAACGACTTGACATCCAAGCTGATCCAACGAGACGCTTGTTCCATCATCTTGAGTCCCCCGGCCAATATGGACTACTCGCCCAAGTACAAGCAACCGTTTACGCTTGCTCAAGCTTGCGAATTAGATATTCCGATCATAACAAAAGGTTCCACGCTCTTCTTCGTCGTTGTGTCTGGTTGCGAATGAACGACCACAGAGATCGAGCGACTGGAGAATTCGCTCTTTCACTTGCATCGTACACAAACCGAGCTCAAGGAACATTTGAGCGGCTCAATGGATGAAGACCGCGAGTTGCTGGACGTGATTAAAGAAAACGAGGACGTCATGTAAGCAAAATCTTTCTCCAGGATTTAATTGAAAGGCGACCTAACAGTCTTTCAGTGCCTCGCAGAAGGAGCGAATAACGATGCTGAAGCTGGCACTTGAGGAGAAAGGCGTCAATGCTAGGAGCAGTCACTATAATTCTTCAGAAGTTGACGACGGCACTTCATATGCGGCTACGCAACGGGCACAAAGTACAACGACAATTGGCAATGAAGATTCAAGACTGCATGGATACGACGAAACAGATCAACAAGACGATGGTGTATATCTTTAGCAGGTAAGTTTCTGAAGACTCAGATAAGGATTTCGTAATCATATGTTTAAATCATCGCTCATTTCTAGTACATTATTGGCATGTGTTTTGCAGCGTATAATTTCACATATCCATCCAGGACCATCAGAATGAGCAACGAAACGTGGTATTGATTGACACTGGTTTTCAAATGAATTATTTCAGTAAATATTTCGATATGTCCCGTACGGGCCGTCTCATCCGACAAATCGAGCTTCTCGAATCCCGGCTTATCATACTTACTACTATCAGAGATGGAACGCATTCGAAGGAATCTAACAAATAAGAGCTCCACATGATCATGGTGTCCTGATAACTCAGATAAGTATATCCTGGGCGCCTTCCATCTCACTTGCCTCCCCTTCTCACAAGCATGGGTTTCTCTTTGCCTACTAAAGAGGCCCTTGATGACAAGAATTCGGCGAATGAGACTCCTATTTCTGTCGTTCAAGCGGATTCTACGGGATCCGAGGCGGGAGATGCAGTCGCTGAGTTCGGCAGTGAGGACGAACGGCGAAGGCTTGAGAGGAATTTGGTTTGGAAGCTGGACTGTAGAATGTCGATTATGATCGTGATCTACATATTGAATTATGTATGTGAACTATTGTCTTTCGTATACTCTTTGTGTAACGCGTCCTTTTGCAGATTGATCGAAACAATGCTGCGTGAGTGGTGCATCTTTTGATCACCTAATACCCAGCTCACTTATTTCTGAAATCAGAGCCGCAAGGCTTCGAGGCTTCGAGGAAGATCTTAATCTTGAAGGACAAGAATTCAACACCCTATTGAGCATTCTCTATGTCGGATATATCATCATGCAGATACCTTCGTACGGTGCCCTTCGCTTGTTCTCAACTAGAATCCTAATCCACCCTCCCGACAGTAATATGTTACTCAACTACATTGGACGACCATCACTGTATATTCCAGCTTGTATGGTCATCTGGGGCCTGATATCTGTTCTGACAGGTAAGTAGCAGCATAAGACAGCCGATGAAAGTAATAAAGTAATAACTGTTGTATTCTCAGGAATTTGTAGGAAGTAGGAACAATCTCAGAATAGTACATTACGGCAGACTAACGTACCACAAAGCTTTATTGACGCTCTCTTAACGCGATTCTTCCTTGGATTTGTTGAAGCTGCCTTCTTTCCTGGAGCCATATTTCTTCTAACGAAATGGTATACACGAGAGGAACTTGGTACGTATTAAAGTGCATTTTTCTCTCTGTTTTGATCGTTAATAGTAATCGCTTAAGGGTTGCGCGTATGCCTTCTTTACTGTGGAAACATAATTAGCAATGCCTTTGGTTCACTCATTGCCTCCGGGATCCTGGACGGAATGCAGGGTAAGCTCGGAAGGTCGGCCTGGAGGTACATTTAGCAATCTACATTATGTTCATGAACTGATTCACATATATATATATATCGCAGGTGGCTATTCTTTATTGAAGGCGCTCTGACAATTGCTGTGGCATTCCTAGCGATGTTTATTCTACCGGACTTCCCCACTACAACGCGCTGGCTTTCTCCGCAGGAACGAAGACTTGCGTTGTGGCGCATGGAGAAGGATGGTGGACTCAACGTAAGCGACCAAGAGGTTCCAGGGGCAGAATCCAAGCAGCGAAGTGGATTTTGGCAAGCGCTTAGTGACTGGAAAGTATGGGGGTTGGCAGTCGCATTAACATCGGCAGTCATTGCGCTATCGTTCAATGCATTTTTTCCGACATTGACCGCCACTTTGGGCTTCGGAAGGACCGAGACGTTGCTACTTACTGCACCGCCGTGGTTTGTGACAGCCTTTACTGCCTTCTTTAATGCAAGGTATGAAGCATTTCGCAGAAAGAATTTGAAAACTCCATGCCTTATATTATCTAGGCACTCAGACAAAGTAGGCGAACGATTCTTCCATATTGCCATACCCTTTGCCATTGGAATCATTGGCTATATAATAGCCATGTCAACAATGAATATCGCAGCGCGCTACATTTCGCTGTGAGTGTCATCCGTTCGAGGTGCATGACTGGAACTAACGGCATATTGATTTTCTTAGGTTCTTGATGGCGTTCACATTCAGTGGTTATGTAGTGATAATGACATGGGTCAGCAACTCTATTCCACGTCCTCCAGCAAAACGTGCCATAGCTGTCGCCTTTGTAAGCTGCTTCTCTCAGCTGGGTAATATTGCTGGATCGTTAGTCCTTCTCTGTGCGACGCACAATGTTTCAGGCTAATCTCAATACTTGAAGGTACATTTTCCCTTCGGGATGGGGACCGACGTATCGGAAGTCATATGCGATCTGTATTGCGACTCAAGTGGTAGCCATCGTGATGTTCTGGGTGTTCAGCAGACACTTGCGGTGCCTGAACGAGCAGTTAGAGAGGTCGGAGCGTGAGAAAGGTATTCAGAAGAAAGGGTTCAGATACCTCCTATAGCTTCGACGTGTTTCCGGCTCTAAGTTGAAGTATTCTGAATGGCAAAGTCGGAAACGAAAATAGGACGAGCTCAGATCATTTCTCAAATTTCTGTTCCCCGTGGATCTCTTGATACGTTCGAAGTCTTATGTCCACCAGGAATACCCTTTGAAGTACAACTTGATGTACAGTATGTCCAGGGAGATTTGACATACTCCGTTTTCATCAAGCTGTAGCATGAGATTGCCCAGCTTTCGGTATCCAGTTTTAGGGGGTGCGACCCAATGACATAAAAATAGTGCGTAACTCCGCAGATTATTTATAGCGCTACTGGCTCACTATTAGAGGAAGGGGCAGAACCGATCAAGTCCACGATGAAATGTGTTTCGGCAGCGTGAGTCTTGTTCTTGGCCTAATTGGATCAGCTTCCTCAAATACAGGGTCTGGAGTGCATCATCCGCATGACCATTGACGAATGGGCGTCCACTAGTAGTGAACTAGGCATTATCCACATTATCCATCCACTGGGTAGTATTCATCCAGTCGTGACTTCTGTGACTGCTGTTCCTCTCAGTACTTTGTGGCTTTCTTGTTCGAGGTATGGCTCTGGGCTCTCTTGCACCTTCTGAACTCGAGGCGCTAGTATGGATTCATCCTCGAGCAACAGCAAGGAGAAATGCACCGGTGATATAGAGGCGACGGAAGAATGTATAAATCTAGATGCTGAATTTGGAGGAACTGAAGGAGGAGGCAGCTAGAACGCAAGCTTGTCTGGAAACGTGATCATCTATATATTGAACTATGTACGCACAAAAACTGCTTTATTATCACCGCTTTCTGAACTAATGCTCCGTTAGATTGATAGGAACAATACTACGTGGGCTTCCATCTCAGACCCATCCACTGATATTTTAATTTACTGCCGCTCGCCTTCGAGGATTTGAAGTTGATCTGAACCTTACAGTATATGTTATATTAGATGCTGTCGCTGCCGAGCCTTTTTAATTTCCTGATTAGGACCGGCAATACGATACGATTTTGTCGATGCTATACGCTGGATATATCCTGATGCAGGTGCCATCGTGAGTTTCAAATGTTAGTAGTGGTAATCTTCGATGTTGAAAACAATTCATTTGCAAGGAACAATTTTACTCGTCGACCATCGATCTACATCTCTATCTGCATGATGATGTGGAGTATCATATCCATTATGATCGGCACGTAGCCCGTTGTCTGTTCGGCGGTCTAATTGAAGAATAACAATATTGGGCATCTGGAAGTATGCATATCAAAAAAAGTGAACAATGCTTGTTGAGCCTGATTTTCTGCTATCTGATTTCTACTGACCAAATGGTACACGCGGGAATCTGCCTTGCAGCCTGCTTCGAGATTAAATATTAATTATCAACCCAGGACTTCGCGTATCTCTTCTCGTTCCAGCGAAACTCATTAGCAACGCCTTCGGCTCGCTAATAGCTTCTGGGCTTCTAGATGATATGCAAGGAAGGCTCGGGTGACCTGCATGGAGGTGAGACCCACATTACGCACGGGCATTGTAGCATTCTGACGAATGATTTGCGGATTCACGAGATGGCTCTTTATCATTGAAGGAGGCATTGCAACCGCAGTCGCATTCATCACTGTCTTCATTCTCCCAGACTTCCCGGACAATACTCGCTGGCTGAACCAGGTGAAATGTAACCTTGCATTACGACGCATAGCTGATGACGGTGAAATCGATATTACTGCCTCGAAGGGAGGGGTACTCAAGCAGTAGTGATATCTGTTGGTGCTCTCATATTGTGACTATATGATTACTTCAACCTGGGCCTCCAACTGTGTCCCCTATCCTCCCTTCAAGCGAGCGGTCTCTCTAGCTCTGATAAACGGACTCTCGCAACTGGGAGATCTGGATGGATCGTCCGTATAATCATTTCAGCTATGAGCGTCGTCCTGATCCCTTTTTACAGATATCTTTTTCCAATCAAATAGGTCTATCATACCGAAAACCTTACGGGGTACGCATCGGTTTACAAGCGCTCACTATTGCCATGTGTTGTGCTCTTAGAATCCATCTGAATAAGCTGAATCGTAAATTGGATCAAGAACATCAGCGAGGACAAAGTGTGCAGAAGATCAGGGGAATTGCGTACTTTTTGTGAAAGGAAGGAAAGGTGTATGCTATCATGTTCCATGACTCTGTCTATCAAGAATATTGAAGCGTAAGAATTCCGAGTCGTAAGAGCTTCGAGATTGTATATCCGGGTGGGGAATTGCGGCGATAGCGGCTGTTTCCTGAGTATTTCACGAGCATTCGTTGCAGAACAGAGGGTAAAAGGTCGAATTCAGAAGTGAGCCGATTATTTCTAAACATGGAGATCGGTACAAATATTAATCGGCGATTGATAGTGGTTTGTCAGTTAGCCAAGCCTTCAGCCAAGCCACCATTCAACGGCATCTTCATTCTTCAAACATTCCCCTGAGTATGTCTGATTGGTTCCGTGTCTTCAAGATAAATTTATCTGTACGGAAGCTCAAATGATTGCTCGGGTGATCGCGTGACCATCGGTCCACATGGAAGCAGTCCTAATTCTTGCGCTTGTGAGCATTGTTCGTCGGATTGGATTACAGGACGGAATTCATCTCTGCCCGGCCCGATACTAAACATAAATACTTCTATGTCTTCAGCCATGACTTCCTGGCTGCTTGCTGCTTATCGCATCTCAGCCCCCTTTTCTTCGTCTCGTCTACAAAGCGTAGTGTTCCGAAATGTCCTCTGGACCACGGTTTATTGAAGAGAAAGACTTTAAGGAAGAAACGCTCATAGCGGATGCAGGCAATATTGTTGATCCAGATGCCGAGTTTGGCGGGCGTGAAGAAAGGCTCAGACTCGAGCGGAATCTTCTTTGGAAAGTCGACAGTAGAATGTCCATCCTGATTCTCATCTATATCCTTAACTATGTGAGCTACTTCCTGCCAGTGTCGAGAAGTTTAGCTGATGTCCTTTCAAAGATCGATAGGAATAATGCTGCGTACGTAGTAAATTTACTTTGGTCACTTCATGACACTTATTTAACTCAATCCAGGGCGGCTCGCCTAAGAGGGTTCGAGGAAGACTTGAAGTTAGAGGTATGCGACTCCTTATGATGGTCGATATCTTGGCTCAAAAAGAGAAAGGGACAAGACTTCAATACTCTTTTGTCTATCCTTTACGTTGGGTACATTCTAATGCAGATTCCATCGTGAGTACCGAGTGAATCGTCTCCGGGTTCCCATAACCTAACACTATACAGAAATATGCTTTTAAATTACATGGAAAAGCCGTCTATTTATCTTCCGGTCTGCATGGTGCTTTGGGGAGTGATATCCATCCTTACTGGTTAGTCTGTTCATAAGACTATTTGCCGACTGGTCTAATCTCTTCCAATAGGCATAACGGACAAGTAAGCGAAGAACATTATGTCGCCATAATCTTGATGTATAATTCTCACCTGGTCATAAATCAGTTTTATCCATGCTCTTTTAACGCGATTCTTCCTTGGATTTGTGGAAGCCGCCTTCTTTCCCGGTGCGCTTTTCCTTCTTTCAAAATGGTACAAACGTGACGAGCTTGGTATGTAATTCATCTGTCTTGATCAAGATTTTCATCAAATACATATACCATCTCTAGGTCTGCGCACGGCCACTTTATACTGCGGTAATATAATCAGTAATGCCTTCGGTTCCCTGATGGCCTCGGGAATTTTGGACGGTATGGAAGGGAAACTAGGGAAAGCAGCATGGAGGTGAGCGGATCACTCAGCTACTTTCTGACAGGCCTGAGTAATCAATGCTTTTTACAATTGCAGGTGGTTATTTTATATTGAAGGAGCAATTACTGTTGCTGTCGCGCTTGCCGCTATTTTCATTCTGCCTGATTTCCCGACGACTACGAAGTGGCTAACTCCTCTGGAACGCAAGTTGGCCTTGCGCCGAATGGAGGAGGATGGTGGAATCAACATGGGTGACCAAGAAGAATCTGAAGATATCGCTCGTACTGCTCCAGGCGTCGGCGGTACCTTTTTAGGAGCAAACTCGAAGTTAACAAATTTTTCTCAGTCTCGCCATGGTCGGGGATTCTGGCTGGCCGTGACCGATTGGAGGGTATGGTGGTTGATGGTTGCATTTACGTCTGGAGTGATTGCATTGTCCTTCAACTCATTCTTTCCGACCTTGGGTGCTACTCTTGGCTTCAACAGAACCGTGACGTTGGTCGTCATATCACCTCCTTGGTTCATTACTACCATTGGTGCATTTCTAAACTCGAGGTGAGAAATACTCTGGAAGATACCTCTTGCAGTACAAATGCTCACCTGACGCTGTTTAGACATTCTGATAAGCAAGGCGAAAGGTTCTATCATGTCATTGTACCCCTTCTTATCGGTATGGTTGGCTTTATAATTGCGATCTCAACCATGAATACGGCTGCTCGTTACGTATCCTTGTGAGCACCTTCCGCTCCGGGATGATACTTGTTCACCTAACGCATACTAAGGTGTCTGATGGCCTTATCTTACTGCGGATACATCATCATGTTCGCGTGGATTTCTACCAGCGTACCACGACCTCCTTCCAAACGTGCCGTCGCGATTGCCTTCATAAATTGCTTCTCACAAACTGGTAACATAGCAGGATCGTAAGTAGTCATCAGTCCGTAACACGCCAAGCCTCTTATGTTGTTGATCTCCCTTTCATAGTTACATGTGGCCAAAGAAGTGGGGTCCGTCATACAGGAAGTCGTACGGAATCTGCATTGCGTTGCAGAGCCTAACCATCTTCATGTGCTGGATATTGCACATGCATCTGAAGGCATTGAACGCTCAACTAGAGAAAGAAGAGCAGGAAAGGGGTCAACAGCAGAAAGGATTCAGATTTTTAACGTAACATAACAGCAGAAGTTGGGCTATCCTTTGTATGCAACATAATCAACTTAGCTGATAACCTTCAAGGTTACATGAACTTTTCAAAGAATGCATTTAAGATGGTAATGCGATGTAATGATACATATTGTAAGTCCTGATCTCGAAAGCATTAGACGGAGACAAAAGGATCTATGTGACTGCAGAAAGCAAATTTCTAGCCGGGACAAATACTGATAAATGATAATCCCTCTGCGTAGATCTATACACCAAGTCTAAAGGCGATCTATGAGTACTCTTCAGTGCTTAAGGATTGAAACATTGACGCACTTCTTTTTGCTTGTTTCATATACAACATAGGAAATGGATACCGATGGTATGACCTGTGACACGTCGATTCAGCTTTAACTACGGACAAGAACATCGAAGCCGTCCTCACTTTAGCCAATGTAGGAAGCAAACCGCGGTAGAAACCTCGCCACCCTTCATTCTGATACGTTTTCCTTGCGACATCAAATATACTGTTATAACGTTGTGGATGTCCAGATGATCCAGAAGCCTGTAATCGTGTCCGGACCAGATTTAATGGGTACACGCTCGTTGCCCCCACACCGCCAGAAACACTACCAAATGCCAGAAGCGGAAGAACACCCGGTTCATCCTTGCCTGAAGAACGAAGGTATGCAAGCTTGAGAGCCTCGAAAGTACTCATGTCTATAGCAGCGTAGCTGTATTTTATGAGCACCCGTACCGTCATGAGTATCACAGAACATACGGGAAAACGCCGATCAAGCCAACCTAACGAACCTTTAGATGAAATCGGCAGGGAAATGTTGCTTGACCGGACGTACTGTGAGTCCACGATAGAAAGCTCTCACACCACCCATTGCCCAAAGACGTCTTGCAGCGGATAAGACATCTCGTTTCTGATCCCCTGTTGTGCTCATCATTTGCGTCTGACAGTAAAAACGTTGTTTCAGTTAACTTGGATAGAGCCAAATGGTTTGGATGGACAACCTTAGTTGTTTCAATTGGGTAGATGGCTAAATACCAATGAGTCACGTTCAGGGAATAGGAAGAAAGGTAATTTAGGATCTCACAGAGCTGACTGGTTATGCCTCCGATTCCTCCGGAAAGAAACCGACTTGTTCCACTGATATCGCGAGAGTCCGAGACGTTATCAACGTATTGTGCGAAGAAACGTTTCTGGATTAGACGCAAGGTCTCAGGGATAAGTCAAAAGAGCCCTCAAGTACAGAGAATACACACCGAAGTCTCATACGAAAAGAATTTGATCGCAGATTCGGGAAATATCTTGACCACAGACAAACCATTTCCAACCCAGAATGCACGAATGCCACCCTCTTTGTATATTCGCCCGATAGCATCAAAGATAGCTCTGAAGCCTTTACTTGCGACCTTGGTAGCCTCAGTAGTACTTCCTATACTGACGTTACTCAGCTCAGGAGAACGAGTTATCAGGTAAATCTTTAAACGGTCGAAGGGAGCAGTAGTAGTCCGGGATACTGATAAAACCTGTCAGATAGGAAGTAGTAAAAACGTATTCCCGAACGAACCTGCACCGGCGATTCCACCTGCTAATAAGTATTTGAAAGAGGTCTGATACTGATTTTCTTCTTCCTCTTCCTCGTCGAAATCGTCGTCGTAATATTCGTCTTCTTCACTGTCCTCGACTGGCGAGGCATAATCGACAGGAACAGGATAAGGAAGGTTATGAGGTTTAATGGGATGTACTGGAGGCCTGTCTTCCGCACTGATGGTAACATCACCTAAAAACGTACAAATTTCACTTCATAGTCTATTCCAACAGAAGATGATACCTACCTTCCATATTTACTCGAGCAGCACCTCCTCGACCGTCATCTCCCATGTACTTCTTCACTTCATAATATCGAAATATCTCTTCCGTGGTAGCGCGTCGAGGCAACAAAAGAAGGAAATCTCGAAATTCCGAGAAATTGATAGCATGCGAGTGTGGCGAAGAAGTTAGGAATGTCATGAACTCTGATAAAGTCGCCGGGGTCATCTGAATCCCTGTTACAATTATATTTCATTATTGAACCGCTCGAAAGACTTCTTTATACGTCTGATTGAATATTATTTACCGGCTTTGCTCAGAGCCATAGTAAGCTCTTCGGCGTCGAGGTGACCATTGCTGTCTAAGTCGAGTTCGTCATGAAAGATATGCCAGAGCTCTGCCCGCACTGTCTCAACGAGAGAAGATTTACTAGTTATAGGTTGGCACATACCTTTTTCCTTATAGTCCGCATACATCTTGAACTCCTTCCAAGTGACCGGCTCAAGGGTATTGCCTTCCTCCAACGCACACTCCTTGAGAAGCTCGTCATGATACATTGCCGTCAGCTTTTCTGCCTTCTCTCTGTTGAGGGACGCATCCTCCCTGGCGGGTACCCAACTAGACGCCACGGGATCTAATTTCTGGAGTCGAGAATTAAAGTAGGACTGATGCGCTTTCCGAGGATGTGGAATCCTCTTCCAGATTGCGCGCAGGCGCTTCTCTCTGTTTTCGAGGCCCTCTTCGCGACGGAAGTCATCAAGAGAACGTGCGGGCTGGCGTAATGGCGGGACATCCGAACGCAGTCGCGGTATAAATGGCCTCTCGAAGGCGCCGGCCAAGACGCCCTCATAAATCTCTTGCCCTGATGGACGGTCTTGCGTTGCTCCCATCCGACGCGCCAAAGCCGAACACGAGCAGAACGCAAGGGTGCAGGAACAAGAGGATCAGGGGTATAACACAAGCAGAGCAGCAGTCAAGCATCCATACGAAAGCAGAAGAACGAAAAGCCTGAGGACCGTCTTCTGGCAATGTGAATGTGGTTAGTCTATGAGGTATGTGAGGCACGCGTAACGGCATCTCATTGGTGTAAACAAAGCGTCATCATTTGGATAATCCCGGATTCAAATATATTTTCATTTATCTAATACACTCACACACACTCGCACACAAAAACACACTATCAAATATGCTTTGATAACTTAGAGAATTTGCTTATCGTTCGGCGCCCGCGCCTTTAATATACATCGTAGTATCCTCCGTATTCCGACGATTGCGAGGGAGACGGTGTTGGAGACCTCCACGTTCGGAACTTGGACATGAACACTCTTGCCCACAGTCCAAATATCCTCCAGAATCCACGCCGACTCCGCTGCCTTGAAGAAGGTATCGGCGTGCTCCGCGACCTTGCTAATGGATGCACATTGTCATTCTTCCTGAGTACTTTCTCACTATGACTCCTGGCTGCCTTCTTTGCGCGAGGTTGCTGACCATTGCGTGAACGTGCGTTTGTGCCGAAAGACCCATCCATATTGTCACCTATGCGGCTCCTGGAGTTATTAGAACTCGGAGGCAGCATGAGAATGTGAGCTTTGGCCTGTCCAACAGGAGCACTTGGATATCGGACTTGGCCCCGTGTAGCATGCTGAATTGCAAAATCCGATGGTCGGTCGTCAGGGACGGAAGAGCCATTGGTATTCGCTTCATGGCGTCGTGCCTTCGGGGGCACTTGAGGGTATGTATCAGCTGCAGCATCGTCGTCGTCGTCTATTGTAGGAATTGTCAGCGAAGGAGACTGGGGTCTGACTCGATCGTCTTTATAGGGTTGAGAGTTGATGCTTGAATTAGGTTGGCCACGATTCTACGGCGAAAGCTTGAGCAAAAAGCTATGTCGCGGAACCAGTAAAGACATACCATAATATTCGTTGGCCTCATATTAAGAGCAGAGTCGCCGGACAATGAATGGCCATGAGAGGTAGATGTATCAGGATATATCTTCACAAGGGCGAATTATCAGGGTGACTGTAAGACAGATAATCAATGCTCAAAACGTACAACGTGAACTGCCGGCTTCATGAAGGTCGGAGGTTCCGCAGGAAGCAGATCATTAGAACTCTTCTTCTTGTAATGAGACGGAATAGGCGGCGTTGGAGGTCTGTAAGCCTACAGGATTGAAAAGATACAGGAACATCACCTAAGTCACTCCCTCAAGGACCGACCCAGATTTACAACGTACCTGTGTAACTTCCGGCGCCGGAAGACGCTTGTGCTGCCCGTGTAAATGCCTTGGTGGCCTTGGTGGAGACTGTGCTTGTGCAGATGAAGGCAACGATCGGGCAGCGAACTGAGGCGACGAGAGACCATCACGACCAGAGTCTTTGAGCCGGGACTGAGTAAGACTTGACTCCGATCCGTTAAAAGGCAATCGTTTCATACCACCCAATGTTTGGTACCTCTGCGGTGGGGAACTAAGCTTAGGCAATGATTCCGGTTCGATAGGGGCCGGGGAAGCATCTTTGACCACAAATGCCTCGGTATTGCGATGGAGGACTTCATTGTCAGGAGAATGATCTGCAAAGCGACTAGGAATGGTACTACGGGTCTCCAACTCAGCTTGCGCGCGAGTCGCTCTTCCCTTTCGCTTCGAACCGGAAGAATGACTACGTGAAGATACTTCAACAGGTCGTCTAGCCGGAGGCTCAACAGATGCGGAAGAAGATACGGCAGCATCTTCCGCTGTTGTTGTCACTATCGAGCTTTCATCTGTTCTTTCCTGCACGACACTGACATCTGTGTTATCTTTCTGGGGTGCGGCCCTGCGAGGGATAGGCGAACGGCTGCGTGCTAGTTCTTCGCGGGGTGCCAAACCTAGAGTATTGCTTATTGGGGCGAAGCCATAAATGTGCTCGTGCTTGACGGTAAGTGCGGCCGTAGAAGATAAATCTAGATCGGTGACCTTTAAACATGGAGACCTAGAGGTTTGAATTTGGTTTCCTTTGTCTGCCACCAGGATCTTCTCCGACAATTGAGATGCCTCGAAGACACGTCTCGCCTCCACCTCATGTATGTGAAGTTCAAGTTCCTGGGAAAGCCGTTAGCATTGGATACCATAGAAGGCAGATACAAAGAAGGTTCAGTAATATACCGATGGAGAGATGACACCCGGGTATTCGGCGATACAAAAAGGAAACAATGAAGACACACCATAGTCGCATGTTCAACTTGCTCCGTAGAGACCCCACGAATCACGTACTTGCTTGCCGTTGCCATATCTGTCGACTGAGCTGTCTGTGCATGCCCTGTTGGTTTCATACGCGGAAGCACGTTCGATTTTCTATCTGTCTCTTCCATGGTTGGAATGGGCGGACTCGGACAGAGATTGATATTCGAACTTGTCGCATTCGTGATTGTCGCCTTCCAATCATTAGGCAACTGTTTGGTCTATTAATTTAAAATATCCACCGAAAGATTCAGAATCTGTGACCCACCGGAGGTGTGACCATTTCATGTTGGATTGTGCTCGCAGCAACAAGAGTAGTTGGCTTATCAATCGACGAGATCGGCGACGCCGGACGGGAAGCATTCCTCGCCTCTGTGACAGGTCGGTCGTCGTTCGAGGAGGTTTGTTCGTCTTGAATCAAGGTCTTGCATCGCATAAGAGCCTTCGAAACCGGAGGCTTGACTTCAGCAACAGGTTCCGAGCTCTTCAAGCGTGGAACTGGTTTTGCATCCGTGTCAACATTCTGCGCCACGCAGACATTGTCATGACTCCCTGACCGGCGCTCTTCATCAATAATATTCGACTTTAATGCCACAGTACCAGGTGGTGTATCCGGAGGTGTTACCAGACCAGATTGTCGAGAAACCTGAGCATGCTCGTTCATAGAAACAGGAACGGGCCGTGGGCGGGCGCGCACTTCCCCCTGAACACTCGGTTGAGTAACCGCAGCAGCAAATTCTGACGATTTCGGTTCGGGATCGTTTAAATGCTCCACGGAACTTTGCTCCTTTTCGCCAGGAATCACAGGTTCTTTGGCAGGAGGCCTTGCCTGTTCCAGCTCTCGATGGGATGGCGTTTGGACACGAGGAGGTACAGAGATGTCCGCATATTCATTTGCGACGCTCTCCACTTCCTTCACAAATGGCTTCATTGAAGGGGTCAAGTTCCGAGATGAAGAGGTGTACTCGCGAACAATAGCTGTGGAAGAAACCTCCTTCATGCGATCATTTCCGGTAGGCTCATTCATTGCTGCAGGATCAGCCTCTTGCGACGCCGTCGCATCGTTGCGCATTGGAGAAGGAGAACGTTGTTCCGTAATCATTATAGACCACTGCCCAGTCCGAGTCCGAGTATCATCTGTCTGTCGGGATGCCGGGATGTCGTCTTTGGCGGAATCCACTATGATCTGCTCTGGAGGAACTCGCTTTTTTCGCGCTCGCCGCGTTGTCCGTGAAACGGAATGTTCTGGTGAAGAAGACTGCTTCGTATCTGCTTCAGGGACAAGACGTTCCCCAGCAGATGCCTGTGCATTCGATACTGCCTGTGCGCGCGCTTCCTCCATCTGACCTGCCGTTGTCTCAATTTTCTCGGCGAGCTTGGAGCTAAGCAGAGGCTGAAGAAGGCTAGACATCCTCGGTTTGGGTACAGCAGTCGGAGTATTCGGAGGCGGAGACGGGAAAGGAGGTGGTGGCGGCGCATACTGTGGTATAATAGCTGGAGTCGGAGAGCGAGAGCGGGTCGGAAGCAGCGTAGGCACAGCACGAGGGCTCGGCTGCGGAGAGACTGAAGGCGAAGTCTTCACCGACGAGTTTCCAGATGGCGGAAGTTGGACCTGATCTGGGTGAAGCAGGAAGCCAGGAAGGGCCTTCCAACAGCATGTCAATAGGAGAGTCTTGAAGGCAGTAATGAACAATACATACCGTAATCTTTACCACATCTACAGTCGTCGCAGGCGCCGGCGGATCAACAGAGAGATTGGGTGTGGCAGCCTGCGAGGTTACAGATGACTTGACATTCGACGTTTCAGCAACCACCGTGGAGTTAAGGGGCTGTGCTTCTGCTGTTAATAACCACCCTTAATGGAAGATACGAATACTTACAATTGGAGCGCTAATGTCCGCTGTGGTCAGAGGAACTCCAGGAGAAGGAGTGCGCGACGGCGATCGAGATCGAGATCGAGTCGGCAACACCATTGCCACGAGTTGTGCCATTGACGGTACTTTTCTCGGTTGAGGATGTAACAGCATGCCTTGTCGTGCTTCCGACCGTTCGTCTACTTGCTCTGGACTGGGAGACCGCGTAGGTCTCACTACCGCTGCTGGAGCTGTGCGATCGTGAAGCGTTGTATGCGCTTGAGGAGGTGCCTGAGGGGCCGTCAAAACCTGGGCCTGATTCTCAGTCGCACTTTCCACCCGTGACGAAGGGGTCGGCCGAGTGAAATTCCGAGTAGGAGTCGCTGTTACCCTTGACAGTCCTGACATGGCATTCTGGCGCGTATGCGCTTGCGCAGGCTGCTGGAGAGACCCAATGCGTGTCTTGACCGACGTTAAGTCACGAAACATCACTGGCACCTGAAGTTCTGTAGCCGCGCGTGCTGGCCTTGCCGGAGTTAGCTGATGGTGCGACACTGGTGTTGGCTCCATTCGACCTCTGATTGAGCCAGGATGCAACCGTTCAGACTGCACGTTCTGACTCTGATTCGAAGATGAAGGCAACGGCACCGGTGGCAACGGCTCCTCTCTACCTCTAGCAGAGGATATCCGTTCAAATGTAGTTGTAGGCGGTGTAGATGGCGGAGTCGGGATGTATTTCGGTACAGGTTTTCTCCAACCAGGATTTCTGCGCTTGAGGCCTCCCTCAGGTGAAGTTGGTCGACTCACATCGCTCCTATCCGGAGGCGCTAGCATTCCTGAAGCATTTGGGGCATTCGAGCTGATCTGTCCCTGGCCTTGGTTTGACGAAGAAGGAACATAGCCCGTGTCATAGTTCATCATCTTCAGTGCAGGAGAAATATCAGCATCCCGCTGAGTACTCCGAGCGCCGCGCTGGTCTTCCCTATGAGCATTGATCCTCGTACGAGCACCAGAGCGAGCAGCATGCGAACCGCTAGACGTGCTTGAATGGCTTGATTCCTGAGTGTGAAATGGTCTCGCGTGGGCATAGGGCTGAGAACTAGAGCGAGTCTGATAATGTGGATTCCAAATCCGTTGATCCCTCTGCCTGTGGGGTTGGTGAGTCTCTTGTGTCTGCGCTACCTGGTGTGCAAGCGGACGCTTGTTCTGAAAGGGCGAGACCGGACGCATGATCTCCAGATGAGGCTCTGGACTAGCCCTGACTCTTTCACGTTCGCGTGCTGAAATGGCGGCAAGGGTATACTGTCGTAGCTGATATTCCTGCTGCTGGAGGAGAGCCGAGGAAGAACCGAGGGGGTAAAGTGCTGGCTTGTCGGCCATCCTGGCTATGTATATTTATTATAACTGAGAGTGACCAAAGCACGAAGTGGACATCTGGTACGTAAAACCAAATAAAGTAGATTCAGTCGCTTAGGCTATGAATAGGCCACAGAATAGATAGCAAAGTCGATGCACTGGAAGGTGCTTTGCCCAGGCCACGAGTGTGAATAGGGAAGGCGGATGGGCCTTAAGGCGCTGTAGGAAACGGTCGGAAGCCATCAGAACTGTTAGTAAAGGCCAGCGGTACAGGATATTTAGCGCACTCACAAGAAATCAGAGCAGTGGCCGGGGTTAAGAAGGCAGCTTAGACCGACGAGCAAGTGACCTCGAGCTATATACCCAACTGTAATGCATAAGTAGCAACCAGGTGTATCCAAGCATGTATCCAAGCGTGCACACCATGCAGCTGTGACGAATGAAAGTACTGGTGCATTGTGCAAAGGTTAGGGGAGGGGGAGGAAAGACCAGAGTGTGTCACAGCCATCAACCACTCGAGAAGCATGCAAGGCGGTTTCCTCGTTGCATACACCCTTCAGGCGCAAGGCCACGGATCGGGCCGAGGGTGAGGCCTGCAGTGGATAACGAGTGGATCCAAGAAAGTCATATTGAATCTATACGCGATGTCTGGTTTGTCAGATATCAATATTAATGGCACAAAAGACAACCGGGTATTGCAGCATGAACGGTTGGAAAAAGCATCAATTCATACGATAAGATAGACTTTCGATATGCACATGGGCTTGGACACCGCTTGGAGCGGGGCCTGTGGACGTTATTACTTATCACGCGCACACGGGAGCTAACCTTGAGCTTGACTGAAAGCACTGCCCGCTAAGTACCAATAGTATCAGAGTCGAGCACAACATGGAAAGAAGATCAAGATGGGGATTCGCGGTGATCATCAAGGCGCGCACACGTGACTTTTCGTGGGCGCTAATACGGATTAAGAAACCCCAAAACAAAATCTACCCACTGTACCCAGGAAAGTATTCTGAAAGTTCCATGATTTCTGATTTTCTTTCGGAGAGTATGGAAGATCAGCTGTGTGAGTGACGGCATCAGTAGGTGTTGCTGAGTGTTTCGTACTTACTATGGCGAGAATCGCAGTTAATTATGCGGAGCGAGTCGGGATGGATCGATGTCTGTCAGGTGTGCGCAGCGGGTGATGACCACCAGTAGTGACTAAGGAAGGATGATGAGAAGGAAATGCCGAGGGTAAGTGATGGCTCGGCATGAGAGATGAAACATTACCTAATCCGTTTTCTTGTCCGACGAGACGCGCTTCTGAAGATGACGAACGATTGATATTTCGACCATGTCCGCTCTCTTCCCTCCCGCCTCTCGTCCCAGGATTCACTCGGTCTCAACAGGCGTTCGTCCGCCCCTCTCCATATCCACTCTCGCCCGTTCTCCCGCAGTCTCATTTGCTGCCAAGGAGCTTGCTGACTCTGATTCCTCATCCCAGCCTTCGTCCCAAGCCGATTCCATTATTTCATCCTCGGCAAGCTCTCCACTCCCATCACCCGCATTCATCCTTCCGCCTCGTCCATCTTCGAAAAATCACTCGGACGCTACGCGTGGACTCGTTCAAAGCATGTTTCCTGTGCTAGTATCTAGGACGGTAGACCTATGGCGGACAGTTCGGTCGAAGGACGGCAAGCACTCGACAAACCTCTTCTCTTCTCCTGTTTCTTCTCCGCGGTCTTCGACAGAAACAGAATACATCTTGCCTTTGTCTGCTTCGCCGCAGAAATCTGCATTTGATGCTGCAGACTTGAATGTGCCGTCGCGTCCTCAGTCGCCTTATCGCCTGGTGCCGTTCCCATCGGTCGGTTTTTATTTGTTCATCATTTTCATGCAAGTTCTCATCATTGCATCCTTCTCAGGTGCATGCTTCGTTGCTGTTCGTCATCATTCTCTTCCCAATATCGAGCGCACTCGTGTTCTTTTGCATGTCAACTTTGCCCATCACATTTGCCTGGCCACGTACTCTATTCGATCTTGCGCAGCTTGGACGCGATCTGAGCTTGTATTCACGATCCGGATTTACATCGACTGCGCACATTGTAAGCGTCCTAGTCATTTCAGCCGTATGGAAACACGCTTGGTCAATCCCTGGGAGCGTTCTATGGGTAAGCAACATTTTGTCTTACAAACTCCTATGACACATAACTTATTTGTCCTGGTCTAAATTAGAATGTACTCGCGGGAGCACTTTTCCACCCCTTGCTCGCCACCTTACTCATGACAGTCACCACATCAGTCGGCTCGGTGTTCGCCACTCTGCTCGCCACGCCGCTTGCTCCAGTTCTGACGCGGGCCTTTCCTCGACCAATTGAACTCACCCGCGCGGCTTTGGAAGGATCATCCTTTTCCACTTCCAACTCGGTGCAACCCGAAGAATCTAAGACTTTCAGTGTAGCAACATCACCGAGCGATAGCTCCCCGGCTTGGGTGCGACTATCGATTCTGCGTCTCGTCGGTATTGTTCCCTGGTCTGCACTTAATATCGCATGTGGCCTTACAGGAGTCGCTCTCCGCGACTGTCTTGCAGGCGCTTTCATCGGATGCCTTCCATGGACCGCCGTTACCTGTCAAATTGGCGATATTCTTCAAGCCGTGAACAAGGCACGCACCACAGCAACCGAAGTTGGAGTTGACGACGGCATCTCCAACACTGCGACTGTGTCGTCTGTTCTCGCTCAGCCATCAATGATTTTTGAGCTGGTCTTCTTGACTATTTTAAGCTTAGCTCCGATTCTATTTAGGGATCGTTTGCGGAGGCTCATTCCTTCTTCCGACGAAGCATCGACGGATGTGCCGGAGACTGAGGAGTCCGAGGAGAAGGAAGTCACGGTCCGTTCCATCAGGCGAGGACGCCCGAATGCACTTGAATTACCGTCATTAGATGATGAAGAGAAGGACCTAGATCCTACTGGCAACGAACGCCGCGGAAGGCACTTGCAACGACAGAGATGGACGTGGAAGCGGCTCTCAATGAGTGTTCCGCGATGGAATACACTCAACTCGCCCTTGCGATCCTCGTTTGCCCATGTCGATCGTGACGCTGCACGATAGGGATTTCCCGTTTGCGCTGTTACCTCGTCTTCTCGTCTCTCCGCACCATTCGATTGACTACATCGTCCCATCGTTATCTTGGTTGGATTATTTATTTGGAGGCCAAACAAAGCAATTTACGATCTGTTAATGCCTTGACTCACGACCATACATACTATCGAAGCGCTCTAGTTGAAGGCACTCACGCCTACGCCCCGCTTGTGGCAATGACTGCTAATGCGATTTCCATACATGCATAAAAGCGTATTTGATTGCAACGCACAAAGGGCCGATGATTTTCTAGAGCATTGTTTTCCGTTTCTTTTTCATTTTCGCATCTGATTTCTGTTGCGCATTCTACCTGCGATATCACCTATCTGTCCCATGTCTTCTTTTTTTCGGGGAGTTCACTTTGACATAATTCATCCGTTCCTATTTTCACCATTTCACTGCGTCGCTTTATCTTTCATTAGTCGCTTTTACACCTGCATAATTCTCGGTAATTACAAAGCTATGTATCAGGTACTATCATTTCTTTCGGGTACTGCAAGTCTTTCTCGACTACTGTCGATTTTTTGCTATCCGTGATATATCTGGATTCCTTTCGCCAATCATGTGCGCAGTTCCTTTTGTAATTGCAATGCTGCGATCTTGACCTTAACGTTCCCACCGAGCTGCGGCAGTGCTGCGCCGCGGTGACGAGCGGTGACGCTCAGGCACTTCCGTGCCGAGCCCAGTCGGTCGGTCTCAGAATCCGCTGGCTGACTTTGCTACTTTGTTTCGCCCCAGCCTCCGATCCTGTAACGCTCCCTTGGCATTTTTGCGTTTGCTTTTGCTTTTTGATTCTTTGCACTTTCTTTTTCCGGTCTTACTAGCTATGTTCATGAACATGTTCTATCCGGCTGTCAATGAAATAAAAGAAGGCAAATAGAGAAATCTTCTGGTTGTGTCCTGGTATTGAATGCAATTGGTTTCATTTGGGGGATGATATACGAAGTACAACAAAGACAAAGCACTAGTGAAGCGTAATATACAGATGTTTGCGACAAAGAATAGCCTCTGAGCCCGGAATAAGTACTATCGTCTGAGTGTTGTCTATAATCATCGCAGGTCCCTTCACTACATCACCAATATCCAATTTGTCGAGCAAGAAAATCGGCGTATCGTCTATGCGGCCGACACCATCGAAATATACCGAATGTGTCTTGTCAGCTGCCGCTGCTGAGACTTGTCGTTTCTCGATTGTACGCAGTTCTTCGAATACTGAGGGTCCGAGGGAGTCGAAGGTCTTGCCGATTCCTCGTACCTTAAATTAAATTATCAATCAACGGCTACGAAGACTTGTAGCACTCAGAAAACTCACTTTTATATCGTCAACTATAATATCCTTCGTATCAAGAAGGAATCCGAACTCCTCCTTGTACGTCTTCTTAAATGCGCACAAGAAATCTTCTTCCCCATTCACAGTTGTAGGGAGCACCATCAGAGCTGTGTCCGTCCCATCAAAGCGCATGTTCAGCATACGCTCAACTCGCACGCGTTTCCCTTCGAATCCTTGTCTTTTCAGTTCGGCACGAACCTCGCTTTCAAGTTTGTCGAGCCTCTGCTTAAGGTGAGGTTTATTCTCTGGAGTGTAAGACGTAGAGCTTGGTTCTTGACGCTCGAATGCCCTGAGAAATTCATTGAATCAGTATAATGCCGAAATTTCGATCGTGTACATACCGATCCGCTAGAGCCAGACCGTAAGCCGAAAGTATAGAGCTGTATCGATGTATAAGGATTGTGGAAATCCCGAGTATATGCGCGATTTCACAGGCATGCTGCCCGCCGGCCCCACCAAAACTCGCCAATCTGCACGCGCGGTTTTAGACGCAAGCTCTCGATGCTTGGAGGACAATAACGTACATATGACTTGAGGTGCTGTATCCTCGCGCTTCCGTCAAAGCTCGAATGGGCCTGCACATCGTCTCATTTGCGATTTTTATAAATCTAGTAAATGTGATCGTCAGAAAGAACAGCAAACAATCGAATTGATCGCATATACCCATAAACGACTTCATCCAAGCTAAGCTCTTTTTCAAAGCTATGCGAGGAATTGACCTCGTCCTTTATCTTCTCAAAAAGAGTCCGAGAAGCTTCAATATCTAGAGGCTCCTTCTCCGATGAACCAAAGATCTTCGGGAAGTAATCGACGATAAGTCGACCAAGCATTAGATTCGCATCAGTCACAGCAAGAGGGCCACCTCTTCTATAGCAGGCCGGCCCAGGTACGGCACCGGCGCTTTCTGGACCAGTCACGAATAGACCGTTACGGAAGGCGAGGCAGGATCCGCCACCAGCTGCGACTGTATTAATGTCGAGCTGTGGAGACTGAATGGTCACTCCGGCTGTGGTTGTCTCATATACTGTCTCGTATCGTCCAGCAAAGCGGGATACGTCCGTGGAGGTACCACCAACATCAATTCTGAAGATATCATAAGTAGCGCACCATAGCTGATAGATGTCTGAAAAACAACAAACCCAATGATCGGTGTCTTCTGCTTCACGTCCCAGCTCGTCAGAGCGTAGCCGACCACACCCCCTGCTGGACCGCTCAGAATGCTTTTAAGACCAGAGAAGTTGTTGAAGTCCAATAGTCCACCATCGCTTCCCATAAATTCGACTCGTGCATTATCATCTCCGCCTTTCCTCAGTCTCTCATCGAATCCATTGAAAAAGCCTTCAAGGTATTCGTAAAGAATAGGCGTAAGGTACGCATCTGCCGTTGTTGAGACTCCTCGAGGCACCATTTTGATCATAGGAAGGAGCTGCGATGAGGCGGATATATGCTCGAACCCGACTTCTTGGGCTAACGACGCGACGAGCTTCTCGTGCTCAGGAAACGTGTACGAATGGACCAGGATTATTGCAATGGAACGATAGCCTTTATCATAAATATTCTTTAAATCAGTCCTGACCTGTTTCGGGTCTGCGGTACTTTAGCGTAGTGCCTTCGTTTGAAATTGCAGCATTCACGTACCAGGTTTCTTGAGGATCCGAACTGCCTCGCCAGAAATACCTCTGACTATTTCTCCAGGGCCTTCAGCATTGCCTTGTCCATCCCAGCCTGGACCGCGATAACCACGTATTACATTCCCATCCGCATCGAATTGGACAGCATGCTCAACCGCCTGGGGATCAGACGTATAACCCACCAGAGTGACGCGTTCATCAACTTCTAAGACCTCGGAATATAGTACGGATGGTCGCTTGATATTCAGATCAAATATTCTAGGTCGTGACTGGTTCCCGATGACGAGCAAGTCCTACAAGATCTCCATGAGAAACGGCATACACATAGGCGAATAGGTGGTGGGCATACCTTGAATCCCTTTGTAATGACCAGTGCATGCTTGTGCCCCTTCCTTTCCAGCAGTGCATTCGTTGCAACGGTTGTCGAGAGACGAACGTAATCTGCAAGGCGTTCCTCATTCAGTTCTGCAAGATGCTCCTGAAAGTTGCTCATACTCACCGATTTTGTCTGTCGGCACCTTCTGGCCCCTGGGTATACTCTGATCTGTCACTGCTTCAAGGACTCTCCGAATACCTTCAGTCGGTGCATCCTTATAGTTGCCTGGATCCTGAGATACTGGACGAACATCAATAGATGGGAACGGGAATACTCAAGCTGAAACACGGACAGAGCTTGACAACTATCTCCTTTCTCTCGTCCGGGCTGTCAGGATCAGGACATGATCTGGTTTACAGATACTGGCTCGTTATCGGAAAACAGCAAGGATAGCTGGTGGCTGGACATACGCATGAACATCGCAGAACGTTCCTCCTCTATCGGCGCAAATCCGAATACTCCGATCCGGTATATTCGCCATGGACGCGAGCGTTCAAGAGTCTCGGAACTGAAGCACTGGAGCAGTGCTTGGTAAATTATTTTTATATGCCCATGATAAGCCGGAAGTATGACGGAAACCAAGAGCAATTCTCCAATGAACGGATATATCATTTCCATCACCTCGCAAATTCAAGGAGGTCGGGCACGCAAGTATCATTCTCATTAGAAGCTTTCAATATCGGACAATAAATCCTTTAATGCGTCATTTACATCTGGGTTTATCTCATTCTCCACAAGTCATCGGAAATAATACCGTCGTATCATCAGCAGTCAGACTATCCACCACGGAATGCATGATTCTTCTTGTGCGAAATATAAAGCGTAACATGAGTAAAGCGGCGTGTTGCATGTGTATATTCTTGAGTCTTGAGAAGTCGAGCGTCCCCTACATCCACCGACACCAACAATATAGACGCGTCGAATTTAATGACCAGCACGTCTGCTCTCCTGGATGATGCCACCTAATTCCTCCAGCTTGCGCTTGGAACGGAGTAGCGTGCCAAGCTAGAACAAGCAATCCAGAAGCCATTAGCGACTTATGCACATAAGGTGGAGCAGTACGGGTACATACACGCTTTTTCGTGAGCTTCCTCGCCCGTTTGTCCTTCGAGTTCCTCAACAACTCCATCACCCGTCGCTCATATGGCGCAAAACCAACCACCTCACGGACTACTGAGCGAACGAACTTGGTGCGCGTAGATTGAATACCCTTTTTGTGCGAGGGCTTAACACGCTTCGGGATAGGAGTGGTTGGATGTCCTTTGTTCAGGCCTCGGCGGGTGTCTGTATCAACCGAATGCGCATCAGAAACGGTCCTGGATATCTTCCATTTTGTCACTTACTGTTTCGTACCATGTCTGCTTGGCTCGGTTGGGTGCAGAGATGGCGTCGGAAGAGGGAAGTTTGGATTAATGAACCCGTGAGAATCGTTGACTGTATAGCACTCAAGTTCACGTGCATCATGCGGAAAGAGCCGAATCCGAAAAATCCCATCTTTATTGGTTTGGCAATATTTTTACATTATTTCTGATGTATTGGCTGGTCTGCATTGTATGTACATAATCGAAGTGGAAGCTACTAGTAAATCAAATAAGAAAGCGAGACAGAAAATGCAAAAAAGTAACCGTCTATAGTCTCTAAACAGATGGTCTATTCCTTACTACCACCTTAACCCGCTGCCCTCCATCAAGCCCGCTTATTGATTTACCGAAGGAAAGAGATGTCGAACCAACAGATTCCTTCCTTGATTTGGACGCTGCCTGAGGACTGGCAACTGACGATGACGGAGGTGGTGATGAAGCCACAGTACCATGAATCGGCGTTGGGGGACGCAACGTCTTTTGTCCTGATGAGCCAGCACCAGTAGCATGGTTTCTCCGTCCACCTGAGCCTTTGCCCGGTGTCGGCTTGTTACCCGCTCCTTCGCTCTCTTCAGCCTCGTCCGTCTCCCCCTCAGTCATGTCATCCTATATGTCCGCGAATACGTGTCAGAACATATGCTCCTTCAATCACGACATCTTGGAAATGCTTACGGGATCGAAGGCTTCCAGATCGCCCAATTCCTCGCCATCAGTGTAATCGCTATCGTCAGAATCTTCATCAGAAAAGAATCGACCCCATCGATCGACTTTGTCGAGTTCAGCGGGATCTTCTGGTCGTAATCGAAGCCACCGCATACGAGGGCCACCTTTGGCGCGTTCGCTCACACGGAAACCATATATCTTCGGGGTGTAGACTTTTCCGGTGGCAGCCTTTTGACCGCCGTATTGGTTGGGATTTTCAAACTTTTGGGAAGGTTCCGACGTCTGGTTCCCGACAGGCGAGCGAGTACTCCCCCCAGAAGATGACGGCTTGTAAAAGGGAGCAGGAGCGAATTCCCGATAAGTCTGAAAGAATAAATGCGCAAAGGTGGTCCCGAAGAACGCCCCTAAAAATCCTGTTAGAGATTCGCCGAGAGTTCGGTAAGAACAGTAGACATACCATCAACACCCTGGTATCGACTACTCGGAGGGGTATATATATCATTACAGTTTGGACAGTATAGTTTCACGGTATCGAGTCCTGGTAAATCTGACCGGCCACATGGTACAACAGGGCATGCCAGGCAATATACGCGAGGGCAAGTGCCAAACTGTCCAGCTTCGTATTTTTCTGCCTAGAGGAAACAGAAGCGAATCTCAGAATAATTCGAAAACTCAAGATCATTGCTTTAACCATTGCGTGTAGTCCTTGTCGTGTTAAGATGTACCGTTGATGAACCAGGCCATACAGGAGTTCAGCCGACGCTTCAATGATTGATACATCTGGTATTCTTGGATCCTCTTCTAATACGAACTTAAGTCAGCTTCTCGCTATGAACCGTCAAACTAACAAGTTACATACCTGGTTCAACATCGAGGACCATCTCCATTGCCTCTTTCCAGAACGGCACCATGGCATTTATTCCGGTTAAGTTGAAGTCGTCCTCGATAAAATCCTCGCTGACTTCGCAAAAGTATTCATGACCTGGGAGCGCGCAGAACCAGCTTATCCATGTTAGTGAAGATGTTGGAGTAGACGAAGCTAAATACAAGAACAGAAGTGAATCAAATCAGTGTTGCGGTTCAACAAGAGTGGCTAGCGGCGAAACGCGGTCGACACGCGCCGGCCCAAACTCACCATAACCCTCCTGTTCAACGTCTTCCTCCATTGCTTCGCCAACTTCTGCGTCTTGCCTTCGTGTATCTTCTTCTCCTGCGACTGTTCTTGGCTCCTGGGTCAACCGCGCCAGTTGCGGTAGTTCCTGAGAGCGCGGCATGATGTGGTGAGACGATGATGAGGGCCGAAGATGCACGAGCGATTACTATAAATAGTACAGGCCACGGGGATCGAACGTCACTTCATCTCCTTCCTTGTATTTTCCGAAGTCCATGGCCATGGCATAGAACCTGCCTTGTATCGAGGCTCGATATATTTTATCTAGTTTCATTATCCAGGATGGAACCCTAGAGAGAGTCTGAGCTCATATATATGGTATTTTATGTGAGAACTAAGTTACAAATCCGGTCTGCATAGAGGCATGGATATTAATTACGAGTAATAATGTACGCGGCAAGGCGCTCCATTGTGCGACACGCTGTTTTCGTCCAATAAACTCAGTCACCGACGTTTTCTGGCTTTGACCCTTGGTGCATGAGTGGAGTCCTGCTATAGAACATATTTCGTCAGATAGGCCTGAGTGACTTCCTGATAATGTGGTTTCTACTTCAGTGTTATTGGTCGTTCTGGACCTGGTACGAGTACCCGTCTTTGACCGACGAGGCGGACCCGATATTTCACGTTCCTCAGCAACCACTGTGTCCGGAGCACGCTTGCGTTTTGGAACAGTAGCATTGGTGCTTGCGGTGTTCTCATCGAATATATCGTCCTTATCCAATAGCTCAGTCGTCTGCTCCGAGAGCTTAGCGAAGGACAAGGCCGCAGGTGGAGAGACATTGATCTTATGAGACCTCGCCGTAGGAGTAACGAGTTTTTGAGCTTGGAAATCCACCTCTTTTGTTGTCTATTCCATGCAGTTGGAGCAGTAATCAATTAATCATTTTTCGACTCACCAAGCGATCTCTTTCTCGAGCCGTGAGCGTTCCCTTTCTGTCGATTGGGCTGGTTGATGCCTGAGAGGACTCCCATCCATCAAGATCGATAAGCGACCTGCCCCTTTCCTCTGAAGCAGGTCTAACGGCCTTGGTGCTTGCCTACATCTCTTAGTGAGATTCACCTGACGGTTCAAATTACATACGCACCTGCGTATTCAAAACCCGGGCAAGTTGCGATTCAAGCTCCGATTTCCTTGTTTCTAATGATTTGATCAGATTGTCACGCTGCAAGAAAAGCAATATTCAGAACCAGCAAGGATATGGGGACGGTAACGTTGAACCTAACCTGTCTGATCTCATTCCCTGTCACTACTAGTTGCTGTTCATGCGCAGTTTGACAGGCTTTGTGGGCTGCATCTACCAGTTTCTTCTCTTCTATGGACTTCATACATACACTTAGCCGAAGCCGATTTAAAAGAGCTTAGCCATCCACGCACCAAATCGCCCTTCTCATACCTTGAAAGGATACTCCCCGCTCGATGGGCTTGTTCGTCATTGGCCTTCCGCAAATGCTCGATGTCGCGTTTCAGCTGCACGATTTCTTCAGCATGTGCTTCAGAAGGCTCTCTCGCTTGCGAAAGTTGTAACTGGAGATTGCCATAATCTGATCGCAGACTTTCGAGTTGTATTCGCAGGGAAGCTGCGTCCTCTTTAAGTTCTTCCGCTTCTTGGTTGAGCATCTTTACCTCCTCAGACCTCGCTGCGAGCTTCTTTTCAGTCTCATGGATACTTTCAGCATGTATAGCCTCGATGTCGGATAATGTCCTTGAATATTCTTGAGTTTTAGCACTCAGCTCCGCGTGACGATTACTTAGCATGCCCTCAAGTTTACTGATCTGGGCTTTCAGTTCGTTCATCTGACATGCCGAGTTTCTGGTCAATTTTTCGATCGTCTCCTGCGAAACGAAGCTCAACACCAGTGAGAGGCGCAATCAAATAATCATCGCACGGAAAACATTGCTTCAGCAGATGCAAGACGTTCCTATAGAAATGTCAATGACTTGAAAGAAGTCAGTTCGTAGGCGCTACGGACTTGAACGTCACCATGGGCCTTCTTTTCTAATTGCAGCATCATCGCTTGCTCTTCGAATCGTTCTTGTAAGCTCTTCATGCGCTATTAGGAACGGGGCATATTATTTCAAGTGTGGCACGTACCTCGCATCGAGTATGGGACTGTTGTAATCTACCAAGACGTCAAAATCATGAGAAAAGAACTCTCTGATGGAACACACTTGATTCTAGATTCCTCCAAGTCACCCTTGATTTTACTTGCTTCGGCGACTAAGGCCTTTTCATGGGCTGCTATGGCGTTGTTTTCATCCAGGAGCTTTGTTTTAATTTCATACTCGGATCGAAGTTGAGCTCGACTGAAGTCTAGATCCTTCTTGAGGCATTGGCTCAGCGAAGCCTCTTTGGCAACATTGGCCTCAGCTAATGAAAGACTAAGGAGAATTATTAGTTGGGACTACAGACGACCATGCTTATGGCTTACCTCTTTCGCAGGGTAACGATCGACTTGTCTTTCGCTTCAGCAGAAACTGTAAGGGAATGGAGTTTCAATTCTCTATCATTAAGTAGCTCCTCTGTCCTGATAAATCTGACGACCAAAGGAGTCAGAGAGCTGAGGATAGTCCAGGCGAGCATACTTCACCTATCTTTGATATCGTGGAGGACTTTAATTTGCTCGTCTCTATCAGCCAGCAGCTTACGCAAAGCTTCGTACCTGGAGCTGCGTATTAGTGGAGCTACAACTTCAGCGTCTAAACTCACTCTTTGTTGAGAGCTGCGAGAGATTCTGTTTCAGCCTCTTTGCAAGAAATCTGGGTTTCGAGTTCTACGTTCCTAAAGGATAATCAGAGCGCGAAAAGAAGATGAGAGGCGGCTCACCGTTCAGTGAGAACACTTGTTCTATTTTCTAATTCAATGTTCTTTGTCAAGATGATAGTGTTTTCGCGCTGTTGGTCTCTTAGCAGTGAGGTGAGCTCGATGATTTTCTTTCCTAACAGCGGACAACGATATAAGGATGGAAACTCGACAATAAGAAAAGGCGCACCCGAATCTCCTAGTTGCTGGGAAGAGGACTGCAGAGATCCGCTGTTCTGCACTTGAATACCTTCCAATTCCATGATTCGATTCTTAGCTTCTGCTAAGTCTCCCTGTACAAGCTCCAAGCGATCTCGGAACATGTCGATAACCTGCTGCTCTATACGGACAGTTAGTTGTACGATGAGGTTGATGCAATAGGCTTACTGTTCGACATCTCCGTTTGAAGCTCGCCCAAAATGGACTTCCATACTTGAGTTGGAGCATATACTCCGTTGTGGTCTACTAGAGTTCCAAGCTCTACCGGAATAGGTGAGCCATAAACCATTGTCCTCTCATTTCTACTTACGATCCGTAGACTTCTTAACTATATCTTTCAGCTCTGTCACATCTGTCATCGAAGCTTTTGCCTGACGAACGAGTGTGGAAAACTCTTGGGACTGGATGACGAGGGATCGGAGATCCTCATTCATTTTCTCCAGCCTGCAAGTTTGACGTCAGCGAAAGATTCACTATGGATGGCCAAATTCATTATCAAGTACGTACTTTTTGGCATGAGATTCTAGTCCATCCTTTGCCCTTGCCTTCACAGACGACAACTGTTTTGATAGGTTGTTCTTTTCACTGACAGCCGCGCTCAGCTCTTCCTCCAAGCGTACCAGGGCCTTTGTCTGAGTGATTTTATGACTTGCAAGGCTTCAGAATAGCGGAGAATATTTACCTTTTCCTCAAGGGCCATATTCGTGTTCCGCACGTCAGTAGCCCCTTTGAACAGAAGTGTTGATAAATCATCGCCAGACTGCTCTTTTGCAAAAGGAGGCATAGAAGACTCTCTTGAGATACTTGCTTTCCTTTCCGTTCGGGAATCTCGCACTGGAAAAGAACGTCCTGCAGCTCTCGGTTGTTCAGTATTGTTCCTGCCACGCGAGACCTCGTTGAGGTTTGGGGTGGCAGGATAGTATGCTGAAGGCTTTTGCGGCACCAGGGCAGAAATGTATTGGGTTTCTGAGATTTGACGAGCGCTAGAATGGGACAGAAAGTCGGGAGCAAATACATCTGATTCCTTCTTAAACGATTGTTGAAAAGTCTGAGGCTCTACAGAAGAATCGCAGGCATATACATTTGCATCATCGATCGTTTCTTCGCTGAAGTTGCCAATTTCGGGTTTACAGCGGAAGGGTTCATTTCCAATAGTGTTTGGTTGACGAATGGCAGCTGCAGGTTGACAAGCCTGGTTCAAAGGTAGCCTAGCGCAGTTGACAGAGTCTCTTCCTGATGAAGTGGACAATTGTTCAAATTCGGAAGGGACTATTCCAGTGGCCCCGCATCTTGAGGTGCTATCATATCTTCCAAGGTAGTTCTGTCCTTGAGTTTCAAGTCTTTGAACTGGCGTGCGGGAGTCGTTGCTTGAGATGACGAATTTCGAGAATGGTGATCGAGAGGATATGCTCTTTGTTTTCAAAAGGCGCGGAAAAGAATGTGTTTCAGATTCCTGAATATCCGAAGGCGACAAGCGATTGCTGCGGGAGTGACCAGAGTGTCTGACCAAAGGACCGTCGTCGATATTCATGGTGATGGTCGGAATCCAAGATTAGGGCATGATGGGATGTAGGCACACATGCCACGTGAGCGCGATACGGAACTTGCCGATGGCAAGCTCTGACGCCCATGCGCGCGAGCATTCGTATTCAGGACGGTCGTGACTGGTAGGTCCCTCATTTCGACTAGCCTTTAAGTCTCTTATATATATTCTCAGCTATCCTACACTGTCGACAAACGTATATGTATCTCGCTGACGAAAGCGGCGCCTGGATTCTAGGTGAGGATCTGCGCACCGTTTTGTGTTTGGGAAGTTCGCTAACCACCGCTTTTGGTCTATCCTCGCGAATCAGCAAGAGAACTATGAGGAGCTCCGTGGAAAGAGGAAGAATGGCGTCTCCGAGGATAGCATCGGACTACGAGGATCAGAGGAACGGACATAGAGAACATTATTCGGAAGAGGACTCAGACCAACCTCATACTGGATCTTTGCGGTCCTATTCCCTCCTAGATGACGGGTTTTCTGCGAGCGAGCGATTACTTCCTTCCACTGAATCGGTGGACGAAGTTGCATCGTATGGTCCACATTTCATCGCAAAACGTCATCTTTCCTGTGGAAACCCCCATCCTCGTGTGAATATCTCCAACACTTCGTTCTGGAAGAACCGAAACCGACTAAAGACGACGCATGCGGCACTTGTAGTTTGCTTGAATATCGATGTGGATCCGCCCGATATCGTCAAGACAAATCCATGCGCGGTACTCGAATGTTGGGTCGATCCTCATAGTCTTCCCTCGAATAAAGCTCTGGAAGCAATTGGTAATAATCTACATCATCAATTCGAATGCTTGAGCCCTCGCATCAAGTTCAAGCCGTATCTTGACCCGTCTTATGAAGAGACGCAGAAATTTTGCCAGAGCCTTCGGAAAGTCGCAAAGGACGATCGGTGCTTATTTTACTACAATGGTCACGGTGTTCCTAAGCCAACGCCTAGCGGCGAACTATGGGTGTTCAATAGGAGTTACTCGCAGTACATCCCCGTGTCCCTCATTGAAATTCAGAACTGGTTGGGTTCGCCATGTGTCTACATTTGGGACTGTTCGGCTGCGGGAAATCTCCTTAGTAACTTTATCAACTTCGCTCAGAAGAGAGACGTTGATGCCATGGCAAAGCACGGTGGTTATCCCGACGGTATGATGCCCTTTATGGAATCCATACAACTCGCCGCATGCCTTGCCCACGAACAACTACCTATGAACCCGGATCTACCAGCAGACCTTTTCACGTCGTGTTTGACTTCGCCTATGGACATGGCCTTGCGCTGGCATGTAATCAGCCAGGATCTTCCCAATAGCATTACTTACGATATGGTTACACGCATACCTGGTGATCTCAAAGACCGCAGAACTCCACTGGGCGAACTTAATTGGATATTTGTATCTATCACAGATACCATTGCATGGACCACCTTTTCCGAGGATATTTTCTTCCGTCTATTTCGATCTGACTCGTTCGTCGCGGTTCTCTTTCGCAACTTTCTCCTTGCAGAACGAATCATGAAAAATTATCATTGTACTCCACACACGTATCCTCCGTTACCGCCAACTAATACACATCCCATGTGGGCGCAATGGGATTTGGCCGTTGATACTGTTTTGCGACAACTTCCAGATCTACTTAGAAATGAAGAGAAAACCGGCGGTGTTGTTGCGACCACTACCACAGAGTCCTCCTATACATACATTCCCACTAGGTTTTTCATGGATCAGCTCACTGCCTTCGAGCTTTGGATTACCCGGGGAGGCTCCGCTCTTACTAAACATGGACCGGGAGCATCAAGCGAAACGGCTGTCATGGAAGGTATTGCTTTACTCGATGAAGGAGAAGGTTTAGAGCATCTCGTTCCGCGGAAGCCTCCGGAGCAACTTCCTATCGTCCTGCAAAACATTCTGTCGCAGCCACACAGACTGCGCGTTCTGTGTCTGCTGGCCAAATTCGTAGATCTAGGACCTTGGGCAGTTCACTATGCGCTTACAATTGGAATCTTTCCTTTCATTGTCAAGCTCTTGCAAGCACCATCTCGCGACCTTCGACCTGTTCTGCTTTTCATATGGGCCAGGATTCTGGCTGTCGACCCAACCTGTCAGACTGACCTATTTGGGAATCACGGTTATAAGTACTTCGCAAATTCACTGGCGCTTCCAGACGAGCCACCGAGTACTATTTCAAACGGGGCGGAGAATCGTGCGATGTGTTGTTTTATACTCTCTGCCATCGTCCGAGGTTCCCCGCAGGCTCAGAACGCCTGCTGGCAGGAACGGGTCTTCGACAACTGCTTTGAACGACTGGACGATGACGACTTCCTGCCAAAGCAGTGGATGGCCCTGTGTATCGGACAAATGTGGGACGGTAACGACGATATTAAGATTTACGGTGTCGATCGAGGAACACAGGATAAACTAATCGGAATGCTTTCTGATCCCTCTCCTGAAGTTAGAACCGCTGCCTTGTTTGCCTTAGGGACATTCATGGGAGCTTCAGGTTCGTCTGATGTTAATAAAAAGGGCGGAGGTGGTACAGGAAGCATGTACCATCTGGATGAAAGGATTCATTTCCGTTTAGAGGTGGCTGTCGGTACCGGAGCGACTTTGTCCACAAAAGACGACGCGAGTCCGATGGTGAGAAAGGAGCTTCTCATCCTTATCAGCTGTCTCGTGAAGGAGTGGCGAGGATATTTCGTCATTGTGGCCTGGCTGTATTGGGAAGAAGAGCGAAAACGCTTGACGAATCCTTACGGACGTTCTTCGACCAACGAGGATGTGACTGACCAAGCTGTGGCGGAATGGCTTAAAACCTTCAGTGGCGATGACGTTTATCGGGAAGAAAGTCGAGTTCTGCTGTCCTCGTTTTATACTATCTATGTTATTCTCCTTGAACTATCAATCGACCCGTACCCTGAGGTGTCGGCGTACGCACAAACCATCGTTGATTACATTATGGCTCTTCTCTTGAAGTCTCCCTTTTTTCGCCTCGATTCATCAGCCTTACACTCTCCGCCTCCCACCCATGGCCAACGAGACCCTTTGGATGTACGTTCACGCCTCACCTCTCAGTTCTCGTCTTCCCCAGCGAATGGCCCTCAGGCTTCTCGTAATTCGCTAACTCGTAGCGACTCAGCTACAAGTGCCTTATCAGTTCAGAGCTCCAATATTATGCGACGGACGGCTTCGATCGCAAACTCTCTCAAAAATCTTGCTAATCAATATGCGTTTCCATCCTCGGGAGATGAAGCCAATGTATCAACTGCTCACCAGGGCCAGAAACCGCGAGCGGATATCGTTGATCTCTCTTGTCCTCCATCACCTAACCTTAGTCACGCAACATATTCATCACCTTATCCGCTTGAATCCTCCGATGCAATGAGTTCTTCGGACGCAAAGCCTGATTACGAACAGCACTCATCTTGCAACTTCCTTCCTTCACATGTAGTGCAGGCTCTCATAGAGGAAGACATGAAGCGACTGAGAACTCGACGGCAGAAAAGGACACAGCGACGGCATTATCAGCAATATGCACTCACCTCTGATGCTATGAACAGCCCCTTAGGCAGCACCTTCTCACACGATTCTTCGAGCAGTTCAGCCAGTATTCTGCTGGGCCTAGGTACCGGTGTGGGGTTCAAAGACGTGCTTCCGCTGAAGAGCTCTTTTTACGATTGGTGTTGTGAGTATTTCACAGAAACGCAGATGCGTCAGCCAGAAGTCCAAGAGCCGGGAAGCATTCAGTACAATGAACAAATGTGGAGACAGCAGAGGAACGAGAAAATGGAGAAAGAGACTCTAGCTCAGGCCGACTTAGCTAGTGAGGAATCCATATGCAGTTTATTACATATGCGAATGTCTGATTTTTGGTTTAGAATACTGTTCGTGGGACAGGCCCATCGCATCTATTTCCCATAGCGGGCCAATTTCTAGATTGTCATTCCACAGCTACGATCATCATTTGTTTGTTGCCAACGATACTAATATGATTAGGTATGTTTTCTTTTATTCTCCTCTCAATTTCACTAACACTGTGGTATTAGTGTATACGACTGGTCGCGTCGCGAACGGTTGCTGGCATTCAATAATGGCAATCCTGCTGGAACCAGCATCACATGGCTGGGGTGTATCAACCAAGATGCGGGAGGAATGATAATGGCTGCGTCCTGTATGTCTGCGTTCCGCGTATCAAAGTATCATCTAACATCATTCTTCAGCGGATGGTATCGTGCATTTATATCGCAATTATGATACTACCTACAAGGATAGACCCTTGCAAATGGTGACATCCTTTAGAGCGCTGAACAATATGCTCAATATCAGGCTGGGTAGTGGATTGGTGTTGGATTGGCAGCAAAGTCAAGGTCTAGCCTTAGCCGGCGGTGACTCAAGAACCATTCGCATTTGGGATGCTCATCGAGAGAGTTCAGCTGGGGTGCGTATTTGGCTTTCATTGCAATGGCTACGATAGGCTTGTTGTTGAAGGTACTTTTGATATGCAGGATTTCAGTACCCAGCTGGAAAGCCCCGTTACATCTCTGGCAACAGACCCTGATTCTCCCTCCTTATTCATCGCTGGTTTTGGAGATGGCAGCATACAAGTATTTGACAAGCGCCTCGACGACAATGACTCGGTAGTCCGGTCCTATCAAGAACACTCCGCCTGGATACGAGGAATCCGTTGGCAAAAGGGGGCAATGAAGGACTTTGTCTCTGCAAGGTAGACTACTTTCTTTATCGGACTCGATTGACGACTGACGTGGTCTTTAGTGCTGATGGAGAAGTGAAGCTATGGGACTTACGACGATCAAGATCATCTCTAGTCTCCTGGTCTCTCTGTCCAGATGGGCTAGCGGCATTTGATGTACATGAGCAGTGCTCTGTGTTCGCTGCGTAAGTCTTCCTGGTCCTTTTCTTTTTCTTTTGCCGACTAAGTTTCCCTCACTTTCATTCCGTGCAGGTTATCTTCAATTTCTCCCAGCCGTCACCGAGAGCAAACAGCCTATGTCCACTCACTGCATGCTCTTCCGCCAAATCAGCCACGCCTGCTCTCGAGTTTCCCGATACATAGTGGCATTCATCACCCATCTCAACGCGGAGTTCCTTCGGCGCCTTCCTCTGGTCTCGCCTTTCATCCGCACGAAATGTTGTTCGGAATTGGTGCTACAGACGGAACGATCCGCTTGATGGGCTGCAAACTTGCGGAACAATCTGGTCCTTCTGTATATCGAGATTCTACCTATCATCGTATCGCGCACAATGGTGGTGGTTATTTTGCAACTATTCGCTCTGCTACGCCGTAATCTTTTCTAATATGTACTTGTTCTGTAGCGTGTACTACAGCTAATTTCATCTCTACTTCGATGTTTATGCTTACAAAAGATGCTGCGGTCGGACTGAGTGACAAGGACATTCGTTATATTTGTACACTACAATCTGGGACAGCAATTCGATAGCAAGCAGCCAAGCCAATAAAACGGAAGCAAGGCACTATCAAGCGCTAAGAGAAGTACATTTTGTACTGGGCACTTTCGTGTAGGTTCTTAAAGTGCTCTTTGTATTCTTCGAGCGACTTCACGGCCGTCTCGTCGCTAGTATGTGTGTCAGATTCTTCTTTGAATTTTGGGTCGAAATGGTTCTTCGCCCTGGCACAGACGATGTCCGCATCTTGAAAATTCAATCAACCCTCGTGCAATCTGCAGGAACGAGTGGGAAAAGGAGCTTACAATAAACCGGTGCGGGAATCGACACAGAACGCGTGGAGCGTGCATAGACGTGGCACAACGCGTAGCTTAGTTGTTGAATCCCATCTGGTCTGTTCAGGATTCAAAATGGTTAACTTCATAGACGCATAGATTGAAAGATGAAAAGTACAAACGTGAAATTATTTTCATCGAGCAGCACATTGTAATGAGCTGGGCGACTGGTGCCAAGGAGTCCTCCGTGGCTCTGGAGGTAAAAATCGAACTCTGTCGGATGGGTCACGTCTGTGTCAACAACGGTTCCAGGTGGACAGTTTCCTGTCTTCCTATCACCGTCATGCGGCGACAAAGGGAAAAAGCGAACATGGTGCCGCTTTCCGACAACGACAACCGTTATTTGGGGTAATGGGTTGATTTCGAGTCTCTGGCAAGCGGCTGTATAAGCGAATGCGGCAGTCAGCTGGTGCGCAGAATGAAACATTTGACGGGTTGATCTTACCACGCAGCTTTGGGACCTCTGAGAAGGGTTCGTCAGATGGCACAAAGTAGAGGTCAGACAAAGATGCCTTACCGAATTCTAGAACTTGTTGAAACTGTCCTTCGGACACACCATCTGGAAATGGAGTGTATATGATCAATGATCAAGGAAGGAGAAAAAAGGCGTACCTCGGTAGAATACAATCCTCTTCGGGTTGATATTTGTCTTTCGCTCCTTGTTTTTCCGGTAGGAAATGTACAAACGAAGAACGTGCTGACAAATTTTAGTCAGTCAATGCTTGATGAATCCACCAAAGCGCGGCGTACGGCAGCCATTTCCTCCAGGTCCTCAATCATTTCTTGACGCGACGTCTATTGCAACTGGTAAACAGGTTGGTCAAGACAGGACAACAGTACGTGTTACCTGAACCCGTGGTGAAGAGGCCACATAATATGCGGCCGTTGAGTCCACATTTCCGACGACGGCGGTATAAGATGGATGTCCTTTCGATCCAGGGGCTGGGTGGACGACATCCGCGCCCATCTGAGGACAAACAATTTAGCAGAACATTGCTATCAGCACAAAATGCAATTACCACTATGGTCGGATTTACATCATCTGTCAAATATCGAACTGAAGCCGCTAGAAGGGACGCGATGTTCAAAATCGGTGTCGAATATTTGAGTTGAACTTACGATCAGGGATGCTGTTGATACCGCCTATCAAAGAGCTCATTAGATACTGTTAAATGCGAGAGCATGATGAACGGTGTTCTCACCAAGCTTTACATTGATTCTATCACGACAGGATCAGCAAAGAGGAATGTAGAACGATTTTGCCACTTACTTGAGGCAGACATTGGCATAGTACTGCTCTTTCGCTCGATAACATTTATTAGACCTGAGGCATTGGGTAGCAACTCCCGTCTGCTTCAAAATCAGATCATTGTCGAACAAAGAGTATAACTCGCTTTCTCACGGCGCAATCCCCAAAACTGGAGGAACGGTCAGTTACTGGCCCTGCAGAGATAAAACCTTAGCTTACTGCTTAATTTTCTACGAGAAATCTCGTAATGTCAGGACCTTTTTTACGGCACAAACAGTGTCGATTACATACTATGTACATATCTGTTGCGCCCTCAGGCAACACAACAATAACTAGACCCGGTGGAGATCCCTTTTGATGTTTGTGCTTGCTACCTACTGCCTTGAGACTCTAAGTAGGAAGATGGATATTTAAGTATTTGTCCTCAATGAAATTGCTGGCGCATACCTCGATAATGTTACCTTGGCTACCGCAATATTCGACTAAGGGGCGTTCGTCGTTACATTTCATACCTGTCATATAATTTAATCAATATGATGTCTGGTTAAGCACAGGAAAACAAATATCGATGACGTACCGACTTGGCGGAAGCTGTTCACAAGTCCTTTGACCTACTCAGCAGTCATCAATCGATAGCAAACAAATCTCTTGCGATGCGCATACCATATCCCCCGCAGCTCTTTCATTGAAACGCTCTCTTCCTTCAAATATCACCACTATCCAACCAGGTATATTCTTCGGATTATAGAATTCCATGTCAACCATCTATTGATGTGTCAGCTCATGAATTTCCATTCATTATATCGAATACTCACGTTCCACGCGCCGTTTTGAGGGGTCTGCATAAGATAATTTCAGAATGACGAATTATTACACTATCGGTACATGCTTACAACAGATTTCTTTCTCCCTTTATCACCATACTTTAAAGTTGGCGCTGGTAATACCCGCGCACGAGTCTGCATAGGACTCTCGCTCTGTGTAGTCAATAGAGTGTAAGGAAGGACAACCATTGTCATACTATAATTGTTCACCTGCAGATGCATACCAAATTGTCGCACGTAATCCGACTGGCCGTAGCTGAGGACATTCAGTCCACTTTTGATGCTTTTCAAACGGTCAGTCGGACTCCTCGTAGCAAACGTCAGCACATCCTTGATATACTGCGGCTGCAAGCCATTCAGAAGTCGTATCGGGTCACGAGTAATCAAGAACAAAGGCTTACCGGAACTTGTTTCCGCATTATTTGACCCGGAAGCACTTCGCACAATTCAATCGGAAGTAAGGCACCGGAACCAACTTCGACGCAGGGTAAGTTGGGATACTCCAACGGTCTTCCCAGGACGCCCTCAAAATATCCAGAGACCGTCATTTCGCCCCCTTCGCGCCTCTTGAATCTCAACTTCGCTGCACCCTCAGAACTTAATTTTTTGACGACTCTTGGAGTCTTCGACGCCTTGCCCGTCCGATCCGTGTGGATTGTAATGATACGAACTCCCTGAATGAATCGCTGCAGATGGAGACGTTCACGCGGGTTGAGACTGGCAAGAGCACGAGACTGAGCACGAGGCCTTCCTGGTATGCTGATATATTCAAGGCACAACTCGAGTAGCTTTCCAGGTTTGTACCTGAAATAATGACAACATTAGCAGGATAATCACGACGGTGACGCACACGACTTACATAGCACCTGTGGATATGTCAATATTTATCAGCATTTTTCCAATCGCAGGCCGAATTGATCTAAATAATGATACGAATTATCAACCAAATGATTAGACCAGACTTCACTGAGGCTCACTGGAAGTATCCTCGCCAAAGGACGATTCCCGAGCCGATCTCCAATTTTTCCTCATCTGTGAAAAACGACCGCACATTGAAGGGATATTTTCTGTAGGACACGAGAGTGAGGCAATGTACTCTGCACTGATCAATGAAAATACTCACAGGGATGGCTCTTGTCTCACTACTACATTTAAAGCCTTGTCATAAGAGCCTTAGTGAATGCATGATCCACTGATCAAATAGGTATACTTACCGTGATCGCGGTAAGCACGTCATTGTCGTGGGATTGTTTCCCCTCAAGAAAACGTTCCAAGACTCTGAAAGGCTATCAATCGGGGTGATCCCGCAGCAAGCGGGAGTGTAGCTTACACAGGATTAATCTCTGCGACTTTATTTAGTTTTATTCTATATGGCTTCTGATCTCTTGTAGCTTGTGCATCTGGACTTCTTATGTCCTGAAGGGTGACCTCAAACTAGCATAATAAATTTAGTCAGAAAAGGAATAACGACAGATTGAGAGACTCTGAACTTCAAACGAGTTCTCTCCGTTCGGAAAACGCAATGTGGTGGCCGCAAAGAGATTCTTACGACCGTCATACACTGCACGCGGGGTAAAGATATTCGGCGCGACGTGCGTCTGTAACTGGGCAATGAGATCCATATTCAACCTTGCCGGTAGGGTCTTCTCCGACGGAGTGATGACTGTTGACGTCAAATTGGATAAAATCTAGACTCTGCAGTTGATATACGCACCAACTAAATATATCGATCAGGACTTTGAGACCTACAAGGAGAGAGGAGAGAACGCACCGTCATAATGTGAAATGATATTTTTCGGTATCGTCACGGGGAAATGATTCGTTAGGACAGTGAGCGCTTTACCAGAGGTGCCGTACGCCTTGCGCTTCACGCCGATGGTAGTGACGTGCTCGCTCGTTGAGGGTAACGAACTCTGGGGCGACGGAGCGGGGCGAATAAGTGGGCCGCCGCGTGTAGGCGGGCCTCCTCTTCCTCTGCCCTCTCCACGTCCCCGTGAACCAGAGTGGGATATTCTAGGGGGCATGCTGCCACTGAAGGCCGAGATGAGATGGATGATGAGGGCTTATGAATGGCGCGGCAGGAAGGAAGCCCCAATTTAATTCAAAAATAGAACTAATCTAGTACTAGTGTTACTTGATCTTCTTTGCTTACGTTACCTTGATGAATTCACACACAAATCGAGTCACATCCGCCAATTTTGGCTGACGACGATCTCTTTTCCAGTCACGTGAGCTTCTATTATCCAATTCCTTCGTTCGTTTTCGCCTTCGCCAGCGCATATACCTAGCATCTCCAACCAGCATGTCTGGTTTCTCATTCCTTGCTTTTGTTGACAACGCCGATGCATCTCTCCTTCGTCCCCTATCAAGAATAGCTCCTCTTATTCTCCACCCAGGATTCGATTCCCCACTTTCATCCGGGCCTCACACGTCCTGCTTTATTTTTTCACAAAATGAATCGTCGGACAAAATAATTTCCTGGCTCGACGCCGGTGCCCAAAAAATCGTCATTTCCCTAGCGCGCGCTCCTGACCTCGTCGGTGTGATTCCTGCAGAGCGCTTGGTCCTCCTTCTTGACGTCGCGAACGTCAGTGCAGTAACGGACAGGATCAGAACGGGCGTCTCTGGTGTACTCGTACGTACACCTGCAGCAGATTCTGAATTCGTTGCGTCCATATCGCGCTTCTTCACCGGAGCGGACATTTATGTGCAGTCTACCGCCTCTCCTCTCCCGTCACTGGCTGCGATACGCCAACTCAAGAATTCAAACGGCATCTTTGTGATTCCGACTTCCCAGCTATCTATTTCCAACTCCGATTCTCTTCATCTCAATATTGCAGATGCCTTCCTTGCTCCAGCCACCACGGATCGTCCAGATGGCCTATTTCCGACGATTGTCGCTTCTCAGCAGGGCGGCAAAGCGCTAGGCCTTGTCTATTCTTCCCTTGAATCAATTAGGGAAAGTATTTTAACGGGAAACGGCGTTTATCAGAGCAGGAAGCACGGCCTCTGGAGAAAAGGAGAAACTTCTGGAGCAACACAGGAGGTGGTGAAAATAGCACTGGATTGTGACTCCGACAGCTTCGAATTCACTGTAATTCAGCATGGTTCTGGTTTCTGCCATCTTGGACGCCCGTCCTGCTTCGGCCAGTTATCAGGGTTATCTGCGCTCGAGAAGACTCTGCAGGCGAGGCTGCAATCTGCACCGGAAGGGTCTTATACGCGGAGGTTATTTGATGATCCTGACCTGCTTCGTGCAAAGATCATGGAAGAGGCCGATGAACTCTGCAAGGCGGAAACGAAGGAGCAGGTTACATTCGAAGCGGCCGATCTAATTTACTTTGCTTTAACGCGCTGCGTTTCGGCCGGTGTCAGCATAGCAGATATCGAACAGAATCTGGATAAAAAATCCAAAAAGGTCACTCGAAGACCAGGGAACGCTAAACCTCAATGGTCTTCAAATACTGAACCCAGTGTAACCGCATCACCACAAAACAAACCAGCAAATCTGTCGGGTCCCTCAGATGAGCCGATACGAATGCGCACTACTTCGCTGGCTGGCATTTCTGCTGCATCCCGCGCCGAGTTACTCAAACGTCCTGTGCTTCGCTCGGACGAGATGATTGCTAAGGTTAAGCCCATTGTCGACGCCGTGCGGAAAGGTGGAGATGCCGCACTACTTGAGCTCACTGCCAAGTTTGATAAGGCAACGATCATCTCGCCTATCCTCCGTCCTCCCTTCAGTCCGGAAAGCATGGAGCTTCCAGACGAGGTACGAGCCGCAATTGACACTGCATATGCGAATATCCGCAAGTTCCACGCTGCACAGACAAGCAATGCTCCTCTTATTGTCGAGACGAGCCCTGGTGTTGTATGTTCGCGGTTTGCACGACCGATCGCACGTGTGGGACTGTACGTTCCTGGCGGTACCGCCATTTTACCCTCAACGGCTCTTATGCTCGGTGTTCCTGCGCAAGTCGCAGGATGCCGAGAGATCGTTCTCGCAACCCCGCCTCGTCCAGATGGGAGCATATCTCCTGAGGTCATGTACGTTGCGCAGCTCGTAGGCGCATCGGCAATCTTGATGGCGGGAGGTGCGCAAGCTGTTGCCGCTCTGGCATACGGGACGGAGAGCGTACCGAAAGTCGACAAGATCTTCGGTCCGGGGAACCAGTGGGTAACAGCAGCGAAGATGCTCGTGCAGAACGACACAGACGCACTCGTGTCTATCGACATGCCCGCTGGCCCATCAGAAGTCCTCGTCATCGCAGACCACACCGCCAATCCAGTCTTCGTTGCCGCCGACCTCCTCTCCCAAGCCGAACATGGAGTTGACTCACAGGTCGTCCTCGCCACGATCAACCTTAGTCCCGAGCATGTCGAAGCAATCGAGTACGAAGTTGATAGGCAGGCGCGTGCCCTTCCACGTGTGGAGATCATGCGCGAGTCGATTCCGAAGAGCATAATTGTCCATGCTAGCTCGTTAGATGAGGCACTCGAGTTCTCGAATGATTACGCACCGGAACATCTTATACTCCACGTCGAACGAGCAGCTGACGCGGTAGATAAAGTCAACAACGCCGGAAGCGTCTTCGTTGGTCCTTATACACCTGAAAGGTCAGTCGGCTCCTCTTTTTGTTTCTGCCAAGTTCTTAATATTTAACGACAGTTGCGGCGATTATGCATCTGGAACGAATCACACTCTCCCGACGAACGGTTACGCTCGCCAATTCAGCGGTGTCAGCACTCAGTCATTCCAAAAGCACATCACTTCTCAAGAAATCACTCGCGAAGGGCTGGAGATCCTCGGACCAGTTGTTGCAACTCTCGCCGACCGAGAAGGCTTAGGTGCACACGCAAATGCGGTAAGATTGCGACTCCAGACCTGATCGGGAGGGGAAAAAGAACAAAATTCATGAAATGATCTTCAACATTGGATGGTCCTTGTTGAAATAGGATCTCCCGCATCGTTTTTAAAATTGTAGGGCCACAGACTTAATCCCATGGAAGAGATAAACGAATGTATATTACTCGTCATCGCTAAGAAGAGGTGTGTTGCACATAAGGAATAGCAATTAATAGAGCAATTTTTGGATTCAAAGTCTATGATATGAGCGAACAACCCAAAACGACGTAAAGTCGTGACAGAACAAGCTCGACTCTAATTGGTCCTATAAAGCACACGTTTGGCCACTTTGACAATGATTGGAGTGTCGGGGAATGCCATGGTTTCAAGATTGGCGGCATACTGAAAAAAGGGTCAGTCCCAAAATACATATTCATTACGCACAATCACTTACTGGTGTCGGAACATCAGCACCAGTTATACGCTCGACAGGTGCGTCTAAGTAGTCAAAGGCTTCGCTCTCAACAATCTGAGCACATATCTCACTACCGACTCCGAACGCTGGGAAACCACCCTCTACGACGAGTAGACTGAAGAACGGAATTCAGTAATCTGGGCGACGAAAGAATGACTGGATCTTACCGGTTAGTTTTCTTGACGGACCTCTTAATAGTGTCGATATCAAGCGGGCGAATGCTGCGAAGGTTAATGACCTCCGCTTTAATTCCTTCCTTCGCCAATTCTTGCGCGGCTTCAAGCGAATGTGTAACCATCTTGCTGTGAGCAACGATCGTTACGTCACTTCCCTCAAGCTCAACCTTCGCTTTCCCGATAGGCAGCAGGAAATTGTCTGACAAAGCCTCTTGTGAAACGGGGAAGGTGACACCGTATAACATTTCGTTCTCAAGGAAGACGACCGGGTTTGGGTCACGGATTGCTGACTATCATATACTCAGCCAGATAGTACAAGATTTAAAATTTCGGGAGTATACACCTTGAGCAGACCTTTGCAGTCTTCTGCAGACCATGGACTAATGACCTTAAGACCAGGAATCTGACCATACCACGAGGCGTAGTCCTGAGAGTGCTGAGCCGCTACACCAGCGGCCGCGCCGTTTGGACCTCGGAAAACAACAGGACACGGAACATTACCACCAGACATGTAATAAGTCTTTCCAGCAGAGTTCACGATCTGGTCAATGGCCTGCATCGCAAAGTTGAAGGTCATGAACTCGCATCTGTTGTAACGAGCGTCAAATTCAGATACAGACGAGCAAAATAAAATGGGAGATAAATGTACATAGGACGTAGTCCGGCCAACGCAGCACCGACAGCGACACCAGCAAAACCCATTTCGGTGATGGGAGTATCTATCACTCGCTTCTCGCCGAACTTATCGAGGAGCCCTTTGGTGACCTGAACTTGATATGAACAACTAATTCTCGATGAATTTGGATTGCGGTCTGACCTTGTAAGCACCGTTGTACCGCGCGACCTCTTCACCCAAGATAAACACCGTCTCATCTCTGAGCATCTCCTCCTCCATAGCGACGTTAAGCGCCTCACGCACAGTCATCTAATGGAAAGTGTTGAGCGCATCTTTTGAGATGTAAATTCTCTTGCGTGGCATACCTGGTGGTCGCTCTGAGTTGCATAGCTGCGTGCAGATGCCAGTCGTCGGGCAGCAAGTGGTAGAGATCGTTTTGGACGAGCAAGCGCGGGCGCGAGACGAGCGAAGCGGCAGGCCATGGAAGGGGAACAGAGAGAGGCGAGGACTGACGGTTTTCGTTCTTTGGGGAGGAGGAAGTAAGCCGGCATGTCCCGTCGATGATCACACATCAGCCGCGGTCCGCGGATTCTGATTCGCACTCCGCGCTCTTTAGCCTTGACTGCAATGTCTGCTCAGCAGAAACCTGTCGTAATCATCACTGGTGCCTCCAAGTAACCTATGCTCCTTTTAGACAAACCAGCAGATTATAACGATATTATTCAAATAGAGGAATCGGCCTCGCAGCTGCCAAATCTCTCCTGGAGACCTTTGACGCCATCGTTGTATCCCTCTCTCGCTCACGCTCACCACAACTCCTCGAGCTCCTCGAAAAGCATCCGTCAAATTTCCAATCCATCCAAGTAGACATGTAGCGGCTTTATCTCAGTCTTGCATTTGCTTCATCTCAAGAATCCTGCATTTAGAGCGAATGAAGCTGCAACACGCGACGCGATAGCTCTGGCACTTAAAACATACCAACGCATCGATGCACTTGTTCTCAATGCAGGCGTGCTAGAACCTCTTGGAAGAATAGACTCTCCAGCAATCACCACCGACTCCTGGCGTGCGCATTTCGACGTCAACTTCTTCTCTCTGCTTTATACAGTCCAAGCAGCGCTTCCGGCTCTACGTGCAAGTGAAAAGGGCGGCCGAATCATATCTGTCTCGTCTGGTGCGGCGGTAAACGGAACTCCGACATGGGGTGCTTATAACGCAAGCAAGGCCGCTATGAACAGCTTCTGCCGGTCAGCGCCTTTATAATTAATGAAGCACTACAAAATTCACAATCTTCGAAAATTTTAGCACGCTTGCGAACGAGGAATCAGATATAGTGTGTGTCGCTCTCCGTCCTGGGATGGTCGATACATCTGTAAGCATTCACATGATTACATTCACAGTTTCTTTTCCCGAGCTGACCTTTTCGGCGGATTGAAGATGCAAGAACTAATCCGTACAAGTGGACCATCCAAGATGTCTGACGAGGATGTACAGAAATTCATCCGTGCTCACAAAGAAGGCAAATTGGTCAAGCCAGAGGAGTCCGGCCACGTAATAGCGTCTCTTTCTTTGAAGGCGTCTAAGTCCTTGAGCGGAAGGTTCGTCAGCTGGGATGGTGAAGAGTGTAAGGAATTCAGAAGATCATAATTACTATGCACAGGGACCTTGAAGAGAAATACTATCTTGCAAACATCGTAAGTGCACAGAGCGTGAAATTAAGTTGCTTGTACACTCTTCTAGATGAATGATATCAATACGGTTTGTACTGTCACGAGAAGAGAATTTATACAGGACATGACGAGGACATACAAAACGGGAAAGCTACGCAGAGAATAAGAAAGATCTAGAGTAAGAAATCGGAAGTCCAATCAGGTTTGTGTTCAGCTCTTGACATTGCAGTCCTTTATCCAAGAAACTACTGTGTTAATAGCCGCTTCACCGACGAGCAACGCCTGCCCATGATGCCCATTCGGATCATACCAAAGACCTTTCTTGACGCCATGAGATATAAGGTATTTCTTGACTTGCTAAATTATGCATGTCAACAACGAGAAACCATACATGGTGTATTGAATTACCTGAGCATCAAGAATCGAATCCTTCCCGCCAAGCAAGAACAAAGAACGGGTGGGATCGCGTGCAAAAGGAATTTCCTCCAACCAGAGTGTGTTATTTAGCCAGTCAAAGTGACGTTGAATGAGATTCGCAACGCCGACTTCCATGCCTACGAAATAGCGAATGACAAGCTCCACCCCGGTCGCACATGGTTGATAAACAAAATTATAGCACACATCGCCGTCCCAAGAGCAGAACGTGACAGGGTCGGCGAAGCATGAGCGGGTGACCATTTGTGGGTATGTTTTCAGCATCCATGCATGACTGTACGACCCACTGCAAAAGCAATCAGCGATCTCGGCATATTTAGCCCAAGAGTCGGGAATCCGAAGCTTACTTCGAATGACTTAACAGCGTCACGCCGTACCTCTCGTCAACAGAAGGACCTGCCCAGCCCAACCTATCAATGATTCCAGCCAGACATTCAACCTTCTCGTACCGAAGCATAGGCCTCAGGAAACGATGGTGGAAAATGTCTTGAGATATTTGTGGCTGAATAGGAATTAAGATTGGTGTATCGGGAAGTTCATCCAGGAAGTGGCTTAAAACATGCTGGTACTGCCAAATACCAAGCCCAAGTCCGTGTAGAAAGACAACCGGGTCGGGGCCCTTTGTTCTATTATAGCCTGGAGGGACCCGGAAAAGATATCTAGAACACGTCCTGTTACCTATTGTTCCCATCCCATGAACGAACAGCATGAAGGCGCTTACTCCAAATCTCTAAATCTCCCGTAGACCAAACCGTACTTCATTTCGTACTTCGTGCGTACATACGCATTGGCGATTTTTACGAAAAGGTACCAAATAAGAGGTCTGTGGACAACATTCACCGGATCGAGACTCAGTCGTAATGGTTGAACTGAGGAATCAGAACCCTCAGGAATCTTGCACCCGATTCGCTTCTCCATCAGTTCGGTAGCTTCGTCGAGGAGCATACGATGCGTGTGAGAAAGCTGGTCTTCCGGAGGAGGCACCGCATTGAAAACAGACCAACAAAGCCACTGACGGAATTGAACACTGCGCACTCTAGACCACGGAACCTTTCTAAACCTTGACATGAAGGAATTAGTGTTGAGAAGGTCTGACGGTTTGATGAGAAATTCAAAATTACCAAGTCCTTGATCTATTCCTATAGTCGATGGCCCTCGGGTCGTCGTATTCAAGTCTCTCGATGACTGCATCTGGACTTGACGGCCGATCTGTCGAGTAATATTCCTCATCGCCACCATCTTCAGGAAGGGGAACAAGACCAGACTGAAGGAGACGCTTGAATGCCAGTTGCAGTTCATCTACATCGGAAGGGGAAATCGGAGACGGTCCAGCAATCTTCCGCGATAAATAGCTATAATAAATGCTGAAAAGTACCTATCGAAATATGTAAATTGTAGATCCCAAACAAAATAATTCGGTGCACCGTACCTCGACGCACGCGCATGCAAGCAAAATCAGATTTGCGTATGAATACGAGAGGAACCTCCAGTAAGCGATGCTATACACGACATAAAGCCATGACGCTGGAACGACACCCCAAACAGGACCGACCAAGAAAACTAGGGCAAGATAAAATGTGAAGTCTCGCCTTCGCGAAGGTGGTAATGCTTCACAGATGTCCTCCGCCATCGTGGTGAGTGAGAGACGCGGAACAAGGCAAGTCGTACTTGTCCCGACCCGACCGGGTTGGAAAAGAGTGCAGTGGCGCAAAGAAAGGTTGACGTGAGCAATGTCAACAGATATAAGAACGTTTTAGCACGTGATAGTTCCTTGACTTTTCGGGCCCGGGTCTTCGGAGATAAGATACGCGGCAATCTCCGAAACCACGTGATGCGAATGATGTAATGATTGACTGACGCGCCGGTTTCAAGTTTTTTGCTCATTATTCAATTTCTCCTTCCGTTCCGTCCGCCCCTCGTTCCCGTCCAAGCATGTTGCGCTCTGCCGTTTCGTGGGTGGGCCGTTCAGCTACTCAAGCGGTGAGCATAGTCACTTATCTCGTCGGTTGACATTGCTAACTGACATCGTCGACTAGCGTTACGCGACTACACTCTCGGCAGGTTTCCCGAAGGTCGCCTCGAGGGTGAGTATTCACGTTCGACATGTTCTCAACATTGGACTCTAAGACTACGCTAGCAACCAACCAAATACGGCGGCGTATTCACCGTGAGTAATATGTCAACATGGCATTGCGTCTAACTGAAGATCCGTAGGTCACGCTCATCCCAGGTGACGGCGTCGGCTCAGAGATTACCGACTCTGTCAAGGAGATATTCGAGGCTGTTAATGCACCCATTGAATGGGACCAGTATAATGTCTCTGGAATGTCTTCAACCGGTGAGGACCTATTCAAGCAGGCGATGGACAGTCTTAAGCGTAACAGAGTCGGCCTGAAGGGTGCGTTTATTTCGCTTCTGTGCCACGAAGTCTTCGTCTTACCCATTCTCACCAGGGATTCTCTTCACTCCTATCTCAACAACGGGACATATCTCCTGGAATGTTGCTATGCGCCAACAGCTCGACATCTACGCCTCCGTCGTTCTTTGCAAGTCACTACCGGGTGTTCCTACCCGCCACTCGAATGTCGATTTTGCCATCATTCGTGAGAACACGGAAGGTGAATACTCTGGTCTTGAGCACCAGAGCTATCCTGGTGTTGTCGAGAGCTTGAAGGTGTCGACTCGCGCAAAAGCTCAGCGCATTGCCCGATTCGCATTCGACTTCGCGTTGAAAAACAACCGAAAGGTTTTTTCCTTATCTTCTTGGCAGAATCAACTCACAGGCTGAAATCATATCTCAGAAAGTCACCTGTGTGCATAAGGCCAACATCATGAAGCTTGGCGATGGTCTGTTCTTGAACACGTTCCGTCAAGTGGCAGAAGAATACAAGAGCTCCGGTATCACTGCAAACGATATGATTGTTGACAACACGTATGTCCCATTTCTCGACCGTTTGTATGACATCTATTTTTAACTGTTTGTGTCAGATCAATGCAGCTCGTTGCGAAGCCTGGCCAATTTGACGTGATGGTGATGCCTAACCTTTACGGAGCGATCGTCTCCAACATCGGTGCAGCACTTGTCGGCGGACCCGGCATTGTACCGGGGTGCAACGTTGGCCGCGTATGTCTCTTAGACCAGAATTCATTGTTCTCCTTCTAAACTCGTATTCTCATATTTCGCTTAGGAATATGCGCTTTTTGAGCCTGGATGCCGACACGTTGCAAAGGACCTCATGGGTACGAACAAGGCCAACCCGACTGCCATGATCCTGAGTGCCACGATGATGCTTCGCCACCTCGGGTAAGCTTGGTACACTCGTTAATATCTTGATGTCTAGTTACTAATAGACCTTTCTGTTAAGCCTCGACCATCTCGCAAACGTTATCGCCAGTGCGACGTTTGGTGTGATTAACGAAGGCAAAGTTCGCACATTGGACATGGGCGGTTAGTACCCTTCTATAGTATTATTTGCTACGAGTGAACATGTTCATTCGTTCCTGACAGGTTCTGCAACAACATCCGAATTCACATCCGCCATCATCAAAAGGCTGTAATCAGCTGCTGGACTCTTGCTAGATTCTTTCCTGCATACATCATAGAATCTTTCGCTTTCTCAGCACGCTACATAGAAACTGGATAATACCTATTGTTAATCCGTGGAATTGTTTTCTTCTTGGCCAACTTGCGTACTTGTTCCATATCGATGAGGTAGTTCAGGAAAGTCAGAAATCGCCGTTATAAATAAGTTCGTCAAAATCCGTGGATGCGTCGAGAGCCGCTTCGTATTCTTCAATAGTCATACCCTTTGATTTCTTCGTCGGAGGTTCACCAGTATTTGAAACACAAGCACCGTGTTCCGTCATATCTGGTGCCATCGGTTTGTCGTCTTCTCCTGCTTTCTCGATTTTGGGGTTTGGTCTTTGATCTGTACTATCTCTGCTGTCATTCATCCTGATCTTGCGCAGTCCGAGGATATTCACACATCGTATCTCAGCACGCTGTCCCCACCCGCCTACATCAGGCCTGAACTCCGCGTACAGTCCGAACCCCTTTTCATTCAATTCTGCAGGCGGGAAAGACGCGGCGAGAATTCTCATCGCACCGGCGACATGCTGTAATGTCTGCCGAAAAGCACGCGAGACGTAAGAGAAAGCAGAGCCTGGATCTACAGGTTCTCCTTTCACAAGTGCGCGCCATTCTCCTGTCTGTGTTTCATATAATGGTCTGAAATCAGAATGACGACGATGAGAAAGACTGGAATTTGTCAGTAAAAAGGCAAACATACATTCTGTCAATAGCGAGATATGAGCGAGCACAATCATTGAGAGAAAAGCGCAAGGACATACCGTCGGCCCATCAAATCCACATATGGCTGGGATTCACCTTTGACAAGCTCCACACCCTTCCCCTTGTTCTTCTCAAATATACCGAGAGAAACTCCCTTCGAGATGGCATTCATCTCTGTGTACGCTGAAGCTTTAGAAACATAAACCGATAGCCTGGACGTCATGGGGGAGTATTCCCCACCTATACTCAAAGCTTCCTCACGCTTGAATCCCAGGCGTTCCGCGACGATAGTAGCCCAGACGGACATTACAGGTGCGCGATTCACCACGGCAGCCTTCGTCCGTAGTATCTTTAATCGTGAACATGAGCGAGAGAGTGTACACCACTATCTTGCTCAAACGCACCTCCTCGTCTAGGACTTCGTTGAAGTCCAGACTACCGAGACTCGTGCTTTCATTGTCCGGACCATTCGGTAAGGGTTCGTTCAAGTCATCATCGCGTTTCCGTTTCCTCGGGCTTTGGGTCGACTTCTACATTATTCAATCCTCATCAATCCCACCGCTCTTCCAGATTCCCGAGCCTAAGATCACTTACCTTCCCCAATTTTGACGGTCCAGCGCCCGCACTACTTGTTTGTGCAACACTCCCACCAACAGCGCGAGGTCTAGCGGCCGCGCCAACCGCTCCTGGGCCAGACGACTTGTAGCCCGCTTTCCTGACAGCCGCAAGCACTGCCTTTCTGTCTTCTTTGCTTTCAATGCCCAATGATTTTAGCTTCGCATCTGTTAGATTACCGAGCGCTGAAGGTGTGTTATGTGTTTTATAACTATTGACGAAAGTTACCGGCGTGTTAGATGATTCACATTCCAAGACGTGGACATACTCACTAACATTTTGCCTGCAATGGCTATTGCCTTTTGCATAGCGACATTGGCATTGGTCAAGACCTTAAGAAACGCAGGCAGCGCAAGTTTTGTATCTGAATCTGAAGACATGGCAGTCAAGTCAACAACGAAACGAACATGCTTAACTGACTCATATTATATGATCGAATTTACAAACAGTGATTACATCAGACATAATCCTCATAACATAATAAAACTTTGATCTGATTTTCACAATTTGATTAATCCCAGATGATACAGAGAGCGGAGCACTTCTAAACGACTGTAACCATCAACCATTCACTGAAGGCAAGTAGTCTCGACGATGATGCCAGTAACTTGGTACGGGTCTGTAGGACAATATTGATCAGCATCAAGAACTGACAATCAACTCGCATACGCATACCAATGTTGGATGCCGGACGCCTGTCCTCAAGATACCCAAAGCCGACGTGTGCAACATGGCGTGGAATACGGATCGAAGCACCACGGTTGGCAACACCGGAAGAGAACTGAGAGATATGACCAGTCTCGTGACGACCTGTGAGACGAAGCTCGTTGTCGGCGCCATAGACGGCAATGTGTTCTGCATGGCGTTTTGAGAGCTTCTCAATCGCCTTCTTGATGTGATCAAGACCGCCAGGCTTGCGCATGAGCTCGGTCGAGTAGTTCGTGTGGGCACCAGCACCGTTCCAGTCGCCCGGGAGCGGCTTCGGGTGGAGTGAAACTTTGATACCCCATTGCTCCGCGATACGGATGAGAAGGTAACGTGCCATCCAGAGGTGGTCACCCATCGAAATGCCCTCGCAAGGTCCGACCTGGAACTCCCACTGCGATGGCATGACCTCGGCGTTGATGCCAGAGATGTTGATGCCCGCATACAAGCAGGCACGGTAGTGAGCCTCGATCACATCACGCGCGAAGACCTTTCCCGCACCTATGAGGAACATAAATTTGCATTTCGCAAAAAGTTAAAGTAAAAAATATTTGCGTTACGTACCAGCACCGCAATAGTAAGGACCCTGAGGGCCAGGGAAACCGCCCTGCGGCCAACCGAAAGGCCTGCCGTCCATGCCCATCAATGTGTACTCCTGCTCAATACCGAACCAGGGATGCTCGCCGGCTGCAGCCTCCATGATCTTCTTCGCTGCCGCACGGTGGTTCGTCTTGTTTGGCGTGCCATCATTGTTGTACGTCTCGGACATGACAAGGATGTTGTCACCACCGCGGAAGGGATCTTTGAAGATTGCCACGGCGCGGAGGTAGACATCGGAGTCGTGACCATCGGCCTGATTCGTTGATGAACCGTCGAAGTCCCACTGACGGAGCTCGCTCAGGTCGGTGACCTTCTTTCCGACAGTCTACGAGAGATCGACATCCATATTTAGTATCGTATATGCCACTGCTACACTCAAAGCAATGTTTGCACTTACCGTAGTCTTCGAGCGCAGCTCACCGTCGCCATCAATCCAGACGTCTGTAAAGATCAAAACAGACTGAGTTTTCATTGTCGGCCGATGGGCGCAAAGGACGCATACACTCAGCCTGTACTTTCTCTCCTTGGGGAAGAGCAAGGTAGGGAGCGAGGAGATCGGGCCTGTAGGGAACAGCCATGTCTACGATGAGATGAACGTGTACGGATAGAGGATTGAAGACGGAGGAGGGTGAAGGTAAGAGTGAAAGATGTGCACGAAATGGAACCGGGGTATAAAAAGTATAGTATCGGGTTAGATAAGCGCTCCTATTGGATGATAAGCGGGGCAATCAAGGGTCCCTGACCACCAAAGTCCTCGCCTCTGCGGGCGCGCCTTGGCCAAGTCTCCCTGCACAGATCTTTTGAAGTCAATGGCTTCTATAATCCCATTCCTACCTACTGTTTCTTTTCCATTTTACAGCATTTTTTCCCTCGAAATTTCTACCTTTGACAGAGTCTTGCCAAGCTCTGTACTGATATCAGTCAATAGATATCGCTTTTCGGACCTTTGGTGCATCAAGCGGGATCCTTTGCTCGTCGCCATTAATTTCAATCTAATTTCAAGATCATATGTTCTCTTTCTCGTTCACACGAGCAGGTCACGGCTCGTCAATGTTGTAGACCGAAGCCTGGCGTGAGTGCAGTTTGCTCTGTTCGGATCGAGATTTTAGCCGCCCAGAGATGATTTATGCAGAGAACCAGGCTCATCCTCATCTCTCGCCACAACTATCACGCACAGTGCCTTTAGACTGTCGATGTGTGGGCGCACTTTCTGCTGTTAGACCTCCGAAATCACCGATCATCTCGCATCAGGAAAGTTGCGAAGGAAGGAAAATGAACATCTACGGCCGTCATTCATCACAGCTGCTATCAACTATCCTCTGTCGGTACATTTGCTTTTCTATTTGGCGCCTTGCGTAGCGCGCCTTTTCGTCTTCGACCACCAGCCATTACTGTCGGTCCCCGCGCCGACGATTTTCCAGTTGTTTCTAATGGAGTCGCCACGCCGCTGCTTAACGCTTCGGAACTTGAAGACTCATCGAGATCATCGTTCTCGAGCTGCTTCTTTGCCTTCTTCGCGGCCTTTCTCTGCTTCCTGTTCCCGACAGGTGTCTGCAAATTTTCCTCTTCTTCATCACCATCAGCTTCATTGATGTCACTAGCATCTTCCTGCTTCTTTCTTGAGACGAAAGAACGCATTAAGGAGATGAACCATGTCCGTTTGAGCGATGGAGAAGATGTAGCGCCGTTATCGAGCGGAAGTAGGGAGCCATCGGGTTCAAGCTAGAAGAAAAGCAATTTGAATCAATTTTTAGTTTGTCGGACAGCGAACTTACAATAAAAACATCATTTCCTTCGACCACCATATCAACTTGCTTTCCTTGTACGACATTCCCCTCTTCATCTATGTATGGGCGTCCGCCCAGATTAACTTTAACCTGAAGCCACGTCATCCCTGGATCTTATGTATCATTGAACCTTGAAGCTAGCATACCTTCCGTCTTCCTTCTAACGGAATCATTTTAGGACCCCACGCTGCGAGCCTAGCTTCTCTCACAAATCTCTCTATACGAGCCAAGTCATTCTTGTAGTTGACCCGTTGAATGAAGTACTGGAGGCCAGTCGTGACGAAGAGAAGAAAGACCACGACGAACTAATATAGGATCAGAGAAAATATTAGCGCCCCCATGCGACCGAACTTCGATATAACCAAACGTACGCCAATTCCAGGTCGATATCTTGAATAATAATACCCTGTACCACGCCAGCGAGGTACACCGTTCTTGTAAAAGAAATCATAGCTAGAACTCCGTCATCAGCCAAGATGATAAGGAGAAATCGATAGAAGCTGTCCTTACCGTTCTCTTCCTTCTTTATTTCTCAAAATCTGGGCAACTATACCAAGCCGTGAAAACCTCTCATGTGCATCTTTTCGCCCCGGGTTCTTGTCCGGGCTAGGCGGAATGATCGTTAGCCTCGTCAAGTCTCTGTGGCACAGACTTTTGAAAGAATACAACGTACTGCAATTGTATACTCTTCTTCTTATAGGCGCGCGAGATCTCCTGAGACGTCGCAGTCGGGGGTACGTTCAGCCACGAATAGAATGACGTCCCTTTCCCTATTACGCGAAAAGACGCGTCCGGCCGACGCGTGTCAACTCAGCATGAAAAGGCAACACATAAAACGTGTAAAATGCAATGCACCTTCGGCAGCCTCGATAGCGCTCACAAGATCAAAGATCTCATGATCCTCCTAAGGTTCGTCTGTGTCAGCTAGAACAGGAATCAGCGTAAAGTGATACCGGAACTCACCTTGGTCCATCTACAATCGAGGATGAGGTTATGCTTCAGCTATGAGCTGGCGCGCAAAGAGCAAAGAATACTCACGCTAGAACGGACACAACCAAGGTACCGAGACAAACAAGCCATATAAGCAACCTCATTGGCGCTTACGAAGGAACGGTATGACGAAGACCGGAGTTCGCTGTTTCACCAGTAAACTTGAAGTTGTACACGTACAGCAGAACGATGTAACTCGGCAATGTCCGAAATATGCTTATGTCATTTGTGAACGGAATCAAAAGTGCCTCCACGTGACGTACACATGAGAGTGAACTGTTTGTTTGTCCGTATTTGCCTGCTCCTCCATTCCTACGCTCTTCAAATTCCACCTTGTCTTATGGCGCCAAAGCCCAAGTGTCCGAGCTGCGGAAAGAGGAAATGGAAGAAGAAATCCGGAACTGGCTCGTTTATTTGTATCATTTGTAGATACATGCTGCAGGTCCGAGCTTTTGTCAACTTTAATGATTTCTAAAAAGTTGAAAAATGTCGCAAAAGGATTATCGAAATGAAACGATCGAAGGCGGCCCTCTTGGACAGCATTCTATGCGCAAACGGACTCTCAAGTCGACAAGAACCATAATTGGGAAGAAGAGCGGTGCTAATCCCATCTGTAAGTTTTCACGATTAAGTATTGCTGGTTGTAATTATTAAAACTGAGTCGACCTCCTTAACAAAGTGTATCATGGAGATCGTGCACGATACCATTATTTTCAATGTCTCCAAGTCTTGCTCCGTATGCAAATTGCGAAGCTCACAGAGATATGGAAACTCCCTCCTGACTTCGAAGTGAGCTTCCAATTAATAAAGAGTCTTCGACTATTAATTTAAGAAAGCGTAGATCGTTTGTCGGGACACATGGGCTTTACATCTCAGTCTTTTGCCCTCCCCTCCTCCGCCGGAGCCTTTTATTCATGCGCAGCAGCATGATGATGATGACGATGTACAGAAACTGGACTTTGCTCAGAAAGCCAAGTCTTCTCCGAGGAAAGAAACTAGGGAAGATCGAAATATTGACGAGGCGGAGAATGTTTCAGAATCTTCTGACACCGACTCTTCGTCCGCGCCTGACGACGAGGGCAGCGACGAGGAGTCTCCAAGAATGGACGACCTCATGAAAGAAGCGTCTGAAGCCGAAACTTCTGAATCGGACGAAGAGGATCGAGGTCGAGGTCTTTCCCAGGTAAAAAGAACTTCACAGCGCAGAACAGGGATGCGTTGGCGTGGAGACGATGACTCACCAGCAGCGACCATATGCGTTCTCGTTCACTCATGCTGGCTCATGCGAATACCCGTCATTTACAAGGACTTCATAAGGTTCGCTTCGCTTGCGTATGTTTCCCCCCCCCCCCCCTAAAAAATCTCATGGCCGCCGATTCAGCCTCATAGAAACTTACACATTACCATACCTGGATCCCATTCGCTTATTCCCCCAGTCATTGACGCGACACCTGACAAAATACGCGAAACAAGCCCTCTCTCCACATGCAAGTATTTGTTTTTCCAGCGCTGTCACTGCTTTTCTCTTAAACTGTTATGCTGATCTCTGGGGTGGTGCCGGCAGCGCGCGCCGACTCCTATTCTCTTACACACAATCTCCTCTCGGCTGGCGAGACGGTGCTTCGGACTGTTCGGGAATTTCACACCAGAGTACAATGCAGCGCCAGTTCTATGGCGCGCGGTACGCCATATGGGTGGTCCCCGTGAGTACTTTTTGTGACCGTAAATCATTACTTACGCCGGTGTATATCAAACATATATCGTCATATTCGTGCTTCTCGTGATCCAGCCAGTCTATATGCAGTTTCAAAAGCACTCGCTCAGTATTTGGAGCTTCCTATGACGATCAATACAGTGATGGCTCCGCCGCTGTTCAAGCAGTCTAGGAGGGACCCGACATCACATAAAAGCGACAATATTCCGCCGGAATTAGCACTTGTCGCGACTGTTATCATTGCATTGAAGTTGATCTACGGATTTGATGATGGAAAACAAGTGTACGGAAAGTTATTTTATTACATCCAAGCTTGGCGGCTACGGGTGCTGATGATGGACTATTTCTAATTATACCAATGAAAGGACCCCGAAGGAAGACTGGGATCCAGCACACACGTTGCCCGCACTTGAGGTGTACATCAACCACTTGCAAACCTTGGCTACCTCGGAGATCAAAAGTAGCCGGAGCTATTTGTCTTCTCCATCGTGCGTGTCTGTTTAGAGTATTGACAAGGCGCTTGAGGGTCTCAACGCTAACAGGCTGCTGCTAAAATGTTGTTAGGGCTGACATGCCAGTGCAAGCCGAGGACGAACAGAGTTTAGACGCCTACTTGGACTTTTGCGAACGTGCGTTACTCGATCGAGCCGGGCGCGACAGCAAAGCAGCTGGTGAGTCTTCTTTTCTTTCGGCCCGGCCTAGAATAAGGTATCTCATCGATTATTACTTGATAAAAACTACAGGGAATAATGATCTAATAGGGGAGTTTTACCCTATGCAAACATGCATGGAATCACCTCCATCTGCCCGACTTGGCAGCGCCGGGGCTAGCATCAGAGATGAAGTGTTGCCTGTTCTGGGCGCTGCACGTTTCATGAGCGATGAATTGAAGGGTGAGGCGAAAGAGAGGAAGATGCTGCGGGAAAGGGAGTCATACGCCATGTACAGCGGGCATGATGAGCTCGGCAGGGTCCCGGACATATATGCGATCGTGCTGAGTCGGGGAGTGGGATTTTGTGGCGTCAGCGAAAATGACCTGAGTGCGGTTGTGGAGAGATTTGAACGGAGGGTTGTGAGACTGTGGAAGAAAAGGCAGCGTCGGGATAAATTGGAGAATGGGACCGACAGCGACGATGAGGAGGACGGATACAAAAATAATGGCCAATTGAGGCTGACGATGAAGTGCACCTGACCTGACCTGGATCGATTTATTTACACCATCTGCTTATGCTGAACCCGGGTACACGTAGCTTTCATTCACTTACCCCCACTCACTTGTCATAAGTAAAGCTGTGTTCCGAGTAAGCATTCCGTGTGCGACCAGTGCTCCGTGTCTTACACACGACCCACTACTAATTCCGCATTTTTGCTTACCTTCGTTTCGTTTTTCTTTCTCTCCCGCTGCCCTGCCATGTTGTTGCAATCGTAGTCACTTCATCCAGCATTACTATATCTCCTCCTTCACCTTCTCCTGCTTCCTTTCTCGTGCTAGCGCCCGTCTCTCTCTCTCTGTCCCTCTAAAATAATGCCTTCCTTTGCCTCCGCCCTATCCTTTGGTCGTGGCGGCGGCAAGTCTGACATCGCATCTGCGTCCTCCTCTGCTCAGTCAGCTCCTGCTCCTGTGCCGCGCCTGGCCAAGTCTCGCTCCACTTCTCTCTTCGCAAAAGCCCCAAAGACGCCAGTTGAGACCGCTACATCTGTTCTCTTGCGTCCGGCACTTACTCCAGGCTCTTCTTGTTCCTCCGACGGCTCTGCGAGCTTGCAGACTCCTGAAGATGAAGCGTTGATGCCTCCCTTTTCCAAGTTCGATGAGAAGAAACGCTGGTCGACCTGGTTTGGCCGGCGCAAACCGTCAGAGAAGGACGCCGTTCCTGACGAGACGCCTAGGACCGGCCGCTCTCCGCCACAAGCCGTGGCGACCACGAACACCAGAGGCGACAAGCAGCAGCAACAACAGCAACAGTTTGCCCGACGCGAAGCTAGGCAGAATGTATCCGACTCCGACGACGATGATCAAACATCGTCCGATTCGTCAGACTCTCCTGAAAGCTCCACGGTGATCGTTCGCCGTTTCGTTCCACCACGCTCAGCTGTCGTTCAGGCACGCGCAAACATGCGAACGTTGCTTCGTAATACCCTCAGTCGATCTCCCTCTCCCCCTCCATTGGTGGAGACATCATCTATGCTTTTCCCTCGTTCGTGCGCAACGGCGGGCATTTCCTCCTCCCAGCAGCATGCACTCTCGCTAGAGTCGTCCATGCACGTACGCAAGATGCTGTGGCGACTAGATCATCAGACCCTGTCGGGTGTCGAGGTGAATTCCATTCTTGGTCTTGCGCAAAGGCCGCGGCCGAAAGACGCCTCATCGCAGAACAAGGTGGAAAAACGATCCGATGATGACATTATCGCCTACGCGACAATGCGTGTAGGCCGGTACAGTCGTGGGCTACGTAAATGGGCATTACGTCCGAATTTTGAACAGCGCTTCTCCGTGTGGATGCCTGATGAAAGGGGAACCGTTGTCTGTAAAGGTGTTGTCGGTGTACGAGGGTTAGCTGTCTGCGAACTCGAGTTTTCCGAGGGCATAGAGGCTCTAGCTGGCCTTGATTTGGATGATGAAGCATTCGAACAAAATCTCTTCCCTATTCTACCTCCTCCAAAGAGGCTTATCCTAAAACTAAGTTCGTGCTTTTCTAATGCTCTTTATTCGCCCTTTCTGATGTTTTTTTCCCCCTTCAGCACCTCGCACGCAGTCTTCACCTACTGGTACACCGCGAGAGCCGTCATTCAATCGTACCCCGTCATCATTACGAATTGATTATGCAGCTCCCGCTGAGCCAGTATTGTCAGCCGTTTCACCCTTATCATCGACCATACCAAACGCCAAGTCCTCCGCTCCTACACTTGACTCCAAGTCCTCAGATGCATCTAAAGGACCATCCGTAGGTGCAGAACGCGGTGGACTGCCCACGAGCCCCATTCGCGACGATGCTGATGCCGATGAATACATTCCTCTGGGCTACGCACTTCAAGCGAAGAAACGGCGCGAGGAAAAGGCACGGTTCCTTCAGGCCGAACAGGAGAAACGTGCAAAAGAGCTTGCGGCTGTAGAGAAGCAGAGGCGCGAAATTGAAGAGCGTCGTGAAGTAGAGGAGCGACGACGGAGGGAAGAGGAAAGGAAACGTATCGAGGAAGAGAAAAGGGCACGTGAGGAAAGGATGAGGGAGAAGTACAACGAAGAAATTGCCGCTTCAAGGCATCGGAGAGAAAGTGCTCGGCTAGGCATGGAGAGCTATCTCAACATACGAGAAACTCATCAGGCGGAGAATAGGCGGGCATACACTCGTCCCTCCTATGATCCGACCATTTCTCCCGTTAGGCTTCCAAGGCGAAGCGCTTCCGACTTCGCAGCCCCTAGCCAAGGAATATCAGTGGCAGATGGGTCTTCGAATAGCTCGAGGCCGAATAGTTTTGCGGAGTCGACTGGAGACAAACGTCGCAGTCTTGCTGTGCCATCGCACAATCCTGGTCACCAGCTTAACGACGACAGTCGCTCCGCATCTCATCAACGACTGTCAGGTGGAACGGAAGCTTCTCAGCGGCCGCACCAGCAGCATTCTCGTCCACCTTCGATCGTCTCGTCCACCTCAAGGCCAGCCTCTATTCGGGTACAGAGTGCTCCTAATCAAGTTCCAATTATGGCCTATCCGATGGTTCCGGCAATGCCAATGATACCTCAGATGCCTGTTCTTCCTGTTCCACCCATGCCTCCTGTCTCGCCCATGTCAATGTGGAATATGCCATTGCTGCCGCCTAATGCGCCATTTATGATGCAGCAGTATTCTAGGTCTTCTTCGCCGGGCTCTAACCCGCATTCTCGAAATCACTCTCCTTCCTCTTCTCCTTCACGTCGACCGTCCGATATGCCGCCTCCCTCTCCATCACGTCGGCAATCTAACTTACATTCCTCGTCGTCCTCTTCGCCTTCTCGTCCGCAACATACTGGCCAAAGCTCATCTAGGCCAGTGCAGTCACGTCATCCTAGCGGAGACAATAATCATTCGCAGCATCCAGTGGACAGAAGGGGGAGCAACGTCGCTTCTCAGCGCCCTGCACGATCCACCAGCAGTACAGCCTTGCAACAGTCTGTACCGCCGCCGACCCATCGTGATGACAGATTACAAAAGTCCCGTTATGGATCTTCTACGAACCTTGCTCATATGGACCCCAAACGTCGAACATCCATGATGTAGACATTTGTTGCATGGACTTTTTCGTCTTTTTTTTTTCTTTCATCTCTGCTCCTGCGTTCTATCTTATTTTATCCAAATTGTTGTCATACTCTCTGGCATCGGCGTGGTATTGCGGACTTACCGTCCACTCCTTGGTTCTCCTGGATTTTTCTCTCCTCATCTCATGACATGCGCAATTTATACTCGAATAATACCATCATTGTTCCATCTGTGTTCTGTTCTTTCTGCCTTTCTTCATTTCCAAGTTCTTCATTACGGACTTTAATCTACTGTGTGCTACCACTCCATCTTGTTCATCATTTCTTACCACATGTGCATTTCTTGTTCTGTTCTGTGTTCAATTGCAACCATCATCCTGTTCCACTTCCTTCAATGAACTCCATCTTTTGTCTCTGGTTCTGGGTAACGCATACACGCATGCAATTTTTTCTTCTTTTCTTTTTGGAATCACTTTTTTTCTCTGTTGCTATCACCACTTCAAAAATCTCAACCCGAGGATCTTTCAAGAATGGGATGATGCCTCGATCCATCGTGTTTTTCTTTTCCTTTCATCAATATAGTGGATTGTGGCGTAATGCTGATGCGAATTTTCACATTTCAGATTGTGCGCATGTTAGAGCGGCCCTTTTGTGACCTCAACTTTGCTTCTGCCTTGGCAACTACTAGTCTGGGCTTGTACGCTGCGGCAAGTTTGCACGGACCAGATACAGCTCGATGGTCCCTTTGCGAGTACTCTCTGGTTGCTTACAGGCTCGACGGTCTCACTTTGCTTCGACATCCGAGTCATACTCACGCATTATGGAATCTTTGAGCAGTACTAGTACATTTCAGGAGGAGCAACATGAAGCTTCTGCAACCCTACGCTCTCTTTGTACACGACATCCCTCTTGCCCCTCACTGCCGACTACCCTTCTCCTCTAACTTGATACTTCTCATCTAAAGGCTCTATACATACACACTCACATACAAATCTCACACTCGTTTTCTTTGATAATAGCGCCATGGTAGTTGAGACCACGGCACTTCTCAACGTTCTCAGCGCGCTAACGACCGTGTACACGGCCTATAGCTTGATCAAGTCGAACAAGGAACGATGTAAGCAACTTGTCGACCGATGTGAGGTGATCGCGAAGCGGCTGGAGGCGATTCTCGCGATGAAACACGACGCGAGGATCGTTAGTAGGATTGGGGACTTGGAGAGGTGAGTGATTTTTGTTCTCGTGAGTGAGTACTGGCATGCCATTGTTCTGACGGGACTTCTTCTTAAGGGCATTTAAGAAGACGGCGGATACTATAACTAAGGTGGGTCAGCAGGGGTATGTCACTTCTTTGCTCAACACGGAGGAAAATGCTGCGTTGATTGAGGACGCCCAGCGAGCCCTCACGGAGCTCATCACGACTATGTCTGTGAGTAATTCATCTTTCTGTATTCCAGTTGCGTTCTGGCTGATTCTGACGATCTACCAATTTACTAGCTCGAAACAATCATCGACGTCTCTGCTTGGCAGAAGGAGAACGAGATGACCGTTCGTAAGGAGTTCGAGCATGTCAGAAGGGAGATTCGAAGACTGAAAGTGGACCTTGACAACGGACTCGCAAGTCACGGAGCTACCATAGACCAGCTCACTCAAGTCGTTGAGAAAATGGCAAAGAAGCTTGGCGAGCCTGTGACGCCCGCGAACGCTTCATCTGCTGTTGCTCCGGAGATTTCGATTCGTGCGAGTCAACCTCGTGGGCGGTCATGGTCTTCGCCTGCCAGTGTACGACCGTCCATCGCTTCGCTATTAGATCGAGCATTGCCCCCAGAAACATCAGGTACGGCTGATACTGGCATCAGCAGAAAAGGAAGTCCGATAGGCAGAACGAGGTCAGCACTCCCTGCACCACCGTTCTCTGCTGGATGTGAAGTGCAGCCTCGATATCGAGCGCACATTCCACTCGTTGCTCCCTCACCCCTCGTCCAGTCGCATATGTCCCATCAACCATCGCTCCTATCCCAACTAAACGACGAGGTTTTCTCCGACTCCGAGGTTCCTGACGATCCTCCACCGCCCTATTCTGCACTGAGCTGGGAAGACGAAGTCACGGCTGCATATGAGCGCATGGAAGGCAACTTGCGAAACCCTGACCAACCTACAACATCCAGAACTTCCACTCAGGCAGTCGTGTCTTTCGGCTCCCCCGAAGTGACTCCTTCCTCTCCCGGTCTGGCTAGTCGAGACAAGCCACTTCCAGATGACCCTTTGTCAAGAGTACGACAGTCACTCAAGCGGAAGGAAATCAACAATTTCTCGTTGATGAAGACGATTGGGCAGTTTGGAAAGATCAACACGAGAGTTCTTGTTGAGATGTGGCTGTTCCCGAAGAACAGGGCGTTTGATACTGCAGTTTCCTTGGATTCTTTTGGTATGTTTCCGGCTTTGGTTTATCCGCCATCCGATACTGACTTCTGGCCTGTAGAGCCTACCACACGCGACAAGCTCCAGCTCATCAAATCAAGGGCTCATAAAAACGCGGAAGACACGAATCAACCGGAATTATCTGATCTTCCGAGACCGGAGTACAACCATGTCCTACTGCTTTGTCCGCGAGAGACAAAGCCGACCGTGATTATCGTGGAGGAGGGACAGCTTTTACCTCAACAAGTTGTCAAGGCGTACATTCTTGACGCTGTTGAGCCAATGACGCTAGTTTCAGTCGATCGGCCCACTAGGAGGTCCTGGCTGTTAATTCGTAAGTATGCATTCCGGCGTGATGTTTGCACAAGATTGATTGTTTCCTTTCTTTTCAGCTTACTACCCGGAGATGACCATCCGAAAGGCAAAGGAGTATGTCCAGCGGTATTTTCAGAATGCATCGCTTGTCAGTTGTAGCCAACCTAACCAATCAAAACAGTTGAATGAAAATTCAACTTTACTGCAAACCGGGGTGCAAGCATACAACCACAATCTCAATATGACCATCACGTCTTGAAGACACGTCTAGTACACCGTTTCGTCACAATCGCTAATTCACACGTTCCTTACAACAATGTTATGTTAGAGCCTCCATATGCCTTTCGAGTCGGAGTATTATATGATTATTCCACGTTTTTGCTTGACGCTAGATATAAGTAATAACTTGCAAAGTGTCGCAGGAAGAGGAGGTATCGCTGATCGGAATACAAAACGAGAGCGGATAAAGGAATGAATGGAGGGGGTTACAAAACAAAGAAAACAAATAGATCGTAGGTAAATGTCGTGCAACGCGTAAAAGATGAGCTGTTTCATGCCATGCCTCCCCATGGCCCTCGTATCCTTCGTGCAAGTTGGATGTCGCGCTGCATAATCGTTACTCGCTTTGCATGTATGGCACATAAATTGCTACGCGTTCTGTCAGTACAATTGTAAAGTTCACGAAATTGTCACGCACGCGTCCTCAAACAGATGAATCAGATACGCTTCAGTTGCCTCTTGCAAAGCAAGGATAGCAGAACTCTGCCATCGCAGACCCACGCTACTGTAATCGACATAGTCGGTTGTCATGTCCAATGCAATTTCACGGACCTTAAAGGGGATATAAGTATCATGTACAGAACGAAACGGCAAACATATTACGCACGAGCCGCGCAAAAGGCAATTTCCGAAGCAACAGGTCCGTTGACTTTTGGTACTTCCGAATCTCCCTAAGAGCTTTCGTGCCCGGACGCCATCGCGGTTTCTTACGCGCAGGAGCAGCATCACTCTGCCTAGCAGCTGTCGCTCGTCCAGCACTACTCGGAGGTCTACCACCTGTGCTTTTTCGTGCAGTCGGTTTCGGCCTAGGTCTGGCTGGTGAACTTGAACCATCGGCAGCAGACGCGCCTGACTTTCTCCGGACGGTCGCGGCAGACGCGCCAATCTTACTCGGACCTTTCTGCACGGCGACGGTCATAATAAGGAGTAGAAGAATAGTCTTGTTGGGGGAGATATGGCTGGTGAAGACTGAGCAGGTGGTCTCAAAAAAACAAGGAACGCGTCTGGTGGCCAAAGACGATCGTTTCGATTACATAATCAATTGAATCACGCGTTTCGTTGAACGCGTCTCACGCGTCTCTCTTCTCTTCAATTGCGATGCCTCTTGACGGCAATTCTCACCGCCTGGCGCCATGAAGCCGATCGATGTTCCTATAATAACTGGATTTTACCGCTACACAGACATCCTCTTCGAGTACCATAAAACAATCAAGGATCCTGCTGATGTCTCTGCTTTCAAAGCCTTCGTATCTGCCAGTGCGATGGGCGATCCCGCCCATCCGCTTCGCGCTGGGAACGGCAAGGGTATCGAGTTATACATCGGTATGCTACACGCTCGGAGTTCTGGCTCGATCAGAAGCGGTTAGTGCTCACAAGCTTGCTAGGAACGTTCCCAGCGGGCCAGCAGCGCTTGATGTTCTCGTCTGCCCAGATCGAATACGCGCGATACTGGTTGCATGCCATGGGGTTGACCAAGGCTCTCATCTCGTTACCATCTTCAGATAGCTTGATAGCTAAGTCGGTTCTAAAGCATTGCTCTTCGGCATACTATAAAACTGCAGATGAAGTCAAATATGCACTCCGAGTACGTTTTACTGTAGCTTACGCATTATTCAGTGACTAGCACAACTAATCATATGCAATTCGTGATTGTCAGAATCTCGAGAAAAACAACAGAAAACTGAAAGGAACTGACTCTGCCCTGACATTTTTCCGAACAAACTTCGAGAAAGTTCGCGAATTCTATACATCCAAGAAAGCTACTTGGCTTGCAGTTGATATTGAAGCATGGGAGATGGACCACACCGTCGTTACTGAATGCGGCTGGAGCTATATACGATGCGATGGCGACGCAGAAATCGCGGATCGCGGCCACTATATAGTCAAAGAAAACATGATTTATACGAACGGGAAGTACGTAGCAAATGCGAGAGACGTAAGTCCCTTCTCTGCACCCAGGACGAAAGTGTACTTAGCAGGTATCGGAAGACAGAACTATAAGTTTGGAGAGAGCAAAGCTTTGAACAAGACCGCCCTTAAGAAAGCTTTCCGTGATATGGTCGTCAAATTCCAACACTTGGGTCCGTTATTTTTGATATTTCATGATTCCAGCCAAGATATGTCGTAAGTAACATTTATCTATCTTTGCCAAAGCAATATTTCGACTCCTTTCCTAGATATTTAAGGGGATCTTACTTTGATGCTCCTCTCGACGGCCTTGCTTTCGTCCTTCCAGACAAGCTTCCGGAAAAGGGGACCTTTGCGGTGGACACCACAGAGCTTCTCAGTGCACTGGAAGGAGATGGTGGAGAAAAGCGCTCTCTCGCCACTATGTGCAGATTGCTCAGAATAGAAGCAGAACACTTCCATAATGCTGGTAACGACGCACATGTAAGTGCCAAATTTTAATTCCGCCTTCGTGCGTCCTGATTGCTGGTCCCATAGTATACGCTACTTGCATTGAAATCGATGGCATCGGGAAACCAGATTGATGTGCAGCGTGAAGAGCGTTGGCCTGGTCAGACTGAGGCTTCAGCATTACTTGGCTCGTCGTTCAAGGTCAAACACAAACCGTGGGATCTGGACTCTGACTATTCCGACATGGAGGGTGCCTTTGGTCGACCGGTAGACTCTGAAGCCATCAATAAACACATGACAGGACTAAACTCATCGGATGAAGAGGACGATTATTACTGGTGAAAGCCCTTCTTTATTCAAAGCATATCTCTGTGATACCTTCATACCGGGCACTACTGAGAATAAAATGTATTACGATGTTGTTGTTGCTATATTCCTTGAAATGCTGCCGGCGTAACTGTATATGATGCGTATTTTACGATATCGACGTAGAAATATTACATTCTGGCATTTGTTTGTGGCTCAATCCGCATCGGATGCATCCGCGCGACAAACTCGGCTGATTGGGTCAAACATGGACAAATAGACATCAACAATCTGGTCATAAACATCCGAATATCACTTTCGTCTCTCTAGGTAACTCCTTGTTCTGATATAGCTTTGCTGCTTTGGAAGCAGTTCTTCCAGGGAAACGGTCACATCTAGACGAGCTTATCCCGTAAGCCATTACTACGGCTCCAATCTCGTATCGATATTTTGCTGGAATTTCGTGACAAGTGGCCGCAGCAAGCACATAGGGGTCATGAGTACGAATAACGCATCAGCGTGCACAGGATATTACAGATACACCGATATTGCATTCCATTATCCAAAAGCCATAGCAGATCTCCAAGAGGCATCGGCATTGAAATTGGCCGTTCACCACAAAGCACTTGGAGATCCATCTCATCCACTGCGTGCAGGTAATGAGAGAGGGCTTGAGTTATTCATCGGTAAGCACCAGTACGTCATTTACTCCGTAGGAACTCAATCCGATTTCTGACCTCAATGCGCACTTAGGAACCTTACCCAAAGGAGAATCGCGTTTGATGTTTTCCTCCGCACAAGTCGAATACCTACGCTATCTCGTTCATGCGATGGGATTCGCTAAGAAGCCTCTACCTCTGCCATCGTCCGAGTATCTTCTGACGGAAGCAAAGTTGACGAATGTTACTACCGTTTATCTGAAGACTCCATATGAAATCAAGAAAGCATACGACGTATGTACTTTGTTTATTTACAAAGTGGTATCCGACTTACTGAATAAATATAATTTCATCATCCCCAGAAAGTGAGAAAGAACAGCAGGAAAGTGAGAAACGACGCGATATTAGCCACTTATCGGTATAGCTTCGAGAAAGTCCGCAATTTGTATGCGTGCAAGAAAGGTTCTTGGCTAGCCATCGATATCGAAGCCTGGACGCTGTTGCGTTCTGCAATAACGGAGTTTGGGTGGAGCTATTTCAGAACGAACGGAGACGAAGAAGTGCAGGAACAGGGTCATTACATTGTAAAGAAAAACAAGAACCTAAGGAATGGGCAGTATGTAGCAGACGCGCAAGAAGTAAGTTGTTCACTAAAGGATCAGAGTGTCCGATACTAATAGCAGAAAGAAATACGCTTTTGGCACAAGCCTCGAGCTAGAGACAGAAGACTTCAAGAAAGCAGTCAGAGAGCTGTTCGGCAAGTTGCAGGAGTCAGGACCATTGTTTCTTATCTTTCACGACTGTCGCCAAGATATAGAGTAGGTCCAAGTCGATTCTCATTCACGTCACGTAGTCCTTGATAACTTCCTCTCTAGATTCCTAAAGAACACCGAATATTTTGGCGACGGTCTCACCAGCAAGCTTGAATACTCGATCCTAAAAGAGATCCCTGACGAAGGGACATTCGTAATTGATACGACAGAGCTGTTCAGCGCTCTTGAAGGAGACATACGAGAAAAGAGGTCCCTTGCAGACATGTGTCGATTGCTGCAGATTCAAACACAGCATCTACATAATGCAGGCAATGATGCATATGTACGTCAGTTCGATTATCTTGAAAAAAGAAGTTTGAAGGAACGGCCAATTCCGTCTCGATACATAGTACACGCTACTTGCTCTGAAATCCATGGCGTCTGGGAATCAAGTTGACGCTCAGCGAGAAGAGCGATGGCCGAGTCGAATATTAGGTCCTTCGGATTCTGGCTCTGATTTGAAGGTCTTCTATTCACCAGAAGATGAGGATTCCGACTTCTCACCATCAGAGGATGAAGAATAGGCTGGTCAAAGGAGTGACATCCATTATCCGATAATCCGCTTACGTGCTTCGGAACTGCATAGGTCTCTTGGTTCCGACTTCGTACAATTAAGATTCCTGTTCTAATGTAACCGTGTCAATTATCGGCATTACGAATGGTATACTAGTAATCTGAATAGATTCGAGACCAGAAAAAGCGGGCATCCAATATCTCCCTGTTCGACAATCCAGTTGAACAGCAAGAAACGGACGTGATCATTCATCTTTCCCATCATCCTCGTCGTCGCTCCGCTCGTCAGTGGCGTTCCCCGATGTAAGAGCGCTGTAAATGTATTGTGAGGTCATGGACGAAGCACGGAATGCATTAAGATAGCACGCACCGATAGCCAATGCGTAACATGAGGTAGTACCAGAATAAATTGAGGAATAAGAGGAGAAGGATGGGAGTGAATATTTGGTACTTCATCCACCATAGCATCCAAACACCTTCTGGAGGCGCCCATCTTTTGGAAGTGTCTCTAAAAGAACGCATGGGAAATTAATGGCCAAAACGACGCTCCCGTCAGACTTAACACATACGGCATCAAATCATACTGAGTCCAGACGGAAAAGAGAATGTCCATATTTAACCAGATGCGGAAGTATCTGTGAATATGCAGGTGAGAAGCTCCGTTTCTGATGTCAAGGAGCTCGGCAATCGACTTACGACCAGAAGGCAAAGAAAACGACGAATACCGCAATTTTCGTTCGGGTCAAGTTGAGATAATTGCAAATCTTAGAGAGCTGAACAGGGCACTCAACGATGAGGTCCCATCCTATAGATTCTAGTCACTTACAGCCAAGAACACGTCTGGAATGTCCATGCTGACGAAAACTGCGTTTCCAATCAATGTCAGGTTGATGCCGTAGCTCCAACTGGTTGTTACAGCTCGGAGTCAGTAGATTGGTTTCGTAATTCCAGGGAAATGCGCACCCAATAAGCCAGAGTGTAACAAGGTGGTGAGCTACGAGTTCCTGAAAGTCCTTCCGCGGCTTTTCAATTTTCAATGCAAGTACTATGAGCTGCTGGATCCAATATGATAGATGCATCAAGTAATAACGTTTCAACTGAGGCTTCATATCCCAATGAGGATAATCTGAATGTATATATAGTAAGGACAAATCAGCGGCATGGAAAACATCTCCTTACCAATCCAGAAGTATTCCGTCCTATACCACCATGTTGGAAGAGCCCTCATGATGAACTATGGACGTCCTGTTAAAAAGTTTCAAACGTTCAGAAAGGGACGACTTACAGTTCCCCAGACTCCCATCGCACCATAGTAAATCATAGCATAGGCTTGCTCGCCGAACCTGTCCAATTTTGTCTGTTTCTTGATACCTAGCCTAATCGAGATAGGACGGATGACTTTGAGGACGAGGAATTGACGAATGAAAGAGAAGACGATGATATGATATCCAATAAAAACAAGGTCCAGCCACCCCTTTGCATAGCGAGTATCATCGGAAGCAGAGTCCACTATCGGATAGGAAATGAAAAGCATGGGTTCGAACGGGTTGGGACGAATGGCTAATGCTTCACAGATGCCATAAAGTAAAACCGGAATAAGCAGGAGCTTGAAAGAAGAGGCTATGCATGGTGATATCAACCGTCTGACGAGTAATAGCTTCCATGGGTAAACTCACAAGGGACCCGCATCCATCGGAGTGTCTTTATATCAGACCATAAACCCTTTGATTCATAGAAATCATCGTGGACTCGGAAACGTGACTGACTCGGGGTACTTGCTCTCGAGTCGGGAGGTCTACAATCGAGTCAACGCGAAAATTCCGATAAGAAAAAGCTGAATGGAATACGTCTGGGCCAAGAACGCGCTCGTAAGATGGTGACGTTTGTCGTGTCTGCGCGAGGAATAGTCAATGATCGTGAAGGGCCATAAGCAATGGGGGGCATACTCTATGTGGTGCAGCGCGTCCACCACTGAGGTGTGTTTGACACCATTCATCCTAGTCATTCTCGGCGAATATAACTCTAGCAGAAGTGCTCAGGAAGCGCAAGGGTGCATGAAACTGAGGGGGAAGAGGTGTTTTGTCACGGGAACCAATCAACCTCAACCTGTGCCGCGAGAAAAAGGAGAATAAGTGTTGCTTATGTTAAGAAATCTGATGATCGTCTGATGATCGGCATGATCGGCGTATACTCCAAAGTCTTGAGTCTTGATCTATCAATTCGCACTCAAACGACTTATGTTCTCCTCGTCCGGCCTGTTCGACAATGTCCCGTGTCCAGATAAAGATCGTTGCAAGCGCGTCCGTTGCCTCTTCTCTCATTCGCCCAACGCAAAGCAACCCATACTGCCTCTTATTCCAGTTTCCGCACCAACCGCTGGTCCATCAACATCGACAATCAGTTCCCCAAAGCCAGAGAGACCTCACCCGAATCCACCAGACACCAGACCGCGCACTGTTCCCTCAAAGCGACCAGCTTCCTTTGCAATAAAGTCTTACGCGCAATCGTCGGGTGATTCGTCTAATGAATCACCAAGAAAGACTTTGAAGCTCGAGGCCTCAGCAAAGACTACAGCGCCGCCTTCTGACCATCGCACGGTAGGTAATCCTTTCCTTAGCATGGTCTGCTCATTGCATACCTGTCCGTCAGGTTGGTGTGCCTGTATTAAGAGTAAACCCGGCCAAGTCTAAGGTAGCTATTCCCGTACGACAGGTGCGTCACAATGCGTTCCTACTACTATTTCATGTAGTTAACCGACCCGCCTTCAGGCGATGCTCAAAAATTTATATGAATGTTTTACAGAGCTATATTCAGAAATTCTGGAAAGCTACCCGACTCTGGCATCTGAGCATGCGCTTGCTCAAGAACAGGAAGTTTATGACAAATCCTTGAAACCTACATATCACCATGTAAGGAATTTCATCAAATCATTACTTATTGTTAAGCTTATGAATATCATTCAAGGCTGCCATATTGTCCGTGGCATCCTTGAAGAAACGCTCCAAGCCAACTTCTTTACTGCATGATTCCGTTGGAACCGAAGGCACCCTTCAGAAACGACGCGAATCTCATGACAAGCTTCGATCATTACGACTCTCGTCTGAGCATCTCATATCCCATGTCATGAGTCTCGAACAGTTGAAGACTTGGGGCTTCATGACGGAGATACCGGATGATCCTGGAGGACAGAGTCCAAGTGATGAAGGAAAGATCAAACAATGCGATAGATGCAACAAGCCTTTCGTCGTCAAGCGGAAAGAGAAAGCGGATGTGTGTGTACATCATTGGGGCAGGGTATCTGCGAAACGTATAAACGGTATGTAAATTCTGAATTGCAATTGAACTATATCGTAGTAAACAATTGATGAAGGAGAAAAGCTTAAAGTGTGGAGCTGCTGTTCTCAAGTAGTTGGCGATACAGAAGGTTGCAGCAGAGGGCCTCATGTCTTTTATGAAACTTTACCAGAAGAACTCCACGCCCGACATGGGTTTTCATTCACAAGGTCTGCCAAGGACGAAACCGATATCCTCGATACCGCACTAGACGTAGTCTGTCTGGATTGCGAAATGATTTATACCACCGGCGGAGCACGAGTTGCTCGTGTATCCGTCGTCGATGGCTCTGGAAAAGAAATATTCGACGAGCTGGTTAAAATGGATGATGAGGTGGAGGTCATGTCAGTCGTCAATCCGTGCCTATATCTTCACTGTCACTGACTCAGGTTATCATCAATACGATTTGGTCGTACAGCGATTACAACACTCGATTCTCCGGCATAACCGAGGAAGAGTATGAGAAGAAAGCTCTATTACCTTTGAAATCTATACGGAGAGCTCTAGATGCGTACATCAACTCCAATACTATCATAGTTGGGCATGCCCTAGAAAACGACCTCAAGACGTTACGTATGGTCCATCTGCGATGTGTTGACACTGCAATCCTTTTTCCGCATCGTTCTGGACCGCCTTACCGCCGTGCGCTACGTGATCTGTGAGCAATCTCGTTCGTCGAGTTGAGGGCTTTCTTAACTGAAGTTTACGGATTCCAGGACTCGAGAAGTATTAGGACGGTCCATCCAGACGGGTGGGGGCACATCTGGACACTCGTCAGTTGAAGACTCGATAGCTACTTTGGATCTTGTCCGTTGGTTTGTGCTAAATAATCCCGGGACGAAGAAGCCTAAGGCGGCCGTCCAGGCTACCTCCAGTAGCTCTTCCGTACCCGTAACTCGTTGAAGCTCTTTCATCAATGTTGTGTGTTGAAGTGTGAACACCCTTGAGCGATGTAAGAGGAAAACCGGACAAAACCGCAAATCAGATATGCTCCGCATTTTGTGTGTTGCATCTCACAGGACAGCACAAGTCCGTACTGATCATACCACGAAGCGTAAACTTTGCGCGCTGATGAGACCTTCGACGATACTATCATCTTGCCGCCTTCTCATTGTTTGGGATCTCTCCATTGTTCCGACATATACTCGCAAAGTGTAGAACACGCCTTTTATTGCCGCCCGACAGCCGGTGAATTAATTGCAATAAATCCAGTAATTTTTCTCAGGCGCGTTTAAACCCAAGAACAACAAGAAGTGACTTCCACTGATATCTGAAGCTAGATTCACAGATGTGCCTTGATATTATACTTGTTGAACAACTCTATTTCTTTTTTCTTCGCAGCCTCCGCTTGTTTGCGAAGTGCTGGCGCCCGTTTCAGCTCGCGCTGACCGATTTGTTGAAGATGAACCTGCATAGTAAGCAAATGTTAGTCTATCAGCTTAACGCCGATTCGTACTTGCTACTGACTTCGTCGGGTCCCTGAGAAATCAATTTAGTAAATGCAATGTAATTTGAGCTTTGGACGGAATACTCACATCAGCTAACCGAAGTGTACGAAGACCAGCCCATAGTTCAGCCAGAATTTGATCCTGGCTCACACCTTCAGCACCGAAAACCTGAATGGCGCGATCGACAACTTGCAAAGCCATGGAGGGGACAATGAACTAGACAGAACAAGTCTGAGAGCAATGTACCGAGAAAAGAGAATCGATTGAACAAACTTTGGCCATGCCAATTTCCTTAAGAGCACCTTTTGCCTTGTGCTTGTCGATCTACGGAAGAATTCGATTAGCCTTGGGAACAAGAAGGAAAGCTAGAAAGTAAGGTACTTGGATAGCAGCACTGAGAACCAGCATACGTGCCATGTCAATTTCTGCTCGTGATTTCGCGATATTGGAAATCACAGTGCCTAGCGTACAAATTTTAGCTTGAGAATAGAAGGACACAGAGCAATGCTTTTCACCATGTTCATACAAGAACTTCCCAAATGTTTTTCTCGATGGATCTGTAACGCGCTGGAGCATAATATCCAGCGCTCGCTGAGCGGCGCCTATCGAACGCATGCAATGATGAATCCTCCCAGGCCTATGATTGTTTCAGCACGCGTCTCTCAGAGCTTTGCATTGAGTCCTACCCTAAACGGCCTTGAATAATCTAAGAAAGTAGTCAAATGTACGCTCGAATCAAACAATGAATGAATATATACCTCAAAGCCCCGACCCCAACCAAGGACGAGGTTGGACAAAGGAACCCGCACATTCTCATAAATTATTTCGCAATGACCTTCTGGAGCGTCGTCGTACCCGAATACGCACATTGGGCGAACAATCTTGACTCCGGGAGTGTTAGCTGGCACGATCACGACACTTTGCTGCAAGTAAGCGTTCTGGTTCGAGGGATCACTTTTGCCCATAACAAGGTGTAATCTCGTCCTAGGATCTCCAGCACCGCTTATATACCTGGATTGTAGGAGAATCTTCAGGATATGTTCTCGTGCCAGTAACCATATAAAGTGACCATTTATGCCCATTTATGACAATTTCGTTTCCCTCGCGGCGTATGGATGTTTGAATGTTTGTCGCATCCGAAGATGCAACTACAAGAAATGCTTAGACAAAGAGACAAAAATAGAGAACATAACATACCGAAACGCTCTGTCATCGAGAAAGCAGATCGGATCTCGCCATTTAACAAAGGAACCAGCCATTGCTTCTGCTGTTCTGGAGAACCATAACGTGCAAGAACCTCTGAGTACTATTGTGAGTATCAAAGCTAGTCAAGTACTATGACCTGCTTACCCATATTTCCTGTATCTGGAGCTGAGCAGTTGCACGCTTCTGGGGCAAGTGGACTGGCTCTTCCAAGAATCTCGGCCATTACAGCATACTGTTCGATTGTTTCACGACACATGATTTACTTCATAATTGATGAAATGCTCACTTCCAAGTTTGTCAATGGCACGCCGAACTCAGGATAATGAACCTTGCTCAAGAAGAGGTTCCAGAGTCCAAGCTTCTTTGCCTTCGTTTTCAATTCCTCAACAATCGGAATGGCTGTCTTCCATCGCTTCTCAGGGTCTGTAGGGACTTGCGCACGCGCTACTCTCTGCGCTGGGACACATTCTTCCTATGGTCAAGTATTTTGTTCGGTTCTAAGGTCAGATGGCACACTGGACCATTACTAACGTTTACGAAGGTAATAAGCTTCGCGAGTGTCTCTTTGGCGTAAGGAGAGAACTTGTCTTCAACCTAATCATGAACGGTAAAGCTCCTTCAGCCAAAACTGGAGAAAATGTCTTACAAGAGACCAGCTTGCAGAAGACGTTATTTCTTCGACTGGATGAGACGACATGGTGGTTCGCGAGGAAGTAATGTCCTCGACGCGTCTGGTGATCCACGCCATGAACTACCGGCTGAAACATGTTGCCGATACCCGGCGCGTCTTCCGTATATAAGCAGGTGCTATTTGAACTATTGACTACATAAATTTAAGACTACATGATCAATGGTTGATGGTGGTACACGTACGATTAACTCATGATTCAGGGAAGAAATCTAAGTAAGAAGGTGAGAGTCAGCCGTTAATGATGTACAGATGGCTTGTCCGGATAGCGTATATAGATAGTCCTTTGGTTAAGAATGAAAAACTACAATAAGAAAAGGACAACAGAAATAACGCAGGCCACTAGTGGTCGTTGTTCATAGTAAACTCCCCAAATGAGAATGACAAGTCAGGATCGTACTGGAATTCCGCTCCATCGAATCCTTGCCAAGGCCCATCCTGTCCGGTATCATACAGTCCTGGAGTGTAATTTCGGATGAAGTCAAGACCGGTAAAGGGAAGGCCAGCAGTGTCGAAACTCGAAGAAGGAAATGCATCTCCTTGAGCTGCCATTGGTTGTTGAAGGCCCAGCAGTGAATCAAGTGTAGGACCATACGCCGCAACGTTTTGATCCATCATGCCCTGAGCAAGCGGATTATAAGAGGGTAAGCTTGCATTGGAAGTATCGGAATCCTGGGAAAGATTACGAATCCCATTGTGGTCTTGCTGGGTAGGAGAACTCCAATTCCCCGGCGTGCCTGATAGGTTATATGAGAAATTTACTGAGTTGGGATCACCCAACGTAGGAAGAGAGGGCCCAAAGACAGGAGAATTCTGCGCGAAAGTGACTTGGCGCTCGACACTGGTGCTTCCCGTGTCTCGTGGGCTACCGGGGAATGCTTGTTGCTGATTACTCGCAGCAAAAGCTGACGCGAAAGACCGATGAAACGCATGAGGAGAAGAAGAAAAGGATCCTCCCGACTCTGCTGGATCCATTTCGTCATGCGCGCGCTTCTGAGACATGGCTCTACGTGCTTGATTCTGCGAGTTAGAAGGCTTAGAGAGGCTCAGGTATAAAGAAACGAACCTAGTCCAGAAGGTCCAGACAAGCGAGAACCTTGCAGTGATAATGATCTCCTGCGTATTCGCTCACGCGCATCCCGAGATGTTGCTCTTGAATGTTTCGCTCTGAACATCCTACCGGACAGTGACCTCTGTAGACTTGACTGCGACGATGGGGACGATGGGGAGATTGCACCTCCAAAGGGAGAGGCATCCTGGGAGCGAGCTACAACTGGCCCTTTATTGATGGCGTCCCTTGCCGTAATTGCCAGATCGGAAAGAAGTTCTCTGCACTTGCGGGCGCCAGGCCAGGTCCCTTCCCAAGAACTGACGACACCCAAGCAGCTTTCCGCTTCCGCCATCGCAGCATTTGCGGCGTCCCTGTCTGAAATATGCATTGCATAGAGAAGTATAATGACGGCCGAACTGAAGAGGTGTTGGATAAAGAAAGCCAGGTGATGAGAGGACGGGACGACGTTCTTGACGGATGGTGCAAGCCGAATGCAAGACCGTGCCGTATGAACGGCTTTCAACGAGGAAGCTAAACCCGCGAATTGGCTTCCTTTGAGCGGAAGGAAGTTGCGATGAAGGGTTGTGAGGATGGAATAATAGTGACTGCATAAGACGGCGCCCATCGTCACTTGGGCGTCATTCGTCGGCGCCGACTTGAATGTGGCCGGGAGACTATTACACCATTCCACCAGTTCAGCGTCAAGACTAGCTGCTTGCTCTGTGAGTTCCTGTACTTTCTGAGGTTCGAGGTGCTCTCTAAAGCTGTCTATGCTGTATATCTGTCGGCACACCCGTCCCGCAATCCTGTACAAATCGCATAGAGCAATAAATCCGACCACCAATGATGGCTGGCTCTTTTGGATTATTGAGCCAGCGAAAAATTCGGGCAACTCTTCATCATCAAATTCAAAAGGATACTCTGCGTCGCAATCCGAATCCTCGATGCCCAGTGGTCGTCCAAGTGCCATGGCCAACATGCGATCTAGAGAATAAACGCTCCAAAATACTTTACGACGGACGTGCTTTTCAAGCGCAGTCATATTTACGTGACGAGTAGATCTCTATGACAAGACCATAAGTGACACAGTCTGAAAAGCGAACCTGGGACGTACATGCAGGCCCAAATCCTGAGACATACGAACTGCTTGTCCGACCAGCAACCAGGCCTGGGGCAGACAATTTACTGCACAGAGGAACGAGGAAAGAAGAACAATGCATTGCACGTGAGCAATCTGGATGAGAGGATGGCTGATGTAGTGGAGAATTAATGATCTTTTGAGAAATATGAAGTCAGCCTTCCTTACAGTGCAACAATACTGAGCACTACACACCTTTCATAGTACACCATTCCAAGACCGCCATCGTCCTCGTCATTCAATCTAGGGTCGTCCACTACCCGTGATGCGCACGCAAAGACGGCAAAGACCAACGAAATGAAAGGTGTTTGGGCTCTCACAACATTTACGTCATGCCTGAGGTCCATCAGATTCTTGTAAGCGGTTAGGAATGAAGTCTTGTCAACAACTGGAAGCAGAAAATGCAGTCGATGGAAATAAGCGTCAACCTTTACGTTTTAAGTGTCAGTGAATACCAAAAATCAACTGAGATAGAACAGTGTACCAGCTTGTCCGCCAGATCTCTGTCAGGATACTCAACCTCTTCCGGTCCAGGCAACGCATGCACTTTTCCGAAGAAGACAGAAGCGGGAAAATAGAGCTTATTCGCACTTGGTCCAGGTGATTGAGGATCATCTTCTGCTGGAGAAACACGATGAAGCGGTGATGATGTCAAAGCACGAAAAGACTGGATTAAAGACATAGTTGAAGAACCGCCTATCCATCGTAGATGTCCATGCTCGTCTAAGGCAAGTTGTCCGAATGCCTCGGATACTTCATCCTCCTCTTTGCTTGAGGTCACGGAGGGAGATTTAGGCAACGGAGAACTGGAGTGCTCGGATGCCGCGCTATCTCTGCTCGGAAAAGATCTATGTTGACTGCGCAAAGGCTGAGGCTGTGAAACTCCGTTCTGCCTCCTCAGCGCTTCCACAATCCCTTCTATCGGCGCCTGGCCTCCATTCGGAGACTTTTCGATCAGTTCTACTATCGGAGCGACTTGCTTAAAGACTTCCTCCATATGCATAAGCCGTGCTTCAAGCTCCTGAACATAACTTAAGGGTGATACAATCAGAGCACAGCATAACAAAGGGACGAAAAGGCTTACTGTCGACTGAGAGCAGCACGATCTTTCGTTTGAAGCCATGTGCACGCTGCACCACCGGCTGCACATTGCGAGCAGACGGGCTCGGCACCATCGCACTTTATCTTCTTTCTCCTGTAGATAAAGGGATAAGCACCATTCTTGGTAGGCGAGAGATCGTCACGCACCGACAGTTCTCGCATGCACGCCAGACGCGTCTTCGTTGGAGCTGGATTGGCCTCTGACCAGCGTCTGGAGGTAGAGGAGGATCTTGAGCGCGTTTCTTCTTCGGAGGCTGGTTCATCGAGGAGGATGGAACATTGTTATCTGCCATGATGAGAGTTAGAGTGTGAGTGCCTGGGCAAAGATGGATGGTCTGCAATTACGCTCACAGAGGGACGTAGACTCGTGGGAAAGCCACGTGCTGATTCCTGATTGAAATGAAATGAAATGGAGACTCTGCGGCCAGCAGCCACCAGTTACAGTACATGTAGAGATGATTTCAAGTTTATGCTCTTCGTATCGCAGTCTACCACTGAAGTCGTCGGGATTTTTAATGTAATCCTTCCTTGGTTTCGATGGTACACAAAATAAGAAAAGACCTCGGCAAGACCGTTCGTTTAATTGGTTGATTAAATAAATAATCGATTCGTAACTTTAGGGGCTTCTCTCCCTTGTTGATTCGTGTCCGTTTGCCTTCCTCGCCCTAGTATATACACTCTCCATTAAGTTTGTTTGAAATAAATATCGATGTCAAGAAAGAGCGGCAGTGTTATGTAATAATGATTTGCTTACCATATGTATACAAAGCACAAATAAAGTCAACCACGACGAAGTCAGCCATCCTCTCGTCAGACTCATTGACCTGTTCTCAGCAAGTCCAACATAATGACGGACGAAGCGAATACTGCTCCGACACTTGAAAATGCAGATGCTGATGCAATTGCTGATGATCCTGAAGCGGAGGTTAGTATATGTGAACGCAACACGGCTCTTCCGTTACTGACTCTGTTTGTTTGCACATTTTTCTTCATACGCGTGTAGGAAATTCTTGCCATGAAGTCGCGTCTGGAAGAGATTGAGAAGGAAGCAGAAGCCCTCAGGCAGATGAGGGAGGCACAAGAGAGGGAGGCGAAAGCAATCGCTGCTGTTGCAGCTCCAACGGCAGACGGAGACGCGATGGACATGGAAGAAGATCCCCATGCAGCGGATGAGCGCAGTATCTACGTTGGAAATGTGAGTTCGTGTGAGTGATGTCGGAAAGGCAACCAAATGACTAATCTCGCCTTTAGGTTGACTACAGCGCTTCTCCGGAAGATATTCAGGCCCACTTCCAGTCTTGCGGGACAATAAATCGTGTTACTATCCTTTGCGACAAGTTTACAGGACATCCCAAGGGGTGAGGCCGTTCTTCATACTTTTTATGTTCGTTTTATAAACTTACTTGCTGTAGGTACGCCTATGTCGAATTCGCCGACCCTGCGTTCGTCGAGACCGCACAGACTCTCAACGAATCGTTATTTAAAGGACGCCTGATCAAGGTCAGCATCAAGTCTGTTCACAGGAATCAGTCGTGTCATCTCAGATACTGGATGTAGGTTGTTGCCAAACGCACCAACGTTCCTGGATTCAATCGTGGAAGAGGGCGAGGACGTGGCAATTACAGAGGAGGCGGGCGAGGTCGAGGCTATGGTTATTCGCCGTATCGTGGCAGAGGAAGGTAAGAATGTTCTCTCTTGCATTATTTTTAACAGAAATCCGATTGTCTTCAGGAATCGAGGACGTGGCTTGTAGAAACCACAGGTCCTCAAGTAGAACACGCTTTGCTTTCGTTCATTTCTTATTCTATTTCATACTCTACTCTGAAAAAAGGCTCTCATATGCTGTAGTCATCGTTTGTCCGTATCGCTGTTTCAGGACAATTTTATTTAATAATGCGCCAATCCCAAATTCTTCAGTGAACTGCGATTAACCCGTTTGAGACTGCAGAACCAAGCCGTACAGGTTAAAGACGGTGAATTACATTCATGGCGTGTTGTGACTTCGCCATGGGCTAAGGCAATACATACGCCGATCAACAAAGATTCATGTCCAAGGCTCCAAAGTGCATACCCTCCTCCCCCACGGTTGTCCAGTCATACATGACGATGAGTATTCGGACAACATAATATGACTGTGCTTCTGGAGACAGAACTAAACTGGTTACTCTTCGCTTTTTAGGTGGTCGGAAGGAGCTTCTCTGTGAATAACGCAAAGAACGTTGTCAGCCAATCCTGCAGAACATACACACAGAGAATACTTATAATATACAAAACATTGTTGCATCTGGTCAATAAAAGGCGAATCAGTCGATGATTGAAACCAAGATCAAAAAGCACTACAACACACCGAATGAACACCTCTCCTAACGAGCCATTTAATTTTCCGTCTTGATATTCCTCCGTGTTTGCAAGCTAGCATCAAACATACATCGGAATAGAGTTCATGATAAAACAACGCATGCCTACCTGGAGGTTCATGTATCCATCCGTGCTGACCAGAAGGCCCTTGTACTCTAATCCCCACTTCAGCCGTACGCAAACTGACTTCCCTGTCAGCTCTTGCAGGAATGGCTTTGGATTTGTCGGGGTGACCTTTGATACAACACGAAGAACAGTCAGATAATGATGTCTGGCCCGTAAACATATACGTACGGTAGCCATGTCGTAGGTTTTGCGAGATCACAGTCAAGAGTCAAGATTTCGAGCTTACTTTTGTCGCCGCTGAGTTACTTGAAATGGCCATACGTTACGTAACGCGTAAGTCAATATTCACGTTTCTCGCCGCCGCCACAGAGTCGGCACCTTCAAGTTTGCGCATTCACCCACTGTCCTTTCGTTTCGCTCTGCATTCTGTATAATGTCTGACCGTGAAGGCACAAGCGGCGCTGCCGCCATGGATGATGAACTTTCTCTGCCAAAAGCTACTGTAGCGAAGATGATCAGCGGTACGGCGCACTTCCTGTTTTCTTTGGTCACATATTCAGTTTATGTTGCTCATACCCACGGTACTTATGGTAAGCCAGAGCTGCTCCCAAACGATGTTTCCTGTGCAAAGGAGACAAGAGACCTTATCATTGAGTGTTGTGTCGGTGCGTACTCAGCTCATACTTCATTCAATAAGTTCACTAAACTAACATCATTGTGGTTTCTCATGGCTAGAGTTCATTCACCTAATATCATCCGAAGCGAACGAGATCTGCGAACAGGAGTCTAAGAAGACCATTGCACCAGACCATATCATACGTGCACTCAAGGTGTGTATCATTTTTGGGAAACTGACTAGCTATTGAACGTGAAGTGTTCAGCGACTTGGGTTCGAAGAGTTCACGGCAGAAGTCGAGGACGTGCTAAAGGATCATAAGAGACTAGTAAAGGTGCACAAGCTCTTGTTATAAGTGCACTATGTTGCTTATTACCTGTCTCAGGATCGGGAAAAGAAAGTTTCAAAGCTCGAGCAATCCGGTTTGACAGAGGAGGAACTGCTAGCACAGCAAGAAGCTTTGTTCGCCGCTAGTCGAGCACGCTTTGAAGCCAACCAGTAGACTTTTATTGTCTTTCCTGACACGTGCCTTTTTCCGTGCATTGTTTTGGCTCTCGTGCTGTTCTAATTATAATGTTATTTCATCAAGAAGTTCGCAGTGAATGTATGTATTTCTATTACGCTCTATATCCGCAACATAGGCATGGGACTAGTCTGAAAGTCCCGAAGATTGCTCATATTCGAAAGAAAACTAGAATTTTCCACTCTACCGCTCTGATATCGTCGATAATATGTACCATCTAGTATATGCTGGTTCGTGTCGGCTTCCTTAAGCAGTGGTCAAGCTAATCTGTCGACCCAGATAAAGATCACTTTGGATGTCTCGCTCGTAGTTCCTCAAGTCTTCGAGATGGATTGTCGTTATTCCACAACTCCATTCCTTCGGCCGTCTTTGTGAGCCTCGGCAGGCCGAGTTGCTCGATCGTAAATGACGCTGACACAGCAGCATATTTGACCGCTATTTTGGAGGCCCGAAGAAAGCGTGTTACAATAATTTCCGGCTCTAAGGATGAACTAAAATCGTACCCTCCATGACGTCGCCATTGGTCAGAAGTAGCCCCGCAGACAAGCCTCCTAAGAAGCTATTCCCCGCGCCTTGGCAATATGCAAAGTGAGTTGAGCAAATCAGAAGTACCTTGGTATAGACTGTACCTGTCACATCAACAACCTTCTGAGCATCCGCCACAGACCAGTAAGCGTTTACCCAGCGGCCAGAGTGCGCCCGACTCGCAACGTACGCTCCTAATGCGCCGCTGCGAATGATGACATAGCCCATTCCATCCGTCCCAACACCGAGCTTGAGAAGCCGTGAGCAAGCTTCTTCGATAGTCTCCTTGGTAGGTGGCTGCCGCATGGACAGAAGAGACGAAGCTTCATCTGAGTTCGGACTGTACGAATGCACAAATGATAATTAAGAACACGCATGTAGAAATGGAATGTAGCAGCCAGACTAACCTGAGTATATCAATGTGCGGAAGCACGGCTATCAGAGACGCAAGCTCCTCGGGAACACATCTATCCTTGCATATTCATTTATGTCAGAGTTTACGTCCAAAGAAACCAACAGGATGGAAACATATAGAATTGATCGAATTGATATTGATACGAACTGGAATAGGTTCGTAAATGGTGAGAGGTTTCCAATCCGGAACAGAAAGCCCTTCTGAGGTAATTGCAATCGCCCTAGAAGGTGAACATATGAAGTGTAAGTTCGCTGGGCGCTCAAGGCGCGTATCTCGAAGATCAGTTGGTGTCAGCCTTCTCCTCGGTGTGATATAGTTAAAGCTTAAGAATAACTTCAGCTTCTCTTTCAACATGTTGAAAATAGAAGAAAGACATATTCCCACCCCCTGTTGTCCCCTCGATAACTATTGATTGCACGAGTGGTCATACGATCCGGATTGTCTCTATACAGCCACATCTCCTTTCCGAAAGCATCCAGAGACTGTTGTATGTCTTGTGGGAAGTCCATTCCGCGGTCAACAATCATTCCTATCTTGCCGGGAGATAACCTTAGCCCACGGCAGGTTGATGGAATAAACTGAGGATAAACAAACGCAGATCTAGATAAATAAATGTGTAGGACATACCAAATCCGCGCCCCAATTGCAGAATAGGTGCCTCCACCCCCTATCTACGGAAGCATAAAGAGCCTAGATTATAAATCGTTTTCATCAATACGAACGAGTACGAGGGACTTTACTTGAGGCTGCTGGGATCTTCCTGTCTGATTGCCTTGATCGTCAAGATATTCGAACTCATCAATAATAAAGAGCCCGAGCGTGACAAAATGGGGAGCCATGCCCGTCTCCTGACTTGTGAACGAACAATATAGTCAGAGAAGAACCTGAACCTGTTAGTAGTGAGGTGAGGGAAATGGTCATGCCCAGAGATGGAATGGCGTCGATCATCCGTCCAAACCGGGGTTGTGGTGGAGTCAAACTGCACATGGCACGAGCTTGAACAAGTCTTGTTGTTCTTTGACTATATGAGACGAACTTTCAGCACTTCTTTCTCAACGAATGACGACGATGAGTATCTGGGCCGTCTCATTCTCCGACAGGAGTTTTACGGAAGATGTGCGCATTGATCACAAGCTAGTCGTTCCTATTGCTTTTGTTTATCCGCTGATTTGGTATTCTGTTCGACTCTCCGTTTCTAAAGCTGTACGAGGCTGGTCTTGTGCTCGTTGATACAGAGTCTCAAGCTCGAATCAAACGCTTTTACTTCAAGAATGATTCTTATCGTAAGATACGCCCATCCGTCCCGTGAGCTGTCGGACACTCTATTTACTTGCTTGACTGAATGGTCACCGGAATCGCGACGATGTCGCGCTACACAATCGGTAGGGTGCCTACTTGGCCGACTACTTCCCCGTATGCTTCTCAAGCAGTACGGTATACCTCCGAAAGAGGCCGCAATCGGCCGTACTGCATCCGGGAAGCCTTATGTCGTGAGTGGCAGCAATCTTTCCTGCCGTCATCGAACTCACCTATACGACGGCGCGTTGGCTGCTCCTAATGTCTCGTGTTCTTTCTATTTTGTTCCCTCTTATCACGGCCCTTTGTTTGCTTACTCAGAAGAATCCTTCCCTAGAACACACGATTGGATTCAATGTTTCTCATGACAATGAATACATTGTCATGGCTTTCCAGATCCGCCAACCTTCTGTTGACCTTCCGAACGAGACGGCACCCCAAACGTACGACAAGGACGGGGACGTAACGACTATCGGTGTTGATGTCATGAAGGTCGCCCTTCCGAAATATGAAAAGAATCTAAGGTCCTTCATACACAGTATCTCCGACACGGTGCGTTTCATGTCCGCGACTTAGTTGGTGCTTTTCTTCCGCGGCCTGACCTGTCGGAGTATCTTCAATGATCCTATCAACCATTCCTTTGATATGTTCCTCTGGATTCTAGCTGTTAGACTGATCTTCGTTTGTCAGCTGACTTCGCTCGAACAACACTCACTACTGGAGCACTCCGAGGCCAATGACGCATTACGGCGGCTCTATCTGGTCTGGACACTGAAGGAAGCATATACGAAGGCTCTCGGCCTCGGTCTTGGATTCGACTTCAAACGTATTGAGGTCGATGTCTCCACTTCCCGTATATACATTGACGAGAGTCTGCCTCACGGATGGGAGTTCAGGGCTTTCTCACTTGAATCACGATCAGGAGACGAGTATCAAGTTGCGATGGCCCGGTTCACAGGTAACGGAGGCAGTGAAACACGACATATCTGGGGGCGTGTGGATGTGCAAGGTCGTGTGGACAGGACTGCAGACACGGTAGACTGGTTTTCACATTATGACGCAGAAGATTTGATCACTCGGATAGCGGAATGAGAAATAAACGCGGAAGATTCGCGGAATTCTGTATAAATAATCTATTAGAGGGTATAATACATTAGTTCAGAGTATAGCAACTTTTAATGTAGCAAAGCGGGCGAGACGGATAACAGGAACCCATGATCAAAAGACTACAACAACAGAACCTAATAAAGACCGATGGCGATGGCATCTTCGTCAAATAATTCATCTTGTATTACAGTGGGTGTGGGAGGTGTCGTGAGACAAGTTGGCTTGGTATGGCCCTGTGCCGACGCTGTGTCCTTCCAAGAAAACCATCGGAAACCGGCGAGTTCAGCACCGACCAAATCGGGCAGTGCGGAAAGAATTTGAACAACCTGTGCATAAAATGACTAACACCACAAGGCACGACAATGACAAATTTGGAATTAGAAATGCCGACGATCAAGGCTCATTTGGCAGCAACTAAGCTCACCTCATCGGGAGGATTAGAGGCATGATACATGGTCATGATGCGAAGAAAGTGGAGGTGTGGGAGGCTGTCCGCGAGGCACTGCAGGGTGGATGGGGATAGCGAGTGCGTGAGGGCGCCCAAAACGGTAATTGGAGATGAAGCACGCGAGAGCGCGTCGAGAACCTCGTCCGAAAGGTCCCCAGGATACAGGTGCACGCTCTCAAGCGGACGGCCTGGAACAAGAACTGTGGCAGCATCGCTCGGTCCCATGAAGAATGCGAGCCTGGGAAGCGCAGTCGCTGGAAGCATGGGAACGGACTGCAAGGTCATTGAGGCGGGTAAAGTTGCCTCATATTCGCCAAGCTGAAGTTCCTTCACCGCGGGGACGCGCTGCAAGAAGGAGCAGATGGCGTCGTCAAGTGGGAGGTTACAAGAGAAATGGGTAAGGCGCATGTAGAGTGATCCGTATATTTCGGGAGCAAAGAAGGCGCGACTGGCATTATGCGGGACCACCACATCAAGGGTAACCAAGTTGACCATAACTGCAAGACCTGAGGCGAGTAGATCGACAAACGACCCGAGGACAGGAGTACATGGGTCCAGTCTGAGCGACAGAGAGCGGACATGACGAGCGAGATGCGGACTCCTTTGTAAAGTTTTCAAGCAACGGACAGCGTCTTTGGGGTTAGCGAGGGCAATGCGACGGTAGAGATGATGTTGTGCAAAAGGGTATAGAACAGGAGCGGATGCAGCGACGGTGACGAGTTCATGCTGGTCGACAAAGTCACAGACGAGGTCGAGGACGTCGAGGGGAAGGTCGGGGAGTGGCATTGTGAGGTGCTAGTGAAAGAGGGACGGACGTGCCAGTGGACGAGCCTGCGCTGGACTTAAGTAGAGGGACGGCTAAATAAGTTATTTGATCTACTTGAAACAGGTCAGTATATGCTTACGTACACACACTTTTTTTATTATTAAACTTACTCCTTTCCTTTCTTTCATAACAACCTCTTGCCATGCTGCACTCAGTCAGGCTCGTTCGCCCTCAGCCACGGCCTCGTGTATCATTTATCGCCTCCTGTCTCTTCAATTCACCCGCGAGATCAGTTCCTGCGCACAACGCGTTTTCAGGTTGGAACCATTCTTTTCTTTTCTTTTCTTAAGTTCTCTTCTACGCGGCCTTCTTCATTTTTTAACTTCAGGAATCTATCCGTCTCGTACACATGACTGCGGCGCTCTCAGCGCTTCCGATGCTGAGAAATCTGTCGTATTAGCTGGCTGGATTCTTCCGGAGAGGTTCGTTCCTGCCGCGCTGCTCAGTCTGGACTCTGTTTATCCACAACTCAATCCTTCATTTGTCTTGCACTAGGAAAATATCAAACTCCGTTTCATTTTTCTCCATCAGGGACTCGTGTGGAACAACACAACTCGTAGTCAATAGGAATTCCCCGCAAACCTCCAGGGTTCTAGATGAACTGACCAATGTTCCTGTGGAATCAATCGTACTCGTCCACGGTTCTGTCCGCATACGCCCCCAGAAGGCTCAGCGCAAGTCTGTAAGTTATTCATTAGAGCCCCGTTTTTACTATGCCCGAGCTGGAGGGACACGTAATCCCTACAAGACTTTGGCTCCGCTAGCGGCTGGGCATCCCATATCTGCGAGGAGAAGTCGCGAAGCCTGGCTGAGTGACTAAGAATTGACCGAGAGAAGCCCTTCCTGAATGGCTCTGTGAATTAATGTGCGATCTCACGCTGCATCTTCGCCAATCGAGAGTTCTAACTTCGCAGTTATATCTGGCAATCGCTACTCCTCCGAGCCGTGTTACGATTCCGAACTTTGTCTACATATTTTTAAGTTCATTCACGTAACTTCAGGAGTATTATTAACCGTCTATTCATATGTTAGGATCGTACGGGTGAGATTGAGGTTCTTGTAAGGGACTTCACTCTCCTCAATCCGGCTGATCATATGTCGATGCCGTTCCTGCCATCGGACTCCAAAAACATCGTAGGGGCTTTCCATTGAGGCAAACCGGCTGCTGAGTGTAAACTTGACGTCTTCTATTAGGCGAACGAAGAACTGAGAGCTCGCTTCCGTCACCTCGATCTTCGACGACAGCACCTGACGAGGAACCTTCGTAGAAGGAGTCGAGTCGCTCAGGAAATTCGCAATTTCCTGCATGAAGAAGGTTAGTAAGGTGGAATTCGTCCGCTTTTAATTGCGTTTAGCTCAATTACAATATTGCCTTTCTCAGGATTCATAGAAGTCGAGACACCCATGCTTTTAAGATCGACTCCTGAAGGCGCGCGGGAATTCCTTGTTCCGACGCGTTTATCCCAGCACGAACTGCAGAGCAGCGAAGATGCCAGAAGAGAGCCTCAATTCTACTCACTGGCTCAGTCACCTCAGCAGCCGAAGCAGCTTCTCATCTGTTCTGGAGCAATTGACAGATATTTTCAGATTGCGCGATGTTTCCGCGATGAAGACGGTCGAAGGGACCGACAACCGGAATTCACTCAGGTAGACCTGGAGATGGCCTTCGTTTCCTGGGGTAGTAGTACCGTAGTACTGGACGAAGCTAAAGACTCCGGAGTTAGCTGGCGTATCGGCGGACAAGAGGTTCGAGACGTTATTGAAGGTCTCATGAAGCGTATCTGGACGGCCGCTGTTAGTGCAGATCACAGGGCCGATCTGCCCATTCACTTTCCCGTCATGAAATATGCTGATGCAATGGCTCGAGTACGTCCACGTTCATGTACTCAAGTCGTTGAAATCGAACTTATGCGCTGTGGTACTCTCTTGAGCTAGTTTGGCTCGGACAAGCCTGATACACGTTTTGGCTTGGAGGTGATCGTCCTAACCTTCCTAGGATCGACAGGAAGCTGTACTCACTCGAAGTTTACCAGATTAACGACATGACATCTCTTCTATCACCTGCTATCAGTGATACAATCTCGTCAGCAGGCGAGATCATTGAATTCTTCATTGTTCGCTCCACGGACGCTTCGTTCTCAAAGGCAGCGCGCTCGTGCCAGTCTGAGGGGCTAGACGGCGTGGTATGGCTTCATCTACGCACCTCCATCCCTCCCGACGTCGAATACTGAAGTTTAAACATCTGTGTATCTTTTAAGGAAGCGTTTCGCGTCACGGAGAATAACAGATCCGATTGGTTGAAGAGGAGCACACTTCTACAAAAGGAACTACAGGCTTCAATGCCAGGAGATACTGACATGTCTTCATTGAATGAGGCTCTCGGCATAAACTCCGGTGATTTAGTGTGGGTCTCGCGCAGAAAGGCTGTCGCCGAAGTGAGTGCCTGTGCGTTTCAATGATCGGGAAGAAAGCAAGTAGTGATCTTCGTCTAGGGTGGGGCAACAAGGTTAGGCAGGGCCCGCCTCCGAATAGCCCAAATCGCGGAAGAACTTGGTGAGACTTTATTGAACCTGCGCTGTTTACCCGTCACATTGATCCACAAACAGGATCTTATTCGCCGCCAAATGAACCTCATTTCTCATGGATCACGGAGTTCCCGCTGTTCACGCGAGCAGACGACGATAAGAACTTCCTAGCCAAGGGTCGTTGGAGCAGCTCGCACCATCCTTTCACTGCCCCGATGTGGCAAGACATCGAGAAGCTCTATAGTGGCGATATAGCTTCGGTATGTATCTTCTCTTTCTCTCGCCAATCTGGTGGCTTCGGGATCGGCGCCGGTCTGGGCTTCGTTTACTCCGTATCTTGTGTCTCGACTCGTATGCCACACGGCATGTGACATGGGCTTGCCAACCTCAAGCTTCTCTAATGACTCTCCCTATTCTGACATGAAACCGCATAAATCCGTGACCTTGAAGATCGACTGAATTGTCCTATTAGGTTCGCGGGCAGCACTATGACCTGGTCCTGAACGGAGTTGAGATCGGCGGCGGGTCCGTCCGAGTGCACGACCCTCTTATGCAGGAGTATATCTTTGACAAAGTCCTCCAGGTACATCCGTCTCCTTCCAAGGTCTATTCGCTTGCTAGCTAAGCGGCATTCCTCCATTAATCAGCTTACTGAAGCCGAAAGGGCTTCATTTGGCCACCTTCTGCATGCATTACGCTGTGGTGCGCCGCCGCACGGAGGCATCGCGCTAGGTACGTGTATCAAGCTGAGGCGTCCCTTCCTCGCTAATTGAATCTTACTTCGGACTTGTACTCTCATCGGCGGAACAGGTTTCGACCGTCTCATGGCCATGCTGTGTGGCACACAGACGATTCGGGACGTAATTGCGTTCCCGAAGACGGGTGCCGGAACAGATCCTTTCTTCAAAAGCCCATCCGCAGTTAACGATGACGTCCTAACGCAGTATGGCATCAAGAAAATTTAGCCTTTGCATCAAGTGGTTTCGTTCTGGATGAGATAGTCGAAGTATGCATTGACAGGAGATACAATAGACAAACAAGATTTAATTACGATAATACCACCTTCATCCGAATAGACTATGTACTGTAAACCCAACTCACTTCAGACATACATGTACGTATACATGGCACTATACCTACCGCGGAAGTGAACGGGTAATGTGTGAGGAAGCGATCGAACGAAGGTGAAATAGATGATTAAGTTAGGCGCCGGTATACATGCAAAACAGAACAAGCACAAAAGAGTTCGAAAGGCTCAAAAAGAAAAGGTAGTCCGCGGTCGCGTCCGATCATTTTGATGTCATTGTCAAGAGAGCCCCTTGGATTGTTTGCACGGATTCAATCTCAGGACCCGTTAATTCCGGATCCGCATTACTAGCACGTTCGCCAAGTTCAGTAGCATTACTCGATGACGACCCTCTTCTTCTTTCCTCCTCACCATGCGATGTAGTCGGACTTGTGATCTCCTGCGAACCCCAGACTGGTTCGTCGGCAAATGTATTTCGAAGACCATTGGTGCCCAAGTTCGCAGTTAAGTCGGCCTGACGCACAGTCTCCGCGCTCGGGTCACGCTTATGGGAATCGAACGGGAAATCCGGCATTCCAGGCGGTGACTCCGAGCCTGATTCAGTTTGCAAGGTTGGTCCAACATGGCCGGATCCTGATGACGATGCCTCACTGATAGCAGATAAAGATCTCCGCAGTTTTACCTCGGATTCGAGTACCCCGCTAGGATTTTTGTTGCGTGAGAGAACCGAGCTTCCCGACTCAATTGGAAACGTTGACCTGCGAGAAGCACTAGGAGGTGAAACGGAACGGTCCACCGTTACAGTTGCCGTGCTCTTCGCTGACGGCGGAGGACTCGGCACGGGGGTGCGTACGTCAGCCCATTGCGATGCTGAGTTATCCACTGCATCATCTTGCTCATTGGTCCACGACATCGCACCTGGACTGGCTGCGAAGCTTGAAGACGATTCTGGTTCTTCCGAGTGCGCTCTGGGAGTGGGCGAAGGAGAAGCATTAAATATAGAAAGCGGCGCCAGGATACTGAATATTTGATCTTCCGTTTTCGGAGGACCGTATGAGTCAAATGGATCCGGAATAGACTGAAGCATAGGCTCTATCACGGGGTCAGACCTAATGTATACAAGGTTGGATTGAGCGCTGAAGAATCAAGCAGAATGTAGACGGAGCATACGCTTTTGCGGAAAATCTGTCGATAACATCTAAAGTTGAGCGGACTACTAAGGAAACCTTCGTATGCGCTCATTTTGCGGTTTGGTAATGGTTGGTCTTCTGTTTGTTCTGAAGGTCCAGGCTTGTGCAATAAACTGTGAATTTTCAGAACGGGATATGATATACAACTTTCTGACCTTTCCCTGAACGAAGTCCCAAACCTGTTCTTCATGCTCAAGAATCTCTTGGTAGTGGTTCACTCTGAGCTCGTCGAGCTCTTCGACCTGCTGTTGAAGCACCGCAAGAGCCTCTCGGAAGCTTTGCAGGTCTATCAGCTCTACTAAGTAGCGTCCAGATATCAAGGACCTGCTTCACGCTCACTTCTATTCTTTTTCCTAGCGAGGTTCATGTTCTCCATCTCTGTTTGCCGGATTATTCTACTCTTCTCCCGCAGAGCCCTCTCATATGCAGCAGACCGTGCCTAACAGTGTCGCATCTCATCAACTCTCAGGAACATAGAAGTTTTTGAAAGGATCATCCTTACCGCTATTGTGCCACGATAAGACTCAAGTTGTTGTCGTAACGGCCATTCAACCTGCTTGTCGATAGTATCGCTCTATATGATTAGCCTTCAATACCATATTAACGTTTATGCATTAAATTTCCCGAGACCCACGAGAACGTGCCAATGGTTTCCCATCAAATGGTGTAGACCAGAAGCAGCCAACAAGCGAGATCCAGACAAGTAAGATGTGCCCTTCAAACTAACTCACTTGTCAATCCTACCTCAGCATGCTTGAGCTCATACCATCACCACTCACCTCGCACACGCCTCCATTGCATCAGCAAAGTCGGCAGTAGCCCTTGACATGTGCATTAACGCATCTCGGTGGGCAGCTGAAGTGCTTAGGAGCTATTAAAACGCGACTAGCTCAGATCCTAAATGAACACAAAAACAAGCGGGAAACTCACATTTTCATACGACTGCAAGCTCATTTTCAGGTCTGCTCTAGTGATTATCCTCTCCGGACCGTCGATTCCAAAGTTCATTTGCGAAGCTTGGGTAGCTTCGGAGAGAGTGGGTGAGAGTGGACCTGGCGCTATCGCAGTCGTATTGTGTTTGATAGCAAGAGAACGGAGTGAGCGTGGCTTTGGCATGTCTGAAACGGTGGGAGGCGAGGCGAGGTCGAGAACGCTCTGCGCGTTAAGGAGTTGGTTACGACTCTGGAGCGTCCGCTCTCAAGTCGCCAAGCAAAGTGGTAGAGATCGGCGGCCGTCAATACTGCTACCTTTGGAACTAAGCGATCGACGGCCAACGAGATCTACACCGTGACTCTCGAATCTCGATTAACATTGGCATTGGCTCTTCACGAGATATTCGTCTATGTTAAACGGTATCGAGTGTTGCAATACCCTCGAGCTATAATACATATAGTTTCTTATAGGATTTGACGGTTATTTATCCAAAACATAATTATCGATCAATACACAACGTACAGTACAGAGTCAAAGCTTCTGTCCACAAGAACAAACAGGTGATCAAAGTTTTGGTGGAACACACGACTGCAAATAGTATATACATCGTTTTCAGGGCCACCGTCCGTCATTTGGCCAAAGAGAAAGAGAACTTCAGTTACAAGCCAGCTCAGTCATACGGAATACCGTTGAAAGGATGTCCAAGCGTGAGTGACCTTGCATTTTGATTCGTATTGTTAACGGAAGATCTATCCCATCGAAGCGGGTAAACACCTTGAGCTTGAACTCGGTGTTCTTGACTTGACATGGATTTGTACGGTTCCCAACTTTATGTAAGAATCACAGAACAGAACAGATGTAGTCGTCAAGACGAATGATCCTCCGTGACTGTTGCGGTCCGACTACTCTTGCCAACATTTTTCTGTTCCAGCGGGATCTGACAGGTCAGTGACAATTCCCAAGCCATTTGTCAAGGAAATGTGTGATTGAGCAGCAAGACTATAGAGGGACCAGACAAAGAACCGTTATCGGAACCTCTGCTAGAGGTTATCTTGAAGGGAAAGATTCCTGTAAAGTCCTTCTAAGTGCAGGAATTCTGGAAAAATTATAACTGTCTCACCGGCTGCGTATACCAAAAGGATGAGGCCGGATGACGACAGCCATGGCCTTGCAGATTGCACTCGAGTCAGCAAAACTCATTTCCTCAGAGCATGTATGAGAAGGTGAGCCTGGACGGGTTGCAGCAACATTCTGTTTGCTGGCGAGAGAACGGACCAGATGTAACTCGGATCAAAGAATAGCGCTTCAAGTGAGTTTCTTGGAATACTTCAGACATAATCAACCGCGCCGCATCCCGTGGGCTTAGCAATTCGCATTTGCATTGTTGAATGCATACTAAGGATAATGTCGTACTACTAATGAAAGGATTGAGAAAGCGACAATGAGGACCAATAAGATGAGTGCGTTGATAGGTGTGATGCAAATGATGGTCTACCCGAGATCCTGAAATTCTTGCTTCAAAACCCTGAGGAAAATTCGACGAAGTTCCAGCACTTACACTCCATCTATCCTCGTACACCAGCAGAAATAGCAGTCATCTTCTCCGGCTGGTCTCGCAAATAGAACAGCTTCGCTCTCCGCGTCCGTCTTCCATTTTTCCCTCCAGATCCGCCCGCCCGCTGAATAACGGAGATACCTTTCAAATCCGGCGAGTTGACAAAGAACTGCATCTCGACACCGATCTTTTGCACCACGTTTCGCAGAGTGAAGCTTGTATCCGGCCCACGTCGTCGCACAGCGAGAAGCACGCCGGAGAACGAAAACGGTGCTTGATTAGTGTGAACAGTGAGGACTGAGCCCGGATGGAGGCGATCTGGATTTCGTCTGCTGAAGAGCACGTCGACCATGTGTCGCTTTTCCGGAGCGATGAGCGTTTTACGGAGGTGCTCCATGAGACCTTTGCCTTTCCGAAGCGCGTCGGTGGGGGGTACTGGGTCATCAATGGCTGTAGCAACCTTAGAGTACGGATACGGCGAGGCAGCTGTCGACATTCGTCGAGCCACCCACCTCGTGAGGTTTGAAAGCATGATGCTGGGGATGTGGGATGTTCGAGATCAAATTGAATACGACATTGAACTTCAAGACGTGAAATGTGCGTCGATCATGTCGATCATTGCTTTTATAACCCAGGCTCCGAATAAAGCAACTTCCTTTCACAAGAAGACTGACTATCGGTACATTTCATAATTGAGTCTTGAGAGCATATTATACACGGTATGAAGTAGCATCATAATGATCGAGCATAGAAGACTGAGATAGCGCTAATTCGATTTCTCCGCAAGCTCCCTCAAATTCGGAATGCGAGGCTCGAACTTGACGCGGAAAGGCAGCGGATGCGAATTCGCCGTGTCCGTGAAAGCGAGGCAGTCAATTGGAGACGACGGATCTTGAGAAATATTGAATGCCCAGAGTAGAGACGCCGTGTTTATGAACACAGAACGGTTTGCGACATGTTGCCCAGGGCATACACTAAAAAAATGAGCACGAAATGAAACGATAAACTACAGGGTTGGCGCTTACCGACGACCAAATCCAAAGTTGTAGAACTTGATATTCTCATTTATCTGACCTGTTTCAGTTATCCAACGAGATGGATCAAATTTCTCTGGTTCTGGATAGAATTCCGGGTCTCTTCCGAGCGCCCTAATCAATACCGTCGACTGTCAGGAATGCCCCGTCTTTGGAACTCTTAGAAAAGTAGCCTACCAATGGTCCGCTATGACGGTAGCACCTTTCGGAATGACATAAGGGCCATATATGATGTCCTTGGTTGCTTTATGTGGGAAACCACCTACACTGACGGGACGCCAGCGGAACGTCTCCAGATAAAAGGCAGTGACCTACGCCGTATTATCGTGTTAGCGCTGACACACTGATTTACACTAGAATAGAAACACACAGATGTCAGAACATCCATATCGCCAAAGGACGGCACTGGAGTATCGTAAGCATCGATCAACTCCGTGTTGTAATCATGAAGGCACCTACTTCTGTCACGTCCAACTATCATGTCAAGCTGCTCCTGAACTTGACGTTGTGCGTCGGAGAACAAAGCAGCAGCCATAATCACAATACTAATGGCAGCTGCACTCTAGCGTGATGTCTAGCACAATCCAGCAAAGAATGGACCAGTGACTAACTGTATCGGAACCAGCGCCAAACATCGAACCTGCGAGATAAGCAAGTTCGTCGTCCTCCAATTCCAGTTCCCGCTGTCTTTCCAAGAGATACTTCGCAAAGCATGGCGGCGCTTCATTCTTTCTCTGTGCATCATGTCAGTGTCAATGGCGTGGATAGGTGTTTCGAAAGGCGAACCATTTTCTCTCGGACACCATCTAGCTGAGATCTGAATAGGGTGAGTTCCTCTTCGTGATGCTTCTGCAGTTCAGAAAGATATCCAGGGATGTATCGCATTATAGGGTATGTATCGACCAAGTATGCTCCTGGTATCATTGCTTTTCCCAAGCGAGAAATGCACTTATTGACCGCTTGGACTTCCGGATCAGAATACGATGTAGGTGTCTGTTTCCCGTATGTCAAGGTCATAATGACACTGGCAGCATATCTATGTGCGGGGTGAGCTAATGTAGTCCAGACATTTCCCAAAAACTAAGTAAACCTTTTCGCATGGTCAATGTGTCGCTCGGGTCGGTTGAGTATGTCCAAGATCACATTTCTTGCATTACGAGTTTGTACAGGTTCATGTCCTTCGACTGTTTTTATGTGCAACTGCGACTGCAATGCTCTAATGGCGTGATCAGAGGGTAAACTCCTTAGAGAGCATAAGGCCTACTTTCGCAGCTTGCGAAACCTGTCACCATGATCGACCATTAAGATCCTCTTGTCACCAGACATGATCTCTCCCGCAGCAATACTGCGAGGTCGGTCTGCGAGAAATGCATTTTGTTTCTCCATGATGTCAATAGCCGCCTGAGGAAGACTCAATGACAAATTAAAGCCGACTGACATAGCGATGCTTCTCACCTGCTGCCCACAAATAACAACAAATAATGTGTTTCCCTTCCTGAGGCTGAAAAGAGGACCATATTCCTTTCCCCACTGAGCAAAGACTTTCGGTACACTTCATCGATCGTTAGCGGACACGAACCATAAATTACATGAGATACTAACTCAGTTTTTGGTAGCTCATTGCCAAAAAGCCAGTGAGCTTTGGGGCCTGGTGGTAGGGGTAGCTTCGACAAGCGCTGTCTGCGCCGCTTCACATAGTAAGCCAGTACAAGAACTATGGCCAGTGGAACAGCCTTAGGGAGAAACGGATACTGGGAGAGCAGCATGACCGGAAGCAGACACGACACGATATGCATGTAGGACCTCCAGCTGATTTATATTTAGCATGAGATCAGGCTAAACACATATCCATTTAAATGCGGCTCTTGAGACACCAGATTTCCGATCCTCCAATGCTGGTCGATATATTCCCATGAGCGGCTCCCATGATGCGTGAAACTGAACACGAGAGGTCCGCTGGAAGCGGCGAGATGACTGAGGCCGAGAATTCTACTGGGCCTTCTCCAGCCGAGCGCAGATACATATCAATGGTCATACGAAAAATAGAACATGCACCAAAATGAACATGTTCGACGGTGCGCTGGACTGGAGGAGGAGGAGCTCACACTCAGCGCACAGGTAATTACATAGTAAACCGTGAGAAGTCTAAACTATATGTGTCCATCTGCAAAGTCATCATTCAGACACATGAGTTGACTCGCATTCTACAATTTGCTTCTGCCAACCTCGTCATCGCGCATCGGTTTGCGCAGCAATCACACTCTCCAGCACTCTTTTTTTCTACTTAACGCCGGCCCCTTCTCTCTTCCCACCGCCAGCATCCCTCTTTCCAACCCGTACGACGAACAATAATGGCCAAATCCACACGCTCCAAGGTCAAGCGCGCATACAGAGCGAAGAAACGTGAAGATAGCGTCTACGCTGCAATCGAAGCCGCTCGACTAGAAAGACTATCATCCAAGCTACGAGCCATCCGTGAAGCTGACAAGGAAGGCGACGTCGAGCTCGCAGACGTAATAGACGAGGAAGACACGCCAGTGCCAGGTTCGTCTTGGTTTCTCCTCCTTGGCCTCGTTGATCATAGCGATGTCAATCTTGAGAGCCTTGAACGAATCAACCAAGTTTTGCATTACCCTCTTCTCGATGCGTATTGACGAAGCGATACGTATGACTGTTTTTTTTTCTCCCGTATTTCTACCCATTTTCCTTTTCTTCACATTCTTATTCTGTTTTCTTCTGGTTTCGGAGTCTTTGGAAATTCAATGGCATTAACATCGCCTTTGTCTATGTCATCCAGACCAAGCGTCCTTAGAGGATCCTCCGAATCCAGGTATGCAACCTCCATACAAACATACTTTCCTCTCATCTCATTACGAACCACGACCAGACTCCATGCAACTGGACAACTCTTCGCTGGCGTCGAAGCCGGAAAAGAAAGTATCGACTCACGGGATGCGTATGTCACGCCGAGCCGAATGGCGGATGTCGAAGGGCTTGCCACCACGCCCGAAATCGCGAGGTATGAATCGCCAAGGCGGCATCAGAGCAAAATCAAGAGCTGGTCGAGCTCAACGCCGAAGATGACGGTCCCACGAAGTCGTTCTTGCTCTCGTTCACTGCTTCACGCCACCTCAAAATGGCATCTTCGCTGCCTCTGGCGAATCTTCTCAACACCTAGCTGAACTTCACTCTTGTTTGCATACGCTCGAAAAAGCGAAACACCTTCGTCCGCGCTACTTTTATCTGCCCGACTCTCGAGCCGATAAAGAATGGCACTTTACGAATTCTTATTTTCAACGTAGATTTGTACGATGAGCAAATCCTTCATGTTGCAAGTCTGAATCATGTTCCAATAGATATATCGTTGCACTGATTTAGAGACGCCTTAGTAAAACAATATACCTTGGTGTTGGAGAAATCTGAAGAGATCCGTATTTTGAAGAGCTGATGTCCCCCATAGTCGATGGCAAATCGACATCTTTGTCTCCGACTTGTTGAATTATCAATAATTTAGCCCAAGGTCATTACCTTACCAGATGAGCGCGGTCCTCTCTTGCTCCAACACCAAGCACGAGATCGAAGTGGCAGTGGCAGAGAACCGGCCACAGTCCAAAACATGTCAAAACAAACTACTGCGTAGTATATACGTACACAAAAAGTAAAGAACTTAGGCTATGACCAAAAATGACTATGTACTAGATCTGGTTTCTTCACTCTAAAAAAACATCCTGAACACAAACAATTTGACGATAAGGACTAAATTGCGTCGAAGTGCACATAGAAGGGAGGAATCGGGGGTATGGTAAAATAGGACACACAGTGACGACCTATACGCGATGGCTGAACTTGTCGTCATAATGCACGAATCCTCTCACTGGACCTTCCTCAAGGTCTCGCGGAGTCTTCAGTGTGTCCGTCGTGATCGCAGAGCCGACGTTCGTATCTTCGTATTCGATAGTGCTGTTACATCACATCACAGAAGAAGGATCAAATTGTTAGCATCTCCTTCGAAAATCCAATCAGACTCAGAGAAGAAGAAGCCAGAGCTCAGACCGAATACACAGAAGAGGCAGGTGATGAAAACAATCAGGAGTAAAAGAAGCGCCACAAGGCCTACTCACCCAAGGTTCTCCATCGTGATCTGATCCGTGCGGATGTGCACTTCAGGACGCTGGACGATACGCGAGTTTTTCCCAAAGCTGGTGATACCCATATTCGCCGTCGACGAGAATCGCACACGACCGTCCATTGAGCCGATACCGCTCGCGTTGTTGACGTAAACATCGCTCGTCCCGTATTCCTGGAGACGAACGACGCAGCGACAAGCGGCGATCGCACTGTTGGTCTTTACTCAGAATCCAATTCGGTTCAAGCAATTGTGATGAGGACTTACGATACAGTCGCAGCTGGGACGGTGGCAATACTGCGAAGCCACATCAGTTTCAAATAAGCCTGTTAAATTCGTAATACCTCACATGTTCATCGGAGCTAGATCAGAACATCAGAATTATTGTTCGAGGGGGATATCAAAATTCAAATACTCACTATTCAAATCCAAGCTGTTCAGGACCTAAATTTTTCCGATGTCTTTAGAAAACATCAAAATCAATGTGGAAGTTAAACACTCTTACTGCAGGAATAGAGTTCACCGAGAAGGTCACGGCCCAGTAAATAAGACCGTCTCTGAAAAGAAGATGCCAGAGTCCAGATCTCGTAGAATTCCTGAGAAGCGCAGTGGACGTAATAACGAAAATAATAAGGTCAAATCCCATAGCTGGTCATCACCAGAACAGAACAAAGTTACCGATCAGATCGTGATCATCATACAATCCAGAGTGGAGTGTAAAAAAACTTACTAGCGAAGAAGGTGAACTTGAGGATAGCCGAATTCGTCTGATTCACGGCGCAGGATCCTGTATCTGGGTCCCAAGTTGCTCGGACGATGATGATGCCGTGGTACAATAGACCCCAGTGACCCAAGCATAGGATGAGTAGGGGGATAACGACTGTGAGCTTCCTTTCCCATATGGCTATCCTGAAATTCAAAATAAAGTATTGATGAGACTTGCATGAAGAATAGCAGTGTTGATCAACCGTACGTTCGGATCATCAAAGACGTGGAGGCACTGAGAATCGCCATGTTACCCGTCCAGGAATTGAAGGTGTATAGAGCCTTCGTGAAGATTGTCTAAGGAAATGAAGCATGAAGAATATGAAGACGAAGCTTACTCCACAGTTAATCTAATCAAACCAAGACTTGTTCGGACTCTTTGTCATCGTAAACTTTAAGAGCTCGAACTCACCTCCCGAGTTACGTTGAATGATATGATACTGATTAAGGGAGGGTTAGTCCACAAGTTACAGCTGAGGTGAGTATGATCTTACAGGCCAATAAGTGCCCACAGCATGCAATACCGACATAGGAAATAGAATGCTGAATTAAGTCATTAAAGGATAGTTCAGAGACCGACTGGCTCTGAATTACGTACTCTAAGATATGATCAGTAAAACTTGAACTTAGAGGCTTATTAAAAGAACTGAAGCGTACCATTGGCCACCTGAACTTGCGGCGACGTGTAATGAGAGACCACTCAACGCTCGAAGTCTGACACATCTCCCAGACATAGAGACCGAAAAGAGCATAGATCAAACTCTCAAATGCACCTGTGGAGGAGACACTAGATTAGCGGAGATCGAGATTAGTTACGCGGTCAATAACTCACGTTCGTCTTTCAGGATCTCTGCTTCTGAGTTCCAGTCAACCATGGTACGAAGACGCGGTTATACTCCGCAGAGTGAACGGGATTCAATGGGAGACGAGAGAGAGGGAGGGAGAGGAAAGACACCACTCGATGGATAAGAGCAGGGGCGGCGTGAATAAAAAGGCTGGAGAGATGTCGAGAAGCAGCTCGGCTTCGCGCAAGACAACAGTTGAAAACGCCGAGGAAGCGCATGCATACGCGACCTTCCGTGTCAGGCAAACCTTTTGGAGACGCGAGAACGACGGAAATTGATGGAAGACCGAGAGGAAACCAGACACGGAAGTTCGAAGCGGCTTACGAGTACTTGACGTATAGGCTGCATAGGACCGCACATATTTTTTAATAAACAAATGAAGTTGATGCAAGTTGGTCATGATTCCCAATCTGGTCATCGAATCAGATGCAGACCCAAACCTTCGCTCCTTACGGAACGGGAATTGTCATCCATCCCACATGCCGGATGGTAGGGACGCCAATAGTGAGCTTGTCAATCTACCTATACGCGGTGCCCCTTGGTCCGGAAGAAGTAGCAGGCACGTAGAGCACCGTCGCACAAGTACAACGCACACTAGAATTGCAGCAGGTGTTGGAAGAAAATATATCAAGAATTCCACGCAAAATTTGCGTAGAAATTCTTACCTTACCTATACCTGAGATTGTGGCCTGTCTGTCTCTGATCGACAAGCCTGGCCACGTTTGATAGTGACACCAGCCGCTGCTAAAATGTCAAATACTCTAGATCCGATCCCAGCACGGCTAAAAGGTAGAGCACCTCCAGATCGCGGAATATCATCTCCCTGGATCTGGCCAAAGTTTAGCTCTCGAGGCACACTCGTGGTCCCCATGCTGCAGGATATCCGGGAACCTTCGTAAGTAAACGAGTGATAAAATAACCCGCTACCACCGTTTTCGGGAGGGACCTGCAATTTGTCTCGAGGGGGAATACCAAAGCAGAAGATCGCGGTAGGTCAAGCCAATCTGCTGACACCAACGATTAACGCCACATGTATAGACGTTGTTCGTGTCCGAGGATCTTCGGAGGTACCACAGCATCTGATAGATGAAACGGAGACTCAAGTACCAGCAATCGGTATAATTCAAATAATAAGTAGCCGTAGCCGTGTCCGGCGTGCGTTCGTCTCGGAAGACAAAGGACAACAGTAGTAGACCAACGTACGATATGTACACTATGGTATGTCGACCGTCATCCCATACAGGTTCCAAGGCGTGCAGTGTCGAAATTAATATTGCCAGCGGTGCAAGAAGATGGAGAGAAGGACAGATGCTGGCAATCGCGTGGTCCGCGCTAAAGAGAAACTGCCAAACAGATCAACACAAACAGTCGCGGATCACCAGATGATTCTCACGTCGATCTCGGCCACAGGGTCCACTCAACTTTGAACCAAGGCCTTCACCATGATACCATGACCACCTACGAAGCGGGAAAGTACGCGTTCAACCGCCGACAATAATGAGTATTCGAAATCCCGCACGGATTTAATCGGTTATGAAAGAACGATCGATTCAATTTCCTCTTCCTTATCTCGAAACACCGTTCACTGAATCTATCGAAGAAACGAAGCTGACTGGAATTACGAGTGCCTCAGAAGGGAAGCCTGCACCGACAACAACTCGCGTACGGAAGCTTTCACACTTCGTTGCATGATAAATGATTACATGTATCGTACACATGGCAGAAAGAAGAAATGACTATACGTTGCTGGATGATTACCTGCGAGTCGTTCAGTGATGCTTTCAGCTTTCCTGGTTCTCTTAGTCTGCTTCTCTACCCAACTTCTTTCTTTCTATTTCATCATCATCATCTTCGCGCGTTTCAAAGTCCAGCATGCGATCCACCAGATTTTATCACTATGCTTCGATTGTTGACACCAGTCATACCCTCTCTCGGTCCTAGTCGCGCTCCCGCCCAATCCCATTTGTACATGTGGATGGAGACACCACTACTTTTCCTGAAGCCTTCAAAAAAAAAAAAAAAAGAATATGCCATTCTTGACGGAACCACGCAATCATACCATTTACAAAAATGTCTTCCTTTCAATAAGTCTTGGAGGTTCTCACCACGTCCGCTTGGAATCTCGGAGTATCTGTTCAACCAGAGCGGAAAAGTCCAATAGGAGGTTAGTAAATGGTCAAATGGAACATTGATATTGAAGCCAGCAGCACGGTCTAGTGAAAATTTCTTTGATGAACTTCCCGACTACAAGAGGAAGAAGGAAGAACCCATCAAAGCTCACGCGTCTACAAATTCCTCATAGCCCACGATGTTTAACGAAAGCCCGGTTTACAAGAGTTCCTGTGAGATATGTAAGAGATGAAAAGTGAACTGAGGCTTCCAATTCCTTCAGTTCCTTTGATTGTTGATAAGACATCGCGCACACTACGAAGACCGAGAAGTTCGATAAGGACGGCAGTCAGAGCCCAGCCCAATCACGCTGAATTTGTAGTGAAAACAAATAAACACATCTTCTGCGCTCAGCAACTACACTAGGCCAAGTTACATGCTCCCAGGCGGTCAGATGTCCCCGCAGGATACTCGTGTCTTTTGATAAAGAATAGGCTGGGAAGAGAAGGACAAATGGACTGACCGCTCATTTACACCTTTGTGCTACGATAGACCGTCCATGTTCCTAAAACGCAATGAACAAGTAATGGAATATTTCTTTAAACCATTGTCACAATACAGATCCGGAAGTCACTTGCCTGCCATTCTTCCCGACTGATCCAGAGCTGATGGAACGTCCCAAGGCTCGCAAGTATACTCCCGCCGAGCCAACCACCATAACGGCGCTCAGTCGGATTCCCAGGCGCGTGAATTTTCATCTACAATAATCAGAAACCGATGTGCAAGAGTCCTCAAACATCAGTATATCTTAATCAGAAGTGAGCAGTTAACAAATACTGACGTGTGGGAAGTTTCGCGCAAGTTCATTATGCAAGCGGTCGCCTAGGCCGGCTAACAGACTTCCGCCACCGCAGAGGACGATATTTGATAAAAGTACCGCCCGGAGATCAGGGTCACTCGCAGAAAGAGACTGGGCGATGAGGTTGGGAATCGTTTTCGGGATGTTCGGGTTTGATTGCTACATAACAGTTTGTCAAAATTGATGAGTACACAGTTTCGAGGAAGCTCACCACTAATCCAGGAGCATGAGTAAAGTATTGCTCTCCAACCATGAACCGCTCGACACCAAACCACTGGTTGTAGCCTGTCGGAAACTCGTAGGGTCGTTGCGGCCGCTGTGCAACAAGTCTATAGCGATCGTGGGGTCAGATTTGTAGCTTGTTGTTGAAGTGTACGGAGAAGATGACGTACTGTTCATTCCAGCCTTGATCAACGACGGCGGCAACGCTCATTATCCATTCATCGACCTCATGGTCTTCGTACCATTGTCGCCAAGTGGGCGTTACGGCGGCAACACGATCCTCATGCAAAGTAAAGATCGGTTGCGCCGTGTCAGCCACAGGCTAATTAGAGAGAAATTCAAGTTGGTGAGCACAAAGAAGACACTGCATTGATGATCATAAGACGTCACACACTCGTTTGTTCGCGATAAGTTGATGCGGCAGAAGTTGTATCGCTTGTCGCGATTGGGTAGGAGTCGAGAGCGTGTGCTTCGCGTGCGCGCGTACGAATTGTGGCAAAGATGAATGTGCAAGACCTGTGGCGGGAAGAACAATCAAATAAACGAAGGACTTGGTAGGAACATGACTAACCTTTGCGCAGGACAAATCCGTCCACCACTGGAGTTACGCTTGCTTCAGAATGTCCAATATCTATTACAAGCGCAGTCCCTTTTCCTGCAGCAAAACTTTGCGACCATCAGAATGCGCAGAATATATATTGAATAAAGATACTTACGCATTTAACACGCCAGTGTTCGCAATGTAGAATGCTGGAGCTTGGAACTCTTCGAACATGATCTCCGCCATCCGCTCACGGCGGTCGACAGTGTTCCAAGCCTGTTCAGTAACGAGGATAGGGTGTTCGGCAGGATTGCAACGTAGATTGTCTTCAAGCACGTTTCTGACGAGGGCAGGTATAGGCGCGAAGTCCTCGACTGTGAACAGTGAGAATTTGGGAAATGATTCGTTATAAAACAATACAAAAACATACTCAAGCCATTGCTGATTGGATTCCCGACTTGCATATTAGGCCGAAACAGAGAGGGTCCATGCTGGCCAATATACAACTTCACTTTCTTGCTAGACGAGGGAGCATTCGCACCCACGCTAGCATCACCTGCTGTACTATCACCTTCTTTGTTCGCATCCGTCATTGAAACATCTGCTTCCTCGTTTACATCCTCCGTATACCCGAATGATGTTGGTATTACAGCTTTTGGAGCGTCGTCTCCGGCATAACCAGCGCGTATTGAAGAAGTGCCAATGTCTAGCACTAGCGCAGAGACCTCATCTATGAATTCTCCTCAGAAACCGTCTGACGAGTCGTATTGCTGCACTTACCACCTCCGTAGTTGACCATCTTGCACTTAGCAGTTCCAGTCCAGATCGCGTTTCAAATGCAAATGCGAAAGTTTGACGCGTCAACTGGGTCACGTGACCGTCGATCAATATTTTTCTGGAGTTCAGAATCAAACTTTCAGACCCGAAGATTCTGAACCTCTAATCTTTCTTCTCTGCATCCAGCTGATGGTTGGCATCTCCACGAACGGAACAAAGAAGCGGAAACATGTTTCTAAGGATGCCGAAGAAAGACAAGGAATATCGGAGGACGTAGGACTTGAAATGCAAAGCGAGGATGAAAGTGAAGGATCTGTGAAGAATTCGGAAGACGAGGACGACGAGGAAGCTGAAGACTTTCCTGGTATAGATACCGGAAGTGACTCGGAAATTGAGGACCGGGAGAGCTCGGAAGATGGGGAGAGTGAAGAGGATGAAGAAGCAACAAGTGGGGACGAATTAAATGAGGGAAGCGAGTCGGATGACAGCCTACATGTATTCCCTCGCGCAAAAACAATCAAATCTGAGGTCACCGGGCAGCCAAAGAAAGTCTATCCAGAGATCGAGCCTGATTATGATTCGGATACTTCAATAGAAGATGTGAGTTGCGTACTGTATTTCTTATTTTCTGCTAACTTTCGACCAGGATCCGAATCGAATAGGAAACGTGCCACTGCATTGGTATGACGACCTCCCACATATAGGGTATGATATGAATGGAAAGAAGGTTTTTAGACCTGCCAAAGGAGATGAACTCGATAAGTTCCTAAAGACCGTCGAGGATCCCTCGGCTTGGTGGGTTGATTTAACTTAGCTCTTTCCTTCTCTGCTTGACATTCCCCTGAATGCAGGACTTCTGGCTTTGATAAATCACTACAAACTGATAGACCTTTGACCTCGGAAGAACTGGATATCATTCAGAAGTTATACAAAAACGAAAATCCTGATGCAGGGTATGATCCATACGAGCCTACAATTGAATGGTTCACTGGCAAAGGAAAGCAAGAAGTAATGCCTCTATCTGCCGCGCCTGAACCCAAGCGTAGGTGGGTGCCAAGTAAATGGGAAAAGCAAAAGGTTAGTTAGCTCACTACTTGAACCTGCTCGAATGTAGTCGAAGGTCTTTTTCGTAGGTCATGAAAATTGTTCGTGCCATTCGCCAGGGACGCATTGTCCCAAACAAACCAAAAACTGCTGCGCCTCAATTCTACAATATCTGGTCAGAGCCCTCCGCAGACCATCCTCCCCCTCTTCCTGCACCGAAGCCGCGCCTACCGACAAACGCCGAATCCTACAACCCTCCAGAGGAATACCTTCCAACTGAGGAGGAACGAAAACAATGGGAAGAAACAGACAAAGAAGACCGAGAACGTGATTTCCTGCCTCAGAAATATAGCTCGTTACGACTCGTACCAGCATACGATCAGTTCATTCAGGAGCGTTTCTCTCGTCAGCTTGATTTGTATCTCGCTCCGCGGATACAACGCAAGAAACTAGACATGAACCCAGACGATCTCATCCCGAAATTACCTAGTCCAAGTAGTCTGAAGCCGTTCCCGAACTACCGTGCCCTGCGCTTCCGACACGATGGCGATGCAGCTGTGCGTTGCGTGAGCATCAGTCCGGACGGTGCATGGGTAGCTAGTGGCGACGAGCGAGGTACAGTAAGCCTCTGGGAAGTCCTGGTTGGTCGCGAAGTAAAGAGATGGAAATTCGACAGTCAGATTGGCGCGATTCAATGGTGTCCGCGGACGGATGTCAGCTACTTCGTCGTCGGCCTGTAAGTGTTTCTATACATATTTTTTTGCATAACATCAATATTTATTGATCTTTGCTTGATCTAGCGAGGAACACGTTCATTTCCTGATACCACCAAATCTATCAACTAACGTGCTTTCTGCCTCCCTTAACGTACTTTCCCCGGCAACTCTCCCTCCAGCTCCCTCCACACCATCCCCAGTCAAATGGTCTTCCATATCATCCGGCAACTTTGACTCTTCATCATCATCTCCAATTCTTAGCCTTGATTTTCCTCCATCCTCCGGCCTTGTGAAACAAATCGTCTGGCATAAACGTGGTGACTACGTTGCATCAGTGTGTAAGCTACTGCTTCTCCCCTACCTACCTGCTTCAGATCGCTGATTTCAAGAATAGCTGGAAAGGATCAGGGTGCTGTTTGGATACACCAGGTCACTCGCCGCCATTCGCAAGCCCCGTTCAAGAAAGTCAAGGGTTCCGTCCAGCTCGTGCTCTTCCATCCCTCAAAACCATATTTCTTCGTTGCGGTATGTTTCACTATCTATTTTATCTTCGATCTTACGCTGAAGCTCTGTGTTGTAGACGCAACGATATGTCCGAATCTACGATCTTGCAGCTCAAAAACTCTTGAAGGCGTTGACACCTGGCCTGAAATGGATCTCGTCAATGGACATTCATCCGTCAGGCGATCACCTCATCGTCGGTGGCTACGATCGCAAGCTATGTTGGTTTGATCTCGAACTCAGCAATAAGCCCTACAAAGTCCTTCGGTCAGTCATCTCATGCTATCACCACACTATCTTCCTCCGCTCTTACGAAACAAACTTCTTTTGGATTCATCTAGATATCACACCCGCGCCATTCGGTCACTCTCCTTCCATCCTACCTACCCACTCTTCGCTTCCAGTTCCGACGACGGCACCGTGCAAGTCTTCCACGCGCGAGTGTACAGCGACATGATGACAGACCCGCTCATCGTCCCTCTCAAGATCCTCCGCGAGCACGAAGTCAAAAATGGGCTAGGAGTACTTCAAATTCGCTGGTGTCCCGGACAACCTTGGCTCGTAAGCGCGGCGGCCGATGGTTCGGTCGGCGTGTGGTGTGCCTAGGATGTAGTAGAGTTCTCGTTATTCAAGACCTTGTGGTCGTAACACTTTCGTGGCGTCGACTCGCTTCGCTTCGAACTTACATGATTCCTTACATTTTACGGGAGAATTCTGATTTATTTTCTTGTTATACGTACTCACGTGGCACCTGGTTACATCAATTTCGAAATAAATGACCGGGACAAGAATTACTTACCGCCGAGGTTCATTTAGCCGTTGCGACAGACGGGAGAAAATCTGAGAAAGTCACTCCAACAATGAATTCTTAATGAATTTCGTGTCGTTACCAAGTTGCCACGTTTCAAAGTCATATCGAGGTAATAAAATCAACGGAGAAAATCCATACTAAAGCCTAACAAGGTGGCCAGAAATCGATTGATGCGCTCAGGTGCTCTACTGGACTTCCGTGGTATGTATATGCATCAATATTGTTGTTGAATGTTGCATGAAAAACGAATTCAAGAGTTTACGACACTCTGAAAATCGATGAAACTGAGACAGTCCGAATAAATAAAACGCAGTGGAAGTTTTCTCGACAGAAGTAATCAGCGAAATACATTTCTATCGCCCATTGATTCATCAATTCAGCACAAAACCACGTTGAGCAACAGGATACAGACGAAACGACAAATAGCCTACAGGACATACTAAAAAAAAAGAGGAGCGCAAAAAGCTACATTCGCTGTAGCGCTCTGTTGTGGGTGGGGAGTGAGTTGCTCTGTCAAACCGATGACAAGGCAAATCAAACACACAAAAGAAAAACGTAGGTGGTCTGCAAAGGCAAAAATATTGAAAGCAGAGAGGCATCGCCGGCTGAGTGCGGTGGCCTATAAAATAGTGAGGATGAGACTAACAAAATGAAAGGGGGTGGTTGTATGTGCGAGACCGGGTAAAGAAAGTGGTGGGGGCCTGTGTTTCGCAAAACAAATTCTCTCAAGAGTTCCTGTCCGTGCCGAATGGTATGGTTTGCAGTAATCAAAGCAGCGAGTCGAGCAAAAAGAGAAAAAGTAGAAGGTATGAAAGCGTATGTATCAAAAGGTGGATATAAAGGGAAAAGAAGACTCAGGAAATAGCGAAAAGGGCAGGCATAGAGGAGTCCGTCCGAAACGTCGTGACACTCGCAAAGCAAACTGAGCTTACTCAGAAAGCCTCGATTTCTTGACGGTTAACTCTGGCATCCAGCATGGCGCCGAGTCCTCCAATAGCCTTCCTCCTAATACGAGACGCAAAGTTCTTAGTCCCTAGCTCATCCCCTGAAGGCGGGCCGCGCGGCTGGCGCGACGGTTGGCTGACAATCCTGTTAGCAAAAGTCAAGCCCACACTCGTACGGGGCATAGCCTTTGGGCCAGGAAAACTCAGCGTGTGAACCGCCGCAGATTGCGGTACGAGGCGGCCAATGCCCAGACCCTCATAAAGGCGCTTGGATGCCATCTCTCTGGGAGACAGAGGCACATCAGAGACGCCACCGGATGGGGGTGTCGTGGGCTCCGACTTTGAACTAGATGTGGACGTGCCATCGTCTCCATCTTCACCGTCTGAGTTATCCACGATGACGAGAGGAGTACTTGGTGCCTCATGCAAGACCGAGAAACGAAGTGGCTCTGGACGATGGGACTTGAGATGACCCAAAGGCGAAGTATCGCGCTCTCCAGGTGGCGGCGTAACTCTAACGCTGACCGAGGCGGCACGATTGCCACTAAGAACGGAGTTGTTATTGCCACCGCGGCGCCAGTTGAGCGAAGTATCACTCTTGCTCGGTGCCATACCCGTACCCACCGCAGCACCATTCCCGTTAGACGAGCCGAGAGGAGTACCACCCGAAATGACCGTCGTCAGGCCATTGTTTCCTTGCCTCTGATTACTGGTCATTTCCTCTTCCTCCGGGAAAACTCCCATACGGAATGCAGCCGCATTCGGGTTCAATCTACCGCCAAATCGCCCGCCAAGAGAGGCAGTCATCGGAACTTGCTGCTCCTCCTGGCTGATTCTCGAGTTCAAGTGAAGCTGAGACTTGAGCTGCTCTGCTTGAGATGCACGACGATTGGTAGCAAAAGTCGCGACGCCAGGGGCGGCGCTGTGCGGCATCTCGGCATAGTGCTGAGAAATGCGACGGTTGGGAACGGCCTGCTGCTGATTCTGGAGCTGCTGCTGACGAACAAGTTCGAGCTGATACTGTTGCTGAGCCTGCTGGATAGCCTGTAAAGACGAAGAAAATGAGAATGAATTCAAAGTTTGATGATCGGAGAGAACATGGAAGAGCGCTGATGATAGTCGCCTGATTAAGAAAAATCGAACGAGAAGACACGAACCTGGAGTCTAAGAATTTCCATCTGCATCATTTGCATCTGAAAGGCCTGCTGTTGAGCCTGAGCCTGAGCCTGAGAGTGGGCATGGGCCTGAGGCGGGATGATCTGGTTGAAAGAGCCGCCGATGGACGCAGTCATGGGCAACTCTGCGCGAGGGAAGGACGTGACGTTGGGCGCTGCTGTGAATGGCATCTGTGAAGGCTGGCGAACGCCTCCTGTGCGAAGGCCGGCGAGAAGAGATGCACGGTTATTCGAAGACATGTGTGCTGCTTGCGACTGCTGCTTGAGATACTGGCTGGGTGGAGCGATTAGGGCTGCAAATTCGACAGAATGAGCCTCGGAAAATACGGGGAAAAAAATAGGGAGAATGGACGAGAGAAGGAAACTGCCGCGAAAAGGATAACTGAGATATGATATTTAGTTTTGAGAGAAGGAGAAAAGAAAGAGACGACGACGGACAGGAACTGGGAGAGAGATGAGGGGGAAAGTCAAAGATGGCCAGCTGAGCGAGCGAGCGACTCCATCGCAGCGCCATCATGTCACCACCCAGTAACTAACACGTGATCCTCCAGCCATCACTCTTTTTTGTTCTATCATCAGTTTATTCTTGTACTCTACTGACAAGAGCATGCTATTATCTACAAATGCCGTTTGGCACTTGCTCGCACCCGTGCATCGAAAATCGTACTTTTAATGGGCGTGTACGCACTGTGGAAAGGATTCAGGAGCGTCTGTGCATCACCGCAGCCGTTCGTCAGCATCGTCTCCCCTCGATACTGGCAGTGAATCGGACCAACCTTTACATACAGCTCCCACACGTCCATAAAAAAAGCTCGGATTCCATCGTCATTCTTCGCCTCGTGCAGCATGATGAACTTTGTGTCTGTGTATAATCCATCTCCATCAATTGATACTCATCTGGTCCACACAATAAACAAACGCACTGCCTGGAGTCACGAATGCAGAGACTGTCCACTCATTGAATTTATCGACAGATTTGAGATACCTAGCTGACAATTATTCATCAACTGAGAACTCAGTAGTAGCTGCATAGAGCGCACATTGCGCCATCCCGCCGCATCACGTCTTCAATCACGTCCAGACTAGCATTAGCAATCATCTGAATGACATGCCTATCGTGGCCACCGCGCGCAGCTGCAGCCGCGGCTCCGCCGGGACCCTGGTTGTAAGCTGGAGAGGTTGCGCCGGATAGTGCATTGAGAGTGCCGGCAAACGCCGAAGCCGACCATGAGGGCAAGTTGGACGCTAAAGGGTTCACAGCCGACTGAACAGGCTTTGAGGACTGATGAGTTAGTGAGTAGATTGGACTGTCGGATGGTGAAAGAAGGAAGATGTGATAAGACATGATGGTAGCACTAGTAGTAGTGCCGACAGAGGTACGCGTACGCGTCGGATGATGGGAGTCGGCAGGCAGAGAACGATTGAGTTGAGTCGCGTCGTCAGGCTCGCGATGCGCCTTCGAGTCATCCGCCATGAACGCGACTCGCGTTTGGGCCCTGTGTTCGTCTTCATCTCGTCCTCTAGCCTCGCGATTGGCAACGCAACAACTAGATGTCAGACTATTCAGTACAGTTGCGCGACCTAATTACTCGCAATATTTTACACGATCATGGCAATCAACGTCACAAACCGGTAGTGCAACACAAAGTCTCTTCACTCAGTCCTCTCTTTTCCTCCGACACGCGCTTTCCTTCGGTAGCACACATCCGACTCACTCCCGCGTAGGATGGTACCGTGATTACGTCTCTACAAGAGCAGCACCAAAGCGTACGTCAGGTGGTCGAAAGCCTCAATACGACTTCCATCGCAAGAGTCCACTTGAAAGACTCCGACGATGGTTCGACCAAATCCCGTCTGATTTCATTGTGTGGACTATCATTGGGCTGAACGGCGCTGTCTTTATTGCATGGCAGGCTGCTATCCTTCAAAAAGTCTGTTATCTAATTATACCAATTCGGAACAAAAAAAAGTTGAACTCGTTATTTTATTATTTGTTTGACAGGCTCAAGGGGAACCCTCGCTGTACGTCCAAATGCAAAAAAACTTCCAGAACAGCTGGCGTAATATCCGTGAAGGACGATTGTACGTCTTGTTACATTCCTTCCTATCTAAATCTCACTATTCACGTCGATATGTATAGCTGGTGCATCATCGGAGCCGCCTTCTCCCACAGCAACGCAGCGCATATCTTCATGAATCTTTTCTCCTTCTATTTTCTTGCGCCGCCTATCGTCAACCTTATCGGTAACACCTCGTTCCTGGCGCTGTACTTCCTGGGAGGTATTGCCTGCAGTACGTTCAGTCTCCTCTTGAACCAAAGCGTCAAGAAGCGCGATGGCAATTCACATGGTGCAAGTGGTAAGTTCAAGTCCCTTTGTATTTGGGCCTCGTGCAATCGGCTCTTTTGCAATGCGATTATATCGAGACTCGGCGTTGAATTGAGCTAATTGTATTGATTTGATTTCATTACTTAGGGGCAATCTTCGCCGTAATGTCGTTCTTCGCATGCGTTTCGCCAAATACGACGTTCCTCATCTTCGGACTCGTACCTATGCCCGCATGGGCGTGTGTCTCCGCGTTTTTCCTATGGGATGGCTTCAGTACCCTCACCGATCGCGTAAGCTCTCATCCTTTCTTGTTTCTTCCTCTTCTATCCTTCCCCTTCCTTTTTTGTTTGGAATCTGTTGAGCTAACTTGGAAATTGAATCTCTAGGCGAGCATAATTGATGGCGCTGGCCATGTTGGTGGAGTTCTTGCCGGTGTAGTGTATTACATCGCCAAGAGAAGACTCCTCTTCTAATCCACCCGCCCTGTACTTATCTCCACCACGGCTAGATCGTGGACTTATCAAAATAACTGCGGTCGGTGATATCAGCTATTTACTGTATCGCGTTCGGATTTGCTTTTCCGACAATTCTATCGTACCATACTTTATATTGCTTCAACATTAGACTCCTGTCCATTATGAGCGGGAAGTCTAAGTCTACGAATCAATATCAGCCCCTTTGTTCTACGTCGCAATTCACTCGTGTGAGTTTTTCGCGCTTTCACCGACCTAGCACGGAATTATCAAGCATCAGTACTCCAGGACGGACGCAATTCATGATCATGGCATGGCATCGACCTTGAGGTTCCTCAAAGCAAAGCCCCGCGACTCACTTACTCAGCCGAGCTTCTTTCGTCTATCCCTGGGCCTACTAGCACTAGCATGGGATCTCCGTTTCTCGCACTCTCGCGCTGTGAATTGCGATACCTCGGATCGATAAAGCCAACTCACTCCTCATTACACGTAAATTGACTCACGGTCTAGTAGCTTAGTGGGAACCTGAAGTCCCAGAACAGCCTTTCCCAGCTTTTCTAGCCCTTCTGAAGAGGAGCATCTTGATCTAAGTTACTCTTTTCGGCAACTGTCGGTATAAGGTTTGCCCTTCTTCGACTTCTCTATTCAAACGGTGGAAGGCACCAGAGAGCTTTCGAGTTGTGCCGGTGGTTTACTCGCAGATCGTTCTGTATCAGGGCATGAGAGACCAACTGTCGTTGCCTCTTTCGTCCTGGCACGCTAGGGCTTCAGGGCTTGTACACACATGTGTTTGTGCTTTGTTCGAAAGGTTAGATCTACTTATCTCCGTTGTAACCAGTTGCTTCCGAGTTTGTCTCTCGATCGTGTGCCTTTTCTGCTGCTTTATGGGGTCTTCTGCACCATATTCTGCTCGTTCATGTACGTTTCGATGCATCAAAGTCTGATATTGATTGCAAACCGTGGACTTAAGACAATAACTAGCCATTCGAGCCCAGACCAAGAGTGTTCGAAAGATACTGCTGGGAAGTCTTTACGACACCACGCGAGGCACATTCTGTAACCAATATCTCGTCTTTCACCGAAGTGTAACAAGCATAGCAAGAAATATATCACTTCTACTGGCAATAAACATCGCAAAGCATAAAGCATACAGTGATAATAATACATAGACTCCGTTTGCCTGCGTGGCGAATCAGGCCATATTCCCAGTGATAATATCACTTCGGCCGCGGAGGCGTATTCGTCCGCCCGTCAAGGCGCCGCATCTCTTTCTCCAGCTTCTCCGTCCCACCAATATCTTTGTTACTTCGTGCACCGTGCTTGTCAAACAAATAGGTAAGGAGGTTCTTCTTCTCATCCGGAAGACCGTCCAGTAACGTGAAGATTTGTGTCTCGTCGCGCAGGACGAGTTGAGCAGCGATAATACACGTTGCAGCAGATTCGCGTACGACGAGCGAGGTGGAATCGCTCAGTGCCTAGGGTATGTAATTGAATATGAAGCACAATAAACAAGCTAAGCAATCCGCTTACCGTCGTCAAGGTTGTTTTCAGACGAGGAAGTTCATCCTCCAAGATTTCCGCCGGGAGACGTAAAATAAACTTTCCTAGAGCGATCAGGCCGAACGCATATGAAGATGACTTCTCTTCTTGCTTCTCCGGATCAGCTAAAGGCTCGGAGTGGAAGACACGTAAACTCGAGTGCAACGTCGTCAAGCCATAAAGTGGATCGATGCGGGCAACCAACGCATCTCGGATAGTGTTCGTAGCTTCCAATGCCTATTTAAGCGGCGTCAGATAGGACAAAGGAAGAAGAATAGAATATCCCACATTGATGTTATTGCAGAATCTTATCTCCAACAGATGCGTGAAAACGTCTGCCTCTCGGCCCTCGACTAACGGTCCCTGGCTCTCCAGTATTTGCCACAGGACAATCAGATCATATTCGAGTTCCTCTCCAGACTTGGTGAAAAAATCAGTAAGAGACGGACGTTCATCATTGAAAGAGGCATACCTTGTCCGGGATCAGGAACTTCTTCAAGGCATCAAACATTCTATCAAACAATTTTTCCTTGCGCCAGATAGACTCCTGTGTTTGCAGTTTCTCGAGCCTTCCATTTCTTGGGGTCGGAGAAGCAGAAAATGAGCTTGATAAGCTCATGTCGGATGCTTCATCAAGAACAGGATTGTCGAGGCAAAGTAGCGCGAGTTTCTTGAGTGTTGCTACATCCGCAGACCCATCCTCAAGAGCGGAAATGCAATTCTTCAACGCTTTGAACTGGCTGTCTTGGTCGCTGCCCTTCAGCGGACTTCCCTTATCAATGACTATAGGGCTAAATTCAGTACGGTCAAGGGAGTTAATAGTTTTGACACTTACGAGATACGCGTTTCAGCCACCAACTAGTCTCGTGTTTACGCTCCCGCAAGACATCTACCAGCGATGATGATTTCTTGTTTACGGGACTATCTTTGAACAATGCTGCTTGTCGAAGCACGGCAGTCCTTCTATTAACTGGGGTCGTGGGCGACACTTCGCTTGGTTTTGATTTCGAGGTCACAGTCGACCTCAAAGTGCTAGCGGAACCATTCGTTGGTAGAAGAGACAGAGGAATCGGAGAAACTCCATTTTCATCATCAGTTTCGTTCAGTTCTAGAAGACGTTCTGCGGCACTTTCTGCCTGTTCCGCTCTGGCACGAAGAGCATCTTCTACAATCGGTTCGGGGGCATTTCCGGGAGGGGATCCTGCGGAAAGACTGGACGCGTTCGTCTTAGGTACCGATGTATGGTACTTTTCAAAGGGTGCTGAGAAGGACAGCATATGGGAATCATCTTCAGAATCGGTATCGTCTGGAAGTGGTATACTTTGAGCGAGAAGTAATGACTGGTCCATGCCGTTCAAATTCCTAGGGGCATTCGCGAAAGACATTATTGAAGCGAGGGCATCCGATCTTCGACCAGGGAAGGACAATCTGGTTGGAGACGGTATTCTTGACGGCGAATGGACTCCTGCTCTGATTTGTCGAGAAGGGGAAGCAGGAAGCACAATGGCGCCATCTAGACTCTTTCGAGACGAAGGTGGTAAGCTGGACTTCGCAAGGGGGTCCCTTGAATTGCGAGCAGAAGGAGAAGTTGGTGGGCTTATCTGCGCCGACGCGAAACGTTTGTGGCCTAGTGTAGGCGATGCTGGAGCTTCTGTTGATCGGGTTCGGTTATGGAGAGGACTAGATGGCGCGAAACCCGGAGAACTCAGCGATGGCGAAAAAGAGGCCGACTTGCGAGCAGGAGGGGATAAGGGTGACTGTGGTCGGGATCCGGAAGGTCTGCGAAGTGTATATAGTCCGTCCTTCGGTGATGTCGATGAACGAATTATAGGCCTCGGAGTGGGTGACACGGAGCGTTGAAGGATCTGCGAAGTCGTTGTTGCCTGATGTCGCAGAGTTGGGGGAGCATTCGCTATAGCCTTTGCCTTCGCACGACTGGCAGCTATAGCAGCAGCAACGCTGCTCTTCTTGACCTGAGGAGTGACTGGTCCGGTAACTCTGCCAGGTTCGGGACAAACTTTCTCCAGCTGCTTCCTGGTTGCCGTATCGAATGAAGCCAACATAATTTCAGCTCTCTCTTTCCAAATTCCATCGAAAACCCAGAAGGTCGTCCGTGTACTTTCGCGAACACCCGGGTTGTTATCTCCAAGAGCTTTCCTAAAGGTCTTTTCCAACGTGTCCAGTAGATTCGAACTTTCCACAACGTGCTTAATGCGATGGCCATGGATATCCAGAAATAGTTTCAGGTGATTTACACCATACTGGCGTGCTTGGACGTTTTTGTCTTGAATTGCTTGGGAGATGAGATTGAGGTACATTTTGGGATGAGGAGAAGTATGCGACACAATGGTGTCCACTGTTTGCTGTGTTTGAATGGCGGCTATCTTCTTAGTGAGAGAAGCCATGCCCATGAGGCGCGTCATAATCGGTTCGCATAAACCATCCATGGCAGGACCCAGTGCAACTGCGAGTTCGGAGTAAAGATTACAAGTATTGATAGACACCGTTGTTCTGAGACTGACAAGCTATGTCGCGAAATACATCAATTAACAACCAAAAAGTTGCCGGTGAAGACTTACTGTCTTCAGAGAGGCGTCAATGAAACCTCCCTTCAAGCAATAGAGGAATGCATCCGCGTAACGGATATGTACGTCACCCTTCAGCATACCCCTCACTCGATTTATTGACCTCTCACGAGGCGCCCAGTTGTGTTCTGTTTCCCTTCCCTATGGAGAAGCTTCAAAATCTATCCATTGCTTCGCTGGATAGAAGGTACTAACCTCAAAATATTTCAGCATGTCGGCAAATTCATTCTCTAAATCTTTGATAGACGCAATCTTCAAGTGTATTAGTAGAATGTCCAGAAATGATATGGCTGGTTGCTACCCACATAGACAGCGGTGATATCTCCAGATTCAGTTGTCGGAGTAGTAGGATCTTCACCAAGACGACTTGCTGGTCGGCTGGTAGAATCCGCAACACTAGCGCTGTTGCTCGTGGATTTGTTGAGTGCGCTCTGTGCTGTAGATGCGGAGGGCAGTCGGCCCTGAAGTTTTAGACTTGGAGGGATGTATTCCTTTTTCATTGCAGGCTCGCTAGCTTCAGAGCCTATATCATCTTGATGGTCATTCCCTGCGGATGAAGCCGGTCGTGCACCCCCAGCCATGAGCTTCTGCAGCACAGAGTCCACGATTGCCTTGCGCACATTCTTCTTCGTCATTTCCTTCTTCAAATCCGTTCGAGCTGCATCGGTTACTGTAGCACCCGTAAACAGCTCGACAACTGATTGTCGGGCGCACTCGCGGACCGTACCATCTGTGTCTTCAAGAAGCTCCACAAGATGAGGAAGGTAAGGCTTCAGAGGGAGCATTGGGTTGAGGCGTCGTGCGTGAACAAGTGTAAGGATAGCCTTTATAATTTAGTTAGATGGCGCCTAAGTTTCTGCACTTGTACTTGTTTCTTCATACCTGCTCGCGAACTCTCCACACTTTGCTCTGCAGACCTCCTTCCCGGAGGAATCGTTCCCAGATCATTATAGGCGTCTCCGAACCCTTTCCGGCATCTCTTATTCTGGAAGAGCTCGACATATGAAAAGATGACGTTCCACACCGGAGTGCCAATCCACCTAAGATAACCATCGACTCTCGCGCCTTTTCACGAGAGCGCTCCCGATTATCTCCAAGACGATCAAGCAAGCCACCGCTGGGCAGGAATGCAGTCATGACAAAACGGAGCTTATGAACATCGACCGGTTCATCTGGGTCATCAGGTTTGCTCGTACGCGTCGTTAGCAATTGGAAGAATGGTGGAAGAACAGCGAGAGTGGCTGCAGACAAGTGTTGATTAGAAGAACGTAAACAAGACTTGAGAGCATTGATGAGCCCGTCGACATCAGTCAGCTAAGAAACAATATTGTCAGTAGGCTCGGTTGGATCGAAGTGCATGCATAACGCACCTCTATGCCAGCTTGGAACGTTTGTTGCAGCTTGGTGACCGCGTCAATCTTCGTGTCCACATCTTGAGTATTCAAAAGTGAAGAGGTGAATCGAGGACTAAAACGCGTCAGAAGCACGTACCATTCGACTTGCATTGGGTTATCAGCTTCTCTAAGTCGTGATTATCCATTATGCTCGGAATCGTGCTCAGGATTGCTCGCTCGTGATGGATGCGAAGAGTGAACGCGCGCGTATTCAACTAATCAACCAAATATTACATACGCAGACCCTATTCATGGTCAGAATGGTCCGCAAGCCATTATTCATCTCATTGACCGGAAATTTGCCTCTTCGATTTCGCATTATACTCTACATTAATATTGATTACACGTTCCTAGACTGCTGGGTTGGGACCGTCAATAAATTAAATTTCGTTTCCGGTCATTGTCTCATAGATCACGTGCGCGTCGGCAAGGACAATGGACATCTTCTACTACACTACACTACACTACAACCCATACTACTTATGATGATCTATGGCGAACTATTCACCAAAGCCAGGATCGAATCGTCCTTTGGGAGCAAATTCACCGTATGATCCATTCTCTCAGCTAGCTCCTGCCTCGTCTTCAAAACCTGCTTCACGTTCACTTACGCCAGCGAATCCTGCCCGTCCTTCTCCACCAGCGAGCCAGAACGGCTTGGATGCATTCAGTTCGCTCCTAGACCCATCATTTTCCTCGTCAACAAATCAAGAGAACTTGTCTCTGGCAGCCAGACGGGCAGCTGCTCAGAAGGAAATTGAAGCAAGGGCTACACGAGATCGCGAAGTTAAACAGAACGAGTCCGCCGCCTGGAGTGGATTGGATATGCTTGGACATGGATTGTCGAATACCAGTTCAGGCGCAGAAAAAAAGTCTGCTCAAAGTACCGGAGATGACTGGCTATTGAGCGACGTCAAACCTGTAGTTCCTTCAAGTTCAAAGCCGGCTACTTCTTTCGCTCCTTCCGACTTGATCGATGACTGGGGCCTCTCGGACTTTGCTAGCCATGCTCAAGGCCCAATCAAAACACAAAATCAACAGCAGCATGCTCGAAAGCATGAAGCAGCATCCTTGATTGACTCCCTAGACAGTGGCGACTTGATACCGGATTCTTTTGGCGGAAGCCGAACTACTCCAGTGAACGTTGAACGCGGCGAGGAATTTGACGACGATATACTCGGTGCTCTCGGCAAGCCCGTTATTGTATCCAAACAATCGTCACCACCACAGCCGGTGTGTTCTGCAGGTCTTCATTTCGTTCGTTCATCACTCAGCGTATCCTCACTTATTCAGGCCACTCCTGCTCCTGTCACTCCTCAGGAGCAAAGCAAAGGAACTCGAACTAACTCGCCACCGCCTCACATTCTCGGCCAGATAGTGGGGATGGGATTCTCCCCCCAACAAGCTCGATTGGCTCTTGCATCAACAGACACTGGAATAGATGTACAGCAGGCGTTGGACACACTTCTTTCTAATGGTGTGGGCGTGGATCAGGAGCCAGACCCGGTTCTGGATAGGCCCCGAAGGAGATCATCTGATTTCAATGACGAAGATTCCGGATGGGAAGAACATGGTCAAGAGAACCCACACGTCCAGCGTCCAGTGCAACGCCAGATACCTACATCTACTGGAGCGAGCCGGACTCAGAGACAGGCGCAATCCTTGATCGGCGAAGATATTCAAGACCGTGCAGACAAACTACTAGCACAAGCAAGCGAGATCGGCCTAACCGTCTTCAGTCGCGCCAATGCCCTCTGGAAAGACGGGAAGGAGAAAATGCAGAAAGTTTATGAGGAGCGGCAGACAAAAAGCCGACAAACCGATGACAGCAAACCACGCTGGATGGCCGAAATACCCGCAGATGGCGAGGGACGAATACACGGAGGCAAAGCTTCTGCTTCATCTGATAGTTTTCGCGACGATGACGACGTGAGGGAAAATTCGTCTCGTCCTCCTATACGACAAAGACATTCTCAGCAAGGCCGACCCGTAATGGATGGTGCACCGAGACCTCCAGTACTAAAAATCGGAAACCTCTTTGATGAAGAGCCTGCAGTATATGCTTCACCAGCTCGACGAAGGCCTGTACCTTCTCGCACGACGTCCCAAAATTCACCTTCTGCAGCGCTTGCTCCGGCTCCACCGCCACGGGAACGTCAATCTACGCCCCCGTTACGCGTTCGGCAAGCGGCTTCTGCGAGCCTTTCTGCAATTTCGTCGTCTAACGTGTATAAGGCAAAAGGGACGGAGTTTTATAAACTTGGGCAATATGCGAACGCAGAGCAAGCTTATTCCGCCGCCATAGAGCTTCTTCCAGCAAACCACCTTCTATTAGTGCCGCTCTATAACAACCGTGCTCTTTCTCGGATTAAGATAGGGGAGCACTCTGGTGCAGTCGAGGATTGCACGACAGTAGTGTCGATAATAGGCCCGGACTACCATCCTGCTCGGGAAGCGAAAGTCACTCGCGAAGAGGAGGGAGCATCTGTCGATCTTGCTGACGCGCTTCTCAAAGCGTTCCGACGCCGCGCTGAGGCATACGAGGGTCGTGAGAAGTGGGACCTGGCGCTCAAGGACTGGGAAGCACTTATTGCCTGTGAATGGTCTGCAAAGATGCGAAGTGACGCCTTCGCAGGAGCCTCGAGGTGCCGGAAGTTGCAAACACCGGAGAAGATTACTCGTGAGTTGCCTCTATCAGAGCTAGCTAGTGAATGCAGCACCTAATACGTTAATTAACAGCTTCGCGACCTGTCCCTCGTCCTGCTGTGACAAAACCTCAACAGGACTTCGAAGCAGTCAAGAAATTGCGTCAAACAAATCAAGCCCTAGAGCAGGAAGAACAAGCCAAAGCAAACCTCAAAGATTCCGTTGATGCTCGTTTACTAGCGTGGAGGGCGGGCAAGGAGACGAATGTACGCGCTCTGGTTGCAAGCCTTGAGAATGTCTTGTGGCCGGAACTAGGCTGGCAGAAGGTTGGCCTACACGAACTTGTTGCGCCAAACCAAGTGAAGATCCGTTATATGAAGGCTATCGCCAAACTTCATCCAGATAAAGTAGGTTTGGTTGCCGTCGTAGTCACACACCACTAACACGCAATTTCAGATCAACTCAAGTAATACGACTGTAGAACAAAGGATGATTGCGAATGGAGTCTTCGCGGCTCTGAACGATGCATGGACTGCGTTCAAGCAGTAGATAGTGTTTAGAGATGGAGATGTTTAGATGTGTTGTTCTTATACCAAGTCAAAATGTTGTTTGCTAAGGTGAGTATATTCCGTATGGAGAATGTACGCTCACTTATGCTTGCCCAAAAGGATTATGTCGTTGCGTGTCATTCGTTTCAGGTTCGTTTTCTTCTTTCCGGAGAAAGGGGCGGCCACTAATGAATAGAGCAAACAGTGTAGCACAGGACACGAAATAGATCTTCATTTGATAACGCAAAAGTGAACGAGAGGTGACTTGACTTGCATTGCCAAGAAGTTCGAATTCGCAAAAAAGAATCTTGCCGAAAACCCCGTTCTGGCCTATCTGGGTCCGAAGGTGGATTTACATCAAATGGGGGCGTTGCCGTCGGCCATAGTTGTTGATTCGGCTTGCTCTTTCTATATATAAAGAAGTCGCCGCGTGAAGCTCCCGCTAGATGCAGCCTCTTAGAGCACAGCTCAGTCTCGTGTGCCACGACCGAAATGACCGCGCCACAGCTATAAGGAGGAAAGGAACACTCCGGGCGCTCGCTCCGTAATACGTGATTCCATCCTGTGTGTATACCTCCATCACAGGGGCTGTACATTTATGAGGAAAAGGCCAACAGTCGACTTTGATTCCTGTGGCGACTACATTCTGAGCTTGTACTTCTCGTCTCTCGTCACGCCCACCGTCTCTCTTGGCTAGGTTCTTCATCCTTGTCCTGACGGAAACAAGGTCTCTTGTTGTTGTACTCTGCAATGCAGCCAGCTGTACGTCATTCCAGCACTCGTGAAAGGTGGAAAGATAGACAAGATTTATACAGGGACAGTTCCTTAGAGAGTACAAGCTCGTCGTTGTCGGTGGCGGAGGTGAGCAACTTGGCCATGGATACTGATCTTGCGGCCATAAACTCAACCTTTTCTCCGGAAAGGTGTCGGGAAATCTGCACTCACCATCCGATTCATCCAAGGTCAGTTCGTAGACGAGTACGATCCGACGATTGAAGGTGAGTTGTTCGAAGGCGACGATAACCAGGGCAACAAATTTGATACCGACGATCTTGAAGACTCATACAGGAAACAGTGCTTGATAGACGAGGAGGTTGCTCTGCTTGATGTGCTGGATACCGCTGGGCAGGAGGAATACAGGTGCATAGCCTCTTCTTCACCTTTCCTCCAACCTCCCGCGCGCAGAGTACCGCATGGACGCGCCACAATTCGCGCTTTCAGTATGATACTGATCGATCTTGCTTGCTTTGACACGTAGCGCGATGCGAGAACAGTACATGCGTTCAGGAGAGGGGTTCATGCTCGTCTACTCGATCACAGATAGGAACTCCTTCGCGGAGATGGATCAATTCTACCATCAGATCCTGCGAGTGAAGGACCGCGATTACGTACCGCTCGTTCTTCTAGGTAACAAGCTAGACTTGGAGGACTCAGACAGAACCGTCAATACTGCTGGTGCGTAAAGTCAGATCTATCCTCATATGGCGCATTTTTTATGTCCTGCGCAGAGGGCATAAATTTAGCGAAACACTTTGGTTGCCATTTTTTCGAGACATCCGCGAAATTACGAATAAACGTGGATGAGGCATTCGTTGAGCTTGTGCGTGAAATCCGACGATATAACCGAGTGCGTCTACCTCTATTGTACTTTGACCCTTTTCCTAACCGTTAAACGCTACTCAGATGCAGCACATCGGTTTACGAAGCGGATACGAGAAGGGAACATACAATTCGAACGAGCAGGAAGAGATTCCCAAAGGATGCTGTGGCGGATGCGTTATCGTTTGATGAAGGTCTGGATTTTGTTTATCTTGTGAACACGCCATATTACGGATTGCGGAGACGGGTATGGGCGCGTAGGATTTTTTGATGTATCTTGTTAATTCTTCATTGTAAAAGCGTTGCAGTATACCCTATAGTCGTTGTCTCCTTGCTCGCACAACTCCGTTGGTCGAAAGCGTCGTATATTAAGCAATGGACAGAGCATATACAAAACCCGTGGTCCTCATCTGTTGACGTTCACAGCTTTCACGCGAGGGTCTCCTCGTTCCTGACGGGCCTTCAGCTTTTGCTGACGCTTGCTCGAGGGTTCGACCGGAACATATTCTGCCGGTGCGCCTCTAGGCTTCAAGAAGCCATAGGCCATTGGACCGACCTTGTATATGACATACCCGGGAATCTGTGGGTAATAAGATGCCTAAGAAGTATGACCAGGACATTTGAAGCGACAGACTTACGGACATGTATAACCACCATACATACTCACTGATCAGTACGCTGCCTATTTGACAGACCCCTGAAAAGATATAATATTTAGACAAATGGCATATAAGTCAAAGGACGAATAACAAGCTCACAAGTGATATAAAGCACGTCAAACATCCATTCGCAGAAATATCCTGGGTTCGCAAGCTCCACACTCGGCGGTCGGACCACATTACCCTTTGCATCTCTCACGGGCGTCCCAGATTTCAGTAAAAAGTAGAATATAAAGATCTCCACGAAATACGAGAGTATGAGGAGTATGTAGACGATTCCGAATGAGAGACTGAATATCCCTCGGGAACGGAGTAGTCGGAGGAGGATGGAGAGGGCATTCGAGATGGCCATGCCATATTTGAGGTTCTTGAGGGCTTTTTCGCTTTGGGCAGCTATTGGTATTTGATAAGTTGTGAGATTCTTTGGTCAAAAGATTGTGGTCAGAGAAGAAAGACGGATGTACCTGATTTTTTTGCAGCTGCGTTGGCCATCGCGGACGCAAAAGAAGAGGAAGGACACGCGACACGACGATGACGCGAGGGTAACTACCAGTACTGCCTACTTCCAAGAATTCAACGCATTTCTCAATCTCTATCAACCACCATCGCAATGTCCGACACTAACCCTGCATGCAAAGAATGCGTCGTGGAAGTACAGGCCGTTCCCATCAAGTCGTCGAAGTGAATCCTACTACCTCAAAAATGAATGATCCTTTGGACGTCTCGACTTTCACTCCTCCGACCGATCTTCCCGCTCGTAGCATAACAATCGAGTTCTGTGACAGAGTAAGCCGATGCATTCATCTCTCGAAGAACCAGCAACCTACGAACAGGATACATGATTCCTACTATATCTAGTGTCGATGGTACGTCTCCATACAGTCTCGTCTAATCAGACTCCGCTTTTACTGAGTATATGCGAAGGTTACATCGAGCAACTTGGGTATCTACAGAACTCTTCCTGACCTTCCCTCCGCCTGCATTGAAAGGCGTATACCTCGTGCCTCAAAATGCAGAAGAGACAGCAGGACGATTTCGAGTTTGGCTCTCAACAGAGAACGGATCTGTTTTGGTCTGGGATCGGAAAGTTGAGGGTGGGTTTCCTGAGCTCAAGGTGTTGGTACGTATGAGTTCACTGATGCTTCTGGCTGAGCTGATTATTGACTTCATCTGCAGAAGCAACGCATACGGGACCAGATCGACCCAAGCAAATCACTTGGACATTCAGACAAACATCATTCATAGGTTCGGGACGTCGAAGCTGTGGTATATTCTACGATGTAACACAAGATTATCATTATTTATAATTACCGAATTGTTTCTATATCTTCCAGTTCCAAACGAGATTGACATGGGCGTATCTTAGCTCACATGATTTAATCTGTGATTCGTCTCTCCCGGAGGCGTCAGGAAGAGGCTATCATTTGCATACTTCACATATGCTGGTCGAGCGAGTGAGCGAATGGCGACTTGTTTATCAGTTTCGATGTCATCTATGAGCGCCTCTGGTAACGGACAAAATCAGATCTCAGCCTTATCTTTCCTGGTGGGTAAGTATACGCACCTCGACTCGTGTAATCCAATTCTGGGCGTATGTAACCTAGGAGGAGTACGCGCATATCATTTCCGTAGAAATCATGCTTGAATACGTGCATGATGTGCACCTCCTAATTTACCAGCACAACAGCATCGTATCATCAGGAATAGCTTTCTACGAGTTTGAAGCAGACGCACCGCAGACAACCTCTCATTCTTATAGAATGGATTCCATCCCAAACTCATGACCATAGCATGCACCTTGCCATCTTCCTCGCCCAAGGTATGCTCCGAACCTTTCCGTGGAAGGACTTGTGCGAAACCAAAGTATATCCCTGTGTGCATTACAGCACTCAACGGTCTGAGCGCCTCGTCAGGGAGGTTAGCTATTTGCATGTATGCACTTTCAGTCATATTTTTTTCACATCATTTTTTTCCCAACGACTAGAGAGAACTCACCAGTAGGACACCCTAGTTCTTTTCCTCCTCTACCAAATCCTTTCTGTACGGAACCGTGCAAAGCAAGAGGGAAAGGCTGCTCTGGTCCATCATCCGGTCCTACAATCTCAAGTCTCGTAGCGCGATAGTCCTCTGTACTCAGAGGTGTCGACTCTTCCATAAGTGCCGTGGAAGTAGACGGAGGTTTGTTAAATAAATCCGAAGTCGTCACCGTCATTGTCGTTGAAAATATGCCCTTGTCGATGTACCAATTGACGATGAAAGCGAGGACTGCGAGTGAGAACGCTAGAATGAATCGAGCGAGCGAATTCATGTGTTTTGACTTGAATTTCTGATGCGTTTGTCAGCCTTTTGGGCGATCGTAAGTCTTGTCTTAGATGCATCCAGCCGTTTTTGGATGGGCCGATCACTGTCGTTCATCACGCACCGTGCACTGCATAGCTCAACAATGTCCTACTTTCAATACTCAAGCGCCTCCCAGCCAACCTATGCCGATGGTGTCAGCGAGCAATTCCAGCAACAAGAACAATTCCAACCACAGCAGTCGGGACGAGTCACTCGAAAATCCGGGACCATAAAGTCCCATGACTGGGAATCGGGCAATACAAACGGTGTTTCTGGGTCATCCAAGTCGCGAAAGAAAGAGCTGGATCTATCATCAAAAGCTGTCTCCAGCGCTATGCAGAGATTTCTCGCTTTGCGAGTTATGGAGGAAGGGTTTGAGCGTACTGAAGCTGCGGCCATGGTGAGGTTTGAGGTGGAAGTTGTGGCTTGTACGTCTTCGTGTTCTCTTCTAAATATTCAAATGATTTCTTTGCTCAACTAACCCATTGTATAATGAATAAAATGCTAGTCATTGAGCAGATATTCTCGCGTGCAAAGGCATTTGCAGATAATTCAGGACGTGGCCGACCCGCAGCACCAGATGTACTTTCCGCGGCTTTAGAGTACGACCTCGACATATCCGAGCTCGCAAAAGAAAACAAGGAAAGTGCGAAACGCGCGCGAAAGCGGAGACGCGAAGGTAAGGCTATTTCACGTTATACGGAGGCATTTGGTTTGATGGCAGTCTTACCTAGGCGAACCAGAGCCTTCGTTAAATCTAGAATTGGTCCCACCAGAACGACGATCGAGTTCTCCTGAACTGTTAGCGTCGGATGATGAAAATACTCCGCCTGTTGTCCCTCAGACATTACGCTCCCTACCCCCACATTTCCCACCTTTACCACCGAAACACACATACCTGAGAACTCCTGTAAGTTTATCTTATCTTCTACCCTGATGATAGCTAACTTATGGTGTAATAGGTCCCGCCGCCGAAGAAGCAAGCTCTTCCTTCACTTGAAAAGAAGCTGGAGAACGCGGCACTTGTGCAAGAGTCATTACGAAACTTGCTTCTTGCGACCGAGGTGGACGCCGATGCGAATGACGGTGAACTCTTTGGCGGTGTTGTTAATTGGGAGGCTACTAAATATCCACGCAAGAAGTGGAGGATAGAAGGCTGAGACTCAAGAGCTACTCGGATGCTTGTGCTTTGCTCCGTTCATTCCGGCTTTTCGAAGAAAGAGTATTGAATATTGTCGGTCATCCTGTTTGATCTATGGGGAAGGCATGGCTTGTAATGAGACATTTGCAATTGGTACCAATCGACAGGGACATGCACGATTCAGGGCAATCCCATGTAAAAGTTATTTTTTCGATTTGTTCTCCCACACGTACTGGAACTTACCATTTCGCTCGTTGGTTTACCACACGAATGCGCAGAAGTCACATCCGAAGTTCTCGGTCTATCAGTCCGACTAGCCAGATGCATCGGGATTTTGTAGCGCCTATGACGGATGCGCCATTGAATGGATCTTAAACTCAAAATTAAGTGTCTTCATCGACTTCTTCCGTTGCAGCTTCTTGCATTTCGGTAACTATCAAATAACATACCATGGACTACCATGGAACGTCACGGAAAACAGGCTTACAGGCCAAGTCTTATGCTACATAGCTTCGTCGGATTCAAAGTCCACCAATGAGCTAAGACACAGGTTATTTCGTTCTCACCGAGGGTGCAATGGCTACGGAGCTGGGTCTGCCACGTACGCTTCTCATGGTTCCTGTGTCGGCGTCTCGCTCGTGGAAGGAAGACGTATCAGGCCGGGACCTGGCTGCGTTCCAATGCTAGACGAAGTGTGAGAGCGCATCGAGCCCGACGCGTTTCACGGTGTATGAGAGTGGGAGCGGTGCATGATTGTGCTTGTGCTTGAGAGAGTTGCTCGACCGATCAGCTGTAGCAAATTCTTGTCGCGTGATTGGCTAACAAGCGAGACGAGAATGATGACATAATCGACCTGGAAAATCCCTTAAGAAGATGGTCTCTAGTCTCTTAGTCTCCTTGCCTTGCTTTTCCTTCCCCCCAAGTTCTGCTCCTCGTCGTCGTCGCTGTTGCCGTCGTCGCTGCCAGCCATGCATTTTGACAAGCTTTCTACAATTGCTCGTTTCAAGAATCAATGCCCCTTCCTCAAGGGGACCAAGATGTCCACACTCAGGTCCCTCTGCACCTCGGCCTCCGCCCGTTTCCCGACTCTCTCCCAGTTGTCCGAGCGTGCCGCAGGTTGCCCCATCATGGGCCCGGCTCTCGCTGTTCGCTCGACCCAGATTGCCGCCCAACAGACTCGCGGCTACGCTTCTGTCGCCGGTGCCTCAGAGATCCAGGGCATCCACGCTCGTGAGGGTGTCTTCCCCCCGTCTCACCCGCATATCCCTGGCAACGGAACTACTGGCATCGAAAAGTGTCCTCACGCGGCCGCCGCCCGCCGCGCGGCAGAGATTGCACAGGCTCTAGCGGTTGCGAAGGAAGAGAAGGCTGCTGCAGCTGCCGGGGCCGAAAAAGGAAAGAAGACTGAAGCTGCCACAGTGCACGATGAAGGCTTCAACTATGACGCTTTCTACTCTGAGGAGCTTGACAAAAAGCACAAGGACAAGAGTTACAGATACTTCAACAATATCAATCGCCTTGCGGCCAAGTTCCCAATCGCTCACACTGGCGAGGTCGAGGAAGAAGTCACCGTTTGGTGCGCTAATGACTACCTCGGAATGGGCAAAAACCCGATTGTTCTCGAGACCATTCAGTGAGCACTTGTATTTCAAATTTTCTGTCACATGGACCTTATTTTCTAATTTCTTCCCTAGTCGTACTTTGGACAAGTATGGTCACGGTGCTGGCGGAACGCGCAACATTGCTGGTAATGGCGCGATGCACCTTTCTCTCGAGGAAGAAGTTGCAGTGTTGCACCGCAAACCGGCAGCTCTGGTATTCTCGTCTTGCTATGTCGCGAATGACGCTACTCTCGCCACGCTCGGTTCCAAACTACCTGGTTGTGTCTTCTTCTCGGACAAGATGAACCACGCTTCCATGATCCAAGGCATGCGTCACTCCGGTGCGAAGCGCGAGATTTTTGAGCATAATGATCTCAAGGATCTCGAAATGAAGCTTGCGAAGTACCCAAAGGAAACACCTAAAATTATTGCCTTCGAAAGTGTTTATTCCATGTGCGGAAGCGTCGGACCCATCGCGGAGATATGCGACCTGGCGAAACAGTATGGTGCTTTGACCTTTTTGGATGAGGTCAGCCTTCTATCACGGCATACCCAATCATGAGCTTCAGCTGACGAACTTTAGGTACACGCGGTCGGAATGTACGGACCTCGGGGTGCTGGTGTTGCCGAACATCTCGACTGGGACGCCCATGTTCGCGCTGGTAACTCGCCTCATGCCATTCCAGGCAGTGTGGCTGATCGCGTTGATATTATCACCGGTACACTTGGCAAGGCTTACGGCGCTGTCGGAGGTTACATTGCCGGTTCAACTGACTTTGTTGACACGATTCGGTCTTACGCTCCTGGTTTCATCTTCACGACGTCTCTTCCGCCGGCCACTGTTGCAGGTGCTCAGGCTAGCATTGCATACCAGAGAGAACACTTGGGTGATCGCCGTCTCCAGCAACTGAATGCTCGTAAACTCAAGGCTCGCCTTGAGGAGCGCGGTATCCCCGTCGTTCCCGGACCTTCACACATCGTTCCCGTTCTTGTCGGTGATGCAGCCCTTGCTAAAGCCGCTTCTGATATGCTTTTGTCGGATCACTCGATCTACGTACAGAGCATCAATTACCCCACTGTTGCGCGCGGCGAAGAGCGCCTCCGCATCACGCCGTCCCCAGGTCACACGGTTGAGCAATTGGAGCACCTCGTCCAAGCGATTGATTCGGTCTTTATTCGTCTTGGTATTCGTCGCTTCGAGGACTGGGTTGCGGTTGGTGGACGCGCTGGTGTTGCTGTTCCCGGCGCGAAGCCCGTCACGCCAATCTGGAACGACAAACAGCTTGGTCTCCTTGACGGCACGGCTCCCGTTCAGTTGAAGCAAGGTGAAAAGACGCCCATTAACACTGCTGCGGGTCGCATTGCTGTGGCGCGTTTCGACCGCCTCCTTGGTCCCGCGAACAACACTGTTCCATATGCGAACACCTTGTTCAACCCCGCCGCTATCGCGCACCATATACCGACTCCGATTGCGGCTACTGCTTAAATCGAGGAAATAGCAAGTTTTAATGGAGCTCTTGAAATAGTTAATTTAAACAGACATCCTGTCGTTTGCTTGTCTGTCACAAAGTACCTACTGCTAAAGCAGTCAATTGATAGTTTGAACGGAAATTGTGTTCATAGGTCTGATATTTGAGAGCTTTGAAACGATGAAGATAAGATGTGATTCGATCTCACGTGGTTCTGCGTGATTAGATTACTTAGTTCCGTCACCTGAAGCGTATTTTCAATTTGTTTCTTCTGCTTTCTTTACTTACGGTGCAGATGAATATTATCTTCATGATTTTATTTTTGATCATCTAATCTTATTAGTGATACACAGCTCGAACATATAAAATAACGGTACCGATACCAATATCTGATCAATCCGAACTGACGTCACGACGATCGTGGTCAGCCATGTAGTTCAAATCGAGGCGTATAAGCATAGTATTATATGGCAGAAGTACTAGTATACAGGAACTTAGCTGCATCCTCTTCATCAGCCTCCCAGAATACTCCGAAACTACTTCCACGAAATGTCCAAGCCATTTATTCTCATAACTCCAGCAACTCGAGGTCTCTCACTTGCTCTGGCCAGGCATTATCTCAAAACAACAAATTTGCCTGTATATGCCACCCACCGCTCTGGGTCAGCGGATGATAATCACAAGAATATCTTGTCTTCGCTTTCTGGAGTTGATGGCAATAGGCTCAAGCTGCTACGCTTAGACCTTACGTCCGAGCCAAGTATTAAAGAAGCAGCATCGGCTCTGAAAAGCAGTCTTCCTGAGGCTTCCTTCCTTCACACAGGCTTCTTCACAGGTGGCATGCTCTATCCAGAAAAACAGCCAGGAGATATCAACAACGAGAAGCTCCAAGAGACTTTCCAGATTAACGTTCTATCGCATCTACTACTCATCAAGCACTTCTCGCAGTTCTTGCCGGATGCCAAAGCCGCCCAATCAAACGGCAATGCCAGTTTATTGTCAAAGTGGGTCCATGTCTCCGCGCGCGTGGGCAGCATCTCGGATAACAAGAAGGGCGGATGGTACTCCTACCGCGCGTCCAAGGCGGCTTTGAACCAAGTGATCAAGACGTTTGATATTCAACTTACGATGCGCAAGACGCCTACTATCTGCGTCGGCGTTCATCCCGGAACGGTGAAAACGGAGCTCTCGAAGGACTTTTGGAGCAGTGCCCCGAAGGGAGAATTGTTCGAGCCGGAGTATGCGGCAGACCGTCTAGCTAATGTCGTCGGAAAGTTGACGGAGGAGCAGAGGGGCAAGGTCTGGGACTATGATGGCAAGCAAGTTCCGTGGTAAGTCTTTCCGTCGCTTCGGTACTGAGGTGTTTGAAGCTGACTGTCTCTCATGCAGGTGATGAACTGTTCCAAAGTATTGGGACATACTATCGGTTCTGGACCTAGGGCTAGATATTTCGTCTGTGTCGTTGTATCGTCCAGAGAATACTGGAACCTCCTTTGGTTTCCTGTAATCCGATTCTTCTCAGGTCCTATTGCACCACATACGTCATGTCAATCAGTTGCTTAATGAAGAATTAACGAACCTGAGAGAATTCGCATACTGCACTGCATTTCAGGCACAGTTCGTCAAATCGAATAAATAGCATTTGTCTTCTCTTCCATGTATTCATGACGGAAGCAAATCCTGTATGCGTGAAAGCGCGGCTAGTTCTGTCGAGTCATGCAAGGTGGATAAGATTTCGATATCGCTGAGTCAACGTCAGCGCAGCAAGCTGACGTGCTCCCCGTCATCAGTTTAAACCAGGTCCTAGGTAGGAAGCACCACAGCCTGGGAGTCGGCGCTACTTTAAAGACGCGACAATGGAGAACCGCACTCTCACCGTCGTTTTGGGTGGGAGCAAAACCGAAAGGCATTCCGTTTATGGTAAGATGCACGCCGGCAAAGTCACTATAAATGTCTCCGTGAGCTTGAAAACGGTCGTGAAACGATCCTGAAACAGCCAGTGGTTCGTGGATCGGTGCTGCGCATAGTCTGAGCATGCATAAGTCTGACATCACTGGGCGCTTATATCCTTAAAAGGCGATGCTGGTAGTATAAAAGAGTTGTCAGGCAGAGACATCAACATATCAGCCATGACCACTTCTACATCCACTGACAACAGAGGTAAGTGATATTTCAAGGGCAAATTGTGTTAGAGGGCTTATAGCTCACGTTGTCAACACAGAGCGTCTCGACACTCCTTCCCCTTATCAAGCAGCCTTGAACGACGAAGCTCGTCCATCTAATTCAATCTTCGAAGAGAATAAATTCGGAGAAATGCGACCTGTAGATACCGGGAACGGCTCCAACTCGCTTCCTGAGCGAAAGCTTCCAGCTCCTTCCGACACGGTCTACGGCGAGAACCAGTACGGAGAGCTTCATCGCGAAGAGACCGACCCGGATCTTCTTCGACAACAACTTCATCCAGTAGACTACAGTGGTGATGAATTCGGGAGAGATACGAAAGAGCGAGTCGGCCCGGACGAAATTTATCCTGAGAATAGGTTCGGCGAGCTAGGGAGGGCAGACACCTTTACTCCGCACGAGCACACACATCTTACGGAGAAGCTCAAAGGTGAGATATATGCTTCATCAATCTGCGCAAGTGAAGCTCATGTCAGTATCAAGGGATGGCAGGGCATGTAGTGGATAAGCTTACTGGACACCATCACCACCATTCTCCTCCTCCTCAGGAGCAAGGCAACGCAGTGAAGGTAAGTATGTGCATTTTGTGACGAGGCCACAGCACTCATATTGTTTAACAGTCAGAACCTATTGAATAAGTCGAAATCGCAGTGACTATGACAGTGCATTTTATTTGTCTTGATTCATACAACAGTAATGTGAACAGAGGAGCTCGTAGCTTTCTGAGCATATATTAGCAGACTCGTAGGATAGTTAGACAATATCAGCAAAGACTTGTCGAGACGCGAGATAACTTGAGGGTTAAAGCGGACACATTGTGTGATCGTCTGGGTAACCGTCATTGGATCAATCGAAGGAACCAGCAAGAAAACAACGTCCAAACAGAGAAGTTCGTCTATAGTTTAGAGGACAACGGATTAGTCGTCGACAAAGTCCCCTTCGTCTTCGACCCAGCCGAGAGTTTCATGTGCAATTCCAAGCTGGTGAAGCATGCTGCCGAGTGTCTTTGCCTGCTTAGGAACCTGAGATTCGTCTTGCGGCTGTTCACCATGTGGTCCAGTTTCTTTGTTGTCCTTATTGAATGCTGTAGAATTATCTCTTTGTTCATAATAAGCCCCTCTCGGAGTCGGAGGCAACATTGTCGCACGGGGCACAGCCGGCTCCTTGCGCAAGGCGTCGAATAGCTCGTGTTCGACCTTGGTAGGCGATTCTAGCTCGTCAGAATCAACGTCCTCTCCACGTATCTGCTCCTGCTTTGGCTGGTCCCAACCCCAACTACTCGAATGGGTGGATCCGGATGTGCCTGCCCAACCCCAGCCATCAGGTAAAGAGCCTTGGGATTTCGAGTGTGTCCCGGGATAAGGCGCTTCAGATGACTCCTCATTGTCGCGAACAATCTGCCAGAATTCCCATGCTGCCTCACGGCCCGCTACTCTCCACTTCTTAACTAGCCGTTCCAGTTTTTCCTCGTCTCCTTCCTCCTTGATCTTAATTGCTCGCTTTAGAAGTTGAATCTTCCGCTCGAGATCCTGAACAGTTCGTGAATTAGACATCTGGTACGATGTATCCGTCGTCGGCAAGGATGCTACGAGTGGAGATTTGAATGGAGCTTTAGCTTTCACACTGCTAGACAAAGGAGTCCGTGGTCGCGCAATAGTCGAGTCTAGCCGAGGTAACTTGCTGACAGGAGTGGAAGGTCTACCTGTATCACCATCAAACCCGGAGGCAGAGGAGATCGGAAAAGACATCTTGCTATCTGAAAGTCCAGCATCAGGCGTGTTCGTGCTCCTCGTGTTTAAGTTCGACAAGAGGGGGGAACGGAAAGGAGAAGCGAGTTTTTTGTGCTGCCTTCGCTGTGATACTAGCGTCATACGTTTGGGTGCAGGTACGGGCTCTTTCTCGCCCGCCTCCCTAACTCGCTGGAATAGCTATCAGCTTAGGCGATCCGGAAGACTCGGAAATATCATAGTCACCTTGTTCGGTGAGCTCTGGGTCATCGCATTGGAAGTTTTCTGAGTAACATCTGGTGAACCTTTTGAACCCATCACTTTAGTAATTGCAGGGCGTGGTTCGCCATCCGGAGACAACGGCTGTTGATGGGAAACTGCCGTTGATACCGGCTCTTCTAGATGAGCTGATCCGTTGCGCGTTGGTTTGCATAACTCGCGGGTTAAGCTGAGGTCTCTTGCTATGCGATGCTAGACGGGTGATCAAGTCGTCTGTTGCCAAAAAAAAAGTTCAAATACTTACATTGTCTTCCTTGATACGGTCGGTATCAGCGCATATAGTCGAGTCCGTTAATCCAGTCACAAAGTAAGGAGAGGAGAACGCGATACGAGGTATAATGTTCGAAGTCTTTGGAGTCGACGGAGCCTATGGATCCGTCACTCATGATGCTCATTGCATAAAGTAGGATACCCACAGTACTTCCGCCAGAATCCGAAAGAACTTTGACATCCTTGTGACCTTCGTCCGTACCTTGGTTGACCATAGAAATGTGATTCGTCGGCAATGCAACTCTCTCAGGCTGTGAGAATATTAATTTGTTTGCGCATCGAGGGTAACAAGACGCTCACCGACGAGATAAACAAATCATTAGATAAACAAGGTGCCGACTTCAAGCGTATTCCGAAAGGAGATCGTAGAACGTTTGAAGCTTGTGGGGATTCAACACTTTCCGGCTTGGGTAGCACCGGGGGGACTGGAGATGAAGAAGGGATGGAACGCAATGCCCGTTGTAGAGTACTAGACTGCGCTCTCATACTTTCATGCTTTATCCCATGTTTGAGCGGAGATGCTTCAGATAGGCTAAAGACGTACAGTTGAAGAAAGTCCGTCCTTCAGGACTGCGAAAGGTGACAAAAGTGGCTAGCACAACGATTCATCAGGAGAAACGACACAAGTCCAAGTCTCAGCATCAACACACCAGGTTTGAGGCATTGATGGCCGAGCAGTCATTGGTTACACATATAATGTCCTCGGGACTAGTTAATTGTACGCTTGAGGTCTCTACGCTTCCAATAACGGGTGGTGAGGAGGGCAGAAGCTCAGCATGAACCAAGTTCGCATTTTCGCCGTCCGAGTCAGAGGTTGCCGCAGGAGAAGATGACAACGGTACTGCATCATATTTGTCCTGAGAGTTGCTTGTATGCTCCATTGTTGAGCACACGCATAAACGTGATGATTGAGCGATGGGGAATTCACGACGCGACGTGTTCATTGGAACCAAATTCGAAGTCACGCGATCACGGGAGCAGGAGTAAAGGCGACGCGCCGCCTCAGCTCGAGTCTCTCTGCCACACCAATCCTGCATTCCAATTCACAACTCATCATGCACGGTGATGCGACTATGACCGGCAACTCCCTAGGTCCGACCGATGAAGACAGAAGCGTTTGGCCTGTGCATGGTAGGTCTTTTCCATATCACCAAGCCACTTGATGATACTGACTGGCTCAAAGTCGAGGTTTGCCTAACGGCACGGACGTCACAGTCCTTTGAATCGATTAGAAGATTGGTCTATCAGTATCTGATTGAAAACTATGGGGCCTTATTTATGCCACTGGTCCTGACTGGCTGGGAATCTGCTCCAATTCTACGGGACTGTATTGACAAGATTGTCGTGTCGGAAAGCGGTGAGCACTTCTCACATGCATGTTTTTGCGCTCAATGAAATCTTAACAGAATCGCAGCATGCTCATATCGTAGTCTTCCGATTGAGAAATGCTCATTACAAATACACGTATATCAGCTCTCTGAGGACTCGACGTATGAGAAACTTTCAACAAATCCCTCGGATACCAACGAGGAGTATACCGCAGGGTCAATATCCGTTCTCCCAAGCAAGGAACTGGAGGGTCTTTGGGAGAGCCTGTTCTACGATAGGGATGTGAAGTCACGCCTTTTGAACTACATTTACGCGACGATAGGCTTCAGTGATGCTGATGTGGACTGTGAGCATTTACTTGGACCTGCAGATTACTCTTTCATGTGGCTTATCATCGTCCAGGCAACTTGGTATCTTGGAACCGCGTCATTCTTTTGCATGGTCCCCCTGGAACGGGAAAAACAAGTCTGTGTCGTGCGCTGGCGCAGAAGCTTAGCATCCGTCTTATAGATCGGTGAGCCTCGTAGTTCACTATTGTTAATGGCGAGAGTATTTTTAAGTGTTCGTAGATATCCGAAAACACATTTGTTCGAGATTAATTCTCATTCCCTCTTTTCTCGATGGTTCTCAGAGTCTGGAAAGCTCGTTCAGAATCTTTTCTCTACTGTCAGCGAGATGGCAAGAGAAGAGGAGGATTTCGTTATCTTACTTATAGGTGAGTGACCGTTTTGTGAGAAAGCCGGCATTATCTTATCATATTCCTATCATCGAAGATGAGGTTGAGTCACTTACTTCTGCGCGTTCAAGCGCCATTTCTGGCAATGAACCCAGCGATGCCCTCCGTGTTCGTTTTCGTTCAGATTCGTATTCCAGCACTTGAGATTAATTAATTCGGTCAGGTTGTTAACGCCCTCCTGACGCAAATTGACCGGTTGAAGACTCAGAAAAACGTGCTTATCATGGCAACGAGTAATTTAGTCAAAGCTATAGGTAAAACTTAATCCGTTTTCCAATATCTCCATTTTCTTACCACGAGTTCTTAGATTCGGCATTCGTGGATCGCGCAGATGTCGTTCAGTATATTGACTTCCCTACAGCCCAAGCGATCTATGACATACTCCGAAGTTCACTCGTGGAATTGATGAAGAAGGGTATCGTTGAATATCTTGTGAGCTTCAAGATATAATTTCATTTACATACCAATGAACTCACGTGTTGGCTTTCATGTTGGCTTCCAGGATGTTCCGGATTCCGGGACAGCTAAGGTCGCTTTTGACGCAAACAAGCATCAAGATATACTTGATGCAGACGAGCAAAGCCACGTTCATACTTTGAGTCACTTATCTCTTAGTTCAAACATGGACTCTTCTCGTTTTCTCGGAGCCAGCTTGTTCGCCATCGGCACAGAGTGCAATGTAAGTATCCTGCGACGAACAGTAATCTTCCAGCACACGGTACTGATTTGTAATGTTAGGGTATATCAGGACGGTCTCTGCGGCGTCTGCCCGTTCTTGCGCATGCTCGGTACATTGGCACAATGCCAGTATCAAAATCCCGAGGAAAGTCGAACGGCAGACACGATGATGGTGCGAGAAAGCAAACGAAACCATCGCCTGTTGCTGTTAGAGTATGGTTGGATGCTATGCGGAGAGTGGTTGAAGACGAGACCCGCAATCGTCAACACTTTGAATGCTGAACGAGTTACGGAGAACCCAACTATTGCGCTTTTTCGGGAAGTCTTTCGAATTGTATTGCTAGTACTTCCGTGCACTTTCGCTTTGCAAGCTGCTTTCGCTGTGACGATATGCGAGGCTTATATTCTGATCCAGTAGAATATTGGACCAACACACTTAGACTCTTACTCACTTCGCATTTCACAAGTCTTTCTGCCAATTGCAATCTGTCATGTAAGTCGCCCAATGTTGAAAGAATACGATATCGCAGTGATCGCCGCCGAATGATTTGCAACTAAGTTATACATCGGCACTAAGTGGAAATGTCTTGAAGGCTATGCTCTAATTACAAGTGATCTGGAATATACGAATCGATCAGCAACGATAAAGAAACAGGGAGATATATACATACCTAACAGTCCGAAGTCACGATGCTACGGAACTGTTTGAAGCTTCAGAATTGACCGCGGGCTCAGCAGACGCAGGACTTGATTTCCTCCCACCAAAATTCACCATGTCCATCCACGCCTCCCGGCTGACCTTGACCCTCGCACGAGCGGTTCGGAGGTATATACTCTTCCCCGCCCAAACTCGTCGGCCAAGCGCCTCCTTGAGTCGAATGTGAAGTCGAGTAAGGGCAGCGCCTATTCGACTATCTAATTTCCTCAATTCTGTAACGTCTCGCTGGAGCATTTCGACGTGCAAAGCAAGGTCAATTTGGTCTTGGCGGCGCTGAGAGGAAGAGGAAGCGGGTTCGAGCGAAACATCCAGGCCGTCTGGCGCTGGCTGTTCCCTTTGTGAAGCAGATGACGCGTCAGAAGATGAAGGGGAAGGCACTGAAGGCGTGAAGAAAGTCACAGATGGTTCATTAGGTGTCCCGGTAAGAGATGAACCATCAGCATTTTGAGTTTGAGGCTGTCTCAAGGAACTACGTCCTGTGAACCCATACTCTCTGAGGAATCCACCTTGGTCTCTAGGGTATGCGGGACTTGGAATAGGTGCAACGAGATTCTCGAGAATAGCAGCATAGTAATCCAAATCCTGTCGCTTTCTCCGGCGAGCCATTCGGAAGTGGGGCAGCATCCATTTTAGTAATCCAAGGTCGTTGTTGCGACTTGCGATACTATAAACGGGACGGAACGTGTCAACATTGACTCGAAATAGCTGCGGTTGAACTTCGCGAAGAGGTAATCGCTGAATGTCCGACTGCAGCTGAGCAGATGCAGAATAATCAAGTTCTAAAGCTTGTAAGAGGTAATGTTTGGTGAACGTTTTCTTCCGCCGCTGGGCGCAATGTCGTATTAAAGTATTATATGTAGTGGTATTAGGTTTAGCAGATGGGAGGGGTCGAGATGCAGAAGAAGTCGTAGGGATAGGATCGTCGTCATCTTCGTTGAAATTTCTCAGATGAACGTCGGTGGGGTTGATCGCCAGAGGCGTGCTCAAGACCTCGAAAGCCGCAACCATTTTTGACACCTCACTTCGTCGTCCCAAAAAGTCGACTAGTGTCGTCAACGCTGCAGTTGAGAACGGCTCTGGGTCTCCCAGACCATCATCATCGGAGGGCAACGGATGTCGATCCAAATAGTCCAAATCAATGCCGTATGCGACCTTCAGCAAAGACTTGAAAATATCCGCGTTTCCCGTGTCCTTCATGATTCGCAGAATAAGATCCAGACAGACCGACGGGATTCTCTGATTTACCCTTCGGATTAGGCCGGCGATATGCAAGCCCAACTTGGTGCATTGCGCGCGCAGCTTTCCTTTTTCCGACTTGTAACAAGGTAAGGATAAACGAAAAGCAATAGCTTGCAGGCAAAGATTGAACGTTTTCGTTCTCGGTTCCATTCCACTTTTCATGACTTCTTGCAAAACCTGCGCGGATCCGATATGATGACCGACGGCCACAAAATGATCAAGGATGAACTCATAATCTTCCAACGTCGGAACGTAGCCAGCACGTCGAATGTTGGTTACAATCGTCAAAAATCGACCCTCGTACATATGAGGAGAGCGCAGGACATTCTGTCGCTCAGCTAGCCGTCGACCAAGCGCCCTTCGGAGAGCCCAAGGCTTCTGCGCGCATGATCTAAGTACTCGCTGGTGGATCTCCAAAGGAAGAGATTCATCGCGCGTGAAGTCGAGCAAGTCGACGTACAACGTCCATGTCAGATCAGGATTCGCGACATCTGCATGCAGAGCGTCCAAGAGGTCCTTGTATTTCTCCCGCCGCACGGTCGCCACATAATCGTTCCTCTCCGGCCTTTTTTTATGTATTTCTGCTAGCGAAGGTCTCTCCGAATGGACATTGGAAATATCGGAAGGATGCAACGAAGCAATGTCATGAGGGTTTGCTGTCAGAACGAATGGGCGAACAGAACGTGCTGGAGGATGGTGTCTCGCAAAAAGAATAGCACGTTCCGTCAAAGTACGACGGCTTGCAAGGAGCATGAATCCAAGCAAGACGTGGATGGCCTGCAGAATATTGTAAAATTACCCATGAGTCCTGTTCTGAAAATCCACGTGACTCTCTCTTTATGGCCTGCAGTGATTTGTGTCTATCTCCTGCTCTTTGTTGTCTCAAGAACCGGATCGGTCTCTCAATAGGACTAGCTACTCTATTCTGCCTGATGAAACGATGATAAAGTTCAACCCAGCTGGGTAAACTGAGGTTGTGAAAGATGTCACAGGACCTGAAACAGACGATGATCACCAATAGACCGTCTTCTTGGCTACGCAGACACTGGTCAACTTGTCGCACTTGCGTCCTTGTTCTTCCTGATTCTTGCTCATGTGTTCGCGGTGCTGATCTCGAATAAACTTATGTTATCTATCACTTAATTTGTTTCACCATACAACCGCCGGATCAGCTACCTATTACTCTCCGTCCGCGATGATGAATTCATTAATTAAAGGAAGAACAAGGGAGTGCAAATGAGACGTGCTCGCCCGGAAACAATCGCGTTCCAGATCATATGCAGTGGTCGATGCTTCCAGCAAGCGGAGTTCTACGCTTCACCCTGAATACCGGGTTCTCCTGTATGAAGACTGGACTGAAGAAGACACCTTCATTCTGGGTATTCCTGAAACACTTGAAATCGAATAGCTATTCTGAGCGCCTTTTCTTGCTTCGTCAAGAAATAATAGTCCTTTCTTGCATCTGATGCTTCCTGAAGACTGAGTCGGGTTCTAGGGCGGATTTTCGCATATGCTTGGGAAATCGATGAATACTTCACCGGATTGCCCGAGCTTACCAGTAAAGGACACATGATTGTCTTCGACAAACGTAAGGGTTAAAGGTAAGAAGGTTTTTTTTTTCTGACTTATTAATTTCACGTCGGTAGCATGCGAGAGACTGAATACTTATTTGCGGACCAAGAGAGGACTTGTGTTCAACCTTGACCAGTGCACATTGCCCGACCTACACGATGTGCTTTGCCAGTTTCAATACATTCGCTAAGAATGGAATAGCTGATCTTCCTCATGGATTTATCATACATACTTCTGACGGTCATGATCCAGAAACAGAATAAGCAGATATACTAACATGTATGGCTATAATCAAGTTGAATGGTACTTGCCTTATGTAATACCTAGAATTGACACCACCAGGCAGGTGAAGATTGACTACACCACTGAGATCGTCGAGGGAATACTTAGGGTAATAGAGTTTGGACGGCTGTCAAGATAACTGAGTAGATGGCGTGCGCATCGCGCAAACAGGCCTCCTACCTAGCACTGAACGGACTTAGACAAGGCGTAAGGCGCGAAAAGTGGCGTCTTGCGGCAATTCAGCAATTCACGTTCTCCTTGATCGAACATCACGATATTCCGCGCTCGAGTTCGGAAAGATCTGCAAGTAGGATGGAGATCTTCAGGCCAAGATTGACGAATAGAGCAGGCACAGCATGTCATTCCCTCGGCCCGCCCGCGCGATCCGCGACTCGTCGAGGTACTTGTTAAGAAAGGCTGCGCTGATGTGAATTCGAGGAAAGATTTAGTCCTTGGTGTCCCGATACATCCATAGTATTCCAAGCGTAGGATGATTTCCGAGCAACGCCAAATCTTGCTGATGTACATGTATGACACCTTTGATTCCTACGGTCGCCTCGGCTGATCGTTCCTAGGCCTAGGAGGACCCCTGGAAATTTCTTCTGGTCATTCGGAGACCATATACGTGCCCCACGCTCACTTGCTGAAATGAAAGGCCAATATTGCAGGAATCCAATGTAACCTAAGGAAGAAAGAAGAAGCGTAAGCGTGACCTAGTCCCAGGTTTAGCACGAGCACGAATTTTCAGAGCAACCAAGGAGGAATAAAAGTTGTTTTAAATATTTGCAACCGGCGCGTATTGCTGGGCTGAGTAAAGGCGTCAAAGCTGTCTTTGTAAGGAGTAAATTTTCATTATATATTACAATAAATGTCCGAACTGATCAGTCGGATCAGAGGGAACGACGACCACGCCCGCAGCAGCTCAGTCAAGCCGTCAGTTCATCGAATTGATTTACTTCGTATAAGCGTAGCTAAGTTAGAAAGAAAGTAGCTCGTATCTGGAAGAATGGAAAAGAACAAGGAAATGGATTTGGTACATACAGTCTCGTACGTACAGTATACGGTATTACATTTTTTGAATCCGTGAACCGAGGCTCAGTCGCCTATCAAATTCTTTTGCTGACTAAGCAAGGTCCGCTTGGAAGTTCTTTTCGTGCACTCCCAGTCTCAGCACTCCATCCCGCTATTTTCATCTTTCTCCCTCCCTCGTTCGAAACGTCTTTCCCTCTGTGTCAATAACTTCAGAGACGGTGACAGTGTCGACGACCGTGTCGGACAGTAACCTTCATTGGTTTACTCGCTATTCATTTACCGTCTCCGACACGCTTTCTAGGCACACGAATTTATCGCTGGCTCTGACAAACGATCAGGAATACTGACTGACTTATACGTTCGCTACTCGCTTCTCGCTTCTTCAAATCAAATCAGCGTTTGCTCCACTAATCATCGATGGTTGCTCCGGGGCCAGATGAGGCTCGTGTTGGTGCTCCGCAGAACGCTTACTTCAACGGATCAGGTCCTTCATCTCCACTCGCTGCTTTGCCTTCGCCATCGTCGCCTTCTTGGAGGAGCGTGTTTCGTTTTGGCGTCGGGATAGGCAAGAAACCGAGTCGCTCAAAGTCGACGCTTACTCTGGACACCGAGTTCAGCGCTGTGTCAGGCCATAGCGACAAGAATCCGGGACCATTTGTAGCTTCTCCCGGAATAGCTCCTAGATCGCAATCCCAAGGTCTGATGAACGGAGCTTCAAACACGGATTTTGAGGGGATTCCACTGGGAACGACTGCCGTTGGAGGTACATTGACACCGTCGAGTTCTACGTCGTTCAATACGAGCACTAGCAATCGATACTCGCGTTCGACGGGCACACTCTCAAGCGACTCTGGGCAGAATTTTCCTAACACACTTAATTCCGGTAGAATCCATAATGGTGCGGACGTAGGCGGTCAATTTTCTTCTGTATCTCTTTCTCCAACAGCACAAGACGCTGGCACTCCCCGTGTACGGGCGGATGAACCTGTTATTGACTTGAGCCATTCCGGGACTGCGGTGAATATGTTGCCGACTCCAAGTTCGTCTGCCGGTCAGGAGCGTGCGACGAAGAGTAAGCTGTCACTAAAGGCCTACAAGCACCATGTCAATGCGCAGCCTGCGCTACTCACGCCGGCTACAGATGCGTTGCCTTCTCCGGATCTAGCATCGCCTAAGACGCCTTCGCGGAGCGGGATGACCAAGTTTATTCGTCGCGTAGCCTCAGCGCCAAATGCAAAGAACTTGTTCACTCTCGGAAAATCGCATAGGGATAGAGATGCAACGGCAGGGACGAGGACTCCTACATCGATAAAGGGGTTTGGATTCTTGTCCCCTGGCTTTGGTAGCATTGGACGAAATGGCTCGATACCCGATGTCCCACCTATCCCTTCGAGTGGCTTGAATGGTCAGCGCGCCTCCGGACAGGATTCACTTGATACAACTTCATCAACTTCATCAAACAGGCAAAATCATGTCCCCTCGCATCTCAATCACGGCCCAAACTCGAGACCTCCGCCATCGTATCATCCTCCCTCATCACATCCTCAACCGATCCTTACGCATTCGCAAAGCGTTCAGAACTTGCAGCCGTATCAGGGAAAGCTCCTTTCGCCGAAGGCTACGCGATCTGCACGAGCACTTAGTACTGCATCTGTGCCTTTCCAGTTCCGTGGTGGAAAGGGAAAGAGTAAAGATCCACCAGAAAGGATTGGGTTGTTAAGCGCACCTCCGGTGCCTCTGGGGACGGGACCAGATGGGACGGGACGCGCACCTTTCAGAAGGACGTACTCGAGCAACTCGATCAAAGTTCGGAGCGTCGAGGTCAGTCCAGCGAGCTTCCAGAAAGTCAAACTTCTGGGCAGAGGTGACGTCGGTAAAGTGTATTTGGTTCGCGAGAAGAAGACAGGAAAGCTCTTTGCTATGAAGGGTATGTTATGGGCATTCTTCAAACTCTTATCCCCATTTTAACACCTCTCTCTCTCTACTAGTATTATCGAAGAAAGAAATGATTGAGCGGCGGAAAATCAAGCGAGCATTAGCAGAGCAGGAAATCCTCGCAACTGCAAATCATCCGTTTATCGTCACGCTGTATCATTCATTCCAATCCAAGGAGTACCTCTACTTCTGCATGGAGTACTGTATGGGCGGGGAGTTTTTCCGCGCCCTGCAGACCCGGCCTGGAAAATGTTTACCGGAAGACGATGCGCGATTCTATGCTGCGGAGGTGACTGCAGCTTTGGAATATTTACATCTTATGGGATTCATCTATAGAGATTTAAAACCAGAAAGTGGGTGCATTCTTGTTTGTAGCGCCTGGCGGCCAGTTTATACAGGCCATCTAACCGCTTTTGACTAGATATTCTGTTGCACCAGTCAGGACATATAATGCTTTCCGATTTTGACCTTGCAAAACAGTCTGGCGAACCGGGAGGGCGACCCGCGACAGTTGCTCAAATTGAACCAAACGGGGTACGTGCTGTCTTCACTTCATGATGTTCTGCTCCCCGTCTCTCCCCTCCATTCCTTACTTCTTTCCGTCCGAACTTCCTTTCTATTTCCCAATTCCGCGTCTTCCGCGCGTTCTACACGCGAAGGTGCTTTGCCCACGCGCCTTCGTGCCTTCTAGACTTCTCATGACTGCCTATTTTATCAATGCTGCACTTCTTCTTGTATCCCTTTCTATTCTTTGTTCTCTCCGTCTATTCTCTCCGTGCCCTGAAATGAATGGCTTCTGACGTGTTTGTCATCTCCTTCTGCCCTCTTCCCATGAACTGTGAATTTTTAAACTCGGAACTCTATCTGGCCGAACTATTACCTCCGGTGCCGTTTGGGACACGAATATGGACGCTCTGGACTATGGTGTTGTTGTGGTCGCTGCCGTCACTGCACACGGATTGGACATGGCCGTCGCTCTCTATCAATGTATATGGTTAACTTCGGAAAAATCACGATGATGGTCGTGCTCTCTACGTGGTGCGACAATGCTGCGTTGCCGGTGCACTGTATCGTGCGGACCGGTCTTTTGTTGGATATCGTGGATACCCCATGTAGGTGCCTGTTATTGACACAAAGTCGTGCACGGCCAACTTCCGAACGAACTCTTTCGTCGGGACTGAGGGTAAGTAGCTCTGAACCTTCTCTATTCTCCCCCTCCTGGTGTTCTGATTCGTATTCTTATTGAATTCTATCCGTTCTGTTTTCGCTTCTGGGCTTACTCGCCTCGCTTCGGACGCTAAATATGATTGTGGCCATGATATGCAGAATACATTGCTCCAGAGGTCATCGAAAATCTCGGGCACACGTCCGCTGTCGACTGGTGGACGCTCGGTATCCTAATTTATGAGATGATCGTAGGTTTCCGATTATGTTGAGGGGAAAATGATCAAGATAACTAAGATCGGACCGATTTACAGTTTGCCACAACGCCGTTCAAGGGGTCGTCACGCAGCAAGACGTTCCAGAATGTGCTCGAGCTGCCTGTGGGCTTTCCTGAGCACCCCAAGATCACTTCGTGCGTGTTTTCGGACATTGTTTTTTTTCCCTCTATATGAAACATGTGAGGTTAACGTTATTGTGGTCGGCAGGGCGTGCAAGGACGTCGTAATTAGACTGTTAGACAAAAGCGAAGCACGACGACTCGGTAGTGGGAGCGGTGCTAGCCAGGTTAAGCAGCATAAGTGGTTCGCCAAGATGAACTGGGGCCTGCTACGGAACATGACGCCACCTGTAAGTAGCATAACTACCTTTTATCAGAGAAGAAGCGGCTCTTGACCGTTCTTTGGACCTGTGTCTACCTTGTGGACTATGGATAGATCGTGCCGGCAACGTCGAACGGGCTGGATGCTGTGAACTTCCGCAGCATACGGGAATCGCAATCATTACAGCTGGAGATGCAAGGCGTTGCGGGCGCCGGTGTGCCAGGGACGCCTGGACTGCACGGGACGGAGGACGGATTAGAGCCTGCACCCGACGACGAGCGGGACTTGTTCAGAGGGTTCTCGAGTGTGACACTCAAATATGACGGCGACGAGCCATAGACTTCCCCCTCTCTTTTTCTTTTCTTCAGTTTGTTGATTTATTTGCTTTCGCGGTGCTGTCTGGTTGGATAGTCTAGTCATTCTCATTCTTTTCTCTCTGTTTTTCTCTCCTCCCATTTCCTCTTACTTTTACCAACGGCATAGTTTTCCACTGATTTACACACACAAGAGACCGGAACCAAATTTTAGCACTTCGTTTATTGCTTGTTCGTTCCCGTTTTCGGCTAATGATTGGATAGACATGAAAGGGATGTACGTACGTACGTAAAACGGAAATGACAAAGGGGCCGTACAAACCCAAACGGAAATGGGGAGGAGAGATGGGGAAGCTTCTTTTTTTCTATTCTTCGAAAGGAGCGTCTGACACACCAGAGCAAGCAAGAGTGTGACTTGTGTGGCGAGCTGGGTTAGCTTACCGGTAGTTTGGCGCGGATGTAAAGGGAGGCAGGACCCCGGGGAGCGTGATCGTGATGAAGAATGTGAATGTGAATGGATGATCAGCGAAGGGTGGTAAATCATGACGCAAACAGGGGCAAACAAGATAGTTTAGAGGGTGAGCGGTGGAGATTGACAGAAATGGCCGGGAGAGAGATCCTCGGATTGCCGAGGGCTGCCGGCATGCCGTGTAGCGATGAGACCCTAAAAGGCAGGGATGAAGGCCGCGATCTGGCAGAGCATAGTCCAGTCCTCAGTCCCTCCCTTCTTCGATTTTATTTCTTTTTCTTTTCTTTTTCTTTTATATACTCTGCTGCCTGCCTCAATTCTCCCGCTGCTCGCTACTTCTTCGCGACGCGTTATCGTTCATCTCTCACACTACTCGTAGCACTCCGAGCTGCCCGCATTTGGACCACCCGCGAGCAAGAGAGGAACTGCTGTTGTTGTGTTGTGTTACATCAGCCGCACTGCCAAGTACTTTAATCCAGATCTCATCTCCTCCCAACATCCCAGCTTCTCTTCTCGTCTTCCTTCTCTTCTGCCCATTAGCCATGACAGATCTCTACCAGCAAAACCAAAACTCCTATCCCGCACGCTCCTCTAACCAGTACCCTCACCTCGTCCCAAACACTGCTGCCTACTCATCCCCAGTCGCTCCCCAGCCCTCGGCAACGCACAGTACGGGCACAAGTAGCGGAGGTGGTTCGCACTCTCATTCTGGCGACGAACACGATGAATCCGACTCGCCTCCAAAATCTCAAGAAACGTCTCCGACAGAGTCAAAGCCCGCGCAGAAGACGCAGAGCACCTTCCTGACAAAACTCTACGCGTATGTTCAGCTCAGCTCCCGTCGTGTTGTTGTGTTTTGGTTCTGTCAAGGCTGATCGCGCGACCCTGCAGTCTACTTGAAAAACCCGAAAATCACCATATGATACGGTGGGATCCAGCTGGCGACCACATTATTGTCGAACGGCCAGAGCAACTCGCTCTCCATGTCCTGCCTTCCGTCTACCGCCAGTCGCGTTTTGCCAGCTTCTCGCGTCAGTTGAATGTGGGTGGCTATTTATTATTTGCTTCCGCATATATTCACTATTTTTTTCTGACACTGCTTTCCTCCCTCTTAACGCTCGTAGATTTATGGCTTCATGCGCAAAGTCAACCTCAGGAACGTCGATCCCGCCATTGACGATCCCGACGCTAGCACATGGTGTGAGTGATTGAGTCTGGCTATATGCTGTACATAGTGGCGTATTTCGGTCTAATTTGAAATTCTTTTGCCCCCGCCCCTCCTCCAGCGCACCCGACACTAAACCGACACTCGCCTCCCGAAGTCGTCGCCAACTTCAAGCGGCGTGTCCCGCCCCGTTTGCCGAAGCCGCGTAAACGTCAGGAGCCGGAGATGCCTCAGGTTCCGCCGTCTCGTTCGATGGGCATGGGACCAGTCCCACTCAGTGTCCCGTCATCTGCCCTGGGCTCGCCTGGTAGCAGGGGCAGAGCACGCGGTTTCTCTGCTCCAGGGTCCTACGTACAAGGCGGCTGGGGCCAGTCTTACCAACGTAATGCGCTTCCACCGCTCACTGTTCCCTCTGATCCGCCTTCACTCGCATATGGTGGTAGTCACTCTGCTCACCCTGGCCTACACCCCATTTCACCTGCGGATGAGCACTCACAGTCTGCAGCAGGCTTCTCGCCTGCCTCCTACGGGAGTAGCATGCAATACAGCTACGGGGACTCTGGCTCTTGGGGAATGTCACCTACAAGTGCTGGATCGTCTCAGCAGAGCACAGGCAGCCTTTCCTCGCTTCTCAACCCAAGCGGTAACCAATACTCGCGAGCGACGATGCAATCGTCCTACGCTGGTTCATTCTCCGGCGTTTCTATGCCCAATAACCACAGTGCATCGAGTTTATCTCCTGACAGTCGACCAACGACGGGATACTCAGCGTCTTCAATGTCTTCAATGCCTTACGACACAGAAAGTACCTCGACGAGCATGTCCCACGATTACTCTAGACCAGGCTCAAGTCATCATCGTCCGATAAGCCCGACTCGCCCTCACTCTTCACAGCACAAGTCAAGCCTCGGAGGTGGCCTTGGCATGAATTCTGGTTACTCTTCTAGCGCTGGTTATGGCATGAGTTCTGCAGTGCGGCGCCCGAGACGCCATTCACAGGCCATGAGTCCTTACCCGAGTCCGTATGATAATGGATCCGCTCATGGAATGGACTCTGCATCTGGAAATTATCATTCTTCAAGACCTTCGTCTTCGCCTCAGCCTTCTCCTCTGACGCCCGGAACAAGCGAGCACCATGTGTCGCGAGTACGGAGCATGGCCAATCTACCGGCGGTAGACACGGTAGGCGTACCACAACCGTCGGCTTACACGTTCAGTCCCGGCGGGGACTTCGCTTATACGCCAGGGGGTGTGAGTAACGGAAGCGGCGCTGGGCACGGTTCTCCGTCTGTTCACTCAAGCGCAGGACATGGAACAGGGCACCTTAGCAGTGTCGATCCAATGGATTGGGGTCGAAGCGTACGCCCTTCCACAAGCACAAGTAGCTTAAGCGCGGCTTCTCACGCGAGCTCTAGCCAGGCGAACACTCCGCCCGTCGATAATGGATACGGAGCAGGCGAGGATATTAACCGCTGTGAGTAATCTTGCTTTCTCTATTCGGTTCGGACGTGTGGTCCTGTTTGCTTCTTGGTCAGTCGGGCGTCTCCCCTGTTCCTATTGCCCTTGCTCCTCATTTCCTCCTCATCCGCCCCGTTTTGAAAAGAGCAAGTCCCCATTTGCGCATTTAATTTTGTGCGTGAAGCAGAAAAAGATCGAAGGGCCGGACGGAAACGTTCTTTTTTCGAGTTCGATCAAACTTCGGATCTTCTTTTCTTCGTGTGCTCCTCCGCCTTCTCTCCACCAATCCCGCCCGCCTTACTTTCACATCCCCTCTATCTTTTTTCTTTTCTTTTCCCACTTCCGGGCGTCGCCCTCCCGCCTGTTGTTTCCCTTGCTGCTTTTCCAAAAGAGAACTGAGATGCACGTCATACACATCTCCTTGCTGCCCGATATGTCCGAAGTGCTCAGAGTTGTGTCGTATTGACTTTCCGGTTCGCTGACTTCCAGTCGTCTTCAATCAGTCTCGCCCGACTTCGGCTTCGTCCCCATGAACGAGGGGATTCCGACCTATGCCGCGAAACCAGCTCAACTTGCCGCGTAAAGCCTTTTACTCGTGCGCGTGCCTGAGGAAGGAGGGTGAGGAGAGGGATGGAACGCGGAAAATTAAAATTAAACCCCGGACCGGATTCAACAATAACTCGAATGGAGGGGCATCCCGCGATCTGACTTATCTGTCGCTTGGCTTTGACCACTTCTTTTGTGCATTGCCCATTGAGCAGGCGTGTTTTTCCTGCGCCTGGAGGTCCCGGCGTTATTCTAGATATTGATTTTATCTCTTTGTTTTTTACTTCCCCCTCTTCAGCTCGCTTGGCCTTTAGCAACATCTCTTGCACTGGTCTTCGATTACGACTTCGGCTGCCAGACCTGACTCGAAGCGATTCGTTAAATCATATTTATCTCAAGTGCTCACGTATCCATTTTTTTTTGCTGCGCTCTCTGCTTAGCGCACTCGCGCTTAACCATCTAGAATCTAGTTCTTTTTATATATCTTTCTCCATTCCATGGTTTCATTTCTCTTTCCTCGCTCGTATTGGACAATTATTTCGTCGCTTCATTCTTTTTCTGCAGTTTTGTTCCGTTTTTATCATATCGAAGAGACAAAGGAAAGCCGGAGGGAGGCTTCTTCGAAGTTCCGAACCCCTCAACAAATCAACATTCTCCTCTCCCTCGACCCCCCTTTGTTCCCTTCCCTTCCCTTCTTGTCCGTCTGACCGTCTGTCCGTCCGTCGTGCTTTGCTGTCGATCCTTGATCCTCCTCCCTTGCTTCTTTCTTCCGTTCTATTTTCTTTTTCTCCTTTCTTTCGAAGACTCGTTATCCCCTTTTCGTCCCCGTCCGTTCGTCCATTTCGTTTGTCGGATACAACCCTTTCACTCTTACCCCTGACCTGACCTTTACCCGATCCCGATCCCATCCATTCGCACTTATCGCCATTCACCCTCCATTGTACCCCTAGCTTTTCTATTTTCCCTTCGCCTATTTTTTTAACCTCGTTGTTGTGTACTAAGCCGTCCTCCTGTGTTTTTTTGAATGTTTTATAAAGTCTCATATACAGTTCAAACAACATTGCTGTTCTGAAGATTCATTTTCCGTGAGGCCAGAACCAAAACGAACTTTCGTCATATGTTTGCCTTCCTGAATGCCTCGATGAGATAAACTTGTCCGAGTCTTGAGCTTATTTCGCTTTCCTCATGAACTTTTTGAGCTTTTTCGAAAGAGCTGCTTTTGTACCCCGCCTGTATTAACTGCGTGCAGCTGTCGCTGACGCCGAATTCGACTTCCATAAAGCACATCGATTCTTTCTGTGCATTAGACTTCTGGTCATTTTTCTCCCCGAGGCAGAAAGTCACGTATATGCCTACACATGTCGAGGGATATTGGAATATACACACACATAAAGAAGTATTTGTGTTCCGTCCCGACGGACAGACGTCTAAGGAGAGGGCTTCAAAGACAAAGAGTGATTGAAATATTTAGTACGTGTATCGACGTATCGGGAATCGAGGAGGCTAGATCAATATAGATTGCGCATCGATAACATATCATATCATATCGTATTGACAAAGCTTCGAAAAGCACATGCGGCCTATCACGACGGATGACCGACGGCGGACAGATAATTTCAAAATTGCATGTAAATATTAATGCATAATGTGCTGTATACATTTGATCCAAACGGAATTAAAGGCCCATATCGCTAGTGTATGTACCGCAAAGAGCGGTAAGCGGAAGACCGCATACGCGGAATCGAATCATTTTCAATTATTGAAATAAGCTCGACGAGCGCCTGTGAGTAAAGTTCAGAACCCGCACCTGGTGCCGCGGCCGGCCGGCCGGCCGGCCGCTCGGTCAGTCGACGTGTTCGCGCATTGTTCTGTACACGAGGTAGCTCATAAAAGCACATACATAGAAACTCTGGAAAAGAGGAAGAGATCAGTACTGACAGCTGATAGTCGACAGAACAGACAAGCTAAGACCGACAGAACAACGCGCTGCGGAACCCCGTGCAATGGAAGGAAGCAGCGCACAAAATACAAGGGCACGTAGCGTACTCAAGAGGGAAGTGGGAGGGAAGCTAATTGGGAGAGCTAAGAGAGGGAATTGGACTTCCTGCGAGGTGTCGGTGGGAAAGAAGTCGTCGGTTGCTCATTACCTTAATACATTACATCGATTACTTACATTAATGGCGGCAGTTGTGCTGCAGAAGAAGAAAAGCGATCAGCATCAGGAACGGAAGAATTAGACCTGCCGACTCGAATTTCGAGAGAGCATAGTACTTTACGGGAGCGGATTCGGATGGTCCTACAGCACAAACTCGAATTGGGGCGCCCCTAGGGTGTGCGGTGGTCGTCCTGATCCCTGATGGACTCGAGTGACGTGATGATGAATTGATGGAAACGCACTACGTACGTGATTTTCTGGCTGCGTATTTCAAAATTCACCCTCTTGATGTGATCATGCCAACTTCGTTCGGGGACAGACACATGTAAAGAAGGTGTTGTCTGCTTTGGTGCTTTGCACTGCGAATCCGATCGGGAGAAGGGCTGCCGCGTTGGCAAAACAGACCAAAAGTGAAATCATTCTCTTTTGATGCACAGTTCGAGATTGGGAGGCCATGCACCCGCTATGGATAGATAGTCACCGAAATTAATGATGGTGATGAACAACAGGCCATTGATGAAAAATCGTGGTTGACGCGGGTGTTCTCGACTCTCGAAATAAAGCAAGCCGTGTAGCCGACGTGGAAAACGAACTATGACGCACTATTGGACGATCAGGTATGCGGGAAGCGCGTGTATTCAGTTTGATTCAGTTCAAGACGAGGTAAATTTGGCAAGGCACCAGAACGAGAAGACCAGCCGTATCAAAGTCGGTTTAGAGACAAAAAAGAAAGCTGGCGTAATGCGTTGCTGTTCATCAGTAGCTAGGCAAACCAGGCCAGTGCCAGAGCTTAGCTACAGGCTAAGCTTTCGTTGTTTATTCGGCGACCAGCAAACAGAGAAGTCCGCCATGATGCAAACTTAATCGCATCTTCATGGGAACGCTGTTCTAGCAGTGAGAATAAACGCCTTCATTTGAAGACATGCTAGGTTCATGGAAATGAAAAGATCACGTACGGCAGAGATGGCGCGACAGAATCACAGAAATCCGTTTCCGCCCAGACAGTTTTCGCAGGGCGGGGCAGGGGCGGCGCAAAAAGCGTAACACGACATGATATGTCACGTCATACCATTCCAATCATCAGGTGGGTGGGACAGATTTCTCTTTTGAACAGACTCTGAGAAAAAGCTGGCTCAAAATCCCGATGCGACAGGACGACGGATTTTGGGGGAGACCGGTCACAAGAACAGCGGCAACAGACAAGCATACAAGAATAGCACAGAATGAATTGAAAAGATCCTGAGCAGCGGCTCTGGTGTTTGATTCGTCGTTTGCGTCGCCTTCGTGGTATGGAGGCATTTTTCTGTTAGCCGTTGCTTTGGCCGTCGACGTGCGTTCTGCGTACAGCCCGGATCGACACACTTTCAGAAGTCCGAATGAAGCTGATGTTTGCAGCCCGCTGCGTGCCTGACGCTCCCTCAGCTTTGAACCTAGTTATCTTTGTGGTTGGCCGAGAGGAAAACGCCGCAGGACAGAATCCGCTGCGTTGCGGAGAGAGCACTGCACGTGACGAAACGTGAACTGTCGTCACTTCGCGATGTCTTGAATACTTTCACTCCGTCCTGTCCTAATCATCGGCATCATTCTTTGCGGCCCTCGCTGGATCTCCCAGCTCTGGCCTTCTTCCGTCTTCTTTCATCGACGTGATGGCGATCAGAAAAATACGCTAGCACTGTGTATTCTCCAGATCTCATCTTCATGGACCCGCGCACGAGAAGCTGTCGGCCTCTCGAGTCCCATCAATCTTATACACGTCGCGTGGCAGAGGCTATTAGCCTCATCGACATGGGTTCTGCGTAACTTGATGGGAGGCTGATCAATGATCCTGCCTTCGTTTAGCCGCAACAAATGAGATTCACTGTTACAAAATGCACGCACAAACGGATAAATTCCACCAGTGGAATACTTGTGCCATTCTTACGTATAGCAGACGGGAAGTTACATATGGCTTGCAGGTGGCGGAGTTGAGCAAAGCGGTGACAGCAACATTAATGGGCGGCAAACTTAGTCTTTCCAAGCCTTTTTTGCCTGTTTCTTTCCCGCCGACGCAGTAAACCGGTTTCTAGGGGACGTTTGACGACATGGTGCACTTGCCATAAACAACTGGCTTCGTCCTCAATCGGCGCATAAGCCGTCTGGCTACTCATGGATGGACAGGAGTCGGCGGATTTGGCGTGAACGGCGCCAACCCGAGTCGGCTCCTGGATTCGGCTTGGAGTTTATTCAGCACGGAAGTTTCTTTTTGTTCTTCCTCTCTCTCGCTCTTGTTCTCGCCTCGCTCAAGTTGTAGCAACGGCCAAAGACACAATGTTCTTCTAAATAGGTCATGTCTATCAATGGGTTTTTCTCATCCGGGGTACATGTTCTCCGGATCAACTATTATTAATTTGATTCCGGCCTTGTTTCGAACATAGCAAAGTGCCAGGCCAGATAAGCAGCGTGTAATCTCGTAATGCCAGCGAAGAACCTTTACGTTGATGGCGCCTCCTTGTGCTCTGGCCCACCTCGACTAGTACACTTTTGTGCGAACAAAGGATCGAGAACAAGGCGCGATTGTGACAACACAACGACAGGAAGTAAATTGTGCAAGTGATCAATAAGATTACTCGGAGATCTATGAATAGGGGTAAACAAAGACAGGAGATATAATATTCATGATATGATGAATGAAATTTATCTTTTTCGAATCGAATGTCCCAGTGTGCATTGAGGGCAATTATAATTTGTCTCCTCTGGCTAGGCCTGTGCGAGAAGAATAATTTCGGAGCTCTTCCTTTCATGCACTTCTGATCGGCATACCTTGTTTCGACTGTTCTTTAGATCTCGAGCGGTGCCTGGAGTCCCGCTACCCAAGAAAACGGAAGCAAATTTTCTAAGCACCGCTTACGTGGCTGTCACGCTCACACGCACGAGCATGCGGAAGGATTTCTCTTTAGTTAGAAACCCTATCCTAGGTAGGCTTAACCGAGTTCCGGGCTTGCTTCGGACCCACATAGTTGCTGGTGGCTGGGTTGAGTTCGAAATCAAATACGACTAGTATTGACCGCCCCATATCGCATTGGAGTTTGAAAATGGCTTTACGAGAAGCCAATGGAGGGTCTCAGATGACTCTTGTATGTATGTACAGATGTCGACGAGATCCTGAGTCGGAAAGAGGGGGAAATGATTATCAGCTGCATCTGTATATGTTGTGTGAGTCCGATATAGGTTTTGATAATTCCTGTGGTAGCCGGAATTCTTATTGAGTTAGCTCCCCTAGTGGAAACACGGCGACAAAGCTGAGCCATGACCTCAATCCACTCAATTCCACAGAGCCGCAGTCGCCGTCGGCTGAAATGGGTTCTGAGATAGCTATCGGTTTACTGGGTCATCATTGCCCAACTAGAAAAGCTGGATGCTCCGTCCGAGTCCGCGTATGTGCACATCCTGCACATCACATGCGCTGGCTTGGAGTCGCCGTGGGTAGCAAAAAATGGGTAGACTGAGCATGGCCTCTTCCCCGCCGATTTCTTTTCTCGTCAGCAGCATGAGCAGCAATGAATAACATTGGTATTGCCGTGCTTGCCAGGAGCGAAGTCTGCGAAGATTCACTTCCCCTTTTCGTGCCTTCGAAGATCACCACACATCTTTCCAGACCAAGCTCAAACGAGATGGCTGGCTTGAGTGACTCAAGGCCCAGTACCCGGTATGCCCGCGACAGACAGCGGCGATATATTCGCGCGTATGCTCCCCCATTTCGCTGGCTTTTCATTTAAGGGTGCTTGGACGAATGCGGAATGCAAGGAAGGATGCGAGCGGGTGGTTCTCCAAAAGAGCGTGATTTGTTTGTGTTTGTGATTGCGCTGCATGACGAAGGAAGAGAGGTGGCTATCAGGCCTAAGAGTAGACGCGCTTCTCTTCTAGGGGCATCCTCCGCGCCTTCTGCTGTCAGAGACTAATAAAAGACTTATATGTCTCAAGAACGTCTCTTTCGGCCTGTTTTGATGCTTGTTTATATCTCTGACAATAATCCCGCTCAAAGTCTACGTCTCTCGTAGGCTTATCACAAACCTCCCCCGGCACTCTCGGCCAAAGTGACCAACTAGAGTGCCTCCCTCCCTTTTGATCTTTGCGCCGCTTTCTGTCCTACCAGGATCAATCAGTGGCGTTGCTTCTCAGGAGGCTTCGAGAAGCATTACACGGAAAGATGAATGGGATGGGATCACCCGCCTCCCCGCGCATTAACTTTAGTCCATGGAGGGGGTGGGCACGCGTCATGCTCTCGAATCTGTGACAAGTCTCATCTCTGCTATCTATCTCATTACACTCACTTTACCTACTCGCACCCCTTGCACCCCGTCTGCCGCATGATGTGATCTTTCCAATCCTCTGATCTTTGCTCCTCATGTGAGATAGCAAATATAAGTCCTTGAGAATGGGGCAATTGCCGGTGATGAATAACGTTCGCAAAACAAAGCGTGCACGCACCGGCACGGTCATATCAGTGTTCATGATTTGCAGTTTATTTCCATTCGAGATGTTCTTCTCCCGTATGAGCGTTTAGAAAGTACGTTTCAATTTCAATAGCTATACGGTTTAGCCAATCCATCAGTCACCCAAGGTCGCCGTTAGCCTTTTGGAAGATTCCTGATCGAAAGAAAATAAAGAATCGCCTAGATCACTGGCACTGGCACTGGCACTTCCCGCTCTTGAGCTTGACTTTTACTTATGTCCGGTGGAAGGGACAATGCAAATCAAATATGGGGAACGCAATGCCATCCAGACGAATATCATCGTCGTCGTCTTCGAATCCAAAAAAGAAGATCGCACCCGGATTGATCGTTTTTCGCAAAGAGGATCGATGTGGTCATATGTCCACGAAGAAAGACCCGAAACTTACACGTTGGTATTGCAAGCGTACTGTTTTTTTCTTCTCACCGAGCAAGCCATTGCACATGTATACTTGGATTTGTATTTCCGCGGAGTTTTGTTTTCTGCGTTTTCTACAAAGGTATCTTAGAGCGGACTGAGTTGGCTCCTTTGATCCCTTTTTTTCCTTATCCCTGTCAGATCAGATCAGAAACATATACGGGAAATGTGAAAGAAGTCAATTCCGAGTCGAAGAAGAGTAATATTAATGTAAGGTGCCATCTCACTCGCTCCAATGGGACCCACCCTCCCCGAGGGATATCCGCTTATTATCTTGGCAGAAATTTATGTACACGCACCAACAGTAACTGCGCGTTGATTTCCGTGGAGATTGTACGCATTCAAAATACAATTTCGCACACCAATAGGAGGGAATCGAATTGCACCCCGCCCCTTTTTTCTCATTGAATATGTGAACGCTCTGACGGAGCCGAAAACTAACGAGGAGTTACTCCTGCCTGATGTTGCAATTGCATATCCGTATATCCGCATGGTCGGTCCCCTCCTGATTTCACTGCATCACCATCGTTTCGCTGTTGATGAGGATGACGGACCTTCGTGGTGGTCATTTTTTAGTACAGTAATAAGTAAATGAAATTAATTTACTCACTCGGGGCGGATAGTACTCGGATTTACATTTCCGCTCTTTACCTGATAGGGATATATTTTTAGTGATCGACAGTTCTCCGAAAAGAAAAGAAAATCAAAAATAAATAAAGTGCATTGCTCACCGGAAACGATTTCCGTTCTCCGACAACTTCAAGTCTATGCGAGAGAATGATAATAATATTAACAGAAGCAGACGACGACTGGTTTAAATTGTACGTTATCATATGTTTTAGTTATACATTTCAGTCCAGGTTCTTTTTAACTTTAGAAGGGAAGAAAAATAAGTCCGTCCCGCAATTGGTGGGTAGCCTTGGTAAAGATGGCAAGAAAGGACGAAGACCTAAAAGTCGAAGCGGGAGATAAGGGAAAGAAGTAAAGAAGAAACAAAATGATCGTGATGAAGAGAGTGGAGAAGTAGATAATAAAGACAAAAGTTTGAGACGGAACGACGACAGCACGTTTGGAAGACGAGACAAATGGTATTTTACAAGAAAAAAATGAAAAAAAGGAGGCAGGGAGGCAGAGCAAGCTCTGAATAATAAAGATGTCCGTCTCCATGGATTATAACAATAAAGGAGCGGAGGACGAGTTTAAGCTAGGGTAAAGTTTGGTTTGCTCAGGAAAGTCAAGAAGGCCGAAGCCGGGGGCGAACGAAATGAAATCTTCAAGATTAACTATATCATACAATTGACGGCCACGGGTGTACCATCCATGCACCCCTTAATGCGCCCATTCTGGTGGACCGTATGGTGTAGCAGATAGGGAAGATAACGGCGCAGGCGAAGAATTGCTCAACCTTGCGATATCATGTCGTTCCACCATCTCGCCGTTTTCAAGAGTGCTTTCTCGATTGGCTCCTCTTGTTGACGCAGAAGCAAATGCTGCGAAGTCAGATCCGAGACCATCACAACGGGGCTCGTCGAGGAAACCTGCACTCTCTTCGTCATCCGCGCGTACCCCGTATTGAACTCGTGCACGCGAACGTGAACGACCGCGTGGACATTCCATATCATCGTCATTTTCCAATTCCTCGTCTATCGCTCTCCGGGCAACGTATGTAAGGTATACGGCGATAACAACGCACAATACAATGCCCAAAATAGTCGACATCTGTCCTAGGGAATCCGCCGAATCCTCGCTAGATTCATCCACAAGTTTTGAACCATCCGCATTCGTTGGACTATGATATTCAGCGAAGCTCTTAATGCCCGCTCCAACGCTAGTATGTATGATGACCTTGAGTAGACTGAGAGCCGTGCAATACGTATAGGTCTGGAAGGTGAGACGGGGACACCCGGCCAGAAGTGCGTTCAGCACGTTATATGGATACGGTGCTAACCGGACAAGGAAAAGCAACGAGGGGCGCTTTGAGATCGCACGAACGACACGCTGTAACGCGCGTGAATGCGACATGCAAGATGTTATTGCGCATCGCAGCGATGGAATAGAGCGAGAAACCCAAAAGACAAAGATGGCTCCGGCAAGTGCGGAGAAATACGACACGACACCTCCGGTCCATGCGCCGAATGTGTATCCAGAAAGGACCTGCAGTGTCGAATAAAGAGGGATGGGTGCTAAAATAGTAATCTGCTTAGCTCCTGATTTAGATGAAACGAAATAAATGCTTACGAATGCAGGTTAAGAAGATCATGAAAAACATGACTGCATATCCAGTTTCTTCTTTTGACCTCAGCCATTGGGCCAGTTCATCTAGCTCACCGAATACTTCTTCCTTCCAGAAGCCGATAGCCAAAGCGAAGCCGACGATCGTAGCACCATATGCAATGAACGGCAACCAAGGCCGTATACGCTCGATAAGGAGCATACGTCGCACGGACAATGAGTATGGAGCATAATTACTTGGGTATGAGGGAAGGGCGGACGATGAAAAAGAAGGCAGTGTGGAGTATGGGGGAGGAGGTATAAAGGATGAAGCATGTGGTAATCCCATCTGAGGACGGGCAAAGGATGCGCTCGTGAGACTGGACGAACGAATAGGTGCCTGGATCGTTCCTGAACGCGATTGCTGTGGTGAAAGCGAGGGGCGCATATTCGAGGATCCGGATGCCTGTGAAGCATCTCCGCACGCTACTCCGAGTCCTCGCTTTTCATCCCATTCCCTTTCGTTGGTGTTCCTTTCTTGCTGGCGCCCTCGAGAATGGTCTCGGCCGCTGGACAGGACAGGACTATGAAAGCCACCTGATCTGCACGGGTGTTGTCGTGTAGAGTATAACGTCTGTTGAGGGGAAATATTGCCGAGTTCGAGATCGTCAAAAGTATCAAGAACCTTTTCGCTGATTTCCTGCTGAGGCGGGGCGGGTGCATGTATCGTCGAGACTACCCGTGAAGGTCCTGAAGCCATCTTGGGCGACTTCTGAGGGATTCCTGACCCAGAGGAAGAAGGTATTGAAGAAGCGCCAGCGCTTGAGGATGGAGCAAGTGAAGCAGTGCGTTCTGGTTGAGATGAATTTGAAACGATCCGAGATGATTGATTCGGAGACGACGGCGCTCCAGACGACGCGATGAAATCGTTTACACCGGCAGAATACATTGCACGATGCAGCTTGCTCTGCAAGAATGCGGTTTGGAAGAGAAAGAGACCGAAAAGTCGATATGGTGCGTGGCGCGCTCCACGTCTATCACTGTATCTAGGCAATGGTAGAAGTTGCTTTAGATTATCACGAAGTTAATGATATGATGATCAAGAAATGATAATCCCAAGCAGGAGCAGTCGGAAAAATGTACTCAAGCGAAGGTCAAACAAAGAGCGTTCAGAATGACAAGTTGAGAGAACGATAGAGGATGTAGGCGAGAGCCACGATAGCTAGGGACTCGGCGGCCTTCCAAAATATTTATGATGACGTGTCGACGCGAAAAATGTCGGCCGCGCTGGCTGCAGAATGACTGTGAGCAGGCAGCTTGAAGACGTTGGCGTGGTTGATGAATGAAAGAAAGCTTGAAGACGGCGAGATTGCTCGGTACAACCGCTAACCGCTTGACACGCGCACGTCTAACTAGGCGCGATCAATAGCTATTTTCTTCCCGGAATCTCCTTCTAGAAAAACAACGCGACGCACTCTGGGCGATGCGTGAGGGATAAGAGTGATGAGCGCGTTGGTGATGAGATGAGGAGGAGAAGGGATGGCTCGGCTTGAAGCACAAACGTGCCGTTGTAGTAGTGGCGACGACGGAAATTATGGCCTATGCACAGCCTCTGCTAAAATCTAACCGCTCCGCAGCAGTGGCTGTGTTGCTTATCTAACCTATATCCTTCCTTTATTTCTTCCGTCTCCTTCCACCACATACATAGCTGCACTTCTCTTCATTTTCATGAATTTCTTTCTCATTAATCTAGTTGAGTTGTTTCACTATTGTTCTTAATACTTACGTAGTACCGTTTGTATGAATTTTACTCAGTCTTTTGTGTGCATGTGTATGCCTCCTTGGCCATCATGCTGTCCCTTGGCTAATGATGCAATCCATCTTCACGGCGCTATCCCTGCATCCGATATTCAGGTTGGGTTGCGCGATTGCCACGTCGTCTCCAAGGGGTGACTTGTTTGTGACTCCTTTTCTTCAGTCTACTGTCGCTACATTCCCTGTCTGTTTCTACTGCATGGATGATATACATTATATCGTATGCGGATATGTTTCCTCCGTCAATTGCTTCTCGAGCAATTCTTATGTTATTTGGAAACCGCAAGTGATACAACTTTCTCCACTTCTGAAGGGCCACGTGTGATTGATTCATTCCCTTTGGATTGCGGAGTTTTTGCGGACACTGATAAGTAACCTTATGACAATAGAGGTTCAGCTTTAAGTTTTGGCCTCTACGCTTCTAGTATTCTGGTTCGTTGGCTACAAATAAAAAAACAAATCGAAAAGAAGAATTGAAAGCCAAGAGTCACGTGCCATATATACGTCGATCGCGGTGATCTCACGCGGAGTTAGAACCACGGAGTCTGCCCAGACTTAGGCGCGACACCTTACACCGTGCATCTTGAGCATCAGTCTCGATGATTCTTTTTTGGTTGGTAAAGACATCGAAGTCTGCTACGTACTCGGCGGTTTGCACGCGTACTTCGGTGGCATACCGATCGCGAACGCGTCTCCTTTCAACATCGCCGTATGGCAAAGGCAAGGACAGCTCGACTTCAGAAGGACCAGGATACAGCTCAGAAGGTGATCCAAGCGGGAAGAAAGATAGCGCACGATCTGCTCACGCGCAGTGGTACACCGATGTAGTGCCCGCAATGATACCAATCGCACTCCTCGGATCGGCCGTGTACATCGTAAGTAGACTGGCCTCTCTTCATTCTTCTTCTATTCGTCTCTTAAATACTCCTTACTTCCCGCTTTCGTTTTGTCCTATTCATGCATGCATTTTGATAAATAATCTTGAAGAGAAAAGCACTAACTAAATGGATGACTCCAGGGACTCCAACTCGTGCAAACGAAACTCGCAACTGAGAAGTACCTGGACGAGGCGAACTCCCGCATCGCGCAGCTTGAAGAAGAGATCAGGCGGTTGCAGAGCGAGCAAGAAGCGCGAGCCCGGGCGCTTGGTTCCTCCGGATCACCCTCCAAAAGCAAGAGCGGCGACGGGTCGGACGCAAAGCGCTCGACATCAAGATGGTGGTGGTGGTCTTCATAGCTCTCCAAGGCTTCTCTCCGACTCCAGTCAATTCAATCAGAAGTTTTTTTCGCGACTACCTTTTCATTCGGGGAAGTAGGACGCTATATTGGATGTCCACGTTGCAGCATTGAAGGACTACTGTTGTCGCGTGTTCGACGCTTTACTTCGCGAAGTATATCCTCGGCGTTTCGTCTACACGTGAGCGTGCATGCTTCTTTGCTCGACGGTGCGGTCAAACCACTCAATCATTCGCGGTTCCAAGAGGACCAATATGGTCATTCTGTAGCCGGACAAACTGAAGAACGGTGTTGAAAAAAGACGAATAGGTAGAGATTAATTAGTTCGCAGACAGTGTAAACGAGGCTACATGAAACGCCCAGGGATATCTATGGGGAACATGGTCATAAATAGTCAGGATGTGCGCCAGGGGACTGAGGGATAGAAAAAACGAGAAAGTGAAAATCATAATATCATAGTAAGCCCAAGATATCCAGAAGCTTTCTATAAGCTGAAGCGGAAGACGGTTAAATTCACAGAGTTTGAAGTCGTCATCCAGATCAGGATTGGGATTGCTTGAGGATTAGAGCCGTCCGGTGATTATGGAAGAGTCTCGCCGTACTAATGCAAGGTTTGTGATGAGCGGACATAGTCACATGTATTGAATCACCTGAACTTACCTGAGGAGCGCAGTTCCGAGGCCCGCAAACGGTTTCACGGCATTACGCATCGGTTTGATGTTGAAGAGCTCATACGCTAAAAGGAAAAGCGGGGTGACATTCAGGTATATCCTACTGGCGGGGTACGCAATAGGGAAGTACGTACAAACAAAGAGAAGATCAAGAAGCAGCTTTGTCCGCTGTATAAGCAGCCAAAAGTCCTGCCTGCGCAGCTTTTCAAGCTCTTTCTCATCAGCCTTCGATGCAGTGGACTTGGACTTCTCGGTAGCGCCCGTCATCGAGTCATTGTATAGCCGTGATTCGACTGAATCGTTTCCATAAGCGCCGGGATGCAGGAAGCAAACACAAACACTTACCAGCCTGAATCTTGCTCTTGGTTATACTACGTTCGAAACTGAGCTCGATTAGGGCTATCAAAGTGCCGAGGAACCAGCACCAGTCAGAGAATCGACCAGCCCTCTCTCCAGTTTTCTTTCCAATCAACCCGAGTCTTTGATAAGCACAAGTCAGAACATGTCAAACTAGCCATGTGTATGTAAATACCTGTAAAAGGCATAGATATCGTCCGAAAGCCCATTTACGAAATCTAACAGGGCTGGAGGTGGTGCACGTAAGAACGCTTGCAATAAAGGCTTTGATCCGTCCTTCGATTTCGATTTCTCAGAGAAGTTGAGCTCATCATCTTGTGCGGAGAGTATTGATGTTAGCGGAGTGAGCCAATTGAACATGATGAGAGCTTTTCTGTATAAATGCAATCCTGTTAGTAGGGGGCATTACAGAACTACATGTATGAGCCATACCTTGTAGTCGAGAGGCTTGATGCCGTGAACTCTAAGCGCTTAACCATCTCAATTTCCCATCTGGTCTTCTTTCGCATTGAAAACATGCGACTCATGCCAACGGTGCTGTAAAACAGTAAATAGACGCGAATGGTATATTGCATTGTTTTCTAAGGCAAGTTCGTTAAGCAGCATGCAGTAGCTAGACTTACGGAATGTACCCACAAATGCTTTATCTCTACCTGAGCTCGTCTTCAATACCTCTCGCCATACTTCTGGAATTTTGACCTTCTTGACAGTCTCCTGACTCACGGTTTCGTCTACGTCCTCGGCGACCTCTTCCTCTCCATATTCCGCTGCCACCGGCTTCTCCTGTATTTCCTCCTGTTGCGAGGCGGATGATCCATATAAATCCGAGCCATACACATATGATTGCGAGGCTGAAATTACGGACGTGCGAGGTGTGCGTGGTGGGTGCGGCGAAAGCGGGTTAACTTGGAAGGAGGAAGATGGGTTGTATGACGATCCGAAGAAGTCTTCTTGCGTCGAAGTGGAATGCGAATGCGTGTGGCTCGCGCTACCCGGAAACGATATGGTCGACATGTTGCAGCAACGTGAGCAGCTGGCTTTATCAAGTACGTTGGACGGTGTCTCGAGTCAGACCAGTCGGAAAGAAATCAGGCGCGGTACACGCGCGCTCCCGGTCGGGCCAAACAAGCGCATACAACGCGCGTGACGTTCTGAATGACCTCTGACTATTCTACACCTTCGACCATCACTTCGTTGACAACAAAGGGTACCTTCTAGCTACACGTAGCCCATCAAGGCCTTCATGGCTAGCTACGGCGTCCGCTCGCCACCTCCACCGCCTTCTGATGCTCCCTCTCCAAGGCCTCAGTTCGACTCAGAAACGCTGAAAACATACATAAAGAAGCTGCTTCAAAATACGTTACAGAACGAATCGTTTCCTGCTCCCCAAAATCGAGATAAACTGAAGGCTTGGTGCAAAGAGATAGGGGAGAGAGTTAAAGAGCAAATGCTTAGTCTGTATTTGAAATTAAATGATTCTGCGATTATCTTACTCATTTCAGCTGCTCTCCAGCTCTCCAACCCAAAGGATTGTACGTCTTAAATCGGCATCCACAAGAGCTATAAACCTAAGTAGACTCTACAGCAAATATATCGTACTCACACGGATTGACGGGAACCTCGGGCAGGGGATGCAGTAAGTAACTCCTATCCAGTTATTCGTGAAGATCGGTACAGTAGTTGCACCTTCTAGTGCCAATCTCATTTGTCACTGGGAAGATTGTGACACAGTTGCTCAGGAGATGTTCTCGAATGTACGTGACATCATTCCTTTTTTCGGCTGTTTTTATTCCTAACTTGTTCTTGCTTGCAGGATTCTTTGATATGTGTTTGTGTAGCCTTCGCCATACGGACGGTTTAATGGTTGCTTTTCTTTCTCACGGTTTGTATCATAAACACTCGATTTTATATCCGTGCAGTCCGCGTCCTGCGTCCTTTCGAGTGGAAGCAAGAGTATGGCCGTTCATTCGCCGTCCACCGGAGTGTTCCGTTATTCAGACAAAAGGATGTAAATCGGTTGCATGCAAGACCAATATCGTCCAGTGATCAAATCTAGCTCGGCATCGTTCTTCTCACTATCTTCGCTTCAGGGAGCTCAAAGCCAAAAAGGCTTTCTTGACATCGTCCTGTTCCTGTCAGCTCAATCCCACACGTATTTCCGGTCAAGCGGCGCTTAAATTCAAGATTCGAACCCCTATTTTTCTGCCCATTGATTTTGCAATATGCATGATCTGTTTCTTCCGCGAGCCCTTTCCGACCTGAGGTCTCGATTTTCAGAGCATGGGCAAGCGTTCCATTCATACATCATACCATTAGGGCTCAGCTGATTCGACACGCAGACAAAGCTGGCCATCATGGAGACTTGATTTTGGTGCATGATGGGCATCATTCAACTGGGTGCATACGGGCGCATTCGTGATTCCGCTTCTGTTTTGATAGACATGAATTGTTACACCCGGTGTACGTTTTGTTCGGGACGCCTGGCTCTGCCCTGACTGTCAATCTGAATATTCCTGGATCTGCGAAGGACCTAAAGCAGGCTTCATAACAAAGTTCAGGCGTAAAGTTTGGGAAGACTTGCCATGCGCGACGGACTAAAAATGAAACATTGCATTTTTTGTCTTTTCCCTTATTGCGGTAATCGGTGATGCCTTTTGTCTGTCATCTAGCGGTGCGGTTTTTCGTCCACTCTGAAACGCCTCTCACTATGAACGTTGCGTAAACTGGTTATCTTGGCGCTCAAGAGCGAGGCACATTGGAGCATTCCTGTCTCTAAGCATTGGAGAACTGATGGTATTTTGAAACTGTTTACGAGGCAGGTCACGCTCAGCGAGGGAATGCCATCCGCAATCAAACTTCTTCACTTCGAGGACCCCCAGACCGTCCTTCTTAAATTGTGACAAAACATTTTCTATTATTACTTTTATTCGCATGAATGACTTGATTTTTGCGCTAGAGTACGGGAAAACTACCGTGTCATCACTGCGTTTCGCTTTATCAAATACCGAAGAAAGCAGCTGACTTGCAGGAATAAGTATAGATACTCAGCTCCTCGGATTTTTGAGCTTTTGCTGAATTCCTTGATTTAATTGTAACAGGTACAACTGGCTATTGGCCCAGCAGATAAATGCTATCCGCCTTCAGCTAGTATATGACCGCTGATATGTTTACTAAATGCCGTGACAAACGATCAAGCCCTTCACTGTGTCCCCTTTTCTTAAATTACGGTGTTATGATACTGGTAAGGGGACGTGCATCGGCCGGAACAGTCTGGTAGGGGCTTCTGAACGTGCTAGCATTTACCTAAAGAAAAGGGGACAGAAGTAAAAGTCGACTCGCCAAAAAAGAAAGAGCCGCGAGTAAATTATCTTTCGGCAATTACAGTTCACTGTCTCGCAGTATCAATGTCTCCTCTCGATACTCCGCTTGCATTGAGAGCAGTTCAGTTTGGCCATGGATGGTTTTAGCCACCATTTAGTCGCGAATTTGGCAAAGTGACGGATCTGCCGTCATGACAAGTTCCATCAGCTGCACAATCGTGGGGACGGTACCGAGGTTGGGGAGCTTGCCTTATTCATAGGGCTTCTAGTCAATGGATCCGGAAGACCCATTCCGTAATCCTTTGGCTGACATGGAGGACTCTGCTCAAAGTTTGCGAGATCTGAAGAATCTTTTGCCGGACTCTATACAATGGCGCGAAGGCTCTTTAAAGACAGTCCGGATGGTGACAGACAGCTCCTGGACCCAACATACACGCTCCGCCCGGCTTCGCAGGTGTCTAACCCGCTACTCTCCGTGGTAGCAAACCTTAGGCAAGAGCGGTACGTACAGGAATCCAATTCATTCATAAGACATTGATTCTTCATAACTGAACAGACATTCTGTGTTCGAGACAGAGAACTGTGAATGCAGCGCAGAATACTTGGCGTCCAAGGTTCCTTTTATGGTGCTCTTAAATGCAAAAGTGATATATTATGTGTTCAGTCAAATTCATTTTCATGGGACAGTTTGACGTACACAGAACCTCTACTCCGAAAAGCTTCTACTGAGCAGAAGTAGAAGCTATACATACAATCGGCATATCGTTTCTCAGCGGCCCGTTAAACCACAAGCCGCGTTGACTTCGAACTCGCCCTTCCGCTCTATTTCAAGCGTTGGCAGAACGGTCTTCCCGGTCGGTCGGATTAAGGATGGGATGCATTGAGTGGAGGCCTGATGGTCTGGTTCCGTACGCTCTCCGGTTCTTTTATTGATGGTTGACTTGTTGGGAGACTTGTCGTAAATGTGCAACGTTCTCGAATTTTATTGCCGGACTTTACTCTGTACTGTCTGTCTCTGGACTCTCCGCTCAGTGACGGTATTACCGGCACTCAAAGGGAGCCTCCTACTTGCCAGGCTCTATGAGGGCTTTCGCCTCTTGAACACCCTTTGTCCCAAGTATTATATTCGTCAAAGGTGGATCAGGGTTGCAGCTTCTATCTAAATTCGAGAACGACGATCAAAATACCTTTACGTCCCAGAAGATCCTAACTGCACCGATCACTCAAGCCGCGAAAGGCTGCCTACTTGACATATTTTCCTGGTGCTGACACGCAATATGATACGAACTTACCACCGTTTGGTCGAATCCGATATTGCTCGATTAAAGAAGCTAAGAGGCCCATACGCAAAACTCCCACTTCTTCGGCCTAGGAAGTGAAAGTACCAAATCATTCGATCTGCCTGCTAGGGGAATTCTTTTGGAGAGGGCACGGAATCCGTACCGAGGTATGAGAATTGAATGAGCCCTTCAGAAGTTCAGGTCCGAATTCAGTGCCGCGTCGCAGCAAGTTACGGCTCGTTCGACCAACAAGTAGTACAGAGAAAATAACGAGCCTTGAGTTTGCTGATAGAATTCGAATGCTTCTTCAGAATTGTGAAATTTCGCAAAGGAAGTAGCCACTGTCGTTCGGTCTCAGCCGCTATTTATATCCTTTCTCCCACTAAGGCAAGTACATGATGACATAGGCAGTGATGACGTAATCGAAGATAAGAGAAAGAAGAAATATATTGGCAGACAAATGGAATCGGTGCATGCTCACTTGTGCAAACGTTGTGTGATATTCCTTCTTAATATCCATGGATAACATACCCATCTACATCACATATTGCGTGTCATAAAGCTCGGCGTTTGGTATGCAATGATCCACGGAATGGTAAGTGTATGTATTCATTTAATCGTTCCAATTATTGGAGCTATTCGTCTGTACCGATCCCGCGCCAATGAATACAAATTCTCACTCCTATACCTCAGAACGTTTTCGACTAGAATAAAGACAGTTAAGGGGAAACTGGCTCTGGAGCATCAAGCAAGCATCTGCAGCAAGCGGGCTCCACAGGCACCCGTCTGTCTGCTTGTAAAGGGAGGAACTAATGGATTGGTACCTAATATAGGCACAACACAGTCTAGTAGTACTGAATTCTATATCTTTACTAAGGGTGGATTACCAGATTACCTGTGTATCATCAAAGAAAAAACAAGCGCCGAAAAGCAGTGCTCTCCGTATCAAAGACACATTCTATCGAGTATATAAGGGATTCCGATGATGTAGGACAGGAGACAAGAATCAGCAAGGGGGGGATAGTGGAAAGAAAACATTGTGGCTGATAGGCGAGCGAATCCAGGACAGAAAGGAGGATTTGGTGAGCAGCCGTTAACGACGGCGTCCACGTCCAATACCACTCGCGCTGTCAGTTATTGGGCGGGGCTGAAAACGTATCTGCGATGATAAGCTTGTCAAAAGATTTCTGGCGCTGGCCACGTTCTTTCCAACAATTGAACGGTAGAAGGAGGGGAAGAGGGTAATTCTGAAGACCGAGTTTTTTTTAATATTAGAGACTTGATGATGGCGCTTTTATATCGTCTCCGCATGAGCCATAAATCCTATCAGTCCATTGAAGGAAGTGAATAGCGACCATGGAAAGCAGTCCAGACAGCGCTTACGTAGAGCACGTTCTCCCGCGTATTTCGTTTACTCACCGAAACCGGCCCTTATAATGATATATACCACTTGTGACTAAAGTGGTAGCTCGACTGAGCCGTCTCGTCCATGTCCGAACCAAACGGGGGCATAAAAATCGGAACACAGGAGCAAATGAAACGTCTTCTTGGTTGAATGCTACATGTACACGGATGATCAACGGGCGCCAAAGAATACGACGAAGAACGGAAGATGGTTCAGTGCATCCGCCGGAGACAGGTCCTGTCCATGCCAAGTCTGTAGAATCTGGTAAGCCGCAATGTAAAATGTTTATCAGTGCCACACACTTTACTTGATGCCGACTAGAAGCCTGCAATGAGTCATCGTTATGAATCCAGGAGACGTGATATGACTTGACTTCGGCACTCGTACTGTTCCGTACTTTTCAATGAAAGAAATAGTTTGATGAGTGGATGAGCACTTTCCCGGAGTCTGAGACGTGGGTCTCCCGGACCTATTCATTTCATTTCGTAAGCATCGATATCTGCTTGTGTCCATATTTGTTGTTCCAACAAGGTCCGAAAATACTTTAGCCACTCACTCACAGAGACGCACTCCGTCAAAAAGCAAACTGGTGTCGCAGTAATTTCATCCTTCGGACCACCGTTTCATGGCAGAATAATGCAGACACGAAGGATAAGGAACAACGGGCCCTGAAGGCTTACGAAGTATAGGACTCTTGAATGAGTGGCAATACCAGGGCGTCTCTTGTCCTGTGAATCCGCCGATAATAACGGGGGATACAAAAAGCACTCGCCGCTCGGGGACCTGCACGTTGATATGTTCGTTCCGGAAAGACGCGTATAGTACGTGTACGGAATTGCAATACGCGTGTACTCCAAGAAAAGCCCTCAAACGTGATCTTTTGAAAATGTCCGCTCATAGACCATGGGCGATGGCAATCTTTGACTCATGATTGTTGAGTGGAAAGGTTCCTGATTCCGCGCCGCAAACGCCGAGCAGTTCACTGTGATCCATATGCTGATTTTGAAGTCCGAACGACGAGGCATAGGATGGGTTATTTGAATTTAATATTTAACCCGTATCCACAAATAGACGGACCGGAACCTTCCAGCATCCAAAGTTTCTGCTGCAGAAAGTGAATGAACGTCACCGTTGAAGGGTCGATCTGCGACAGAACAGGTCGGGCCGAGCACTTGTCTGAATGGTACTTACTCATGCATTCATGCGAAGTAGGAGAATGGTCGCGGTATAAGTGGAATGCTAGGCTTCCGTGCTCTGCGGAGCTAGAAAGGCCCAATGCGAACTGACACTGAACACCTGAGCGCATCAATACAAATGGATAAGAGAGCTGCCAATCGATTGTCTCCGTCTATCAGGGAATACCTTGGAACCAATGACGGGCCTGGAAGAATACTCTGATATGATAGATTTCTCATCAACCACATAGCCAGAGTCCGTCGCGGAATACTCTTGGATGATGCGGTTTTGAAGAATTTGTAATGGGAAGTTTTCGAGGGGGGATGTCCACCAGGGTGGAGATACGGGCAGAAAGTGTAAAATCTACCGATACCTCGCATTGGAGCCGTGATTGCATATTTTGCTGCGGATTCGCTTCCCATGCGGTGCCACACACCCGTTCGTTAGCCTTCGACACAATAATGTTTGAGCGTAAGAGGTCTCGCCGTAGACAAACGTCAACACGTCATGCGGATGCATAAATGAATGTCCGTCCCATAAAGCTGTAACAGTGGACTTAGGCATCTGAGATAACGACGGAGTCGTAGATTGAGGTGAAGCATATCTGTGTCTATAGGCATTTCTTCCGCTTCGCACGCAGATTAGGTCGAGCGAGAGAAGCCATGAACCTAACGCGATACCAAGCGACCTGCGGCGGAAGAATCAAAAAGAGTTTGAATTCGTAAAGCCGTCGCTGAGCCCTGATGGCATGCACTGCCTTAAGCAAGGCTTGGGACTGCCAATGGTTGCAAAGGATGATGAACTAGCAAAGATTGGACAGGTTCTCTGTCGTAATTGCGAGCTCTACCTAGTGGAAAGAGTTCAGATAAGATAGTCGAAGGACAGGTGTTGACCCTTTCGTGCGTGAGAAGTCAATTTGAGTCTTCTATAAGTCGAGCATATGAGCATCTTGGAGCGGATATACATAACAAAGCGGAAAGACGGAAATAAGAACCAATCCATTAAATTGTAGATCTACTTACTAGTATGTATTTCCGCCTGAAACGGAAAGAGGCGAGCAGAATACACGCACGGTAAATGACTAAAGAGGAATCTCAAGATACTCTGATTGTAAGGCAAATTGAACTGAGGCAATCAGGCAGGAGCTCAAATTTGAAATTCGAGCGCGACCCACGTATCCGAAGGGTTCAGGCTGAACGAATTTGAAGGAGAATGAACAAGCTGAATACCACCAACCTCGCGCGGTCGACGGATTCAGAATCATTTTGTAGAATGGCGACAAGGCGCTTTGTGCCACATCGGCTCAATGCGGGATTTCGATCCACGTTTTATTCACGATTCAGGCGGTGACTTCATAACGCCCATTCCATTTTGAGGGCCATAGGAGCAGGATCACAGATATCTCGAGGACTTTGGGGGGTACACGAGTAGGAAGGAATTATTAGGACTGTCAAGAAAAGAAGGCATTAATACGACTCCGCCATCTTCTTGCGGCAAAGGCTCACTCAGAAAGTTATTTCAGAAACACTTTATTCGGAGACACGTAGTATCCTGACTGGAGGATTTCTGATGTCGAAAGCACGAGCTCAGCCTGCATGTGATGGAAGCAGTAGATGGCGTAGCATCGATCAGGAATCACGGAGAGTGGCAGTATGCCGCGCACATGAATCGCCTGCAAGTGAAATCTGACACAGAACACTGCGCCCAAGGGCCCGCTCGTCGGCCCAAATAGAGGAGGAGGAGGACCGGCGGCAGGGTCAGGCGCCAACCAGGGGTCCGAAGGTGCCCGATGCCCGACGGACACGGTCCCTTAATGGCTCCGCGAGAAGAGAGCAGTGGAAAAATGGGTGGCCTGGGTGGTTGGGAATCTGAGTAACATTGGGGCTAGAGAATTGACTTGTCGTAGCAGAAGTAGACTTGAGAGAAGGATTCTCATGAGATTCTATGCAAGAAGACGAGTAAATGAGCCAGCACGAGGCAAAAACGAGGATAAAAGAATGAAAAGCAGATAACCTGTTTTCGCTGAGGATTGATTGTGGGTGGAGACGTTGAGAAATACCCGTTTAAAACGGAGGATGACGCTAATGAGAGACCATCGTCCCTGGTAGTCTATCAGCCGATCCGGTAAGTTTATGCGAGGATCTCTCAAAATTACTATTACTTATCGTCCTCCCAGTCCCACCCAAGCATGTCAGCCCTCCTCCTTCCGCCCGCATTTTCCATCACTCTGCGAAGCGCGCGCCTTTTGCAATCCGGCCCTGCCAGTGCCAGTATTCGTGCGCTTGCGGTCGTGTAGGAGCCTGTCCCCGCCAATCCTCGTTTCATTGCTTTGTCAACTAGAGCTGCATACGGTTGTTTCAATTCCAGCTCGTCTATATAAGCACATTCCGAAGCACAGATTTTCTTGTGCTTCATCCGGCCCCGTTTCCTTCTGGCCGGCTTCTATGAAACGTAAATTTGACGACAAGATGGTCATGCAAGACGATGCTACTGGTCGTGACGAACGAACTCCATTGCTGATCCATGATGATCGTCCTCCTTCCTGCTATTCTTCCTCAGACGACGACGGCCGAAGCAGCACTAGCACCTGCTGCAGTTCACCCGCAGAATCTGTGCCACTGAATAAGGTTTCCAAATACGACTTGATCTGGGTGCTCACAGGTTTATGGAGTGCAGTCTTCCTCGGCGCTTTGGACGGTGGGTTGTCCAGCTTTCCGTGGCTTCTAACTTACATGGCCTCTGACGTACTTGCGTCGGCTTCCCGTAGGAACAATTGTAGCGACGCTTCTGACTCCTATTGGCTCGAGTTTCAACAAGTCAAATCAGGCGTCCTATATTGGCACATCGTACCTCTTGTCTGTATGCTGCTTTACCCCGCTCTACGGTACGTTTTAGCCTTCCATGATCTGCAGGGGTTATCACTCACCGGTGTCCCTCTTCAAAGGTCGTCTATCTGACATTTTAGGTCGCAAAGGTGCTATGCTTCTTGCACTGTCGCTATTTGGTACCTTGTTTCTTGATTGTTCTGTTTTCGGATCACTGATCCAATCGTGCTTTGAAGGCTCCGGTACGATTTTTTGCGGACTGGCCCCTTCAATGGAGGCACTCATTGCTGCTCGGGCCGTCGCTGGGATGGGAGGAGGCGGGTACGTGAACATTTTACTTTTTAACTATATATCTGATTTCGAATGCTTTTTGCCCCATAAAAGGGTGATGACGGGTAAGTCGAGGCCCTGTTCGAAGGAACGTACACATGGATCCTATACTCACGTTCCATTGCATGTAGTGTCCAGCGTGGCTGTCACCGACTTGATTCCCTTGTACGTAACCCCGTCGGCGGGCTTTCGTTGGACAAATTGCGAGAAGTCCAGGTGCTAACCCGACAATAGGAAACAACGTGGTCTTTATCAGGGCATGGCCAACATGTATGCGTTCATTCTTTATCTTCTTCTAATTTTATATGTCTAACATTGTATAAAGCTTGTTCGGTCTAGGTACACCATTTCCTAAGGTCTTCTTCTTTCCTATTCACTCACGGGGCTCGTTTCAGGGGCGGGTCTCGGCGGACCTCTCGGAGGCTGGCTTAATGATTCTTTCGGCTGGTATGATCGGACTACTCCTATATTCTCGACCCGGAAGCTGACCTTTTTTCCAGGCGATCTGCCTTCCTCGTACAGGTGATCGCCATTAATCTATCTTCTTTCACATGCAACTAGCCTCTGACCGTCCCGTGAACGCAGATCCCAGTCCTGGCCCTATCTACAATCCTTGTAATCGCAAAGGTCAATATTAAGCTTCCCCCTGAGGTACAAAATCGGACAACATATGAGAAGCTCCGACGAATCGACGCCCTTGGCTCAACTACCTTAGTGGCGACAGTAGGAACATTGCTTCTCGGATTTAGTTTGAAGTCTACGGAAGAATTGCCCTGGTCACATCCTCTTATATGGGGACTCTTTGTAACTAGCGCGATTTGTGGTGTAGCGTTTGTATACGTAGAAACACACGTCGCACCCTTCCCAGTGATGCCGATGCATCTGATCACACGTCGAACGCCATTATTTGTTTCCCTCTCGAATTTGTATGTTTAAACTCTTCCATCAATGAGGCTGATCTAAATGATGGTTTTCAAGCTTTGGGAGTGTTGCCGCTTTCTCTATGGTAAGCATTATCTGCACTACGACCGGAACATTTTATGACGTTCACCATCCCACTAGATATACAATGTTCCTTTGGTAAAGTTCATAGGCTTGGCTTTCTCGCAGAACATATATGAATCTTCTTTTGACAGTACTTCTCGGCAGTTCGCATGACCAGTTCCAAGGACGCAGGTAAGCTATTTATGTATCTTAGGAGACTTGCTCCTTTTGCTGAATAACATATTAGGGTTCCATCTCTTACCGCACTCTGTAAGATTCTATCAGAGTTCTCCAGATCCTGGAAGCGGGACTAATTAAATAACGCACAGTTCGCAATCTCAACGGGCAGCGTTTTCGCTGGATGGTGAGATATCTTTGCCTTTGTTCGGTCAGATATTGATTTATTTATGGGACATCCCAACTGACGTCGCACTTAGGATGATGCGCAAGACTGGGAAACTATACTTCCTCACACTCCTGTCAGCGGCGGCTGCCACGAGTGCGACAGTATCAATCTGCTTCTGGAACTCTCGAACGAATGCATGGCATCTTTGGTTCGACATTTTCCCTCAAGGATTCGGCATGGCAAGCTTAATTACAACGACCCTTATTGTGCGTGCCTGCTTACCCGCTGCGGAGTTTCAGCGCCTTCTGACTAGACGAGTACATTCATAAAGGCCATGATTGCTGGTGTTTCAAAGGAGGACCTAGCAGTTGCGACAGGAAGTAAGTGACTCCTTGTAAAATTTTTGACTATCAGGAGTCAACGTTTTTGTTTTGTCAGTTACATATTTGTTCCGAACCACTGGTCAAGTGATTGGGGTGTCCCTAAGTGGGGCCGTGTTACAAGCAGTCTTGCTCAAATCTTTGCATGAAAGGATCAAAGTGCCCGATGCTGAAAGTATTATCGAATCAATCAGGTGAGTAATAGCTATGCAATAGAGCCGTTCTTCATAGTTTGAGATACCGAGTTTCTGACTATTCTTGGCATCAGACACTCAACGGCCGTTATACCCTCCTTAGAACCACTATTACAGAAGGCGGCTGTAGACTCATACGCTCAAGCTCTGCGCATCGTCTTCATTTTCCAGGCGGCCATGAACTTCTTAGCATTCCTATGCACGCTTCCGATTCAGGAAAATCCATTACCGTGAGTCTAAAATTTCCCAATTTCTTCCATCCATTGTACAGAACGTGCATTTATTGATGTCATTCTTTTACGTGCTTCAGTGGGTCACACGAGGAGCAGGAGGAACAGTACCGTCGTATGCGCGAAGAAGAAAGCCGACGTACTACCTTGGCATCCGATGGATCAATCGAAGCGAGCGCCTGAGTTCCGCTTTGAGGACCGCGATTCCCTGATGGAGCCAATGCAGTCGCCTTGCCTGGCGCAAATTCTCTCAACTTCCTCCCCTTCTGAAATGCTTTATGAATCTGATGACATAGAGCTCCATGCCACACAAAGCTTTAACGACCTTCTCCCCAATAAAGACCCCCATGACGTTTCACTGGGTTGCTTTGTCCCCCACATAACCTCTTACCACCGCCTTGCAACATGCTGTCTATCCTCTTTCGGCTTTCTTTCGGACGTCCGCTGCACACGTTGTACACACAACTCATTCACTCACTAAATTATACGCTAGTCCAAGGACTTGGAGAATTCCTACCTATGTGTATGTTTAGATCATTTGTGCTTGTTCGTGAAAAAGGTGTTGGGGGGATGCAGATGTCGTAGCAATTTCTTCAAATGTATTCATAGCAGTAGAAAGAGAAAGAATTTCTTGTCCGTCTAAATTTTCGTACCGAGATTAATCTTGACAGCCAAAAAAATGAGAATTTGATTAGTTTGTATGAGACAGCTAGTCCTTGGTTTGGTTGAGTTACCGGGAATGTGTACAATCATTCATTGCGTAAAGTGCGCCCTTTCACCGCCAAACACATAGCCTTCTTCGATGCAAAATTTAATCAGGCATCTTCTCTTCAATCCATCTCCGAGTTTTCTTCTCACCAGCGCGCCTCGTCTGAGCAGCGTTCAACCACGCATCCGAAGTAGAACTCGACCCGCCATCAGCGTAGTATGCTCGTCGCTTGTGCGCAGGGCACGGAAGGATTTGTGAGGCAGCGACCGTTATGATAGATGCGAAGAAGGTTGCGGTGAAGAGGGAGGAGATGATCGAGCGTCGCTGGCTGGTGGACAGGCGGAGTAACGTAGTTTTGACCATTAAGCCTTGTTCAAATTCAAATAGATGGGATAGAAATATCAGCTTTTCATAGGACTTTGAAAAAAGAAAGTGCATACCCTATAATCAGCAAATCATGTCTGAAGGTCGAGTGAACCACGACGCCAGCAGACGGGTTTGAGAGTGTGCCCTGCAGGTGACGACAGGACGCTGAAGGAAGAATTCGGAGCACTCACTCGGATTGGCTCCTCCTGCCTCGGTGAACGTCACACTCACGTGTTGTCCATCCTCTTCCTCCGTCACGGTCTGCTCCATCTTCATTTTCACCAATCCCTGTCGCAGCATCAACATGCCGAAATTCGCAAAAAACATCCGCGTGCTGCGCGACATGAAAGCCCGCCGGGACGTCAAAGACAACGAAATCCTGCGGCGCGCATACCTCTACGTCGCGCGCAACGAAAACCTCCCGCCGCAAGTGCGATACCAGGCTCAACTCCAGCTCAACACCTTCGACATATACACCCGCCCGACAACGGTGAAAAACAGATGTACTGCAACTGGTAGAGGGAAAGGTATCATCAGTGAATTTGGGTTGTGCAGAGTAAGTGACGAATATCTACCCTACAGTTTGGATGGTACCTTATTTCGTATTCCAGACTCAGTTCCGCATGAGAGCGTTACAAGGCCTCCTACCAGGCGTTCAGAAAGCCTCTTGGTAGAGGCAAGTGCGATCAATATGTTTTATTGGTCCTTGTCTTACATGCCCTTTCCAGTGCTTATGCCTCCCGATAGCTGATCAATAGAATTATATAGAAATGCACGCCAATATCATTTTGCCTCCGAAACGTCGCAATGGCTTCTGATATTAAAGCAGTGTTTACATACAGATCGGTTCAAACAAGGACGGCACAACAACAGGACGGTAAATATTACAAGCTTATATACAAAATAGAGAAAAGAACGAGAAGAAAATCAAACCCATTGTTCATCTCAGGTGGTCGATGTAACCTCTTGGGAAGCGTGCTGAATGTCCGCCAGTAAAAGCTCAGGTTCTCCGCGCTCGCGCCTCCAACGATTACAGATATTTAGCACGGGTTGGTCAACAAGGAACCTTTTGAGACAATTAGAATATAAATTTATAGACATTAAGGACAAAAGGACAAACCCGTAACGTCTCAGCCAGTTTTCACCGAGTTCCCAGTTACTGTGCGCAAGAACATCGTCACCGTGCAATGTCAATGATTTTGTGTAGTCATGCAATGCGTCGACCAAGTCGAAGCGACCTGCTCAAAATCTCGTAAGAGGAAACCCTTCGAAATTTACAGCTGACATACCACGCAACAAAATCAGTCTGTCTCGTAGCTCCGGATGTGGAATGGTATCAATAACACTTTCTGTTGAAACAGTCAATACAATCCTTAATCTAATGATAAGTTAGCATACCATGAGGAACAGTCCTGAGATGTCACATAAAATCAGTCATTTTCTTGACATTAAAGATATATTTTTCTAACCTTTGTACTAAAGTAGGCCGCAGAGACTGTGGAAGACAGTAAGCATTATTGCGCTTGTAGTTGTCCAGATGATACCTATGGAAAGTTATGATTAGTAATGCGTCATTTCGAATACCTCAGAATTACACTCACTGTATGAGTTTCGTAGCTTCGTGCAGCTTCGGATCATCAATGCCTTCGTCCTGCTCAGGGGGTTCACTGGCTGTAGAAGAGGGGGTCTGGGCAGGTACGTTTGAAGACATATTGGATAAAAAGGGTTGTGGACCAAGTGAAGACGTGACATTAAGCGGAGGATGGAATGCGGATGGATACTGGGGCACAGAAGAGACGTTTGGCGGTGTCGCTGTAAAACCTGAGGACTCGGGAACGGGACCAGTCATGTACATTGAAGATGCTGTACCTGAACCGGAGCCGCCCTGTCCGTGTAATAGCTCAGAAAACAGGTCCCTGTCGTTTGAAGACCTACCCACAGTGGTGTAAAATGAGGCTCCCGCAGTCGCGGGACTGATAGGAACGGAAAGAGAGGGATAGCGCGAGCCGTCGGCATCCTTTCCGCTCGCACCAGTACCATTCAACCCGAAATGATCATCTTTGGAACGTTTTCGCGAGGTCATGTCTTCGCTGATGGGGCGTTTCTTGGCGAGATTAGAATTGATACCTCCTGCTGTAGCGCTACTCCCTGAAGCAGTGGCAGCTTGGGCAGCCTTCTTGCGACGTTGAAAGCCCTCGTAGGCTGTATCTGTCTCAGCACGGTTGAGGAATTCGACAAATTCCTGGGGACGATCAAAGCCTATTGATGGCAGAATACCACCAAGCCCTTCACCAATGTAGCCTCCGAGGCTTCGGATAACGTTGCGCAGGTTTTGGTTCTCCTGCATGAGGTCTGCCAGGAAGAGTGCCGTTAGGAAACATAAAGAAGCCATGCGATGACGGGGAAGCATGCCTTTGACGACTTCTCGTAATTCTGCGAATACTTCATCTTTGCTGCCGGACAGAATTTCAACGCGTGCTTCGAGGTCGCGGATCTGCAATGGAGTCAACGATTAAACGTCTATCAGGAGCATAAAACTATAAACAATTGGGTGCTTACTCTTTGCTGCTTGCGTAGTCTGAATTCGCGTTGGGCTATTCGGTTCTGATCCCGACGGGCAGCAGCAGAACTGAGCCACGGATGTTAGTATGCTGCAGAAAACATATAAAAATAAACAGAATTACTCAGGATTCTTCTTCCTGCCTGGCTTTCCTCTGCCCGCACTGTCATCCTTCCCATGGTCATCATCTCTGTCTGAATCCTATGCCACAGCGTCAGTCTAGGCCAGCGTGAGCAAAATGAATCGCCAAACGTACGTCAAAATCGTGCGAAAGGCTGCGGGAGTCGCGATCCTTATTGCTTGTCATGATGAGAGGGTGGCAAACGTTGAACGAGAGAAAGCGGACGGTGCAACAGGCCAACACAGCTCTCGACTTGAACGTCGTCTTACACATTCGCGTAATCACAATTGAGTAAGCAGCCGCCGATCGGCTTTCAAATCACCCTCTGCCGCGGGACATGAGCGTCGCGTCCATCGGCATCGGCTCTGGCTGGCTGGTGAGTGAGTGGTGCGCTACCCTCGCCTTCACCTTCAGCTTCAGCCCATTCACATTCCTTTTTTTGAGTGCTTTGCCTTGATGCGTTACTTTCACGTTGCTTTGATGCGCACACACTTCTCAGAACACGCTACTTGATTGCATTCCCTTTTGAGGTTATGGGCCATGATGGGTGATATCTGCGCGAACATCGCATCGAACTTCGGCGTTCTCCTTCTTAAGAAGTTACTCGACTGGCCTGGCAGTGACGTAATTGCAATGCGTGCTCCCCGAAAAGGAAATTTATTTATGCCCTTCCACGTCAGTCAAGTAATACTGTGGCTGGCGCCACGTACCATTGCAACTTTTCCACTCGTACCTTACTCTCCTGTAAATCACATGATATGTGTCTGTCACTTGCAAGCTCCGTATGCCGACTGTTTCAGAGATTTTGGCCTTTTGTTTTTCCTCTTGGAAACGAAGATAAATTAAATTGTCGATGAGACGAAGACCGAGGCCAACCAGTTCACCGGATAAACGTATGTCACGTCGGTCTTCGAGTTATCGACAGATGATGGATCTGATTTTCTAGGACGAGTTGGGGAACGCACAGCAAAGACGAAGGCAAATCATACATACGGATCACTATGGTAAAAAGGAATTTAGCCTTTGGTTTGGATCATCTCGTAATCATTTCCAACAAGAGGAAGCTGAAACATGTGCCAGCAGGTGCGAGCTAAGTCTACCGAATCTCGGTCCGACATTCCTGTAATCGAGCAGACGATCCTCCTCGACCACGTCCTCATTTCAGCCAAGGACATCAAATGACTCGCGGTTTGCTCACCGGTAAAAAAATAGTATTGCAGATCAACTGGAAATGCATCTTTCCGTACACATTCGGTGGTATTTATTGCGCCGCTCTGGGCAAAAACAAGCGGTGTTTTATAACGTATTACTTAGGTGGTAACAAATGTTACACCTATTGTCCGCCGACGCAGTGCCCCCGAGCAATTTTGATATGCATCGATAAGGTGAACGCATTGAACCGAAGGTTCGCTAGGCTTTCCACACGATAGACAGGGACAGGCCGAGGACAGGGACTTACCGACCACTGGCGAGTTTGTGCTCCGACACCCGCTCATGCTCCGACAGCCTGTATTCAGCCTCTTGACGAAAAACTTCGTCAGTCCGATGCACCTTCTCCCATGACCACGCCGCCGAATTCTGCCGGGCAAAGATCCCATCTTATCCATCTAAGTCCATCTGTGTCCCGAAGACCCCTATAGATCCTGTGAATGGTATTGGATGCAGACGACGGAAGCCTGCAAGCAAAACTCGACTCATTCCCTCTCACGCAGCACGAAGCAAACCCATCACTTCTTTCAGAACCTTCGTCATCGCCTTATCCAGAACATGAAATAACGGCCCCACATCGGGGGAAAGTCGAAGGAGGAACATAGTTTGATGTGTTGCGCGATCGGTCCAGATTCAAAAACAGTAAATCTTCGGCGACATCACTCTGTCGTATTATCACAGACTGGATCTATCCAAGAGATTAACTTCTCGTCTTTCATAAAAGCCCTTCTGCCCGCCTACTTCACTTCGGCTACCCTCCTACTAATCCATCCCTAATCCCACTATGTCTGGCGAGGATTTAGTTCTCCTTTGGCGCTTTCCTTCTCCGCAGGAAGGCCGCGATATGCGCACGTTCAACGTCTACCTTGAACTCGGTTCTACGCATGAGCCCCTCCACCTGTACAAGGTAAGCCTTCGCAACGTTGCGCGATTAATGCGAACTCGGCGCGCCAATCTAACCGCCCATTGAACGCCAAGTTTCTGACCATTACGGGCATATCGGAAAGCACGACGACCTTCGAAAGGTGGAATATCAGCGCCAGACGATGGGAAATCGCTGGCGAGGTGCATTGGGCCAATAATTTTAGTGGCCAAGTTCAATTCGGCATCCATATCGTAAGCGACTATCTTAGCTTTCAATCGTGTGTAACTCAGATGCCGCTAGCTGCGACTCCAGGATGTCAGGCGACGCAAAAAGCAAAGCAGCAAGTGGGTACACAGACTTCTTTTGCTTCTCTTGCCTTGTTTTCTCCGCCAAAGTTCGTCGCTGCTTTCCGCCGAGACCGCGGAGGTACTGGTGTCCCTATATCCACTTCTTCCTTGGGTACCTATTTGCCATATCTGATGTCTGACCTGTCCTTAGGTCACGCAGGTTTGTGGTCAATGATTCCGAATACAAATGGAAGATCCGGGACGACGGCCATGGCCTTTTTGTTAGTATTCTTTCTTATCCGTAATGTGTTTGTTGGCCGCTTGACTGACTCGTCGACTTCATCTCCGGTCTTCCGAAAGTGTGTTGATTCCCGCGGTCAGACGATGGCAACCTGGACTCAGGAGACGCTCGAATTACGTGTGGCACCGAGCGCAGAGGATATCCTCGATCGTCTCGTCGTTACCTGTCTTATCCATCTGTGGTTCAAGGCTCATGGGTACTGGTAAGGCAGAGACAAAGTGCAAGGCGAGAACAAGCATCGGTTGTACACGAACTGGAGATCATTTCCTCGTCGTCGCTTTCAGTATTTAAACGGTTGTCTCTGAGACAGCGCATTCCCATTTTAAGTTGTTAACCCCTGAGTGCGGTCGGAATTCGTCATGTCGCAGGCGAATTTAATCTGTGACGTGTTTTGGAACTAGCCGCTAAATTCCAGACTCGACGGTCTTGAACCTGGTGTGGGGGGCCATCATGTAATCCCGCTTTCTTCTGGCGTTGTGCTCTTGTTGAAGAATACGGTTTGTGCCGCTCTTCCTATTTCCGTCTGGCTCTGATCAGCTTATGCGTTTCATACACACGTACCTTTTTTGCCCCATTTATTCCCTTGTTATTATGTCTACTTCGAATAATCCGTTATGCGCGTTTCAATTCGAGTTTCTTAAATAGGCGAAGAAGAACCCAGGGAGAAGCCTTGAAGGTGACAACCATCGTCGTGACTTCGGAACACGTGGCACGTTACGGCAACATCTTGCCGATCGGCGAGCAGTCAGCCGGAAAAGAACCGTCTTTCACTTGAACGACGACGATGAACGGCTTCGAGGCCACGAATTTTCTGTTCGGTCAGTCAGGAGCCACGTATACTCAACAACGGGAGCCTGTAGAGTATCTCTGCGCTGGTGAGTTCTAATCTCATCACATCTTACAGGACCATTCGGATTCACAGAAGTTTGGTTTTCTTTGGCTCCGTCTTCACACTGGGCTTCTCCGACCTGTCCTTATCTCTCTATCCGTCTTTCTACACATTCAATATGAACGCGCATATTGGCGGCTTCTTCGGGGTTTGGCGGCGGCGGCGCAAACAACTCAATCCAATCGGCTTCGGCTTAAACTGTGGATAGATTGCGGTTCAAAGAACGAGATCAAGTCTCGCGAGCCGATCCGGTGCAGAAACTGTGGACACAGGATCATGTACAAACGGCGTACCAAGCGGAGTGCGTCATTTCTCATTTAACGACAATCGTCGAGACTCATCATTTATCTTTTGCTCGGTGTAGTGGTTCAATTTGAGGCTCGGTAACCCCGCAGCGACGTCTCGTCGATATGTCCATCACTTCTCATGCGCAGGGTGATCCTGTTTGTACTTTTCGGCAGTGTGCACTTTCACCATCAAAAAAGACCTGTAACTACTTTGCGGCGAGCGGTTGCCGTGATGTTGTGTTAAGACAACGAGTGCGTTATTCAAAGCGGCAACTCGTCGGAGCTTGTCTTTTGCTTGAATGAAAACAATGGATAAATATACACAACTTGCCTACACTTGTGTTGACCGGCGTGCGGATGGAGTACATATGTGAGATCGTGCAGGTCCTTTGTGTGCTGGTTGTCCACGGTGCGGGTGTCAAGACCTTGTTGCGACTTATACGCACCTTGTTCCCGGTATCTTTCATTCTGGAGACCTGGTACGTTAATGCCATTTGGATGATGGTTCACGGGAGGTCAGGCAACCAGACTGCAACGGATTGCGAGCGCGTGTATTTCGGCTCTGATAAATCATTGCTGTGCGCTGGCAACAAGGCTGCCGTCTGGGAACTGTCAGTCGAATCGAGGTCGGTCTGCAAAAAGGCTATAGCCAAGGCTACATAAGATTCTGGTCTTAGTAGACACAGTGTGGGCTCGGTATCGAAGCAGATTGAGGCTCGCCTCGAAGTTTGACTGATGCCTGCTGAATTTAAGCACGGCGGGGATTTTCAGATAAGATGCCGTCTCCATAGCTTCGAGCGTAAGGTCGAGCCAATCTCACGCATCGGTTGCTGGCGTTGATCTCTTATTTGTACGCGGCACACCTTCATCATTGGCTTAAATACGTTGTTTGTTTATTCCAACTCCTCTAGACGTTTCATCTCAATAAGCTATAGAACAAGAACAGGGGCTATATCTACTTTAGAGATATAGCGGCAATAAGGATTGCTAAGTAATCAACGGAGAAATGTTGATGAATCGGCGGCCACGTAAATACGCCGCCAAGGCTGGTCTCGTTCGAGAAGGTCTGGCTTTGTCGAGACGGAGTGTTTTGATGATGGAAGAGAATGTCAGTGGATGACGGATGGCGACGTGATGGTGGCGACGTGAGTGGCTGGGAGAGGAGGAGAGCGACGAGGACGCGATAGCGACAGACAGAGACAGAGAGACAGGGTGTAGCGACGAGCGGATGAGAGAGATATAAAGATTAGAAAAGCGGTGCCAGGAACGATACCGGAAAGGGCAGGAGAATGTGGGGAGAACTTGAATGCCATGCCGACCGCAGTCAGTGCCAATTGATTGCTCTCAGATTTGTTCCATCCAGTCCAGTCCAGGATGACTACGGCCGGAGGACCGTTCGTCGTTGCCATCTCAAGAACATACGTTACAATAAGGGAAATCCCGCAAATGCGTTTGGCAACCGGCTCAAATACAATCTCTAGCATATAAGCATCCCTCCCTCAACTCCACGTCACTTCCCAGTCAGTTCCTCTGCATCTACTACCTTCCATCTACGCCTTCGTTCGCTCACTCGAGGATCATGTCGCCCTCGCCCCTTCCGTCTTTTGTTGAACTCATGGAATCTCTCGGCTTTGCACCTGACTCAAAGCTTCCTGTTTCCGGTTCTGGGCCGGATTCGCGCTCTCAGTCACGAGCTTCTTCACATTCTCATTCGCGTTCACCGAGTCCTTCTGCTTCATCTCAGTCGTCGCAAATTCTGGCGCGACCACCGAGAGCGGGGTCTCCGACTATTATAGTTTCTCAATACGAAGAGAATGGCAGCGAGTTGAATTTCAAAAGACGCGCCAGTTCAGGAAACATCAAAGCTGCACGTTTTTCGCCATACATGACACATGTGAGCAGATCTTGGGCTTCTTGCCAGGTACGGACTGCTAATAGCTGCGCTATCATCCAGACGCGTCGGAGAAGTACGTCAGCTGTGGGAGATCGCCAACGCGACCCAGAGCAGCACCGTGACAAGGTACGCTTTGTTTTCTCACTCAGCCTCGGCGCGAATCTCCAATCGGCATGAAACTTATTCCTGCTTCGAATCCTCCAGGCCTCATCACAGTCTTCGGGCTCGCGTCGTTCTTCCGGAAGTAGCAGTGCTGACTCAATCCCGCCCGTCCCTCCTCTGCCTGTTCGACGCTCTCGAGGAGATGCCATGGATCGTCTGAAGCTAAGCGAAGCTTCATTTACTCCAATATCATCTTTTGCGCGGCGCCGCTCCCCGCAGGCATCTCCAACCTCGCCATCTTTCAAGCAGTTTCGAGTTCGAGGTACAACCGCGGACCTTCCCTCTCCCGTTATGATCCCGACTCTTCCACCTATGCTGGCAGAGTCCCTTGCAACCTTCTCGTTCCCTGCATCCACCAATAGAATTCACAGTGTTGCCGCCGGCCGGAAGGAACGCCGGAGTCCTTCAAGATCTCCTCATACTTCCCCGATGGACCTGGATCAAGACAACCGTCCGCTTGTCAGGCATCATCAGGCAGGACTCAGGATTTCGTCGTTGCATCGTCAGATAGCTCCAATCGCTTAGTTACCTTCTTTATTTATTGGGCCGTCCTTGTTTCTACATTTCTTTCCATTATTCGCGCATTTGCTACCATCCTTGGCCCTCTTGCATTATCTTGTTGCCTTCAACGATCTTCTTTTATCTCGTTTCTCGTTTATACTTCGATATCTATTCAGTTTGTCGTAGCCAATCAGCCAGTCTCGTTTGTTACCACCACTCGTTGCAATTCGGTTACTTCAGTTTTGACACCATCGTGTCGCTTTTGCATTTCTGTATCACAGAACCTACATCACCAATCAAATTCGCTGCATTTTCCCTTCAATTTCGCCATCGACGGCCGCGCGTGTGCAGAATATTCCAGTCAATCAAACTCATTCCTGTTCTTATCATGCAGGAAGCAGAAATAAATGAATGTCGTCAAGGATTCTTTGATCAGTGACGGATATTCGCCGTACCTTGTTCTATTCCGAGAACACGACATATAAATGCACCGAGCACAGCCTGGGTGGCTTGGAATCGGTCATGTCGTGTGGGCGGGTAGAGACACATGTTCCATCTAGTCATGAGCCTCTTCGTCTTCACCTGGACAACTGCCATCGAGATCCGCTTTGTCGCTGTACTGGGTTCCGCACCAAAAGCAGTAAAAGTATTTTTCGCGTAGATATTGGAGGACTCGATTCAGCCTGTCGTGAGCCTGCATATATCCAATAAAACAGAAAGCAGAAGAGGCGATCAGTTACCACAGTCAAACGAGGAAATCAGAGCGCTCACATCGAGTCTCAAGAACTCCCGCGCCTCGTCAATAGTTTCGTCTGACAACGGCCACGGAGTCGGAGTGTTCTTCTTTGGGATCTCTGCAGTCTTGTCGCTGTCACTGTCTCCGTCTGGTGACAATGTTTGTAACGGTTGTAGAGCGTCCATCTCCATTTGTTTTCGCAACCGCTCTCTTTCACTATCATGTGCTCCCATATTGACGACAGTAGCCGGTGGGTCGTCGATAAGTGCAGCAGACAGAGCCTCCATGAGCTCGGAAGGAATAGTCTCGGGCTCTTGTGGGTTGAGAGACAGGATGTTGAACTGTATCAAAGAAACCAGATCAGCCCGTCTGAGCGCCGTGTAAACACAAATATAACATCAAGATAACTGACTTGTATCCCTGCTTTCTCATCGAGATCAAGCAAAGTCCGCGATGCTGCGCTGAGCCGGCCAAGGACGCGACGTTCTTCGAATGCTTCCCGGGTGTGGCTTCGATATGTTTCACGTTTCGAATCTTCATCAATACGCGCAGCCTTTGAAGCACGCTCCAGTGCCCCTGGAGACGGGGCGCGCTTGCCCAGCCCAACGCCCTTCTTCCCTATTGATTCGACTTATTAGCATACATTTACATAGGAACATGTGGCTCACATACTTACCGGACCAAATGGCCACTGCAAGTGGCGCAGTACGATGCTTTAATCCAAGGCCTTGCTTGCTCTGGCCCTCTGAGGCTGTATCGGACGTGACATCTGTGGATGATCCCGTATCTTGTTGCGCAGGAGCGAGAGTAGCACCGGAGCCAGGGAGAGTCTGTTCTATGCCATCGGTACGTCCTAAAGATTCCCCAGGTTTAAAGCCCATTCGAAGCATCATTTTTACAGCTTTATTTTCAGCTCCTGTCTCCTGCCTTTCTGCTTGTGCACGTTCAAAGAGGCTTTGTCGAAGACCCTGTTCGCGAGCTTCCGCTTCTCGCTCTCGCCGACTCTTAGCGCGGTTCTGCACATTCTTCTTTTCCGAGTACCTCTGGGCTTGCTTTCTCCGCTCGGCGTATGTAAGAGGTCTATTTGAAGATTCCGCGGTTGACCCTAGCAAGAATTTTTCCGAGAGGTAATCGTCCTCGTCGTCACTGGCCATGAAGTAGTGATGTTCATACAGATATTTTACTAAGTTATGTACTTCCCCTAGACTTATCTTACACAATCAAATCTCACGGTAAAATTCAGAGGAAAAGCGAAATGAATATTCGTCTCAAGTACGAGCTAAAGAGACACGGATAAAGCGAGGAGCCTGAGCACAACCCACAAGCGACTACGTACATGTCAGAAAGAACATATTACTAAGTGGGAAGGAGAAGGGGGTGAATGGTAATAAACATTCGGGCATGAATCTGTGATGTAATGTAAAAGCAACTACGCATCCGCCTCAACCGATGCTGGTGCGTCTCCCTTTTCCGCCTCTTCATTCTCGCTGTGCGCGGCATCAATAGCGATCTTGAGAGTGATTTTGCGCACGCCTTCCTTGCCATCAGGTATCTCCGCATCTTGCATCGCCTCCAAAGCCTTCTGCTGCTCTGCTTCGTCGGCAAAAGAGACGAATCCGTAGCCCTTGCTCTTGCGAGGATGGCCATAGCGCCAGCGCACAACCCGCGCAGTAGTAACGGTAAATTCTGCCTTCTTAAAGACCTCGGCGAGACTGTCATCATCAATCGCGAAAGGCAAATTCGCAACGAAAAGCGTTGTCTTGGATTGCTCGCCGGTGGGTTCCTCTCCAGCAGGGCGGCGCGGCCTAGGAGTGCGCTTCGGCTTCGGCTTCTTCTTTTTCTCGCCTTCTGCCGCAGGTGCAGTGCCACCCTCAGCAGCTTCCGCAGGCGCAGGAGCACCGTTCTCTCCTGTCGCAGCAGCCTTCTTGGCCCTCTTGAACTTTTTCTGTAGATGACGTGTCAGGAAATCTTGGATGTGAAGAGAAGTCAACTCAACATACGGTGTTGCTCCTCTTTTTCTTCTTGGGCTTGTCCTCACCCTCTGCATCATTGGACGTCACAGGCTTTTCGGCCTCACCGTTCGCCTCTGCCTCGGTGACTTCACCAGGAACAGCCTTGGAGCCACGACGACCAACGCGCTTCTTCACCTTCCTCTCGGCCCTCTTCTTCTCCTTTTGTTCGTCGGAGTCAGCGAGATTGACGACGACCGTACGGCCCTCTAACTCCTGACCGTTTAACTCATCAATCGCCTTATTTACAGCATCGTCGGTAGCAACCTCAACGAAGCCATATCCGGCGGAACGTTCACCGCGCCGCGTTCTGCGCTGTATCACCTCACAAGAGAGGCTGAAAAATGTGATGATATGAGTAATGTGGCACACGGTGCGCGCAGTAGAAAAAAGAAACTGAGACTGCGGCGCGCAAAGTGGCATAGACAGACGACGTACATGTCTTCGCCCACGGCAGTCGCAAAGAACTTCTTGAGGTCTTCGCTGGTGATGCCGTAGCTGAGGTTGCCAGCAAAGATCTAATTTAAAGCTAATTAGAGTGGAAGGAGAGGCGCGGAACAGAGAAGAGCTAGACCTTCTTAGAGGCAGGCTGGTCCTCGACGACTTTTCCCTCTTGTTGCTCGGCCTCAGGCACGACTGCGGGGACGGGAGCAGCAGCAGATGCGTCGGCCATTGTGAGCGTCTCAGGAGATGAAGCTGAGTATGGTTGACAAATAGTGGGTTGGCCGGTCTCTTGACAGGAACTTGAAAGGCTGAGGAAAAGAGAGGTGTTGCCCAGCGCATGTCTACTTATGTGATTTTCGCGTGACTCCTAGCCGAAATGATTCACAAAATAATTCTGGTTGCCATCTGCGCTTCCGACTGTGACTCAGTAAGACTGCCTGCTCTGGACAACTGTTTTTCACGATGAATGGCGGTGACGAGGACGGGCCATGGCCATACTGCTTTGCCAGTAGCAGGGGACATGTTATGTAACGAGGTAATAAATATTGAGGACAGGGAAGCGAATAAACAATAAACAATAAAAAAATAAGTGGAGACCCGGGTATAGTTGCCCGATGGGGGATCACAAGCGTTGGCCAAGGCCGGCGTTTTCAACCTCCGACGCCGTTATAAGGCATCCGGGTACTCGTCGTTTTTGCGTCTCTTCATTGCTCGCATCCCTCTCTCCTTTTCATCCGTTGCTGCCGTCGTTCTTTGCTGCCTTGACCCCAGGCGCTGACGCTCTTTTGCACTACATTCTTTCCCTAACATCTCGTTTGCTAAACAAGCCTCTTATACTCCAGCCTTCTCCGCGATTTTCGGTGTCCTTTGACCCAAGTCCCACGCAACAAGCACTATGGCATTCGGCAAACTCTTCAATCTCTTAGCGCTCTCCTCGCTCGCAGTCCTCGTCTGCAACCTCCAAGCGTCGCCTGTGACAGCTTTGGCTCATGACGGTCATCATATGGTCAAGGTAAAGCGCGCTCACGGTCACGACGTGGTCCTCAAACGTAAGCGCGATTCGTCCCAACGCTGCAAAAAGAGATCATCCACCTCGGCTGCTCCACCTCCTGCCACGTCGGCGCCTGATGCGACGCAGGCTCCCGCTCCATCATCATCCGACCAATCTTCGCCGGATCAATCCTCGTCATCAGTGTCTATAGTGTCTACCGCACCAACAAGTACACCTGTCAGTAACAGCGGAAAGGGAAAAGTTGGTCTTGCCTGGGCTAATGGAAACGATGATGCCCTCCGCAACTTCGTGACAAACAACGTCCAATAGTCAGTTTGACTCTTGAGCTCATTCGTTGTCTTCATGATGCTCACTATTTTTAGCATCTACACTTGGAGTGAACAGTGCCCTAGCTTGGCTAAAGAGCTCGGCCTCACGTGTATGCCCATGCTTTGGGGAAATGCTCCGGACAAGTTGGAAAGTTTCAAGAATACCGTCGTAGCTGGCTATGCCAATATTGCTATGGGCTTTAACGAGTGCGTTCATGTTAATGTCTGATGCGTCTTATTTCTAATCCGAGCATCTAGAGTTAATGAACCGGGACAAGCAAACATGGACGTGGACTCCGCTGTGAGTGTTTGGAAGGAATACCTGGAACCTCTCGTGAATGAGGGATATACACTTCTATCGCCGTGCACTTCTTCCAACCCGAATGGTTTCGATTGGATGAAAAGCTTCTTTGAAAAGTGCGATGGTTGCCATGTAAGTACTTGTCCGTAGAGTATTGGGTTAGAAATTCACAATAATCGAACCAGGTTGGCGGCATCACTCTTCACTACTACGGCACTTCTGCGCAGGACATGATTGATTACATTGAAAAGTGGCACAATCAATTCAATATGCCTGTTTGGATCACCGAGTTTGCCTGCCAGGTCAGTTTCACCACTTCTTCCGACGACGTAGAGAAATTAATTATTCGATGGTCTAGAATTTCAATACGGCTAACGAGAACGGTGGTCAGCAGTGCAGCGAGAGCCAGGTTTGGGAGTTCTACAAGACAATCGCCAACTTCATGGAGTCGACCGATTATGTTGTCTCCTGGAGCCCATTCGGATTCATGAAGAACATGCAAGGTGTTAACGATCTCGACCGGCTCATGCAGGACGATGGATCGCCAACTCCACTCGGTTCCTCTGTCATCAACCTCTCATTCAATTAAATGGCACAGAATCGGACTTTCCAAGCCAATGTGTATCCATTCATCACTACTCCATGACCAAACTGTCGTATACCCGCTAGTCTCCTTTTAGTCCTTCACCTCCTGTTCATGATGAATCCGGCGCCTAGACCGGGTTATGCCGCCCGACCTGTGGAAGGACGGACTTCATGACTATACCACATATCAGTAGTGCCCTTTCTTTCGCTTATGCGCATAGTCGTATATTTTATTTGCAGTAGAGTTTGGATCTGAGTTTGGTTCGATTCGCAACGCTGTGCGCTTTGGATTTGATAGCTTCGAGAGTGTGAATAAACAAATTGATTTTGTCATGAGAATTTTGGATCGCGTCTCATAATCGTATATCCGCAGCAAGTGGACTGGTTCCGATGCGATGAGAAGTTGAACTCCTACTACATAGTGCCGCTGCAGTGCTAGATACTCCTCAGTCCTAGTCGATACTCGCAAAATGGTCAAGCTTCCTCCTGTAGTAAAGCATCTTCTTTCACAACGTAATCCACAACCGTTCGCGAGTCCACCAGTGCATGCATTAAACGGTGTGTTGCAACATACTCGGAAGGAGGCGCAAGAGCACGGTGCCGTAAACGGCTGGCTCGTTCTCTCGGTGCGTCCTAGTTTCCGGCCAGCGCTGATGCTTGGAGGCATAATTGACGTCCTATCAACGACTTATGTCAATTATACACACGCGCGCCCGCACTGGCAATAAATGCGCGATGTTACTCCATTTGCCATGCATTGAAATTATTAATGGTCATATCATGTCCTATAATACACCTAGACCTGCACGCTGTTGACGGCAAACACGCCTGGGGCAGTTGGTGACCTTTATCGGTTCGCAACGCGCGATGTCTCTGGGGCCCTCCATGCCCGCCTGGACGTAGCGGCGAAAATGAGGGAGGCCGCACTTAAGAGCAGCATTTTCATTGGTGTGCCAAGGGTATGTCTCTTTTTTCATCTTCAGGAAAAAAGGTATTCTAAGTCGCGATTTCCCCCCCGGAATTTTAGACGATTTTATCTCTCGCTGCAATGTCGGAAGCATTTGAAGATGATGTCCGGAGTGGACTTAGAAAAGAATCGCGTCGGTGAGTTTCAGCCATCTTCCGTATGGCTTTCCTTGCCTTCTGATGTATTGAACCTGACTGTTTCCCCCGTGTGCTTAGGACTGTGACTCCTGAAAATGTTGAGGAGACTGTTAAACGAGGGCAGACGCTATGGAATAACATATACCAGCCGCATGCGGAAAAACTATACAATAAACTAGGCTCATATCATCCCGACTTCATTTGTACGTATTCAATATGCATTATTCTCCCTCCTGTGCCTTCTAGTCTCTGACTTTGTTATTCAATGCATATATTCAATCCGAAATCCGAAACACCCGTCGTTCCGTTCTCTCGCTCCGTCGGTTCGCAACGCTCCGTTCTATGCTATGTTGTTCTGGTGTCGGCGTCGACCTTCTCTTTATGGACACAACGCCCCTTTGAGCTTTCCTTCCTCGGTGGGGCCCTTGCTTCCCCTTCTCATGATGCGGGCTCGATCGCACCTTCCTTGCACACCCTTCTTTGCACTGCCGCTTCGCTTATTGTCCGTCCATTCATTCTTCCATGTTCTGGTCTGCTTCGCGCCGATCATTTTTGACTGACCCGGACCTGCTCCGTACCTGCTAATCTTGCGAATCTCGATCGCGGGGGCCACACTGGGCCACAACGGACTGATCCGTTACTTTTCTGTGGTGGGCCCGTGACGTTTGGTGATGCAGCTTTCATCATCCAGGCCTATGGAGTCGTACTTGCACCGATTGGATATCCCTCTTTCGACTCTCAGGAGCAGGGCAATCTCAGTCGGGCACTTGGATCGGTTGTTGGCATTGCTTGTCTTCGCGCCGAAACACGCGTCGCGCCACAATTGAGTAGCCATGTCTTTGGGTTACTCAAAGCTCGTTCAGAGCCTCAAATTAACGAGGAAGACCGCTGGCTTAGTAGCGACGAAGGTACGGAATGGGTTCTCCGAAGTGTTGATCAGATATACGACGTTGCCCGCGGACAAGAGGAAGAGCCGAAATCAAAGTTGTAGAGTTCGTAAAAACTGACTGTGCATGCTTCTTCGCCTGTACCTTTGTGTCAATCGTTTCCGACGAAAGAAGAGAGGTGCTGCAGAATAGAAGACATAGACACATTTATTATGGATTTTGAGATACGCAAAAGTACACAAACGAATCAGAGTCCGGTCTCAAGTTTGGGTGAGAAGCAGCCTCCCGGCCACCTGAAGTAAATCAAACTTCCAGACATGCTTTGATCCACTTGAAGCGGACAGTAAGCAAGAGAAGACTACTCGACTGATCGTACACATAAGCGGGGAGGCAAAAATGAAGTGGCATGCATAAAGTCAGGAATCAGCGTCGACCGGGGAGATCAAAAGCCGTAAGCGGAGCAATAGCGGTACAGCATAGCGGTGACCACGGCAATATCCATAACAGGAGGGAGGAGCTACCATTCCAGCGTTAATAGCAACTCTTCGGAAAGTGTTTGCAAAACTTACAGCTCCTCCGTTTCCGCTTTTGTAAAAATAGAACTCGTAATAGACCTTGCCCACCGGATAGCGAGTCGGACGGATCGGGTGCATGCAGGCGATGGTATTGTTGTACGGATCCTGTAGCTGATAAAAGCGGAAGAGTTTCAGTTTTGGATGAGATGAGTTAGAGTGGAACTGGAAAAACTTACGACGACGTCAACGCCATTCGTGCTGGGTGCCCACTGGTAGCGGAGTCCATCGGGACCGATGCAGCTTCTGTACGTCTACAATACAAGACTCAACACAGAGTCTCACTACTGTAAGTAGCTAGAATCAACTCACCGGATTGCCTGCGTGAGGGGTGCAGAGGTCGATCATCGGTAGGCTGATCTAAAGCGGCAAAAAGGAATGAATACTATATTACTTTCGTTTTCTAGAAGTAAAGTGCACCTTGCCAATCGAGACACGGCCTAGAGCACCGTTCGGACCCCATTCAAAACGAGCGACACGGTCTTCCTTGTCTCCACGAGATGTGCGATAGCACTCTGTGATATTGCGGCTGTAGTCATGCTATGTTCAAGAGTATCAATCTGGGAAGCAGAATGATGAACAACGAGAGGGCCCTTACGGAGAAGCGATAGAGCGGGCCCCAAGGTCCAAAGACCATCGATTCGCGAGGGTCTTCAGACGACCAACAGAGCTTGTCTCTACCGCCGTTAGCATTGAAGGCTTGCATGATAAAAGTACGAAAGAAGTGGGAAGTAAGAATATGTGAGTGAGGTCTGGTTGGAATAGCTCGAAGAAACTCGAACGAACAGTCCGATGGAGGAAAAGAGGACCAGATAGTACATCTTTTTATACGCATCCAGAATGGCTGCTGGGGCCCTCCGGTAAGGGTTCGACGGTCTGAAAGAAAGTTCTCCTTGATGGAGTATCTTGTGTTGGTTCCACCCTACATTCCCTTCGAAACATCGGGAACGTGTCTTAAAGTTCCGATCTGTCGATGGAATGACCTGCGGGCCTACAAGGTAGTGAACGTGGAGGAACACGAGTCTTGGGGGTATGATATCCCGGTGCTCCGATGGCCCATTCATTGGCAAAGACATGTGCGAATGAGGAGAACGGAATTGAAGCCGAGAGCTTCAATATCATCTGGGCCACAAAAGAATTCGAAAGAACAACGTACATGCTGCGGCTCCGGGCGCGAAGTCTCGCTTTCTGCCAGAGTGGTAAGGCCTGCAATTTTCTGTCCCCGTCAGAAGATAGAAAAGAAAGTCCATGTATGTCCATCATTAGCAACGTAACGCATGGAGTGTGGTGATGTGGCCTTGTATCCGACGCGTAAGTCAGCAATCGCAATCAAGAAATTTTCACTGGCGACGGTGGTGGTGGTGTTGTCGGAAAGTACAGAGCGACAAAGCATAGGCCAAAGATATGATCGTCGCAGAAAAGTTTACGGAAGAAACAAGGACGAGATTAAATCTCTTCGGACCAGAGAAACAGAAGCCTAGCGGAACAGACTGGTTTGGTAAGTGATGTTACATTACTTTATCCAAAGATGTCGAAGATTGGCGCTGAGGCGGCGGTGTAAGGGACTGTTCGATGAACGAAGACTGATACGAATGGAGATTGCCACTGCTGACGACGAGTGGATGCAGAACACAATAGGTGCTATCTTCGTGCAAGCTTGGCCACCGCCGTTACGGCGAAGGCGAGAGTACAATGACCGTTTGCAACGGGTGGATGCGCCTCACCGACACGCCGGGCGCAAACTTCCCTTTTTAGGACTAGAAGATGCGAGGGCCATTGTCCTTCAGGTAGTCCGGGTATCTGTGCTATGGAGACTGCACTTAGTCGAACAAGTTCTTTTGTTGATGCTCACCGCTTAAGGCTCTGTCAGTCCAGTGTTTTGTCCAAGGATCTCAACTCTATCTTTCCTTTGAGATGCCCAACATCTGCTACCTAATCCTACCGACAGTGCGATCAAGCGCGTCTACTCACTGCCCTCCGTCCTCTTGCCAAAATGAAAATGAAATGAACGATTGCGAGAAACCCCAGACGGAGGGTCTCCGCAGATCATGCCTGTAACCTTCCAGGTGGTCTCCCGGCGATTCGTACTATATTCACGAGGACCTACTTCAAACGGGGATGAGCTCCAAGTGATGTCAGACGGAGAGTAAACGGCAGGCAATCACGCACAGACGATTCCTGCAGGAGAAAGGCTAACGTAAATCACAGGTCATGGGACGATCTGTACACCGTTTGAACGAGCGGATCCCAGAATAGTCCTTGCAATCGATTCGAGGGGTAGATGTTTGAGGTGTTCGTCAGTAGCCTTGATTTTTGCTATCTCATAAACGTGTTTCAGAGAAATAGTGCCGACGATATCGTGACCTGGTCTCGCGGTGCCCTTCTCTATTCCTGCAGCCTTTTTAATAAAGTAAGCAACTGGAGGCGTCTTGGTGGTAAACGTGAATGTGCGGTCCGGCTGAACGATGATTGTGGTCGGGATAGGGACACCAGGCTCGATGTGCGCAGTCCGCGCGTTGAACTCCTTGCAAAAATCCATCGATTTGACTCCACGTGCACCGAGAGCTGGCCCGACCGGGGGCGTGGGGGCTGCCATGCCCGCCTGAATCAAGAGCCGCTGCAAACGGTATTGAGTCCAGAATAGTGTCATATAGTACGAGCTAGGACTTACCACCTCCTGCGCTCGCGCCTGAAGGGCTTTGGACATGATTTTATCCTCAACAAGTAAAGGTCGCTTGGACCAAGTAACACAATTCCTGCTGCGGGAAACTGTCCAAGCTATTCAAACTCGAATGATGTGTGTAAAAAACGAGAAATATTCACGTGACTGACGGACCACGCCATCACGTTACTTCCCAATTTGGTTACGTTCGACCGTTGGCAGCCTTGCTTTCCCTCAGTACACCGTCATGCTTACTTTCTCGCCCGTAATTTCTCTACTCGCTCTCGTAATTGCAGCCAAGGCGCATCAGACTGTCTTGAATGATGCTCTTGGCAGTTCAGGCCTGAAACGTGTAGATCTCGAGCAGATTTATCAAGCATATCCAGAGTATAGTCTTGATTTGAGTGAACGCCGGCTCATTCAATATGATGCCTCGACCCCTCCTGTTTTCTTGACGGAACTCGAGAAGGCAAAGGTTCTTCCATTCTTTCTGAGCTTATTCTAATGCGTATGCAGATCAAACTTAAAGCAGAGGGCGTCAAATTTTTTGATGTGTAAAATATTCTTTCTACATACGTTCTTTTCTGCAACGTGCTGATCTTGGCCTTTCTCTCATTTCCATGACATGAAGTACTGACGCACCGGACTCGGGATCGCGCGCTAATTTCCGACCGCTGATTTCTCGTACGTTCGCATCTTTCGTGTCGTACTAAACACACGTTGGTACGGCCCGAACAGCCTGAGGTTGACTCTATGTTTGCATGTAGCATCTTTTCCTTCTCCGAATGCAACGAAGCAGGTCGAGTCCGTCATCAAGACCCTATCTACAGACCGAATGAAGGAAAACCTTGAGGCCTTTACGGGCTTCCGAACTCGATGTATGTGATCATTGCATTCCATTAGACTTGACAACCTGATTACTTGTGGAGATTACCGAAGTGAGGTGAGTGCCTTGAGGCATGAACATGAGGCTGCTCATATAAACGACGATCATCCAGACTGGGAGGCAAAGTCAGCTCTGGCTTCTATCCAGAATAAACGAGGTATTCCGGTGCAAGCGGTCCAATGAATAATGGTACTCACTTAGTTCTTTAAGATAACCTCTTCGTTTGCACACGAATGTCTTCGAGATAGAATTAGCATTTCGGAGTTTCCTCACAGTTGGATCCAGAGTTCCATTGTGTGTATCAGCCCCATTGACCGCAACCCTATTGTGAATCTTTTTTTCAGATTGCAAAGATTAGTGGAACATCTCCCGAGGAAGATGTAATTATCGTTGGAGCTCATCAAGATAGGTACATATTATCTCATCCTTTCCTCGAATCTCCATCTGACCGCGCCATTTTTCTCTGCCTTTGACATAGTGCGCACACGTGGCCATTCCTGCCTGCACCAGGTATGTATCGGAGGTCATCGTTTCGAAATACTGCGACTGGACTCCGTGTTTCGCTGTTTGGTTTGGTTTTAGGCGCCGATGATGACGGATCCGGCACAGTGACCATCCTCGAGGCTTATCAAGGACTGATCTCAGCCGGGTTCGCTCCGAAGCGTACCGTAGAGTTTCATTTCTATAGTGCCGAGGCAAGTAGATCAGCTACTTTGTCCCTCAACCGTAAAAAAACTTTTTTTTCATCCTGCAGGAGGGCGGTCTGCTCGGATCTCAGGCAGTCGCGCGTGACTACGAATCTCGGGGTGTAAATGTACTTGCCATGAGCCAGGTAGTTCACTGCCTCGTGTATCCGATGCACTTCTTCTGATCGTGCATATGTTAGTTTGATATGACCGCTTGGGTCAAGCGAGGCACGAAAGAATCTGTTGGGATTATCATGGATTACACAGATAACGCGTGTGTTTACCCATCTCTTATGAATATCTTTGTACCGGTGGACTGAATTCACTCCCGCTCTGCCTTTAGCTTGACTAAGTTTAACAAGGATCTTGTCGACAAGTATCTAGCTATTCCTTACGTTGAGACGAAGTGTGGATATGCGTGCAGTGATCAGTAAGCTTCTTTCTATGTTTTGACGTTACTCGCATGAACGCTTTACTTGGTGTAGCGCGTCATGGAGTAAGGCCGGATACCCATCAATCTTCACGATAGGTTCGTGGATTATCTTAAAGTCTTATCGGCTTGCATCTTACCATTCCTATGACAGAGAGCAAGTTTGAGGAGTCGAACCCTTACATACATTCTGGAAACGAGTTGAGAGTCTCTTTCACGGATTATAATTCACTCTGCTGACCATCTGCCTTGTACGATGAAGTCGTATCGACATATCAGACGAATTTAGCTTCGACCATATGCTCGAATTCGCCAAGCTCGCCGCTGCGTTTGCCATAGAACTTGGGCAGTGGGAGTTGTAGAAGAATATATCTACCCAATATATCCCTGGTCGTACTAGCTTTGCATCTATAAGAATTTGGATAGAGTATATGTGACTTCAGGATATTACTGTAATGACCGTCCATGAAACGCAGCAGTTAATGAAATGTATTGGTGCAACCACTTTCTTGAAAATATTCAGCTATGTCTTCGATTTCCGCAATTCTTGAGAAGTTGAATGTGTCGATTCTAGCATCAGCATCAAGTTTAACCGTCGCACAGCACGACCACTGAGTTAAATTATCCCATCTCAATAAATTTGATTCTGTCACCACTAAAAACCCAAACATCGCGAGTCTCCCGTCCAGCAAATATTGCGTGGGTTATAGCGGCATAGTACGTCTATGGGACTTGCGAAACGTCAAGCAATGCAAGAAAGAGGTACAATCTGCCTTTGTTCGAATCTCAGCCATGCTCTGTTGATGCGAAAGGTCCTGTGCCTTCCGGGACAGAAAATCATTCATTGGCTTTCACTGAAAGCAGCATTATTGCTGCTTCGGAGGATAACCGACTCTCGTTTTTTTTTTTTGAATGTACACAACCCGGACAGTGAATACCTACGGACAATGCAACAATATTCTCATCGCATTTCAAGGACATCACGGTGAAGATAATATCCAAATTCGTTTCCGAAGTGCGGGACAGCAAAGTAGGCTAGCTTATGGTTGTACCACCAGCAAGGGCTTTTAGCAATGTGTCCGCCCGGCGTCTTATACCCTCCTGTGAGCGCGTAGAAAGCGCACCATTTGATGGCCGGGGAGAGTCCATACTACTGTCCGTGACGGCAGGTTGGTTGGCTAACTTGGCTGAGTCTAGAGGGGTAGCGGGGTCGGGATCTTGACTTGAAGCAGGTACCTCAAGATGCTTGTTACATGCCTGAACGAGGTTCTGCGATTGACGTTAGCGTGAGAACGATGGGTTCTATCAAATTATGATACAGACCTGCCGTACTCCTCCTTGACATCCTGTAAGATATTTCACTACGACTGAGACGTATGTATCTGGTATCTGGGCATGAGATCAGTTGATTGTTCAAGAACTGAGCGGTAAATAGCATACTGCATCTAAGGAAAAGAAATGCCTAACTATCCAATTTTGATAAGCCTTGTTGAATTTCCATGAACTCGGAGAGGCAAAGCGTGTGTACGCATACGACAAGGCTGATGACGAAACAGTGGTCCGTGAGTATTAAGAAAGAATTGCAGTGATTTGTTATAAAGGACCGACCTTCACGTCCTTTGTCTGACAAGGTAGTGTCGTCTCGAGGAGTTGGCGAAGATGATGTATCACTGTCTTTCTTATGCGAATTTTTTGACTTCTTCCTGCTTTCTTTGTCCGACATCTTTTTCTTCGTTACAATGGCTTCGCCATCATTCTGCGCATTGTCCTCGGATTTCGAGGAGTCCTCCTTAGACTTTGCCTTGTTTTTATGAGTATCTGGTTCCGCGACTACACCTGAGTTGGCATCAGAGGCATCATCTCCTTTCCTCTTCTTGTGCTTCTTTTTCCTTTTGTTGGTCGTATCCTCGGCAACGGTCTCGATCGCTCCGTCGTCAAGCCTGTCATTTTTTCGTTTTCGCTTTTCCTTCCGTCCCTCGGGTACCGTGCTATCAACATAGTTGCCATGTAAAATTTCCATGTCCGTCTACTTGATGATTGTTAGCACACGAGCTATACAATTTTCTCAGAAGGAAACATTTGAAGCACTTACCTTTGACTTGCTTTTCTTAGCTGATTTCTCAGACACGTCTTTCCTTCTTTCTTTGCCTGCCCATTTCTTGCTAATATTTGCAGGAGTATCAAATTCGTTGGACATGATGTGAACAGAAGGAGGAAGAGAACGCCGATCGTCTTGGAAAGGTGTTCGGAATGCTGACTGACAGGTGCTTGCCGCGTCGTTGTCGTTGCCGCTGCTGCCGACTTATATACAACCTCTTCCTCCCTCCCGCTTGGCTTACCCGTCTTTTCTTCCTTGTAATCGCTCATTCAACGCATTTGAGAGTTTCTGACGACGGTGCTTCACGATGGGGCTGACTGTGTCATCTTTGGTTTCCTCTCTGGCCTCGCTCGTTGGATGGAATAAAGACCAGGATGTCCGAATTCTAATGCTTGGCCTCGACTCTGCAGGCAAAACGACTATTCTCTACCGATTACAGGTGAGAAATGGCTCTTTGTTGAAATACTTCAGTATGCTTACAGCGTGATGAAGATCGGTGAAGTAGTATCAACGATTCCTAGTGAGTCAATTTCGCACCAGAAATTCGGGCCGGCTTACTTATCTTGTTTGCAGCTATTGGTTTTAATGTGGAAACAGTGCAAGTACGTATTTGTGATCAATATGTGGTCCTTGGCGAAATTTAGATATGCTTTAGTTCAAAAATATCAAATTCCAAGTGTGGGACTTGGGCGGGCAGTCCAGCATTCGGTACGCTGCATTCTTTATCAAGTGTTCGATAACCAATTATTTTTCTCCCAGACCATACTGGCGCTGCTATTTTCCAAATACGGCTGGAATCATCTACGTTATTGATGCGTCGGACCGAGCACGACTAGACACCTCGCGAACGGAACTGTTGACGATGCTGGCGGAAGACGAGTTGCGAGGCGTACCATTACTTGTGTTTGCGAACAAACAGGACCTTCCTGACGCTCTTGGGCCGGACGAAGTGAGTGATAGACTTGGGCTTGCAGGCGCGGAGAAGGGACGTCAGTGGAGTGTACATGGATCCTGTGCTACGGAGGGTAAAGGACTCGAGGAAGGTTTAGATTGGTATGTATTCCTGCTTTACTTAATTAGTCAACAATGTTTGATGCTATATAATGTATCAGGTTGGTGGCCGCGATAAAAAAGCAATAATGGATGCATCGTTTTGTCTGGACATACACTTGAGACCATCTACGACGACGACACATCCGCATACGTCGCGTGCACCCATACGCTACATCCTTATACCGTCATGTATTATTTATTTACTATCCTTTCACCCTTTTGGCACTGATGCAGAAGCATTTCTGGAAGCATTTTATTCTTTCATGCTGTGAACAACAACGTCGAAATTATAGAACAGATGTCTATCTCCTGCCCCAGCTCCAATCCCACTTGGCTTCCTCCGGATTTTCAATACACTTGTTAAAGGTTTCAGTCTCAGGACGCCAGACCCTCACCGTTCCATCGTCGGCACACGTCGCCAGTGCATCATAGCCCCAATCAACGGCTCCGACTTCCCCTTCCTGACCTCTCAATTCTATGCCTTCTGTCACCAGCTTGTCTGTGCTGCCTGCACCGACGTCAAACAGGAAGGCCGAGCCACTCGCTCCTCCAGTTGCCATCCACCTGCCACAAGGGCTAACAGACGTGCGGACGTAGAACGAATTAGCTATCATATGTCGATGCATGTACGCTTGGTCCGCTTGTTGCACCCCTAGCGGTATACCCGCTGCTCCGGATACGTTGTAAGTGTGTACTCGCGAATCGTTGCTAAGTGCAAATATACGACTGGAGCTGGGACCTGACCCCAAAGCGAGCGAAATTATTCCGCGGGCGCGACGTGTCGGTGTGCTAGTCAAGCTGGCATATTCTCCCTCGTATGTGACGGTCGTCAGATCTTCAGCTGAAGATTCCACTGGCTTAACCGCCGTAGGCTTCTTTGGGGTATTTTTTGGCGATGATACCGGCAGACGCAAGTCCCATTTTCGAAGAATGCTAGTAAGGATAACTTCATTAGGTTCACTTTACAATGCTCGCAGATAAAATGGCACACCCATTTGGTGCTCCACTGCTTATGATCTCGTGGCTTGAATCCGGGACATACACAAGCGACGTGACACTCCTTGGCGTCAAAGAAACCCGGCCTCTTCTCGGTGCTTTACCGGGAACGTCTTCATGAGCGAAGGGAATATTCAGAACAGGCGCATGATGCCCATTGCTGCCTTTGCGTTTTGCTCGTAGATCCCATAGACAGATAGAGCCATCTCTCCCACCACTCACTAGCAGGTCATTACTTCTAGGATCCCATGCGACGCATTTCGCCGTGTGGGAGTGGCCAGCTAGATGATAGAGTGCAGCACCTGTCGATGAGCAGGGATCTGTGATAGCGACGGTGCGATCGCCTGAAGCAGTCGCGATGAGATTGTCAGACGGCGACCATTTCACGTCAAATATGCCATTGGCGTGGATTCGCAAGGTTGTCCTTGAGGGCTCTGCGATAATCTTAGCTATGTTCTTCTGGTCATCTAAGAGCAAACGCACCTGGATCCCAATCCCGTCTCTGAATTGTATTGATGATGTCCACTGTGCCTTGCTCAGTGGCAACTGCGAGAGTTGAGGCCTGACCTCTTTTAGAAGCTGCCGCCGTATGGCTAAGCTTGGTTTGATAAGTTATCAAATAATCCACATACCATTCGAGTACGAACACGCGTATGGAGGTGTCAGGAAACTGTTTGATTCTACAGCCTGGCACTTGAATATATCAGCTTTATTTGATGACACGAATGTTTCAAGAGTGTTGATCGTTGGCACTTTTGTTGCAATGTTAATTCAGAAGCGTAATTTCCTGGCAAAAATACGTCGACGTACGTGAAAAGAGGTGACGAACTATCGGATCCCCGTTCCTCAGTGCTCGTAATTTCCCATACACTCCTAATTGTCTTCGCCGAACTAATGAAGGAACTAGCTCCGTGTCCTATATTTCGTTTAAGCATCATTCTCTCTGACCTCACAGGACTGCGGACTTACACCTGAGGGCTTTAATCTTTTGCTGTTACCATCGAAGCCATCAGCACGACGCTTTCCCTTGGATGGGGTACATCGCGTCTCAAAAGTATCGTTTGTCAAGTCCACTAGAGGTTGCCTCGGCGATACTTCAGAGGGAGGCCCGATCATAGCTGCTGCTGGTGCTTTGGAGAAAAAGAAAAGACAATGATTGTCGAATAGCGTGGCTGGACCGAACCACGAAAAGGCACGCGACGCGGCGTTATTAGATATCGCCCTCACGTGATGGCGTCAGAAATCAATTTTTTTCGGGGATTTTATGGTTCTTGCACGTCATAACCATCTCTTTCTAAAGCCGGTGTAGAAAAATGGCACTGAGTGCAAGCCTCCGGTTTATGTCCACGGCGACACGATCGTCGCTTAAGATCGGGCTGTTACCTGGAGATGGCATCGGGCACGAAGTCATTCCGGTGAGCCAACCTACAAAGTGGAATCCGTCGAAAACAATCGTGCTAAAAAATTGTAGGCAGCTAAGGAAGCTATCGAGGCTTTGGGTTCGAGCATTCCAAAACCAGAATTTGTCAGTTTGAATGCCGGATTCGAGTACTTCACCCGGAAGGGAGATGCTTTACCGGAGGAGACAGTGCAGTATGTGAAGCAGAACCAAGCTCTTATATGCTCTCGCAAAGTAGCTTACACTTATTGGTCAGAATTCTGAAAAATGAGTGCGATTGTGCACTTTTCGGAGCGGTGAAGTATGTATGTCTTTCTTGTCTTCGTCAAGATCCTACAATCTGTATGTTAGCTCGCCATCGAGAAAGGTGACAGGATACAGTTCACCTATCGTCGCTCTTCGAAAGCGATTGGATCTATATGCAAATATTCGACCTGTCGTCTCCGTTGCTGAGAATCCGGACGACAAGCCAGATGTAGACTTGGTTGTCGTTCGGGAAAATACTGAATGCTTGGTCCGTTAATCCAGGACTGTTGGCGATTGTCCTTGCTAATGTCATATCTATCGCAGTATATCAAAGATGAGACAATTACCGTAGGTCCGAACGGTCGCGAGGCTCGCGCAACTCGCCTGATTACAGAGCGAGCCTCCAGGCGAATCGGAAAATCTGCTTTTGAGCTCGCTTTAAATCGGCCGCGAAAGGTGCGTCACATCCCTTTTCTATTCTCGTCAAGGAGTGAAACTCACAGACGTCCTCGAATTTTAAGCATTTGACTATCATACATAAGTCTAATGTGCTCTCCATTACTGATGGACTCTTCCGCGAGACTGTTCGCTTTGTGCCCAAGTCTATCGAACCTGCGGGAAAGTATGATGGAATCACGATAGCAGAACAACTTGTTGACAGTGCAGTGTACAAGTGCGTCCTTCCAGGATCCTGGCTTAGATACGAACTATCTAACGACATCTCCCCAGGTTATTCCGAGAGCCTCAGTAAGTATACGAGAGCACCATGAGCATCGGAACATCAACTAATATTCCCGGTTAGAGTGTTTGACGTGATGGTTGCCCCAAATCTATACGGAGACATTATCTCGTAAGTGTACATCCTTTGTCTATTTGACTCAAGACTAAGTTTTACTCAGTGATGCTGCCGCGGCCCTTGTCGGATCTCTGGGACTAATCCCTTCGATCAACTCCGGAGACTCATTCGTAATGGGCGAACCGTAAGTCTAGCTTACATTCTGGAATTAGGCTAATGTTGCACAACCGTTTTCAGAGTACATGGTTCCGCACCTGATATTACTGGCAAGGGAATTGCTAACCCTATTGCGTCAATTCGGAGTGCAGCATTAATGTTACGTGCGCTTGGATATAGCGATCCTGCATCGCGGATTGATCGTGCCGTTGACCAGGTCATTCGCGAGGGCCAATATCTCACTCCTGACCTTGGAGGCTCGGCGAAGACGGACGAGGTCACAAAGGAGATTCTGAAGCGTATCTAAAGCTGCGTTAGCACTGATAGCAAGTCGATCATTGTAAGTTGTTGGATAGCTACGCATTTATGTAAAAACGCATAATAGATTCGTGTTCATTGCGTTGTTGCCGTTTTGGATGTACCATAATCGCTTCGCCGCTGGCCGACGTTGAAAAAAGATGCTGCATAGATATTCTGTGAGACTGAGATTGAGTTTAATCCGACTCCCCGCATTTTGTTTGCGTGGCCACACAAGCGTACACAAAGGTTGTTTACATCATTCACGCGCCATCGCTTCCACCAAGAGAAAATGTAAAAACCACATCAACAAGCTTTTTACATCTTCAACCGTCACTTCCTGCTGCGCTGTATAGCATTTCTTCCTGTTGTATCATTCCGCAGCCTCGTTTGATCAATTTTGTCCACGAAGACACACGAAGACACACGAGCCTGGTAAGCGCGTCTCGGCCTGATTTGGAAGCCCCCGTCTTGTCACTTGTTAAGTGCCGTCCACGGTGTTGGCTTTGTCCTGCTCAGCCACGTCCTCTCCCTTTTCATCGTACACTTCCTCAAAGTACAGTCTCTACGCTGTATTTGGCGTAGACGCTGCAGAGAAAGTTGGCCTGGATGTCTGCTACTCCACGCGAAGTCGGGACGCTTGTCGTCGTCATTCTCAAAGCGGTATGTTCAAACGAGCACAGTTATCTAAACACCCATTAATGCTCCCTTTACCTCTGTTCTAATTGTAACATTGTCGATCTTAATACATGGGTGATTGTGGCTTGTTGACCTTTCATCCGAATGATGGGTACACAGCAACATCTACCCAATAAGCAACGCATTGGGAAGCAAGATCCGTACTGCTGCATCATACTCAATGGTGAAAAGCGACGTACGCGAGCCATCAAGCGTGGTGGCCAGCATCCGGAATGGGATGAGGAAGTCCGATTCACCCTCTTTGAAGACACCGAGGACATCCTAGCGCGGTCTGCCTCCGCCGGCGCGTCAGAGTCATCGAGCAGTCTAGCCACTAGCAACAGTACAATTAGTGAAGGAGGAGTTGGGTCTATCACGCCCCCACTGCCACCCCCAAAAGAGAAGGAGGGAGGTAGGAAAAGGAAAAAGGTGAAGGGTGGGAACGTGATGCATGTGGCATGTTTTGCGGACGACCCGAAGGAGCCTGAGCTCATTGGTGAGACCAAGGTAGATCTTACGGAGGTACTTACGAAGGGTGAGACGGATGGTGAGCAGCATATTGGGCGTAAGTATGATGGAATGGGTTCTGACAACGCATCATAGAGTGGTTTGTTTTATCGAACAAAGACAAGTTCAGCGGAGAGGTCTATCTAGAGCTGACATTTTGGTCGAACGTTCGTCATTAATTCTTTCGACCATCGTACTGAGTCCTCACACTACATCTGACTACATAGGAGAAGCCTCCGGAGAAAAAGAATAAGTCGGCACTGATGAGACCTAACAAACAGTACGGCGGACCAGGATCTTTCGTCCCTTCTGAAAGCGACAGCAGTTTCGGGAGCGTGGATAGCAGGAGCAGCATACCTTCTTCGCTACACACTGCCAGCTCACTCGCGCAGCTTGATCTTTATCGCCCACCCTACGAGCAGACCATCCGCAGTCAGAGCACGGGAAGAACGCTCGATCAACTCGCCGACGAGTTCGGTGGTTTAAATGTCGGGCATGAGAGAAGGCGTGAGAGCTATCCTGTGAGATACCAAGTTTGTTTATTCCAGCTTGATGAATGCTAATATGTGTTCCTTCTACAGCCTCCACAGACTGGTTACACTCCTCGACCATCGAGCTCCACATATTCAAGTTTCAGCTCGTCCAACTCTTACCATTCGAATGGGTATGGATCAGAAGATTACGACTCTGGATATGACAATCCCACAACTCCTGTGCCTCGCGGCCAGCACCATCGAAGTTCATTTGGCGAGCCAGGTCAAACCATCCCGATATATCAGTCGCCGTACGAAACCAATACCGTACACTCAACTGGATACCCGATACGTACGCGTTCTGCCTCGTCTATGTACAGCGTTCCATCTGCTTCATCCGGGTTCGCTTCCGTCACACCGCCTACACCATCTGGATACGGTCCTAACACAACGCCTACTCCGTCTGGATTTGCGCCTGTGCAGACAGGCACGCCAGCGCCGTCCGGGTTCATGCCGCCTCTAGCGCAGACACCTGTCCCGACCGGTTACCTACCACAGCCAACCCAGACTCCTGTTCAGTACGGCTACGGACCTCCGCAAGCGCATACGCCTGAGTCATCCGGATTTGCGCCTCCTACGTCCGCAATGGGTTACCATCAGCCTCCTTCTGCTCCCGTCCAGACATATTCGGGATATCAACAGTATCCTCCTGCTGGGCCAGCGTCGGCGCCGCCAATGTCGTACCCGTCGGGGCAGATGTCAGCCTTTCCAACGCCGCCGCATTCTGCACCTCCTCAACAGTATACAAGTGCACCTTCGCCGCCTCACCCAAGTGTCGTTCCGCAACAATATTCAAACACGTATCCTCCCAAAACGCCTTCGCCTCCTCAGCAGTATCAAGCTCCAACGCCTATGCAAACGACTCCAGGTTCACGCCCGTTGCCGATGCCTGGCCAGAAAAATGGGATGAATCCAGTAACTCCACCACATATTCCGATGCCTGCACCCCAGCACGGAGGGAGCCCCGCGCACTCCGGACAATCCATGTATGCAAATACGCCTCCACATGTACAGCAGATTCAGCCGTATCAACAGGCTCAGGGGCAGCCACCGCAGCAGTCTCATCCGTTACCTGCACCCCCAGGTCCTCCATCGCAGCTTCCTGCAAACGCTACAGGCCCACATTCTGTGACGCATCAACAAAATGGGTTTGTACCGCCTCCGCCTCCTCCCCCTTTGAGTAACACGTTACCTGGTCCGCCGCCTCTTCCGCCGGTACAAGTATACCATCAGCAAAATGCATCTGACCCCTCGAATGGACATGGGAACTCTCCTATCCGTCCTCCACTTCCACAGCCACCGATGAGTGCGAATGGGAACATATATTCCAACGGGCCGAATCCTCAACACCAGCCTCCTCCTGGTCCGTCCACGCAAGGAAACTCGGTCTTTCATCCACCACCTCCCCCGCCACCTTTGCCAAATAGACGCGTCGTGTCGACGCCACACCATCCACTCCCCCAGCCTCCGGCTACAGCTCCTCCGATGCCTGCAATGCCCTCGATGATGCCGCAAAGGAGCGTACATCCTGGAGATATATTCAATCCTGGACCACCGCCTCGTCCTCCTGTACAGGTTGGTTATGAAATCTGGCATCCTTCTCAAACGCAGTAGATACCACAACAAGGACTTGTGTCTCTCTTACTTGCACGACATACAATCTCGCTCTTCCTGCTCCAACACGACACAAATGCTGTGTTTATAATTATTCATCGCACGGACACCCTGCACAACGTTCTCCATCACCAATCATACAAGTCATTACTATCTGTGTTTCACTGTTTTTCCACGCTCCAATGTTCAATCACTTGCACTACACGATTTCCATGTCCTTAGCTATCCATCATTCCCATAGTCATGTCTCGCAATTAAATTAATGTGGTCCTTGTCTGCGATTAAAGCATGAAGTCGTCCTCGATGACAATCGATACGGTTTTCGCTATGCAAATACCTATCTCTGTTCACCGAGGGATGAACTCGGCGAGTAGTCTACGTAACAAAGCGAGTCGACAAATTTACAGGAAGTAGTAAGCTGCAGTAAACAAGCAATCAAGTCAATGAAGTTCAACTCGAAGCCGCTGCATTCGGTCCAGCGGCATTCTGAGCTTGAGCCTGCGCCTGTTCCCCGCGCAACCGCGCCTCCCTCTCTTCCTTCCACTTCGCGATCTCCGTCTCCGTCCCGATCAAGCCCCGACGGGCGAGGTCGATCCGGGCTTCGCGCCGCAGTCTGCCTTCTTTGATTCGCATTTCGGCTTCGCGTGTTTGGAGCTTGTCTTCTGCGTAGAACACTAGGCCTGTACATACGACTGCCGGAGTTGGAGCGTGAGCTTCGTTACTTCACGTTATAGGGATGTATGTAAATGAGATTGTATACGTACAGCCCATGGTTAGGAAGCCTTTGAATGCCAGAGTTTGCCTCCTGCGACAGTCCAAGTCGAATAATAATAATGGTTTAAATCCTGCTTGCGCGAGACGGACGACGGTTTAACTATGTACGCACCGGAACGTCGGCCAAGTGAAGTGCGCCAAAGTCGCCAGCGACGCGCCGAATAGACCGTATTTCACAGCACCCTATACATCCAAGTAACAACAAATGTCAGTCTCAGTCAGTAACTGCACGTCATGCGCGTTGGTAGTAAATGGCATAGTGATATTGACACAACAGGTCGGGAGTGTTGAGAGTGAAAAGGAAAGGAAGGGAGCTTTGGACTGAATCGGACTGACCCACGTAGCAGCTCTCGCAACTTCTCCATAAGCATGGTCTATCTCCTCTCGACGCTTGGCTCGTTGCGCTGCTGAAGACATGGCCAGTCAAGTAGACAGAAATGAAATAGATTGAGTAGAGAATTATTGTCTAGTGCCAGTGGACGGCGGGTGATGACGGAGTATGTGTTCTGCACGTGAGGAAACTTTGAACAAGATAGGTCCTTGATCGAATGTCGATCACTGGATTAATTTTCGAATTTGAAAAAAAGAAAGATGATGAGAAGTATTTATCTTATCTCAAAACAGAAGGCTGGATCTCTGTGAACCAATGATACGTGCAAACTTAATCCACGAGACAACCCATAAATTTGCTACGACAGAGCATCGCATCTAGTAACATTTTGTTCTCTTCTCGAAAACAATTATATCCAAGAAAGTACAAGGAGGAAGACAAATGATTACCGAGTCTGAGTCTGCATCTTCCCGAGCACACTCTCGATAACATCAACAGCGAAATCCACTTCCTTCTTCTGCACAGTCAGACTCGGTACGAGCCTCACGGCGTCTGATCCGGCCGTCAAAAGCAGCACTCCGCGCTCTCGACTCATCGTCACCAGCTCACTTGGTCCTATCTTGTTCTCGATGGCAGTTGGAGTGAAGGGTAAGCCGAGCATGAGGCCGCGTCCGCGTAGACCTTCGGAGCTGATGAACTCGGGGAACCAGCGTGAGAGAGGCGAGAGGCGGTTGACGAGGTAGGAGGAGACGGTGGAGATGTGCTCGGAGAAGGAAGGTCGGGAGAGACGGGCGAGGACGTGCTGGCCTAGTGAACATGCGAGTGGAGAGCCGCCGAAGGTCGTGCCGTGGGACCCTATATTTTTGAGGGAAGATGTAAGCTTCGCGTATAGTGATAGGAAAGTTTGGTTTGAACTTGCCTGGAGTCATGCTCTCTGCAAGCTCGTCCCGGACCATCACAGCGCCTATAGGGAATCCGTTTGCTAGCGGTTTCGCCATCGTTATGATATCGGGATGGCAGTCTATTGGGAAAGACGAATGCGCCCATAGTTTCCCTGTTCTGTACAGTCCACACTACGATCAAAGTTAGGATAAAAGCAGTCTTTGATATATCAAATCGCACACACCTGAATCTCATCATAAATGAGCACTGCACCAACTTCATTACACCTCTTCCTCAATGCCCGGAGCCATTCCTGATCGACCACGAAAATGCCTCCTTCGCCTTGTATAGGCTCTACGATCACCGCACACGTTTCCTCCGTCACCAGATCCTTCAATCCCTCGACGTCATTGACCTTTCCTACATCGAAACCGGGTATCAAAGGCGCGAATGGTGCTTGGTATTTCTCGTTATTCGTAGCGCTCAGGCTCCCTAGACTGCGTCCGTGGAAGCTATGCTCGAAACACGCCACGCGGAATTTATTGCATTCGGAGCCAGACCATGGTCGCGAATGTTTAGCAGCCCAGCGCTCCTTTCCGACTTTACGAGCGATCTTGAATGCACCCTCGTTCGCTTCCGTACCAGAGTTGGCAAAGAAGACCTTTACGCCGTTAGGCGATCCGTCTGCAGAAGCAGAACCAGGAGCGAATCCCAACCCTCCTTCACGCTGCGTTACTCTAATAAGCAACTCGGCGAGCTCGGTCGCCCAGGGGTTATAAAACACGTTCGACGAATGTGAGAGTTTACCGGCCTGATCTGCCATGCATTGTACGAACTTGGGGTCGGCATGGCCCAGAGCGTTGACAGCTACACCGGCGGTGAAGTCGAGGTATTTGCGGCCTTGGGTGTCCCAGACGTAGCAGCCCTCACCTCGGCAGAGGACGAGAGGCGGGCGGGCGTAAACGCCTAGGAGGACATGCTGGGCGCGGGATACTTCTTTCAAGACGTGCTCCGGGAGAGAATCGGGCGATTCTGGGTGGGTGATTACGGTGTATGCCTTTGAAGGGCCGTGCTGGAGGGAGGTGAGTGCGGAGGTGGGATGGATAGGAAAGGGTAGCGCACCGAGGATGCATAATAACGGATGGAAGAGAGCTGTAATCGCGACGCCTTTGGCCTAGCGTTGGCCAGTGTCCTGCCAGCTGAACGGGAAACAGCGAGAGTCATGGTAGTCTGGATGGCCTTGTTAGGACTACTGAGCTTTTAAAGGCGCTCTGGTTGTCCGAGAAGTACGCTGTATGAAGGTTAGACGCCTGAGCAGTGTCTGTGAAATCACGGTAATATTTGATTGATGCACTGTATTACTGTGCTATGTGATTGTGAGGAGGCGCTGGCATGGATGAATGAGAGCAAGAGGACATTCCGCCTGGATGCTTTAAGCAAAAATTAAGAGAGAAGGGAAGGATAAATCCGAACCAGCCGATCACAAACAAAGACAACAATAATTATATAATATAATTATTTGTTATTTATTATTGATTCTCCACTCTGATTGCATCCATCTAGTTCACTTCAATACAATACAAGCAAGCTGTAATAGTAAGCGCCAGTTATGGTCACGTTCGTTCAACAAGTCAGTCATTCAACTTCAAAGTGTAGCCACGCTTCCTCCTTCCTGCCACCATCCTCGAGGTCCCATCAATGCCAGTCCCACTCACCGCGACTGCTCAGCACAACCAGCACCAGCCTTTCTCTCGCCCTTTGCCTGCAAAGAATGTAAAACGGAAGTCAAGCAAGCCCATCATAAACTGGCTACAGCGTAAACTCGGCGGCACTGTTCGTGCTCGTCGTCCCTCAGAGACCCGTGACGCCAATGGCTCAGCGGACAATACACTCTCTGCCCGCGCAACGAGCTTGAAAGAACTGCAATATGCACCTGTACGCAATCGTGCCCCTGCTCCGCATGATGTTGATGAGAATGGTCATCTCGTCCGTGGTCGTCCGACATCGAACCAGATTTCGTTGAATAGTACCACAGAGATGTCTGATATGGACGATGAAGAGGATGATATGAGCAATCGTCGTTCAAGCGGAGCGGCAATGTCGATGTGGGGTTCGCGTTCAAATCCAGTCGAGGCGGATGAAGATGCCTCTATTCGCCCTCTCCCGCCTACCTCGCCTCCATCTCCAAGTCCTTCTCGCTCTTCGTCATCGTACATCTCATCATCTCTTTTGAGCGATCCACGGACGTTCAAGAGCATGTCTGCAAGTACGAAACCGACGACATTGCTGTCAATTGACCTTACGCCAGGTGTCGCACACATCGCCCAAGCGCCACCAACGCCCACGTCTGTTTCTGCGTACCCTTCCGGAACGTCACCTATCACGCGTCGCTCGCCGCACGTGCGGACTCAAAGTTCTGGATACAACAGTACTCCAGGTCTCATCACGTTTTCCGCTCTACCGCCTTCGTCTCCTCCATCTTCGCGACCGTCTTCGGTTGACCCCGCTGTGCATGCGTCACACGGTGCTTTACAGGCACCGGCACATACCCATCACCACCCTCGCAATAACCCACGCCCGTCTTCGCCTCCGCTTGACAACGCTTCTGTACTCACGCTCGCGTCTTCTGCCTTTGCGACTCCCCTAGTGGAGAGAGATTATCGAGCACGCACGGCCAGTACAGGAACGCCATATACTTACACATGGGCTGCTGGGGCCGACACGGCAAGCCATCTGAGTCATTTGGACGGCACGGGCGACTCCATCTCGCAGGTTGCCCTTGATGGAGACGAGCCGAATGCGAGTATGCGCGCTTTGAGGCCGCGTAGTACGAGGCGAGATAGCTGGGAGAGTGAAATGAGCCGCTGGAGTGCGGGTGTGAGCGTGTTGGGTGCTTTCGGTCCTGGTGGCCGTGATCGCAGTGTACGTACCGCGCCGAGCTTCAGGACAGGTGGTCAGACATTCGATATTGACGAGTGCGGGAGCTCATGTCTCATTGACGAGGACGTCAGCTCGACGAAGGAGGACGAGATGGATGAAGGCGACGAGCTTCGACTCGAGATGAAAGAGGATCTGGAGAGGATGTTCTCGCCTTCGTCTCTTTTATCTGTCGAAGGAGGTGCTTCGACGTCAGAGGAGCAAGACACTCGCGCATCCGAGTCGACCGAGGTGGATGGGACGAACGTAGGCGAGTCGCGCGAGACGCTTGATACGCACGAGACAGACGATGCTCTTACTCCTGGCCCGGCCGCACGCACACTTGTGCTGGTGCCATCGAAAGAGTCGATACCCCTACCCGAGCGTACTTCGACACCGCCTCCTTCTGTCCCTTCTAAGGACATTGAGACGACACCGAAGAAGGAGAAGGAAGTGAATGATGCTACCTCCTAATCTACTTTACTGGCTCTTCGTATTTCGATGTTCTACGTATATGATATGGTCTTGATATGCAAACCCCTTCGTTCCTTTCATCGTTTCTTTATTTTTACATTTTCTCCAGCACGGTTCGGTTTGGATGTGTATTACATAGCCCTAGAGCTGAGATTCAGCTCTTTAATTATCATTTGATATTTTATGTGCTTGTCACGACCGAGTCGCGGTCAGGTGATGCTCATTTGACGGACTTGTCGGTCTCGGCCAGAACAGTCTAAGTCTTCATGAGACAGAAGCAGAAAGTAGAACAAGTGTGCGGCCCGCGACTCGGAGAAGGCGGGTCACAAGGCCTCGTCAACATTCCAGCGCCATATGCCTCATTATGTCTTACATCTGTTCAACGATACAGATATAAATGACTGGGCATCGTGGTGCGATATTAGTAGTACTCTTGTCGGAGAGTCTCTGTCTTTTGCCGTCGAGATGATGATGCGCAAACTTCGAAAGGGATTGCTGGGAGTCGTGCTTGCTGTGATCCCTTGGTTTGATATTTCGAACTTGGGTGTTGGAGCTGGCGTCGGTCCGCTCCTCGTTAGAGCGCAATGTCCTGATTACACAGAATTCGCTCAGGTACGTTTCTTCATTAGTGTGACGTTCTCCTCCCGACTGACGGACCATGCATGTAGACACCCCAAGGCAACGCCTCCACAGGCCCGCTCACCCTCCCTTTTATGCGGCCCGCGCCCCAATGCCGGACGTTCAACAGTACGTCCGTCGAGCGCGTCATTGAGGATATGAAAGCGCGCCTCCGGGACCCGGACATCGCGAGATTGTTTGAGAATACATTTCCGAATACTTTGGGTGCGTTTTCAGGAATACATTCTTTTCCTTACATCTGTTTTGCTTGGTGCTGAGAGGGTATTTTTGCGAATGGATGTAGATACGACGGTTAGGTATTTCAATGCGGTGAGTTCCCACTTCGTTCTATGTGTATTTCCAATAGTACTGATTGAAGATGTTCTGACTAGACTGAGAATATCGCATTCATAATCACTGGTGTGAGCTTATTTGGACGTAATCCCTCCGAAGTGTCAAATTGACGTGCAATTTTTTTGTCGTAGGACATCACGTATGTTCAAGGACCCTTCGTGCTGTTTATCATGCACAACTAAATGGATCTGTGTTAAAGCGCACAATGGCTGCGAGATACCGCGAACCAGGTTCACTTACTACACGTTTATTTTCGGATTGATCTTTCTGACAGAAAACCCCATCTGATTCCAGTTTGCACATTATCACACCTTACTGGGCGAGGATCAGGAACTCGCTACGCTGGTGAAGGCGGTCATACACAATGAGGTACGAGGAGTATTCCATTTTTCACTAGAACTTTGGAATTCATTGCATTTTATCTCGTTTGATGAATAGGCGAGGTATATCTCTGAATATCCCTATTGTGGAGCCTTCCAGCCACCGCCTGAAAGTGGGCTCGCGCCAACTGTGAATGACTGGGCGCTGGGAGTGACTGTTAACCCGTAAGCTACTGAGACTTTTGTTATGATGGTCTTCCGGGGCTTACCGAGTCAATAGGCCAGTGGATAACAATACGGTATTCGAGTGCAAGGTAGGAGTGTATTCTGAGGAATAGAAGATAACAAGTAATATTTCTTTTAGTATGAGATCGACTCATTGTGCGGTTTCATAAAGCTCTCGCGGTCATATTTCTCAGCGACGAACGATTCCTCCATCATCGATCCAGATTGTAAGTGTCTTCATTCTCCTTCCATCTCATTTTCTATCATTCTTACGAACATACTTCGTAACAGGGCTAACGGCGATTTCGCAAATCTTCCGCGTCATTGACGAGCAGTCGCAGGCATCATGGGACGAGGACTTCAATTTCATCTCGTACTATAACTGGACGGGCGGGAATGGCGCATTGAGTCCTGCGGTCAATAATGGCGGTAACGGGGAGCCGAAGGGCTATACGGGCCTTGTGGGGACGCATCATAGGCCGAGTGACGATTTGAGCACTTTTGGTATAATTTCTCCTTGCTATACGGTATTGGTTCGTTCTGACCGCTGACCGCTGTCGTTGATGGAATATAGCGTTCTTGACACCGGCGAATGCGATGTTGTCTGTCGAGCTCACGCATCTTGCGGATATACTCGAGTCGATCGATCAGTTCTCGAATATCTCAACTCTTGCGCGGAACGTCAGCACGAGGATTACTGCTGCGATTTGGAATACGACTGTCTGTGACCGACTCTCTCTTTTCCTATGAAAAGTTACTAACATGGAGTGACTTTCCTCTCCTCTCGTCAGGTTGAGAATAACATCTTCGCATATGAGACAAATGGTTAGCGGAACTACCAGATTATTAATCGAAATGGACATGTTGACCTAAATATTGTGCAGGTTTGGGCTCGAGATATATTATGGATGATGCGAACGTTCCTGTAGGTGCCGATCCTTCATAGCAGCGTGTTAAAACTAACGAATATCAATCTTCATTCATGATAGTCTCTACTCTCCTTGCCATACCTCGGATTCTTAGGTGAGCCAACTTGAATGTCTCGATATAAACTCTTGCGTGACTCGGCCACATGTAGACAAGACTGATCCAACTTACATCGCTACACGGAACGTTCTCTTATCGCGTAGGAATCCGTACTTTGCAAGGGGCGCAAATTTCTCTGGCATTGGGTACGTTGTATTTTTCCTCTGGTTGGCAAGACGCACAGTATTGATACGAAGATCGGAATAGGGGACCTCACGCTGATGCATGGAATCCTTGGTGCGTTTTGAAACAACATGAAAACCTATGTGGAAATATCATGCTAATAGAGTTGCAGGCCAATGTCCCTTATCTCTTCGATATACGGAACAGACAACGACGACGAAGTTACGAATGCTCTGTACATGATTGCAAACGTGCGTATGGCATCTTCATTCTTCGTTTTTCATCTCCTTTACTCCACCCTGTATCAATGTCAATATTAACGTTGAATTTGTACCGTCAGAATACATTCGGCCTTGGCCTGATTCACGAGTCCGTCAACATATACAACGCAAGCGCGTACACGCGTCCGTGGTTCGCGTGGGCGAACAGCTATTTCGCGGAGATGGTGCTTGACTTGGCACAGCGCAAGCCATGGCTCATCTTCAGTTCGAATGAAAGTTATGTCCCTGGCAGATCGTGAGCGGCGCAGGCGGACGACTTCGTTGACTTTCTTTCGGTTGGTCGGCGCGAGGATGATGCCTTTCCGAGTCCATGTCGGGTTATAGTTGAAAATTGTACATTGTTTGAATGTAATTACAGGCTACATGCAAAATCCCAGATCTATTAATGCTCGTGCTACGTTGTCGGGATGCTGTATAAATGCGGGTAGAAGTGATGGTGAATTAAATCTTAATCTTTGCTCGTTAAGAGCCTGGAACTCCTCCGCAACTGCTCATTGCCTGTATGTTCGGGTGCAGCAACTTCTGTAGCGCTGGCAATGACTCCAGAGTTGTCAGAGGTCCGATTTCGAGCGTCTCCAGCGCGGGGTTCTGCAGTTCCACGATTTCTTGTCGCTGTCTTTCTCCGCTTATTAACAGGCTCTGGAGAAGAAGACGCCTTCTCTTGGTCCTCGTCAATCCTCTGCGTATGATTGTCGAACCCGGTACCCGGCCCGTCGTCCCTTGCATCTCCAGTATGTTCGTTTGTTGCACGCTTGTTTGTCGTACCTTGTCTAGAACTTTGACGACGACTTTGATTCCTCGGACTGACCTTCGGCGTCGATTGTGCATCGCCGCTGACCATGTTATCGGGACCATGTGTTGGTATGCTTGAAGGCGTTCCGTCTCGTCCTGGTTCTGGTCGTAACTTCGATTCCGTTCGATGGCTCGGTTCGAGACTGGACTCTTTAGTGACCGTAGAAGAGCCCGCTCTAGGTGTTTGAATGCGTGGACGCGGACGCGCGCGAGGTTTGGGCTTTGGTCTTTCATTATTCCTGTTGGGTGTCTCTATCCGATCTTTGCCTTTGTGTTCGCCTTTCTTCCCTGCACGGGCTTTGGTTTTCGCTTTCGATTCGCCTTTATCTTCCTGGGCCCTTTGGTCTTCTTCAGTAAGATCAGATAGGCCGGAATAATCGTCAATTTTCCCCTCGTCATCCGACATTATGGTGTCTACCGCCTTTCCTTTTCCCTTTGCAGAACGACTAGTCCGATTTTTCGTTATTTTGGTCTTCTTGGACTTTGCCATGCTGAGGTAATGTTCGCGACATTGGTTGTTAGTTCGGCCTGGGACGAATAGCGCGACGTCCTGCCATGGGATGGACTGTTTCTTCGATGTACCGACCGCTTCAGCGAATGTAGCGTCTCCAGCAAATGCAGCTATAGCGCGTCGAAGTTGTTCATCTTCCTCAGCGGTCCACGGTCCGCTTTTGATTGATGGGTCCAAGGAATCTAGGAATCGCTTTTGGCATTGGTGGGCAGTTGCGTCTTCGGATACGCTCATTGCAACTAAGTATCATAAATAAACCCAGGAGTCGTTAGGTAGATGAAAGGCGTGAAGACATCTGCACGTACCCAATTGCCAGTTGTTCTGTCCGTATAGCTCGACAGCTTCAAGCAGCTTCTTATCTGTCTGTGGAGACCATACGTGTATTCGTCGTGTCATGCCGTGCCGCATGCAGTCAATAGGAGTGCGATTTGTCTGCGAATGGTCAGTTTTTAGTGAGAAGTTTCCGCAGATGAAGGATGACCTTACTCCGAGTCTTTGCACTATGCCCACCCAATCCCTCGGACATTTACCAGGTCCGTCCTCAGCAAGGATATCTTTTAGGCGTGCTGTCTCTTCTGGAGTCCAAGATCCGTTGTTTATTGACGGATGGAGGTGCCCAAGCCAGCGAATTTCGCATTCTCTCGGTGTTCGAGGGTGATTGCTCGGCAGCAGCGAGTTCACCTAGTGATAATGGGTGTCAACGTTCAGACCGAATTGTGCGAACTAATTTACCTTGACTGCTATACGGCGCCAGTCGATTCCTTCAGTATTTTGTTCAAAATGTTCAGGAGGGAATGCTTTAAGGTCGATTGGCTGATTACTACACAACGACAGAAAGTCAGCATAGAAAGAGTAATAAACGGATACACTCAGCTAGCTCACCGCTTCTGTGCCTCCAGGGTCTGCATTCTCATGTTCTCGCTACGGACCGCCTCCCTCAATGCGTCATGCTCCTTCGCCTTCACTAGAACGAGAAAAAAATTCAGTAAGAAAAGAGGCCGTAGACATGAAAGAGAGCCGGCACACGTTGATTAACTGTAGTGAACTCGTCGTATCGTTTCTTCCATTGGGCATCTTCAAAGAATGGCGAATCCTCCGAAAGTAGCGTTCTTGGCAACACTATTGACACGGGCTTCTTCGCTCCTTCCACGTAAACAAGACTATCATCTTGGTTAACTTCTGCGTCGTCTTCGGTGTCTACGTCTTCCTTAGTTCAGAATCATCAGAGAAACGAGTATACCTGGTGAAAGTTGGACTGACGATCATTTTGTCAACGGTCTGAAGCTCCTTTTCTAGACGTTCAATGTAATCCTTGAGAGCATGCTGATGCTCCTTGTTTGCTTTCAGGGCCACGTCGATTGCAGCCTTTTCGGCCATTGTCTCGTATGTGAAAAGGTCGGATTGTTACTGCAGTCGATTCGCCAAGTTGTGATCACGTGTAAGGCAGATCATCTGATCAAGACTGTCGGCGTCGTGCATCTCATCTCTTCTCAACCACCATTGTCGAACAACACTCGTCTGTAGTCCTCACAAAAAGACTCGGTTCGATCGAACGAAAACGCAAGTTGGACCATGTATAACGGGATTGGACTTACGACTCCGCGTGGAAGGTATGTTTTACTCGTTTATTGAAAAGTGCTTGTTCTGACTGTATATCCCTAACAGTGGAACCAATGGGTATGTTATGCGGAACCTCTCCACCTTGAGGCGGCATGAGACTGCGGAGGAAAGGGCAGCGGCGTGGGATATGGCTCCACCGAGGCATCGGGAACCGGATGCGGGTATCCTTGAACACGAAAGAAAACGCCAGGTTGAAGTCAAATGCTTAGAGTTGAGGCTTAAGTTGGAGGATGAAGAGTGTGTTTTATTCCTAATATTAGTGTCTTTTCTGAGAAATACTAACAGACATACAGAGTTGATGAAGACGAAATTGAGAAGCAGGTCGATGCATTACGCCAGAAACTGCTTACTTCGCTTGCCGGACCTGCTGCAAATGCGAAGTCTTTGAAGGCATCCGACACTCATGCACTCGCAGCAGCGAAGAAAACTGAACTCGACAAAATGGCGCGTGCTCTTGGCACGAGACAAGATTATTCGGAAGGTGAAGCCTTCGATCGCGAAAAGCAAGAAGAGAACCGTATCAAACGCATGCAAGAACGCGAGGAGCGAGAACGACGCCGTGAAGAGGAACGTGCGCGTTATGAAGTACAAAAGGCCAAGTGGGAGGCAGAGCGCAAGGAACGCGAGAGGATCCGGCGCCGCGAAGAAGATAAAATGCGTCAAATGCGAGAACAGCGAGAACGGGAGTTCCGCGACCGTGAGCGCAATCGGGATGTCCGTGATAGAGATCGGGACCGTATGCCGCCGCCTCCTGGTCCTCCTCGCAGGGGAGGAGGCTATAATCGACGCTCGAGCAGAAGCCGAAGTCCTCCGCGCCGTGGCCCTCCACCACGAGATGTGGTTCGCGCTCGTCGGCGCTCTTCGTCACCTGTCCGTCGACGATCTTACTCTCGTTCTCCACCTGCCCCGGCTCGTCGCGGACGCCCTATCTCGCGTTCACCTTCGCCAGTAGGCCGTGAAGACCGTTCCGTCTCACGTTCTCCGTCTCCGGATCGCTCAGCTTCGCCACCGCCTCGTCGCGCAGCACTACGAGGCCGTTCTGATGGTCCTCCGCGCGGCAGCGAAAGCCGTAGTCCAAGCCCCAGGCGCTCTCCTCGTGCAAGTCGCTTCCAAGGGCGTTTATCACGCTCGCGAACCAGATCTGAATCATCTTTGTCGAGATCAAGGTCCCGTTCTTCTGATCAGTCAGGCCCTCGTGGTCGCAAGCGACCGTCTAGTGTAAGCCCGTCACGCTCGCCTCCGCCACAACGGCGTCAGAGAAGCCGAAGTGCGTCTTCGGAATCATCGATGTCTGTTAGCTCAGACGACAGATAAACGAATGCTTCGTGTTTTGTCCTTTATTCATGTGGAACGTTGTATGAAAAAAAAAAATGTACGGCTCCTTGACTCTATCAAAGTCATACCAATGTGGTCCATCAATTGTATATACTTCTGCATATGCATTCACAAAAATATGTGTTCAGAACTGGTGTTCCTGAGCTTCTTCAAGTCAAGTTCTTGTATTCTATTCGCGAGGAAGCAATTATTTGAGAATAGGAGTGATATGATGAAGGTCTACAGAAGGCAACTGATAAGAGTAGGTCGAATCAAACACATCACAAAGTTCGTTTTCCAAACTCTCTTTTCAAATTTTGCAATCAAAGCAGTTTACAAGAATCTACTTTCTATCCTAAATCACAAAATCCTCAAATTCCGTTCGCTGAAGACCATCTTCCACTGAATCAAGTGGATAAAGTAGGAGCCTCAGCGAAGGGGAATTAAGGAGGGATCCCCCGACAACACAAGCCATTAGTGCAGTAGCAAGGTCATCGCGCCCGCCGAGTTGCAAGCAGAGCTCAGCGGGACAGGGGCGGCAAAAATTAGATAACCAAAGAATGAGGGCGGTGCCCTCATAATAGTGGTTAAACTATTAAGAACAGATACTACACTTGATCTAAGCCAAAAGGCCAGAGTGGTAAAGATTCACGAATGTGCGCTCGCGGGCTTATATAGGATCGGAGGTTGGGGTGCGCACGGACCACCTTTGATCGGCCGAATGAGGAAAGTGGAGGTGATCGACGCGATGGTGGAAACTTTGTTCTCGCGAACCAAATAGGAAATAGCTCCTCTGCAGATCTGGCCACTGGCCAGTCCTCGCACCGTTGAGCGCGAATCAAAAGGAAATCGCTTCTTCAGCCACAAGGCCACGATTTCCTTCGATTTCTTCGAGCCACGGTAAGCGACAGTTTATTTCGTACCATCAATATCAATAGACACGGGGTCATCAACTGTTCCCAATGACTTGTAACGTTGCAACTCTTCACAATCGGACTTTCAGGTGCTGTGAAAGCCAATCTTCATTCGTATCGCAGTGTTTTTGAAGTATATTCTGAACTAAGGTCTCAGATCCATTCGCTGAAGACCACCTTCCACTAAATAAGTGGACGAAGAAGGGACTTCAGCGAAGAGAATTTCAGATGATCCCCCGACGACGCAAGCCGTTCGTGCAATGGCAAGGTCATCGCGCCCACCGAATTGCGAACAGGGCTCAGCGGGACAAGGGCGACAAAAATTAAATAACCGAGTAACGAGGGCGCTCCCTCATAATAGTGGTTGAACTAATAAGAACAGATACTACACTTGATCTAAGCCCGGGCGCTAAAGTGGTAAGGATTCGCAATCGTGCGTGTGTAGGTTTATATAGGATCGGAGGTGGTGATATGCACGGACCAGTCTGGGGATGACGAAAGAGGAAGGAGGCGCAGGTTTGATGCTTGCCAGCTTAAATAGGAAATCATTCCTTTGGCCACTACTGCGCCAGTCCTTCGAGTCACAGACGAGCACACGAGCACGCATCCTTGAAAGAAGAAGAAAATGGTCCCGATCGACGTGATGAACCACTTGTCTTGATAAGGAAGTCGTTCCTTTAGTCGCAAAGCCACAGTTCCTTTCGAGCCACAACAGCCACTGTGCGAGCCACATCAGGCCACATTAAACCACAACAAGCCACAGTAAGCCACAGCGTAGCGGACAAGTCTCACGCGTCGAATACCAGTCAATTAATACTAATGAAATCGTAGCTGAGTATTTCCCGCAGCAAGCAGTCTCAAACGCAGTCAATCGTGTTGTATCTCATTGCCTGTAAGGGTATTCGGTATTCGCTGAAATTTCACTACAGTACCAACAGATACCAAGGGAATACTCAAGTTGTGCGGTGAAAATGCGCTCTGCTCGATATATCATCGTCGAGGGATGAACGACGGAGGTGCCATACCGCTTAATCTCTCGGGATACCTGCGAACTCGTCAGTCTACTTGTAGATGAAACGCACGACACTCTTGCAACCTTGCCTGTATCCTCTCTCTCAATTCATCCTCGTAAATCTGGTCAGAACCAAGCTGGTTCCCGAGTGTTAACCAGCCAGGACGTGCATTATGCTTCCTCCCAAATATCTCGATTTTGCGTCCTCCAGGGCATATGCGTTCAATAAGACCGTAGACTTCATCCGGTTTGCGAGACGTTTCGCGGACTTCGGAAACGATGACGTCGGTGTCGAGTCCGCGATTACACCACTTCGGAAATTTGAGGTTGCCATGCTCGTCCCAGTTGTTCTTCACTCCGACCAGCATATGTTCTTTTGTGTGATTTAGCCAGTGGCCTGTTCGACCTGTTCGAATAACGCGTTGAAGCTAAAGCCACGACATGTAAGATGCGCCTTCAAGGATAGAAAGAAATGCAAGCCTGATTAGTTTTAACCCAGACGACTTCATCCACACGTGAGTAGCCCCATACTCGCAAACACTCTCGTCCTATTTCCATCGCTCGACCTGTGACCCAGAGAAAGAGGAACCCTTCATCTTGGAGCATTGGTATAGGCATATGCTTCATTTCGTCGTCTGTCATCGTCCCGTATGGTAACTTCAGTAGGAATAAGAAGTAATTTAGTCGGAGCAAAGCTAAACAAATCAGCTCGGCTTACACTCATATGGATATCCCAGGGAGGATCCGCCATGATGACATGGAACTTGCCCAGTATCGAATAATCGAATCGGCGAAGGTCGCAGTTTATCCACTGCGGCGGGAGCTAAGAGAGTATAAATAAAGAACCCTCATACAAATGACCGAGTCCTTTACCAAGTCTACTTCTTTTCCACTCGGGCCCAATCCGATCCCTAGTTTGTGTGCTCTCCTTCTCGATTTGGTGTTTCTCGGAGGCGCCTCACCATCACCCTCATCCCAATCAACCTCAAAATGCAAATATCGACAAGGAGCCTTCTCTTTTCCTCGGCCTCCAGCTCCTAGTCCACTGGGCAGCGTAACATTTCCTTGTTGACGCGAAGCATTCCCAGACGGAAAGGGCGGAATAGACGGAGACTGAGCGTAAGTTGGTTCAGAATAGCAGGTGTTTAGATATGAGCAATGCCCGAGAGTAACATCGGTGTGTGCACGTATAAGTGGACGGAAATGAACGCGGGAGCATATTGAGGCAGCCGTTGTCGAGCTCCGGTCTCTTGAGCGAGCCTCCATGCACTCGTCTTTTGTTATGTGAGGGCAAATCGGTTCAAAAGGGTCGTCAGATTGATGCTGAATTTTAACGTCAGTATCATAAATGACAAGAAGCAACGGGCGAATGAACACACCTGTTCGCACAACAACCTCTGACGAGCTGTGCCCCGTTGAAGGAGCGCGTAAATCTCCTGCAAGTCCTTACTCAGACTGTTGAGCGACGTTGAGGCGGACTTCGATTTCAGGGAAACGGCACTCTTCAACGCCTCTTCTTCCTCTGCAGAGTCTGCATCCTCATCGATGAGCCTCTTGCGCTTCTTGTTGTTCAATGAAGTCGATTGGTTCCCGTTTAGACTAACCTGGACGATGGTCAAGTTGCTGTCGTCTCGAACCACCGAAATTGAGCCGGCGTCCCAGCAGACCGAAAAATCATCGAGGATGGTCTCGAGCTTTCGAATATCTGTAAGACGGAAGATCGTGCTTGAGTCAGAGACTGGTGGTAAGGAAATGAACTTGGCGAGCAGTTCGAAAGCTGTGATTGGCGTCTGGACAGCGCCAGAGGAGACAAGCTGGAGTAAGTTTTGAGATACGGTACGTTTGAGATCATCTGCAGACATCTAGCAAGTTCTTGTTGTATGACAACCTGTTGAGGAAAGAGGTAAAGATAACAGTATTGTATACGTCGGATCCCGGCACGGGACGGAGTGGTTGGGTTGGCTCAATGACACGTGCGCTGGCTTACCGCAAGGGTGCCGTGACTTCTCCAACTCACTTGTCTCCGTCTATCATCTCCCGTCTTCGCTCTCACAACTCATCCTACAACACAACACAATGCAGGCTGTCTGCGCGTCTCCTGCTGTTGATCTCATGGATCATGCCACAGCAATTACGCCACTACCGGACGCAAATGCTGTCTCAGAGGATCTCCCAGACAAGATTAGCGCGTACTATAGCCTCGTCTTTCCAAACTTCACCTACTACGTACAAACCATATCCGTGTCTATTGGGAGGAGATCAGTTCGTCCAGGTATACCCTCCTCATCGGAGCAGGCTCAGGTTGACGTCGACTTGGGGCCTCTCAAGAGTGTATCTCGCTTACACGCAAGAATCGAATACGAAGAGGACCAGGAACGATTCGTCCTTGTCGTCATAGGAAGAAATGGTGCTTATGTGGATAAGATATGGTCCGGGAGCGGAAGTAGGGTACCGTTAGGTGTAAGGTGAGTACCAACTCGTTTCTTTTCATTTTTTTCGTGCTTTTGCGAGTTTTGCTGGCGTGGCATCTGTCTCCTGATGGTTGGGGTTATCTATGGGCGATAAACAAATCAATCCGGGTTGGAGGAGATTGGTGTCAATTTGGATCGTCTATTCTATATTTCGTTTGGTGTCTGTCATGTTTCCGACTTCTGCGTTCCTTGAGCTACAACTATATCTTTTGATCTGATTGAGATTCTAACGCTTAACTTATTTTAAGATCACAAATCCAGATAGCTACTCGAGTCTTCGACTTCGTCCTCCCTCCGCCGCCAGCACCTGAAGATTCCCCGTCTCCAAGCTCTCCGTCTTCGACAACACGTCACCTTTCGCCTTCTATCGATGTTACTTCTCTTTCACCCGACTCCTCAGTTCACTCCCCTTTATCGAAACCTGTCGACTTGCCTTCGAATGAAGAGGGTGAAGGTCAACCTCTGGAAACGGGGAAGGACAAACCTTCGGCACTTTCAAAACCAAGCAACAAGAAGCGAAAGAAACCTGGAGACAACCGACCTCCGCCTCCCACTGTCATGCCACCGCGGCCGCAATTCACCTACGCACAACTTTGTTACCGTGCTATTACCGCGCTCGATGGCAAAGCTACTTTGCAGGAGATTTGTAATTGGATAAGTGAAAATTACGAATGGTATTGCTTTAACGAGGGTTCTGGCTGGGAGGTGAGACTTTAATTTCTTTGCATAATTAGTGATCTGATTACGGTTTCCGTTAGAGTTCCATCCGACATAACCTATCTTCGAATCGGGCGTTCAAGAAGATGGAGCGTTGTGCAGGCGAGAGAGGGAAGGGGTTCTTCTGGAGCGTTGATTCACGTTTTGAGCACACGGTGAAAGACCAAGAAGGGAAGACGCATGCTAGTAGCGAAAAGCAAAGGGTGAAGAATCTGAAGCTTCTTGAGCCTCCGCTCAAGCGCAGTGTCAAAGGAGATTTCATGTCACCTCTTCCTCCGCCGCTACTGCCAACCAACCAGAACATTTCTTCTCAGTCTTCTTCCGACATTATTCCCATCCCAACTACCTCGTCGACCTCGGCCGTTCAGCAGACGAAGTTCATCTTCGAGTCTCCACATATCAAGATAGAACAGGAAACAGGAAATCGAATGTCCGATCGGGCATCGCTATCTCATCCGACGACAGCAGATTCATTACGACAGGAATCGCAGTCCACTGCCGCTGTGGTACCTATCTCGTCCTCGACTCCAGGCTCGAGCCTATCCTCCTTACCTTCGGACGTTATACCTATCATGATCGGTCCCATTTCGTCCAATGAGCCAGCAGATGCCCAACAATCCAAAGCAGCATCCATTCTGGGTTTGTCTTCTCCTCCGATTGCCTTCCAGAACAGTACTATCGTCCTTAATCCGACTATTTTCTCGTCATTAACGCCGGTGCACCTCAAGGAGTTGGAGAGCCTCGGCGCAAAGAAGGCAATCGAGATTTTACAGACCTATATCGTACGTTTTCTCAAAGAGAAGCGCAAGGCAGAGGCAGCTAAGGCAAAAGGGAAGAAGAAAAAGGACAAATCAAAGAAGAAGGATGGAGTTGCGAAGGAATCATCTGTCGCGACCGCGAATGGTACCTCCAACGCAACCGACCAAGCAAACGCAGCGTCCAAGACGCCGGAAGCGGATCCTACTAATGTCTCATCATCGACTGCATTGCTATCGCCAACTTCAAGCATGATTCAAGCTGTAGAACCTCTTCGCATTTCTTCACCTCCTGTGGCATCCCTGCTCTCTGCCTCGATCAATGACGAAGGAGATTCGAACGAGGAGATTGATATTATGGGTGATTCTGACGAACCGGCACCGAAGAAGCGCAAGGTCGAGGACGAACTTCAAATTTAACGAGAGTTCAGCCATCGATTGTTGGTCGCATCCGATATTCATTTTTCTTATTTCTGATGTCGCTTTTTATTATCTTGCATCATTAATATTGCAGGACTATCGTTGCCCTACATATACCTCAATTTAGACGTTACGTAGAGCTTGTACATTTAGTTCTTGTATACTAGTCGTTGTAGTACGTTACGAATGCCGCATGCATGAGCACTCTCTTTCAATTATTAGCATTCTCACATAATTGCATTTTTCTTCGTCTTTCGATCAGTTGTCACATTTGTTTCGTTTCGTTTCGTTCATTACTCTAGGGATTTGTATATTGATGCATTATTACTGTGCCAATGGTTAAACCAGTATTTCTGGTCATGCTTTTACTTCAAACTTGTGTGTCAACGTCTTGCTTGAAGGACGGGTTTGGGGTTCTTTTGCCCAACATCTGCTTATTGCATCCCAGTGTTCGTCTTCCACCATGCTCCCTCCTGTAGGTCGCTCTGGAGGTATACCTGTGACTACATATTTGAGCAGAACCTCCATCTCATTCTGTATGCCTGAATACGGCATCTCGCCAGTAATGATCTATCATGTATGTATAATTTTACGAATGTGAATCCCATTTGAAGAGTATAAAAGAGTTTGCACTGACCTCGTATGCAACGGACCCAAATGAATAAACATCGCTGTGCAACGTTAACCGGGGAGGAGTTGCGCCTTCAAAGGTGTATAATTCAGGCGCTGTCCATCGAACCGAGCCTCCAACGCCAGATGTGAATCTGGACATGGACGGCAAGTCAAAGTCCCTCGCGAGAATTGAAAGCCCGAAGTCTGAAAGGCACGCTCGGTGGTCGTCGTCGACGAGTACGTTTCCCTGCGGGGCCGGGCTTTAGTACAGTATTCAAACAAAAGGAACAAGAAAGTGTTTGCACCCCTGTTAGATCTCCGTGGATGATCGCGTGTGAATGCACTACCAGAAGAATCAGCTACGGACGAGGACAGTCGGGGGAAAAGAAAAGATTATACAGTATGCGAGACCAGAAGCAACTTCTCGAATCTAACAGACCGGAGTGTGTCAGGTGTCTGGATACACAGCTACCAGGGACACAAGCAATGCTCACAAGGCGTAATCGTTCTCCATAAATGAGAGACTTATGCTTATGAAGGAAGAACGATAACGACCCGTTTGCAAACCACGGAAGGATCATAGATGAATAAGGACTGAATCCTTTGCATGTTCCTAGCAGTTTGACAATATTTGGATGATCTAGTCCATGCCAAACCCGAATCTCTGCTCTGAGCATCTATATTACAAAGTGAGAATACTGTCCACGTAGCCATAAGTGACAATTATACCTTGTTGATACGGTCACTGATTGTCTTCTCTTTCGGGTTCAATGCATGTGGGCGAAGAACCTTGATTGCTATCTTTTGTTTGAGCCTCCGGGTCTTGTTCCATTCGCCCATGAAGATATCGGCAAAACCACCACAGCCGCTCGGAAAGTCTGTAAGTCTCCTAATTAGATTGCTAAGGTCGGGAACTGAAAGTAATTCTGGTCAGGGTTGGTTCCAAGGAAAACTGCGATCTGGACGAATATACCTGGTAGGCCTATATCAATATCGAACCCGTATAAACGAGAATTCCTAAGAGGCGAGGCTGTTGCGTCGGGGCTTTCCGCGAGTACATGCCGACGTGCAGACATCAAATCCATAGCTCGCTCGACGTCCTTGGGTGTACCTCGTGCCATGAGACTTCGGGCAAGACAATTCTGTCGAATCTCGGTATCCCATTCGGGATGATCACCCGGCGTAAGCATCAGCGCATCTTCATGCATGGTGATCGCACGATTAAGGTCATCTTCGTTGCCAGAGAGTTCCGCTCTCATGCGATATGCATTGCCTAGATTGACTATTGCACGAGGGAGCGCGATGTTGGGCTCGTCATCAGCCGAATCGGATGTACGTGCTGATAATTTTGTGATAGCAGTCTCCAATAGTTCGATGGCCTCTGTAAGTGTTTCTTCGCGACGCGTCTTTGCAAACAGGTCGAGCAAGGATACGCCGAGGTTCGCTTGCGTTTCGCAATAATTGATGTCGCTCGCGTCAGCACTTTTTAGCTTCAAGCTTTCGCGGTCAATTTTGATAGCTTCCTCCAGATCCTCCTGTAGCCCATACTGATAATACCTTGACCAGTAAGCGGCAGCAGTGACCTCCCGAGACACGAGATTGGAGACAATATCAGACGTCTTTTTGTCTCGTTTGGAGCGTGCTGAACTTTTACTTTTGCGTATAATTCGCTTTTCTCCGCCAGATGCCTCTCCTTCAGAGCCACTGGAAACAAGGGTGCTCGAGGAGTTTTTACGTCCCGATGCTTTTTTGCGCGCAAGACGTTTGGGCTTCGGCTTGTCGGACAGCGCTGTGTCGAGAGCAGTTTTGAGATGGCTGACAGCTGCAGTGCTCAAGCTAGACCGACGAGACGTGAACTTCGTTCGAGCCATTCCGTGAGTCCCGTACCCTGAAAGTATTGAAGGTGTTTGCTTGAACCTCAGTAAATATCATCATGGCAGATATAGCCAGAGTAATAGAAGGCGGGCAAAACACGGAGATTAGATTGCTATATCAGGTTCAACACTTGCACATAATTGAGTTGGATAGATTTAATGCACCATCAACAAGAGAAGTTGGCAGCATCGAGAAAAATAATAAGCATGCACATGTCGACTCCACGAGGGCCGAAAGAGACGCGCATTGACAAAGAGTACTGAATGAGCTTGGGCGCGAAATATATGATGGATAAGAATATGCAATTGACGACAGAAGGGAATTTGGTATGCCAAGGCGATTCTTTTTACAAATTTCTAGCAACGCCGGTCAAGATAGTTGTTAGTGCCGTAAGAGAGTACTAGTGTCCATGAAGGCTTGAAATTTGAAAAAGCGAGAGAGCAACTTAGTCTCAAGTTTGGCGGCTCTCAACTATTCTCAAAAACGTGATGCTGAGAAAGTATCTGTCGCCTCCACAAGTATTCACTAATATTATAATTTACGAGCGTCAGAGGCAAGCGCTTACTGACGACTGTAAAACCACGAGGTCTGATACGGTGTGAAAGAAGCAATCCGTCCGGCGCCAAACATTTACGGATTTCAGAAGAGCAATACAAATACTCGGAGTTAAATCGAATATCGAATTGGTTCACACCAGCGCTCCACGTCTGAGAAACCACCTGAAACCACCGAGACCGAGGAAATGAAATATAATACGGCGGGAAATGTAATCCGCACAAAGAGCGCGTGGGTCGGTCCGGACGCTCTAGAACAAAAAAATTCGGTGCTATCGGCGCTCGTGAATGCGCGGGGTTCATACAATGACGAAATCCGGGGAACGAGAATTGAAGACAGGGGGTCACGAGGACGTGTTGCTTGGGTTCTTCAAAATTGTGAAAATGTCACAGTGTCTCCTGGCCTGGTGACTGACGGACGCTACTTGAATGGCTTGAGCTTGATAGAATTTGAGCGAGTCTGAACCTGTTTGAACGTATGGTCACGAGCAGCCTCCGGAGCATGAGCAAGCTGCGGATCTAAGAGCAGCAGAGAGAATCCTCGTCCTCATGAATGAGGCAAGCGACGTAATGCAGGAGCTGGACGATCATCGCCTGACTCCCTAGCAGATCCTCGGTTGTCTAGCCGTTCATTTTGTCCTGTCGCGGATTCGACAAAGGTGAGGGATCGATGGTCGTGTCGACCGAGGCAGGCGAAGAGAAAGAAGGTCCCAAACAGAGACGCTCTGCTCTACTAGAATATCTTAAGTATCTCGGCTTATGAACGACGAGATATATAGAAGTAGTATGACGCAAGAAGAAGGAACGAGGGTCCAATATGTCATAGGAAGGACTGAATTAATTTCGGCTTCGGTAGTCTTGGTTTGAGAATGTGCACCATTATGACTGGGTGAGATCATGGGTATCACACGGAGCAAAGTCGTACCGTAATAGTGCGTCTCGAGGAATGGTCAGGTGTGGTCTCTGTAATAAAGAAGCAGAGATGGCTTGGAAGTGTCTGTCGCGTAACTAAAGCCAGAGAGCAACGCAGATTGCATGGTCTAGTTAAAATATCAAATCGTGCAGCTCGATAGAATCCGCATGCTTCGGACATGAAGTTCTTGACTCTCGGTAGGATAAGCTTGGAGTCATCCGAGACGAGATATTTCAAGCAAGTTTCTGATCATAGGGGCCAAGTTTTGCCATAACTAGATATCTCTGACAGGAGGATAACACCCTGAAAAGCAAAATTCAAGGATCAATGAGTGGTTGTTTGTCGGTGGAAATTCGCTCGCAGAAGGCAATACCGTTTGTTATGACTTCATGAAAGCATGTTCCCCCAAAAGTTGTCGGGAAGAAATCACTAAGAAAGCGTGGGAGGCTACTAGATAGGAAACTGATGGATGACAGACCCAGACATCCGTGGACGATCCAATAGAATCGGAGATTACTTGCACACACACATAGGGAACGTGCAAGCTTTACGGTAACCTCCGCACCAAATTTTGGAGTCGAGCTGCGGCGTCAATCGAGATGCGATCCGGAAGATATATATACGATGGAGCAGGGACACGCAAGCATTACTCACGGACCCATAGAATGCGGGTGTATGCTATACGATGAAGGAGGAACATGGCATACGGAATGTTGAGCGCTCTTTCTCGAATTTCTCGAAGGCAGGCACGACCAGTCTGAAATAAGTTCTTGAGATGCGCGCGGAATCGGACTAGACTCGGGACGAAGGAACCGCGAGTGGGTGTGGAAGCAGTTTGGGGGATACAACGTGTAAAGGGAAAGTTTGATAAAGATCAGTCTGGGAACGGCGAAGGGAAGCAGGTTGGGGACCGGCGAAGAGTAAGATTCATTCAAGAGAGAGTTCCGTATGATGTAGGCGGATGCAATGAGCTGAGGTTCACGCACGTTCGAGAAGAAGAGATGGTGACAGGACTGGAAACAGAGCGAGCGTAGATCTTAGAGTTTGGCCGGGCCACTTCTCAACCGGGTACGCAAATTAGGACACGATCCAGTTGTTTATACGAATATGAATACTATTTTGCCGCAGTAAGGCCAGTAGCTTGGTATGAGAGTGAAACGTGCGTCTTCTGGTGGTATAAGTTATAGACTGTGTCAGTGGGGAAGCGTCGTCAAGCAATGGCCATGCCGCGTACGCGAGTAAATTACAAAATAAACATACCTTATAGTGGAACGTTGTTGTGTTCTGAAGGATGAACTGTCGGGGGTCACAAAAGCAGTCGTGTGGCACGTGCGTATCGAGATGGCCAAAGTGACGTCCGAGTCCCGACCTTCTCTCGTCTCTCGTCTCTCGTCTTCTCCCCATCCCGCAACTTCATCCGTTCTCTTATATATCAATCCAATCTACCGCCCGTTTTCACCTCATGTGAGTCTATAGCATGCTGTGTTGCCCCGCATCCTTTTCTGAGACATTATGTCCCTCGACAAGTCCACAACTCGCAGATTTTTTAGTGGCATCCACAAGCCTCCGATTGGCTGAAAACCTTGACCATCTTCCACTGTCGTCGATGACGACGAGCCCGAACGCTACTCCATCCCAGCGTTCGCCATCGCCAAGCCAGTTTTCATCATGCTGTCCTGCCTCTCCAGAACCACTTACCCCGGGAGATGATGATTATGGGGGTTCCGACTACTTCGCTTTACACAGTTCAGACGAAACACCCACCCACCCACCACCCACACTTGCTTTTCAAAATGGCACCCAAAAGCGGCCATCCATAAGCGATAGTGATGAGATGGGAGCGAGGAAACGTCAACAGGTGCTTCTGCATCCAGAACCGGAATCGCAATATCCGGCTCACAACGTGGAAGACCTTGCGCTAAGTGACTATCTACCTCACATCCCTCTCCGCCCCTTTCGCAATCAGGTTGGTGGACATACTGCGATATACAAGTTCACCAAGCGTGCTGTATGTAAAGTGAGTGACTTTTCTCGTTTCCTTACCAATGCGATTTTGCCGAGATGCATATATGGACGTTGCGTGGTCTATCCATTTCCTTTTCGATAGTATCTTGGATGTAAAGTTATTGATTGACGTTGACATGTCTTCCTCAGCCTCTCGTGTCGCGGGAGAATCTGTTTTACGAAGCAGTCGAGCGTGATTTCCCGGAGCTTTTGGAGTTTATTCCGAGATATTTGGGTGTCATGCTTGTTAACTACCGACGTGTCCGCAAATCGTCAAAAGGTTATCGCAAGGCCTTACCTCGTAGCACCGAACAGTTTGATGGCTTTACAAAGAGCAAAAGCACACCTAACATCTGCTCGGAAAGGAGCGACATCCGGGTCTCGCTTGAACCTCGTGCACATCGCTCCGCAACTTCCCAATCCCTTCAGAATACATTACCACACACGCCTTCTCACAGAAATTCCGCCTATTATAGTGCCCTAGAGGATGAAGAGACAGATGCAGAGTTTCCAGAAGTCGTATTGGATGAGAACAGACACATCGTTCCCGAGTGGCTTTTGGAGGGCAGAGGATGGCGCGATGAACTTCGGCAGTCGATCTCCAGTGACGGTACTCACGAGTACGCACGTCGCCGATTATTACACGGGCAGCATGATAGCGGGACAGCATCAACCCCAGACCTAACATACGCTCCCGGCTTCTCAGGAGATGATAAGGCATCTTTAGGAGGAACGAAAATCTGTGCTGGCCGAAGCTCTTTATCCCCTGTCACAAATGGCGACGAATATTTGTATGAGCAGTCTTTTGGTGCACCGACTCCTGTCAATTCGCCGGATGATTCTCGGGGAGCTAGCCCTCTCATGCGAGCGGCTGCAACTGAAGGAGACGCAGCAGGATTTTCACCGCCTCGCCCACATATACGAGTTTCTGCCACGAGCCCGTGTTTATTTGGTGCGGGAGGTGGTGTAACAGGCTTGTTCGGCGGGACAGGTTCTACAGTCGTTAATACGGAGCTCAGAGACCATGTATTTGGCGCAATTTTGCGAAGTTTCTATCGTCGAACTCGCAGTCAACACGGTCAGCGCGCCGCGTGGTCAGAAGACGAAGGTGACATCGCAGACGGCGAGTACGAGGGAAAGTCCATGTTCAGGCGCCCAAGGTCGAGCCGCCGAAGACGACCCACTCATCGCTATCGTCCTTCTGTCGTCGATCGTATCAAGGACGAGGATGTACGTGCGATGCGCCACGCGCAGAGTGACGACGAGTGCACAAGTCAAACGCGTCGATCCCGAATGACGAATGGAATACTCAGTGAACCCGCATCAAACATCTCATTCCCACATACCGTCTCCGCGGAACCTGATAATCAAAGGTTAGCGCGCATGAGCAAGCCTTCATTAAGTACTTTGAAGGTCAGCTCACTTTCATATCCCAGATCGTCCTATGACGACGATCAAAGTGCCCTGTATCCTCGTTCTCCCAAGCGTGCGTCGGAAACTTCGCCTGAAGAATGCTTTTCGCGGCAAGAACACTTCATCCTGATGGAAGATCTGACTGGCCGGCTGAAGAAGCCGTGCGTGCTCGACCTCAAGATGGGTACTAGGCAGTACGGAGTAGATGCCACTCCGGCTAAGAAGAAAAGTCAGCGCAAGAAATGTGACCGTACGACAAGCAGGACACTCGGAGCGCGAATGTGTGGCATGCAGGTCAGGCTTTACCTATCACTGCTTCGATTCTTTTTTTTGCCGGCTGATCGTCTATTTACTTCCTAGGTGTGGGACCGTGCCTCTGGGACATATCGTACTCAGGACAAGTACAGGGGTCGCGAGATAAAGTCTGAAGAATTTCGCTCTGTCCTATCATCTTTCTTGAATGACGGAGAAAAATTCATGGCGTATCATATCCCTGGAATTCTGCAAAAGCTATATGCACTTGCGGAGATCGTGAATCGTCTTGTTGGCTATCGCTTCTATGGTTGCAGCTTGCTTTTCATTTACGACGGGGACTCTGAGGCTCAGGATGCAGCTCGAGCATATTTTTGTGAACGTCCGTCGTCTCGCAAGAAACGCGGCGAGTCGATGACTCGACGGGGAACCGATTCCCGTAAGGCCGCCCAGACATTGCGTCGGTCGCACAGTGCGGACCTTATCCTCAGTCCGTCTGATAAGCCCGAATCTGACTCAAACGGATCAAGCAGCCCCACGCGTAGAAGACGTAGTGGTGAAGTCAACGTGCGCATCGTAGATTTCGCTCATACAACTACTGGAAACGACTATGTTACTCTGCCTTCAGATGGACAGATGCAGAAGGCGGGAGAGGTGTCTAGTGGAAAGGGCTATCAAGCGGATATCGATGCTGAGACAGGCTTGATATACGCGCGTTACCCGCCTCACTATCCTGAAAGGCCAGACCGTGGGTTCCTCTTCGGACTGAAGAATCTCACAGAGACGCTAGAACGGCTCTGGGACGAGGAGCGTATCCGTCGAATGAAAGCATCACGCGACGACCCGTCGGCCATTGCCTTACAGCTCCCGCCTGTCAATACGGAAGGGAAGGCGATCTTTGACAGGGTATTCGGACCACCTGGCGAGGAGGACCTAGGAGAGATATCAACATGAACTTAATTCTAATTCTGGTATCTCGTCTCATTCAATTTTTCATGCTGTTGTGGATTTCATCATGTCATCACATTTCCTTTCTTTTTCTCTTTCTGTGTCTTCAACTTGTTGTGCATTTTTCATTGACTGTCTTCAAGTTTTCTACATCTCACCATAACCCCTTTGCCCGTCAATGTCGATTTTCTCTTTATTGTGCTCATACCATATGCTCGCAAACATTTTAGACTGCATTTTTATCCCGATAGACTTGATTCCTGTCATATGCCATATTTCCTGTGCATGTAGCAATAAAACCTTGCAAAATACTCCCGAAACGGTTATGAGGGACGCGGTCAGAACATTATGGCACGAATAAGGTCTATGATTTGAGAAGTAAGGCATGCCTGAGGGATATTGTACGGCGCTGAAGCTATTTGGGACTTTTACACAAAGGCATCTACTCTTCCTCGTTCTTCACATAAATGTGTTTTACGTCCTTCCATTGTTTCTGAAAAGCCCAGTCAGAAATCATCGTGTCAGTAATAAAACCAAGGGTTACTCACACCCTGATTCCAGCGGTCCCAAAAGGCATTGATGCCAAGGTCAAAGCCGATGCTGAAGGCGAAGGCGCCCACGAAAACACTCGACACAAAGACACCTGAAGCCAGAATAAATATTAGGCACATTCGTGCGGCATTGGAAGTAAACTGACTGTTGCGCTTGAAGAGTGTGTTGTACAACGTTGTCGAGATCTGGCGACGGGAGTCAGTACAACGTTAACGATGCTGTTGGAAATCGCTCACCGCCATGGCGAAGAGGTGCAAGGACTGGAAAGAGAGATGATGGAAAGGGACAACTTGAACAACGAAACGACCGAGGACTAACGTACTCCGGGTTTTGCCGGCACGCTATTGGATAATATTTTGTAACTTGAATTTCTTCCAACTTCACGTCATGTTGGCCGCAAAACGCGGTCTATCCACTATTTCGCGGGCATCGTCAAGTCGGACTGTGCTTCGTGTCCGGGAGACACTTAGTCGTCGGTTTTACGCCGACGACAGCAATGGCAAGGACGCAAACAGGAACGCTGCATATTCGAAGATACTCAGCGCAGAAGGTAAGTGGTGGCCTGTACGGTAGAAATCACCGAACGTGTTTTATTCAAAGATTTCGGTTTTCTTCTAGACAATGCGGACAAGGGTGCAAGGGAGGATGTCCCGAGCCCGGAGCAAGGGAAGGCCCCGGATTTACCGCCTCGCTATAGTGGTGTGAAGTTACCACCATCAAATCGCGTCAGAGCATCACCGCTCGCTACGAGGCCCGTGGAGCTTCCCTGGCGCCCCAAACGAATAGAGTCCAGCCAAAGCCAGACAGACAACTTCAGTTCTTCTCTCGATTTGGACTCCAAAGACCCCGAGCTCGACGAAGCTGCACGAAAAGCCCAGGAAGCTGTCGGAGGGTCAGTCCCAGACAGTCTCGGAGGACGCAGAGGGAAGGAAAGTGCTGTACCTACCTCGATTCACTATCGCTTGCACGTCCTGGCGCGGTCAAAGAACTGCATCATGACGTTGGCCGATGAGAATTACAGACGCGTGCTCGTCGTCAGTTCAGGTCGGTGCAAGTTCAAGAACGTCGCGGAGGGCACGTACGAAGCCGGCTACCAATGCGCTCTTCGTGTATTTGAGTTCATTCGAAATGAAAAGAAAAGACGTAAGGAGGGGATCAAACTTCATGTTTTCGTCAACGGATTTGGACAAGGACGAGGTGCGCTGCTGAAGGCGCTGACGATGTCCGAGGGCAATGGGGTCAGGCAATTAGTTGAAAAGTTGACGGATACGACGCCAATAAAAGTCGGTGGTGTTCGATTGCAGAAAGCGAGGCGATTATAGTGTGAGTTGCTTTGTTCCTATGGAAGGTAATATAACCACTAACATTCGCCCTGCTAGAGGACGCGGATACTTTTTTCAACAATGGATGTATAGATGTCATCTGCTCAGCGTTGGCTAATACTTCCGCCTCTGATACACATTGAGGTAGACCACTTAATCAACTTCAATGCGATATAACGCCCTTCCTTCGTGCAAAATTGTTCAGGCTATGTGATTCCCTCGTATGAGGATTTCTCCACAGGCATATTTATTATGCAAGCAAAGCGACTGTCATAAGACAAAATTGACGGTCAGAATATGCGCGAAAGGACCAGGCACGGGTACAAAGTGAAAACAAAGAAATGTTCGAACTCGAACAGACAACATAATCCGGATGAGAAAGTCAATACGCTATAGCTCCTCTTCAAACTTCTGACTGGTGGGATTATACAGCCTCTGTCCCCCCTTGCAAACTTTCAAGGCGAACGGCACGTTTTCCTCGTCCCTAGCGAAGTGTCGCACAGTCAACCAGAGGGCCGGGATAAATATCAGAATAGCAAACAACATGCGCGCAATCCACTGCCGCCAACGGATCGAGAGAACCTCGATGGCATTTTACAAGGTTGCGCTGACTTCCGTGGTCTCTCATCGGTTCCATCCAAATATGCATTCATGCCTACTATTTGTGTATATCGATTGAGGCTCTGGCTGACATTCTGGTGGTCTTGCGGCGTCCATGTGGAGAAGGTGTAGCTTTCAAAGTCTTCACTTGCTGGTTGTGACGTGAAAGGAAAATCTGGTGCCAGTCGGCACGGCTGCGATGATCTCTAAGTATGCTGACGTATATGTTGCTAGTAGTAGATGATAGGACATTAATGGTGCACACAAACAAAAACGGAGATAACGGGGAAGGGAGGCGTCTCTAGCAATGTCCGCACAAAGTTTTGAAACCTGAAATGACATGAACAAAGTGAAAATAATCAAAACAAACGACAACAAGAGAGGAAACGAAATAAAAGGAAGGTTATCCTACGCCTCCTCGTCAAGCTTCTGATTGATAGGCGCGTAGTGCTTCTGAATCCCATCTAGGGTGAACGGCACGAGCTCCTTCTTTTTTCTGAAGTCATGAACCGTCAACACAAGTACCAAAACAGTTATGAGGCCAACAAGCGACGCGCTGATAGTCCACTCTAGCCAATGGATCTCCAGGATGTCTACCGAAGACGCGAATATCGCACTAACGTTCGTCGATCCTTCATTCCCGTCCAAATATGCACTCATGCCTGCGATTTGTGTATACCGGTTAAGGCTGTCACTGATATTCTGGAGGTCCTGTGGCACCCATATCGAGGAGGGGCTACTTTCAACATCCTCCATCGGAGGATCGAAGAGAAATTCTGCGGCCAGCCGGCTGAGTTTTGACGATGTTTCCTGGGCTGTTATGACCGCCGAATCCCATGGAATGCCGTTGAGACTCTGGCCGAGCATACGTGACGTTTCATTCCTGTCTAGGTTGCCTGTAGAACCCTCGCCTTCATTGAATTCAAGGGCCCAGAGCGTAACACCGGAATCCGCTACCGCGATTGTCGCATCACCAAACTTCATCTGAGGGTCGCAAAACAGGACTGATGCCATGGTGGATATTTCAGAAGTTATTTCGGGAGGCTCGAATCCTGGGTTGGACGCGATGCTAGTCCAATCATACAAGCCGACAGTTTTCTCGTTGCTTGGAATCCTGGAGAGGTCAATGATGATGCCTGTGGCTCCCGAATCGGAACTCTTGGCAAAGTTGACAGCCGACTGGTCCGACTGGTCGGCAAGTCCATAGATAAACCAAGCGAAGGAACCATTGCTGGAACCTTTACCAGCAGTAATCTGCAGAGGGTAGATTCCTAACCGGAAGGAGCTGATAAGTTCGCATGCTTTGAAAGTGGTGAATCACTGTTACCGAAAGTGTATGGAATCACGACAGTATTCACGACGGCCTGATAGTCGACTTGCCCCATCATATCGCCGAAGGACCAAGTCGTATTCACACCTATTCCTCCTTGTAGCTCGGGAGCGAGCCATTGACACTTGAAGTCAAACATAACTGCGTCACTATGATACGTTATCGCATAGAGAGATACGTCGTCATAGAAGTCCATGTAGGTCTGCCTATTTGGCATTCCGAACAGGATATGTCCTCCTCTTGCACAAGGGTAACCGGAGGGATCACATATTGCCTGCATACATACGCATTCTTTAGAGATTGGTTGAAGTAGAAGAATAGTATGCTCACAAAGTCTGGAGCCGATTGTTCAACCATTGTGACATACTCGAATCGTACGACCTTCTGTGCTAATTCGTTTGCCTTCGATTGGGCTATCTGCGCCTGTCCCTGGTTCCCGAAAGGGTTTGCTCGGGTGTCTGACACCTGTGTCAAATCAGGTCTAAGGAGGCCGATTGGGATGTCTGCTGGACTGGAAGGGTAGTAGGGTCCGTGAGATATTGCTGAAGGGGCGACAGAACGAAGAGGCAACAGGAGTAAAGCTATGACAAAACCGATCCTGAAATTAAGAGTCGCACCGCCCGCCAAGGTGTGTTTCAATTGGTCCCAAAAACCGGACGTTAATGTCGACACACGATCGATATTTCTATCCATCTTGTCTCTAATGAACCACCACTCTCCGGAATAGACCTCTCAGATCACGTCGACTATCGGCAAAACCGAGATAATCTGCCACAATACGCCGATGATAGAAGACAGTCTATATGTGTTCCATACGAATACAGCCATACTCTCGGCATAGTAAGGATTAAAGCCCGTGACATCAGGTCGTATCTTGAATCGCAGCAGTAGCCCGAACCCAAGCCAGAGCCATTCAAGCAACAGGAAAATAGCCAGTCGCTTTATACGAGAATTACGTAGGGCCCGTGGTGATCTCGTCTGGGATGGGATGGGTTTAATGGGTATGTCTTCTATACCAAATGAGTCTTCCTGAAGTAGTTATTATTGGCGCGCGAGTATTTTGGAAAGATAGAAGAATCGACTTACACATCGAAATCTGTCGTAAAGTCATCCGAGCCGCGAGCCATGGTAATTGAGAAGGAAGAAGTAGGATATGTAACGAGATAACTTAAAGACGAAGAGTGGGGTATTTTGTTGCGACTATCTTTCCGTGGAAGTGCGTGCGATTTTTATGCATGCTGAAAGCGATCCTATTTCGACCGCGCACTATCCGACCGCGTCGCTATCCTACCAACATCCCGAGAAGAATGATCATCAGAATACTCCATGAGCGTCTAATATCAGTGCTGTACAACCTATTGATGAATTATCTTTCCCATATGACCAGCCAGACGAACTTACTTATTAGACTGACATTCAGCAATGCGCAAAACGCAGTGCTATAGGTTTGTACTGGCCATTGCCACACCAAATATCCGAGAATGATAAGAATGCTACAGAACAGGGATAGAACCATAGTGAATGTGACCATTGTAAAGCCAGAACAACAGGTACATGTTCCATGGCCCATAGACGCCAAGGCAGTCTAATCACTAACGGGGTTGTTTCAGCTAGGACCACAATCAAATCGGCCTCTTATTTACCAGAACCTTGCTTCGAAAAAACTGCATAACATAGCCTAAGGCTCTTCTTAGCTTGGCGATAGAAGAAATTAAATAAAACTGCCTGCCAGTAGTGAGTAGGTTCGTATCGAGAACATGTGTTCTGAATCAGCGAGCTTTGATAGGTGCTATGAGTGCGAGACCCCCATGATGGTAGTAGACGTGGACATTTGAAATTGTCATAGGCTATGTGCGCGCGCGCGCGAGACTAACGAGATGTCCGTCTCGGAGGCCAACGACTGCCGCGTGATATGTTGCACTGATGTTGTGTCTTTCCCGCCTCGTTGATCAGATTAGCGCCATGTTCTGTATCTTAAGAAATCTGATCTCACAGATAGTGTCTATTATAAAGTTGCTGGATGTGAGTATCAACAGAAAAGAAGCTGTTCCAGGCTACATAAAAATGCCCGAATCAGCGCCTCGGCTAAAGGCGAACCCCTTCATACCTATAAGCCAAAAAGTCTGACAGCGTTTCCTCCTCTAACCCCATCCTTATCCGTTTCATCCCAACCTTGCACTCCGTCGATAGCCTCCAAATTTTCCACCACGCTCTTCCATTTTTCTGTTGAGCTGAGTGGAGGAAAGAAAGGATGGTCTGTGCCAAATAGTATCCTCTGACTTCCCTCACTTCGATCAACTCTACTCGCGGAGTTGCGCGCGGATGAGTTTATATCACTATAAGCTTCTGCTCGTGATACGGAGTCTGACACGAAACCAAGCTCCTCTGCACCATAAGCCACTGCGTCGTAGTACAATTTCCCGAGATAATAACGGGCATCATGTGCAAGTCGAGTAGATACGATAGGATCGTGTGAAATGCAGGATGCAAGACGTGAAGACAGTGCAGGTAGCGCACCGCCAGAATGTGCAAGAAGGATTCGCAAATTTGGATGTCTATCGAGGACGCCCGCAAGTATGAGTCGCGTTATAGCAGCTGTCGTCTCCATAGGAAATCCGAGAGCAAGAGGAAGGACGTGCCCATTTTCGCGTTCTCCAAATGCTCCTGAGGCACCTGCGCCTAGTCCGTAATGTGGATGGAGGAAGACAACAAGCCCCGTAGATGCGAGTGCCTCCCAAACTGGCTCTAAAGCTTCATCATCCAGTCCATGCCCGATACCACGTGTACCCAGGATAACGCCGCGCAGATGCGGAAGGGATGCTACCTGGGAGACCGTCTTGAGAATAGACGATGGTGCAATGTCCGGTACGAGCGGTAGGAGGCCAAAGCCGTACAGTCGCCGGAGAGAATTGCCGGTCAAAGTGGGAGATGATGCGCAGTAAGCCTCCAAGTCATCGTTCAGATCATGGGCAAGAGGTTCCGCTTCTGCAGGCGAGAGGAAATCCAGCCATGGATTGGCAGAGCTATATGAACACAACTGGTTACCTTCTTCAATTTCTTCCAACTTCGAACGCGGACAAAAGAAGACCATTTGTACCTTACTACGGACAAATCGATACCGTGCTTGTCCATGAATGCAAGCTTTTCCTTCCTGTCCCAATACTGCGGTCCTACCGGCCTTCCTTCACTCGGCTCGTTCTCAAGAATGACCAACCGCTCTTCAGCATTACGCTGGACTATACGAGGGACGTTTGAACGCGAACGAAGGACATTTGCATAGCGTGGAAGATAGACATGCGTATGCACGTCGACGAGGAGCCGTCTTGCCGCCATGACAAGAGGCAACACCGCGACGTTACTGAAAGCGTATATCGCAAGTTGCTGATAGGCACCGAGGCATCAAAACAGACGACAAGACAGCAAAATAACTACAAACATATCGTCAACTTAGGCGTGACTTTAATTTTCGCAAAATGATTGACCAATGACGGGACATTACGAACATTTATCGGGATGATGATCTAGTCGGTGACATGTAACATTCTATTCTTATGAATAATGATGGGATATAGCATGTCCTACAACTGAAAATATGTCCATTGTTCAAACACGAGATAGAACAAGACTAGTCCAATAACATTAGGAGAATTTGTATACCGCGACAGAGAGGGGAAGAGCCCAATAAGACGTAGACAAACTATTCGTCTATGTCGGATAGATGAGATGGGAGATTATGCAAGGAAACCACCAAGCAAGAGAAGACCACCCAAAAGACTGAATTGAGCCTTGTGAGATTGAGCAGCATTGGCAGTCGAGGTCGGGTTTGAATCGGAAGAGCTCGCTGCAGCATCTGTGGCCCTAATAAGATAACGCATTCTGTCAATCTCGGTCACGCCCTGAACAAATAAGATTTTACTAACGTGGCAGACGAGGAGACAGTCAGGGAAGTACGCGTGGCGGAACCTGTAGTGCCGGCTGAACCAGAACTGGTCGCGGAACCGGAGGTCACCGTCGAATCGGTTGCAGAGCTGGTTCCAGCAGTGATATCGAATTCGTCCGATTGAGCGTAAATAGTATCAAGATCATCCTGGCTCCTGACGAGGTTGACACGATAGCTGCCACCGACATTGAATCCGCCCGATGGAGCGTCGATTGAGACTGAAGTCGCGGACGTTGCGTCTACAAAAGCCGCGAGCAGCTGGTTGTTCTCCGGAAGAACCGAGCGGTCCTAAGGCGAATTGTAAGTTAGAAGTGCGCTGGCAAATGAAACGGAGAGACGTACGGTATTAGTGAGGACAACTGTGAAGTTGGTGGGATCCGTCGAGACGCGTTCCCAGGAGAGGGTATTTGAGCCAGTGGAAGCCCAACCTTCGTTTTCATTGGGTGCCAGAATGCGGAGGGCAGATGCACCAAGAGCGACGGCGAGGATGGAAAGAAAAGCAGCTGCGTGCATTTGTAGCATGTTTGTAAATATTAGTTTCTGTGTCAAGTGAAGGAGTGTAGGCCCTTAAAAATGAGGAAAATTGACAGTGATTATGTGAATTCAAAGAAGAGGAGAGGAAGAGAGAATGGTGGCATATACTTATATATGGCCAGGAACACCTGTCTGCGGCTGTGTCCGGTTGCAGCACTTTTCGGGCGGGCGCGACTCACCGGCGTGGACGGTTGGTTGATGCAGATCATTTCCATTCAGCCTCCTCTTCCGTATAAGTCGGTATTGTTGTGAAAAGAAAGGCTATACGACGTTCAGGGAGATTTGCACGCCTTACGCTCAGAGGCAGTATGACAGAAGACTTGGGCTGCCAGTACATGCGTATGAGATCATCTGCTTCCCATAAGGATGCACTGAAACTCGAAGAGAACTTAGAACTGCGACCGCTTCTCTATTCTATATTACATTACTTAGTAGTCCCATCTACCAAAAGGCGAGGTGGCGATATACAAGAACGTGGCGGTAGCACAGCACGGCAAGCCGCACCCCGCCCGGACACCATGCGAAAAATTAAATCTCCCGAACATCGGCGACACTCGCCGTATTCGTGGTCTTCGTGCCGTGAAAGTATCGCGGAGCAACTCGAAAGCACAGGAGTGCTAAAGTTGGCCAGTTCAGTGCTTCGTACATGCGGTACGTCGAGCGTGGGCCAACTAAAAATGCGACGAATGCGCCAAGAGCATACAGATAAGGGATTGGAATCGCTTCCCACCTATTTACAAAAATAATCGATTAACACTTATTTATCTCGATGAAATTCGAGCGACAAGCCTGTGCCTTCGCTGGAAGAGCGGGTCTCGACTGGTCGCCATGGCATAGGTAAGAGCTACAAATGACAGTGAATTGAACACGAAATGATCGCCATCAAATGGCGTAGATAGACCGGCGGTGGCAAGCGTCCTTACCCACACGGCAAGCACGGGCGCGACAACAGGTAGGCACCATGTCATCGCGAGCAGGACAAGCAACTTCTGGTTACGCACGTTCGAAACAGCTTGATCACCAGGAGATGATTGTAGGAGAATGGCGGAATGATGTAAGTGGATCAGATAGCAAGCCAGAAAGGCAACCTGCCAGGGTATAAATAGGAAGACGAGTAAACTCATAATCGATACGGTGGCCAATCCCGTGCGGAGCGAAGATGCCTGTTCTCGGGAGTCTTCATCGGTCGTTCTATGAACGCGAATTAATTTCACTTGCCCTCGCCAGGGAAAGAAAGGAGCACACCTTGAAAATCGTGAGATCAACTTTCCGTACGGCAGCAAAAATATCAACAGAACGATCCAGGACAGAATGACCAGACCACATGATATGAGCAAAAGCAAGGAAGCCAAAAGGACAAACATCGGTTCGCCGACGTTTCCAAGCCAAAAGGCACTTGGTAAGGGAATAATTGAAACCACTGTGAAAAGCACCATAGCGCGAGGCAACAGTCGAACAAGGGAACCGAAGGACTGAAAAGGAGAGGGCATTGGGGCTGAAATATTATCAGGAACTGCTCTTCGTGCTTTCAGTACAGCTTGGTGTACTCACCGCCTGCATCCCACACAGACCAACTCGCATAAGACAGGTAACAAACCACTCCTGCGCTCCACGTTAATATTGCATTCCAATACCTACCTCCCCATCGTCCAAAGCTATTCCACCAGTCAATAGTGATAGTAAGTGTTTCTACCCCGCATTCGCCGGAAGAATAAACGGTCAGGTTTAATCCCCTTGAGTAAAGTTTACGAAGTTCATTTGACAGGGGAAGGAAGGGTGCGGAAGAATGATCGTGCAGAAGGAATGGTTGACCCTCCAGGAGGCGATGGAAATGGGCTTCATGCGGACCAGATGTATGCAGCAAAAGCGGGGGTAGCAGTGAATCTAACCGAAAGAATCCTTTCAATCAGAAAAAGCGAAAAGGAATCCGCATTGTACGAACCTTTACACGATCCCGACAGCTTTGCACGCGCACGATAGACAATCAATACATCGGACAAAAGGCTTGGAAATGAAATTTCAGTCCTTAAGGAGATCGGATCGAGATGAACGTCAATAACGCGGAAAAGCGGAGCTATAGAAAGTATGAGCTCGGATAGGAAATCAAATGGCAAAATACTGACCGAATGAGTTGGCATAGTTCGCGAGAGAATGCTCATTCTCAATCGTCACCACGGCCCAGCCTTTGTTGGTATCGCTCTGGACTTCAATTTGAATCCACTCCCCCGGAAATTCGTTATGACGGGGTGGTAATTGAGCCATAAAGACTACTACGCCGTCTGACTCGTCGACTCCTTCACGAGGTACCGGGAACGGTTTTTCAGAATCGGGATTAGGTATAAGTCTGAGTGAACTCGGTTCGATAAGTTCGCAGATCGGAATAGGATCGTCAACAGTATCTTGAACAACCTCATTCCTACATGAGTGTACAGACATCTTCAAAGGTAATGGATCAGCTGGGGATACAGAAAGAATAGTCCCTTGAGAGAGATAGACCACGAGATTGCGGATACGATCGTTATGATCGTCATAAGGGATCTTCAGCCTGAACGAGTTGAATCCACGAGGATTCTTGATAATGAGCGGGAAGGCCTCTTCAGACACTGAAATAGGATCCTTGATCGTTAATGCAGTGGTATCTGCATCTCCTAACTCAGGCTTTGACGGGCCGATCCCGTCTCTGAACCAATAATCCAGAATCTGACCGATATCATGACTTGTTCTTGAACCTCCAAGCTCTAACACAGCTCGCGCAACGCGCCAACGGACCTGATGACACCAGACCATCTCTCGGTGTCCCACTCCCGACCAGCAGCCGTCAAGAGAACTCGTGAATACCGTCTCTCGATAGCCCGTGGTGTCTCCTGCATCAGAAAGTAATGTGCAGAACTCCGAAGGAATCATGGTATCAGTTATCCCACCACACACGCTCAGAATTGGTGTTGGATCATAAGCGAGTCGCATCTGGACATCTGCATAGATTGCATCCATGCGTGAGTCAAAGCGGGCGGGCGGAACGCCATGAGGTGTGGACATTGTTATAATCGTAGCGATTTGGGATGCCGGCAAGAGAGCTGTCGCGACGATGCCGCCCATGGAGTGGCCCAAGATTATTATTTTCGTATCGGGAGGATAAAGTGAAAGTATGTATGAGATGGCATCCGCACTGTACTGACGCTGAGAGGCCAGAGTAGGGCCGTGGAAAGCAGATAGGTCCTCATTGAAATCGACTGTGTAGGAAAGCTCACTTTCAGACTCTAGCACTTTATCGATGCAGTGCAACCTTACCTGCAAAAACGTCTAGGGATTTCAGATTGCGGGAAGAAAATTCCCGATTTATGTGCGACGGCGACGAGTAGTATTGTCGCGAAGCGGAGGAAGCTATTGAACGGACTTGATGCGCTGACCCGGCGTTGCCAGGTATAAACAATACAGGCATTCCTCGTAGCTTTGATGTTTATCCATTACTTGCTTTACTCCGTATGGGAACTGTACACACCTCATTCTGCGGGTCCCAGCCGACCTCACGATATAACATGAGTCGGTAGCGGGACGCAAGGCTTGGTGAAGTCCACGACGCGTTGAAGCCTGTAAGGAGGACGTAAGACGGAGACATGTAGGACATCCGACATCCTTGCGGCGATATTTTGGCCGGTGTATCGAATGCTGAATACGCGAGAAGCAAGATCAAGACGAAAGCCGCGCCTGCAAGGAACACGACTCTCAGCATCTCAATCGGTGCATAATAATACGGTTTGAAAACAAGATGTGATTGTCGCGTCGATCATGCGGAACCAGCCTCAACTTGATTCTGTACCGCGATCATCCCGTCTGCCAGTATACATACAACGCGTCGCTTGAGCTCGCATCGTCTCCCACATTACCGTCGTTATTTCTCTTTAATCCATCCGTCTATACCAACTAAGAATGAATCGCATATTCGGAACATCTGGGAGCAAGAAGCCCAAACCGACTTTACAAGATGCCATTACATCAGTGAGTCTTCCGTCTAGTAAACTGCCCTAAGCTAATGGCCAGACAGACAGACTCTCGAGTTCAATCAATTGAAGTGAAAATAAAGAAATTGGATACAGAACTCGGACGATACAAGGACCAGATGAGCAAGCTGCGGAATGGTCCTGGCAAGGTGCGACGCGCTAGAATACATAGCGTCTCAACTTGTGCTGACTACATATTCTCTTCAGAGTGCGATCGAGCAGAGAGCACTACGAACATTAAAACAGAAGAAGATGTACGAAGCTCAGCTTGCGCAATTGCAACAGCAGACATTCAACATGGAATCTGCTGCGCTTGCCACAGAGAACTTACGAAACACGATGGCAACAGTGGATGCAATGAAGGTGGCAAACAAGGAAATGAAGAAGCAATACGGGAAGATCGATATTGACAAGATTGAGGTTCGCCATTAAAATTATAGTTTCGTATTGATGCCTGAACCTTCGACTCAGAATATGCATTACGACATGGAGGACCTTTTAGAACAAGCTAACGAGATTCAGGAGTCACTGGGGAGATCATATGCGGTACCAGACGAAATCGATGAAGCCGACCTTCAAGCAGGTATATTCACGTTATCATCGATATCAGAATTTATGCTTACTGTCATCAGAATTGGATGCTTTGGAGTTAGAGGAAGAAGATGAAGGAGCGTCTTATCTTGCGGACTTGAACAAAGTCCCTGACTACGTTGACGAAGAACCTGTTGAGGCTGAAGTGAGTTTTTTTACTGTCCAGAGTATAATACAGGTCTAACATATGCATAGAACAAGGGCCATGCCCAACCGGAAGCTGTGAAAAACACCGCATGAAGGATTATCACTTGATCTGCGCATCTCTGTAACATTATCTCACTGAGCAAGTAAATATGCATATACAAGTCTTGTGTTGCCGTCCTGTAAAGCTCGATTCATACAAGTATTCTATTCTATGGTAAATACATTGGACTACAAATCGGGGCTGGATATGTCGATCAGCGCCGATCTGAAGCGCGTCAATATCACGTGCGTGTAAGTCTAAGGCCCTGATCGGTAAAAAAAATAACGGGTGGATAAGGGCGGATAACTGGATAACGAGTTAACGACGTGGGATCCGGCATTTTCCCTCTTTATTTGTTCCTATTTGTTCAGATAGTGTAATCATCACTTCCGTAATGTTCCGGTACCAAAATGGCAGGGATCTGCCTCAATCATACATTTGCAATAAATCATCCAGTTGGGATATGTAGACTTTGACTTGCATGCTGACAGAGTAAAGCTACTTTTATTATTACCAAGTAATTCTAAGTCACCATCAGCTGTTGGGACATGTAACTTCTAAATGTGGCAAGTGTGTCGATCGCGTTTGTAATCCAGTGATCAGCAGATGCCGAGTGCTGCCGACTAAATTACCTCACAACAGGTAGCCTCCGAGTCGCACGATCTTAATCTTTGGATAAGCTATCCGCCGTTATTTTTTTTACCGATCAGGCCCTAAAAGTTGTTGTGGCTTAGAAAGTCTTACTCAACGGGACGAAAGAACAAGAGCTCGTCCTTCAGTACAAGAGCCTCAACCTCTTAGTCTTAAACCATCACCAGCGCATATACAAGGACACGTAGTCTACTCCTGCCTCCCCTACAGTAATTCTCGTTGTTCGTCATGGCTGCCACGACTACCCTCACTAGAAAATCTTCCCGCACCAAGGTGGAACCGACAGCTAACGGCAAGCCACCTAAGACCAACAGAGCGGCGTCTGCAAAGAGCAAGGCTAACGGTGCTCAGAAGAAGCGCCCGGCCACACCTGAACCCGAGGATACCGAAGAAGAGCAGAGTCAACAACCTACCAAGCGGGCTCGAAGCGCGAAATTAGATCGTGAAGGTTCCTCGGGATCAACCGATGAAGAAGTGCGGGAGATCAATAAAGGTTTGAAGAATGCGGCTCTCGAGACAGGCAAGGATGGTGTGGAGGAAAAGAAGAAATCGCTGAGAAGGCCGAAGAAAGATACGGAGGCTACAGATGCGAAGAGTACGGCAGTGAAGAAAACTGCCCGCACCATCACCAATCCTCTTCGCGCTCCTCCCGAACATTCTCGTCCTGCTAACCAGCTCTTCGTCTGGGGCGCGGGCAATTTCGGTCAATTTGGTATGGGACCAGCGCATTTGGATGAATTTGATAAGCCGAAGAAAAACACTTGGATAGAGAAGAAAATAGAAGAAGGGGCATTCGGCGGTGAGGAAGCTGGAATAGAGTCCATCGCTGCTGGCGGGCTGCATACGATGTTCATTGATGAGAAAGGATCTGTCAGTAACTTCGTCGTTCTTTTTTTCGCATTTCTGTATTGATCTTTCTCCAGATATGGTCCTGTGGCGTCAATGATGACGCTGCACTGGGGCGAATAACGAAGGATGTACCGAATCCTGAGAAGGAGGGTGAAACGATTGATATTGACACTCTCACATCCTTCCCGTACCCTCTACAAACTCTTGTCAATGAAGGCTTCCGTGCTGTTTCGATCGCTGCAGGTGATAGCATCTGCGCGGCTATCAGCGATCAGGGAGAACTACGTGTTTGGGGCTCTTTTCGGGTATGTGTGTCTCCAGATTGTCCGTCATTACTACTTAAAGCATCATTTCTAGGCGAACGAGGGCTCCCTTGGGTTCTCTAACGGCTCAAAGTTTCAGTTCCTTCCAGCCCCTATACTCAACCTACCGAAGGACGAAAAAGTTGCCTCGGTCGCTGCAGGGAACAATCACCTTGTCGTATTAACTACGTTTGGGAACATCTACACTTGGGGTGCTGGCGAACAAGGCCAACTCGGTCGTAAAATCATCGAGCGACGTAAAATTCATGGCACGACGCCAGAGAAAGTGACGTTGAGATCGCGTTCTCTCAAAGCTGTTGCAGTTGGAGCAGGAAATTATGCATCTTTCGCAGTAGACGAGAAGGGCGGCGTTTGGGGATGGGGTTTAAACAACATGGGTCAGATCGGCACCGGTCACGAAGATGAAGACGACAATACGGTCCCGCAACCACAGCGAATTGATGTGCTAAGCCCCGAGGCACTTGGTAATGGTGCCCGTATCACTCAGATAGTGGGCGGTGAACACCACACGTTGTTCCTGTCATCGGACGGACGAGTTTTTGCTTGTGGTCGTGCCAATGGCGGCCAGCTTGGACTACCGACTGATCACACGGCATTTAAAGCAGAAGGCTACAAAGGATTTGTCGCTACACCAATGTACATCCCGTTCCCTGATTCCGAATCGGAAGATCCTGTAGTCCACATCTCTGCTGGAACTCATACCAACTTCGCCGTGACCTCAGCAGGTGCATTATATGCATGGGGTGAAGGAAATCAAGGCGAGCTGGGAATTGGTGATGACATGGATGCGAAGATCCCGACTGTTGTCGTTCGCAAGGAGGGTGGATCGTGGAAAGCTATCGCTGCCGAGTGTGGTGGTCAGCACAGTCTGGGCCTCTTCAGAAAGAAAGTGGCTCTAACCTAGTAAGGTATTTTAGACCGAAGATAATTTTTTTTTAACCTTAGCTTGTCGCTTATATTAAAAGCCGCGACTACGGCAGATTTTTCCACTCTGCTTTCTTTCTTGCGCTATCTTGCTCATTCTTCTTTCACACCTCTCAACCTAAACTTTTCCACTCTGCTTTCTTGCATTTGTTTTCCCATAGCATTTTGGACAAGCATCGATAGTTCGAGATCATACTCAATACATATTTTCGGACGGATATCAACAAAGAGCTTGAGGATCGAACGAAAACATCTATAACCCGATCATACATATGTCTCACTCAATCTAAGAGAATGGGTCTGTAAGCAAAGCGATAGTTGCAGTTGTATATGGAACTTACCGTTGCACAATGTACTGCTCTGTCGTCACTGGTTCATACTTCTTCGCTTTGTCCGGACCGTAACAATTCGGCAAACAGTCAATGAGTGCACCAAAGTTAGGATTGCAAAAAAATGCGATTGACTGGCGAGCGGGGGTGACCTGCTCGGTCTCACTGATCTGTTTCGCAGGTGGTGCAACGACGCGATGGAGCGTCGAGCGTAAAATGTCGTTTGACCAACGGCTCAGAAGATCACCGACGTTAATGACGATTGTACCGGGCTGTCCGGAAAGAGAATATGTATAAACAAGAAATCATGCGGCTTGTTCAGAAGAAGAACTCACGATTGGCACTGCTGGGTGAAACTCTCCAGTATGTGGATTCTGAACTTCCAATCCTCCGACCTAAGACGTGACTTTGATTAGCATGGGCCAATGAGTAAGCTCGTTCAGCAACTCACTGAATCCTGAAATAGAAGAGTCAAGGTGCCATAGTCTACAAGTCATGAGTATATCCCCTAAACTTTTAGATACAGATATAGTCGCGGACCTGAGTGAGCTCCAGCTCTCGCCTGCCCCTCTTGACGAAGAATCTCGGTTTTGATTGGAGGATAAGACAGGAGTCGAAGGTTATGGTACTGCTCGTTGATTTTATCGTCGAAGAATCTTTCGTTCAAACCAAATCCAAGAGCTATCGAGCTCATAACCGAGACATGAAGCTCGTGACATGTCTGCAATGCAACATAATTCAAAAGCAGAAATTCGGTAATATCAGTTGTGCTGTTCGCAAAATTCGCATGGACTTTTACCTGGAAAAAGTGGAGCATTGTATCCTTAAAGCCAGGGCAATCTGCTTCTTGAGGCCAACGATTTTTCCAAACAGGATCCCAGTCGCGACCAATTTCCATAGTCTCCTTGTAGTCCGGAGACTTGGAACGCATGGCTGCAATTTCATCGGGATCGCTCGATTGAGTTACACGTTCTCTGCCTATCTGAACGTAACCACGATTCGCACGTGGGTCCTCCCATTCAAGCTTTGACTTGACATCTTCCGGTAGCTTGAAGAAAGATGCGCTCTGTTACTACAGTTAGACTTCTGCATTAAGATACCGTGGATTCACAGAGAATGAACCTTCTGAAAGACGCTGGTGATCACTGAGTCAGGGATTCCATGGTTCTTGATGTAGATGAAGCCAGCCTCTTTGAAGCCATCTACTACTTCATTAGCAGTTTCTTGCTTCTGGTCCGTCGACGCTGCGCTCTGATAACGACTGAAGTCTATAACCGGGATGCGAAATCCAGACGCGTGTGTTGCAAGCCCACGGAACGCAGAACAGTGTGCTTTACCCAGTGAAAAACGAGCTAGGATATGTGAGCGAAAGAAGGGCGATGCAAGCATAGGTAACGATGGAGGACAGAGATGAGGACCGAATGAAACCGGACATGATTGTGATAAGTAGTCTATTTTATATACCCGCCCAGAACAGGTTGTTATCGTTATCAAAAGCAACGTGGCCACGTGTGGGACTTGAAGTGACTCTCAATTTTGAGACTCTGTCGTATTGGTCTGAATAATATATGTATACATAATTTCCGATCGTTTGTGGGCCCATTTAAATTCAATGCCAGAAAGTTACTGTGTGTCCCTGGGTTGTTGAATTTTCAAGCTAAAGTCTATGTGCTGCACCGACTGATGGACTGCGCTTGTGCTCAGAATGTCAATTTCTAGGAGTCAAAGGATGAATATCCAGCACATAGTTTCCAATCAAGCCCAGTGCTCACCATTGATTGCACGTTCTCGCAGATTCGACTCGGTAATGTTGCCGCTCGATTCGAATAGAAACTTTCGCTTGCCGGCCCACTTTTCCTTCAGCCTTCTTGCCACGCTTACTAGCTCATCGCCTTCCATGTTGTCCAACATGATGACGTCGGCCCCTGCCTCAATAGCCTCTTCGGCCTCCTTCTCATTTCTCACCTCTACATCGAGCAGTAGGCTGAAACCGCCTACCGAACGAGCCTGGGCGATGGCTGCAGTTATTGAACCGCAGCTCCATATGTGATTGTCTTTCAGCATAATCATACTCGAGAGATCGTGTCTGTGTGGATCGACGCCCCCGACTCGCATTCCGTATTTCTCGACTAATCTGAAACCCGGCGTCGTCTTTCGCGTGCCCGCGATGACACCCGTATATCCGTAACTTCGTGCGTTATCCAGTATACGTTTTGATCTGCCAGAAGGCTTAGTCAAACACGTTCTCGGAAATGAAAAACCGACGAACTTCGTTGCAATTCCACTGCATCGCGCGAGAAGATTGAGTGCGACACGCTCACCTAGGAGGAGAAGCCGTGCCTTTCCGCGAACGGTCGCTACGTGCTTTATGGGATCGAACTCTTCCCCTTCCTGCACATGCCATTCCACTCTAGTCACATTTCGTTTTAGGCCTACGTGTACGTGTTTCTGTCTGAAATGCTCACTTGCAACCGAGCTGTTCAAACACTTCAGTAAAGAAGGGCACACCGGCTAGAACAGCACGTTGGGAGCCCTTTCCAAACAGAAACGCCTCTCGTTCCGCATCGCCAACAACGAAGCCGCCGTAGTCGAAAGACGGCGCATCTTCCTCAAGCCATGCGACCACCTGTGTCTTCCAGCTTGGTGGTAGTAGATGAGCATAAATTGGCTTGTTTGACATGGTGAGCTGGCAAGTGTCATTCAGAATTTTGGGCCGCGTTTCAGTGTATGCGCTTATGTAAGATCATATACCTTTCTAGTTCCCCCCTATTAGTACATCGGCTCGCGTTCATTGACACTAACATCGTTGTCGACGACGTCGCCAAACGGTGCAGACTATTAGAGGTCATCGGCGTCCGACCCGTGCACAATGGACTCGACACCGCGAATCAATCGCGCGGACTCGGTCTCATCCACAACGTCTTCGACTTCGCGTCATGGCTCCGAACCCTTTGCATACCAAACTCGGATCCTGGAGCGCACCTCGTCGGGGTCGCGTTCGAACTTTGGTCTTCCAAAGGATGGTGTTCTTTCATCGAGCAACTCCGGTAGTAGACGATGGAAGCCTTCCCATCGCGTTGGCTCGAGCGTTGAATCCGTGCGCGGGAAATGGGAGGAACGCGCACGCGCCGAGGCAGCGCTTAGCAGCCCAAGTCCGTCGCGTAGCAGCTTCAGCACGGACGATTTGCAGTCAACTGCTCCATATTCGCCTCTTGGAGATGAAAAGACCGCCGGCACTCGTCCGTCACCATCTCAAGCGTCATCTAGAACTGCGTTCAACATGACCAGGACAGAATCTCCGACACCTCCCTCGCTCGTCAAGCGTCATACTATGCCAGAACCAATAGTTGCATCACCTTTATCTCCGAATTCAACAGGAATTAGTGTCGTCTCGCCTGAACCCCTGTCTTTCTCCTCTGCATCCGGTACGCCTACGAATCGCATACGCTTTCCTGTTTCTGGACCTTCCGTCGCGTCGGTCCGCCAGAAATTCAGCACCGGCACGGGAGCGGGAGAGAGCTCCGATGTGTTTAGTGAACTTGATGGCTCAAGTTCGCGATTGAGACGGTCTGTTGATTTTGATTCAATCATGAAGGAGTCAAGGACTATCACAATCCCCGAACGTTCAGAAGCAATTCTTCCTTCTACCGAAAATAACTCCAAGCGAGTGCGTGCGACGTCTTTGTATGGCACTTCTCGCATTTTGGAACTGCCAAAGCAGGACTTTGCAGCTTCGCCCTCTTCGGACAGACATTCTCGTTCTTCTACTCCCGACAGTTTACGTGGAACGCCTACCGACAAATTTGCTAGAACTTCATCCGCGATTCCGAGTTCATCGGATAAAGCCTTTAGGCAAGATGCCTTTGACATCAGAAGAAAGGCATCCTTCCTCTCATCTAAGCAAGAAATCTCCCGTTCTCCATCATCCCCAGGCAGGTCTAATGCTCCAGAGCCTATGGTTCTCCCTAGAAGGAATTCTGTTAAGGACTCGCCTTTTCTTCACCCTTCATCTCCTGCCTCGAATGATGTTTCTCCTTACACAAAGACACCAGAACGTGTATATCGCCCTCCACCCCCTGCTCCCTCGGCATTCGCAAATTCACCTTCGGTAATGTCTCCGACACCCTATCGAAGCTCTTATATGGCAAATAAGAAAGCGGGCTTGTACGGTGATGGTCTAACGGTTGGACGTAAACTAGGCCGTCATTTGCCACGCATTGCAAGTGGCGATGCGTACGATGAACCAGAACCAGAACCAGAACGTCAGCTTCCACCGGAGCCAATATTACAATCAGAACCTCCGCGGACTCCCGACAAGCCTTCCCCTGAATCTCGGTCTGAGAAATCACCCGGGATGAGTTCCCAGTTGAGCAGGCTTGAACGACGCGAGAAGCGTTTGCGAGAATGGAGGCTTGAGATGGAAGGCAGATCTCCGACGCCGAAGAAAGGAGATGCCTATAGTCCGGAGCACGAATCGTATGCAGTACCCCACACTGCTGATGCTGTTCCTCAATCTGCCGACGATGTTGCAGGAGTACCTGGACGCAAGCGTCTCTCTCGTGATGTGCTTGCACCCGCAGAAACGCCATTCGGCTCTCCGATGCCTCTTCCTTCATCTCGACTTGGCATACGTGGCGGCCTTTGGGCAGACCAACAGCGACATCTTCTACGTGCATATGAATATCTTTGTCACGTTGGAGAGGCACAGCAGTGGATTGAGGGTTGTCTCGGTGAAGAGCTCGGGTTTGGTATCGTAGAGATGGAGGAAAGCTTACGGAACGGAGTCGTCCTTGCGAAACTCTCTCGGGCCTTCTTAGGCGGAGCAATTGTTAAGAGAATCTTTGAGGTAGGCCAAAGTAGAGTTTGACACTGTTGAGGTTTAACTGACAGTCTTTCAGTCACCAAAATTGGATTATCGGCAGACCGATAATATCAACCATTTCTTCTATTTTGTTCGTTCCATTGGCCTACCAGAGGTATGTTCTCAAAAACCTTGGTTGCCATATTATTCAATCGATTCTCCCAGTGCTTTATTTTTGAGACCACTGATCTTTATAATAAACGGAACATTCCAAAGGTGATTTACTGCATACACGCTCTGAGGAAAGTTACTTCCTTGTCGCTTTCATAATCTTCCATATTGACATTATACGATAGTCATCTCCTTGCTCGCCAAGGTCTGGCGGAGCGCATAGGAAACCTTGTTGGACAGCTCAAATTCTCCGACGATCAACTGCAGCGTACAGAAAAAGGTCTGAAGGATGCCGGTGTTCCAATGCCGAATTTCAGTAACGTCGGGCGTGAGCTTGCTAAAGAGATCGATGAAGAACCCGAGCCAGAGATAGAGACAGAAGAAGAACGTAAGTAATCTGATAATGTTCGACCAACCTACATGATTGATACGAACGGCCCTAGGTCGCGACCGAGAACTTCTTGAATGTGAAGATTCCATCGTTAGTCTGCAATCGGCTTTACGTGGATTCTTGATACGTAAAGAACAAGCAACGCATCGTACCCGAATCCAGCTTGCAGAACGATACATTGTCAAAGTCCAGGCTCGATGTCGCGGCGTCGCCACTCGCAAACTTGTCTCCGAGATACGAAAACGGCAAGCGAATCTTGTGCCCTGGGTCTTGACTCTTCAGGCAGTTGCGCGTGGCGTTCTTGCTCGTCGTGCCTGGCATCAACGATGCATACATCTTCAGGCTTTGAGGAGTTACATTGTCAAAGTGCAAGCTCAATCACGTGGGGTATTGCAGCGTCGTCGATTTGCTCGCTTGAAGGGCGCACTAGCGAAGAGCAAGGTTTCTGTCCTCAAGCTCCAAGCTGTTGCTCGTGCCAGGCTTGTCAAGAAGAGCCATCAGCAGATGCAAAAGACTCTTGGGAAGACGGCGACTATGCAGGGTGTCGTTGGGCTTCAGACAGCTGCTCGAACCGTGCTTGTACGACGCAAAGTAGCGGAACGTCTACGGGCACTAAAGGGCGTGGAAAAAGAAGTTGTCCAACTTCAGTCTCATGTCCGCGGTATGCTTGTGCGTTGGAGAGTCGGTGCACAGTTGGCAAAATTGGACGACGCCACAGATGTAGTCGTCCGCATCCAGTCTGCTGCTCGGAGTTTCCTTGCTCGAAGACGACTTCTTAATCTCATCCGTAACCTAAGGCATGCAACTTCGTCTATCGTTTCCATCCAAGCTATCGCTAGGGCTGGAATAGCGCGTCAACAACACAAAGCGTTGAGTAAAGCTCTCGGGGAAGCTAAGGTCATTATTGCCGTTGGTTCTCTTCAATCATTGGCACGGGCTGCCCTTGTCAGAAAGAAGCACCAAGAGCAGAGCAAGAAACTCGAGATATGTATGCCGGATGTCGTTGGATTGCAGGCTACCGCCCGAGGCGCTCTTTTGCGCCGAGACTTCATTGTGTGGAGAGATTATCTGCGTAATAACCAGACAGAGGCGACTCGTTTGCAAGCCCTTCTGAGAGGCGCACTCGTGCGCCGAAGGTTTGCGGAGAAGATGAAGTACTACCGCGAGAATTTGGAAAAAGTCATCAAAATTCAGTCTTTGTATCGTGCAAAGGAGACTCGCGATCAATATCGTCAGCTAACGCTCGGTCGTAATGTGAATGTTGGCACAATCAAGAATTTTGTTCACCTGCTCGATGATTCCGAAGCAGACTTCGAAGACGAGATTGAAGTGGAGCGTTTGCGAAAACGCTTCGTAGAGAGCATCCGGGCGAACCAGGCGCTCGAAACAGAAGTGTCAGAGCTGGACGTCAAAATCGCCCTTGTCGTACAGAATGTGAAGAGCTTTGAAGAGCTCGTCAAGGCTCGCCGCCGACACGACAGTTTTGGTGCACACACAACTCGCGCAAGTGTGCTTGCCGCCCATGGAGACCCGTTTGCCGGAGCCAGCTCGCTTGACCATGAATCGAAGCGCAAGTTGGAGTTGTACCAGCAACTTTTCTATTTACTTCAGACTCGAGGGGACTATCTCGGCAAACTCTTCCATCAACTAGCCAAAGTTGATATTTCCGACAAGAATAAAAAGTTGGTGGAACGGGTAGTTTTAACACTCTTTGGTTATGGTCAAGATAAGCGGGAAGAGTACCTGCTGCTCAAGCTCTTTCAGGCGAGTCGCAACGCTTGCTTCCCCCTAGACATTTTCTTGACTGTCGTATTACGTGTAGCATTGCGTGAAGAACGAGGTCGCAATCGCCCCCTCTGTCGAATCTGCCATGAAGGAGATCCCAATGTACCTCTCCATTGCGCTGCAATACGGCCGGCCAAAACAGGTTACGTATGTTAGAGACGTCTTACAGCCTCTTATCTGGACAGTCATCGATGGCGTTGTGAACGACGAAAAGCTTGACCTGGAGACTGATCCTTGCATAGTGGGTGGAATTGTGGCGTTGCTACTTGCTGACTGCTAAATTTTTCTGTAGATATATCGAACTAGAATAAACATCGAGGAGATGCGGACGGGAATGAAGAGCAGCAAACCGAAGGATGTCAATTATCGTGATGCTGTAATGGACCCTGAAACTCGCAAAGTGTTCATTCACAGTAAGTCCCTGACTTCATTCACGGGTACTTTGGACGTCTGATCGAAGACCGTCTAGATTTACAGAAGCTACACGCTATATCAAAAGATTTCGTTAACGTGATTGTCGGATCAGCTAAGAAGGTGCCATACTGCATGCGGTATCTGGCACGGGAAGCACTTGCGAATCTCAAAGCAAGTAGTTCGCTTTCAATAGATCTCGTTTTACTCATATTCCTTTATAGTCCAAGTTCCCTGATGAAGGAGATGAGGCGTACGTTGCGCCGCTCGCAAGGCTTTTGTTTTACCGGTACATCAATCCTGCGATAGTGTAAGTAGTTGTCGATCAAACGTGGTATTTTCTAGTCTGACGGGCTCCAAAAAAAATTAGGGCTCCTGAGACATTTGACATCGTGCCAAATACAATCGACATTGCCTCCCGGAAGAACTTGGCACAAATATCGAAAATGCTTACTCAGATAGCTTCTGGTAAAGAGTTCGGTGAAGAAGACCCTTGCCTTCATCCACTGGATAAATATGTCGCAGAGGCCATCAAACAGCTCAGAACATGGGTGTTTGAAGGTTGGTTTTTAAGGAATATGAGAGATTTAGTGTTTCTTACGTTCATCCAGTTGCTGATGTTCAGGATGCCGAAGCTCAGTTCCATGCCAATGAATTTCTGGATGTCGCGACACAGCCGAAGCCCATTTATATATCTCCGAATGAAGTATATTCGATGCACTCGTTATTATCTCAGCACCTTGATCGCCTAGCTCCGACGAGAGAAGATATCCTCAGGACTATTCTCACGGAATTAGGTGGTGTTCCGAACTTGGGTACAGAAGAATTAATTGCCGCACGCGATCATGCAATCACATTGGAATTGACCAATCGATTTGCCAACGTCAAAGGTGAGCCTCAGGACAGTCGTGTCGACATTGAATTGATCGTTATGTTATAGATCCGCATGCTGAGGAAAAGGCCCTTTGGGTGCAGGCTAAGCGTGCGGTGCTAGCCATTCTTCGAGTACAGCCTGCAAGGGATCTTGTCGAGTGCCTGATGCAGCCTGTTTCCGAAGAACATGAGATGTTCTGGGAAGATATCGTTGATCGAGAACTGATGAACGATCATATGCGACAACGACGGCGCCGAATGCCATCAACGACCGGAGCGGAATCTGCTTACAGGCTGGATGATGTTCGATCGTACGCTCCTTTATTATCTCGCATTATTATCTCGCACTATGGCGTCATCTAATGCACTTGTCAGACTGACATTTAAAGAAGTAAAGGCACACGCTATTTACTTCTTATTGGAATTGGAGAAACGCGGGAAGGTAACTCGAGAGGATGGCTATCAGGGAATCCTGAATGCTATCGCCGGAGACGTTCGTAGCAAACATCGAAAGAGATTACAAAGGCAACAGGAGCTCGAAAGCATGAATGAAGCATTGCGGCAGCTGTCTGAACGCAAGAAATACTACGAAGAACAAATCAAGAGTTACAATGACTACGTTGAAGCAGCAATGAACACAATGCAGAAAGGGAAAAGGTGCAGTTGAAAGCCTTGTATTGTTGGATCGGAACACTAATATGCGTATCTGAATAGCAAAAAGCGATTTGTCATGCCTTTCACAAAGCAGTTTTTCCATTTGCGCGAAATGCAAAGATCTGGCAAGTCGGCGCAATTCGGGTCATTCAAATACAGTGCCCATTACTTGTACGAGAAAGGTATTCTTCTGTCGATCGATCAGTATTCGCCTCGACAGTTTGATCGCATCGATGTCGTCATGTCGTCCAACAAAGCGGGTACCTTCGACATAGAATTGTATAACATTCAAGCTGGACCGTCTGCACTAATAGCATCGACGGAGGTGCGCATGGAGGAACTCCTACAAGCTCAGTTTGAGAACCGTGTTTCTCTTCCTTTGTTCGACGGCATGGCAAGGTTCAATCTCAACCTCCTGTTGTATCAAATCAATAAGAAGTGAGCAATCATCTGTCCTACCGCTAATTCATGACATAGATTAACGGACATTCAAAGGTTTTACGTGTAACACATTGTAATTCTATTTCTCGATGCATCTCATTCGCACCCTTTTGATTCAGTTATTATGCTCATTAGACTTTATTGTTCGCTCATTTGTTCACGCTGATATTCGCACTGTATGGATAAGCACAAAGCTCTTGTATCTGTACTTGATGATTCTTACGAGGAGACATGTTTATGAGCAATTCGTTTCGAGGTATCCTGGATAGTTAAAAGAGGCGATGCAGCGTCTTGAATTACAGGGTAAAGCGGAAATCTGGGCTGCGGTCACCAATTGGAGCACGAGTCTTCCCTGAATCCCATAGATCCTGATATTTCTCAATGTTTCCTTGACGCCTGCCTTCTCCACGAGCCTTGTTCTCCCAAAGGCAATATAATCTAAGAAGGATCAATCAGCATCACGATATACTCAGAAAGATGTTCAGGAACATACACGTTGGCCGCAACGGCGATCCAAGTTAGGCAAACAAACGCGAGCGAAATAGTATGACCACGGATGTACCGTGGAGCTTGATCTGAGGAAGAATAGAACTTAGATTATGCAAAGATACGAAGTTCCTCATTTCCACTTACCAGAAGTATACGCGAATGTCGCAATAAAACCACTAAATGATATTTCGGGTCAAATGATTGCCATTCACTGACGTCGCGTTGACATTACCCTGTATTCGCAATCATTAACTGCAGCGCACTGCAGAATTTCTTAGAAATCAGATAGTAACTAGATGCTCTTCAGCTTTAATACACACGTAGTTGTCGCCTTTTTGTAATGACCACTCGAATTGTTGGGAAGAATAGATAGGATGCAAGGTGCTGAAGGGTAACTGGAGATAGGCAAATCAGATACACCTTGCATCCGAGGAAGTGCACTCACACTCCAGCTGCCATGAGGAAAACGGCCGCGTAACGGGCATCGTTTGTCTCCGCCTTGATAGCCAAGATGTAACCTATAGTCCGGAAATTTTGAATACTCATTTACATTGCTGGATGAAGAACACTGGTTATTACCAGCTATAGTCAAAGGCATCATTATGAGGATAAATGAACCCCTCCATTTCAATCGATCCGCGAGAAAAGCGATGACAACTTAATAAATGTCAGCACCTTGGCTTCTAAAGGACTCAAGAAATTACCTGTTAAGACAATTGCGGGGACGTACGGTGGAACTGTATGTAGCTGTGCGGCACCGCCAGAGTATCCGAGTCCAGTAATAATAGTCGGTCTATTATTGGCGTACCAAGTTAGCATCCCGAGCACTTGAACAGGTGAGAAAACTCTTACAAGAAAAGCGAGTAAGAATATAAGCTGACGATAAGCCCCAAATAGCCAATGCCTGTCAGCCAAGTCTGGATATCCTTACAGCCTGGAGAATATATATTAGTAATGCAACAACGAATAGTGGTATATGCCACCTCGAATGACTTCTCCCCATTCAAATTGTTCGTCTTCCTGAAAGATTTCTTCTTGACTTGCGCCACCGGCCTTCTGTCTTCCAACACCCTGCGTCTCTGCCTTTTCTTCCCGAATCTTCCGCGACGCCTCGGACAAGGGAACATGAGAAGCCGCTACGTTGTCTTTTCGGAAACGCCGTACTAACAGAAGCCGTTAAATTAAGCCACCGAGGGAAAATAATGACATACAAGCGAAGGTCCTTTCTTCCACCGTCAGTAACCTGCTGGATTGAATGTCTGCCGGAAGCAGTACGGCTGCGAAGATTCCGAAAAGGATCGTCACTAATCCTTCAAGTATAAATATCCATTGCCAGCCAGCCATGCCACCCACGCCCTCCATTTTAATGATTGCGGTGGCGAGCAAACCTATATATATATAGATAGATCGTAAGCTACCCGATCTATCATTACAAATCACGCACATTACCTCCGAAAGCTCCGGACAAAGATGCTGAATGATATTGAGATCAAATCATTCGCTCACACGCGAAGCTTTATGAGCCTACCGGATGCATAGAAGACACCAACTCTGCTATGATTGAGTTGATAGGATTATCATCAATAAATAATCACAAACCTCAGTTGAAGCTCGTGCTTGTTGTAGATAGTGCTGAGATACAGAATCTAAAGCAACGTTATGGCAATCGGAAGAGAGAAAACGAAATGTCCTTACGATCCCCGGTAGCAAGCCACCCTCACACAGCCCTAACATAATCCTGATAGCGACGAGCCCACCAAAATTCTGAACGAGCCCGCTCAATGTGGTCACAATACCCCAAGCAGTGACAATGAAGGGGAGCCAGCGATTCGGTTTCATGTGCTTCAAAATCCAGTTCGATGCTGTGGCAGGACATTTAGTTCATAGATACAAGTCAACATGATAATTACTCACGTAACTCTGATGCGATGTATCTTAAGAGACTATGAGTCACGGAATAACAAGAACGCTTAAAGCACATACGAAACGTAGAAGACTATCAGACCGTCATTAGAGAGGTTCACAAGTAGATCGCAAATAATCACGAACGTGCAAGGGCGGTGTTGAACTGATTTCCATGAAGATGGGTGTCCTTCTCTAGTCCTGCAATCCTGCACAAAGTCAGGCTAAAGTGATTGTAGCACCAGAGATTTTGTACCTTGCATTGCCTATGTTCGTCCTATCAATGAAGTTTGCAAGCCATAGCTTCAACAATATAAATAAATGGACTCCGTCGTTGAGTTTGGTAATTCAACTCACTAGTGCCAAGGGAGGAAGAATCTGCAGGTCAAGTTTCATTAGGATCTTGCGCGACATCATGCGGTAGTCCTCTGAGCGATCGTCATCCACGAGTTCTACGTTCTCCGTTATTGAAACTTCGCGATCATGTTTCTCTGACGGAGGGACCATTGTTAGACTACCGAAGACACAGGAGAGGACTTCCACCGAGAGGGGCTGCTGGAAAGCAGCGATGTGTCGAAATTATACTTCCGTAACCCGCACCTTTAAATGTAAGCTCTGGTGTGCTCGTGATCATCCCGCATCATTTTACGGTAACTTTCTGTAAGCGGTGCGTATGATGGCTCACGGCCCACCTAACGGCGCGACCATTTACCATCAGACCAGGGACCCAATTGCAACCTTGACTTTGAGATCTCCGTCCCATGCCACCTTGCTCATGTACCGAATGCCGTTACCTTGGGCGGACTCCATCGGAACGAACTCTGTCGGATAAGTATGTCTGGGAGACGTACGTAATTTGAGCAAACAGCAGAAAGTGGACAATGCACTTCCTGAAGAAAACGGAAACGACTGCATAATTTACACCGTCTTGTTATTGTTCGTCTGACCGGTCTAAGGCATCATAAAACTGTGCATGCAATTTATAATTATTCATTCATACGCGACCCTGCAAAAGCATCAAAATGTGACCTGTACGGACCCAAAATAATCAGGGAAGGGCGGTAGTTACCCAGACAGAAATAGAACAAAGGAAAGAAGTAACCCTCGGAATTTTTCACATACATGTGGGTTATCCAGAATTAAATCCTTTGAGCCTCCACTGGGGTTGCGTTGCTCGCTTCTACCGATAAGGGACCAGTGTGTCTTCCGAGCTGGGAAGACTTGTGTATTATTACATGAGAAATTCAGTATGTAGTCGTACAACGGGGACTACTTACCAGTCGATGATTACAGGCTTCCGATCCTAAGGTTCGTACACTGAATTCTCTTTCGTGTTATCAGAATGTCCGGAAAAGTAAGGAACCCACCTTCTTAGAATAACCTGCGAAAAGCATCTGACTCGGAGCTCATTCACGAGGTTATTTCAGTTGTGACCCAACGGACGGCTTACGCTTTAAATTCTCGACAGAATACGTTACTAATTCTCGGTAGAACAGAAGTGAACGCGGAGGACTTCGCAGCCATCACTCAATTCGCCAAGGATTGTGTGTAGAATTAGATGGCTAAGTTCCAGAGCATGTGGTACGGAATAACCATTCCAGTCATCCGAAAAACAAGGGCGGCAGTGAGATAGAAGCCAGAAACGAGCACCGAGCGAGAAGTAGCATCCGGGAGGCACAGCGTGACCCAGACCTCAATGGAACGTTCGCAAATTCATGTATCAAATCAAGTAAATGGCTTCAGGAACCCTGCGAGAGCCAGGGCGAGGTGCACTGGCAAGCTATGATGCAAGCTGCGTTCTGTAAAAAAAGTAAGCCCAACACGCCAATGTTTTTAGCGGCCCTCGAGACAAACAAGTACCTGGTCGTCACGAACGACACCTCAACTGACAAGCATCGGTTGGTATGACTTTCTCCATACGTCTTCAATGCGTAGCTCCGTCGGATGGTAGCGAGGACGTGTAACAAAGCGAGTTGATATGCCCGGAATGAGGCGAGAAAGGAGATAAATGATGATAGAGAACAACCAACATGAACCGTAGAAGACGAATATTAGATTAGAACGAACGAACAAAACAACATGAATTGCACAGGCAAGATGAAGCCATTGGTATCCAGAAATTATGGGAGCCCGATAGCGAAGCCGGTCATCTGAGCAATAGCAAGGCATTGTACAGACATTCGCTGTTGCCGCAGAGGGGCAATGTTTTTTTTTTCAATACTGAGCTCAGCGCCAAGGCCGGGACGCGCCGGTCGAGGAAAATTTCTCACGCACATGAGGGGAAGCGCTTAGCGACCATCAAATGGGACTCGACATCGACAACCCTCTTCGCTTGATAACTCTTCGACGACGAGCTCAACTGCTCAGCCATTCCTTTGTCTCTTTTTCCGACGATGCTTAACCCGATGGGTCGCATCCTTACAGTCTTTCCACTTTTCGTCTTAATATCACTTTCGTTTCTCGTCTTCATCGTCGAAGGCTCTGCTCTCGCTTCACCTGATCTCGCTGTGCGTCATGCTCGACAATTTGCGGTCAAGCGTGCCATTGTGGCTCGACAAAATGGAAATAGACCGGGACAAGATGGTGGTGGGGATGATGAAGGGGAAGGAAATGACCCCGACGGTTCATCTCAGAGTGTGATCCCGACCTCGACTACGGAGGGAACATCTACCACCACTGCTACTTCGTCAACGGAGACCACCTCTTCATCTACATCTTTTGGCCCTCGAACGACAACGTCCTCGCCCTCGTCTTCGAGCATCTCGACAAGTTCCTCATCATCTTCGACGATTACGTCAAGTTCTTCCGAATTCATACCATCTAGCACATCTTCCTCGAGCACGTTTTCATCCACACCAACGAGCACCACAAGCTCGTCCGGCTCTCAGACATCGTATGTGCAATAGCTAACTTTGCAATAACATAGCCCTAGCAACTTAGAACTGCCATTTAGATCAAGTACCACCTCATCAAGCTCTAGAACGACATTACAGGTCACGACAGTTCCTGCTTCCACCGCTACCGCAGTTGTCGCCGCTAGCAATACCCGCAGAGTCTCGAGCAGCTCATCGGCAACGTCCTCTGTACCGACAAGCGCCGAAGCTTCGAGCACCGAATCGGCAGGCACCAATGGTTTCCTCTCGAACAAGGGTGCCATGGCAGGAACGTTCACTGCTGTCGGCATTATCGCTGTCGGCCTTATCTGTGCGGTTGTCGTTATTATCCGCAAGAGAAAGCGTAGTGAGGACCTCGACATCTTTGATACGGAATATAAGGAGTATTCGTCGGGTAATGATCTTGGCGGTACCTCCAGTGGCAATGGCGATTATTTCTCCTCAGATATGAGCAGTTTGTCTGCTAATGCTGTATCCCATGCCGGTTCCCATGCGGAGAATATGGATTACAACCACGTCGACTATGGCTACGGCTTGCCACCAACTGCGGCAGACCGAACTTCGGTAGCCAGTAATCACGCCGGTTATGGCGCCTTCCGATCGGCAGCTGAGCAGCGCAAGCCCCCGATGCAGAGCTCTGGTTTACGCAACGAGATGAGTTGGAACAACGACGTTGCTTACGCTGAACCTGCCGTTGATGAGAATCAGTCTATGCATATCGTTCCGCATGATAATAGTCACTACTACGCTTCTGCGACCCGTGTACCAGGCACGGCTTATTAACTGGGATATTCTTATTTATAAGTAAACGGTAGGCGAAACTTCTGACTATTCGAAATATCGATATATTTATTTACCTAGAACTTTTGAACTTTCTAGGTCAGTAAAGTACCGTCAGCCTCTTGTTGTTCGCAAGCTCTTTCCTTGTATTCCTGACATATCCAGATCCCTGGTGGAGCGTGGTGGTCTGTTCTCATGTGGGATACATGTTTTCAATTCTCCGCCATGCTTCATGTGGCGCTGCTATATCTCACATCTGTTGGTCCAGCGTTCTTGGACCATTTTATGGCTGTCTAGCCCTTTGGTCAGTTTTCTCTTTTGGTATTGTTACAATTGTATACCCTTGTTATTTTTCGTCGCCTTGTTTCGTGCCGGACTGCTTGGAATACCCAATTTCTGAATTTGCTGCGTTCGTTCTACAATGACGTGAGCTGCATGCCGCAGATTTTCTAACCGTCTTGTAATGGTTTGACATCAACGTAGCGAATGTAAATTGTGTGTTCTCACTTTTGTAGAAAAAAATGCCTCATCACGTTTTTGTTCAAACGTTGTCACTGTTGCTTGTTGTCACAATTATTCAGACGTTATCTCGAGTTTCTCGAGTTGTTCGCTACTTCCATGAGAACAAGTAGGGCTCTTGCATTCAACGCTGTCAGTCTCATTCCGATGCAAATTGAGATAGTATCTTATCGTGTATACGCAGAGAAACTTCTATGGAGCATATCTTGGAAGTAAGTCGAGACATCAAAAGATTTACGAAGGCACTACAGGCGAAAGGTTCGAAAGGTTTGCATGAATGACCAGATGTGCTAACATACATGCCATATTCGATCAAGAATAAGAATAAAAAATCCGGGAAACGGAGATGAAATCTGCACGTATGACTTTCACCATTATATTACGCTCTGAAATTGACATTTGGCAATCTCTGCAGAATTGTCTCGAGCTCAAAGGAAGTCGTTGATTATGCAGTCCAAAACGCCCATGAAACCTTCGCATCTGGCGTCTGGTCTCGCAAGTCTGCGCATGACCGCTCAATAGTTCTTTCGCGTCTCGCGCGCTCGCTTGAGACTCATATGTCCGATTTCGTTTACCTTGAATCCCTCCAGACGGGACGCGCTATCCGAGAAATGACGGCACAAGTTGGTCGACTTCCCGAATGGCTGTTCGTTCCTTTTCTTGACTCATCAACGATAATCATTTGGATTGGCTGATTCAAAGGTCTTTCTAGTGACTATTATGCCGCATTGCTAAGAACGCGACAAGACTTTCTAGCGCCGACACAAGGGAAACTGTTGAACTACGTTACTCGCATACCTTTGGGAGTCGTTGCACAAATCACTGTACATCACTTTGAATGGCAGTGTAGACGCACTTACTGAATACTGCTGCAGCCATTCAACCACCCTCTCTTGATTGCAGTCAAGAAGATTGCGCCCGCGCTTGCTGCGGGCAACAGTGTGGTCGTAAAACCGTCGGAGGTAGCGCTCACTTTTATCACTTTATGAATAGCGCCGAATTGCACTTTTTCATAGCTGGCTCCTATCTCTGTCCTGGAGTTCGCTCAGTTGGCGAGTGATGCTGGGTGTATGTACTGCTACTTCGTTGCCGTACCTGTTCTCATGAAATGTGTCACAGTACCTGATGGCGTTCTCAGTGTTCTACCCGGATACGGGCACACTACTGGGACGGCTTTATGCTCGAACCCCGTGATATCTAAAGTTGACATAACAGTAAGTAGTGAATATTTTCGTTTTACTCTTACTGAATAGTATTGATCAGGCCGGCACTAAAACGGGACGCGAGCTCGGGAGTGTAGTCTCTTCGAATCTCGCCTACTATACCGCAGAACTCGGCGGAAAAGTATGTTCTGCCCCAGACAATTATCTTCGTGTTCCTAACGGCATCTTCAGGCTCCGATTATCGTCTTCGATGATGCGGACCTAGGGATCGCCGTTAACGGGACAGCGTTCGCTGCCTTCGTAGCTTCCGGTCAGACATGTGTCACGGGTGCTCGAATAATTATCCATGACAAAATATATGACAAATTCTTGTCGGCTCTTTTGGAGAAGATGAAGTCCATAACCCGAAGGATAGGCAACCGTAAGTAATCCCTTGGACGCAATGGAATAAAGGTCTAACTGATTTTATCAGCGCTCAACCCGAAATCGAGTATGGGTTCTGTCATTTCATCTCGTCACCTCCAAAGGATTTCCGATATGGTCAAACGCTCATCAGGAACTATTCTGTTCGGAGGAGAACAAATGCATGGACTATCGCCACTAGATAACTTCGATCTGTCAAAGGGCAGTTTCTTTGCACCGACAATTATCACCGACATCGAGACCACGGACGAACTCTGGCAGGAGGAAGTCTTCGGACCGGTCATTGTCGTCAAGAAATTTTCGGTCCGTCTTTTCCAACGCTAATCAAATCATCTTCTTACATGAGATTCTATCTTTAGTCAGAAGAAGAAGCTATCAAATTAGCGAATGATAGTAAATACGGCCTTGGAGCGGGTATCTGGACATGCGATTTGTCGAGAGCACATCGTGTAGCGGAAGAGATCGAAGCGGGGCTTGTATGGGTGAATACACACCACAGGAATGACCCTAGCTCTCCATGGTGCGGCAGTTTCCAACTCATTGCACACAAGGAGAGAGTGACAGATTGATTTCCATAGGGGCGGGATGAAACAAAGTGGTATGGGACGAGAGAATGGTCTCGAGGCATATGAATCCTGTTAGTACTTTCCATACCTCTGGGGTCACCTTGAAATAACCACATGTTTAAAGATACCCAAAGCAAATCAATTATTGTGAACATTGCTAGCAATGAGCAATCCAGAGTGGCAGGTGACTGGTTTGCCGAAGAGGGAAGCTCCAGACGATACGGATGAGAAGATTTCACGCATGGATATGTAATGATCATATTATTCGCATGTGTATAATGACACCGGGAGTCTATATATCCATGATATAGGAGCAAAACTCTAGGTTCATAGCAGCTTCAGACGCTCCTGCAGCAGGGTATAATTAGTTCTGAGGGTCGTTTGTACCCCTCGGCCAGAATATACGCCTTCACTTCCTCATACAAATCAGTTGCGTTCTGTTCTGCGTCGAAATTGAGAAGCCACTCAGGAAACGGCAGTGTGACTTCTTCATCTTCAGCTCGTGCATTGGGACTCTTGTGTAGTTTGTCACGGGTTGAGATCCCTTGCCGCTGAGCCCGTCGCACGCGATCGTATCTACAAAATCTCGGTTAGGGAATATAACCATAACGCGATGGAGATTTCCTACCTGATGTGCTCAAATACTTGCAATCCCAGCGGAATATTCTCTTTCCCTGCACGTTTCAAAACGGTAGCAAGGGCAACGCCATCCTCAACGCCCTGGGATGCTCCTTGGATGCTAGTTCTGGATAAATTGTCAATATACGCATTGAGCTAACTCTGGATGACCACCAACGGCAAGAAAGGATGTGCAGCGTCGCCAATAACGACTATTCTTCCTCCAGAACTGATCCAAGTTGGACTGGGTTCGCGATAAACGAGTTTCCAATCAACGCATGAGGGAGCCTTTTCAATAAGTGCGCGGCAGCGTGGGTCCCAGCCCTCAACACAGGATAGGACGTCTGAGATCTTTCCAGGGAGGGACCAGGATTCTTCAATGTTATTATCGTCTCTTTGTTACGGTCAGCAAACACAAGGTTTTGACAACGCAATCATAAAGCTTACCTATGCGTCAAGACCCAACAAAGCTCATCACCGCTCTTGAATGACATAGCCAGCATGTGGACATCCTTGCCTAATGTAAAAGAGTTGATCGTTGACGTAAAGCTTAGTGTTACGAAATGTGATACCAATCCATCCGTGAAAATCGTCTCCTTCCTTGCAAAAGAAATCCGTAAGAGGATCTTTGTCGATGCCATGCTCCTTCGAGTTGAACCAAGCCCTATACACAGCATAACCTGAAGGTTTGGCGTCGTCTTCGTACCCCTGAAAATAGATTCGTGAGTTGCAACCTTACTGGTAGCTTCGAAGAACAAGGACGACTGACAAGGGCGAGTTTCCGAGCGCGGCTTCTTGCACCATCTGCTGCAACTACAACGTCCGCTTCTATTTTTTGGCCATCCACTACAACGCCAGCCTTGTTCCCTTCACCGTCCTCCCAAAATCCGGTGATATCCTGGCCGAATCGAATATCAGCTCCGATCTTCTTTGCATACTTCAGCAGGATCTGGTGAATTTCCCCGCGGCGACCATTGTAAGAATTGCTTCCGTAAAGACGCTGCGGAAACGGCTGGACATTGATGACTTTCCCACAGTAGTTATGCAGGGTCATGTAGGGATGTTGAGTGTTCACTTCCATCAATCTAGTCATAGAAGATTAGAGTAGGAGGACGTAAAACGTATAAAGAAGGGCATACTGTTCCCCTAGACCCCATTTTTCGAACAAGCGTCCAGTGTTTGACGCAAACGAGATAACCTTGTGGAGTAAAGCACTGAGACTTGGTCAGAGAATGCCGATGTAGACGCTTACATCTCCTGTGTCAAGAAGTCAGGAATCGACGATAGTGTCACATTGCATTGGACTCACCTAGACTCTCTACGGACGTACGCTTCTCCAGCAAAATGACATTATGTCCTTTACGTCTGGACTCAATGGCACACGCAAGTCCCGCAAAACCGCATCCGACAACGATTAGGTCAATCGGAGAAGATTCGACTTGAGATGGACACGATATGGAAGGCATTTCTTGAACCTTCAGCTAGCTCAGACAGTGCGGATGCAGAACCGTTTGTGTGGGACGAAAACAAAGGGTTAAAGCACCGAGTTCTGGATTGGTGTGTTGACCGGATAAAACGCGACGTCAGGCATACGGTAGCCTTTATATACGGCATTTCCCATTATCATTTTGATTGACTCGACTAGAAGAGTCGGAAGAACCAAGGCGCCACAATCTGCGCGAGGCGAATGACATTCATCCCTGATGAGCGATTCGGCGGACGAGGGAGGAAGAAAGCAGTTTAAGCATGAAAATATTTCCACATATCTTTTCGAATTCGATCCGATAGATCGCAGGCTTTGCTATTTGGATAAATTATGCTTTGTGACGTGATGAGAAGCCCAAGATAGAGGAGGATAGATGCAATTTGCAGAATAGGCGATGGAGACAGATGGAGAGTACATCGAAGTGATTGAAACGATCCCACGATCGGTCGGGTAGGGCATTTTTTTCAGGAGGCAGCACCGGCGTTTGACAGTCTTCCCTCGGAGAATCAACAACAGTTCGAAAGGAACTTAGACGGGTAGCCTTGTTGGTCCACAAACGAACTTAAATAGGCTTAAGTTAGTTTAGTCTTTCGTCTGAGGATCAGTTTAAATAAGCGGAGGAAGCCTGATAGGTGTCTAATGAACTGAATGTAGACTTGACCGCCGAGCTATCTGGCGATGCGATGGTCGCACAGAAGAACAGGAAGAAAACAGCTGCTTCGAATCCTCAGCAAACCGGAGAAGATAATACTCGCAGATTGTTCTTGTGTGGCGGAGATAACCAAGCTCAAAGAGGCTCTTCTTGCTCCATGGCACCTTGTAATGGAGGCTTATGTACCGCCAAGCCTTCATACACCAGGAAGCCACCCCAAAGCCGAGTTCGAGTATAGCATCGACTCTCCCGCCTCATTGAGATTCGTCTTGACCATTAGAGATATATTTGTATTTGTATTACTGTCGTGGTAAAGTGGAGTGTCTGATACGGATATCAGCGGCTTAGTCGGCACTTTTGAAAGAAAGAACAACTGACAGTCTAGATTGCAGAACTTCAGCCGCAGGGGCCACTCTGAATTCATTCCTTCTCTCCCTGTTTCTTCTTCGTAAACCACTCCGGGTAAGTGTTGTACACAAGTCTAATCGCCATTTTTAAAATTTGTCTGTCACTGGCGTACGATAGCCTCGATGCTGCCTCTTCCAACGCTGCTTCGTTCTCAACATCAACATCTACCGACCAGAACTTCGAATCGAAATTTTCGCTGAGCATTTGGGTACTACTGCGCTTCTCGACAGTAGTCTGCGATGTTCGCGAGACAAACCACCAGATGAACTTCAGGTCTCGTCCAGACACATGGCGTATTGAGACGGTGAATGGCTCAGTACAAGCACGGACGAAATGCGGCTGATCCTTCATGTCTGAGCCAGACGCAGGTGCACGCGTGTGCATGTCGACTGGAAGAAGCTCGCAAGCGTAGCTCGTTTCTTCGTACGTTTCGCGAAGCGCTGCCTGTGCAAGGGACTCTCCCTGGTCCTGTCGACCTTTCGGAAGCTGCCATTCGTCCTTCGTCAGATGATGGAGCAGGCAAACTTGCAGTGTATTGTTTTCTGTTGGTGGTCGAAACAGGATCGTTCCTGCGCAGTTGACGAATTCGTGCGCCGCAAGTTGCGTTACAGGCCATTTCCCTTGCGCCATCGGAGAGAGAGAGAGAGAGAGAGAGAGAAAGTTCTTCTTGAGCCCAGTTGAGCGTTTATGTACAAAGGTCAAGCTTTAGGGCACAGCATCTTTAGGCAATGTAACTATGATATGTAGGTGGATTCATTTGGTTGGATTTCAAGCAAGACAGCATCCATATCCGGAAATACAATTGCAAACATAACAAGCTTCTCCATACATCTGGTAAGGTCTACACTATTTCTCAAGCTATCTCAATATTCCTTACTCCGTTATTTCTCATTGCTATTCTACTACCGCTGCAAAATCAGAAGGCTGATGGAGCCCAGCCTCCGTCGGCAACAATAATCTACTTCTTACGTCAACATCCGGATGCCTGGAGGCGCGAATGAACTCATGCTTCACTCGCCTTGTTTGTGAGATAACTATTCGCAACAAGCAGCTCCACAACCGACGCAATGTCGTCCGGCGTTCCAAATCTTCCTACCGGTATGCGGGCCTGCATTATTATTCAGGATATTCAATCTCAGCTTGAAGTCCCAGGATGAAATCTCAAACCTTCAATTCCTCCTTGGGATTTGCAAACATGCTGGTGTCTGCGAGAATTAAGTATGTACAAGATCAGTCACTACTGAATGAAACACGTTCGTTCGGGAAACTGACCAGTAATTAATGCAGGTGCAACCGCATTGCAAGTCTGCAACGACCCACTTTGAATTTATAATCGTCGTGCACAGAACAAATTAACTCACAATCCCTTCCTTAGCATAGCGGTTAGCAATCCAATGCAGAAGTCCATGCATTGCCGATTTCGAGGAAGCGTAATGCGGACCGATCACACCGCCTGTCCCTGCTGCAATGCTTACCAAACAATCGCGGTCAAGTAAATGATCTCCTATAATTAGGAAATGGCCCACCTAGAACAAAATACAATACGTCCAAATTTCTGTGTGACCATGTGCGGAACACACAGCTGTGTCAACTGTAAAATATCCAGCTCATATATTTTCCAACATTCAGAGTTAAGGAGCAACGCACCAAAAAGTGCGTTCCAGTATTCGACCTCCAGGTCGTCTCAAACTCTTCCGGGGAGATCTTCTCAATGTCCCCATCTGCGCCTATTACTTTTGTCGTTAATCCAGCGTTATTGAAGAGGACATCTGGATGCCCGAGGGACTCGACGACAGCTGCATGGAGTTTCCGTACTCCATCGTATGTTGAGAGGTCTGCTTGAAACGCTTGCGCTCGAACTCCAAACGATTTCAATTTCTCAACCAATTCTGCCGCAGTCCTTTCGGCGGAATTGTAGTGCACCGCGATGTCGCACCCTAAGCGAGCTAATCGCAGTGCGGTGGCACGTCCTATCCCACCGCTGCGAATTTGAAAAAAAAATTTCAGGTCACTGAAATCGCGGTCTGTCTTTCCACCCACGTGCATCCGGTGATAAGAGCAATCCTTCCTTTGAAAGAGCCAGCCGCACCTATCTCGGGTGTGGTGGTGGTCGCCATTGCCTAACGTTGATAATACGATGTCCTCATGAATGAGCGGCATGACGTCGCCGGGGAAGTCGTGCCGCGGTGGCTATATTCGGCAAATCGGCGTCGGCCTAGGTGAGCTTGAGAGATAATTTTGGTGTTCGGCAGAGTAAGCGCAGCCGTGATTGAGCAACGCAGTATCAACCTCGGGTGTTCGGTAGAAGAAGGTGGTTGAGTTGATACGTCGACAATGATGATTAAGATGACTACTTGCGACTCCTCAATAAACACCAGACGAGTTCCCGTGGCGTCGTAGCACTCTGCGGATGGCTGAGGTCCCAGAGATATCCTTTCCGGATCCTTATGATTTCCTTCAGTGACCAAAAACATCACGGGAACGTAAGGTAACCTCATGGAAAATAGCATTTTCAACGGAAGCTTTTTGGAGGATACGGCTCAAGGGACTTCGCGAGCTGGTCCAAACGAGGCAAAAGCGGAAGCAACAAAGGCTCGAAGTCGGCGAAACCGCCGATGCGACTGCAGGACAAATAAGGACAGCGTGTGTAAGCAGGAAGTAAAGTCGGAAGATGATTGGCGGCGCACAAATGACTCGTGATTAGTAATAAGGCATTTTCTGTACACTCTGCACTGCCACACTGGGAAAGATTGCTTCGTCATGGATTACCACTAGGCCTCACTCACTATAAATCGCCACCCTTCCCGACCCCTCCTATACATCTCTCCAACTTCAGTCACCGTGGATGCCCAAATGGCTGTTGTCAAAACTACAATTCTCATATCTAACTTGCACTGCAGCAGGTACGCTCGACAGATCCCTGTTCCCCTTGTGGCACGTCACTGACTCGGATCCCCCTTCCCTTCTCTTATCCTCCACAGTTGTGTGAATACCATACGTGACACGCTGCTTGCGCTGTCGCCACCGCCTATCTCGATAAACACCTCGATCGTGTCCCAGACAGTCTCGGTTGAACACGACCAGACGCTTTCAGCGGACACTATTCAGCTCGCGCTCGACGAGGCAGGCTTTGACCTGGTCTCCACACCCGAACTGAGGAGTTATCGTATTGGCGGATCATCTTCACATTTCTCCGATGTGATTTCGAGAAGGAGACAGAAACACACCGAGCAATGCCTCCTCTGCCAGCAGGAAGCTGGCGACCACGGCGTCCGCGAAACACCCGGATACGTAAACTTGCTTCCAAAGGAAGATCCAAGTATCACCTCATACATCGATTCCCTAAATCTGAATCGCGCTCGTCAGGATGAGAGGGATGGTCTAGAGAAGAAAGGAAATTACTGGGAGTCAGTGCCCGTTATTGCGACATTTTCTGTCGGTGGAATGACCTGCGCGTCTTGTGTGGCGAATGTCACACGAGCAGCCTCGGAAATTCCAGGAGTCTCTGACGTGGCAGTAAATTTAATCGCTCATTCTGCAACTGCGAAGCTAGAGAGAAAGGAGCTTGCCGAATCCGTAGTCAAGGCAATCGAGGACGGAGGTTATAGCTGCGAGCTGGTCAACGCCGATTCGCTTCAGGCACGACAGGTTGATCATCGTAAAAATGGATTATCAAACGAGAATGGACTATACCGTGCCACGTTTTCCATAGGAGGTATGACTTGTGCATCCTGCGTAGGGATCGTGACGAATGCTGCCTCCGAGGTGCAAGGAGTCTCCGAAGTAGCCGTGAATCTTATAGGAAAATCTGCTACTGCAACTTTAGAAAGCAAGGACCTCGTTAAAGCAGTGGTCAATGCGATCGAGGACGGAGGCTATGAAGCTGAACTGGTTTCTATTGTATCTTTATACCAAGACTCGGATGTAAGAACGAGAGGTCCTCGAACAATCTCCTTGATAGTGGGAGGTATGTTCTGTCGGTACGTATCTGACATCTATATCTAGTTGGATCGATCTAATTGTTGATTAGGCATTGTCCAGAAAAAATAATGAAGGCGCTTGAAACGTTCGGCGACAGGATCACCGTTGAACAGCCCCTACAGTCCTATACTGATCCATGTCCTATAATACGACTAACCTACGACCCATCTCCGCCTGATTTCACGATTCGACAAATCGTTAACACCATTGCTTCGGCCAAATCGCCACCATTTGACGTTAGCATTCAGAAGCCTCTTTCTCTTGAAGAGCGGGCACGTATGATGCATGCACACGAGCAGCACATGCTTCTTATTCGGCTCGTCTTCGCATTCATTGTCGCCATTCCGACGTTTATCATCGGTATCGTGTACATGACTCTTGTTCCGGCATCAAACCATACTCGAATGTGGTTAATGGAGCCAATGTGGACTGGCAATACTAGCCGTGTTCAATGGGCACTCTTCTTCCTGGCCACGCCTGTCATGTTCTTCAGTGCAGGCCAATTCCATCGACGTAGCATCAAAGAAATTTATGGACTCTGGAGACGAGGAAGCAAGACCCCGGTATGGCGAAGATTTATACGCTTTGGGAGTATGAATCTTCTCGTATCCCTCGGGGTTTCTATCGCGTACTTTGCATCCATTGCTCTACTTGCACTCGCAGCAGTTCAGGAGGCCAACGAAAATGGCGAAGGAGATGACGAGACCTATTTCGACTCCGTCGTTTTCCTTACGATGTTTCTTCTTGCCGGGAGGTACCTTGAGGCATACAGCAAGGTTCGTACTGCTGATGCAGTCAGTGCCCTCGGTAGATTGCGACCTACGGAGGCATTACTACTCGTACCAGACAGCGCAGAACTATCAACAACATGCCAGCCCGATGGTTCAGATCTTGAGAAGGCCGCGGATGAAGACTTACACAGCGAGAAGTTAGGTGCGAGAATCCAGAAAGTCGAAGTCAACCTTCTAGAAGTCGGCGATGTCGTCCGTGTTCCACATGGTGCAACTCCGCCCACGGATGGTATAATACTTTCAAGGGAAGGAAGTCAATTTGACGAGAGTTCGCTCACTGGGGAGAGCAAGCCGATAAAGAAAGACCATGGCGATCAAGTCTTTGTTGGTACAATCAACAGAGGTAAAGCTGTAGAAGTGCAGATCACGATACTTGGAGGCGATACGATGTACGTAGTCCATCAGCATTAATAACGTGTTGTACTGACAAGGAATGATTTTGAAAGGCTTGATCAGATTGTTAAGGTTGTGCGAGAGGGCCAGACCAAACGCGCTCCCATCGAAAAACTTGCCGACGTTCTTACTGGCTACTTTGTTCCGGCGATCACTCTTCTAGCAATCCTGACATTTGTCATTTGGCTCGTATTGGGTGTTAGTGGCGCGCTCCCGCGATCCTACCTTAATACTCCTATAGGCGGTTGGGGTAAGTTATCTTAGCTTGCTCATATATTCCATATCACTGACTCTAAGTTAGCTGTTTGGGCTCTCGAATTCGCGATCGCGGTCTTTGTTATTGCTTGCCCATGCGGAATCGGCCTTGCAGCTCCGACTGCCCTGCTCGTTGGTTCCGGTCTTGCTGCCAAATTCGGAATCCTCGTCCGTGGTGGAGGAGAAGCATTTCAAGAAGCTGCCCAGCTTGATATCGTTGTCTTCGACAAGACGGGAACATTGACGGAAGGTGGTGAGCCACAAGTAACGGATGTGAAGTTGGCAAGGGATACCTCGTCCTGGAATCGGGACTCGACTTTGAGCGTCGCCCATGCTCTTGAATCAGCCAGTTCTCATCCTCTAGCTACGGCAATGCTTAGGTACTGCGAGGCACAGAATGACGTGAAGTTAGCTGCAACTAGCTCTGGTTCCATTGAGGAGAGGCCAGGACGAGGCCTGAAAGGAAGTTTTACAGCACCAGCATGCGACGCGATCATCGGGAATGAACATTGGATTGAGGAACACGGTGCAAGCTTTAGCGCCTCCCAGCAGAGCTTGCTTCATGAATGGCAATCAGAGGGCAAAAGCGTGATTGTCCTCGCCGTTCGAGACAAGCTTTCAGATCAGTTCGTAATCGTTGCAGTCTTTGCGGCTGCGGATCGGCTTCGCCAGGAAGCACACGGCGTCGTGAAATCCTTACAAAGACAAGGCCTATCCGCTTGGATGATCTCTGGTGATAACCCGAGGACTGCGAAGGCGGTCGCAAAAACTGCCGGGATTCCAGAAACGAACGTTATCGCGGGCGTGCTTCCCCAGCAAAAAGCAGAAAAGATTAACTGGCTCCAGCAAGTTGGAAAGAAACGGGATCTTGTAAAATGGAAACGAGTTCTTGGCATGAAGCGTCTGAACGAAAGATGCATTGTAGCGATGGTGGGAGACGGAATCAATGATGCACCTGTAAGTATCAATTCTTGCGACGGTTTGTAAGCCCCAACTCGACTTATCTATGTATCAAGGCATTGTCCGCTGCGGATGTGAGCGTTGCTATTGGTTCTGGCAGCGATGTAGCCATCTCGAGCGCTTCCTTTATCCTGATCAAGTCCGATCTGCGAAGCCTTCTGACGCTGACAGACCTTTCACGTAAGGTCTTTAGGCGTGTCAAGTTTAACTTTGTGAGTGGGCATTCCTATAACTCTAACGAAGTCTGGCGTCTGACTTACTGACTGTACGACGTCACGAAGTTTTGGGCTGGTGTATACAATCTCATTGCCCTACCCATCGCTGCTGGAGTGATATATCCGGCGGGACGTGCCAGGCTGGACCCTGTCTGGGCCTCTCTGGCTATGGCTTTATCGTAAGTTTATTCACCTTTGGTGTTTTGGCCTCTGGTTGACACCTGCCGCAGGTCAGTAAGTGTGGTCGTAAGTTCACTGATGCTCAGGCTGTATCGACAGCCAAAAATCTGAAACTACGACAGCTCCATGTAACGTCGTCCCGGCCACAGTAATGATTATTTCTGGAAAGAGGACCGTTTTAGATGACTTTATGATATAATGGGATACGACTGAGCATGTTTATTTAGGATGGATGTTATGAAATCTTAAAACCTTGTTTGCATACGTAATCATCACTCACGCGATTTGCCAAGTAATTCACTCGTACATGCTTCTCCTATGCCAGCATGGTTTCTATTGCAGGAATTGCAAACCATGTATCTTAATTGCCTTGCCAGATCTGGATAAGAATATCACTTACATTATCGACATTGGCGCTTGTGTACACCCAAGACGATTTTGGTGGATACGCTTTCTCCGCCACTATGTCTCCGCTTCTTTCAGTGCTATTCTGAAAAACGTCCATACTCCGGATCGTGCAGATGCTTCTCCTCAGATTCCTTCTGGTCAGTTGATCGTCTTTTTTTAAAAGCGTACATGCAAAGAACTTCTATCGGATAGTGAGTACCCTCTTTCATACTGGTGCAACTCCACGGCCATAGAAATCTGGCTTCCTGTTTACAATTGATTACACTGGACAGCGGACGGTAAAATGAATAATAATTCTCCATCCACATAAAAGCAGCTGACCTTTCCTGCTCATTCTTGAGCGGCTTCACGCTTTTTTTAAACGAGTTCCGTCCAGATATATCGACTCCCACCTAGGCTGCGTTAAAGGTAGTCATGGCCTCAACGTCTAACCTTCCAGCGCCTACAAATCATAGAGCAGTCCTGTTAGCTGTTTTCATTTCGTTTGGTACGTCTGGCTCTGGATGTATCGGCAACCATACATGAAACTTACATATATCTACAGGCGGCTTCCTTTTCGGATACGACATTGGTGTTATTTCAGTAAATATCCCTTGTTACTAATCCAAAAACTCGTCATTAATAGCCGTACTAGGGATGCCTTATCATGCCCGGCTTCATAAGGCGCGTTGGAGAACCAGACGGCGAAGGCGGTTTCGTTTTGTCTAGTTCGCGACAGTCCATTATCACGTCACTTCTGTCAGCAGGGTATGTGTATTTTCTCGCCATCCATACAAAAATCCTCTTTATACTACGACAGGACGTTTGTGGGAGCCCTTGGCCAGGCATTCACTTCTGATCGTTTCGGTCGCAAAGGGTCAATCCTCCTTTGGTCGGCTATCTTCACTGTCGGAGTTGCCGTGCAAACGGGCACGACTTTCTCCCTTGCACAGATAACCATTGGTCGATTCATTGCGGGCTCGGGAATAGGTGCATTGTCTGGTAAGTGCTTCTTTTGGTCTATTCGAATTTTGACTGATTGCTTCAAGCCATTGTACCCCTCTATAATGGCGAAACTGCTCCCAAGAAGATCCGTGGTACCATGCTCGCCTTGTATCAGTTTCAAATCATGTCCGGGTAAGCAGATCTGATGTCCTTATTCTTTAAGATAGAATAAATGTCACTCTAGTATTTTCATTTGCTACTTTCATTGACCTAGCGACACATTCAATCAACAATTCTGCTTCATGGAGAATCCCTGTCGGCCTGCAGATGGTATGGGGGCTTATCCTCCTTTCTGGCATCTTCTTCCTTCCGGAATCTCCTCGCCATTCGCTCGGTCTGGGACGCTCAGATGAAGCTCGAAGAGTTATCGCAGACTTGAATTCTGTACCTGACGATGACCCACTGGTACTAGACATGCTCGAGGGGCTCGAGGTTGGTATTCGTGCTGAAAACGAGGGTGGTAAAGCGACGTGGTTGGAGTGCTTCTCAACAAGAAACAAGCTGTGGATGCGGACGATGAATGGAATGATGCTTCAGTTCATTCAGCAGCTCAACGGCCAGAACTTCTACTGTCCGTTGCAGTATTCCTCAACAAATTTGAAGCCCAATTGATCATACATGCTTTCAGACTATTACGGTGATACTTTCTTCAAGAGCGCAGGAACGGAGCGCGTCGATTTGGGTCTGCGCAAGCCACTGTTTACCTGACAGTATCACCGATAACTAGGTTATCCCCATACGCTATTCAAACTATTCTTGGTGCTGTGTCTGTTATCGGAACGCTTCCTGCGCTGTACATGATCGAGTCATTGGGCCGCAGGAAGGTAGGACTGACTTCTATTTCAGGCTCAAGGGAACTTATGTGCATTCACAGTCTCTGCTTACTGGAGCTTTAATGGAGGAAACTTGCGCTCTGATTGTATGTGATCCCCTATGATTCTGTGTACCATTCCTAACGGCAACTAAAAGGCTGAAGTTGTTGGTGCAAAGACGCTTCCTCCTCCAGGAACGGATCTAGAAACCATTACACTCACGGAGGAAAATCGGAGAGGCGGAGATATCCTTATCGCTTTGCTGTTCTTCATGTTTTCAGCTTCAATATGTTCTGGGGTCCGACGCCATGGGTGTACCTAGGAGAGTCATTCCCATTGCGCGTGCGTTCAAAATGTATTGCGCTAGGAAGCGCGTCGAGTGAGTTAATCGCTAATCAAACCCAAAGCGCTTGCGCAATTGACCGATTCCACTCTTTAAGATTGGATTTGGAATTTTCTCCTTTCATTCTTTGCTCCGCGGATTGCCAACAAGTAGGCTTCCGATTTCACTGGGAACGCGATCATCGACTGACTCACCTCGCGTCTCACAGAATTGGCCCCTGGATCCTCATGATCTTCTTTGGCATGCTTGTATTTGGTTTCTTCTACGTGTACATCTTTATTCCTGAGGTGAAGGGGCTCAGTCTCGAAGAAATCGACGAGCTATACCGTGCGGGTGTCAAGCCATGGGCATCTGCAGGCTGGAGACCCATTGAAAAACACCTTCACCATCACGAGCTGCATGAAAGCAGCATCGATGATATCCACGATGAGGGGGGAAAAGACGCACCTTCTGAACAAAGGTAGCCCGTAGCAATGCCATGGATCATAAAATTCCATCTCCTGATGCCCGAATAATGTCTGCAGAATGAATAAGCTTCGTAGACCTTGAGCTGCGACATGCTATGATAATGAAAATGGATAAAACATGGAGTGCTGCCAGACAGTCCCTTTTCGATTTTTGCATCATCTATACCGGTCAAACTGGGACGAACGATACGTTAGTTGTTGTGGATACAAGGGGAGTTATTCTATGCACTGACGCTTTCGTGCAATTCGTCAAAGGGCGCATATTTACAGCACTGGCTACCGTTTGTAACCGCAATCTACGCTCTAGGACTGCCAGAGTATCTTCACCTTCGCGTCAAGAGTGAAATTGCTCCAAAGAATGCAATGGTGCCTGAGCGCCAAAGCGTGCAGTTGCCCGCCAATGCTTTTTCTAGAGCGGTCTGTTGTCAAGAAATGCGGACTCTCGGAAGTGCAGAGAGATGTTATCACTCTACTCGACCTGTACCGACCCGAGGGAGCTCTTCTGCCTGGACGAAGGGATCTAAAGACTAGAAATGTGCCTGGCGGGACGCTCTTTTTTGTGCTCCGAGAGGTGCGTGTGGATTAATATTGTCAGATAAACTCATCATTCTTTATCCGCCGTCGATCTTGTCGAGAGGGCCACGGAAATTTTAAAGACTACAGTGGAAACTGCGGATAAGAATACCGGTGAATAAGAATATCCTGAGAATAAGAATGCAATTTTGAGCCCACCAGGTCGGTAGGCGGGAAATTCAGGGTCCAATAAGAATATTTTTGAGTCGGCATACGGAATACATTTTTTCCTCAAATATTCCAAATGAGAGGTAATCAGGTGATGCATGTATGCCTTATTCGGAAAGAACGGAGAGTTGATTACTTCTCCGACAGGTGGTAGCAGCAACTTTGGACTCTTCACCCAACTAAAGAAGCAAAGATCAAGCATATGGATGTCCAAAATAAGATAATTTCGATAGATTTCATTAAACTTTCTGCTTATTTCCTTTATCAGCTCAGAAATGGTGTCGATCATTGTCCATATTAAGATATGATGTAATAGTTTTTGCTTATATAATGACCTGAGGTGTCCACCGAGGGGCATTCTTATCCACAGGTTGCACTGTATATCTATCTTTTGAAACTCACTATTGTGGAGACATGGCAATCATTAGCAAGCACCACTTAATACTTCTGTGCTTTCATGACCAGATGCTCCACTTCACTTACTACAAGGTGCAACCGTTCAGCGACAACCTGACAACCAGGTATCCAGTTCCTCCTGAATACCAACCAGACAAACGAAAGTACAGACATGTTTTATCGTGAGAAGGGATGATTCTGCTAGACTACCATCGCTCCTGGAAGGATATATCCTGCAGGTCATGCCAGACCGCATCCTCTCTGGACTTCTCTCGCGATGGCTTCATCGTGCGTTAATCTCCCCTCGACGCTTCGGTCTCCAGTAGAACATCATTCACTTCCTTAGGTCAGTAAGCGTGGTCGTATATCCACTAATGGTCAGTCGAGAGCCAAAGATAAGGGATCAGAGGTGCAACTAACGGTGTCGGCCCGGCCAGAGCCATTACAGCTATTACCCAGTCCATTCTTTATGTAGAGATATATTGTAAGTGGTGACTATGCGACACGATAGCGCATGATCTCAAGTCAAGTACTTGTGGAACGGGGGAATGAGAATGATTCAAACTGAGATGATTCAAAAAGTCGGAACGACGAGCTAATTTTGGAACGGAGATGTCCAGTGGTATATGTAAGCAGCAACTTGACTCAGTCGATGTGTTCGCCCGTTGGGATTAGGAAAACCTCATCTGCAGTCTATTTGACCCAATTCCTTTTTTCCAGTGCTACTGCAGGATGACAAGACTCGTACCAAACTGCCTTTCTGATCAAATCCGGAGTGGAAATTTTCGCGGTCTTATCAAAATCTCTGAGCGTGCAAACAGGGGATGTTTTCGGTGGCTATACCGATATGTTTTCAAGTTCTCACCCCACGGTCTCTCCGCTCCTCTTCTTAATGTTCTTCCAGGCCCCGGACCGCCCGATTGCCGTAGATGCTTCTCTTCATAAATGCCTGGTCAGTTGATCATATATCTCGAAAGCCCGTGCATGTAAAGAGTCTATGTCGCTCACTGAGCGCTCGATTTTATGCCGGCACAGCTCTATGTAATTCAGTTTCCTGACGATTTCCTGATGGATTGAACAGGTCAGGAGAATGGTTGACGTTCTTGAGTCATTTATAATATATATAAACAGCTTCCGTTTTCCTGCCCTTCTCGAGAGGCGCCAGACCTTGTTTCTTTGCCGTTACTACACACGGTTCGCCACTTCACGCCATCTAGATTTTGTTTAAGGCAGTCATGTCCTCAATAACTACTCTTCCAACGCCTACAAACCGTAAGGCTATTCTGTTGGCTGTCTTCATCGCGTTCGGTATGTCAATCTCTGGGTATATTAGCAGCCACATACAGATCTCCATCTATTTACAGGAGGTTTCCTCTTTGGGTACGATATTGGTGTTATTTCAGTGAGTATCCATTGTCATCAGTCCAAAATTTCGACATAAATGGCGGTGCCAGGGATGCCTTATCATGCCCGACTTCATAAGGCGCTTTGGAGAACCAGATGGCGAAGGCGGTTTCGTTCTATCTAGCTCGCGACAATCCATTATCACGTCACTTTTATCAGCGGGGTACGGGTAGTTTCTTGTCGACCGTACCAGCCCCTTGCTCATGCTAAAGCAGGACATTCGTGGGGGCGCTTGGCCAGGCATTCACTTCTGATCGCTTCGGTCGTAAAGGTTCAATCCTCCTTTGGTCGGCTATCTTCACTGTCGGGGTTGCCGTGCAAACGGGGACTACATTCTCCCTTGCACAAATAACAATTGGTCGGTTCATTGCGGGCTTGGGGGTAGGTGCATTATCTGGTAAGCGTTCATCTTGTAATAATCTTAGATCTTAACTGACTGCTTCAAGCCATTGTACCCCTTTACAATGGTGAAACCGCTCCAAAGAAAATCCGCGGAACAATGCTTGTTCTATACCAGCTGCAAATTATTTCTGGGTAAGCAGATGAGTTATTTTTATATTTAATAACCTAAACCAATGTCGCTTTGTAGCATTTTCCTTAGCTACGTCATCGACCTAGCGACTCATTCGATCAACAATTCTGCCTCATGGCGCATACCCGTCGGGTTGCAGATGGTATGGGGACTTATCCTCCTTTCCGGCATCTTCTTCCTTCCAGAATCTCCTCGTCACCTGCTCGGTGTGGGACGTCCAGACGAGGCGCGGAGGGTTATCGCAGAGCTGAACTCTGTTCCGGAGGATGACCCTCTAGTCCTAGATCTCCTCGAAGAACTCGAGGTTGGTATTCGTGCTGAAAACGAGGGTGGTAAAGCGACGTGGCTGGAGTGCTTCTCAACGAGAAACAAATTGTGGATGCGCACCATAAATGGAATGATGCTTCAGTTCATTCAACAGCTGAATGGCCAGAACTTCTACTGTCCGTCGCTATTTCTCTTAACAAATTGATGATATCTTTATAAGTTTCTCTTCGCAGATTACTACGGTGATACCTTCTTCAGGAGTGCAGGGACCGAGTGCGTTTTTACCCCCTTCGGCAAGCATAGCGTTACCTGACACTGTTGTCGTCAAACAGACTATCCCCGTATGTCATTCAGACAATACTTGGTGCAGTGTCTGTTGTTGGTACAGTGCCTGCACTGTACTTGATTGAAACATGGGGCCGTAGGAAGGTAGGAACTATCTCGCGTCCTGAGCTCGACAGAATCTGATGTTCATTTGTAGTCTCTACTTACTGGAGCTCTAATGGAGGCGGTCTGCGCGTTGATTGTACGTTACACTAGTCTTGTCTATAGCATCTGCTAATTATAACCTAAAGGCGGGTGTCGCAGGCGGGAAAATGCTTCCTCCTCCCGGAACGGACGTAGAAACCATTACGCTTACAGAGAGAAATCGGCGAGGCGGAGATGTCCTTATCGCTTTTGCTATTCTACACGTCTTCAGCTACAGTATCTTCTGGGGTCCGACGCCATGGGTGTACCTCGGAGAGTCATTCCCGTTGCGCGTGCGTCCCAAATGCATTGCCCTGGGAAGTGCAACGAGTGAGTTGTTTGCCAATCAAACCCGAACAACCTATGAATTGACTGACTCCACGCTTTAAGATTGGATCTGGAACTTCTTACTTTCGTTCTTTGCTCCGCGGATCGCTAACAGGTAGGCCTTCAGTTTCGCCAGGTTACCGACTGAGTCGCCTTACGTTGCAAAGAATCGGTCCTTGGATCCTCATGATCTTCTTCGGCATGCTCGTATTTGGTTTCTTCTACGTGTATATCTTCATCCCGGAGGTGAAGGGGCTCAGTCTCGAAGAAGTCGATGAGCTATACGGTGCGGACGTCAAGCCATGGGCATCTTCAGGATGGAGACCGACCGATAAACACCTTCACCGTCACGAGAAGCACGAAAGTCTTGCCGACGCTATCCACGACGAGAAGGGAAAGGACGCATGATGGTTTGAACAGCAAGTAGCTAGTAACGATGTCATAATCGATGATGTACTGTTTCTCAAAGGTCTGATCGAATATCTGCAATTTTTGTATACTTCGAAATGGGTACTTTATACTCGTACTTTCTTCACTGTGCCATGTTCTAACAATGCAAGTGGATCAAGCCCAGTATGTTACGAAACAGTAAATTTATAGCATGTCTACCAGTCAGGCTGGGACAAACGTGACCTTCGCCACGCCAGAAACGAAGAGAACTGCCCATGATCCGGCGTCTTCGCGCAAATCTACCGAAGGATGCATATTCACCGCGTCGGCTGTTGTCCGTTTGACTACAATCCGCGCTCTAGAGGCTGCCGCGGCATCCTCAATTCCGTTCGGTGACGGAAAGATCGTGAACGTAACCCTTCTATTTTCGGGATCAAATATAAACTCGTCGAAGGCTCCCGCGTCAAGTGTGAACAGGTTTCGCAGAGACGCAATGAAGATACGCCTGCGTACCGAATCGCGCACCTGAACATGAACGCTGGTTCCAGAGTAGCTCGTCACGATACCGCCGAACGACTGCCAACCAAACGTTGGATGCTGTACAAGATAAGCCCCCGAGTTGAGAGCATGACCGACAAAATTAGGTCCGTAATCGCCCGAGTAGGCATCCCATTTGAGAGTGTCCGGGAAAGAGTGGAAGGACGCCGATGCGAAACCGCCTTCGTCGATGTTTGTGAGTGGACCCGAAAGACCACCGAAGGCCACGCGCAAAAGGTAGAGATCATCCGGGTCGGATTCAAACTGGGACATCAGAGGGAGAGCGTTGAGTCCACTACCGTAGTGATGAATTTGCCGCTCATAACGCATGAGCTTCCCTCCGTAGATATTATCCCTGTGCAAAGTGAACAGTTCATTCGCGCGCCGAAGAACAGAGGCTTTACCAGTATCTTCGTGCATTTCCGTTGTAACCCCAGTGCGCAACAGTAGGCTGGTAGGCGACAATGGAATTGATGGTATTCGTAGCTGTCGTAGTGTCATTGAAATACTTGCTCCAAGCATAGACACCCTCTTGAGCTGTCGAATCCCAAACCATCTCAGACGCAAAGCTGAAGTGTGTCAAATTGAGCGATAACAAGAGTACCGAGCAGATTACTTACGGGAAGCGAGTGCGTGCCCAAACGGCCTGTCGTGCTCTCATGCGATCCTCCATCGCTGTTGCATTTGAAGATAATCCTTCCCTCTTCAAGTCATCCAACAAGTATAAAAGTACGGTTTCATCCATAAGACCATCATCCGCATAACCGACGCTTCCGTCGGTCATCTTCATGACCGTCTCGAATGCTTGGTTGATGAACCATTCCCACGGAGCCATGGGAATCGTATCGTAATTACGAGCTACGCGGTATAATGCCCAGTATGCAGCACAGACGTGCACGTAGTCATACGCGCGGTCGGTGGCATATGATGCGGCCTGATTCCACGACCACCAGTTGCCCCAATTCATCGATGAAGGGTAGTTATATTCTGGCACAAGGTCGGGTTGGTAGAAGAAGACTGCCTGAAAGAATGCTGTCAAATGCATGCAAGATTAAACTCTTACAGCCTCTGTACCTTCTTGACCGCGTACTGCCCAGAACCTATAGAGTCTGGGGTCAGCCTCTTTTCCGAAAGTAGCGAACAAACCAAGCTTACCGGTCGAGTTTTGAACTGAACCCCAAAGCGTCGAGTTAACGAACGACTCCATCTTGGCCACTTCTTGTATCGTCGGTTGCACAAATTGTTTCATAGAGGCGGCTAGCCATGAACCAGCTCCTGCTTCATCGCTGAGACCAGGAATCCATGCTCTTGGGTCGTTCAAAACAATTCCGTCAACTTCTCTATCATAACTGATCACGGAAGGAGTCCGGTGGAATGGATCCGTCAAGTTGTCAAACCATTGATTTGTTGTGAGGAAGTGGCCAAGGTCGCTCATAACTTGTACCGCCGCTTTCGTGACATAGTAATGGACGGTCTGCGTTGTTCCATCAGCAAAATTGATAGTCAGATGAGACCGACCCCATGTGTTTGGTGTAATGTCGAAGCCGACCCAGCTCGAATTCAATGAATCGGAGTTACGATTCCAGGAAAGGGCGCCTTCAGGACTGACTTCTAGAGATTGCACTTCGGAAGCATAATTGAGAAAAAGCTTCCCAATTTGGTCCTGAGGGAGTACATAGCCAGGAATGCCAACAGCCACGGGCCTTCCTAAACCCAACAAGGTATTCTCAATCTCGCGGATAGATGGAGCAACGTCAAATTGGAGGCCGTAGGTGCGTGTTTCTCCTGGTTGGAGTACTGCGGAAGTTGCATTGTTCCAAGGAACGACAGAGCTCCACTCGTTTTCGGCATATGCAAGTGTGTGAAACTGCCATTCATACAAACCCTCAAAGGTCTGAGACTGGTAGAATGGATCCGTAGAAGTTTCTTCTTGAAGGAATCGCCAGCCTTCCAAGGGAGATTTTCCGACAGGTGTGACTATCAATGGAGGCAGAGTACCGAGTAGAGGAGTTACTTGTACATAGCCTGCATCAAGGCCTATGTAAGGATCAAAGAAACTGCAATTATTGTTCGTGTCATCTGTAGATCTGTCTGTGAAAATCTAAGAGAAGAATCAAGAGAAAGCTGAACGAGGAAGGCGCGAAAACCTTACATTGTTGAATTCCAGTGGAGCGCCAAGAGCTCCTAGTTCGACTGCACTGGACTGTGTATTCGAGACGTCGAATAGAAGTTGGAGATGGCTGTCATTGAGGTTCCATCGACGCGTGATATTTAAAGGGGAACTGGAAAGGAGAGTCGGCGATAAATCAGCCGCGGCGAGTGTGCTGCCTGACGTCGGAAGTGCAATGATTTTCTGCCTGGCTTGCGCAGAATCTCCATTGATCCATTGTGCACTGGACGATCCGACGATGCGTGCCCGAAAAGTAATGTCTCCCAAATGATATTGTCCATCAGAATCGCGCTTGCTCATGACATCATACGGCAAGAAGTCAAATGAGTCTGATAGTCTTCCAGGCCTTATTGAATAAGCAGTTTGAGAGTCATTGACAATTGAAAAAGAGAAGGCTGGAGTCTGAAAGGTCGTGACTCCGTCGGAAAGGCCGAGTGTATGGCTCGCAGAGTACGCGTCAGAGACAAGATAGAGAATCTGAACGGCTAAGGGGATAAGCATCCTAGTTGGCTTCAGCTCTTGCTTCAAATGCGAATTATTTGATATGATTCATGGTTTGCATAGGCATAGGCCTTATGTATGTTCTGGAGACGCGGGCGACGGGCCGCCTCAAGGTCGTCGGTAGTAATCATTTGACTCGTGGCACGCTGACAATGACTCTTCTCAGAGGAGAGCATGAGGTTGTACTGCTTCGTTGCACTTTATGCGTTGCCGAGTTCGAGAAAGAAAGAAAAGTTCGCAGTAGATTCAGTTTGAATTGGATGACGGAGTGATAACAGACGGAGCCGAACATCCGAAATTGGAACGTCGATCATCTGCACGTCTGCAACTCAGTCGGTCATCGAAACTTTGCTTTCGGCCACGACCCCGTTCTCCTCCTCGCCCTCATGGACCTCCTCCCGGAGCGGCGGACGCGGGTAATGTCGGCTCTTACCAGCGCATTTGAGAATAATAGGTCGCCCCGATCAAGCTCGGCCTTTACAAATAGGTCTCTCTCACCTTCTCCGTCTGGCTCAGATTCAAACCTATCCATAATTGCACCCCCAGTCACGAACCCGATCATACTGGGTGTTTGTGCCATGGACGTGAAGGCTCGTTCAAAGGCAATGCGGGAGATACTCACCCGAATAGTCGAAAGGTCGCGTGGGATAGTCGAGGTAAAAATATTTGGCGACAAGGTCATTTTAGACGAAGGTGTGTCATGCCCTGTACCCAGCCCCAATAGCTAGCTCAGCTAAAGCTCTTTCTTCTCAAGATGTGAAGAACTGGCCTTTATGCGATGTCTTGATATCATTCTTCTCCACCGACTTCCCTCTGCATAAGGCCGTTCAATATGTGAAGCTCCGAAATCCACTTTGTATCAATAATCTACCAATGCAGGCATTGCTGTGGGACCGCAGACTTGTTGGAGCTGTCCTGGATCATCTTCACGTACCAGTTCCTAAAAGACTCGAAGTATCCCGAGATGGTGGTCCAAAGGTGGATGAAGAGTTACAAATACTCGTGCAGGACAAGCTTGGCCTGAAACTTGGCAGTCTGGTTGTAACTCCGGAAGTTCGTCTTAGAGAAGATGGTAATGCTATTATTGTCGATGACCAAGTAATGGAGAAGCCTTTCGTAGAGAAACCGGTCAGTGGAGAGGATCATAATGTCTATATTTACTTTCGTGACGGAGGAGGTCGACGGCTTTTCCGGAAGGTGAGTATATGCTGCAATATTTGACCGATTAATTCTCATCATGCGTAGGTTGGTAACAAATCGAGTGAACTGGACCCAAGTCTAAACCACCCTCGCACCGATGGCTCATACATATATGAGCAGTTCGTAGACGTCGACAATTCGGAGGATATCAAAGTTTACACGGTGGGACCGGAATATACCCACGCAGAGACACGCAAGTCTCCCGTTGTCGACGGCGTTGTGCAACGTAATACGGATGGAAAAGAGATACGCTTCATAACTCACCTATCGGACGAGGAGAAATCATATGCCGCACGCATTTCGGAAGGTTTTCAACAAAATGTCTGTGGCTTCGACATGTTACGGTGCGACAACGGCAGGAGAAGTCAAGTCATCGATGTCAATGGTTGGAGCTTCGTTAAGGGCAACGACATGTACTACGATAAGACTGCGGAAATTCTTGCGGGAATTTGTTATCAACTGCGGTCTTCACCGGAGCGTCTTCTGCACTCGGTTTCGGCACCTATCAGTCAAGGCGAATCGTCGACATGGCAGCTCAAGGCTAATGTCACTGTCTTCAGGCATGCAGATCGTACGCCTAAGCAGAAACTCAAATTCAACTTTCCTATTGGAGAGAAATGGACTCAGCCATTTGTGCGATTGTTGAACGGAGAGCGAGAGGAGATAATATTGCGAGAATCAACGCAGCTCAGTTGGATCGCGACAGCAATCGAAGAGGCTAAGGGCTTGGGCGCTGAAGGCGAGGAACTGAACAAGTTGACGTTGCTGAATAATGCGCTTTTCAGCAAAATCGATCTTCCTGGTACGAAGGCTCAGCTCAAGCCTGTGTACTCGAAGAAGCAGGCAGGAGAAATCCGGAGACTGACAAAGCTGACTCTTGTTTTCAAGTGGGGTGGAGAGGTAAGCTTTTGTTTGCTGTAAGCTGGTAACGCTTTTTCTGACAGAAAGTAGTTTACCCATGCCGCTCGCTATCAGTCGCGCGATCTGGGTGAAAGTATGAAGAAGGATATCACCATAATGAACAAGGATGTCCTCAACAACGTCAAGATTTACACTTCGTCAGAGAGACGCGTCGCCACATCTGCGGAAATATTTGCCGCCGCCTTGCTAGAAGGTTCACACAACAGCTGGTCTGCGGCTTCGACACCTCCTTCTCATACAGGACGTTCTTCTGTCGATAGCTGGGACAAGCGCAGTACACACTCTTCTCAATCTAATGGGAACACCGTGCCGCTCATCGTACGCAAGGATCTGCTGGATGATTCAAATGCTGCCAAAGACTTGATGGACGATGTGAAAAAATGCCTTAAGATCCTTCTGCGTCCAGGGGAACCAGAAAAGAGGCCAGATTTAACTTGGCCGAAGAGCATGAAGAAAGAGCCGGTTGAAGTCGTGAAGGTTCAAGTTTCATTGGTCAATAATAGTGATTAGTATGCTGACCCAGTCATAGGAGGTGATTGAGCTTCTGAGCTCCTTCCGAGACATTATGAAGAAGAATTTCGAGACGTTGAATGTTGACAAGATTCAGGATCGATGGTGAGCAATTGCTATTTTTATTCAAGAAATTGAGTTCTCAACTGGGATATAAGGTGTTGCGGAGATGAGCCTTGGCTGTTTCGCGAACGATGGGAAAAGCTCTTTGAAGATTTCTGCGACGTTAAACAAGAGAAATTCGATCCATCTCGAGTACGTCATTCATTTTATAATGTTGATTGAAGTGTGCTTACGACCTTGCATAGATTTCCGAGCTCTACGATACCATTAAGTATTGCGCATTGCACCATCGTACCTTCCTTTTCAGCATATTTTCAGAGCACGAGAAAGGCGAGAATCCACCGTTTGCACCGAAGCCTCATGACAGAAGACTTCACGAGCTGTACGGACGTGCCAAAGCACTCTTCGATCTTGTAGCTCCACAGGAATACGGCATTGAACCTGCTGAGAAGTCGGTATGATTTCGTTCTTATCAGCACAGTAAGACTAACTTTCTGTTCACAGGGAGGAGATTGGTGTCCTGACGTCCCTGCCATTACTTCGGAATGTTGTTGAAGATCTCGAGGAAGCACGCAACACTGGTGAAAGCGCATTACGCCTATACTTTACGAAGGAGAGCCATATCCACACGCTCGTCAATCTCGTGCTATACTCTGGCCTTCCCATCGCCAATAGACGGATTCCCGAGTTGGATTATTGTGTGCGTTTCTTTCTACGCTATGTGTCCCAGAAGTCTTATCTAATAGCTCCCTTTATCAGTCACACATCACGTATGTTCTTCTGTATCCGTACGTACAGGTTTGCCTTTACTAATCACTGTGAACTCCAGTTTCGAGCTCTATGAGCGCAACGGTGGTCGACAGAAATCCGACAAGGAATACTCAATAAAACTGTCGTTAAGCGAAGGAGCACATTCCTCCAACGTTCTCGATTCAGAGCTGGATGCTAGGCATTCGTTGAATGTCCAGCCTCGAAGGTTCATTTCCTAGCCTTCGTTTATTCCGTCCAACAACTGATTGACAGGGTATTCGACAGGAAACTCACACAACACCTGCCGTACAGCTTGGTAGTCGAGAAGCTTTCAAAGCATTTTAATAGGACTTTTGAGGTATGCAGCAAGAAATTAGGCTCAGGATTCCTTGTCTGAAATTTTTGTTCGTTTTGCAGGAAGAAGACCTTACACCTGTTTCAACTATTGATACAATGAGCCTGGGGGCCTCCAGTAGCAGCCCAGACGCATCTTGACTCTGTCTCTGGTCTTTTCATAATTTTCATCCGATTTAGACGAATTCTTACGGCAGAAACCATTCATGATTTTGCATTTTTCGCATTTTTGGATACAACATCGGCATTTGTACGCTTGCATTGGCTTGGTCTGACACTAGAATCTGGCGGTATAGGATCATACCATACATCATTTGTACAGTACATGTAGACAAATAATCTAGATATCGTATCATCAGGTTAGAAGATTCGTGAATGGTAATGGTAATGGACAGGGGACAGAGCATTGGCAAAATCAAGATTCAAAACACGTCTAACTAAATACAAGATCATAATAACTCCACGACTTCATGCAGCGTCCTTCTCACGTTTAGGAACCTTGTAATAATTCGAGAACGAGAGGCGGAGACCGAGGTTCTTGCAATCAAGATCAGGATGAGCAGCAAGCGAGACGATGAGTGCCGTCATGTTTTCGCTGAATGAGATGGCATACCCGCGGGTACGTTGCAGGATTCGCGGGAGCACTTTTCTAGCTTCCTCGTAACTTCGCGCCGTTCGCGGGTCCACGTAGAGTCCCTGAGGTAGGCAAAAACCTCGTGAACAGATTGTCAAGGACCAGAAAAATGGACAAACCCTTCCAGCATCATGCTGTTCGCTTTCTTGTCGTGCGCGTTCTGCGAGAGTATAGTTGTATAGTTCATCCTTCCATGTGAAGTCAACTTAGGGATCTACCATGGATTGGCTAGATCGCTATGCTTACCATCGCTGACCGGAACTGCAACGCAGTATCAAAAAGTTCCTGCATCCTGAGCCGGAGATTCTCCTGGAGGCAAATTCAGAAAATTCTAGTGGTATCAATAGAAAAATTCACCTCTTTGCCACTCTTTGGATAATACAAAAGCACTTTCTTATCCACTGCATTGACATAATTCCGATGTGCGGAGATGAGAGCGTCGAGGCCACCCTCTTTCTTTTGTATAAACTCTGTCAGTTTTTTCCATTGGCATTCGATCACTGCCAGATGGCAAAATGCCTGTAACTGTCGTATAAAATGAATCATCTCAGCCATGGCGATCCGGACTTGATGCCATTCAATATCCAGTTCTTAAATAAACCTAGTGAGTAGATGATTCCGATCGAATGCGCTGCACCTGCCTTGAACCCGCAACACTGTCCTCGCACCGCCTGCAACGCGCATCCAGCCAGTCGACAAGGCACCTTCTACCCGCTTCATTTTCCAAAGGTGACTAAACACCCGCTTGTACTTGATTGCGCATTCTGGGTCCAATACTGTGTCGATGGGCGCATCTACTTTATACTCTAGAGTAAAGACATCCCAACCAATTTCCCCGTGCGTATACTCAAGCATACGTGAGTCGAGCCGACTACGAACGTCTGATGGATCATATATCGCATTGGTTGACCGAACAGCTTCTTCGAGTATGGCAGTAAGATTATGTCTGGACAACGCATTGGCTGGTCGGGAGAGATGAGATCTTCCACGGAGATCAGATTGCAGTTTGAATATGTTTGTTTCGTTTACTTACTCTAAAGCAATCATCAATGAGTCCGCAAAGTCACCATGTCCAAGGAACATATAATTCTTCAATGCTTTCAAGTGATTCATCAGGCCAAACTTCTCAAAGAATACGTCGAAAAGTCGCTGGCTAACGATGGAGTAAGCTGAATCTATGGAATGCTCAAGACCCTCGATATCACTGTATTGCAACGCTGGCGGATGTCAGCTATTGGATTATGAGCAGCCAGAGCACTTACTGTCATTGGTCGACCCCAATTTCTCTCGTGTCGTAACCCAGTCACTATCATGGCAACTGTAGCGAATGAAATTCAAGGTTTTGCCTGTCGAAAATATCTAGGTAACACTCATCAGCACTTAAAGTAGCTACGCTAAAAGCGATATTGCTCACCTTCCGACCAAACTCCTCTCCAACGAATGCGGGCAACATTTCCTTTCGGAAGATGTATTTGTTTTCCCATAGCTGAAGGCCTCCTCGATACTCCCCAGGAATATCGTCATTGTCCAAGCCGTCGTCACCAAAGAATCCATTCTGTTGATTGGATGTGTGCTGAACGAAATGCACGTTTGCCAGTTCTGGATCGATGTGAACGAAAAACTCTGAAAAAGGATCGTAGAGCTCCCCGGAAAAAAGCCATTTATGGAGCATCACGAAGAACGGTTTTGACACCTCTTCTAGAAGCTCATCCGTGACCTTGCGGACAAATGGATCCCCATTTTCCGTATAACTGTGTATCAGGTTAACGAGTGCTCCACCCGTCAGGTTCTGACACCCTTCAACGCAGGTGCTCATCATCCGTAATCGTAGTCTCCAATCATCTATCCAAACCTCGAGGCGCTTCAGAGTGAGCCCTGAGTCTTCCTTCGTAACGTCTGTGTCGTCCTTACTTTTGTCGCCCTTAGATGTCTGCATCTGAGATTCGAGTACCGCGATGAGACGATAATACTCTGTGAGCTGCGATTCGAGATAATGGCATAGGCTCTGCTCGATCATCCCGACTCCGCCTGTTCGTTCTCTCTGGCGAACGAAGTTCGCAATGCGACTATAAAGGTGACCGAGCTCTGAAAGCCTATGAATAAGGGTCCGATTTGGAGCTGAGATGAAATGTTGCTTTGATAGTAATGAATTGCACATTCCAGACCTTTTCTTTTCGCTACGCTCACCGGATCGTCGCTGAAAACAAGCCTTGACTCCAAATTCTTGCCCTCTCCTTCAACAAGCTTCACGTATTTGCCCGAAATACCCTGTAGTATGTACAGAGCATCGCGAAGCAGAGCTTCCTCAGACAACTGCGACCGACCAATCTTTGCGCGATATCTGCGAAGTATATCGGCCTTTGATCGCCCTGGTTGTTTCCTTGAGGAAACATTGTCATCCGGAATCGGCGATGGATTTGATGCGACTCGAATTGTTCGTGGAGGTGCTAAGGTTGGTAGAGATGTAACACTGGCTGGCCTTAACTGCTGAGAAGTTGCCAACGAATACAAGAATTGTACCGCAGCATCTTTTCTTTCAAGAAGAGGCTTAGAAGAACAGCATGAGTGATTTGATTAGGATGATACTTGAATGACTGTACCAGATCTAAAAGGCGCGAAAGGAGGTGAGTAAAGCGAAGGGAAGAGGTAGTAGTCTGCGAATGCTGAGTCACTGGGGGGTCTTTTATAAGTTATTGCGACGAAGAGAAAAAAGAGCACATACGATGGCGTTTCACGAGCTCTATTAACTGCGATATATCTGTTTCACGGTTCTGGTTGGCTCGACTGAATCAAATATTCGGTCAGGTGCATACAGGTGCAGTCACAACCAGCACATCTCACCTTGACAATACCACCTGACATCGCGCAAGCAGCTCATCTCTCAGTTGTCTATTCTGTCCACTTTCTGGAATGACGCTCTGAACGAGCTGTAGTAACAGACTTGTGTTTACTTGAATAGAGGGCATGGACGGAGACGAAAACGCGGATCACGCGTGACGCGACGCGCCTGTAAACCCGTGGGACATTACTCACTCGATCAGTGAGCCACTGGCACAGTGGCACTAGTGCTGCTTCTTTACTACTACAAGAGTCATACATGGAGGCCATCACGAAAAGTGTCAATGGATATCCTTAATCCTGCAGAATTTGAAATAATCGAATAGACAGAATCAAAGCGAGTCAGAGAAATCAGAAGATAGTCACTTCAGCATCGCAGAAGATACAAAGTGTACATTGATGGAAATTATTGCTATAAGTGCCGGAGCATGAGAATAAAGCGCCTGGGGTCGTACGAAATGAATGATGGCAGTGTTCAACAGTTCCCAACATCAGAACTCTTGGCTATGACCGTGGAGTGCCTGCAGCAACACGTGTAGTCTTCATGGCGTCTTCGTATTTCGGTGCCTCTTGATATGGAGGAGGGGACTGCGCATACAATGCTTCTCCCGGTGAATGTAGAATTCCCAGACGTGCATCCTCTATCTCCGCAAGTTCCCGCTCGAGGTTATATCGATCGATATGTTCTGCAACGAGATCTCGCCGCGGCATACGGTGATAGTGAAGGACGCTGCGCCCGCATAGAATCAAAACAATCAACCCGACTAGAGCTCCGAGAATACCGAAAGTAATAACGACAGGATCTGGTCGCTCGTCGTTTCTGTTGCGCCTTTGTAGCAAAGTCTGCTCCTTGATGGTGATGCCAGTATCCAGTACGGGTTCAGGCGGTCTCAAAGACGGGCGTGGTAAAGCGATGCTCCCGGTATCTTCAAATCGAAACGTTTGATTTTGCGAAGGAACGGAGTCTTTGTCGATGTGAAGACTTTGAAAAAGTGTGGTCCGAGGAATAGATGAGGGGTCTACGCTGCGAGTGGTCTGGGATATTTGGATGTAGGAGGGAGCTTGTTTTGTCAACCTGCTGAGTGTGGAGGAATTTCTCCCAGCAGCTGTCTGGAAGGGCAAGTCTATCTCTTGTCTCCGATTAAATGGGTAGCCTCGCGGGGCCACCAGACTACGATGCAGAACGAGAAAATCGTCGGTGTGTACTTAATAGCAGAGATTGAAGTGACGTACCATGAGCACAGACCTTCAAGCAGCAAGAAAAACATACACGGTGTTCTACAGCGCATTGTATTGACCATAGAAGATAAGAAAGGGATCGGGACAAGGGGGGAGCGACTTTTTGTCTTCGCAGACCCTTTAGTGCTGATTTTATGGAAGCCTTTCGTGCTGCGCCCTGATCTTGAAGGTCAGCACTGCTTTCAGAATTTGGTCCTCCCAAGGGTTTCTCTGTTTTAACGGTTTCTTACCCGATTCGTCCGTTGCGTGCAGGAAGCCTGGGTGCAGGTGTTGGCCAAGAGCAGTGCGTGTACAATAATAGCAAGTGCCTAGATACTCAAGAATGAGGACGGAAACCGCGCCTTGGGTGAACCGAATAACTGTGGTACGCTCAAGGGAATGTTGTCTAAACTACATGCAGATACAGAAAGGATTAATATTGTTGTCAGCCGCAAAGCCAGCCTCCCGACGCTCGGTCCTTCGGAGGTGGCATAAGTTTTCGGGAGTGGATCTAGATTCTGGAATGACCGAGCAATACTTCTCCATCCGCAGCAGCACAAAGTGTGAGTTCTATTATACGGTGACTCCTGAGGGGAAAATACTTCGCTTGGATACATGAGGCGAGCTGGGCGGGCCAAAATGGATCAACTGGATCAATCTGATTACTATAAACTGTGTCGGAAACCAAATGTTAGGTGTCTATGTGATGGATGCAATGAGCGCAAGAGGGCCTTCTATATGCTCTATTGAAGGTCATTTGTGACTTATTTGGCTTCGCACATGAGATGGACGGGTCCAAGGTAACGTGACGTATCGAGGCGGGAAACAGAAGTTACTGGAAATGGACGAAGCTCCCACGATCCGAGATGCTTACACGCACGGCCGAAGTGGGACTTGGTACGACATCATCCCCGTCTGAGTCGCTGAACGTAGAGCGCTTTCGGCGCACACTCCCCGGCCCCGGACCTCAAATTACCCTCGAGCGCATCGCTGTGCTGCTGTCTGACCAGCGATGTCCTCCACCACCTCTTCTCCTCATACTCCTCCCGAGCCATTCACTCTCGACCCACCAAAGGTCGATCTCGCGCTTCCAACGTTCGACGCTTATGATGGAACTATCGCTGTCGGTAGTCTTCGTCCGAGCGTGGACCAGGAAGATACGATTAACTCAAGAGGGGATGTCCCTGTAATTCCAGACAAGAAACAGAAGGACGCTGCGATAAATCCTTTACTTTTGGCGGCCGCTTTAGCATCGGGTCCTCATGTTTCTCACCACCATTATCATCATTCCTTTTTCCCGAGCGCTGAAGACGTTGACGCGTACAGCTGGGAATGGTCAGAGGGGCAGAGGATCTTGAGTCGTCAGGCTCCGAGAAATGTTCGACTTGCCAGTCAATCCGATTCCTCGTCTTCGGAGGACTTCTCGTCTCGCTCTTGCTCCGTCTCACCGTGGCTCAAGCCGGTGAATACTGCTGAGAAGGACGCTTTACTTCCATCGCTATCCATCTCTTGGACTAGCTCTACTGAATCATCTGATATTTCGTCGTCGCCCGCATCGGAATTATCTGACGATGAGATTGATGTCAATTTAACACATGCAGTCACATGTACAACAAGCGACGTTCAAGTCAAGTGCATGGTGCGCACTCGTGTTCCAACACCGCATGGCGAGATTTTCCTTCATTTGTATCACAACAATCGTGACAACAAGGAGCACCTCGCCATCGTAGTCGATCCGGCGCAGCTCGACCAAAACGTTGCTACTCGTGCATATGCGCCTCACATTCGTAGCAAGTCTTTGGACGCTGTCTGGCACGACGGCGAGACTCCAATGGAACGTGTCATCCGAGGTGCTTATGTGGGTCGGCTTACTGAAGACGGGTTCACAATTTCACAACCCGATTTGGCTCCGAAGCAGTCGGACTCCTCGATTCCCGCCCCACTTGTTCGTATTCATAGCGAATGTTTCACAGGCGAGACTATTGGTAGCATGAGGTGTGATTGCGGCGAACAATTGGACGAGGCGGTCCGGCGGATATTCCAACCTATCACGTTCTCAGATTCCATGACCGGGGAACAGGTGACTATGCCTGGGCGCGGTGCGGTAATCTACATGCGCCAGGAGGGCCGCGGAATCGGTCTGCTCTCGAAGCTTCGCGCCTACAATCTACAGGATCTAGGTCACGACACGGTCCAAGCGAATTTGCTTCTTGGTCATGGTGCGGACGAGCGTGGATATGATGTAGCCGCTGCAATCTTGCACGACCTTGGTCTCGGCGTAGGAAATGCGCAGTCGGGCGAGAGTATTCGCTTGTTGACGAACAACCCAGATAAGGTTGAGAAGTTGAAGAACGCAGGCGTGCGTATGTCTGAGCAGGTGTCTATGGTGCCGCGCTCGTGGCGTTGCCAGGCCGAGGACGTTACTCAGAAAGACGGGACGGATACTCATGTGCTGTCGGACGATGAAGCGGCTCGTCTGCGCTCGGCGGGCGCGACGTTAATCGGTGCTGGCGCTTCATGTGGACCGGAGCTCGAGAAATATTTGCGTACGAAGGTACTTCGGATGGGGCATATGCTGTCATTGCCCTCTTCTTGATGCCTCGTGTTGCGAATAAGGATCGAGTCTGTTCAGAATGTAGTAGTTAATTTCGGATACTGGATGTACTGTCGTAATTGGATCTATGCCCATCTGGAAGAAAATGACAAAATTGTATGAGTCTTATGGTCTAGACGTTCTGCACGCCATGCAATAAGTTCCTTAAGCGATGCTTTTTTCGTTTCTGATGCTTGCGTAGCTTTCACAAACAAAGAGTCTGGTACCCACTATCCGGAACCTTTTCGGGGAATTTTATCTATGTTCTCAAGGTTCTAATTCCTGATCAATAAATACTCATGTCATGGAGATGATTACGGAGCCGCCTGCTTAAGCCCATTCCAATATTTTTTTAATAATGTATGTCAACTCTCCTATCAAACCTGGCCGTCTTCTGATTGACAACGTGTTTTCTTATCTCTTCGTGAGAGCTTAAAAATCACAATATACTGATAATAAAAATAGCAGTCGAGTCGGGGACTCAGTATAAGTAAAAAGAGAAGCTCATAAGATGTTTGGTTCCGACATCTTTTCTTCCTCGACCTCTGGCGTATTGCGCTGTCCTATTTTCGGGATTCTGCATGTCTACTGGAATCGAAAAGAAAAATGAAACGATGCAGGAAGTCGAGAAAGTGGCTTCGATCGAGAGCGGTTCTCCAACCGATGAAGGAGAACATGTTGCCTTAAGGAGGCAACTAAAGAGCAGGCACATTGCAATGATCAGGTGCGCAGTATCTCGGATCCTACAGACGTTTCCTAATCGTTTGCGAAATAGTATTGCCGGTCCGTATACTACCTTCCCTGGGAGAGAATTTAGTTGTTAATACTGACATTTGAAGGTGTAATCGGTGTTGGTCTCTTCGTCGGAACGGCCACGTCCCTCAAGAATGGCGGACCGCTTGGTCTGTTTCTCGGATATGCCACTATGGGCACAATCTGTTATTCCGTCATGGTTCGTCGCTCACACCGAGGATGACTCGTTCTTTGAATTAATGAATGAGTGCTCTTCATTCTAAGATTAGCCTGGGCGAGATGGTCGCTTACCTTCCGATCCCAGGAGGCCACATAAAGCTCGCAGAACGTTTCGTTGATCCGGCGCTCTCGTTTACCATGGGTTGGAACTACTGGTACTGCTGGACAATCCTACTTCCAACTGAAATGAGCGCTGCGGCCGTCTTGATGTCATTTTGGAAATCCGTCAGTATTGATACACTACGCAATACGCATGATAAGGATTCACAGAGCCATTGTCTAGCCGGAAGAAGTCAATCCAGCTGTCTGGATTACGATGTGTCTTATCGTTGTCATTGCAATCAACTTATTTGGGGCTGGTAAGTGATAATTGATCAGCCTGGTAGACCGCTCCCTGAAGAAGAAATAGGGATTTACGGAGAGTGCGAGTTTATATTCGCATCCATCAAGGTTGTCACTGTCGTTGGCCTAATTGTATGTTGTGCACCTATTCCAGCTTGATTCATTAGCTTGATGGCTTTGCCTTGGAGATTCTTGGGATAATTCTCGACCTCGGAGGCGGACCAAATCACGATCGCATAGGCTTTCGTTACTGGAAAGATCCAGGAGTATTTGTCCAATACGAAGGCATTTCTGGTGCAAAAGGACGCTTCTTGGGTTGGTTAGCGGTATTGAGTCAGGCCGCATTCTCTTTCACCGGAACAGAGATAGTCGCTGTGAGTTGCTCTTTGATTCGCTTTGCTGGGGAGCTCCGCCAGAACTACTTGTGATGTTCAGGTTGCTGCCGGTGAAACGAAAAATCCTCGTAGGAGCATCCCGAGAGCTATGAAACGGGTATATGTCCGGATACTTCTCTTCTACCTCGGCGGAACATTTATAATTAGCCTCCTTGTACCATCAAATAACGGAAGTCTCAATCTAGAAGACTCGACAGCAGCAAAATCACCTTTCGTCATTGCTATCAAATCTGCGGGAATCAGCGGTCTTCCTCACGTCATAAACGCAGCGCTGCTCACCTCTGCATGGTCAGCGGGGTCTTCCGACTTGTATACATCATCCCGCGCTATCTATGGCCTCGCACTCGCAGGAAACGCACCGAGGATTTTTGCACACACGACAAAGTCAGGACTTCCTCTCCCTGCAGTCGTTTTCACTTCACTATTTGGCTTTCTTGCATATATGAGCGTGGAGTCTGGGCCTGGAACGGTATTCAACTGGTTCGTCAACCTGACCGCAATCTCAGGTCTAATGACATGGTTTGGAATCGCCGTCACATACCTACGCTTCAGAAAGGGAATGCATGTCCAGGGTTTCGATCGCTCCCAACTTCCGTACAGAAGTAAACTGAACCCATATGCGGGATGGTATGTGTTAATAGCATGCCCATTAATCTCGCTGGTGAGACAATTAATTCTCGAATCATTCCGACGATATTGATGACTTCCGTAAGTTTTCCGGATTCTCCGTATTTATCAGAGGCAACTTCTCTGCAGCGACATTTGTTACGGATTACTTGCCACTCGCGCTTTTCCCTATCTTGTACGTTGCCGCGAGATTCTGCCTGAAATGCAAGCCGGTTAGCTATTCAGAAATGGATTACTTTACGGGATTGAAGGGGATTGAGGACGAGACGTACGAAGAAGTCCCGCCAAGAAACGTAGTTGAACGATTATGGTCCTATTTGGTGAGGTTTAACTTTCTTTGTACCTGTGGCTTTCGTTCTGACCTCCATCTTGAAGATGTAGATCGCTTCCCTTGTTTTGTAGTTTACCCGAGGATATACTACACAATGTTATTTCTTTGTAAAATGCGACATGGCAGCTTGATAACAAATCCAAATCCGTAAGTGCAAGTGCATGGTGGAATGTAATGGCCTTGGCCTGCAGTGGCCAAATCCTGAGCGAATAGAGTTCCTGCGTCAGTCACCTCCACTTTCCTCATTCGGCCGATCAAAGGTGGTCCGTGCGCACCCCAACCTCCGATCCTATATAAGCCCGCGAGCGCACATTCGTGAATCTTTACCACTCTGGCCTTTTGGCTTAGATCAAGTGTAGTATCTGTTCTTAATAGTTTAACCACTATTATGAGGGCACCGCCCTCATTCTTTGGTTATCTAATTTTTGCCGCCCCTGTCCCGCTGAGCTCTGCTTGCAACTCGGCGGGCGCGATGACCTTGCTACTGCACTAATGGCTTGTGTTGTCGGGGGATCCCTCCTTAATTCCCCTTCGCTGAGGCTCCTACTTTATTCACTTGATTCAGTGGAAGATGGTCTTCAGCGAACGGAATTTGAGAGGATAGTTTTGAGTCCACTGTATTGATGATGATTAGACGCGAATGAAAATTTAAATTTTGTTCTTTGACGATGTCTCGAGTGTGATCTGAGCCAATGACTTCTACTGTGGTATCGCGAACAAGGATTAATCGTTGTGGGACTTTGATCAATTGAATGGCGAAGTTGTGTGTACCGTGGCATTTACAAGAATAGATATACAAGATAATAAAGAAAATGATTCATATGATGTATATAAGAACCATAAAACTGCAAATACGCATACAAGAATGTCGAATTTTAAATAACATTACGGTGCAGAAACAAGTAATCAGTTTCTGCTGGACAAAAGTCGATGCACAAATGCCAGAGAACCAGTGTTCAGCATCAATCGAGTGGTGAAACCAGCTGCAACAAGCACGCACAGGAACGGTATCCAAGCGCGGATGCGCGATAGTAGGCCTGCGCTCGTCCCGCCGCGTGGTGGCAAGCTCCGCGCGAGCATTTTGTTCAGCCTGTTCATTTTTTGCGATGTGTACGGTGGATAACGGCTGCTCATGACGAGTTCCAGGCTGTCATCCACGTCAGTACGAAGTAAAGAAGCAATGTAGTGTGTGAACTTACATCTTAGGAGACTCGATAGTTGAGCGGAAGTGCGTGAACTGATCGAACCCCCATTTTCCTGTATGTTGACCGTCTAGGAAATCCGTTCAGTCGAGTACAAGCAATATTTATTCGGGAAAGACCCACATCCACTCTCGCCGACTCCACCAAATGGAAGACCCTCAACTAGAAAGCGGAGGTGAGAATGGTCGTGCAATACCCAAGTAGGATTCGCGAACTCACCAGCTGTGTGTAAAAGGGTATCATTACAGGACACGGCCCCACTTCTGGTGTTGTCCGTAACTGAGGGAAAGGAGCAGCGTCGTTAACGAAGGATATTCATTGATCACAATGACAGGCATTAAATAAATACTTCACCTTTCTTCTTAAACGCGGCATTATCCGAGAATATATATAACGCCAACGGATGGTCCCTAGCCACCATAACGTTATGGAGATACTGACTGGATGATGAGAAAGACCTACCTCTCCGTCACAAAAGCGATGGCTTCGTCGACGTTCTTTACGGGAATGATAGGGATGATAGGTCCAAAGATCTCTTGACCCATTAGCGCGTCCTCAGGGTGGACATTCTTCACTATCGTTGGAGCAATGAATCGCTGTTTCTCATCCGTTTCTCCGCCAATAACAATTTCGCCTTTTGTTCCGTCGAGCATACCCTTGAGACGCTTGAAATGGACGTCTGTAGCAATGCGTGCATATGACTCAGATCTCAATGCACCATCCGGGTAGAATGACTTCAGTCTTGATTTGTAACAAAGCACGCATCAACACAATACATGAGCGACAAAATAGATGGAGCCTCACACTTTGTCGAATTCAGCCACCAGTTTGTCTTGCGTTTCCTCTGGAACGAGTATATAATCGGGAGCAGTGCATGTCTTTTCAAGCATCGTTAGCAAACCGAGTAGAGCGAATGTAAACTAGATTTTCACCTGTCCAGAGTTGCTGCAACGTCCCCAAGCAATTCGCTTTGCAGCCAGAGCTAGGTCGTAATTGGGATCGATGAAGACAGGGTTTTTGCCTGAGAATCCATAAACGACTGTTACTGATTCTATCCGAGTAAGAAAGGCCTACCGCCAAGCTAGAAACAAACAATCATCAGTTAAAAATCCGTGTTTGAAAGGAAGAGCCAGATACCTCAAGAGTCACAGGAGTCAGGTGCTGCGCTGCTGCAGTTGCGACAATACGACCAACTTTTCCGCCTCCTGTTCTTCACATCAGCGTTTCTCGTGACCCAAAACCCAAAGAACATCTTACCAGTATACATGACTAGTTCACTTCTATCTCAGCACACATCAAGAGAGTAGTAAGGCCGTAAATGACGTACTATGATCCCATTTTAGTTCAAGAAGCTAAGGAAGACAGTCAATTTGTACTCGTAATCGAAGGGAATACTTGATTACCTTCTTCATCTGATCAATTGCTCCGTTGACAACACGGTACAGACTCGGATCAAGGTATTTTGGGACCAGCTCAGCGATCAACGCAGCAACCGCGGGAGATGATTCTGATGGCTTGATTACTACAGCGTTTCCGGCTGCAATAGCACCAGACTACGAGGAAATTAACGATCAATCCAAATCGAGATATGTGCAGTAACTTACCAAAGGACCGAGGGTGAGCCAACAAGGATAGTTGAACGCTCTGTGATTCAAATCAAGACCGTAAGCGACGACACGAGTTGACACGGCAAGTGCTTACCCTATAATGAGCGCGACGCCCTTCGGTTCTTTGCGAATCTTTGGACTGAGAGGGAAAGTATCCAGATGGAATGGCGCGCTCTCCACCTTTGCCCACTTTTCAACTTTGTTATATGCCTCAGTAGCATCAGACATGCACATGACAAGCTCATAGCTGAGAATCGAGAGTCAGTTCGTTCGTGACTCGCCGAAATACCATTGAGCAGACGAGCACGTACGCGACAGCTTCAAGCGGCGGCTTGCCTAGGTCATGCTTGAGGGCCTCTTGAAACCTGTCCAGATTATCCTTGACCATGTATACCAGTTGTGAGAGCTGCTGCTTGCGGAAGGCGATGTCCCTTGTCCTCCATTTGAGAAACTCGGTCCTCAGACTAGCGTGGACCTGGGAGATATCATTGAATTACGACATAAGACCTTTCTTACAAAGTTGAACACATACCGACTCAATCTCCTCCACCGGGTTGTATTTCAACTCAACAGAAGACATGATGCACCGAAGGGAGAAACAAGTTGGACTTGCTGTGTCTTACGCGCGCGAGGGTCTTATAAAGCACGCGTACGGTACGAGTCAATGGGGTAAGACGGAGTGTCTGGTCTGGATACAGTAAGTAAGGAGGAGGGACATGGTATCGATCGTGAGAACGTGAAGTGATCTGGTTGGTTGAACCTTGTCCGATGAAACATGAGCATGAATTCGTTATACTGAATGTACCGGCATTACGAAATCATTGCATTTAGCCACATGTGCCCGCTGATTTTGTTCTAGTCTAGTCTATCATCACTCTACTTTATTGTAGTTCGCTTCTTTTCCTTTCATGCAATGTATGTATTCCCATATAATAATTCTCTTGCTGGCAAATCACGAGCCTGTATCATGCAGAGCACGGGTTTTTGCAACCTGCAGCATGAGAATACTGGGGCTCGATCACTGACAGTAATTTCCGACAGATGAGGACTCGATCGGCAATTGCAAAGTTTTTATCAGCTCGTCTACTAGCTCAACCCAACATAATGATGGATTGGGCTGGGCGCTCCCTGGCGCTCCCCATTCCGGCAATGACATCAGCGATCCTGGGGAACACAAACACAAAAAAACTTATGGGAGGTAGAAATATCCGGACAGACCCACGGTTCACGTAGTCACCGTTTGCTGACGAGCTGGGCTTCATAATCACGATATACAAGGGGTCAATCTAGCCTGAATGTAACTAGTGTATACACGCTCAAGGAATGAGCGACATCCTGAAGATGTTTGGAGCCGCATATCCGAGTCGAGCCTTAGCAAAATCGTCATCGCGCTCTAACCCATCGAAGTATATACGGTCGCGTAACCAATCTAATAAGTAGTTCGTGAGTATGCCGCAGACAGGGGCTGATCAGGGGCACTCACCTATGCGCTTGCATCGACCAACTGGGACGTCAGCTGCAGCCCAGTTCGCAAATCTTTGGCCACCCGTCTCCCTCGCCAGCGCTGTTCTTTTCACCCGGTCTTGACTGTAGATGCAGTCAGTGAGTCATCTCCATTCTGATACAGCCTCGTTGTGCATTTACGTTGCTGGCGAAAGGGAAGCGAATTCCTCCTCCGTTAGTGGGTGCTCTGCATAACTGAGCAAACACCAAATCAGTCAAATATCGGATCAATGATTTTGAGAACGACGCACTCTCGCCATATCTGCACACATATATCAGCAAGAGTCACGCCATGCTGATTCTTCACGACCGTACACCACGGACTTTCTCGTGCGATTATGATAAGCTCCGTCACGCGAGGCAGCGTAGCTGTCTCGTTCTTTGCAGTGAATTCTAGATCGCGATGACGATCCTCTGGGTTGAATCCAGTAGCTCTCCCTTGCGTCGTCGGATTCAGCAAGACGAAGAAATGCAAGCTATGTCTGATGAGACTCACCTGATAGTAGTTGGAAGTTGAGATGGAAGCTTTTCGACGAGTTCGTCAAGATTGGGTGCAATTCAAGCTTTGGGTTCAGTAGATATAGCTGATTCATACATCAATCAAAACCCTGAATTTGCGTAGATTCGGGAATACGTTTCCCGGCGCTCACCTCTGTCGGTGGGAGAACGGGACCATCTTTTATGTCCATGTCTCTTAAATCAGTCCACGCAGACGGATCCTGATAACTGTACGAACTCACATGCCGTACCCGGAGCCCACTTCGTTCCGTCACCCATGACTCGGTCAAAAATCCTAACACTTCGTCAAATAGGTTGTGAAGTTAGAAAGCGCGTAGGATAGAGGGAACGAGGAGGAGTGTGAGAGGAGGAGCCTCAGACTGGCAAAAGGGACGGGCGCCTAAGGGCACGTTGCATGATCAAAAAAAAAAAGAACTGAAGGAACGCGGCGTTCGACAGATCTGACTGTATTGATGAAGATCATCTGAGATCTCGAGCAAAGGCGTGCAGAGCCTTTCTTTGACCGACTTTCGACTTTACAAACGAGCAGCTGGCCTGGAAGCACGGTCGATTTGGATTGGTTGCTGGGGAACATTTTCTTTTCAGCCCTTTACTCGGTAATTTCCGTCCGAGATGCTTCCACCAAGCGCGTCGTGTTTCGCGTTTCCAGAGCATCGTTCCTTTCGTCAACTACGTGCTTAATTCTCGCGACTTCTCACTTCGTAACTTCGAAAAGCATCTAGCCTTTTTTTGGCCCGGGTGAGTAAATTCTCAGAGTCAGCAATCATTTCGCGAAGCTCAGCGCGTCAAACATTGCAAGTCATGGGTCTGGAGGTCAAGAAAGAGGAACAGGATGTCCCGGAGGGCTTCTTAGACCAGCAGGATGATGTGCGTTTCATTTTTATTTGAATGTATTTATTTCACTTATGCTTGTCCAACTTCCAGACAAGGTCTGAATGCAATGATGTGAAGCTGAGCGTAATCTCGTCCGCAACAAGAAGAGTGGGTAGATCGGCTTCAGTTTTGGAAGGATACTTAGACAGGATCGACTGATGCACTCTATCAAAACTTAAAACCAATCCCCCGGCGGAACCATTGTCAGGACTGAAGAAGCGCCGTCGCAAGGCGTCCCGTTGCTCCAAAGAATAGACCGAATTTTCCGTGCGTATCTTTGCCTTTCCCTCCAAAAAACAAAACTCTTTCGATTGGGTATAAAGTAAGATAACTGATACTTACTCGTTGATAATGCTCGCGAATACTCCGTTCAATGGTAACCTCTTGGAACAGACGGTGTGAGAACTCCTACTAACGATATAAATGGAATACTAAAAATCATATATCGATCGTTTCTATTTCATCCAGGTGAAAAAGGAAGAAGACAATGACGGGGTACACTTACAGTGGATGAAGTCTGGGGAGGTATCGTTGAACCTTCTCTGTGGCAAAAACGTATCATTCACTGATGGATTACAATGATTTCTGTAGGGAGCTGGCCAGGAAGGCCATGCAAATGTTGAACCAGAGCAGGCTCGGCAGGGCGAAGCACAAAGGATCTCTCCTCACGAGAGTCCAGGAAGCGCAAATGCACATGGTTCTGTTAACGACGAGTCGGTTGTCCGAAAGGAAGAACCTGAAGACGACATCGCCGCATTCATGACAGAAAGAGAAAATGTAAGCATTCACTCGACGCATCCTGATGGCATAGCTGAAGGGACGATATATGACGTTCAGCCAGTCTTCAAGAAAATTAAGAAAGACGAACTTTTTGCCCTCCCCGCGGATACAATCTACGATATCATCACGCAATCAGGACTCAAAGACGTAGCCCTCGCCGAAATTGACCTCCGAGTACGCGATACCTTCGTAAGTCGGTACCTGATCTCAGACATCCTAGGCGGGTCTCCACAAGATACTTTTCCCACTCCTCGACCCGAGAAAATCGCAGAACACGGAATCAAGTCTTATTTGTGCCTGATTTACTCCTTCAACCCGTTCGCTCCTCAGTTACCTGGCAAGTCAGGGTTATTCTTTGGCTTGGCGCGGAGAGGGCCCAGTGCCGCGGAGCGAAAGGAACATTCAATGGTGTATCCGTATTTCATCAGAGTCGATGCGAATAAATGGCATTACCTGGGTCATTACAAGTTCAAAGGCGGGAGACCTCTCTCAGTTGAAGAATGGAGGCAACAGTCACCACTAGTAAGCCCCACTATGTCTCCTTCCTTCCTCAGTCTACTGAACGCACGCACTTATACTTGCATTTAGTGCAAGAGGACGTGGATACGAGATGTCGCAACTTGCAAAGGATTCGCGAAGTATCGGGCTTACATACGCCTGCGTCGTGGTCTTGAAGAAGACGAAGAAGTCAAGCCAGAGGCAGTCAAAGAAATGGAGACCAACATGTCAGCAAGTAAGCGCCTCGATGATATTTCACTGGACGAGATCGAAACGGCCTTTGATCGTGGCCATCTCGTGAGCACTTCCCTTTCTTGACTTGACGAAAACTGATGAGTACGGTGATACCGATGTCTGCTAGCTGATCGATGCGCAAGGTATGCAATGCGTTCGATATGACATCATGTTCCAGCAGAACCTCTACGAACATTCTTTGAATTGGTCGGCCTCCAGTAAAAAGCAAGCTACAACACCAAGGCGACGAAAGCGTAACTCAAAAGCCAAGGTGGAAAGCAGCTCCGATTCCGATTCAGACGTGCAGATCATAAGCGTTTCCGTCAGGAAGTCGAAATCCGCGTCCCCTAGCAAGAAAAGAACAACTCGCCGCCGGCGCCGACGTTCAGACGATACATCATCGTCAGCGTCATCAGACGACAATGACTCTGAGGACGCGATGGATATTGATAACCTTGAAAACATCCGCGAGCGAAGTTCTAGTTACGTTCCAAGGGGAACCAGAAGTCGGCCAGCGAAGCGTATCAAGGCAGAAATCAGCCTACTCTAGACTAGAAACTTGGGACTCTTCCATTCTTGTGTAATATTCCCTCTACGGTCATATACCCTCCTATCGTACAACATAATCTCCGCACCAGCGGGTGACACCGATAACTTACCCGTATGTGCATGATGTATAAAAACGCTTACATCCATTATTCTACCCTGCTAAAATGCCTTGCCTGCTTCAATCAAATCGGGTGGTCAGTCCTTCAAGGAGCAGTGGTAGTGTGTCCGACATGGTGCGCAAATAGTTTACGTATCATTGCAAACAAATAGATAACCAAGAGAAACCGAGGGAAGAAGAATGTCTGTGAGCATACTTCTGTCTCGAGCGCACGTAACTAAGATAGAGCGCGCGAACCTATTCGCGCCACGATGTCCTCGCTGTTCTCTTGGTCTTCCACGCTGTCTGCTTGGGCCACCTGCGACGTCCATAAGTCAAAAAGGTGTTGGAATGGAAAAAGAGCGTTAAAACGCACAACTCGTAGAACGGACTTCTTGGAAGATTCTTGAAGTTCTCCGGCGATGATGAGTTCATCCAAGATCTATGCATTTGTAGTTACATTGAGCTAAGGAAACCGTTTGTGGAAATTGATATCCACTTACAGCGTATGCCTTCTGGAAGTTGAAGATCCTGAGGATAATACATATCGTCCGTACTCAGTCAGCGATCAACAAATTACAGTACCGGTCCTCACAGATCAAGCTCGCAGACCTAAGTGCCAGAAATGTTCATCAGCAACTTCCCCGAAGCTCAAAGAACAGAAAACAAGACGGACGTTCCCGAAATAGCGATCCAACACTTCGACAAAACGATGTATGATCTCCAGCGTGATGAGCTCGTTGTCTCCTGAGCTGATACCAGTGACGAAGAATAGCGATGCATAGCGCCGATACACAACTTTCGAGTCTAGCATTCAAATTCGACAAAGTAGTTTGCACAGCATTTCATTTCAATCAGCTCTCATTGTACGTTTTCTTTTTTAAAGAGGAAACATCTACACAGCAGACGTACCTTTGTACTCGAGGAAGTTACACATGCGCGTACGCCGCGCGAGGACGAGCTGCGTTACGTCCTTTATGATCTTTGCCTTCGTCTTGGGCGGGAGAGTCGTGAACCATTTCGCGAGACGGACCTTGCCTAAAATTATACGATACCCGGACATCAGTTTCACATTGAAATTGGTATGGTGTAGTTGTTTACCCTGTCGTGACACGAGTAGTATATACTCGATCATGGTGTATACTGTGCTATTTGACTGAGGTATGGTATGTTTAGTAGTTCTCAAATGTACTGAGTCTCACGTGCGTCTTCGATATTCACTGATAATTCACTAATTTCATTCAGCCTAAAGTCATAGTAAAATGATACAAATACAGGGGAGCATAGGGCACAACAGGCTCAAAGTCACAAATCGTAGAAAAAAGAGATGTAAGCAAGTAGGATACAACGATGATCAAAGCTTCGGCTATCATAATATAATGTATTTCGAGAAAGAGAATTGACACGGATACTTAGAGAGAAAAAAGTCGGAAGTTCATCAGTAATCATAGTCGCCTTGGGAACCAGAAAACGGTAAGAATAAATCTAGTAGAAAATGTATGTGAAGAAAGAAAGCCGAAGAGACTAGTAGGGGCTGTTGACGATGCCCGATCTGCTTTGTTTCGATGGTCCGCCGAGCGAACCACGAGGAAGCCTCTTCAGGTTCTTCTTGTTGAGTGCCAGGACGTCATTCGACAGAGCAACAACCTGAAGAACATATCCATGAATACAATATACACCTTAAGGCAGATGTCGGTATACGTACAATCTCCTTGTCGTCCCCAAACCTGAAGTTGTCCTGGACGACCTCGTCCTCATATCTAAACGAACAGAGTCAGTGTCATCGCTTTTTTTAAAACCTAAGAAAGTATTCACTTCTTGATCGTGTACGAGTCAAGTTTTCCTTTCTTGACCTTCTCGAAATCCCAGGAAATAACATATCGTCCTGAAGACGTGACGATGGAAGTCTCGTTCTTGCCTTCTCCCTGATTAAATCGTGCAGGCGTGAACGACGCCGCATGCCCCATAATAGCCGCGTGCTCTGCGCGCAATTGCAAGCGCTTCGGCTGAGGCTTTGCATCCGCAGGGAATGGACGGTCAAAGCCCAAGCTGCCTGAATACCTTCCGGCGCCGATCAGTGTATCGATTACCAGCAAGTATGTCCTGCAGGTTGCGACAATCCAGCGACCGTCTGCTGTGACGTCGATAGCTAAGATCGGGTCTCCCATCGCAGGCAGAGCAGTCTTCGCGATCTTGCCAACAGTATCAAACAGCCGTATGTCACCTTTCTCGCTCGCAACTGCAAGTTTACCGCCTGCTGTCGTCGTCAAATCCGAGAACGCATTCTTCGACGCGTATTGCTTAGACTCCGCCAACGCGTTTCCGCCTCGGCCTCCTAGCCGTGGATCAATACGGAACAGAGCATTGTGCGATGTACCGACGATCGTCTGTTCTCCGGTCATTTGGGAGAATTTGGCCTTCGGAGCGATGTGGTCGACCGATATGTTATCATCTACTTTCCACTCATCGACGATCTTGCCGTACTCGATGTCCATGGCAAAGAGAGAATGCTCAGCGTTTTCGTTCAACAAGATCATCTTCGCGTCTTGGTCGTGTAACATCATCTACTCGAGAGTGATGAACGTCCAATTCTGATAGAACTGTGTGATGAGAGGACTTACATGTTTGGGTCTGAACGTCTTCATCTTCTTGAAGCCAAGATCCCTAATAGTTGCCGCATACTCAACTTTACCCTCATCCGTATGTTTGAAGACACCAATCTTGTCACCGCGAACGACGAACGTCCTATCGTTCTTGTGTCCGACGGTAAGCTGAGAGTTACGTTCATTAGGATCCCCAGTGACACCTAAAGCCTCGTCAACCTCGTCATCATCCTCAGAATCTTCCGACTCTTCTCTCGCTTCTATTTCAATTGTAAGACAAGGACAAAATCCCTTTGGAAGCAATCTGACCTGCTTCAAGTGCACCCTCAACTTCATCTTCCTCCTCGTCCTCGGCATCCTGCATCTCGACATCATTATCGTAAGAGCTCAATATATACTGCTGTTCATCTGCCTGTTGTGCAACAGATCCAGTAAATCATCATTATCGTTCGGACATGAAAACGGACCTTTGCCTTTGCCCAGCTAGCTTGATTGAGCGATTCATACAAACAACTACCCCACGCCTCCTGGAACTCCCTAAAGTCATCCAACGCCTCGAACTTGAAACACCAGCTGCTCAGAACACCGCCCGCGCTGGTATGATTCCAAGTGCAACTAGCCAACTTCGAGCTCCAACGTGCGTTGAGATCCGACGTCAGCTTGTGAGCGAACAACTGCTGCTGGCCCTCGAGCGTCATGGCCGTGACGAGGTAGTCGAAGGACGAGGCAGACTCCTTAGCAATGCTACCGTGGATATCCGCCTGTTTCAGGAAATGTCCATCATCCTGATCCCAAAGGTACAGCTCTGCCGGCTTGCTAATAACGGGGGGTAATGTTGCCTTCGTCACAGACTCAGGCTGAGATGTTGAGGCTTGAGAGTCAGCTCCAACGGAGAGCTTGTTCATGGCGCTGGTCAAAGTCGAGCTATCCTCAGAAGCCCTGCCTTTAGCTTTTGATACCTTTCCCTGCTTCTTTTCCGGTGCCCTGGCAACACAATAGCCGTAATAAACAAAGATGAATTTCCAAATGTTTGTAAGTAAGGGAGAAACATGCCCACGCACTTCCACACGAACTCCTGCAAATCAGTAGGCGACGCCTTATCGGAGCTTTGCTTGTACTTGCGCTCGTACATCGCACGGTAGACGCATTGGACGAAGAGCTCGACGGTGGCTAAGTTCGCGCCGGCCGCCACGAACTGGTATGTCTCGTCTACGTCACCGTCGAGATCTCTCCAGATGAGCGTCGGCTCGCCCTCGTACTCACCCGTGCGGAACTCGAGCTCGGTCGAGATGAGGAAGACTAGTTCGTCATCTATGTATTTCAATGATAGTCAACCATGGCGTGTCTCGCAACGGATATGGATAGTGTATACGCACTCTCGTCTTCATCCTCAAGAATGTCCTCCTCCCCTTCTTCAAATACACGTGTAATGACAAGCTGAAAGTTGTGCTCAACGGATGGTGCCTTGCGGACCGTGGCCATCGCGTCATTATAGCTACCATAACGCAATGAGCGAGCCCAGTCAAGTCAGAGACATCCCCAAAAAATTCCAGCAACAAATCACACGTACATGCATTCGCGTGAACTACGGATCCCTCCTGGGCGAGCGAGGTAAAGCTGCCCGGAAGGGATTTTGACGAGTTCTGGCGTGTCAGAGCTCTCTATGTAGGTAATTTGAGTTCCGTTGGGGTTTGGAAAGGCAAGAGGAATATATGCGCACGTAATGAGGCTCCAAAGCCAAATACTGTAATATGGTGTATTATCAGATATGAAGACGTGAAACATGTGAGTACGTACTGCGGCCGACGATGTTCATGGTGGGTTGAGATCAAGAGAAGACGCGCAGCGTTTCGTACGTTCGGAATGGTATACGCCTAGTCTAGAGTTGTGTAAATCACCCGTGGGCGCGTCATTCTACTTTCGATCTCATACCACGATGACTGACTCTAACACCGCAAGTATGCTTCTCACAATAACACATATAAAAATTCAAAGTAAACTGATCTGCTAATATTTTTCCCATTGTGAAAGGTTTTACCTCAAATACTAGTACCGAGCCGTCTGGCTCTGGCTCATCTCGTTCAAACTCCTTTCGCCAGACCTCCGGAGGTCCGGTGCGTCATCTTCATCTTCATCTTACCAGATTCGATCACTCACGCTTATACTTGCACAGAGTACAGCACCGGTTTTCGGCTCACCGACTTCGACAATCAGGTCAAACCCACGGCAATCGATGGGTACAATACCCTTACGCATGCCGTCGCGCACACTTCCGAACTTCGAATCACTCATTCCGAAGAGGCGCCTCATCATTCGCGCAGACCCTACTCTCGTGTCGTGCTTTGACCCTTCAGACAAGGAACTATACGATCTTTGGGCACCGAAGTCGTAGGCAGTGTACCTACCTAAATCTATTATTCGCCTTGTTGAGCAGACTATGGAATTGTTCTACATGGTGTTACAGTCTATATTCGGGGATCAAAGAGCAGTGAGGATAAGTATGGTATGATACATGAGATCTAGCAAATAATAAACACAAGAGGCGAAGTCGAAAAATAGATAACCCATACGGGTAACCAAGCCACAAACAACCACTTTTATACAGGACCACCACGAATGGTGTTAACAAGGCTCTCCCAATAATTATAATCGGCTCCTTCCACGCTGCTCCCGAGTCCTGAATCACCATTCAGCATGTAAGGCGTGTTCAACCAGTCGGCAGTTCCACCTCCAACACCAGTCGAGAACGTGCCCCATTGTCCGCTCGATAGCGAGTTCCCACCACTCCCGAATGAGTCTAGTGGTAAAGGTGGATTCGTGACGACGTTGCACCAGTGATCCAGCATGTTTTGAGCGCTCATATCTTCATCAGTGCTCGGACTGCCTGTTCCCACCGGCGACTGTCTTGAGCTGACCACGCCGTTTTGCGCTTGTGCTTGTACACGCTGGAACGTAGGTGATGCCGGTAAAGGCGCCATAACATTTCCTGGAATACCAGCAGCTCCAAGTAGTGCATTCGGAGTGCTCGCTGCAGTCGATATTATGCCCTTGTTGGTGAGTGAGGAGTACGACTGTCGCGTCCCAGGCGACGCGGCGCTCTCACTTGAAGAACGCGTGTGCTGGACGTTACGGGACTGCTGTAAGCTGAGTAGCAAATTCGCATTCACTTGAGCGTCTATCGAATGATCGGGAGAAGCGCTGAATGGTGTTTCAGTAAGAGCACCTCGACGAACAACACCGCCCTGAGATTTCGCCTGCAAGGCCTTCTGCTTCAGAAGCTCGACAATTTTTAGTTCTCGACGTGTCGTCTCGTCGAGTGGGATGCCCTCGAGATCCCTAAGGAATGTGTCGAGAATGACGTGCATTGCATCCGCATCTTTTCCGTTAGGTTCGAGAATCAAATAGATTCCGCTGATCATCGCAGTCTGGAATTCACGGTATGCATTTCCGACCATGCGCAATACTTCCTCAGACTGCGTGCGCCGATAATTCTGGCGAACCCCAAAGTCCTGGAGCGCTGCAGTAAAACATGCACGCCTCGACCGCACATAACGGTCCGAATCAAGCCGACGTAGGATATATGGTCGATGTAAGCTGATACGGACAAAGTGGATTTCCGTCGTCAACAAATAACGATGCACCGGAATATACGAATATTCCTCTAAGTGGTCCAACGAGGTATCTGGGTTGAAGGAGAAATGAGGTGGGAGAGTATCGATAAATTTTTGTAGATCGTCGTCAAGAGCCAGTACTTCCGAATAGTGGTTTTGTATACGGACACGTTGGAAGTAACTTAACGGGTGATGAGCTAAGGGTCACCTGATGATTCAAATTGAGACAGACGTACTGGACCATCTTGCCAATAAGATACGCTAGCTTGTGCCTTAAGATAACGAAGGTCATGCGGGTCGGATGGGATAGCGGCGGGGCAGAGGGCACGGAAGTTAGAGTTGAGAGGTCCTCAACGTTCAAAGGCGGTAAGGTTGTTGTGTATTCATCTTGGATGGCATAGGGGCGGCCAAGCACCATAGAATACGATCTGTCCGCGTGATACAAATACGCCCTATATAATAAATTTCGTTGGTACTAAACATATTCGGTAGAACGAACGTAACGTGCTAGGCTCACCATACTCGTCTCCGATATTCCGCTTGAGCAGGCTCGAGGCGCTGAAGAATTCCATTGAGTTTCTGCCACTGACATATTAATCTGATAAACTGACCATTCCAGCCGGGTCACGATGAAGACCAAGAGCTTGGGCGGTGCAAACCGCGGCACCCAGTTGGCTCCAGCACTCCGTTATTCTACGGTCAAAGGTCAAGTAACGAGCGCTCTGATAGGTATGCAATGATTAGAACGAAACCTTCCGACAGGAGCGCTCAAATTAAAGTCTTACCAGCAATCTCGTGAGTACCATTTCCAGGGAATCGGGCTGAATAGCAGCGGCTATAAGTAAAGCACGTCTCGCTGTGTTTACCAATCAGTATTGCAGAAGAAATTGAGATACCACTGAAACACTTACATGACCAGTAGTATCGGGAAGATTTTAATTTTCGCTCCTGGGCATTGCCGCCAATAGCCTCTGGAGCAAGACGAACAGCAATAGCAAGAACAACGAAAAGCAATGGGAGAAAACGAATATCACTGGGGTTTGAGCCTACACGATCAACAAAAAGAGCTGCATAAGACTCTCTGAAGTCATCTTCCGAAATCGGATAACGCGTCCAATTCCTACCCAGATGAAGAGTCAACGCACGCGCTCTATGATTGAGAACATACCGGTTGTATATGCTACTCACATATTTTTGAAGTAATAGTCAATGAGAAGGTCGGTATATTGTTTTGATGGTAGTTCTTGCATGAGCTCATGGAGCTTGTTTTCTGAGAGTCCGCAGTCGCGGATCAAGCTCTGTAGAAGGTCGGCAGCCGTCGGTTCCCCATTCTGCATCAGTACTTTTTCCTGATCATTTTCGTTCATAGTCGGAAGACTTCCGGAGGGCTGCGGCATGCTTCCACTCCCAGCAAACTGACCGTTCATTTGTTCACTGGGAGTACCGTCATTGCTCGGTGCGACATGCGTAAGCTGCAAAGCCACGTTGAACCTTGCATTTCCTATCGATTCGGCTTGCCTCACCTGCTCGAGCATAGTGGTGGGAGCCACACTTCCTGAAACACTGTTACCGTACCACTTCCCTCCCTTATCGAATGTTCCCGCCCCTACATCACCTTCCTCGCCTTGAGAACCTTCGTCGTCAGGTGATAATGAACCTGAGCCTCCAAGTCGGGAGAGCACGGATGTACCCATGATGGGAGAAGAAGGCCCACTAGGGGTGCCTCCACAGAATTGAGGAAGGGCGACTTCGATAATATGCTCAAGCCGCGAAAGGCGAGCATGGATGTCCTGATCCGACTTGCCTGGTGTGTATGCTTTGCATAGATCTGGAACTTTACGAGCAATGCACTGCAGCGGTTACATTAGGAGAAGAAGCGGCATGAGGAGGAATGTGCTGGAAGAGACGAACGTGAGAGCACGGGACTTGGCGGTCACACTGTATGCGGTTTTGTAAGATGGCAAGTTTTAAAAAGTTGCAAAAAAGACAAAGGCGCACTTTTTGCTTGCGTCTGTGGCATTCTCCGCAAGAATAACTTTAGAGTGATGTGAGAAACGAGGACGATGACGGAAACTGTGTGCTTATCATCGGCTGGGCTCACCTTACTCTGGTGCGTGGCTTCTTTTTTGTAACCTGACCTGGTTGGTCAGTGTCGTCCTTTATTTTGCGCTTTGAAGAGGATGAGGCCGAGATGGGAGGGGTCGGCCTTACGGCCGGTTGGATGGGGTGCTCTGTCTTGATCATGCGCGGGAATGCAGACGGGAGGACCAAGTGGTGTGTGGCCAGAGGACAAGAAGTAACGGCGTGCCTCTTCAAATGTATTATCATTATCTATGACTCGGGATCGGCCCGTGATCTGCGGCTCGGTATCAACCGTGATCTGCGATCTCTCTACAACTTCTTCAATATCTACTCGCTCACAATGCAAGACGCTCTTCAGGACGAGGAACAGTCCTGGCGGAAAATAAAATTGTCTCTCGAGAGACCTTACAAGGATGATACAGGGCAGCCGATTCCCACTCTGCTTGATATCACCCCAGACGGACAATTCATTTACGAGCCTCGCAAGGATTATGACACTAAGCTCACAGAACGATTTCACCGAATATTCGCTGAACGCGGCGTAGATTTCTTCGATTCAGATCCCGAGACCAGGTATCGATCTGAACCTGAAACTTCTGATAGTAATGTCGCTAGCAGCGCTCCGGACAAGGAGAATGAATCTCCAGATGATGCAGACAAGAAAGAGACACCACCGGATGAAGAAAAGTTAATGACACCAGAAAAGCTTTTCCAAATGAGAAGCGAGATCATTCCTCGACTTCAGTGCGTGCGTGTCCCGATCATTGTAGAGTAGCTCACTGAAATCACTGTTCCCTTCCAGGGTTGCGTTTGGTGAAATGCTACATGCGCGCGACCTTTTGACGCTTCTCCTTTCCACATCTCCTTCGTCAGGCTCTGATCTGAATTCGTCAGCGACCATATCCGTGATTGGAGCTCCTTCTGCGCTTCCGCCAGCGACCTTAAATCCATCACTCAAGCCGGGTCTCCTAACCACTTCGACGGTCACTGCACATCCCCCTATTGCGTCTTTGCAGGCATTCAACGCGCAGCTGGTGACAGGTCAAAAAGATGACGCACTTCGAAGGGCATCTGACGTAGTGCGAACCGCAGCGGAGAGTATCGGTCGAACTACTTCCCGTTCGGAGCAATACTGGGCAGATGCTTTGAGGATTCGTCGTGGAAATTGGGACCTTGTTCCCGCGCCTCTTCCTCTTGGTTCTCCAACAGGAAAAGGATCGGACAAGACCAGTAGAGATTTCTTGATTTCATACGGTCTTGAGTCATGTCAGTTTGCTCTCATCTCGTCTTTGGACTGCCTGCTCATGCATATTCTCTCCCAGCATCACCTGCTTTCCGTCGCCACGCTATTGCTCACATGGCATTCTACTCTACACCGTCCTCACAGGATGGACCACTTGTCTTTCCAAATCGAGACAAGACGCGGTTACGCGTTAGTTTGAGAAGAAAGCAGACATCAGGAGACATGTCGACCTGCCATAGTCAAGTGCGAGTTACTCCAGACGATTCCCTGAGCGGTGTCATTAAAGAAGCGCAAAGAGAAATAGTCGAGAAGGAGATCTTTGCCGAACTCATAAGAGAAGCGGGAAATTTACCTACCGCGTCGGCGCGTGTATCGGAGAGGTTGATCGTAATTGATGCTGCTCAGGATGTGGAACTCCGCTTCGAGTTGGTATGCACAGATACTTTTGGATCTACTTGAACCTTGATCTTCTGACTTCTTTCTCCTAAATTCAATAGATAGATGAGGACTTGGTTGCACCTTCTAATAGAAGTGCAGGATCCTCTTCCGACCTAGCAGGCCATGCGTTATGCGATCTCATCGCCTCCTCTCTTCCTCTCTTCCTTCTTCGCCAACACGCACATGCAAAAGTCATCCGACTCAAGTTGCTCCCCAAGCAAACTCAGTTCACGCCGCGTCCTACCCAACAACCACAAGTCCTTCAACCAATTATCGAGCTTTTGCAATATCACGTATTTCTAAATCGCGTACGCGGGGAGCTTATGCGGGCTGTTACGAGATTGCGCGCTGTTGGAGTCCCTGTCGATTTGCGTTTTGAAGATGTAGCAGAGACGGGGAAACTTGTTTTGGACGCATTATTGGAGGGAAAAGAAAGGATCGGAGGAGAAGCAGTTCTAAAAATTGGAGGGAGGTTCGTCATTTCCCCTCACTTATCAGTGCCAGGTGCAAATTTAATATCTCTCTTCTTAGGCATACCATCCGCTTTACCTTCACCTCACCCTCCACACTCGTCGCAATCCTCCCACAAGCAACGATCCCAATTGCTTCCATCCCTCAGCTAGTGCAGCTTCTTGGAGACGAGATTGAGCGAAGCCTGCTTGAAGAGATCTGCGAGATCGGTATTGAAGCCTGTCAGTCTCTGAGTGGGACGTGGTTCGTCGATGAAATGATGTCTCGAGCCGTCGGTCGGTGGGAAGGTTGTGTTCTGTACGTATCTCAACTGCTCCTCCCTCCCTCTTCCCGTTCTCTCTTACTAAAAGACCTGATACATATTAGAAACTTCCGCATCAAATGCTCGCACGACCTCTCCTTAGATTGTCACGCTCATCAACTCATCCGCCCACCTCCACCGCCTACTGCTACCTCAGCTGGTCGATCTGCTTCGGGTATGATGTTGTCGCAGCTTAGTCCTCTGTCTGCTGGACTTGCAGGCGGAGGTGGAGTCTCAATGGCCCCATCGAAACTCTTGACTTATGACCTGCGTGAGGATAAGGCACTTGGTGTGTTTGCTTGGGTTAGGCAGATTATAGAAGATGCGCTGTCCAACAGTTGATAGTAATGGGTCGGGATTAAGTCACTATCCTAGACGTAGCATATTATTTACCGTTCATAAGTACCACTTGGTTCCATCATCCGCAAATAGTCAAATCAATCTATCTGTACATTTACAAATACAATACCACCAGGGCAATAATAACAGAAGGAGCGATCGTAGAAACCACATCAGACAATCCCAATTGCGCAAGGGCACCGTTTTCACGATCCCCGTCGAAGTCACATCGACAACCGGTGGCGCGAGCGCTGTCCGCTGCGTCTGCTGCGCCGGAGTTCTTGTACCTCGGGTATGAGTCATGGTATCGGTATGAATCAGGATTGGAGTCGGAGTTGGAGAACGGCGATTGGGCTTGGTATTCGCCTTCAGAATCTGAATCAGAAGCGCCGGAGCTGGAGCTGTCGGAGTCAGGCGAAGACGTGCCAGAGTCGTCGGGTGAGGTGTTGGCGTGGGTGGGTGCGACGCCCGTTGCACGAGCTGCAGCCGACTTCGTGCCAGAGATATTTGCAGAGTGGGTTCTCGTAGTAGGTTTCTGTGTGCTCTCGTCATCTTCGTCTTCGCCATCCTCCTCGTCCTCTCCCTCATCCATGCCATCATCTTCCGTTCGTGAATGAGAGTCTGAATCCGTCCCGTCTCCTTTCCGGCCATGCGGTTTCTTCCCGTTACTTGACTGTGCTGAGTCTGATACGGGAGACGAGGTGGAAGTAGTTGCGCTTTCAGAAATAGAGAAGCTGCTTGCACTGTTCGTCGTGCTCGAATTCGCCGCTGACTTTCTGTTAATCAGGCGACCAATACCCCAAGGCACACTCTCCCCATCCGGCTGTTGAGGATTCTCTGGAGGCTTCGTCTCGTTTGAAGGTGACGCGATCTAATAAGGACGCATTACATTTATTAAACACGGTGAGGTTCCATTCAATGTATGAAAGACTACCGTAAATCGCGTCGTCCAAGCCCTCGTAGATATATCATCCCCATTCGTAAATTGGTAGAAGTAAACCGAAGAATACGGGTTCACTTCTGGACAAGTCCACGAGAACGGCGTGAGCGATTTGTCCGTTCCGTCCAATCCAGTCGCTACGTTTGTAACCAGGCTCATGTTATTATTCGAGCCAGACATGAGATCTGGATAACAAATTAGCATATTAGCACAATTCATTCCCAAGAAAATTTTGTTTTTCTAAAAAAAAAACCACCTATGGTGACGTTCGTCCAAGACCCAGAGGAGTCTGGTACCCAAGCAATCGTACAATTCGCTCCAGCCGCATACGTCTCATTCGGACCGGGAGTCATAGGCTGTACCTGCGCAGAGACCCGCCGGTTGAAGATGATCACCACGAGGAGGGAGACGAGCGTGGAAACAGGTAACATCACACAGGACGCTCCAGTAGAAAAGTGATCCAGATGTTATCGTGAACAGGAGAAAGCGAATAAAGTTAGGATACCAGATCCTTCGAGATACAGGAGACACAGGCGGAAGTGAGAGGGCAGTTCTGAGAGTGAATGATTTGGGGGCTGGCAGGTTTTATTCCTTCATGATCGCGTTAAACTTTGACTGAGTGCAAGTCTGAGACGAAATGTTTTGAAATTCGATGCAGAAGCACCCAAGGTAGAAAGAGGAGCACATTCTCGCCTGAATGAGAATGAGCACTTCCTTCTACACACGATCCAGTTTTCTCTGATCACGCAATACCAGTGGATTTGCTCTAGTGCCGCACACCTTGATAATTTCCTGTCCAATTACCATGATACCTCTTCTCCATAAGTATATTCCGTATATCTTCTAACGGGAAACGGAGTCAAAGATTGTTCAGCGTGTTGGGCATTGTAAGGAGATTTATCGAATGTCACAATATGAAGAGGAATTCGGACGATGGAAGTAAGAGTCAAAGAAGTAAAGTAGAGGCGATGATCATGTTTTCCTAAAAAGGCAGCGTGGCGCGGATTCAATTGACTGGGACCATGGACGCGCAATCATTCTTAACAAGAACCCATGCAGTCAATTAACCGATTTCTTTATGGCCCAACTCCAGAAGAGAAGATACGGGCATGGCAAGGCAAGCTACGTGGGGAACAACGGCAGCTCGATCGGGAGATGAGGCAGGTTGGCTTTCTTTGTGTATTCGATATCGAGAGCTGTAGTATCACTGATACTCATTGTTTTTGGTTTTGTCACTGCAGCTTGAAATGGCGACGAAGAAAGCACAAGTGGAGGTGAAGAAACTTGCAAAGAAGGGGGATATTAAGAATGCGAAGGTCCTTGCAAGAGAGGTTGTTAGAAGCAATAAACAGAAGGATCGATTATCCGTTAGCAAGGCCCGGTTAGGGTCTATCAATAACCAGCTCGTGCAACAACTTGGTGAGTATTGCGGAGTCCTGTGATCTTTCATTCTGTACTGACGCTTGATGGTAGCTATGTACAAAGTGACGGGTGCTCTTCAGAAGTCAACGGAAATAATGAAGCTATCAAACTCGCTTGTCAGATTGCCACAGATCAGCCAAGTGATGCGGGAAATGAGCATGGAAATGACAAAGGTGCGGGAGTTTTCTGTTTGCTTCTGTGCTCCTTGTTCACTGGTCCTCCAGGCGGGTATCATGGAAGAGATGCTAGATGATGTGATGGAGATGGAAGACGACGAGGAATTAGAGGAGGAAGCTGATGCGGAGGTCGAGAAAGTGCTGTTCGAGATCACAGACGGCAAGCTCGGTGCTGCTGGCACAGTGAAAGACGAATTACCAGTTAGTTCTGCCTTGTTTTGTCCAGCTTTTCTTCTTACTGATGATGATCAAAGGCCGTGGCGGATTCGGTCGAGGAGGAACAGGAGAGGAATCTGGAGCAGTATCAGAAGCAATTGAACGAGCTTTTGAGCGGTTAGCCAATAGACACAGACATGGTTTCTCTCTACTTTGTATCACTACGATCATATATTATTTTCACTGGTACCGGAATTAATGTATAGAATTCCGGAGAGAATATCCGCATTTATCTTATCTTTTTTGAGATGAAGCTGATGTCACCTTTTGACGGAGCAACCGGACAAGCCGATGGCGTCCAATGCGAGCGCTGCGTGCGCACTTTTTTTTTCTTCCATTTCACCTACTCACCACCACCTCCTCATTCACTTCTTTCCCTTCCGTTGCAGCTCAGCGCTCAACGTCTCCGATAATGCTCGCCTCCCGGTCGTTCGTCGGTCTCGCGCGTGGCGTTACCGCTAGGAACGCTTTCCAGGTTCGCTCGGCGCAGTTCTCGTCAAGACATGTTGAACTTGGAGCTCTGACAGCCTCGTTCGCTTCACTAGGCTTACCGTTCTTATGCTTCAGCAGCACCACCGACGGCCGCATTTGCAGGTCAAAAGGGCCCCGACGTAAGCTGATGACGTTGCATTATTGGCTATGTACTCAGACGTAATTCATGTGCAGGGAAAATATACGGTTACATTGATTCCTGGTGATGGTTCGTACCCAATGCATTCTAAGTTCTCTTTCCGGATCTCATTCCTTCTACGTTAGGTATCGGCCCTGAGATTAGTGAATCGGTCAAGGACATTTACAATGCGGCAAATGTACGAGATTTGTTACGCGAATAAAAACGTATGGACTGAACATAAGACCTTAGGTCCCGATTAACTGGGAAGAAGTCAGCGTCGCTCCGATCTTGAAGGGCGGGAAGACGGTCATCCCAGATGCCGCAATCCACTCGGTAAAGAAGAATACGGTTGCATTGAAGGGTACGCGTCTTTGGAATTTCACGGCCGCAGGATACTGACCTTCTGACGTAGGCCCTCTTGCCACACCAAGTTAGTTTCGTGCCGTCAGAAACATAGGATATTCAATGCTCATAAAATTTCGTAGTTGGGAAGGGACACGTCTCGCTCAACCTGACTCTCAGACGGACGTTCAACCTTTTCGCAAACGTTCGGCCGTGCGTGTCCATCAAGGGATACAAGACTCCCTACGACGACGTCAACACCGTCCTCATCCGTGAGAACACAGAGGGAGAGTATTCGGGTATCGAGCATGAGGCCAGTCAAGTTATTCCGGATGATTTGATACTCAATCTCTGACGGGTGCCACGTGCAACAGATCGTGGATGGCGTTGTCCAATCCATCAAGCTGATCACTTGGGATGCTTCTGAGCGTGTTGCTCGCTACGCCTTCCACTATGCTCGCCAAAACGGAAGGAACCGTGTAACCGCTGTGCACAAAGCGAACATCATGTAGGTTTCGTGATGATCCGTTAGCTGTCTAAGTCTGATTGATCCTCCCCGCTTTGCACAGGAAAATGTCTGATGGCATGTTCTTGTCAGCCTGCCGTCAAGTGGCTCGGGACTTCCCTGATATCCAGTATGATGAGGATCTGTTGGATCGCGCTTGCCTTCAAGTGAGAGATCCGAAAGTTATTTTGGAACGTGCGCACTTAATGAGTACTGGTAGATTACCCAAAATCCGGCGCCATTTACTGATCGAGTAATGGTGATGCCCAATCTTTACGGAGACATCCTGTCCGACATGTGCGCTGGTCTCATTGGAGGGCTGGGGCTTACACCGTCAGGTAATATCGGTAGAGTAAGTTTACCGATGATATCTGTGAAGTATACAGCAATAACACTTTCCATAGGACGCGTCGATTTTCGAGGCCGTACACGGTTCGGCACCCGACATTGCAGGTATATCCTTACTTTGCTATTATTGACATTGAATTTGTCTTACCCCGGATTGTAGGCAAGGGCCTGGCTAATCCGACGGCATTGCTTCTCTCATCCCTAATGATGCTCAGGTAAGCCTTGAAGCGCATGCAAAATAGCGTGGCGTCTTACAATCCTTCTAGACATATGGGCCTTTACGAGCATGCCGAAAAGATTGAGAAGGCTGCGCTCTCGGTATGTGTATCCCCGAATGGCTAATTAAATGGAACCTCTAATGCTTCTTCGTGTTCACAGACTATTGCTGAGGGTAAGACGATCACTGGAGATCTTGGTGGCAAGGCTTCGACGAAGGAGTACGCGCAGGCAATCATTGCCAAGCTACGAGTATGAAGCCATCAGTAGCTCTCTGACACGGTTACGGTTGTCGCCACTGCAAAATAGACGACGGAAACGTCCATAAATATGCAAGCAGCATGACTCTTTTCGTACTAGATTTGCACCGTAGTTAGTTCACGTAATTTAGACGAGTTTTGTCTAGAGAGAATGTGGCTGAAGAATGTAATTGTGAAGAGTGGTATAAAGTGTAGGCGTGGGAAGTGAGTGAAATAGGATGTAAGCGAGGCCAAGTAACACTAAACCCGACCAGTGACTCCTCAACCACTCCTCTCCCTAGCACCACGACCTGCACGATAAGACTCTCATCCCCACCAGCCCTACAGGGCAAGCCTACCATCCGCATACACGCCTATCCCAGGCAAGCCACCAGTTTTCACATACTTTCTCGTCCAACTCTCAGGTAGTCTTTTCGCCTCTTCCTTCCCGTCCAATAACCGCGCGTGTTCACTTCTCTGACGTTCATTTCCTTCTCTAGTTCTCTGAGTTACTTTCAAAAATCGAAAGAAAAAAAGACATCTATAAATACAAAGACATTCGCGAATTCGACTAGTTAAAACCAAGTCAAGGTTATTCGAACTTTGTTACGAGCTAATATGACAGACGAAGTCCAGACGCCTGCGCAGCAACAAGCTGCGTCTAAGAAGGATGTGTCCGGTCCCGGCGGCGTATCTGCTAAGCCCGGGGGAGGCCGCGGAGGCAAGCGCTCCGGCACTCCTCGCTCTGGTTCCGCGCAGGGTTCTGTATCGGGCAAGGATGTCAATGCTCGTCCAACGTCTCGGGGCAGCAACAAATCGAGCAACGCCAACAGTAAGAAGGTCGATTCGAGCTTGCAGAGGAGTGCTTCAGGCAACGATGCACGCAGGGGCGGTCGTGGCGGCAAGCGTGGAAATACCAACACTGGTCGTCAACAACCTTCTGCTTCCAAAGATGTCCAGGCACCGACCGCAAAGCCCGCTCAGATGGAGGAAACGGCCGGTAGAGACGTCGAGAGTATTCAACGTCTCATCTCGGAAATGTCTGAGATGCGTGGTGAAATGCGCAATAAAATTTCGTCTAATGGAGTTTCTCCCGAATCTGCAACTGCGCCGAGCTCTGTCTTGGGCGCTCACCCAACCCTTACAGCAAATGCACCAGTCTTTCAGCCTGGTGCTGTAGCTTTTCCTAGTTCCAAACCACCTGAGCCAGCTCCAAGACACAGGAAGGCAGCATCTGTTGGCACCAGTCCTGCGCCACCGTTGAGCTACAGTAACTCGTATTCACCAAATTTGGGCTCTATGACCGAAGACTCGGAAGTGACTGGGTTTGAGGAAGGCGAGATTTCAGACACGGCTAGCTTCCAGCAAGCCCATCATGGTCGTTCGCAGTCGCAGAGCTTTACTGCTCCGCGGTTCGCTGCTCTTGCACGTCAGGAACAAGGCGATTCCATGGGACCCCCCGGCCGGCCCCAGTTGGCTCCAACGTTCACTTTTGGTGCTAGAAGGCGTGGAACGAACCCTCCCGTCATCGCTCCCGCTATCAGCGAGGAGGACGTTAACTTCCAGTTCCCACAGCAGCAGCACCAGCAGCAGCAGCACGAGAACCTGTCTCCCCCTCAAGAACACAGAAGAACAACAAGCACAGGTGGTGAGATCACTGGCATCATGGCTGAACAGGTCTGTAATTATGGCCCTCGAAGTAATTAATTCGTACTGATCTGCCTAATTAGATGGCTCTTCAGAGCCAGATTGAAGCCTTGCAACAGCAACAAGCTGTGCTTTACCACCAGCAGCTCGCTTCGAATCAACTTCTGGGTTCGACGCTTCCTGGGAGAGTTGGCGGACATCGTCGTGTTCAGAGCACGCTGCCAAGCCCCATGACTAGCGGGTTCTCGGCTATGGGTCAATTCGGCACGCCCATGATGGGATTTGACGGGCAACAGAGTGCTCCGAAGGGTCATGGCCGTCGCCACAGTGTTAATGTCCTGAACAAAGCGGCAGGGCCGGGCTCTTCGCTCAATTATGGCAATCCGTACGCTTCAGAGGGCTTTGACGATGGATTCACCCCTCCTCCCGCGATGCAACCTGCGCATTCCCGCCAAGCATCCCGCGCTGATACTAGCTGGCGTATGAGTAAGTATCTCCCTGTCCAATGTTTTGATGTTCGTTCTGATTTAATATTATCTATCAGATGGTGGTGTCGGCCCGATCAATGCTAACCCGGGGTTGACGGATTTGGCTCAAGCTCAAGCCCAGCTTGCAAGTTTGCAGCAGTTCCGCGCAGCAGCTGGCGGCCACCATCACAAGCTCCCTTCCTTCAGTTTCCCGAACATGTTACCAAATGTCATGGCGGCTAACATGATGGGTCTCGGCGGCTTCAACCTTCTCCAGCAGCAGCAACAGCAATTCCAGATGGCTCTTCAGCAACAGAATAATGCACCGCAGCGGAAGTCACTTTTCGCGCCTTACCTTCCTCAAGCGTCTCTGCCTCCGCTTCTTGCTGCGGGCAAACTGGTTGTTGGTATGTTACGTGTTAACAAGCGAAACCGATCCGATGCATACGTCGCTACGGAGGTGCTCGATGCCGATATCTATATCTGCGGCTCCAAGGATCGCAACCGTGCGCTTGAAGGTGACATTGTTGCTGTAGAGCTGCTTGACGTTGATGAAGTCTGGGGCACGAAGAAGGAAAAGGAAGAGAAGAAGCGCAAGAAGGAAGAGAACTCCGCTTACGATCCGAGGTCCGCGGCCGGCCGAAAGAATGACAAGAAGAAGGATGACGTCGAAGTGGAAGGGCAAGGACTGATGCTCTTTGAAGATGAAGAGTAAGTAAGATATTTTGAAGAATGGTCAAGCATTAACTTTGCTTTAGGGTTACAGATGAGGTCAAGCCTCAGTTCGCTGGCCATGTCGTTGCGGTCGTGGAACGCATGCCTGGCCAGCTCTTTTCCGGCACTCTAGGACTTCTGCGTCCTTCGTCTGCTGCCACTAAGGAAAAGCAGGAAGCTGAGCGCCGCGAGCGTGAGGGTGACCGTGGTGAGGAGCAAAAGCGCGGACCGATCGAAAGACCAAAGATCGTCTGGTTCAAACCAACTGACAAGCGCGTTCCTCTCATTGCTATTCCTACGGAGCAAGCACCACCGGACTTTGTCCAGAACTCTGAGGCTTACGCAGATAAACTGTTTGTTGCTTGCATCAAGCGTCATGTGTGTTCACTTGTTCAACCTTCGTATTTCACAAACTTACATAAATGTCTTGCAGCCAATCAGCTCTCTCCATCCATTCGGTACTCTTGTTGAGGAACTTGGCCCAATCGGTGATATTGAGGTCGAAACGAGCGCTTTACTGAAAGACTGCAACTTCCCGACTGAAGAGTTCACCGATAATGTTCTCAAATGTCTGCCTCCGACGCCGTGGACGTAAGTGATGCTTGGTACTATTCCCCTTTTAAGTGCTGATCGTCTATTCACAGTATTCCGGAAAGAGAATATGAAGTCCGCACGGATATGCGCAAGGAACGGGTGTTCACCATCGACCCCGATACAGCGAAAGACTTTGATGACGCCGTATCGATCAAGAAGAACGAGGATGGCACATATGATGTTGGCGTACATATAGCTGATGTCTCGCACTTCGTGAAGCCCAACACTGCTCTCGATCGTGACGCACGGAAGAGGGCGACGAGTGTTTACCTTGTTCAGCGTGCTGTGCCGATGCTCCCCCCAGCTTTGAGTGAACAGATCTGCAGTTTGGTACCTGGACAGGAGCGCTTGACATTCTCGGTTATTTTCTCAATGACTGAGGACGCTAAAGTCGTGAAGAAACGGTTTGAGAAGACTATTATCAAGTAGGTTCTTTCTGGTCTATACCTGGATGTGTTCTGACGACATCCATAGGTCTTGCGCTCGTCTTACTTATACCGACGCGCAAAATGTAATTGACGGTAAATCTCTTGGTTCGGTTCCTGTCGCACCGGAGTTCGATGCTGTGGATATCGAACATGATTTGAAGATCCTAAATGGCCTGGCTCAGAAGTTGCGCTCTGGCCGATCTCAGATTGGAACCCTCAGGCTTGACAGTCTTCGTCTCAACTTCACACTCGATGAAAATGGGCTCCCGACTGACACTGGTAACTACGAGAGGACTGATTCGCATAAACTTATCGAAGAGGTACGAGGGTATGCCACTGAACAGAACACTTAACCATCTGACTTGTATCTTTTCCGCTAGTTTATGTTACTCACGAATATGGCGGTTGCTCAGCAAATTGCTCACCACCTACCTGAACAAGCTCTTCTCCGACGGCATGAAGAGCCTATTGAGCGCCGCCTTAACATCTTTAAGGAGCGTGCCGCTCGTCTTGGTTACACGTTCGACACTTCTTCTGCTGGTGCCTTTATGAAGTCCTTCGATGCGGTCGAGGACAAGAATGCACGCATAGTGCTTCAAATTATTGCATACAAGGCTATGCACACCGCTAAGTATTTCTGTGCTGGCATGCTCGATATCGCAAAGTACAATCATTATGCGCTTAATATCCCGCTGTACACACACTTTTCGTCTCCGATTCGTCGCTATGCGGATATCATCGTGCACCGCCAGCTCGAGTCTATCTTCGTAAACGCTAATGGTGGCGAACCCAAGTTTGCGATGGACCGTGATTCGGTCGCCAAGGTCGCTCAGCAGTGCAACATGTAAGTCGATTATGCGTAACAAGCGGGCTTGATTGAGCCTTACTCACATGTGTATATAGTAAGAAGGAATCTGCCAAGCTGGCCCAGGAACAGTCTTCGCACTTGTTCCTTTGCGTCCTCATTGCTGACCTTACTCAGCGCTACGGCCCAGTCGTTCGTCCTGCTACCGTGGTTAATGTGCTAGACGCAGCATTTGACGTGCTTGTGCCTGAATTTGGTATCGAGAAACGTGTGCACGTTGATCAAATGCCTATCGACGTGAGTTCTTTAAGATCTGCATTCAACGATTTGTTGCTTAGGCTATTTATTAGAACCATGTCTTCGATGAACATACGCATACGTTGCAGATATACTGGTCAAACCGCGATGTCATCTCTTGGCTCGCCGAGAACAATGACGATGAGCATTTGAAGAAGGTGAAGCAGTCTGCTGAACAGCACGCGTTGAAGATGGAGGTTTCTTCACGCTCCGTTAACGACGAGTCCGCTCTTTTCGACGAAGATGATGCCGATGACGAGATCGTTCTCGGCAAAGCGCAGCCAGACGAAATTACGAAGGAAACATCAAAGCAGCGCCTTATTTCCCAGGCCAAGATTAAGCCTCAGTTTGAGGGCCTTAAAACGTCACCAAGTGGACACAAAATTCAGGAGATTCGCGAACTCCAAACTGTACCGGTACGTGTCGTCCCAAAGAGATGAATATGATATCCTGACTTTCTATCATAGGTCATTGTGACCGCGGATTTGACGAAGAGCCCTCCTGTCATCAAGGTTTACAGTGTTAACCCGTATGCGGAGGAGCAGAAGAAATAAAGAACTTCCGGCTTACCTCAATGCTTTCCGTAATCTCATGTGCTTCTAATTCCCAATCACGTCTGTGAATGAACGATCCACGCCAAGTTTATCTTCAGTCTATTTGTCGACTTTTTCCCCCTCTATTACGCTCTTGAATTTGACCACGAGCTAGAGTTTAGCCACTCACGGCCGTTTTCATGCCTGTCGTCGTTGTTTCTCCTTTTCATGAGGGTTTTGTTACGGCTCACGGACTGCCTCTGCTCATATGCACTGTCCGTTGTAATGTATAGTATTTCTCACGGAATTCTTATGAAGAGACGTCTTTTGCGCCTGCTTTGTGTGAAATGCGAAGACCCAAGAGATCGTGTTAGACGCGCGCCATAATACAAGACCAGATCAATCATGCATCCATCAGTACTCTCCCACGCATTCAATTGCGGCCCATAGATTTGCCTTCTCCAGCGTCTCCAGCTCTACATCCGTTTATCACCACCTCCGTCTCCCATTGCTCGTCACTTGTAAGTTTCTCGTCTTTTCTTGCTCAGAAAATAGCCAGAGCTGAATGTCTCGACTGTACCGTTTGCAAATGACGCAACTCAGTTCATCCCCTCGACCTTGTGCTGCTCGGGTTTCTTTTGAAACCGTGTCCCAGAACCAACGAACTCGTATTTTCTACTAGCTGATAACGAGCAGTAACCATGGGGCAGTCACGTACGTGTTTCGTGGATATGGGACATGCGCTTCAGCTAATTCATTCGACACACGACAGCATCACAGTTCATGGAGGATATGGAGAGGCGGTCCAACTGTGCGTCTACTTCAATGAATAACGACGCGATCGTTCGAATCTGACAGACTTGCCTTTGCATCATAGTCAATGCCAACGAGTTGGAACGTCTGAAGAAGAGGTTCATGAAGCTTGATGCGTGCGTGGCAATACGAGCCCTGGTCCAGATTCCCGTGTTAATCACTTTCTTCCTGTGCTCGTCACAGAGATGGCTCTGGGTCTATCGACCGAGAAGAGTTTCTCCAAATCCCTCAAATCGCAAACAATCCGCTAGCAGGGCGAATGATTGCTATTTTTGACGAAGAGTGCGTTCTTCCAGTCCCTTTGATTGCTTTATCCCTTTTGGCTTACGAAAATCCCTCGTGTAGTGGTGGAGGAACTGTAGACTTCCAGGAGTTCGTCGGTGGCTTGAGTGCTTTTAGCAGTAGAGGAGGGCGAGAGGAGAAGTTACGATGTACGTTTATGTTTCTGTATTAGATTTTCTTTCATTCTCACAATCTTTACACAGTTGCCTTCAAAGTCTATGACATGGACCGCGATGGATACATCTCGAACGGAGAATTGTTCCTGGTGCTAAAAATGATGGTGGGGAACAACTTGAAGGTGGGTCGTTCTTTACTCATCTATTGGAACGTCCTCATCTCAATTATGGTGTTTTCCTTTCAATCCTGCAGGACCAACAATTACAGCAGATCGTGGACAAGACGATCATGGAGGCCGATAAAGATGGTGATGGCAGGCTCAGCTTCGAGGAATTTGCGATGATGGTCTCGAATACCGTGCGTGTTTATTCGTTTTCCTGACGGGTGCATATTGTTAAAAGCTTCATTACCCAGGATATCGTCAAACAAATGACTTTAGAAGATCTTTTCTAGATGGTTTTGCCGTGCAATTACTCGATTACCCGTTCTACTGGCATACATCCTATCGATTCCGTGGTATGCCGTCTCTGCTCCCCGCGTTCGCCGTGCTGGCCGATCGCATTTGTTCGCCGCCGTCATCACCAATTTCTGGTGGCCGCAATCCCCACTATGCCTTATCCGCACGCACCACGCGACGTTCCCTTTCTGACGACTTCACGACCCCCCAACCCGCCTACAGCCGTGTATATACCAAGCATATGTAATTCCGTATCGAGATGAAAAAGTTTGGTGTTGTTTCAGCCCTTTCTTGGTCTAATTTCTTCTGCATCGAGGTGAGATAGGCGGAATATCGGAGTTTGGTAGCTCCTTAATTTGATCGGGACTGGTATTGAGTTTCTTACTGCAGAGCACACGAGCGAGGCAAGAAGATGAAACACAAGCCTTCTGGATCTTGAACTACTGCTCGTCGTAGCCGTCATTGTCGACATTCTTCCGTAATGTCGCCGAGTAACAGTCTTGTATTGCTTTTTGTCCCCGAGCCCGAATTTGGCAAGATCTATGCTTAGACCTTATGACGCGGAACGGATATACTCGGGATGTCAAGTTCAAGTTCTCCTTGTTCTCAGCTCAGCACTATCTTTCAGCTCTCCGGCTTTGATGAAGCTTCGAGGGATTCTATCTATGATCTATCTGGTGGTTCCTGTTGTAGATCAGCTGGGCCTTGCTTCCTAAGCGCATCAGACATTCTTGTTCAATGCGAGCTAAGCTTTCACGTCGTTGCTTGCAATTGGCCTTGCGCAGGAACAAGTTTCGTTGCTACAGCAGCGTCTCCTATGTACCTGGACACCACACCAAAAATGCGACGCGAAACCGCGACGGTTGCGCGATTCGACGTGTGAGTCTGACTAGAAGCAATCTCGAAAGAAGTTGTTCATCTGTATGATCGATTCGTTCTTTGGGCTTACTGCGTATGTATGATTGATCGTTGTCGATCGTTGCTTCGCGTATGGCACTATGAACACGAGTTGCTCTCGGAACTGGACCTTGTAGTTCTCATGTAGCACTGAATTCAACTATCTATAATATCTATCTACAGCAAACCTTACTCTGAGACATCGTCCTTCTTAGAGACGTGCTGGTCCCGGGCCTGGTGTCTCAAAGCCTGTCTTGTGCTCATTTTGCTCTGTGTGTTAACACGTTTTGAGAAACTCCACAAATCATTACTCTCTTTCGGGGACACTGCGGTATTCAGGCTAAGTCCTCATGTAATCGAATACCCGACAAACCGGTCTGTTTCCGAGGGTAAATAGATTCTAAAAATGCAGTACGGGTCCGGCTACACTTTCCATTCATGCTGAACGAACATTGCTTTGCTTCTTTTCCACCAGCTTTATATGTCGAAGTGCTTAATTATTAATATTAATCGAAAACTTTCCTGTGCGACTGTCTCATGCATTCCGCCTGCCTACATCCCTAATTACTTGTGTCCCAAACATAAACAGACGAGTACTCCCATGTGCCGCCCTAAATGCTTCTGTTTCGATCTGTGTTAATGTGTTAACCTGACGGAACAACACATATCTAGTATGCTAGGATTCAATGTAAGTTAGCACTTCACATTGATGTATGTATACTTCCTCAATTCTCTAAATATACATATAAATAACACATTTCTGGATGGTCTGTAGGTAAGTTATACTAAAAGAAACGACCTTAAACTGAGCAGGGTTGGTAATGATCTTGAAAAGGACGGAAAGCACAAAAGCGAAGCAGATAAATAAAATCGCGGGATGATGGAACAGAATATTATAATCTTTATACAGCGTGCATAGAAGGAAAGAAGAAACCGTTGAGCAGAGAAAGACGGGGAAGAATAGATTGGTTTACCGGAATCTTTTCAGATTATGACAGAAGTAGTGTAGTATAGTAAAGTATAGAAGGGAAGGACAAAAAGGTCGGAACAGGGATGACTACACCCTTTGCGAAGAATACAATAAAGGAGAAAGAAAGAACGCGGAAATCGTCCTGGACGGGAGAAGAGCTCGGGTTGGAGTGGGCGTCTGTAGTCGTATGCAATCTTGAGATAGGAGGTGAAAAAACGATAGATAGAAAACCGACAAACTCGCATCCAACGTCTACCTTTCTGCCTCCCGCAGTATACTACCGAGCCGAGCAATGATGAACAGATGGGAAAAGAACGCGATCCGCCGACCCCAAACGGTCGAATTGATGCATCGCAGCCAAGCCGTATTATCATATCAAGCAGCAACGCTCGAAGATCCTTCAGCGACGGCAACGGATCCGTACATCTCGCCATCCGTCCCTGGTGAACATCAGATTAGAAAATTACACCATCAATGTACGTGAAGATGAATGAACGATCGACGCGGGGATGCCACATGAATACTCCAGGTTGAGACGGATCAATCCCAAGAGACGGATGGAAGGATCGGATGATTGGAAATAACAAAATGTTATATGGGGGATCGCATAAATTAGACTTTTCAATTCAGATTTTTTTGTCTTGTCGTTGACGAGGTCATGAAAAAGCAAAAATCACCAGAGAAGAAAGAAAAGAGAGAGGGAAAGATGGGGCGCTAATGGATTGTGCTGTGTTATATCGTGTGCGTATAGAGAGTAAGAGAAGAAACACTCTAAACTTGGTCATGAAACGGGATCACGGGTGGCACGGTTGATGAAGATGCATGTGATAGACAAAGGCGATTATGGACAGATGTGGAGCAGGGCGGGGCTGAAACTTGTTCGTTCATACAGTATGGACAAGGCAGAGAAGAAGGCGACCAGCCACGTTGTTATGCTGCGGAAGCAGAGGGAGCAGAGTTACTCGAGTCAGCTGACGCGCGAAGTAAGGGCAGGATGAGAACGTGTACGCATGCACGAGGTACCCGTCGAAGAGGAGACGTGGGAGAAAAGAGAGACGGAAAGCCGAGGGAACAGACGGAAAGCCCCATACTGCACAAGAAGGCACTTTCGCTCGCGATTTTCGAATAGCAAGAATGCGAAATTGGCTGCCTATCGCCTCTTTTTTACGAGTCAACCGTCCCAGCAGGTACGCACCAAGGGGACGCGTTGAACTGGTTCTGAGGTGTCGCACTGCCCGAGTTCGCCTGTGCAGCAGCGAAGAACGGCGAGTGTTGGGAAGGACGTCCGATCTGAGCGAAGAATGACGATTGCGCTTGCTGGTTCTGTCGTGTAGACTCAACTGCCGCGGCAGCGAAAAAGGGGTCGGATGCAGCATAACTTGAGGATACAGGTGAGACCGAGTCTGATACAGACGTCGGGTCCGCACCAGTCTGTGAATATCGCACTGGATTTTGACTCGAATGTGATTGTGTAGGCAGGGCGTAGTTCTGCTGCTGTGCGAAGATAGAGTCTCCTCTTGTACGACGTCGCACAGAAGCCTGCGCTTGAGAATGAGGAGGAACAAGAAGCTGCTCGACTGCAAGCTCCTCATCTGCATCCATCTCAACTTCCATCTCGCTATCTTCAGTCACTGTGTCCATTCCTCCCCCATCTGCGACAATGCTCGCACTCCTGCTCCTCGCCCTATGGTGCTGCTGCTCAAACGCCGACCAGTTACCGAAACTCGTCGTCGGAGTACGCGCCGTAGTCGGGGTGTTGCAGAGCCTGTGAGACGATGAGGCGATCTGCTGTTGCTGCTGCTGTTGTTGTTGGTGCTGCTGAGCATATGCGAGTGTCTGAGCCAGTTGTGCCTACGATTATCCGACAAGTCAGTTAATCACGTCCCCCGCGTAATATTCAAGACAGATGAGATACCTGTAAATTGGCAATATCTATCGCCTCTTGGCCAATATGACCGCCGGCATTGAAGGATGCAACGAGGTCATCAACGGTAAAAGTCATCTCTTTCCTCCCTTTATCTACTATGTATCTCGTCGCAAGGTCGTTGAATCGCTTTGTATCAAGAAAGCAAGGAGGGGGCGCAAGAGGGGAGATGCGGAGATGGCGGTGAAAGGGAGAAGTAGCAAGCAGAGGATGTCTTTAATGGGAAATATAATAAGTACTACATTTTTGATCTCGAAGGTGTTGTATCAGTAGGCTCGGCTATTTGCCCTTTTCCGACCCGGCACCAGTTATGATGTATCACATAATCCATATACCCATCTATAGCCGTCTCTCTTCCGGTTCTCACTCAACTTCATCCGTTTCTTCATCAATTCAACAATAGCACTTTTTAAGTAAACAACACAGCATCATATCATTTGAGTGAGAGGCTCAGAACAGAGATATATCAAGACAGTAGTCGTGGCAAGATAAGCGCCCCAGATCTTGATTGCGAAATAGTAACCTATTCCCTCATCAAATACTTGGTGGACTCAACCACGTTGTTCAAGTTTAAACAATCCCCATTTCCGAGGTCTGCCGAAATATTCTACGTTACCTGGCTAGAATGGTAGACTTGGAGTTGTTGTGCTTAATTAAGGTGAGTATAAGTACATTTGTTTATATTGTTCTTAACTTGAAGAAATTAAATTGTTGCAATGGCGCACGTATGATTGAAGCACCTGGAGTTAACTTCCTCGTTCAAGAAGGAATCCAAGGCTTCCATCAATCCAAGATGATCACCCATATCCACCAGAGGCAAAAGAGAATGAATAAAGATCTTGCTTCGATCCATTGACGCAGCATCTCATCCATCGCAGCCAATCCTTCTATCCTCGCCAAACCGGATCTCCGTCTAACAGGTGAATGAGCAGCCTCCCATTTGGCATTCCAAACAATGCCAAGACAGGCGCATTTCCGACAGCACACATTCATTGGTACTTGCCTACCAATAAGCGATTTGGAGGATTAGGATTCGAAGATGACGAGTATTCCGAGGAGACTCCCTATGTATCCGGATTGTAAGCCCATATTACACCATTCAGTCACCCCCATCGTATACGATGTTGCAAGCGTGATGTCTCATCCTTTCGTCTATTCGAGCGAGGGCATTTTCAATTAGTTGAGATTCTAAAAGTAGTAAAGAATGAAGTGCCAGATGAACGAAGGTACAGTGTACGTCATCGGAATTCCAAACCCTCTTTTGCATCGACATAGTGTCCAGAAGCCTTGCTTGCTTGTTTTTCACTTAATCCATACCGATCACTTTCAGTGCCTTTGTCAATTCGACAGCCATGCCAAATGATCGAGACGATCGACGATATCAATATTGTTGATCGTGATCAGATCAGAGATCAATCTCCGCAACTACCGCAGTGACGGAAACAAGATCCAATTCTTTCAAGTCACGTCGAACGTATTGATATTCCTTCAAGTTGTCTTCCTGAAAATGGTTCAGTATAAACGCCAATTCGTAAGTAGTTAGTGCCTGAAGGAAGGAACATACTAACCTGATCGAAAACATTTTAAATGCTGGATGTATGCATCGGCCGTTCATATGTATATCTCGATCACCTGTATGTTCTCGTCTTCAGCCTGTCATTTGAGTTTAAGTGAATACTCAGCCTGCGCGATCGCCTCTAGCCTTTGTGTTATCGGATTTGGCAACTTATCGAAGCTTTATCGATCGATTGACAATATTAATGGCAATCATGGCTGAACTAAAATAAAAGTCATTTGCAATGACGGGGATAAGAACTATCGGGAAAGTCACATTGGGAGTAATCTTTTGGTTTATGTCTCTGTGGCTAGTACTTACGATATAGACGTCAGTTCGCAACGTTCTCATGGATATTAAAAGAAACACATACCGACCTAGGCCTGATCGTTAACGTTCGAAATGCTTGGGATTGTATACGTCGCTTTTCATTCAAGTCGATCGCCCACGTCTCTCTTGTCCTCACTCTGACACTTTCTTACCATACGAGGGTACGCAGTCAACCTCCGCCATTGCCTTCAACGCAATCTTAGCCTGTGTATCATCAGATAGTTTCCGCGAATGTTTACACGCCGAAGGGAATCGTGTCGTCTCTTGCTAGGTAAGCCACATGACCGTAGCATCGATGGCATAAAATCGACCAGTCATCAGGTAGAGGAAGAAAGAAAAAGAATAAAATTTAGTCTCTCTTGCAAAAGCAGGACAATCATACACACATCAGAGCCTACAATTACAAGCACAAAAAAGGTAAGTGATCGAAATAGAAATAGAAATAGAAACAATGTAAGCAGGACCTTCAAAGCCGGTGGCTCATCGTTCCGTCCCTCGCAATCGCTTCTCCTCGGTTCCATGTTTCTTGACAGATAACACGAGCTCCCCTTCAGCTTTCTCCAGCTGACCTGTCCGACTCCTGGATGCGGGCGCAGGTTCACATTCTGCTAGAGACCTAGAGGAAGAAAGAAACATAGATACGGGCATCCCGGCGGCCAGAGCACCGGTGGCGTCAAGTTAGCACTTCGTTTCTTCTGCCCAAGTTGAGCTCGAGGCTCGCTTCCACGCCATTGATCAGATTTTCGGTAAGATATGTCCAAACAGGAGATAGGGGGTAAAAAAAGTAGAGAGCATGCCCCGCACACTTGCCGACCAGCGAACATTGAATGGATCCTACCTGACAAAGTGGAAGAAGAGAGGGACAGAGGAACCAAGGATAACATAATAATTCGGAGGATCCATACCAGGGCCAGGGATAAGTTTAAATGGAAAAGCCATGCAACAAAAGTAGCGAGCCTCGAGGCTTGTAATTCATACGTGTTGAAGGGAAGAAAAGGTGGTAACGAGGTCGATGCATCGGTGACAATGAGGAGAGAAAAGGGAAAATGAAAATCCACACGTACACGCATGGCTTGCCGTTTAGATGCCTCGACGTCGGGCGCGGTGTGGAGTTGGAATAACTATATTCACCATCAGGGACGCGTCGGGGCGCCACGATGAAACCTTCGTAACATTGAGTCGCTAGAGCAAAAACGTGTTGCCTTCACATCATTTAGTTGTCTCCTAGCCTGGAGCCACTAGCGAATGACCTTTCAACTGTCGGAAGTAAGTAAAACATTTCGTAGCCTCGATTACCAATTGTTTATCCTCGATCATAGGTACGCTCGTCCGTAGACCCAAAAGGCTTGCACGGACGCACGTAAAATTGCTGAGGCAGAAAGTTGCCGCGGGAAGGAGAGAGGCCCTAGGATGCCGAAACCAGAATCCCTCGATCTTCAGTCAGGATAGGGAGTTACGCAAGCCGATTGCTATAACCTAGTTTTGCATGCGTGATTCCCGATCTACAGCGTTAACGTTTGACGGGCGAGCGAACAGAAGCGGGGACTGGGAGACGTGCGTGCGCCACGGGGAAGATGTCGCGATGACAGCGATGACCTACTCAATTCCCGAAGCACCGGCGTAGTATCCTCCTCTGGCACTGGCACCCCTTCCCGTTGTCTTCAGAGCAAGTAATCCAGCTGCGTCTCTTTGTGCACCGTTGTCCAGTGTCCATTAAGGGAATGCAAACAACATGCCTAGCCAAACTTTGTACTCCGACTCCGAGAGAATCTACCTTCGAGTCTTCCGAGTCTTCCTTTTCTCATGACAAAGGGATTGGCGAGGATACGCTTGTCGCTCACAGAGAGTTTGTCTAGCATGTGTTCTTCAGATAGACCTCTTCTGAGTGGATTAGACAGGGTGTGTTCATAAAGTATTGAAAGGAGCCAACTCTTTTAGTGTCGCGATGACCATGGCGATATAACCGAGGGAGCCATGGAATACAACTAGAAGTTGCTAGGCAAATCATTCGTCCAAATACTTACGTTTCTTGGCTATCGTGAGTTTGGGACGGACAAGTCGGACAAGTCGGCATCAGGGAGAACGTTCATGTCTGCATCGAATTAACAGCCAACCAGCACATCCTGAAGTTAGAAAATCTTGCACTGTTTCCAAAAACCGGAAATAAGGATGGATTCGGTTTGGAGATCAAAATGAAAGGGGTCCGGAAGCTGAGTTTGTTGAGAAGAAGACAGGAAGAAGAACCGTGGATCTAAGTCAATCCTGCTGATCATTTGTTCCCAATCCGTCTTTCCCTTTGACCACGAGCTTCCTTTAACCAGCAACGCTTGTCTCATCCAAACCAGAAGTTTTTAGCTGGGATCCACTCTGCAAGGGGGTTCTATGCTCATGCGTGCTCGTCGTCACCTTCAGCTCCGAAAGCTTATCATCTGGACCATGCACGGGTGAACGTGAATCGCCGTTGCCACTATGGTGCAAAAGCGGAAATAGTGACCCAGGGGAAGAACGACAATACGTTCCCATCTCTCTCAAGATGGATGCAGCATAACTAGTACTGGTGCTGTTTGCCGCAAAGGGGACTGCTGTTTGGTGGAGAAGACTTGCAAATGCGGAGAGAATTTCCGGATCAACGGAGAAAGAGAGATTGATTGTGCTCGCTTTTTCGCTCGCGAGTTGAAGCTCAAGCTGCCCCAGAAGAAGGTAGTATTGACTGTCCGCTAGCGCAGGGCTATCAACGGTTGGTCACTGTGACAGATGTTCGTGAGAAAGTGTGCCTCCTTATTACTTACGAGTCGGCATTAGAACACGGCCTGACTGGACTGGACACGCCGCTCATCCTCTGAGCAGCTGCTTCTTCTATTGATGAGAAATGCCTTCTCGTCTTCTCGACCAATTTGGGTGTTCCCTTCATCCTCGAGTGCACAAACAATCCTATTTCGTAATTCCTAGGGGCTCGTCCTCCACGGAACTATTTTATTTTCCTTGCAAACCTTATGTCCGCTCCTTCCTGCTTACTTTGACCCACAAAAAGCAATCTATGCATATATCTTCCCTCTCGATCTCGGTATATTTATCTACCCCTCGATTCACTACCGATTCACCCGCCCCCGCCCCTCTCCCGTCTGTCTGTATTTCAAAGCCAGAGGCGTACAGCCCCCTAACTACTCCTACCTAACGCAATAATACCCTCTCGTCCTCGCTAAGCAATGTCTGAAGCCGCTATACCAGAAATCAACTACGGCCTCGTCGTCGGTCCACTCCTCATTGGCACCGTCGTCAACGCTTTCGTGTTCGGGGTCTGCTTCTTGCAGTTTCTCGACTACTTTGCCGCGGGATACAAGGACGACTGGAAGCTCGTCACGCTCCTTGTATGGGTCACTATCATCGACATATATCAAACAGGCTCGACGGTCGCGTTAATGTGGTATTATATCGTTGAGAACTTTGCCAATGTCGCTGCCTTGGCTACGGGTCCCTGGACATATGCGTCGCTCCCCATCTTCAGTACCCTGTGAGTATCAATCCATTCGTGTGATACTTCGAATGCTGATTCGTATCCGCAGAGCATCCGTGCCCATCCAGCATTTCATGGCATGGCGTATCATGCGATTCTCGAAGCAAGTCTGGCTGTTCGTCTTCATTTCGATTCTTTCGCTTGGACAAGGAGCACTCGCATGTGCATCCGCAACGATGGGGCTGCTGTCGCCGAGCATCGCATCGCACGTGAAGATCATCCCTGTAGCGGATGCATGGCTGGCCACGTCCGTCGCATGCGACCTCAGCATCACGTACGTATTTTTCAAGACATATTGTTACTGCTTTGCGATATATTGACTTGTTTGATTTGGTGTACAGCATACTCCTGCTTTACTACCTCAACAGGAGCCGGACAGGATTCAAGAGTAAGGAAATCAAGTCTCCTTGATGAGATTAGCTCCTAATCAGACTGGACGATTTGCAGAGACCGACTCTATCATCTTCCGACTCTCTCGCATAACAGTGGAGGCGGCGCTTCCCGTATCAGTCCTTTGCGTGCGTGTGCTTCTCGTCTTCTCAGCGTGATACATGTCGTGCTAAAACAGAACATGTCCTTTTTCGGTGATCACCGCACGCTTCCCTTGCTCTTGCTTACAGATCTTGGACCTCGTCTTCCTCACTACCATGCCGAACTACAACCTCCACTTCATGTGCGCCATGCCGGTCGGGCGATTATACACGTGAGTTTTTCGGCTTTTTTTAAATGGAGAATAATATCTGACGGACGGATTTTCTTTATCCTATCTAGTAACACGCTTCTGACCGTAAGTACCTAGTCGGCTTGCCCCAAGTACCGACGAGAAGTTGTTCCCTTACTGATCAAATAACTTCTTTTCTGCTTTTTTACCAAATCAGACCCTGAATGCTCGCGAGAGTCTAAGGAAGACGATGGAGAGCAGCGTGCACAATAGCTACCAGCTTGGGGTGAGTCCTTCGTCTCCCTTTGGCCACTGAGGAGAATCTTTTCTTATCCCACATGCATACAGTCACGTAATTTGACTGGACGGATAACCGGCGGCCGTGCGACCGAGGTGCACATCAACGTCGAGCAGGACGTCCAGCTCGACCAGATGAAGAGCATCCCGACCTTCAGCCAGTCTGGCGAAGAGTTTTACTCGAGCTCGCCGTCATCGATGGCGACGGACGACAAGCGCAATTTCGCGTAGTCCACTCACTCCCCCTCCTCTTCATTCCTTCTTTCGCATCCCGTTCTTTTTTTGTTTTCGTTTTCGAGTTTGCTTTTGCCTCGGCTTTGCCTCTCCGTTGCTTTCGTTATGATTCATCATGGATCCTCCACCTGCCTTTCCTTCCTTTCTTGCACCCGAACCCGCCGTTACCCCAACCGACCATTGACCATTCAACATATTCACACCTCATGATGTTCTTCCTCTCTCTTCTTCCTTCTGCCATTTCGTCATTGACTCCACCATTTTCAAAAGTGGGCACCAGCTCGTTGCCGTGCCGTGTAGAATTATACATACATACATACCATCTTCATATGATATGAGAAAAAGTGAAAGAAAAAAACTTCACATATATCCTTGTTTCGGTAGAGACATACGCATATCCTTTTCTTGAGCAATTTTTTCAAAAATCTCCTGTACGCGTATATACATAATGGATATTACGTAGATCCATTTACACACAGACATACAACAGACTCGAAGAGGGTAGGGGTTTTCGTTAGTTTTTTTTTTCTTGTTGACTTCCGTTCGTTCTAGTCCTACTCTCTTTTCGTCTAGAAGCGTTCTTCACCGCTTGTTACCCTTCACTTTCATTTCTACTACTTTCTTTGGACACTTCCCCTCTTTTAGATTCCACCCTTCCCTTCATACACACCTTTTTTAGTAATGAAGCCGGATTGGAAGGGCTGTAGAGTAGATAGATAGAAAAAGTCGCTTCCATCTGCACGATGTGTTTCTATAGGCAGACAAATATCAATCATCAACGCATCTATGAAAAGAGTTTCTAACGAGGATGGCTGTCTTATGATGAGAGGACGGGTGCAACCATGTGGATCTGACTTCCCAGGTGAAAACGAAAGCGACTCCCGACTCGAGGAAGTCTGTTACAGACTTGATTAGGATTAGACGCCGGGGGTCAAGCTTTAGTAGGGAACTTGAAAACATTCAGACGGACAGACAAACAGACAGACAGAGACAGAGACCGAGATTCGTGATACAATACATATACATATAATGTATACTGTTGATTACGATTTTGCGTGGAGTACCGGAAAACCCGAAGAGAAGATGAATAGAACAGACTGTTCATATTCATATTCATATTCATAAGAACTTTAAGTATATATGTATGAAGGTTACTTAAGTATATAACCTTCTTCGAGAGAGCGCTTAAACGCAGATTGAAGGAAGACTCGAGCTCTCTTGCTCTTTGCTCGACGGAATAAATAAACGTTCGGTATCGACGTCGATATCAGATTATTCTCAATCTTCGATACGCTGCTCACCCTCGATATCATTATTAATATCTCAATCCAAAGCAACCGAGGTAATATAGTTTATCCAATATCGACGTCGACATACAGGACCCGCATTATCCGCAGAAGTACTAGTACTTATGGCCATATCTCTAATAATCCACATACCAACTAGGAGATAAGCAAACCAAATCGCATCGCAGATAAGTGCTGTAACCTGGGAAATATAATCACCGAGCAGTGGGCGCAGATTCAGATTCCACGGATTTAAGGCTGTCGTCACGGGCAAGGGACTCGGAAATCAAGGAGGAGGGAAGGGATCAGACGGTAGCGGAGGAATTATACCTGCTCTGTCGACTAACCTAACAACCAGCCAGCCAACCAGCCAGCCAGCCCAGCCGACTAGTTTCTTTGAGGCTTCCCAAAGCTCATTTTAACGTTTATTGAGTCGTGCGTTACAACTGTGAAATTCGATACATAGGTGGTATCTGGCTTACTTGGACCTGATGTCGTTGCTGGGTGAGACACGCATATGCATGAGTGAGGATCCAACGGGCCGCGCGATCCTCCGAACGAACGAGAAGCACAGACAAGTGATATCTTCTTGCTGGCTCTCATTGAGGGTTGATTTTGTTTTGCAGGCACCGGTACCGGGGAGAAGAACCTCGGTAGGACACTGAAAGAGAGGAAGAAGACACCGTCCTTCGCGATTCGGTTCTGTCGTCCCATATGCATGTCTTGATTCTTGAGAGATCATGGCGTGAATGCGCATGATGCGGCGGCGTAAGGAAAACTTGTCTCGGCGAACCGGGATATTAGGCGAAGTGGAAGACAGGAGGGGCAGACAGACAGGATAAACTGCCATCCATTCGGAAACAGAGTTCGATAGAAGGTGTTAAGCTCCCGGGAGGGGCGGAGGGGAGATAATCCTCCTCGTGTGCTTCTTATGATGTGGAGAGGGATCGGTGATGATGATGATGTCGATGGGGATGATACTGCCGGGGCTTACGATTGGACCGGTGAGTAGAAAATCAAGGCGGATGCCGCGAGTATGATCCCGAATGACGAGCTTGCCAATGAGTAGGAGGAGACATTTCTTGATCTTCTGCTAAAATTCAGAGTTCTTCTCTTCTTCGGGCTTTCCGCCAGTCCATCTTCCCAATCTTTTCATCCACATCCGTCGTCTCTTTCGGTCGGCGTACTGATCAGATATAAACACGAGGAAATTAAAAGCCAGACGAAGCTTATAGACTCCTTTCGCGACGAGAGCTTCTTCGTCCTGAGAGCTTCTTCCTTCCTTCGTCAGCCGGCTTCCTCTTCCATCGCCTGCGCCAGACTACTAAAATTCTGACATTCGAACGGAAAACGTCCTCATGTTCGTACGTACGTACATACATACATAACTCACGATCTGTTCGCTAGTTACGTCCATGACAGGTGCATGCAGGCGCACGAACACGCGCAGCGCAGAATCTCCGCACCACCACAATACATACACGCGTAGTGCAGAGGAGTGACCTTTCCGTCCATTGGCAATACATAAGCAGGGTCAGAACTGTGTACATAGCCAAGAATTAAATAACCATTTCATTGGGTATTTCAGGCGCCGCAACACGTTGCAGAATTTCGTGATCCAGGCCCCACAGATTATTCAAAAGCCAGGGCGGGGGACGGAAGGGACGGAACAACAGGAGACGAGGAGAAGCGAGGCGCGAGGATGGGCGCTACCGCTAAGTATTATTCCAAAATCATTTTGAAGCGTCGAGATCAATAAAGTAGCAGCAAGAGAATAAAAAGCCTCCGAGGAGGCGCTGGTGTGTCCAATTGTGTCCCTGGGTGCGTCTACATTGCACCAATTTTCCCGGTTGAGTAAATCGAATAATTTGTAAAGCGCTTATGGTGCTTGGTACGTGCAGGGAAGCCAAACGACAACCAGAGCTAGAAGGTTGATCCCGACTCGGAATAAATATAAGGGCGAGGATATTGGAAATAATTCTTTCTCGACGTATACGCCTAGGCTGCTTTTTGTTTTACAAATTGGATTTTGCCTGTAAGCGACCATACATACATACAGTAGTAGAGAGAGAAAAAAAAAATCACATTTCGTCGAGAACGCCGTCCGCTAGTGTGAATTGTCGAGGGCCCCCCGCGTCTACCCGGGTTTGCCATCACGCTGTTGATGGATTCGGACGGACGAAAAGTCGTCCAACAGCCTAACTGTATAGGACAGCAAGCGCCCTCGCGCAAGTCGAAGAAGTCGAGGTTACTTATAAATATCCTGGTATCAGAAAACTCCTCGATTGAATTTGTTACTGTATAATTGGTCTTGATTTTTCGTTTTCGTCCCAATTTCGTGGTCGAAGTCTTCTAAGGGCCAGCTCCAACCAACTATTTGCCGTCGTCACTTCCGTTGGGTGTTGAGTGCCGAAAGAAGGATTGTGATACGGCATAAGGACCAATCATATCATGTCCTTCGACAGAAAAAAGGACCAAGAGACGGCTTAAAATTTGCTTCCAGAATCTCCGTCCCTCTTTCTTCCCTTCTTCTCCTCATCCCTTCACTCCACACACACGCGTCGGCGTTCACATCATCCGACGCTTCTTCGCCGTTCGCGTGTAATGCGCGAGCACCCATTCTCGATCGGCCGTCTCTTGCTCGATCGTACCCTGCCGGATTTCATATGCTAGATCCCATCCATTTTTTTTTAACGTTTTTTCGGTTTTCGGTTTTCGGTTTTCGGTTTTTCGAGTTGAGGAGACACCAAGGGTAAGTCGAAGGGCGGGATAGAAGACGAGGACGAGCCCAGGAGAGAGAGGGTAAGCGCGCACGGACGGGCAGACGTACGTAAGTCAGTAACGCAAATCAGGTAAGCACAAAGTTTCAAGAAGTGAAGGGAAGACGGAAGAAAGTGTGCGAAAAATCGAGATACAAAAGCGGATGGAAGAGCGTGCCGAGGACAGGTTTTAAATAATGATCGCATCAAGTTTATATATGTACACCCAAGTATGAGTGAGTGAATGGAAGAGTAAGTAGAGATGGACCAGAGTGGACGTACGCTTCATCTCGAATCGGGGCCCTACTTCCGCTAACTGCACGTCCTTGTGTGAGGTCTTCACGAAGACGTGGTGCCTAGGATACCAGGCGGAGAAGTCAGTCGCCAGGAGAAAGGCATTGAAGTAAGCAAGGAGGGAAGATGAGTGTGGGTGTGCATGGATCCATAATGGAATCCAGCGGAAACTGCTAGGCGTACGAGACTCACCTAAACGAAATAAAGTCATTCTGGTTCGCAAACGTCATGACGCGCTTGCTGTCCTCCTTCGGCACAGGGAAGAGGTACTTGAGTATATCTCCGACGCGTTCACCGAGCTTCGAAGAGAAGTTCTCGAAGATGAGGTGCGGGTACTGTTCGGAGACGGTGGATTCGCTGTAGGAGACGATGTCGTGTCGGAGCTGGACGTTGTGCAGGGAGAGGAAGAGCGTGGGCCCGTGAGGGAAGTGGGAGACGATCATTGCGTCTGCAAGCGTAAAGTCAAGGTCAGTAGGCTACTAGAAGAAGGCATCTGAAACGGACCAGGAACACCGCGATGTTCGTGCAAGAGAATCAAATCCGTCACCTCATTCGCGCGACACGCCTCCGCGAGCTCGCGCACGACGTAGTTCCCGCGGTTGATGCGGTGCGAGTTGGGGAACACCAGGCGCATCTCCTTCGCGAACTGGAGGAGCTTCGAGCTTGGGTCCCGCGACGTCGTGATGACGATTTTGGGATCGAGGATCCCGGCGCGGGCGTATTCGCTGTCGATGTGCGTTGAGGGATCTTTAGGTGAGAATCCGGATTATTGGAGGTTAGTCGATGGCTCTGAGTCGACAGATGAGCACGCACCGTTCTGCGCCTCATCAAACGCCAAATCCTTCCCCAGGTCTCTCGCCTCGCGCCTTAACTCAGTAGGAAGCGGCCTCCCACTCGCCAATGCCTCTCTTAATTGCCGCTTCCGCTCATACGTCTGCCGTTCCTGCGCCTCGCGCGATTTGGCGTAGACGTACTCTCGTCGTTCGCGGGCTTGTCTTCGCAGCTATACCATCACGTTATTGAGCCATTGGGGATGTCGGAAGGATTGTTATTGGATGGGATAAATGTGAAGAGGGAGATGACTTACCATGATGGGTTGAATGTCAGGAGGACGCGATTTGAAGTGAAATTCGATTTTTTTTTTGTGGAAGACAAAAATAGATTAGATAGAGCGTGTGAACAAACTCTTAACATTGGGAAAAGCCGATCATCCCATCCAGCTTCAAGTCGAAGCCTTGATTCGACTCTCTCTCTGTTGTACATGTCCCTGCGGATTTCTCGTCTTCCAATCTACCTTTCTTATGACGGTCGATTAGGCGTAGCTAAAAAGCTCGGTTCCTCATTCCTGCGTGTAGCTCATCAACATCATGCTGCTCGGCGCGTTTTTACTTCTTACAACTCTGTTCTCAACTCGACGACACACCAAAATCATAAGCATAACTATTCGAGTCTAGCTTCATCACCATCTTCTTCATCTTCATTTGCATCCGCACCCGCGTCTGCACACATACCAATCCCCTCAGACGCTCAACGCCAGACGATCTACGCGCTCGCAACGCCTCCAGGGAAGGGCGGGGTAGCTATCATACGTATCTCAGGGCCCGATGCAAGCGCTGTGTTCGGTCGTATCGTGCGACCTGTTTCCAAGTCAAAGTCTCGTTCTCTCGCTGGGTATGATCTGGAGGGTAGAGGAAAGGGTAAAGGTAAGGAAGACGTAGGATTGGAACCGCGAAAGATGGTCCGCTGTACGGTCGTTGACCCCGTGAGTGATGAGGCACTTGATGATGGGTTGGCCGTTTTCTTCAAAGGTAAAATTTTAACTGCAATTGATCTATTCTATTCTATATTACAAGTCACTCATTGGAAGGAATAGCTCCGAACTCGTTCACAACCGAGGACGTCCTCGAGCTGCATCTTCATTCCGGACGCGCGGTCATCTCCAGTGTGCTGTCAGCTTTACAGCGCCTCTCCGTTCCGCTGCCTTCGTCCTCACAGGAACGAGGTATCTACTCAGACACAGAGGATGTACGACCATTACTGTTACGACAGGCAGAAAGGGGCGAATTCACTCGACGCGCATACCTCGGCGGGCGGCTGGACCTTACGCAAGCAGAAGCTTTACGGGATCTAATCGACGCAGAGACAGAGGCGCAAAGGCGCGTCGCGTTGAGTGCTGCGAGGGTGGGTGAGCATTTCTCTGAACTATCATCAATTCTCTGACACGGCATTGTCCATATACACGATGAGCCAAGGCTGACGTACGAAGCAGGGAAGCGCACGAGCAAAGTTCGAGTCCATCCGCGGGGAGATAATCCGAGCTATGGCCATGACGGAGGCTCTGATTGATTTCGGGGAGGGCGAGGACCTCGAGGAAGGCGTGTTTGATCAAGGTAAGCTTATGTCCTTGAAGTTCCTAACGTTCCAAATGAAAAGACTTTGCTAGCCAGACAGATTGTTCAGAAACTCCGCGAAACCATCGCGGGCTATCTTGCAGATAGCCGACGGGGCGAGATCCTGCGCTCGGGAATCCGACTTGCGATATTCGGACCGCCGAACGCGGGGAAGAGTAGTTTGCTGAATTACTTGGGTCGGTCGTTCGTTCTCTCCACCGTTCAGGTCCTGTGTGGTGTTAATGTGTATCGATGTATTGAAGCGGGCCGAGAAGCAGCAATCGTGACGCCCATACCTGGTACGACTCGTGACGTCGTCGAGCTCTCGGTAGACATCGGCGGGCTGCCCGTTGTAGTTGCTGATACCGCCGGACTGCGGAAGACGCAGGACGCCGTTGAGCAGATAGGCGTCGAGCGTGCGCAACAGAGGTAATATTGATTCCCATTTGCACTTTGCACTACTTACTTATGATGCAAATAAATAGAGTTGCGGAATCTGACGTTTCGCTGTGCGTGCTAAGTATACCTGATATATTGGGCCTGGATGACGGCATACCGTTACCACGCGTGCCGGAAGAGGCGAGGGAGATGATGACGCGTTCGACGTATGTTTTGCTGAACAAGACGGATTTGTGTTCGGGCGAAGATAAGCTCAGGGCGGAGCGCGCGTTGGCTGCTTTGTCGATGTCGTCGAGTGGTGGTATCTGGAGTGTGAGCCTGACTTGCGGCGAAGGCCTGGATAGGTTTTTGAGCGAGTTTGGACGGGCATTGGGTGACAGGTAAGGGGACCAGATAAGAGAGTTCGATTTCGATTGATTGTTTGCAGATACATGTTGGGAAGAGAAGATGTAGTAAGCAATGCGCGGCAAGGGGCGCAGATGGAACGGGCACAGGAATACTTGGCGTCGTTCCTAAGAACAGGCGCGTTATCTCAGACTCATTCATTCATGGGATTGTAATAATTACTGCGGACTTCTTTCAGGGGATGTTGTTGTTGCCGCAGAAGAGCTGCGATATGCGGCGAACGCAATAGGGAAGATAACGGGAGGGATAGAGGTGGAAGACGTGTTGGATGTCATATTTCGTGAATTCTGCATCGGGAAGTAGATACATGTAATATGAGTGACGTCATTGCTGAATAAACACACCGATCGATCGCCAGCCTCACCTGTCCTGTCCTTGACTACACTCCACGATCGATGCCCAAACCGACTTTGCTGCAGAATCTGTTCAACCAGCCGACGCAGACGTATAGCAGTTTACCGGCGACACTCTCACAGTATCACAGCGTCAGGAATGACTTGCTTCGCGTCGCTGCTCGTGCTACGGCTGAAGTAAGTCTTCTCATTCCCTTAAATATTATCTTCTTCTCATTCCAAATTAGTTCCCGATTCCGGCTCCAGTCCGTCCCGCTTCCCCGCGCGTTTCGCTTCATTTAAGTACAGAGCCAAAGCCGATGATGGGTGCTCCGCTCGAGCAGCCCACTTTGCGTGCACTCATGGTCAAGGATGCGTCTGCTACCGCCAGCGCAATCCACAGCGACGACGGGGTCGTCACTCCTGTTGCTACCGCCGTATCACAATCATTCCCGTTTCCCCAGTACGCGCAGTCCGTACCCTCGTCGTCAGCCTCGTTGGATACCTCTGAAGTGAGCTGGCCGGCGTCCTCCTCAACCTCCACACGTGTGACCACGCTCGCCACGTCCGAGAGTAACAAGCAGTTTCATTCGCGCAGCAGCTCACCAATGTCGAGAAGCGGCAGCTTAAAGCGCAAGAAGGCGGGCAGTAGGAAGTCAATGCTGTCGATGGCGAAGAGGAAAACGTATACGGACAATGACTGGGCGAAGGACGTGCGCTGGCTCGTGTCGCCAACGCAGACGAACTCTGACAAACGAAAGTCTTGGCATACGGTTTCGAAGCCATCTACGACTAACGGTTCTGGGACTACAGTTGCGAAACGGAGTCGAGCACGACCGCAATTCGAACTCGACCCGATGACATTAATACCTATGCTGTCGAATGCGCCACTACAAGTGCGCGCGCCGCACCGCCGTGCAGCGTCGCAATCCACCGCCAGCTCCCGTCGGACAATTGGCAGGCGACGAATGAGCGCCGTATGGGAGGAGGACGAGGGTGACGAGCCCGCGCCCAACTCGCCAAGGCGCGTGCACACGGACCCGGCACCGTTATCATCGCTTGGGCGTGCACGTTCTTTGTCAACACCGCAACGGACGCCGCCCCCGGAACGTGCGAGATCTCCAACTAGCGCAAGTTTGCTCTCAGGGGAATCGGGTTCACTAGCGTCGTCGTCAGCCCCTAGTTCGGCATTCACTAGTGCCTCTCGCACCGTGGACCTTCCGAATCCCTTGCCTGTCACTAACGGTGGCACGCCTACCGGCTTCACCTCGCTTGTGCTTCCCCGTGCTGCGCACGCACCTGCTTCGAGCAAACGCTATTCGCTACTCTTTGGGAACAGTAGCCAAGTTGACATCACACGTACGGGATTGGCACAGACAACGATGACAACTATCTCAATTACCAAGAACGCCGCATCTTCCGCACTTGGAGGCCCACGTCCGCGGTTCTTGTCGCTCTCATCGCTTTCACTCTTATCGCCCGGCTCGGGCTCAAAATCGGTTTTACCGAAGACGCCTTCCCACCTGCTCGGCTCGCTCCCTCGGCCTCTAAGTATCACTTCCCACACGCGTCCGCCGACCAAGGTGCATTCGCACCAGGTTCTCGTGCAGGTGTACGCGGTCGCGCTCGACGGGCTCGATGACCGCATCGTTTCCGAGAAATCAGCGCGAAATGATTGCTATGGCTTCGTCCCTGGACGGTCCCTCGTGGGACGCGTGGTGGAAGCCGGATTTGAGGTGAATAACGTGGCGAAGGGTGACTGGATTATCGGATTGCTGGACGTTCGGAAGGTATGTTCTCGCCGAGTCTTGTTGTTTCTTCACAGAAAGAACATATAACTGACTGGTATGCCATTGTGCCTTCTTTGTTATCTTTGCTCCAGTGCGGTGCCCTCGCGGAATTTGTGGTCGTTGAGAAGCGACACGTGGCGCGGTGTCCGCGGCCCTCGCCCTCGTTTACGCTCGAGCAGCTTGCGTTATTGCCGTTATGTGGTGTACCTGCCCACCGTGCGGTGCGGACAGCTGGGATTGACACGGATACGGAGCGAGATATGGTGCATGGACGTGTATTGGTGTTGGAAGGGCACGACGGTGCTGGTGCGTTGGCGGTCCAGGCGCTTGCATTTGCCGGGATGCATGTGACGGCGCATATACCTTTACATGCGGATACGCAGCGGACGCGGACACCTTCCACTTCGAGCGCGTCTTCTTCGGAGCCGTCAGACGAACAGGAGCACGATGTCCGCGTCGGGATCAGGCACTCGAGCACCCGTGAAGCAGAAGAACGCGTACGGAGGTGGGGAGCGCGTGGTGTACGCGTCGGTGACGCGGTAGAAGTCGTTGAGAACTGCGATGCAGGCGCATTCGACTTGGTGATCGACACCGTCGGCGGAAAACGAATTTGGGACGCATGCCAGCGCGTCCTAGCTGCATCCGGACAATTCACGACGCTCGTCGGAGACGTATCGTCTTCTCCCTCTCCTTCACCGCCCGTTTCTTCCAATACCTCCCCTTCTGGATCGTCACGATCGCATTCTCCTTTCCACTTCACCCATTATCATCACCACTCTTCTTCCAAGTCAGATCCCAACTCAATTCACGACGGTGGAGGACGAGCAGTGCCGAGCATCAACCAGCATTTCAAAGCGAATTTTCGCTCTCTCCGACGGGCGTTCAAAGCTCGTAAAGCGATCGGGTACGCACTCGTCAGCCCGGCTGCAGATGTCGACCAGTGTGGAGAAGACGTGCGAGATTCGCTCGTCGAGGCTGTTCGCAGGGCTGTCGCTGGTGTTTTTGTTCCGTTCGTCGGGGACCACGAGCACGAAGAAGAGCACCAGGAAGAGGATGAGGATGAGGAGGATGAAGATAGGAGGCGGAAGCAGAGAGTCGTCCCGTTCGAACGTGCTCCTGAGCTATTTGGGAGTTGGAGGCTGAGTGAAGGGAGGACGGGCGTTGTCCGGGTTGTGGATTAGCCTCTATCCGGGTTTTGTATGCGAAGAAACGTTTTCGTCTCATTTCCAGCTCCTCTTTCCGGTATAGTGAAGGTCGAGGACTATTTAGCTTCCAGGATTATTGAATCGCATACCACCGAAGAAACGACCTCGTCTCGCTTCCGGTACTGTCTCTCGCAGCAAGCAAACCATCTTGCCTCCCCCGAACCTTTCATCTCTTCCCTCTTGTGCTTGGTGCATTTGACCATCTCTTCTCTCCCAGGTCGAGGATTCTTTCTTGTTCCACCTGAAAATGAAAGCCCTTTGAGACGCTCGGGTCGCTCGAACTCCGCACGAACGCATATGTTACCGTAACATAGATCATTATTTCCTCCATCTTTCGTATTTCGTGTTCCATTTGCTCCTCCCTTCTCCCCTCTACTTTTTTCTTCTCCATTCCCTTCCCCTTTTTTTCAATATCTTGGTATGATATGGCGTATATCTGATTTTGAGGATGGACACGGACGATAACGAACGAACGAACGAACGAATGGGCTTTCTTTTATTCTACTATGTTATCTTATTTACGTTCTGTCCTCTTTTTTTTTTTCAATTTCTGTACTTAGCTTAGTGTTTCTCCTCCTACTCCCTCCCGTTCATTCACAGCTCGCCCAAGCATTTCCCTCTAAACCTTCATGATAAACTACGTCCCGTCCCACAAAATTCTACCTGCTTTTTGATGATTCCCAGTTGTTATCGATAAACGTCGTTCTTCATTTTCTCGTCTTTTTGTTTTGCATAACACTCCTCCCTCCTGCTCCTGCTCGCACCTACGATCTTTCACTTTTCGTTTCCCCTCACGCACACACGTCGTTTCTTCCCTTTCCTTTATTTCTCAAGGACATTTGGTTGTAACATAACATGCATACATAGATTGGGGGGAAATAGTTTTCTTTCCTTGGTTTTTTCCCCCCCCCCTTGGTTGCTTGGTTTTCTTTTCGGTCATAAACGATATCGATCTGTCCTTTCTGCTTTTCTGCTTTTCTGCTTTCTGGTTGGTTGTCTTGTTGGGAAATGGATATACGGATATACGAGTATATGATGAATACAGGAATACACGATGGCGAATGGATTGACATGAGAATTGACGGACGACGATGACAATGACAATGACGGCAATGTGAACTGTGAGTGAGAAAAAAAAAAAAAAACAGCACAGTCTCGGGAGGAGTAAGAGCAAGGTGTGTCCAATGCGAGAGAGGCCCTAACCGTAACTAAGTACGAGCTCGCTTTCGTTTTCGTTTGGCGGAATCGTCAGCGTTAGCCTTGGGATCACTAGCATTCGCTCCTGATTGTGCATTCGCAGATGAGGGTAACAGCGAGGCGTCCCTTCCCGTTGCCGTTCTTTCCTTTCGTTTTCGCCTTTCCTTCTTCCCCTTCGTGCTAGCAACAGAAGCAGAAGCAGAAGCGACACCGGATGACTCTGGGTTTACTGAAAGAGCCGAATCTTTGTGGAACGTCGCTTTCTTCTTCCTGTTCTTCTTCGAGTCCTTATCTTCGGTTGAAGTAGGGACGGAGCTAGCAGCGGGTAGACTGCTGATCCCGTCAAAGCCGGAGTCGGGAGCGGGAACGTCTGAGTCCTCGAGTACTGTGGTGTTGTCATCCTCGGCTCCGAATTCATTTTCATTTTCATCGTCTTCGTCGGCAGCGTCGGCATCGGCGTCGGCGTGCTTGTCGTCCGCCTTCGCAGTATCCTCAACGTCATCCTCGGTCTCAGCCTCATCAGCTTTGGACTTTGCGGCCTTCTCGGCTCTCTTCTGCTCCTTGCGCTGTCGTCTCTCTCCCTCCTCCTAAAGTTCGTCATTCCCAAATTGACACTTTCAGTGAGCGATCTTGTTCGAGAGTAGGAATGGGTAAACTACGTACCTGTCTCCGCTGCTCTGCAATCTCAGCGAATATCTGCGCCTTGTATGGGAAGCTGTTCGGGATCCCTGGGTCTTTCGGTTTCTCTTTCAGAGTTCAACACCAGCAGCAACCAACACCAACACCAACACCAAGAAAAAGAAACAAACAACGAAGAGCATCGATGTAAGTGCATGTAGTTGAATGAATATGAGCTGTGAAAACGCACTAGATTTCCACTGCGGGTGCGGGTTCCTCTTCGTAGCTTTCTTAGCCTTCTTCCTGCTCTCAGCGACTTTGTGCTTGATCCTTGCTCGTTGGTGCGACGTCCCGCGCTTGCTCGTTTCTAAAGATGAGAGTTTTTCTTAGTCTTCATGAAAACTGGACGAGCGTTGAGTGTGGTGTACTTTTTCGTATGCGAGGCATGATTGATGGTCAAGCCAGGACCCGCGAAGAACGAACGGTGCGACCGGCTCGACTCAAGAATAGTCACTCAGTTGTGAGAATTTACTTCCCTTTCGAGGCGCTCAACAAAGTAAAGTAAAGGCGAAAATCAATCTTAACATGCATTATTCTTATTCCATGATATTTATACATCGTACGACACGAAAGTTATGGTAACGATAATGTGAAGAGGAGGAGGAGAGAGAGAGCAGCTTGACAAAGTTCCAACAAAGATTCCCTTCCAGACATGAACCCACCTGAACCAAAGAGTACGTCCGTTGTCACCTCAATCCAAACTGGCCTTGCGGAAGTCGTAATGCCCCATTCGATACTTTAGATCCGAAGGCAGCCATGGGCCACACAATATAGATAAGTTTCTGGAACGCAATCACAAAAGTCATTAGTAGGCAAGGACTACGCCGTCATCTTCACAGCTATGATCAGTGCAAGACAAGGCTTCCTCGATACTCATGCCGAGCTAGGCGCTCGTCCATTCACCTTGCAAGACTACGCCGAACCCATGGTCCCAACCGCAAGACGGCATGACGAACTGTCCGAATAGGGGTCTTCACGTCCCGCGCCTCCAAGTAATTCCGCTGGTCATCCAACGAAATTACGCACGAGGGGGCTGTGAATAATCACTTCCTTTAGACGCTGAGGCGGTTCGTCTCCTCTTCTTCACAAATTTGGACATTTTTCACCTTCATCAGCCAATTGAGCATAGCATTAGGCGGTGGTAAGTTGAAGCGGTTACAGATAGTCAGGGCAAGAAACAAAGCGACATAGACAGGAGAACTTGGGGCGGATACGTCGACTTGGGCTACATATACGGGGTCCAAGGCAATCTTCTTTTTTTTTTGGGTTTTCATGTTCTGAGCCGACGGCGAATTGAAGAGATTTTGAGAATATTGAAGCTAATTTGAGAATCGAGAAACGGAACTTGGAAACACTTGAAGGTACTCTGGATGGACTTCGGAATTCGGCGACCTTCCTATTTTGGTTACTTGAATGCTCGCTAGCGCCACAAACGCGACGCTTTAACACCAGTCCTCTTGCCAAACACAGTGACTTGCATGGGCATCACTGGGAACCTTCTTTGGTGACCTCTTTACCAGCGTGAATCGCCATTCAGTCCTGAAGAAGGCGGAGGCATATCATAGTCCCTCATACGCGAGCTGCCAACCGGGCTACCTCCACGAGGAGGGGAGCGACTGTAACTCCGGCGGCGACGGTCTGGGCTGTAGCGCCTTGGTGGCGGGGGACTGCGCCGACGCCAGTCCCGGTCACGTCCAAACAGGTCACGATCGCGCTCCCTGTCAGAATAGCGGTCGTAGCGGTCACGATCATAATACTTGTCCCGATCGTCATAGTCGCGTCGGTATTCACGGTAGGGGCCTCGATCACGACGGTCGTCGCGACCTCCGGAACGGCGATGCCCCATATACTCACCTGGAGTTGGAGCATGCGCGCGTTCAGTTACGGAATAATCGACACGGATACGACGGCCATTCAGCTCCTACAGTAATTGAGTTGAGCGTTCAGTTGAGTCTTGCTTCTATTTGAAGAACATACAATGCCGTTCAGTTCTTGGACACAGCGCGAAGCGTCCTCAACGCCGGCAAGCTTTATGAACCCGAAACCACGAGATCTGCCAGACTAAAGGAAACTATGAATCAAAACATGGTAATGGTAGATGGATGCAACTGACTCACACGCTGGTCGTAGACGATTGTTACTTTCTCAACGCGCCCGAAGCGACTGAATTCGTCATCAAGGTCTCGTTCAGTGGTGCGGATGCTTAGTCCAAAAACACCAAGAACGTTGCTGGGCTGAGGGCTCTGCTTGAAACAAGCGCCATCAGCAAATAAGCGCCAATGGAGAAAAAGGAACAGAGCATACGACAGGCGCGTGCTTTGGTCTCGCAGGCGGAGACCTCCTGCGAAGTCCGGGAGACGAGCCACGACCGCTGCGAATAGGACTTCTTGAGCGAGACCGTCCGCGAACGGGAGCGCTGTCGCGTGGGTCAACTGCGGCGACTGGGGCTGAAGAAGTGGGAGGCGCGTTGTAATCGTCCGAGTAAGGGTCCATGGGCGCAGACGCGGCCGCAGCTTCGCTATACTGGGAACAGACAGACATGTTATCCATTTTGTCGACAAAAGGGAGAAACTGAGAATAGATGTGAAAGACGCGTACGTACCATGGTAGTTAAAGACAAACCAAGACGTGCGCCACGACTACGACAAAAGGAGTAACTTATCTCATTCGGCTCGTGCCGGGGCTCCAACCAAACAGTCGCCAACAACAAGTCTTTTACATCTTCCAAAGCACCAGAAATACTAATGCCTGGCTAGCGTGCAAAAGTTCAGTAGATAAGGAGTCATGTCAATTTACGGTGCATTCAAGCGATCCCTCGTGATTCTAGAATCTTTGAAGTTTGTGAAACTGCTTCGGTGGCGCAAGTCAGCAAAGGAATCTCTACAGAATAACTCGAAGCACTTCCCCAGGTGTCCTAGACCATCTTTCCAAGGTACGGTACCATGTAAGTGAGCACTGGCGCATTTCAATAGAACAAGTCTTCCGTAATTTCTTACTCGAATACCGCACTTTATGGTAATGGCATCTGTGATTTGCTTTCCAAAGGCGGGGCACACGCTGGTCTGCACTGATGCATATCTGTCTTGTATTGAAGTTAAGTTGATTGAGATTTTGTCGGTCGAAGTCTCGACCGAGATCAATCCAGTTCCCGTGGGAATTGTTATGCATATGCTATGTAGTTTACTTACCTCATCATATTTCTCACGTATCAATACACGATCCTTGAAAGCCACCTTGAGCCTGCACAACGGCCGGCATCATTCAAAATGGTCAGTCCGTCATCACGAATAACGTCCAAGTTTATGGCTCACGTTTGTTTTGCTAGGGTATCGATATCGCCAAGCACCATGTCAAGAAGGGCCACCGTACGGCTCCTAAGAGCGAGGATCCCTACCTCCTCTTGCTCGTCAAGGTGTGTTTGTACAACTTACCGTACGAATGCGCTGAATCTGATTTATTTGCTTGCATATAGCTTTACCGTTTCCTTGCTCGCAGGACCGACAGCTCATTCAACAAGGTCTTGCCTTTAAGAGAAAACTCTGTGTCTACGAAGAAGCTCATATTATACATAGGTTATCCTCAGGCGACTTTTCCTCTCAAAGACCAACCGTCCCCCCGTCTCCCTCTCCAAAATCGCCAAGGAACTCGAAAATGTGCCAGAGAAGGAGTCGAAGACGATCGTCATCGTTGGTACCGTAACAGACGATGTGCGCTTGTCGGAGTTACCAAAAGTCACCGTCGCTGCGCTTCGCTTTACGCGCTCGGCGAAGGAGCGAATTCTCAACGCAGGCGGTGAGACTCTCACTCTTGACCAGCTTGCACTCCGTGCGCCTACCGGGTCGGGTACCATCCTTCTGCGCGGGAAGAGGAACTCGCGTGAGGCGGTGAAGCATTTTGGTATGGGCCCACACAAGAACAAGAAGCCCTACACCGTTTCCAAGGGCCGCAAGGTTCGTTTGCTTTCTCTTTGCATTTTTTTCTGTCTTGACAATTTGCGATATTTTCTAGTTCGAGCGTGCTCGTGGACGCCGCAAGTCCCGTGGTTACAAGGTCTAATTGTTCTACACAAAATAGACTGCGAAGTCCGCAACGCTCTGTGCTCGATATTGGCTGGGATGGTTATGTTGTATGGGCAATATGCACTTCTCCTCTAACTTGTTCTGATCAAATTGTATGCACACCTCGACGCAATTATGACTGCATTCCGGCCTGTAGATCGAAATGTGGAGAAATGGCAACGACGAAAGCAAAAACTAGTAAAGAACGTCAACGAAGTGAACTATCCAAAACCTGCAAATATCAATCTAGATCTACTTTTGAATGCCGTGAAGGTGCAGCTACATCCCATAGAATGAGCGCAATCTCAAAGCTTCTTGTCCACCTCTTCGAGAACAATATCTACCGGTGGGATGGTCATAGCACTCGGCGTTGATACTCCAGTCGATGCATCAGACGCCGCTTTCGCTTTGGAAGCTGCATCCAGTTTCTTCACCCGTCTTGCCTGCACACCCTTCAAGTAATGCGAACCACCCATATAGAAAAACGCCAGACCGCCAAAAACAAGCTTATGACCATACCAGCTAACAGCCTTCCATCCGCTTAATGAATCTTTAAGTGAAAGAAGCATGAACGGCATGGCTGCGTAATTCGTGCATGCCACTGCGGAGACTATACCAAGAACGTCGTAGATGCGCTTAGCGAATGTTGCTGGAGGGATGTCGTTCTTTCTGAGGTTGGGAGGGAGGAGTAAGACTCGGAAATGGTTCCTGCACAGGCGGCCGAGTGTCTGTACGAAACCGCCATAGAAGAAGGCGATGTAGTAACCTCCCGAGCAGCCATGCTAATAATACAACTTTCAATAACTTCTACCAATATTGAGACTGAGGATACACCACTCACCCAGAAAGCACTTGTGCCGAACGTGATCATACTTTCCCTGAATCTGTTTCACGATGAATATCAAGAACAGCACCATTTATTTTTATTTAGATCCTTACCCAGGTTTCTTGCCCTTCGGTGTGACCCGCTTATAGACGCATTCTCGTAGCCAGATATTCGTCTTCATATTCCACGAGTCGAGCATGACTTTGAAGTTTTGAGCGAACTCGATGTTCATTATATCGACGTTAGCAGCGTCGTTCCAGAAAGTTTCTCCATTCGGACCGTAGCCGGAGAAACCAGCTCCCGTTAGGATACTTGCACCCTGGACAGAAATGCTTATAAGCTTGGAAGAGATTATCAGCAAGAAAGGCGATAAACCTCAGTCAGAGTCCAGATTGCATAGTATTTCGTCCGTTCAAAGAATCCGCAAATTTGGATAAATACCAAGCTAGATTGCTCTCAGTGATCGATGGGACATACGTTGAATAAAAGCTGACATACCGGTATAGTAGGCTCTTCTGAGCAAACCATTCCTGGAGAGACACAGCAAAGTTAAACTTCCCACCCTGTGTCACGAACAAGCCTAGGAACACGAGTCCAACAAGCAATTTTCTATAAGCGACCCGCTTCCTTCCACTAGGGACACGCCGAGAACCAGGCGTGACAGCCTTCTCCTTGCCCTTCTTTGTAGTGAAGAGAGTCTCGTCAACAAGAGAAGAGTAAGATGCGAAGTCGAGGTAAGGCCCAACGAGAAATCCCGGGAAATATAAACTTGGAGATATCATTAACCAGAAAAGATTATAAAATGTTATAAGCGACTCACGAATATCCAAGGAAAGCCAGCAAGGACGGAAGTTCGACGACTCGCTTCTCGAACTGCCATTTATCAAGCTCCTAATCTCAGAGAAAAGATTTAACATCAGAGATGTGCGCCGCAAATTGAGATGGACGCAATGAGCGAATACCTCGGCAGGGCGGCGGCCATCATACACGTTCCATGCAAATGTGGTGAGTTTCATAGCGAGGACCATTTGTGGACCAGTGATTTCAACAGTCTCGTAGCTCAAATTGGACAGAGCCCGAATGACATGACTAGTCGCCAGCTTATCAGATTCATTGCTTCGATAAAAGAAAATATGTTACTCACTTGACCATAAGATGTCCCATCACGACGCTGAAAGCAATACCATTCTTAAGACGCCGACCGAATTTTTTTTAGGTTGAACAACCCATACTCACAAGAAAACGATCCATGGCATATTTGAGCCCTTCACATGCTTAGAGATGAAATACGTCGCGAGGATGCTTCCAAGCAGCTGCAAGAACGCCGACCAGAGATTGAGGACAGCGCCCATGTAAAACAGCGTGACGCCGATGTTGAACAAGTGCTTTGCAGCATGGTTTTGCGATGGCAGACGGATAAATACGCTACCCAGCGGATAAGAAACGAGAAGACATGAAATGAGCTAGTTGGATAGCAAGCAAACAGCGGTGAACTTGTGTGACGTGGAGTGGAATCAAAACATGTACTGACCTTAACCTGGTCTACAGACGCGCCTAACGAGTCTGCTAACGGCCTGAATAATGCATCCATAGTTTCTTTTAAGAAAGAGTATGTCTTTCAGCGGAAACCAAGACAGGAAGTCGCCAGAGCAAAAGGAAAGAGAGAGATGGTGCTGGTTAGCCAGTCCAGTAAAAACCAGCGTCAGGATCTGCAATCACGGTAATAGCCGGTAACTCTATAACCTTTCGCGGGTCGTAACACCACACAAAACGCCTCCAAAATTATTTGAATTTCCTACATTCGGAACTCTGACAAGTTCTTCCCGCACATTCTTGAATTTACAGCTTCTCGCTGTGCCTTGCCGTCATCCTCGATGGATTCACAGTCGTATCAAGAGACAGAGCCATGTGATGGATCAAGTGAAATCCAGGTGTTGGCATGCAAAATCCATTTTAGGGTATCCTTGTCAACAAAATCGTGACGGATGGCAGGATTACTATTTACATAGGACGTCTGCACCAAAAGTTGCAATGTAACACGTAACACCGGCCTGTTTTGAGCATTTAACAAAATCTCCCGGGTTGCACCTGTACATGCACGTACAGTTGATATACTGTGCTGCGTGGCTCCTCAGAGTGGTTGCCGACATGCGACTCCGACGAGTCATCCTTCTCCACTACTTTTTCACTCGAATGGAGCTGAGCGTCGGTCTGCTTTTCTTCAATTTGTATATCTGACAGCGACACGACAACAACTTACAGACACAAGAACTGTATCGAATAGAAATTTTCGCTTGCGCGTAGACAGACTGCATAGACGGGAAAGCACTGACGCGATTATGCATCTACCTCCGGCTTCACTCCTTTTGTTATCTGCCCTCACCCCTGCGGCTTACGCGTTCGCACCCCACCGCTCCATAACGGATGCAACAGAACGATTTCACACATTTGCGAAGAGGCATAGTGCACGGTTTGCGAGGGATCTCCGTGTCGTCTTCCAAGGTTTAGCTGTCGACCAAGCTGAATCTGACCCGAATACATCGCGTCGTGTATATTGTGTTCGTCCGGACGACCTGTCGGTTGGTTTAGGTGGCAATGCGACTTCGACGTCTCCGGCGACGAGTTCTCCGTCCGCTAGTGGTACATCTTCGGGGGCAGCTCCGACAGCAACTTCTCCTTGGAAGTTAGTTGAATCGCATGTGAGCGCAAATTTTGCTTCCGAAAATTTAATTAACAAAACTGAGCTAAAATATGCTTAGTCTGGAAGGAACTTCTTTGACGGATTTTCGTTCTTTACTTTCGCTGATCCTACCAATGGTGCGTCTAGATCCACTGCTAATATCGCGTGCTGTCTATTCATTCGGCTTTAATTCTCGTAGGTGCGGTCGACTACCAGAGCCAAGAAGACGCTGTGAGCGAGAGTTCTTGTATTAGCTATTTTTCTGAGGCATTAATCAGGCTGCGATTTTCATATCTAGCAATCGGGTGGGCTGATCGAGATCAACGACGACGGTAACGCGGTCCTTAAAGTAGATACGACCCCGACGATCTCTGGAAACCGAAAGAGTGTCCGCATCACGACCGAGAACGCTTTCACCGGTATGTAGGATCTGCTTTTCGCTGTAGAAACACGATCGCTCATGTCGTGTCGATAGGTGGTATATTCGTGCTTGATGCTATTCATATGCCTCAGGGTTGTGGTAGTTGGCCGTAAGTGTTACTAGGATTGTGAAGATCTGAGCGATCTGATGAAGCTACATGTTCAGGGCCTTCTGGTCGAATGGTAATTGGACCACTTTGTGTCTGACGGGCGAAAATCTCATGCATCCTGTCTTCTCATAGGACCGAACCGGCCGGCAACTGGTGAGATAGATATCATAGAGGTGTGTTTCTGAGATACGTATCGGGTGTCTGACGGATTGTACTGACGGATTGATGCATCTAGGGTGTCAAGTGAGTACTACACCTCAGTACAAAGACAATCGCATTTCAGCTGACAATGTCTAAAAGTGACTATACCAACAATCAGGTCACATTGCACACCGCTTCGGGATGCCAGATTGCATCAAACTCGACTCCTCAGTCTCTCGGCATCACGTCAACTCTCGTTGGAAGCACGAATTGCGCTACTTTGGAGACAGGCAACGAAGGTTGTGGCATGAGATCCGGTTCAAACTCGACATACGGCTCAGGTATGTGATTAGTCATTCTAGGACCTGCACTCCTCTACCTCTAGTTCTTTATCTATGTAGGTTTCAACTCAATCGGAGGCGGTGTATATGCCAGTGAGTCTGGAAGTTCTCCTACATACAAATTAGGTCTTGAGCGTCTTGCGCATAGCGGTCTGGGATGACGATGAAATTGCCGTGTATTTCTTCCCGCGAGGTTCTATCCCTCAGGACCTGCCGGCTGAAGCTCCGCTTCCTGAGTCCTGGGGCACACCAATGGCTCGTTGGCCTGCAACGAACTGCGATATAAACACATTCTTCAAGAGCCATTCCATTATCATCAACACCACACTTTGGTAAGTCGCTCCGACTGTCCTTGTGTCGTGTTCTTGGATTGGATATTAATCGTTGCTGAAACCTAGTGGTGACTGGGCAGCCGGTGCCTGGACCGCTTCCGGTGTTCCGGGTCAAGAGACTAGCTGTGCTCAACGTACAGGATACTCAACGTGCGAGGATTTCGTACGCAACAGCGGTGCATCATTCGGGACAGCGTACTGGGAGATTTCCAGCTTGAAAGTTTACCAGACGACCCGACAATCTTAGAAGTGCAGAACGTGATTTTGGATTACCTGCTTCTCATGGAGCATAAAACATTGTATCAATAATTTTTATAGGGGTAGGGATAGGATAGACATATGCACATGTAATGTACAGGGAAAATAGCTGGGATATTTGGAAGTTATTTTCTAATAAAGTGACTAAAAATGGTCAATTTACATGTAACTATTTTAATTTTATGTACAGTGTGCAAAAACTGGATTCGACAGCGTCGCAATAATGGTTTGAAAGTAGAAATGAAATTAGTAATTGCGTCAAGAGATGTGAAACATATCTGGTCACTTTGCTGAGATTTGAGATAATACAGTATATATTATAAACCATGATTCAATAATAAAATGAATTACAGTCCCGCAAGAACGACATAAATTACAGAAACCCTGAGAGAAACATCTTTGAGTTGGGATAGCTAACATTATTGAACTCTGAAGTAGTCTATTCAAATACCATTCGTCATTGACCAGCTCAGACGTCTACTACTGATGGACCTTCTGAGCGTGCATAGTGCTATCCGACACAAGTGTTGTCGTTTCCATCTTCAAGTTCGGGTCGGACGCATAGTAATTCTGCTGCAACGCCGCCATAGGGACGTCAATCTCCTCTCTGTAGTACGGCTGCTCATCGTGACGAGCGAGGAAATGAGTATCACGGACAGTCGACAACCAAATTGCAGGATGGCCACATCTCTTCGCAATGAGCGCACTGATGAGAAGGGTGATAGCGTACCCCATGACTACAATGCATGAATTCATGAATTCATGCACCGGAAAAATAGCAACCACCATCAGTCAAAGGAACATGTCATTAAGGAATGGGCTTTTGTTTTTGATGGGGGGGGGGGGGGGATGCCGGAAGTACCGAGGACTTACGGATGATCCGGCTTAGGAACCCGAGCGCCTCTATGGCCTGGTGCGAGCGGCACAACATGCCGAACGAGTCGAGGTCGACGTCCAGGAGCTCACCGTACTGCTGCGGGTCCGAGATTGCAAGTGCTTCAAGGCCCGCTATATAATCGTGTGTGTTAAGGGCCAGGTACGATGTAAGGAGTTTTGATACGCTCTGATCAGCTCGTCGAGATCTTTGCAGCTCTTTGGCAAAGTATAGCGAGCCAGCTAGCTCAGATCGAAACCCGCTGCTGACATTGCGGCGCCTGCAAGCAAGACGACGGATATTATAGCTGGTGAAAGAAAAGGAGATCGGATCAACTTCAAAATCTGGTCCCAGAGCGGGAAGAAGTGACTCACAGAAAACGATGAGCTCAATGACCACCTTCACAAGAAGGATCTAGTTCAGATGCTTTTCATAAATAATTTCAAAGACTTATGTACATTGGAGTGACGAGCAACACGCTCAGTCCGGCGGCGGCGATAGACAGGCAGACCCAGAGCAGGGTTTCTCCGTCCAATATACCCGGAATATTAGGATTCTCGCCGAAGGAGAGATACTTTGCAAGGTAGTTCCCGCCCAGGCCCGCCACAGCACAAGACAGAAGGATCACAAAGACTATATCGAGAGAAGGGGCATCAGTCTGCGATAAGTGACAGAGTACAGCGGAGAAAAGGCTCACTCAAGCCAATAACACGTATAATCCACAAGACAGCCATCGCAAAGGTAGAAATACAATGAGAGGATTGAAGGAAGCAAAAAAAAGGACAGAAGTTGGGGTGTATGAGCGGAACCCAATCAACGGGAAACCGGTCCTTTCGTCAATGGCCACTTGATACCATCCAGACGGCCCTTTCACCTGTGCAACACGATCATCAACAACTTGAAGCGGGACAGCTGGAAACGCAATCCGCTTCTAAAAATAAGCGTCCAAACAGGGAGGGAGAGCGCTAATATGGTGCCTGCGACAAGCTCGTAATTACCTGACATTTATTAACGTCGGCGTTTCCGCTTGTCCAATCTCGACGCGCCCATCTGATAGATGTTGACGTGAGCACAAAAAGGCCTTTTGTCCTAGATTTTGGGCAGTCCTAGGACTACTTTTGATAGTTGTGTCCCCACGCTTGATGAAAAGGGCTGTTGCAGTTTGTGATGGATAAACAAAGGCGCAGGTTTAATGTGCGATCATAACAGGTGAGGCTCAGTTGCGCGGGACTGTTGCATCTTTGTTGTAAGAAGTCGAGAAGCAGCGACTCGAGAGAAGAACCCTTTGAGGCGCAGCCACTCAGAGGATCATTTGTTCCCTATTATTTAGACGCGATCGACAGTTCTGAAGGATAACAGAACAAAATACAGAATATCAATAAAAACACTGATGATATAATAAAACAACGCAGTGTGAAGGAAAATTAACAAGATAGAGACTTGGCCAGAGATAAAGGGAATAAAAGCCACATAGGTATCGTATCATCAGCATCCAATTAGATCACTCAATCTTTGTTTCATATATCAAATTTGAATTCGCTATCATGCTTAGGCCTGTGTTGGAACGAGTGAATACTATTATTTAATCCTTCTCAAGTAACGCAAAGAAGATGCCAAGTACTCACAGCAGGATACACAGGCTGTTGAGCCATCGGCACGACCACAGGTGTCGGATTCCTTGCAAGGAAGTCCGTGTCGCGAACCGTCCCGCGCCAAGGCGGGTTCCTGCGAACTTGGGCGGTGACAGAGAAGCCGATGAGGGCGCTGAAATAGAACAAGACTGAAACGGATTAAATAAATCAGCCAAGGATGATCCTTCAATACAAGGTCGAGCGGGAATACTCACGGAGCAACCAGTTGATGAAAGCAAATGCTTCGATGGCCTGGTATGTACGGCAGATAAATTCAGAATCGCCTGATTCAAAGAAAATATGCCATTATGTTATTATTCCTCCCAAGAAAGGAAGCCAATATTGATGTACCTCTCAAACCATCGCAGTCAACAGTGCCGTCGGTGAAATCGGCAGTGGTCGCGGCCGTTGCCAACCATAAAATCATCAAGACCCCTTGAACCAACGCTCAGTAACTATCGCGGGAGCTTCGATATTAAAAACAGCCTGTATACATACCGGTAACACCCAACTCCACGATAACCCACGAAGTTACTGCGCCTCTCCGGACGAAATCGATAGCAAACCTGCACAAAGCAACGAAATGCACCGTCAGATCACACGTTCCTAATGCATGTAAGACACGCTGAGAGAGAGGACTAACATGGGCGTAATGATGATCAACGTTATGACTGAAATCGCAACCGCGAGCCCTGCGAAATCCGGAGAGCCGAAGCCAAGACCATCGAGCTTCGCGATGTAGGCCGCGCCTAGGGCCATCTCGACGAGGGAGAAGAGGAGAAGGGTGCCTGTCGTCGACGTCGGTCGGGAAATTCTGTCAGTCAGACAGTCTGATATATAGAATTCAGTTGCTTGTACGCACCGAAAGTGCCAATGCGGGCCAACCATAGGAAATTCTGCGGCGCCATCGTGCAATGAGTGCGTCAAAGACAGTTGGTGTAGGGAGAGATGCAGGCGCTAAACGGCGGTCAACGTCGTTAGAGACGAGAAAGGGGGATCAAGACGAGTCAAGAACATTGTAGGTCGATTTCGGTTTAATTTATACCAACACAAGAAGGCATTAACGTCGATCCGCGAGTCCAAACTAAGAATGACATGACTTGATCAGCCTGATCAGCCGCGTTTTGACAGGTTCGGGGCGTCGTGCCTGGCTTCTGTGATGGGCGGTACATCGCGTACTCTGTCACTTCTATCGTCACACAGAAATTATTCATCTCGTCATCAAACGTTTGTCTTTGCGTCGCGACGTTCGCGGAAGATTAAAGAGGCTCTGACAACGTCATATGACTTGCGGCCACTTACCGAAACTTCCGCACAGCCGCAGTAGCCAAGACCATGACCATAATGATCAAGTCAACATTTGATTTGTCTGATTACTCGTATTGCTGTGTAGACTAGTGTGCACCTTCGAATCCTGAAGAACCGAGCGGTGCGCATAGTTAGCAGCGCCGAGAGTTTCCACTGAGTTAACGCCTTACAGCAACAGTGATCCGCCTCATGCCAAGACCATAAATCGGACGGAACAGCCTTGTCCTCTTCACACGCTTCGCCGTCGGCACAGAAAAGTAAAGATGCTCAGAGGTCGAAAAACAATGCAATATCCGACCGAAGGCTCGATGAACATTAATGATCCGAAATCCATTCATGTCTATTCCATGACCCGTAAAAAGCTCGTAACCAGTATGGTCTTAGACACAAAGTGCAAAAGACAAGAACGAGGACCGAAGCGTGTAGACAATGATAAGAGAGGCACAGCGAGTGAAAGGAAAAGATAAGTAATGGAGAAGGGAAAATGGCGGAGTGCTATATCCAAAATCTCCATCCGAAGAAAAAGACGCTGCGATCCTGGATCCACAGCCATTCCGATCCGAATATAAACTAAACAATCTTGAGACATTGATTCTGCTGGTAAAACCAACAGAAGGTTATTCCGTTGCAAAGCAAAACGCGCACATAGCAATAAATAAAGCCTATTGGCTATCTTGCGAGAACACCAGTTAAACCGACCAGGCTTGATCGCCAAATTACAAAGGGTCTTCGTCGATGACAAGGTCCCTCGCATGTCGTGCTTCCCGTCGGTAATCATGAAAATCGAACCAGCCTTCCCCTTCACCGTCCGTGACATGAGCAATACTGCCTTGCGTATGCATATCGAAATGCAAATGCGGGTGATATATACCGAGACGATGTACGAGAACATGGCAGAACAAGAGGAAGATGGGTATAAACAAGAGGAACAAAGTTCGCGGTCTGAATTGCGGGAACGTCGCGCTTGAGCTCGGGCCGGAACCAGATCTCTTGCTTACACGCGAGAAGACGCGTTTGCAGAGCGTTTCCTCCTCAGGCGGAGCTAAGAAGGCGATTTGGAAGTCGCGCGAGCTCCTGGGTGAGGAAGGAGTGACGATAATCGCGGGAAGCGCTGCATTGTCGTCGACAATGGGTTTTGACAGATCTGGAAGCTAGGCTTCAGATACAAGATCACTGATATGGCTGGCTAAGACGCACCAAGAGGAGGAGGTATCAGCTTCCAGTCCAAGCGCTGGGGAAGACGATGACGACGCGGAGGAACTAAATCGCGTAGCCAAGGCTCTCGTCAGACTTGTCTATCTCAACAATCCGTGGCACTTTGACTCTCACCAGACATTCGAGAATTTCAAGAGCTCGACACAAGATGTATCAAGCAAATGTCGCTCGTCAACTGACAGACAACAAACACAGAAAGGTAGGATAGTTTCCTTCCAAACGATTCTCGGAGGTGATTTAAAACGAGTGAGATAGAAACGAGGGAAAGGTCCGAGGTTACTACCGCGGTGCGTAGAAGCAACGGAACCTTCTGTAGTGTTGAATAGCTTCAACGATTTGAAAGTCGACCAAAGGAGTGGAGGTCGAAGAAAGTGAGAACAAGAGGGAGCGAGACCAGCGACGCAAAAACTGAGGTAAGATGGGTGTGTAAGAAACGAAATTTGAATGAAGTGATGGAGCCCTCTCGGGACATATTACGTCAGAATCATAAGCACCACTGATCGACATAATATGATCGACGAAATTTGCTTTGTAGGTAAAACTAATCTGGTTCGAACCAACATGGCAAGCAACACGCTCAAGCTTTCTGCAACTTTCGTGAATAGCCTTCGTCCTCTGAGCACAGTGACTTTCCCAGAAAACTTTTATGTTCTCTCGATCGCTGAGCTACAGTCTCACTACGCAGCCGCCGCCTCGTCGCCCTCAAACGTAATTCACATCCTTGATAAATCTGATCCCCGGGTGATCGTCCGCTCTCTGCCCGGACACACCGAGGGAATCTCTTATATGCGCACCGCGCGATTCCTTCAGGGTGCTCACGATGTGCTCCTGAGTTGTGGTGCAGATGGCGCGGTGAAGACATGGGATGAACGCGCTGGAACGGTCGGTGTGCAAAGTGAGTATGCTACTTGTATGCATTCTCAAGCTTATTGACGAAGCAAAGCTTCTATTCCTTGATCGAATCTCTTTCAGTGCAGAATTCGGGTAGAAGAGTTCCGCTTTTGTGTTGTGATGCTTCTCCGGATGGAAATTTGGTTGCTGCCGGAACCGCCTTACAAGGAGAAGATGCAGTAATATTGTACTGGTGTGCTCAGTCATTACGAACAACTTTTCCGTACCGCTGACTCAAAAATTTGAAGGGATCCTAGAAACCCGGCTGCTCCCCTCCGACGGCATACTTCCACTCACTCAGACGACATAACCGCCGTACACTTTGCGCAGCACGGGTCCGCTATCACGCTCCTTTCAGCCTCGTCGGACGGTTTACTTTGTACTTCTAATCCACTTGAAGAGGATGAGGATGAATCAAATACTGGTGTTGGCAACTGGGGATGCAGCATATCAAAAACAGGGTGGCTACCCCGCGATTCAGGCTTAGAAACATCAGGTATATGGGCAGCTAGTGATATGGAAACACTTAGCTTCTGGTCGGATGAGGTCAGTTTGCAACGCAATTATCGTATCGGCGCTGACATTGAATCGTTGGCTTCTCTCGATAGCTCGATCAAGTCAAGCAAGTTGATCGAGAACGGCTGGTACAGCCAAACCCAGTACTTCCTTGGGTGACCGACTACATTATTGACTGCCATAATTCGCATAACGGCACTTTCCACATTTTCGTCGGATCCAATGAGTATGCAGTTCTGTTGCCAATTAATATCACAATTTCCTGAAACCTGACATTGCTGTCGGTAAGAGGAGACATTGCGTTAGTGTCGCCTCAACAATCCGATGATCAGTGGTCTCTCGAACAGCTGTACACGCGCGGCCACAGCGAGATCGTCCGGAGTATCCTCTGGGATGAAGATGTACGATTTCGTTTCTTTTTCAGCTATTTTGTCTGTGATCACTGAATATAGAACTTTGTAGGCTGGCTTACTACTCTCCGGAGGCGAAGATGCCAAATTAAACGTTTGGTCCTCTCCTGTCCATTTCTTTCAGAATGGAACCAGCGATCATGTCGATATGGATGTGGAGCCGCCTCAAAAACGAGAGTTTGACGATAGTGAGCAGAATGTAGAAGTTTCATTATGGCCCAGTCCTTCTTGACTGCTAATGCTGCGCTTACGTTGTAGGAACAAAAGAGAATACGCATTGACTGATTATTTGGAGAAACGATGTTTTTCGTGCGCGTGCGATCGAGGACTATACATTTGCTCTTGCGCCGAAATGTAAAGAAATATAGATTAAATCACGTTCCGACAATAGATATTGCATTTCTTCGACGCGCGGAAAGTAATTGGTGGTTACCGACCGTGTGTGCATTTCGAGAGATGAATCAAAATTATGAGAAAGACGAAATGAGCAGACTCTGGTGCATGTCTCAGGTATGTTCATTCCATAAACAATCCAATCGTCCAGTATCACCGTGGTTCACATGAGGAAACGTACAGCCAGTGTTCGTTCAGAGACCTGATGTTTTGATTGTCTGTCTGAGAGAATGATTCAACAAAGGCACTAAAATGTTCCCAAGCACAGCGCTCTGTGGGACAACTGGAGGCTAGTCTGTTGTTCCTTCGAGCATTAATAGTGTAATCAGGAAGGAGGTTAATAGAAAGGAAAACAATAATAATAATAAATAGACTAGTCCCATTCCAAAATGAAAAACTGCTGGGAACGTCCCATGGTAGTATCATATACGCATCGCTCGAGAGGTATCTCCGTTACCCTGACGATAGGTAATTTGCCGATCTTTATCCCTTCCAGTACAGTGTCAAGATGCTCCGGACAGGCTCTGCTTCTTCGTTCGTTAGCCTTTCCTCTACACTTTCGTCAAGAATAATGATCGGCCGGACACGACTAAAACTGTGGCCTAGAGTAGCTAAGCTTCCCTAGCATCCATACAGATGAAGATGGAAAGTGTAGACAATCTTCGTCAAATCTTCCAGTATTATCTTTTCCTGCCTTTTCAGAAAGTTTGCTGGGAGCACCCATGGCCCAGGCCTATAAAGTAGAAAAGGTGCACGAAATATCTCGATGTGAAGCTTAACGTGCGATAATGCTTTGCAAGAGATTTGGCTCCACTTGTAATAATCGAGGGTACTCGTTCTGAAGTAGGGACATTTAGTCAGAGATTTGAGATATGCCTGGTAACGTCATTTACCTCGAGCACGGTTGGACAGGCCTTGGATAGCGCCGTGAATATATCCCGAACAAGGCTATATACCATTTCAACCTCTATAACATTCTTCAGTTTCTTCAACTTTGTAATCGTCCACGGAGTTCTCACCTTTTGTTTTCTCTTGGCCTTCACAGCTCATTACCCAGTATTGCCCAACTCCTTCGATGATTGTGCCTTTCCAGCGGTGCATCCGAGGTGAGCACGCTTGAATTACAGAAAGGAGAGTTCTCAGAGCAGCAACTTCGAGAGATCTAGAGTGAGGTATGAGTTCGTTCAGGGTGATGCTATGTATGCACTGCGGAATAAGTGCCTATATAAAAGCCATCAGAAAACGATAGAAATAAAGACGAGGAAAGAAACATACTTTGACGTATCTCACGGTGCCGATGCCCAAAGATTGAACGATCGATGGTAAGATATCCATTGATGCTTCGATTGTCTCGCGTTCTCGGGATGCGAAGACCCATATCGCACCAATGATGTGGTCCCCTAAGAGAGTGCATAGCTGGTCAAAACGTTCCGCGGAATCGGGCGAAGTTGTCATGTCTATCAGTCGTAGGATGACTGGGACCGTACTTCGTATTAGCTGTGGACTCAGATCGTCATGCAGGTTCATGATGGCTCTGAATAACGACTTTAAAGAGTCTCAGAAGCAAAGAGGTGAGCGTCTGATGTGGCAAACTTACTCCTATTAGAAGTTGATCTATACCAGTCCGCTTCAATATCGTTACTGGCACCTTCTCAAGTAGGTCAGAGACCAGCATAACACCTCGCAATTTGTACGGAGATTGATAGTCATCCAAGAATGTCATGACTGGTGGTACGAGTAGGTGCCATACTTGCTCATAATCGTCTTGCTAAACTCAGATCTAGTACCGTCAGGGACAGGCGGAATTTCAGATATACTCACAGGAATGCGTTGTATACACCAGGAAATCACGTTCGCAAGACCCGGATGGCTCTTCCAAGTTTGCTCATCATAGTAGTCCTGAGCTGCCATAGAGCCACCGGCACTACGATGGAGCGCGCGACCGGTTGAGAGATTCAGTTGAGGATGCGGATTGGTTAAGAACAGTGGCTTGACATGGTTCTCCAGAACCGATCTTACAAGTTCGATATGTATATCAGTGGAATCAAGAATTCCTGAAGATAGCGTCAGCTATGGCATGTACTGTAAGGATTGGCAATCACCTTGCGCAAGACGGCGGGTGTCATCAGCCAGCCAGTCTTCATGTCCAGTTAGTTCAGCGATGGATGCAATGGTTTGAGCATCCTCTGCTTGTACTCTCTTCAGCACATCTTGACAAGTTAGATTCCATAGAGTAACATCTGGATCATTGAGAGTTTTTGATTTGAAGTTTCCAGGAATTTTGAGGCCCTCAGTAAGGCTTGCGGACGTGGTCATGAAAGAAGGAGCAAACGAGAGCAAACAACGCGTGCACAGTTCCGACCGTGCTACGCGTCCTCGTATACATCTCTTTCGACTCTACTCAAACGGTCGCAATGAACGGCTCCAGTCTCAGTCAGTATCAAGTGACTTTAAGGAAATATCCATCCTGACTATTATTTAGATCCTCTCAGGGATATCGCATACCCGACCGCCGTTCTCACATCTCTTCCCTCAGGTGCCTCCTTCTCGCGGTATGACCCTTCAGGAAAATACATCGTTGGCGCACGTCCAGATGGGAGGGCCTTCATATGGGATCTCGACACGAAATCTCTCATTCGTAGAATCGAAGGCCATGTCAAGATGATCACTAGTGTTGAGTGAGTGCGTGGCTTGCTTCCAACTTCCTGGTGCTTGTATCAGATTAACGAAAACTACGTTCTGCATTTCGCCGCGTTGCATAAATACGATAGCTGGTCGAGAAACTCTCGATACCTGCTTACTACGTCCAAGGATTGGAATATCATAATATGGGATCTGGCTTCGGAAATGTTCTCGCCACGACGGCATTCAACCATACGCTTCGACGCACCTGTGCTGTCCGCTATGTTCCATCCCCGAAACATGTCCGTATTTTGTAAATTTTCGTTGCAAAAATCATGCTGATGAGTTCAGGAAAATTGTTCTTGTCTTGTTGGCAGTTGGTGAGGTGTATATTGTGGATTCACGAAGGGAACATAGAAGTCGTATCGAGTTAGTTGAGACTGAAGATGAAGAGGAATACATGCATCGGTACGCTTCTCTGATGATCGTAGATTGCACTGTACTGGATGTCAATCCTTCTCGACCAGATCTCCTCCTACCTGTGCTCGTTTCGATCCATCGGGAAAGCACGTATTTGTAGGGACCTCTCACGGCTCTATCCTGGTGTTCAATACTCGAACTAAGATGGTACATCCTATGCTTTTCTAGTGTACAAAAGACTTATTAACTGAACGTTTGTAGCTTGTATGTCGCTACAGAATTTCCGGAGCAGGTATCATGAAAGGCCTAAGTTTCGCAAAATACGGAAGGTATGATACACCTTGAACAAATCTCAGCCGCATCTTCATCTCAACGAAGTTCTTTCTAGACGTCTCATAACAAACTCCTCTGACCGTACTCTCCGACAATTCAACCTCCCTCTCTCATTCCCTTCTCAGCTCGAGGAGGAAGAACAGGAACTCGAGCCAGCATACAAGTTTAGCGACCCAATTAGTAGAGTTGCGTGGCACAATATGGCATATAGTCCAGATGGAGAATGGTTAGCTGGGGGTAAGAAAGCAGCCCACAAACTTCATGTCGTTTCATTCATGATGGAAGACAGGTTCTGCAGATCCCGCAACTCATAAAATTTACATATGGGACATCTCATCAGACGGACAATACGCAACGACGCTTGATGGCGGGAGGGAACCTTTACTAGACGTTACTGTGCGTTTCAGTCTTCTGTACTTCAGCCAGCCGAGCTTACATCGCGTCTCTTTATATAGTGGCATCCAAAAGTACCAGCAATAGCCTCAACAACAAAGACAGGTGATATCCTTCTCTGGCATTGTCCAACACCGGAGAGATGGGGAGCATTTGCCGGTGGATTTGAAGAGTGTGACGAGAACGTTGAATACGAAGAACGAGAAGACGAGTTTGATATTGTAAGTTCAAATATTTTACTAGCTCCATTTCTCCCGATTACGCCTCTATCTTCATGATGACTGATTGCCCATTTGCTGGCTTGTAGGAAGATGAAGATGAGATGGCTCAGCGGAAGATGCGGGAAGAGGATGCAGACGTGGATATTAACGGTGTAGACGAAGTCCTGGATGCCACCGAGATCGAGCTGCGGAGAGAAGTCAAAGACGAGGATATATTATGGGCAGAAGACGAGCCTGATGATGATACCAAGACATGGAAGATGAAGCTCATCCTGAATCCCGAGGACGATTATTGACATGACCAGTTATCTCACTTCCTCACTCGCATTTTTCGTTTGCATTATTAATTAAAGAATTGCATTGATTCTGAACAACTTGAATACGTCACATAAGCACGAAGAACGAGCGTGCGTCCGAGCAAGGAAAAGGACGACCAAAAAATTATAGCATGCAGTGCTACCATAACTTTTACAGACCGGCGAAATATCCATACAGAAAGCAGAGCGACTTGAAATGCGAAATCTTTAGTGTGTATCAATCGTCCACCCAATCTCCCCTTCTAACTCTGTCGATGTACTCCCGGATCCACGCAGGTCGTCTCTCATTCCTCTGGATAATCTGCTGACGTGCCTGGCGAGCACGTTCATCACCAGCCCCGCCTTCGCTGCCGTCGCCCTCAGCTTGTTGCCTAGCGACAGCCTCTATAGCATTCGCTTCTGTCCTCAAGCGGCCCTCACGCACTCTCAGAGCCGCACGTCGACGATTCCAAAACGCCGGATGGATCGACAGAACGAGGAGGAAGACGAAGCGAATGATCCTGTAGGCAAGACCAGGATCCGGTGCGTCAGTTTCGAGCCAGCGTGATTCAAGATCCAGAGCTGCCTGCGCGAGATGTTCGATGGCTGCTTCTACGTTCGCTGCGGCCGCTGCTCCGGGATTCTGCGCAGGAGGCATTCCATTTTGAGGAGGTGGAGTAGGAGCAGCGCCGTTTCCGGCTTGCGCAGGACGTCGGCCATTCTGACGAGCTCTATCGTCATTCCCGTTTAGAGGACCGACATCAAATATTGCTCCTCGTACAGCACCCCATGCCTCATACAAAATATAAGCTCCAAGTAGAATACCAAAGACGGGTTTTCTAGCAGGAGAAAAGAAGTAAAGGAGAATAAGGGTACGGATGAACAAGAGAACCAATGGTGAAAGGAGTTCCCGCATGTTAACTCGGACAGCGACCACGTTCCGACCGTTTGCGTCCGCCCGTGCTACTCCGGCATTGAGGTTTTGAATTAAATTAGGCTGTGGGATTGCGTTGTTGTGCACAGTGTTGACGATGTTGACATTATTGGTTGTTGTGGCGTTTAGTTGACTGTAATCCAGAGTCAGGAGCGGGAAGGTGTAAGACAAGACATTCAAAGCGTGTTGTTGACGAGATGTAGGCGTGGCGTAGGGTGTCAGGTTTTCTAAGAACGGCTTTCCGCTGATGTAGAAGTCAACCAAGATGGAATGCTATAGATACCTATCAGACGTACCCGACCAAAGTAAAGTCGTATGTAACGCCGCCCTCTGATGGACCAGGAAATTCCACGTCAAAGATTTCCGGCCACGGGTAATTAGCTGCCCGAAGAGCCGCCTTAGCAAATGCCCTCGCAGATTCCGATCCATCAGCTCCGGGAGCAGCTGGTGGTGTTGATGGAGACAGAGCACGCAGGGCCCTGTGATGCAGATGGCTGATGAAAGGTAACGTCTGGAATTGCGGCAACATAGGGGGAGGTGTGGTTGGGATTTCATTCAAGGGCTGTTCCGTTTCGACTTCTCTTGACAGCATCTCCTTGTATGCTTGAAGTGCTGGGGATACAGACTCATCAATTGCAGGAACCTTTGGTGGAAAGGTCGACCAAGATGATGGATTGACTGCCAAGTGCACTACTCGTGCGTCGTCGGGAGCCTTGCATAATCATCACTTGAGCTAGATGCCATACAGAGTGGAAGACAGGTGGCAACTTACGACCCACAAAGACTCTACCCTTTCGCCATCGTCAAGGATACGCCCTTTGCTGATGAGTCGCTGACCCTCCACGCGAGGATTTCCTGGACACGCCTGGGCTATTTCATGCTTGATGTCGCTCACTGTGCCCGCCGGTGGCACGCAGACGACAAAGGTCTGCGTGTACTGGGGGTGCTCGACTGTGACTTGTACGAGAGGATTGGCCATGGTGGCTACAGCAAAGCTGCGACGTGGAGATGATATAATAATAATAATATCCCGCGGCTCGATGATCCCGATTCCATCGCCACGTGAGCGCATTCATTTCGGTGTTTGCTCATAAAATCAGTCTCATTTCATAATTTTACATAGATATCTTCAAGTATATATTTGTTCGAGTCCTAGGCAAGCGTTATCGTACGCTCTTCCTTCGAGCTCCGATGGGCTGCCTCGATGATTTCTAGCACGGTAGCTGCTTCTTCCCATTTCACCTTCAACTCTTCCCCATTGCGAATCGCTCCGGCAAGATTCTTGAACAATTCAACATAACAGCCTGCATCTCTCGATGGCCACCTTATGGAGTAAAGCAATCAGGTTTCTGATAAGCGTTAAATTGAAACGACTAGGACTCACTGTTTCTTGGATATTTTCCCTGCTTTATCCATAACATCCACCTCTGCCCAAATCGCCTCGGGTTCCTTTCCGAACTCTGGGTTGAATATATTTTGAGGAGCAGAGATTTGTCTAAGCTGATCTTCTTGCACATCGACTCCATACTTTATAAACGTGCCCTTCGTGCCTCGGACGACATAACGGACTTGTGGATCGCGCACGGAAAGTATATGCCCGCGAATAAATACATTCATTGGATATTTTCGATCCTTGGAGACGGGATAATGAAGGACGACAGTAAACTAGGGGAGCCATCTGAGTTATAAAACCTCGGGAAGCATGATATCGGAACTTACAGTGTCATTGACCTCAGGATGCCCGATTCCGCGGACATTTTCGACGAAGCTAGTAACTTTTGCTGGCTTTCCGAAGAGCGAGACGACTTGATCAGTCAAATGAACCCCGAGGTCGTATACCATGCCAGCTCCAGGTAGGTTCTCGTCTTTCCAAGTTCCCTTGATGTCCAGGCGGAACCGGTCAAACCTAAATTCTTTAACAAACTACAATGTAAGGACAAATAGAATTCACATACCGAGTTTCAAACTCGACAAGATCTCCAAGAGTTATATCAGCATCTGCTGGCTGGCTGAGCAGTTTCTTCAATGCGAGGAAATCCGAGTCCCATCGACGATTCTGGTAGGCGTATAGCACAAGGCCTTTCGACTTGGCCAACTTTCCAAGATCACGAGCTTCAGCCGCTGTAACACATACAGGCTTCTCGACCAGAACATGTTTCCCCGCCTCCAAGCTGCGCTTCGCAAACTCGTAATGAGTCGCGTTCGGTGTGTTCACGGTGACGAGCTCGATCTCCTTATCGGCCAGGACATCTTCGAATGTCCTGTGTATCTTGGTCGTGACGCCAAACCGCTCCTTCACTGCGCCACCTTCCGTCTTGGGATTCAACTCCAAAACGGCATGGAGGGAGAAAAGATTAGGCAGAGCGAGGATGAATGGGATGTGGAAGGTGAGTGCGCTAAGACCAGTTCCAAGGACGCAAGTTTTGATTGGAGCCATTGCGTTAAGACGACTTGGCAGGATGTTATTTCCTTCTCATATTGCTCAGTTCGCTGGTTTTTATGCCAAAGGGCCTCCAGTTCGGATGGAATCGCATCCCGCTCTCGTAAGCCCTCGTATCGTTGGCATTGTCACCGCGTGATTAGAAGGAGTAAGTAATGGAATCGGTCGTGACATAAAGTGATGATCCGGTAACCCGTCGGCCAACACAACTCCGAAAAGGGTTGCACATGCAAGCAAGCATGCAGAACGTATTCATTCGTTCCTGGTTGAGTAAACATGGACAAATATGCTGTTTGCGGTCATTTGCGTCGATCACCGGTGATCACGGTTCGTTCAAGCTCAAAACACCCCCTTCTTCAAGTCGTTACTTTCCTCTTTCCTCACGCTCTTCATGATTTTCTCTCTCTTTGTCTGTTGTATTCTTTTTCATGATTCCTCTGCTCAGCTATCGCCTCCCTTCCTCCCTCCGGACGCTTCCATCAGTTCCCAGCCCACCAATTCCAGTTCAATACCAAATCCACAGTGGTCGAATCTTCTGGGAAACTTGATATTCTTCTACGATGCTCAGCGCTCTGGGGATCTACCTAATTCTAATCGTGTTAGCTGGAGAAATGACAGTGCTCTCAACGATGGCCGGGACGTTGGCTTAAACTTGGCCGGAGGGTATTATGATGCGGGAGGTCAGCATCCATTCCATTAACCGTTAGGAAAGGAGTTTCTCAAACCCTATCCATTACAATATGTAGATTACATCAAAGCAACCTACCCATTAGTACGTGCATTATGTAGCGTAACTCTATGTTATTGCACTCATCTGTGTAGAGTTTCACATTGATGTCTATTTGCTGGGGCGCTATGGAATACGGGAGAGGTACATAAGCAGCGTTTCAAATTTCATTTTGAAATCATACGGATGTTTCTAAATCCTCAGGTTACGACATGGCTAATCAGACCGCATATCTTGATTCTATGCTTCGATGGGGACTTGACTGGTTAATAAAGGTAGAGCATGTAACCTTGGCATTTGTTACAGTTTTTTTCTTCTAATATTCCACTCAGGCCCATCCTTCTAGCGACACATTGTATGTGCTCGTTGGCGACACGGATACCGATGACGCATATTGGGGTGGAGACCTTGGTATTCCAACCCCGCGAATTTCTTACCAGATCAATGACACAAGGCATGTTCACTCCGCACGAAGCGCCTAAGTCGAACTGATTACATTAAAAGTCCTGGGACGGACGCAGCAGCGGGCACTTCAGCAGCTTTCTCTGCTTGTTCAGCACTCTATTCTGGTCAACAATTTAATACGCCTCTTTCTGGAGCTGCATCTTTGCAGAACGCGACTTACGCCTCCACCCTTCTCGAGCATGCGCAATCGTTATACTCTTTCGCTGTGAATGCATCAGGCGGACAGCAAGTGTATCAAAATGCTGTGCCTCAAGTTGCAGACGCATATGGCTCATCGTCATTTGGTGATGAGCTGACGATAGCTGCGTTGTTTCTCGCTATGGCCACGAACTCTTCGGACTATTTCAGCCAGGCAGAAACATACTACAACCAGAACAGGCTTAGTCAAGACAATATTTTCAATTGGGACTCGAAAACACCTGGATCAGCCGTGTTGTTTGCACAGATGACTTCGTCGCGAACGAATCTGGACGGGAACTTCTCAGTATGGCAAAATGAAGTGGAGAGCTACTTTGACAGTATAATCGACGAAAATAGTCGAGGCTTTGTTACTGATGGTATGCATATCTTCATTTCGCCTACGCAGGGTTACGGATAATTCAGGACATAATAGGTGGTCTCTTGTATTACAATGGCGACTCGGACCAGGCCGCGCTCAACCCAGCACTCAATCTCGCTATGCTTCTAAGCTTCTATAGTCCTCTCGCAAGTACGCAAGAAAAATCGCAAGCCTACACATTCTTCGCCTCTTCTCAACTTAATTATGCGATGGGCTCGAATCCGATGTCGTGCCCGTATGTCGTCGGTTCTTCTCCAAACTCGCCGCAGAATCCACATTCGGCGATGGCAAGCGGAGGTTCAGACATTAGCAACATCAACACGGACCCACCGCAGGAGGCGTATGTACTGTACGGTGCGGTCGTAGGTGGACCCGATAGGCGCGATAGATTTTATGATATTCGGAGTGACTGGCCACAGACGGAACCTGCGCTTGATCTGAATGCGCCACTCCTTACCCTCGCCGCACTCGTAAGTCCGAACGTGTTTCGTCTTGATCGGTGTAATTATTTTTGATATCGCCTGCGTTTCATTTAGCATGTGATGAACGATTCTTCCGATCCGTTTTACACAAGTCTTGAGCCAGATGCATTCCAGAGAGCCAAGCCGTCGGGCAGGCCCTGCGATGCCGCGTTTCCTTGCAATGGCAGTCTCAGCAAGGGTGGAAAGATCGCTGTCGCTGTCGTCTGCACCGTCGTTGGCCTCGTGGTCATCGGTGGCCTTGCTTACTTGGCTCATCTGCATCGCAAGAAGAGACGCGCATATTGAATTATTCCCGCTCTATCTACTCATTCTTTCTACTTTTTTTCGTACTTCTCTGGGACTTTTTGCAACGAACGTTATACTTCATTACAATTTGTATCGTTGCTCTGTGAGGAACTCTACCAATCCGAATGCTTTTTATATCATGTACACACACAACGGATAGCATGTAACGATGTATTCTAAGTATCTAGCTGTATTCTACCGCAAGCAATTAATAGACCTCTAGTACATATCGTTCTTCCTCTTTCAGACCTTCCAGATACTCTCCTGCCTCCGTCTCGCCAAGGCCATTATACTTCGCCAAGGCCTTCACCAGCGTCTCATACACATCCGGCACAGGCCACGTCGGTCCACACAAGTAAAACACGCCCTTCTCTTTATACAGCATATTCACAAGCGTCTCAGCGTCTTCAACCATTTTATGCTGAATGTACACCTTTCTGGGTCCATCACGCGAGAATGCGAGCCCAACGCGAGTGATGGTTTTGTCGAGGATGAAAGCTTCAATTTCCTCACCGTAAAGGTACTCCTTTGAGCGATATCGCGAGCCGAAGTAGTAATATAGTGGTCCGACGGGCTTTCCCTGTGAGGCGAGAAGGGCGCGGTGTTGTAGGAAAGCTCGGAATGGCGCTGCTCCTGTACCTAGACCAGCGAGAATAAGTGGTTGTAGATCACTTGGGGGAAGCTGAGAACGAGGGTCAGCTTGACATATCCAGATAGATAGACAAAAGGTCGTAATATGCACCTTCATGACACTGGGTTTGATCGAGACAGTGACCTTTTGGCCAACTTTCAGACCAGCGAGATATCGTGTGCATTGCCCGTATCGCGGAGAGCCTGGATCAAAGCGACTCAATTAGTAAAATTGTTCTATGCAGCAGCTCGGGAAGAATACCTGATGGTGTCTGCCACTCCACTGTAACCACCAGCAAATCAACACGATCACCCACTACGCTTTGTGCGCTGGCAATACTGTAATGTCGAGGTTTAATATCTCCAATCATCTCACACAAGACCTCGATACTCGGCCTTGCACTCTTGTACATCCGGAGCACATCGGCAAACGTCACAGTCTCCTTTTCAGACAACTTCTTGAACATCGACGAACCCTCTGGCGATCCGACAAACTGCAGAGTCATTTTGTCGTTCCTCGAAGTTGCATGGTTCGATAAGTCTGCATAGAAGCTCTTCGGTGGTTTACCGAATAAGTCGATCTGCTGCTGGAGTGCTTGGAAAAGCGTACGAATGTGCACTTTTCCTTCGACACCTGGTACGGGGAGTGTAATGAGACGGTCAGGATCCACTCCGTACCACTTGCAGAAGTCCAAAATTTCGTCAGCGTCGTTCCAGCCGTGCACACCAAGAGCCTCTCCGATAGCATACTTCAGCCCCGTCCCGGATGTATCGAATTCGAGGTGGAAGACGTTACGATCGTAGTCAAGCGGAGTGAGCCTCCGGTTCACACTGCAAGTGACGAGGTAAGTACGGTCAGGGATTTCTGGACGAAGAGCGGGTATTTGCGGGTGTTCCTCCTCCGAAGGAGATTCGTCTGTTGGAACAAACGCGTCGGGAAAGAGGATATGCCGGGCGGCTTCATGCCAGGAGCTGATATGAGCACCGGGAAATGATATCTGGTCCAACTCAACGATGCCATTGATTGCATTGAACTCGAAAGCTTTCAAATCCACCTTCGTTTCTTCCGCGGATGGCTCCTCTGGGGCATTCATGTCTACTTTCTCGAGAGCAGACCAAGCCTTCGCATTGAGCTTGTCAATATTCAGATCGGTGCTGGAAGCACCATAGATGCTGTGCGCCAGCTTTCTGAGCATCACCTCATTCGCTGTAGGGCCCAGGTAAAGACGGAGGAACACTAAATGACCAATGATACTCTGTGCCATACTGTCTACTTCCAGGTCCTTCAAGTTGAGGTTGTAAACCTTGACATTCCTCTCACGGACCAAGGATAATATGTCCGCCGGAACATTGGACAGGATTTCCAAAGTCGTCCACGACGAGAACAGCACAACGACAGAGCCTGACTTCGAATAGTTCAGTATAGCATGTGACTTGAGGAGGCTCTGGTCAAGAACTGCGACCAAGTCGGCTTTACTTTCGTCTGGCTCTCCAAGTCCCATCGGCAGGTGAATATGCATTGGAACGTAATCTTCCGAGACCTCCTTTGGTGTTAGTAGAATTCGCGTTGCCTCTATTCCACCAGGCTTGCTGAAAACATCGTACTCCGTAAGAGAACGCGTCTGAATCGACTTGTTTGCAAGGAAGGCCCTGGTAATCTGGGAGGGCAGATTTGCAATTCCTGAAGACGGCGCGCCGAAGAAGAGAAGACTTTTCGCATTCGGGATAGTGGGAGGCGAAACCGTAGGGGACGGAGCGAGCTTATCCAAGAAAGACGCAAAGGCCGAAGGCGACTTAATAAACTCCTGTGTATGGCTCGGAACGATCCTTACAGGTCGCACTGTGGCCTTCCCTCCGTTTGAGCCAAGACAAGCTGAAAACACGTCCGCGTAGAGCACACCCTGCGTACCTGCGGTAGGAACTTCGTCCAGAACGTGAACGAATTTCGCTGATGTGGGGAGAGTAGAAAGGAATTGCTCGTCATCCCATGGTCTCAGCACTCGGACGGCGACCACTCCAAAGTCCGGCCTGTTCTTGCTGAGGGATTTGGCTGCAGATGCGAGGGGTCCGTTGAGCACGACGAGAACCTTTGACGCATTGGAATCTCCGAAATAGTCAAAGAAGGCATATCCAACTGCATTCAATGCATCCTTCGCGCTAAGGGTACCTGAACTCCTTTGTAGTTCGGATTTGGGGATTGTATGCCCAATCTCTCTTCCTGCACTATGATGATCAAATAGATGAATAACATGGGAATCAGTAATGCTGTATGCTGCAGCAGCAAGGTCGACGCTTTCTTGCGGAAAAGACGAAAGTAGTACAGCGAACGAATCCGGGAGAGTCGTAAAGATCGGGCTTAGTGATGCGATTGTCGGCGACAACTCAAGCGTCTGGCCAACCGGCGTAACAGTCGGCACCTGAACAACAACTCTCTTCGATGCTGTAGGTTTCGGCAGGTATGCGAACGAAGGCGCCATCACTGCAAGTCCTCTAGGCGTGTTGTATGCGGTGAGTACCGAGTCTTTCTCGACGTCCTTACTGGTTCCTTCCTCCGAAAGACGACCGACGAGGCTCAAACCTGCTCCAGAACGTGTTTGGAGACTAACGACGTTTACTCCTTTGCCGGCATTGCCTAATTCTCTAGTGAGAGAGCCAAAACCAGCATGTTCCGCGAGGTCGTAAATGAAGACAGACGAGCTGTTGCCGGATGCAACCTGCTCAATCACAGAAGACGCAACTTGAGGAACTTTTCCGGTAGTCATCGCTTGTGGTAGCAGAATGAGCAAGATGAATCAAGATGACCGGTGAATACCAGATCCAGCTGCGTTTTCCCCCGCCTCCATCATCATAGAGAAAGTCTACAGTAATGGCGCAATCATTGTGTACAAGAGTTCTGACGTAAGCAAACACCATGTAATCAAACGTTGTCATTGATAAAATCATTGGTCTTCTACACTGACTATCAGTATTGTACTGTATTCTTGTTCACTGCGTACAGGGTCAATGATTGCATTATGAAGAAAGGGAAGTATCTATATGGTATTGAAAAGACGATCACCCTAAGGAAGCCAAATGTTAGACGGACTACCAAACTTAAAGCTCGGAATACTCACCGTGTCTCCCAGGCCAGGAGAAATAATTCCCTCTACAGTCAATGTAGGGTCAACAGCGGCAGTCCATATCTGAAAGACAAACGATAAAGAACGTTCCGCGCAATTTCACCAAGAGTGAACCTACCTCTAACTCTGGAAATTCTGTTGCAATCTTCTTAAGCCCGGTCTCCGACGCCAGGACAGCAAGGAGTTTAATATTTTTGACTGAATTCAAACGCGATTCAGGATACAGTTTGCTTACGATCGGGTTCGGAACTCACCGGGGAGACCCCAGTCAACAAGCATCTGCAATGCAGCGCAGGCTGTACCACCTGTAGCAATCAACGGATCGAGCAGATAGCATATATCCACTGTTACTTGCGAGGGGAGCTTTGAATAGTCTAATGAAGATTGATCCCATGTCAAATGTAGATGATGAACAATCAAGGACTCACACTCCACTGGCTGGAGGCTAACTTTTTCTCGGAACAGACCGATGTGGTATACTTTGGCGGACCTATATGATCGAGAACCAGCAGAGTTTATCCATAGGACTGACAAAGTTGAAGGACCGATCTTACGGGAAAAGGTCAAGCAACGCGTCGGACATTCCCAAACCAGCGCGAAGGATAGGTGCTAGTCCTATTTGCGCTTTGATAACCTTTCCGGTGAACGGAGCAACTGGAGTAGTCTACGTCGCGAAAGTTAGCTCAAGTTGACTTCTGGATCGGAAACGATCACTGACCCCTTCGATTGAGACTTCCTCTAGGTCCTTAGATGCCTCTGCACCGAGGAACGTTGCGATCTGATAGATACCCTGTAACGTCGCAGCACGATAGGTCAATTGAGCAGTAATCCATAGTATCTAGCTGACTTCTGGCGCACACCTCACGAAACTCTTTACTGGACGTGCTCTGTCGTCTTAAATGTGATAATCGTGTATTGACGATGGGGTGATTGAGGACATGAATATTCTTAGAGGGCATGCCTGGGACTCGGAGGATCGCGAGAGATTGAGAGACGTGAAGCTTATGGTGGATGGAGATAGCGTGGCGTAGTACAGGAGCCGAACGCGATAGGCGATACGCGTGGCACGGGACTTGTATCACGTCGATCATGTCAATAAATAACAGATCTAATTACGGCCACCTCCTACATAACATCTATACTGGTATCGTTAATATTTACGAGAAACATGGTAGCGGCATGCCGCAAGAAATGTAGAGCATTCGGAAAATTCCTTGCTTCAATTCTTGTATTTCGCGCCACTAATGACGGCAATAGCAATTCGGTACCACTCCATGTTCATCCACTGAGGCCGTGATAAGACTAGAGGAGGGAAAGACATCCTTTCCAAAATGCACTGTTCTAGACCCAGTTCCTCTGGGAAAAAGTGGGGTCTGGGGAACGGAGAAGTAAAATAATTACTCTACGTTCTTTACATCATTCTTCACGTTGTTTTCTAGACGTAGCGTCACCTTGCGGCACTTGCATTCTGTGATCTGATCGAACATGGATTATAAGACAGGCTAGCAACCGTCTCTGCCGCTGCTACATTACGTCGAGCGATTGTAACTGCTTGCACGTTCGTCGACAATGCGCAACCAGGCGCGAAAACTCCCGTACTTTACGTGTCTCTATGAAGTCTGAAAACGCGCCCTGAACGTCATTGCAAATGCATTTCATTATCTCTTCTTGTATTCGCAAGGCTGCAGCACATCGCCGCGTGTCAGTATCTTTTGCCAAACCTTATCTTCAAGATCCTTTGAATGTTCGGTTCTCTCGAAGTCGAAAAGGGAAAAATGGCTATTACGCTCGTCCTGTACGAAAGAAGTATCCGGTCAACCGAGGACTTAGTAACGCAAATAGCCGCTGGCACTCACTCGATGTACAAGGCGAAATCCGATCGAACAAATCACGGACGTAAACTTGTCGACGTTAGTGAATCGACTGGCAACTTCCGCGATCTTGAGTTCGCCCCTTAAAAGAACCAGATGCAGTTTAGCAAGACACGGTCACACTAGAATTAGAATTTTGACGACCCAAGCGTACCCCATTTTCAGAATACGACCGGCCTCACGGACGCAGTTGAGCCAGTTGCTGTTCATGAGACTCAGGCAGCAGACCGCGACATCCACGACCTGGCCCTCGTCGTTGGCCTCAGAACCCGGAAGGGGGAGCCTTCCGCAAATATCCGCGGCGACAATAAACGGATTGGCAGAAAAGAGATCAAATGACAGGACGGTATAGCCTTTTGGTACGAGATTCCGAGCGAGCGCTGCGTCGCCGCAGCCCAGGTCGACTATAACCGAGCGCTCCGGATATGAAGATAAGGTCTTGATGAAGTGGTCAACGGGATTTTTTGGCCATGAGGTGACCTGTCGTCTGAAGCCGACATGGTACTGTATGTAAAAAAGTGGGCGTAACGCCCAGGTGATAAAATAAGCATTCGGCGAAGTAGATCGTATCTTCCACGAACCTCATCGAACATTGTTGGATTCTCATTTATCAAGCGCTCTGCCTCCTGGCTACCTGACTTGTAGAGCATTTCGTTGATCCATCTAATATATGGAGCCGAGTTAATTAATGATTACGGAAAAGATCTTGAAAGACAGGCAAGATTCATTAGACTTACCTAAATCTTGCACTATCCAGACTTTGTTTCATTTTCGATTGTAGGCTTGTCAGAGGAGTGACGGCGCCACCATCATCTGCAGATATTCTCGTTGCCTCTGGAGTTTGATCGAGTTTGGAGTCCTTGTTTTTTCTCCGTTTCTTCTTTTTGGTGTTCGAGGGTTCATTTTTCTCCGAATGACCTCGAGTAGTTGTCACAGTATGAAGTATATTCTCCTTTAAATGAGAAATAGACGACGTCACACCGGTATCCCCGTCTCCCCTCTCTTTCAACAACGCATTTTTCTGCTTTGAGGGTAATGGCGGCGAGGATTTGTGCGCTGATCGCTCCAGAGGCACTTGACCTGCCTCATTTCGTTTATTCTTTCCCCAAGTTTTCTCGTCACTACGCCTCTTTTTCTTATCCTTCCCTTTTTGACTGCTTTCCGGCCCGTCCAGACTTTCCATGAGCTTCTCCAAATTCACGGACGCCGTCTGTAGTTTCGAGGTAGAATCTTCACTCGGCGCACCGCGCTTCCGCTTCTTTAAGGTCGCATCTGCTATGGGCCGGACACCTGAGGGCATGCTCCATCCCGGAACCTCAAAGAGCGCCATAGGGAGACAGAGAAGGTCAGATGGCCGATCTAAGGGACTGAGAATGAGACTGACTATGTACGAGACTCGAAAGGGAAATCCATTCCATATCTGTCATGTTGTGTCACACGTTTCGTCACAGCACTGAGTAACGCGCATCTGGACTTCCTGTCCTGTTCTCCAAACTCGCGGAGTCAGTCCCTGTATCCAGACTTGAATAGCATCGAGTTGTCGCGACATTTTCTCGGCTTTGAGAGTGGCTCTTCAGCCCTTAATTTGAAAGACCTGCTGCTAGCTGGACATCGATTGTCAAGTTGAACTGGGCGCTTATTCGTGTTTCGGTCCTTCTGCGCGCGTCTTGCCTACTGCATTCGTGTCCTAGGTGCGTGCAGTGCCCTACCTGATAGCGAGAAGTACCGGTGGCACAGCACGACGAACACTGCGTGAAGAAACACGCTGTGCTTATTGCTTCTCCCGACTTTTCATATAAGGCTAGGTTGTGACTTGGAAGCTTACGAGTAAGCCCAGCCATCCTTCTACATACAGCCTCCACTGCTGCCTCCCAGCAATATCGAGAATGACTGCCTCTATCTTTCCTACTGTTACTAACAACGAATTTTCGGCTCATTTACGCAAACTTTTGACCCCCGAGTCGACCACAGTACGTCGCGCTGATGAATGTTCACTCTATTTCTTTGTATTTCAGATCTTACTGATGTATTTCCGTTGCTCAGCCAAACGACGATGAGTCGGGATCGGAGCCGCCATGCTCTTCAGATGAAGACCTATCTCCATCGGGAACGAAACGACGGAGCGAATATGAACTTCTTCGACCCCAAGAAATTAACTCGAGAGACTCCGCTGTGGAGCGACACGATCATCTAACGGCGCCGCTTTTAACGAGCGAAGCCCATGAAGCTGTTGGGCTTACTGCGAATGGCTCGCAGTATGGGCTATTGGGACAGATATTGTCCATCCAGTGAGTAAATCAACTATTTAACTGGTTGTAGTGTATTTATCGGTGAACCAGTAACAAAGGACAAAGTGTTGTTCCGGAAGATAATAGATTGTACATCAATACGGTATTTACCTAATTTCTTCTTTCTGGAGTATTTAATGATATTGCTTCCAGAATGCTCCTTTGTCTGCACTTGTGTGCGGTGTACAGGGAAGCGGCAAATCACACACCGTTGCCTGCATGCTGGAAAGCATGTTCATCGAAGACGATGACCGCATCGGGACTCTATCCAAGTCCTTGAGCGGTCTCGTTCTCCATATGAGTGACGGAGGATCAACTTCGAATCCGAACGAAACTGCTTGGGTTGGGCTACCGAAAGATCTTGCCTCAAAGGCTCCTCATGTCGTGATTTACGTTTCTCCGTCGTCCCTACGCACGATGACGAACGTATACGCGCATTTAGGTCCAAATGTCAAAGTGAAGCCTTTATATTTTACCGAGGACGAACTTGATGCTCAGGCGTTTCTATCCATGATGGCCGTTGGAGGAGCTGATGGTGCACCATTGTACATTCAGATTATTTTGGTACACTGACTTCCTTCTACTTCCTGACCTGTGCTAAGACTTCCACTATAGTCTATCCTGCGAGAACTAGGCGAAAATTACTCCTATAGAGCGTTCCAAGAAATGTTGAACGAGAAACGTCGCACTTTTAATCCTGCTCAAGCTGTCGGTTTAGAGCAGCGGATGGCTTTACTCGAGTCGTTCATGTCAAAAGGCAGAATGAGGGAAAAGCAATCAAGGCGATTTAGAGCTGGGCAGCTCACCATTGTTGATCTCTCGGATCCCTTCATTGATCCGGCTTCTGCATGCGGAATATTTGAGATCATCGTCAGGCTTTTTGTTCGTGTGAAAGTTGATACTGGGAAGGTCCTGGTTGTGGACGAAGCCCATAAAGTCAGTTTTTCTCGATAGCATACTTTATCTGATCTGGCATACTCATTTCTTGTTCAGTATTTGGCTGCCAAGAATGGGTCAACAGGTCTTACCCAGGCTCTGCTGACTCTGATCCGTGAGCAGAGGCACAAGGGAATGCGCGTCATTATCAGCACACAAGGTGTGAAAACTTCAATATATTATGTCTCTGCTCTCTGATTTCCGAATGTTTCTGCAGAGCCTACTGTCGTCCCTCCAGTTCTCATCGACCTCTGCTCGGTAGCTGTGATGCATCGCTTCTCGTCGCCATCGTGGTATGAGCACATCATAAAGCACGTCTCTGCAGATTTGTCGTCCTCCGATGCGTTCGACCGGATCGTCAAACTTCAGGTTCGTAATGTTGACTTTGTGGTTGTAACGAACCTAAATTTATATCCGAGCAGACCGGTGAAGCTGTTGTTCTTGCTCCCTCTGGTCTCTTCATGTCTGGAAGTAATGAAGACGAAGCAGAACAGTTTGGGCGGCGATATCTGATTGTCAGAACGCGCCGACGGATTACTCGGGACGGTGGATCGAGCATCATGGTTATATAACAGACTGACGATAGTTCTTTTTTTTTTGCCGTTTCCTTTGCCCCTATCTTTCTTTGTTTCTGGTGGTTGCAATCATTAAGGGTGTTAAGCCTGTTTCTGTGCTTCTCTTTAATCCCTTGGACCGAAAACCGGAGGTGAGAAGTGACGTATTTTTGTGAGAACTGCGGCCATTCTCAGAATGAAAATCGTCGGCCGACAAGGTCGTAACGCTCGCAAGCACCTTGATGTTATGGAAAGCTGTGTGCAAACTTCCGTGTCGGCACGGATATTGGAGAATTTTCTTAAATTGTGCACGCTGAGGGTTTGCGGTGCTTATCAGATATGAATGGAGTCAGATAAGGATGGGGATGCTTCGTCATCACAGGTTTCTCGTTTTGATTGGCCAAGGCGCTGCCGAGGCCATATTAATGGAGACGTGCCGCCGAAAATTTCGGACGCATTATTGTAGGCTCACATCTATGAACCGATTGGAGGAAAGCGTAGCAAAGACCTAAACATGGGTATTGGAATATTGTTCTAAAGACAGTCGAGCCGGAATTCCTGACGATCTAAAAACACGCTTTGTGGGAATAACTGGCCTGGAAAAGCAAGCAATAAATATGGGGCTGAAATGAATAAATCAAGCGTGGGAACTTATTTCAACTCCGCTCGAGCCAATCGCATATTACCCACCGGCTCCAATATCACCGCAACGCCCAGTCCCTTTTTTGAACTTCCCACGTCCCACCATCATGCTCTCAGCTCGCGCTCTCTCAAAATCGGCTTTCGCCTCGACCTCCCGCGCAATCTGCCCAGCGGTGCGCCCCGTACTCGCTCGTGCGTATCACGAGAAGGTCATCTCGCACTACGAATCGCCCAGAAATGTGCGTCATATCATTACTAAGCGATTTTTTGGTCTCTTATCTGATATGCCCACTTTGCACGATACAGGTTGGCTCATTGCCTAAGAACGCTCCTGATGTCGGAACAGGTCTCGTCGGTGCACCTGCGTATGTATTCAATGCTTTTGCCATGTTTTTCGCTTTATCTGACTAGTTTATGCGGTTTTTAGATGCGGAGATGTCATGAAGTTACAAATCCGCGTCGATGAGAGTGGCATCATCTCAGATGTGAAGTTCAAGACATTTGGTTGCGGTAGTGCAATTGCGTCCAGCTCGTATATGACCGAGCGGGTGAAGGGGTTGTCATTGGAGGAAGCTGGGAAGATCAAAAATACTGAAATTGCCAAGGAGCTTGCATTACCACCAGTGAAACTTCACTGTTCAAGTACGTCTCTCTTATAAGCTTTCTTTTCATTCATTGTCCTGACTGTGTACTCCAGTGCTCGCGGAGGATGCCATTCGATCGGCAATCCGGGATTACCAGAAGAAGCGTGGTACACTCAAAAATCCGAAGCAGTCTGGCTACATTGACGTCTCGCAAAGCGCTGCGACTGGTGAAACTGTGGCGACAGCACATCCAGGAGGGACGGCATAATCACGACATTTTTCCTCTCGTATTCCCCCCTTACCTTCCGCGTTACCAGCCGCTTGCCCCCATTCACGTGCTTTTCTTGCAACATAATCGCTCAATAGTAGGTTATTTGTCTTTGTAGTGCATTTTGTAATAGTAGCACGAAATTATGCATGAACTTCATACCATCAATTGTTACGTGCTTGTGTGTAAAATGAATAGATCAGATGGAAGGTACTTGAATTGCACTACGAATTACTTGATGAAGCACCACCTCCGCCTTTCTGCCCGACGAACGAAAACGAGCCTTTCGCGAACCACTTTTCGTTTGCCTCTTTGACTCGTTGGGCGGCCGCAGCGTGGTTCGTGATTTCGAAACCTGAAAAAGTAATACATTCAGAGGAAGAACAGCTGAATGTGGCCGGAATCGCATACCTTGGACAGGTGTGAATACGAGCGAAGTTGCAGTTCCTGAGGTTTGCTGCTGAGCGGAACGAGTGATAGCAGCCGTCCGAAGTTTATTTGCTTTTGATAACTTGGCTGTAATCGCAATCAATAAAATCAGAGAAGTCCCGAAATAAAAGCGAGTGAAAAGGACAACTGCAGACCTTTGCTCCTTGCCTCTCCCATACCGGAGCGGACCTTCCCACTCGCAGCACCCATCATACCTAATCCCTTCGTCTGATCGAACGCACCAACCTCCTCTTCCGCCTCACCAAACGCCATCCGGTTCTGCAACTTCCGAAGCTCAGTCTGTGCATATGCTTCCTTCGCCTTCCGAGCTCTATAGACAATAACAACGGAAACAAAACGGAAGCAAGAGGTGATCAGTGAAGTGTAAAAAAGACCGAGAAATCTGATGGAAGAGAAACGCACCGTCTCCCACCGCGTCGCTTCTTCGGACCGTCGTTCGGAATGGGCAAAGCCTTCACTACTTTTGCTGGAGGAGGCGCCGCTAGTCGGTCTATATGCCTGTCAATTTTCTCGCGGAGCTCCTCGCCGTAGCTTCCTGTAATGATCTTAGACTCGAAGACATCCAAGCTAGGCAAAGATGCTCTTACCATCTCTTCGCATTCGTTCCAGATCCATCCGCGCAGCTAGAACACATTTTGCGCCGACCGTCCGTTGAATCTTTAGCCTGTACTCCGGCGGCGTTTGCTGCACCAAATCCGACTGGAAGACAAATCCTGTATGCCGATTTTGCGTCACAGTAGAGAAGCCTGCTGCTATTTTCTTCTGGGCACCAAGAAGCTGTACAGAATTGTCAGAAATGACTCTACCAAGGTAATGCAAGACATACATGAATATTGCAGGCAGGAATCTTAGCTAAAGCACTAAGACCACCTGCAACCCCAAGAAGCTTCGCTGCAACAGTGGTGCCGACGATCGCTGAGAGATTGGGCGCGAGTGTGTTCATACGAGAGCTAACATAGGTAAAGATCTATACTATTCCTTTAGATGCCTATTCCAATGTGCATCAATACGAAGAATGCTTACCTTCTTTCTGGCGTCTTCGAGGCGATCTGCCAGATCGCACGCGTTCCGGACGGCGAGCCATTCATTTTCGGGAAGTTTCTTGCCAGGAGTCGTCGAGGCTGCTATATGAACACTCATAATCGCAGCCTGCGGTAGGATACCGTTCAGGTCGACCTTCTTGGGATCCTCCGCGTTGCCCAGAGCGCGCACGGAGCGAATAAACATAGTCGGATCGGGAACGAGTTGTTCAAGCTCGGGAAACTTGGGGACATAATGGTCTCGGATGAACTAGAGTTGAAAATAAAATAGAAGGGAATAATTAATACCTCATGACCGGATCCCAGACAAAGACGGGATAATATTTGCCTTGTGCACGACCAAGATTTCATTATCGACGTCGACGGAGAGGTTATTCGCTTGGACGATGAGCGTGTATTCCGGGTTGAGATGCGGTGGCAGGGACATCATCTCTGCAGAGCTAGGGTTCGCTGTATAGTGTTCAATTTCCTTGAAACAGGAATTCAACATAAAACATTGCTTCAACGAAAGGATATCGTACCTTAAGGATATCGTTCATACGCTTTGTACCCTCTAACTTTGCAACTTTCCGCACATCTTCGACTCCTCTAAGTTCCATTCTCTGCACTTCTTCAACATCTAACTCTGCCGCGGGCTTTACACCTCCTTCAAGCACCAAACCAGTCGACTCCCCTTCGTTGCCCATTTCAACATCGTTCGACGCCTCGGCCATATCAGCATCCTCGTCACTATGCTCCTGACCGACATCATCAAGGTCATCGAGCTCATCAAGGTCGGCCAAAGCATCATCGGCAAAAGTAGGCATAGTGACACTTCAATGAGTCGAGTGGTAGTGGTTTAGTAAAGAAGAGGACGAGCAAAGCGCACAGATCGGAACCACAGACGAATATGGTAACGACGATCCTCAAAACCTCACCACAATTACAATTTCTATCTATTAAGCTGGTTGAAGTGGATACTAAGGAATTCACCGTAATCAAGAGAATTCGGAGAGCGCGTCAGATAAAGGACCCTTCCGACCACCACGAACTTAAACAATAATCCGGACGGCTTGCTCAGGAGTCATCTTGACCCGTGAGCGGAAACGCTTCCTATATCGAAGATTATCGCAACAACCTCTATGCACTGGAGAAGCATGGTATAAAGAAATACTAAAAAAAAAACGAATTAAATACTCACAGCAGTAGTCATCTACGTCGCACATTTTCAGGCGACACGTACAATAATTGGCTATTCCGAGGATCTGTTTCTCGTTTACGACGGAACAGCTGATGACTGTCAGCTCGGCCAACGGCGATATGTCATGTCCGTATGCAGACGCAAGCGAACGCGAACGAACGACTTCCTCCATGGCCTCGCCTGTGATATGTCCGCACCAGCGGAGGTCCAACTTAGACAGCATGGGCAGGAATCCATAGGACGGTTCGAGCAAGTGTATCGTCTCATCTGAGATCTCCGACCCATGCAGGCGAAGCTCCTCCAGACTGGATAAGAAATTGAAGCAGAAGGCAAAATCGTCTTGCGAAATATCCACGTCGTAAAGTTCCATTATCTTGAGCGCAGGCATAGACTCGTCGAAGAACCGACGAATAGCTTCGCGTGTCGATTCTGTTGCGAATCCCTGCGGATCATCAGGGCACCGCATAACGAGCGACTGAAGCTTTGGCGCGCGAATGTGCTGAATGAAGGCCATGAAGGGCATAGGCAGGCTCAAAGTCAACGAGTGCAGCTCTGGAAGCACGACAGGGTCATCATGCTCTAACTGGAAATCGCGCTTGTCCTTGCGGGAAATGTTGATATTGAGTTCAGTAAGATTGGGCGATTCAGACAATACCCGGACGATTTCCGAGGCAAGAATGGGTCTAGCAGCGGATAATTGACACTCGTTGAGCTGTAAATTGAGACTTGTGATTCGCGGCAGCCCGACCCAGGATTGGCAGATATCTGTCGCGAGTGTGAGTCTTCTCAGGCTCAGTGCCCCTTCAAATGCCCCCTTGAGCTCCGACAATTGGTTCTGGGCTTGAGCAAATTCCGGAAGAGGCAAAGCGAGAGACGAATCGCCCACTTTAATGTTCACTTCCTTCAGATACGGACCTGGGGTAGTAATGCAGCTGAGAACATAGTTGGCGGATTGGACAGTCGACGCCTCCAGCGTGAAGGACCTCCAACGTAGAATATGGGCTGAAATTAAAGAAATGATAGCATCCAGCATAGAAATCTGTTCGGCCGTCCTAAGTGTTATGTGCAACAAAGACTGACGGGCCATTCGCAACCATAGGTTGCAACGCTCCACTGGGTTCCCCTTGTCACAGTCGATATACATGTGAGACCAGACGGACGGTGTCTTCGAAGCTTCCCTCCAAGAGGAACAGACTTGAGAAACGACTATCGGTCCACGGGTCCACCCGTTCTGAACAGCTATCTCAAATATGTGCGCAAGTACTTCCGTCGGTAGGCGATTGGCAAGGGTAAGAACAGAACGACATTTCGCGATAGCATCGTAATGCATTCGCTTCTGTTCCTCGATACGACGAGCCTGCTGGACGAGTCCATCTATGCGTGCCTGCAGAGACCCGATAGCCGCTTCATGCTCAGCGATTTTCTTACGGGCACTCCTTATCTCATCCTCAGACGGTGACCACCGGTACAGGTTATATCCCATAGCGCGCTACTGAAATAATCAGAGAAACGTCCTGTACGTCTCGGCAAGTTACATACCTTCCTCTAATCCTCTACAAATGTGACGATACATGAAGGAAATAAGTTGTAATCGAGGTTGCCACTGGATCTCGGAGGTGAAATACCCACGATTGGGTGGAGTCAATTGCACGTGACCGCATCCTCATACAGCAGAGCGCGTTCCGAGTTCGCAACACTTTCCTTTCGATATACTTCACTCCTTTGACCACGATTCAGCAAAGCAGAGCATCCCCAATAGAGACTTGCAGACTTTTTCTGTGAAGGTAACGTTTCTGAAATACTTTACTCTCATTTCAGTGATGATTCAGAGTGGAAGCTGAGTTAACCTGCTCGAACCTTTTTGCTGGGTTGACGAGAAGACTCGTGAATGTTCTAGATACTGCTGAGATTTTTTCTCCCTGTCCTCAAAACCACTTGTGTCAGGGAAATGGCTAACTATTCTTGCTTTCATAAGATCACTATACCATTATGGATCCTCGAAAAATCAGAGACCCGAGATTGGCCCGTGCAGATCCACGACTACAGAATAGGCCACCTTCCAACTCGCCCGCCCCTGCACCTCCACAATCGACCGTACCTGCAACTCAAGCAGACAACAATACTGCATCCTATGCTACCCAAGCGTATAGCGCACAAGCCTATTCATCTTCACCGATCTTCCAGAACGGAGTGGATTCTTCAGCGGCCGTTACTGGCCCAACGACGTACCAGGCCCAGAATGCACCCGCATCGGCTTCTATCCTGTCTGTGGCTCCAGAAGGAGTGCAATCGTACGTTCGAAGATATAAACCCAGGACGCTTTTCTGCATAGTGTGCGCTAGCAATAACGTACGTTAGCCTTGACGTTCCATCCGGGAACAGGAATCTGACGAATTGTGCAGAATCGCTCTATGGAAGGCCATAACGTCCTATCGTCCGTGTTCCATGCTTTTTTATGATGTAATTGAGCTGATCTTTGCTTCCGTTTAGAAAAGCTGGCTTCCGTGTAGTGTCTTCGGGTACAGGGTCCGCGGTTCGCCTTCCGGGCCCTTCAATAGACAAGCCCAATATCTACGCATTCGGTACGCCTTACGACACCATGTACGAGGAACTGAACTCCAAGGACCCACGATTGTGAGCCAGAATGTTGTCCGATTATTCAAGGTACTAACTGGAATTTTCATTCAGATATACGGCGAACGGAATTTTGAACATGATCGACAGAAATAGAAAGATAAAAAGGGCACCAGAACGATGGCAGGATGGCAAGTATGTTGCAGATGTCGTAATCACCTGCGAAGAGAGATGCTTCGATGCGGTATGCGATGGTAAATTTGATCTAAGTCTTAATTGCCTTAGCACAAAACTAACGAGTAGCACCAAAAAAGATCTGTTATCGAAAGGCGGGGACTTCAACCGACCAGTTCACATTGTCAACATAGAGATCAGAGATAACCACGAAGAGGCATTGATTGCTGGGAAGGCGATGCTGGATTTGGCTACGGCGGTAAGTCCTAAAGTTCACCATTAAACTCAATGTTTGCGAATTGAGTGCGTCTATTCAGATCGAAGCTTCGGCAGATTTAGATGAAGACATCGGGAAGATTCTGGAAGAGCAGCAAGAGAAGCATCCGCATCCTCTGCTTCATACGGTTGCTTTCTATTAACATTTGCTTCCTTTCACTGTTTTCATAATTCGGGATCAGCGTTTATTTTGTGTACTGCATGACCTATTTTCAAGATGAATTAATATCAATGAATAAATCAGCGGGCACCCCTATCGAAAAACTACGATTTCCTAATGTAGCTGTGGCAATTGTGTTGTGTAGATCATTTCTTGTGCGCTCACTAGTACTTGAAAGATGACGTCGAAAGCACGCCATTTGAGTGCTCATTGTCGACTGGTTATCAGAATAAAGCACGCGTGAGAAACAATCACACAACTCTGAGCGAGACAAGCTCCTAGGACGTATAAAGTACAAGTCTGAGAGGAGTCTTGCGACTACGAGAGAATCACTTGGGAAAGCCGTTAATTAGCAGTTTTCAACGATGTCCTCATCTCTCAGACTCGGAAGTATTGCGCCTGACTTCGAGGCAGAGACGACCGTCGGTCCCATCAAGTTTCACGAGTGGATCGGAGGCAGTTGGGTCGTCCTCTTCTCGCACCCTGGAGATTTCACGTATGTTCTCGAAACCACTTCTCGTGGCGTTATGTGTTTTGGATCTGTCAATCTGAATCGTTTCCGATGACCAGTCCTGTTTGCACAACCGAGCTCGCCGAGGTCGCTCGTCGTAAGAAAGATTTTGACGAACGCGGTGTAAAGGTCATTGGTATTTCTGCTAATGGACTTGAGGATCATAAAGCATGGGTCTGTAACGCCGGTGCAATCTGTTTCAGTTTTATGCGTGCTAAAGAACTTCCCGTATGCAGGTAAAAGATATCGAAGAGTGGGGCGGCAAAGTCTCCCCCATTGATGTCACGTTCCCTATCGTGCGTTTAATCTACATTTTCCATTGGAGTCAGAACGAAGCTCACCTATTATCTATTTTGACTAATAGATTGCGGATCCAGATCGTAAAATCTCGACGCTTTACGATATGCTTGACGCTCTCGATCCCACCAATCGAGACGCCAAGGGTCTTCCTTTCACCGTATGTAGAATAATTGCACATACTTTGCGTCGTGAACGTGTATTCATCCTCTTTACCCGACGTCTTTACCCGTTAGGTCCGCACTGTCTTCGTGATTGACCCAAAGAAGGTCATCCGTCTCACAATCTCCTACCCTGCAAGCACCGGTCGGAATTTCGATGAGATTATCCGAGTAATTGACTCTCTTCAAGTCGGCGACAAGCATCGTGTCACCACACCGGTCAACTGGCACAAGGGTGACGATGTCATTGTGCATCCGAGCGTCTCAAACGATGAAGCGAAGACTCTCTTCCCTGAATTTACAATCCACAAGGTTCGTTTCATGCATTGGCATAGTTTATTTGTTTCCCAGTCTTATCGGATCTACAGCCATACCTGAGAACTACACCTCTCAAGGTTTAAAGAATCCGCGGGAAGAAGCTATTAGCGGCTTTCGTTATTATGCGTAGCCACAGTAAACTGAACTAAGATGATCCTGTAACTTCTATCGAGGCAATAGCTACGCCAAAAACAAAACTTGACTCCAAGTGCCTGTGATCAACCACCAGTGTGTATTGCAATTATCTTTCAGACGTGAGAACACCGCTTCCAAATACGCGGTCGAGCTTTGTTCGCCTACAAGAAATTTTCATCGGAATCAGTTTATGCGCACGAGGTCATCTGTCAAATGTGCATACCTGTCCCATAAAAGTTCTCCCGTCGACTTACACCGGAAGTGTACGTTTCGGTGAGATGTGATCTGCGATGTAAGATTCGACCCCGTCTGCTAGATCAGCTGTGCCTATCGGAGAAGGGGAAAGATACATACGAAATTCTCGTCCTCAATTTGCTTGCTCCGGCTCTTTAGAGGCATTCCTTCGTCCCCATGAAACGATCCTCGTAACCAATTAGGTAATCTGCTTCATTGTACCGACGATCCCAATGGAGACGATTGTAAGATATCCGAACTCGTTCTGAGCTTCACCACTGAACCTTGATCTTCCACTTTCGAGACATTCCTATTTGCGCGTTTGCGCTGCTTCTTCGATGCTGATCGCTTTACGAAATTCTCCTGACGATCCCAATTGTCCTCGGCTTCTTTCCAATAGGAAGTGGGATTCATTCCAGCTTCTGGGCCTTCCTGAGTGCTAAGCGCCTCGTCAATCCCATTATCCCTCCACACAGGTTTGTCAACTTCGATATTCCCATGTTTCAACAGATCTTCACGCGTACATATCGCAACGGCGAAGAAGGACGTCGACGCATCAAATACAAGGTGTTCTTTCGAATTGAATCTTCGAATGCTCCCAAAACACCGATCAGCTGCCTCATGCTTTCGTCGTTGCGTTGGGGCTGTAATCCTAGAAGATAGAAGCCCTGCATAAAAGAGGTTACACTGCCTGTTGCCATATGAGAAGAATCGGTAAGACGGTCAGGCCAAAGCCGCATAATAGTATTTTGATCGGCTGAGTCAAGGTCGACTAACAGCTGCGGGAAGCATTCGCTGAAAGAGACAATTATGATATCAGCATCAAGATTAGAGCTAAAAAGATCCGTAAAAGACTAACACGAGAAAGACACGGTTCCATGTAGCCGATCAAGGCCCGGGCACTCGTGCAACTTGCACCCCAGTAGCCGACGTCTACTTTTACGAAGCTGGAGTAATCAATAAAAAAAAGCAGCAAGTGAGCTCGCTTCGCTCTTCCATATCTGTGCCAATGGCGTGCCTTCGGCTAATAGTTTATATCCAAGACAAAGTTTTTTGATAATTGTTTGCCGAGTGGAGAAAGAGACATTCGCGGCGGCGTTGATGGCTGGACTTTGTGGAGAAAGAATGACCACCAGTTCCCGTGCGGATCTCCTGTATGCCATCCTAGAATCTGTTACAGAGACAGTCTGTGATGCCCAGTCAAACGAGGAATACGTCCGAAAGAACTCTTTGATGAGCTCAAAGGCGCTAAACGATTCTGGCAATCGCTCCGCCACGAGGCGCATCATGACTTCCAAATGTACATCTCCAAGGAACCTTAGATGAGGAGCATATAATCCGCAGCGAATGCAGAATAGCTTGACCAAGCGGTACGCAAGCTGGAAGGAACTGAATGAGGGTACTGAATTACGAAGGCGTCTTCGGTCTCTACATGCGTTCAGCAGTTTCATCGAAGGGTCTGGAAGTACGTTATCATCGCCCATTGAATTGATCAGTCTCGACCAGCTGCGGAGAGAGAATGTATCGTATTAGCTCCGAGAAGCGCTATTATAATCGTAACGGACTTCTCTGCTAAAACAGTTGCGAGACAATATTGCAAGCGGAGTCTAAACCATCAATGCGGAAAGTCATCATCTGTACAACGCCGCTCTTGACAAAACGGTTGAGAACAACCGGGACTAAGTCATGGGTATTTTCCGCGTCATCCATGATGCGAAATAAGCTCTGCTCGGCGATTGCCCAGAAGGTAGATAGACTGATATTGCCCACAACCAAACAGTCAATTTCGCTATCTGGAAAATGGACATCTATCGCACTGGTGCCGATTGGAACCAGATGAACTTCACAGAACACGTCTGTTGAGTAGCAAAAAAATCGCTGGAATCGAGAGTCGGCTTCTCCGCTAAACTCTGCATAGAACTACGTTCCCGCGAAGCACCGATCATTCTACAAAAGGTCTCTACGACTGCTCCGCGTCGTTCATTCAGCTTCTCATCTGGAATTATGCCAGACACCTTTGCGAATGCCAACAGGTCGGAGTCCGAGGTGGCACGAATAGAGGATTGTCAAGAGCCTTCTCCACGTAAATATTGCACATGAGAAGGGTCCAGGGTTGCGGGCGAACCGTATTGTAGAGAAGAAGTCGAAGAATTACCATGAGGAACCGGTGAAACTCTCGTTGGTACATTGAACTGAACATCTGTTCGAAGAGCCATTGCTCAGTTGGGTTGCAGAAAAAAGCAGTCGAAAGAAAGAAGTACAACACCAGGATGTACGGTAGCGAGATTTTAGACTGCTTTAGCGAATTTGACTAACTAGTAGTGACTCGAGTTCTCTCAGTCTGACGCTGACGTGACGGAACCGATCTTGATGGTAGTCACGTGACTATAACGTGACACCGGAAGCAAAATGGTGTATACTAATACTGCTACGGTCAGGCGAAGACTGAATTTTTGTAGTTTCGCCCCAGAAGGAATGAAAATAAACGAGCGTCGGAATGCGCGTATCACCGACAACGCTCCGTTCTGATTCATCGTTTAATCAATGCTTCTGGTCGCAAATTGAGTCTATGAAAGAGAATTCATCCCTTCCGGCTTGCTGAGGAGGCAGATAATGAACCGTGAGTCAGGTGGTCAGGAGCAATAGGTTTGACGATCACCATTATCTCCGACGAAAAAGCCTTGCATTTCACACCTGATAATACGGCTCCAATAGAAGACTCCGGTTCTCTTGTCATTCCTGTACACACCAGGTAGTCTTTTCTGGACAGAGGCGAGTGAGTACCAGGTACGGATGCCATTGAGCGGTCCTATTGAAGTTAACGATATCCTCATCGGCTACACCAAAAGGCAGCAGAAAGCTAGAAACGCGGTGAGATCGGGAGCTGACTATAGGGGAGTGAGAACTATTCAATGCCACGACACAGTTTTTTTATTTTAAAGTAGCCGTGATGACTAGCATATGGCCTGGTATTCACTCGTTGAACTTACTGCATGGGATGTCGGGTAGTTTCTGCCGATCGTTCTCGACGCATATTTGCCTTTCTTGATATGAAAAGAACCCCCAAAGTGGGAGTATAGCCTAAAAGCCCTGCCGGAGGAAAGCAGGAGGGTACATCAGAATAGAAAGCAGTATGGCACACCCACAGCAACCGAGCCAAACAATAACCTGTACGTGCATCTGTCAGGCGCAAAGCCGGAGTACGGCAGCACTATTTGAACGGATGCTTCCAGTCCGTTTGTCCCAGATTGAATCATCAGTATCAGGTAGCGGAAGAAGTATAGAGTCAAAGAACTTGTGACAGATTCGCCGCATGGAGTTGGGACGCTGCGGAAAAGGATGTTTATTTGCCCATTTGACGTTAGCTCAGACACGCGCTTGTAGACGAGCTTTATGCAGTCAGATAAGAACAGGATGTGCCGTTTAGAGCGGATAAGCTTTGTCGATGGTCATTAACCGAATAGGCCCGTATTATCCGGGTCTGGCGTGTGGAGGGGGAAACAAAGACAAGAACGCCGCCGCGAAGAGTGAGTAAAGCCACCAACAGAATTCTGTCGGAGAGAGGTCTAAATCAAGATAAATATTTTGATAGATGGGCGTGATTTCCTGTTATATGAATTGCGAAACCAGGACATGCGCGACCAATGCGAAAGATCTGTTGGTCTTGAGAGACGGTGGCCGTTGCTCGCGGTGGGTCGGGGACAATAAGGATTACTAAATCGTAGGTCGATCCGGCAATTGCCGAGGCGACCCTGAGGGAGACGCGTCTCCTTGGTGGACGACGCGCGTCAGGTGTACCACTCTGCTGCTTCAATACAACCGTCCTAGCCCGCTTCTTCTCTCGACCATCTATCAGAACAATGGCTAACGCTGGCGGTGGAGCCTACAGGCAAGTATGCCAGCATGTATCCATCCTAACACTGTTATTCACATAATTGCTTTGCATAGTTATTCACTTACGGTATTCTCCCCGAGCGGTAAGCTCGTACAAATTGAGCACGCTCTCGCCGCAGTTGCTCAAGGCACAACGAGTCTTGGAATCAAGGGTATGTTTTTCATTTCTGCTATTTCATCAGCTGATGTCTTACCGTGCACGTTCGATTCAGCAACGAATGGCATTGTAATTGCGACCGAGAAGAAGTCCTCGTCGTTACTCATTGACTCGTCTATGCTGGATAAAGTCTGCGTCATTTGTCCCAATATCGGAATCGTATATTCTGGCATGGGACCAGACTATCGGATACTAGTGGCGAAGGCCCGCAAAAGCGCGCAGGCGTACTGGAAGATGTACGGAGAATACCCTCCGACACGGATACTTACCCAGGAGATTGCAACGGTAATGCAGGAAGCTACGCAATCTGGGTAGGTGCCGCCCGTTTTGAGTTTGCGAAGCAGAACTCACTGATAACTGATTCATTTGCTGACAGTGGTGTCCGTCCATTCGGAGTCTCGCTCCTAGTTGCCGGCTGGGACTCACATCGAGGACCCACACTTTACCAAGTGGATCCGTCCGGGTCGTTCTGGGCTTGGAAGGCTAGTGCCATTGGTAAAAACATGGTGAATGCAAAAACCTTTCTTGAAAAACGGTCAGCACATTTTACCTGATGTATAACAATCCGCTGATACATTATGCTCCATTGTTAAGTTACAACGATGACATCTCTCTTGAAGACGCAATACACACCGCACTTCTAACCCTGAAGGAAGGCTTTGAGGGCCAAATGACCGAGAAGACGATTGAGATTGGAGTCATTACTGTGCCTACGTCCGAAGAGCTTGAGGCAACGAAAGTGGGGGCTGAGTCCGGTAGACCCAAACCGACTTTCCGTAAGCTTTCGGAAGAAGAAGTTCGGGATTATCTTGCGCTGTAATGAATGAGAAGATATTGTGGACACTGTTGTACGTTGCTTTGGGGAATGGATGCTTGACAGCTTGATTTGCTTTGCTTAGCCACGCATTCTTCCGATGATCATTTGTGCTATTAGGAGCAATCGACTTTCCGACAACAAGCGATTTCTCCAGCTGGAAATTAAGCTCGCCGTGTAGTGTTACGTCTTGGGACACATGATGATGGATTTTGCATATCGCAGTGGGTGATCATCATGTGTTGCTGAGGCATCCTTTCTTTCTCCGATGAACAGAAGAACAGGCAAGACAGGAATGCGGCGACTAGTGCTGAGGGGACCACAGGAACGCGCCGCGGATGTGAACAAATGAGGTAATGAAGGGGCTGGAGAAAATGGTACTGAGAAAATTCTATATGATGAAATGAAAGAAACGCTCTTTGCATGCTGGGAGTCGAACAATTTGGTGCTGGTCGCACGCGCACGGTTTACCGATATCCGAAGGTGACGGCAAAGGACAGGGTCATTGTAAACGCCGAAGCCTGAATAAAATGAATTGTGTTCTTTCGAATTGCTCGTGTCTCTTCAGTCCGGCCATCCTTGAACCTAAGTTAAGCTAAGCTGAGATGAGGGAGAGAGAGGGACACGTGGATCGACACGTGGAAAGGGCCCGATTCGGACGAGGTCAATGAATTATATTTCCCTGGTTGCATACTAAGTACCAGTACTTACTAGTTACTTACTAAATCCTTTCCTTCCTGGTTCAATTCTTTATTATCTATTGCCTCCCCGTCTGGTTCCTAACCGTTCCTGGTCACTGGTTGAGCATCCAATCTTGATGTCTTCTTCTCAGTCTTGATCCCAGCTCTCTAGATGTTCCCCATATAGGTCCCCCCGCCGCATTTATTCCGAACACTTGTAACTCGCGAGGCTTTCATTTCTCCTTGCGGCCACATCTGGGGCAAAGCCGCCGAACTCAGTTGCAGCGGCGGAGGTTGAGAGCAACGTGCTTCAGGAAGGTAAGAGAAGGAAAGAAGACAAAAAGACGCGAAAACAAAACAGACACAGAAGAGAACGAATCTGAGATGATTGTGCACGACTCCGTGTCTCCGTCCGTCTAGAGCTAGGGCCTGAGGGATTCGAGTGAGACTGGGACACGAATTCTGAATTGAGCGTGGCGCGATTTGCGTGTGGGCCTCATCGCCAACATGATGGCTTGTTTCGTGTTTCAGGAGATGATCACGACATTAGGACGCTATACGCTCAGGGAGTTTCTGTCGCCGAATCAATGCAGCAGCGGCAGGCTGGTCGCTGCGAGCTGCTCCTTCTATTGCGGCCCTCGGCCATCTTCCTCTGCCTAGCTTTTTGATTCCGACACTTTGGTCTCTTCTTATCTCCACGTATTACGTCCATGCCATCACATGCCGGGCCTGCAGCGCTCGTTCTTTCCGAGTACCTCCTTCTTCCTCCAGCCTGTCATCGAAGGCGCTCACTGTTTGTTTCAACCGTTCGTATTTTCGGTCAGCCGGACATCTCCGGCCCTCAAAAGCTAGCTCGTCATCTAAGCGCCTCTATTCTGGGCAGATGCGAGATGTGAAAACTATCTCAGTATCTCTGCAGGAGCATATAAGGACACATGACTTGACCCCGTATTTTCCATCCTTCGTGTATCCCCTCCTCACATCCTTCAGTTTCTCTATTCGTGAATTATACTTGTCTGCTCGTCTTCCGCTTCCCTTGTCTGCCTCACATTCGCTTCCGCTCGTCTTGCCAACGCTACTCTATCCGGAAGATGCCCGACCAACATCCCGACGCGCTCAAGCTTCAGGCAGAAGCAGCTCTCAAAAGGCTTGAAGAAGCTCGTTTGCACGAGCGTTGTCCAAAAGCATGCAAATCCTGCAGCCAGAAGCATCGGAAGGTACGCGAGAGGTTTTATTTGTCTCGTCGCCATGACTCTCATTGTGTCCGTTAGTGCCAGTTCAAGAATGGGCATTATCCGAAGTGCGACTTGTGCGCCAAGAACAACAGGGAGTGCGAAATCATCCCCACTCCTGTGTCTCATACTCGCAGGAATGACGATTCAGTAAGTCCTTTTGCAGGACAATCAGTTTCTGGGTTTTACACCTTCATTAGAACCATGCAATTTCTCAGCAACAGCAATACGCAGGCGGCTATGGATATTCGGGACTAACGACTAGTCGTAGGACGTCGTCAGGGCCTTATTCAAACGACTCACCTACCGGTAGTCCTGTGGACAACAGGAGCCCAGGCGGCACCAACTCTTACGCATACGCACAGACCGGTGCTTACTCATACGGGTCGGCAGCCTCACCTACTCAGATACCTTCTGGAACGCATAGCAGCACATATCCAGCCCTGCAGAATCAGCAGCCTCAATATCCTCATTATTCGAGTGGCCACGGACATACGCAGCACCACGGTTCCAGTTCGCATACACAACATGAACGTGATCCTACCACATATTGTGTGCCATCCCAATCGCATGGTCACTCGTCTCCGTCGAGTCTCGCGTCAGGCACCTCGCACTGGCCAGGACCTCACGGGGCTCAAGCTCAAGTTACTCCGGGTTCGGCAGGTCAGGGATACGGATACTCAAGCAGCTCCCATCCAACTCCTCCGGTGCGTCAAGCCTCGACGCCGACCGTCCCCATCATTCATACTGGTACGGGACAATCATACATCAGGTCCGTATTTTTTAACGATTTTCGCTCTCGTATCCCTTTGTCTGATGTAACTTCCTTTACGGATTCTGCAGAACGACACAAGGATATCCATTGGCCTCGCCAGGTTCTCCAGGCGGATCATATTCGGTAGCTGGTGGCGGCGTGTACCAACTGTCACCTCAGGTATGCTATTCTGGTCTCTTCCTCCGCCAAGTTCACGTTGGCGACTCTGACTCCTGCGATTCTACAGAATCCTTCTTCCGTACGATACGGGACGGGTGGCAGCGGGCACGGATATGATCAGAGCTTGAATAACGCTAGTCCAGTAAGTCTATCCAGATTCAATCTCAGTCTTAATTGCCTCGTGAAATTCTAAATCTTGTGATTTGTTACTCAGGGTTCTGTCAACGAGGGGAACATGTATTATCAGCCCGGTCTGCATCAATAAACGTGATTTGTTTTGGCCCGGCCTGATCTAGCGCACGCTCATGCCTCTTATCACTTTCTGTGTTTATTGCTTCTCCCTTCTTACTTTGCTTCTCTTGGTGTTGATATAATTGTTGTTGGACACGTCGGGCACTGCATGCACCAGCACAGGATCCGGCGATCGTCTGCTCTAATTCTCTTTATCCATCTACCGTAGTTTTGGACACGATCATGTTAATATATCCTGACTCGTCCGGTCAGTTCGCATTTGCGTTCTATTCTAGCTTGAATCTATGCTGTCACGTCAATGGTGTATATAGTGTATTCTCATATGGTATGTAATTTGGTTCCGTAATTTTTGCTAGGCGATATATGGTTTGGGGCGCGTGTGCACACTAGTACTGCGCCAAATTGAATTGAGATCGCAAGAGGAGCAATACTGGATCTCGCAATTTACTTGACCCTTCTGGACAAGGAACGCTGTTGTCATCAGGGTCCTGCATTTCCAGCAGTTTATTTTGATTGTCTGAACCAGACCGTACCTGTTCACTTGGCCGAATTCATACTTTCGTTAGTTCCGGACCTACACGGTGGCCACATGTAATATCGGAAGTATTTTAATTCGGTCTTCAGAACTGTGGTTCTCTAAGGCCTCCGTGGATTTTTGCCTTTCGTCCTGAGTGACCCCGAGGCACACCTTCTCTGCGAAAGATGTAATATAACGGACAAATTTTCCCAGGAGGGCTAGCGCTTCATTTGGCACCACACAATCTAGCTGCTCTGATAGGCAGATCTTACACAGTCATTTCTTCCATAGATTCTGGACTCGGAGTGCAATTTTTATGCTGCCACCGAAACCTAAAAATTGCCCCCATAAATTGAAATCTGATTCCGTGCATCGAGATTCAAGATTTGAAGAGTAGTTGATACATACATGGTACTATTCGTTTGATAGATCTTCTTTTCCTACATAGTAAAGATTGTGCTTGATCTCTTCCTAATTTCATAACGTTTATAAAGCCGGGGGCATTCTGACAAAGCTGGTTCTTCGGTTGGACTCCCATGCCAGCCCACATAGCGCCCAATATTTAACAATGATCAGAACGGCCAATCAAGCTTCTCTCCGAAATTCCAATGAATAGCCTTGACCGATGTGTACTCCTCCAGCGCATAGCTACCCAGCTCTCGTCCTGAGAATATTCAAAATAAATGAGTACAGGATGACGGACGTGAGTAGATAGATCAATTGGGGCGCAAGGCTTCAAAAATAGAAGCAGGTGAAACACTACGCACCGATACCACTTTGCTTTTTCCCCCCGAAGGGGACATTATTATTCAGAATATTATATTGATTGACCCAGACCTAGAAATCAAACCGTCTCAGGTTGAAAGAAACTGAGGCGATTATTCAAGTGGCATATTCTACACGTACAGTTCCGGCCTCCAGGGCAGATGAAACCCGCATGCATTGATTAGCATCATCTGTAAAACGTCGACGAATGAATGTTAGACGTGCCCATGGCGATAATATGTCATTAAAAGGGAAAGTACGTACTCGAGTGGAAACCAGCACCGAGTCCGTAGCTGGTGTCGTTAGCGAGAGCGATCGCTTCTTCCTCGGTTGAGAACTTGGCAACGGCCAAAACAGGACCGAAGATCTGCAGCGCACGCGGTGAGCACGCGAGTCATGTCGATGCACGGGGCCGGGACGGAAGAAGCGTGATGCAGGGTATGTACCTCTTCTTTCACGATCTTCATCGTGGGCGTGATGCCTCCGAATACTACAAATCGTGACGGAAATACGAATATCAAGAATGCGACATGTCAGCATCACAATCAGAGCCACCCATTTCAGGACGGGAGATTGGAATAGACGAACTCGTCGGATCGACCCAGTAGCCGCGTCCCTTACGTTTCTCGCCGCCAAACACAACTTTCGCGCCCTCAGACTTGCCGGACTCAATATAATTCCAGACGCGTTCATATTGTGTTTTGGAAACCTGTAGGTCATATCAGAGATAATTCACCTGGGCCGCGGACTTCCTCTTTAGCAAAAGTGAAGAGCGTGACAGAAATGGAAAGGCAGCTGCGCACCACGGGGCCTGCAGAAGCCCTTTCATCGAAGCCATGAGAAACCACAAGTGTCTTCGCCTTCTCCACGAGAAGCGCTATGAACTGGTCGTAAACTGTATCTTGCACGTATAGGCGGGACCCTGCTGTGCAATCCTGCCCGTTGTTGTACAAGATCCCTAAAGCGGCCCAATTTGCAGCTACAGTTCAGAAGCATGGACGCTTCAGCTTTTATCCTGTCCAATGTATTATTTGTCACCAGCTACTCTCACCTTGCTCCAAGTCGGCGGACTCAAATATGATGTGAGGCGACTTTCCTCCCAGTTCCAGGGAAACCTAGGACATTAACTTAAGGACGATTCGACATATCTTAATCTGAGATTTCGGACACACTTTCTTCAAGTTACTTTTTGCGGCTGCTTCCATAATTTTACGACCTGTAACAGTCGACCCCGTAAAGGCGACCTTGTCTACATCTGGATGGGATGCGAGCGCCGCCCCTCCTATTGAGCCTAGCGAAGGCACCGTGTTGATTACACCAGGAGGGAACCTGTCGATAAATGTAGATAAAAACCCCTAATCGACAAAAGGTTCAACGGCTCAAACGTACCCGGCCTCCTTAACGAGTTCAGAAAGTTTCTGATGAAGAAGTACTGTAAGAACCTCCGAGAAGAATAACAAACCCCCTTGACGCACTAGGGCAGACAGTGGAGTTATTTCCGACGGTTTCATCACGATGGTACATCCCGTGGCCAAAGCAGGTCCTACTTTCCATGCCCTGAAAATGCACAATTACAACACATTCCAGTCTCCTGGCGAGCATTACAATACCTACCACATTTGGATAGGATAGTTCCAAGGAATTCTGAATAGACGACGAATTAGTAAATAGACTGCTCGTGGTTCGAACTACACACGTACATTTGACCACAAACCCCGATAGGATCATGGCGAGTCAAAGCAAGCTTAGTTTTGTTATCCACCTCGATCGTCTGATAGATTGTTTGTTTGAATAGGTTGATAATGAGAGAATTGGAAATTGCTGAAAGAAGGATAATTTACGCACTTGGCCGACGATTTTGTCAGCCCAACCCGCGTAGTATCGGAGACACCCAATCGAATCGGCAATATCGCCATCCCTGATTACCAGCAGATGATTAGAGTTGACTTATACGGTCTCATTTAGTATTTCTCAATATTAAAATACAAATACCTCGCGATGCGAACCGGTTTTCCATTGTCGAGAGACTCGATTTCTGCAAGCTCTTGCTGGTCACGTTCCATCAGGTCTGCGAGCTTGTTAATCAGGCGTGCACGCTCGACGCCGGTGACATTCTTTCCCCACGTAGTTTTCAATGCACTGCGCGCAGCAGCGACAGCGACGCTGATATCTTTCTCGGATGCTAGAGAGAAATATAAGTTTAGATTGATTTGTGAGTCAGACCATGACATCGACATGAGAATGGAAGCTCCCGTCTGCTTCCGCACGACGGAAAAACGTACCTGTCGATACCGAGCAGATCACTTCCTCCGTCGCAGGGTTGACGGACCTAAGAGAGGCCGCCAGGTTTAGTTAGTGTCTTGAGTGAGGGACGAGAGAAGGCAATGTGTGCTTATCAAGCTTTCTTACTGAATTGTCAAGCCATCAACAGATGGTACAAATTCGTTGTTTATGAATAGACCCGTCGACAGCGAAATGGACTTATTGCTGCCTGGAACGGGTATTGAGACTGCAGCTGCGAGAGACATTGTTCTGCGATGTGAGAGTGGAAGATAAGAAGTGAGGTCAGTGGAGTTGCTGAGAAACTTTCTTCGTATATGACCCGTGCTTAAAGCCGAGATAAGAGAGAATCGGACGCCGCAATGGATGGCCGTAGTAAGTACCATATACCGCCTTGCTACTTCGTCTCTCGCTATCAGCTTCGATCGAAAATCAGTTCCAGAAATACAGTTTCATGGAAGCAGAAGAGAGACAATAATGAGCAAAGGTGGACTCAGAAGCGAGGATAATAAACTTTAGATGCAAGCAAACAGATAAAAGCACCATGAAAATGTAGACTTCGGCTGGAGCAAGTACTGTACTGTCACGGTACTTACTGTAAAAGTCCGGTAATCGGGCGGGCGTGGGGATTTCTACTAGATCTAGAGGAGTAATTAAGCGGACATCCGATCCGATGGCGATGGGATTACGAGAGAGTTTCTCATAAGTCGGGATGAACCTCCAATAGGAATAGGAACGAACCTGCGTCCAACCTGCCAGATAAGGCAATACCCTTTAAGCTTAGCGATTGGCTCCGAGGGCGTAGTGACGTTGTCAGCGATTTTTCAACGTTTTTGCCACTTCATTCCTTCTTTACCCGATACCACCACCATCCCCCATGCAGTCTGCATTCGCTCGCTCTGCCCTCCGCGCTCGCACACCTGTTGCTCTTCGTTCAAGCGCTATCCAGCGTCGTGCGTTCCACGTAGACAATGTTGTGAACAATGTGAGAGGACATTCATTGATTTGTTTTCTCAACTTTCTGACTAAACGTATCTTCCAGACCACTCCATTCAAGACCGACTACGCCTCTAGACGCTCGTTCGCTTTAAAGCTAACCGCATTCCTGCTCGGTGGCTTCCTTCTTCCTGTCGCCTCTTCGGCATATCAGCTGTGAGTTTTCTGCTGGCCTTGCCGTCTCTTGTGACCGCTGAGGAGCTTATGCGGGCACTTTAGGGCAAAGAGGGGTTAAGCGCTCGCTACTGCCCACTTTTGGATCTCTAGACATGTTTAGACAATAGAAACAGAAACAAGAGACTAGATTCTTAGAGTTAGATACATTGCATTTACATTCCCTATTGTAGATACACCCCACTCAATTGCATCAATTAGACGAGGTCTAGCTAGATGAGTCGATTCTATACCAAGTGTAACGTTGTGTGATGTCGTGAAATATTTGGATACCATCCTGTACGAACTAGGCCACTTTTTCCGCCTTCTTCGCCGCCTTCCTTGCCTGGCTGAGAGCCCGACAATCGCAATGACGGTTCATGAATAGCGGATCACCCTCTATGGCATCCAGTGCCATCTCCGACACTCGCCTTGCGCAAGAGTTCACTGATGTATCTGTCACGGTCGCCAAGATGATCCCATGAATCACGACTAAAACGAATATGGTCAGCAGTTCTCCACAAAGAAGTAGCTACGATCAAACATACTCAGGCTTTCGACTGTATGGCCATATTCATTGTACCTGGGATCAATAGGTTCTTTGACAAGCTCGAAGCTCTGGCAGCCTTGAGACTGCAAAAGCTCGAAAAGGATCTTTGTAGGGTGATGCGATAATGTATGTAGTGTTATGTGCTGGTCATAGAAAGGCGCCAGAATCTTGTCAAAGAATGCTTCAGCACCGACGGGCGAGAAATTGTCCGACACATAGACGGCCCCGAGAATGGACTCGACGACGTCTGATAAGGCTTTTGGAGGTTCGATATCAATCCAGTATTGTCCTGGTTGCCTGTCTTCTCGAGTCGCCTGTTCGTACTCCGCCATTTGCTTATCATAGAGCTCGTCGGCGTATGTTTGAATATTGTTTTCCAAAGAGGCCGACTCAAAAAGCAGATGTTCATGAAGGCCTGACCATATGCAGACGGCCGCTAACGCAGCATTAGAGACCATCGCACCCTATGAGAACCCCGAGGAGATCGGATTAGCGTACGTAAGGTTTAATTAATGAAGCTTCCCAACCTTTAGAAAGGTTAGAGCACCCGGAGACAATGCGATGTCTCTATCGAAGATGTGGCGGATAACGACTTTAAAGAATAATAGTAGATCGCATCAGTACAACATTACAATAGAGATATGGAAGGCCGACGATAGACGCGCGAAAAGGGCACGCCTGATTCTAGCCAAACTCACGGAAATCCAATATCGCATCTCCGATGAATTCGAGCCGTTCATAGCTTGTCATCTCATTGCCACTTATGGATGCGTGCGTCTTTGATATCCAGAATTAAGGATGTCAGGTTAGATACTGATTCACCAACAGGGTTCCACACTCACGAGAGCCTGAGCCAGAAGATGCGGATGATTGAATTTGTGTCCGATGATGGCTTCTACTGCCTGTATGGAGCCGGTCGGAAGCTTCGCCGTGACCTCCGGGGGAGGTGCGAGCGCCTTTCGTCCAAAGTCAGACCACCGATCAATATGGGGGACCGGGATATTCAATGCCTTCGTCACTTTGAGCGCGACTTCCCTACCACCGGTCACATACGCTGCACCTATGATCGCCTCCGCGACGTCGGCTACTGCCTTAAAAGAGCAACAAGTCAGAAGTGCGGAAGTTCCTTAAACGTCCAAGCGCGGACTTACTTTGTCCCCGAGCCATTGTGTCGTAAGGCTTTCTTGCTTCTTCTTACCTGTCTTCTTTGACTGTGCCCCGGCCTCTGGCTGACCATCGGCAGATTTTCCGAACCCATCCTCCTCGGAGACAACCAAGACGGGATTGTTGCCGATGCTACTCTTCATATCGATAGTTTCTTTCCACACAGCGTCGGAATTCTTTTCAGGAGGTAGTTCACCCTCCTCTAATTCCTGTTCTAGGATTTCCGTGGGTTCATCTTCCTGACGAGCTTTGGGAGGTCGATAGAGAATGAAATTCTGAGGCACCCATGACTTTGGAGTGAAAGGCTTGGACTGGATGTACTGGGGCAAACCACCGCGATTAGCATTTTTAAGCAAAGACCTGTTGCTGATAATGCGTTGACGAGAAAGGTGCAATGCACCCTCGTGAAGTGTTGGGAACGTCACGAACAAATAAATAGACGATAAGTACTTGAGATACGCATCGCCTTGTATGTTCCATTTCAGCGTAGTGTGATGGTTACTGTAACTAACGACGTACCAAGTAGCTCAAGACGCTCATAATCTACATCCGCAAGAGTTGATGGAGACGAAACAGCGGCAAGCAACTGACGTTCGGCAATCGAATGATCAAAATACTTTGCGTTCAATTCCTTTATCAGGAGAATGTCATCGAGCTTCGAGAGAATAGAAGGCAACAAGCAGGCGGTTCGGAAAGCACTGTGTCAAATTTCACAGTATTCACAATCTAAGAAACGGCACACTTCCAAAAAGTTGTCCTTCACTTACCTGGCTGGAATAGTGCATTTCGCACAGAGTTCCGGAATAAGGTCTAGAAAATTTTCAGAATACCAGAAGAATTCGAATCACTGCCTGACGCACATTTTGCAGGAGCATGCTTTGATTCCGCTGTAGATCTCGCAATTGGATTGAGGTGACTGACCAGCATTGGACAAAGATCAACTTCGATTAGCGGCTGCTTGTAATTCTGGAGCCCGGCGAACTCCTTCCGACGGGCCTTACAATATTCAACAAAATTGTCGAATTCTTTCTCCCTCTGAATGTTTTAGTGTGGAACCCGTATCCGCTGATATGGATGCACTTACGAGACTATCTTCCGGTTTGGAAAGAGGTGTGAGATCGGGTCGCATTTTTACGCAATAATACCTGCGAGTAAATTCGGCCCATCTATCCTGAATCATGGCATCTTCGATATCGATCATGAGGGTCTGCAGATCTTGAGTATTGAGCGCCACGGTTGGTTTACTCGCTGCAAGCTGTACTTTATCCCAGGCGATATGATCAACAACATTCGGAAACTCCCACCGGTGACCGTCATCAGGTGCGTGCAAGTCAACTTCAAAATTACGTGGCAAAGGGGCAAGAAAGTAGGGGACGCTATCCAAGGCACATATATACGGCTTGTTGGTGATACTGCGGACAATGCGAACCGTGAACTTATACAAATCTTGTAAACGATCCTCATCGATCTCGAAGGCATCTCCGCGCTTGAAAAATACTTTCTTGGGAGAACCAGAGAAATAGATGTCGAAAGGGGACAAGGGTGGCAGAGGAAGTCGCGTTAGTATAACCATTGGGGCATACATGCGTCCGACTTCCGTCTGACCAGAATTGACGACAGGAACAACAATTGTTGGATACAAGCATCCACGCATGATGGGTAGAGTATTGTCCCAGAAGTCTGGCCTTTTGCGCGAATATAAACGTATACCTGGTGTTTTGTCATGATGCTGCATTGTAGGATCAAAGACCTGATCATCGTCCTCTTCTTTGTCGCTTGACTGTTCAATCATTTTGGCGGAGATATATGCAGCCCTTTGTGGTCTTGTAGATGGCAGTGGCGGACGAGGGAATAGACGGTAATCAAGAATTCCGCGGGTATATAGCTCGTAGCATGCCTGATAACAAGCCAATCGTCGAGCTTGCGACATTGAGGAACTTGGGGATCCTGATACTCGACGCAGTGGCGAACCAGGCGGCAGCAGCACAGTGCATATGTACATGGTTTTCGATGATGGTCCGTCTTGCAGCTCCTCATATTCAAAGAGCGGCCGATTGAGGCGCTCTTCCACATCACCGGCTGCGGGCAGCTGGGAGGTAAATCGATACACCACTGTCACAGCATCTTGGACATAGATGCGACCACTTGTGGTGGGGTCCTGCACAAAACTACCAGGATCATCATCTTCGTCGTCGCTATCAGATCGATACGGATCGATTGTTTCGCGCAGTGGCAGCGGAGGAATAGAGCTCCCAGCGCTTGTGGAGACTCGTTGAACCCATCTTTCCATTCTTGGGTCAATACGAGCTACTTGAGCGAGGATACGACGATGGACGTCGCTGCCACGCTCCGCCATATGAACTAGGTGGCATTGTTGACCACGGGCCCGGGCTCTGCAATGTGCGTACGAAACCTGGCTGTCGAACAGATCAAACCTGAACCTTGTCAGATACGAGAAAGGACGAGCAATTAAGAGTACATTACCTGATCACGATGGTCACCGGACATATTTCCAGATCCTCAGCATATTTCGTAGCAATGATGAGATTACAGACTCCCGTCCTAAATGCTTCAAGAATGTCTACCTACAGAGGTTCAGTAGGTCCACGTTGCAAGCATCAGAAAATCTGATTACCTGAGCCGACGCTTCGGCCACGAGACCGTGTCCAACAAGCGCCTGGGGTCGAATGAATCCTACTTGGTCATCTAGAGTGCGCAAGAGATCTGCTAGAACAAGGGCGATGCTCCGTTTTTGTACTGTGAAGATACACTTAATTAGAGACTGACTTCATAAAATCAGAACATACCAAAAATTATGCCCCTAAAAGCATCACCTTGAGGCTCACACGCCTTTAGAACCTGCATCAACTTTGCAAACTTGGGAGTGACATTGAATCCCCGTGATGTGGAATCCAATATTGGCATGGTGAATAACCAATTTCGAATAGTACTCTTGATATTTTTTTTTGCTCTTCTGATTGCAGCCTCGGAACCAGCCTGCAATTCGTCCTCTTCCTCAAATATGGGATCATTACGTACGGTTTCCCCTTCCATTTCCTTCAGAGCTCGACGCCAGACTAAGTCGCAGGCGCACGCGCCTATCTCCCCCAAGACATACTTTGAATTGCGGGAGTGCGATTGGTACAGTGACATGCGAGGGTCGAACGACCGCAGAGTCCTAAGAAGGGATGTTTCTGCCACCTGGACTTGGGGATCGTAAAATATGACAAGCTCCATTGGCTTGTCAGGCAATGACAGAATCGAGTCTCTCATCGCATCTTGTACACCGTGATACTTCGCGTCTAAAACATTTTCCAACTCGAGAAGGCGTATATCAAAGTAGAATCGCGAATCCCGAGGGACTACAATGACGCCAAATACTCTGGGGCGGGATAACTTGTCAGTGGCTCGGTAGAAGTCCTTCATGAGTATTTGAATCGGATGATTCTCATCGTCTTTAGCAGGCAGTATGTCGTCCATGATCATAAAGTGAACACGGGAAATAGCGAGAGTCCCTTGGACGAGAGAATCGAATAGAAGCTGGAGTCGAGGACTGAGCTGATAAAAGATGGAGCATTTGAGTTTCGCCTGCTCACCCTGGCTGATACGATGACGGCTTCCTTCTTATTCGACATGTCAATCCAGGATTCTATAGACGAAGCATGCGAAGCATGAGTGTATACGGTGATCGACAGATTGCACTGATTGGCTAGCTGAACTGCACGAGCACTTGCAGTTGCTGCATCCCTAGATATTTCATCCATGAAGAGAGAGAGAAAAGGGCACTATTGGGCTCTATACTTACTCCACAACTACCAATGCCACTCTCCGCTTGCGTGTAACCGTGAGAGGTCTTTCACGCTCTACTCCACATGCCCATTCGAGAAGCTCGCCAGAAATCTTGACCTTCTCTGTTTCACATGGTCAAGAACCAGCTTCATAAAGTCACATGAGAGAACTGACGCGAGTCTGAGTGCAACACAGCAAGAGCTGGAATATGTTGGCACATGTTGGCAATCGAAGGGTTACATGCGGCTTACTATTTTCCAACTTTGTTTGAGTAATAAGAGACTCTTCAAATTCGTCAATACTCATACACTCGGGCTCCAAGGCACTTTCTTCCTCTTCATCAACGTCCATGATTTCGGGAAGTCGACCATGGATCGCTTCAGGAGAAGCATGCCTTTCGGAAAGGTTGGTCCTGTGCCGTTTCATCGGACGTTCTTCCACGTCATCCAGCTCGACCTCACTCAGCGTGCGTACTAGCATCGGCGCTGGAGATGCATTGCTACTCGACGTCGAGAACGCGCCGGTTGACGTATGTCGTTTGTAAGGGGACGTCAAAGAGGCGGAGCAATCGAGAGCGGGAGGGGTGTCGTTGTCTTCGTAAACTTTGACACCACCCTGGGTGCTACCATCCTCCTTTTTCCATGCCTGCTTCCAAGACTTGAGCATTGCATCGAAACTTGAGGAAGATAGAACCAAAGCCTGCAGAGGGTGCGAATGGATGAAAGAGAAAGAGTGCAAGTTGTTGAGCCACGCGATTTGTTATTCATCGATATCTTTATCACTCATGGCACGTGCCCGCGACAGACAGAATTAATAATTGACTGACGTCGCCAAATTACAGTAAATAATGATTGACACGTGATTTTTGCCATTTTCGGCCCTCAAAACACAAAATAAATCATATCTCACCCAATACTTAACCGTTTTGCATGATCTAAGTTGCTAAATTCATCATTGAATTGTGGGTTTCATATTCCAACTTGAGCAATGGAAAACGGTGCACAAATGACCCCAGAACGTCGCAAATTGCTGATTTTGCACACAGCCCACTTTCTCATATTTTCCTGACCTCAGACCTGGCTGTACAGCTCTCCAGACCAGTCCTAAATGATAATATGACTTTACTACGAATTTACATATTGAATTTGAGCTGAAATGTGTACTGGAATTGTCAGTCTGTGGCATGCCTGAGATGCCGAAAACTGCACATCTCCCCCTTGAGCTCTCTGGCCCCAAAGAAGCAGTTTTCTGGCCAGATCCATGCACATAAAATCATGATAATTGCACTAGATTATATATAAGCATCATTCAGGGCTCCAGACTCAGCTGGTGAGCTGGGAAATTTTGAGAAGTGGGTTGTGTGCAAAATCAGCAGTTTGCGACGTTTTGGGGTCATTTGTGCACCGTTTTCCATTGATCAAGTTGGAATATGAAACCCACAATTCAATGATGAATTTAGCAACTTAGATCATGCAAAACGGTTAAGTATTGGGTGAGATATGATTTATTTTGTGTTTTGAGGGCCGAAAATGGCAAAAATCACGTGTCCAAATCATTATGGAATTCACTGTAGGATAAATACTCGCGCGCGCGGGAGCGTTCCATCATTGGCTCTTCACTCCGTCATGCTCAGGCTGGTGCCTCCTTCCCTTCCTCTTTCTCTCCGCCATCTCTCTCAGAATAAGCGCAGTACAGTTGTATCTTTCACTAGGATGGCAAGCAGCTTTGCAGCAGCGGTATGTTTCAAGCTTTTCAATGTCTCGTCCTTCAAGTTTATGGTACCATACAGTTCGGACTGAAGGATGAGGGTCTCCTGCAGACAAAAGGTTACATTGCAGGTCAATGGAGGGACGCTCTAGACGGTGCTACAATTTCTGTCACCAGTATGTAACGTCAAGAAATTCAAGGCTTCAAGAGTTATGCATGTATTTGTAGATCCTGCTACCGGGCAGGAGATTGGAACAGTACCCGAAATGGGCGTCAAAGAAACACAGGAGGCCATCACTGCAGCTCAGGATAGCTTCAAGGCATGGAAAAGGACAACAGCAAAGGTCAGTAAATACGTTTCCGTTGGCATTCGAACGTGTTCTCACTGTACTAAATTTATCTGTAGCATCGTCATGACTTACTCATGAAGATGTATGCTCTCATGCAGGAGCATTCAGATGATCTCGCAAAAATTCTGGCAAGTCCCGTCAGCTAATTCTGTCCCTCAGACTCACGCGGAAAATTTTTTTTAACAGACTATGGAAAACGGGAAAACCTTAAATGACGCAAAAGTACGCCAGATCTGTAGTCATGTTTCTTAGTCCTCAGATATCCTCAGGCCGAAATTACATACAGTTCATCTTTCATTGAGGTAAGTATTACTTGTCCGATTTTGGATCCTTATTGATATCTATTATAGTGGTTTGGTATGTATCCCTCGAACTTTGCTCTTCCGCGATGCTAAGAACTTTCTGAAGCGGAGGAAGCCGTTCGGACATACGGAGGTAAATGCAGGATTTCATTGAACCCCTTCGATTCACTGAGAAATTCCAGAAACCATTCCCGCGCCGGTTCCTGGTATCAGGAACGTAACGGTTATGCAACCAGTCGGTAAGTATATGCGTCCTTCAACCCAACTTAATTGTTATCGAACATTGTCATTCTAGGCGTATGGTGAGGAGGAATGTTTCTGCGTCAATAAAAACGTATTTAGTTTTGTATAGCGCCATCTTGACTCCATGGAACTTCCCTTCGGCTATGGTAAGCTTCATGATATCCCATTAAACAGATCCTAATGCTTCTGAAGATCACTCGTAAACTTGGGCCTGCGCTTGCTGCTGGATGCACCGCTGTCGTGAAGCCTCCTCCAGAGACGCCCTTTTCAGCTCTCGCTCTCATGGAGGTGTGTTTGGGCTTCCTCTTGATATCCTATATTTATGATGGTCTGAGTCGAAGGATATACGCAGTTAGCGCGACGTGCTGGGTTCCCGGATGGAGTCATCAATGTCGTAACGACCATGAAAAATGTCGGCGAGGTCGGGAAAGAGCTTTGCGAGAATACTACTGTACGAAAGGTCACGTTCACCGGCTCCACTGCCGTAGCAAAACTCCTGTATTCGATGTCTGCGAGCACTATGAAGAAGTGAGTGTGAAGCTGTAAGTATTTATAATGTCCCAGCTAAGATGTCTGTAGGATTTCGTTCGAAGCAGGAGGAAACTCACCTTTCATCGTATTTGACGATGCAGATATTGATGCCGCTGTAGAAGGTGCAGTTCATGAATATTTGCACGTATAAACTACTCACATGTCTTAGGTGCTGCATTATGCAAGTACCGTGCGTCCGGCCAAACTTGCGTCTGCGCTAACAGGATTTACGTCCATTCCTCTGTGTATGCTGAGTTCGCATCTCGTCTGGCTGCCAAGGTTGCCACTTTCAAAGTTGGTAGCGGCTTGGATAAGGAAACGTATGTGGCCTTCACTATCCGATAGCCTTCTGATAGTTCTGATTCTGTTTCAAATATCAGGACCCATGGCCCACTGATCCACGACCGCGCAATCAAAAAGGTTGAAGAGCACGTCGCTGACGCCATTGGAAAGGGCGCACAGGTCCTTATCGGTGGTTCGCGCCTCGAAGGCCCGGGATCCTTCTTTGCTCCGACTGTCCTGTCTGACGTTCCTCCAAATGTCAGACTCTCCAACGAAGAGACATTTGGGCCCATTGCGGCACTCATCAAATTCGAAACAGAGGAAGAAGTGCTGAAACTCGCGAACAATACGCAATACGGTTTAGCTGGCTACTTCTACTCGCGTGATATTGGCCGTGTATGGCGTGTTGCGGAGGCCCTTGAGGTTGGGATGGTCGGCGCGAATACTGGTACGATCTCGTCAGCTGTCATTCCATTTGGCGGAGTCAAAGAGAGTGGTCTTGGTAAGTAGTGATTTACCATGTGCCTCCTTGAACCGGTTCCCTTACGTTTTATTATCAGGCCGCGAAGGTGCACATGGTATTCAGGAGTATATGCAGACAAAGTTGATTGCGTTCGGTGGCGTATGAAAGTGTGGTAATCCTGATAAGTAAAGAAATAATGACGGATTTACGCCGAATCTTGGATCGAGTGGCCCACTTGTATAATAGTGGTTTCAAACATGCTATCTTGATGATTTCGCAAAGTTCGATCAGGATTAAGATACCAAGAGCAGTATACATATCAACTATCCAAAATGTAAACAATACAAACATAATCTCTACTCTACAGCCCGATTTTTTGTGAACCTAGAGCTTGACATGGGCACCGATTTTATTCTTGCCCTCCTCCATGACAGGGTTGATCAAAGTGCCCATGCCTCCGTCGACCCAAACGCGAACCTCATCGCCGTGCTTGAGGAAGATAGGCGGCTTCTTGACGAAGCCAACACCCTGTTTGCATATACATTAGTCTCCGGTTGATCCACGCGTCTGAGAATACATGCCTTAGGTGTACCAGTCATGATAATTGAACCCGGCTCTAAAGTCGTTCCTTGTGAAAGAAATGCGATAGTCTGCTTGACATTGAAGATTTGGTCGCTGAACAGAGATCGTAAGACATGCGGCCTAAATGAAAGACATGAGTGGACTTACGCAGTTGTCCCGTCTTGTAAAGTCTGTCCATTTACGACTGTCTTGAGTCCAAGCGCCTGAGGGTCCGGGATAGCCTTTGCCGCAACAATGCAAGGCCCGATCGGAGTCGAGTTGTCTGACGTGACATGAGCCAGAGCGTCTCTTATTTCGCAGCAGACGAGACGTACCAAATCCCTTTGAGAATCCCCACTGTGAAACCAACATTTGATGATAGCGGAAGGACATCTACATACAGAAACCGAATTACTTAGAATCGTCTCGGCCTCCAAACCTAGCACAGAAGACTTACATCGTTTCCGGAAGTGTATCCAAGAACGTAGTCAAGAGCATCTGCTTCCGACACGTCTTTTGCAGGTTTGCCAATGACGACGGTAAGCTCAACCTAAGAAAGCGGGTACGAGGTCATAAGTCGATTCGCACAGTGGACTGTATGCATGCTGTTCACCTCGTAATCTGGAAGGTGTTTGTTCACTGGCTGAACAGCCTTGGGGATTATAATGGGAGCCTCAGGACCAATTAATGAAGTTTGAGGTTTGTAGAACAATATAGGAGCCCTTCAGAACGATAAGCACCCCAAGGAAGTAGATACGGTTTAGAGCTTACGCTGGTTTCGCCAGACCTGCCTCAGCCTGTTATCCCGGTTAGCCTCGCGCTATCTGAACACACCGGGAATATACGCACGGCATGATCCGAGTAGTTTAACCCTAGACATCGCACAAGCTTTACCTGCTCTCGAGCGAGTGGAGCAAGCAGTTCCTTGACCGTGAGTACCGTATCGGAAACCTGAGCACTGGGATCCAAAGCTGAGCCAACGATCTCTCGAGCCTGGATAGGCTTCTTTGAACTGTAGGCCAAACCAACTATCCAGGACGGCCATTAGCACAGACGATAGCAGAATGAAGTGTTCGACACACTATCAATGTTTGGATCCACAGGTTCGCCAATGTGGACCATTGAGGTTTCCGCAGCGACGAAGCGGATAAGTCGTGTCCATGCCTATCAACGGACTCTCTCAACGGATCCTGCATATTAGAGAAAGACAGAAGACTCACTGTTCGAATGGGGGCCATGGTGTTAATGCGAGTGTGGTGAGGAGGATGAGCTACTGGAGCGAGTTCATCGCTTACGTCTCTTAAATATTTCGTCCGAACGGAACGCGTGATGCCGCTCCCTTCCCACCGCCTCGGTTAGTACTCTCGAGCTGGATCTTCGTCTTGTCATCCGTTGGCTATCCGTCTACCAATAATCTTAAATCAGACCGAGGATATGAACAGTGGTCGCGTCATCGGCGTTACGGCGGTCATGATGCAGTTTCGCGGCTCAAGCGACGTCGGCAGCCTCGTCAAGGCGCGAATCACTGGATCTCAGAGGTGGTGGAACCATCACATTAGCTATGCTTTTAGGCCAGATTTCATCGATACTGTAAAACTACGGAACATTTTTCTTGAGAAATTGCGAATATTTTTGGTGTATTTTCTAATATCGCGCTGCGGTTTGAAAGAAATACATCGATAATATTCGTCTTACAGACCCAAGTGTGTCGTCAAAGCGCCGGCTGCAGTTCTCAATTTCTATCGCGCACAGTAAGTTAAGTTCCTGAGGGATTCGTCCTTCCTTTAGCCGAACCTTTCGGTGATCCGAATCCGGGGGGTCGACAAACACCATCACGTGCACGAGTTCATCACTCGCGATATGTCCGTCAGCTTTTTATACATACAACTCTCACCAGCAATGCAGAGCGCGATTGAAATCGCGTTAGACAAGGTATCTTACAAAGGCGACCTTGACGTTTATATCTCTTCTAACTTGCTAATGTAGCTCGTCTCTCCACGTTCGCCTGTTTCATCTCAGAAAGACGCGCTGACAACGCTTGAGCACACCCTTGCCGAATGTCTATTAACCGACAAGCGACACCTCGTGCAAAGCGAACTTGATGTTTTCCTTCAACTTCAGGACTCTTTTCAATGCAATCGTAAGTTATCTGTTTTCTGATGCTCTTAGCTGCGCTAAATTGGGGCATGGCAGTCGCATCGCGATTACTTTTGTGGTTGGGCTGTCGAACAGAAACATTGATGAAATTAGGAGACAGGAGAACAAACAGCTGTGAGTTAAGAGGCTGTGCGGTCACATCTCGGTTTCTGACTGGGAGTAGCGGGAGATAGAGAGGAAGAATTTGGCGAAATCACCACCCTCGTGATCCAGGCTCTGTCATTGCTGCAAGGCGTGGCGCTGATGCACAAGCCGAGCAAGGAGTTCTTGTGCAGAAGATCCTCCATAGAAGTAAGTATCCGTATCTTGGTTAGGAGTCTGGACTGAACGCGTTTGAAGGTCTTTGTTGATCTGCTGTCCATATGTAGGCATGCCAGTGCGAGATCGTTTGCGAACTTAGCCAATGCCTCACCAACTAAATCAGCCTCGAACGATTATCCCTGGGATCCTACCTTGGTATCAGCCGTTCTGGATACCTTGCTTTGCATATTAGTCGATGCTCCAACGGCCCTTCGGTGCTTTGAGGAAGTGAAAGGGATCGAGCATATTGTGAAGGTCCTCAAGCGACCTACTATCCCAAAGGACGTCAGGTAGGGGAATCTCCAGGTTTATTTTCGTAGATGAGTAACGAAGGTTTGGTCATCCAGGATAAAATGCCTCGAGTTTCTTTATTTCTACCTTATGGACGAATCAACGCCTCTATCGGATGAGGTCCCCGTTAGACCTTCTTCACCGGTGAAACGTCCCAGGTCCACTCCTTTTGAGCGCTCAAGGGTTTCAACCGCCTCTAGCCGAAGCTCCAATTCCTCCGGATCGCATTCTTCGTCTTCTTCCTTGGGTTCATGGTCGCCCACACCTACTCTTGCAGGTACTCCACCTCTGTCACCAAAGAAATCAGCGTTCAGTGAGTTGTCTCAGGCACAAGATGCACTAGGCATGCTGCGCAAAGATGTCGATTTCGTACCTCAGAGTCCCCAGAAGGTCAAAGTTGCGCAGGTCGATGGTGGCATTCGGCGACCGGGCACGCCTCAGCAATCGTCACCTCTGAAGGTTCCGCGAGTCGTGCATAAGCAGGCAAGTCCTTTGAGTCGATTGGCCTCAGAGGAAACTCTACGTCCAGATTCGGATATCGACTCCGGCGTATATGATGTCCGGAAGACTGTCTCCAAAACTGGCCCGTGGAAGACTTCCTCTGTTGGATGCATAAGTTCCGTGCAGACTCGGACTATGCAGGAGAAGAAAGAGATATTGGGGCAGCTTCTTGGTAATGTCGATGCGCTCGTCGAAGGTGTCAAAAAGGCAGGTATCTGGGGATAAAACGGATAGGGCTTGTTAGTTTTCTGTCTTTTCTCTGTTTCGTCTCGAAGATCATGGGCTATATATATATGGCGAAGTAGTCGTTTATTTGAATCAATGCCGGACTCACCTTAATCTTTAGCTTCTCCGCAATGATCATATTTATTGGTAGCAATCATATCGTAGATTACTGTATGTATAGCGACGTCTTGCATCATGTACCGTAGTTTTATGTATATCTAGCGTCTAATTGCCAAGAGCTGGCTCGTTCAAGTTGATGCGCGATTGAGTTTTGTACCCAGTTGATAAGAGATCCGATCCGCGGTTCTTGGAGTAACATCAATTAGACTGAGACCGCTCTATACCCGTCGATTTCCGCGGTGTGCCCGAGTCCAGCACTACTTATCGTCCTGAAGACAATTTCATTGAATACGTTAGTTTTGGAGAACCGGGAATATACTTGTACGTTGCTGTTTACCCGCAACTCGTGCAAGGATTTCTTGCTGAATACCTGCTTCTGTCAGAATTTCTATCTATCTATGACCACCTTGCACACCACTTCAAGTAAGTTTCGCAAACGTGGGATGAGTGTGATCGTTTATGAGCGGGTAGATATCTCCGGAGGCATCCGGCGCAAACTCGATATGTAAAGTCAAGCACAGTAAATACGAAAAGCAATGTTAATGATGCTTAAAAATTGTAACGGTTTGATAAATTGGATTGCTGCAGATAAAGCACTTAGCAGCATATGTAATTACGCTCCATCTTGTTTGAGACGATGGCCAGGTCATACTGCTTGAAGCCCTCCGGAAGGAAGAGCGGCGCCAACAGATTTAGGAAGGAAAAAATCGGGCATTTGATATAGGCGAGAGGACTAAAAGTACGTAGTTGTTGTGAGTTCTGATGCGATGCGCTATGTGCGTCCTGTCGTCTCGTCATTTATTCCTCCGAGCCTGGTCAGATTAGTAAGACTGAATTTCAAGAATGAAGGCATAACGAGAAACATTTTGGTAAAAAAGTGCAGAATGTGAGAGAAAAGTTTTTTTCACCGTCATTTATTCAGCATAAGTGTTATTTAGCACAGCAATCTTGCACAACTACGACAAATTGGCGTTGCACAAGACAAAAAACCAGGTTCGCTTATCGAAATCGGCACGTCTCGGCCCTTGATTACGCGGAAAGAGAAAAGATTTTTGCGAAATCCAAAAGAATTTATTGGTCCGCAAGGGGCCGGGAAACGGCAGGATCGGAGGAACTTACGGAGGAGGTCGGTTGGATTGAATGTTGGAAGACGTGTTGACTGAAGAGTGATTATGTTCGAAGCAACGAAAATACTTCGAAATGATCGCAGGAAGCCACTCGGGGAGCTGATGACCAGAGCCTTATCACACGATGGACACCTTACAGACATGACGAGGCAAAAAACTAAAAAAAAATGGTGCAAAATTGAAGACGAAATATGAAGGTCGAGTGTAGAAGATATGTGTAAAGGAAGTTATCCGCGGGTGTCCAAAGCGAAAACCGTATTAAGTTATCTATGTGCAAGCTTAAGAGGAGTAGAAGCGCCAGGCAAAGTAGCCAGCGAGGGCGGTAAGTGGGAGGAAATAGCTGATGCTGAGTAAGAGGAAAAGCACGACGTCAGAGATAGAGACCCCCAACAAATGGCAAAAATGGCAACATACCTTGATGCAGCTTGAGCGGCAGCAGGAGCAGCGGCGCCCTTCAGTTTCTCCGATTTCGGAAGTTCCTAGATTGGACAGGATGGTCAAGAATCAGGTAAATGGTGACGTGGAAAAAGTCGGAAGACATACCGCGCCCTTCTCAAATTCACCGATGTAGAGACCTTGCAGTATCTCGCGCGCCTCGTCAGAGTGACCGACATCTTCGAACGCCTCAGTTGCGTCCTTGCCTAAAAATATCGTCAACCCCAATCGAAAGCCTCGATAAATGGTGAAACACATACCAGCCTCGGCGAGCATGACTTCGTCTCCTCCAGGGTGCTGAAACGTATCGTTAGCGTGAAGAAGCTCCATGCTGAGGGGTTGAGCGCTTTTACCTCATCGATGAACTTCGCAAGAGAGTAGACTGCATAAGAAAACGTGAATAAGGACGCGCTCGTCGAGCGGGAAAAACAGCATGACAGACTGACCCTTCCCATGGATAAGGAGATAGAGGTTGTCCTTCTTAGTATGCTCCTTGAGCTCGGCAAGCGTGATAACCTTTTCCTCAGACATTTTGACAGACTCAGCAGACGGCGCGGTCAGTTATGGACGGAGGATATGTGGTGAGAGTGTGACTTTAAGGAAGGAGGAATCATTCGATAGCAGGAGCCAACCGTGGCATTTAAATTACGGTTACATGAGCGGCTTTCAGTGCTGACTAAGCAAGTCTTGCGCCTGATTCAGGTTTTACGCATGAAAAAGTCTGTCATTCTGCAAAACGGCTTCGTTCCAACGGTGTCATATATATTACTCGATATGCTGTGAGATATGTACATATGTATGCATTCGCTTTAGTACAAGACGTCCGTAGAAAGAGGGACGACACGCGTGGACGATGCTGAATGATCTTCCACTGCGCAAGTTATAGAGACGACTGCAGAGATGCCTGTGTCCCTGGCAATGCGAGTGGATACTGACAGGATGGCGAACAACAATAGGGAAGCTGAGGAAAAACATAGTAAGTTCTTGTTCACTGTAAGTCTTAGATTGAGACGGAAGAAAAAAACCTCAGCGGCGCACGTTCTCTTGTTTTCTAACTCCGCCACACCGTCACGGCGACACGCGTTGTTCTTGTCACCGAAGCCGTGACACATACTCACCACGCCGAAGCCATCGACTCGACCTCCATCTCCCTGTCCACGGCCACCACTCACGCCAGCCTGGCGTCGTGCGATCAGCTTTTGTTCCCAATGGACCTTAATGTCGACGATGCATACGACCTCCTCGGCCACAATGACATGCCTGTGCGCCAAAACGGACTCCTCCAAGTGTTACGTGCCATAGCGGACGTTGTTTTACGCCTCTCTGGCGCATCGGCCCTGGTTTTTCTCCTTTACTATGCCTATGGTCAGTTCAATGACTTGACAGAGCGCAAATATAAGAAGTGAGATATCACTTTCTTCTCGTTCCTCGCACTGATTTTCTTCGTAAAGGTCTGTACGTCGGAAGTATGGCATTCCAGACGACGACAACGACCCCTTCAACGTAGCATATGCTAAAGTACGGCAACAACGAAAGGATACGGTGTACTTGGAGGCTGAAGAGGAGCTATCTTCAACGGGAAGTGCGTCTGAGGCACGAGGCGTGACATCTGCAAGACAGGGAGGCACAAGCGCCTCGATGCCTCATCGTCGCGTGGTCCCTCCGTCTGGTACGGCTAATATGGCTTGCATTACGGTACAAAAACTGATTTTCGGGTTTAGCACTTGCAATTGATGCTGAGTCACCAGGGAGCACTACTAGGTTGGTGACTCGTTACTCACCATCCCTGTTTACTGACTTAATTTCGAATAGTACCGTCATTTCGCAACAGAATGCAGAAACCAAGAAGTCGGCACAGCAGCAAATGCCTGCTCAGAGCCGTTCTGTAACACCTAAGGCAAAGCCAGACATTGTCGCTCACGACTACGCTATGACTTCAGCACAGCGGAAACGATCTTTGGAGGAGCAGGAAGTTGGTGAAACCAGTGAACATATGGCTTCTAAAGAGGCTCCATCACTTTCAAAAGAGACGCCTATGAAAATTGATGGGGAGGAAAATGCTACTGCGGGGCCTTTTCGTGGCTCGAAACGACAGGCTGCATCCGACGAAGACATCTCTATCAATGGAACGATTGGAAAGAAGGCTGGCAAACGAGCTCGGAGGCAGTCAAAAAAGGTCGAGGAAGTCATCGATGTCGACGAGAATGACGAGCATATGGATGTCGACCCTATTTTAAGGGGAAAGAAGCGGGATAGGACTGAGGCCGATTCCTCGTTTGGGGGTGATGGTGATGATGAATTGGCCGGGAGTCGTCGTCGGAAGACCAGGCGACAAAAGCGCAAATCTAATCTTTCCGCGGATTTGGATTCCGCTACTCCAAAACGTGGGACGAAGCGAAGTTTTGAAGGCGAATCAACCTTGGGAAGTGAGGATGGATCCAAGTCTCCTAGGAAACGCGGGAAACATACGCCTAAGGAGTCTCATGATGTATCTGTGGTTGAGTCAACGTCGGACGCCTCATGCGCAGGTAGAAGCATTGGTGAGGAATGGTATGCTAACGGAGTCACATACAAAGTGGGTCCAGATGGACAGAGACTACGTCAAGTTCTGCTCAGGAAGCGTGCATCACGTTATAGCATGGTAAGTTGCGAAATCCGTTGATTTCCTCATACTAAATTACCTTTTAGCCGGAGGATTCTCAGCATCCGGATTCACGGGCCCGATTGGAGATTTTAGTCGAAACTTGGTTGAATGAGGATGAATACAAGGCCGCTGAAAAGCGCGGGGAGGTTTATGCTCGTTCCAAAAAGACAAAGAGTTCTGAAGTAAGTTCTCGTATCATTCTTGGTATCAATCCGGTACCTAATAATAATTGTAGGATGCAAGCCCTATCACAGAGCCAGGGAAGCAGCTCTTGTGGGCCAATCGGCAAAACGCAAACAGGACAGATGGACGGACCGCTGTGACTCCAGCAACCACTAACGGCAAACCGCGCGTCGATCCATTCACGTTAACGGGCAAAGTAAAACGTGCGCCCGATTTCGAATCACTGGTTGAGTCTCCGACAGGATCACCCAGAATTCGACAATCCAAGTCCTACTCAAAGTGGGAGAAGCAGGATCTTGAGGCGGAGGCAATGGCAAGATTGCGCAAGAATTTGGAAGGAGAAAAGAAAGTATTGACGCCTCCAACGAAATTGTCGTTCCAGAGTTCGTCTTCGATTATGGATTCTTCTTCTCCCGCGCCTTCCATGGCTACCAGCTCGTCGGCACCCGCTTCCTTTGCAACTTCATCTAATCAAACCAAGCCGGCGGTTGGGTCTGCTACGCCCCCTATAAGTAACGCTTTCGCTCCGACACAAAACGGCAATGTCGCCAAGACTGCTACTGCGCCCTCCCAGGATACTGCACCGTCTGCTGCACCTTCAGGCCAACCCAAGCCTCCCGCAGTCCTCGTCACGCCGCCTCAGCATCCCAAAGCTCCCTCGTATAGCTCATTTGGTACTGAACCTTCTGGTCCTCAGCCTGTTTCGGCCTCTACGGAGAACAAGCAGCCGGCAGCACCAAGCATTCACGGCGCTACCCCGTCTAGTACTGGGCCTTTCACTCAGAATGCTTTCGGTCCAAAGTCTCAAGATAATTCCACTGCAGCTGCTAATCCATTTGCCAAGCCTTCTACTCCTTCCGCCTTCTCTGGTCCGACGACTAACGGGACAAGCGGAGACAAGCCTCCTTTCTCGTTTGGAACCACAGGTGCGTCGCAGGGGGCGAAGTCTGCTGCGACCGCCCCGCTTTCGCCTTTCGGGAAGCCAGCGGACAAATTGACTTCCTCAGTGTCATCAGCATTTACTGCTCCTTCTGGTTCTGGCGCCTCAACTATTGGTTTCGGGACAGGCACAAGTCAACCTTCGGTAGCTTCATCTGGCACTGGCTTTACTTCGGTGGCCCCGCAAAATTCGTTCGGGACAGGCAGTAGCAAACCTACAGTTGGAGCAAGCAATTCCGCCGGTGGATCATTGACTTCCGTAGCAAGTATACCGCAAGCGAAATCCGGCTTTGGAGCTGGTTCGAAGCCTGCTACTCCTGCTTCCACGCGCCAGACTGCACCTATAATATCTACTACCAAGCCCGCGACCTCAGCGTTCAATTTCCCAAACTCGACGGCTACAAATGCCTCTGCTAATGTATCTTCTCCGAATAACGCACCGTTGTTCAGTTTCGGCCAATTCAATACACAGCCTTCAACGTCAGCTGCAGCACAAACTTCGGCCGGCACTGCCCCTAAATCCACTTTCGGTATACCTGCTTCTCAGTTGTCTTCGACGACAACAGTTCCCAATGCTACTACCTCTGCACCGACGTCGACGTTTGGTGCACCAACAACCCAGTCAACAACATCGGTGCAGCCTGCTTCTACGAACAACACTGGGACTGCTGGCTTCGGAACTGGCACGAGTGCTCCCGCGACGACCGGCGCTCCTGCGTCGACTGGCTTCAGCTTCGGGTCCGCAAAGCTTGCGGCGCCATCGTTTTCTCCGTCGCCATTCGGCAATACAACTACAACCTCCGCCTCATCGCCCTTCAATTTCTCAGGCAAGCCTTCCGGAGCCTCGTCCTCACCATTTCAATTTGGTGCTACCTCCGCGCCTACAGCATTTGGTGGTGCGCCCAATACTGCTACCTCCGCCTTGCCTTTCGGTGCAACAGCGAGACCGGCTGGAGTGTCATCTAAGCCGTCCACATTCGGCTCTAGCAATCTGAGCAACCCGGCTTTCACCACCACGAACGGCACTGCAGCGCCTGCAGCACAGAACCCTACAACTCCGTTCAACTTCGGCGCTTCGTCAACCCCTTCGAATGGCACGGCACAAGGTGGCGGTGCTAATGCTTTCGGGACGAAGCCGGCGTTCACGTTCGGTGCAGGGTCGCCATTTGGAGCACTAGCTGCTGCAGGGAATGCAAGCAACACCAATACGCAGAATACTAATGCCTTTGGATCCAACAGTGGATCCTCAGTGTTTGGACAGAAGTCATGATTTTGAATGTTAGGTTCAAACTTCTAGAAAAAAGAGCGACAATATACATCTCGTTTTTCTTCCTTTTTTGTTTTCTTGCATCATTTTCATCATGGTACATGGATCGCATTCTGCATCACTCTTTCTAATTCTGTACCACCCTTCGCATCGTTCACTTACATTGCATTCCAAAATAACATTAGGGCATTTATAGGCATATGGCCATGCGACTGTACTCTCTTTTCCTCCTTTTCAAACAGCTTATTGCAGATATTTTTGACGTATTCTGGTTGGTAGCGGGGCGGACTTACTTCCGATGCTCTGCTGTGAACTCAGAATATGTAGCTGATGGCAATCGTGTTTATGGTAGTGCTTCGACCGAAAAGGTCCTCATCCTGGTTTGATGGCATAAGAGCGCCCCTTCTTACAAGCATTCAGCAAGAATGATTGCTCGTGGAGAATGAATACAAGACGTTTCATATATGCAGTGCTAGCTGAACTTCAAGCGCGTTCCTTCGCTGGGTACAATCGCGTAATTCTCGCGTTGTGCGGATGCCAGCGCTGCACCGGGTTTCTGGCGTTTCTCCTTCTTCGGGGGTTTCGCAGATTTTGTTTCATTCGTATTTGTGTCATCCACATCGGTGCGTAGACGTCTCGCTTCCGGCTCTCTCTCTTCTCGTGCCTCCACCACCTCAGCTCCACGCTGTCCAGCATGCTCATCATTGTCTCGCGTTGACTTGAGTTTCTTCTTCCAATCATTGTACTTATCCTTGCCCACCCTCTTTGACCCCTTTTCCTTCATCTTCGTTTCTCTTTCTCTTTTCTGAGCGGCTTTTTCAGCTCCAGGTCGATACCCGCCCCTCCGCGCCGCCTCGGGAGAAGCGTATTCAACAATGAGCGCTCGCCCGTCGAGGAAGTGGTTCGCTTGGTTCGTCAACGCCGCTGTTGCGTGTTGTGTCGAGGTAAAATCTACGAATGCGAAACTAAGGAAAAATGGAAGTGTGATATCACTGTTAGATGTTGATAAAAAAGGAATAGAAAAGTGTACCTACCCTTTACAGACACCGCTATCCTCAAAGGTGCCCAGACGCACCTTCTTGATGCCTACATCAATCTCCACGTCAATGTCTTCTTCCACTTCGTCCTTTTCTTCATTCTCAATCCCCAGCAGATCATCATTCTTCCCCTTCCTGTCTCTCACACTTTTCTTCTTTTCCTTCTCCCTCTTTTTCTTCGCTTTCATCAGAGCAATCGCTCTCGCATGCCCCTCGAACATCTGCCTTATCTTCTCATCCGTCGCCTCATAACCTAAGTTCCCGAGGAATAGACACGGACAGGGAGGCTGTTTTTGAGCTTTGAGGATTTTCTTGGCTGTTTTCGTAGGTCCTAAGCTGAATCCGCTTTGTTTTGTTACTGAGTCGGACGAAGGTACAGAAGGATTGGCAGTGGTTGTGTCGTGTTGTTGGGAGGTATCTTCTGAACCAAGTTCTGCGGTAGGGGAAGATGAAGTGGTAGGACGTCCGCTGAAGTCGTCGCCTGAACAGGAAGAGGTAATTAATTAGTACTTTCAAATGATCGAGAGAATATAGTGCTTTACCGTCTTTAATCAAAAGTCTCCTCCCATCGAGATTCTTCTCTGACAGTGAAATAGCTAATGTCTTCGCATCAGGCGTCGAGAAGTCCACATACGCGAACCTTTATCCACCCAATAAAATACGTATCGATCCAAGAAAAATTGTCAATACCGAACCTCAGTGCGCCAGAGAAGTAGAACTTACCCTCTATTCTCCTTAACCGTCTTCACGCCCTTCATCTTCTCGACGCCTGGGGCACCTTTGATAGGCATATGTACCCGGGTCACTTCGCTAGCGCCCGCGTCGATGAAGAAAGAACGGAGTGCATCAGGTGTGGTGCGGTATGATAAGTTCCCGACCCAGACTGAATTCTGGCGCTTGCTCTGTTGTTGATCATCGCTTTCCTCCTTCGCCTTACGCTTCTCCTTAATCTGCGATTTGCTTGACTTCGAGGCGGTTGAGTCTGTGATAGGTTCAGTAGACGCAGCCGCGAGAGTCTTTTGTTTCTTCCTGAGCTTTCGTTGTTCTTTGTGAGAAAGGACTTTGACTTCCTCTTGTTCATCGTTCTCGACGTGCTCGTTATTCTCTGGGACCTCAGCCTCGTCTATGTCCCGTTTCCTCTTCTTTGATCCAGTCAAGTCATTATTCGCATTCTTGCCGGTCTGCTCTTCGCTGGAAGGAGTATCTCTCTCGGCAACAGGTTTTAAGTTCGCATGTGAAGAAGAAGAGAATGCCGAAGGCGAAGACGAATATGCGGTTGCCTCTGAACCTGAATCTGTAGACGAAGACGAAGACGAAGACATGACTTTACTAGTGTAAGTTGAAGTCACTTCAAGAATTTTGTAGTAGAAGTTCATAGTTGATGATCAACGAATGATCGACATAATCGACGCGGAAAATATTGAGAGCAGGGTTCGATACATGCATCTACTTCATACACAGAAAATAATAATGCGACGGTATCTGATGATGGTTGTGTGGTCGATGAGTGATTAGTGTAGGCCGGGATACGTCTAAAATACATCCAACAGGAATGAAAGTGTAAGGGAGAGGGAATCGTCTCTAACTCTAGGCCAAATCTCTTCTATCCAAGAGAGAGAATCGTGAGTCCTGATCATCCAGAGAATGCATGGATACGTCTATGTACAAATCAATGCGTGATGGGCCGGGACGACAAGGGAATGATGAAGCAATCTAATCAGGAGTGCGTAGCGGCGTGTGCAGCGCGTGCACGTTCAATCTCCTTTGCTTCTTGTGCTTGCTGCTCAAGCTGGAAACGTGATAATGTCAACAGAAGGAAGAAGTACTCAAATAAGACGAACGCACCAATCGAGCCCAAGAATGATCAGCACGCTGTTCCTTCTTCACCTCAGTTGGCTGCATTTGCGCAAGTGCAGCACCACCTAACAAGCCCACGAGAGCAATACCCTGGGCCTGAAAAAGTTCCGAAATCGATAATTCAATTGACATCCTACCAAAATTAATTATGAAATACTCACATATACACGTGCCTGCACAATTTTCTGTGTGAACGTCTGTGTCTTGTTTCGTCGGAGGACCATCCACGAGGCACCCATAGTTGTCGCCCATCCGGCAAGGAACAGGTGCCAGCGATAGCGTAGAGCCCAGTCTCCGGCCTTCTGCATCGGTGTAAGCGAGTTCCATCGTGACAATGCTTCCGCTTCTTCACGGTCCATCTCTCGCTTGCCTGCGCTCTCCCTAAAGGTGGTATATCCATAAACCATGACTCATGATAACGAATAGTGGTAGAAAAAGAACGCACCAATTATGTTCCATATCGTACTGCAACCCCCTCCTCTCTGCCTGAGCCGCCACTGCAGGAGCGATAACCATGACGAAACCCAATGCCTTGATCGTCAACGGTAGCGACCGATAGTAAGGCGATCTTCTATGCAGCATATAGAACCCTGCGCTGCTTGCGATGGTCCCACCAATGAAACCCTCGACCATACCCCGGATGGTCGCCTTGTCATGGTTTTTGATATCTTCCTGGGAGACGAGCTGCAGTCGAACAAGACGTTAACATTGGAAAGTCATCTATTTGATCGATGAGACGTTGAACTGACCTTCATGGTTTAGATGCTGAAGTTTCCAATAGTCTGACAACAGCAAAAGGGTAGATATATTTCTTTCGCGCAGGCCGGAGCGGAGCGGTTCGGGATAGGTGGCAGTCTGTGAGTAAGCTTCCGCGGCTGGTCTCGGGTTGGTCGGTCTCAGTCACATGATCTATGGAATTCCCTATTGGGCCGGCCAATTGGACTGGACTTATGCGTCTCATTGTATTGCATGCAAGTTGAATTACACAAACATAGTCGTTTTACTGTGTGATGTGTTACCGTACCGTGTCCGCCGTCTTCTCAATTCGAGTGTGCATGTGATGACTCTAGTTCTTCTCCTGATCATCTTCGGCTTTCGCCTGTGCTCTCGCCTTGATCGCCCTTTCTTCAGCTGCTTCGCGTTCTAGAATGTCTCTCCACGAGTGGTCAACGTATTTATCCTCCGACTGTCTGTGTGTCAGGATAGCAGCCGTAATGATTATGCCGAGAGTAATGCCTTGCGCCTGAAAGTAATGTTATTGTTTGAAGATACGCATACTGTATATCCGAGATGCACGTACCCAGACACGAGTTTGAGTGATCTTGCCATTGGTGTTAGTAATAATAAAATGGCGCGACAAAACGACAGCTCACTTTCTGCAAGGGCGTCGCGAGACTAACAGAATTAATATATCAATCACGTATCTCACATGTAGAAACGGAAACTAATACTCACGGATCTCTAGATACCCAAGTGTATATCCCGATCATGCTCGTTGCCCAGCTACCAGTGATAAGACTGAATGGATGTCTTCTCGCAAAATCCGCGAACTTCTCCTTGACATTCATGCGCTCCCATTTGGCCCTCTCGCGTTCATGAACAGTCTGGAGTTCTTGTGTGCCGAGATCGTCCCAGCGCTGTCGTTCATATCTGAGCCCAGCCCGTTCTGCTGAAATGACGAAAGAGGGTATGGCGACAAGAATGACACCAAATGCCTTCAGAGAGGGTTGGAGGTTACGGTAGTATGGCCAGCGCCGATAAAGGATGTAAGAGGCTGGAAGTGCCACGCCCAATCCACCGAGAAAACCCTTCGCGCCACCTAGAATTACAGCACGTTGATGTTCTTCCTTTTGTTCTTGAGTAGGTTCCTAACAAATAATCGTAAAGTGCTGCTACATGCGTGTTTCCGAGAGGCATACCTTCATGGTTGTTAGTCACGATGTTGTAAGGAAAGCGCTTGCAGATAAGATCCTGCCTGGCCTGAAATAGTCGAGGACGAACAGTATGACGTCGATAGGGTGGGTCATCGTTTACGGTCTCCCGCGTGCAGTCCGATAACCATCCGCTCGCTCCGTTGCCGCCTTTGCAACCGCGAATGTAATCACGAATGAGCATTACCTGGCCATCGACGGTCAGTGTGCACAAAGCACCCATCGCGCGCGTCAGTAGAAAAATGTATGATCCCGAAGTGGTCAAGAAAACGCGTCCAAGTCGCGTGTTGTGCGTGTTTCGCCCGCCGCGTCGATCCTCCGTGATCGCCAGCCGACCCGCATGTTAAACATCCCTTGGTCTCGTGTCTCGTGCCTTATCCTCCTTTTCATCCCTCCTTCATCGACTATCATCCCTTCAATGTTATCTTCAAATTTTCCAATAACTCCCCGGCCCCGCCCACCTGCGAAAATGAGACGATCGTCTTCGCAATCCCGTGCTTTGGCTGACTGGCCTGGACGCTCTCCACCACCTTATGCACCTTTTGCCCCCGACACTCATCCGACTCTTCTTGGTTCGCCTATCACTGCAACATCACAGCTCATTCGCCTAGAAGAAGTATGCGAGAGTGAGGACAAGCTTCAAGAAAAGTCCAAAGAGGAGCTTGAGGAACTCTTGAGAAGAGCAAGCGCAATCATCAAAGAAAGGGAACGAGGTGTGTTCTCTTGCGTAGTGGCATAAGCATGTGTTAACAATTATCATGTAGAGTTGGATTTTACATCCGAAACATGTAAGACGCTAGCGGAAAATAATGCATCGCTGAAGGCTCGAAACGACACGCTCATCTCGCGTCTGCCACCGTCCCAACCGTCCTCTCCACTTGCCTCTCCTTCGTTTCAGTCCAGATCCTTCTTCTCCCCTGCGCACAGTAGGGCTTCTTCCCGAAGTCTTTTGCTATCTACGAAACCGTTACCGTCGCCTGTGTTGTCAGGGGTGCGCAAAAGACCTGGACATGCGCGACGTGTCTCAAGCACTCCTGCTGAACTGGCTGCGCTGGCAGATCAGAATGCCGAGCTTCTCGCGAAACTCGCAGACTTGGATGCTGAAGCTTCACGCGCAGAACAGGCTGGCAAGCGCCGTTTGCGTAGTCTCGAAGCTGAGATTGAAGGCTTGCGAGATGAACTGGAACGTGCAAGGGAAGAGAGTAGGAAGCTTGAAGAATCTATGAATGCTCAACCTGAACAAGCTTTTGCTGGGTTGCCCAGCGGAGTTGACAAACAAATTGTCAAAATGTTCAAGCGTCTTAGTCGAGAAGCGAAAGTGCGCGAACTCAAAGCGAAGACGAGATCTTGGGAGCGAGACGAGCAGTCTGAAGAGCCGAAGAATTTTGCTCCGAACAATCTCACTCCTGGCTTGCCTTTCACTTCGAAGATCGTTTCTAGAAAGGTATCTGCGCCGAATCTTTACGTCGATACTACTCTTGATCGGGCTTCAAATAACAATTCTTTAAGCTCGAAGGTTTCCCTCGTCGAATCTCCATTTTCTTCTGTCCCCGCATCCGCTACTTCGAACATTGCTCCTACTGGACCTAGTGCACGCGAACAAGCTCTCGTGTCTCAGCTGCTGTTAAAGATACGAGAATTGGAAGAGACGAACACTCAGCTGGCTACGGACCACTTAAAGGCGAGTATCCGATTGAAGGAAGCGCAGACAGAAAGCGAAAGCGTACGGATGCTCTGCGAATTTATCAGTGATGAGGTGGAAGGCGATGTAGATCTTGAACTTGAGGTTGTCTGCGATGCCGAGGAATTTGGGGACAATGCGACAGAGGGCGAGACAACGTCAGAAGTGCATGACAACGATCCAAGTGGGCTACGTACGGAATCGAGGAAGATGATCCACTTGCGATCTGTGGCTCGCAAGGCTTCGATGGACTTCGGAAACGGGTCGACAAGACATAGCATCAGACTTCGGAAGTTCAGATCCGTTGATAGTCTGCCTTCTTTGGACGCATCTTCTTCGCCACCATCCACGAAAATCGTGCCTACGTACCGCAATCCGAAGACACGCAAGACTGTACTCGGGCTGTTCGAAGAAGACTCATCAAATGAGTCTTATGCTCCTCCTGAACTTCATTCGTTCCAAGACAGCCGGCCGTTTGTCCGCCAATTACCGTCCGTCTGCGAACCTTTCGAAAATGACATCTCGAGCGACACGCAAGTGGATTCTGATGCGAATGTGGACGCAGAAGGAAACAGTAGTAGTATGAAGATGATTTCTCTAGGGAGCGAACTTGGACTAGACTTGGACGAGGTTGGATTACGTCCTGCTCCGGGACTCGGACATGTTCGCACGAAAAGCATCATGGAGCTGTTACACAGTGCTGAGGCATCTTCGACTCCTCAGCTACAGTCCCCGCTATTACCCTCGCCTTCTACTCTGCGTCCTCCGATGTTGTCGGACCATCAAGGCTCGATAAGAGGGCCTTTGAGACTCAAGCACAAGCACAAGCACGCTATGAAAGGAAAATTGACCGAAGAGGCAGTGGGTTACTTCCCTGGAGATGAACGTGTCATCTATCCTCGATTGCGAAAAACAAAGAGCAGCGCCGTCTTTGGCTCCATTGGACGCTCACCAGCACCTCCGATGCCCTCTTTTATGAATAGCCCCTTAGCTCAGCGGCTCGGGCTTGATCTTCCCGCTCAACAATCCGCAGATTCCTATCCCAACTCAGACACTAAGAAAGACCAGAGTAATAAAACGAGCCTGGACAAGCTCCGTAATCTGATCTTTGAACTCTGGCTCTGGATGTACTTTGCCGCCATTATCGTCGTGTTCATATTCAGCGTCGCGCGGAAGGGCCCGAAGGCCGTTTTGAATAAAGCTGCTGCTGGGAATAAAGGCTCGGCGACTTCGAGATGACGCGATGCGTTGAGCTATGCAGATGCATTCTTTTCTTTCGTCTTGGATTTAGATTGGATTCCTTCAGCTTGATGACAAGACATGACATGATGCGGGACGCATTCTTGCGTTATAATTTCCCGTATATACATACATACATACATCTTGTGTAAGTTATCTCACTCTGCATTAACATTGTCCTATAGTAATCGCATGCATGTAAACACTTTTTAGAAATGTATCATATCTTCTTGCATCGTATTCCCTTCCAGTAACAGATAGTACATATCATATTTTTGGACCGGGCCATCTCGAGCATGAATTCTTCGAACAAATTATATCTTCTGCATCTGCATTCGCATCGATAATTAATGATCACAATATCTGCGTGCCCCGTATTGCCGGAATAGATTCTTAGTCGAGAATATCGATAGATAAATAAATAGATATATGTCCTGTATTGTCTGTACTATACTACCTCTTGACCTTGGATGACTATAGAAAGGATCGGTCATGAAATGCATCTAGAAATGAATTCGAACAGGTCGGTCTCTCAGGCAGAACCCCAAGAATAGCTATTCAGTTACGTATTACAGGAAGAGACTCGGAGGCATAATTGATTAGTTATAACCTTCATACTCATGTTCGTTCCGAAAGTAAGGCATCGGGTCAAATAAGTATACTACACGTCAGGTATCGGGAGCGACCTTTTTACTTTCCGAGTTCCACCACTAAGTCCCTAAGTCAGAGTCAATTTCCGAGTTTACCCAACGGAACTCCATCCACGCCCATTCGGATTGCTAGCCTATATACTTGATATGCAGGCGTTGGTGCCGTGCCTCTTATTATATAATAGTAATCGGACACCGGTACTGGTACTGTACTTCAAAGTAGATTTACATTTGCCGAAAGATAGCTTCTCAAGCCTACAGTTTAAACGAAGTATCAATACAGCGTGATTCCGATCCTCGCGACGACGATGTCTTTGTGACCATAGTAACGATTGAGGAGGAAGGACGACGATCGACGATCCTGTGGTGGAACGTTATCTTATCTATCATACTTCAGGAGTCTATTTTTCAGGCCAGAACCGATTTGTCTTGGCCCCGAGAATGAATCGGAATAGAATAAGTGATTTTCTCAAATAGGCAAAGTAAGGACAAGATAGGACATGTCGGAAGCCAAGCCAAGAGTTACGGATGAAAAAAATGAGAAGCAGAAAAAGGGAGAATGACGAAAGGAGTTGTGCAGGGTTGTAGAGGACGGATGTTACTTATCAATGAATTCGGAAGGCTTCGTAAGGAAGACGATTAGTCAAGTCGGAAATGAGGTGCAATAAACGAGAGACGCGTTCCGAATCCGAGGAGGGAGGAGTGCCGATGATCAGACGCGTACGCGCGTGCGAGGGGCTCGGCAGATGATTGGCGGAGAAGTCGCGACTAGAGTCGATCACGTTGTATATAATCTGGCTGAAATAACCTATTGTACCCATAAGAGAGGATAGAGGTGGCCACATGTTGGTCTAAGGTCCGGGCTAGTGGTGCTACTATTGGTTCGAAGTTGATGGACGGATGGATGACGGAGGAAGAGTGGACCAATGGGAAGCTGTGGCAGGTGATCGCGATCAGTTGGAGCGGAAACCGTGATTGGGCTCTGGAGACTATCGGACTCGCTCGCTCGTCAACCCTTTGCGGTAACGGGTGGAAACGGCGAACATGCTCGGGTCACTACTCAAGTCAAGGAAAATATCATTATTTACTCTTCCCTCTTCTCTTGCTTTCATCTCTCAGTTGAATGGACTCGACCATGCCAGCTCTCTCTCGCCCTCGCGCCACTTCAATTTCCTCATCAGACAAGCCATTCCCAAAGAAATTAAAGACTTCTCATTCGGAGCTTAATGGCGTCGCTGACGACCCTTCTCTGCGTGCTTGCTTTGCTGATGGTGTCCTAGACGCCCAGAATATACAACGCCTTGCAGAGAGCTACCGTTCTTCGGAGCCATACCTTCATGCTGTTCTCGACAAGCTATTCAAGGATGACCTCCTTTCAAAAGTCAAAGACGAGTGTATTGGCGAACTCAGTTTCACTGAAAAGGAGACAGATATTTATAAGGTTAGCAATACTTTCGTTGTCGTTCATACCAACTGACAAACATGCTCCCAGGTGCATCAAACGGGCGATTTAGCAGCCCTATCCCATCTTGCAAAAGAAGAGGTCGCTATGCTGCCCAACTTGCTTAAGCTGCGCGACGCGCTGTACTCTCAAACCTTCCGCGACTTCCTCCGCAAAGTCACGGGCTGCGGGCCCCTATCGGGCAAGAAGCAGGATATGTCGGTGAATTCATACAGGAAAGGCTGTCACTTGCTTAACCATGACGATGTCATTGGTATGTACTTTTGTTCCGTCTTTCTTTGCTAGTGATCTTGATGCGAAAAATGCGTGTTGTGTTCAGATACCCGTTGTGTCTCCTACATCTCGTACATGCCAATGCCGAAATCCGAATCGTGGAAGTCCGAATGGGGCGGTGCACTTGAACTCTATCCCGTCAAGCCGGGTCCCGATGGTGTCTCCGAGCCAGAATGTATGCCGACAAAGTCAATTCCACCCAGCTGGAATCAGTTTATATTTTTCGAGGTCCAACCAGGCCGGAGCTTCCACTCCGTGGAAGAGGTCGTTGTGGACGAGGGTGACTCCCAGAGACAGCGACTGAGTATTAGTGGGTGGTTCCATCATGCCCAGGAGGGCGAGGAAGGATACGAAGGCGAACCGATCGACACCGCTAAAAGCTCCCTTGCGCAACTTGTACGCGGCTTATTTCATTTTTATCAGACTTAGCAATTTATTCTTACTCTTTCTCCGAATAGACTTCAGCTTCGCCGACCTACACGCCCTACCCGGACATCGACCTGGTGCTGCGAACAAACCCCTTCGCGCCACTCACATCCGCGCAGCTCTTCTACCTCTCTTCCTTCCTCGACCCGATCTACCTCCAACCAAAAGTCATCGCGAGCCTATCCAAGAAATTCGTCGACCAATCGAGTATTGAGCTGCACAAGTTTTTATGCCCTCCGTTGGTTGCGAAGCTCGAGGCTGGGTTGCGCGCGAGGGATAAGGAAGATGGATTGGATGGGGAGACCAGGAAGGGTCGTGTCCCTCTGCATAGTTCTGGAATTAGGGAAAATGGACCGTGGACGCTGAGGGGCCCACCGCATAAGGCTAGATATTGCTCGCTTGTTTCTTCCTCAGCAGCCGGGCCTTCTACGCAAATTAACGAGACTGAAGCACTCACGACGGTCTACTCGCCAACGAGCACACCGGAGCAGATTCTCTCGGTGCTTGAAACCTCGCTCTTCCCACATCCGGCGTTCCGTTCCTGGCTCGCACTCATTGCGCAGCTCCTGCCGACGAGATACTCCGCACAAGCTAGACGATTCCGTCCCGGCTTGGATTATACTCTGGCGACGAGTAATAATGAGCAGAGCATCCTCGATGTTGTACTTGGACTGACACCAGAGTCTGAGGAAGATAAGATGCAGAAGAGGGAGAGAGAGGAGAGGGAGTTAAGGAAAGGGAAAGGGAGGGAGGTGGTTAACGGGAAGAACGGTACTTCTCAGCATCGACGAGAGGAAGAAGAAGAGGAGGAAGAGGAGGAATTGATTGGATGGGAGTCGGGAGAATGGGGTGGCTGGGAGGTAAGTGTCTCTCAAATTGGTTGAATTCTGCGTGCTCAGTACTCTATCTTACAACAGTGCTACATGGCGCCACATGAAGGCGAAGAAGACCCAGCAGTCTACCGTTCTGGATCGTCCAAAAAGCATTCCCATTCGCATTCACATACGCAAAATGGTCATCATCATCATGGTCATAATAACTCTTTACCAAACGGCACCACTTCACACTTGGTGGACGAAGACTCCGACCAAGATTCTGATGAGGAGGATGAAGATGATGATGACGGAACTCTCCTGACCGTTCAACCAGGGTTTAACAGGTTGATGCTTGTACTTCGAGACGAAGGTGTCATGCGATTCGTTAAGTACGTGAGTGCTGCTGCGCCTGGGTCGGTGTGGGATGTGTGCGGGGAGTATGAGGTGTATATGACTGAGGAGGAGGAAGTAGATGGAGAGGAGGGAGTTGTTGTCCAGGTTAATGGAAGCGCGAATGGGAACGGGAACGGAAATGGGAGTGTGAAGGTAAAGGTTAATGGAGTGTGAGGAGAATGATATACTCATGATGAAGATGATAGTGATATTTTTTAGTCATTGTTCTATGCTTATTATTTTTCTTTTCGTCGTTCTGTTCATCGTTCTTTCACTTTCATTCGACGCTGCTTCTTACATATGTTTTTTTTTCTCCTCCTGTCGCCGTGTTGATATCCGATCTCGCGCATGTTAAGCAATAAATGCGATGCGCCCTACTTGCTTTGTTCGTAAGTTTATTGACTCCGGCAGACTCAGATGACATACTGTTTTTGTCGCCACCATTTGTTGTTAAGGGGTTGCATTCAAATTAAGATTGGTCCTTAAAACTTATCAATAATGTCAATCATTGAGATCGACTACTTATATCAACCTCCGTCATTACTGTACAAGCATTCGAGTGAGGCATAAGGCCGAGCACGTACATATGCCGCACAACGGTATACTGTGGGAAAACACCAATGCCGACTAACCATCGCCCACTGACCGTCAAATTGAGAAGGGCTATTGTGAGGCCTACCTTTGTTGTTACACTTTAGATCCGGTGTTTATATTTATCAGATAAGATGAAGATAAACATAAGTTGTATAACGTAAGTACGATCAGCGCGTATTTGCAAAAAGTGCACGACGTTCGGATTCCTTATCCTTCTCTTCCATCAACGCGATATTGTTTGTTCAAGCGTGTCGCTGGAATCTGTAAGACTGTTCCTATCCTGCGTGCTGCATACGTCTTTGGCAGGCAGGATGACTAGATGGAACGTGGAACGTACGTTTCCTTCGGCATGGTGGGGCGGAGTCCCAGGCAGAATGAACGGCTATAAAACGGGTGGAGATGCAAGAGGAATTGAATTGCTATCTACACATTGTCGACTCTTGTGTTGCTTATTTCTTCCAGACTCGGCTTGAATGTTGACTAGCTTGATATTGCTGCTGAGCCACCTGGTGTTATAATTGCAATCAGTTAGGATGCAACATCAACCTCAGGATATCCTCATCGTCAGTATTGCCCTTCTACTCTTTTTACAACATTCTGCTCACCTTTTCATATACGCGCGTGTCGTTGTAGGTTGGCGCAGGATCAACAGGCCTCGTACTCGCTCTATCGCTCTTGAAGAACGGTGTACGAGTTCGGATCGTCGACAAAGCTACTCAGCATCATGTTCTGTCGAGAGGTTCTGGCATCCAGGTGAGTACCTGAACTGTGCCTTATTTTCCCATCAAATCCTTCAATGGAATCGATTTTTGGGTCTTTCCTTGTTCGGTCTAATGTAATAACGCTCTTCCTCTTTTTTCGCTTTTTAGCCGCGCATCCAGGAGATTGAATACTTCCTCGGAGTACTCAATGATGTGCAAGCCGTTGGAATGCCTACCCCTATGATCCTCATTTACGACCTCGAGGACCCGTACAAAGTGAAGCGCGAGACGAGGAAAGCCGAGCATGTCGACCCGACACCTCAGTTTCCTTTTGTACGTCATTTTTTTCCTCCCTTCTTCGTTTCCATCACACGGTGAAGATGGCGTTACTCACTTTGTTACAAAATAGAACTCAGCTCTGTTGGTGAATCAATACCTACACGAAGACGTCCTTCGCTCTCACGTCAAAGCACACGGTGGTATAACTGAGCTCGGGACGGAGCTCTCGGGACTTGAGCAAGACGATAATAGTGTTACGGTTCAACTGACTAAAGAAGTTAACGGGAAGCAAGTCCAAGAAACCGCGTCCTTCGCGTATGTCGTTGGTGCAGATGGTGGTCGCAGTGCGTTGGTTTCCCTTAGGTGGGTTTTGTGTAGAGAAGCTGATAAACGTTTGTAGGTGTGGTTCGCAAACTTCTTGGCCTACAGTTCATCGGCGAGACGCATGAGGAAGAGCAGCTTTTTACTGCAGATGTCGACCTCAAAGGGTTTGAAGGATATGTACGTACACTTCAGGTTGTAGCAAAGTCTCGTGTTGAACAAGCTGCTGATACATTCGCTTCTGATTTAACAGGGATCGCATTCATTCATTACCAAGCCGAATTTACTGTTCGTGCTCCCTTGTCCTTTCCTAGTCTCATGTCGGACCCAAATAACGTTTTCCTTGTCTCTCCCTGGCATTCAGCTTGGCATTCCGATCCACAAATATACCAGAGCGATATCAGATTGGCCTCTCCGGACATGGTGTCGCGGAAATTGCGCAGGAATGGGCAGATGCGGGACATGATGAGTTCCAGTCGATTCTCAGAAATTTCACGAAGCGCAATGACTTGGAGCTTTTGAAGATCCATGCGAAGCTGGTGTGGAAGTTCGTAAACTCTGAATTTGATTGCACTGTCGGTTGCACGTTGATAATCTTTCTCAAGATATAATTCCCGAATGGTAGATCACTTCCAGAAAGGACGTGTTTTCGTTGCTGGAGGTTTGCATTCACTTTTCGCCAAGTTATACTGTCAGACCTGACGAACTGATTGGTATCTGCAGACGCTGCTCATGCGCATTCACCGATGGGCGGACAAGGAATGACTTCAGGTATCCAGGATTCTGTAAGTCTTTTCAAGAGACCACTATTTGTTACTCTATGAAATTGACATATAGGCTTTTATTTCGTGTTAGTTCAATCTCGCTTGGAAGCTCGCACTCGTTGCCAAAGGCTACGCCTCGCCCACATTGCTTACATCATACGAGGAAGAACGCCTGCCATGCATCGCGGACATGCTTCTCGAGTCTCACAAGTTGCATCGCTTAGTGTATAACGAGAAAGGAGCGACTTCTTCGAATACCGAACCGGGAAAGGAGGACAATGCGATTGTACAGAAGACGATCGACTCTCTAGGAAGTGCCGCTACCCCACTGAGTGAAACAGAAAAGAAGCAAAATGAAGTCGAAGAGAAGGACTCGAACGTAGACCAGAGGTACGTCCGAGGCCGAAAGCTCTTCCAGCTCGACCTCAACTATCGCTGGAGTCCGATTATGTTCGACGAGCGCAGACCTGCGGAGTCTGCATCGGATGGAGAGTTCGATAACAAGGAGAAAGACGCCTATGGGAAGCCGGGCCACGATTTGCGTGCTGGCGATCGTGCACCAGATGCACCAGGTCTTGTCGTTCTACACAAGGCATCTCCTCCAGTTGGAAAGATCGGAAAAGTCGCTGAAGGCGGAGAAGGCGCTGTCCTCGGGCTATTTGATATATTCGATCCGACGGCCCACATAGCTCTTCTCTTCTCTTCCGACCAGTCTTTCGTTAAGTCTGCCCAGAACATGTTGAGGGTACTCCCGGAGGGACTCATACGCACAGTCCTTATCGTACCGAAGGACTCCAGTTCGGCTGTCGGCAAAGACGTTGTTGACGTTGTCCTGGCTGATAAAGAGGGACATGCATATAAAGGATATGGTATCGAGAAAGATGCGAACGTTGTGGTGATCGTACGGCCCGATGCGATGGTTGGAGCCTTTGCTGTGAGCTCAGCGGGTGTAGAGCGGTACCTCACTAAAGTGTTCGCTGTCGGCACTGCATGATTGTCAACCTAGAGGAATTTGACTATTGGAATAAAATTTCATCTCCACTCTCTTATCCAAGAATATGAGAAACCTCCTATGCCACCAGTAGTAACAGGCGGCATCGGTGGTGTAAGTAAAGAAAGAAAGAAAGGAGAGACGCGTGACGCCGATCCTCCAAGAATAGAAACATCTTTGTCAATAGTGCCTTTGCTTTCTTTTGTCTTTACTCTACATAGGCCATACTTAATTTTTTTTTACTTTTCTGTTCTGTGTTTTGATCAAAGCAACTGAGCGAATGGCAGAGCGTTTCCCAACGAATGCTCCTCCCGTAGTTCCAAGTAATTTTCCAGCTCAACAATCACGACACGCGCTCTATCCTGTTCCTCAGCCTGGCGTTAACGCAAACCAGTATAACGCTCGGGCGACTCATTATCAGCCATCTCAGTCATACCAGCAACAACAGAATCAACCTGTGTACTCATATCCTCGCTATGTGCAACAGCAAGTACGAGTGGCGAGCACCGTACCGCAGGGCGCGCAACCGTTGGCGACGTGAGTTATTCCCCACCTGCCGAAGACTAGTACAAATACGCCTGACATGTCTTACACTGACACAGAACTGCAGGCCAAAATCCTCGAAATCCTCATCGACGCGCGTCACAGCACGCTCATTCACATCCGCATCAGAATATCCAGTCTCCCGTGCATGCGCAGATCCACCAACTACCGCAGCCCTTTTCGGCGCCTTCCGATCATGCACTAAGAGACCGAGTCGTTTCGATACTTGCATCAAGTGCCAATGGCTGCATTAAAGAACTTGGTTATCCAAACCTCCTCGCAGAGCACAAACGTCTTCAGGCAGACTACGCCAGGCTCGCCGAAGAGTACAACGCGGTCCGGACGGAGAGGGACGGTCTGAAACACGACAATATGCGTCTGACGGATCTATTTGTAACCACCCAAGAAGAACATAAGAAAGAGAAGGAGCTTACTGAGAAGACTGCTCAGGATCTCAACGCTCAGATCAAAGCACTGCAGGAAAGGATAAACCTGCTATCTAAACAATGCCATCTGCTTCAACAGACGAACACGCTTGACGCACCAGAAGCCTATAAAATACTGGAGAGCAAATATCTTTACGCCCTAGAAATAATCAGATCGCATCGTAAATCAGTTGCTCCCCAAGTTCCGGTTACAGATGGCGAAAATTGTTCGTTCAGTCAAGTGAGTTGCTTTGATTTCCGATGCATAAACGTTCTTCTTATTGATGAACCTCAAACGTGATTAAGGCAGAGAACATGGTGCGAGTTATTATTTATTATGGGTTTGAATGACCAGCTCAAATGTTACAGGGCAATGCGATATCGCAAGAAGGTACCTTCGGTGGCGGGTCTAGCCATCGATCGACCGTGCCGGGAGAGCTTCAGCAGCTTGCTCAAGGAAGATTGATGCAGCCACCGAGAAATTTGTATAGCGCCCCGCCTGTACTCGCCCAACAACTGGCCATCCCTCCTTTACGCGTTTTGACAGTACCGAACCCAGTCCGTTGTACTTCCTTACCCGCCACTTCGCCAGTTCCCATTTCTGCTTCTTTTAACACTCAGGCGTTTTCGACGCTCGAATCTCGATCTACGAACGATTCCTCGAGTGCTCCTGCGCAAGTGCGCCGACAAACTCAGTCCAGGTCAACTTCGACATCCATTGCGTCGGAACAGAAACAAGAAGTTGCATCCACAAGTGTTGCTACATCTGAAGACAGTACGCCTCATGCAACTACAGAGGAAGAGATCTTCCCGCATTCCGCTCCTCTTGTTCCGCTAAACTCGCAACAAGCGCCAGCACGGCCTACGGCCCACATCGACGTGAGTCAGGAGTGTGCCGCCCTTTCTAGCGAAGGAAGACCTCAACTGCATGTTCAGACGTCATTTGAACGTCCTACACGCCACTTGACACCGACACCTCTGAGCACGATAGCTACACGAAGCGACAATGATAGTGGATCGGCGCACATAAGCTCGCGGCATGCTTCTCTCGCCCCATCCAACCCAGTATCTGCAAATAAGGCGAGGGCTTCTCAGGTGCCAGAGGCCCAATCACATTTGTCGCCTACAAAATCAGCAACGCCCTCATCGCCTGTTATTTTGACGCCCAAAGACTCACATTTAATGGACGTTGACGACGACGGACAGATACGGGAAATGATGGTCAACAATAAGGATGCCGAAGTCATAATGTCTGAGAACGATGCTGCCGGTGCTAAAGAAGCTCCTGCAGCAGCTGATCCATCCGGTGATAATTTAGCGCCTGCTCAGCCGATTAACAACATCGCGGAAGAAGAGGAAGTGACAGAAGAAGATGAAATGGACTGGGGAGACCTTACGGACGTTGACGACAACGAGAAGCAGCCGGTCTTTGACTGCATTTGTCATATTTTCGACGATGATGATAACGACGAACGTATATGTACGTTATGCAAGTGAGTGGTTCTGTGTCTTTGTGTGGAATTTCAGCAGGATAAAGAGTTGACATTTTTCGCTTCTTGCGCCTTTCTAGCCTGCGACTGGAGCGCGAGAATCATCCTGGGCCGCGTCCCACTTTCACTGATTGTTCTGTGCGTGATCTTGTTTTGCATGCAAAGAGTGAGCACGAGGTAGTATGGGGAAAATTGAGACGATTTGAGGCATAGGTTGATGATATGTCGATGACATCCTTTCTCTATAATATATGAATGTATTATGTCGAAACAATTCACCGTCCATGCGATATACCTGATATGTATGTACAGCGAAGAGAAAATGCCAACGGTTGGGATAGGTGACACGGATATCATCCACGAGATGAGAATAAACAACGAAAATCACAAAGAAAGGAACAACACAAGTACTACTTTCATTGAAGTGAAGCCTTTAAGCTCTATAAAAAGTTAGCCAGCTTGTTGGCAGCTTCGCGGGCATCGAGCCTTCGCTGGGGCCGAGCGGGAAGGTGCATGGACTGCGACATGTACTTCGGCTTTCCTAAGCCAAGGGGATCGACTTCCTCACGTTGAGTATGAGACTGGGCCGAGCCATTAACACTCGGCACAGCACTGAGCGGGGAAGCGAAGGAACTGGAGGTCAACGTGCGACGGACAGCCGCAGTCGGGCTGAGAGGCCCGAGAGGATCTATTTCGCGATAGACTTCTGGCGCTTTAGCCTGTGGTGGAACTGCTGATGGTGCTACGAACGATTTTGGCGTCGGTGGCGCGGGGGAGTGCGAAACGGTGGGTGGCACGCTAGAGATCGTACCCAACGGATCCGGTGCAGCTTTAGGGGCAAATGATGCCACCGATGCACCTGATGAAGATGGTGCGATGAACATCGACCTTGTGCCATCTACTAAACGCCCGCCCAAGGGTGGAACTGCTGCAGAGCTTGGCGCATGAGGCGCAGTCGCCGAAGATGGGGTCGAAGGCCCCGCGCCAGGAGATTGCGGAGGCAAAGTCGACGAGCCTATCGTCTTGCTAGGAGGCACAGGTCCCATATTTGGAGGACGGAAAGAGGCTGCAGATCCAGGTGGAGGACGCTGGGCCGCTGTTGGCACTGGTCGCACAGGAGGCGGAGCAGGTTTGACGTCTTCCTCGAGTTTAGGAACAAATACAGGCCGGGAGGGAGCTGGAGCCGGTGGAATGTATTTGCTGTCAGCTGCTTTGAAGTCAGGGCGCAGAGCTTCGAGTTCGCGTAACCTTTGGCGCTCGTACGAAATCATGGATCGGGCATGTTCAATAAGTGCTGTCGTGACGTCCTCGTCGACGAGTTTCTTGTGTCTGTCAAGTGCTAGATGGAGATTGTGTGAGATACCGTCAACCCGCTGGGCAAGTATGGTCTCGTATTTGTTCGCCTGCGTTGCCAGATTCAGTATACTGGTATCCATAAAGAAAACTTGAGAATTCTGACCTCCTCCAGATCCTCAAGAGCTTCGTCAACTCTTGCCGGGTTGATGCTGGAGCTGGCCTTCAATCTTTCAATATTCCGACGCTTCGAAATACTGGTTTTGACAGCAGTCTGATATTCTTCAAGAACAGCTGTGCGTTGCTGAAGTGTTTCTCTTGCAGATTTCGCATTTAAACCTTGATATCCCAACGAATCGCCGATGATCACACATTCACTTATGGCCGCCGCTTGGTCCAAATCAGACACGCTGTGCCATGTGCGTCCGAGCTTCCTTAGCGCATTGGCTAGTGGCGGGTGAGCCTCAGCTGAAGCAACACTGATAAGTTTGTTGCCCATTTCGGCTTGGGCGACGGATAACGCTGGATAAACACAAATGCGTAATAAGCGCCCGTAGCACGATATACAAGGGAGTAGGCTTACTTTTACGTGCACGCGCGAGTTTATCAATAGCCTTGGCTGAATCGAAGAATTGGCCCTCTAGTTTTGTCAATTCAAACCGTGCACGTTGTAACGTCTCGTCTTCGTCAGGAACTCCGCGCTTGAGCAAGCTAAAGCCGGAGCCAGCTTTCTTCCGGGGATGTCGAGGCATTGGTTGGTATCCAAAATCGCTTTCAACGAAGGACCGAATTTCCTCGTCACGCATGAGGAAAGCATCTTCACAAACGCGGGTCAACCAACGCTGAAGCATAATTCGCACGAGACGGTCATCTTCTTCATCCGTAGGTGCTGAGGTCTGGGCTAATGGGAGCGCCGACACGATCGTTTGCGGATTATTGTGCACGATAGCTTCATACAGCTGCTGAAATTCTGCGTATGACCGCGAGACATTACGATACGTAGATCCTGTGAAATTTGGCAAATTCGTCTGCGATGAAAATTGTCAGAGGGAACACATCGAGTTAACGTAAAGATTGAGTACCTGGGCATCGAATCTGACAAGGATGTCCCTTCTGTTCCTATCGAGCATGGTGATTCTTGTCCGAAGATACGGTTCTGCTTTCTCGTACTTCTTTCCATTGATGCCTATGTTCAAGGTAGGAGAAATGAGTCCTGCTTCTGGTTGGCCATAAATTTGAGGTTCCCTGCCAAACGGACTTGATAAACTAGTGGGCGAAGATGGTGCTTGGTCTGTTCTGTCCGGCTTGTCGGGCGTCTGAGGTTGAGAATGTGGAGCACGTTTGAGGTTCGGAATCGGAGAATTTGGATGCGGCGACGATGGCCACGGAGGCGCAATCACTGTATTGTCGTCTGCAAATGGAGAGCTAGCAAGAGGATCGAACATTGTGGCTAGAAAACGCTGAAGATGAGTGACCAGTCCAGTCCAAGTGTCGACACAGAGCACAGCGCCGTTACGTCGATCATCCGCGAATGGAAATCATCGTGGTGATTTTTGATTAGCGCCGATTTCAATCTTTTCTTCATGGAAAACACCACAGTTTGAACCATCACCGTTCTCGCTACTCCTTTTTTTCGGTTCGTGAATTCTGAACACACTCGTCTGTTTGAAATGTGAAATGTTCTTTTTTTGCCCTTCAAATAAGTCCCTTGTGCCATCAATCTTTGCCCTGGTTCTTTTGAGTAAGGAGATCATTTGACGACTGCATTGCGATGATACGAACGACGAAAAGAATGCAGCTTTCACCTTGTTTGCAACCTTCAGTTTGTACAGGAGCGGCATTTCTCCTGTATTCATTGTATTGTGATCCATAAGTAGTATCAAATTGTTTTAGCAGTGCGAGATGGTATTACTTATCGTCATGGTGTGCGATCATCAGCTTGGGGACTATGCAACAATGTTACCCGGCATTCTCTAAACGTATTCTTGTATTTGTCTAGTTTGGATACTGGATCGGTGAAGGGACATTTCGATTCGAGCTATGTCATTCATCGCCTCTCCTCTCACACCAGCAGCGATGCCACAGGAGCTGATGATAACTACTATGCCGTCACCACCCACGGCGAGAACAAGAAACATAGAGTGAAGTCCCGATCATCCTGCAGGTTTTATGTTTGCCACTTCTTTGTATTTGCATTTCCGAAGTTGAGAATACGCGACATCCACGTGACAGATGAAACGGCTTCCGCCAGCACAATTCCTTCCCCACAAATCAATCGCTCATAGGCTGAGACCTGCTGGGGCTCAAGGCGATGATTCTGAGTATCAATTATTGTTCCCAACCGGACCTTGTAATTCTCAAGATTCTCCGGGAATAACATTTATCAACATTCCATACTTACTTATCTCTAGACAGTCACGGTTCCTTTGACCTTAGACCCTACCGCATGAACGGCGGTGTGCCCTCGGCCGACGACCGTTGCTTCCGTGCATGCTCCCATCGATGATCGTCTCTCGGGACCCTACTTTTCTTTTGAATATGATCCTTACATTCGGCCCCAACGGTGTTCCCGTGCCTGCGGTGCGATCAATCGTATTCCAGTCGTCTCAAGCGCACATGCGCTGACTCATGTATAACCTTCCTTACAGCCGAGCCCATCTGCGGTATTACCCTCGAAGCAATAGATGGTAATTTCGTTTCTGGCACCCTTTATAATCCCTTACTTCTCCATCTGTCCGGTTCCCTCTCACCCACCTATCTCTCCCTTCACATCCCGTACCACCTTGCACTTTCAAGATTATGTTGGAGCAGCCGGAAAGCCCATCCGTAAGCCAGACAAAGCAGCAAGTCTTGTACGTTCGGCTGTCATGCCACTCTACATCATGCCTCTGCCGAAGGTCGCTTCGCTAACGCAGCGCCTTTCAGCGATCATTATCTTTACCGCTTGCAGAGTGAGACGGATTGCCTCGCGGAAGCTGGCGTTCGCTGATCGTTGGTTTATCCATCTGCAGGCGAGATCCACACTATATTGTCGGCAGAATCGGGCCACGAAGGGCGCATCCAAAATCGTGAGTACTTAGAGTACCGTGTTCGCATGGTATATTATCTTGACCAGCATTTCACATTAAAGTTGAGAGCGAACTAGACGTCTTCAAGCGTGCTTGCTTCACCGCGGAGAACGAGAAGCGAGTGTTCAGTGATGAAGTCGCGCTCCTGAAACAAAAGCTTGAAGCCTTAGAATCGCACAGATCCGTGGGTCGTCATGGAATTCTCTCGGTTATTCCACCTCCTGACAGCACGGATTGTAGTTATCGGAAAGGCGGATCGTTTGTCTATTGGACGGAAACGGCACCATATTCTCCGTCGACCTCTTGTCTGAAGGTCATGAAGGCGGCCGTCTTGCAGCGAAGCTTCTTAGTGAATCCATTCACTACCATTTGTCTTCCGACCAACCTTGTCATATCTGGACGTATGTCTTCTTCAATAGGAGACGTGTGTATGACACGCTTGGGAAAGTGGGAGGGCCGAATAGAGAGGCCCGGGACAGGTTTGATGAGTTCTTGTCGGGATTCAATCAGTCAAGTGAGAAGTTTGTTATGACTGATGTAGGGAACGATGATGAGGCCGTGGTTGCAAAAGTGAAAGGTGTGTCGGGATGCTTCGAATAATTATGACTCTAGCTGATGACTTGTGCTCTTGATAAAGCACATCTTGAATTACATACCAGGTCTGAAGAAACGCACAGGGTCGTTTTTGGAGGCGAGTACATTCAAGAATCGTTGTGGAAGTAAAGGCTCACGGAAATTCCACTAATTAGCATGCCACAACAATGCCTATTTGTCTCAGTTGCACGCACTCCAGCTTACTTCGATTTACCGGGAAAAGCTCGTACTCCTCCCGGGATGCACAGAGGTTGTTTCGGAATTCAGCACTCTGCAATTTCCCAGTCTGGTCATTCCCAATCTGTTTATTCCCAACAAAATTGACCTGGCTGCCGCTACGTGTGCCAGTTCAGGTGGTGGAAACACGGGGAGATATGATGCTCCTCCTGGATTACCTTCGCCATCAAGCACAGAGCATGATTTGCAACTACACTCTGGAAGTTTAACTCCACCTCCCCCTCCTCCGTATCTGGACCAGGCCGAGTCTAAAATTGCATCCACCGACGTCATCGAGGCGAAGGTGGAGGACCCTATTGAAAGCTTCGCGCCTCCTTCACATTCATCGAACCCGGACCGTCGCCAACGTGTGATATTAGGCCGAGTCGCCGGTCCCGTGAGCTTTCGTCCATTGGCGCAACGATGGACACAAGACCACCTGCGGTCCCAAGGGGATCTCAACTCCGAAGATACCGAAGGCACCAGGAGTGGTGCCAATTCCGTCAAAACCTTCGGGAAGCAGAGGAAGATCAATCGTGAGATAGTGAGTGCTCTTCGTCTCATATGCTTACGGCAAAGAAGAGGACGGCTTATCGCACAACGAATTCTAGCCTCTCAGTCAGCACAACCCTCCGCCCTGCACGTTATTCTATCTTGCTGCGAATGGGTGCAAGCACGGTCCAGACTGCAGATTTGGTCACGATTATATACTCGATGATGATGATTTTGAGGCCTTAAGACTAAATGCGAAGAAAGTCCCGTGTCCAGCAGTCAACAGGGGTTCGTTCTTGATTTTTGCCGCCGTTTGAAACCTTGTCTCTGAACTGCGTCATACAGGGGAATCCTGTGTCTTTGGCACGAGCTGTTGTTATGGCCATACTTGTCCCTTCTTGACCCGTTGTCACTACTTCAAGCAAGGGAAATGCAAGTTCCAAGGAGGTGTGTTTGATCGATTCTGATTCCACTACCACGCTTCTAATCTTTTCTTGTGCGATCAGCGAACATGCATCGCGAGGAAGAAGAGGCTTAGATCTACCCGTCTCTTCGCAAAACATCACCGACCTGGTCGAGATAACTAGGCGCCCGTGAATTATGGTAGTTCTGACAGCTCACCTTAAAGTTATTGAGGATATTCGATTGTTGGATTACTGTGATATTTGCTATCGATATCGCCCATGTTAGGACATTTTTCCTGTATCGTGTACGGTTAGATGTATCATTTGTATTATTTTTTCACATGTTGCTTTCTGTTCCCTATGTACCAATAGTATCTTATTTTTCTGAGAGGCTTTATAAATGATTACATAACGAAACGCGGATCCTGGCACGCGTCTACCACGTTCCTCGACTCATTACATTTACACCATGTTTCAGCACCAGCATGTACCCGCTTTAGCATCCATTATCCATTGACCTCGTGCAATGGAAGGAGTTGTAGAGTTAAGGGAAAGTCTTCGAATAAATAAGGTATGTGAATAGTGTGTAATTACTTCTGTTCATATTATGTGGGTGGAGCACCGGTACCAGCGTCTATCAACACTGGCTCAGAGGCTCTGCAGTACTTCTCGAAACTAGTACTCGTCTTCGTCTGTTAGACCCCTCATCTGGAAATGCTGTGAAGCTCCGTTCTAGCATGTTCCTCGTTCAATTCTTATTATAAGCAGTTTACGAGGATTGGACACTCACTGCTCTTTCTCCCCCCACCTCTCTCAGAAACCTCGAATGACAACCCTTAATGACCACGCTCCGCTTATTCAACAATGGTGAGTATTGTGTCTTTGGTGTAATTACTCTGGGATTGAGCATTTGTACAAACAGGGATGGTGTGTTTAACAATCTAAAAGGTGACAGCCACTCCGCTACTAGTCAACGGGATTGTGAATAGTGGCATAGAATTGGCGTCAACTACCGTCAAGTCGAATATAGAGCTTTCCCAGCGAGTGAGTGACTTGGAGAATGATCTTCAGGTATGGAAGCTCGCGCGCACGAATGCTATCGATGTACAACAACGAGAGAAGATCCAGTACGAAGAAGAGATCAAGAAATTACAAAAGCGCATTAGCGTTCTCGAGTCAATGCAGGTGAGTAATTGGACGTATCATGGCTCAGCGATGTGACTCGCTGATGATCGCTATTGCACAGGAATCCATGGTTCTCTGTATACTAGACGGGGATGGGAACATCTTCGCAGACCATTACCTCAAGGCCGGACTCGAAGGAGGTCGGGAGGCAGCTAGAAGACTCACACACGGAATTTACAGCTATCTGGAGGAAAACGGATACAGCGGACAATCTTCCCGTTTCACTTTTTGGTTATCCATATATTTCAATAGGAAAGGACTTCAGGAAACACTGGTTAGGAGCGGTGTCTGTAGAGCCGACCAGTTTGAGGCATTCGTGGTCGGCATTAGCCAGGCATCGCCACGATTTTTGCTCGTTGATGTTGGCTATGGGAAGGAAGCCGCTGACTCGAAGATTAAAGGTTAAATGCTTTATTATTCTGGTTTTCGGGGTATGAATTATTGAATGGTTATTTTTAGAATATTTGCAGACGTACACGCGGTTTCCGCAGACTTTAAAAGTGTTCTTTGGAGGTGCGTTCAATGCTTATGACGTATTTGTAAGCGCTCGTCTGAGACTGTACTAGGCGGGCATGATAATGGTTATCTGCCAACGCTTGCAGCTCTAGAAAATGAGCGTCTCTTGCAGAGAATAGTTCTGTTACAAGGATATCATGACACAGCGACAGAACTGAAGGCCCTTAATCTCCCGACATTAAACCTCGATAACCTCTTCCGTACGGTGAAGCTTTCTGGCTCATTGCCGACTTCGCAGCTTCCTACATCACCGTCAACTTCCGTTTCCGATATTTCTGTTTTTCCACCCGACTTAAAGCCGTATACCCAGCCTTCATATGGAAGCACACTACACTCGAACAGCATAGTGCAAACTGTCAAGAAAACGATTGATCCGAAACTCGTACGTTCTTTTTCTTCGATTCTCACCCAAAGCTGATTTCTTTTCCTGCCATCAGCCTTTGTCAAAACGTACGCCGATCATTCCATTCCGTTGAGTATCTTATCAACGTTCATACAGAAGACCCTCCCCCTTGTAATGAACATTACCTCCTAAAGAGATGCCCGAGAAAAGTAAGCCCGGTCTTTTTCCTTGCCGCCTTCACTCACAAAACATCGGTCATAGGAGAATTGCAAATATGGACACGACTATGATCTTTCTCCAGAACATATCACCGAGCTGGCAAAGTATGCTAAGAATACGCCGTGTCATGCGACTAAGAACGGTATGCAAAGCTTCAGACTAGATACGCGTTTCCTTGGAGGCTGACCGTCGCCTAGGATTCAAATGCACGTTTGGTGTCACCTGTATCTGGGGACATACTTGCCCTAGAGGGACGAAATGCTATTATTATAAGCAAGGAAAGTGTCGATTCAAGACTGGTGAGTGCTCGCGTTATTACCATTGTTTACCTCTCGACTCAATCGTATTGCTCAGCCGAAGCTCATCTTGAGGATGCCAATGGCATATCCGCTCATTCACCGAGCGTCTCAGTTCATTCGCTTAGAAGCTCTATCCGGCCCCCGGACGAGTCTGCTCAAACTTCTGGCTCTCGCACTGACGTTCCTGATCGCTTTGGTCCACCACCAGGACTGTCGAAATTGGACTCACTTTTCGGAGATGCGTTGAATCTTTCGCTCAACTGATTATACGCGATACGAAGACATCGATATATGGTATCTGGCTTGGTTAGGTTTGTAAGGAATGTTATAGTCAATATCAGTGTTTTCTATTGTTGCCAGAAATTGAAAAAATGCATCCGTGAGATTACATAAGATCGATAGATGATAGATCGACGCGATTCGCAGACCTGGACTTCCGGCTAGCTTGAAGTCACTTCAACCCTTCCACCATCATTCGAGTACCCTTTGACTGAGTCTCAAGCTTTCAATCGTTCAGACTAGCCTACAATGTCTTCTGTGAGACACATATTGACCCTCAGTCACCTGCGATAGCTTACCATCAAGCTTTCAGCATGACGATGATGAGCTTAACGCGTCGGAGACACCAGGTTGGTTAGCTATCTTGCATGGTAACGAGAGTTGATTGAATGATGCATGGAATTGCAGGATACAAGGTGACTGCTCCAGCGAAGGTATCCTCACTCTTCATGAAATTTGAAGATAGTGAGCTGATCGGAAGCGCAGAGTCCCGAGGAATATGCAAAGATGGACGAGGAGGATGAAAGCTTGGCAAGATGGAAGGCCAGCTTGGGCATCGCCCCCGGAGCTGCTATCGGTCCAGCAGAGGGTCCAAAGGTTCTCGATTCTGTATTTTGTGCACAAGCAACAACGCAAACTTTCAATGCCCTGTTTGTATGCAGGTCACCGTGCTCGGTCTGGAGCTTGTGTCGCCGACGCTTCCGGCTGGGAAATCACTAGTGCTTGATCTGTCGGATCCCCAGGCATTAGCAGAAGTGAAAAAACATCCGTTCACTATCAAGGAGGGTATAGAGTACAAGTAAGCCATAACTCACAGATAATCTTGACTCGGTGATTTAACTGCTTAAAACAGTGTGCGGATTAGATTTAAGGTTAACCATTCCATTATTTCGTGAGTTATTTCTATTGAGCGTGTAATCATCTGAGGTATTCTTACTCCATCCCAGGGTATGTTTCTCGTGCCAGCCTCGACATGTATAGGTTCTGAATGCTTGGGTTAGGGAGTGAAATACCTTCAGGTCGTGAAACGTTCGGGGATTAAAGGTTAGTATCTAACAGGTATTGTGTTTAGGTCTAAAAGGCTTTACTGACGCAAACTATAGTCGACAAAATGGAGCAGATGCTCGGTTCTTACGGTCCATCGCCGTATGTGTGATGCTTTGTCCCATAAACCCATTGTTCAAATTTGTTCGAAATAGCGAGCCCTACACGAAGAACTTCCCGACTGAGGAATCTCCATCCGGTATGGTTGCTCGTTCGGGTACTTATAACGTTAGAAGCCGTGTTATCGATGATGACAAGGAAGTATATGCTGGTAAGTCGCCTCCCTTTGGATTGGTTGCACATGAATTCTCAGACTTGTCATTCTAGACTTCGATTGGTCATTCAAGCTTGCGAAGGACTGGTGATAGATAAATACCAGCATCATTTCATTGACTGGTTCGGACTATTCTGACGTTTTCTTTACATTGACTTCAAATGCCTTGTGGTGTGGATGAAGGGATATCAAAGTTGTATTCGATAAAATAAACAAATATTTCTTTTTGAGGGTTTTGCGTACCCGTCGATCCTTTTGGCATGTTCACTTTGCTTCACGCGTCGACGCGTCGAGCATGTCGTCTCCAGTCTCATCCACGATTTGTCGCTTTACCCAGTAGATGTTCTCTACATAATCAAAGAAATGCATTGCATACAAGTATTAATGTCTGGAGGCGGAAACTCAGCGGTTCGAAGGACCGCAAGTTGGCGACTCGGGCGAACCAGCCCACACCAGTCGTCACCCTGGCGAAGACATGGGTCGACAACTTGCCACCGAAAGTACGACCGTACTTATATCTCACTCGAATAGATAAACCCATTGGGACGTTGCTTTTGTTTTATCCGTGCAGTAAGTAGTCGTCTACGTATACTAGTCATGGGGAAGTATTGAAGGATTCTCTACTAGCATGGTCAATAACCATGGCTGCTTACGCGCTACAAACTCCCATCTCTATTCCTTTGGCGTACATCGGGATCTTCGGGACAGGTGCTCTAGTTATGCGCGGTGCAGGTTGCACAATTAATGATATGTGGGATAGGCACCTGGACAAGGCTGTCGGTGAGCCTCGATCCCCGAACATTCGTACCCTTTCTGCCGACTAAACTTCTGAACCCCACTTCTGGCCTTTCTCTGCTTTATCATGTCTTTCAGAGAGAACGAAGGAACGACCTCTCGCACGGGGAGATATCACACCGACTCAAGCCTTTGCATTTCTCGGCGTCCAACTCACTGCAGGTCTCGCAGTTCTTCTCCAGTTGAACTGGTATAGGTCAGTTTCACGCAAATTATTTATATTGAAGACTACTCTAACAAGCTTCATAGCATTCTGCTTGGGGCATGCTCCCTTTCTGTTGTCTCCATATACCCGTTTATGAAGCGAGTCACGTATTGGCCGCAGGCAGTCCTAGGTAAGGTTTGCAACTCCAAAGAACATTAGGCACGAAATTTGACGTATCTTCTTCAAAAGGACTGGCATTCAACTGGGGTGCCCTTCTTGGCTGGTCGGCAGTCGCCGGCTCTGTTGATTGGAGTATAGCACTTCCTCTTTACGCTGGCGGGATTTGTTGGACTCTGGTATACGATAGCATCTACGCCCACCAGGTACGTCTCGTCATGCCGAGCGAAGCTAGCGGATAAATTCAATGCTCTTTAATCTAGGACAAGACAGACGATCGGGCCGTTGGGATTAGATCAACCGCATTACTTTTCGGCGACCGATCGCGGAGCGTACTCTCAGCGCTCTCGGCCTCATCACTCGCACTGATAGCGTACTCTGGCTATCTCAATGCCCAAGGACCACTATTCTATACAGGCATCGGCCTAGCAGCCGCTCAATTAACCCGTGTACTTATACATACGGACTTCGATAGCCGCCCAAGCTGCTGGCGTGGTTTCGTTGGGTGCGGGTGGGTGGGCTTTTGGATCTGGATGGGCGCCCTCGCGGACTTCTTCTCCTTAGGGACCGGATTTTGGTGATTTACGGCATTACATTTACATATTTCAGTGAGGTGGTTTTGCGCCGAGCCATACTCGCCACGACGGCGTAATCGCAAACTGTCATGGAGACTGACTATTTTTTCAATTATTACTCTGAAAAATCTTTCAAATTCAAGTATTTCCTCAGGATCTAGATAGACACGCCGAATATGCCAAGGATTTTCATCCCGGATAACGATTCATTCGTCACCGGGCAAATCATTGGTAAATCATAGGAACCAGCCACTATGTTCCACTTATGTTTTCCGCGTCTATTATATTTGCTATCTCGTTTGCTTGGCACTAGATTCCGTCCTGATAGGTTCTCATCTTCTTCTCTTCTTTCGGGTGATTTCTGTCGGCCCGCGGGTGGACCTGAGCACACTTGGGTATACCTATCACTTGGGAAAGCAATTCTTCTTATCTATATCTTACGCATGACGGGCGACCGCACCTCTGCCGAAGTCAATGAGGTTTCGTTTAAAAGATGGCTCTCGATATCTGTGGACCTGGTGACGCTCAGTCCCTTTCATTCGGTTATGGCTGGTCAACTTGTTCGTCTTGCGCTCCTTTTCGTCTTCTTCAGAATTACCAGTGCCATATACGTTTCACGGACTGTAGATCTGAATGGAGAGTTCTATTATTTGGCTCAAGAACCTATTGCGGCTTTTCCCGCATCCATCGGCAATAAAGATATCCTTCCGGTTACCGTAATATCTACGGGGGAGTCTGTTCTTACGGACAGAGCACTAGAGAAAACCATCGAAGAGTGGAAAAAGTACGATGATGTGCTTAGTGCTCCGTTCCTAAAGAGTGAGTTCTGAACCTCTTTTGCGACATCAATCATCTAACTAGCATTTCTCACAGCTATCGTACTTCTTAATGACGGCAAGAAGACTGCGGGAATCGATCCTTCAGTGATTTCTTACCTGAAAGAACTGGGAGTAGAAGATCTGTTTGTTTCTGGCGGCAAGTCTTTCAAGGCTCCGAAGAATCTCCGCGTCTGGAAAATATCTGGCTTTGACGTGAGAATATTTCGTGATGAAAAACATAAGTTCTGCTCAAGGCGGGTTCTATCTTAGATTCCGGCCGGACCGTATATGATAGCAAGGGATGCATGGGGTACCACGTCGTTCTATCAGGCTCGCAAGTTGTATTACGATGAAACCCAGGTAAAACTGGTGACTTCCTTAGAATAGAACTCGGAGCTAATTTATGCATTACACAGTCGTTCTTCAAATCAACCTATCCGCTCAAGGATGGCTCATTCTCGGTCGTGTCAGCTTCTTTGGACACGGACTCCTCGCCATACATCGCTGTTCCATCTCGCATTTATGCAGAGGGAAAGGACAAGAAGGAGTTCCCCCTCGCGGGAGTGCGCGTCTCCGTAAAAGATATTTATTACAGTACGTCTCTAAAATTTTCACTTAAAAATGATAATTAACATTGGTTATAGTAAAGGGGCTGAAGACTTCTTGCGGGAACCGAGCTTTCTATTCTGTCTATGGTGCCCGGAACGTCACTAGCCCTGCCGTTGGTCGACTTGTTACTCTTGGATCAGACATTATTGGCATTACTAAAACAGTTCAATTCGCGAATGGTGACAGAGCAACGGCAGACTGGGTAGACTATCACGCACCGTTCGTACTACGCGGAGATGGCTATCGCGAACCGTCGGGTTCGTCGACTGGAGCGGGTGCAAGTACTTCAGCACATGAATGGGTCGATGTTGCTATCGGGTCTGATACCGGTGGATCCATTCGTGGTCCTGCGGGCGCCAACGGCATTTACGGTATCCGACCGTCAGTTGGAGCGATAACTCTTGCGGATGTCATGCCATTGAGCGACGTTCTTGACACAGCGGGATACGTGAGTACTTTGATCACTCGATCATTTGTTATGTTTGCTTTCAGCGGTTCTTATTCTGTTACCCTAAAGCTCACTAGGGATCCTTATCTCTTCCGCGATTTTGGCAAGGCGTGGTACGCAGAGAATGAATTGTTCCGCTCGTACCCATCTTTCCCGAAGGAGTTCCTCCTGTCGCCTAGCTTCGCTACTGTAAACGCTGATGCATCTGCAATCTATGCGGACTTCTTCGACAAACTCACTGGCCTCCTAGGCGCGACGACGCAAAATTTCTCCATTGCAGAAACATGGAACGCGACGAATCCAGTTGGCGTGCCGGTTAACGTATACTTGAACGAGGTGCTCATCACATTACCTTAACAATTCGCCACAGTAATTGACGAATAGTTCTTTTCATAGACTTATCCGACACTCATAGCCTATCACCAGTGGACTGCAGTTGGATCAAAGCTTTTTGCCGATTATGCTGCAGCAAACGGCGGACGCAACCCACATATAAATCCTGCCGTGCTCAGTCGCTGGCAATATGGTCAGGAAAAGGGTGAAGCTGGCTACGTAGAAGAGCTTGCTCGTCGTCAGGTATTCGAAGAATGGGCTGCGAATAACTTCTTGCTTGACGATCCGGAGACGTGTTCAAAGAGCGTTTATCTCTACCCGTACGTATTGCTTTGATGTGCTCAGAATAGGTTCCGACATTCTCTGCTCGTCATGCAGGCAGAGCTCTGGTACATACTCTTCTCGTGAGACATACTTCCTTGGACCTTCTGCTCCACCAACTGGCTTCTCGGATGGACGCATCGCAGTGTACGGCCGTACTCCTGACATTGTCATTCCCCGTACGTATCGTCCATTCCTTCGACTACTCGGAAGACCGTATGCTGAAACAAATCACAGTTGGCCAGGTGCCGTACAACTCCACGATTAGCGGGATATCAGAGGTCCTTCCGGTGTCAATTTCGCTTGTAGCACGCCGCGGATGTGACTTCATGCTTCTGGATCTCGTGGGTAAACTCGCAGACGTAGGTGTGATCACAAAGGTCAAAGCGGGAAGAACTGCCTACTAGGTCAGTTGAAGTCGACCAGCCAGGAGAGACGTTTGTATTTGTGGTCGCGAACTTCAAATTCTCCCTCCTTTCCCTTTTCGTTACTCCGCCTTGTCTTTATTTGGGTTTGGGACTATTTTTTGAGCTTTTTAAGGTATGTAATGAATTACGTCTTTTTCGGCCATACCTTACACTAGTACTCCTTAAAACTCTCTCTACTCAACTAGTTTAGATCATTTCTCCTTTCAAGAAATATTAGATTATACATTTCAGACTTGAACGTACTTACAAAAGCACGAGACGAAATAGAAACTTTATAATATTTGGCTTCCATGTTTGACCTCAAAGCGATCGGATCCGTCGAATACAAGATTTCAACCAAACGATAACAACACAATTTGTTGACTTCTGTCTAATTATTTTGTCATACTACAAGTACAGAGCTGCTTTGACTTTTGCATAAATGGTGGGAGAAACAAGCAAGAGCTTTAAAATTCGCCTGTCTTGCGCTCCTGGCCACGCTCTTTAAGATCATTACGACCAGTCACAGAACCTGCAAGTTTTTCAACGTTGCCTGTATCGAGCAAAAGTGAGTTAAGCTCTTTCAACGGAAGAAAAATGCAGAAAGCCTACCGCGCATCTTGTCTCCGAAACTAGGCTTGCCACCTTGGCGGTCGCGCTCAGAATCGCCGCCGTACTGGTCCTTGGTATCACTAGTCTGAGATTGGCTTCCAAATTGATCACGGTTACGAACGTCGTCCGTGGTATTTCCGTAGCCTTCGCCTGAAGCTGCTCCAGATGTACGAGTTCCAGAGGTTTTGGTTGAATCATTGTTGAAGTCGTCGCTCTGACCGAATGCGCCGCCCGTCGTCGTATTGTTGTACGACGAGTCGGATCCGCTGAATCCAGGCTTTTCCGCGCCGCGGTCGCCGCCAAATGCACGGCGGTCTGAACCCTGCGTCTGAGATTGACCTGACTCGCCATACTGAGGCGATTCATTAAAGTTGTCAGAAGTGCGCGAAGTCTGGTCGCCAGAACCGCGCTGCTGATTCTGCCCGCCGTAACCACTTTGACCGGTGTTGGAACTGTCAATAGCACCGGAGCCTGTATCTTGGCCGTACGATTCTACACCGCCACGCGAGTCGCTGAATCCATCGTTGCCGCCGGTGGTCGAACTCTGGTTGTAGCCAGTGGTCGAGCTCTGATTGTGACCGTCGTCTACGCAAACAATTAGAAGCTTCGCAAGCAAGTCAAAGCAAACGCACTGATGGAAGACATGTTGAAATTTGATAAAAGTGTGGATTGATTGCTGCGATGTAAGATGTTTGGAGTTGTCGTCTACTCTGCTGACGCTGACGGTTGAATCCATTTTATAAGTACTGAGACATAGAGCCAAGGAACTACGCAACCGATGATGTCAGGAGCGTCACAGGAGATTGAGTCGGAGCGGCAGTTCCTTGTATGGTGGTAAACGGAGTGGAGTAAACCGTCTAGGCCACACCACATGCAATATAACGGGGGCCGTCTCCATCAATATTCCGATTCCGAGCTTCAGAAAAGGTCGCGAGACGTGAAGTATGCATTATTTAGATAGTTATATTTTTGAGATTACGTCGCATTAATTGATGTAGAATTCGTTGAAAACTCGTCCAAGCTTGAAGAATGAAGGTAAACCAAACCGTGACTTGAAGAATTACAGTCATTAACCGGTCCTTTAAACAGTACCATTCCTTTAAACACCTTACGTTTTCTCACTCAATTCTTCATCCCTCACCACAAGAAAAATGTTGCAGATGCAAAGTGTATATCTGAATTGATATCCAAATTTTTAAGTAAATCGGGCAAGTTGTTGGGTCAGGAAAAATTAGACACTGGTCAAATTTATGTGAAACCAGTAAACCTCACTCTGATCAAATTGGTCCTGTGCATTTTTCTGTCAACCAATGTGGATTCTGAGTTTATTAGCTAATATCACTCTATTATAAGTGTCTTATCTTATATTTTCATGGAGGAATATGCTTTCAGTAAATTAATGCAAGCTAAACAAGCAAAAAATGTGACAGATACACAAGCTGTTTATTTTACATAATGTGATCGACGTTGTTATGCCAAGTCGGCAAATTAGTCGATATTAGGCGTTTTGTAATGTCACACAGTGTTCAAAGGAGCCGTATTATGTGACAATCACCTATAATTTTCTATTGGCCATATTAATTTTTCCTGTCTATGTTATGACTGGGGAAAAAATTAGCAGGTGTATCTCATGGTAGACAATTGGAGTATGCACTCAGTTTTGAGAAAATTGCTACGTGGTGAGCTACAAAAGTGGATCTGTAATAGGTGTTCAAAGGACCGGTTAATGACTGTAATCTTCGCATGACGAGGCTCACGTGATCTGGCTGTGTCTGTGACTTGACTTATGACTATGGTCAAGTTAAGTTGACTGCACGTACTGTCTTGGCGCAATTGTGGTCTCAACACTCTATGCAAATTTTGGAGAAACGCGTGAAGGGATACTGTTGGAAATGGCAGCAAGGAAAATGCACGCAAGGCGATAAGTGCAAATTCAGGCATGCACACCCACCGACTAGGCGTGAGAGCCGACACGATTGTGTATGCATTTCGATTTTGAGCATTTACCGTTGCACGTTATTCATTCTAGTGGTTTGGTTTGTTTCCAGACGAGTTCCACCGTTTCTTCCAATCCATGCGATACTAGAGCTCCAGTCGAACCGACTGCTAAACAACATCCGGAGCAGAACGTCCGGACTGACAACGCCATCAAGCCTCCTTTCAAGAATGATTGCCTCTTTTGTAATCTTGGATTATGCAACAACACCCATCGTAAAGCCGCGTCATTTCTCCTCTCTGATACTAACGTACGTCATACCAAATATTGTTCTTCATCAAAATATAATATCTTCGCTTCCAATAGCCAAAAGAGCCTAAAAAGGCAGATAGTGATAATGCCTCTACACCTAACGCTGTGGAAGTATCAAACTTAGTGAACGTGAGTAATGGCCAGATGCCATCTTTCTATTTCGTATCAAGGGCTGGAATTCGATTTGAAAGGAAGAGTTTTGACATTGCCTTAGGATCCTGCCGGATTCTGCCCAAGTCGCACACCATCGTTTACGAGAACAAAACCACTACCAAGCAAACTATCTTCAGGACCTGACCAGCTAACTTTAACATTGCTAAAATCAACACGCGTAACGTTCGGCAAAGGACTACAGGTCCTTAACGTTTCCACTGCTTTTGAACCTAATATCGTCACCTTAGGCGACCTGCCCGAAGGCATATCAGAATCTGCTGTGCGAAACATTGGCGAACCCTTTGGCGAGCTGTTATCTGTAGAATGTAAGCAAGGACGTTCAAAGGGTTCAGCAAAATTGGAATACACAGAACATGCTCAAGCAGCGTCAGCTGTTGCATCACTCAACGGTGCCGAGCTATTCTCTACGAAGATATCAGCGCGGTTATACTATCCATATCAGGATCGAGACGACGGAACGCTCGTCGCATGTAGAGTCCGCGTCGATATTCCAGCTTCTGGAATCGTAGCGTACGCTGGATACGAGTCTCTCGAGCACGCCGAAAAGATCGTGAAAACTATGCATGGCTCAACGTATAAGAACCACATCGTTACGGTGCAGATGCATAATGGGATCCCTAGAATAGGCACGTTCACGGTCAAGTTTGAGGGCCTTCCCTTCCAGACGACAGAGAAGAACATACGTGGTTTTGGCGGGCAAGGGAAAGGTAAACCCGTTGCGGGTGACGTGTTGCTCCAGAAATGCCTGTACAGATCTCTGGCAGACGCGACGAACGTATTGCAGAGGATTTTCGAAGAGTACGGTCAGCTTATCAGCTTAGATTTTTCTCGCTCTTTGCCGATGAATGGGCGGATGCGTGGTTTCGCGCGATTCTCGCATCCTGAGGGTGCTGCAGCAGCTTGTAGAGCTTTGGACGGACGGCAATTCGCTTTTCTGGGACGTGAAAGAATCTACTTGCAGCATCTGCACAAAATGGTTTATAAAATCCCTCGTCGTATATACGATGCCTTGAGCGCTGAGCTCACTCGGCTTTCGAGCTTTGCCAGAGGACAACCTGGTGTCCAGCTGAGCATCGGCCAGACTACTCCTATCGAGATAGAAATCAACGCATCCCATCTGGACAGCTTAAAACGAGTGAAGGCGCCGCTTGAACGTCTCATTGGCGGTGAGACCTTGGCGGAACAGGGAAAGCCCATATGGGACCACTTCTTTTCTACCTTCCAGGGAAACGCATTTGCAGACTCCGTTGCGAAGCAGACGCGTACGCATATTCGTCCTCTTGGAATGCGGTGTATAGTTAGGATATGGGGCAGTGACAATGGTAGAGCTGAGGCGAAACAGTTACTTCTTGACGAGCTTAGACGTCGACGTACCGCGCGACGCTTTGCACTACCGTTGTCAGGGAAAGTGTTAATGAAGCTACTTTTCAACAGCCTAGACGATATTCGCCAGAGAGTCGGAGAGGACAATGCCTCAGTGGACTTCGAGACTCGGCAACTCATCATCCGTGGTACTGAGGAGCAGTTCCGCTGGGTCGTTCGATATATAAGCAGTCAATCAGGCTCCGTATCGGTTAAGAGATACTGGGATCGCAGGCCGAAAGCCGGAAGATGTCCAGTTTGTTTGGACAGCTTAACCAATGCCATATCCTTGGACTGTGGACACGGAGTCTGCAAGGAGTGTCTTGTTCGATATATGCTTTCCGCTAACAACAGCAAATCCTTCCCTCTGAAATGCCTCGGCGACGACAATCGCTGTGCGGAGCTGCTTCCCCTCTCCATCTGCCAACGCTTCCTTCAGAAGGAGCAGTTCGTCAGACTCGCCGAAGCGAGCTTCTTCGCCTACATCCAGATGCGGCCGCAGGAGTTTCACTACTGCCCGACGCCCGACTGTCCGCAAATTTATCGCGGCGCACCGGGGACGATCCGCCAATGCCCGAGCTGCCTCGTATCCATCTGTCCGTCTTGTCACAAAGTGCAGCACGACGGCGTGGAATGTGCAGTTACTAACGAGCTCGGCGAGCGGTTGTTTAATGAGTGGCGCGAGCAGCACAATGTGAAGAGATGTCCGAGTTGTTCGGCGAACATCGAGAAGGTCGCGGGGTGCAACCATCTGACGTGTGCGAGTTGCAGTGCGCATATTTGTTGGGAGTGCTTGGAGACGTTCAGGCTGTCAGGGGATGTGTATGATCATATGGTAAGGGCCCACGGGGGTATTGGACTGTAGGCATCAAATTTTCCGGCTTGTCCATATTTCTTTTTTCTCCTTGCTTTTCTTGCTTGGTTAGCCGTGTTATCTATGCGTGCTGTGTAAAATGCTTGTCTTGTATATTATTCGCTAGTGCTTGTGAGATTTGTATTTTTGTAGTTCTCATTGTTGATCGAGTCATCATTGTTCGTCGGACAAGAGAAACGATGTATGTGATTAGCGAAATGCGTTGGGGGCTCTGGAGCATCGCAGAGCCGCCTTGAACAATTCCAAACGTGCAAACGAAAGGAGCTGAGATGAATCATTTTCATTTTTATGATTTCTTTTGAGCAATTCTAGTCATTCTTAAGCCACGTGCGGATTCGGTACTGCTCTGTTCTGTTCTTTATACCGTAACCGTCGAACAAACGCGCTCTTTCTCCTTCTCCCATTCCCTTTTCCTTCCATTCTCCGCCCTTTCTCCTTATAAAAGGCGCTTCTTGTTTCCTTTCAAGCATTGTCCTGCTTGGGTTCAGCCTCAATCAAGGCGGACAGCTTGAGTTGTCAAGTCAAGAATCATGACCATGTCGACATTCGACTCGCTCGTCGCGGATCTCACACGCGATGCAAATCGCGTACTACCAAAGGACGCTTTACAGTTCTGTGCGAATTGGTTCCAGACGAGGCTCGAAGAGCAGCGTGCACGGATGAGGGATGTGCTTTCTCGACGAACGTCGGCGGCGGCGCGCGATCTGCCAGCAGAGATGTTCGTTGATGCACCGCTTGGCGTGGACACGGGCGTCTCGCCTTTCTCCCCCGCGCACCGGCATTCCTTCCCTACGCACCGGCCGTCTATACCTGCGACGAACAGCCCGTTTGGGATGCTGAACGTACCTGGGAACGCGTTGTTGTCTAATTCACATCATCATGCCGCTCCGCCCCCGCCGACCTTGCAGATTGATCCTGTGTCACCTGTGTCTGGATTTTCGCCCACGTCGTACGACTACCATGCGCCCACCCCGCACCCGGGCGACTTCTTGCAGCCGTCTGCGACTATCCTTGCGCGCCGCACGTCTGTAAGCGCCGAGTCGATCATGGTGGATAGTGATACAAACGAGCCCACACCGGTCTTCTCGAAGGCGCCTGAGCAACTTGCTCGGATTAAGCAGTCTATTGCGAAGAACTTCATTTTTCGTGACCTTGATGAGGAACAGGAGACGGGCGTGTTGAATGCGATGCAGGAAATCAAGGTCCCTGCGCAAGAAGTCGTCATTCGCCAAGGTGACGAGGGAGAGTACTTCTACGTCGTCGAGAGCGGGCTGCTGTATTGCTATATCCGACAGGATGCACCTCCGCCGCCTGCAGTCACCGCGCACGACGCTTCTGACAAGTCGGGCGGAAATGGTGCCGCTGACAAGTTTGTGGCTCCGGGATACCATCCAGAATTCGGACGCAAAGTCGCTGAATGTCCTCCTGGCACGTCGTTCGGCGAGCTCGCTCTGATGTACGGTCATCCGCGTGCGGCGACTGTGATGTCTATCGAGCCTTCCACACTATGGCGCGTTGACCGCATCACGTTCCGTACGATCATCCTCAAGGCGGCACACAGACGACGTACGATGTACGAACACTTCTTATCAACTGTGCCGTTACTTTCTTCGCTCTCTGCTGAAGAGAGGAGCAAGATTGCGGACGCTTTGACGTCGAAAGTGTACCTTGATGGTGACAAGGTGGTGAAGCAGGGCGACATTGGAGATTCGTTCTTTCTTGTCGAGGAGGGTGAAGCTGTTGTTACAAAGAAGATCCCTGGGGAAGAGGGAGAACGAGAAGTTGGGCACCTCAGGAAGGGTGAATATTTTGGAGGTATGCATTCGCTGCTTTATTCTCTAGTTTGATCCTAATTCGTTTGATTCTCAGAATTGGCTCTCCTCCGTCGCGCGCCTCGTGCAGCGACCGTCAGCGCAGTGCATCGTAGAGATCCATCCGCACCAAAACTCAAGGTTGCTGCACTTGATGCAGCTGCATTCACGCGTCTTCTTGGCCCTCTACGCGAGATCATGGAACGTAAGGCCGGCGAAAGCTACGGACCAAACTACGGACCGCTGCACAGTCGGCTGTCGCGCTGATTGGCTCAGCAGCTCTGGTAAATTGCACAGCATAGTAAGCCTTGATGTTGGGGATTGGTTTTTGGTCTGAGTAATGTCGATGCTGTACTGTATCTGTAGTCTTGTTTTGTAGTGTTTTTGGTCATTATGTTTTGGCTCTTCCTCAAATTTTATTATTTTATGCTGATGTTCTTGATACACTTGCTGTGTGGAATATATAGATCAATTATGTCTTTTGCAGTTCATATCTTATTTTACTTTGAATTCATTTTGCAAGATTTGATGCCGGCGCGGGAACAGGTCTCAGCCGGAGTGACGCAGACGACCGGCAACAAGACTGATCACTCACTCGTTCGTAAGCACTAGTACTGCCATGGCAAATATCTTTATTTATTTCATCTCTTTCGCACTCACCACAACCATCTCATCCTCTTTGCTTTCTCTCGAACAATAACAATAAGTAGCTACAGTGCGGTGGACGTTCAGGCGTATCCGTGTCGACCTACCCTCGTTTCTCAGGAGGCTCATGGAAGCTGAGTCCATTCGTTTGCACACCGGTGCTGGGACGGTCGTCGATGCTACGACGACTCTGGAGGGGGCCAAGGTGAAACACCTCCCGCCTGCCAGGGAGATTCCGTCGACCTTCTTGTCGAGCGTAAAGAGCTGGTGGGCGGTGGGGGATAAGGAGAGCGCGGCGAGTGAGGAGAGGTTATTGAGGTTCGTGGATATCTAGAAGTCTATTCGCACGTATACGCTATCATATTCTAATGAAACCTGCTCTCTTGCTAGGATGCTGCCATTCTTCCAGTCCTCGTCTTGGCCTCGACAGAATACAGACCTGCCCGTGGTCGGCACGTCTTCGCGTGTAACGCTCTCCTCGCCCAAACGATTCCTCAACGTGTTCTCTATTAAGCACACGTCGCCTTCATCTTCGCCTAAAGCACCTCCCGCGGTCTTCCTTCACGGGTTCGGGGCAGGTTTGTCGCATTCCCCTCTATTATCACATTACATGAACTTGATCCTGATGTGCATGATTTTACCCTTTCTGTGAAGGACATGGTTTCTACTTCCGTAACTACCCCGCGCTCGCCACCTGGGTCGCACGCACCAGCTCACCAGTCTACTCACACGACTGGCTAGGCATGGGGCGATCGGCTCGTGTTCCTTTCGTCGTACACGCAAAGCGCACAGACGTCTCCTCGCGCGTCAAGCAAGCAGAGGACTTCTTCCTCGACGCTCTGGAGGAATGGCGTGCCAAGGAAGGGCTGGAGCGCATGACGCTCGTGGGGCACTCCCTCGGTGGGTATCTCGCAACAGCGTATGCAGAGAGACACCCAGAGCGCGTTGCGAAACTTATACTGCTGAGCCCCGCTGGTGTACTTGGAGATCGTGAAGCTGCCCAGCCTAGTCGGGAGCTCAGTGATGATCAGTCTAGCGTTATGACTGCGTCTGTGAACGCGGATGCTGATAGTGGAGAAACGGGCAGGAATACGAGGAGACGTTTCTCCAGGTGGAGACGTTCTCAACCACTTGAACCCGCCTCCGATGAACAAGTAAAAGCGGCGCATGATGAGCAACGGCGGAAAAAGCAGAATGAATCTCTGACTAGGCGATTCTTCACATACCTCTGGGAGGACGGTTGGAGTCCGTTCCAGATTCTCAGGAGTCTGACTGTCTTTGGACCTATGCTGGTCGGCAAGGTTAGTATCGTCTCCTGGTTTCCCCAGACAAATTTGATTGTTCCTGACCGATTCGCTTGGATTCATGGTTTGGCAGTATTCTTCACGTCGCTTCTCAGGCCTGACAGAAGAAGAGACGCGTAACCTACATGACTACATTCTGAACATCACTCTCGCCAAGGGTTCCGGGGAATACTGCATCTGTGCGTTTTCTTCCTTCTTTCTATTTCACCGTCTCCCTTTACTTTATTTACCTAACTCATTTACCTTAGCACATATCCTTGCGCCATTCGCTATGGCGCGCAAGCCGCTCGTCGATCGCGTACACGCGCTCAAGATGCCTGTTCGATTCGTCTGTACGTATGCATACATACATATTTCACCCTTCAAACGGACTCTGAAATGCATATTTTTTAACAGACGGTGAGCACGACTGGATGGACCCGCTTGGCGGCTTGCAGTCTATAGAACGTCTGCAAACCGCAGGTAACTATGACGCCAAGATGTACGTCGCCGAGAGGGCCGGGCATCACGGTCAGTAGTAATCCTTTCTTTTTTTATTGTTTCCTGGTGTCTGTTTCTAAGTTCTTATTGTACTGACATGTCATTCATGCATGCACACAGTATACCTGGACAACCCGGACTACGTCAACGAGCTGCTCCTTAAGGAACTTTCGTTCGAGTGAACAGGAGTTTTGTCGGTGCTCTCCGAATTACTTAAATGTATGGTTATGGTTATGACTCGGACTTCGTCATGTTTATTCATTGCATACGTTGGATATTTGATATTTTATGACGGAATTCTTTGGGATGGTATGCACATGGCCTGTCTTTGTTCTATTTCTATTCTACCCTACCCTTTACTTTTTTTAATAGCATTCTCGTTATTCGTACCATAGACATAGACGTCGGCTATTGTAATCTCTTTTCACTCTTATACCTACCTGTTTCATAGACACTACTCCCGAGTTGAAATCTTCAACTGTAGGGCACTCAGCGCAGTTGTCCTCGATCACTCGTATACCGCTTACCTCTCAGCACGATCCATACCTAAGTGAATGACAGGAATTTGTCGAAGACGGTACTTCTCCCTCTTGTTCGGTCAGACACAATGCACACTACACCAAGAGCAAGTCAATAATCTAAAATTATCTGTTTTATACAAGACTTTACTTTGCTCTTTCGACTAACGCTAGCGCTATGACTGGTCAATTCGGCGCTACTGGGACGTATGTAAATATGTATATAGTCCATACGGGCGGCGGTATAATTAGAAAAATGAAAAAACTGAAAGTTTGGAAGGAGGAAAAAGTAAGTGGAAGCTAAGGGGTAAGAAGAGAAAGTGGGTGAGGGCTAAAAGGGAAGAAAGGGCTATACGTATACAGTCCGAACGGATAGAAAGGGGTTGGTTGTGTGACTTCGATGCACAGTGAAGAGAAAAAATGCGGATTGTTAGGAGAAACGTAAGGACGTAAAGTGGGTAAAAAGAAAAAACTGAAAGAAAGGAAGAACGGAAGCAAGCAAGTGGCAGAGCAAGTTGGTTGGAAATGGTTAGGATAAACGAGAGTCAAGAAGGTAAGGAATATATACCCAATGCACCAGGAATCGGGTTATTCACGAAAGAGAAGAGAGAAAAGAGTAGCTAGTCAGTACGGGAGCAAGCACCGGGAGGGGACGAGCAACAAGTTGAAAGAGAAAGCACGAAGCAGAGGGAAGGGAAGATGAAGAACGAAGGGAAAGGAGACCGGGCACGCGCGAATTAAACTGATCTGAACCGGAGGGGAGAGGTCGGTTGGGTAAATATAGCACAGATGAAAGAAAAAATTGTATGGTTGAAGGTGCTTGGTGTATATCGTACAGGGTATCCTTTCACGCGATTTATCTTGCTTTGTTTCTTTGTTTCGTTCTATGTGGTCTTCCGAGCGTTTCTTCAATCACCTCCCCTTGTCCTTGTTGTTCATCCTGTTTCGCCCCCACTTTCACTTACGCGCGCATACAGCTAAGCATTCGCGATGGTCAGATTACGCGGTTGAGAGCCGTTCTGTCCGGGTCCTGTCGCGAACGCGTAATCCGCATAGGCATCGCTACTCGCCGACGCGCGCACGTCGTTCCGCTGATGCTCTCCGCTTCCCGTCCCTCTTGCCGTTCCCGAGCCGGAACCAGAATTGGAAGACTTGTGCCCGAATACAGACGGTGGTCCTCGATTCATCGGCGAAGAAGACGAGCCAACTGATCCGTCGGAGCTATGTCCTACATACCCTTGGGCTTGCTCTTGCGGGATAGGAGGTCTGATGTTCGGCCGTGTCATCCCATCCGGGTGGTACTGTTGATTCCCGCCGAACGTCGTACTGCCACTCCACGCACTTCCGTTCGTCGGTGCGCGCTGTACATTCGCCTGTTGTTGTTGAGCCTGGACCTGGGACGGAGGCATATACGCCGGTTGTTGATACGCGGCGTATGGGCTCTCGTACGCAGTATATCCCTGCTGCTGCTGTTGCTGTTGCTGTTGCTGTTGCTGTTGCTGTTGCTGTTGCTGTTGCTGTTGCTTTTGCGGAGCTGCGCGGGCACCAGTCAAACCAGGCGGAGCAGGCAGCGGGTTGAACGTGTTCATACCCATGCCCATAGCCGAGCCTCCTTGTTGCGTCTGCATCTGCGGAAGTGGCGGAGGAGACGGCAGACCCTGATTCATCGTCCCATCGCTCAACTGTTGCCGATGCCCGTATCCGCCGCCGCCGCCACCGCCAATAAGCGACTGATCGCTACCCGTATTCGAGCGCGCCGTGCGATCCGAGGATATGCGCGCCAGATCCCTCTTCTCATTCGCACCTGCGCCAGCACCAGGCCAGACATCATAGAACGTCTCCGCCTCACGCTCGAGACGGTTCCTGCGCTTGCGGCGGAGGAACCACGTAGAGATGAGGATGAGAATGACGAGCCCGACGAGCCCTGCAAGCGCGAAGACCGTACCCGAAAGTGGTTTATTCTGCAGGAACGACTTCTGCGAGCCCGCAGCTGTGGCCGACTCCGACTCAGCAGACGAGGTAACGATAGCGGACGCCTGGCGCGTCGCAGTGATCGTGACGACCTGATTGTCGGATGTAGAAAGGTATGTCGTCGTCGTCTCGCTCTGCGAGACAGCCTGGGGTGTCGATTCGGGTGGAGGGGTAGTAGAGGCAGCAGAGGTGCTTGCAGATGAGGAGGAAGAGGTAGTAGAAGACGAAGTGTCGGAGGATGAGGAAGTGGTGGTCGAGGCGGAGGCGGTGCTTGAAGATGAAGAAGTGGATGAGACAGTGCTGCGAGTGGAAGACGATGAAGAAGAAGAGGTGCTATATGAACAGTCGGCATGGCCGCAGAAGTATGCTCAAGGTGTACTTACCTCGAGGTTGTCCCACCACCAATACCTCCCAACGCGCTCGTCACACCTCCAACCACGCTTGTCAACCCGCCTAGGAGTCCACCGCCTCCAGTAGTTGTAGCCGTAGCTGTATCTGTTGTGGACGAAGTCGCGTCGTCGCTAAATAATCCCATAAGAACAAGTCTTTAAGAGCCACATGTTTTGCATCAGACTCACCCGTCGGGAAGCACTTCAAGTACAGCAAAAAAGCAAGTCAGAAAGGATTAGTACAGCGAATGAGGAAGACATACAGCCGAAGAGAGCCCGTCTCTGCAAGGCAGCTTCACCGAATCTATAGCCAGGAGCCATCACCAGAATGTTATGAACCGGAAAGGAGTGTCGGTAGTGCGAAGCGCGTCCAGTCGAGTGGACGCCTTGCACACGAGTTTGAGGTTGGATGCGCGTCGATGGCGGACGGAGCTCTCGCTCTGTGCTAATGATGAGGTTGATGAGGGAGGAGTGAGAGGAAAGAAAGGACACGGGGAAATGACAGAAAAAGAAAAAGAAAGAAGTTGGCGACGCTGACGGGGCAACGCAAAAAGCGTTAGCGACCCGAACATGTTTGCCGGCAGCTCCACAAAATCAATATTAATATTCAAAGATATCAAAGTCGTTAACCCGGTTCTGTATAATATTCAGTAGTTTCCATGAATATTAATGGTTTATTTATCCGGGATTCTCAACGATTATCGTCTGTAAGTGGCCATCGTATGCGTGGCTGAGCCATATTATATCGTAGGTGTTCATGTGGAAAGCATGCGCGCTTAGGCCCGTCGCCAGTAAATATCATTGGATCATAATTACACATCTACTTTCTCCGTAGCAAAAACTGCGCAGCAAGAAGCGTGCATAGCGATAATACAGCAATGCACAATGCGATCTAAGGATTTTCAAAACTCCTCCGATTTCTCTTTGTGTTGAGCCCCAACCTCAGACTCGTTACTTTCTCTCATGCCCATGCCAGAGCCACCTGAGTAACGCGAGAGACGCGACTCATCCTGCTTCTCGCCGCCCTCGCCGTCCGCGTTCGCATCCACATCTTCTTTATCATATTCATCCTGCGCACGTCTCCCGTTAGTACCCCAATCCCGCCGACTTCGCCGGCCGTGACGTTCTAGGCCACCTTTCATCCGCCACTCCCTTCGCTCGAGGTACCACACCAACGCCGTCACGCCCAGCGTCGCAACGCACGTACACAGCATCGCGATCATCCCCTTGCGAAAACGCGGCGCATCCGTCGCAGCATAGAAGAGCAGCGGCCACCAGGCGTTTATCACGTTGTTCCACATGCTATGCACATGAATGAAATATTCAAGTCATTGATGATTGATATGCAATGCATAGATTACAGCGAGTAATGAGTTTTTGATATTGAAAGAAGCTAAAGGCGGAAAGAAAACGCACTTCATGGACGCCAAGACGACCGCGCGTTCTTGGTGATCGTCCGCGCAAATCTGGTTCGCCCATCTGAATACGACAATAAGAATGAAATTCAGTTCCGATTCATGAGATCAATACTGAAAGGCCCGTAGATCGCACTCACGCAAAGGTCGTGGCCTGCCCCGCATACGACGCTCCCGACAGATCTGCATCACACGTAGTACGAAAACAATCAGTCCATTATTCCATATCAGGGAAGCACCGAAGCAGGAGACGAACAATACGCAAAGAACTTCACCGCGATGGGCGTGCTCCATATTAAAATCAATATACTCGAGATAATACACGCAATAGACATATAGACCAGCACGGGCCACCTCGCGCGCGTGTAATCCGTCCATGTCGCACATACGAGAGTCGATGCGATCGCAAAGGCCGTTTGACCCGAGGGATAATAATCTACAACGTACTATAGCATCAGGAAGCTGGGTGAATCAAAATAGTTCGGATGAACGATGCTCACCGACTTGCTCGACGCTGAATCCGCCGATGGCCTTCAGCCATTGTCCCATAAGGTTATTGGACCCAAAGCTTTCCGTCTCGCCTGAGATCGCGAATAACAAGCTACATCCGTACCAGCGCCAGCGACCCAGCACGCGCCGAGCAAGGTTCCACGACAGCTTGCCTTTAGAGGTATCAATCTCTACGCCGGAGGCCTCCTCGAGCCGGGTGGATGCTAAGAGACGTTCCTGATGTTCATAAAATAATCAGTACCAAGTAGATATATGTTCCATAGAAGAGAACTTACGCGTTCAGAGATGTAGAAGACATTTGCCGTGGCTGGGACGTTTGGAAAAATGAGGAAGCCGTAGAAGGCGATAGGGAGCGTTATAATGCCGTCAATAATAAACCTGCAAAAACTCTCCGTTCAATTCTTGTGAGCCATAGGCACTTGCGGACTTACAGCCATCGCCATCCGCTTCTTCCAGCGTGTCCATTGAGATTTCTTCACACACGAAAGTAAACTTCAATTCAAAAAGCCCGCTCAGATGCGATTCACTGACCTATAAACAGCACCCTGGAGCACTCCGGAAAATCTAAACAAAATGAATTCAACTTTATGCAAGATGGATGAAGGAGACTTGTACGAACAATGTCCCGATCAGACCTGAACTCGTGAATATTCCAGAGCGCTTGCCTAGCTCCGCAGGCTTATACCAGCTAGCGAAGATTGTACGAATTAGAGTCAAACGCATATTAGTGTTGTAGCAAGGCGAACGAACGAGCCAAGGACGTAGTGCGTCCCCACAAATGTCGATGACTCTGCTATCCCTTGCAGGAACCTGATGGCCCATATCTAAACAGATGCATAAGTAGCTAACACTCACTTACACATCGTGAAAACTAGTTATTACCTGTTGAACAGTCGTCGCCGCGCTCGTGCTGCCAAGAAAACGCGTCAAGAACGAACGCTTGGCTGCGATATGTCATTGTTAAAGAGGAAGGTAACCCACCAAAACGTAAAGACTCCCCAGATGATCTGCATTAGAGGGAACCATATGCGCGGAGGTACGATTTGGATCATGAGATTATCTGGGTTCACGTATCAAAATTCAGTCTAATTGGTTTGATCCAGTTTTTCTGGTGAACGCACTTGGAATCATTCCAATGATATAACCACACGTGAAGAACGTGTTTATTTTCTTGACGAGAGAAGATAGGCTTCAGAAGATATGGATGAAGCGGATGAGTAAACATACATTATAATCCGTTCCCTGCATGTTAAGCTCCTCTTTCATTCCGGATACATAAGCGTTCGCTACATTTGATCTATCGAGGTCTTCACAATACTCCAGCATCAGCGCTCTTTCAGTATCGGTGCATGTTTCAGCTCTTTACTCACAATTCGTGAAGTACTGAGAACCATTAGAGCATGATTAGGAACAGGATGCGATCAAGTGGGCTTACCATTAGACAGCAATACGACAAAATGAACCAATCTATCTTCAGCAACAAATTCCTTTCCTCCTTCGATGCGGGCACCTCTCCCCACACGAAATGCCGCACTCTCCGGAGCACGTCCGTCATCCGAGCAACAATTAAATAAGCACCTCTTCAGATGCTTTCTCTGTTGCTGTTGAGATGTAGCACGGCGATGGGGTCGTTTGAGATAAGGAAGCTGGGGAGCAATAGACATGATATGATCCATGTGGACGAGCGGGGCCACTGAAAAGCCGTCGGAGGTGATTTGATCAGCGAGTGGGATTGGTGAGCACATTGCCGGGGCGGAAGGAACTTTTTTTGATCGTATTTCCCAATGGGTTGATCGGCGTCATTTTCCCAGTAACTACCAACAACTTTATGATCGGCGTTTGTTGGACTGACAATCACGTGTTTCGCATTTACCTTTGTCCACCATGGCCGACAACAACAGGGAGGGCGATAACAATTCGACGGCGACAGAACAGGTCAGCGCTCAGGCAGATGCAAGGACAGAAGGAGAAGAGTCATCACCATCCTCTTTGCCCCAGACGGAAGACCGAAATGCTCTTCTAAACCGTGCACGAACCTTCCTCAGGTCTCCCGATGTCATTCACGAAGACCCTACTACCAAACGGCGATTCCTTACTGATAAAGGACTGAAAGAAGACGAAATCGATGGCCTTATGCGTGAACTTGTAAGTCATCATTCTGCGTTGTGTCATTAGCTTTGTGTTCATTAATGGTTTATTCAAAGCCTCTTCAACCTCCGCCTGTACCTCCGCGAGTTTATCCTCAGCCTCCTCCTTCAAATTTACCACGGCTCCTACTTGGATTGACAAAGATACTCTCATGGCTAACCGGAGGTTCCGCCGTCCTCATTTTCATCTACTACGTAAGTCAATGAGTTCAACTCAGGATATATTTAATATTGAGTATCTATAATCAAGCGATTCCTCCTTCCCCGAATTACGCACTCTGCTCTAGCGCGTCGTTCTCTCAAACAACATCAAGTCTCTCTCCTCAAGCGCTTAAACACATCTCTAGCAGAATTGAAAGCCTCACAAGCAGAGACGCATGCAGTCCTCCCAAATCCCTCGGTTTCTTATGAACCAAAAGAGTTCGCTGAGTTACATGATCTTGAGAAACTTGGAATTGAAAAGGACGCCCCCGTCGAGGTTCCGGAGTTTACATTGTTGAGATGTACCATTTCAGGGCTTTTGGCGGAAGGGAAGAAAGCAACGAAGGATGAGCTATTTGCTTTACTGGAAGGACGATTTACCTGGTTGAAGACAGATGAAGGCTTTGCATATCAGGTCAGGATTGGCTACCCTCTACCACTATCCTATCGAACTAACACCGCCTATATCTATAGAACTCACTATGGGAAACACTAACAACCAATCCCTGTTTCTCCGAATCAGACGAAAAGAATCGTCTTGTCTGGACATACACAGCACTCAAAGCACCGGACCCGACTCCCCTCCTAACCTCTCTCACATCCCTCAAATCCTCCTTCCCACCCGCACGAACAGAAACCAGCGCGATCCAACGCACACTCGACACACTCGCAGACTTCACAGGCTACATCACAACACAGACATACCAGCTCGCCGCGGGTAGCATGCGTCTTCACGCGGGTCACGGATACTCGACTTTCGGCGCACCTTCTCAGCTTACTCCGCAGCAGGAGGAAGTGAAGAAGGAAATCAGAGCTTTGAAGGGATTGGTTCTGAATCGGTACGCTATCTTGGCTTTTTCTATCGTCTCGTTTTCCGCGGACTGTTACTGATTCAATGTTGCGCAGTCGAACATTTGCGCCGACAGCCGTGAGACCTACTTCTTATACGCCTGCATCTCCGGCACCTTGACGAGTCCAAATTATCCTCTTTCACTGAACGAAAAGGTGAAACAGATGTCATTCTGATACGGTAACACGGTATTGCTATATATCAAATCGCACCGCGAAGGCGTGATAGAAAATGCGAATGAAAAAGGACATATGCGTGTATTTGAAAATATGAAAATAAAATTGCAATGGGCGAAAGAAGAAAACATCTAGAAATAAACGTGTATACACATAAAGTACTACTAATGCAAAAGGAATGGCACGATACTCGCCAGGAGCATCATTTCTCATGATGACGTGTATTAAGCAAATGCGGATAGTGATACAATATTTCTTGAGTCTCGGAAGGCAAAAGTCCATCGGGGCTGTCCGCAAAACAACAGGACGCAGTTTGTTCGCATGCAAAAGAAGGGCGGGAAGGGGTACAGTACAGGTCCTCATGTGAGATGAATGCGGAGTTAAGGAATTCAGGATATAAGTACGAAAGCGGAAGAAGCGTGGCACACACGCCAGCCTAATCGCATCCATCAATGAGACTGTTCTTCGGGACGGGTTGTCCAAAGTCGTCCTTCCATGTCGTCAAATTCGGGTTCGTGTAGGCTTCGATATATCTAAGGCAGAGAAATCAAATCAGTATCCTGAAACAAACATGATATGAGAAATGCAAGCGCACGTATTGATATAGGAAGCAGTGGGGAAGTCCTCCGGATCGCACCCGATGTTCTTCTGACCCTTCTTTTGGTAAACGCGAACGTAGTCGACAAGCATCGTCGAGGGGAACGGAAGGTTTTCCAAGTCAACTTGGGCGAAGTTGAACGACATACCAAATTGCATTATGATATACTGGACGCGGAAGCTAGTCAGCAAGTTGCGTAGGAACTGACGTGTCGTCTGACATACCATGGGCTCCTGAGATACGGGCCGAGCGCTAATATTCACACGATCGTCCGCTGCGAAACCGGCGGCCATGGCAGTCCACGCTACTTTGTTGTCTGAAATCCAAGTGATGTACGCATCGTCGAAGCCGGGCTGGTACTCAAAGCCATATATCGAGAAACAACCGCCTCCTCCGGAGTAGCACTTCTGATCTGTGTTTGTCACTACAGACGAAGCTTGTTCTGAAAATCATCAGGCATGAACCGCTGAATCCACTGTCTTTTAGAGTGTGAGCTTACGGAAAACACCACCCGTATATGAATTGAGCTCCGAAATGCTCGTATCCGCGATGATCATATTACTAGAAGTATTGAACCACTCATACCTGAAAAGCAGGATAATTAGATGTCTTCAATCTTCGCAGAATACGATAGTCTCGACCACTAACGCATAGTTAAACGGTGCCCATTGCGCACTCTGACTGACCTGCCCTATTCCATCGGTAATTTGTGCCTCGAAGATATCGATTTCAGGAGCAGATCGGCCCACATAAGTTCCGTCAGAGTGTATGGGACCGGGATGACTTTCGCCAGGACAGGTACACCGCGAAAGTCTCTGGCCCGGCAAAAAGGAGAGCACTCCATTATTTGCCTTGTCTCCATCCACTGTTGCAAGATGCGGTTCACCGTTGATCGTCTGATTCGGTGCGGTGCCGACGTCACAGGCATCATATGAATACGGCCACATGCCTTCAAGGGATGCACCATAGCCCGCTCGACCTAGATTACCCATGGTCCAACTGCAATAATATAAGCATAGCAATCTCAACCATCAGGCCTGGCAACTTACACGGAAGGCCAGAAACCGCTATCAAAACAAATTAAGCACTAAATCAAGCATATACTGTATACTTTGGGAAAACCTACATAACATCCGTAACGCCAGGTAAGGACACATTCACTTCAATGTACCCTCCCGTAAAACAGAATTTATTCCATGTCGTCATATGGCCACTTTGAAACTGGAGGTCATGTGTCTCCTTCCTGGACATAGTAATTTGAAGGGCCTCCCAAATTCCTTCCAGGTTAGCTCGGAGCCTTTCCATTATATCGAATAATTTTACTCACCCCGTTTGCAGTTGTGATAGCCTGCGGATCGAACCTGCCAGGGAACAAAGTTAACGAAAAATTCGTGAAGTACACAAACTGTAAAATACTAACCATTCCAAATCATTCGTCGACCAATAGTGCATATCCGCCGCCTCCCAGTATGGATCGTCGCCAGGATAGAAGGAGCGACCCTCGGCATTGAACTCGTCCGAAAAAACCAGTTCCATTTCGGTGCCATCATACCCACTTGTCTGTAATATCAGACAAAATATTAGCCCCTTGGTCGCGTTGAAGAAGAGGGGCAATGGAAAATTCCGACCTTTGTATACGCTTCTTTCGGGGTGTCGTTATCAATGAGTCCGAAGTTGCCAATGGAAGCGATCTAATGCACCGTAGATCATGAGAACTGCCCTTTCTGCTTGTCTTCGCCGGAATGAACACACCTGGCCGGAAGCATTTATACCGCCAATATTGAAACCACCGAGCGTTGACAGAGGATCGCTAGTGAAATGCGACACTATAGGGTATCCAGCACTAGGAAAATACCTTAAGCGGGAGGAACATAGGTATCTTGGATTACGTCCTTACAAAAGGCCGATCAGTCCTGCCACCAGAATAAAGAGGCAGCCGACGTTCTCAAGCCCACGTCTGGTGAAGGCGAATGAATCGCCCTTCTGTTTCGTGCGTGAATCAGGATTATGAAGGTAGTCATCGTCTTCAACAAGATCCGGGGAAAGATTTGCACCCCATTGAGTCGGATCGGCAGAGAACGAGTACTGTATGGTGGCCATGGGTGGCACAGGCGCCCCAAAGACGCGCTGTTAGTAAACCGACAGTGAAAGTAAAAGGCAAGATGCTCTTACCTTGTCAGAAACATGGGACATCGAGCCCAAGCGCTTCCGATCTCCATAGGGAGTGTCACTCTGTCCAGGATGCAGATGGTTTAGGGGCACCGAACAACAGCCGGAAGTAGATCAACATACATAATACTGACTGTCGAGAAGACTCTTGTCACTGCCTGCTGAGCGTCTATCTGCCCTTGAGGCTGCATCCATATAAACTGGAGCAGGGCCATGGCCATTGTTCCGTGGCAGAAGACTAGCGGACGAGCCGATCGACGGCGTGAAACGAGAAGGAGTGGAAGTGCCGCTGGTTGCCCGACTGCCCAGGGACGCGTCTGAGGAGAATCTATGAGACTGGGACATTGGCGGAGGCTTGGATTGAAAGTGGGGGGAAAGGAGGGGAGGAGAGTGAGCTGGCTGCTCTGCGAAATAAAGAGGAAGTGATGGGAATAAATTGAAGTGGAAAATGAGAGAAACGAAACCGCAGCAACGCCGTTGTCGCCGGCTTCCCGGACGAGGAGCGGCTATGCAGTCATATATATAGGTAAGTAGGAAAATCATTCATTCTAATCTTAGAACTTCTGTTTCTGTCATTTGTTATGTAATATCATGTCGATCCTCTTTAGTCACGTGCAATAGACCATCCATCTTAACTTTGCACTCGTCCTCAGCGCTGTGGCGAATTCTCCTTATACTCTAGCCTCTCGCCACACTTACATTAGGATACATAAGTATCACACATTATGCATCAAGTCGGAAGACTGCGTCTGCTTCCAAATCATCTGTTCTCTCTAGGCCCTCACCTCCATCATAGCGGCCATACCTCTCTTAATCTTTATCAGCCATGAATGGCAGATCTCACGCTTTGGGCGACTTCAGAGCCGGTAAGATGATTGCAAGTGGCGGCTTTGGATCCGTATTCACTGGCAAAGCTCCCGATGGCAAACGAGTCGCGATCAAGTATGAGCGCACCTACAGTAGGATAATCCGTCCCTATTTGCGACACGAAGCAGACGTTTATCGCCTTCTGGAGGGCCATCCTTGCGTACCAAAGGTGCATGCTTACGGGCGCGAAGAGCGCTTTAATATCATGGTCTTCGACTATCTGGGCACTAGTCTCGAGACACTATTTGAAAAGTGTGGCGGAAAATTCTCGCCGAAGACTATGCTAATGCTCGCTCCTCAGATCATCGAGGCTGTTGAATACTGTCATAGCAAAGGCATTATCCACAGAGACATGAAGCCCGACAATCTTCTTATGGGAATCGGTGATCGTGCTAACTTCGTGCATATAATCGATTTTGGCTTGGCTCGACGATATAGGCACCCGAGAACGCTCGAGCATTTCCCGTATTTCGAAGGCCATAGTTTCTTCGGTACTACACGATTCGCTAGCTTAAAGGCTCTGGAAGGCTGTTCTCAATCGCGAAGAGATGATCTAGAATCTGTCGCTTATTCGCTGGTTTACTTCGTGCGAGGACGGCTCCCTTGGCAGGGTCTTCGAGGTGGTACTGAAAAACATCGGGATCAACGTGTCAGGGAGAAGAAGAGAACATGGACTCCAGAACGGCTCTGCGAAGGTCTCCCAGGAGCGGAAGAGCTGATAAAAATGCTGCACCATGTCAAGAGCCTTGATTATACTGACGAGCCCGATTATGCTTATCTAAAAGGTCTGTTCAAAGATCGCTTTGAGAAAGAAGGGTTTGAGCTCGATTACGATTACGATTGGCTTCATATCGTCGAGAAAGAGCGCGATATTGGAGATGGCCTGTCATCATATGCTGCCAGTTCCATTATCTCAGCTGGCTCTAGGAATGCGGACGACGAAGCTGAGAGACCATCCCGCAAAGTATCAGGTCATTTGACAAGTAAACCCACATCTGGCCCAGCGTCTGGCCCAGTTCCAGGCAAGCTCGACGCCATCAAAACGGATAGCGAGATCTCTCCTATTTCTGCGGCCAATCTTCCATCGAAACACGATGTCTCCCAGAACCGTCGATCCGGATCACAATCGAACGGATCTGGTGTCAAGAAATCGGGTGAACACGGTTCCGATGGATCTAGGAAGTCATCTCATAGCTCCAAGCATAGCTGCTCCCGTCACTCAAAGTCCATAGGCTCTCGATGGTCCTCTAGCGCTTCAACGGCTACCGAAGTGCCAATCAAGAAAGGTGACTTTGTATTGATCAAATTCTTGGCACGATCGACATTGGAGCTATGTGGCCTGAGATCGGACTCTAACGTACCGATTGACGACAGCTATTGGCACAATCCTTCGCTCTCCGAAGACCAATGGCATTTCCCTTATCGCATGGCGCTAGTGACTAGAGTGGACTTTCAGCCTACGCACTCGCAGCTTACTATACTTCCGATCATGCAACGTGATGACGGTCTTGAGAAGATTTCTCCTGCGCGTCGAGCAGCCTTTTTCAAGATTTCTTCCGCCTCTGGCAAGGTGGAAGATGATCGTTTGGAGCTTCAGCCAACTCCAGCGTGGCCTCTGGATGGCACTTACGTTCACCATCAATATGACCTCTTCCGTGTGCGTATCGAAACGGAAGCTATGAACGATATCAAGGTGATCTGGCGTCTTGACAAAGAGCAGTTGAAAGCCCTCCTCCGAGCACGAGAAGAAGCAACTGGCGCTTTCGACGATGGCTATCTCTCCGATGCAGGCTCTGAGACGAACGAGGTCAGAGGACGACAGAGGATCAGACGAGTGATAGCTCATTATCCGCTCTACGGCGAAATTTCATCTTTGACCGAGGATGCACTGAAACGGAAGGACGTCGATCTGCACGGGTCGAATGGCTGGTTGCCCGAGTTCTACAAAACCGACAGACGTCGCAACCACGAGAACGGGTACTACACCGGTGATAGCGAAGGCACTGACGAGAATATATCGTGCTACACCGGTCCGGCACCGGGTAATCGCAGGCTGTCATGCACGCTTGCAATTGACGGAGACGTGATTCTCGAGGCAGCGTCCGAACGCGGTTCGGTGGGAAGTCAGAGATATCACTCCCCTCGACACTCCAAGGTCGGAAGTAATAGTTCGAGGGAAAGCTCTCGTAAACGTCGATCGAGCTCTGCAGCCGGCTCTGCCGTACCTTCCGCCCGTTCTTTGAGGCATGCCGTGTTGGACACTATAGCTCGCTCCGGATGGTATTCTCCGACGTCGTCTGTCGGTGGCGCATCCGATGAGGAATCTTCTCCTATGTCGTCAAATGCCAGCCCAGAACTAGGCTCGTCTCCGGACCTGTCCTCTCATGTCAGCGCCCAAGCAGGATCCTCAGACTCCTCATCAGGTAGCTCCAATGCAGCCTTCGTTCCATATTCGGACAGCAATGAGTCCGAGGCTGGATCTCCTCCCGACGCCCGCGCTTTGGCCGATTCCTCCGTTAGTCGGTTTTCCAGTTCAGATATGCGATCTTTGGCGGCTTCCTCGATGGACTCAATTGACGGAGATGCGAACGTGAACAACGAGGCATCTGCCTTTCAAGGGAAAATCATGATTGATAAAGCTGTTCAGACGGATCCTTTCACCCAGGAGGCATCTGTTCCGACGGAAAAGGTCATGCTCGACAAAGCTATCCAAACTCAGGCGTAGTGCCTTATGCTGTCGGCGCAAAATATAGAGAGGAGAAATTTATAGATCTTTCATCCATTATTCAAGTCGGTTCCTCTACTAATGAGTCTTTGCAATTTCTGTACACGTAGGCAATTTGTAGCTAGATGTCCACTCCCTTCCAATAGTGGAGATATTTATTTACGTGCACATGCCTTCTGCGGAATTCGACGAAGCTCGCGTAGAGTTGAAGTTTGGTCTGTATCATATCCATACTCGCAAAGTACTCTGGTTACATAAGACTAAAATACAAATCATCCAATCTTTTCGAGGAAACTCAGACCTTCAGCTCTTTTGCCAGGGCGTCGACAAGAGCCTGCAATCTCTTCGCTTCCTCCTGGGCGAGCGTCGTGTTCTTGTCATATACCAATGCTTCCGTCAGACCAGGGAATGTAGTTGCTCCATAGCCTAATGAGAACGTCACCAAATAAATAATACACTCGTCAATTAATGGACGACGACGTACCGAGCCACTTCCCAGGAGCAACTCCAAGATGTTTGAACCATTCCCGATCTTTGATTCCATCCTCACTGATGAAGCCCCTTTCAAAAGCCACCAGTTTCTTATTCGCGGCTTGCACTCGTTTGGCTGCAGCCTGGATCTTCTTAAGAAGCTTCGCGTTCTTGTGCCCGAAGTGGCCGTGATACTTATGGCCCCAGGTAGAGTCGTGGTTTTTCTCCTTCTGCTCCTTCACCCATTCAGGGAACCGACCGATGCGTGGCTTAAGTCTGTGACTGGCTCCGAGGTTCTCTGGATGACCAAGCTTAAATGCGCCCCTTTCGCACGAGCTACTACATAGACCGAGCTTGGAGCAGATCTTCTTCAGTGCCCTGTGGGCCTTACGAACCCATCCTTTTCCGTGTCCATATCTACCATGCAACCACTTGCGCAATAGTTTCTTCAGGTGCTTCTCAGCTGAAGCCTTCTCCTCGTCCAAAGTTGTACTTGACTTTTGAAGCTTAGCGATACTAGAGCGCAGGGATGAGAAGTCAGTGGATAAACCGGATTGGTTCGCAAGTCCCTCGACTCTGCAGACATAGAGGCATAAATTACAGAACCACAAAACATATCAAGACACTCACTTGTCAAGGTAGAGATCAAGCTCATAGGTATAATGAGTGGTGTTAATAGGCAGTACAATAGCATCCGCAGTTCGCAGAAGTATGAGTCCTAGGTGCTTCGCAACAGCAACCTGTGATAAGAAATGTGAGCTGAAGCAATAAACGAGAAAAGAAAAATACGAACATGGCGATAGAAGCCAGGATCACCATATCGCTCTTGCCAGGTCTGAGAATCGAACACCGAATGATAGTGATAGACAGGATCCGACAACGTTGATCCAAATCCACCATTGGAGCTGGCTACGCCAATCCGTTGCAAGAAGACAGTGTAATCACTGCCAGAACCAAGCGCACTCACGCCTGACGATGCGCTGTTGGCTACGACACCATGTCTGTTCACCTTCGACCCGCCCTTGATGGCGATTCTCAGAGAGTCGGAAGCATCGAGATCTTCAGATTCAACAAACGGTTCACCCCACTGCTCTTCCCATACGCGCATCGCTTCTTCATCAACTAAGCCGTGAAGAGGACCCGAGTCGAACCGAGCTTGCCAGAGTGTCTTTCCAGGCTCTGTCGGATGAGGAATGTCTCGTGCTGCATCACTCACGAGATGTGCAAGTGACGGCGAAGCTGACAAACTGAAGCGAGAACCGCTCACAGAAGAATCTAGAAGTTATCCAGCGGTTAGAAAAAGTTATGAGAAGGTAAAAATACGCACCGAGATTGAAATACGCAACAACATTTTCATCGATCCAGTCTGCGAAATCTTCTCCCCATTCCGTGCTTCCAATCAGACCATACTATAGGTGAGAATAAGTTTCACAATAGCGCTTTATCGCTGAGATCTTTACCTCTTCAGCGTCCCAACTTGCAATGACAATAGTCCTGAGCGGCCTCCATCCCTTCTTGAGAAGTACGCCAAGGCCACGAATCAGTTCATAAGTGGAGACAGTGCCCGATGTAGGATCTGTCGCACCCAGGACCCAGGCTATGGAAATGAATGTTTAGCAAATGTCTCCCCAATCATTGCGAGCTCCTTACCATCCCGATGATTTCCTACAACGATTACTTCGTTCTTAATGTGTCCCGGTATGACAGCCATGGTATTCCAGATCGGGGTAACCTTGTCGTCAACTATTAAGGAAAGAATGATTGACGCTAACCCTCAGAATACGTATACTAAACCTCGCTTACCATTGTTAACAAGGTTGATAGTCCTATTCTGATCTCCCGTTTCTATTTCTTGGAGAAGTCTGGATGCAGTATTCCATGATATTGGAAGACTAGGGATTTTAGGAATATTTTCCCCATCGGTCCGAGTGCTGTTCTCGTATGAAGGATAACCAGGAGTCTACGAGATTACACAAATGAGAATGGTTCAAATCAATCTCTTCAAAGGAGAAACGGACAGTTGGATCGCCAGGGTACAGCGAGATGAATTGGACTGATCCCCGTTGCACAGATGTTGGGTTTCTCGCTGGCCCGTAAGGATATCTTTGTACATGTCAGCAATAAACCTAAGCAAGATCTCGCGAGACACTTACGCAGCATATCCGTTCTGATATCGGACGCTTCCGTCGTCTCGTGGATCAGAGTATATAAGACAACCGACTGCTCCTCGTTCTTGGGCGCCTTTCACCTGATAGGTGGAGAACAATCACAAATTGGCACCTAATAGGCGATAGATCGCAAGACAAACCTTGAGGCCTCGGAAAATTCCTCCATAGCGAGCAATGACGATAGTGCCGTTAAAGTCGACACCTTATAAAGACAGTTGACACTGATTTGCAATGACCACACGAAAACTCCGTACCTGCTGCCTCCAGCTCATCATAATCTTCCTTTCTCCCATAGTTGACAAAAACAAGTTTTCCCTGCACTTCGCCTCCCCGGCTGAGACCATGGAACGCCGGAACCGCTTCCGCATACTTCCCCGCGTCAGGATCGAGTTCATTCTCCGCTTCTTCTTCCAAATGAGCTGTCCAAATAACATCACCATTATTGCCTAGTATCTCCAGGCTATGATTCACAGGAGAGTTGAGAACAGGATAGTATATGTCCACCCATGCCGTCGGGAAACCTCGTTCCGTGATACCCAGCGTTGCCTTCCGAGATTCAGGTGAGCCCGCACCGAACACGGGGTCCTTCAGCGGACTCGCAATACCCAGCTCCTTTTGCACAAGATGCAGGAAGTCGATCGCGGTGTCATAGTCGCCCTCGGTACCTGCCATATGCGGCTTCGCGGTGAAATGGCGAGATGTTGTGATGGCACTCTCATTATTCGGAACATCACTGTATCGAAGAACCGTTTGTCATCTTATTATCGTGATTCAAAACGAGTGAACCCACAGGAAGATGTTCTCTGCGATCTTTCCGTTAAGAAATATGGGACGTTTGTGCTGGTGTGGAAAATGATGCGGCTTCTCTTCCAACTCTTCCTCAAAAACCTTGCCTGATTCAACGACGGAAAGTGGCCAAGAAATGTACGAGTCATCCTGAGGAAGTCGAGTGGGCACTACATCCAGTCGCCGCCTATGCAGCACCCAAATCCAGAGGCAGAATGCGGTCGTAATGAAGACGATCAACCTGACCCTCAATCGCGAACGACGCAGCGAAGGCGCGCGAGAAGCAAGACCATCCGAAGTCTTACTGTCCACTGTCAGTGTCTTCTCTAGTTCGTTCAGCTTTTCGCCCGGTGGGCTCATGATGGAGGTTGAGCAAGATACGCGACGCGCGTGGGAGCTAGACAGCTTTAGTAGAGTACTGAGTGCATTGTATAATGTAATGTAATGTTCACGCCGAATAGTCGCTATGACCACATGGTTTCCTTTTCCGGAAAGTCTATTAAATCCGCAGTGCTAACACATGTACATTGAACCGAAAGTCGAAAGCAATAGTAAGTAAATAGAGTCAAAAAAATATGCTAGTGATAGTAGAAATGGAGGAATCTCATCGCGAGGTCGGCTGTCTGACATCTTCGTGTGAGTCGGCATCGCTGTATCGTCTAGATCGAGCTGATTCTGGTGCCTCGTCGTCCAAGAATCCGGAGTGGAACCCGACATGGCTTGATCCTATAGGCTCCAAGTTCCTCCTCTCATCCATTGCTACGGACGCCTGTGCTTCATTATCCAGTAAACGCATATGCACTTCTTCGCCATCACCTTCACCCTCTTCACGGCGTCTCTCCGACTCCAAGCGGTTCTTTCGAACTTGGCGAATAATTATGAATGCTGCGCCGCATATTAACACCGCACCGCTTATGAGACCGGCAATAGCAAGATTACGTCGTGTCTCGTCCGACATGCTACTGCCATTTGAGACTGGAGTTGAACTGGGGGTCGGACTTGCACTTGCTTCCACCACGGAAGTTTCAGCAGCATTTTCCGGAGATGATAACGAACTGAACAAAGTTGGTTTCGGAATAAATTTTGTTGTAGAGGGTTCTGCCGTCGTGTGAGGTGCGTCGGGAATAGACTCCTCGTCGTCTTCTGGCAGGGGAAAAGGAATAGGTAGCTCCTCATACGATTTCAATGCGTATGGAACCGCACGACTGTTGTCCTTCGCAGATCCCCAAAACTGCAGCTTCCAGCCGATGAGGGCGCCGTGCTCATCGTCATTGTTTTGGTCAGAAACATCCAGAGTCCAAGTCCCGACCGGATTTTCACCCCTGCAATACAGGATTTAGAACATGCTGGACATGATTTCTGTTCTGAAAACCCACCAGTGCTTTACGGACATGAACCGCCAACCAGGGAATCCATCCTTATCTCCGTCACGGGTCCTCTTTTCCGCCAGCATACTCCGAATTCCGTTCGGACTCAAAAGCGAAATCTCCACGTCACCCCTCTTGGTATGATCAATCCATACGCGAACAGTTACGTGCTCAAGAGCATCGAAGTTACTTTCTGCTAGCATGTCCTGCGTGACCTCTATCGTGCTCTGTAAACCGCCTTCCTTTATCGCCATGCCACCTGAAAATATGCCGTTTGCATCCGCCGTTCCGTTCGCAAGCTGCACAGCAGGTGGTTCGACCCACGCTTGCGGGTTCACAGACGTCCATTGCTCTGCAGCGGTAACGAAGTCATAGGCATCAAGCTTTCCAAAACCAAATTTATAGCTGTATGGTCTTCCGGTTGCGGTGAGCTCCCAGCTTGAATCACCAGGATTGACAATCTGAGCGGTTTGAACACATAGATGCTGGATGTCACCTTAAAAGAAACCTAGTCAGCTTTTTGTATTGACTACAAGATGATCAGATCATAATCACGCCATGTAAGGTCAGGCCTGCCAGCTGGTGTCAGTCAATAAATGTAAAGTAGATATCAGTATCTCCCACCTAACCGAGAGCGCAAGTGCGAAAACGCCGACAGCATTAGGAGCAGCGGCAGAAGTGCCCCCATGATTCTTGGTACACTTATTCTTACCAACGTCCGTAGTGACCTGAAGGAACGATTAGCAACGCATGCCAACATAAGAAATGTATTATACCTAATTATACTTACAATATGTCTATTCCTGTCGCTTCCAGAGCTGTAAGTCGTAACCATATTTGCCGCGCAGGACTCCGAATAGTATGGATGCTGGCCCTTATAGTCAATCGAGGCAACTGTAACTGAGTAAATAGAGTTCGTGTATCCGTCAAAATTACATTGATCGCCCGAGTGAGCACCGTTTCCGCTTGCAAATACGTAGACGGCGCCCTTGCCACCGCGACCATTTTGCACTCCGTTGAGCATTGCTTTCTGAACTAAAAGGCTTGGAGCCTCCATTGACTTTCCATCGTCTGGTGGTCCCCAGGAGCAACTGTATATCGACGTACTTTGGTAACCATAGTTAAGCGCTGAAGCTTCATCGACGTCCGAAATTGGACCAGACCTTCGTGAAATGTCAGGCAAGCCATTGCAGCCAGATTAAACGCAGAAACAGTACTCACAATATTCGGACGCCTGCTACTTTTGAGTCGTATGCGATGCCGACCCCACAAACTCCGTTCTTGACAGCAGCAATCTGGCCGGCGCAGCGCGTTCCATGAGTATCATCATGTAGTATAGGCTTCGGGAGGTCTACATGATCATTGAAATCATGCGAGCCCTCAACATCCTAAAGCAACTAAACCGTAAGAATAACAGGACGAGAAATTAGGCTACTTCTGAAATCACTAACAAAGTTGTCGGCGAGGTCATCACTCTCGAAGTCCAGACCATCATCTACCATGCACGATATAACGCCTTTGCCAGTAATTCCCATTTCCCAAACGGGAGTTGCATTCATCATGTGTTGAGGGAAATCTTCGTTGACAAGATGCCATTGATCCTTGAATAACGGGTCTTCGATGCCAAGACGTTGTGCAATATTCCTTGCCAGTGACTTCTCATCGGATTCCTTCGATGATGTGGGCGGAGGAGCGGGAATAGCTGAACGCTTGACTCGCTGTCTCGGTACTTGTCGCGTGAGACTACGGACAGATTTGGACAATATGCTCCGCTTGCTGATGGCCAGCTCATTCTCCAGTATCCCTTGAGGATCGAGAGTACGCTCCTTCTGTACGCGGAGCAGCCAATGATCTCGCAATTCTCCTGCTGGTTCGATGAAATCTGCGCCTAATGCATCTGCACATTCCTCGATTGAAACACCAAGTCTAGGGTCATGCTCAAGTACATAATAGTTGTGTGTCGAGTATGAGCGCTTTGCTGGACGTCGCGAGACTTCTCGAGAAGCGAATGTCGGTGAAACGATAAACGAAAGACAGAAAACGAGAAATTGCAACAACAGAGAGGAATGCATTTTATCAGAACCATTCAGCAACGATTCGAACGAGGTCGGAGATCATGAAAGCATGGGAAAGAGATGCAGACCGAGCTGCACTGCGGATTGGAACTTGACTGAGCTACGCACGGCTGCCGTTCTCAGGCTTCGGCACTCACGAATTTGATGTCAGAAATTTCACCCCGTTCTGGCCGGGAGGCTGGTACTGAATAGCTCGCTGAGGCAAATATAGAATCGAAAGCCAAGAATATTGAACTGGCGAAGCAACAAAAAGAGGAAGTGGTGATTCGACTGGACAACCCGTGTCTTCTGCACCGTAACTTAACTTCCGGCCGGTCGGTGCGCGGAATACCTACTTTATTTGCGACTCGAGCACGTGAGATACAGGCATTTACTGGTCCTTTGAACACCCAATACAGATCCACTCGTACACAACACCACAAGCATTTAAAAAAAATCTAATTACATATCTGAGTAGTCTGCTATGGAGGCTATATGCTGAAATTTTTTTGAGCTGTAAAATGTGCAGGAAAAATCAAATTGTGCGTGTGAAAAAAGTAGGGTAAATGTCACGAAATTAACTCCTTTGAACACCTTGTGACATAACTGTCACGCTAGTGCATGCGAGATGAGATCCGCCCGATTACATAATAATGTTGATAATGCCTGTCACGCTTTTCAAGTCACCTTTATTGTATGCCTTATATTAATTCATTGGATAGCTCTTTCGCCACAAAAACTAGGCTGCATGTACTTACAGTAGTTGAGTACTAATTATTTGCTTTTGAGCCATGGTCAAAGCATAAATGAATAGCAAAATGCATCTGATTCATTGTTTCTCATTGAGTTTCACTGAAATTCAGCAGTAAATAATTTCTCTGTATTTAACGGGTCATAGTAAATTGCTGAAATTTCGCAGCATGACTCATGTGTATTCTGTCCACCTATGATAAAAATTTCAAGTTGCAAATTGGAGGTAAATGTAGGGTGTTCAAAGGAAGGGTACTGTTTAAAGGACCAGTGTTGTACTTGCTGACGTGTCCGCGTCGATCATCGCGTATGGATCTTGCGCGTCGAATTCTAAACAAAGTTGCCAGCGACATCCTCCATGCTACCCTGGCTTCTCGTAGCCGTCATCGCAAGTCCCTTGAGCACTGTGTACGCTCTTGGCAAAACTCATGGTGTCCGGCCTGCTCTCCTCGAAAAGTATACTCCACTTAGCAACGACAAATCAAAATGGAGATGCCTTGACGGATCCAAGCTAATTCCCTGGGATGCTGTGAATGACGATTATTGCGACTGTCGAGACGGCAGTGACGAACCCGGTACGTGTCAATGAGGCTTAAGGTATCGCTCCTATTCTTACATTACCCAGGAACAAGCGCTTGCCCAAATTCGACGTTCTACTGCAAAAATGAAGGACACATTGGTGCTGTTATTAGGAGCTCTAGGGTGAATGATGGGCTTTGCGGTTGGTTAAACGCGTCCGTTTCTCGAAGGGTCACTTTCTCACATACTCTTCTTATGTAGAAACGGAATGCTGTGATGGATCTGACGAGCCAGTGGGTCTTTGTCCGAACATTTGCGAGAAAGTCGGCAAAGAACATCGCGTCAGAGTGGAAGCAGAGAACAAGATGCGCAAGAAGGGCTCAAAAATCCGGTCGTCGTATATCGCGTTTGCGAAAAAGGAAAAGAAACGACTTGAAGACCAAGTAGCTGCCACTTCACGAGACGTTGCGGCTCAGGAAATTGAAGTTGCTCGGCTAAAAGGTATCAAGACAGGTTCCAACATAGGTTACGCGGGTCTGACATTTCTTTTTTTCTCAGCATTAATGGATAGGTCAGAAGCTATGTCAGCTGTGGAACTTGAGAAAAAGAAACAATCTCGTATGTCGTTGTTTATTTATTTTTTCGATGAAGCCTAGCTTACGCTGCGTTAGCTCTATATCAATCTCTTGTCGAGCATGCCGCTGCTCTGAGGGCTCTTAAACGAGAATACAATGATCTCAAAGACAAGGAGCAAACACTGTCAGACATACTTTCATCCCTTCGTGCAGGATACAATCCGAACTATCAGGACATGGCTGTTCTTGAGGCAGTCCGTGGATACGAATTCTACGCTGGCCTTCCTGCGAGCAACGATCGTGACCGAGCTAAAGAGGAAGAGGATGAAAAAGCTGAGAGTGAAGACGCGAAGGTCGAGGAAGAGGGACCTGAAGCCGAATGGCTCGACGAAGGCGAATGGAGCAGAGACAAACTTGAAAGGGACTTAAATGACCTCCTTGCCACAGATCTCGATTCAATCCTGCTTGAACATGATCAGCATACTGATTCTGAAGAGTCAGATTCACTTCGTAAGTTTCTGCTTTCTGATAAATAACTTCGAATTGATAACCCAGGACAGTATTTGACCTTGAATCGTACATCCCGGATTCTTTGGTACCACAATACGAGCTTCTTAGAGACTCCTTTGTTTCGCTACTGGAGACTGTTGGAATCATCCGAGGAACGGAATCATCCTCCACAGGTAAGCACCTGCTTCCATGCTTTGAGTAACGCCAAACCTGTTTTCTCCTTCAGTAGAATCCTCCGGGACGTCCAAAGCACGAACTGCGTTTCACGATGCTGAGCGCGAGCTCAACAAGGTTCGGAAAGAAAAGGAGAACGCTCAGCGCGAGCTCGCACGATTGTTCGATCCGGAATGGTTCGGTGCAGAAGGAGAATGGAAGAAGCTTGATGGACAGTGCTTGAGCAAGGACACCGGCGAGTACACCTATGAAGTCTGCCTTTTCGGCGAGGCGCGCCAGAAACCCAACAAGGGCGGATCCAACTTCAGTCTTGGGTACGCATAAAATCATAAATCCCTCTGTTCCTTCCGCTTGCTTAACGACCATTTATCCCAGCAAATTCTCTCACTGGAATAACGCGGAAGGCGTCGAGCCCGGTTCACCCGAGTATTACTCGAAGATGTACTACCAAAAGGGCGCGCGTTGCTGGAATGGTCCTGAGCGCAGTGTAACGCTTTTTCTTACTTGCGGGACGGAGAATGCGATCCTCTCCGTTTCAGAACCGGAGAAGTGCGAGTATCATTTGACAGGCACGAGTCCTGCTATCTGTCGGCCTCTGGAGGCGGATGCTGGTGCAGAGGCGAAGAACCTGAAGGAAGAGCTGTAGTTGCTATCGATGTTAAATTATGACTTAAAGGCTCAGAATATACCTTCCTTTTTCTGTATACTTATTTACGATCGTGTCATACAAATGTGTTTAAAATAAGAGATGAGGCTGGCCGGCATCTTTGCTAGGTTCGGCCTACAACTGTCAGTGGAACTGGCTTGCAACCCTACTCGACCAAATACCGGGCTCGAACTCCTCCACTCCAACAGGTTATGAGCCTTGCACTAACCATTCAGCTCATTCAGCTAAGACAGCCATACCAAAATGTGAGGCATCGATGTTTCAAAAATCACTTGTTCAGTTTACAGCCATGCATCATATCCGGCTTTCCAGTTATTATCATTGACTCATGCTGATGCAATGAATATCATCTCATGTTACTTGCTACAATGCTGAACAGAAGTCCTCGACTGTATCTATTTTTAAATGTGCAAAGATATATCAGTAGTATACACAGACAACAACACATATCAGGTAAAAGGTGTTTTTTTCGCACCAGCAGAGCAGATAGAAAAGATGTTTATAATGCTCAGTAGAATGTGATGCACAGAGCAGCAGGTAGGATGAAGAGACAGGGAAAAAAATCAAAAGAGGATTGGAAGGGTTAGCTGAGAAGATCAGATCAGAACACGAGATAGAAGTAAATTGAAAACAAGATGTCAAATCGATAGGAGATAGGCAAAAAGGAGATTATAAACAAGACACAGGCACGGGAAATTATTATGATTACATAGAGAGTGCGCACGATAAAGAGGATGTCGTCAGAATGCCAGCATGAAGGAAACTCGTGGGAAAGCGAGGGCTACCAGTTCATCATGTCACCGAAGTCATTAGGAGGTGCTGTCGGACTTTGATGCCCCATGGGCGCTGGAGTTGCGCTCGTGTGACGAGACGGAGTCATGAAATCGACAGCAGGCATCCCACTCGTTGGCGTTGAACTGCCCATACCGAAGCCCTGCTGATTCTGCTGAGGCCAAGCGCCTGCAGACAGTGGCAATTGCTGCGGTTGTTGACCTGGCCATGTACTTTGACCCTGACCTTGCATGAAGCCCTGTTGTTGTTGATGCTGCTGCTGCTGCATTTGAGCGCTTCGTTGCGCCTGCTGCAGTAAGACTTGGCGCTGATAATCTTCGCTGCCAGGAAGCATGCGTCCTCCTATTCGTGGTGTCGCAGCGCCGGCCATGTCGCCGACACCGCTTACAGAGGGCGAACGACTGGCCCGAGCGATGCCAATGGTCGGCGTAGGATTGGAGCGCAGTCCTGGTGGGAAATGATCTCGCCCACTATTTGCAGCCGGATTTAAAGGCGATCCGTGGCGCTGCGCAAGCGCGATACGTTGCTGTTGCTCAAGACGTTGACGTTCCTGCAGTAGTTGCGGATTCATCATCGCAGGATTCATACCGGTACCAACGCCACCACTACCACTCAGATTACTATTCGCGACACCAGCGTTGCGCATTTGCATCTGCATTAGGTACAGCTGCCGTTGTTGCGGGTTCATATTCGCCATATTTGGGACATTTGGCATCCCAGGCATGCCACCAATCTGTTGCTGCATACTGGCGCCCGACACACCAGTTATACCCATATTTGCCGGTGTTGGGGTTCCGGGGAAATGCATACTACCTTCCGAAGTAGATGGCTGTAATTGGGGTGCTGTACCAATCTGCCCGCCTTGGCTCAGTATCTGTTGATTTCCCGACCCAGATGCATTCATGTTTGGTGGTCGCATCTGTCCGCCCATCATTTGGTTCGCCATCATTTGGTTTCTACTCAGTTGACGTTGCTGCAGCAGACAAGGCAACACGTAAATCAGCATCGCGAAGTAGGTATAGGAAATTTTTTTTACGAACGAACCTGAATTATCTGGAAACGTCGCATCTGCTCCATCATTGATAGCTGCGAGAAACCAGGCATCTGCTGATTCAGATATTGTGTGATGGGATGCTGAGCATTTTGCAGCGCCTGGTACGTAGCCATCGCTGCTGGGCCCATGTTTGCTAATATCTGGGGATTGAGCGTCATGTTAGCGCTCGCACTCGTGCCTACGCCATTTACGTTCGCATTCATGTTCGCGTGCGGCGCGTTGCTGCTCATGCCACTCTGTTGACTCGAGCCTGCCCCATCTGTCCCGTTCATACCCATGCCCATTCCTGTTCCTAACCCAGCCGCGGTCCCAGGCGGAGACATCTGCCGAGCACCTGTCAAATGCGCCTGCATCATTTGCTGCTGGCGCGTCGGCGACGGCGTTGCTTGAGTTCGGCGCTGCGGCGAGCCCATCGTCATGTTCACACCCTGAGCCCCAGGCTGTTGTTGGAGAACTTGTTGCTGGCCCATTTGCTGATGCTGTTGCCCTTGTTGTTGCTGGAACTGCTGCTGTTGTTGAAGCATCATAGCCTGAGCTTGCTGGATCTGCATTTGTCTTACGCGAGCTTGTGCCTCGGGACTTAGCCCACCAATATTCCCTAAGCCTTGGAAGTTGCCACTCATGTTCATCGAATTTGAACTCGGTGAAAACACTCCATCGGATCGGCCAGGAACATGTATTCCACTGCTCATCGGACCGATTCCGCCCATACTTGAACCAGGACGGGCCATTTGAGACTGCGACGGCGGTGAGAATCCAGGGGTTGCTGGAGGAGGCATGTCTACCGAGCCTCCAGAGACAGAATGCGTTGGTGTATTTGGTCCAGTCAACACTTTGCCTTCGCCGGTATCACGTCGTTTTGGAGCAGTTGGGCTCTCCATACGAGAAAATCCAGCACTATCAGGTCGCTCACGCTTCACACCTACGCTACTTGGTGGAAAAATACCCGGTGTCGCTGAATTCCCTCGAATAGGGGTCGCTATCCCAGTCCCAGATAAAGCAAACAGTTGATTTCTTCGCATAAGGTCCTTCGCGAAGGCAGCAGACAGCTGTTCATATAGACCTCTTATTCGGTCAAAAATACCATCCGGAAAGGCTATATGCGCCGCAGATGGTGCCAGAAGCGGAGGTTCAGTATCTGGTATACCCTGGAGTACAAAAACTGTTAGTGCCTGCTAATTGTTGGATGATCAATCCGACTAACAGTATCCGTTTTTACTCCGTCTACACGGGAAGACATCCACGTCAAGTTACTCTCGAACTTTTTGAGGAACCTATTATCATAATGTTATGATCACCACGCGATTGCAACACCTGGTGCCACGTACGGTTGAGCTTCTGGAGTCTCCTTAGGACGATACCCAGATCCTACGAATGCTTGGCATACTCTAAGAGTGTTTGATTAGTACCCGCCAATAGGATAAGGAAAACAATCGAATAGGGTGCAGAAAAAATGCAATTGTAACGGGACATAAATATCGATTTAAAAGGCGTTACGATAAAAGAATGTAAAGCAGGGAATCCTATCGTACCTGGATAGCTCGGCATTCAACTCAAGGAGAATAGAAAACTTTCGCGTCGCCTCGGTCTTCGTTGGAGTCGATGGTACAAAGCCGGACGGGCCAAAATGCGGAATTTCGATCGCCGCTTTAGCAGGAGATGAAGTAGGCGGTGTCGAAATTGCATATGGAGGTTGTGACGAGGGACCGGATGCTGAAGAAGACGGGAGACCATCAATGGAGGTCAAGTCAGAACCGAAGGGATGCACGGGTGCTGTCTGATGAGTCGAGGTTCCCGTGTGGCCTGCATAGGTATTACTTTGTCTTGCACCAGTTGTGGCGTGCGTGCCGGAGGACAAAGGGACGGAATTTGCGGAGTCAGGTAATCCATCCGTAGGTGGCTGTCCCTCGATATTATATCCACTTGCAGCGTTGTCATCACTTTCATTTTCACCTCCACCTCCACCTTGGTTTGGATTGTCATCTTCGTCCGGAGCAGGGCTCAGTTCGCTGAGAGGCGAACTTGGATGCCGCGTATAATCATTCACACCGTCCGTTTTGCTGTCCTCTCCCTGTCCGTTTTCGTCTCTTCTCTCCTGCTCTGCTCGCTCGTCCCCGTCTTGCTGTGGATTCTCGTTGGTAACTTCCGCTCCATTCTGCTCTTCAACTGTTTCGATAGTCTCATCGCCGCCATCCCTCTGTTCAGCCTGTGCCTGCTCGTCACGCGAAGGCGCGGGCCAGGCCGAGCTGTCCTCGGTGGCGGGGCCGGCTGCCTCCGCGTGTGCCTCCGGGTTGTCCTGCGTGGCTGACACGGTGTCCAAAAACTGTTGCTTTTGCAAGCCGCTCGGGCGTCTTTTAGAAATTGGAGTCGATCTGAGTTGGCCGGTTACGGCTGCGGCGGCTGTTGCGACTGAGCGGGTCGTCGGATGATGTGGTGCAGCAGGATGAGTCTGCTGTATGCCGAGCATGCCTTCTTGGCGTTGCTCGTGAAAAGCTTCCAGCTGAGAAACGACCTACTTACGAATCGGCTTCCGATTGTCCGGATGCGGTCCTTGGTCCGTGTGTAACTAAATATCAATGATTATGTATGTGTGGGCGTATGTATGTACGTGTCTCTGGTGATGCTTGCACCGATAGGATGGCAGAAGCGGTCACCACCCTCTGCCGATCGCAGTCGTCTTTTCGGTGTTTCGGATACAAGAAGCGATTGAGACGACGCTTTTAGGAACCCCTGACGAGAAAGCCGTAACACAATGACAGTCAGGTAAGAAGAAGCTATGCTCTCTCCGGGCGCGGCACGATAATTCCAATCAGCTTAATCTCCTGCAAAATGACGGGATGAAGGGCGTCGTTGCGATGCACCGTGTTGTTGCCAGTCAGTATGTCGCGCTAAACAGGAGCTGTCCGGTAGTCACAGAGCTGAAAAAGAACGTGAAAGACGGAAGATGAGCGGGTTGCGTATAGCTGTGGGTTCGGCAGCGTCCTGCTCGCCGTCGGTGTCGAGTTCGCAGGCGTTGATGGGATGCCAACTCGAGCTCTGAGCGGAGGAGGGTATGTCACGCCTCGCTAAGTGACCTGTGCAAGCGCATTAGGAAGGAGGCTGTCACTGTCACACTGCGTCGCGTCGGGACCTGGCGCATCTTTTCGACTCGAAGAGGAACGCGGACGTTGAAATACGAATGGCGGGAGGAGAGAGGATGAGAGGCGCGACAGATGCGAGATACTGGACAGCGGAAGCAACTGAGATCGTAGGCAAATGGAGCTCGCAAGCCACGCCAGGCCCGTATCATCGGCACCTGTCTTATAACTTACCCAGCCCATGATGATCCATCTCATCCTCGCTAATGAGCCATCTACCCCGGGACGTACGGCAAATCTGACCCCATCGCCATCTCATCTCCGTTCTTATTTATTCTGATCGCTCCGTCTTCGCGTCATCATCATACATCTACGGCTAATTTCATTCTCCTGAGAGGGTTTCGAAGTTCTTCTCGTCTCTAATCGCCACACAGGTAATTTACATTACTTGGTACTTCTGAAACCCAATTTCAATGCATTCGAGGAGCTACCTGCTCTTGTCCTCGGCAGCTGGCTACCCAGTTTAAGATTCCAGTATGATATGCGCAGTAATGCGCCCAGTTCCACTCTTTCAGGAACGCAAGCCAGCTGACCCTGTAGGTGTATTGTATTGCTAACACAATGCATGCTATCATGGCACTCGGAGCCGCCAAGACGATGGAATGATTAGCATTGGTCGTGCCTGTCATCCAGATTCTGTCATGTACTGAAGGAGAAAGGAGAAATTGAGCGAGATGCTCTGCCATATAATTTGAAAATCCCAGAATGCTGAGTCAATTGACGTCTAAGCGGGCTTGAAACACAGACCTCTCCGGTGGATGAAAATCCTCGGGTCGGGGTTCCCAACAAAACTGAAAACCAAGTTCTTTCGAAAGGAGCTAACCGATTTCCCGACGCTAGTTGATAAGGAATTTGTGCTAGATCGAAAATTAGCTTTCCTCGTTCAAAATAAGTTCAAGCTGCTCAGGGAACCTTACAGAAGTGCATCATCGATGTGAACGTTTTGGGGAAACGAGTCATGAGATCTCGAGACAACCCGAAAGGAAGCCCTACATAACCGCGCGAAAGACAGATCCCGAGTCAGTTTGTAAGGAAAAGAATGCCGGTTTCGATGTCATCGATCTGCAGACAAGGGTGCCAGGTGAATGAAGAAGCCAACGAAAGCGAAGTGTAATTAGAAAATTCGAGATGTCATGATTGAATGATAGAAGCTCGTGTCGGAGAACTGAGTGGGAGTAAATGCTTTTCTGCGGAACTTGTCGAAAACTTCCCGACTCGACTCAAGAAAGGATCGAACTATGTTGTGGACTCCATAGGCTTTTCTTCTCCTGTCGGGCTTTCCGTTCGCACAGTAATCTCGGTTTTTAGTACACGATTCGACTTGCTCTTCGGTATGGGCGCTGCAGTGTTATCCATCAACATCAAACAAAGATGGGTCTGCGTGCAAAAAAAAAAAAAAACCGCCCACCATTTACATTCTCCGTCAGATAGAAACGTCGCAGGATCATAATGGCTTCCTCACGACCATAACCACCAATCGCCTTATATGAAGGATGCTTGGGATGCTCCAATCTGCCAAAGATCGGATTTAAGAACATATAAGCTCAGAACCAAAAATGAAATTTGAAAATAGTGGAAAGAAAGAACCATACTTCTCATTCACTCCTAACACGCTTCCACAGCCGCCGAATCGGTCATTATCACATCCGTAATAGACCGCGGCGATGCCCATCTGTCGCAACGCAGATGCACACATGATGCAAGGCTCGACAGTCACATAAAGCGTGGTCGTACGCAGGAGGTAAGGCTGCGTAGGATCTGGCGTCAATTCACGTGAGGCTAATATGAAGTCAATGGCTTCAAGCTCGGCATGCCGTGTTGCCTAAAGATACAAAGTCCCGCATGAGAACGTCTGTACGGGAAATTAAAAGAGACATGCATACGTTTCGTAACTCGTTTGTTCTGTTTCGCGCTTTTGTGATAATAACACCATCTCGGACAAACACACACCCAACAGGCACCTCGCCCGCTACCATTGCTTCTTCAGCCTGCGGATCTGTAAGTGAACATTAAGCACTAACTTCAGGGCATACGTACCATTAATTGCGCTTCAGCCATCCATTTTTCATGTTTATCCGTACCGGACATTTTGGACAGCGCATGCGTCCACCTGACGAGATCAGACCTAGCGACTCAAGTAAGGTCCAGTATGGAACATTTGACAAAGAACCTCGGGGAGCTCATCAGAGTTAGTGCTAAATAAATTTAGTAACTCACACGACCGTTATTGGAATTACGTAACAGCTCAGCAACGACAGACAGTAAGTAAGAATTAGTCTTATAATATTGAAATGTACATGGCATGGGTTATTATTATTTTACAACATGTGAGACTAGAAGTACAATTCCTCTTGCTCAGAATATTTCAAGAATTATGTTTTGGCTTGAAAGTTGTCACTCGTCCAAACAGGTCACTGGTTCCCCAGATGCCTTTACGCAAGCACGCAAGTTGCGCGATCTGCGAATGGTCGACGAAGACATTCACATCCGCTCCAAGTGTTTGGATGTAGTATCTGATCAGAACGGGTCAGCTCATCCCTCATAAATCAGCTTAGATACACACGCGAAAACTGCAGGTTCAGCTGCTTCAAACATGAGCTTGTCCACAGGTAGAGCAGACGTAAGGGAAGAAACGACGTCCGTGCGCCATTCCTTGACATTCTCTGTTATACCTTCCGACTCAATCTATTTGTACGAAATTTGGTCAATAAAAACACAAGAGAATAATAAAGGCGCCGACCATGATTCTATCGGCTCCCGCGGCCAAGAATTTCTCCGCTCTCTGTAAAGACGTATTAAATTCAAGTGCATATATACTGCTGCGAGTGCAATTACCTCGATAACCCAGCGCGGATCACGGGTGCCTTTACTCTCGAGGCCTTCGGTGTCTCCACCAGCTCCGAAAAGAATTCCAATCTCGGGCTTCGGCTTGAGACCAATCGACTTCGTGAGCTTCACCAAAGCAGTCCAGTCATCGGTCGGCAGGGACAGGAAGCCGCAGGATAGTTCAAGGACGTCAAAACTACGTACATGATAAAAAGTGAGTTCACGGCCCGATATAAGCGAGCAAAATCGTACCCCATTTCTTTACACTTTTCAAGGTATTTTCCAACCACTTTTGTGTCGCCACCAGACGAAGCTAGGACACGCTCGATGTATCCACCAGTAGAAACATATGTATCATGGGAATGTATCATGTCAATAAGGCGCTTCAATCGGGTGGGTGGCATCAGAGTGAATGAGCCACCAGCGAACTATGCGCCGCTGAGTGATATTTCCAACATGAAAAAAAAAAAAAATCATCAAACCTTTACACCATCCACAAATTCTACCAGACTATGTCAGCCCTCAAACTGGCACCAGAATAGGATTGCATACCTCCCCAGTCACTGAGAAGTTCATCGAGGTAGGTGTATGTGACTGGATTATAATACGATCCACGAATTTCAGTCAGGCCCTTGCTGCGCTCGCCTCGGCCGCTCTTTGGGACAAGCGCATTCGTTGGCAAGAAGGCAAACTGAGAGTCTGCTGACGTTTCTCGTGCCTTCGATCCGACAGGAGCAGAATAACTGAACAGCCTCGCGTGTTGAGCATAGGCGCCGGTTCTCCTCGTGAAAGCAGAACGATTCAAACAGCCAGTAAGGCCTCTAAGGTAGCGCAGTGTGCAGCTGTTGGCCATTGCGAACTGGGATAATGATGCAAACTTTGTGGGCTTTTAAGTGCATAGCAGTTGTACATATACCACGGGCACCTATCGGATTGGAGATTTTGACGTCACATAGACATCAGACCATGTCCGGTGGTCATAGCATAGGTATCTTTTTTTAGTATTCTACGCTCACCAAGTAACTAATAGCCTGGAGATAGTTACCCCAGATAACCGGACCATGGACATCACAAACGATGGAAGGGCGGAAGTGGGCCTGGTATATTATATTTGCATTGTATACAAGCTGCACGATAGTAGATGACATGATACACTTTAGATAGGTGCTTAAATATCATCTACTTCGTTTTCCCTAAAAGGCATTGAGTGAGAATCGATTCAAATTTGTCAGTACCAGCAGGCCAATTTACTGTCTCCTCAGATCCAGGTGAAAATAAGTTGTAAAATGACAGAACGCTGCCAGTACTATTCTCGTACATCGTGTTTAATGGCAGAAAGACTATTACAGTAACCGAAAATACATACTCTGCTAGAAACCCCGCCAAAACAAAGAACCAAAGACCCCAAAATGGTGAAGAAAAAAATTATGTCATGAAACTTCGTGTACTATGTGTGAGCAAATTTCTGCGAACGGCTGGCATGCAGGGTATAGCGTGAATGGCAAGCAGGGAGAAAATTATTTAAACAAGCGAAAAATCGGCAGAGCACTGTAGGTGAACAGAAGGAGACGATTGCACGTAGAATACAGGTTGTACTCGTAACGAAAGCGAGTGAGAACCAGTCCGATATGAGTGTCGTAGTGGAATAGCCAGACCAAACGTAAAATGAGTGGATGTTGCCGAAGTGGGTCGGATGCTTTCCATAGATGTATAGGCATCAAATTGTAGTCGTGGTAGATCATCACCCGAGCCTGGTAGCAAAGCCTGCAGCATTCAACGTAACATATTATGTATTTTCCCGGCGACCTTCAGGTATAGCGTCTGGATCATGTGAATGAACGCCCATTGAACAGCTCCTAGGGTCGCCCAAAACCATCACGACTCACTGATCCCTTGATCGGAATGCGGCGGATTCCCTTTGCCTTCGTTATCTGCGAGGCCTGAAGTCCCAGAAGCTTGTTCTTCAAGAATGTCGTTTTCAGCCTCAACCTCCGAAGAACCCGCGTTCGTTTCTCTTGGATCGGCGGACGTCGTATCCGGTTCAGCATGGTCATGCATCAGCTCCGCGATGGAGGCTGGAGTACCGCTAATAGTCCTTTCACCCAGGATCACGGGTCGACCAGATACCGCCCGTTTGGCGATGGAATAAACGGAATCTATGGAATCTTTGATATGAGCTCGTAAAGCTTCATCCCCGCTCACTTCCTTAGGTCCCTCGCAAGGTGAAATGCCTATTTTATCTTTCTCTTCTGGTGGCGTATCTGCAGGAACTATCGGACTTTGTAAGCGTTCTGAATTCGTTGATATAAGGACGGTTGCGAACCTGAGGAAGAGCCTGAAGAGCCTGCATCCGTACCGACTACAGGCGTATTGGGAATTCTCGTATCGGCAGAGCTAAGAGCCGCTGTCCGGCTTTCAAGATCAGAGTGGTCAGCTACCAAAATTTCAGCGAAAGTTATCATAAAAAGAAGGAAGAACTATATACACTCGACAGCGTCCAACCCGCGAGACAGAGGTATCCTCGTTGCCGAGCTCAGCTTCCTCATAGCCTCTATCTGAGCTGGCGTTGCTCCGGAAGAGGCTTGCGGATTGGTTGGAGGCGAACGGTTTCTGCGACTCTCCGGGACATGTAGCCTATTAGCTATCGTCTTTGCTTGGTTGGCTTGCCCCGAAGCAAGATTCCTTACGACTTCAGGTCTCAGGTCTGCCCACATCTGCAGAGCTTTTATAGAGCCCCATTCTATGATCTTGTTGTTTAGCCAAAGCAGAGACACGGGCTTCGTAAGGAAATCGTTACATCCTGCCGCCAGAGCGGCGACACGGTCCGTTTGCAATGAGGATGCTGTAAGGGCCACAATAATAACTGATGATCTAAAGGGTGTCTGTGTGCTTGTTGACGACTTTGACTCTGAAGAAGGCGCGTCCGAAGGCGTCTGCTCGCCATCCAGAGGCGGTGTAGAAGCAAAAGGACCTCCTGAAGCCTGCTGTTCTAATTTGCGAATTTCTTTAGTAGCCTCGATGCCGTCCATGACTGGCATTTGAATGTCCATCTGATTATAAGAGGAAAATAAACACAAATAAAACGTATTCGTAAAAAAGGACAATCATACCAAAATCAGGTGAAAGCCACCGGTCTTCCATTTCGTGACAGCCTCGGCACCATTTTTCGCGACGTCGTATTTAATTTTCTTTTTTCTCATGAAAGTCGACAGAATGGTCTGATTGATTGGATTATCTGGAAGACAGCACAGGTCAATATATGAACCGCGATTGGAAAACGTTATAGATACCTTCGACAATGAGGACACTTATAGGAGGCACGATGTTTCCATCTACACTTAGTTTTCCTCTTCGAGATGCCGAAGCGCCTGGAGACTGCACCGTAGTCTCAGCCGTTCCTCTTCGGCTGAAACCACGCTTCCCTGTGCCACCTCGACCCGGGGCAGGAGAAGTAGGAGGACTCATTGACTTTCTGTCAGTATGCGTACCGGGACTTAGTTGAGGTGGAAGGACCTCATTGACCGGAGCAACCGGTACAGGGGTTGCTGGTGCAAAGCTCGCCGTTTGCGGCGGAGTGTAGAGTTCTCCACGGGGAGAATCAGCCTTCTTACGTCGCTGTCCTGGCGATGGAACTGCTAAGGTTGCATCACCGAAGTATGTGAGACCGCTAAAATTGCGAGATAGTCCTTTAGGCCTACTGATAGGTTTCGGCCTTTCACCTGGAGACATATCGTCCTCGAGTAACTGCGCGGTGCCGCGGCGATGCAAACTCGATCTTCGTTCTCCAGGTGGCCTCAAATTTCCCGCGTCTCGGACAAGAGTTGGAGGGCTGACAACCGATCCGCCGAGATCGTGCTCTGTACGATATCGTGGACCGGCCCCGCGCGGGTGGAAAAAGATGCCTGCAGGCTGCCCGTCAGGACTTTGAATCACAAGGCCCGAACTTGGAGACGTGCCAAGTCTTTCAGCGGCCTCAGCGAAGTACTCCAGGCTATCAGATTCACGAAGAGGCGAGGGAGGGAGACGCTGTACGATTTCAACACCATCTTTCGAAGAGCGCAGAGACCGATCCGATGTCGTCCTTGGACTGGTTGTGGGTCGACCAGACTTCCGTGAAGCAAGACTACCAGCCGCAAACGGAGAAAATGGATTGACGCCTTGACCATTCGGGCTCATTGGTGACGTCGCGATAGGAGAAAAGAAGGGATCGACGATCGGTTTGACCACAGCAGTACGGAGGGCGGTGAGAACTCTGCGAGGACCCGCAGGTTTGGGAAGTACGATGATCTCCGGAATAAGACCAGATGAACTGGGACTTGAAAGGATGGTATGTATCAGATCTTTTACAAGTCGGTAGTTCTGCAGACTCGTAAAATGAATGGTTACGGGATGAGAGACATTTCGATGAGTCATCGACAATTGCTTCAGGCCCTTGGCTCTAACAATCTGTGGCGAAGACTTCGGTCTGTGATACGCAGCGAGGTTCGGACGCTTGAGATTGAAGACTGGCTCCGAACGTAACTGCAAAAGACGATCACGAAGAGCATCTACATCATCGTCAATAATAACAAAACTCGCGCTACTTCTTTCGGACGTTTGGCGTAGCTGTTCCTCGATGGGATTGACCTCGATAGGAGCCGGTGAATCCGTCATGATGACTGAAGATGATGTCCGGCGTGAGATATCATCCATATTACCGGCCGTTCCCGCAGACGCTGCATCGGACGTATCCTCTTCGGAGGCAGCCATTGTCATGTGGCTTACGTCGAGACCCCAAGTGGTCAAGTAACTCGTCAAATGGTGCGCAAAAGAGCCCCTTGCACTTGCATGTAGTACCACCTTCTTCCCCTTCAGAGTTTCTGCAAATTGAAGAAGCTCTTCCAAACTTGGTTCTGAAGCAAGCTCAATATTTATGTTTGAGTACGGCTGACGCAAAGCTTGTTCCTCTGGAGACAATTTCGGGGGTTGCGAAAGGATTTCAGCCGAGCCTGGTTCGAGTAGGACAGAAAGTTCACATGAACGTCCCGGCGCAAACATTCGTGGCTCTAAATCCTCTTTGACTGTTCCTCCGATCCGTTGAATTAATCGGCGGAACAGAACCGTATCAAGACGCGGCTTTGCCCGGAACAACGAAGACCCTGCAGTAATACGCGGATTGTTCTCCATAGTGTATGCAGCATCTGTTGAAGCGAACTTATGACCCACGTCAAAAGTACAACGCAGAGGACCATCGTCATCTCGCCCTGAAGATGCTCGCGACAAAGAGCGACTTTCGCCGTTCGAGGAATGGATCCTTGAAACCGATTCTCTTGCTTCTATTGAAATGGCTAGACCAACTTCCAGCGTATCCCCGAATTGAGCTGTATTCAGGAATTGCTTGATGATCTAGGAGAAAATTCAATTTCACTGCGGAGGATCGATGTTTGATACTTACATGAGATAATGCATACGAAATGCCACACTCATCACCTCGAATACTGACATGCTTCATACCCACATCTGCGTGATAAAGAACAAGTTCCACGCCAGCCTGTGCCGCGGTACCGCTGAGGGAATCTCCAACACTCTGCAACAATTCACCTATATCAAAATCATTTTGCACAGAAGAGCTCGCTGAAGACGTTTCTTGTTCTGTCGAGAGACTTGGTAGAGTCCTGAGGTCATCTGCAAGCGTTGCCATATTGGCAGACATGTAATTGAGATTCTTCATGGCCGTTAGCATTGCAGAGATAGATGGACTTGGGACAGAAAGCGAGCAGGCAGAGAATTGTTCCTTTGCAGGATCAAGGAGGTGAGGAGGTGATACCTGCAGCAGGGTCTGGATGACCATTTCCACTGAATCAGCAAGCTCGACGGAAAGCTCCTGCAATCTGGCATTCGGCGAATCTGCCAGAGCGAGGGGCGATGGTGGCACGAAATATGCATACCGCACGGGATTTACTAAGGGAGTGCGATGCGGATTTCTCAGATGCCCAAGCTGTGAAGGGAGAGGCATCGAGAAAGCACGCGAAAGTCGCGGAGGGGAGGGAGACGGCACCGACGTCGGGTTTGAGTTTGGCGTCTCGTTTGTTGGCGTGTGGTCGGCAGAATCCTTCCCTTCAGTCATAGGAGGTGAATTGTGTGACTCCTGAGACTCGACTTCAGACATCTCGGGTTCTGACGCCTCCATTTCAGCGGGCGGGGTATAAACATTCCCGGGCAAGACAGGCGTGATTATTGGACTGTCAGGAAACGCGAATCCAAACTTTTCGGATGGTGGTAAATCGACGATAGGCGTCTCCAAGCCTTCATCTCCATCTTCCCCTTCTGCGGCTGAAACTGTTGGAACACGAACAGCGGGCAGGATATTGTTCTCCATGCTGCAAGACAGACAAATTGCAAACGCCGGCAGTTGGGCCGGGGAGAAGGAAACACAGCTTCCCTAAATGCGGCGATAAGAGAGGAAAGCAAGCATTTGTCAACGCCGTCAAAGCACAACAGACGGAGACGGGCAAAACCACGGTACAACGGACGGCTACGGTGAGAGGAAGAAAAGATGGACTCTCTAGTCTCCTCTAGGATCTTTGAATGCTGAGACGAAGAGGAAGGCAGCAGACACGTGAGACCTAAAATGGCACGTGCTCAGCACCATAAGTACGCGCCTCGTGGCAGTGCCCTTTTAATGTTGTGCACTCTCGATATGTGAATACTGAAAGCAGTCATGTTTGCTGCAATTAGCGCCCCATTTATCAACTGGGATGCACTTCCAGAGCTTTTGGCCACACTCAGTTTGATTTTCGGTGGCTGTTGCAGGTGCGTTTCATTTGTAAGGTTGTCGATAAAGCTTCTCATCACAAGTACTGCCTCAGTAATGCCCTAACTCTAGAGATCATCACCTCTCAATATGCACCAACCGGTACTCTCCTAACATTTGCGCAGTTCTTGGCTGTGGCGGTCGTTGGACTTCGCAAGCAGCTCTTCGTCCTCCCGTACCGCATTTCGCGACAGGAAGGCGTACAACGTGTTGCCAAAATGATTGTTTGCGCGAAAGCCAACTTCACTTCTGTTTATGGCCCAGATGAACCGATATCGGAAGAATTCGTCCAAGAACTTTCTTCCGCAGTAGAAGGCTCTATCACTGAAACCATAGAGCAAGACCATGCATATGAAAATAGAGCGGCTACATTCATTGCGGCCGGAAAACATTTCAATATTGTGCGCGATTCTTGCGAAAAAGGAGATGAATCTTCCTGTTTTAACATTCTCTTGCAAACGGAACCGGTACTTTGCTACGGACTAGACGCAGTTATAGACATCTCTACTCCCGAATATCCAGCATTTCTTTATCCCCGCTCATTCGGACATTTCTTCAATCCTTTACGCTACCGTCTAAGACGTAGGAAGATCCCGATCTCACGATACGTCGTTCAGGTGCTTCTCTTCCTCCTGATCAGTCTCCTCAACAATGCTGCCTTCGCATACCATGTTCCGATGGCAGTTCACATAATTTTCAGAAGTGGCGGCCTCGTGGTAAACATGCTTTTGGGATGGGCGTTCGAGAAACGGAGGTAATGTACCTTCATGCTCAAATGTTTCCGTACTCTGTTGATCCGAGCTGATCCTTCATCTAGGTATTCTCGTCTGCAAGCTGGGGCAGTTGTTCTCGTCACCCTCGGCGTGATCCTCACAGCCCTCTCTTCGACACAAGCTAAGAGCCTATCGAGTACCAGGCCATTTACCAACGGCAACGACTATTCTAGTTCGGTCGTAGCATCAACTTCCTACGGGAAGTATGCTGTCGGGATCTTGATTCTGACGCTCGCGTTAGTGCTTTCCGGCGCATTGGGAATCGCTCAGGACCGGACACTTGAGCGTTACGGGCGCGGAAACTGGGAGGAAGCAATGTTCTATTTACATGCGCTCGCACTACCACTTTTCGGCTTCACATGGCCCGGACTGGTTGCACAATTGCGCGCGGTTCACAACGGACCACAGCTTTTACTATTCGGAGGTACGACATCTAACACGCCGTCTCCTCTTCCGTATCTTCAAATCCGTTCGCCGAGTCTCTGGATACCTTCATTTTACATCCCACTTGTCTTGAACGTGTTCACTCAGCTCATCTGTGTGGCTGGCGTTAATCGCCTTACTTCGCGCGTAAATAGCCTCACCGTGTCATTGGTGCTTGTTGTGCGAAAGGCTGTATCGCTCGGTATTAGCGTGCTCCTGCTCGGTAGCTCCCGAGGTAACACGTATCTTTGGACCGGGGCCGCGGCCGTGCTTATTGGTACAGTCATTTATACCCTGAGCAGTAAACCAAAGCGATTGAAGGACGAATAGCTTGCGCCTCGTGCATTAGCAATACGGACCTCGAGGCAATCGCATTTCTAGGGTTTTGTCTCCCAGCTTCCAAGTTGAATGTAGTGTAATCACACGTAAATATGTGCTTTTGGACTTGAAGCTTGCTCAAGTCCAAATAACTTGTTTGCTTTCTAATGATACATAGCAATACATAGAAGCAAAGTGACACATCAAGTATCAATACAACAATTCCATCTACGCACCGTTCGACGGAAGCAGAGCGATAGATACTAGACAACTGGATAGCCTGATCCAGACGCACGCAAAACGGATCGAAGAGGACCATGCAAACACGTAGGATGCGATGCGATACAACATTAATGATACAAGCATGTCCGGCAGCGTTAAGTCATTAATGTCGTAAGTATCGCGAGAGTGAGGATCGAGGTAACCACGCTTCCCAGAAGCAAGAGATCTTAGTGGTGTTTGAGGAGGCTGCGCATGACACGGCTGACACGGTGTGGGCGGATGTCAGGAAGGTCGGGTGACGGACCGTAATAGGAATCCGCATCCGTAGGGAGAGAGCGAAGTGAGATGGTCCTGGTAACCGCGAAAGAGGTGAGAACCGACTCTGAGGCCTGAGCCGGATCTGCGCTTTCGGTCGTGACTTTACGGCATGGCTTGCGCTTGCGAGTCGTGGTAGTTGTGCTTTCTGGTGCAGCAGAGGTGGGAGAAGGGGCATCTGCAGGGCTAGTTGCCGCATTCACAGCTCCACGAGTACGAGTCGGACCAGCATTTGAAGGTCTGGTTGATTCAGGTGCACTGGACCTCGATGAACCGGAGTTGGAGGCTGAGGTACCACCAGACGAAGAATCGCTTCCACCATTGCCAGACAGTGTCGCGATCTGAGGACCAGGGAAATCATAATCGTCGTTATCGAAGGCGTTCACGAGAATGCCTGGGTCGTTGTCACTGTACGCTCCAGGGAAAGAGACCAGCTCGTTTGAGCTCGGAGTGGCAGTACCATCACCAACAACATTGATTTGAGAGCATGACGGATAGAACTCGGCGCCACCTGACGACTGCGCAAGGTGCAGTCCGATAATCTCGTGTCGTACGAGGTATTGTCCGGAAGCGAGATTGTTTGGTAGTTTAGTCGAGTATGATTGACCGTTCACTAATCGCAATTAGAACTTGTTTCGAGGAAACAAGATTTGGGAAAAGGTGCTCACTGATATCTTGCTGGAACCATTCGGAGCTACCGCTCTTCTTTCCTGTTTGATCAATTTTGAACCACTGCGCATCAATGGCATCGAACTGATCACAGGTGGTATCTCCGCAAGACGCGAGGTAAGTCAAAATCGGGCCAGTATTATGCGGCCACTGTATGGAGAAGTACAGAGATAAAAAAATGAGCAAAGGCATAATCCGAGCATAGAAAAAGAACACACGTCTCCCCAGTCAAATTTGAGCGTGCTACCAGGTCTCGCATCAGCGATGACTGCAGCGGGCTCTGCGCTCGGTCCACAGTTCATCGCTTTGTTGTCAGCTCCTTTAACCGGGTCGATAGTACTGATGGTACGGATCGGGCTCTCGACGTTGTTACTGTTTGGGGCGTTTCCCTCATATCTCTGGCCGTCGATTGAGATAGCATGAACATAACCATGTGCAGCGGCGAAGGGTAACGTGGAAAGCAGCGGAAAAGCAAGAATAATCGAACGCATCATAGTGCTTGAATATCTGCGTGGAGGTATAACGAATGAACGGTAGCGAGCGTAAAGCGTTCAGGACTTTGATACTATCGAGACAATGAAAGTGTGTGGCTCGCTCGTCAAGAGCTCTGGAAACCGCAACAAAGGCGAAAGGGAAATAAAGAGCGGGAGGGGGGAGGACGGGACTTTCTTTCGGGTGAGCCTTTATATTGTCCTTGGACCACGGGGAATCATGGCCGCCCTTGATGATCAAGCCGCAAGCCTCCACAAGAAGAACAATAGACTTTAGCGTTGTTGTGCTATCAAAGTGCAATCAACAAAGGCAGACAAAGGCCTCCTCCGAGACGAGAATCTGTTTGACGACCTTTGACGACGACCCGGGTCCGAAGGGATCCCAGCAAAAATTGAAATCACCATTCTATTGTGCAAGAACCACGCATCGTTTCGTAACGTTGATATGGAGGATTTGTTTACTCAAAGCTAGAGTCTTCAGGTGAAAAATTTCCGGTTCCAGGGGCAACGAACATATCAACTAGCCATATTTGACCGAACTTTAGAAGCATTTGGGAAGATCTCCGAATCAGTTGATCAAGCCAAGAACAGACAAATGTGCGCAAATAGAAGGCACAAAGAAACGCCGCCCACAATGACCGGCCCTTAACTACGGAGCTTGCTCTCCTGTGCACAAACCGAAACGCATGCCTTAGCACATAACATAAGAAATAACAGAACACACGTAGACATTACACATCATAGGCAAAAACTACGCTTCCTGACCCGTAGAAACATTCCATACACGTTTCAGTGCCTGCGCCGCATCGTCTCTCGAGTCTTCGTTTTTTTCGAATGCCACAGTCCCCAGAGTCGTCGAGTGCGCGCGCAGGTAAGGTGCATACTAAGGGGGGAAAACCCGTCACAATGATCATCACAGGTGAGGAATTTGAAATAACTCACCAATCGACAGAAATTTCGGAACCAGCCCCAAGTCTCCCATATGTTCCATTCCGTGTTCGTCCAAGTTGCACGATTATTCCAAGACGTTTCGGACAGGACGGCACTAGTATTAGATAACGCATTTACGAATTCGTTCAATGTCTTCGATAGGACACCGCGTTGCTCGCTTGACAGAGTGGAATACGCTTTGAGTGCAGTCCTAAGAGCGGGTGAATCCTCTGTCGGTTTCTCTTCTAAGGCTAGAGCTAGTTTAGCACGGTACTACGATGTCAGGGATTGCACAGAATGGCTTGCCTTCAGCATCGACCTCCATATTCCCGCCAGCCTTTTCACGGGCTCGGCTATCGTCTTCTTCTTTCCTCAGCCCGGCAACTTTCTTCTTCGCAATCATCACTCGCCCGTTCGCCTTGTCAAGTGCGCCCTCAATAATTTCCCAACGGAACGCATTTACGCGTATTACGTCCTTATCTTCTCCTTGGGCATGAGGTGTAAAAACCCATGCAATAACATCCGACGGTTCGACAATCTGATATTGCATGAGCTTGTCAAACACGATGCGCACCATTTGTCGATTGCGCTTCCAAAACTCGGCAACAGCATGCAGGATATCTGCCTTCGCTTCTGCGCCGCCAGCAAGTGCACGCAAGACAATGAGATACCGCTCGATAGCGTTAAGGAAATGTGAGAAGGATCGCGCCCCGATATGCAGCAAACTTTGGACTGCTATCGAACGAACTACGGAATCAACGTGCACGGCTCCCTCAGATGCGTCCGATATGTTATTCTTGAGTGTCTCAAGGAATGAGTTAACATCCTCTGCTTTAGCTCGACCACGGAGAAGATTCAGCAGCTGTTCTGCAGAATCATGGTACGGATTCCCTAGAGACGGATGAGATCAATAAGTCGCTTTGAATATGGACAGTCAGCTCACTAGGGTCGTCGTAAGCGAATTCAGGCCCAGGAGCTTCTTCCGGCAGCGCATCCGCATCCGGAGCCCAGTACGGCTCCGGCAACGTCTTTTGAATGCGATCAAAATATGCCAATCGAATTTCAAGTTCAATCGCTCGGCGAATGAAATTGCGTTTTGGATGATTGTTTGTCAATTGCAAATCAGGGATCCTGAAACTCGTCAGCACAGGATCACAGATGTCCAATATGGTACTTACCATTCCTTCCACACCCATAGAAACCCGAAGTTAGACATGTGGGTTGCAAACCACTCTGTGAATCTATGAGCCGCTTCGACATCAAGGCCATCACTAAGGTAGCCATAGAGTTTTCGGATGGATTTCCCCACAGCTGGCCCTGTAGTCGAGGGTTGCAATTTGCATAGTTCCGAAATCAATGCGATATAATATACCGGTCGATGTAATGGTCTTGGAAGAACCAACATCTTTGCAAGAATTGTCTGAAGACTGAGTCAATATCTTTCCTGGACAGCATCAAACAATGTGTTTCAATTACTCACCTCCATGATGCAGCTTTCTAATTCCCAAGCTGGGCCACTTGCCGAACCGTTCTTGGTCTCGGTGGGCACTCCAGGCCTAGCCTTGAATGTGCCCCGAGGCAACCATTTGGGAATTTCTAGAAGAAATCTAGCACATTCCTTCCTGTTGACTTCAAAGATGTCGATCACATCCGATAGAAGAACATTGACTGCATAACCAAGATCAGATGATGGATCAGCTGTTACCTGGTTAACCCCATGAGAAAGAATACTGTTCATCAATAGCTGGATGGACTAACCGCATTGTCGAATAAGCGAATGCGGTATTCAGGCCATTCTTCATTTTTTGGGACCGTAAGATTCTCGGCCGCTTCTCCTGATAGACTTTCCAGCTCGATAGCTTCAGGAGGTACTAGAACTGATGGTAAGTCAAAGTATGGAGAGGGGTCATCCGATTTGGCTGAGTATGGGGTAAGGAAAATCGAATTTGATTCGGAGAAGTCGCGGTCGTTGAAGGTTTTCAGAACCGCAATGGCATTATCAAGGACCTGGAACAAGACCGTAAGGAAAGGAAGGCTCTAAAGATGGAGTGAGATTACCTCTGATGCTCCCTCAAATGCATCCGATTCCGAATGTAATCTAACCAAAGGACTGGCGAGCAACTTGCTTCCCGAAGACATCTCCGCATAGGTTTGTATGGCAGAGATGATCGCTGACACCCCGGCTGAAGAGCGGCTCTTTAGTTCCGGCCCAGCCTGCGGAATCTCCGTTATCAAACATCACGCAGCAACATGAGAAAGTTATCCACCCTCATGAGGCCTTCAGCTGCACAAAGTGCTGCATTTTTAGCGCGGCTGTGAGAAACACCAAATTCTTCCAAGACAGCCGTAAAAGACTGCAGAAGGGAAAGTAACGATAATGCAGAGATAACTTGCGCAGAGGCTAAATGCGCGAAGAAATGTACCTAAACAAACATTAAGAAGAGCTTGGAGTTCAAGGACCAGAGTTACTCACACATAGCCGAACCTCCCTCCATGCCAACTTGTCTAAGTATCCTTGGAATCCCTTCCAGAAGTCATCCAGAACCAGTTTTCCGAGCATCGTATCCGCGTTACCATCAGCACTATCATCCAAGGCTCGAAGTAGGGCGGCGTAGTACGGGATTTTGTACGGCTCCTCCGTTACTCTAGAGCGTGTGGCTCAGACAGATTGCAAAATAAGAAGAGATAAATACATACCCTATTCGAAAGCCTTCTGAAATGGCTTGTACGCTAGGAGAGACCGAGTGTTGCTCTCGTAGCTCCTTGGCGACTCTGGGGATCTCTTGTGCAGGATCCTGACGAACAGAAAAGAGAAAACTCAGAATCAAATGTTCTTCAACGTTTCACCATTCCAGAACTCACCACCTCACCAAAACGAATGATAGTTGACTTCAATCGCTGCTCAGGCAGCTCATAGGCTTCACGTCCCAGACGGTCGTCATAGTCATCTAGAGACAAATACCATGTTCACATCTCTTTCTTGTCTTTTTATCCGCGAGTTTCGCTCAGAATCTTACCTCTATTCCTGCGCCGCCCGCCACCATGTCTGTTCCAGCTCATGGGATGAACTTATGACTGTAAGTAATGCAAGGATGAGATTCAACCTTGGTGGTGGGTGGTCAATGCTAAAACGCTCACCACGGGAAAAACCGAACTTGCAGTCACGCGGTTTTAGTTTAGCAACTAGTGCCGATCATGATCGACGCTTATGTCAAAGAAAACTAATCGAATCGCGACATAAGAAACCGGTGTCGCACTGCTTGCGACGACAAGGGTGAGTTGCTCTGTTTCGTGAATGCGACGAACTTATTCAATGGGTAGAATTTACAGACAATATTATGCTTGTCCGGCAGTTAACACGTCTATTTATCGAAAGTCCGCCTAAACTTAGAGTAACACATTCAACTCAGGCCATTCGATCATTCTCCTCGTGTGCTGTACTATTCAAGTACATTAAAGGCCCACGAGATAACGGAATCAAAATACCGATGGTCCAACTCGTTGATGAGAATAACAAGCTTTGTCCACCAGAGCCGTTAGAGGACATTCTTGGCAGAGTCAAGCAACGTACCCACTATGTCGAGCTCGTACAGAAAGACCCGCCTATAGTAAAAATAGGAAGCAGGGAAGCTGAACGTGAAGCACGGAAGGCTGCAAAAACGAAGGAGAGATCTAGAGTATCAAAAATGGAGCGGAAGGAGATACAGGTGACCTGGAATGTGACGGATTCAGACTTGGACCATAAGATCAAGAAAGGTGAGCTGGATGGTCTTGCTGGCCCTGACATCTTTGCTAAGAACATTATTTTAGCTCGCGAGCAGCTCGAGCGCAACAACCTCGTTGACTTCGCTTTCGCACCCAAGGCTAAGCATCGTCCGCCTTCGGTTCAGGCTATGGAAGAGAGGATGGAGAAAGTCGTAGATGCTCTTCATAATATTGCCCGTGAAAGACAGGATCGGACGCTTGACAGAGGGGTCGGCATCGTTTTCCTTCGCTTAGACAAATCAAAAGCTGAACGGACGGACGAAACGGATTAATTGTTTATAACTCATGCATATTATCGTACATTGCAACAATCCAGAATAATTCAGAGGCAAAAATATGGCTCAAGATACCCTTGGCCTTCCTAATTTATAAGCATTCCGAACTGGCAAACCACGCTCCTTGATGGTGTATAGACGCGTCGACCTAGCAAGTCCAATGCGACTAGCGTCGCCTTTACGACGGGAGTGAGATGCTGGACGTGTCGGGGGAGGAAGATCGACACCAACGAGCGTATGTCGGTAAGCTACGGGAGTTTCATAACCATCTTCGCGCATCGCACGTAACAAGGAGATGAGCCTCGAATCTTGTGGAAACCGGACGGAACCGCGCTGCATGAAATAGTCGAGTTGTCTACGTTCCAGCCGTCTCAGTCGCCGCGGTGATGCTCTCTTCCTCGTCGAACGGTATGCTCCAGGAACTCGTCCAAATAAATCCAGAGCAGCATTGTAGAACCTCTCATCGGCAACAGGTAAGTGAACGGTCCTTCGATCTGGTATAGCTCCACCTGCTTCGAGATACGAAATAAGCTGGGCGCGATAGGCTGTTTCACTCAATTCCCGTGAGCGAAGTATGTATGCACCCATGTCACGACTAATATCTAGTAAGTTGGCACTTTGTCTTGTCGAGCGACGTCGCAAAAATGCGAGGATTCCCCATCCAGCAAGGGCTCGATCAGATCTTCCTCGTGTGGCAGCTGCAGAAGGATCCTGGATTGAATGATAAGCTTTACGTGCCTCCGCAGCATAACACTTCATCATTAAGGTGTATACCGCGCAAGGAAGTATCCATGGCAGGACTTTGTACGTAGGATCCCAGCTACATCCCTCTGCAGTTTTGGCCAAGCGCCACGTTCGTTCTGCTAAACCGGTCTTTCCGGCTTTCGCAAGAGCGTTCAATGCCGCACTGAAGAATAAGGGTCCCAGACCGACAGCTCTCAATATAGCGCTACGACGGTTAAATGCTCTCTTCCGACGGCCCAGACGGAGGGAATCTGGAGTTCCGGGAGGATAACTTGCATCTTTGAGTTCAGGTAGAAGGGTCAAGACGAGCTCAACCGCTGCTTCGGGTCGCCCAGAGACAGTCAGATAATTAATATAAGATGCAAGCGTATCGCCATCGGCCAGAAGAGGACGTGTCGTGGATGATAAGGACTCGAGGTCAAACTCTTCGAGAAAGATGCGCTGAACGGCAGGGGAGAGTCGCTCCATGATTTCCTCTGGAACGAACGGATTTGCCAGAGACTTCGATGGCACCGGCAGCAGCTCGGAAGTAGCGAGCTGTTGCGGCACCATCCGGTCGGTGGCGGCCAAGGATGACTCGCTTGCTTGAGCGACTGTACTTTCCTTCTGTAACTTCCTACCATCGTGAACTTGACGAGGCCGCTCGGGAGGCAAGTACATAATTGCATGCCCCGCATTCTCGGGCCTTTCGCGAAGCGTTTCTATGACCCTCCTGGTAATATCGTATCGCCTGAGGACTGTGCTCGCCTTCAAGGCAATATTGTACGTTGTGATATTCGGTGCCAAGTTACCGCCTACTCTCCTCATGTGTTTCACCACTTTTTCTGCCATCGCAGGTGACTTTTTACGTCGAAATGAATAGTTCAGAAGACTGTTAAACGTTTCCACGTTAGCCCAATGGGTGCTCTTCCCCTTTGGCATCCCATAGAAACTGCCTGTGACTTGATCAAACAGATCATCGAGAACCTCATCAAAGTATTCGCGTGCTCGTCTCCGTTCCCATTTTTCCTTCTTGCCTTTACGAAGTGTCCAGACTACCACTGACGCCGATGGATCGAACAAAACGAGTGTCTTGACCAAACCATCAATATGATTGTGTCGCAATGTGCCCTCGTGTAACATCCCTGCGAGAATTGCAAGAGCTTGCACAGCTTCTTCATGGGACGGCCGAATGGCTTGTGGGTTGGGAAGTATGTCACCCGAGATGATGGGTATGATGTACGACAATGTAGTGGACAAAAACTCTGGCTTCAAGGTAAAAGCTGAAGCAGGAGCATGTGATACATTTTTATCAGCCGATGGAGAAGGATAATCGTCTATCTTGTCCGCGAGGAGAAAACGCGTCTGCCATTGTTTGACGAGGAATGCCAAGAGGAAGGATACGATGAGGATTTCGCCTTGAAGTAAACACGCGTCAATCAGCTGCTGGAACATCTGTCTCGCGCGATGCTTTCGGTATTGTTTCGCTGCAAAAAATAGCTGCATTGCTACGCGGGTACAAGGCAGCTTCACTTTGCTTTCAGTGATTGCCGTCGGGCGAGCGAGGTAGTCCCCAAAGTAAGACTTCGCCTTTTGCACCTTGGAATGGAAATCCCGGTCCCGCAAGGCAAGAGCATCCGTTTGACAGAGGGCGGTTGAAATAGCCTGCAGCGTACGGTTACTCAGACGCATCTCAGATTGATGCAGGACGATTCTCCTGGCAATGTCGCCGGCCTCCTTTGTCATGCCGCGGCGAATCAATCCATGCAACAGAGAATGAGTAGCGAGACGCGGGGACACTGCCATGCCAAAATCAATTGGAACATTCTTGGGAAGCCGACTCCCAGGCTTCTGAGGTTTGCCGTAGTATGCGACCGACTTTAGAAGAGATTTGAGAATGAGGAATGCTTCACTACTACTTGGTCCTTGGCAAGCTACGCGGACGGCTTGCGCAGCGATTCGTGAGATCTTGGCGGGCGAGGGCGAATCATGGTTGATTGAACTATCTTTAGCTGCTTCCTCTCCTTGGGACAGATCTTCTGGAACTGTGAATAGTGAAGGAGGTACCGACGTATCGCGGATGGCGTTTGCAAGGAAAGCATCTGCTACAGACGAAAGGTCTCTTTTCTCAGAAGAGCTAAGTGCACCTGACGTCCATCTAGTCCAGGAGAAATTCTTGCTTTGTGTCAAAATCCGAATTTGTGTTGAGCATTTCCTCCATGGTTGTCTACGAAGGACATTCGCCGTCGATGTCCAGGCGCATTGCATGTGTCTCTCATATCACTGCGAACAAAAATCAACACAATAAAAGTTGCACAGATTGCGAATTACTTACTCGACCCGGCGCGTCGATTTGGCCCTTCGACGATGTGTACACGCAGAAGCGTGCGTGCTGTTGTGTGCTGCTGGTAAAAGTTTGAATTTACTCGTGCATTCTCGGAACACGGCCATAGAGCGTGGGAACTGATTGCTGCCTAAGTCTTGATCTCTCTTGATTTTATCCCGACCAATTTTGCCTTCAACGCGTCGACCACGCCTTTGCTTTTCCCACTTCCTTCGCATCCATCTCAGTTCATATTGCCGGAATCTGGTTGGTGAGTAACATACCGCCTTTCATGATTGGAATGATTGTTTCACATAGAATAAAGCGGAGGGAGACATTTCTCCAGCATGTCCTACGTCTAGCGGGTCATTTCGTTTTGAAAATGCTTGCAACAGATGCTGAACATGCGTTCTCTGCTATGCCATCAAATTTTCATAGTTACTCTGACCAATCACATTTTTTTTGCGCTATTGTTATCAAAAATAAGCCTAATCGATGCTGACTGACTATTTATTTTTTTCAGGTCCCGTTATTTTTTTCGTTCTTCGGATATGTTCCATATATTGTCTAATGTGGTCATTAATATTATGCGTCTACGTTACGCATAAGCAATCCCTGTAATTAGATCTATGTATGTGCTGTTAAATGGTGGTTGAAGTGAATAAAATACAGTGTCTTGACGATTTGAAGACGAGGAAATGGTGTATCATTATATCATGGTAACTCAGCGTCCAACTCACGATCCTGGCTTACTCTGGTTTCCTCTCGCCTTCTTGCACTGGTCTTCAGCATCCATGCCAGATTTTCATAGACCACAAACGTTACGCAAGTCCCTGGCAATACTCTCACAAGGTTTGTACCCAGTCCTCTGTAGAACCCTGTGATACCTTCCTCTCTCCAAGTCCTTGCAATGCACGTGGAGATGTTGGGATACAAGTGGGCAATTGCGTTGTTCTGGATGCGGGAGCGCACGACTTGATAAGGATATGTAGCCGCCAAAGCGAACAGCTTTGATGCTCCAGATATAACTGTGTATGTGGTATTCGACTACCAGAAACAGAGAGTCAAAATGGCGCTGGAACTTACATCAAGAAACGTACCAGTCTCTCTGCCTCTACGGTCCATTCCCTCCCCTGCTTTGCGAATTTCCGTTTCTTTTGTTCGGCGCATAACCACTTTAGCTGTTCATAACCCATAAATTGAAGTGCTCCATTGCTGACTCCGAAGAGAGCAAGACTTGTTCCCTTGTATAAGCCTCGCATGCCTTCCAATCGATAGATAGACGACAATCCATCTTGCAGTAGATTCAGCATCGTGTATGACATCAATCCACATAACTCACGCCATAGACTCCGATATGCATGCGGACTATCAGCCCGGGTTGTGAACATTCGAACCTTGACCACCCAGATGGGGTTTGTCATAACCGCTGTCACCGCGCCTGGTGTACTATCATTAGCGCAAAGCTTCCCTCAGCTCAGAATACAAAGGTCTACGAACTTGCTTCGGCCGCGTATAGTAAAGTAGTAGCAGATGAGAATTTGTAACTTGGATCGCCTGTCGGGGACATTCGCTTCTTGAGCATATTATAGCTTTTAGTAGATAGAGGTCAGGAAATAGGAAGAAGTTAATAAGCGGTGTTGATAGATGCCCACAATAAGAAATATAATCCCCAACTACTTGCATTTCCAGCAATGTTTGCTCCTACGCCCCTGTACAGTCCACGAATCCCCTGAGCAGTATAGATATCTCGCAGTGCATAGTAAATTGCTTTCCCAACACCACCCTGTGGTTTTGCAGAGGACGTCTGAAATTTGACTTTTAAGAGATCGAGAGGATGCATGCAAAGGACGGCGACGGTCCCTGCACCGATTCCGGCTACCGCATGATCCTAAAAAAAAAAGTCAGAAGACCGAAGAGAAGACAATCACATCTACCAACAAGAGCTGCTGTCGGAAAGAAGCTGGGAGCAGGCTTTGGCCGTGCCTCCGACATCCCTGCCTCTCTTGATCGCGGACGATGCGCGTCGCGTCATTGCCAATGCCAATCGAATCAAAAATTGAAAAAAGGTTTTGTGTGAGTCACGAGATGCCTATTCCTGGCATGTGACCATGGTAAACTAGCGCTTAATTTAGATTACTGCCGCGCCGGTCTTCCGCTCCGCTGATGATTTCTCTGGTCGCGCGCGAGAGTCATGTCATCATTTATACCGACTGCACTGCACAATTCAATGGCTTCACGGAAGTGAAGATCAACAGCTGATGCGTTGCCTAAAAGGTCGGACTGCGGTGAGCCATCTCTGTTTTCATGAATAATTTAAACAACGTATGGCGTCGTGTGCTCTTTTGCTCTGACTCGCACTCCAATCAGATAGAAGCTTCGGATAGATGATAGATCATTCGCGGCTCAGCTAGTGTATTTTCTTCCCGAAAAAAGTAGCAAGGCACTCGAATTGGCTAAGGGCAAGCTATCGAGGGACTCGTTGGGCAGTGTCGAGATCAACACCTAGACCAAAATACGGCGGTCTCGGTCTACCGAAAGAAATACTGCCGGCGTGAGGGAGTCGCACTCTCCTAAACGTACACAATGCAACGTTCTCGATTCGATCGCGCGTTCCCTTACATATTTCGCATCCATCATTTGTGGGGTCAGTGAGTGCTCCTGACCCCTTTATAAACTTCACAAACTCCAGTTCTCTTCCTTCAGTTCCTCTCACCTAAAACTTGCTTCTGCCCGCTCTGCCTGGAGTCCTCCTGTTTCAGCTATGTCAACGCTCATAACGCCCTGGGCTCCAGGCAAGTACGCTGAAAGCCGTCGCTCTGACCATGTCGATGTAATACAATGATTATTTTCCCACCGTTTTCCCGTTGGATCCTCTAATTAACCTCCGTTTCTTACTTTAGATTTACAAGAGCGAAAAATATGGAGAAGTCCGTGTCCCGGACCCTTATAACTGGCTAGAGGAGCACAGCAAGGAAACGGACGCGTGGACTACAACGCAGGCAGAATTTACGAGGAAATTCCTCGATCAGAACCCTCGTCGCGAAGATTTGGAACGGCAGCTCCGTGTTAACTTCGACTATGAGAAGGTCCGTCTTGGCTCCTGCAGAGTCCTGCTTAGTGCGCTTGGAAGGCTTACTGATCCTTCTGCGTTTAGTTCTCACGGCCCGTAAAGAAGAAAGACGGACATTGGTACTGGTCATACAACAGCGGTTTACAGGCTCAATCCGGTTTGTCGTTTCCTTTCCTTCCAATACATTCTCAATAACCATCGATCTTACCATGTGCTCTGCTGCAAAAATAATGCTGCTGCTGTGACTTGTCTGCATGCACGATCCAGTCTTTTATCGGTCCAAAGACGTCATTCTCCCACTTGTCTCTAGCCAATCCGGACCTGAACAGGAAGCAGAAGTCTTCTTCGATGTAAGCAATTTGGCAGCTTAAGAGTACAGAGTTCTGACTCATAAATTATAAATTAAAAGCAAAACCTGATTCGAGACGACGGCACAGGGGCATTAGCTACGACATCGTTTTCCGAGTGCGGGCAGTACTTTGCATACGGAGTATCTTTGTCCGTAAGTTTAGAGGTTTCGATGATTTATAACCTTGACGGTATAACAACCCATCTTGACAGGGGAGCGATTTCTGCACAATATACGTTCGGCGCACAAATTCGCCTTTCGTCGATAAGAAACAGCGAGAGTTATCGTCCGATCCGGGCCGTTTCAGTGATGAAATTCGATTCGTGAAGTTTTCATCTATTGTATGGACGAAAGACTCCAAAGGCTTCTTCTATCAGGTTCGATCCTGCTTGTTTCACATGATATGGAAGTCACAATGTACTGACATTGACTAGCGTATGCCAGACCGCTTTTCCCATGGAGAAGCTGGGGAAGACAAGGCTGGAACGGAAACCGATAAAGATGAGAACGCCATGCTGATGTTCCACCGGATTGGGACGCCGCAATGTTTGTCTGCTTTGACTTCGGATACTAAAAATAAATCTCTGACAGAGACTGCAGCCGAAGACATACTGGTAATGAAGGACGCGGAGCACCCAGAATGGATGTGGGGACCGCAAGTCTCACTAGATGGGAAGTACCTTGCCCTTTATATTTCCAAGGACACCTCAAGGGTTTGTATTCATCGCATCGATAACGATGCGATCTAATGATGTGCCTTTAGAAACATCTTCTCTGGATTACGGACTTGACGAGAAATGAGATCGGCCAAAACATGAATTGGATCAAGGTGATCGATGAGTTCGATGCTTCGTATAATATGTAAGTTCCGCCTGAATGTACCGCGCGTGACGTTTATCTGGACTTTCGTTTTTCAGAATAGGCAACGACGACACGAAGTTCTACCTCATGACCAACAAAGACGCTGCCAAGTACAAGGTCATCTCACTCGACATTTCTGACCCGCAACTCACGCGAAAGGAAGTCGTTCCCGAAGACAAGGATGCCAAGCTTCAAAGTGCGGACATTGTGAACGAGAACAGCCTCGTTCTCATTTACAAGCGGAACGTAAGTTTCTTTATAGTAATTCGATCTTGTCGATACTGAGCTCCGATGACGAAATTGACCACTCCTGTGCGATACAGGTGAAAGATGAATTATACCTCCGTGATCTTAACGGAAAGCGAATAAAGCGACTCGCTTCCGACTTCGTCGGCAAAATTGAGATATCAGCGCGGCGCGACCAGGCTTGGTTTTTCGCAACGCTTAGCGGGTTCACGACGCCGTGCACGGTTGCTCGATATGATTTTGAGGAAGCGAAAGACGAAAAGAGGTGGAGCATCTATCGGACGACTAAGCTTCGAGGTCTAGATCCAGACGAGTTCTCGGCCGAGCAAGTATGGTATAACAGCACGGATGGATCGAAAATTCCGATGTTTGTCGTGAGACACAAAGAGACACCAAAGGATGGATCGGCTCCGGCAATACAATACGGTACGTCCTGTTCGGACCCTCTTTCGTAACTTTCCTTAACTGTTGGTCTGGGCAGGTTACGGAGGCTTCACGATTTCCATCGACCCCTTCTTCAGCGTTGTATTCTTGACGTTCTTGAAGCACTTCCATGCTGTTCTCGCTGTGCCCAATATCCGAGGGGGAGGAGAATTCGGCGAAGAATGGCACTTGGCGGGAACGAGGGAACGCAAGGTGCGATCGGGGATTGTTGCAAGCTAAGAATACAAGCACTGATACGTCAAGGCAACAGATGAACGTGTTCAACGACTTTATCTCTGCTACGTATGTGCTCGATCCCTTTCCCATTTGGCAATCGGCGCCAACTTAAGTTTAAAATTTTCAAGACAATACCTTAAAGCCAATCAAATAGCTCATCCGAATAAGATCACTATAAATGGAGGGTCAAATGGGGGTACGCAACTTTCCTCTGTCATCAGAAACGCTTATTCACTTGCCTTACTTAGGTTTACTGGTTGCTGCCTGCATAAACATTGCGCCGGAAGGGATGTTCGGCGCTGCAATAGCGGAAGTTGGTGTGCTCGATATGTTAAAGGTATTTCGTCCAATGAGGCGCTTTGTTGTTCTTCGGGGCTCATTTCCTGCTCCATAGTTCAACAAGTTTACCATCGGCAGAGCCTGGGTCTCGGACTATGGTAACCCAGATGATCCGCATGACTTTGACTTCATTTACCCCTACTCCCCTCTTCACAATGTTCCGAAGAACACGGTGCTACCCCCAACTATTCTTCTAACTGCTGATCGTAAATATGCTCTTTGCATCTATCAAGGCTTTTTTCTGACGATCCAATGTACACTCATTCCAGATGATGATCGTGTCGTACCTTTGCATTCATTCAAGCACGCCGCCACACTCCAGCAAACCCTGCCAAACAACCCATACCCACTTCTCATTCGCATTGAGAAGCAGGCCGGCCATGGAGCTGGTAAGAGTACGGAGCAGAGGTAAGCAATATCAGCTCATTACGAAGCCCTCATCTCAAACAGATTCTTCAATCAATTCTACAGGATCAAGGAGTCCGCGGACAAACTTGGCTTCGTGTCTCAAACACTTGGACTAGAGTGGAATGACTGATAAATACCACTTCTTCCTGACCTTTCTCTCAGTTTTAAACTGCATCATATTTAGGACAGGACATTTACTATTTCTGACCGGATGTATCATATTATTCTGAAGGACTTCATTTTCTTGGATGATTCCATACCTTCGAGTGTCACGGAACCGCATGCACGAAAACATACATGCAACCGGAGACTGACACTCAGGTATTAAGTGCACTGTCTGTCTTTTCTCCTCGTGTCTAAAATCAACGTGGAATATCCGACCTTTCTACTGATCCTGGAGTCCAGCGCCTGAATGCGAGAAACAAGGCAAGGAGCATCTTGACCTGAACGTCTGAGCGAGGATGAAATTAGGAGTCGTATCATCTGATTTATACATTGTCTGAGGATTTCTACCCTAACATGAGGGCGTTCGATGTCGACCGCTCACTCTCAGATCTTGAAAATCACCAATGATGACTACTTATAGCTGCAAGCACTAGCCTGGGGCTATCAAGTGTCCGGAGCTGCAAGAGTATTATTTACTTAGTCAAAGACGTCACTTCTTCGAAGCAATAATGGCATTTTGAGAACTCGTTCTCGGCTGATAGAAAGGGAAGAACACTACCACAGTAACGGCCTACAGGGGAGAACGCAAAGTCTATAGGAAGTATCAATTTTTGCATTCGAGCGAGCCTCTGCTGCGAAGCAAGAAGGATAAAACCACAGAAAGTTCATTGACACAACCGAGAAGTAACAGAGTCTAAGGAGAGTACGCACAGGTCGAGGAGTGTAAAAAGTACATGCATTCGGTCATTATACAACCTTATTTTTTCTAAGATTTACAACACGGGTCTGCAGAGGTGAAATGACTTGGATCTGACGATGTACGGGAGCATCATCGTGCAAAGTTAAGGACTTTCGACATCGGAAGTGGTGACGGCAACACCGACGCGAAGCAGAGGACCGCCGGCGACCCGAGAGAACCCCAGCACATCGAAAGGAAACACGAGAACGTCGTACTTTGATCCCAAGGCAGTGAGCAGAGGAATAAAAACTTACACAATATATACGAAGCCTCACCTTCATTTCGAGTCTTCCAAATGTGAATGACGGTGTCGCCGATGGCGGTATTTCAATCTTTCCTTGTAGAACTCTTCTAAATCCCGATGATGATTGCATAGGTTCGCGTTCAGATGTCCATGTCGCCTTGTTTACAATTGTTTCCTGCCCGTCTAATACAAGTTCTCCGCCTAAGTTCGAAGAAAGTACGAGTCGTCGTCTTAGGTGGACCTGTGGAGAAGAGGGGCTTGCTACCACATCCAGTGCATGGAGATCGCGACACGAGATGACAAACGTGCACGGTATACATGAGCCACGAGCATAGGATAACTAGAGACTTTCTGAGCCAATTGAGAAAGCTCACGTAAGAAAGAGACGCACCGGAGAGGCAAGAGCAAACTTATCGATTCGAGAGTTAGATCTAAGCTCGGAACAAATAGTCGTTAATAGAGAAGACTCACTATGCAACTCAATGAAGTCTGATTCTTATTCATTGAGCCATTTACCTGGAACTCAGGGAAGACTTTCCATCCGGATGGGTCATTTAAGAGGGATGTTGTGGAAGTGCTGCTTGGATAACCTGGTCGTCCAGGAAGAGATTCCGCACAGGGCTGTGTCGAAATCACATATAATATGGGAATTGTCAAGCTAAAATTAAGATTAGCTTTACTATCTAAATGGCCATGGGAAACAGTAAAGCGCACCTGTTCCCAATCCGAAGGCCGGGCCGCTTTATTCGCACGATGATCTCGTATCCAATCCGTGCCCGACCATGACCACCCCGTAATGATGGGGGTAGCCTCTCCCGATTTCGAGCGTCATGGACCAATCGTTTTTCGCCCTTGCCAGTCAATTTGACAGCCTTTGGAAATTCAAACTTGAATGACCAAGAGTATTTTCCGTGCAGTTTACCCGAATGATCTGCGCCGTGGGGCAGAAGTATGCCTGTTGATCGAGGATCCCCCATCGTACTATCCCATATTGTCTCAGACACCTGCAAGAAAGGCTTTGCTTCGTATCCCGGAATTGAATAGTACCCTTCCACCTAAATGGAACGTTTGAGATAGCATCCAACGTGATTCAATGATAAAGCAAAGCACGAACCGAAACTGTGATCGCCTTCACTTTATCTGGAGTCCTCAGGTTAAGCTGTACTTGACCGGATATGTATTGTCCTTCCACAAACGCCGGTGTCTTAGTCGAAGATGTTGCCCAGCTGTGCAAGTTTACACTCAAAAGCGGAACACCATCCGCACCCGGGGGCAAAGAGAATGTATGAACTGTTCGAGGAATAGAACCTCGTTTCGATGGCTGACCACGATTAGACTGCGCGGCGTAATCGTGAAGCTCATCGGAGGGGGAAACGGGTTCCTGGTACCAGGCCACATCTTGGCCGATAAGGGCCTCTTGATCACTGAATGAGAATGAACAATCCGTAGGGTTCTCCGAGAGACGAGACTTCATTGATGGCATCGAGCAGGATGATCTGAGGCACTAAAAGAAAAAGAAACAACGCAGTCCCCCTCACGGCGTTGAGGTGTGGAAACAGTGGGGAGAGCAGACTACTGTCCAGAGCCATATCTGTGTCCATATATACCGTTGCGCTTACCCTTATGCATTCACTTGGGCTCGATATAGTCTGTGAACCAGATCTGAGGAAGCTCACGGGAGAAGAGCGGCTGAGCGGACGATGTCAAGATCAAGAATGCGGAAGATTGTCATCCGCATTCAGGAATGGTTAACGGCTTTGACATAGGATATCCCGCGCAGCACTTCATTAAGACATAGTAGTGTTCGGAGAAGCGTCTACTGGATTGCAGCGGTCAGATGAAAATGATATTCAGAGGATCGGCCTAATGAAAGTCGTGGAAAACCAGCGATACTGGATCTGAAAAGAAGAGATGATGCTGCGTCTTCCGATAGCTTGGAAGAAAAGAGACGTCTTGATGCACCGTAACTATTAACTCCTTATCGTTGTTTATATTCCCAACCGAAGCCCGCTGAGAAGATACAAAGTAAAGAAATTGGTGGGACTTTTGTCTATCTGTTACGTAATTACAGACGTTTGCAAAAGTAATGAAAATCACGTGATTTCACCACTTTTCTCGCCATGAGAGCCTCAAAACACAGATAAAATCATATCTCACCCAAATCTCAACGGTTTCACATCATCTAAGTTGATAAATTCATCTTTTCGAAAGTGCTTTCGCTTAAAGAAAACTGTAGAGAAAATAGAGCGAAAAATGACCCTAAAATGGCGAAAATATCGGTTTTTGCCTCTTCCTTGCATGTGCAATTTTTTCTGTGATCCCTGCTGGTCCAGCACCTCCCCAAAGCTATCCAGAATGATAATATGATTATAAAATGAATTTACAGACTGAGTTTGAGTTGAATTGTGTACCAGAATGTGCTGCTTTGAGGCATGCCTGAATCACTCAAAACTCATCATTTCCCCCTAGCCTCCCAGGCTCCAGGAAAAATTCTTACAGGCCAGATTCATGCATGTAAATTAATTTTGGATATAATAGACTAGGTTTGTGTACTAGCTAAGGCCTCAGCATCCACTGGTGAGCTGGGAAGATGCTGTCTAAAATGATGCATACAACCAGAATCACTTGTTCAGCCCAGCTCACCAGTGGATGCTGAGGCCTTAGTTAGTACACAAACCTAGTCTATTATATCCAAAATGAATTTACATGCATGAATCTGGCCTGTAAGAATTTTTCCTGGAGCCTGGGAGGCTAGGGGGAAATGATGAGTTTTGAGTGATTCAGGCATGCCTCAAAGCAGCACATTCTGGTACACAATTCAACTCAAACTCAGTCTGTAAATTCATTTTATAATCATATTATCATTCTGGATAGCTTTGGGGAGGTGCTGGACCAGCAGGGATCACAGAAAAAATTGCACATGCAAGGAAGAGGCAAAAACCGATATTTTCGCCATTTTAGGGTCATTTTTCGCTCTATTTTCTCTACAGTTTTCTTTCAGCGAAAGCACTTTCGAAAAGATGAATTTATCAACTTAGATGATGTGAAACCGTTGAGATTTGGGTGAGATATGATTTTATCTGTGTTTTGAGGCTCTCATGGCGAGAAAAGTGGTGAAATCACGTGATTCTCATTACTTTTGCAAACGGCTGTAATTAGTCAGTGAAGAAGGAAGCCGGATTTGACGAGGGAATGCAGCGCACATTCCGATCAACCTTGGTGAAATCCTCCAAAAACCCGGGTCTCGTTCGAAAGCAAAAGCGGACTTTTCTCTGGCTCTTTATCTCCCTTCCGTATCTGTATGAAGAACTTGGTGATCTTTCGTTTGCTTGCACTGCCGCGTCATGCAGAGTTGAATAATCAGTGCAATCGATATGAGATGCTGCGTAGGCTTCCGTGTCGACGAAACCCGGGTTATAGTTATGTTATTGTCTAGTTCATAATGTACCCGTATAACTATATTCTCTTCATCTAGAAACCAAGTCTAAAATGTGATAGCCAATCGGTTTCCAGCTCCAGACTGAAGTGTCCCAAAATGGATTATAAGTCTCGGTCCGTCCCAAGCCTTTTCAACTCCGCATCTAGCGAGAATACTTATGTAACACGACGCCTTCACAATCAGTCCCCTGAGAGCAATGAGGCCCATGGCTGCCACTTACCCCCTTCATAATCTTCTGTCAACCATTCAAGACAATGATGTCCATCTTTGGTCATGACTATCGATCTCACGGCGCTCGAAAGCGGGTCTTTCTATCCGCAGTCGGTGTTGTCGTTGGTTTGCTTGTAGTTGTGGACATTCTCGTTCTGAAGGGTATTCGACCTCCACCGAGTCTCCTTGATCAATACAGACCTTTGTGAGTCCATCAGATTCAATCACATATTCAAAGGCATTTTACTATTAGTCCTCCCAGTGGACACGTTCATGAAGAGCATTTAGCATCTGACACAAATTTGAGCTCGTTCTATAGTATACCCAGTCCGAACGAACGCGCAGTCGTAACAACGCTATTCTCGGAATCCTACTCTTCAGCCGCAGTCATATTAGGACATTCTCTAGGGACCTCTCAAATTTCCGCTCGCCGGATGCTGCTTTACTTTCCGGAGCGCATTTCTCCGAGAACCGTTTGTTGGCTTCGGGAAGTTGGCTGGGAATTACATCCGATAGAACGTATAGCGCCACCAGACGGCGGCCGCGGAGTATTTCACCGCTTCGTCGACAACTACTCGAAGTTACAGATTTGGACGCTAGATAAAATCGGCATCAAGAGTGTCGTTTACCTGGACGCCGACATACTTGTGCGCAGTAACTTCAATGAATTATGGTCGCTTCCCTTCGAATTTGCTGCCGTCCCGGACGTATATAGGGATAAAAGGGGCTTCGCGTCGACTTTTAATGCGGGAATGATGTTTCTGCGCACATCGTCCGCCGTCTTTGCGGACATGCTGAGCAAGATCGAATCGGATGGATATCGTCATAACGAAGCTGAACAAGGCCTCTTGAACATGTACTTCGCCGCACAGGTCGTGCTCCTCCCATACATTTACAACGCGAACCTCATGATCAAGCAGCGGAATCCGGTGCTATGGCAAGCCATCAAGAACGACACGCGAATCTTGCACTACACTTTATTAAAGCCATTCATCGAAGAAGAACGACAACAAGCAACCAGTGGGATTTGGGAACCAGAGATGAGACTCTGGGAGTTGGCATGGATGGATGCATTCAATTCGGATTTGCAGGATAAATGCTGAATTACAGGTATTCCGCTGATGCACGCACGATAATTTCAAAATTCACGATCTGCGCCGCGAGGCAGGCCTCATCAAACCCAAAATTTTGTGATGATAATGATCCTTCTGGCGACCGGGTCATCCAGCATCACCAATTGATCCGCTGGGCGCTCTCATCAAGAAAGTGGGAAGCGGATAGATTCGTCCAGTCTAGTTACTTGGTCGAAAGCCAGTTCTGCCGTGTCTGAATAACTATGTCAGTTGGAGGTCGAGGAGCTTCTGTCAGTAGTGTACAATCTGGCTTTAAATATAATCACATCACAGTTATTGAAGAGCTTGGCACGTGAAATTTGAAATATAATATACAATTGATGAATTGAATTTTGGCCGACCCGTAGGTGTCCGACCGAACCGAACACCGTGACCATATATACTTCACCTGTTCTCATCTCAGAAGGCCAGCAGTGCGTTCATTTCAAACCTCCATCTGCCAACGCAAGTGCTTCAGCATTATCACAGTTCTCCTGAGGAGACAATACCAACCAAAACATAATGACAGCAGGTCTTTTTGATGTTGAGAAGCAGGTAAGCCGTTCTCACGCAGGATCATTGACTGAGTGAGACAACTTTAGAATCTGAAGAACCTGAACTCTGACCATATTCTTGATCCACGCACGATTTCCCCAACAGCTCGTCTTCTATGGCGCGTACCATAGCAACAAAGTCAATGTCCGCATACACATGATCTGCGTCCCATTGTTGATATGGTGCGTATAGAAGGTCTACAATCAATGCAATTCGGTGATCTTGAATGGACAAATAGGACCTTCCAGATTATGCTTGCGTCACTTCCGACGCCGTCATGGTTCCCATCGTATCAGCATGATTTTAATTCCGTCCTTTCATTCAAGTTCAATTGGGCAACTGTCCAAGCCATGGTGTACATTGCCTACTACTTCGCTTTGCTTCCGTCAGCCGCGGTACGTCATCGTTGGATCGTTGGATATGTTCTGAAATCATCGTGAATGATGTTTTGTTCTTTCCTAATAGCTTTTGTACGTTCCTCAGTCGATCCTCTCAGTCCTTTCTGCAATTGCCATCGCGCGTGATTCGTCGAATGTGCCGAAGGCTTTAGCGTTTCACATCGCCTGCTGGCTTGCACAGTTCTACGGACACGGCGTTCACGAGCGTCGCGCACCAGCTTTACTTGATAATCTCATTGGAGGTATGATTATGCTATGTACTTCCGGTTGACTCTGTCTAACATCGCCGTCGATAGCCGTCGTGCTTGCGCCGTTCTTCGTCCACCTTGAGCTTCTCTTCGAGCTTGGATATTACCAAACGCTTCACCACAACATCAAGAATGGCATCGGCAAGGAAGTTCTAAAGTTCAGGCAAGCTAACGCGGATGCGAAGCGCAGTTCTTAACTGATCACACGAACTTGGAGTAATACTGTGGCTTCGGACATCCTTCTCTCGAGTGCGCTTTGGTGAACATTAGCCCCTAATCTTCCCGTACTCTGCAATTTTGCACCTGTCCACCTTGCTTAAGTATTGTATATATGTACTCTCATCATGTATGAATCAGTGTTTGCTTGTGACCAATGCTATCCAGTATTTATGCCACCGTGAGCCCATTTGGTATTGATAGAGAGAACGAGTGCGACATCTTCATGGTGATGGGATGTGAGCAAAGCACCGAGCTCCAATTGACTGCTCCAGCTGCAGGTACAAGCAGTCGTTTTGCTCGATGATTGGTTTATAAGTCCGTCTATGCCACAAACATTAGAGCTCGATTTTGGAATGCGTCGAGTTAGTGCCTAACATACATACAAATGATCGTCCAAATTGGAACCAAGATCATCACTTCTTCCTCCTATCAGCCTCGACAACGTAGAATCCATCTTTTGTGAGCTTCGCATGCTTGAGCAACTCCTTCCCCGACTCGATCTCAGGGTCTTCAAATTCAACCTCTCGAGTATTCGAGGAGAGCTTCATGCCCCTCCCTTCTTCCCAGATTCGTCCATCTGGTATAGGTGACTGCATGTCATTCTTCTCCGAGTCTCGATTTAGTTCCTCGAGCTTCGACGTGTCAACAAGCTTAACAGCTTCCACGAGCCTCACGAGCTCTTCTAGTTCCCCCCTTATCCGTTCCGCCTCGTCCGATCCTTCCTTTGGCGGTACAAGTGCAGAAAGCGTATGCAACTTCGTCAACTCTGTATGCGAGATTTGCGGACGCGGGTAGGATTCGAGCAGAGCGTGAACGGACCATGTTGACGTCGCTGGAATGGGGTCTTCATGCCTTTGCTCAGCGTCAACGTAAGGGTACGAACTCAAGGAGGCCAGGGATGAAGACTTGTGTCGCAGGGAGAGAAGAAAACGTTTTCTTTTATTATTGCATTTTACGAGGACAGCGAGTCGGCGAGTAGTTTGCATGGAAGGAGACGGGTTTTGGCTCGACCCGTTCACACACCGAGCAAAAACTCATTTCCGAACCGTGAAAATGTTACCCAGAATGGAAAAAGAGCCAATCGGATGAGAGCTCACCCGTTCCGATCAAAATTTCTAAGGGCGCGGAATGAGTTTTTGCCCGGTGTGTTACAGACAGTCAACATTCGCCAATCAATTCACTAGATACGTTTTGCCAAACAATATCCCAATGCTTCAGCTCTTCTTCCCAAATGCCTACAGCTCGACTTCTATCATCCGGAATAAACGGTTTCATCATCGTATAATGGACAATACGCATGTCCTCTTCAATGGTGTCCCATAACAATGGATTACGCTGCTTGATCACAAGGTTTGCGTTGTAGGTGCGGGGTAATCGCACGACCTGCGAGGCGAAATAACTGTTCAAAAAGCCTTGTTCCGCGTCCAGTCGGCGATATTCCGCAGTGTCGATTTTGTTCAGCATGTCGCTAAAGATGTTGGACGAAGTACGCAGCAACATCATCCCTGCATTGAAACTGAGAGCAAAGCCCCTGCTATCTCCGTAGACGTCTGGAACGGCGGCGAATTCGAATGGGAGACTCCATAACTCGTCGAAGTTTTGACGAACGAGCATGTCGCCATCCAGATAGATGACGGACTTAATGCCGATTGAATCAAGAGACCACACCCGGAGTTTCGAATACTGATCCCGGAATCGGAGATGCACGCCCTTGCCCCCATTGGGCGGAGGTATCCGTTCTATCTGGCGAAGTTCCCAACCGATCTCTGAAAGCTGACAAAGCGTTTGACTGGATAATCGCTCCGGGAGGTAAAGAAGGATACGGCGTGCTGCGATTTTGGCATTTCGCAACGAGCGACCGAGAGTGAGTACCGCGCTGGTAAACGATTCTGAATAAAGCGTCGATACTACGGCTCGTTCGTCTTGTCCCGGCGTGTCAAGCAATGCCGGATCACTGCTGTTACCGGCGAAGACGTCGCTATGGAGAGGTGGAATCGAGTTTCTGAAGAATGCCACAGTAGAATGTCAACTTCCGGTTGACTTCACTTTAAAAGGTACTTTAAAAGGTAGCTTACAGAGGCCGGAATGTATCTAGTAGACCAGACGGCGGGCGAAGCCACCAGAGGACAATGAGATTAACGGAAACAAGCGCCACTAGACACCCTAGAAGCCAACAAGAGAGCCTTCTACGACTTGAATTAATAGGAAGAGGCAGATAATCATAGCTCCAGCGCATTCTCTGACTGGCGCTCCGGGGCGTGGAGAACGCAGAAAGAGACGAAATCAAGCGAGTGCCTGAAGACTCCTCTTGAGGTTCCAATGTTTTAGACGTGTACACCAAGTCCGTTCGCTTAGAGATCTGAGTCAAACCTGCATCATGAGAGACCGTGGTCGCGCCGATAAATCAGGCTGCGTATTAATTTGATGCTAGATCACCAAGTGAAAAACGCTAGTAAGATGCCACCCGCCCAGAATTCTTCTGGGGTTATGATTAAGATGCCACCCACCTCCAGAACTGTTCTTGGGTTGTAGGTCAACGCTACTTATGCTGAGAAACCCTGGCTCGGTCCTTTATGTTGATAATTTAACAAAGACTGGATGCAAGAAACAAGTAAGCCAACCCTAACGCTACAAGCTCAACTGCGGTGCCGGCCGGCGTCGATTAATATTGTCTGACATACGGCAACATGTCTAAGCAGCTATTCCAAACTGGGCTAGGGAATACACGAGACTGATCCTTTAGGCAAGTCCGATGCGAGACCTAATCCATTAATATTGCTCAATCTGTCCATATAAAAGCGATGACATATATAGAAGAGATTTTTGTGGGCTGGAATGTAGCAAGTGCCGGAGAGCTTTCCATAGTGGTAATAATAGTAGGAGCTAAAATTGGGCACATCATCAGCGGAAGGTCTGTGGGAATGGAACAAATAGGACCAAATATTACAGAATAGGAACGCATCCAGGCACGGTAATCGGTAATCAAAACCAGTACTAGTAACGGGATAACTGTGTCTCGCCATGATCATCAGCACCTATTCTCCAGCTCTCTAAACGTCTTTCTCCATGCCATCTCCCACCATCCCATTTCTTTCGCCCAGATGCCTTTAGCAGCTCTTCTCTCCTCCTCGAAAAACGGCCTTGCTGTAGTATATCTGACGATGCGAATGTGATTCGTTAAAGCTGACCAGAAGGTAGGGCTGCGTTGCTTGATAACAAGGTTCGCATTATAGATATATGGTAGCTTTACGACTTGGACCGCAAAATATTCATTCAAGTATTCCTGCAATCCAACGGGATACGTCCTTCCCGTCATGGAAAGTTTGCCAAGTATATCATTATGGATTGCAGAGGATGTCCGCAGAAGCATCATGCTGGTGCTGAATGCCAGAGAATACCCTCGTTCGTCCTCGTACACGTCTGGAACGGCTGCGAAACCAAAAGGCAGAGACCACAGCTCGTCAAAGTTTCTCCGAACGAGCGAATCACTGTCCAAGTATATCACGCTTGTGATGCCGACGTCATCCAGAGTCCATAGTCGAAGCATTAAATCCTGCTTGTCTTTGTCTGACCTATGCGCCACAGGGTGGAGTTCCCATCCGCTCCCCTGCAGATGGCAGAGCGTGCGTATAGTCAAGCGGTCTGGGTAATAGAGAAGGATCCGTCGAGCCGATGTATTCACAGATTGTAGCGAGTGGCCTAAGGCAAGTACGCCGGATGCGAACGACTCGGAGTAAAGTGTTGTCGCGACAGCTCGCCCCTCTAATTCTGGTCGGTCGAGAAGGGTCACGCCAGCATCGGGACAATCTTCTTCAGTGACGGGTGATTATGAGTTTCTAGACGATTTTTAGAAATAAAGCACCAGAAAAACGAAGCTGAGGTAAGTTACTTACAATTGTCTGAATTGATCCAGATTGAAGGACGATGGCCTCAGCGGCTTCGGAGAAAGGAGACTCCTGATCGCAACAAGTACGAAGATGGCTGCTGCAATCCAAACGAAATAGTCTTTTCGCCTTGGAGAACGTGCTGGGGCAGATGAAGGCTTGACAGGCCCGCTCTTTGACATTCCAAGTCAGTTGTATGAAAGTCCGGGGTAAGGAGAGGGTGTTGTTGTGATGTTGGTGCCATGTATTCATGGTCCCACGAGAAACATTCCTAACAAATCCAGGACGAATTGATCAAGACAGAAAAGAAGCAGCGTGGCGGCGGCGCTTCTGAATAGATATAGTCCACCAGGTCGCACGTTTCGAGGTTCGTATTATTTGAATAATATGATCTTCCAGGGGAGCTTCCCAGCATCAATTGAGCCGGCACCTCACCAAGACCCGGACGCGGTGGAAACTACTGCTTTACGGTGGGTGTTCAGTGCTACTGTCTGAGCGCTTCAACTCAAACGCACGCGCACCGTGCAGCAACACTTCCGTATTCAACGGCTTGGTGGGTTCGAAATTTCCTCACAGTACGCGTTGCGGTCTACGGAGTTCCTCGAATTTGCGGTCTCAGTGCCGCGGGGCATTCGCGATTCGGCGCATTCGTATTTCCATGGACTGAGACGGAATGTGTTGCTCGCCCCGAGAAATCCGACTCGGTTGGAGGTACAGAACGCACGACATCCAGTAAGGAAGGAAATGAAATGTGCACAATTCCCAGGACTGATCTTCTTATCCAATCACACCTCAATATTTATGTCACGAGACAAGAGAAAAATAAAAAATATGATGAAGGATCTCCGGGTCGCAAAGTAGCTACGCTTGCGTCTTGCCAAAGTCAGGAAGAGACGCATAGGACAATACCACCAGATGAAGAGGAAGGCAGAAGACCAGCGGTATCCGATCCTATTCAGCAAACACAACTTCGTTTGCACAGCTGACTCCCGCGTGCAATAATCTGATGAGTTCCACCACAAGGATGATGCTTCAAGAGCGTTGATAGTATATCCTGAACGTCAGATGATGCCAGACATCAGTAAGATAAAGACCAATTGCGACTGCTCATCATCATGAACGAGACTAGATACCGTCTAATACACGCCATCATAAACAGATGCAGAGTTATAGGTCGCTTGCCTCCCTAATGTAAGCGGGACCGAGCTGATGGAATTGGGAGGAATAATCCCAACTTCCGTCACTACGGCAGTGATGTTAGCAGGAGGTGTCAAGTCGTACAATGGACTCCGAATTTCAAGATTCGGAGAAGGATCGAGGGTGAGTCGGTCGCGGCGAATAACACTCGGGAGTGTCTGGAATATGTCGCCAGTAGGCGCAAGCTCATTCTTCGTAAATCCGTCAAGAATGACACTCTCAGCAAACTTGTACGTCTCACAACATACGAGGACGGGCACACTGTGCGTCTTTGCGAGCATGGCGACAAGAGCGTTGCCTGCGCGAGAATAGACCGCTCCATCGGCGTGCAGAGAGTGTGCCCCGAGAAGTACAGTACTTGCCTGACCGATGACCGATCCGAGAGCGGGAAGCAGCAGGTACGTGCAAGGGATGCCTGCAGATGTGAGCACGGAAAGTAAATGCTTTCCCTCTAGCATTGGTCGCGAGTCGACAACAATGACGGAAATCCGCTTCCCGTCTTCATGAGCCCGAAGTAGAACCTTTTCAACGACGGACGACCTATAAAGTAAACAGGTTGTCTCAGCAAGAACACCAGGCGATGTTGAGAATAGAAAAGCACCTTGCAAATGTCAGGAGCACATCGCCATCCCTAAGTTTCTGGCCCGCGGAATCTTGGATTACCTGGTCTGCAAAGATTACACGATCTCGGATGTAATTGTCTATTTTGCGGCAGAGAAGATCTTTCGCCTGAGAGTAAATTAGTTCTGGCTCTGCATCACCGAGAAATTCTTACATCTTGTTCGGGCATGTCAATATCCGAGTCACTGATTTCCAATTTCAACTGTCGAATGGCGTTGCCCATCGTAACAGCCATAGGCCGCGCAGTCACCAGATGATTTATCTGGGGATTGAGATGCGTCATAAGGTGGCGAGAAAGTGTCGTGTTAGGAGGAGTTGAATAGTCTTGAATTACCTGAAAGGATGAAGTCATCAGATACACTCCGAGAATCTGGATAGTCAGCTCACGGTCTTGAAAGCGGTCAGCGTGGCGATACATCGTGCATTCGCTCCCGTTATTTTGAAGGTAGAAAATTGGAGCCCAAGGCGTATGATAGCGGGATGTATGTCTCCTTTCACGTTACTGGGCGCTTTCGGAAGACCAAAATGAGAGAATATGCGTAGGCCGCGAGTCTGGGCCTTGCCATCGTCTCCGCCATAGGTCGAATCGCGTGCATCGCGTCCCGCACTCTTTGACGAAGCAAACGTGGCTCGCGAGGGCGTATCTCCGCTTTCGGTTGGTCTTCTCGGTCTTCCGGGAGTAACAGATGCACTTCTGTGAGCCTCCGAAGGTTTCGCTGTGCTCCTACCCTTTGCCCCACCTCTTTCACCTCCCTTCTCTGCGTCAGTAGCTTTGGCAGCGCGCTGGCTCTCCTGCAATTCCCTTCTCTGAGCTCTCGTCATATTCTTTTGTCTCCGCTTCGGTTCTGACTGTCCCTCGGCATTTCTTTCGGGAACATTAGTGTTGACTTGGGCGTTACTCGCCCTTCCAGCAGCTGGATCGGACCCCTTCGTTTCACTTAGAGGTGCGGACATTCCTCGAGCGTAGAAAGGGCAGCTCCAGCTACGTCTCGACAGTCCTAGCAGAAAGTAATCAGCTTTGACGAAAACGATACTTACATTATGACTCGACGATTGATCTTATGCGCGCGGTCCAAATCGGGTGATTGTATCCGTGGGAATAACTTACGTCATGTTATACCAAATCCACAAGCTTAAGTGCGTGTGACAGTGTGGCAACCCAACCTGTGTTTCGTCTTCGTCAGTCGCTCACGTCGTGCACTAGTGCTCTCGGTGCACACAACTCCGTCTCGCACATTCGACTGCTCGCACAACGATAGTTTTCTATTCAGCTATTTAACACATACGCTACAATAAACTAATTTCATTTCGTTATGGTGTGTAATCTTCAGTCTCCATGTTACAATTTGCTGAAGTTCTTCCCCAGGGTGTCCCAGCGCTTTTCCGATGGCTTAGCAAGAAATATCCCAAGATAGGTGAGCATGCGTTATTCGCTACGAGGTATGCTTGAGACTAACCCCTCATTCGTTCAGTCCTCCCTGTTGTTGAGGAGGAGGATAGAGAAATACCAGTCAGAGATGGAGACGAAGTCATTCCCGTCGATATCAGCAAACCCAATCCTAACGGTGTCGAGTTCGATAGCTTATACCTCGACATGAATGGAATTGTACGTGTCTATATTTGTTTGTATTATTCAGCTTCTGAACTTTCCTAAGGTACACCCTTGTACACATCCCGAGGGCAAGCCAGCCCCTTCGACTGAAGAGGAGATGATGATCGAGATTTTCAAGTACACGGAGCGAATTGTGAATATGATAAGGCCCCGAAAGCTCTTAATGATAGCAATAGGTATGCCCTACGGTTCTTCTCTCAAGTCGAGTTTGAGGAGTTTGCCGATACATTTCGTTGCAGACGGTGTTGCTCCCCGCGCGAAGATGAATCAGCAGCGCTCGCGACGCTTCCGTGCAGCTCAGGAAGCGAAGGAGAAGGATGACGCAAGAAAAGAGTCGCTGGTAATATGGGAATGTAAGTTCTTGATCTATTGACGACTCGTCTGGTTCTTACTAGATCCGTGTTTAGCGATGGGTCAAACCGTTACTGAAGAAATGCGAAACGAAAAGGCATGGGACTCCAACGCGATCACCCCGGGAACACCGTTCATGGACCTACTTGCTCAATCATTACGATACTGGATCGTACAGAAGATGAATACTGATCTCGGGTGGAAGGATTTAGAGGTTATTATTTCAGATGCAAGTGTGCCCGGTGAGGGTGAACACAAGATCATGGACTTTATTCGCAGACAGCGTAGCAACCCGGGGCATGATCCTAACACAAGTCATGTAATATATGGCCTGGTAAGCTTGCATTCGTTCTCGCCACGTTTTCTGGAAACTTATGAATCTCTTGATTCTAGGACGCTGATCTTATCATGTTGTCACTTGCTACACATGAGCCTCACTTTCGTGTTCTTCGTGAAGATGTATTCTTCCAAGATACCTCGCCAAAATGCTATATTTGCAATCAGGAAGGACACCGTGCGGCTGAATGCACGGGTAAAGCGAAAGTGAAAGCAGATGAACATGATACAAAAAACCCTGCCCCTGTCGCAAAGAAACCATTCATTTTCCTCGACGTCTCTATCCTCCGAGAATATCTTGAAATCGAACTGCACGTCCCAACGCCCTTTCCGTTTGACCTTGAACGCGCTATCGATGACTGGGTGCTCCTTATATTCTTCGTTGGAAATGACTTCCTTCCCCATCTTCCCTCCCTCGAGATCCGTGAGGGCGCGATCGATAAACTTCTGAGAATCTGGAAAACCGAATTGCCCAGAATGGGCGGATACTTAACGAATCACGGTGAACTTGAGTTTGCGCGCGCCGAAATCATCCTTGAAGGCCTAGCTAGGCTTGAGGACGAAATCTTCAGCCGTAGGCATGAAGGTCTGCTGACAAATCTTCTGATATTTTGAGACATTGTATTCATACGGTTTGCTTGCAATTTTATAGCCGAACAAAGGCAGGATCAGAATGCGAAGAGGCGCAAGATTGAGGCTGAGCAACGCAAAGCTATGGAATCTGCTAAGCCTTCAGCATCTCTTCAACTTACGGCTGCACCTGTCGCCCCGACCTTCCATGGACTGCCTCCTCGCCCAAACTTTGATAGTTTTGAGGATAGTGCGAACCAGCTCGGGCTTGGAGCTCCGTCTTCGGAAACGCCAGATGTCAAGGCCGCTGCGATGGCTGCTATCAGCGGAACTGCAAGCGACTGGGTTAACAACAGACGCGAGATCCGCATGGCTAATCTGAGTGCCGCAGAGATGCTGAAGGCGGAGATGATGAGCGCTATACCAGCAAATCCCGCTGCTCGAAAGAAGCATATGGCCCAAATGAAGGCAGCATCCATGCAGGTTGATGTCATCAAGAAAGAGGAGACTTCTGCTCCAGCAGAATTGCCACCGGCTCAGTCTGAGACGCTGGTAGCGAATGAACGTGAGGCTACGGATGAACCGCCCACTCAGCTGAAGGCAGCGTCGGCGCAGATTGACGTTGATGAAAAAATGGAGAGTCCCGCTCCATTAGACCTTCCCCCGCCTCAGCCCGAGTCGTTGATTGAGAGGGGAAATGATGCTACTATCGATGAATCGCCTGCCGAAAGCCAACCTCCTGAGGCGAATCAACTGGAAGAGCCAAGTGAGGGCGACGCTGCCGATGGTCAATCATCTCCGCACGGTGTCAAGCGGAAGGCTGACGAGCTAGATGATGCGGAAGGCGAGGATGACGAGGTCATCGACTTGGGACCCGATGATGACGAGGAGGAAGAGGAGAGTCTGGACGCTGATAGTAAGGCTACCCTTCAAAGAGTAGTTCAACCAGACGGTACAGTTCAGCAAGAAGACGTAGTCAAGCAAGTTTGTTTTATTTGTTCATTAGGATGATTTGAGCTTACACAACTTGTTCGTCGCAGACTGTTCGAGCCTGGGTACAAAGAACGATATTACCGGCATAAGTTCGGTGTCGAGTACAGCGACACGCAATTCAGGAGGAAGTCAGTTGAATTTGTGCTGAAATTGACCGGAACTTGACTGACTGCTATCTACTGTAGCATAACAACGGCGTACGTCGAGGGCATAGCATGGGTTCTCAAGTACTATTATCAAGGGGTAAGCGTAATAATTATCGCTTTGAGATAGATGCTCACCTTCTATTACAGACACCTTCTTGGACATGGTATTATCCTTATCATTTCGCACCTTTCGCACAGGACTTCGAGGAAGTCTCGAAAATGCAGATAATCTTTGACAAGGGTCAGCCATTCAAGCCCTTTGAGCAACTGATGGGTGTTTTCCCGCCAGCAAGGTCTGAACATTGTTATGTGTCTTTCAGGCGACATGGGACTAATAACCCTTTTTCCAGCCGAAAACACATTCCTGAGGTGTTCCAGAGCTTGATGACGGATGAAGACTCACCGATAATCGACTTCTACCCGGAATCTTTCGAAATTGACATGAATGGAAAGAAGATGGCCTGGCAGGGTGTTGCTTTGCTGCCTTTCATAAACGAAAAGCGATTGTTAGAAGCAATGAAGACTCGGTACCCCGGCTTGTCAGAAGATGAAATCAGGAGAAATGGATGGGGTGCCAGCGTAATATACGTAGCTGAAGACCACCCTTTATATCCTCTGTTGGAGAGTCTCTATGCGAAACGCAAGAGTGACAAGGTTTGTCTTGAAGATTTTTTTCCTGCTCAGTTCCTTGACTGATGTACGTATGATCAAGCCTGTCCCGATTGATCCCAAAGTAGGCAGAGGTTTGAACGGGAGCCTCCTTCCTGACCCTAATTGCGTACCTGGTTCTACGTTCGAGTCTCCGCTTACCAGTGTGGGTCTCCCAGATATCTCGGGTGACCGCTCACTAGCTGCGATTTACTTGTTCCCGAAGCAATTGACACCACATCGTTCGGTGTTGCTACCTGGCGTTAATCACCCGAAGAGGGTGCTAACACAGGAAGACTCCTATTCGGTCTTACAGAACAGACGCGGACAGCCTCGCGAGGCAGGGTTCCATTCCATCAACAGCGGACGTGAAGGTGGCCATGGACTTCCAAGATCGAGCTATGGGAACGGTCCATCTCATTATGGTGGCTATGGTGGTGCCGGGAGAGGAAATTATAGTGGAGGGTACGGCGGTTATGGTAATGGGAATGGTCAGTACGAACGCGCTGGTCCGCCTTCGCGCGGACGAGGAGATTATGGACGACCGACTTATGGTGGTGCTCCACCTCGTTCGTCCTATCAAGCAACGCCTATGGGCGAATATAACCGCCCGAGCAATTATCAAGGCGGCAGTTCAAACGGCTATTCTCGTCTACCGCCGCCACCATCCTCTTCCTACGGGTCATCTCAGTATGGGCGGTACCCGACTGGGGGAGGAGGAGGCGGTTATGGAGGATATAGTCAGGCTTCCTCGCACTCACAGAATTATAATAGCAACTCTGGGTATGGAGGAAGCTCTCGCGGTGGGAATTACGGTGGTTATGGAGGTGATGCCAGAGGAAGCGCATCCTATGGATTTAGAAGCGATAGGGGTGGCTCATCTGGTGGTCATTCTGGCGATAGGGGTGGTCCGTCTGGCGGATACGGCGGTTACGGCGGTGGTGGAAGAGGAGGGAGCGGGGCAAGCAACTACTATGGCAATCAACCAAGTTATGGTGGTTACGGACGTGGCGGGGCTCCTCCGCCTCCCCCTGCTGTCTCTTCTTATAGCGGACGAGGCCGCGGCTATGCTCGATACTAAAAACATTCATATTTGCCTCTTGCGTAGAGGATAGTCAGGCATTCATTTCCTGTATATGTATATTTAGACCTTATAGTATACTTGTATACAGCGTTGGCTTTGCCATTTCTGCATGAAGTCTGCGTTCACACTTTTGCCTTCACAATCAAGTTCATCGGAGTATCATGATATTATCCTCAATTCAGCTAGTTCTTTAAAATACTAGGGAGTATAAACTCGACAGGCTGTCACATGTGACTGATGATCCTGAAAGCCCCGATTTAACCTAATAGGGAAGGACCTAGCAGCAAAAATCTCGAGGTCAGATATCCTGGCACTTCTTAACCACCTGAACATCATGGTATATGTGTCTGTAGGTATGATAGAATGTTTCTTCTGCCATTTAAGCAAGTCTATGCTCTGTTCAGGAAACCTATAAGAAATAACGCTTACTAATATTTGCTAGCTAAGCACGAAATTACCATTTTTTTACCGTACTAGTCGACTCTTCCGAAATGTCAAAATTTTCTGAAACTACTCCAGGATGATGGAAAAGGAATTCTGAGCCGTTTGGTATAAAAAATCTTATTTCCTTAATTGGCCGACCAAATCCCAGCATTTCCGAAATTTAGAAACATGCATCTGTAGGTGTAGGTGTAGGTATTACAATCCAAAGATATATATGCAGGCCAAATGTGTGTTTGTGTAGTGTGAGAGAGGAGTTAAAGAGTTGTGTTGTAGTGCCAAATGAGGAAAAACAGGTTCGCGGACGTGCGTCACTTACTTTCCGTCAATCATGATCTAAACAAGAGCAGCCTCTACTTCTTTCTTCCAGCGCTTCTGAATATCGATGCTCTCAAGGAAGATCTTGTACTTCGCTTCAAGCAGCCGCTTCTCGCGTGGTGAAGCAGCTGGGGAGACGAGTGTTCCATTCGGCGTCATTTCGAGCTAGACGTCATAAGAATGAAAATAATGGACGGGTCAAAATGATGTACAGTACAAGTGTGGTAGAGAACTAACCATAATATCCCACAAGAGATCCTTCTTTGCGTTTCCCTGTTGCTTCTCCGCCGCATACCGCGCAAGCATCGCAGAGCCACGCGAGACCGCATCTGCAGTTGACTCAGGCAATACAACAGGCATATCCGTTACATCCGCGAACAACTGCATGAGTTTCTTGTTCTTCGCTTGTCCGCCACTCATATAGAGCTCGATAATTTGATGTCCTGCGGCGTTCATCGTGTCGACGATGTGTCGAGTTTGCAGAGCGATGGCTTCGAGTGTTAGGTGGAACTTGCGTGCGAGATCATGTAGAGAGCCGTCTAGCTGCAGGCCCATTATTGATCCGCGCATGGTTGGGTCGGCAATGGGAGAACGGTTACCTGCACGAACGATCCTTGAGAATACACGCGGTGTTCCGGTATTTTGGAAACTCACCGTGAAGGTCCGGGTAGAGGTGCATATACTTGGTCAACTCGGTCAAGCTCTCGAATCCCTTCTCTTTTCGTTGTCTCTCCAATTCATTTTCGAGAACTGCGTATGAGGAACCGTCAGTGCGGGTGATATATTGACTTGATATCCTATTACCGTTATGAATGCCCGTTTTCTCCTTTTCTGCGATTTCCTGAAGCTCTTTGTAGGCAGGGTGGGTCCTGATCATGAAGTCTATCAACTGAAATAAAGGTGAGTATATGCGCTCTAGTTCATCAATGGCTATATGCACTTGGCCTGTGGAGCTTTGCCCGCCCTCATTCATCCACCATCCGGGGAAGACTGCATCCTTGTAAGGACCCCATACTCCCGGGACGAAGACCGCTTCTGGAGACTGTACAATGAAACACGTAGATGTACCTGCACAAGGTGCCAAACGATGTCTTGAAGCTTCTAGGGTAACAGCCGGGGAACCTGGAGAATGGCGCGCAGCAATTGTACCAACCCACCCCGCATAGCTATCACATGTCAGTATACTCCGCGGGCATTTTCTTAAGAACACATAGACATACGCATCAATTACGGCACTGCCGACAGGGGTGCCCTTTAGCAGACCAAGTTCCTTTGCGGCTTTCTCGTTGAGACCTTCTCCTACAGGGAGACCAGCAGTGAGTCTATCCGTTTCCTTCCTGTTCGGTCGCGAACTCTCTTTGACCGGACCGAGTTGCGCATAATTGTTCTTCGTGAACTCCCCTAGTCCTATTTTCTCGAAGAACGAGTCTTGCCAACCAGCGGGATGCTCTTCGCCCTTGTCTGGCACATAGGAACACTTGCATGTTATAGAACATGCGGAGCGTGTTACCTCTCCTGTAGCCCGATATGAAAGCAAATCGGGCAGGTCGAAGAATTGGCATTGAGAGAACAGAGAGCTATCCATATGCTTCTTGAGCCAGAGGGTCTTTGGAATCTCCATTTCGAGCTGTAGTCATCATCAAACCATAAATACAGGACGCGCAAAGTACAGAGTCGACACTCACACTCATTGTTCCACCAACAAAATCGAGCACAACAGATCCAGTACTATTAATCAATTTAGCCTCTTCCTCCGCTCGATGGTCTGCCCACAAGATGATATTTCGATCACCAGTCTTTCCAAGATTCTCTCCCTTGGACACAGTAACAGGGTTGCCCTGCATGTCAGTGACCGCAAGCGAGCATGTCGCATCAAAGCCGATACCCTTGACGCGTGCGGGGTCTATGCGCTTGCCAGATCCGTCATCAGACAACACCTTTGCGACGCAAGAACAAATTGCGTCCCAGATTTCCGTCGTCGACTGCTCGAATATACGGTGGTCTGACGGGTCACGGAAGGTCTTTGTCTCCTTCGTTGCGGACGCTACAATCTTGCCTGAATGCACCACAAGCACGGCGCGTACGGAGCCAGTGCCTACATCGATGCCGATGTACAACGGTTCATTGCTGTTACCAGACCCAGCGCTGCCTGGCTTGGGATTGCTCATCGCTGATATCAACTGACGATGTTCGAGATAGTAGTAGTATAATAAGGAATAGAATAGAGCTGCGGTAGGAAGAGCGGAGTAGTCCGAGTGGAGAAGTCCGGGGAAGTCAGATTGGCCGAAAACCCGAGCGGGGTCTCCGGAGACGCCGCCACGCCACTCAGGGCCCTTCCCAATGTAGGTGATGGTACCCCAACGCCTGGAAAACGGGCCGTTCACGCAGCCGTTCACCGAGCCGTCCGTCCGAGCCGTAAATAGCCGTAAAAATAGCCGGATAAAACCGCCATTTCTGTTCCTGATCCTTTTCACCCGCCATGAACGCGTCTCGAATCCTCCGCAGCTCCAACGCTCTCCCTCGCGCCATCGCAGGGCTCGTACAGAAAGAAACAGCCGAGGCTATCCAGAACAAGCCGCGCAACTTATTCGAGACACTCTCGCGATTACCAAACGATGGCGTTGGCGCACGCGTTTTCCAGACGCGATGGCAGTCGAAGGGTATCGAGGGTTGCTTTTTCGAGGTTTCGCGTGTGAAACTTAAGCACGAGGGCACGCGAGGGAAGGCTTGGGGAAGACTCGTCTGGCGCGGTACGGCCTTTCTTTCAGTCTCCTGTGTGAGACTTGTCGAAACTGATGATCATTGTGTACGTCCAGGCAAACCTGTTGGCGAAAAAGAAGAATATATACCCGGGGCTCTGAAGTATATGTGGAGCGAAGGAGTATCGAAAGGACAGAATTTACGAGCCGTGCAAGAGGTTTTGCCGTTACCCGTTCTAGAACAGCTGAAGGAACAACCAAAATCTAGTCCACCAGAAACGACAGCCGGCCAATGATGGCGGTCGATTCGTAGTTATTTGATTTATATCTCAACATCCTTTGGCATTCTTATCCTTTGCTTGGCAATGCAATGCTGCTCATAATGTCATTAATCTCCGTCGTTATATGCACAAAAACAACAGAGAAAAGGATGGTATCTTAAAAACACGCGAGGATATCGAGAAAAGAGTTGGGACACAGTGACTCCGTAAGACACCATTTCATTAACTAGACGCCGCGCTCGACAAGCTGTCTTGACATCTCAATACCCTGGCCTCTAATCGCTCGCCAAACGCCCTTTATAGCATGTATGACTTCCCTTCTGCGCACGCCACTCCGTCTCCATGCTCGTCGAGCAACGTACAACACGAACAACACGCAAGACGCGTCAAGCAACAAACGGCGCAAGATTGCCATACCGGGAGACAGACCGCGCCGCCTCAGTCCATCGCGATCTCTTCGAGCAAGAAGAAAAACAAGTATACGACTGAGATACTTCGTCACACGCGCAAGCGGAGATAAAACAACGCTCCATAAGCCCATATGCTCCCAGTCAAAGTATCCTTCATCAAATTCGGAGAGCCATCGCCAAAGAGAGCTTTCATATCCTCGTCCGCGCCCTCCCGCACCAAAATAAGAGCCATACGGCGATCCCAGGGGTGAACCTCGTCTGCCACCGGATCCACCGAAAGAAGCGTAGAATGTACCACCAAACGAACGGTCCTCGAGTATGTCCATCCGTTCTTGTAACGCACTCAAGTGCGCCTGGACGTTCTCTACCGCGCGCTCAATCGGCGACCGTCCACTAGCACCTGTCACGTTCGAGCCAACCATACTCTGACCGGGAGCTGGCATCTGCCCGGGGCTGTTGCTATGATGAGAGGTTGCACGGTAAGCCGGGTGTCCGGGATACATACTCTCCGGGTACGGATGTACGACATTCGTAAACGAGCTTGCACCGGAATTAGACATGCCTGACGTCGGAGGGACAGCGCTTGAGGAGAGTGGTGGAGAAGGACCTGGGAACGCCGAGGGAGTCTCGAATACGGGCATTGGCTGGACATTTGGCACGGAAGCGATCATGCTGGGAAGTGACCTCCCCGAGGCCGTACCGTACCGTACAGACTGTGGTTGGACGAAAACTGAAGTATTAGGCGGGAGCTGATGTGGTAGAACCACGTAGGCTGATGGCTGTTGCTGTCGAAGCAACTCAGCAGAGTGGGCCGTCGGGTTTGTCACGGCCGGACCGGAAGGTCCAGGGGGTGGAGACAACGCGACAGAGCCTCCAATAGGTGTTCGATACCGATTCGTCGAATGTGAGCTCTGAGGTCGTCCCAACAGGCTCTGATTGAGACCGGGATTTGGCATTACACGCGGTCCTGGAAAACCTTGCCCTACTTGGTCGGCTTGTTCGTCATCAGATCCACTTTCATCGGCATCCGAGCCTCCCGTTTGCTGCTGCTGCTGCTGCTGTTGAACGTTTTGGAATGACTGAGAAATTTGCCCCTGACTTGCTGATCGTTCCACTTCAGAGTCGGAATCAGAATCGCTTTCGTTAGTTTTCGAGAAAGATCCTTGATACAGCAGTCAGTGAACGAAGCTATGGTTCACAAGGACGTGTTCAAACGCACCGCTCATTAGTATATTAGAACTTCCACCCTCTACAGATTCGAGTTCCTTGATGAGGTCTTGCGCAATTGTCTTGTCCGAATATTTTCGTAGAACCTGTGTTCAACTTGTCCATCAATCAATCCTCAATCCTATAATAGTCTCGCACACTCACCCGTAACAATTCCTCAACGTATTGCCATTTAGCTTCATAAGGGACTAAATCTTTATGTTTTGCCCATGCATCCCTAATGGAAGACGCAGAAAGAAGAGTGCGCATCAATGAGAAAACACGTGAAACCCACGCGCTCCAACAAGCACGCTACGGACAGCGACAGACAGGGACGCAACTCACCACTTTGCACGGCCCAACATGTCCCAGATCGCAGGCCGGGAGCCTTTTACGTTGCCAACAGTAGCTACTCATACGCCCGTTTGTTTGTGTGGCGACAGTGCGGAGGTAATAGCAAGAGATAGGTTTATCCGATTGTCAACGGAGGAATATCTTCTTCGAGATAAAACATACCTTGCTTGTAAAGGCTTCGCAGAAGGTCAGAATAAAGCAGTTCGTCTAAGAAAGATGGTTACACACCTATACATAGCCAACTTCTCTTCATAGCCTGTCTGTATTGGACCAGTCTTAGGAAGGCCTTGAACTATCTCTACCGCTTTGTCGAACAACGCATCAATGGCCTGAGGGTCCATCTTTGCGGCGACTAATGTATCAGAGACGAGTTCAACCGCTACTATCACCTCTAAGTTGAGGTAAGCAGGAAGATAAAAGGAAGGCGGGAGGAAAGAGGATAGTGTGAAAGTAACGCCGTTGAGTCAAATAATGAATAACAAATGATGATGAATTTCCGCCTCACGCGCCAGGTAATTGCCGATCATTTCAGACTTTCATCACAAGATTCTCCATCAAACCTTCAGAGATTTGAAACACGCATGAATAGAAGAACAACACTACTACATAAAAATACGACCTTGAAATGATGTATAGCATAGGGGAGATTCTATTCTGTGGCAGCTCTCGAGGAAACCGACTACTATAAAGTCACATCAAGCAAAGCTATCTGCTCTGGGAAAACTCTCAATCCCTCTTTCCGGCATTGGCGAGTCAGAAGCAGAAGCAACATATCCTGGCGGTAAATACGCTCGCGGTCGTGGACCAGGTGCAAGTAGTGTGGTGACAGTAACAGGTGTCCTGAACAGACGCTCACTACTGACAGGTTCGAATCCCGATGCTTCGGGCGGATAAACATCGACGACATACTGTCACCCACCTATCAGACTAATACAAAACCGCGATAATGGAACAACTTACTTCGCACTCAAACTTTCCTAGAGCGAATGATGGGACTAAATCTAGCGGAAGGCTCAATTCGCCGAGTACGGTGCTTGTATAGACGTCATTTGCTTCATGTATCTCCGCGGGGTGCCAATTCGCTTTCGTGAATGGCACCCGATCATCCTCAGTGAATTGAATAGCACCGCCAACCATAGACTCCCCGATCGCTGTCTGCAGTTGCCTGTGCATCTCGACTACGAGAGCATTTGGAGCTGACAAGAGGTGGATGGTTTGCTTGTTTCTCGACGACAGAACGAGAGCACAAGGGAAAGTCGTTCCTCGTGGGTAGGAAAGCTGAGAAATTTATCAGCAGTGGCTCGTAGGTGAGGTGATACGATTATGTTATAGTGAAAGTGCTCGACATACTGGAGTGGGCAGAGCCAACTAAGAACTGATCAATCGTTTCCAAAGGTTCCCAATGAAGACAAGCTTACCGAAATAGAGATGCAAACATCCACAATTTTGAAGAGCCGTCCATCCAAATGAATCTCTGGAAACATTTTCCAACCTTCTGTATCAACGTCTGGGCCCATGACGGGCAAATTCTCTTCGTACGCTAAAGCTCGCAATCGGGACGATGGGTCAGGCCTTGTCGCTGGGTAATACCCGAACAATGTAGACAATCTGGGGAGATTCAGAACGCACGATGCAGGGTATGTCGAATGCACAAGTCGATCCTAGATGACGTACTTGCTGTCGTGATGGAATAGCCCACTGCGTTCGATTCGTAGAGTTATCCGGTAATCTATGTTCGCATGTGCTTCCTTGGACTGAAGAGTAGGAGGCAACTTTCCGTCGAATGCGAGGCCGTACTCTGCCGCTTCGTCCTCTGGAAGCTGGATCGTCGGTGGCAACTGGAGCGAGAATGGCCAGCAGTAATTGCCTGGTGGCAGCCCCGCATTGTGAGTCGAGAAGTCGCTTTGCCAGATTGTCTGACAGACTTCTGCGAATGCTTTAGACTCATAGACAGAATACACGACTAGTCCCTTGACCTGGAGGATTTGTAAATACGGCTGCTTCCTAGGTTCTAAAATATGTACTGACTACGATGATGATTGCTTTTATGTGGTCTGGTCTCTGTAAATTGAGGTCTACGATGCCTGTGATAGGATCGCCTTCAAAGAAAGTTGGAAGGCTTTTCGGATTTGGAGAACGACTGGATATTCGCAACGTCCACCACGTCTTCCCGTGGTGGTCATCCATAGTAATTGCGTATTCTGTACTCTCAGCTGGAAAATGGGAAGCCGATGGACTCAGAGGAGCTGGATAACTCGGCGGCTCCATATCACGCGAGTTGAGTTCGTCCTGAGTCAGGGAATAGGCGTCGAAAAGCGGCGGAGATGCGAAGTGACTGTTCACCATGATCGGAAGCAGAGACGACCCGAGGGGTAGCAAGCTTGAGCGGGATGACTCAAGACCTTTATATCAGGGTGCTCTCAAGTGCTTTCATGTAGAGCTAAGCCAAGGAATTAACAGACATTGTTGCATTCTTGGACAAGTTAAAGGGTCGTAGTGGATCGGAACGTGATTGGAACGCACTCCGAACCCTATGTTTGAAAATATGGTCAAATCACGGATGATCAAAAGCAGGATGAAACAGCAAGTGTGTGTGCACAAAGCAAAGATGGCGATAATGGTACATGACGATTATGTTGGTGAAGACGGAGTTCAGGCGAGTTAACGTAAAGAAATGCGGGCCGAGCGGGCTTGGCGACGGACAAGAGGCTTAAGTCTGAGGAGGATTAAAAACCGGGGCCCGAGGCGCACTCGGCAGACGAGGGGCAACTTCCTTGGCTTTGGCGACCTGCCGTCGTTTGCGATGGACTCCGAGCCGCATGGCGAAGATGTCGCGGTGAAGTACGTAGCGCTGGTGGGATACCGTGGGCGTGGAGGTGCCGGATGACTGTGAGGGTGCTTGCGCAGGTGACGAACTTGTAGTATTTTTCGCCTTCGCTTTCTCTCCCTCCGTCTCCTCCTTAGAGTCGTCCTTTCCCTTATCATCGCTTTTGTCTTTCTCCTTGTCCACCTTTTCACGTTTCTTCTGCTGTCGTCTCTCGTACTCTTCCTTGATCTTCTGGATCTCCTCGTCGCTCACTCCAAGCTTACGCGCTCCCGCAAGGCTATCGCCACTCTCGCTAATGAGACTGGCGAATCCTGCATCTTTGAGATGGCCGTCACAAGTGTAGAAGAAATCGACGCTGTCTTTGGTGGCGAGGACGATGGTGGTTGGCCGTGAACAGACAAAGCACGCTTTCATAGTACCTGCAGTCTGCTCTCAAGCAAAAGGACAACTCAATCTTGCCGATAGTATTACAGAGTGGGGTGGACGCACACGCTTATAATATAAATTCGTGAAAGACATTCTGAAGATGGGCAAAATGGTCAAGTCGAAGGAGTAGAGTGTGTACCGTAATGTGTTGCGTGAGATGGTGTCCGATTAGGTAAATATTTCCCATCCTCATAATTGGTGTACCGCCGTCCGCTCACTCCAGATTATAATCTCGGACCCTTGCTTATAAAAGAGCAAACTTCTCACTTGACCTCTATCTTAACTTCTTTCAATTCCCCCATCTCGTCTCATCTTTACAAATCGTGAAACATGTCGGATACTGCAGGAAAAGTTATCAAGTGTAAGGCTGCTGTATGCTGGGGAGCCGGTGAAGAGCTCAAGGTCGAAGAGGTCGAGGTCGCACCGCCGAAAGCACACGAAGTTCGCATTCATATCTTGCATACAGGTCGGTGTTCCGAGAAAATCATTCTGTCCTTTCTAACTGGGATTTTTGGTTGCTGACTTCCCGCTCAGGCATTTGCCATACTGACGAATATACGCGCAGTGGAAAGGACCCAGAGGTTGGCACCTGCTATTTCTTCATTACGTGCATATACTGAGGATTCACGTATAACCAGGGTCTCTTCCCAGTGATTCTCGGTCACGAAGGCGGCGGAATCGTAAGATAAACCCGAACAAACGCGGTGACCGGCTGAGATGACTGACTGTATGCGCGTCCACTCTAGGTCGAATCCATCGGCGAAGGCGTAACGAGCGTTCAGCCTGTGAGTAGGGACACCGCACTCTTTCCCGAGGTCCGACTGTTGCTTGTACTTCCTTCTCACTCTTGGCTGTAGGGAGATCATGTTATCCCCCTATATACTGCAGGTGAGACGTCATGGGACCTTCTACATTTATGAGAAACCCTCTTAGCCGTGTCTTCGTAGAATGCCGCGAGTGCAAGTTCTGTAAGAGTGGCAAGACGAACCTATGTGGAAAGGGTAAGTCACATGAGCCGAATGTTTCGGGGCCGCTATGATTGGATGATGACTGACAATGACTTCTCTTCTATCTATGCAGTTCGTGTAACTCAAGGGCAAGGCGTCATGCCCGACGGCACTTCGCGCTTCACGTGCAAAGGCCAGTCGATTCACCACTTCGTGGGTATCTTTGTCTTTTTCGAGGGTATGCTTTGTAAGAAAGAGTTAAATGGCCTGTAGATGGGCACATCGACGTTCTCACAATACACGGTCGTCGCCGATGTATCAGTCGTGGCTATCAACAAATCAGCGCGCCTCGACCGTGCTTGCTTGCTAGGCTGCGGTATCACGACTTCATGGGGAGCAGTTGTTAAACAACCTGGTATCAGTAGGTTCAATTCATCAAATAAGTTTCGCTCAATTATAGCAACTATTTACTTGATTCACAGAGGGTTCTACTGTCGCCGTCTTCGGCTGTGGTGCAATCGGTATTGGTATTATCCAGACGTCCTCGCTCGTCGGAGCGTCACGCATAATCGCGATTGACACCAATCCCAATAAACGGAGTTGGGCGGAGAGGATGGGTGCGACGGACTTTGTCAATCCACTGGAGCTTCCTGAGGGTAAGAAGATCCAGGACTTCCTCATCGAGATCACAGATGGTGGTCTGGATTATACTTTTGATGCTACCGGGAATGTATGTCGTAAATTATCTGCTTAAGTCCGTGTCTAAAAATAGAGATATGTTTTTCTAGGTTAACGTTATGCGCGCTGCTCTTGAGGCCTGTCACAAAGGTTGGGGTATCTCTACGATTATCGGCGTTGCTGCTGCTGGTCAGGAGATCTCGACTCGTCCGTAAGTTATTCCGATGAGATTATCTCTGGATTGTAGACAATTTATGCCTCTGCGCAGATTTCAGCTTGTGACTGGACGTACTTGGCGTGGATCTGCCTTTGGCGGTGTGAAAGGTCGCACTGAGCTCCCGGGTCTTGTTGAAGGTATAGTCGTCCTGTTTATCACTCTCGAGTTTGGGAGCTGAGGGTATCTTATTTTTCATGTAGACTATCTTGCTGGAAAGGTCAAAGTAGACGAGTACGTCACCCACTCGCGAAAGTTCAACGAGATCAATGCAGGTTTCCATGATATGCATGTGAGCTTATTCGAATTTTCTTAGAACTGACTACAAACACTGACTGACTTTGTGTCTGAAGGCGGGAGACTGCATCCGCTGTGTTGTCGATATGACCGAGCTCTAAATCAAGCATTTGGAGGATATTGTCAACAATGAGACTGCATATCAATAAACACGTAGGGTTGATTTATACATGTATCAACATACGCCATGAATAAAATAAGAATGTCGTATTGACTTGTCCAACCAAGATACGACCTTATAAGCACGTGACTCCGGAAGCAATCTGGCGGAAACGGTCACAATTGACCGTATTGTATTGCTGAATGTTCCGATCATTTCTGAGTCTGAACCTTGTTGGCATACAGCCACCATCTTATCTTGCAGAACTGCTCGTTGAACTTTTTCAAAGAGCTTTCGAGCGGAAGGAGGATGCCTCAAATCAACGTATTACGAGCACTCGTGAAAACTAGGGAGGGTCGGCAAACAGCTTAGCCAATCGAAGTTCCCCGCTACGGGACCCAAAAAAAATGTATGTGACACGAGATGAGGAGACTAACACTCAAACAGCTTTGCCTCTTACAACTTTGTAACCTAAACCAGGACTCAAGAGAGAGGATAGTAGCAATGACAGCAGCTACCCTTCCTAGCAACATCCACGCCGAGTTGGCGCTCGATCAAGGCCGAATCTCGCGCAACGGATCCGAGAGGTCGGGAGCGCGGAGTGTCTCTCAGGCTCAAACAACGGGGACAGACCAGCATGCCCGTGTGCAGAGCTTGCATGGTGTCATTGTTGAGACGGCACATTACACTCCAAGTCCAAATCACGGAACTATTGAGGAAGAACCAGCGCCTATAAACGGGACACTGTCCGGCGCGGAGCTTGCTGCGGCTCTTGATAATGAGGAGGACGATGAAGATGATATCACCACACAGCGCTCTGTAATGCACGATGCGCATTGGTACGAACAAGTTAGTTATTTTCGTCATTCTCATATGGTGCTGTTCTGAACTCCAGGAAAAAATAAAGCGAAATCTAAATCCTCCTCAAAACTCGTTCCCTCCGAGGCAAGCATCTATGAATAACTCGTCGCCTCAGCAACAAGCCTATGGTGGTACCTACCCGAAAAGTATCCTACAAAGTCGCACGCAGACACTTTCACCCCCAGCGCGCTCGTCGAGCTGTTCCGCCCCGGCCAGTGCCCCTGCACAACAGCAAGCGTTCCCAGATCAACCGCGTTTCGTGCTTACCGATTCAGGTCCCGTTTCGGCCCCTCCGAGTCCAAGGGGAGCTGGGTCCGAGCAAGGGCATCCTCCCATCCGTCATGTTGCTTCCGACTCGCACCTGTACTCAGCTCCCAACTCTCCTGGGCTGGGCGTGGCGCCTCCGATGCGCCGCGGTCCGCAGACTCAACCTTCGACACCAAAATATGCGACGTTTGAGGAAATGGGCATTCAGTCGAAGAATGCGGATAAAGAAAAGGACTGCGTCATCATGTGAAATGCGGGTTCTCTCCGAGCTGCTTTCTTTTCTTTGGGTTGATGGTATGTTCTTCCGAGCTTGATTGGATTGAACAGAATACTTACCGTACACTTTTTCTCGTTTCTTTTAAAGGTTGCATATCATATAGAGTCTGGTTCTAATTTCTCGCTCACTTTACTTGCTTTCTTGCATTTCGCTTTTTCGCACGCTATCCCACCTGCATTGCTATCGTGCATCCACTCCTTTACATATTCCGCTCTCTAGCTAATTAACATACACTCACAATCGACCACGTCTCCCTAAAGTAAACAACGGACCGGCACTTTGAATAAAGCCAACAAGCTACATAGAATAAAAATAAAAATAATTAGGCATAGATGGCTTACGTCGAACTACATACGCGAAGAATTATTGTTGCATAAACGATACCATAGTAACCAAGACAGAGAATTGGAAAGTATCATATGCAACGTTTGTAAAAGCATTGGTCTGGGCTCGTAGGGGACCCAAGTTCATATGAGATCCGTGGCAGCGATACCTTGCCTCTACTTCAAAATAACAGGACGAAGAAAATTTCTCAAGATACGATCGATCTCCAAACTCTTGACCTGGGAGTCATCTGCCTCCGCACTTCCCCAAAGATCTGTTACTCCCAATAGTAAAGTATAGTAAAGATCCTTTGAGAGACTATACTTGGCTCTCATCATGTCTAGACCTCTCAAATCCGTGGTGCCCCAATACCGCTCAGTGTCTTATAATAACGATCTGTATCTTCCGGTACAAACCTTCGTGTATAGGATAAATGCTTCTTTTGGTAGCCTCCCTGCTCGATATGGAAACCTGTACGGGATCTCCGCTCTAATTTAATCTCTAATCTAATCGTCCTTATTTTCCCCTCCAAAACTTGTTGCAACAGAAATATTTTTGAAGCATTCCTATGCCACGGTCATAACCTACTGATTGTATTTATGAGCTTTTACGCTTACCAGCGGCTGTGAAGCCTCCGAAACCCGTTCAAGTTTGTTATCTAATCGGGGCGAGATACGGCAGATATGCCGCTCAGAGAGAGATACATCGAAAAACATGGAACTTGAGCAGACCCACTTGTAAGAATACAAATCATTTTGCGATCATATGTATTTTACTGCAGCACTTTTTCTCGTATTTACTACAAGATAAAAAGGCGAAGTAAGAACCGAAGATCCCCATCAAATTCAGACTCAGCAGCGCAGCGTAATCAAGTATAACCCCGGTCAAGTGAAAGGATGGTCTTCTACGTTACGCTCCCACTCGAGTCCGCCCACCGCAGAGAGCCCTTCACGATGCAAGCCAAGGAGGAGCTCACGTCGCTAGCGGATCGGAACGCGGACACGACAAACAGCGATGCCCGGTATCTTGGGTATGCTGCGCGTTTGAGGACGGCGGTGAGGGCCGCACATCGGTACTTGGCATATTCGAGCGATGTGGGTGAGGCTTTCAGACCTGTAGTGCCCCGTTGGGCTGTACGCACGATGTATGGTGTTTCGTGGGCTTATGTTGCTGGGTGGGTAATCTCTTTTGGATCCTGAAATCGTCGACAAGCATTGTCGTGACGAACGCGTGCAAAAGGATTTCTTGAATGTGGGGCTGACTGACGATTCTACTTTGTCTAGGGACGTAAGTTTCGAGACATGGAAAGCCAAACGACGAGGTCCAAACCCTCTAGAGGCCGCCACGCTTACCGAAAACCAGCGCCTCGCGCTCGCTGCAGTCAAGCGTGGGACGTTCCAAGTTGTTGCATCCATGTACGTCATAATTCCTCATTATCTCCGAAGAACAACATCCTGATTGACGAATTCGAATATTGCTTGTAGGGCCTTCCCAGCACTAACTATCCACACTCTCGTTCGCTACTCCGGGCGCGCCGTGTCGCGCATTCCACGACTTTCGCCACGCACACGTGCATGGGGTCCGACTTTCATCGGACTCGCTGCCGTACCGTTCCTTCCTTACATATTCGACAAGCCCGTTGAGGAAGCCACAGATGCGGCTGCCGAGTGGCTTGAGCATCGGTGGTTAGAACATCAAGCTGGGAAGAAGAGAGTAAAGAAGGAGATCAAAGTCGAGTAGTACGGAGATGGTCTGCCGGAAACTTTCTTGCGTGGATATACACACGATATAGATGGGGTGCAGTCATACTATAGATGTATTTGTTTCTCTATCATTGCACTACTATATGTAGTATAGATGACACTGTAATCCTAGGATTAAACATTGGATAGAACATTACAGACCTGCCAACGAAAGCAATGGAATCAGATAGTCCAACCAAAAATGAATGCGTCCTGAAGCGATACATGATGCCCGTATCATTCAAAGAAAGAACGAGAGCTCATGCCTTCCTCGCGAAAATTATATTCCCGGACAACAGTTTTGTGATTAGGATGGGAATCCAGGAAACGGACATCCACCAAGTGCGAGTCGATCCAGAGTTCGTGTTCCAATAGCCCGGAAATGACCGGCGCACTCGACGTGCATATATCCACATCCATTAGAACAGGGAACCATTTGATATCTTCGAGGAACTGGGAACTGATATTATTTTCCACGGTGTATTCGAGTCGGAAAGTTCCTAGGGAGCGAAAGCTTTTTCCGTGAGGGAAGAACGTTGAGACCCAACCATTACCCCTCCTACCTCCCAAGTCATTCACGTTTGCCACCGACACGGCCAACGAGATTGATCTGACTTCGGGTATCCACAATGCGCGTGAAACGCTCCGAATGGTACGAACAGACTCTGGATGAGCGTACTGGTTCTCGAGATGGAGAGTCTTTAGCCCAGGCAAGTTTATGTCGCTTTGCAAGGGAGGATATGCGTATTCGCCCACAATGAACTTGAATGTCTCTAAAGCAGGTTGGCTATTCAGGAAATCCGCGAGCGCGTCGAGAAAAGGACGTGAATCATCAGAGTCACGTTCCGGGGCTTCATGTGTGGATATATCGAGGTTGAATTCAGTGAGATCGGGAAGTATGTCAGGAGGCGGGATGTGCAACTCCGATACGAGTGTCTTCAAGTTTGGAAATTTCCAGCCTGAGTAAAACTCAGGACTCGCATCGTCATACCAACCATAGTCCGCCCCGTAATGCATCCACAGGAAGCGATGAGGAGAGTCACCAATGGTCAGGTGTTCCACCGAGTCGAATACCGCTTCAGGGAATGTCGATTTCGAGACCAATACGTCACCTTCGTTCACCTCTACCATTTGATGGATAGTAGCGAGGTCTACGTTCAATTCCTTCCATTGGTGTTTGTGTACAATCAACATGTTGACAGCTTCCGTCCACTCGGGGTTTTGCTTATATTCTTCTGTCATCATGAGTGGAAGCTCGATGGTGAGCCCAACCTTCTTGCTCCGTTCCAGGAAACACGTCATTGCTTCGCAACTTAGGTCATCTATGCGAGCAGGTGGAAGTGATGACCAAAGACGAGGAGTTGCAAGCGCAATAGCACGGAAACGCCTTGAAACCCAAGACAGATACAAAGCCGCCTTCCAGCCAGGCGACCCCGCGAGAGCTAGGATGTGCGAAAGAATCTCCTCCGGGAGACGATCAATTCCGCGCGACAGGATTGCAGGGTACATCGCACTTCGGAGAGTCTCCTGCGTACGCTCAATAGAGGACAGGAGATGCGACAGCGCCTGACGCGTTTCTCGGAGCTGAGACAGACCGTGCATGCCCTCCAGAAAACGAAGCTCATCTCTAAGGTATCTATAAAATCACCTTTGTTGAGCCTCGGAAGAGCAAGACAAGAGTCCTTGTAGGAAGACGTACGCATCCTCATTGTAGATGGGGCATCCTCCAACATCTGCCGTCAATATTGGCCCAAGGCTAAAACCATCAGCGTTCTTCAAGTGACTGAGGACAGTCTGCAAGAAGTCAACAGAGGCCGGGTTGATGTGGGAGCTCATCATGCTTTGAATGAGAAAGATGATTGACGCATGCAGCGCGGATGTGGGCGTATATATAAACAATTATTAGACAAAGGGAAGCCACAACGTGCATGGGATCCACACGGTCAAACAACACGGGGCCAGATTGCCTCGCGCGCGTAAGATGTAAACATGCACAAATAAGTATTTCCTCCCTTTGGGTTCGCTGCGGAATTTTAGCTTGGACCCGATCGTTCCTTGATTGAAATTATTCTACAAAACAAACTCTACACATCCTATAAAACAATTCGAAAGCAAAACAAGTCCAGTGGGTCCATACAGTGCAGTGCATATCCCTACTGTCGCCATCTGCATTATTTGCGTACTGTCACATTTTCTATGACACTGTAATCCTGGGATTAAACATTGGATAGAAGATCATTGAACAGACCTACCCAATAAAGCAATGCGATCAGATGGTTCAACCGAAGTAGGACGCATCCTTGAACGATACGTGACGCCTGTATCATTCAAAGAAAGAACGAGAGCTCACGCCTTCCTCGCGAAAATTATATTCCCGAACAACACTTCTGTGATCAGGATGGGAATCTCGGAAACGGACACCCACCAAGTGCGAGTCGATCCAGAGCTCGTGTTCCAATAGCCCGGAAATGACCGGCGCACTCGACGTGCATATGTTCACATTGTTAAGAACAGGGAACCATTTGATATCTCTGAGGAACTGAGAGCTGATATTATTTTCCACGGTGTATTCGAGCCGGAAGTTCCCAAGCGAGCCAAATCTTTTTCCGTGAGGAAAGAACGTTGAGACCCAACCACTACTCATCCAACTTCCTCCTAGGTCATTCATATGTGCCATCGACAACGGACAATGAGATTGACCTGACTTCGGGTAGCAACAGCGCACGCGAAACACTTCGCAGGGTACGAACAGATCCGGATGAGCGTAGCGGTTCTCCAGATGGAGAGTTCTTAGCTCAGGCAAGTTTATTATGTCGCGCCCCATGGCAGCATATGCATACTCGCCCACGATGAGCTTGAAAGTCTTCAAAGAAGGTTGACTATTCAGGAAATCGGCAAGCGCATCAAGAATAAGTTTAGGACCATCAGCGTCACGTTCCGGAGCCTCACGTATGGACAAATCGAGCGTGAATTCAGTAAGATTTGGAAGTTTGTCTGCAGGCGGAACATGCACCTCCGATACGAGTGTTTTCAAGCTCGGGAATTGCCAGCCCGAGAAGAATTCAGGGCTCGCATCATCATCCCAGTCATAGTCGACTAAGTAATGCGCCCACTGGAAGCGCTGTGGAGAGTCACCAATAGTGAGATGTTCCACCGAGTTGAGTGTCGCTTTAGAGAAGGTCAAATTTGTGACCTCGATCTCATCTTCGGTTATTCGCAGCTCCTTATGGATAGTAGCGAGGTCTGCGGTCAGTTCCTTCCATTGATGTTTATGAACCATCAACATATGAACAGCCTGTTTCCAGTTAGGGTTTTACGAATATTCTTCTGTGATCAGGAGAGGAAGCTCGACTGAGAGTCCGACGTTCTTGCTCCGTTCCAGGAAACACGTCATTGCTTCGCAGCTTAGATCATCTATGCAAGTAGGCGGGAGTGACGACCAAAGACGAGGAGTTGCAAGTGCAACAGTACGGAAACGTCTTGAAATCCATGAAAGATACAAAGCCGCCTTCCAGCCAGGCGACCCCGCGAGAGTCAGGATGTGCGAAAGAATCTCCTCCGGGAGACGATCAATTCCGCGCGACAGGATTGCCGGGTACATCGCACTTCGGAGAGTCTCCTGCGTACGCTCGATAGAGGACAGGAGATGCGATAGCGCCCGGCGCGCTTCTCGGAGCTGAGACAGACCGTGCATGCCCTCCAGAAAACGAAGCTCATCTCTAAGGTACCTACAAAATCGCCTTTGTTGAGCCTCGAAAGAGCAAGACAAAAGTCATTATAAGAACACGCACGCATTATCATTGTAAATGGGGGATCCCCCAACATCTGCCGTTAAAATTGGCCCGAGGCTGGAACCATCAGCGTTCTTCCGAATCAAATGGCTGAGGACAGTCTGCAAGAAGTCAACAGAGGCCGGGTTGATATGCGAGCTCGTCATGCTTTGAACGAGAAAGATGATTGACGCATGAAACGACGATGTGGATATACATACAGACAGGAGGAAGGAAGCCACATGACCCACACGGTAAAAAGTAAATATACACAAAAAAGTATTTCCTTCTCGGGATACGCTGCGTGGAATTTAACCGTTCCTTTATTGAAATTATTCTACAATGCAAAGTCTACACATCTTATAAAACAGTTCGAAAGCAAAACAAGTCCAATTAGTCCATACAATATATATCATCTACATTATTCGTACTGTTACATTTTCTTTGGCGAGGACTCGCACTTCAGTCATGGCTATTTAACAGAGACTAGGAAATACATCAACTTTACAGCTTTTTTGGATAGAAAGCATAGTCGCTACCACAGCAACGTCGACAATCAGCGTATCATAAAAAGTAAAGCCTTTTCAAAATAGAGTCCAAAGGAGACATGAGCTTTGAGTTTCATACGTCAGCATGCATTTCATCCTTATCGTCACCGGAGATCGAGGCCTGAGCCACCGCAGACACCAGACCACTGTCCTGTTGTTTCGCCTTTTCTTGTTGCTGCCGGCAGGACAACCAGGCGAACCACATCATCGAGCGCAGTTGCAGAACATCCTCTTTCCACACGAGGCTTTGGTTCTGCTGCCGGAACTCGCGCGTTAACGTCTCGCATCGTTCAACGTTCTCCGGGCTGACAAAGTCACATGCTGCTTTGATGGAATCGGACAAGTTGCATACTTGGTGGGCGCAACCAGCCGGAATGAACACTGCCTCGCCAGGTCTTTGGTAGATACGGAAACTGCGGACACCATATTCCTCGAAAAGTCGGGCACGAAGCGGTGGATCGAGGTAGAACTGTTGTGCATGGATGGGGTCATTCTGATAGCGGCCTTTGAAGTTCTTCTTGAAGAAATTGCGCAAATGAACGGAGTCTTCCGCTCGGAAAATATCCCAGGCAGCGCATCCAGGGGCGCCGTCAGGAGTAGGCTCGGCATGGAGCATGATGTTTACTGCGTCCGCCATGTCCATGTGTAAGCGCGTCGTACCTTTGCTGCCTTCCGTATCAGACGACGCGTATGCATTGTACATTTTGGGTCCAAGATCCGGAGCAATAGTATTCGAAGGGAAGTGGGAAGCGATATTATAAGCGCCGTCCCGACGCGTGTAACTGGGAACAGGTACTGCCCGATTGAAATCGTCGTACAGCTCTGGGAATGCAGTCTTGAAATCAGTAGACGGGGGCCAGTCCTGTAATGAACTTCGTTAGTTTAGTCTCAGATTGATCATACCGACGCAACATACCTTTAATTTCCAGCAGTCCTTTCTGTCATTGTACTTGCCGAAGCAGCTGAAGAACTCGCCAACAGTGACTTTCTTGTTCGCGTCGGTCTGACATTCGAGGACAATGCACTGCTGCGCCCCGTACGTATTGATGAGATATTCAGGACTCCAGCTAAGCTTGAGACGATCTAGTAGACCGGTCACAACAAGCGGCGTTCCACGAGCCCACTGAGCCGCAAATACAGGTTCAGTAAGCGTTACAGCCGTGTAGTACGGGACAGGCCAGGTGGGAGAGCCCAGAGGTGTCCTGGATGAAGGCGGAACATGCAAGGAAGAAGGTTCGCCTCGAGGAGGTGGAATCGAGTTCTCGACAAGTGTGCAGACGCCATCATTATAGTGCTCTGGAATTAAAGTTGCTGGATTCGCATCAGTAATTTGAACGGATTCTCCGTAGGCCTGCTTTATCTCCATTCCGCGCGATCCAGCGCCCGAGCTGGAAGCCTGCGTTAAGTCAACCTCCATAGATGTTGCATCGCTTGCGCGCCTGCTTTGGCAGGAAGATCTGTGTCCGTGACCCTGCCTGACGAGTACCTTCATCTCTGCTACGGCATTATCCAGCTCAGGCTTAGAAAATCTGGTCACCGGCACAAAAGTGTGTACACCGTGTTCCGCCTTCCTGTTGCAAGATAGGAAGAACGGATTGGCTTGTGCATGTCGCTCCTTCATCGTACGTTGATCGGTCGGGGAACCAGGTCCTTTCGACTTTCCTTCCAACGGAGAATTCGGAGCGCCAGATGGTTCGGTTAGACGACGGATCGTCTCATAGCACTCTTCGCATGCTTCGCGCCCGCATTGGCGGCACATCCAGCTGCTCGAAAAGAGCGACGTCATACAAGTATCTACGTGTCCGTAACCGTTAAACGACTGCGAAACAGAATCCTCTCAACAACTCACCGCAAGTTGCTCGAACATCAGTCTCTCGCTGTCGTCTCACTACACTGCCGAGGCTCTGGTGCGCTTGTTCTTTCCGTAGATGTGTTATCAGAGACATAGCCACTGTCGACTGTTGGAATCGACCAGTCAATGAACAAGGTCAACAATCAATGAATAAATTGCTCACCATGACTCGATCAATATGTCTTTTCTCCAAGGGAACGTTCCATCTGTCAGGATATACCATATGAGGACCCTGAACCTTCGCTCCCAGGTCTTGGAATCCAACAGCCCATAGCACCTTGTTTGAATCACGGAGCAAAATACGTATATTCTGGAATCGGCAGGTATCTCCTGCCCAGCGACGTGTGCAGCTCACACAGCGCGGGAATGGATCGGCTTTATATCGTGCCGACATACACCGCGCGTACTGCAATTCAGGGAACCATTTGCCACCAAACGGCTGGTTCTGAGCTGCTGCCACTGCAACTGGGACACCTAACGGATGCATGTGCATAGGTACCGGGAATGGAGAGTAACCAAAGGGGTACATGGGGACGCCCTCGCGGACGGGCACAACGCCGACACCATAGCCAAGGCTCATGGTCATTTGCGGATCGTAAGGTTGCAGATGACCGTTTGTATGCCCGTGGGAAGCTGACGGACATAGTTAAGTGAAAGTTCCCGGATCCACAGTAGCTACTTACGAGACGCTGTAGGCTTCTCCTTCTGCTTGCCCTTACGGGATGCCTTCTGGGAACCTGCGGTCTCTATATGGACAAAAATCGCGTGGGATCGACAGGGAGTGAATGTGAATGAGGCACAGAGCGTAGCATGCGACAACGACGTTAGAGAGCACAGCGAATACCTGCCCGGATGATACATACCGCTCGCATTATCATCCGATCCACTATGCTTCCTAGAAGATTTCCCATCCTTCTTCGAAGCAGCGCCACCTGTGGAAAAACGACGTCAGTACATGACTTTCTCAAGAGAGCTAAATTTCTAAATTTGGAAGGCGATCGGCAAATTTGAACGCCAGAGACACTGCACTTCAACCACAACCAGGAAGCGAGACTTACCTTTTGGAGACGTGGCCACACTCGTCTTGCCCCTTGCCTTCTTTGTTTTAGATGCTTCTTCATCCTCGCGTGCCCCATCTTCGGATGCCACTGAATCAGCGGAGCTCGATGAAGATAGCGACGACGAGCGATATGGTGACGCACCACCGGCCTGCCTATTGAGACCTGCGTTGGAATGCGTTCGTTTCCGCGGATGCTGAGGGTAATCGGTTGGGTGGAGTTGCAGCACCTGTGCTGGATCGTTGGGCACCGACGCCTGCGTTGGTGTTGTCGATCCTCGCACTACAAGCCGAACAGAAGCTCGTTCAGCGGGTTGGAAGCCTATGCAATATGACTAACTGGCCACGCTCAGAAGAAAAGCTATACTTACTTGCGGTGGGACCCTCGACAGCGGTCATAGCAGTGGGCGAGTCTGAAAGAGCAAAGAACTGTGTCAGTGACTGACAGTAATTAGGTAAGTGGCCCGATTTGGCAAAAGAAGCTGGTTCTCGGCATGCTCCGTGTAGATCAATTCAAAGCATAAAGCTTCGCGGAATGGAGCAATGCGGAAGCATAAAAGATTGAGATGATACGAGACGAGAAATACGGGTAGACGAAAAGGCGTTAACAGGCATTAACAATCGCAATTTATTTACCATTATATTCATTCTTTGCATACGTTGAAGAGGGAGTGACAGGAGAATGTATAGATCTGACAAGTGGTGAACGTCCGCCTAGATGGTGGTGGTGGTGGTGATGGTGGTGATGTCCATAATCGTGCGGGCCGAGTATACCCGGCGATGTAGCCTGTTGCGGGCTCCTTTCGTAATATCCGTACGGACTGCGCGGGATGGCCATCATTGTCGGCGCCGCGTTCAGGTGGGAGTCTGCAAACCCAGGGACCCGGGAGATCTCCTGCGGACTAGTAGGGGAAGTGGGCGACGGCAATGTCACGGATGCCCGATTCATCCCAAGATGGCTTGATCTGAGAGACTCGGGTTCAGTGTCTGCCGTGTTTGATTATGATCAGTGAAAGGACATTCGGAGACAAATGTGAAAATTTGATCATACCTCCGCCATATTGACGCTCTAGCGGAGACAACAAAAGGCGACCAGTCTGGCGCGGCTCCGCCTTAAGGTCATGTACATGTCTCAAAGGCGGAAGAGAAGGACGTAGGCTTCCGTCATGTGCAGGCGCTGGTGTCCACTGCGCAGACCGCAAACCAAAGTGGGCTTGGCCGTCTTGAGTGTTTCCGAGCGTACGTCCGGTCTGTTCTTGACTTTTGTACTGTATCCCATCCGTGAGCCAGGAATCAGCTTCTGAGAAGCTCACGGTACTTGCCTTAAATGGCGAATTGCGTTGGGCATTAGACCGGCCGTTGGACTGAAGCCCATGCGGAGGCTTTCCGAGAGTACTGATGCCCGGAAGTACGGGTGTATGCACTTTGTTGATTGGAGAGGAAGCAACCGAGACGCGGTGCTCATTTGGAGGAGAGCTCCGCTCGGCATCAGAGGGACAGACGGGATTAAGCAAATCATTGATGTTGACTCGCAGTCCTCTGGACGGAGGGGAGTGCGAGTCTGAAGTGAACATGATTGGCGAGTATACAGCGGTAGTCGCCGGGAGCGGCGAGGAATGTGAGGCAGAGTAGAGTTAGGATACGCAAGAAGTGATTGGTGGAACCGGGTGCTCTTTTATAGTTTTAATTGACGTCCGCGGATTAAATAGGGGATGATGCGGACTCGCGGAGACTGAAATTACACGTGCAGAGGGGCGTTCATTCAGTCCAGATCGTTGATTCGGCTTTCGCATGCCTTCGTCGACTTTTTAGTTAATCGCGGTCTTCCAATTCTAATGTAACTCTTTTTTGGTATTGGGGACGTGACGTTATGTGACGGAAAGGTCACACGCCCATCTCACTTGAGCCATGAATTCAACCACAACGGAATCATTTATTTCTGTCTACAAATCTGGCATGAGACAACACTTCCTCTCAATCATCATTCGCTATCGCCTGGTATACGGCTCATTAATTAAAGACCCCAGAATCTTCAGAACATTCACAGCTTGTTTCTCCCGTTACTATTTGCTCATCCCACCAACAGGCGCCTGCTTTTGTTGGACTCGGAAAATATATCGAGCCAATCGAATCCCGCATGTCGTCGCGAACATACACAGGAGCCAGTCATAGAGTTCTTCATTCAATCAGAGACCGCAGTTCATTTTACGTATAATCTGCCCGTCAAATGTGATATGATCCAATCATTGCGCTCATCACCATTGACGGTCTTCAGGCGACTGGCACTGAACCTAGTGATCTGCCTGTGGAATATTGGATCGAGTCGATGTGCCGGATCTGCTGAAATTTAGTGCCGCACTCATCGCGGTGCTCAAAATCGACTCGTAAAAACTCGTCAAGCAACGGCGAACTCGGTCAACGTCGAACCGGCTGTGCATGGCATTCCTATTTCCTTCGCTCGGATTCTCAGGCGCTCGGCTTCGATTTGTCAAGCGATTTACGGCCATCCAGACGCCCCGCTTGACGCAGTCCTCTGCCCAAAAACGTGGGATTTCATCCGGTATTATCAACCGGGTGTCTTCGTAGTAACGTATCGTATGCTTCCGTATAGGCTGGAAGGGGTGAACTGATGATTATCGACATCGACAAGCACTAATAGCCGTGAGTAAGGTTCGCATTTATACACAAGAAGTTCTCATTTCTGGATCGCATTTGGCAGCACATCGTGGCAGCTAGCCAATCACAATACAACGCAAGCCAAGTAAGTACAATTACGAGTACAAGTCATGTACGTGCCCGCTCTACGTTCTCCTGAGACCCTCCTGAGAACCAACGCAACTTGGCTCTCCGCCGTCTCCGTCCTGTTCCCTAATTGGCCACTCCGACGATCCTTATAATGCTTCGCGATCGAAGAAGAACGCCGTGCAATCTGACCGGGTTTGAACGCGCCTGTATTGAATTCAAAGCACAAGTCTGGCCATGATGTTGGCGAATTGACGAATGAGGATGCGATAAAGCGCTCGCTTAGTGACCCGACTGGGAATCCAATTGCACTGATCCAGCGCGATAACGATATCCCCCGATCCTCCGTTTTGTCCCCTAATATTGAGCCCCTTCGCCGCCGGATTCACCCAAGGGAAGATCGCAGATCGCTGCTCAATGCTCATTTGGTGTCCTGGGCTTTTAGTGCGTGGACTTGATGGTGGATAATGGAACTCAATCTGAGTTTGAAAACTCGTCCAATGCCGAGTGTTACCTCTTCAAGTCTCTGAACCACAATCTCGACCACATATGTAATTCAGTTGTTCATCTAACCTATCATGACTTGCTCCGGGACACGGAATACCAGAGTACCCTTCCTCCGAGTGGACACTGTTCCAACAGGCCCGGTGGATTGGCGGAAGCGGTCGTATTGATTGCAATGCGATTGGCAACATAAAGCAGGCCTATGGAAGCACACTCAAAAGGTTCGTCATTTATCAACACTTGAGCCTCGCCTCGCCTCAGGCCTCAATAGAAATGCCGCCGCCGATTCCGATGCCGATTCCGACATCCAGCGCTTCTCTTCTCATACGCCACGATCATTGGTTTAAATTAAGGCGGTATCGGACTCAAATCCCTATGTTTCATTCGTTTTTCTTCAGGATCTATAACCCTGTGTTTGTCATTGGGGAAATTCGACTTATGAGCATGACGAATCAGAATTGGTATTTTTGGAGATATTAAAGTGAGTATCTTGTCACAATCAAACTCCGAACATATTAAAGTTCTCGAACGTCCCCGTAGAATTCGCTAAATGTAAAGAACCCTCAGGCTGGTGTCGTCCTTACGCCTCTTGTATTTTCACTGTCTTCGTTTCTCCCGTCGTACTCACGTCTGCAGCTCCTTTCAGGCCGACTCTGGCTGGCGGCACTGTGAATGAACCGGTTTGAAGCCGTCACATAGTCGACTGTGTCCATAACCCGTCGCTTCATCAACCCAGGTGCCTGACAGGCGACTAGTGTACGTCTTGGTGAGGTGTCAGCTCGCCAACAGAACGGCGGCCATCTCAGATGACGGTTGATACTTTACATTCAATACAGGGGCTTCTTTGTGTACACGAGGAAGTGAACTTCTCAACACCATTCGCCCTGGCTCCTTGTTCTCACCTTAACACGTATATTTGCGCCTATCAGGGCACAATACTCCACCCCAATACATCGGCGCGATGCATTAGCACGTTGATTGTCATTCATACTTATGCTCAAACGTCATGCCCTTCTCAACCTTCGCTGTGAGGTTTAACCAATATGATAACCGTTAGGGGACTCGTCCTTGCTTCTGCGACTGTCGTTGGTTATTCGCTAAACATAGGAAACCAATCTGGAGGCTCGCAGATATGTCGTCTCGCTCATCGACCTTGCTGGTATCCTACCCTACCTAATTTCATGAAGCTCCTAGTGTTCCAAGTTTTTCCGCAATCTGAGCTTACTCTTTTCATTGCACTCGCTTCTTGGAATAAAAGGAAAGAAATCCGCTCGTGCCCACCCTTGTTTCACAAACCTGCTTCCATCGACAGTAATAATTACTCTCATGGCCTCAGCCGATCTGCTATATGCGATAAGCCTTAGGGAGTTCGACAATAATTGCCTCTTAACGATTAGCCTGCATTCTCGTATTAATTCTGGCAACAGGCTGAACTTTGAGCTCCAATAGAATTTGAAAGCGTATTGAGGAAGACTTGGCTAGAGCTACGACACACCACGATGTCGCGCCATGATTCCATTGGACCATATGTTCTTACAGAGCCCGGGCGACACCAGGACGAACTTATTGCACTGCCAGCGTATGTCAACGTGCCAAGTTCATTTCCAGGACCGTTTATCCCTCGATCCACTTATTTGAGTTCTGAGATCCAACATAGTCAAATGAATGCGGCATTAACTCCGCCATTGGACGATTCCAGATAGGAATCGGGATTTTTTCTGAATAAGTTAGAGAAAAAAAGACATGCGACAAAGGAGAAGAATGATTGGTATTTGTTTCAAATAGCACTAAACCGCCTATTGAGTCTTCTTGTACCGGCCGGTGAACTTGAGGATTCCGGACTAATGACGTTCTGTGTCGTCTGCGATTGTTCAAATATTCCCATTTGATGAGAAGAGACGGGCCCTATCGATGAGCTTGCTTCCGGTTGGGTGGCAGAGACGGACCTTACAGCCTGTAGGGCTGATGACGATGATCCCTCAAGAGCCAATGCCGCTAGGTGATGGCCTCGCGTATCTGCTTCAGCCACTCGTTGTGAGGCATCGTGTGCAGGCGTAATGTACGCGCGAGGTCGCGGGCCACTTTCCGCGTATGCGGAGACGATTTGCACGTACGTGCTACTGAGGATGTCCTCGGTCGAAGGATGAAAGCCGGCTGGGTCAGGCGGGCAAATGTCAACAAAATACTGCGGGGAAATAGACGTTAAGTAAGTGGCGTTGAAATGAGCCTGGTGTTCTTCTACGTGTTAAAGACAAATACATACCTCCAATCTGAACTCCCCGAAGTTGAAAGTCGGGACGCAAGATACTGGGACACTCAACTCCCCGATAAGAGTAACTTCATTCGCGCTACGTTCAATAGGCGCCCAAATTGCCCTTGAAAGCAGCTGATCATCAGGGAAAGTCGCGAGATCAGCCCTCTCTGCCGGCGTTATTACCATCCGTGTGATGAGTTTGCGGCGAAACGTTATTCGCGGTGCCGAGGGAGTTGATATAAGGTCAAGCGCTTGTTTATCGGACGATCTGATGGTAAGATGGCAAGGAATCACAGTTCCACGAGTATATGCGAGCTTTACGGAATCCGGTTTGAAATAGCACGAAGGTTAGAAACAGCCTAGGGAAGAAGGCGCATGCACATACAGGTGTAGCCAGCGCAAGCTTCATAACATCCTATCAATGGCGGAGTCTGGCAGCTCAATAAACAAATAAGTCTCACAGTATATGTGGCAGATATTTCCCGTTGCTTGAATAGCGTTCCGTCCACTCTGGTATCCCTTAATACTCGCCAACCTCTTGGGTCGATTGATGGGCCAGGAATAAGTGTCTTTTCCATATATGCTCGACGACGAGCACTAGAGAAAGGACCAGGCCGAGTTATTGGTGTATATCCTATACGAGTAGAAATTCTGTAACGAATTAGATTTGTTCGATTCGACTGTCATACGAGGCACTCACATACTATCCGGTTTGAGAAGGCCACGTTTTTTGATATTGACGATGAGGCGATAATTAATCACCGAGTTCAAGCCCAAGTTATCTAAGCTTGGAGGAAGGAGTTCAGAGCGATTAAGCCTGAGTTCCCTAAGCAGCTTTGCGTCGGGGGTTATCTCACGAGGAAGTACGATCGAAAATGGCCATGAGTACGATCCTTCCAGCTTTCCCTTAAATTTCATGCCACTGTGCTGATTCGGAGATCTGGGATCCCCGAACGAGCTATCCCACAGGGTCTCTGAAACACGAAAAAAGTTTGTTTCTCTATGGAGGGCGCGCACGAATCCCATGATCTGACGAGTTGAATTGCACAGAATCGTCATAAGCACTGCCGGCGGCACACTTGAGGGCATGTATTATGCTCACCGAGACTTCTACTCTCTTGATACTTTCGGGGTGTCGCAGATCCAGGACAACGTGACCAGAAACGTCCTGCTCCTCAAGGAAAACAGGTAGACTCTTGGTAGACGGCGCCCAGCTGTAAAGCTGCACAGCGGCCCATATACGCTTGTCTGAGTCCTCCAAGGAGAATTCATGCAGCTGACGTTCACGAGAAATATGCCTACGTAAATTAGATGGTCCAGCGACGCCATAAGAGGGCAGTTCATCTCGAAGATTAGGCAAGACCCTATAATCATTGCCCGACGACTCGTGGATCGGAACGGGGAAATCGTTTAGGTGAAACATGTCTGGACAGATGGTACGAAACTAGGAAAGTAGAGATATAGCAGCTAGTCTTATAGGCTCATCGACGGCTTGTCTTCAATTGTTCAACCTCGCGTGGACGGAGAAAGGCGCGTTGTTGTGTTCTATCTTGAATATCAGGTCGGACACATGCCCTTTCCTTGCTATTTGAGCCTATACTTACGCGTAAGCCTTACCTTGCCTCCGAAGCATTCAGGGGCCGAAAGGAATGTAGACAATAAACATGATGTGGATAACAATAAGGACGACACCAGCAAAACATTTGATACCGGGAAAGGCGGTTGGTATGGAAACAACTGGTCTAACGTAGACAACACGCACCTAAAAGAGTAGTATCGAGCTCGCCGGGGCGCAAAGGCGATGTAGTTAAAAGCAAGAACGGAGAACACAGCGTCGATCCTTCATATTCCGTGCCGTGAATGAACCTACGCGGAGAATGAAAACGCAGTGCATAAAGCGCACTCAGGCAAATTTGTCGCTTTTTTATCATCAAAGGCGTACAGCTGTAATGATGCGTGATCGGAAAGCAATGGATTTCTGCATCTGAGTCATCACAACGACCGAGAACACGAGAGGAAAAGAAGCCATCATCGCACCTTGATGTTTATCAGAAACCATGAGTGCGGAAGCAACACAGTCGGAAACAATTTAGTACAACTTACACGACTTCCTCTTTCCATAAGAAATTCTGAACAAGCGAGCCCACACGAGGCTATTACAATTGACCTGCCACAGGGCCAAGTTTGTCATTTCTGTGAGGAAGCAAATGCTTTATTATCCAGGGGCGAGTAGCAAAGTTACGCGAGATAGGATCGTGAACTTTGATAGAGGCACTTCACGGAAGGATAGCATACCTAACAAGGACTGGATGATGTGCTGTAGTGTAGGAGGGACAACTCAAATGAATGAATGCCACAAGTTGACAACTCGAGTTGACAACTTGGGTTGAAAACACTGTTGTCAACTCATGGGCCAGGAAGTGGCATGTGGTAAACCAAAGGCTATTCGATTTGTAATATAGTTATTTGTAAGCATTCAACACATTAAAAAGTTTCTTTTTATCATGCTACCACGTCTAATTGCTCCCACACACCATCTGCTGGCTTTGTGCAAGATTGGAGGGCCTTCGAGGCCTATTGGTCATGGTTTTCTGACAAATTTCCAAATACAGTAAAACATTCGCAGGTGTTGACAACTCGCTGCTAACTGTTGACAACTTGGTCTTACGGTCAACCACTGTGGTAAACCCTGTTGTCAACTTGGTCAAGGAGTTTCCCCTCCTACACTAATGTGCTGAATATTTTTGTTTGTTCAAGTTGAACGTCGTTCATTATTATCAAGTGGTCAGTCACGTGATCGATCATTTCAAAAAAACTTCAAAAACTTGATCTCGTGCATCCGAGTCTAGCTTCGTACTTCGTAGATTCTCAGACATGAGCTCAAAAAATGTACCGTCAGGAGCTTCAGCAGCTGTACTTCAGCATTCAGAACCAGTTCCCGAAACCGCAATCTCTGTGGAAGGTCCGAATTTCGAAGGGGCTCTAAATTTACAGGATCTTCTTTCAAGTTATGAGCGCATCGGATTCCAGGCAACAAGCTTAGGACGAGCGATTCAGATAGTGAACAAAATGGTTCGTCAAGGCTCGTTTACTACTGCACCACAGCTCGGCTAAATAAATGCAGCGTATGTGGCGACTCTCCGATGAACTCCTCGTAGAGGACGAGACGGATGAGTATCGGGATCCCGAGGTTCGCAGACAGACTCGATGTCGTGTCTTTCTCGGGTATACTTCAAATCTTATATCTTCCGGGCTACGTGAAATCATCCTTTATTTGGTGAAGCATCGACACGTGTCTGCGATTGTGACCACCGCGGGCGGGATCGAGGAGGATTTCATCAAATGCCTTGGCAAGACTTACCTTGCCGATTGGAACCTTGACGGAGCAGCCCTCCGTAGACGGGGCATGAACCGGATTGGAAATCTTATTGTACCGAATGATAACTATTGCTACTTCGAGGATTGGCTGATGCCTATTCTTGATACCTTGGTAGCAGAGCAAAAGGCGACTGGTGAAGTGTGGGCCCCGAGTTCTATCATCCGTCGTCTTGGCAAAGAAATTAATAATGAAGAATCGGTGTACTACTGGGCGTATAAAGTACGCCATTCTACTGTACATGTATCGCTACCTACGCTGAACTAGGATTCGCTAGAATGATATTCCCGTTTTCTGCCCCGCGTTGACGGATGGTTCGCTGGGGGACATGCTGTACTTCCATTCGTTTCGCTCTCCAGGTCTCGTTATCGATATCGTTAAGGACATAAGAAACCTGAATGAACTCTCACGAACAGCAAAGAAGGCAGGGATGATTATTCTTGGCGGCGGAGTCTGCAAACACCAGATTGCCAATGCCATGCTCATTGTAAGTTCGGCTTCCAATCCTGAGGATGCGTAACGAAAGAAGGCTTCTCAAATTTCCAGCGCAATGGAGCCGACTATTCCGTGTACATCGTTAAGTGATATATCACCGTCTATGTGCACTGTCCAATCTGATACTTTGTTCACAGAACACTGGCCAAGAATTTGACGGCTCAGACTCTGGCGCAAGGCCAGACGAAGCGGTCTCCTGGGGAAAGATCCGTGCAGAAGCAGAATCTGTGAAGGTTGGGCGCTGATTTACATCGCTTCAGGGCAATATGTCAATTAAGATCATCCCGCAGGTTTTTGCAGACGCAACGCTTGTATTCCCCTTAATCGTTGCAGCGACCTTTGCAAAAGATGAAAAAGTGGTATCGTGATCCGAGGAATGCGGTAATACAAATTGTATGTTATGAATAGCTGGAACGCTTGTAGTAGATGTAGGCCCCGTATCTGTCCCAATACCGGTTCTCTTTAGAGTAATGGGTCAATAGAAAGGCCGTTCTATCTCGGTTCATCCCCCTACGGGAGGAGCGTCGACTAAAGCGAACAAAGTTGTAGACTTGCCGGAGCTCAGCTTTGTGCCTCGGAAGAACCGATCGTTACGAGAGACAGCACTCTATTTTGCGTTGTAGAGATGCTCAGATATTATCGTCATCGAAAGGCATATTCGCGCCAACGGCACGGCCCACATCATCGACTCGCCTTCTGAAACCTTTCCAGCGCTTCCCTCCCTGAAGAAGTTCGGTGTGATCAACGGCGACATCAAACGGCGTGTTCAGGCGTAAAAAGGGATTTGCAAGAGACTGAAAGTAAGCCATATGCATAGCACGAAAAATCTAACAGAAATAGAAATGTGAGTAAGATTTGCTCGTCAGACAAAACCAATGCACACCATAGTAATGTCTGCGTCGCGTACAACAGAATCGGTGAGACCAAGCGAAAGGACAATCTTCACTTTGAGTGGCGTAATGTATCCGTAAACTGCTACATCCTCCATAGTGTAGAGTAGTCCTAAATAGCACTCGTTTGACTTGCTGTTCGGGCCAGCTTAAGAAATCCGATTATAGATATGAACAGGGGTTTCCAGACCGGTGCGACTCACTTCGTTCTTCGAAGACATCCAAACTGATGTGCGCTATGTAATGGTATTTCAGGTCGTCCTGCTTCCGACGGAAGAACGAACGAATCAAGATTGGATGGTTTTGAGGTGAAATGAAAGCGACGGCTTGCAATTGCAGTTGGGGCGCCATGATAGCAAGATTGATCTTACCATCTTCATTTTCCATGCTTCTAACCGTGGGATCATTTGCTTTCGTAAGCTTTTGCGGTGACCTCTCCTCTCATTTACCGGTCCTTTGGGAACACCCAATACAGATGCACTCGCCCAGCTCACCACACAGAAGATTTATAACTTTCAAGTACATATTCTGATAGCCCTTGACAAGGGCAACATTTACTAATTTTTTCAAGCTGTGTATTGTACAGGAAAAATTATTATCGGTGAAAGAAAAAAGATGCAAGAATGTCACAAAAACCACTCCTTTGAACACCGTGTGACATTAGAATTTGCCGTCACGGCGCTAGTTCTCGGTACGGCAAAATACAACCGCCGACCTTAATGTAAAATAATGTAAAGATCCCTCCCATCTGTCACACTTTCTGTTTGTTTCCCCTGCATTATTTCGTAGAGTAACTGTTTTCTCTTCAAACTTCGCACAGACGCACCCATGGCGATACTTTAGTGATATGTACAGCTTTCTTCTATGTAAATGGGCCAGAACAAGCTCAAGAGCAATTGTTGCAAGTTAAACTCAACCAAATACAACCAAATTAGCCAGTGCATAATTTCTCTACACTGAACGCCTCGCTCAAATCTTCTGAAAATTGGAATTATAATTGGTACATATTCTCTGCATCTGTGTGATTTTTTTTGTGACAAAGGAAGAAGACTTGAGGGAGAAAATTCGAGTGTTCAAAGGAACGATACTGTTTAAAGGACCGGTAAATGACTGTATTATTCCCAGACTATTAGCTGCACTTCGAAGGCATCTGGACAGAATAATGTGAATTTGTTCGGAAGGTGAAGCAGAAAAATTGGATGGTTCGTTTTCATAGTTATTGAAGGCTATTCAGTCGATGCTGTAAACGCCTAGTACTGCGATTCGCCACGTGGTGGTATTTTGTGTCAGCGACGGGAGAAAGGACTTTCGTCGAGTAAAAGAACGATTCATGATTCAACCTCATTTTTATAGAAGGGAGGATAGGAGGATTCGACAGAATGTCTATCCAGACCATTCACAATCTTTGGAATCTCTATGGAAATACTATGGTCTCTTTGCACGTAGTCTATCGATCGCTCGCGGGTAATCCCGCCCATCTCACCCATCTCGACTTGGAGGATCGCTAGTTCCTCACGCTCTGAAGCCATGTGCAATTTAATGGTTCTCTCTTTTGCTTTAAAAATGAAAAAAAAATAAGGCAATGGATTTGTCAAAGGATTTACCAAAGCAAAGATCACATTCGTGAGAAATGGGAGCCATATTTGAACTGCAATATGAGAAACCAATATTTGTGGTGATCGTCAGTGTCCACGACGACCAGAGCCGACAGTATTATTCACTCGACGGCAGCGATGCAGGACAACGGCAGTGCAGAAACCGGGACTCAGTCTGCCTCTTTGGACACGCGGGAGCGCTCAGAGGAAGACGCAACATCGGACACGCTGGAGCAAGGACACGAACACGAGGAACGCGTGGAAGACAAGTATACAAAGCTAACATCCGACTTGCCGAAAAACTTTTCAACCGTTGAGGATCATGTCTCTGTTGAAAACATCCCTCGAGTGTCCGAAGAGCTAAATGAGAAGGATCTGTCTTCGTCTGTTTCGGAGGAGCATGAGCCGCAGTACGAAGATAGCCATGCAGACGATGGTGAAGGAACGCGGGTTTCACGCTCGGACGAAGATACTACTGATTTCTCAGAGAGTCAGGAAGGTGCGCAGACTCTATCTGCAATAGAGCCGCCGACCCCGCCTGCCAAGGTGGAAGAAGAGGTTGTCGAACCAGCTCAAGAAGCTGACGCCAATGCGCCCCTTCAAGAAGTAGTCCTGGATGCTCCTCCTACTCCGATTCGCAAATCACCACCAGCTGCACGGCCACCTGAAAGCCAGAGGAACAGCATTGAGCAGTCGCACTCTCAACGGCCAAGTACACCATTTACGGCTCGCCTCTTCGGAAGAAAGAGTACTTCAGAATCAGTACACAGTCCCACATCCTCTTTTGGCCACAATCGCAGCTTAACCATGTCGCAAGGGAACACCGTCTCTGTTGTGCTCATTTCTACTGCTCTGGAAACAATCGCTGCATCCCGAGAAGCGAAACGTTCAGCTCCATTAAGGGAAGCTGTCGACAAAGCTCTCCGCATGATCAAGGCGGGTCAGGGAGGCGACAAACCACGCGAGATCTTCGAGCCATTACGCCTGGCGTGTGAGACAGGGAATGAAAAGTTGCAGATCGCAAGCTTAGACTGTATTTCCAAGCTCATTTCTTACTCTTTCTTCTTGGAGGCCGACGGACCGGTTGATAGTCAGCAGTTGGCTTCACCGCCAGCGTCTCCAGCACTTTCCACACAGCGATTTCCGAACGAATCACAGACGAACCTGCGTGCCCCGACGCTTGTTGATATTGTAACACATACAATCACTGCGTGCCATACCGAAACTACGCCAGATACTGTCTCGTTGCAGATTGTGAAGGCTTTGCTTTCACTTGTCCTCTCGCCAACTCTTCTGGTCCATCAATCTTCGCTACTTAAGGCTGTTCGGACTGTCTACAACATCTTTCTGCTCAGTCCCGATCCAGTCAATCAGACTGTGGCGCAAGGTGGTCTCACTCAGATGGTAAACCACGTATTTTCCAGATGCAAGTTGAACGGATCTTGGAATGGATCTGTAGATGGAAGTATCTTGCAGTCGCCCAAGGCTGAAACCATGAACATTCTTAGTCGACCATCCTCGAAAAGGCCGTCGTTGACACCGTCAACTCCAGATTTTCATCCATTGCCCCCGTTAACGCCTCCGAATGGTCCAGAAGAGCAGCCTTATTCCCCAAAAGTCGTGGATGGAATTTCGGTAGAAACATCAGTAGCAGATGAATCCGTGATTCAAGAAGCAGATATACAATCACCGCCGACGGGAAAGACCACGCTGTGCGTTCTATCTTCTGCACATCCTTCTCTTCATTCCTTTAACCTGAGCATAGGCATGCATTTGAGAACCATAACATCGATGATCAATTGGCTGAAGCCGACTATCATCCGCATGCTATCTCCACGAACGACCTCTTCTTTAAGGACGCGTTCCTTGTTTTCCGCGCACTTTGCAAACTTACGATGAAGAACCTTAATAATGAGAGGTGATGTCTTCTGTTCGCTAGTATTACCCTGTTTATCCTCACGATTCTGTCAATAGCGAACGGGACCTGAAGTCGCACGCAATGCGATCCAAACTTGTTTCTCTTCATCTCGTCCTCACAATTTTAAATTCGCACATGCAAGTATTCACCGACCCTTCTTCCATAATCTACTCTTCATCCTCGAATGAAGCAACTTCATTCATCAATGCGACGAAGCAGTATTTGTGCCTGAGCCTGAGCCGAAATGCGCTGAGTCCTGTGCCTCAGGTCTTCGAGATCAGTGTGGAAATCTTTTGGCGTGTTCTAACCGGGATGAGGACGAAGCTCAAGGTACAACTGTTACCCCTTTTGAATGAAGTAGTCTTCTGATAGCTTTATTTCTCGAAACAGAAAGAGATCGAGGTCTTCTTCCACGAAATCTTTATCCCCATTCTGGAAATGAAAACTTCTACTCTGAAACAGAAGTCAGTTATACTTGGTATGCTCCAACGCCTATGTCAGGAGCCCCAAGCTCTGGTCGAGATTTATCTCAACTACGACTGCGACAGAGAAGCGGCAGATAACATATATGAGCAGTAAGTTCGATGTACGTTTTAGTAACTCTAGACGCTAATATACCATTTACATTGAAGCCTTATGAATACACTTTCGAAAATATCGTCGTCTCATTCCAATGCGCCGGCTTCCAAGGTGAATGACCCAGCAAGTCCGGCATTGAATCCTACGACAAGACACCATTCCTCAAATGTCCCTCCCGCTCTCAACACGGCGGCCTTGGCCGTTCCAGGCAATGCGGACAATCAGAATCTTGGTCTTTCAGAACAACAATTAAAGCGTCAGGGACTAGAATCCCTCGTCGCCGTTCTCCGATCACTCGTGACTTGGGGAACTGCGACCGGTAAAACTCTCAATGGTTCTGATGTTCAAGATGCTCCCGTTTCTTCGTCGTCCACACGAGGATCCAATGCCGATGGCATGGTGTCGGACTCGTCACTGGATAAACTATCTGCACCCACGAATGGCGCTGACGTATCAAGAGTGGCTACGCCCGAGATTGCGGATGACCCCGGAAAATTCGAGAGTGCGAAGCAGCGGAAGACGATCCTCCAAGACGGGATCAAGCAGTTCAACTACAAGCCAAAGAAAGGTATTGAATTCCTTTTGCAGCACGGATTCATTAAGACCCGTGAGCCGGTGGAGATGGCCAAGTTCTTACTACAAACGGACGGCCTGAATAAAACAGTCATCGGAGATTATCTCGGGGAAGGGTATGTTCTCGTTGCTTTTAGTAGTCCAAATACTGAGAGCTTCGCATGAAGTGATGAGGAGAATATCGCCGTCATGCATGCATTCATAGACGAAATGGACTTCACCGGACTACCCTTCGTGGATGCTCTCCGTAAATTTCTTCAAGCTTTCCGGCTTCCGGGAGAGGCACAAAAAATTGACCGATTTATGCTGAAGTTCGCTGAAAGATATATTGCTGGGAATTCCCAAACTCCATTTGCGAATGCCGGTAAGAACGCCATATTCACTCAAAATTCGAACGCGATCGGACTGATTGTTGTTGAAGATACCGCTTATGTCTTGTCTTATTCGACAATCTTGCTCAATACGGATGCGCACAATCCGCAAGTGAAAAAGCGCATGACAAAGGAAGAATTCATCAAGAACAATCGAGGTATCAACGATGGGGCTAATCTTCCGGATGAACTTCTGAATGCTATCTATGACGACATCACATCGAACGAGATTCGCATGAAGGACGAGATTGATGCGTACTTGACTTTGCCGTCCCAAGGACCAGGTATTGCTAGTGCTCTTGCAAGCGTTGGCCGCGACTTGCAGAAAGAAGCATATGTTATGCAATCTCTTGGGATGGCCAACAAGACCGAGGTGAGATGCGATGTGATCGTAACGCGCTAAACTATATCTTATTACCGCATACTCCATTAGGCGTTGTTCAAGACCTTGATGCGCTCACAGAGGCGGGGATTGAAAGGAGTTGATCAATTCTTCAGTGCTTCACATTTCATTCACGTAAGGCCCATGTTCGAGGTTGCCTGGATCCCGTTTCTTGCAGGCGTCTCGGGACCTCTTACAGACACGAACGACTTGGAAGTTGTTGATCTGTGTTTGGAAGGGTTCAAATGTGCCATTCGGATTGCCTGCTTTTTCGATCTGGAACTTCAGCGCAATGCTTTCGTGACCACACTTGCCAAATTCACGTTCCTTAATAATCTTGGCGAGATGAAGACGAAGAATATGGAGGCAATAAAGGCGTTATTGGACATTGCAATTTCCGAAGGCAATCATCTTCGCGGGTCGTGGCATGAGGTTCTCTCGTGCGTCAGTCAGCTTGAGAGGATGCAGCTCATAAGCAGTGGGATAGATCTTCCGGACACCACTCGTAGCAGAGGGTGAGTACTTAACAGTCTCCGAACAACTGCGTGATGCTGAACAAAGCTTTAGGAAAGTGAAAAAGATGCCTGCGGAGGAGTTAGCCAACGAAAGCCGGTCCACGCACATCACTGTTGCAGCCGACATGGTTTTTTCTTTTAGCCATTATTTGTCCGGAGTAAGTGTTCATCCTATCCACTTGCATTCGCTCTTTTTTACGCACTGTTTAGACTGCTATTGTCGAGTTTGTAAGGGCGCTTAGTGCTGTGTCATGGGAAGAGATACAGTCGTCTGGTCTCTCAGAACATCCGCGATTATTCAGCCTTCAAAAGTTGGTAGAAATCTCATACTATAATATGAGCCGAATTCGTCTCGAATGGTCAAACCTCTGGGAAATCATTGGCGAGCATTTCAACCAGGTTCGTCAACTGTCAGGTCGGATTGCGTGCTGTGCTTGTTTATAGTTTAATTATTTCAGGTATGCTGCCATCACAACCCTCACGTCGGCTTTTTCGCTTTGGACGCCCTACGGCAATTGGCCATGAGGTTCCTTGAGAAGGAAGAGTTACCGCATTTCAAGTTCCAAAAAGACTTTCTGAAGCCATTTGAGTACACGATGATCCACAATACCAACCCGGATATCCGAGATATGGTCTGTACATGCCATTTCCATGTTTGTTGCGGTACCGGTTCTGACGGTTCCATTTGAAGGTGCTTCAATGTCTTCAGCAAATGATCCAAGCACGGGTACACAACTTCGTCTCTGGTTGGAGAACACTATTCAGTGTATTCTCCGCTGCCTCCAAGGTCCTGACAGGTGAGATATATCTGCTATGACAGTTATTCCTATCTCAATGGATTCTCTAGAGCGTGTCGTTAATACCGCATTCGAGATTGTCACTCGGCTCAACAAAGAGCACTTTGCGGCGATAGTTCGGAATGGTGCATTTGCAGACCTTACCGTTTGTATCACCGATTTCTGTAAAGTCAGTAAATTCCAGAAAATCAGCTTATTGGCTATCGCGATGCTGCGAGATGTTATTCCGACCATGATTGCTTGTCCTGATTGCGCGTTGAGCCCGTCGGCTTCCTCGGAGGGCGGTCAGCCTTCACCACTAGACGATGCAATGATCAAGTATTGGTTTCCCGTTCTGTTTAGCTTTTACGACATTATAATGAACGCTGAGGATCTGGAAGTCAGACGACTGTGAGTGCTCGCGCTCTTATCTAAGGTCTTCACTGATGCCGTCATCAAGGGCGCTTGACTCGTTATTTACTACACTCAAAACTTACGGATCTTCCTTCCCTGTGGACTTCTGGGACACCGTGTGCCAAGAGTTGTTGTTCCCTATATTTGCCGTGTTGAAGAGCTCGTCCGACTTGTCTCGCTGGACCACGCAGGAAGATATGAGTGTATGGCTTTCAACAACGATGATTCAAGCACTCCGAGACTTGATCGATCTATACACTTTCTACTTCGAGACTTTGGAGCGATTTTTAGATGGACTTCTCGATTTACTATGCGTCTGCATTTGCCAAGGTGATCGAATATGCTTATTTACCCCCTGGGATTCACTAACAGTTACTCCAGAAAATGACACTCTGGCGCGAATAGGGACAGCGTGCCTTCAGCAGCTACTCGAAAAGAATGTCAAGAAGCTCAGCGCTGAACGATGGGAACGGGTCGTGACGACATTCATAAAATTGTTCAGGACAACGACACCTCATCAATTATTCGACGAAAATTTGCGAGGAGAGGTTGACGGAGCTTCTTCCGAAGTTTCAGACACGCAAGAGACCGGCCAAGCGATTATTCCAGCTCTGCTGTCGGTAAATGGCGATAGCAGAAAGAGCGTGCGGATATCGGCAGGGGAGCGAAGACGGATCTTCAAGCAGATCATTGTCAAATGCGTCCTGCAGCTGTTACTCATCGAAACAACGAATGAGCTTCTTCAGAATAACGAAGTCTACGACACGATACCTCCCGAGCATCTTCTCCGATTGATGGGCGTGTTAGATCACAGCTATCAGTTCGCACGGATGTTCAATGAGGATAAGGAGTTGCGGACAGCCTTGTGGAAAGTCGGTCAGTCAAATCTGTTGCTCTCATGCTAATAAATGTTGAGAATCGTTGCTCTCAGGCTTCATGAAGCACCTTCCTAACTTGCTCAAGCAAGAGACAAGCAGCGCAGACACGCTTGTTACGGTGCTTTCACGAATGTATTATGATCCTCGACCGCAACATTTGGCGTTAAGACCGCAAGTGGCTGATAAATTCCTTCCGTGAGTGACTAAACCTCATTCGCTCAGATAACAACTGATGAATGAGATATCGTAGGCTTGGTTTGGGCGTCATCACCGACTTCAACAAGCTTCGCATGGACACTTCGGCCAAGAATATCGCAGCGTGGATGCCTGTCATCGCGAAGATCGTTCAAGGCTTCTGCAGTCTAACCGACAAAGCGGTTCGTATCGTCCCTTCCTCCAATCTGAACATGCCGTTGACAGTCTTCTTAACTCTTTTCAGTTCGGGAGGTTCCTTCCTGCGATCTACCCTGCAATGGCAGAGCTCGTTGCACGGGACTTGTCATCAGAAGTACGATCGCATCTTCGTGACTATTTCGTCCGTGTTGGACAATTCCAGGGAATATTAGAGCGCTCGTGATTTATGTCTGTAACGGAAATTACGCCTCCCGGTACCTATTTCCCATTTTACTTTCTCCGCAAGTCGATTACCATACTCCTTCGTACTTTAGTTTAGTTAGGGACATATTTATCCGTAGTGGTTTCGCATTTTGTAATCACAATCATCATCACGTTCATATTCGCTTTTCCAAGAAAAATGGTATTGTTTCCTGGATTGAAAAGGGAAATTATACGCATACGACAATGTAACTAATAAAACGGTCCAGATAATCCGTTTGGAAAGCCTGTCGTCGCTCCTTGCATGCCCCAACCGGTTGGTTGTGGGCGTAGAGCGTCGTACTTGTCTGTAAGCGTAAAGTAAAAATGTCAGATCACAAAGGAATTACCAGGAATAAGTTGATTCAACTCACTAGAGGGCTGTGGCGCATTGTCCTGCGCGAATGTTCCAGATTTCATTTGAGCAAAGACATTCGCAGGTGCAGTGCTGTTGGCATTCGCGTTATTGCTTGGTAATGAAGGAAGAGGTGGGACAGGAGGAACTGGCGGCGGCGGAGAGGTGGCTTGTCCAAAGCTAGGATTGAAGCCAGTGACATCTAAGAACAATTCAGCCACTCAGCACCTTGGGAGTCAACGCATTGAACTTACTGGGTTGCAGAGGCCCGAACGTCCTCCCACCGGAGAAGGGACCAGATCCGAAAGCACCAGGATAGCTGGTCGTCTGGCTCATCAAAGGACCCGTGTTCGGTAAGCCAGTTGGCTGCGGCTGCAATTGAGTTCCATATCCTGTTGGTTGCGCGTTCAGAGCACCAGAGTACCCAGTAGGCTGGACACCAAGGAAGCCAGTTGGCTGCATAGCCAACGTATTGGGCATTCCTGTGGGCTGAGTATTGAGGAAGGACGGCTGCAGTGATGCGGCATTGAACATAGGCGGATTGCTAGCCGGACGTGTTGGAACGAAGCTATTGAAGCCCGTCGTAGTCGGGATGAGAGGATTTAAAAAGCCCTGGTTCGCAGGGACGGGTGCAAATGGTCCACGAGGTGCAGCCTGCTGTTGTGGTTGTTGCGGCTGCTGCTGCTGCGCTGGGAAGCCAATGACATGAGATTGGAATGTATCCATCGGCACAGGCGACGATCCCAAGCCCATGCCGCTTTGGAAGCTCGTCGGTGGAGAGACGATAGGAGGCGACACGGCGGAAACAGGTGCTGAAGCAGCCGCAGGAGGACTCCTCACCGCCGTGCTTTGAGTCTTCAGAGCGCTCAGGCGCGCGAGTTGCTCAAAGACATTGGATTCAGTCGTACGCGCGAGGCTTGATCCCGTTGGCGTGGAACTCACGGGCGTTTGTGACGTTGCCGAACGTGCTTGAGTCTCTGGGCCCGCTGGCGGTGGAGGAGCAGGCACAACTGGAGGCTGGGTCTGAGTAGGAGGAGCAGAGGGAGCCCGTGCATTACCCGTTGGGGGCTGCGTCGAGCTAGGCCTATTGGTCCACGCATCGTCATCAAAGCCACTAACAATCGGAGCTGCAGAAGCAGCTCTTGGAGGTCCATTTACGCTGCTAGGAGACGTTACACGCACTGTCACCGGACTGTCTAGACGGTTGATTTGCTGAGACGCAGTACTTATAGACTGGAGATCAACAGTAGTTGGTGGTGTGCTTTTGCTGGGCTGAGGTCTACCCCTGCGTGTGTTATTCTTCAGTATGCCTCCTGGGCCAGCGAACAGGCCTGGAGAGGCTGACTGCCTGCCTGGCGTGTTTCGACTTTCTTCCTCCTGTAACTTCCGTGCAAGCTCTTCATCTTTCTTCATTTGCTCCTCAAGTACCGAGATGTTTCCGCTTCCCTGTTTGCGCTGGGAGATAGCTTTCGTGACTCTTATGATATCTCCCTCCCGTAAACCGAGCGAACGCATTGTCTGTTCCGTAATATCAGGTAGAACCGACTCGTCAATCTTATCCCGCTCGAATGAGTTAGCGTATCGTGTGCAGTCATCAAGATCACAACCCGCATTCAAGAAGAATTCAAACCAATCAATGTTCTTCGTCTTCTTTGGCGGCACAGGCTTCTTGGGCTCAGGTTGTAAGGAGCGCCGCCTCATCGCTAATGGCTCATCATCCGAACTCCCTGGAGAAAGTGCTCTAGATGAAGATTTACTGCCGCTCTGCGATCGTTCGATATACTTCAAGTCCTCCTGAGACATTTTGACCGTCGGAACTTCGATGACGACGCCGTTAGTCTTATGCAAGCGGAGTTTGCCATTGGACAGCCCTAGGAACTCTGCCTCGACTTTGAATTGACCTGTGCGATCGTGCCAAGTACGCAATCGATCTGGGTTAGGATGAGAACCTGCAAACGAAACCAAGATAGCATGAGCGAACTTCATATTCTCCATAGGTCGAACAATAAACGTAAAACTCACGAGGTTTATCACCAGAAGGTCGAGCTTTGTCGCGCGGAGGGGACGAATTGCTTCGATCCTCAGACGGCCTGGGACGACTTCCAGACGCACTTGAACTGTGGCGCAAACGACCGTTAGAACCACGAGATGCTGCTACAGAACCGACAAAGACACGTACGGGCGATTCTGACGAGCAGAACGTCTTCGTTCTTCCTCCTCCTCTTTCTCTTGTCTACGTCTTTCTTCCTCTTCCTGCAATTTTCGTTCACGCTCGCGTTCCCTGCGTTTACGCTCCGCATCAGCAGCCTCGGCAGCTAGTTTGGCCTTGCGCTCTGCTTCTGACCGTTGCCGCTCTGCTTCCTGTCTTTCGCGTTCGCGTTCTTCTTGCTCACGTTGAGCTGCTTCTCTGGCGGCTTCATGTTCATTAGCATATCCGTTTGCCGCCTTGGTTGTAGATGCGGACTGATAAAGTAGTCGTTAGCAATTCGAGCATAAAGAAATGAAAAGTTGGTCATTACCGTCTCATCAAGCTCAACATAGGATGCAGGAACGACACCCTCGTGCCCCAAAGAATCACGAACTTTCCACCATTCGTCACCATCTTTCTCCAAAACGATCAAGCGATCTCCTTCCTGCACTGTTAACTCATCGTCACCATCCGCATTGAAGTCGTACAGGACAATGCACCACTCGTTTCCATCGTCTGCCTTAGTTCTTGGCGCACGAGTATCGACGTAAGTTTCTTCAGGCTCACTATCTGGTTCAGGCTCACGAGGGGAGATGATTGACGGAGGACGTTGTGCGAAATGCACGCTAAAACCGTTCTTCTTCGGTTTAGGCGATGTTTGTCTGGCTATTGATGGCTCTTCTTCCTTCTGCTGTACTTCAACCGGAGACTCGGCTGAAGTAGCCGACGCCGCTTTAGCTGCTGCCTTGGATTTATCGAGTTTCTCGATGATCTCCTCCGCATAATCCTTTGCACCGGCATTGAAGTGAAGATGAATGGGCGTCTCTCCACCGATCTCGATGTGCACATGCTTCGTCTTCTCCATATATGAGCTTTCCACATCCGTCGTTGGCCATTTCTGTACAGGAGTCTGCCAAAGTAATATATTCATTAGTTCATTGTTGACCAGGATGTCAAGAAAGAACGCACCTTATCCGCCTCACTGGCGAAGAATATAGCGCCATTGCCGATTCCTAGCGTGCCCTTCTTTTTCTTGCCCTTCTTGTCGACTTCGGAAACGGACCACGTCTTAATGTGGTCGGTCGGCTGAGCCTTTGTGTGCGACGCTGCGACAAGCTCGGCCGGGTCTACATATGGCGCAGATGGTCGGGGAGGCTGAGATAATCATAGTAGTGTCGATAGGAGTACTACTAATAGTTAGTGATGAACGCACCGAAGGCGGGACAATGATTGCAGGAGCAACCGGTGCAGGAGTCTCCTCTTCCTCTTCCTGTTCTGCCTCTGCAGGAGACACTTCAGCATCAGTAGCCTACAAACATACAGGCTCAGAAAGAAAATGGCATTCGAATAGAGGAACAGAAGTAATAACCTCGACGTAGTTCTCTGGCACGAATCCGGCTTTCCCGCCATCCTTCTCGGTTTGTACGAGCAGCCAACCGTCTTCGGCATCGAATGCTAGGAGGACGTCATCCTCCTTAATGGAGAGCTCGCCGGGAGCGCTCGCGTCGTAGTCATATAACGCCTTCACTAGCGACTTGTGCGGTGCCTGAAACGAAATGATACGTACCGTCACTCAGAATTCACAAACTCCAAGAGGGATTGTAGACTTACAGGTTCAACATAAGCAGCTGGGATAAGCCCACCCTCATTCGACTCGTCCCCATCTCGAGGCTTGACCTTCCACCAACTATCAAAGGCAAACAAACATCAAATCTCACATAAGAAGTGTAGGGTACCTGCTGCAGACATACTCATCATCAGTACGCTCGATGAGGAAGAGGATCTGGTCCTCCTTGACGGAGATCTCCTCTTCCGAGTCTGCACTGTAGTCATATAGGGCCTTGAGCACGCCGAGATAGAGAGACGCGGAAGCCATGGTCGCCGCACACAGTGTTGAGTTGAGATGAAGGAGGAGGACGGCACGGCGGCTCCAACTTAACCTGACCGTGGGAAGTTAGGCTTTACTTGATCTTACACTCAGCTCAAGCTAGAGCTTTGGTTCAAGTCGTACGTACTCTTGTTTACAACTACACTAGCAAGAAATCTATGCTTTCTGTAAAGAGCTATCGTGTTCTGCGCTCATCAAGTTTTGCTGTATCTAACCGTATCTAATCCTCTGACGATCTCGGCTTCATGTCATCATCCTTCCAGATGGTTTCGAGCTGCGGAAGCTGTATACTGGCAGCAACCGGGCCATTCCACTCAAGGAACTTTCAACAAACGAAACTCAGCTTTTCTACCAAGCCCTTTATATTCCGAAACACACCTAGCAATTCTCAATATCCCAGACTCCAATCATTCCACCGCGTTTCTAACATAATACCAAACGATTGTAAATCAACAAGAGTTGAGGGACAAACTAGAGAAGGAATGAACTTACCGGTCCTCGATTATCACAAGTCGTCGGATGCTCATAGTATCTACCGTGCCATGTCGCTGGAGTACTGGAGCACATCTTGTACCAATCGTCCCCCGCGACGAGGTTCCACAGCTCCGCTTCGTATCTCTGAAAAAAGGAATAATCATCAGTCAGGAGCAGGCTGCAAGGAAAGAAGAGATACCAGACCTTTTTACCAGACGCTTGACAACCCTGTGAGAAACGAGTTCATCAATCAAGATGGCGTGCATGAGAGAGAAGTGGAGCATACCACATCTCGGAGTGGGCCCCAGTAGGGTTTACAGTCCAATTGGTTGCTTACCACCCACTTTCCGTATACGCCAGAGTTCTTGAGACATTATTTATAAGTACTCAAATCTCAAGCAAGGCTGTAAAAATCACGGTTGCTCACTCGAAGCTCACACGAATCTGGCTTCTCAAATTGTTGGTCCTGAATTACAATTGGCATATACTGGCATGCTTTGTTCCAGTTATATCCACGAGGGATGTTGAGAAGTCGAGCTTCATATTCACCTGTAGAACAACAGCGGCTTTCAGCAAACCATGCCTGAAAGTACATGAACTGAAATGTTTGCTCACGCTTGTCGAAAGAATGGCAATGTTCTGCAGACACTGCAGTACTCCAGAACATTCCAGACTTGCGATACCGTTGGATCTCGTCTTCAATTGTGCAATCACTCGGGTCATATACCGTCCAGTACCCGTGCATATGCAGTCCCTAACATCGTCAGTCGGAATCTTCTTCAGATCTACAGTCACATATAAACACATACAACTTGTCTGCATTGGTCTGGAGTCTCGAAAATATGTCCGTTTATCTCTATCGGCAAGGATTGGCATGCCCTCGTAGGACTGAAATCCCTATCATGAGATACATTCTGCAGCTGAGCAGTGTATCGACCTTTCACAAACAGGAAAGACGAGAACGTAAGCGTGCATATACACGAGCAACCGTCAAATGTTCCTGTGACGACAAACACTCACGGGTGTGATATGAATCAAGGCATTCTAGTTTTCTAGTAAAGTCCCAGTATATCCCCGAGTTGCGATACCTTTCGCGTTCGTCTGGCGATATCGGTTGTGGGAACGATGGCTGTCGCCCTCCAATACTCATACCGATCATGTAGATAACCTGGATGAATGCCAGAGCGCATATAACTAGCACGTACTGCTCGACTAGTAGATGTCGAATCATCGGTGTGTCCTCCACTGGATCCAGTGGACGAGGTAGAACCATATTGTGGCAGGGAATCTTGCCCTGGCGGACTTCCGAAAGCATAGAGTAGTTTCTACTTAACATCAGAGCACCGTAAATTTAGAAGAATATATTCACAGAAGCCTCGCATAGCGTTGCTGACGATGCTGATACTCGTAGTACCTAGCGCTCTGCAAGCGCCCGTTACTGGGAGCCATGTTTACACTACAGTCAGATCATGTCACTTGGGAGGCGCACCTGCCGATAAATGCAGAGATGATTCGCCCTGAAAAGTTGGATGAGTTTCCTACAGCGCTCATGTTAATAGCATTGTATGGAATGAAGCAGCAGGCGATTAGTGGGGAGTGCCAGTGCTTGAGGGTGGTTGATAGCTTATATCAAGTCCATAAGCGCCCGCTGAGTTTGAATCTATACTTGGGAAAGACAGTTTTAGTCCAATAGACGCCCGTTCTGTATCTGCTGTAAAGATACATACACCGAATTAGGGACAGAAGTACGGAGGCAGTCCAGGAAACAAGCAAGATGTGGGAGCTTACTTCACAGCAATTGAGCCTTGAGGTGATATGGTTCACTAGAACTAATCAAGAAGTATAGTATGCATGAATTCAAGGCAGTGTACATGAAGAAGAGGTTCAGCGATCTTCATTTGTCTCAGGGCTGTCTAGACAGAGTAAGGCGGCATGCGTGAGCAACACAGCCCTCACCCAGAAGAGACTCAGATTCCTCCACTGAGTGCTAAATATTTGAGCTTGTAATGAGATGGTTTCACAGCAGGATCCTTACGCACAGGATCAGAAATAAACGAACGGGAGATTTGTATGTAGGAATCGTTGTTGGCAGAATCTGTTGTACGAACGTTCGACTCAGATGATTATTACGCGCTTAGAAAGAAAAAATATTTTTGTGTGATTTTTTGGATCCGAACACGTGCCGCGCATACACGAAACCCTTGTGCTGCTGTCCGTCTCCCTCTCCCTCATCTTTCTCTTTCTTCATCATGAATAAGCTGAACTCGAGCGCAGCAGAGTTTGTCCCGGGTAAATTCCGTCTTACGCCTCAATTTTCGCAGGCGCAGCCGCCACCTGCGCCCATTGAACGACCGGAACAAGGGGAGGCGCCGAAGCCGCCGCCGACTATCACACTCAATATCGGCGGAAGCAAGCCTACGCCTCCACCGTCCGCATCGGCACCCGCGCCAGTGTCAGCTCCTGCTCCGGCTGCTCCTGCTCCAGCACCAGCAGCTGAGCCTGCGCCAACACCTGCCCAACTAACTCCATCCAAAACGTCCGCGCCACCACCTTCAGAAAAAGCCGCATCTGTCAAATCTAAAGCGTTCACCACAGAGCGAGCGAAGACAGATGCGACAAGAGTTGTTGAGGAAGTGCATGCTAATGCCGATGACGCGACGTTGAAAGACTTGTATGGGGATCGTGAGTAACTTATAGATTTCCTTCAGGCCCAGGTCGTGTGCTCATACACGACCCAGTCAAACAACATCTCAATATCGTGTTCATCGGGCATGTTGATGCTGGAAAAAGTACCATGGGCGGCAACATCCTCTTCCTCACAGGTATGGTCGACAAGCGGACGATGGAGAAATACGAGAGGGAAGCAAAGGAAGCGGGCCGGGAGAGCTGGTACATCTCTTGGGCGCTTGACTCTACGCCCTCCGAGCGGGACAAGGGCAAAACTATCGAAGTCGGGCGAGGATACTTCGAGACTGACACGCGGCGATATACGATTCTCGATGCACCCGGGCACAAGACGTACGTACCGAGCATGATCTCCGGTGCAGCGCAGGCGGACGTTGCCGTCCTCGTTATATCCGCGCGAAAGGGTGAATTCGAAACTGGATTCGAGAAAGGCGGACAGACGCGCGAACATGTAATGCTCGTGAAGACCGCTGGAGTTTCGAAGCTCATCGTTGCGATCAACAAAATGGACGATCCCACCGTAGAATGGGACAAGGCTCGCTATGACGAGATTGTCGGCAAGATCACGCCGTTTATCAAGGCATCTGGCTACAATCCAAAAACAGACCTGCTCTTCGTACCCGTATCCGCGCAGACGGGTGTGAATCTGAAGGATCGGGTTTCCAAGAGCATTGCTCCTTGGCATGAGTAAGTGGAATTTCATTCGCTTCAGGCTTGATTTGTGCACTAATTTACTACAGCGGCCCTTCTCTGCTAGAACTGCTCGACAAAACGCCCATGGTGAACCGCAAGATCACAGGGCCTCTCATGCTTCCCATCGCCGAGAAATACAAAGACATGGGGACAATCGTCGTCGGAAAGATCGAGTCGGGGCGACTTCAACGGAACGACGAGCTCTTACTCATGCCAAATCGTACTTTAGTCGAAGTAGCTCAGATCTACAATGAACTCGAGGACGAAGTGCCCAGCGCAATTTGCGGAGACAACACTCGCGTTCGGTTGAAGGGTGTAGACGACGAAGATATCAGCACAGGGTTCGTCCTCACCTCTCCAACCAACTCCGTACACGCTGTGCGCCAATTTGAAGCGCAGTTAGCGATATTGGAGCATAAGAATATCATTTGCGCTGGGTACAGCGCTGTGATGCACGTGCACACTCTTGCGGAGGAAGTCACCCTCGCTGCGTTACTGCATTATTTCGACAAAGCGACAGGCCGCAAGTCGAAGAAACCTCCACAGTTTGCGAAGAAGGGGCAGAAGATCGTTGCACTTATTGAGACTGCGCAGCCAATTTGCATTGAACGGTTTGCTGATCACCCGCAGATGGGACGGTTCACTCTACGAGACGAAGGTACGTGTTACTATCCGTTTGGAACTGGTACTCTAAAGTTTGTCTGTCTCTGACGATATTGAATTTCGATATATCCAGGCAAGACGGTGGCGATTGGGAAAGTCACCAAGCTAATAGAGACACCTATGGATCTCTCAGAAAACATAGCGAACCTCGCACTGGGTGGGACCTCCACGAACTCCACCGCTTAGACGTTCTACACATATATCCCCCTCGGTTCACGACGTGCATTATGCAACAAGACCACTTACGAGATGCGAAATGAAAGATCTGAAGTAGGGAAGGGAAGCAGACTGACGAGTGTATTGAGTAGGAGGCGTGCCGTGCTGTGTTGTATTAGAGCGCATTGTATCAAATTGCTGTGACATCGTCGACTGTATGCTCGGTGTGTCAAGCGTTGTGCATTTCTGTTGAATAGCAAAGAGAACTGGAAAGCAGCAAATAGTTTGGACCGGGTGCTAGTGTGTAGCAGATATCTATCTCATCATGATCTTCTCTATTCAGCTGCGTCGTCTACTTATGAGACTTACAGAGAACGATCGCGCCGGTCTGTATTCATGACACACTTCCCCGAGTATCGATTGTTCTCCAGGTTCATAATACAGCCAATGATACAAATTAACAGAAATGAGATGATGATATGATGAGGGGCGAATGTTCACCGCGTCTTGTCCTCCGCTAAGATGGCTTCGTTGAGTTCGTCGAGTGGTGCCAGTTCCTTCTTATCCACAAGATCAAACTGACGATGTGACCACAACATGAGAGATCCGAGGTCTAAGGCAGTTTAGAGACGTAATCTCACCTCATGAATGAACAGGAAGAAATGACGATAACTGGTATTTAAGTGTGCTGTGCGAAGGTGTATACGACGAATTAGCTGAGAAGTTGTTGGGTTTCCGGGATTGCAGTCAGACAGACCTTCGATCCCAAGCGCACATATCTGATCAAAATGGTTGCTGTACAGGTGTGCATATACGCGGAACAATCGTCGCATGATCGTTCGGACCGTATCGCGGAAGTTCTTAGGGAACGGCACGCCTGAGATTCACATCAGCACGATACGTCTTGAAGGAAAACGCACGCATAGCAATAAAAGCATGCATATCTCTACTAACCGATCTTGTTTGGAAAGACAGCCTCGTCATCCAGGAGCGATTGAGCCCAGTTCATTAGCGAGTCGACATAATCCGGTGCGGGCAGCTTAGTCGGCCGCTTGAATCTCGCACCGTCCTCCCAGAGGTATTCGTATCTAATAAGAATCCCGATCATTATTCTTCTACGATACAAGAATGAAGGTGAGGTATATGCGCACCGTGGCCCTGCAGACATGATCGGACACTAATTGCGCATGTAAATGTATGAGTTCGCTTTGAACGGACTTTGATTATTCATTCGTTGCGTACCTCCTGAGGTGTACAGAATTCGGTGACCGTCCCGTATAGCATGTTTAAATGATTGAAAAAGTCGACGGCTAAAGCCCATTCAGCACTCTAGGGCACGAGTGATAACTGGATATAACACACTGTGCACAGCGAGCCATTCGTTCGTGTCCTCTCCCTCTGGCAGTAACACAGCTTGACGAAGGTTTCCCGATCCCTATACACATCATATCCAGAAGCAATCTCAGATACAACATGGTCTCATATAGGTTATAACTCATCCGCACCAGCGTTGCCTCGGCATATTTGCGTAACTGATACTGCTTCGTCCCCTCAGGCGCGTCCTTCCGTGGTTTGAAAGTCCTTGTCTTGCCGCTATGAAACGGAGAACCACACAAGGTATTTGATTAAAAGAGATATTTGATATGGGTGAATTGAATTGAATATACGTACAGTCCAAAGAATGAAGACATAGCGGAGGTTGATTGTTTGAGGGTTGGATAGGAGATGTTGTCAGAAGAGACGCGGCGACTGGCAGACAGAACGTGACCGAAAAGAAATCGCACGCGTCGCTCGTGGAGATCATCAGTGATGCGTAACTTGCCTTTTCCAACCAACACCAACCATCATCTCCTTACCTCAACTGCCTGGGTTGACTCATCATGCCGTAGTCGTACATACAGCTCTTCATCTCTCTTCATTCTACTCGATGGATATTACGGATCCAAATGGTGGTCTAATAGTAATATGTCACATGCATTTTTCTGTTACAGTAATCTGCGGAAGATTTATGCATAGCAAGGTGAAACATCTGTTCGTGCCCATGACTTACCTCAACTGCGAGATTCTCATGGCTGGAGTCCTCGGTAGCCTAATGAACTGCGTCCACATCAAGAATGACGCGGTATTCAGTGCCCTACGGTGCCTGTTATTGATCCCAGTGCCTCTACTGAGGGGATTTGCCTAGTCAAATCAAGGGTTGTTTGCACATCTCCGCCAGTCATGGACAATTATACCGGCCGACACTAGCGAACGGGTGAATGTGTGCCCTCGCGGAACTAATCTTTTTGCGATGTGCGCGGTGTGATCCTTTGGAATGTACCATGCCGAGTGGCATTTCTGACGAATCATACGGTCGTGAGTGACGGCGATCAGTCCTAGGGTCTCAATCCTCAGTTGCAATTTCATGCATTGCTCCGCTGTGTGCCGCGCTCTGGTCCCCGGCTTTGGTGAAACCCTCCGTATTACTCAAGAGTCGGATCCTAGACCCGGCCATCCAAAGCCTATATAACCTCATCTTTGGAACGGCTTGAGTCCTTAACTCTTGCCAAACCGAAAGGACTCGTAGCTTGAGATATCTTTCCTAAAACTCTCCTTCTTTCTTTCAATTACGACAACAATGAAGTTCTCGCTCGCTACTTCTTTCTCGGCTGTCCTGGCTTCGCTATTCGTTGCTCAGCAGGTTGGTGCAGCGGGCATTGTTTGTGACCACATTTGCTTGCCGGGAGAGACGGGTTGCTGCGTCCCGCCTCCGACCACGACTGCGACTCCGGCCTTGGAAAGGAGACAGGAGACTACATCGACGCCTGGCCTGGAATGCTTCCACTTCTGCTTCCCGGGCGAGACAGGTTGCTGCGTTCCTCCACCCACCCCGACTCCAACCTTGGAGAAGAGGCAAACGACGACGACACCTGCATTGCACTGCCTCCACTTCTGCCTTCCTGGCGAAACTGGCTGCTGCGTCACGTCGTCGACTCCGACTCCAACTCCGCTCCTGAAAGAGAGAGCGTGCCAGCACTTCTGCCTTCCCGGCGAGACAGGCTGCTGCATCCCCCCGCCGACTACTACCCCAACTCCGGCTTTGAAGGAGCGAGCTGAAGACATCTGCCAGATCATTTGCCCGGTGGGAGTGACTACTGGCTGCTGCGTCCCCGCTCAGACCCCTGCTTGATTGCAAATATCGATTTTGTCGCGTCAATCTCCCATTTTCGCAAGCATTTGTCATGTGAGGATTTGAGCGTTCTTTTGAAACGTTAGCTTGTTCCTGATCTTCATGTTATATTTGCAGGGTAGAGAAAAGGAACTTATATGAGCTTCGTAGGAAGCAAAGAGAAATTTAATTATGGGATTGGATGATAGTTGTTTTGTTGGCTGGACAACTCCCGCTGTCTCGAGCATTCTTGGATACGAATGTCTTCTGTATTATAAAATTCTTGGTATAGGTGGAAGCAGGTTGGCGTAGTGTATACTTAATGAGATCTACAAGTGATAGTGCATTCGAGAGAAATGAATCTCTACCTTTGTTTAGTTTTTTGAGCAAGTTTGATACCGATACCGAAACTGGGAATTGTGGCCGTGGGAACGGACAACTTCAAGAAGCGTCGTGGCGATGCACATGATAATCGAGCCATCACTAGCCATAAAATTTGTCTACACCAAATGCTACGGTCTTCTCGATCCTTTATGCAGAGCCTCACGACCATAAATCCTTTCAATAGGCGCCGATGAATAATTCCACACATTCAGAGTGAACCTTTTGCTGAAGGAACCTATATTTGATCTCATTGGCTAATTTCAGTAAGCGAATACTCGATTTTCAGCATTACATGCAGACCATCGAATCTTGCTTAATACTCTGAAAAACTTTGTTTAACTTATACGTCTTTTTCAGGACTGAGTACATTTATTGTTTCGTCTCATCTCAGAAATGCTCGAACTTAGAAGTTGTTCGCTAGCTAGATCTCTACTGGGGATCATGGAATATTTGCTTGCTTGCATACATCCAGTCTGTTCTGCATCTTGAGGTCCAAGTCTATCCACGCGTGAACATATTCTAGAGAAGCTTTTTGGCGACGCAAAAGTGTAAAAGCTTCTTTTGGACTACCGCCGTCTTATGCAAAAAAAGGACGTATCGCACAGCATGGTTTGTCATCTATCCAGTACCATTCTTTGGAACTTGTCCACCGCGTCTACTATAGTTTTTGGGCCTCGCTGATCGATTGATAAGTCATGAGGCGGCAGGCACACTTACCGAATTGATGCTGTCGCTACTCTGAGCATTCGTGTCGGTTCGGATCTTGTTCGGTGACCTTGATACTTGTTGTGTACGGTTTCTCCATTACGCTCTCACGAACTTCTAACCGCGAAGCGCTCGGCCTGATATCTTGCAGGGTATCAAAACGAGCGCCGTTTCTAACGAATCATGGGCAGTGGTTCACAGTACTTAACTTTCGTTGATGTTTCAAGTCGGTGCATTGCTTTCATGCTGCAGAGGGCATTCCATCACACATATTGGAAACCGTTCAAAGAATAGGAATCCCAGGACTAAGGTGCTAGCATTTATTAAAAACCCTTTCTCGGAGCTCCTTACAAGGACAGTCCTATCTAAATACTGCTCATACTCGTTTTTTTTCTAAACCTCTCATTTCATTTCGTCGCAATGAAGCTCTCACTCTCATCGCCTCTCACTACCATCCTTGCTTCACTACTCGTCGCACAGCACGTCGTCGCAGTTGCGATTAACTGCGAGCATCCGTGCAGAGAAGGCGAGACTGGCTGCTGCGTGGGACCTGCCCCTGCCCCTCCTCCGGAGAAGAGAGCAGAAGTCTTCTGCCAACATATTTGCGTCGACGGAGAGACCGGGTGCTGCATTCCCGCCACACCGCCGAAGAAGAGGAATTGCCTGGTTGTATGCCTTCCCGGAGAGCCCATTAATGAATGCTGCCCTATCGAGTGATGGATCTGTTTCTACCATTCGGTATCTATTCCCTTCTCGCGAACATGCATGGTGGGCTTCCTCGAGCATTTCCTTGTTTGTTCAAACAAGCACTTATGGGATATTTTCAGGTTCGAAATTACGTTGCGTGCTTCCTTTCGGTAATCGAGTGTCGAAGGAGATTTATTGGTCAGGACTTGGAATCCGACTCATAGTATGATATAATGGAACCGTACATAATTAAGCTATTTGCATAGTATTTCAAAGCAATGATGGTCTGATAATGAAACTCCATTGATTCAGACTATGGGGACACCCTGGTCATCTCAAATGGATTCTTAGCTCTGTCTTCGTATCATGTTAATTCTTCATTTATTAATAAATTTTGATTGGTGATTCGAGGCGTGGGAACATCCCGAGGCCAGGCATGTGGGGATACATAAAGACAATTCCGCACTTCGTAATGAACCACCATCGGGACAAAACAAGGAATAGTTCACAGAAAGTGCCACACTCTCATCGCTTCTCCAGGATTATCACGATCTATGCTGCTGACGCCTTGATGCTTTCTGGGGTTTGTATAAGAATGTCTGCTCGCTTTCACTCGCACATTCAGGGTAGAGCCGTTTTACTGACGGGGTTGATGTTGTCGCTATTCTGAGCATTGACATTCTCAGCTTCATTCATTCTAAGCTGGTTACCTGGATATGTTGCAACGACTTTGTTCCGACTGAAATGCGCTGGGTCTTCATGTTATGCTCATGCTCACGGATATTTGTCTGCGATGCGCTCGGTCTGATATTTGCAGGGCAGCACGCTGAGCGCGGTTCCCGACGAATCGCGTGTCCAGTCGCCTAGGTAAATGGTTACTGCTATTGACCTTATGTCAGAAACCTGTAACGCATCATTGGGGATTCTCGGTGTATTACCTTGAGACGTCTCCAAGAACTATAAACATTGCATCTGAAACAGGTTTTTCCAGCAAGAATCACCAGTTGAACACTCATTCCACACACAATTCAAATCTATTTCCGCGACGATGAGGCTTTCATTTGCATCCTCATTCCCAACCATCCTCGTATTTCTACTGTCCATCCGACAAGCTCGAGCAGGGGTGGCCAACTGCGATATCATCTGCCCGCCGGGCGTGACTAGTGGCTGCTGCATCCCGATCCCAAACTTGGACGAACGAAGCGACGGATGCCTACAGCCCTGTATCCCAGGCGAGGACATAGGGTGCTGCACCCCCGTGCCGCTGGAGAAGCGAGCTGAAGACATTTGTCAACATGTTTGCGCGGACGGAGAGACTGGGTGTTGTATCCCCATCGCATCACCACTGGAGAAGGAGAAGAGAGAGGAGGACCTCCCCTGTCCGCACATTTGTCCTCCTGGAGTGACGGGTGAATGCTGCATTCGTGATGCATAGCGGCAGTGAGGATGTATGATATCATACACATCTTGTGAGTGTCTCTGTTTGACATAGATCCGACCAGTTTACTTACTTACTTATATATGCACTTTGCTGCGGTATGGATGTGGGAATCAAGTTGGATATATAAAAAGGTCTGCTACATAGAACAAATTTAATCTAATGTTCTGGACAATAATCGAACATGCATGCCGTGCAACTCGCTTATGAGTAGTTGCCAGAATCACAACGATGTCGTTAATAATAGTATTTCAAGCGCCCAAAATAAGTGCCGATGAGATCCATACATAACCAATGGACTCTCACGTTCCTTCTCGCCAGGTAATGGCCTTTCTCACCCACTGGCATCTATGAAGCTAATTTCGTTTGTGACTATTTTGAGAGTACTGTACTCAACCGTTCTCACTTCTAAATCAAATTGATCTGTGCACGGGAGCGAACGATGAGTGGGTGGCTTTACAAGACGACAATGATGTCAGAGGCAATACTAGTTACTAGCTCGCAGTACTGCTAGTGCTGTCAAGTATCCGGGTACTTGATATAAGTGCTGAGATTATCCAATCCACTATTCACAGTCCCCCCCTGAAATTGGATAAAGAACGTTCTTTACTGACTGAACGATCTTTGATCATGGACAGATAGCCAGTCGTGGAATGGATTCGTCTCGGGAGAAGCTCAAGGGCCACAGAGGGATCATAATCATAATCAATAATCATGATGCACAGGTACAATACAAGAACACAGACGTCCGAACATTAATCCCCGAATCCTAACCTTCCCATCCATCCAGCTTGAAGATCCCCGCATATTGGTAATGATAACTCGGGCCTTCTCAAGTTCTTTTGTGAGTTTTCTGATGAAAGAGTCAGAGAACATCGCGAGAATAGATGTTGTTGATGAAGGACAGTAGAGTAGTAGTTGACGAATAAGGCACTCTCTCCCATGCGCACTGGCTGATTCCCCTGGCTCGGGTACGTACCTTGACTGGGCTTGCCGAAGGATGGGTATCTATCGTCCAGGAACGAGGGGACAAGGGACCACAGGACTAAAGAGACGAAGCAACGAAGAGCCGAAGGGACCATTAGGGACCAACAAAAGACTGGAAACGAGCGGAGCGTCGTAATAAAGGTGTTCTGTTCTGTTTGTTCTGGTTTGTTCCCTTTGGTCCACAGGACTGGATTCAGGAACGACACCCGCGTAACTTTGTTATTACGATATTACATCGCATCGTCTTTCTATTGTGAATAATTCGGTTCGATTCGGTTCGCGTGAATGCGAACCATGACATGGCATGGCTTGGAATGAGCTGTAGCCGATGCTATGTATGGATATGTTCCTGGCTACGACAATTGATTCTTTTCTTTGGTGGGTGCTAGTGAAGTATGTATGTTCCGGATGAACGGAAATTACTAGTGGTGTGGAAATCCGTTGAATGATATATCCATGAGAGGAGCAGAGAGGTTGAGTCTAAGGACAGTCGGATGAGTTCCATACAGTGCATGTTGAATTGGCGTGGGTATGGGCGTTGCGAGTGCAGATGAATGCAAATCAGAGAAGTCTAAGAGATGCAGAAGAAGGATGGAGAGGTTGAGTCTCCCGAGGATAGTCGTTCATGTTGAGATGTCTTGCGTCGAGTCGAGTGAAATCTAATACTGTCTCGAATAATCATACCTATAGAAAGGACGAACGGAAAAGGGTCTCAGCAAGTGAACAACTCCCAGCTGAAATGATACAGAACACGCGTACTTGCGGAAGAAGGACTCCGCGTCAATCGGCACCTTCTCGTCACTATCTTTCAGCCGTCGCGCACCACGGAGTTTCCGATCCCCGTTGCGCTCGAGCTCGCGTCTGTGTTCGCGGTCTTCTTTGAGCCACTGCAGGGCAGTCGCGTGAAGTGTCGAGCCGGAGTTGAGGACGGAGGTCCTGTCCTCGGTGAGAAGGGATGCGTCGGGTGGGTAGGTGAGAGGCCAGGTTAGAGGAACGCCGACGATCGAGCCCAGACGCATGTGGATTATGTGTGTTGGGAAGGTATTGAGGCCGTCGAATATATGCGTCGCGTCTAGACGTAGAGCATCGTAAGTGCATATACTCACAACTCAAAAAACAAAATAAAATAAAATCCGACACTTACACAGGATGGTCGCACCGCGACCCTCACTCTCCTCCTTCAAGAACTTGAGTAGTTCATCTCGGACGAGGACGTCCAGGTCCACGGTGACTTCGTCGAGGAGGAGGACGTCCCAGGGGTTCATCAGGCCCATGACCAGCTGCACCCTCCTCCTCTCGCCATCGCTTATCCTATGCATGTGCCAGTCCAAATCCACGTCCAACAGATCCAACAACCGATCCCGGCGCTCGGAATGTCGGTAGCCGCCGACGCTATCAAGAAAGTGGCTGACGGATATGTCGCCGCGGACGACGGGGTTCATAGCCCACTCCGTGCCGAGGAAGGTAATCCGCGCAGACGTGCGTGTGAATACGTCCGCACCGAGGACGTGCACGGAACACGACTTTGGGAGGAGACGCTTGCCTGCGAGGAGCTGGAGGAGTGTGGACTTTCCTGCGCCGTTCGCGCCGATGAGGAGGGTGCGCGAGCCGCGGGGGAAGGTGAGGGATATGTTCTGGAGTGCTGTGGTGGGGGAGTCGGGAGAGTGGGAGAATGTGAGGTTGGATATCTCGATGGCGAAGCCTGTATTCTGGTTTGGGTTGTTCGCCATGTTGTGTCCTTTGAAGCGAGTGAAGTCGCGTCATAGATATGATCAGCGTATGATCATCGATGATCGGCGACTTTACTCAGTGCGCGCGTGGCGGTAGTTTACATCATCAGGGTCTGACAGTCTGGACCATCTCTTCATCTCCCTCATCTCCCTTCCTCCGTCCTCCGTCCTCCTCTTTCTCTTCACGCCATCTACACCTGACTATCATCGCGTAGTTTGTCGTCGTGCTCGTCGTCGCCGTCACGTCGTTCACGGCCATTCACCCTCCCATCAATTTCACTCACACGTTCCTTGTATCTATCCATCTTTCTCTCAATATACAATGCATCTCCACGACGACGTCTTCCTTCATCGCCGCTGTGTAGACTGCCCAGATGAGGCTCCTGCATGCAACTGCGGCGTGGGTTTTCAATGCATCATCACTTCTAGGTTCGGTTTTTCTCAGTGATCAGAATATAAGTTTATTCACTTTTTTAACTACAGAGTCTGTGATGCCTGCCCATCAGCGTCCTGCGTTTCTGCAGCAGATGCTAACAACTCAGGCAAGTCGGGCGGTGTGAGCGGTGGCGCGATTGCAGGCGCCGTCATCGGCGTTCTTGTCCTGCTGGCAGCATCCGTCGTTCTGTTGTTCTATTGTCGTCGCCGCCTGCGCGCAGAAAAAGCGCGCGACCGACCCGCAGTTGATCCCAAGCCCGACGTTCCCGCACGCGCAGAGGCTGTCCTCAGTCGTCCAGACCCAGTCGAGAAACCGCGTTCGCCATCGCCGCACGAGCCTGAATCAGTCCGGATGTACTCCGTGATGAGCAATTCGACGATCAACCTCGACCCGCAGGCCGCTGCAGCCGGCGCGCCTTCCCAAAATTCTCGTCCCTCGAACCGTGGGTCTGTCCAGAGCAACCCATTCAATGACACGCACTCTATCCAGACGACATCGGCGAGTACCCAGTCGACGAACGTTATCCCCATTGCGCTCGTCCCTCACGGCTCTGTTTCATCACCCCCGCACAGCCCCTCCTCAGACAACCGATCTTCCGGCGCATCATCTTCGGCGCCGGCTCGTCCTGTTCGTTCGCCCGACCTTGGCTTGCACTTTGACCCGCTCTCGTCTGGCCTCAACCTCGAGCATGTTAATGTTTCGAAGGACTCCTTCCGGCCGCCGAATGCTCATTATGCACAGTCACAGATGTCCGGTTTGTCGGGCTTCTCATCGCGCGACTCGGTTATGACATCTGGAAGCTTTGCATCTGATGTGCTTTATGAGGCGCCGCAGATCGTCACGAATGCAGGACGTGCCAATGTTCTCAAGGCTGAAGTAGTCTCTGTTCAGGGTACGGCACCTGGCACGCCGATGTCTTCTTCATCTGGTGGCCAGAGCCTGAAACCAGTCTTAGTGTCGCGAATCTCGAAGGGGCTGCCGGCCCGCTCGCCCTTGGCGCAGTCGTCGTTTGGACCGGCTGATGCTGTGAGTGTGAGCGAGAGTGACGTGGAGGGACAGGAGATCGAATACCATCCACAACGCAACCCGTTCGGTGATGAGCATTCGTCTCGTCTGCACACTGGCAATACTACGACGACGTTTGGAGGAACAACACCTATTCCCATCCCGTCCACTGCCTCGCCAGGTGATCAATACCCAAGACACCACGCTGACGAGCAGGACAGTAATGACTCGCCTGCTTCTGGCCGTCCGCTAAGCACGCTCACGCAGGCGACGTCGATTATCGGTGCGGAGATTGGTGGCGCGACAGTCGTACGGCTCAACTCTACAGGAAGTGCAAATAATCGCTTGACGAGCGCGAGATTGGTCACGCCCACCTCGGGACCTCTCCGCTCGCAGGATGATCGCGTCTTGCAACAACAGCAGGCACAGGCGCTCGCAGCTGCGCGCGCCAGAGCTGCTGCGTCCGGCTTACCCATGCCAGGCATGTCTTCGCAGCATTCTATCATTTCTTCAAGCTCGGGGTCTTCGGTCGGAGGAAGCCCGAACCCCGCGTACCTGCATTCGCGCCGTGTGAGCGAGGCGAGCGTGATGAGTGCGGGTGCGGACTCGTTACTCGAGAGCTTCACGTTCGTCCCGCCGAGCCCGATTGCGAACCGTCCGCTGCGCTCGCCGTCGTCGCCGCTTGCAATGCAGACTGCTGTAGGAGGCATTGGAGGCGTTCCGCCTGTACCGCCTCTGCCGAAGCAGATGAATCAGAATCAGAATCAGGAAAGGGAGAAGGAAGAGCAGACGAAGAGACAGGTCCAGGGGCTGAGTAGCGCGTCGACTGGGATCGAAGGGTATGATTTCCGGATTGACGACGGACAGGGAGGGAAAGAGCAGCAGACGCAGGCGTCTGTCCCTTCCTCCACCATCACCAACGCCAATTCGCCGCCAGATTCGAAAGCGAATACACCGCAGCGGAGTAGGAACGCGAGCGCGAACAAACCACCCCCGAGCGCTGCGTCGAACAATCTGAATGGGGACGGGACGCTGAAGGGGAGGCAGCGGGCGAGTCTAGATACGCTTGCGCTTACGGCGGACTTGAGCGCCTTCCCGTTGAATTTCGATGAAGGACGAGGGAGCTTTGGAGTGTCGAAGTAAAGGCAATAAAAATAAAATGAAAACTTTGGCGCTTCCTCTGTCTTTCTCTCCGTCTATCGCTCTTTGCAGTTGTTTCCTGCGTCTCGTCCGTGCTCTTCCGTCTCAATTTCGTCTCCGGGGTTCGAATGGTTTTGTGTTTTTTTTTCTTGGCTTGGACATCTTGATGGTGCTTATACCCCCTCTGACGTACCTTACGTCCCGCTCATCCCTCATACTCCTCCTGTTTGCGTTCGGTTTCCTCTGTTCTCTGCGTGTACTACCCTGGCGTACTTCATTCGGATCGGACACTAATACCCTCAAGCTTGACTTCCTCCACCGCCTCCGCCCTTTGGAAGAGAACGTATATTTTTCGTTCGTTCGTGTTTCACTAGCCCGCGCTCCATCCTATCCTATCCGATATCCCAAAGGTTTTCTTGTCGAAGGTTGTTTGTGCGTCGTTGAAATGTTTCGCACGCCGTTTGTCGGTCGTGCTTCCCACTCTCCTTTATCGTTTACCGCCCCTTTTCCCTTATATCATCTCTTCTTTTCTCGCTAAGCGACTGCGATTGTGATTGTGTGTCTTTTTGAAATGTCTTTATTGCGTTCCAGTTCTCTTTTCTTTTCTTTTTTTGATGGAGGAAATTCTTTACGTCGGTGCTGAGTAGACAGAGGGGTTCTTATAGGGAGTCCCGTTCGCCCTTCTCTACTCACTCCCGCCCGACTTCCTCGCGTGTACCTTACCTTATCCCTTCCCTTCGCTGACCTGCCTACAGTACGTAGTAGTGCTAGTTCTAGTAAGCTCAGTCCAGCGTCGATTAAAGCCTCCCCCGTCCCCATCTTTTTTGTCGGTATTTATTGTCCTTCCCGGGTTCTTGTCATTCGAATTCAAATTGATTGTGTCTTTTTCTTTTTCCTTTTCGACCGTTCTGAATTCCGATGAATAGGAATAGGAATAGGAATAGGAATAGGTTTTCGAAGGTATGTTGTTGATGAATGAATGAATACAATACCATATATTATATGGTTCGGTGCCGCTATCAATACCACTATCAATACCACCGCCCCATCTACGCCAGCTCATCGTTAGTAAAGTCAGTAACGTATGAGAGGATTTTGCTGCCGTCGGGTTCCCCAACGAAAATGAGGAAAATAATATTAAGATGAGAGTGCCCTGGGACACGCACGTTGGCGTTACATTACATCACAAAGACAAGTTAAGTTGAGAAAGATATGTACTACTTACTTACAGTCAGTATTGTATTGGCAATATTCTATCCTTTTATATAGTGTGTGTGCCGGAGCAGAGGACAGGCTTTCATTACGGTAGTATCTGCATAGATCATTACTACTACTACTACTACTACTACTACTACTACTACTACTACTACTACTACTACTACTACTACTACTACTACTACTACTACTACTACTACTACTACTACTACTACTACTACTACTACTACTACTACTACTACTACTACTACTACTACTACTACTACATACTACTTATGTCAATTTTTTCTGCATCGCATCTACGCATCATATATATACACTCGCTAAGGGTTGCGAGCAAAATAAAAAATTGCCCTCAGGCTGGATTGAACAACCGACCTCATCATTCTTTTGATTCAGCATTATATCTAACCTTTATACGAGTGGCGCGCTCTACCACTGAGCTATAGAGGTAGCAAAGACATTATCTGACAAATATACACAATCTATTTTAATAAAAATCCTGAAATGTCGTTCCTGTAGTCTGTGGTATGAGGGACCTCAGGCCATGATGCTGTGTAGCGGGCATTTGTTTTCAAAGCTGCTTCGGCCTGCATATACATGTAATAACAGGCTTGATAAAGGGGGGGGGGGGCGTTATGCATAATTCTGACTCTGATGTGGTATTCATCAAGGTGTTTGATTAGGTGGTATTTTGGAGAAGTCTGCTTTTTGTTTTCTCGGTCCCAGGTTTGAAAAGATGGGATGAGAGGTGGGGTTACATGTACCAGTAGGCTTGAACTCGAGCATTCAAGACTTGATGGATGACTTTAGGTATGGCTGGCTGGCTGCCTTATCTTTCGGAAGTTAATACTGTTTTCATGTTGATCAAGAGATGCGTTCATAATCTACTAATATTGCTTCGCTTCTCCTATCAATAATTGAACAGTTGAGTAGGTTTTAAATTACGCCTTTGCCGTTGGAGCTGCCACAGTGGTGACCGTCTGTGCCCAGTAGGTTCGTAGAAGAGAATTGTCGAGCAGACAAAAAGAAGAAGCAACCAATCAGTCAGTCAGTCAGTCAAAAATCACACTGAAAGAGTATCAAACGTTCTATGAGGAAAAGCGACACACCTGTTTAACGACTTCGTATATCCTCCTCTGACACGCGAACAGAATCGCAGCAGTGAGGACGCTCTGGACGATTTTGCTGCTGATGCCTTTGTAGAGGCCTTCGATGCCCTCCTCGCGAATGACGGTGAGGATGCCGTCCAGCGAGGATTTATAGCGTGATGCGGCGGCGGAACCGGCTTGGAAACGAGATTTAATAACACTGGAGAAAACAAGATGAAGCAGATGTGAGCTGGTGGAAGGAGGGAGGAGAGCTCCCTTACATGTATGGGTAAGTTATACTCGTGGCGACTGGAGAAAACGAGTTCAGTGAACAAAAGGAATGAAGCGCCCAAAGGCTGAAAGCTCCTACCGAGTTTCGAAAGAGCACCAAGGAAGAAAAAGTCTATGTCCGTAAGCGACGCTACGGCAGTCTTGTTTCCAGCCGCTCTTAACCTCGCAGTCCGGCGTTTAACGAGGAGGTTCTTCAGCTGCTCAAACACCGTGTACTGCAGCACTGGGTTTACGACCAGCACCAGGGCCGGTCCGATTCCTCTCCAGAATTCTTGAATCCCGCCTTTTCGCAGAATTTGGCTGATTGTCTCTGTGAAGCCGAGTTTCTTCGTTACTGACCTCTTTCCCTTGCCAGGGGAAGAAGGTTGGTCAGAGGGTGACATTGTCTGGACGGTCTGAGAGGTTTGGATGACCCATATTGGGTTGCTTATGATGGTCGTTGCGGAACCTTCGTATATGCAGTAAGTACTCGCAGGTTCTCAAAGGCAGAAGGGTTAGTACAATGCATAAACTTACCAGCTATAAGACCAATGAGCATAGATTCTGGAGCGCTTAGTGCTTTGCTTCCGGGTCGCGACTTCAAAATGATGTCACGACTCCGCTCGTAGAAGAAGTAGTATACTCTGAAACCAACGTTAGATCGAGACGTGAAAAATATAGTCGGACGAGATTACCCATTAGTGACAGCAATACCAAGCAAGCTAGAATTGAGGCCATCGTAAAGCCCAGTGATGCCTTCACGCTTGATTATGTCAATGACAGCTTGGTACGTTGACTATGGGAGTTGCGTGTCAGCATGAATGTAAGCACTACAATGCAGAGGAACGTGCTCGCCTTCTGCTCCTTGCTTGTTTCCACAGCTGCTCGTGTCGATAGGAAGATCAACGGGCTGTAATTTCTTTCAGGAAGTCTGTTTGGATTCTCAGCGACGGAAGGTCTTACTATGTAGCCGTCATCGCGACGATGCCGCCAACAGAGCCGGCTAAGGCGTGAATAAGGGAATCGCTAGACATGTTGGCTATAATCAGAAGGCCCGCTACTGCGTGATGGTGGTGCCAGTAGAGAAGAAAAAATGGTGTCCATATACGCCTGTAACCTGGTAATGTACGATCGGAACGGAGAGCGAATATCACGTTCATCTAAAACGATCTGATGATTGTTGTTGTTGTTGTTTGTTTGCCGCCGGCGCGCCGATTCTGCTCGCGTGGCATTTACGTACATACTGGCCTGGCCTTCACAGTGACCGTCGACTAGCGCCTCCCTGCTGTGCACCTACCATCATCGTCGAGCACCGTCGATTGTCCTCAACCACGATGGAGAAAGAGGTTGCGCAGATCGTGGAAATGGTTTGTGGACTGATATTGTATTGGGTGTTCGGTGGCTCACTACGGAATATAGGGCGCGACGGCAGCTCAGGCGCGTGCGGCGTTGAGGAAGTACAAAGATGTCATGCGTGCGGCGGAGCAGATATTTGATGGCGAGTTTGCGGACGTTATGGATGATGACGTACAACTGTCCGATACAGCTGCGAGGCCTTCGGGACGCGCTGAACGTCCCAGGATGATCGTAAGTGTGGAATGGAGGCTATTGTGTCCTAAATTATGAATCTTGTTGGCGTGTAGACTCCTGGAGAGGACAACTCTGATGCCGAGATAGGCAGCGATATCGATCTGAATGAGGATGATGATGGTAAGCCACTCTGATTTTTTAAATTCGATGACCACTCGTTGATAGTACATGAATAGAAGACGAGTATATCGACTACGACTCGGATTATGAGGATCCTAAGCCATTTATCACTGCGTCTGCTGACCCCTACGCTGGTACGTTCGACCCGTGCCTTGGTATAAATAGCGCTTGACACGTCTATTAGGAATATTTTTCTCGAAGGACCGTAAAGAAGAGGTCATAGAAGTGGAAGAAGAACCAGAATCCGTCTTCGTCCCTGGTGTAGCTGAGCCGCTCAAGTTGCTAACTCAAGGACAGTGGATGAAAGGCTGTCCTGAAGGCAGCGAACAATCATTCTTGTTTGGTATTTATTCTGGTCTAAGCGAGGGTGTATGCACATGTCCAGAGGAATGTGGATACTCGATTCCCAGAACTAAGGCCGACTTTTTCGCTATTTATGTATGATCAGCCACAAACTTGAACAGTATCACGACAAATCTGACACTTAGTTTTATAGCCTGAGTTTTCTATGTACATCCAGCATCTCAAGGAAATTGTTCGACAGAAATGCCAGAAATGCTCCTCCACTTTCTGCCTTGCTTGTGGAGAACGAGTCACAGCATCGCGAGACCAGAATGGGAAGCTGACGCTTGACGAAAACCCGCTATTTCACTGTGCGAATTTGCAAGGAGTGATCCTCGGTGTCGGGCTCCTGATACTTGAGCAGATATTCGCCGAGCAGATTGGAGACACCAGTTTCGCAGTTAGTCGAACCGGTAACTCTAAGAAACGCAAGGTGTCTACTCCTTCGACTCCAGTTCCTGACCCAGATGACGATGATGATATCTATTATGGGTCACCTCCCTCCAAGGGAAAGAAGCCGAAGGCTGCGGGCATTGGTTACGCTGGTAACGGTCGAGAAGACGTACGTGGTTTCAATCTGTCCCATTGGCCGGCGACTTACTCTTTATTTCAGAATTCAGGACAGCTTCAGGCTCTTGCCATTCAATCTTCGAAGGACCTTAAAGTCGGGAACCTCCTCAAAGAAGTCCGAGAATTCTTGCCTAACCTGCATCGAGAAGGCGGAGGAAAAACAAGCGATTTCTTACCTCATCCGACGACATTGGCACATTTGCGTCGTAGATTCAACTACGTCAGTAGTACGCTTCTACGCAATGATTCGCTCTCGGACATGTCGGATCGTAATGTTTTGTACTTTGAGTTGTTTGAGTGGCTTGAGGTAAGTACTGGTGTGTTTGCCAGTTCTTCGCTTACACAAATATTATTAGACCATCTCGAACCACGAGTCTCTTGCCAGCATGATGGCCATGCCAATTATGGTTGTCTCCTCGATCAAGGCCGTGAATACAAAGAAAGTCGGAGGGCGTTCTCAAATTCGCGAGAGAACAATCATATATGAGGGCTCTTCTGGTCCGCGTGAGCTTCTTGAAGCTATCGTCATCCAGGCAACTGCGGCAATGAAGGGTTTGGAAGGCCCCAGAGGCGTGGAGCAGCCGGAAGAGGAAATGACTGAAGAACAGAAACGCTTGACCGGAACAGCTGCAAACGGAAAGGGCAAGGGTAAAGCCCCTGCAACCAACGGGATAGACCTCGCTGCATCCCACGAGAATAGAAAGCTACTTGAATTCTGCCTCCGAATTATTGCGACTGCCTCTGCTATCGACAGGAGCCTTCGAGAAACAAAGGGCGACGCATTCCTGCAGCGATTGAAGGCTTCGCTTCCGAAAGTGCCGACATCTATCAAAGATGCGACTACTTCTATCGGTATTGAGCAGGAGTTGAATGCTGGTATGACGGATGAAGAATTGCAGAAAATTTATATGCAATGGGCGACTCGGGTCCGGTTCGAATATTGTGATCTTACCATACCACCGTCCGAAGGCACGAAAATCGATGACGAGTACTCACCATCCTTTAAGCATTATTTCACTCAGGAAGCCAGGATGCTTACAAATGCGGATATTCCAAAACGAGCGTTAGCTATTGCTAAAGAGGTGATCCAAATTGTGTATATGACTTCGGCGCTCGCTAAAGGTATTTCTTTACAGCTGGCTGTCCTGACTACGAATTTGCCTGTTGCCTGGGATTCCTCGATCTTCCTTCGGGTAGATGAAGGAAGAGTAGATGTAATCAAGGCCCTTATCATCGGGCCCGAGGGGACTCCGTAAAGCCCTCCGCTTCTGCTCCCATACTTTTTGCTGACGATCTGAATTCGGTCTAGATATCAGAACGGATGGTGAGCTGCATGATAATCGTCTGTGTAGCGTAGTAACTAAGTCTCGAGCAGCTTTTTATTCGATATTTTCCTTGGTTCGAGCTATAACCAGTCGGCTCCAAGCGTCAGATACATGACCGTGCGTAGCACAACTCTATCTCTTCCAAGCTCGCGCTGACTCCACCCCAGACTAACGGCGGAAAATACCGCTTCAATCCTAACTTGTATGCCGTGAGTTTCCCGGCATTTGTATGCATCCTTCTGCAAGTATCGAACGCACTTAATTGTTCAGGATGGGAAAGTCTGTCTATCTCTGCTCGGCACTTGGACTGGTCCTGGCTGGGTTGCCGGGAAATCTACTCTACTACAAGTGCGTGCAACGCTCTTTTAGTTAATGCCTAGCTAACCATGAGTCTTAGGTTCTCGTCTCGATTCAGTCGATGATCCTTTGTGACGAGCCCTATCTCAATGAGCCTGGATGGTCTGGTATGGCAGGCACTCCTGCGTCGAAAGCTTGTGAGTTATGCTGACCTTATCCTAACTCATACTAATATCTGTTAACACATTAAATGTAGACTCTGCTAATGTGAGACGAATGGTTGTTAATACCGCGGTGAGATATCGTCTCTAAGACCCATGATAGTATCTGTTAATAATGGTTCTCTTTCAAGATGCTTGCCAACCTCAAGTACCCTCCCGAACCTTTCGGAGAGGTCATTCGTACCCACTTCCGTCTGAAAGCACGGCAAATTACGATGCAGCTAGATAAATGGCTTGCAGAGGATGACGGCAAACAGACAAGTGCGGATGGTGGTGGGAGTCCGCTTCCTAAGATGCCAGGACAGATGCCAAATGCTAGCGGAAGTGGGAATGCTTTCAAGAGTAACGTAGATGAGATGAAGGCATTGCTTTTCAAGTTGCAAATGGATAGCGGCGCTTTGGGCTCAACGTCCCGAGCAACATAGAAATTAGTTCCTCTTTTATTCCCTCTTTATCTTTCAATCATCACAAGCGAGCATTTTGAAACAGATTACGCTTATCATCGTGGTCTTGGTTTCCGGGCTGTCCGTAGAATGCATGTCCTTAATATACGAAAAAGAGAGAGAAACGTTGCTTACTTCAAAGCCGGACACTCCTGTGACTGGGAGTGACATCCGCGCCGATCTTGTCACGATTTCGACTCGGGCGTTCTTCCTTTGGTTAAACTATAATGGCAACGCAATGTCGAGCAACTTATAGGTCTGTCCTTCGCGAGCTCGCAAAGTCGGTGCGTTCATGGGTCCTTTCAATCGTATCCATTTCTGACGTATGATTCATTGGTAGTCCATCGTACCCCGAGCTTCACGAAACCACGAAATAGCACGTACTTTTCGGAGTATATTTGATGAACGATGTTCGTCCTCGTCTTCAAAAGATATGGAGAAGCTATTTAGAGATATGAGGAATGCTGTTACTTTCTTGAGAGCTCAGAGAATACACAAGGTGCGTGTCATGTTACTATTTTGTATTTTTGGGATCCCATCTTATATTGCTTTATCTTACGTCTTGAACAGGAATTGCTAGATAGATATAATCCTCTGCACAACATGACGCAAGAAGAGCGTGTCAAAGCGACTGCAAACCGTGTTGGTCTCAATACACCGATAGATGTAAAGAAGCCAGACGAGAACGATAGATGATCAATGCATCATACCTTCATTGTTCATTACATCAATAGAATACAACTTGAGCTTCGTGTTGAACGCTATATACTCTTCAGGCATCATCAATTCCGAAGGCTCTGGGCAGAGTTTCCTCGCACGGACCCAGGAACAAGTAATCAGCTCTCTTGTCGCCTTTGCTTCGTTCAAGATTGAATACGGCCACTTTTCCGCCATGTAGACGAACTTCCGCCGCATACCCAGCTGCTGGGTAAACCTAACGATGTCCATGAATTCTCAAGGCTAGTTATGATGACAATTGAAGCTCGCGTACTTGTGAAGACGTCCCGACGACAAGACACATATCCGCTTTTGCAACCAACTCATCGATAGCTCCTAGAAACCACGGCTCTTCGCCGAACCATACGACACCAGGACGAGCTAGTGCACCGCATTTCTTGCAGCGAGGGAGGTCCGCCTCGGGAATCGTTGGTTCTATGCTATCGGCGTCTACGAGAGTCTCAGTCCCAGCAAGGGCAGGGCAGATTGGCGAAGCGTCGTTCCATTCCACGTGATTGCAGGTTTCGGACGTACAGCGTACTTCGAAGAGACGGCCGTGCATTTCCAGGAGTAGAGGTTGTTCCTTTGCAGCGGCGTCTACTACTTCTTTTTCAGCCTCTGGCAGGCGTTTGAGTGCAGCATCAAGAGCACGCGTGCTGAGCCCATCCACATTCTGCGTTATAAGGGTGAACGTTGATTCCGGCACAGCGATCGTGTTCAGGTAACTAGGTATCGATAGCTGAGCAAGTGCTCTATGTGCGGCGTTTGGAGATGCTGCGCGGGCCCTATGGGCATTAACAAGTTCAGACAACTGGACACAATGCGTATATCATGTGAATTAACACACTTTTCTCGTCTGTAATGATAAAATTGCCAGACTCGTGATGGATCTCGCTTGAAGGCCTCAGGAGTTGCGAGTCTTGTTGCGTCAAACCTCCTCCAGAGTCCTCCAGCACCTCTGAATGTCGGGATTCCTTGTTATCTGCTTAGATCTGTTTTGATTTTACTAGTGTGATGTCGAAGAGGATTACCAGACGCTGCAGATAGACCCGCTCCCGCGACAGCAATGATATGTTTTGATGTTTTGAGCTCACGTCGGAAGGCATCCATGTCGTTAGACCGCATCTTAGTACAAGAGATGTGATGGCTGAAGGAATGAAAGAGTAGATTCGGTGACCCTGGAAATACTACTTTTGGAAACCATCACAAAATCGTAGAGATACATTGTGAGGTCAGAAGAATTTCAAGAAATCCATCTTTAAAGTAACAATACTGAATTGACAGAGTAACGGTAGGGACGAAATTCAAGGACGGAAACGAATGTCGAGCGCAGTCGAGAATGATTAGTAGACTGTTACTCTGGTCACCTGTCCATGTAAGATTTAGCAGGTGAACCAAGACTGTGTAGAATTTCACTTACCGCGGAAGGTGATTCCTAGTCTGATGGCTCCTTTGGTTTCGCTGGCATGCCGTGCCGCCTCTTATCTACCGCCTCCAATCCCGCTTTGGACGAGTCATCCAGCCCAAACAGCGCCGCCTTCACTCTGCTATGTCTTACAACATTCTTCCTGTCCGCTGATGTCCCCCCAATCCTTCTCGATGCGAGTGGGGTATATCCCTCGGTCAGAAGGAAAGTCTTTGAGCTCCAGCGCCTCTCGTTAAGGGTATGTTCGAGGTCGTACTTGCTCTCCTCCTCGATGTCCCTGTCCATCCCGCGGTCAAATTCCCTATCGATGTATTCCGAGATGTTCTCTGGATGCACGAAACGTTCCGCTTGGTGGAATAGCGAGATAAGTTTTCGTTTACGTTCGGAATCTAGGTAGACTTGAGGTTGTCGAGATGAGGACGGTTTTGAGTCGGGGTCGGATAGTGCATTTCCCTCGCCTGGAGATGTCGAGAAAGACAATTTACGAGGCTGAGATACTAGACTTCGCCTTAGTGACCGTGAGGCCGTGCGCGAGGCGGCCTGAATTATGCCTGTGAGCATTGTCAGTTGCACCGACTACAACGCAAAAGCAAAACGTGCAAGGCCTAGACTAGACTTATCTTATGTCCCACGATCACTTGATTCCATGCATCGCGTCATGTCGCGTCGCGTGTCAGCGGTCACGCTTCCACTGCTTTCTAACCATCATTCGCGAGCACTCTAATATCGCATAGTACAAAGCGAAAGCATAAGATAACACAAAGTAAGTCTATCTACAATATCTGAACAATGACCGTCACGTCGTCTAGCCATGGCTGGTCGCTCTGAAGCGAGATCATCTGGGAAACCGCATTGTTGTCCTCCCCGCCCAACGCCTTCTTCAGTATACGAAGCGCAATGTTATTGTCGATGTGAAAGGATGCTTGCTCGTTTCGAGTTCCAGGTGGTATAACTGCATCGACGTAATATTGTGGATAACCTTGGGGAGGTATAGTCTCAAGCAAATCGGGCAAGCCATCAGTGCAGAGAACTAAAAACTGACTAGGAACTCCTATCAATGCGTTTGATCCACGATTCAATCGAAAATGCGCCACATCTGGATCAGCAGATAGATAAGGCGGAGTCCTGATTCGGTCAATCAACTGCGCCCAAGCTGCACGTGAACTATCCACATTTTCTTTCCCAGCATCTAGGTTGAAAAGTATTCGACTCGTAAATGCTGCTGGCTGCTTGAAAGGCTGGTCTCCTATGCCTATCTTGGATATTCAGTCTATGAAAGCTTCTCGGGATTGCGGTACGTACAACGGAAGGGAGCTATTGTTCCCAATATGCGTCCGTTCCTTACGCAATCAGGCTCGTTGGGATGCTCACGCCTCACACGCTCTACCTCGAGCAGATTCGTGCCGTTGTGTACCTGAGTAAGAAGCTCGCCAACCCACCTCCCCGATGGAGCCCGTGAGGCAAGTACTGACGATGAGTAATCAATTAGAATGTCGCAACGGATACTTCTTCGCGAAAGCGACGCACCCGCTTGGCAATCGCCAAGGTTTGCGATCCAAAGGTTCTCCTGAAGGGGATCAACAAGAGCCAATAAGGCCGTAGTGCCGTACATGTTCAACTGAACCTTCTTGTAATTTTGCAGTCCATTACTATAGTCGTTGATGACGCTCCTGATATAGTCATCGCTCAGACGTTCTAGCGAGGCGATCCCGCCAGGGAACAATTCGAGCACGTCATTTGCGATGTCCCGGTCGAACGAGATGAAGGCACGTTTAAGCGTCGCAGATACGACCGCGGGATCTTTGAGGCACGCTGGACCTCTGTTGCTCACTGCCTCTGCCAAAAACTCCTGGACGATCACAGGCAGATGGTGCGCGACGTGCTCGACAGTCGCCTCTCCGAGATGCCCTTTGACAATCAGGATAGAAAGGGGTAGAAGGCGCTTGTCAGTCTCTCACGTTATACAACGTCAGACAGACATATTCGCAATGCCCGCTCCGCGCGGACCGAAATCCACGCAGGGGGGAAGGGGACTGTCGGTGTCATCAACTCACCGTCGAAGACTCCTGTAAGGGTCCATAGCTCGTTTCCAGTGCCGCTCACCACGAATTGCTCAATAATGTACCGATCCTGACACCGAGCGGTCGCGCACGGCTGGAAGCTGAGCCCATCTGCCTTACGGCCACTCTCTAGATCTAATACCCCTGTATAGGGGTGCGCAAGGTCCACAAGAGCGTCCTCTACCTCAGATGAGTTCAGAAGGGTGTAATCCGCGCTTAGGATCGAGGTTCCAGAGCTGCTTGCGGAAGGGGGCGGCTCGCCATAATCTTGTGTATTCGAGCGGGATCGCATCTTAAATACCGAGTGGGGACTCAGGCTGGGTTATGAGCAATAAAACGCTACGAAAAAGCAGGAAGATGCGTGCTGGGAAGTTGGGGCTGGATTTTATGTATATAAGTTCTCGATCGGTCCTCTGGAACTAACTCAAGGGCATTATGCGGCGTGTAAGTCGAGGCACTTGGAGACCCAGCCAGGGAAGTGAAACTGGAACAGACGAAAGAACCTCGAGGCTCTACACGCGGAATAGGCTACTTGGAATTACACGCAATGCTTCTTCGCCAGGCAGCTAGTCCACTCAAGGCTATTCTTGAATTGCCTAAATGGGACTTACATCCGAATTTGGAAGGCCAGTGGACGCACAACTGACAACATGGCAGCCGGTACTAAAGGGGACGAATGGCTGCTTCGATAGCAATTAGCTGCGCGTCTCGTCTTTGACACGTCAAGGATGCATTACAAAACATAACAGATTTTCCGATAAAATTAGAAGCTAATGAGGTAAAATTACATCTGTATTGGCGACTTAGTGACAAGTACTGGGATATGAAGTTCGTGCGACTTACCAGCCAACCCCAGAAGCGCTCGAGCCAGTTGCGAGGCGGCGGGTCATCATACGTCATTGCTTCTATTTCTTTCAGGCCCGTGACGAAATCCATCTCCATCACCTTCAGCGGTCTTTGCTTATAGTAGAATGATGACGAGATGTACAGGACTGGGAAGAGCATGAAGGGCTGCAGTGGTATGTTAGCATCATCCGATCCAATCATAAGCCTCTAATACTTACGAGGTAATTCGTAACGAAGGTGGCTGTGTCCCAGTTGTCCTTAAGGAAGACAGACCAGCCAGAGAACTACCAAAATGACCAGTGTTAGAACTCAGACAAGGCGAAACGCGAAGGGAACGCACGAAGCAGATTACGATACACGAGATCGCAGCGTACCAAGCTGCAAACGGGTTCATCTTGCTTGCGTATGGAAGTGTTGACCGATCAAAGCCCTGTGCGACAAAGCCTGCGTGGAAGCGGATATACGTGACGCTGATACCGAACCAGGTCATCAAACCCGCTACCGACGTCATGTTCACAAACCAATTAAAGACTTTCCCAGAACCGGAGCTCACGCTCATGTAAGCAAGGAAAGCAAAGGCTGTACAGAACAGGATAGAAAGTAATGGTAGACCGCGAGCCGTTGTCCTCGTGAAGATCTTCGGAGCGTTGCCGGAGAGTGCCAGACCGTACAAGGCACGGGACGAGGTGTACAAGTCGGATGAAGAGGCAGACCACGCAGACGTAAGGAAGGCCGCGTTTATGACGTGAGGAAGTCCCTTGATGCCTGCCGTTTGAATGGCAATCACGAACGGAGATGCTGATGCAGTCCCGGATGCTAGATTAAGGTCCGGGTGGTTGGAGGGCACCAGGAGGCCAATAATGAAAGTGCCTCCGATGTAGAAGAGAAGAATACGGACGTAGACCCGCTTAATCGCCTTCGGAAGATTCCTGCGAGGATTTTTTGCTTCTCCAGCAGCGATCTAAGCCAAAAGGACGATCAGAAAGGTTTCTACAAAAAAAAAAAATCGTAGAAATCTACGTACAGCGACAATCTCAGTACCGATGAAGGAAAAGGCCGCTTGTGTCATTACAGCCCACCAGCCCAAGAACCGACCCTCTGCACCGGCAATTTCATTGTACTGCGTGAAAGGACCTGGATGATCCCAGTATCGGAATCCAATGCGATCGTGATTTGGTCCTCCGCCAAGATCAAGGACAATGCCAAGAATCTATTTATAACGTATTTCAGTTCACTAGAATGTTTGTGAACTGAAAAGCTTAACATACAATCAATCCAGTGATTGTAATCACTTTTATTGACGCGAAGATGAACTCGGCCTCGCCATAGGCACCTGACTCAAGAATTTAGCGTAAACGATCAGGACTAATGTCGCAGACTAACCAGCGCCGAACATATTGATGATAACGACAAAAACCAAGCACATGGTGATCCATACCGCAGGATTTACTTCATCCGGCTACGAGAGCGGGTGACTTAATCAGCGAGTGCTCCAGTACGGATCAAGAAAGCACATGCTCACCGATTTCCAATACGACATCAAAACCGCAGCTGCTGAGAGCTCCGCGGGGAGAATGATAGTCCAGTTGTACCAGTAGTTCCAACCCATCGTAAACGACAGGGCCGGGTTGACAAACCGTTCAGCCAATTTGATGTGTCCTCCAGGAATGGGCAGATATGCGACCATTTCGCCCAACGAGATCTAGATCCTTCCTGTGAGCGCTGCATGTTTGTCAATAACAGAACCCCGGGCCTACCATAACACTGTAGCAAATTGACCCGACTATCAAGTAACCTAACACGAGACCAAGAGGACCACCATTTCTGAGAGAAGTTGCCGTTCCAAGGAAAAGACCGGTTCCGATGACGCCTGTAGAGCAATCAGTCACGATCTTCCATGAGGAAAAAGAACAGGTGAATTACCTCCAATACTAGAGGATGGTTACACAATGAGCCGATATACAACAGGATCAATCAAGAAGAAACCGCACCTAATCATAGCAATGTGCCGGTTTTTCAGTGACCTCTTCAGATCGCTATGTGGGGGCGGCACACCCGACACGCCATGTGCCTCGGAGGAGGCTTCATGAATTTTCTCGTCAGTCGCATGTCCTTCATGCTTGCCAAAGGCCTTCTCGTCGGGAAACGACGACATGATAGAAGGAAGCGAAAGAGAACACGCGGAAGGAGGGCAAAAGGCATATCAAGGGACACATTTAAATACTGTGCTACTGATACAGCGAGTCCTCCACGGCGGAAGGCACCATGGTTTGAAATAAATTGAATTCCGTGCATCAAATCTCTCAGTTCCTGCCTGAAATTTTTGATCTCTCACGACGTGATTCAGGGTCACGCTAAACATTCATTCGCCCGGCGTCCCATTCCCGACTAAAATTAGCGCAAAAGCTCCGCGTGACCAAACTAATACTGGTTACAATTCTCGGGGATGACATTCAATCCGTGCTCGCCGAAGTCATTCAGAACATCCCGGTTTGCAAGGCTGTCCATCAAGGTGAGTGGTTCGTTCAGTACATGACAGCCTAAAATATTCAGGAATGCAAAATTGATTTTACAACGGAAGAGCGATTCATCGCGCGCCGAGATAAGGCTTTCGGAACCTTATCTCGTCTATGTATCGGCTACATATCATCTTCCTCAATTTATTTATGATAAGTAACCACTTTCACTCTTTTCTCGTACCGTACCTCAGGATATCCAGATGCACCACCCTTGGAGCTTTGTGATGTCGCTCGGACCACCCTACTGTTCCAATTCAGTCCCGACACCCGACATATTCTTCTTGAATTTAATTATTCAAATTTGAAAATCTCCAAATCATGTGGTTGCCCTCTCAAAACACGGATGAGAGGAAACTCCGCCGCGTCTGGATGCTCTTGACTGTTGTTCCTTGCCTCTCGGGAGGTGACCATCTGTCCTTTGGATGACTTCAAGTGCCACAGTCAGCTGTAATCTCTCTCCAAATCCTGTGCCAGATGACCATGTGGAAGATAGTAGAAGTGCATTTTTTTCGGATTCGAAGGGATCGGATGGTAACGTGACTATCTCAGACGGCAACCGGGGTTCCTTCCAACACATAACCGGTGATAATTTATAAAGATGGGTTTGTACTGTCCTTCAGGAACCTTTGGATGGTGACTACTAGCAAGAAATCTGTCTTTATGCAATGATTCCAATTGAACGGGATCTCCGTGATATCGCCACGACCCTTTTCTTCAACCGAAGCGTGCGCACTCTGTCGTGATGTGCGTGTGCTTTTTCTCCTTTTCTTATCGCTGTTGTATGATAAACGCAGCATCGGCTCCGTTTTGATGACTCTGGGCGCGATTCGTATCAACGATATGAAACCGTTCTTGGCGACCTCGTACGAAGTGCCATCTTTTCGTATCGTTTTTCCAGGACACGTTTTCCTCGAGCATGAATCTCAAGGACTCATTCCGCTCAGGAACGAAGTGTCTTGCAAAGAGCTCGATGCTGTAGTAGGTCTCTGGTAGGATCGGGAGTTCTCCGTATATCGGCACGAAGTCCGGTAAATTGGTGAAACCTAGGAACGAAGGTATTGGCCTCAGCTTCTTTGTTCTTCCTGGGGCAGTGCTTCTTCCTTCCGATATCGGAGAAGATTGAGAAGACTGGGGCAAACATTGCACTTACCTATCGTGGCTCCCGGGCCATGCGCGAAATCATTTATCGGGTGGGAGTAAATCTGGCCTTCGATGTCTTCTTCTTCCAGCCGACGATTACAGGCTGCCAGGACTTCGTTGCCTGTTCGGCCGACTTGCAATTCCTCAAGAACGATGTCCTGCATTCGGTTGGCTTTCTTCAATCCCGCAAGAAGGCCTTCCGGTACAGTTCTCTCCCCTTGCGATGCGCGCAGCACGTAGCCGAGGTGCTGCGTATCTGTGTGCATACCCATTGCACTGATGCCGAAGTCAACATGCAGAATGTCACCCTCTTGAACAATCGAGTCTGAGCCTGACCAGCCGGGAAAGGAGCTGGGGTCGAGGACTTTGACGCGTGGTTGATTCCACGTCGAGACGTTTTGTTCTTGCATTTTTTCTCGGAACCACCATTGAAGGTCCTGTGTTCTTCATTAGCCACATGCTGAAGGCAAGTAAAATAGAAGAGAAATGTCCCTTACCTCTGTAGCTGTCTTCCCAGGGACGACAACTCGTTCACTAAACGCTTCTTCCAACATAGCCCAGATTGTCTCCTGCATCTTCGCAAAATACACAATCTGTCCTGGTACACGCTTAGAGACAAACTCGACTGCAATCATCGGTACATTGACGAATCGACTTGTCCACCGTTCTCCAAGCTCTTCTTTCAAAACATCCATCTCACCAACGTGCAACCCACCCGCAAACGCGATGTCTCGGTCTATATTGACCATAATGTGTTCGGGGGCATATGACTCGAGGACCTGGCGTAATTCAGGCCAGACATCCCCTGTGTTGTCTACCCAGAGGAGCGGGTTGGGTCGACCAGCAAGTGAGGATGAGTTAGTGTGGAAGAGCACGACGGTGCGCCTGTGCGCTGCGAACTCCGTTGCGGACTTGATGGACCACCAGATAGTGTCTTCTGCATGCTCGCGCTGGCTCACCTGGTCCGATCGCCCCCCGTATTTATACGGAAAGTTTATCCGTCACATATGCGAGTGTATGGCGTATCGAGTATGGTGCCATTACAATATCAAATGATATAAAAATACGTGTGTAGATCGCAGATGTGAATCGCGACATAAGAGTAAGATATTTGGTGAACGACGCACGAGCCACGCACCCACGCCGTATTTCTTCATCAAATCCGGGAGCGCGTCGAGCCGCTCCTGTCTCCATCCATTCATTATCTCAGCCTGCTCTCGCAGGCTAGGCAATTGCTGGTATTTAGCAGGTTCGTCCGGATGCAACTGGCCATTGGTTTTCAGGAGGATGAGGGCGAATGCAGTGTACCAAGACAAGAGGATTTTTAGATGAACGATCATCTTGGAATTTCATGAGATAGAGGGATGATACAGCTTTGGACTTCCGATAGCACGTTACATGATGCAGTTTGTCCCACCCAGGAAGAGCCTTGTGAGAAATGAATGTATCGCGCTATTTGCATTTATTTACGCGTCGTAAACTCTGTTGAGTGTCGATCTTATTGGCGTCCACAACCCTCTCTTGTGAGGCCCATTTGGCGTTTGCAAGTCTTGGCCTCTACATTTGATGCTCATTTGACCCATTCACACACGATCTCGTCCCTTGCTTAAACCTCGGATTTAAGCAGATTTAAGCCCATTCCAAGAAACAAAAGACTCCACCCGATTTGATTCCGCCATTCAGCAGTAAATCCGGGACTAAATCGCTTTTAATTAAGGGTAAAGACGCATAAGCGTAAGATACCCAGCGCGCACACATACTTGACCAAATCGAAATCGAGTCGAGATAACCGAGGACATTTAGAAGAAACGAAGGGAATGGAACAAATGAGTGTATATAAACGAGCGAGAGCGGGTTTAGTAACATACTCGATACACGTAGTCAATAACGAGAAGGAGAAGAAAGGAAAGTCGAGGGAAAAGTAAATACAAAGAAATTAGACAGAGATGTCGGAAGCGAGTTTGTCGATGAGCTTCTGTAGACGATCTGCTTCGTATTGCGCGAGTGTTGTATTCTGCTCGATCGTAAAAGCTTCGGTGAGGGCGGGGAACGTCGTTGCGCCATAGCCTGTAAATATCAGACAGAAATATACATCAATTCGCCATATCGTGAAAATGAAGGAGATCTTACCTAGCCATTTGCCCGGAGCGACGCCCAAATGTCTATACCACTCTCTATCCTTGATACCTCCCTCAGAGATGAATCCACTTTCGAAAGACGAAAGCTTTTTATTGACACGCCGCACGCGCTTGACGGCCTCGACGAAGCGCGGGAGGGTGATATCACCGAGGACCTGGTCAGCAGTATGGTCCGGGGGCGGGAGCGGATAGGGATGTGATCGGCCATGTCGGTGTCCACGTCTATCGGGCCTCCATCTTTCCTGATCAGCACTAGTCGTCTCTCGACCAACGTACTCCAACCACTCATCAAACGTTTTCTTGAAGCTTTCCTCGTTGGACTTGCGTGTCTGGCGCGGCGGAGGCGGGAGGCCTAGCATCTTGGCCATGAAGTGCATGAATCCCTTGGCGAATCGATTCCGACTAGGCCCGTCTTCGATACCGTTTGCGCTGTTCTTGTGCATCTCCTTGAGAAGCTTGCGAAGCTCCTTTTCTGCTTCGGTCTTTTCGACGTCGAGTGCAAGACTTGCGTTTTGGAGGTTCTTGATGGAGGTTCTGAGCGATGAGAAGTCGACTGATGTGGACTGTTGGCTTGAAGCGATCTTTACAACGCTGAGAGAAAGATGTTGGTTAAAATAGATTATGAGCTACGGATACGCATAGACTTACGCATCTAGATAATCATCGAGCTCCAGAGAATATCGAGTAGTATTCAACGGCAGCGTAATTGCGTTCGCAGTGCGTAGAGCCAAGAGACCAAGGTTCTTCGCAACAGCAACCTAAAATATTTTGCGTTCGTAAGTTCCGGCCCCGATCCAGAGAAAGGTCGAGCTTACATGTCTATGGAAACCAGGATCTGCAAACTTCAGCTGCCATCTCTGAGAGTCGTAAATCGAATGATAATGGTATGGCGCATCGTACGGAGTACCCCCGAAGCCTTGATCGGAACTTGCGATCTGGAGTCACGAAAAATCAGTGAGTGTCAATGAAGATGTGAAAGCAATGGCACGAACACCAATGCGTTGTAAGAACACAGTGAAATCGCTACCGGAACCGAGAGGTTCAACCTTTGACGTTGAAACGGCTTTCGCATTTTGCAATGCTTCATACTCTGCTTCGAACGTCGAGTCGAGCGGGCCTTCGAATGGTCCTTGATCGTCAAGGGCGTCCCACAGTGTCTTATCCTTCTCCGTCGGGTGCGGTAAGTCCTTCGCCGTCTTCTCTATCAAAGACGCAAGTGACGGCGAAGCGGAGACGCCGAATTGAGATCCGGCTGAAGAGACATCAGTATTAAGATACGCCACAACGTGGTCTTTAATCCAATCCGCGAAATCCTCTCCCCATTCTGTGCTCCCGACGAGACCATATTCTTCTGCGTCCCAGCTTGCGATGACGATCGTGCGCAGGGGTTTCCACCCCGTACGAAGGAGCGTACCGAAACCGCGAATCATCTCGTGCAGGGATACAGTACCGGACGTAGGATCCGCTGCACCGAGGACCCACGCATCTCTGTGGTTCCCGACGAGTACGACTTCATCCTTTATGTGTCCGGGGATGACTGCCATGGTGTTCCAAATCGGCATGACCTTCTCGTCGACGTGGTTCACGAGTTTGGCCTTCCTTGCGCTTGACTTGCCAGTAATGAAACGGTTCTCGGATGGTATCCCGATTTCCTCGAGTAGTCTCTCCGCGTTTTGCCATGAGATAGGCAAGCTTGGAATTGATGGTCTGTTTGAGGCTTCCGAGCGAGTCGAGTTCTCGTACGCGGGATACCCAGGCTATGTGACTTCAGGTCAGTACTCCTCTTCTCATTCGTTAGAAGGGCCGCTTACAGTAGTCGGGTCCCCTGGGTACATAGAAATGAATTGTACAGATCCCCTTTGCACAGACGTAGGGTTGCGAGCAGGACCTGTCGGGTAAGGCTTGTATCCATTCTCAATAGTGACAGCTCCATCGTCGCGAGGGTCCGAGTAAATAAGAATGCCAACAGCACCTCGCTCTTGTGCGCCTTTGACCTTGAGTCCACGGAAAATACCACCGTATCGTGTGATAACAATCTTGCCCGTAAGATTCGCACCGGCGGCTTCGAGAGCATCGTAATCCTCTTTACGACCGTAGTCAGCGAAGATCAGTTCGCCTTCGACCTCTCCGTCTTTGCTGAAACCGTGGAAGGTCGGAACGGCTGTACGATACTTGGCTGCATCGTGGTCGAGCGGGTCGCCATCCTCTTCCAAGTCTGCGGACCATGAGACACTGCCGTCTGCATCGAAAATCTCGAGGCTATGGTCCAGGGGTGTGTTCATGATAGGGTAGTAGATGTCAATCCAAGCCTGTGGTTCCTTGAAATAAGGAATATCCAGAGTAGCCCGTCGCGACTCGGGTGTTCCAGCTGGGAAGATAGGCTCTTCCTCGGGCACGGAGATTGCGAACTGGGTCTGGAAAAGCTCGAGAATAGCCTTTGCATCCTCGAAATCTTCGGCTGAGCTTGCAAGATGAGGATGGCCGGCAAATTTACCAGACGCATGGATTGCACTCTTCGAAGAAGGTATGCTCCTGCAAGAACGTCTCATCAGTACATACTCACAGATCGCATAGGTCTTGACATTCACAAGAACAAGTTTTCTGTCTTCTCCAAGTTCGATATTCTGTTTAAGAATGTAAAACCCCGATTCTCATTGCCCGAACCTTCTGAGAAGGATGAATAGGGCTCATAGTCTTTCCTGTGCCGCTTCCTCCCAGCAAGGCCGACGGAGAAAAGGGTCAGAGCGATCGCAAATGCCGCGACGGTGAGTCTCAGAATTCGCTTCCCCCTCCGCGACAAATGCCTGAAGCGTCGCGACTTTGTTAACTCTGGTCCATCCTCGTTATCAGCAGGTAGCTGTACGCGGCCCTCATCGGCAGTGTCGAATTCGAGTTTCTCAGATTCTATGGCGTCGAGTACGACTACCATAGTTCCTGAACGTGTGTGTATGTGCGTAGGTTATGATCAGAGAGAATAATGTGATGTTGGTCACTCGGTGTGGCAAGTTTCTAAGTAGCGGATTGGGCGAAAAGCTACTGCGGGCGGCCGAGAATGATGCTATTTTGGGTTGGGATTGCTGTATCAACGAATAGATAGATCGTCGATCCTTTGTTCCTTCTTTTGGACGATCGACTCGACTAGAGCTGTACTTTGTCAACTTGAAATTGATCCAATCAACTTGAGAGGATGTCTCTTTTGCTCTTCAAATGAAACCATTATTATTGATAACTTCACAATTTCCCTGAATTTCTTCAAAGGCGCAAAGGACGTTCTACTGTAATAAGAGCCTGTTGATTGGTGGACTATCGACGATTATCTCTATGAATATCTGTAGCGCGCCCATGTGCTCATTGTGCTGGCTTAAAGTGGCCATCACCCATCATGCTACCCGATACTAGTATTAGAACTGATGCTCCTATCTGTCCGCTCTACTCCTCTCGTCTTTGGAAAACCAACGCTGAGTCGCAATGGACGGCTCCTCCGTAGTCTACGGTACCGAAGGTGTCGATGCAAAGTCGTCGAGGCCTGTAACTTTGGCAATTATAGGATGCGGCCAACGCGGGAAGGTAAGCTATTCAATTCCGCGCAGCACCTGTACAGAACTGAGTACTCGACGGGAAGGGTTATGCAGAGTACGCTCTCAAAGCACCTGACAAATGCAAGGTAGTCGCCATCGCGGAACCTCGCCCAAAGACGCGCGCCGCAATGACCGCGGCACACGCTATAGAACCAAGTCTCGTCTTCCACACATGGGAAGAACTCTATTCTGCATTCTCAGAATCTTTCAAAAGTACTGGAAAGCGTCTTGCCGATGCAGTAGTCGTAGCCGTGCAAGACCGGATGCATTGCCCCGTCGTACTCGCGTTTGCGGAGCAAGGGTATGATATCCTGTGCGAGAAGCCTATGGCGACGAGCGTGAGCGATTGTGTGCGTATGGCCGAAGCTGTCAAAAAAGCTGGGATCATATTTGGTATGGGTCATGGTAAGCCATCCTAATGATCTTATGCAATGATGTTTGCTGGCTGATTGAAGAGTATTATTATTCTCGTGCAGTGCTCCGATATTCACCATACAGCAAAGCAATGTCGGAAGTAATCCACTTAGGATCACTCGGAAGACTGATTAACATCCAACACCTCGAACCTATCGGGTACTACCACTTCGCGCATTCCTATGTACGTGGTGCCTGGTGCAAGGAAGACGACGCCTCGTTCTCGCTCATGACGAAGAGTTGCCAGTAAGTGAGCTAAACTAGACAACCCAGGGCGCATAGAAGCTGACTATATGCGCGTTGGGGAACATGCATGCAGTGATATCGACATTATCTGCAGCATGCTCGCACCTGCAACCCCAGTTCGCGTCTCTTCCTTCGGTTCGTTGCAGCACTTCCAGAAGTCGGAGAAGCCCGCTGCTGCTGGCTCTGCGACGCGCTGTCTCGATTGCTCATACGAGAGCGAGTGTCCTTATAGTGCGAAGAGCAGTAAGTCTTTTCGCTTTAGATCTTATTTTATTTTATTTTATCCATGAATCATCCGGGCATTAACATGTTAACTTTCGATAGTCTACCTTGACCGCGTGAAAGCCGGGCATAAGAGCTGGCCGTGTAGTGTCATCGTCGATGGTGTCCCGGATATCGAGAACATCACCGAGGCGTTGCAGACGGGCCCGTACGGGAAATGCGTATACGAAAGCGACAACGACGTCGTCGATAACCAGGTCAGTCATCCCATCACCATCACGGTTCAGTCTCATCTCATTTCGAAGTGTACTGATTTCCCCCCTCTTCCTTCGGATTTGGTACTTGTACTGATTATACAGGTGGTGAACATCGAGTTCTCCTCAGGCGCAACCGTCTCGTTCACAATGGTCGCATTTACGACGCTCATCTGTGAACGGCAAACGCGACTACACTTCACACACGGAGAGATTATCGGAGACATGTCTTCCTTCAGTGTCACCGACTTCCGCGTGCGCGCTCCTCCTACTACCTCCCCCTCTACAATACCCAACACTGCAGTTCCCAACGGAGACACTTCAAGTTCGCTCCCTGTTCACCCCGGAACGAAAATACACAACCCTCCACTCGAAGGCGGGGGACACGGAGGTGGGGACTTGGGTCTCATCTCCGCGTTTGTCGAAGCTGTCAGAAAGCAGAGGCAGGATATACTTGGTGTGGACGTTGAGGATATCCTGACGAGCCATCTTGCTGTCTTTGCTGCGGAGAAGAGCCGACGCGAGGGCTGTGTGGTTAACATACCAGAGTTTATTAAGGATGCGAAGGCTCGATTTGGTGGAGGTGTATGAGTATCGGGTTTTGCAATGGATTCGTTTTGGTGATCAGTAAAGTTGTTTTTTGTGCGATTCGTTGATACGTCGAGTCTTGCTTAGAACAGTTTGCAAACTGTATGATATTCTTGGTGTAGATCTGAAACATATTGATAAAACTGCAGAAGAAAATACAAGGTATCGCAAGAAAACATGCAAAATATTACGTTCAGAGATCGACAACAGATACGAGTTGCAAAAGATTTTGTCACAAATGAAAGGATCAGTCAGAAGCCTCCAATTCACGCTTTATCCGCTCCCGAACCTGACGCAACCCACCCACATCTCGCTTTACGCGTTTCGGACTCAGCGACTTGATCTCCTCATCGCTATTATTCGCACCGCCAATTCTGCGACCAGGACTCACAGGTGTACTCGGCTGTAGAGTGCCAGAACCAGCAGCGGACGCTGGCATCTCGAGCCACTCTTCCCCACCAACATTCACTTTCTTGAGGAAGAAGGGACATAAAGAAACGAGTAGGTCGATTGATTCGTGTGCTTCCGCGATAGAGATTGGGACGGGCGAGGATTTGACGACTGCCTGCGCGACTTCCTCGCTAGGTTGCGAGCGACGCTTTCGAGGCGTTGCAGTTAGAGACGCACTGTTCGTGGGAGCAGAGAAGAACCTAGATGACAAGTATAAATCAAGAATCCAATCGCTATACATACATTGGCCAGACGTACATCCAAATGCTTTCTGCTACACCACTGAGTCGACCAAGTAGACAACGTCGGCGCATCTCTTCTTGTCCGAGTTTCAGTAACTGATCTCTTGTCATTTTACTTGATGATGATGCTATCCGAGCTCTAGAAGGCGTAGCAGGCACTTGAGATTCGGACTTCTTTCGGATGCGGTCATATAGTGCAGCTCGACGCGATGTCGACGGAGTCTCTGGAGCAGTCGCAGCATTCTTTCCAGTCTGATGAACAGGCGTCACTGGTCTTGAATATTCTGACACGTCTGATAACGCAGGTGTCCGAGGAGTGCTGGGAGTAACAGGTGCTTTCCCAGAAATCCGGGATATTGAAGGTGTCCGAGGGAATGGTATGTCTGAAGGTTTCGCTAGTGTTTTCTGTCTCGGCAGAGATTTCGGAGTGATAGGGAAAGGAACGGCAAACTCTCGCGGTGTGCTCTTTCCTGCAATGATACGTGGCTTTGTCGGAGAAGAACGTGAAGGTGAAGGAGGACACTCTAAGGGAGCGGCTGATCGCGAAGGCGTCGCTGTCTTAGGGGATTTGGGAGAAAGAGAAGCGAGGCGTTGTGTTAATGCGGATTGCTTAGGTACTGACTGGATAAGCGGGGGGAGGTCTGCAAGAGGAATGTTTGGGACCTTTGCGGCCTTGGCATGTAACTATACCATTAGGATTCAGCAATTTATCCGCCTGCAATAATGTATTGAACCAACCTCTACCCAGCGATGCACTTTCTTTGTGAGAGCTTTCATTCGCTGATCGCCAGCTGCAGTCCATCGAGCGACGGCTGCCATGCCCCCCGTCATCTGCTTGTCGATTTCCATCTCGACTTCAATACCGATTCCGTACGCCAGAACACGTTTGCCACCCGACTTTGGTAAATAAGTAGTCGGAGTGATAACCAGACCATTTCCGCCGCGTTTCCACTGCTTAGATTGCTCCGGCTTTTTCTCTGGTCTATCAAGGAAGGGGTTGTCGTCATCATCTTCGGAAGGCAGAGTCTTCCCATCCCATTCCCAAAGCCAGCAGAGTCGTTTAATGTCGTCTATGGTGCACGTTCGACTAAGGCCCAAGGCGGATGTAAGGGTGTGGTTGTTCAAAACATTAGGAACGACTCCTGTGTCGGAGGAAGGGCAGACTGCAGCCGTCGCGAGCGAATGAGAAAGGGCATGATGTAGAGAGCTTTGCAAGGACTGAAAACGAGCCAGATGTTCTGGCAGTGGTCTCTTAAAGCTCGAGACAGGCTTTTTCGGCGTGGCAGGAGGAGTCGGTGCACTAGTTTGCTAGTCAGTCTCTTCATCCACAAGAAACGCGTTTAAGAGTATCACTTACCTGGCGCGCAGCTTCTTGGGAGTTAACACATCTTCATCATCGCTATTGTATACGCGCTTCTTGCGTGGAGATACACGAAGCGTGGTGTAAAGATCCGACATAAGTAGCTCTCGCTGCTAGACCGCCGTATATGATAACTAAAAAAGGATGGAAGAAAGAAAGAAAGTTTCGTTTGGAGGTTTCGCTGCAGCTCGCTGCTAGGATCGTTATAAAAGTGAGTGAAGGTGGCTACTCTTCCAAGTCGTAGGGGCCTGAACGAACGACACGAAGCGCCAAAGGACCGGCCCTAAGTCTCCTGATTATATAACGCATCCGTCCCCAAATCGGAGTCTGAGACGCGGATTTTATGAAAACTAGAGCAGCCTTCACTTGCGACGCCAAAAATACAACCACATTCTACGTTATTGAGAATAGCCTTTCATTTTTTTCACACAAGTAAGGATAAATCTGGGTTTGATTGTTGTAGCAATAGAAATAGACCACGGAAGTAGTTCCAGCGCGCTTCGCAACGAGGCAACTCACTGAAATACAGTGCAAAAGTAGGTGAATATGGGTACAATTGCGTTGTGGGAATACTTCTCGTTGTGTCAATGTCAATATTTCAATATTTATTTCCCTAGTGGAACGAAAATAGTCGGTTTGGTTTGGAACGTTATCTCGGGTACAGCCGAGTCTGCGAAGAGTCGAAGACGAAAGACAGCGACTCAGGTGTGAGCTGGTTGATATGGAAATGTACTGTTCGTTTAGGAAAAGGAAGCGTTCAAGAGCATGCGATGAGTGTTGTGGAGGATGATATCAGATCAGAATCAGAATATGTCGCGGCAACTTCGGCGGTAAGTACTTAGCTTTCGTCGAGATCTGTCTCCTTTAACGTAGTGAAGTATCATAAGAATCTGATATTCACGACTAAGATGTCTTGCATGTTGTCTGCATATACAACCTCCCATTCATTGGACACCTATTCAACATCTGATATAGAAATGGAACGAAAGATAAAAATAAATTTCGAGCATTTAGTCGCGACTTGAACTGAACGGTTGCAATTTATTAAGAATATTCGTTGGTTTCCCGGTACAATAGAAGGGAAATTTGAAGCTGAGAGCATGAATCTGACGAGTATCTGACAAGTGAGACGTCCATTACGCGTCTACAGGAGATCTAGAACATCCAGGTTTCGACCAAGAAAGATAAGTATCGCGCCCAGATTTCTTCTTTTGATGCATATTCATATTGTACTCGTCCGAGTCATCCCTATCATCTTCCCCCACAAGTCCCCATTTTTGTCAAGGAAAGAGATCAGAACCGGAGTGTTGTCCGTTGAATAGTCTCGGGGTATAATTTCGCCACATACTCAACTTTGAAGCGGAATAGCGAAATCGGGAAAGCCTAAGGGGTGAAAAACCCTGATAGTGCGCAGCAGGTGGGATAAAGCCCGAAATGAACTCGGCGTCTGAGATGCACAAACAGTTGAATTGATGCTGCCGAAAGACGGAGCAGAGGAAAGGACAGGAGCTGACAGGATATAGCGAAAAAGTCATCCCACCTCGAGTCCGAGATGCTACGAAATTTAGTAAATTTACGTGGAAAATGGATGAAATTTGGGCTCATCCATCCGAGTCAGATTGATAGATAAAAGAGGTGAAGTATGACGTCACGTCACTTGGTCTCGGCATCACGAGCTCACGAGCCTCGGGAAGCACTAGTTTTGGTTGGGATACCCTGATGGAAAGGCGCACACGCCGGAAGCGCAGGGCTTCGGACATGTAACACGAATTTGCTCATCCCAGTCCCCCCCCCTCGGACATCTCGGGAATTCTTGGATTTCTTTTCCTGCGACCTGTGAACATATGATGGGATCTCTAGAAAGACGGGGTGAAACGATGTGTACAGGATTCGATATGACGCTATAGAGAAGATGACGTGAGAACGGTTGACATGTTTGCTGATGTTTGGATATGTTTTGACGGAAGAGACGCCTCCTCGGATGATCGCGGTTCGCGGGGATGTCTTATCGTTTATTCTCCTGCCAGACTGGTCATTTTACCGTGGCTGGGCTGTGAAGTGCTGTGAACGGCGTGGACCGAATGAGAAGGTGAATCTTATTCTCCATCGAGCCGGAAGCAGACGGAGATGACTAGACTGCATCTCGGCCGGGACTATGAATCACGGATTATGCGTGTGTTTAGTAAGAAACCATTATTCTTTGAGTTTCCTCCGAGATCTGTCAGCTACCTCTATCCTCTTACTTAAGAACGTATAGATTACTTGGCTTTGCTCCTCTTCCTTTTTTCCTCCTCCCTCATCTTCCACTTTGACCACGCCTGCCATGCGTGCTCACTGCTCGTCCTTCCTCCTCTCAGCCGCCGCGCTCTTGGCATCTGCCACTTTAGCTGGTGTCAATGCTTTGCCAGAGCCAAACGCACTCGTTGATCGCTCATTAGGAGGTTCAGATTCGGTGCTACTTCATGCTAGACACGATGAGCACGCGCACGCCATGCATGAGCCGCTCCTCGACCTCAACGAGACGCTCATTCTCCAGTGGCACAAGCCAACGCCGCCGTCATACGGTACTCATGACTTGGAGGATCCAGACGTGACTCATAAGTACCCGCATCTCATGGCGTTGCATGCGGTGTTCATGTCTCTCGCTTTCTTCGGGGCTCTTCCAACAGGCGCGTGTCTCATCTCTGCACACTGGTGAACATAATCAGATTTGACTAACTCCGCGCGGCTAGGTATTGTTTTGCGCTCGGTGAATCACGGACTACACGGAGTGACTGTCGCTGCTTTCTATGGGCTGGTCGTGCTGGGATTGTCGTGCAGTGGATTATACCGAAAGCTGACTCCAAATATGTGCGTGTCTATTTCCTGTTTTCATCTCTTTTAGCGTTTAGCCGTTCTGTGTTCGCACGACATCTGTCGATCGTCCAGGCACTTTTCTACGTCATGCGTCATTTTCTTCCTCGAGCACCATTCTTGCACTTCCGGTTTCCGACATCTTCTTATATATATACTGATATTTCGCTTTGATCCCGCGATAGGTATGAAAATGCCAAGCATGCCCGTCATGGCTACTTCGTGTTATTCTTCGCCATCGTATTGACGATCATTGACGTATTCGCTGGGATTACCCGCGCTTTCCGTTATGGACTTGCAGTGCGCCGAGGAGATATCCCTTTCTCGGTTAAGGGCTTTTGGAAGTCTGTGGTTCTCAAGAGAGAGGACGATGTTCTGGACAACGGGTCAAAGAGATACGGCCACGAGTATACCGGACTCGTAGCGGAACCCGAAGAATTGGAAATGGACGCACATGAACTCAAAGCCGCGGGCAACGTGGAACACGTCGATTTGGAACATGACCCAGGACTTAGCAGTCCTACGAGTGAGGAAAGCACGTCACGTTGGGTGAACGAAGCGCACAGCCAGCACACCAACTTCCATACCCATCCGACTCGCAGTGATTCACGCCACTCGGAGGAGACCCTTCATGAGCTACCTCGACATGTTCCGAAGGTTAAGCCTCCAATGGTACAGCGTATTGGCAGCGCCGCCTTTGCGGCAGCGGAACGAGTCCTAGTGATCATGGGGTATGCGCAGGTTATCATGGGAGTGGTGACCTACACTGGCATCTGCAGAGATAGTTACATCAATGGCTGCTTGGCACATCTTATCAGTATGTGGCGATTCTCAACTCAATCCGAACACGTGCAAATTGCTAATTGTGAATTGTAGAGGGCGGCATTTTCTGGTGCTATGGACTGTTCACCTTTGCGCGCTTCCTCGGATCTTTCTCCGAGTTAGGGTGGGCCTGGAATCGCTCTCCCCGTATGGATCACGTCCCGACGGCTGAGTTTGTCGAGTCGTTCCTGATTTTTACATATGGTATTACGAATACTTGGATGGAGCGCTTTGGTGCACAGCATGGAGATCCGTTCACGACTAAACAGATTCAGCACATTAGCATCGCGGTTATGTTCTGGTTTGCCGGCCTAGTCGGAATGGGAATCGAGTCGAAGACTATTAGGGACTGGTTGGCCACGCCTTCGGCAACCCTTGCCACGGAGAATGACAAAGATCTGACTTTGCCGGCCTCGTATCGTGCATCGTTCAACCCGTTCCCGGCTCTTGTGATTGGTGTGACTGGGCTCGCGATGGCAGCGCATGCCCAGGTCTATCTTTTCCAGGTGGAGATACACATCCTTTGGGGTCAGCTTCTTGCAGGAGCTGCACTTCTACGCTGCCTTACGTACTTCTTCCTGTGGCTTTCGCCGCCATCTTCCGTGCTGCCTTCTCGCCCACCAACGGAAGCTCTCGCATCATTCTTCCTTGCGTGCGGCGGGCTGATGTTCCAGCTCAGCACGGAAGAGATCAACTTGGCTGCGATGCGCCGCGGACACGACGACAAGATGATGTTCTTGAATTTTGCAGTCGCGGTGACGTGTTTCACGTTCTGCTGGGTTCTTGCGGTCGTAACTTTCAAGGCGTGGTTGAAAGTACGCGAGGGGAAGAAGAGCGAGTTGAGAAGTGTTGTTGCTGTGACTGCTTGAATGAACGGAACGCAAACGGATTGATTTTCTTCCTCGATGTTTCGGTCTCGAAAGGATAACAAATAGAGAAGGGATTTCCCACTAATGAATAGGAATTACGATTTACGACCACACAGCTACGTGCGCCGGCTCCTTGACGCTCGTCCTGATCGGAATTGCTATGCCTCACGCACGTTTCTCTCTCTCTCTGTTCGACAAACTCATTTGTGTTCGTTTCTCTGGCATAAGTTATTATGCATTAACCGTCTCGGTTTCTTTCTTCGCGGAGGTCTCTGGTTTCGTCAATTTTGTTCCATGTTTGTTATCCATCATCGTGTACTTGTTATCCCTCCTAACCCGTCTTGTTTTTGTCTTATTCCGTCTTCATCGTGGTCGTTCTGAGACCGGTGGTATGCGGGTTTGCATTTACGTATTTTTTTTCTTTTTTCTTTTTCGCACTTTCACATTACTATCTCGGTGTTTGCGTTACCTCGAATAAAGTAATCATGTTGTCCTTCCTCGCTGAATTCGTCATTCACCATTTACCATCTTTCCGCTACCTAGCAAATGTTTCTTTGTATTTGTATTTGAGTTTTGTTCGAATGAATGTGTAGGATTTCGTGGATGAAAGTTTGAAATTTAGAGTATGACTTTACATATGAGTTATGACGAGTGAACAACAATGCATTACTAATGCAGTAAGGAAGGAATTTGATTGAACCGGAACCGGGGAGTCCTGAATTGTCTATCTGCACTGAATCTGCCTCACGTTGAGTTTGCCATAGGTAATGTCCAGAGAAATCCTGACTGAATGAGGTTGCTAATGCTAGACTTTCTTGCTCTTTGAATGCTTGCTGATCGAAGCGCGGTCTTTATCCACGAAAGTGAAAAAAAGGCAGGTTTCTCAAGCTTCTTGCGAAGTCATCGAATTCAATATCGTATTTCTTCTCTCTTCTTGAAGCTGAGATCTAGTGTGTTATGCCTTATCCCAGACGGCTTGACGCACACTACTTTTGAGTTATGCATAAGATAAAATTTTCAGCGTATGGTTATACATGAATGCGTTGCATGTAGCATAAGCAGGCGGGGTGATAAGAGCGATGATGAGGTACAAGGAGAGTATGCGTCTACTCGGCGGCAACAGCTCCTCCACCAGTTACTCGAGCTATCGATACAAAGACAAATAAATCAGCAACACAATCCTGACAAAAAAAGAATATGAATAACGCACTGTAAATAAGCTGCTTGCTATGATGCACGATCTTCTTGATCTGGCCCTCCTTCGCAAGGTGGCGGATAGCGACGCGCGCGAGGGAGCCATTGATCTTGAGCCGCTCGATGAGGATGGACTGCGAGATGAAGCGGAAGGTGGGGACCTCTTTGAGGACGCGGTCGTACGTGGTCTTGTCGAGGACGACGCTGTGCTGGGCTTTGTCCTTGACTTTGCCCTTGGACCATTTCTTTTTGGCTTTGGCTTTCCCTCCGCCGGAGGGTGCAGCGGCTTTTGCTTTGGCCTGAGAGAGGAAAGGGGTGTTAGTGAATGGATTGTATGAAGTACATCCGACGGAGGCGCTAGTCATCCATCGCAACGACGACTGGGAACGCCGAAAGACGAGACTCTGGACCACCCGAAGTACGGACGCAGCACTCCGGAGGATGTATGGAGGAGATTTACTCACCATGTTCGTCGACGATGGCCTCTTGGTTCACTGAGCTTGAGCTTTGACAGCCTGGAGCACAGCAAGCACTGCGAATGGAACGTGGGAATTTGAGCTGAGTAATGCGACCGGCCCTAAGTATTTCTCTCTTTTTATTTCGTTTCGTTTCAAATCAAATACCGTAAATTTTCATGAAAACCATACTACTCAACCATCCTTTCAAACATATCAATCGTTTATACGTACGATTCAGCCGGTTTCTTTCCTTTGCCGAAGACATACCCCGGCGCGTTTCCATTCGTTGCTGATTAGTTTTGCTACGACGAAATATCAATCACGGGAGAAACAAAGTTTATCGCCAGCTCATCACTATCGGTCAGGACTCACATGCGACGACCGGACGGCAGTACAGTGTACGCTGGCGTACATACGCTTCTAGTTTCCCCTCCTAAACTTCAAAGCTCTGACGATCTGGCATCCTTGATTATCTTCTTGCCAAGTTGGAATGTGTTCAAAATATGCTAAGTACGTGTTTGAATCCGGACGGACCAGACTTGATAAGGAAGCTATATCAGCACGGAACAGCCAAATGCGGTAAAAGAAGGGCGAGCGCTGGTAGCGTGTGTCAGCGTGCGGTGATTGTGATTGATCTCACGGGCGGGATGCCAGCCCGCCTGGCAATAATAAAAATATCCTAACCCTGATCCGGTACCGGCTGGTCAGTTCGTTTCTTTATAGCCGCTTCAAACTATCTCTCCCAGCCCCTCTTGCTACCGTCTCCTGTCTTGATCTTAAACTCTCTCTTCTCCTGGCTGGGTCTCTTGCTCGCTCTCTTGGCTCCGCTCCTTTGATTTTGCCTCCGTTCTAGTCTAGCTGGGAGAGAAATAGTGAAAGTTGCCACTATGCCTTTAGCGCCTTCCTTGGAAAATCGCAATTTTCCAAGTGAATCGTTGGATGCGAGTCAATCGCAAGGACGACCGCTTTTGTCAGCCTCACCGGCGTCTAATTCACCGCTCCATTCGCCTGCTCCTTCTCCAAGATTCAGCTCGCTCAGTGCACATGCTGTGCCTGCTGGTGATTTCAACGATGCATATGGTCCTTATGCGGTACGCCACTCTCAGATTGTATCGTTCTTATATAACTAACTTGCTACCAACTCCTCTTAGTACGAACGTCGCCGACACTCTGACATGACAATGCTCTCCGACGAAAAGGGCGGAATTTTATCTTCCTCGTCCTCGCTTAAACCCCACCTTGTTGCTGATGCTACATTGAGCGGCGGGATGCCCGCCTTTATGTGGCATACCTCAGAACCTGAAGAAGATGACGCGCTACATGCACCGGAGCCCTACGGACGTAAAGGCAGTCGAGGATCGAAAAAGTGGAGCCCATTCGCTGTCTTTTCTCTTCGTGGATGGGTTAACATAGGCACTCTTGCGATTTTGGTACTCGCAATTCTGGCGCTGTTTATCGGATACCCGATCTTCGATCATTTCCATGACAGGAAGCCCAAAGTTCCTGGTTTCAATCTCGGTGGTATCAATGCTACAGGCCAGATACCTAGTCTTAACTTCAAGACACTTGTGGATCCCTCGACGCCACAGGATGCATTGTCACGAACGGGTACGGACGGAAGGACGTATAATCTCGTTTTCAGCGATGAGTTTGAGACGGACGGTCGTTCGTTCTATCCTGGAGATGATCCCTACTGGGAGGCGCAGGATATCCACTATTGGTTCGTTTCGCTTGTTTATCAGCTTTCGTGTCTCTTCTCATCTCGACCGTAAATTTGTGTAGGGCGACTGGAGACCTTGAGTGGTACGATCCTCAAGCTATCACGACGCAGGATGGTAAACTTGTTATCACGATGTCGCATGTGACTAATCCTGCCAACAATCATGACCTAAACTATAGAAGTGGTATGTTTTATCCACAAGAGATTCGCGTACGCTTGACGTTCTCACTTTTGGGATAGGAATGCTCACGACGTGGAATAAATTCTGCTTCACTACGGGTTACATCGAAGTTTCGGTCTCTCTCCCAGGATCCTCGAATATTCCCGGATTCTGGCCGGGTGTGTGGACGATGGGTAACCTGGGTCGTGCGGGCTATGGTGCGACGACGGAGGGCATGTGGCCTTACAGTTACGACGCATGTGATGTGGGCACCTTCCCTCGGCAAATGGACAAGAATGGCAATCCAGTATCGAGCGCCACGGATGGATGGAACGGAGATTTTCTCTCTGATTTGCCAGGGCAGCGGCTATCAGCATGCACTTGCCCCGGTTCCGACCATCCAGGTCCCAGAGTTACTAATGGGCGAAGCGCGCCCGAAATTGATGTTATCGAGGGGCAGGTTAATCTCGGAACATTGACAGGCGAGGTCAGTCAATCATTCCAGATGGCGCCATTCAATGCGAACGTGCGATTCAACAATGGTTCGGATGTGACGACGGTCTCCGACGATGCCATCACTAGGTTTAACTCCTTCACAGGCACGACGCTGCAGCAATCAGTGAGTGCTGTGACGACAGTGAGCGATACGGTGTATAATGACAGGGATTACGCGACGTATGCATTCGAATATTGGAGCGATAGGAATCATCGCGATGCCGGGTATATTCAGTGGTACAGCCAGGGGAGGGAGTCGTGGAGGATTACATCCGCCTCTGTTGGACCTGATTCCGTTAGTCAAGTTAGCCAGCGCTTGATCCCCGAGGAGCCGATGGTAAGAGGAAATCTTTTTCGTTATCCCGGTTTCATGCTTATATTGATTTTCCTGGTAGTACATCATTCTGAACTTCGGTATGTCCACAGGATTCACGACTGTGGATCTGGATCATCTTGTGTTCCCTGCAAAAATGTATATCGACTATGTCCGTGTCTATCAGAGAGAAGATGTCAAGGAGGGTGTTACCTGCAATCCCTCGCATCACCCGACCAGTGATTATATCGATGCGTATGTCCCTTTCTCCGATATGGTGCTTGGTTCATTGATTAATATGATGGTTTGTAGACATCCTGAGGCGTATACGAATTGGAACTGGACGACGTGGAATGCTGCGGGATACACGTTACCTCGTAACTCGAGATACGATGGTTGCTAGATGCTCATTGCTTTTGCCACATGCGTCGAATAGCCTGTTTCACGTCTCCGCATACCCGCGCTCCTTCCTCCTTGTCATCCCATCAACTGAGATCCTCCGACTTCCCTCCCTCCCTCAGGCGAGACGCTCTCTATACACCCGGTTACACTATCATTTCGGACATGCACGTATTCCCCATTTCCGTCAGGACATTCTGTTCATCTTTTCCAGGTAACTTATTTGTCATTATCATCGACAATTTCCATTCCCTTGTTAAATTAATGGCATACCACCGTCTCTTTCTCTGTGTATGAATTGTTATATCCTGATGTTGCATGATCCGTTTCCCTCGTCCTCCTTCCCATCTTCTCGCCTACCTTCCGACATCTTTCATCCGCTACGCGCGTTGTCATTCTTTCCTTACTTTTCCTTTTCTAGCTTCGCTTGAACTCTTTTTCTTTTCCCTTTGTCCTTTGAAATCTCTCCCGTTGTATTTATCAAGATACCAGCACACCATTATGATGCATTGTAGAAGGATAATAAGCAAAGTCGTTTTTGATTCGAATGATGTTGATTCATCTGGACGATGTACAATGTATGATGTACTGCATTTCGTGCGGTTCGCATAGCTAGAAATATATGTACATGGATAGACTTGCTTCTGGATGGCCTGTGATATTTCATGGCAAGTAAGATATCGATTACCTAGAGAGTAAGTTCTTTTCTTTGTCTCTTTGATTGGGTATAATATGATAGCAACGTGGGAAATACTCGTGAGCGCGGTCTTTGTTTGTCTTGACCAAACAACGCGCTACTGACTGAACACGTCACAGGGCATCACGGTACCTGACTTGACCTCACAATCCAGCAAAGTACATACATCAGTACTTATACAATTGCTCTCTTGCTTCATCATCTCACTTTCACTGCTGGTTCTACTGGGCGCTGCTGCTACCTAGGCGTATCTCAAAAAAGACAAATAAAGGAGAGGGATGGTCAGGTCGACGACGATTGTACGAGCGAGTGACGCTCTTCCACTTGCTGCCACTGTTGACGATGAGCAGGTGTGTTTTCGTTTCTACTGCATTCACGAACTTGCAAACGGATTTAATATTTGTTGATTTTTACTTGACATTTATGCGTTATGCAGACAGAGCAAGAGTTGCAAGAGCATAAACAACAGGCGAAGCTCATTTTCCGACGGATAACGCCCAACTCGGAGCCTCTTTGTTCGATTGAGAGTGGGCCGTATACTCTTCAGTGCGTCTCTCTCGCTCCTCTTCTCTCCGCCCAATTAACTCACTTACAATCTTTTGTGATGATGTTAATTAAAAACAGCTACATGATCGCGGACAACGTTGTGTACCTTACGATCGCGGATAAGTCCTACCCGCGCAAGCTGGCGTTCTCGTATTTGGATGAACTATCGAAGGAGTTCCAGAACTCGTATGGCGCGAAGGTGGAGGGCGCGCGGAAACCGTATGCTTTCGTTGGGTTTGGTACGTGCTGCTTCTGACTGTATCTGTCATATGAATATGCAGATAGAATAAGAGGCTAATTGGTTGTTCGTTCTTTTGCTCGATGGTGACGAATAGATACGTTCATGAGCAAGACTGCACGGTTGTACCAGGACACACGAACAGCGAGCGCTGCTGGCTCGCATCTTGACAGGTTAAACGATGACTTGCAGGACGTCACGCGAATTATGACGAAAAATATGGAGGAGCTGCTTTGGCGCGGAGATTCGCTTGACCGTACGTTTCCCCCCTTCTTGTCTGGACTTGTCGTCTACCTGCTTGGCCTGCACTTTGTTTAAACCTTGATCTAGAGAGACTGACTATTTCTTGTCTTCAGGAATGTCCCATCTCTCAACTTCATTGCGTACTGAATCTGAAAAATACCGCAAAGCGGCGCGGAACATCAATTTATACGCGATGCTCCGTCAATACGCGCCGATTGGAGCGATTGTATTAGTCTTGATCGTCTTTATCTGGTGGCGATTTTTATAGAGGGGGATGTGACGTGCCGTCGTTCATCGATAGTTCGCATTTGGGCTCCCATGCTCGGCAGAGCAGTACATGCTACGTACATGGACGACATATTCATACATAATGATACACAGCCTTTATTTCTTTTTTTTCTTCGTAAATATTCTGCACATTTTCTAGTTCGTAGTTTCTACTGACGCTCCCATATTCCATGATGTATACGTATTATTCTTTTTTCTCGAAATTGATTTGTTTAACAGATTATGCACTGAAATCTGATAAATTATTATTTGCATGAATTGAATTTGAATTTATGTACTGATTAGAGGATGGATGCAACGTGCCCTGTTGTGAGAGCCGTACAAGCCCGCAGCCCATTCACATCATTTTTTAGTGCTCCCATTTCTTTTGCTCCTACTCCCATCATCCTCATCCCTCTGTCATATATCGTTTTCTACCGCAGAGTCAAGTGAGGTGATCTTTCGTAGCTCTCAGCGCTGGTAGAGCCACGATATTCGCGCATATAACCAGATAAAGCGCAGTCTATTTCAGTTTCACTTTCGAGCGCTAACAAGAAGCGATCTTTGGAGATCGTCGAGAGATACCAACATCTACGAACTATTAAGAGCATGTCCTACCTATACGCGACACCCGGGGGAGCTGCAACAGCCCAGTCACCGTATGGTGCGCAGCAAGCAACGGCGCATTCACCCTACATGGCTCCAGGGCAGGCACAACCAGGAGCAGGCTCGGTCTATCCGCACTCTCCGTACGTAGCTACGACTCCGCAGACGCTCGTGCCTGCGCAGCAGGCGGGTGTGTACCCTGGACAGGCTCACCAGCCGTCCCCGATGGTCGGGCAGACGTACTTGCCGTCAGGCGGACAACTGACATATGGCACGACGGCGACTCAGGGTTCTGGTGCGATGACTGCCTCTGCTCAACCTGCTCAACCTTCTCAGCCGTTCTCGGGAAACGTCACGCCTGGGGCGGTTACGTATACGACGACGACGGACGCGCTGGGGAGGGTTACTTATCATCATTTCAGGTAAGTTTAAGTTTACGAAGGTTTTTCGCCTTTCGCAACAATTTGGAGCTGGGCTGATTGATTTTGTGCGATCTGTCTGGATCGATAGGGCGGAGCCTGCAACGTAAGTCCTTTCTTGGTCCGGATAGGTGGATATATGCGTGTGCTGATGAACAAATGTCTAGATATCGTTCCCCTCAAGGCGTCACGTATACAGGCATCCAGTGGGTCCCAACTGAAACGTCCTCCGTGCCTCCAGTTGGCATCGCTCCTGCTGGTCCGGTATGTATATACTGTGATGCATAAATCAAGGTTTTTGTCCTGATAGGACGTTATAGGACGTCCTAGCTTCATTCCGTGGTCAGCTTCCGACTGCAGCTAGCCCAACTGTTCATACGGCCTCAACTACTCCTGCTGCTTCCAACGCAGGATTGGGATTAGACTATCGTGATGATGGGAGAGATATGTACGTGCTTATTTACAGTAAAACTGAATTCGCAATATCTTATGTCATTCTTCTTTCAGGGATAGAGAAGAAAGACGTCGCAGGAGAGAAGAAAAGAAGCGCAATGCTGCTTGGGAAGCAGAGCGCGTTGCTCGCGAAAGAGCTGAAGATAGAGAGATGCGCAAAGCTCGTGAACGCGATGCGGAGATGGAGCGTGCTTCGCGCATGAATCGTCAGAGCTATGGAGCAGGTCTCGTGGCAGATCTGAATGCTGCGCCGTATGAGCGTGAGCGTTCTCGTGTGCGAGGCGATCAACTTCGTGAAAGGGAGCTGCGCGAGCGCGAGGACCGCGAGTTTGAACGCAAGATGAGCGAACTCAATGTCAGTGGTCGCGATGGCTATCGCGGGGAGTACGGCGCACCTGGAACTCGATCTCGCCGACAATCCGTGTCTGCTCGCGCTGCACCGGGTGGTATATACGACGATCCGGCGTACGAACGCGATCCCGATGAGTATGGAGGTTATCGCAGCAAGCGTGAACCGTCGCGTCGCCGGTCAAGCATTTACGCTGCGCCCGAGCAGCCGCTGGATCCCTACGGCCCCGGAGAGCGCAGCCGACCGGCAAGCATATATGGTGCACCAGCAGTACGCGACCGAAGTCGTCCGAGCAGCATGTATGCGCCGGAGCGTTCGCCATATCGTCGCGACACTGCATCACTCCAACCCGCCATCGGCCCAGATGGTGTCGAGGTATACCCGCCAGGTCATATATTGGCAGGACAGCCCGTGTCGGGCTCTGGCTTTGCATCCTCGCGCAATCCTAGTCCTAATCTTAGGGCTGCTCCGTACCCTGGTGGTCTAGGTGGCGCTTCGCCGCGCGTTGGAGGTATGGGTTCAGCCATCTCCCCCCGTGTCGGTGCCGGGGTCATTCCAGGTGCTTCGCCGCGTATGGGAGGCGGAGCTCCTCTTGCTGGTTCTGGTGGATACGGTGGCCCGCCGGACCAACTGCTTCCGGCTCCCGAGGCGTTCAACCGCCCACTCAATCGCGCACAGACCTTCACCCCGTTCAAGGATGTGTGCGTGCAAGATTTGGAAGAGCTACTTGACGATGTATTCCATCCCATGCCGCCTGTTTTGAGTACACACGACGTGCTTCCGGAAGATTGGGGCAGGCTCATGCACGTAAGTCTCTTGTATTTTTCTTCATTCGATTTCAAGTTTTGACCATATGCCAATTGATCTTTTTGCAGGACCTTACCCTTGCCTGGAAGGGTCGACTACCTCTTCCTGCCGACAAGCCAACCAAGCGTTCAGATCTCGTCATCGACCTTCTCGACCTCTGGAACACCATGTTCTTCGAGTCCCGCTTAGTCGAACTAGTTCTCTACAAAGGCCGGAACTGCCGATCCGGTCCAGGCACAGGCCTCCCCGAGACGCGTCTCCTACCCGAGCAGCTCTTAGCTCCCGGCGAATTCTCCAACTCGGAAGACGAGAGTGACGAAGAATCCGAGAGCGAGTATTCTGATAGATATGGGAACCACGGACGCAGGGGACATAGCCAGAGACGCGAGCTCGCGCGCGCGCAGCGGAAGAAGCAGAGAGTCGAAGAGAAGGTGCAGCGTGAGATGGAGTTGAACAAGCGGTATACTTTGTGGTTGAGGTATCTTGATCCGAGGGAGAGGGAATATAGGGAGAGGGAGTATTAAATCGGAATGATTCTTGGGGATTTCAAGCTGTGAAGAAAATTGATTTTAAACGGACGGAACTATCTTTGATATCCCGATATCCAATGTACTTTTTGTATCTCTGTTTTGTCTTCCCTGTACATTAGGTCTACGTATGCTCTGTGCTATGGATTGTATATTATGATCTACCAGCGAGGTAACAGCGGTGCGCCTTTCTCGACGAGTTTCATTCAAAGTCGGGATCTCAAGACAAACGTTCTGAGGCTTCAATGCGAGGGTGCAGTATATTGTGTGGGTCTATATGCAAAATGTGTACCAAGAAAGCAAGAGGGAAATACAGCGCAACAGAATTCGATGCCAAGACAGATAGCAAGATCAGACTATGAAAATGATGAGTATGCGATATACCGTTCGAGAAGACAAGAGGAAGTTCATAAGCGAAGCTGATAGCAGAACAAGATAGTAGTATGAAAAATATGGACGGGTGAGTGGATGGGTATGTTGTATGAATGCAAGAAGACAAGATCTAGACAAGAAGGTATGCAACCAGGAAATTTCGACAGATCCTTCTATCTAATTGATTTTAGATCGTTCTCTCATAGTGGCTTTTTCACGAACGACGACTTCGAGGACTTTTTTCCGAAACTCGCCAGTTTTGCCTTCCAAAATCATTTGCGGTGTCAGTCCAGTCCGAAAAGCGAGTTCGTCTACGACGCTCCATGCCGTCTTTTGCTCCTTTTCCTTTTTATTGCTAGTTTTATCGTTCACAGCGAGATAAGGCGTCACTAGGCTCTTTCGCTTGTGCGAGTCTGGACAGCGCGTACCGAATGGAGAGCAGAAATAGGGCGGAGTCCAGTGGAAATATTGAGAATGCGTGGTATGCGCCCCGTCTATGTATTCACGCGTCAGCAGACTCCCACAGCTGCCGTCGTGCAGGCGGAAATTGTCGAAACATTCTTCTTGAATGGAAGTATTTGAATCCACTTCTTCCGAAGAGGTGTGTTCTACTTTTATTTCGTTTGCTGGACAGACGTTCAGTTGCGGCGGATAAGTACTGTAGTCTATGATCACACAGACACACTGAAATGGGAGAGTAGGGCATTTCTGTTCTGCCAGTTCGCGAAAGCCGATGAAATGGCGACGCGCATCGTGCGCTGCTAGGCGTCGTCGGAACATGGGTGCTGCCCACTTGGGAAGCGGTCCATCTAAAGGAAAATATATGAGTGAAAGACGAAAGAAAGCGGGATTGTTTTTCTGACTTACATTTCTTTCCTTTTAGTGTCTTGCATTCGGTTTTGTGATCTTTCCAGCCGGACGTCTGACATTCTTTGGAGCAGTACCCGACAGTTCTGCACCCTCCACAGAATAATAAGGAACCTGGTTTTTTGTTGTCAGGCACCTTTGAGCACTATTCATTTAGAAATAAGCATCAGTCAGACCTTTGGAGGAAGATGACAAGAAGCTGAATTATGGGACATACCTTATAGCATCCCTTCCGATATCCAGCGACCTCAAAGTAGCAATAGAACAGATATTGCTCAAAGAATCGATTAATAAAGGTCATCCATGCGGATTTGAGATCGCTGCTCATGATTCGGGAATGCTCTTGTGAAGGGAGAGAGGATAATGCTTCTTCACATGTGAAAATCACAGATGGATCGGCCAAGTGGACTGGAAGATGTAAAGTCAGAAGGTCCTGGATGAAGGGCGCACGTTTCAATTCGTCGTATTGGGCAATGAAGTGAAAGTAACGAGTCTGCAAGGCTCTTAACAGCCAGACTCGTCCGTCTTGTGGCTCCCAGTATAAAGAAAAGACACGTATGCATTCGCGAAAGTCCGCTATGATTGAGATATATCTATCTTTATTGTTGGCGATTGTCTCAAATAGCTTGTATACGGAGTCTGCACCCCGAGCTTTGAGAGCCAAAGATAATGGATGGCCACGGACTGAAGCGATGGATATCATAATACCGGCACAGGCAGGAGTAACGCCAGGTATGTATCCTCTCGCGATCTGCTCTAATATAGGATCGAGAAACGCTTCTGGCGTTCCTTGAGCCACCGAAAGGATTACATCTAATGGCCGGGGACGGTTGTCGCGTCCAAGAAGATAAATAGCGAGGTATGGAATACATGAAATCCTACTGCACTCTGCACGAGCGCGCAGAAAAACGTACATGGCCAATTCGATTGCGATGGGATCGAAAGCGATGCGCATGAATTCGTCACTCGTGGCGGTCAACCTATATATACCCATAAAGAGCATCGTGAGTTCTTCTTCACCGATTATCCTGCCTGGTGTAGCTCTGAGACGTCGTTCGTACGGGAAAGAATTCCTTATGTAATAGACATTTGCCCATGTCAATATTGATGGCCACGCCTGCAGGATAGGCTCCAAAGGCGGTTGTTCGAAATGTGGAAGACAAAATACAAGTGCTCCACATATAGCCGCAAATGACGTCTCGGCGAGACGCAACTGATGTTCATCCGCCTTGTCGGGAGGGCAACTGTTTGTTATATGAGTCGTAAGTATCTCTAGAATCTTCGGATAAATCGACTCGGGGAGCTCGTCGAACGTGAGGGCACGTATGGCCGCTTCGCACGATGGCAAGCATCCGTTTTTTGCATTTTCTAATAACTTCAAAAAGTACAAGTGTGTCGTCATCGGTCTGCGAGGCGTTATTTGAAGAAAATTGAGGTATACCTGTTCTAGGTCGTGCTTTCGCGCTTTATCGAGAGCTGGCCCTTCCTCTACTGTGTGCGAAACAACAATTTTCCTCCGTCCATCCAGTGCTAGAGCGGCCAGTACATTTTCCATCGGGAATTGCGTGCTGACGGTTTTGGATGGTAAGAGACAGATTCGATTTCGTGACTCGAAGTTTACAAAAGGTTGAAGTTCGGTCCCGCATCTTTCCACCACCATCATCGTGGGTAAATCCCACACCAACCCATAACTTACGGTATTCTTACACTTTCTTTCATGAATAGACCGTCACTATAACTATTGTCCGCAAGTCACCAAGCCTGTCTTTCTACAATAAACACTTTGATCACTGCACGTGCAGAAGCAAAAATAGTATTGGATTCAGAACTTTGCTTCATTCATAACTCTGGCAGAGTTCATCTGTTTGGTAAACAGTGTTCGAACTTTTGAAATGAATCAGACATAGAGTTTCGCTGCTCAATATCATGGGATCCTATTATGTATCGCGCCGGGCAAGGTTAAATATAAGACCCTCTAGAAGTTTGGTCGGAATGAGAGATCAGTCAATCACGGTTAGTTTCTTGCATTCCATCAAAATTCTTGTAGAAGGTATGAAATCCATTCTTGTCCGGTGTGTATATGAAGCCGACATTGCAGCCTTTCATAGATGATCACTATCATTAGCAAGCGGACATAAATTACACCACTCAACAACAAATCAGGAATTGTCTTCATCCCCGCCTTCCCCGACCTCTTTCACCCTTCGCGATTTCTTTCTCTTCTTCTTTTCTTTCTTCTCCTCATCATGACCTTCACCTCCGACACGTTCCTTTCTCTTTTTCTTTTTGAGCTTTTCTTCGACGGTTGGTTCAGCGTGCTCCTCCGGTGCAATAAATGCCTCTGCCCGCTTCGCTTGTCGTTCTGCTGTAACTTCCGCTTGCTGATGTAACATATTTCGTGAGCCGCTCGTAAATGCAGATAATGGTTATGCCAACCTTTTCCTTTCTTCGTTGTTCTTCTTTTGCCTCCTTTTCTCGTAGTTTGAGGAAATATTCTCCTGATTCGAGTTGAAGATCGATCTGAGACAACGAGCATCATTATTCCGAAGAAGGTTGAAAAAGGTCCCAAACCGTACTTTTCGTGGTTGTTGGGGTGGCGGGAATGGAGTATAAATCTTCTTCCCTGGTTTGTCCACACTCTCCAAACCAGCGGCGCGACGTGCTTCTTCTTTCGCCTCTTGCTTCTCCTTCTTTCGTGCAGTTCTCTGGGAAGTTTTAAGATGCTTTTTGCGAAATTTAGGTAGGAAGCGGTCCCAGGATTCGTTTACAAGCTTTGGATCCTTGGCAAGTTCGCGCTTGATCATCAGTTCCTGGAGGGAAACATATAAGACATGACATAGTTCAGCACGAAAAAGTCGCCGTGCCTTTATTCGATAGATTGGATGGATATTTTTCATGCAGTCGAGGACTATTCTTCGGACCTCCTTAAGGGACTTATACGGTCCCATGACGCTGACCGTGTTCCCTTGAACTAAGATATAGCATTGCGTAAGGAGCTCGATTGCCTATGTAACAGTGGCCATGAACATCATGCCGGTACGCTCTGTGAGTCTGTGAAAAACACGAGACGCACCTTAAGCGTACTTCCATCTGGACCGATAATACGCTGTCGTCGCTTCACAAACCTCTCCTTGTTCCGCACCAGGCCACCTATCTTGATAATATCACAAGCCATGTCGTCACCCAGGATCTTCACCGCCTGTCCAAGTGCAACACCGCGAGCAAGTAGCTTGATCATGTCACGAGCTTTGAGAATGATGTACGGATCCCAGGTTTTTCGAGTTGTTCGTACGGCCATTGAACCGTGAATGAGGTCCAGGGTGCATGCAATACCCTGGACCATTGTTAGCCATTTTGGCGTCAGAAAATCGCTAAACTACATACGAGCGGTTCAAGAGCCTTTGTTACTGCACCCCATACCTCCCGAAGATATTTTTCGCGATATTTTGGGAAAAGAGTCGCAAAAGATGATTCCTCCAGTAACGGGCCCGCCTTGTTGTCAGCTTGAGTGAAGTTATCTGTCTTCCACTACGAGACAATCAGACAAAAAGCAGAGGACCAGAGGGCTAAATTTACACTGAAGGCAATTTAGAATGGTTAAGGCGTTGAAGAGCAAGTATACTCACTGGTCAATGTCGTCCGTATCCCAAGCTGAAAGAGTCGTGAGCAATACATCTTGGTATGTTGAAAGGGAGACGTACGCTTTTCCTTTCTATGCCTTTTGTTTTTGTTCACCGCAACATTTTCTTCGTTGTTGGCAGCCATGGCTAAGTGGCGGTAAGAGTGAAAAGATTACTCAAAAGTGATCGCCGATCTTTCAGGTCTTCCCGCCGATCCTGAGGGCGAACACATCATCTCTTCAACATAAACCATTCCAATCTTCCCGCTCTTCCCCAACAATAATCATGGACGCCTATCTCGAGGAAGTCCCTGAAGTCAACATTTCGACATCTCTTTCATACGACGAGGGAATAACATATGAAGAGCAAGTTGCTGCTCTCCCTCCCGAATTGCCACGAAACGAGTCTTCTGCACTCGCAGGTCGCATCAGTACGAACAAGGTGTATCTACCACCCGAGAGTATGTCAAAGGGAAAGGTGCGAGTCGTCTCCGGGTGAACGAAATGCGTGCGTCGGTCGTCTGACGTCGAAAGTTTTCGCCACGCCGTTTCCATACCCGGTCTTCAAACTAATTGGCCTTTTCTCATCAACTTAATCTTGAAAGCGCAAAAGAGGCGACGAGGAATATGAAGATATGGAAGAGGATGAAAGTGTAGACGCAGGTACCGGTTCTACTTGAACCATTCTCAGTCCTTTTTTGTCTAACAAGATGAGACTTATTCAGTTCCCGATGGATTACGTCCCAATGCTCTATATCTCCGTGGTTCGCCCATAACGCACCTGCCCACGAACAACATCTTTGCGTATGCAAGGCATTTTGACCTTAATCCTGTGGGCCTCGAGTGGATCGACGATACCTCCTGCGTCCTTATTTTTCCAACCAATGCTGCATGCCGTGCTGCTCTCGAAGCACTTCGCAGGACGCCTTCTGAAGAGCCCGACTTCGACGATTGTGTTTCTGCAAAGCCGGTCCCAGTGATTATATGGTCCGTGGAGGATCGGGTCAACAAGACACTGGGAAAATCCGACGAAATGGAGGGTGTCTTGCTGATTCGCATAGCACGAAACTCAGACAAGAAATCCCGTGGTGCGAAATATCGTAGTGGTTTCTATCAGAAGCACGGAATGGATGCAGGCAAAGATCCGAATGCGCATTCCATCGGTCGCGCTCCAGAGAACGGAGATGCATCTAAGCGTAAGCCCGGACCTGAAGGCGACGAGGAAGAGCGCCGCCAGCTTGATGAGGAACTCGACGATTTCCTGCGCCGAGACGATCTCACACCGTCCCCTCCTCCGTCTAAAATGCGCTCAGACTGGATGACGAAGGATGGGCGCTCGATGTTCGGCGCGGCTACGGCCAAGCTTCTCGAACGGACGTCGTTAACGCGTGTACCTTCTGATGATGATGAATATGCGGGGCCAACCCGGACACGCCGGAAAAGGGGTGGCAAGGGACGAACGCAAGAATCATTGATTGAAAGGATCTCTGAACTTCCTCCTGCACGTCGACGAAAGCACGAGAATGGAGAGACGCGGTTAGGACGTTATGAACCGGCACAGAAAACTCGTGAGGAGCTGGACGACGAGTTAGAGGCATTTCTTCATGGGCGTAACTGAGCATTTATCTGTATCCTTTATACATCCATCCTTTTTGGCAGCCCGGCGAACATGTACGGATTAAATGTATTGCACCCCTCTCAATTTTTTCGAAATATTGAAACGGTTTATTTTATTTTTGGTAAATGCATTTTTTTTCTTTTCTTGACGCGTGCACGTGATGCTTCAGACGTGTCGAGTGGCACTTCAACTTGAACCTTTACTTCGACGATAACGAGCCAGCGAACTATGAACAGAGCAAAGCTTCCGTTCGACTCAGGCCAACAATCGTGCCTGTCGCCGTCTGCAGTGCGGGACGATGAAGACGACGACGGACAGCTAACTCCTCTTTGTCATCCTAATGCCCAAGCAGAGTCCTCTGGTTCTTTCTTCTCTCGCGTTAAACAGACACTCAGCAGCTCGCCTCTCGGTAATATTCTTGGTCAAAACAACTCGACTTCTGTACACTCGAATAACTTAGATGCAAAGGGTAACAACTACAGTCTCAAGTTGACTCGGAATCGCGAAGTCCAGACATCGCAAGATAATTCTCCTGCATTAACGCCGCGCTGCGTTCCCAGAACTAAACATGTCTTTACGCCTGTACCTGGTTATTTTCATTCTCATTCTCGCTCTGGTACTGAAGGCTCCACGCAGTCTGATGACTTTTCGGACTCTGGCTCTCCCTCTGTTTTTGCTTCGTCGTTTTCGGCTTCGTGTTTCTCTCCGCTTTCGCTTACTTCGCATCCCGCTCTGGCGACATTTGCACACGAAAGTGACTCGGACGACAAGTGGTCTCCTGTCTTGACATCTCCGTCTGAAGCGCAAAGCACGCCCCCGCTTACGCCTGCTACATCCCTCTACGATATGACAATCATTCAGAATCCGAAGAGCGCATACAGCCAGACAAGATCCCAGAGGTCAGCTTCTATCTCCATTCGCGATGAAGAAAGTATGCATAGCAGCCCAGACGAAAAGAAGGGAAAGAAACCTGCCCAACCATTCGTGAGTGCCACTTAAACACAAGCTGTTATTTGTATAAGATAAGAACAAGCGCAATGATTATGTATCCGAAAAGCCATACGACACTCTGCTTGCAGATATATCTGGTCCTTTGGCCCCATGCGACACAAAGATTGAAGCTGTGAATGCTGATGATGACATCGGAGGCTGGTGGGGTCTGGAATACACACTTGAATTGAGTCGCAGAGATAGTCATGCGTCGGATACTTCCACCGGAGAACATTCAAAGGTCTGTCTGTAATTCGGCTACAATTGTTTGAAGCTGACCCTATGCAGAGTCACGAGTCCTGGGCTGCCATTCACCAAGGCGCCATATCGCCAGTCTGTGAGGATGCTAACTTCCAGGACTGGCAGCGCTGGCACCGAACCCTCGACAAGATGGAACTTCGTCGTCGTAGGAAGCGTACTATTGATTTCATTGAGGAGTCGGAGCATTTTTCAAGTCTATATCTTGATGAGATGCTCGCCCAGCGTGCCATCCAGATACATGTCCGTCTACACCAGACATTTTCTTCCCTGTCTTCGTAATTCATCAATTGCGCTTTCTAGGAGGAGTTACTTACCGAAGACGAGATCTATGACGCGTTAGTTTGGGTTGAATATGCTGCCGAACGTCGTCCGGTCGGTCCCTCTGCATTCACGGTGTATTTTTTGATAATGACCGCCGTGTTCCAGGATCCATTCGTTCCTCCAGAAAAGCATAACCTTAGCTGGGTGCTCAAGAGCCATCGCTCGTTAGCGTGCTTACGCGAGTTGCAGGACGTCGGCTCTGATGACGAGCAGGAGTGAAATGAAGGATTTTCGTGCTGCAGAAGCCCGTCTTCGAGTGACGGGTTTATAGCTTTTGTGGTATGAACCGCTAGGCTCTCACGAGAGATACCAGCTTGTACGTTCAATGCCAGTTTTGCAGAAATAAGCCTTTAAGATTTGAGCCTCGTTCTCTTATCATTCATATCGATAGTCACTTCGGGAAGTGTATTGATTCTCCATTTTTTTGAAGCGGAGGGAAAGTTCATTAATGATTATTTCGAGATGCGTGGAATTTGATATGTACAGTAGCTGTGTATTAGATTAGAGCCTTCCAAGATTATACGAAATTAAGCAATGATAAGCAATGGGGATGTCCCAAACATCGAACTCTAGATGTTACTGTCTACTCGAAGCCGACGAGCGTTTAGTTTGGCGGTGTAGGATGCCTTCAATAAGAGGATCGGAACATACAGATCAAGACTCGCCCATGGCAGAACGTTTTGCCAGCAGAGACCAAATTGGTCATCAAGCCTCTGAAGTGTGCGTAAAGCATCCAACCATCCTACGACTCGGCATCTGATTCTGCTGATGTAGCCTATACCTTCTGTATCCTCTCCTTCGCTCAAAACACCTGGCAGAGGCGACTCTAGTCTGTCACTAGACGACCCTCTTCCTGAAACAAAGAATGTCAGGCATATCGGGACAGGAGAATGAGCTGCAAAGGTTATTGCAATCCCATAGCACCCTCTAGCTCTCTAGCGAGACGAGAAAACCCGGAGTTTCTACAGCCCATCGAACGAACCTGTGGTGGGAACGACATTGCAGCGGTTTCTGATGTCAAAGAAACGAGGGGATATTCCGAGGTTCGCTGTGAATACGAGAAGATCTACGAGAATTCTCGTTAGCTTAACAAGCGCTTTCCGCGCGCACACATAGACCATGAAACACACCAGCGAGCAGTTGCGTAGAGCGCACCTGTCTCCACCAACATTTCAATCTGCACGACGAGCACCACGCGTATGCGGGCAATTAAGGCAAGGATAATATTACAAATTTGGCGAGCCAGGCCAGGTCACCATCAGGACCAAAAGCGCAGTACATGCCATATTAAGTCGAAACCCTCCGTCAGTTCGCAACTATCAACCCATTCCTTCCATGAAGACGATGGTCATGAACTATGGCAAGCTAGTCGGGAACAAGTCTCCCCCTCGCGAGTAGTCAGATTTTTTTTTTAAATCTCAATGCAGGTGTCATTTTGCAATGACGTTGACCCTTCCTGCCATGGCTCGCACGCGTACGCTGAGGCAGATAACGTGTCCGCATGAAATACTGAATATGAGGGTTAGAAATCACGAAAAAAACCAGGTTCCCCCACGGGATGACGATACCGCCAAAAGATTCCTCTTCGAGGTCCCTGGGAACGCATACCAAACATGGTCCATGAAAATTTTCACAATCCATCCCACCCAGGCGTGAAAGCGAGATGATACTGATCATCGATTCCACCGGATGACAGTTCCATTACGAATGACAGTTATCAACTGAGAAGAGGTCTGTCAGTATGGTGCTCTGTTGCTGGCGAGAAAGACAAACAGAAAGGGGAGAGGCTCAGAAAGAGTACAAGCAGCCAAGGGTTTTTTTCGACACGTCTCCGTCAGTCCTTGAAGAACTGACAGCCGTTCGGTGGTAATACCAACTTTCGCACATCATCGGGAAGGAAGAGGAGAGGTACATGTACTCACTTTCGGATGAAAGACATGATGGTAGAATACGACTGAAAGGGCTCAGGCGATTCAGGCGATTTTTTAATTTTTTAAACCGTCTCCGAATCACGTGAGAGATCGCTAACGGATTTCAAATTTGTTTTTGCTATTTCTGCTTCAATCTCGATTATTTAGTAGGTGAAACTTGCTTCGACTAGATGGCTAAGAACTCAGTTGACTCACCTGGGACCTCTACAAAGAAATGGCCTTTGAGAGAAAAGCAAGCCGGGTCGTCAAGGTCACCTAGCGTAGTGTCGGGATCCAGTAACGACGCCAATGACTCGGAGTCAGATGCTGGAGACCAGATTGAACAATCGGAAAACGAGAGCTTTGAAGAGAGCAGCGATGGGGGCGACGAGGAGGAAGAAGAAGAATTTGATCCAGGAATGGATCCAGAAGGATTTGTCGGACCCTCGAAGACGGTGAAGCCGTTAACTCCAGAGGCACTTGCAGCCTTTCGGGCTGCGCAAGAACGAGCTGGCGTCATTTACATATCGCGTATACCGCCAGGGATGCGGCCTACAAAAGTCCGTCATCTTATGAGTCAATATGGTGAGGTAGGTCGGGTATATTTGCAGCAGGAAGGTATGTATCCTGGTCTACTTTAATGATCATATTGCCTTCTGACTTGAGTCTTTGATTATGAAAACGGATTTAGATCCTAAGCGGGCATACCTTCGAAAGAAATACACTTCGGCAAAGAAACCGCATTTCACAGAAGGTTGGGTCGAATTTGCCGACAAGCGTGTTGCGCGTTCGGTTGCAGAAATGCTCAACGCACGTCCGATCGGAGGGAAGAAAGGGACACGTTGGCGAGACGACGTATGGACGATGAAGTACCTTCCGCGTTTCAAATGGAACATGCTGACTGAGCAAATCGGTCAGTTTCATTTCTTGCAGCTATCTTGTTTTCAAAATATTGATCAATCTCTGCTCATGTCTGTACAGCTAACGAAGCAGCTGTGAAAACTGCAAGGCTACGAGTCGAGCTTGAACAGTCTCGTCGTGAGCAGAAGGACTACCTGCGTCAGGTCGAGCTTGCCCGTGTGCTCGATAAACGTGCAAAGCGGAAACGAGAGGCTCTAGAGAAGAAGGGCGAGAAGATTGACGAATCCACTTTGTTGCCTCCACTCAAGAGAACGCGAAATCCCAGCGGGAATCACGAAGAGAAAGACCAGCAACGAAGCATAAAGGCGAAGCAACGAGATAAACCAACGGAGATGGAGGCGGATGATGGTCAATTGAAGAAAGTTTTGAGCAGCGTATTCTAGATTTATTTGTGTCGAGTAGCGCATCTTTCAAACATCGTGTCCGCACCATTCTCAATCTGTAAATCCCAATCTGTAAATCCAATAAGTCGACGGTGGCATCACGCCTTTTTTGCATAAAGATCTCGAGAATCTACTTAGCTACACAAGTTGGAAGAATATCTGCTACGAAGCCCACACGTAAAATAAAATAATCTCAATAGTTCAACTCGACGTCACCCTCTGCAACGAGATCCATATCATGGTAGCTGACTTTGCGTCCTGAAGCTGCGCGAGGATCCTCCTTCGCATCTGGTGGAGGCGGAGGTGCTGCACCGCGTGCATTGCTATTACGACGTCCTCCAGGCCCAGGCTCGAGAATCGCGACTGGCTTGGCTGGAAGACCTTCGATGCCATGACCACCTGCGCGCGCACCGGAATCAGCAGCATACCCGCCGATGCGGTCGCCGAGTCTTCGTCCACCAGCATCACCGCCGTTACCAGCCATGAGCGGGGGCTCGTCGCGCAAACTGCGCATGAGCGGTGGAACAGCTTGAGGAGGATAAGGGAAGCCATATCCTCCTCCATATGGATCCATACCACCATTCGCATATGGCGGATACGGTCCTGGGAATCCGTAAAATGGTGGACCGCCTCCTGCAACCATTCCGATCCCACCGGGACGATGGTCAGTGTATGATTGGTGTCCATTCTGGAAACCGTACGCTTGTGGTGGTGCAGATGGGCCTGTTCCCGTTTGCTGAGGATAGTGAGTGAACGGTTGTATACGCTGGGGATCGAGCACAAAGCTGTTATAATAGGGAATCTATATTTCATTGAAATCAGCCGATCTGACAATCAAGACGTCGTGGAGTCTCACATCTTCGAGCTGCCCGACAAGCTCCGAATGCTTATTGACAATATGCTTTTCGACGAACGTTGTTGCCTTGAAGAGCTTTGAGCATGTCTTGCATCTGTACTTCCCTTCATCTTCTTGTTTGACGTGCGGTTCGACGGCCTTTCTTAGCTCCCTGTCGCGCAAACATGAAATGGTCAGTGAGAAGTCCCAACTCAATAAAGGTGTGGACAAACTCGTCGTAAAGCTTTCCACCATAGTCGCGAACGTCGATGTTATCCTTGTTGATCAGCAGTGCAAGCTTGTTATCGAGCCACTCAAGCCAACGCTCATCTTTACGCAAACATCGATTAACGTAGAATTCGCGACTGCATAGACTGGAGACTTGCCATTTCGCTTCAGATCCTTGAACTCGCCACTCTTTAGATCTCTTTCCTTTAGCATAGATTCCTTATTCTTATCCTCCCTTCCTTTTTGTTTGTTCTGCTCCTCATAGTCATCTTTCTTCATTCCTTCCGAGTCTTCGCCTTCGCCTTCCATCTTTGCATCTGGCTCGCCCTCCTTCGACTTTGAGCTTACCTCAGACTGTTGCTGGACCTCCGGCTGTAACGGTCGGCGAATGTGCTTGATGCATTTCCGTTGCAACTCTTCGACGTGATCGCAAGTAGATACACAGTAGTAACACGTATGAAATGCTGCACGTAGGTAAGCAAGGTAAAGATCCAGAGCGATCGTGTTCTGGGTAAAAGAGGAGGCACGATCAGTCAGAATCCTACGAGCCACGAGAAACTGTGGGCTTACTTTCTTCAGTTCTAGGGCTGTTGCTTCTGCTTCATCGGAAGGCTCAGGAAAGTCCGCAGTGAGTCGCGCAATTCGCCGTTCAACGGCATCACTACCCTTTTCCACGGGTGGCTCATCCTCTGCTAAGGCGTCACGCGTGAGTATATCCTCTAGCGGAGGCTGATCGCCGCTTTCTGTAGCATCTGGCTGTGTAGTAGGCGGTTCCAGGCGGAATGTGCGCACGCGCTCGTATTCGTCTTCCAGAATCGTAGCTAGACGACGTGCCTGAGAAAGATCCTTTGCGATGCGGTCAGGACGACTGGCAACATCTGGCGTTACTCGAGCCTTGCTCGTGAATGATCTAGTATTGTGATTCAAGTGAAGTTTGAAGCCTTCAATCTGTGAACGAACGTTCAATATCAATATACATTTCGCTTTGTGCAAAAGACATGACCTTTTTCTCGCCTAGGGTAGAAAGTATGTTTTGCATGTCGGCGTGCTCGTCGAACTTAATCCATCCCGCTCGGTAATAGTTGCGCTTCTGCATTGGATCACCAAGAGCAAGATAAACGAAGCTGCTGTACTCCTTAAGTACCTATATTAAAGTGAACGTGAGCCACTCGTCTGTAAAATGATATATTCCATGCTCACAGCCTCGAGCTTGACTCTTCCAATATCAGGTGGAATAGTGCGAATCATCACTTGATTACCTTCCGGCACAACAGATACCTCATCTTTCTCGTACTGTTTCGAGTCATATGACATCTTGCCGTTTGTCTCGTTCTTAGCATCGCCCGCATTATCAGCAGCGTCTTCTTCGTTTTCGAGACCCATGCCGAAGTCTTCCTCGGGTTTGGTGGGACTTTCTGCCTCTTCGTTGGTACCATCATCTGCAGGAACCGAATCTTCTTTCGGGGATTCGCTCTGAGCCTCACCTTCACAGGCATCGCCCTTGTCGAACTTGCTATTTTCAAGATCATTGATGAATTGGTTCATACGTCCGCGCCAGCCAACTTTGCGCACTCGCGCACGCAATGCAGTCATCTCTGGCGAGGGCTCGTACTTCTCTGCGAACCATGGGGATTTTCTGTGATGGTCAAAAAGTGTTTGCAGCTACATTACAAATCAAATTTTAGCACAAACGAAATCAGACCGATAAACAGGATATTTTCGAAATGGAAATTGTCCAAAGCAGACTCGGAAAACATGACCAGCAAAATGTCTCGACAGCCATGGATAACATTCGAAAGAGACCTGGATGGCACTGACCTGCTGAGCCAAGAAGTCCTTCTTGTATTTCTCCCATCGCGTTCTTATGCCATTGCGCGGCTTTGTTCCATCTGCTGCTTCCTGTTCAGCTGCTTTGTCAGCTTTGTCTTCCTCGGTGGCCTCTTTGGGATAATGCCAACGAAACCATTCAGCGAACTGCTTCAGACTGGCAGGATAGTCTAGTGTATAAGGGTCAGCTGGCGGACGACCCAAACGCGTTCCGTAACCAGGTCCATGTTGTCGACGGCTTCCTGGTGGAGGATGTCCGTAACCTCTCCAGGGATCACCTGAGAGCAAACCATCAAGTCAGAGGAATACTCGTGCTTTTCAGGTATTCTTACCACCATAGTCATCATATCGCGGGCGTGGATCGTATCGTTCCCGGTCGTACGGCGACATTGACCGACGCCGTTTGCGTCCCACTACATCACATCTCCAGTTAAAGATCGCAACAAATACAAAAAAGAGGTGGCCTCTTACCGTCATCATAAGTAGGGCTACGGCTCCTCCCACGCCTGCCGTATTCGTGTCCTGGCCATCCTCTCTCGTGATCTGGCCAGCCTCGCTCTCTGTCGTAGGGATCACGTTCTCTGTGATAATAGTCTGGAGGGTAAGGATCAGGATACGCTCCACGTCCGTACGTGCTGCGCGATGGCGAGTGAGATCGCTCGCTCCTTGGCGGAGGAACGTGCGAACCGGACCAGGTAGACATTAAGAAAGCAGGTCAGCGATGAAGACGCAGAATAGTCGAGTATGAAGACAGAGAGATGTAACTGAATAACATAAGGAGAAAAGAACAGGATATAGACGAGACTAGATCAGAGGGTGCGATACAGCCGGGAGCGAGCATGATGAAGCACAGACCTCTCGATGAGCACTAGCGCGCGTTCGCTGTGCTCCACGACACCGATGAGAAAGTTGTTCTCGATGTCGGCGTCGACGACGTGGTTGTCTCCCTCCCCAGACGAAATTGAATCATCAGGTCACGCGTCGAATATTACATAATTTCGCACGTGCGACGAGAGGAAGCAGCAAATGAAAGTAAGTTGTTAAGTTAAACTTGAATAACTTCGACGCTGGCCGTGCTATCAGCCATAGCAATATGTGATAACGAGCAGCTGACGCTTGCATTCGTCTGGTCCGTATGATTTTTTAAAGATGGCAGACGATAACTGCAACGAGTCGAACTTGATCAGAGTCAATAATCATGATGGACCAACTCGGCGATAAACAAAAGAGCTAGGAGCGCAACTGGAGCCCGATCCATGCTAATGTCTCGAGTAACGCGGATCCCATCCATAATAATGCCTCGAGTAACGTCGTTCCCATCCATGCTAATGTCTCGAGCAACGCGGATCGCACCCATGCTTATGTCTCGAGCAACGCGGTTCCCGTCCATGAGCAAATTGATGTCCACAGGAGGCAACGGGTCTCATCAGACACAATAACGCCCGCCATTTAGTGACGGCGTAACCATTCCCACACCCTTTGCCAGAAAATAAGTCTTATTTTCGGGAAAGCGCGACAGGGCAAAGGTCGAATAGACCTTTACTTCGGCATGTAATCGATGGCCAATAGATGTACGACTCGACCAAAAAGTCCGGGCGGTGAGAAGATTATCTAATTTTCTCTCTTTCCCGTCCTAAACTGACAGTGAAGGCCGAGTAGGCCGAGCTATAGACGAGGATAGCATCCGACAGCTTCAAAAGACAGAACACGCTGTATAAGAGTGTTTTTGTGTGGGTAATTAAATACGCCAAAGGACATAGAAGACCAATCGGCCTGGACGGGGAGACGGGGATAATCTACACGAGTTGCCATAAAGGGCGCGTCGGATAACCATAGCGACGACCCAGACGGAAGGTACACCTGATGGCGGAGCAGACCTTATAACTCAACGTTCCTCGTCATCCGCCCTTCACCCCTTGCCCTTCGCCTTCGCTCGTTCGCTCCGTAAGTCCCATCTTCCATCCCATCTATCGCAGTCTTATTGACCTGTTTGATTTTTATAGTTTTCATCTTTCGCACTTATAGGGCTGCCCGGACGCGCCCCTGGTTTTTATTATTCTTCAGCGTCGCTCACTTGGCCAGCCAGACAGCAGGATTCTGTTATTTTGTTCTTCATTTTCCGGGTCAAATCAGTCCAAAAATGCATCGATCCGCTGTATTTGTGGCCTTGTCGCTCCTAGTGTCTTCCGTTGCAGGTCTACCTGTTCAGCGAAGAACAGATAACTCTGCAAACTTGTTGGTGCTCAGTGAGTATCGCTATATCTTATCATTACCTGGGATGCAATTCTTATGAATTTTACAGAGTTTGCCAACGTTCTGGAGCAACTCGAGACAGAGTTCTACTCTCAGGCACTACAGAAGTTCCAGACTTCCGACTTCACGGCTGCCGGATTCTCGGATGCCTCTGTACCTATCCAACAATTCACGAATATCCAATCTGATGAGTCTACACATACGACGGTTTTGGAGTCGACGATCCAGTCGTTGGGTGACTCTGCTATCACAGGTTGCTCGTTTGACTTCTCATCCGTACTCACGGACGTCGCTACGATGGCACCTGTCGCTCGACTAGTGGAGAACGTCGGTGTCGGTGCCTACCTGGGTGCTGCTCACCTTGTGACGGACCCCATAATTCTCACCGATGCGGCGAGCATTGTTACGGTCGAGGCTCGTCACCAGACAATCTTGAATGTCCTCAACGGTGGTACTGCGATTCCGGCGGCCTTCGATCTTCCTCTTCTTCCCCAGGAAGTCCTTGCGATCGCTGGACCATTCATCTCCGGCTGCAGTGTTGGTATTGATGCACTCCCATCGCTTACCGTGACGAACACCGGTACGATCGCTTCAGGGACAACACTCTCATTCAACTTTGATGCCCAGAGTAGCATCTCCGACACTTCTACACTTTCGTGTCAGATGCTCGCTGGTGGTATGCCGTTCTCGCTGACGCTTCCATTTGATGCCTGTGTCGTGCCTAGTGGTCTTCAAGGCCCCGTTGCGATCTTCGTCACCAACGACACCCAACCTCTGGCAAACAACCCGCGTGACAGATTTACTGGTAACATCGTTGCTGGTCCCACTATGGCATTCCTCGACGGTACGCCTGAGACGCTCAGCAATCTCGCGAAGTCGGGCTCTGCCGTTTCAGGTGGTGATGTCTCTGGTAGCGCTACCGATACGGCATCAACTGAGATCAGCACTTCGACGATTTCGCCTGACGAAGCGAGCAGTATCCTCGCCAGCGCCAGCGCCACGGCAACCGCTTCTGATTCGAGTGCCACGGGTACCGCTGAAGGCGCAAACTCCATCCCTTCTAGTGCGAACGTCGCCACCGGTCCATCGAGCGACGGCGCTATCAATGTCGATGGCTGGACGTTCGTTCCTAATCCCGCTTCCTCGTCATCAGCATAAACGGACTTCAAACTTGATGTTATTCGTGGATTGTATTGGACTATACTACCCTTTTCTCGCTCATTGTCTTGGACAGTTTTCGCTTTGTTTTTCTCGGTAAGATACGACGGTATACCAACGTAGATGCATTTTTGTTCTGCTCTTTGTCCCGGATGCCATGACGGAACTCCTAGTTTACCTGCACATGTTTTTCTGTTCTGGTGCCTTTTTGGGCCGTTGCGCCTGCCTGGTACGCGGCCGCGGCTTCTTAATTCTTCCTGTATTATTGGGATACCCTTTCAGTTGTCGAGAATGGGCGAACCCGCACGGGCACACCGGGGATGGCGTTATTGTTTCTAGGGATACCTACAATACAGTACGCGCATACAATATACGCCTATAAATAACGATTCTATTCGGTGAAGTCCGATAATGTTCATTGGACAATGAGAAAATCGGGGGGCATGTAGTATTGAGTGCTGCTGGGTCCATTTGTTACTTTCCTTCGCAACCGACGAAGTAGTTCCACTGTTTGACGGTTTGATTTTGTCTGAATCCGCTGTGCTATTGATTGTGATGGTGTGTTGGAAGCTGTTGATTGCTCAAATCCCGTCTGATGTAACAAAAGATGTTTGCAAATAGGCGATATGATTGGAAGATGGAAACATCTACATTGCGGACATAGACAGGCACAAGTGATGATGAGAAAACAATCAAGACACGAATATTAATGCCACAGAATTAGGAGAGCAAGAGAAACAAGGGCAGAGGGTTTCTATTCGAAGACCATCCCAGCCAAACGAAATTCTCGTCCACAAGAAGCAACGGAAAATAAAATATCAGCGGAAAAGCATCGTATAAGAAAGAAAGAAGAAAATCAATCATCATCGCTCTCCTCGCTACTTGATGAGTAGTCATCATCTGGATCATCGTCGATTCCGCCTGCAGCGAATTGGTTAAGCGACATTGGTTTACCGGTGAGCTGCTGCGACGGTTCCTCCACGGTTCCGAAGATATCCTCCATATCTCCACCATCTTCCTCACCCCCCTCCATGTCCTCAAGTTCTTGATTCATCTCAGCAGCGAACTGATCGATGTTGATTTCTTCGCCTTCTTCTTCATCAGCGAACTCGTCACCGAAGATTGATCCATCATCTTCGTTGACGCCTGCTGCTGTGGCAACTCCGGTCCCGGCGACTTCATCCCATTCCTCGTCATCTTCATCATCTTCTTGATTAGCGCCTGTGCCAGGGCCGGGTAGCGAAACGATCCCACCGGGTGATGGCAGGGCCAATCCGTTGGATGATGAAGTGCCCGGAAGCGCTATTGGTGAAGACGTAGGCGCAGGCGAGATTCGAGGAAGCTGTGTTCGACGAGCAGGCTTGCCGAATTCAAGCACTTCCTCTTCGACATCAATTGTCTGTTGCTTTGTAAGTGGCGCCTTCCCTTTATCGGAACTCGAAGCGCCTTGTTTCGTGAAACCTGAGGCCGAAACGGGTGGTGGCCGTAACGTTGATGCCAACGGAGAAGATTTCGCAGGTTTCGATCTGGCAGCAGAGGAACCTGAAGCAGCAGCTGAGCCACGTAATATGGGCTTTGGTTTTCCGATAGATACATCCGGAGGAGGCGGTCTTATAGGTTCTGCTCTGCGCGCGTTCGATGCGACGATTCGTGAAGAAGCGCTGAGCGGGACGTCCTCGTCATTGGTATCATCATCGTCCTTCTCGAGTGCGCTTTCCAGCTCGCGGAACAGCTCAGCATTGACATCGTCTTCTACCTTGGATGTTGAGGCAGCTGGCGAAGGGGTATTTGGCATAGCTAAACTCAAATATTAGTGCGTTATAAACAAAAATAAAAAGGGTTGCATACGCGATGCCGATGGCTGTCGTACTTTCGGAGGGCCACGCCCTTCATGATGGAAGATTAATGACGAGTCTAACTTTTCTAAAGTGTACAACTATACAAAGCATTTTGATCATGTAAGCCCCGAGGAACCATGAAAAGTAAGCGATAATACTTACGCCACTTTCGGGATCGAAGATCAAAACGCACTCTACTTCCTTCGCGGGCTCTTCCTTGCCGCGGAAGACGTGCACTTCATCAGACTAAGTACGAGGAGGATAGGTTAGCTAGATGGAACTAAAATATAAGCCACATTCTCTCACCTGCTGACTTGCCCGCTCGACACGAACGTGCGTCATATCCTTCGTCGTTAATTCAACTACTCCTGGTTTGCTGGTATCCACCGATTCCGGCATGAAGTTATCTAGACAAGAGCAACATGCATTCAACGAGCTTGCACGTCGAGTATTACAAAACAGACTTACATTTGAACTGATAGAAGTTTGATGTTGGCATGGCCTTGTTCTGCTTGGTCTGCTGGATGCCTTTCCGCTGCTTCAAGAAGCGCGTCATAGACCCGCCCATGCTGACCTGGTGTCGGCCTGGAGGTGGTGTCCATTGGTTTCGTATCGAATCGATCGACATGGCGATATAATCGTGAGTTGTACTACTTGGAATCACCCTCTGGCTTGATAGGCCAATATACTCGATCGCTGTAGGCTAGCGACGCGTTCGTGGTTAAAGAGCGGTCAGCTCAAGTTCAACGTCGTCCATCTCGTCTACCACGTGATTATTTTGCTCTATTTTTATTTTTACACAAGACCAGTTTGATTCGCGATTTCACCGAGTCCTGACCTGTCTATTCTTTTATCATGCTAAATAGTTTTCTCTCTAGTTACAACAACACATACTTCTGTTAAGCCTTTGCTTCAGGCGCGCAGCGCGATTAATGCTCCATGGCGCTTCGGCAGAGCCGATAGGTACGGGATGTATTCCGATCTCGTTCATCGAGCAGATGTCGACTTATCGAGCCGTCGTCCCTCCGAGAGTGTTTCAAAGTGGCATGATGTTGATATGAGAGAAAATTTTCATAAATTCGAACGTACTTACTTAGTGGTGGAGAGCATTCTACATAGTGCAATTCATGAAAGGCAGGAAAATAATACCATATTCATAATTCACAGAGCGAGACAAAGCTAGTACTTACTCGTGCATATCTGATGAATAATTCGGATTTTTTGTCTTGAAAGAAAGGAACCCAGTGCATATCCAGCTGAAACTGATTTTTATCATATTTTATTTTACTGTTGTGGGTCCGGTGGCTTAGTCATCACCACGAATGGTGGCGTCCCAATTAGTCACATTCTCGCGTGCCACCTTTTGGGCCAAATCTGCAACTCTACCTTGTATCCCTCTCTCACCTCATTCCTCAGATCGTTTTCTCACTCTCATCACGAAAAGATAGCTTGTTTCTGCATCGAAGTGTAGTAACATACCATGGTATGTAGAGTTCTGTCGTTTTTAGCATCAAGTCCGATGGTCTAACGCCTCTTATGCATAGTCTACGACTGCCCGCCGCCGCCTTATGAGAGATTTCAAGCGTCTTTCAACCGATCCACCAGGTGGTATCTCTGGAAGTCCATGCCCGGACAACATAATGTTATGGAATGCTGTCATTTTTGGTCCAGGTATGAGATCCTGCCCAGTAACCCAGAACCCTTGAGTTGATGATGTGCCCAACTGTGCTTCGACGGTAACTCGTTCGGATCTGCCCATCCGTTCATCTCTGTTGCATTGGACTGAATCTGCAGCCGATACGCCGTTCGAGGATGGAACCTTCAAATTGCTATTGACATTTGACGAAAGCTATCCGAACAAACCTCCGACCGTCAAGTTCCTCTCGCGCATGTTCCACCCTAATGTGTATGCAAATGGCGAACTCTGTCTGGACATCCTCCAGAACCGGTGGAGCCCAACATATGATGTTGCTGCCATCCTTACGAGTATTCAAAGTCTGCTTCATGATCCTAACCCTAACAGGTCAGTAGTCACTTTTCTGATTGTCTTTGAGATGATTCTGAGGTACTATACCGGTATTACAGTCCGGCCAATGCTGAAGCTGCCTCTCTCTACCGCGAAAACATCAAAGAGTACGTGAGGAGGGTAAAGGCGACCGTAGAGGAATCTTGGATGGATCCCGGTGATGACGATGCACAAGAAGGATCATCGGCTGGCTCGTCTTGAACTGTTCTTCTGCCCTTCTCATTTATCATCCTTTTTCTTTGGAAGACATCGATTTTCTGTGTAGGCACATATTATCTCCTTAACGATCAATTGTTCCCCTGTGGCCAGGCATCGCCCGGGAAATCGTTGTCGTACTTAGCACATTATCTATTCTACCTTCCCTATCGTATTCATCCTTTTTTCTCGCACGTCTTGCTCCTGACTCCCATTTCACGAATGACGGGGTTTCTGGATACCCGATCCGTCATCACTAATTGCCTCCACTCCACGAACCTTCATTGCCAAATCATCTGTAAGATCATTTCAAATGCGCACGTTATCCATCAACTTTCTGAATGCCTCCTCCTATAAGTTGTAACTAAATACTTGTGTGTGCGCTTGATCCAACGCGATTGAGCCATTCGCTTCGGGAGTGATCGTCGTTTTTCTTCGACCGCCATGATCCTCGGACGTTCGCGAATCCCACTCATTCCAAGTAGGCATCCCCGGACCCCCATCCCACTCCTCATCTGATCCGATATGTCGAGATCTCTCGGATCTCTCTCACAAACGCTGGCAAACCTACGCTCAACAGAAATGTGTTTTCCTCACCTTCGCTTTATGGATAAGCTGGTATGATCCGAGTCATCTGCCAGAGCTACTCCATGCGCACGTACCCAAATGTGTTGATGATCTTGGTCGAACAATCCTTCTGAACTGCGCTTTTGCCGTCCTCGTGAGCCTCTTTCACGTCTTCGTACCACTAGTTTCTTTCTCTTCCATTCTTGCGTGGGATTGGGATTGGACGCTGGTTTCATAACCGAACGAAAAAATGTTTACCTCAAGCAATAAATGGTCTCCATACCGAAGAGGCTGGACAAGGGACCTCGGAGATTTTCTAGACAGACAAAATGTTGCTTCTCGGCCAACTGGACGCTGCGAGACGCTGCGGCTCGTCAATCTTGAAGAGTACCCCTGAATGAATCGACTTTTTAATAACATGAAGGCGGCCGTGGAGGTGCTGTTGCCACGTTCCGCCATGTGCTACTCTGCCACGTCGACGTCGGCAACGGACTCGATCAACGATTTCCTGGTGCAAGGATTTTCATGACGCGCGTGATGGCGAAAATTATATTCGCCCGCGACAAACGTGATCTTCAGCAACGACCCACATGCCAGTCTGTGCCAGCTCATATCCCCTGAAATAACTCAAGATCAAGCTACCCTGTCTCTGGAAAGAATGTCACATGTATTTTGGGCGCTTTGAGGTTCTCCGGAGCGACATACGCAATTTTCTCCGAAAAACGTTTAGTTGGCAATATGTTTACTTCTGCACCACATACTGAATACGATGCTTCAGGGACCTTTTTTCGTCCTCTTGATGCCTCTGGCTTCCACTAGAAGACTTCCGAAGCGTGGTGAAAGGCTTCTCCTAAGTGCGTTCTGCGCAGGTGATGTTTTTCTCTGTCGTTTTTAGCAACCTGCAGTGCTCGCTTAATGATATTCGGGAGAGACATGTGCTTGACGACCGCGGTCGTTGTTACAAGAGATTCTTTCCTCTTTCTGGCATAAACAAACTCTGCCGGAGGGAACGAAACGTATAAAAAGCCATGCTCTCGAGTGACTTGCAGACCAGGCTATAGGTCTATCTTCACGCTATTCTCTTTCCCTTCGTGCACATAACCGGCATGCCTGGTAGCATGTTCTTCCTTCTATCTGCACTTCTATCGCTCGGGCCTGCACTGGTGCCCGCCGCTACGTACTCTCTTTCAGATAACTTCGTGGGGGACGGCTTCCTCTCGGGTTTTGAACATCAAGCAATTGCTGACCCTACAAACGGACGAGTAACTTACGTCGACCAGGCGACTGCTCTCGCCGGCAATCTTACTTTTGCATCAAGTGACTCCTTTGTTATTCGTGCGGACGATACCACAGTTCTTGCTGCGTCGGATCCTGGGCGCAACAGCGTGAGAATCCGGAGTCTGACTACGTATACTACCCATGTCATCGTGTAAGTACACTCTAATGCAGAATAATACGTGTTCTGCTCTGGCGATAATAAAGCTTACAATAAATGTTTCCAGCCTTGATATTAGACACATGCCCCAAGGCTGCGCGACGTGGCCGGCAGCCTGGGAATCCCTAGAATCCGACTGGCCAGCGAGTGGCGAAGTCGATATCGTCGAAGGCGTTAATGACATTGATCCGAACGCGAGCACTCTCCACACAACTTCTGGCTGCACGATGCCAAGCAGTCGCGATATGACAGGGTAACAATCTACTCAGATATCTCGTAGCTTATCGCAACGCTAATTATCGTTTGATCGGTAGCACGACTACGCAGTTGGATTGCGACACTGCCGTAAATGGAAATGCTGGATGTGGTGTAGGGGTAGACAAGTCAAACTCGTACGGACCCGGCTTCAATGCTGCTGGCGGTGGATGGTATGTAATGGAAAGAACCGACTCGTTCATCCGCGTGTTCTTCTGGTCCCGCGAAGACTCGTCTGTGCCTGACGAGGTGCGAAACGGCGCATCGACTGTCAATCCTGACAACTATGTGAGCTCAGAACCTGATACTTGCCCGAGGCCAGAGACGTAATATCATCAATTAGGGAACACCCTACGCTCTTTTCCCCAACACAAGCTGCGATTTAGAGTCGCATTTTGGAGACAACAATATCATTATAAACCTTACCTTCTGTAAGTATAAATCCAATCTCACTTGTGATCGGCACTTGCTTAATATACCTTTCTTCAGGCGGTGACTGGGCTGGTCAAGACTCGATCTTCAGCGGCGCTGGTTGTCCTGGGACCTGTGTCGGTGAGTGTATTATCCATCTCCATAGTATCTTATCCATCAATATCCTGATCCCATCATATTTATTTTATAGACTATGTGAATAACAACCCATCTGCGTTCACGGACGCTTACTGGGAATTTGCCGCCGTGCGCGTGTATGAATAGGTCTGATACCGAAGAAGAAAAGCCGAGAGCTTGAGAGTCGTTGTCATTACTTATTGTCGTTCTTTATTATTCTTACGCATGGATGCGGATTTGCATTTATATATTCATTACGGATGGAAGTTCTTTCGTTTGTATTACTAGATATTTATCATTATACCCTTCTTGTTACTCGCTTAGGTGAAATCAATGAGTTGATAATTTATCATGACTGAGTCCGTCCAGCTGACTGGAGTGGGATGACTTACCGATTGGCCTCATCTGCCGTGGTCGCTATTATGATGCCTTGAATAAAGATTTATTCACAATTAGTCCAATACCATGAAAGAAATAGAGAATATACAGATTCATCCGTGCCTATCGCGGCTATTCTACATTAAGCAGAGATACTAAATTCTACAGTGTGTACAATCCTTGACAAGTTGAGAAAAAGGTGTGAGTTTGCGTGAATGAGGTGATCATAATCAAGAAAAGCCGTGCAGGATGAAGAGAAGTGATGATAGTAGGGTAGAACTTCATCTGTATGCAGACAGGGAAGGTCTGAAGAGATTAGATGGAAGTCGAAAGCGAGTGATAACCTATACTACAATGATATCTATTTCTCTGATAGTTCCATTACTGAAATCCTCAAACTGAATAGGGTAAAAGCGTGAGTATACATGATGATCATAGAAGAGGGCAGCGACTCACGTCCAATCCGATAATTCGTTCGCCGTCTAAGATGGCCGAATCCCAAGGCAGGACCATTTCGGTCTCTATGACGCGATACGGCAAGGCTGTCGTAAACGGCTCTTTGAAGACTTCCGGTACAAAGACCGTCGTTGGGTGTGTGACAATCTGGGATGGACAGACGGGCCAACGTTTGTTGCCAGTCAATTCATCGTAATCCCAGTCCTCGTCCTCATTGAACGGTTCGTCAGGTTTAGGATAGGGGCGGATATTCTCTTCGTCTAAATCGTCCGCATACCCGCGGCGCTCGTTGCGGAGATTAAAGTCGTACAAGGCGATGGAAGAGGCAGGTGCATTAGGAAGGACCGCACGGCTGCTCATCGCGATATATCGCGAACCATATGCATACATGCCCATTGAAGGAGTCACAGAATCGAGACCCCATCGGGTCTGATGAACCCACTGACCCGCATGTACGTGGGGGAAGCGCTTGTTACGATGATGCCTGCGTTTATACATGTGCATTCTCTCGTGTTCGCAACGAGCTTCAGAACCTCCTCCGGTTGCCTTCACCTCTAAATCCACCATAGTATTTTCCCCGCCATGAGCCCGTTCGATGAGCGCCATCAGTTCCAGACTCCCTTCTCGCGCTAGGGAAGCATAGCGAGCTAGAAGGCGCCGGGGGATTGCAGCAACCTGTTGCAAATTGTAGTCCCTCCCAGTGGTTCTTGACATTCCAGGAGGGAGGAAGTGATAATCAAGAGACAAGATTATAACCGCTTCTTCGGCGTCTGGGGCGAAAGTCGGGATATCTCCAGTCGGATGAGACGCGAGTGTCGAAGCGGTAGCGAAAGGTTGAGCACGCAAGTCGATATGGTGGAGCCCGTTACGCACAACGGGTTCAGGTAATAGCAGCGAGACGTCATGCCTCAGGGAGTCAGCCGTATTGTCAAAATGAAATATATTGAGCAGGCTATTGTAGGTGGATGGAATGACCACCGAGTCCGGGGTGACAAAACAGAATGTTTGCCAAGTTTCTCCGTTAGCATGTGAACTCATTGTCTATTCGTAAAAGTCCATTGAGTTAGACTTAAAGATGAGAAAGAACAACAACGTACAGCCTTGAAGACGCCAGTGGTCCAGTCGACCAGAAGGAACATGTCAAAAGCGTCTCGGTGGGTTACATGGGCTTCCCGTGTGAGCAGTATGCCAACGTGGTTTCCGCAAATTTCAACTAGTGGTTCGAATTCCGTTATCGGAGAAACAAATCGGTGAGATAGGATGCTTCGGGCGGATGCAGGATGGACTTCGTTTGTTGAAATTGATTTTGCATATAGATTACACGACACCGTGTAGAGACGACCGGTCCTGTTTATCCAGTAACATGAGTATCCTCCAGAAGATCGATGGAGACTAGCACCAACCTGAAGTTTGTAACCTCGATACCGATAACGAGATCCCTATGCACATCCACAGCAAAGTCGGCAAGAGTCGCATCGAACGTGAGTCGCTCCGGAGTAGAGACGGTGTTAGGCTGGCGTCGAGAAGGTAGCCTGAACCATTCCACTGTGGTCGTGGTCATTCGAGTCTCATCGATCGACTCAATGGCACGGAAAAAGAAGCCACCAGATACGTCGAATAGTTCACCTGTCCCGGAGAGCTGTATCTGCCGACGACAAAGCCAATGAAGATTCGCCCACGCAGCGTTAAGTTGCCATAACGCTTCGAATTTATCTTCTCTTGGTAAAAGAGAATTCGTGTCGTCGCGGACGCCCGCCGCTCCAAGTTCAATCGTGAAAGCCAACTCCTTGTTCGAATCTATCAGGGCGCAAAAGTGCTTAGACAATGCACGGCAGATCAAAACATCCCGGAAGGGCAGATTGAATAATGTACAGAGCTGCAGTTCGATAGGGAGTAGAAGAAGTGACATGGCTATTTGGACTGGGTGCTCGTGGTAAGCGTCTAAGTTTGGAGTGCAGATGAAGGAGTGCTGTATTTATAGAAGCGCATTGCGGTTGTGGCAAGTTTCCTTTTCTTTCTTAGCCGAGTGGTCGATCCTCTTTGACCAAATATTCAAGCCACGTCACATTCACAGTTCAAATACATGAACGGGACGAAGTGCGCTTCTTTGAGGCCAGGTTGGATCATCTACTGTGCACAGGTACGGTAGACGACAGTAGTCAAGCAAATTCCGCACTCAGGGGTCAGTTCCTTGTCTGTGATACCGTGAGAATTGCTCACCATTTCTACTCATACCGAGTCCGAAAGCACTATTCAAGATTGATCTTGTCAAGTTTCGCTGACCGAGACTGAAATAATAGACATTCAGGTAGAGTAAGGGCAAATTTTCATGCCAGTCGGGCATCCATTCAAGTGCTTAGTCCACTCTTCACGTCATTGCTGTATGTAAAGCAGAGAATTGTTACACTAACAGGAACAGTCTGGAGAAATAAATACCTGTGTCAGTTAATCGTAAAAACTGTAATGAGAAAAGGTACAGGTTTCATTGCAGACGAACTGACGTGTTCCTTCGCCAAGATCGTGGGAATCGAATACTGTTCATGATCAGGTTACATATGTATAAACTTGATCAATCTTGCGACCGTCGTTCATGTCAGAAACAAAGAAAGGAGCAAACGGGAGGGGGGATTAGCTTTGAAACCTGAAGCATCACCGTCACGGATATTGGGAAGATCCACGGATGATCCTGGATGATCTAATACTGGAGTCTGGACTTACTGCTTGTATTTGTGGTCGATCTGCTCTTCCATTCTGGATCTTCACTTCAGAAAGCCGACGAACGGGAATAGTTCAGTGCTTTATTCCCTATAGAATATTAATCTATATGAAACAGGCCTGCAAATATATACGCAGCAGCTAAACGGAGACTGAGCGCAGAGCAAGAGCTCCGTGTTCGCGGCCCCTTCGTGCGTGAAAAGTGTATAAAATCGCATCTAACGATCGATTATTTCCTCCATTCTTTCCCTCCTCTTCTACGCGTCGAGACGCTGTGTAGTCCTGCGGCCGTAAGCTTTCCTCTTCATGCGACAATTCTTGCTGTCTGGATTGCTTTGGCTCGTGTTGTTGGGATCATCATTCGTGTCAGCTGGCTTGTACCTCCTGTCAGATAACTACGTAGGGCATGGCTTTCTGCATGGTTTCGAGCATCAAGCGATAGAAGATCCGACGAACGGACGGGTAACTTATGTCGACTTGCCTACTGCTCTTGAGCACAACCTAACATTCGCGTCGTGGGATACCTTCATCATCCGATCCGATGATAAAACGGTCCTTGCTCCAACGGATCCAGGTCGCATGAGTGTGCGGATCAGGAGTCTTAAAACATATACTTCCCACGTCATCGTGTAAGCATTGAAACCGAGCACTATCTTTTCTGGTTGATTTCTGAGTATTTAAACTGATAATTCTGTAATTAAAGACTAGATGTTCGGCATATGCCCCAAGGATGCGCGACCTGGCCAGCAGTTTGGGAAACGCGTGAAGCGGACTGGCCAGAAGGTGGAGAAGTCGATATCATAGAAGGGGTGAACGACCAGGAACCCAACCAAAGCACGCTTCATACGACCGCCGGTTGCACCATGCCAGAGAATCGTATCATGGATGGGTAAGACTTCTCGCAACAGTTCGTAAAGCGGAAATTAAAACCGTCCACCGTATCCTAGCACAGCGGCCCAGCTCGATTGCGACTGGACTGTGAACTATAACGCAGGATGCGGTGTGGGCTCTGGAAAGACGAACAGCTATGGACCTTCATTCAACGCCGCTGGCGGAGGATGGTACGCCATGGAGCGTAATGACAATCTCATCCGCGTGTTCTCCTGGTCGCGGAATGACCCATCTGTGCCGCATGAGGTCTCAAGAGGGTCACCCACAGTCAACACGGATAAATGGGTATATGAGATCCTCGCGTTTGTTGTGCTTGGTAGATAATCACCTTCTCCTAGGGCATACCAGTTGCATTGTTCCCCTGCGATAACTGCGATTTCTCCAAACACTTCGGAGAGAACAATATCATTATTAATCTTTCCCTCTGTGAGTGCCTCCTATCTTGCGTATCGAAATATCTGAGCGCCCAGTTTCGTGTTCGCTTTCATGTTAGGCGGTGATTGGGCTGGCCAGGACGAACTTTTCCATCAAGCAGGGTGTCCGGGCAACTGTACCGGTCCGTCAATCTGTCGTATCATTTTCTTATATTTGCTGACTGTCTTTTCCGTGTCCGCAGATTATGTCAACAATAATCCAGAATCATTCAAGGATGCCTACTGGGACATCGCTGCTGTCCGAGTGTATGAATGAATTTAGCACAAACACTGCGGCCGACGTTTTCGGAAATTATTCCCCTGGATACGAAATTGCAACTGAGTCCTGCACGTGCATCACTTCAGACATGGCACTTCACTCGCTACAAACAGGCTTCTTTCTTGTAATCACCACTACTACTGTCATTTCACTACTACTGTCATTTCCTAGTAGACCATTCTTTTCACAATATACACTTTATAGTATTGTACATAAATGGAGGTGCGTTACGTAATATAGTACGTTAGAAGAAATTTCGAAAGATCGACGTTAAATTTAGACGCGTCTGCAGATTCTGCACACTTTCTTCTTTACTATGCCTCGAGAAAATAGGAAGCGTGGCAAGAAACACAAAAAGCAGCAGCAGGATGAAGCAGCGCACTCCATCGAAGCCGAGTATCGCGAGGAAGGGGGAAAACAGACTCGCGGACCTTCGTGGATTGTCGAAAGAAACAGGCACGGAGTCGATGATGCCGAAGGTCGCTCCTTGGACGCGCCGTTCGGATATGCCGACCCGGACTTGAAAGCGTACTTCAAGACTGTGGACGAAAAGTTGCGCGAGTGGCAGGAAACTGATGAAGCCGAGAGGTTTGATGGAGGAGAAACTGCTGATCCAAATGAGGGTGAGTGTAAAGGCACAAGTTATTCATTTCACGACGAGGCAGGTTGCTGAGCAGGCATATAGAACGGAGGATGTTTCTCGTCGCCGCCCTTCAAGAACTATCAGGGAAAGAGAAACAGCTTGCGACAGATCCTGAGTGTTCGAATATTTTGGAACGGATGGCCTATTCCATGGATGACTTTGTGAAGAGGGTGCTTGTGGATCGTTTAGCAGGCTCGTAAGTTGCAAAGCGCGTTGCACATAACTAATGAGTACTCATGGTAAATAAGATACGAGGCTCTTTCTAGACATCGGTTCGGCTCTCATGTCGTGCAGACACTCCTGTCAGTTGCAAAAGGAGCAGTTTGTCGCGAAGTTAGATCACTTGATTTGACCGCTTTTTTTTTGCTGATGCTTTTTGCGTAGGCAAGAGGAGTCATCTCTCCATCTCCAGAAGCCGAGGAGGATGAGGACGAAAGGGGACATTTGCCACTTTTGACAGAACTCATTATCAACATTTGTGACGAGCTTCTTCCTTCCACGACGAGCCTCAGTATGGATCCTTTCGCCTCTCATGTTCTCCGTGCACTGTTCCTTCTTCTTTGCCCGTCCCTTCCATCTGCTTCAGATGCTTCCTCGATTCTTCGCTCAAAAAAGAGTGCAAAACATCGCGCTAGACAAGGCCCCATGAAATCCATTTTAACAGACAATGCTGAGCAGGATGACAACGTCGACGGCAAGGGCAAGGCCAAAGCGGTTTCAGCCTACCCAGCGGAGTTCGAGAGTGCAGCACGCAGATTCGTTAAGAAGGTGCGAGACGAGCTGAATGGCAACGAGGTTCGAGCGCTTGCAGCTGATAAAGTAGCATGCCCAGTTCTGGTAGTAAGTCTTCTTTTGCACCCGTCTGTGAATTCTACGATCAGAAGCAGGCTAAACGAAAGTTTGGGGTTTTTTTAGCTTTTGCTTGAGATGGAATCGATACAAGGCGACTCATACGGTCTCGGATCTTTGATGGATAGCGTGTCAGCCGGCCTTATCTCTACGACTCGTGAGTCTTCACACCGCACTGCTTCATGGAGATTTTCACCCAATAAGATATGTAGACGAAGGTTCGCGGGGAAAGCTAGAGCCATCTGACTACGTCATGACTCTTCTGCGTGAAGCAACGGCTTCACACCTCCTCGAACGACTCGTGGCTTTAGCACCAGAATCGGCGTTTGACGCAATGTGGGACCTCTATTTCGTCGGTCTGTCAACCAGAGACTCGCTGGTAGGAGGACGTACTGACTGATGTGACTTAGGCAAACTGAATAGACTTGCAACGCATCCCGTGGCGAATTTTGTAGTTGCGCGTGCTGTTGAACGTGCAAATGACAAGCAACTTTCGTCGGTGCTTGAGGAATTAAAAGGCGTTTGGCCAAAGCTTACAAGTCCGTGTATAACCCTTTTCTTCTGGTTTATTGATCGCTCTAATTGTATCGGGTATCCGGGTATCACAGAAAATGCGAGAACTGGGGTGCTGAAGGCCCTTGTGGATCGAACAGTGCAATTGAAAAGCAAGCAGGAAGATGCTGTCCAGGTAAGAGTCGATCTGGGACCTTGGACGTGTGTAGAAGCTGAGCAAACGCTCAGGCAACATTCGATGCTTTTGGTTTCCATGACTCCGAAGAGCAAGAATCTCTCGTAGAATGTATACTTTACTTGAAGACCTTCAGCGATTTCGACAACATACTCAAACAAGCATTGGTAACTCTCAAGGAGGGCGAAAATGCTGCCGAAATACCTTTGCCATCGGAGCCGACAGTACAAGGCTCGCTTCTCATTCAGTCTTTAGTCCGGCTCGACGCGCCGCACAATCAACCAATTATTCAAAGTCTCATTCGACTTCCCGCACCTCGTCTTCTAGCTGTTGCTCATCATCCTACAAGCTCGCGCATTCTCGACGCGTTCCTCAGCTCTCCCACCATACCTCCAAGCGCTCGACGACAGCTCATACTCGCGTTCCAAGGTCACTTCCCAGCGCTTGTTGATCATCGCATCGGACAGCACGTAGGCGAGCGATTGTGGGGCGCAGCCGATCCGTATTTGAAGGAGAAAATTGCGAGAGGCTTGATCCCTCATGAGAATCTGCTCCTTGGATCGCGTTATGGGAAGTTCTTCTTACGAGGGCTGAACTTGTATCTTCTGAAGCGGGATCCGGAGAAGTGGAAGACACAGCAGGTGCAGAATGGGCGGACTGTCGCTGCTAAGACCGAAGTGAAGAAGGTGGAGTACAAGAAAGTCAGATATACAGTCGAGGCGACATCTCAGAACGAGGCAAGAGGAAGACAAGAAGAGAAAGGGCGCAAGCGAAAACAGAAGAGAAAGGCAGAAGCTCAGGACGTGATCGATGAATTATTTGACTCGACTTTTGGTAAACGGCAGAAGAAGGGCAATCTCAATACGGATGCGGACGCAACCGCGATGCAGGTCGATACTCGACAGTCGATCAACAAGTCGAAAGAGAAGGATTTGCTAGGTGATGAGCAGCTTGGTAGTGTCTTCACTGCCATTCGAAACGCACCAAAAGAATTGAAACCCAGCGGGAAAAAGAAGAAATAGTAAACCGTTCTTCTCTTACCACACGTTAACAATCTTTTCTGATACTCTCTTCTGTTACTTCAGGTCAACTTTTTAATTGCATCTTGTACTGCTTTCGAATCTAAATTTAGTCCTTGATAAGCTGCTCACATCTTGGCGAACGCGGATCACATGTGCCTGATCCGCTGAATTCATCCCTATCACCTGTTTGATAAGTAAGTACTGTAATGCTCTTCGACTTTGACAGCCAACTCCCCGCCACTCTGACCGACATGGCCAACACTCTCAGCGTCAATGCAGCGCGAATCAACTCGGATCTTATGGAATCTTGCCAATGGGGATCGTAGGTGTTTCCTAATAATTACCAGTACAGTCTTCGAGTCTTACTCACGTTCTGGGTTGCAGAACACCAGACGGTGGAATGAGTGAGCTGGCCGAGCTTTAGCTTTTAAGTTGAGAGCCTCGAAATGAGAAACCCCGAATAGATCGCTTGACTTTGAATGATGATGATAAAAAAGTGCGTGAATGGTTTGTCGAGCAGGTGAAGAAGTACGGATGTTCAGTCAAGGTACGTCTCTTCCTTCCCTATAATCAAAAGCTATTTTCCAGCTACTGCCATTTATAGGTAGACGAAGTTGGAAATATCTTCGCAATACGACCCGGGAAGCACGACAGTCTTCCACCGATTGGGATGGGCAGCCATCTCGACACACAGCCTGCAGGCGGGAAGTACGATGGTATCGTCGGCGTGCACTGTGCTCTTGAGGTGCTGAAGACGCTGCATGAGAATAATGTCGAGACGTATGCACCTGTTGCGGTGATTGATTGGACGAATGAGGAGGGTGCACGGTTCCCGCCTGCGATGCTGTGCTCCGGTGTTTGGGCAGGGAAGTTCTCGAAGGAATACGCGTGAGTCTATACTTCGTTTCCTTCCTATGTTCGTACTCGATATTTATTGGCTGTGCTAGTTACGACCGGACGGATTTGAAAGGATTGAAGTTTGGAGAGGAGCTTGAGCGTATCGGATTCAAAGGCGACACTCCTGCTTCATATGAGGCGAATAAGCTATCTGCTCATTACGAAGTACATATCGAGCAAGGGCCGATTCTCGAGGCAGAGGATAAGCCTATCGGAGTCGTTACAGGTGTACAAGGCAAGTCTGATCCCTCCCTTCCTTCCTGCTTTTCTTCGTTCTGAGTACGACATATCTGCAGCAATAAGCTGGTTCAACGTCGAACTCCGAGGACGCGAACAACACTGCGGGACGACGCCCATGGACAAGCGCGCCGACACGCTCCTCACAGCAGCCAAAATGATCGTCGCAATTAATTCCATCGCGCTCCGCACGCCGGGCGGCCTCGCGTCTGTGGCGGTCATCAACTCGTCGCCGCAGAGCATCAACACCCTCGCGTCCTCCGTGCAGTTCAACATTGACGTGCGCGCAAGGGACGACGATATGCTCGCGTCATTAGAGAGCGAGCTGGAGAAGGCATGTTGGGAGATTGCAGATGATGCAGGTGTGGAAATGAGAGTCTGGGAGAGGTTTTGGAATGCGAGGAAGACCGTGTTTGATGAGCGGTGTGTGGGCTTCGTTAAGGAAGCTGTCCAGGAAGCGGGTCTCGGTTGGAGAGAGATACAGAGTGGGGCAGGACATGATTCGTACGTGATCGATTCTATGCATTATAGATTACGCTGTAATGACTGACAAGTATCATGGTTGTACATTTAGCGTGTACACGGCAAGCAGAGTCCCAACGTCTATGATCTTCGTGAGATGCAAAGATGGAATCTCGCACAACCCTGCTGAATATGCATCTCCGGAAGACATGTATGTTTATTCTTCGTTCCAACCCATAGCCAAACTACAATTATTGATCGAAATCTTTTGCAGCGCCGCTGGAGCCACTGTCCTTCTAGGCGCGGTCCTCAGGTACGACGCGTACTTGAATTCGAGAGAGACAGGAAAATAGACAACGCTCAAATCGTGCAAAGATGTATTGGAAGATAAATGCAAGAGATAGACTGTATATTAGACCACTGTATATGAGTAGGTGCTTGAGGATTTTTCAAAAATGAAACAAAAAACCCCAGCCCAAAACAAGCCCAAGAAGTCCAGGAGATGATCACGAACTTAACCGCTTCTCTTCCCTTTCTTTGAACTTCTGAAATAGGTCCTCGCAATTTCGTACGAGGCCCGCCGCCAGAGCCTCGTCCCATTCGGGCACTTCGTTCGCGTTGACGTATTCGTTGAACCAATAGTTGCACTGTGAGCCGAATTTCAATGGCACGGAGACTTTTGCTCTTGATTCTGAATTCGATATCGGAGGAGTTGTTTCAGTTGGGTCCGTTGCTGAGGGTGAGTGGGAATCCGAGGAACTGTGCGAATCCAAGGAGGATGTGGGAGCCAGAGAAGAGATGGCAACCGTGACGAAGGGAAGAGCGACGAGCATGAGATGTACAGCGGAGATGGCGGATTTGTAGGGCGTTATTGTGTGCGCGTGTGAACCAAAGAAGTGCGCCTATAACGATGCGGAAAAAACATCGTTACTATCATTCTCATGCGATAAATGAACGGATAAAGGATACGTACGGTGAAGAAAGCAAGCTGCATGCATAAATCTAAAATATTGTTATTTAACGATTTGACCGCAATATTCGTGCGTACGACGCCAGGATGGCATAAGAAGTGCCGGACTCGCAGCGCTTTTCTTTCTTCTCGCTGCTTTATTTGTTGTTGCTGTTCGAACCAACCGACGAGGAGGTCGATCTGGTGCTTTGAGGCTTCGTACGACTTGGAGTTGCGGAGGAGTTGCCAGTCAGAAGGGTCATAGCATTCGGGTAACGCTTCGAGGGAGGACATCCAGAGGATCCGGGATGGCGATCTGGTGTCGTTGTACGATCGTTCGAGGAGGGGCTCGAGGAGCCGGAACTATACGTAAATCACATAATTTCAGTCTTACAAACTCAAGAAGGATGATTGAACATACGAGAACATAATGCCCAAAGACATTACATTGCCAGATCCACCCGAGTCCGTCTTCGCTCATCTCCCCGATACGCTGAATCTTGAACAGAGGCGAGACGACGGCGCCGATGAAGTCCGTGAGCAGTTGCTTGATCGCGAGCGGCCAGTCGTAGCCTATGAAGGACGCGACACCTGCGTTGCAGACTAGGTGGGATATGTATGGGTATCTATTCGAAACGTTTGTGTCAGAAGAAGAGCGAATAGGACGAAAAAGACTTGAGACGCACTTTGATTCGACGTCCCTCGCGAACTTAAATATGTTCTCGATGGAGGCGAGGTCGAGACGGTGCACGATTATACGGACATTCTCCCTGAACGTCTCCGCATGCTTTACATCTTTATCCCCACCTCCAACACTCTTCCCTTTCCATTTTATTCGTTCCACTTCCTTGTCCAGGTATCCCAACAGCTGCGTACGCGCTTCTTCTGCTTTCGACGTATTCCGGCATGCGAGGATGAGCGTGAGGGATTCGCATTCTGCAAATTCAGGCAGGGCAGTTTCTGAGGATTTATCAAGGGGTGACGGTGAGATTGGGATAGACCGTGATACGGCCCGCTGGGGAAGAGAATCTGGTGGGATTCGATGGACGAGTTGGACGAGGAGACGATGGCAGATGGCGAAGCCTACACCGCTGGGGACGGCAAATTTGTGAATAAAACACGCGTCGGTCGAAATTGAAAAATAAAAACAAATAGATTGTACGCACGCGTTCGCACCCGTGACGATAATGATGGGTCTTGCTCGTCCTTCGTGATGATGCCCGTTCATAGCCGTATAAAAGGACAACAGACCAGCTGTTCAATGACTTGGTGGTGGAAGGGAAGAGCGGAGTGCGACGACGGGTGCAAGTGCGAGTCTCGTAGTCGTAATCGTACGACGTCGGCTCTTTTTCTGCGTCTGAGTATTCATTGCTTCACATGTCGAACACTCGATGGGAACATAACTCAAGTCCAGTCCCAACGGCAAGAAAGCATATACAATGCAAATAGATACGTGGTAACAACGAATATAACAAGATAAGACACAAATCCAATGAAAAATAGCTACTCCGAGTCTATTCATCTGTTAGCGCTTCGGATTTCCTTTTCTTTTTCTTTGGTATTTCTCCATTGGTTTGGTTTTGCTGTTGTTGCTGTTGCTCTTGAGCTTTAGCAGCCGCCTTGGCTTCCGTTTTGGCCCTTTTGCGAGCTCTGCGTTCTTCTTCCGTATCTTCGGATGTGCTCTTCTCCGCCTGGATAAAAACGGAAAAGGTCAGATAGTTTACCGAGCCAGAGAGAGAAGAAAAAAAAAACGAACTTTTCGTTTCTTTTCTGACTCGCTATCCTTCGCGCCTACGTCCATAGCATCACCATTGGTGACCTTCTCAGGAGACTTCTCCTTCGACTTTTCTTTCTCCTTTTTCTTCTTCTCGCGTTTCTCCTCTTTCGACTTCCCGTCCATCGCGTCACCGTCAGCAGCAAGTTCAGCCTTCACCTTCCCAGCAATCTCTTTCCCCTCCTCCTTCTCCGCTCTCCTCTTTGCTCTTCTCTCCTCCTTCGCCCTCTTCTTCTCCGCCTTCACGTCTGCAACGGCCTTCATAGCAGCGTCCACAGGCTCACGTTGCGTCGATACTAACCCAACGACATCACCGCTCGGGTTGTAAGTCCGCGTCTCTCCTGTTGCCTCATACCTGGCTTGTTTCTTCCCTGGTGAGCTGAAACTGCGCACCCCGTTGAGATCATTTTGGTGCTCGAGTGCTCGGAGTCGGGATTCGAGCTTTGTGCGATTCTCGAGCCCGATGGAGGCGGAGAACTCTTCGGACTTCCCGTCTGCGTCTGTTAGAGCGTCGTATCGTATTGAAAGGGCAGCTTTTGCTGCGACCATACGAGCAATCTAGCCAAGACTCAGAAACACCGTAAAGCGAGAAAGAAAAACGAAAATGTACTGACCTTCCCCTTCAGTTTTGGTGGAGCTTGTCCGACAAGCGACGCATGATAAATAAGCCCATACTTGGGCGTATCATGCTTCGTCTTCAGCGCTCTAAACAAGGCTTTCTCCGCACCCAATATCTGCACCGTACTCGCCGGGAATTTGGCCAGGTTCAACAAACTCCCTGCATGGCTTATCAGCCTCGCGCCTACGAGCTCTCCCACGAGCGCAGTCAAATTGGGCGCGATAGCCTGCATGCGATTACGGAGGTAGTCGGCGAGCTGGGCGCGGTAGGCGGAGATGGCGATGACCTGGTCGCACGCGCCGTTGATGTTCGCCATGTCGGACTCGGAGATCTCGGTCCCCATCGAGATTTCTGCCGCGAGCTTGATTGTTTGTTCGAGCTCTTCGGGGAGGATGTGTGCGAGGGAAGTGTTTGCCGCGTTCGTGCGGAAGCCTGGAGCCGTGGTTATTTGAGAAACTTTTGAACGGCGTGTAGATTGTGAGGATACGTACCCATTGCGCGGACGACTTTCGCATATGCGACGCTGTCGGTCAGGATTTTGCTCATTTCTGGGAAATGCCATCCGTACCACTCCTTCAACGATAATCAGGAATCGCTGGAGAAACAGTCTTTACTTGCACTTTAGCTAACCTTCACCCGCATAGAATAGATGTTAATCTCTTTGTCCAAATCATCCAACAGCGCTATTGACTGGATGACCATTGTGTCCACCTTGTCAGGAGAGAATTTCAGCTTGAATCTGCGTAAATGAGAAAAGTCAGAATTGTAGAGTGGTTGCAAGAATCCTTCAGGGGGAAACGCACCGTGATAACGAATGGCTGAGACCTAAACTCATTTGTGCTAGGTCCCGAGGATCTAGCTCTCCCAAGAGCGCAGCTAGCTGACCTCGAATACCACGATACAAGTCCGTAGTAGATGAGTCCGCCATTACTTTGATTCCAAGCTTTTTTGAAATCGAAGCACCTTTCGCATACAAATCTTCAGCTTGACTATGACTATTCATCGAAGGAACACGTAAATAGCATACCGAGCTTCGAGTCGATCACGGTGAGCGTCTCCTTCAGCTTCCCCTTCTCTACAATCTCGTCCGACAGGAACTTCTTCAAACCTTTCCCGAGCTTGCCCTCCTGGATCGAGGATATCTCGTCCACGGCGGACGCAGCAGACTCGAATCGGTGGATTGCTTTTAATTTTAGTCTATCGTATCATATACATTCAAAATAAGCACAAATGTTACTTCGTCATCTTGATATAATGTGAATGTGAAGAAGAACGTACAGCCCGCCAGCCCGCTCGGGCGATTCGAACTCCTCCCATAAGTCTGCACTCTTGAGTTTGGCGGAGTCGGTGAGTTTGAATAGACAGTAGCCTAACGAGGTCTCGTATAGCACGAGCATTTCAAGAATATTCGTAAAAAGATATGAGAGGGGAGATCTGCGTTTGAACGGAACTTGACCTTGGACTTGAGTGAACTTTTTTTCGGGAGTATCAACAAACTAGAAATCGTGAGAACAATTACGTAACAGCTTGTATTTACTTCTTTTACACCGATATTTTGGGAGGCGTCATCTCATCTTGATATCTCTCTTTGGTCTCACTCCTCGTTCTTTTGAAGAAGCACGCAAGGCATTAGATGTTCTTTCGTTCATACCAAGGTATAGTAATTGAAAAGCCTATTTATACTAAAAGTACGTTCGGGCGATTGACCATGTCGCTTCCGGCGATCTATACGACGAGTCTAACTCGTCGCTTTCCAAGGTCCTTTGCAGGAGATTCTCGGGCCGCCTTCGACTGAAATGGCAGTTTTGATTCTCTGCGTGGAAAAGTGCTCAGTATGTATGCAGAGGTATTCTTTTTGATTTTAAAAATCGAGAAATGAGTATCTCGTGGGGTTTACTGCTTAATGACGACGCGATCATTCAAGTAGATGGCCCATCTCAGCGTTTAAAACCCTAGCTGGTCTTTGCGCAAATATCTGCGACTATGTGGAGGTCGTTGGAGTCAGCTCCTAAGCTACCCGAGGGCCTGCACAGGGCGTAGCGAACGAGAGCCTGTGGAGCGGTCGTCCAGGTAGAGTCCTGCACTCAATGGGTTTTGCCATACATGTTTCCGGAAACGTGTCCAGTCTCATAGACTGCCCCATCAAGGCGCATGTCGATCTACCTAGAGGCCTATTGTCCTCAATGTCTTAACTCGAGTGGATCTGTTTTTCCCTTGGTATAGACGACTTGAAAGGCTCCGTTTGTTCATCGCAAGGTATAATACGTAGATACAAGACTCCATCTACACTAAAAGTACATTTTTGGCAATTTTTCTCGTCGCCTTTTATGGTCCGCTTTGCTATCGTACATTATCTACGTGATGCCAGTGGTTTCCGCCGATCAAATCTTTTTGATGCGGAAAGCTCCTGGTACGACTATTTCCTTATGTCTTTCCTTCTGCTACTGATCATCTTATGCTTCTCTAAGTATCGCCTCTCGCGCCTTCGTGCAATGTGTCTCGTTCTGGATTTTATTGATGTCAGCGATTACTCGCTGGTCTCTTTGATTCAGAACCAGATCCAGCAGTGTATGCAATGAATCTGATTCTTCTCCTTGTAACGCGTCTCGCAGGAGACTCTCGAGCTCTTCCCGGGTGAAGCGAGAATCCTGATCGTCTGTGAGACGATTGCGGAGCATATATGCAGATATGTCCCTCTTAATTTTCTTGAAACGAGTTAAATGAGTATCTCCTGGAATTCAGTTCTCGATGAAGATATGATCACTCACCGAGAAGAGCCATCTCATCGTATAAGGTCCTGGCCGGGCTTTGCAAAAGTCAGCGATGATGTCAATAGCATCGAGATTCGCCTCGTGAACTGCTCGAGGGCCGGCGTAGTGAATCAATGCCTGCAGGACCTGCATTCGCCCATCCAAGTACAGCTCATCCTGCATTCTTGTGATGAGCTGCGAGATGTACGTCTCAGGCATCAATTCGAGTCTGATTAACTGTCCGATCAGGGCACATCGAGCACGACCGAGAGGCCAGTTTTCTTCGGGGCACTTTAGAAGAGCGATTAGCACATTCATATAGGGAACAGAGGGTGAAACTACTCACGTCACTGAGCCAGTCCTCGATGGATCCACTGGCTCCCGTTTGGATCTCCATCAGGACTTGTTGTAACTCGAGTGGAACTGTTTTCCCTCGGGTATAGACGACTTGAAAGGCTCCGTTTGTTCATCGCAAGGTATGATACAGATACAGGACTCCATCTACACTAAAAGTACATTAATGGCGATTATCCTCGTCGCCTTTTATGGTCCGTTTTGCTATCGTACATTATCCACATGATGCCAGTCGTTTCCGTCTGCATCGAGGATCGAATCTTTTTAATGCGGAGAGCTCCTGGTACGACAAGTTCCTCATGTCTTTCCTTCTTCTACTGATCATTTGCGCTTCTCTAAGAATCGCCTCCTCGTCCTACAATGTGTCTCGTTCCGGATTTAATAGAGGTCAGCGATTACTCGCTGGTCTCGTTGATTCAGAACCAGATCCAGCAGAATATGCAATGAATCTGATTCTTCTCCTTGTAATGCCCCTCGCAGGAGACTCTCGAGCTCTTCCCGGGTGAAACGAGAATCCTGATCGTCCGTGAGACGATTGCGGAGCATATATGTGGAGACGTCTTTTTTTATTTTCTTGAAATGAGTTCTATGAGTATCTCATGGAATTCAGTTCTCGATGAAGATATGATCACTCACCGAGAAGAGCCATCTCATCGCATAAAGTCCTGGCCGGGCCTGGCAAAAGTCAGCGATGATGTCGATAGCGTCCAGATTTGCTTCGTGGACTGCACGGGGACCGGCGTAGTGGATGAGCGCCTGCAGGACCTGCATTCGCCCATCCAAGTACAGCTCATCCTGCATTCTTGTGATGAGCTGCGAAATGTACGTCTCCGGCATCAATTCGAGCCTGATCAACTGCCCGATCAGGGCGCATCTGGCACGACCGAGAGGCCAGTAGTCTTCTGGGCACTATAAGAGAATGTTCAGCAGGTCCACGGGGGAATGGAAGATGTAATCACTCACATCGCTGAGCCAGTCTTCGATGGATCCACTGGCTGCTGTTTGGATCTCCATGAGGACCTGACGGGCTTGGGCTTCGTCCCCTTCGTCCTTCAGGTCAACCCATTTGAGGTAAAGCCTCATTGCTGCGACATATGTTTCGCAGGTCCTGTGGACACCGTATATGATTTCCTCAACGGACAGGCCGGTTTCATAATTGTTATTGAAATATGCGTCATCGATATAGTCAAACTCATGCCCGAGTAGGTCTTCATACCTGAAGAGGAGCGAGAGCACTGATTCCTCCTCATCGTCACTTGAGAGGCCGCTGCTGTCTCCGGAGGAGTCATCGTCGAGTTCATCTTCCAGTTCTTCGTCTTCCTCTATGTCGACCCATTCGTCGTCATTCTCATCTTCAATGAACTCGTCTGGCTCACTCTGGGCCACCGGACTGTCTAGGCTCATTTGACCACGATGACGACCGCCGCTAATGAATTCCTCGCTGGACCCCGAGCTAGAACTCGAGGTACTGGAATCTGTTCCGGTAGGGGACGGTGGCTCATCCAGGCTGAATCCGTCGTTGGGTTCCTCGAGTCCCTGCTTATGAGGGCGCGCGCGCGGGGTGACCCAGATGATGGTCTCCCCATCGTCGTCGTCGTCGTTGTCGTGGCTGTCTGATTCCTCTTCGTCCTCCTCGAGGATCGTACGCGGCACTCTCAGCTCCCTGCTCGACCGGTATCTTGCATTGTCGTCGGTCTCGAGAAAGAGAGCGGTGAAGTCGGGGAAGCTGACTGTCTCGAATTCTTCATCCTCAGTCGCGAATGGGGCGCATTCAAGAATGTCAAAGAGGGCAGACATGGTGGTTGGTAGAACAAATGGTAGCAACCAGACCACAACTGTAGGAACAGGCCCTAGAGATAAAGAGGGGAAGGGAGGGGAGAGCAGGGCGGTTGAAGGTTGTGGTTGAAGGTTGAGCTTGAAAGATCAGATCCAACACGCGTCTCTGAATAAATAAAGGATCGAGCAGGTTCAAGCCACGGGCAACGCGACCTCCCATATTCGTCATTTCTTTATCTCTTTCCGGGAAATGTGGACGCGTCTTCTTGGCTTTGGGGAATATTAATGATGCACTTTGATTGTGTCGTGGTCAGAAAACAAAGTTCAAGTGTCAATACAAGTACTTCAACTAGGTATTTGAATCCAATGAAAATACACGGATTTCTGGTGGGTTTAACGTTTGTAAGTCACTAGCACGCCTACTCTTGCGTTGATAGGTCATTTCGCGTTTGAATAATGCTTGAAGGATAGAATGTCCAAAGTTGACCTAGCCTGGTCGATAGAGCTCTGCAGTTCAATTTTCGCCCATGCTCGTAAGTTTGTCCTATTTCCGAAGAGGTATCCCTTGCAATATCTGGTGTGAAAGAAATACTAGTAAGCTTGGACGATGCGATACGGCTTGTCAGGATCTGAGGTAGAAAGCCACCTGTGCTGGGTTATTCCGTACAAAAGCAATAGTACAACAAATAGTGGTACACGTTTCTTCATTCTTCATTGGATTTCGAAGTGCCGTTGCGTACAACTGTAGAAAGGGAGGATTCCATGTGAACTATGCTATACGAAAGGTCGGTGACGTACGTGCAGCGTCTTCAATAATCTGAAAGTGGGAATAAGCTTATATAATTGAGGATAATTACATAACTGCTGACATCTACTTTTACTCCGTCGGTTTTTATGGGAGGCGTCATCATTTTGCTATCTGTCTTTGATGTAGCACTCGTCGCCGTTGAAGAAGCACGCAAAGTATATTATTCATACCGAGGTACAGCACAGCTTGAAAAGATTTTTGGTTCTTACGGTAAGTACGTTCTGGCGATTTTTCTTCGTTGCCCTTTTCTTTGATGCTCTTTTCTTTGATCACGTCGCTCCTGGATCCGGAAGTCTGTACGGTGCTTTCGTAGGACATTCTCGAGCCGCCTTCGACTGAAACGACAATCTTGATTCCCTGCGTGGAAATAGCGCATTGTGTATGCAGAGGTATTCTTTTTGATTTTCTAGAAGTCGAGTTATGAGTATCTCGTGGGGTTTACTGCTTGATGATTCAAGTCGAGGACCCATCTCAGCGTTTAAGATCCAGACTGGGTCTTGCGTAAATATATGCGACTATATCGGAGTCATTGGGACTCACCTCCCGAGCCGCCCGAGGGCGGCACAGGGCATAGCGAACGAGCTGCATTGCGGTCGTCCAAGCAGAGTCCTGCACGCAATATACATGTTTCCAGATACATGTCCAATCTCACAGACTACCTCATCTAGGTACATGCCGATCTACCTAGAGGCCTATTGTCCTAACGTCTTGACTCGAGTGGAATTGTTTTTTCCTCGGGTATAGACGACTTGAAAGGCTCCGTTTGTTCATCGCAAGGTATGATACAGATACAAGACTCCATCTATCCTAAAAGTACATTTTTGGCGATTTTCTCGTCGCCTTTTATGGTACATTTTGCTATCGTACATTATCCACATGATGCCAGTCGTTTCCGTCTGCATCGAGGATCGAATCGTTTTGAAGCGGAGAGCGAATGGTACGACAATTTCCTTATGTCTTTCCTTTTGCTACTGATTGATCATCTTTCGCTTCTCTAAGTATTGCCTCCCGTGCCTTCGTACAATGTGTCTCGTTTTGGGTTTTAATGACGTCAGCGATTACTCGCTGGTCTCGTTGATTCAGAACCAGATCCAGCAGTATATGCAATGAATCTGATTCTTCGCCTTGTAATGCCCCTCGCAGGAGACTCTCGAGCTCTTCCCGAGTGAAACGAGAATCCTGATCGTCCGTAAGACGGTTGCGGAGCATATATGTGGAGATGTCTTTTTTTATTTTCTTGAAATGAGTTCTATGAGTATCTCATGGAATTCAATTCTCGATGAAGATATGATCACTCACCGAGAAGAGCCATCTCATCGTATAAAGTCCTGGCCGGGCTTTGCAGAAGTCAGCAATAATGTCAATGGCATCGAGATTTGCCTCGTGAACTGCACGGGGACCGGCGTAGTGGATGAGCGCCTGCAGGACCTGCATTCGCCCATCCAAGTACAGCTCATCCTGCATTCTTGTGATGAGCTGCGAAATGTACGTCTCAGGCATCAGTTCGAGCCTGATTAACTGCCCAATCAGGGCGCATCTGGCACGACCGAGAGGCCAGTAGTCTTCTGGGCACTATAGGAGAACGTTCAGCAGGTCCACGGAGGAATGGAAGTCACTCACATCGCTGAGCCAGTCTTCGATGGATCCACTGGCTGCTGTTTGGATCTCCATCAGGACCTGACGGGCTTGGGCTTCGTCCCCTTCGTCCTTCAAGTCAACCCATTTGAGGAAAAGCCTCATTGCTGCGACATATGTTTCGCAGGTCCTGTGGACGTCGTATATGATTTCCTCGACGGTCAGGCCGGTTTCGTAATTGTTATTGAAATATGCCTCATTGATATAGACGAACTCATGCCCGAGTAGGTCTTCATACCTGAAGAGGAGCGAGAGCACTGATTCCTCCTCATCGTCACTTGAGAGGCCGCTGCTGTCTCCGGAGGAGTCATCGTCGAGTTCATCTTCCAGTTCTTCGTCTTCCTCTATGTCGACCCATTCGTCGTCATCCTCATCTTCAATGAACTCGTCTGGCTCACTCTGGGCCACCGGACTGTCTAGGCTCATTTGACCACGATGACGACCGCCGCTAACGAATTCCTCGCTGGACCCCGAGCTAGAACTCGAGGTACTGGAATCTGTTCCGGTAGGGGATGGTGGCTCATCCAGGCTGAAGCCGTCGTTGGGTTCATCAAGTCCCTGCTTATGAGGACGCGCGCGCGGGGTGATCCAGATGATGGTCTCCCCATCGTCATCATCTTCGTCCTCGTCAAGTTCCTCGTCGTCCTCTTCGATGATGGTCTGTGGAACTTGCAGCTCCCTGCTCGACCGGCGTCTTGCATTGGCGTCGGCCTCGAGAAAGAGAGAGGTGAAGTCGGAGAAGCTGACTGTCTCGACCTCTTCGCGCTCCGCTGCAAACGGTGCGCATTCAAGGATGTCAAATAGGGCAGACATGGTGGTTAGTAGAACAAGCCACGAGCAACAATGGTAGCAACCAGACCACAGCTATAGGTTCGGGCGGCAGAGACGAAGAGGGAATGGGGGAGGAGAAGTGGGGCGGTTGAAGGTTGTGGTTGTAGGCTGAACTTGAAAGAACGGATCCAACACGCGTCTGCGAATAAATAAAGGATCGAGCAGGGTTCAAGCCACGGGCAACGCGACGTTCCATATTCGTCATTTCTTTATCTCTTTTCGGGAAATGTGGACGCGTCTTCTTGGCTTTGGGGAATATTAATGATGCACTTTGATTGTGTCTTGGTCAGAAAACAAAGTTCAAGTGTCAATACAACTATTTCAACTAAGTAGGTATTTGAATTCAATGAAAATACGCGGATTCCTGCGGGGTTAGTGTCTACAACGTTCCTCGTCGATCTATTATTCTATACTATGAGAAGGTTGAGAGTTAGAACTATGGAACGTCTGCAGAATAATCCAGGCGGGTAGTTACCTTGTCGTGTACGTGTCTGCAGAATAATCCAGGCGGGTAGTTACCTTGTCGTGTACGTGTCCAGTTTGACTCGTGCTCCTTTCGTGTACAATCTTGCGGTGGCTCGTTATTATAACCTGCTCAACAAAACGATTTGATTTTTGCCCACGCTCGTAAGTATGTCATATTTCCAAATAGGTATCCCTACCGATACTTGGCGCGAAGCAAACACTAGTAAGCTTGGGCGATGCGATTCAGAATTGTCAGGACATGAAGTTGGAAGTCACCGTTGAAGACATGTGCTGGGTTATTTAATTAAAAAGCAAAAGCTTGCCAAATATAGTGCATGTTTCATCCTTCATGGATCTCGAAGTGCCATTGCGTACATCTATAGAGAGGCGAAATCCCGTTTGTGACCTATGCGAGGTGATGAGCAGCTTCTTCCATCTGAAAGTCGTGAGCGGAAATCGAATACAAGAAGCTTACGTAAATAGAAATAATTACATAACGGCTGGTATTTACTTTTACTCCGATTTTTATGGGAGGCGTCATCATCTTGATATCTCTCTTTGATGTCTTAACAATCCCATTTGTCGCTCTTTTGAAGAAGCACGCAAGGCATAGGCGGGCTTATCGTTCATACGAAGGTACAGTACAGATTGAAAAGATTTTTTGTCCTTAAAGTACGTTTTGGCGGCTTTTCTTCGACGCCCTTTTCAGTTTCTTTGACCACTTCACTATGGTGTACGTTATGTATGCAACGCATTTGTTTCGCAACGCCATTTGTTTCTTTCGGCATCGCAAATCGGATTTTCCGATCGGGGTCGCTCTTGATCCAAAGGTTCGAATGGACCTTTTCTTCCAGCCGTACTCTGTATCGCGTTTCTTTCGTTGCCGCGATCCCGAGCTTTCTTCCGTTACGTGTATCTGGTGTTCCGCGATTATTCGCTAATCACTTTGGTCCGTGACCAGATCCAGAAATCTACATGGTGCTGTGGGTCTGTCTTCAACTGAACCAACAATCTTGATCCTCTGCGTAGAAATTGCTCATTATGTGTGCAGAGATATCCTTTTTGATTTTCTCGAAGTCAAGACATGAGTATCTCATGGTGGCGTTCACTGCTTTAATGACGACGGAAGTCATTCAAGTAGATGGCCCATTCCATTGTTTAAAGCCCTGGTTGGGCCTCGCAAATTTCTGCGATTTTGTCGAGGTCATCGGGATTCACCTCCTGAGCTACCCGAGGCCCGAGGGCCGGCGCAAGGTATAGCGAACGGGAGCCTGCAGGACCTGCATGCTGCCGTCCATATAGAGTCCTGCATTTGATGTTCTTCGCCATATATGTCTCCAAGACATGTCCGGTCTCATAGACTACCCTATCAAGGCGCATGGCGATCTATCCAGAGGCAAGTTGTCCTCAATGTCTTGACTCGAATGGAACCTGTTTCCCTCGGGCATACACGATATGAGAGGCTCCATTTGTTCATCGCAAACTATGATACAGATACAAGGCCCTATTTACACTAAAAGTACATTTTTGGCGATTTTCTTTGTCGCCTTTTGTGGTCAATGTCCGTTTTGCCGTCATACATTATCTACATGATGCTGATGGTTTTTATTTGCATCGAGGATCGAATCTTTTTGATGGGAGGTACTCCTGGTTCGCAATTCCCTTGCGTCTTTCCTTCTGGCTGCTTACCACCTCGAAATTCTTTTAGTATCGTCTGCCCGAGCCTCTCGATGTCTCGTTATGGGTTTTTATGAGTTTAGCGATTACTCGCTGGTCTCGTTGATCCAGAACCAGATCCAGGAGTGTGCACAGCGAGCCTGATTCTTCGCCTTGTAACGCCTTTCGCAGGAAATTCTCGAGTTCCGCTCGAGTGAGACGAGAATCCTGGTCGTCCGTGAGACGATTGCGGAGCATATATACAGATACGTCCTTTTTGATTTTCTTGAAATGTGTTTCGTGAGTACCGCACGGAATTCGGTTCGCGATGAGGACGCGGTTACTCACCGAGAAGAGCCATCTGATCGTATAAAGCTCTGGTCGGGCTTTGCAGAAGTCAGCGATGATGTCGATAGCGTCCAGATTCGCCTCGTGAACTGCCCGGGGACCAGCATAATGAATGAGTGCTTGCAGAACCTGCATTCGCCCATCCAAGTACAGCTCATCCTGCATTCTTGTGATGAGCTGTGAGATGTACGTCTCAGGCATCAACTCGAGCCTGATTAACTGCCCGATAAGGGCGCATCTGGCACGACCGAGAGGCCAGTAGTCTTCGGGACACTATAGGAGAACGTTCAGCACGTTCACGGGGGAATGGAAGATGTAATCACTCACATCGCTGAGCCAGTCTTCGATGGATCCACTGGCTGCTGTTTGGATCTCCATGAGGACCTGACGGGCTTGGGCTTCGTCCCCTTCGTCCTTCAGGTCAACCCATTTGAGGTAAAGCCTCATTGCTGCGACGTATGTTTCGCAGGTCCTGTGGACACCGTATATGATTTCCTGAACGGACAGGCCGGTTTCATAATTGTTATTGAAGTATGCCTCATCAATAAAGACGAACTCGTGCCCGAGTAGGTCTTCATATCTGAAGAGGAGCGAGAGCACTGATTCCTCATCGTCATCACTTGAGAGGCCGCTGCTGTCTCTGGAGGAGTCATCGTCGAGTTCGTCTTCCAGTTCTTCGTCTTCCTCTATATCAACCCATTCGTCATCTTGATCTTCATTGGGCTCATCCGGCTTACTCTGGGCCACCGGACGCTCTAAGCTTATTTGCCCACGATGACGATCGCCGCTGGCGGATTCCTCACTGGACCCCGAGCTAGAACTCGAGGTGCTGCTGTCTGTGTTGGTAGGAGACGGTGGCTCATCCAAATTGAAGCCATCATCGGGATCCTCGAGCCCCTGCTTACGAGGGTGGGCACGCGGGGTGATCCAGATGATGGTCTCTCCATCATCGTCGTCGTCGTCGTCGTCGTCGTGTCCGTCAGATTCCTCTTCGTCCTCCTCGAGGATCGTATGCGGAACTCGCAGCTCCCTGCTCGACCGGCGTCTTGCGTTGGCATCGGTCTCGAGGAACAACGAGGTAAAGTCGGGGAAGTTTGTCGTCTGCAGTTCGTCACACTCGTCTGCGAATGGCGCGCATTCAAGGATGTCAAAGAGTGCGGACATGGTGGTGGTGGGTAGAACAAGCCACGAGCAACAACAGTAGCAACCTGGGCACAACTAGAGTGGCAGCACTAGCAATTAAAGAGGTGAAGGGAGAGGAGAGGAGGGCGGCGGAAGGCTGTGGTTGAAGGTTGACCGTGAAAGAACGCGTCTGCGAATAAATAAAGGATCGAGCAGGGTTCAAGCCACGGACTACGCGACCTTCCATATCCGTGACTTCTTTATCTCTTTTCGGGAAATTCTGAGTTGGTGTTGCACTTTGATTGCGTCGTGGTCAGAAAACAAAGTTCAAGTGTCAGTCCAACTACTTCAACTAGATATTTGAATTCAATGAAAATACACGAATTCCTGCGGCTTAGTGTTTATATGTCCCTCGTCGATCTATTATGAGAAAGCAGAGAGATAGAGCAAAAAAACATTCGCAGAATAATCCAGGCGGGTAGTTATCTTATCTTGTCGTGTACGTATCCAGCTTGATTCGTGCTCCTTTCGTGTACAATCTTGCGGTGGCTCGTTATTATAACCTGCTCAACAAAACGATTTGATTTTTGCCGATGCTGTGTAAGAATGTCATTGTTTTCGAATAAGTATCCCTACATATATTTTGTGTGAAAGAACTACTCGTGGTTCTGTTCTCGAGGTGTCGTTGCGCACATTGACACATTTCATAGAAGCCGTGAACTGCGAAGGGCTTACATAATGCTACTTCCCAATTTGGATACCACAACTTGTGACGGACACGCTCAAGACAAGACTCTCCCCCTTACCAACTTTGTGAGTATTTTCGCCCGTTCTGCGTCAGATTTGCTGTCTGGAAGGGTCCTTGTTCTGGTTATCTTTCCGAGGAATGATTTTGGAGGAAAGAACGAGTTGAAGAAATGCGGTTGGAAGAGATGGATGGGCTGGGATATGGATGGATGGACCGCGAACAACAGACAGCAATAGCAACCCGTTCTCTGCGTTCTGAACATCTCATTGACACTCGACTTCTGCAGTGAAAAATGGGTCGCGTTATCCGTGCGCAGAGGCGATCGCACGCCATCGTACGTTCTTCGTTCGAGTATACCAGAATCGAAGTTTTAACGCTATTCAAATTTTACTGTATAGTTCAAATCGCACTCGCACCACCGCAAGGCGCCCGCCAAGCTGCGCAACCTCGACTTCGCAGAGCGTAATGGATACATCCGCGGTATCGTGAAAGAAATCATCCACGACCCGGGGCGCGGTGCGCCGCTCGCGCGCGTCGTGTTCCGCGATCCGTACCGCTACAAGCTGCGCACGGAGACGTTCATCGCCACCGAGGGCATGCACACCGGCGCGTTCGTCTACTGCGGCAAGAAGGCTGCGTTGACGGTTGGGAACGTCATCCCGCTGTCTCAGCTCCCCGAGGGAACGATTGTGTGCAATGTTGAGGAGAAGGTCGGGGACCGTGGGGCGCTTGCGCGTACTTCGGGCAATTATGCGACTGTTATTGGACATTCGGGCGAGGATAACAAGACGAGGATCCGTCTCCCGTCTGGTGCGAAGAAGACTGTGTCTGGTTCCGCTCGTGCGACTGTTGGAATCGTCGCTGGCGGAGGCCGTATCGACAAGCCGCTCCTCAAGGCTGGTCGCGCGTACCACAAATACAAGGCCAAGCGCTACAAGTGTGTATCATCACATCGTCTTATTTCTGATAGATCTTCTCGCTGAGACTGATTTGCAGCTGGCCTCGTACGCGTGGTGTGGCCATGAACCCGGTCGACCATCCTCACGGTGGTGGTAACCACCAGCACATCGGGAAGGCTTCCACCATTGCCCGCTCTGCCGTCCCGGGACAGAAAGTCGGTCTTATTGCCGCTCGCAGGGTACGTTTGTCTTTCTTCTCTTGGCAGGATCACCCTTTCTCAGCTTTTTGTACAGACGGGTCTGCTCCGTGGTACTGTCAAGACGAAGGATACATGAAGGAGGAGTCGTTAGAAGACCTTTTCTGTACATTCTTCTCGTCTATTTGTATGCATCTCCACCATTCGACACCGCCAGGCAAAAAATCCGTGTATGCAGCGCTATGAGTATGACATGCACATGTTTTCATCGCCTTGAGCATCAGAGTTGTGCGTTGCAGTAAGAAGTATGTGGGCATATCAAGCGCATCGTGAAGAGGAAGAGGAAGAACGGCATAAAAATGAAACTGCTTGCCGAGGGGTGTCCCTGTGCGATACGTATTGATGAAAATGTACAGTAGTATTCCTCGACTCGGACTTTTTGTTGTCATTTGGGCGCTGCATAATGCTTTCCACCTTCTGAATAACAGCGGCACTGGCCGGACTGGACTAGGACTGCTATCGATTCGACTTGACTCGGCCTTAAGTGGTTATCTTTCATACCCTGTCATTCCTAAGCAATGAAGCATCCCATTATTTGCCGCCTGTGTAAATGTGAATGAAATCATGCGAATCGCACAAATTGCTATTGGATCTCGTGCGTGCGTTGTCGTTAGCTTGCCGTGTTCTTGCGGTGTTCGATGTGAATATGATGATTTGATTATGCACTGTTCTATATATAATACCCGTGCTTATAAAACAAACAGATTCTGCTATCGCCCCATCTCAGACTCTCGCCCATCGCTCTAGTATTGAATAATGTCTGCCCCGCCTGCGTACAGCTCCGCGCCATCCCAGCCGCCTCGTAATCCAGATCCGAGGCCCCTCCCGCCTGGCTGGAAGGAGCAGTTCGATCCTAGATACAATGCTTGGTGCGTTCTGTGTGCCTCGTATATTCATCTTCATCGATATATTATATTCCTCGTGTGTCGATCGTGTAGGTTTTATGTAGATGCGCGCGGAGAGGAACCGCGCACGACGTGGGAGGACCCGCGTGGGCCTCCGGAGCGGGCGCATGCGCCCCCGCCGGGCCCGCCCCCGCCGTCTGGGCCGGGAGGGTACGGCCCGCTGGGGCCGGGTGGGTATGGTCAGGGCTCCCCGCCCCCGCCGGCGCCGGCGCCGGGTGGATGGGGACCTCCACCGCCGGATCGTAGTCCTGGGTATGGGCCTCCGCTGCCGGATCGAGGACCTGGGTATGGGCCTCCGCCGTCTGGTCCTGGGGGGTGGGGTAGCCCGCCGCCCGCGGGTGGGTATGGAGGGTATGGAGGAGGAGGGGGGTACGGAGGATACGGAGGTGGAGGAGGCGGTGGGTATGCTGGGTATGGTGGCGGTGGTGCTGGGTACGGACCTCCTCCGCAGGGCGAGCGAGGCTGGTTCGGCGGGCATCACAGCAGTCCCGCGCCCGGAGGCTACGGAGGCGGATACCCTCCCCCCGGTGGATATGGTGGGTACGGCGGGGGCGGTGGTGGGTACGGACCGCCGCCTGAGCCGCCGAAGAAGAGCGGTGGGATGGGAATGGGGACTGTACTCGCTGCGGGGGGCGCTGGTCTCGTGGGAGGCGCGTTGCTTGAGAATGCGTTTGATGATAGGGAAGACGACGTCTATAGGGAAGGATACGAGGATGGTACGTTTCTTTCTTTTTTTCTCTTATTTTGTTTTTGATTGAAAATTTTTTGTGATGTGATGTAGGCCGCGAGGATGACTACGGAGGCGGAGGAGGAGGCGACTTCGATGGCGGCGGCGACTTTTAGATTGGCGCGCAATGCTCTTTGATGTGGAAACTTTGGACTGTCTTTTCCTCATGTACCCTCATGCACGCTCATCTTGATCTGTCTCGTCTGCTATGCACCTATCCATCGTTTCTATCATCATAAATATGCCAACGTTCCTGAGCCTGATAAACAAGCCCGGTCAACGAGAAGGGCATGCTAGTATTCGAGTCTCACGCCGGCTCAGGAGTAAAAAGGCCCTCTGAACTGAATGTATATGTATTTAATTTGCGTCTTCCAAAAGCTTTTGATGAGGGTACACATTTACACAGTGTGCGAACTGTGAGGCGGTTGGAGCATCGGGATGGCGCGGAAGCGAGGCTGAGCGAGAATTTTGAAAGCTAATCGGGAGTCTCGATCCCTTCCAACTCGAGGTACGAGGAAGACCTTGGATAGAGATAGGGTTTATGGCGTTACGACGTTTTTGTGATGCCGACTCGACTGAGTTGAAAGATGAGGCTCGAGATTGGACGTTCCAAGACTGGGGAACTTTAAGATGGCGGGGACGTCCTTGCCTTCTTGAAAGCGGAGAAGAGGACAGGAACGGTAGGAGTGGTATCGATTATAACAGGTCGAAATCGTCGAGCTTCGGATGAACGCATTCAATCAGCTCGTCTCGACAAACGAAAAACGAAAGAGAAAAAACCCCACCTCATCGTTATACGCCATAACAGTCCTCCTGAGCTTGCTCGTGTCGACCCAGGTGACGAAGTCCTCCATATGCCTGGTCACCAAGAACGCAGGGTCCGTGACGGTGTCGGGGCCGACGCGCACATGGCCCTGTTCGACGAACTTGACCGCGGCGCCGACGCTCTCGCTCATCTTGAGTGCAGCGCACATGAGCACCGCGAGCCGTCTTCTGCAAAAGGCGCTGACGGAGACCTTGTTCTGGACGTCGGAGAGCTTCGCGGCGCTGGAGAGGATGCCGATGTCGTAGAGCTTGTTGAGGAGCGCTGATTCCATTTTCGCGCGGAACGGGTGGTCGTCTTGAGCGGGGAGGAGGGAGAGGCGGTGGGCGTAGGAGCGGACCGCGCCCGCCAGTTTGTTGTATTTGTGGTAGTCTTCGCGGTCTTGGATGTGGTACCGCCGCATGACGCGGATTTCGCGCAGGTTGGCATCTTGTTTCCACTAACGGGGCTTTCTTGTCAGTACGAGATAACGAAAAGCTTTGGGAAGTTGACGTACGTTTAGGAAGTCGACTTTTTTGAGGAGTTTTTGTTCGTGATGCTTGAATTGACGGACCATTGTGGACGAATACGAAGGCAAGGAAAGTGAAGGAGGCAAAATTTGTGACCACGTGATTTGATTGCCAAGGATTTAATTGTTTTGAATATAAATAAATCCAAATATTAATATTGATATCATCTGCTCTATGGCAGTGAAAATGTGGCGAAAAGAAAATGAGCGTGGGAAATTGAATGTGACCCGCCCTTTACAGAGCAAGGGCAGCTTACAGCTTTTATTGTTACTCGCTACACGTACACTCGTCGCCGTCGTCGTCGTCGTCGTTGCCGACAAGTGAACGGACGAAGGAAGCGAATAACTTGTTGAATTGATTGATCGCTGGCAGTGCGGGGCAGGGTTGTCTTTGCTGATCTCATCGCTACCCAGGGTTGTTACTAGCACTAGCACTATCTTCAACTTCCCTTCTTCTTCTTCCTCTTTGGCCGTTCCCTGGCCTCTCCCTTTTTTTGTCGAACGCGTTTCGCTCGAGGTGAGTGATAATGATTTATTGTTGACGACGACGACGACGACGACGCTGACTGTTGCTGGCACGGCACGTTGACTGGATTCTCTCAATTTGGACCCGCCGCGTCGTCTTCAGTATTACTCGCTCGCTCGCTCTCGACCGACTCGACTCCAGATCCCCCTCCTCTCGTGCGTATCAACAACATCGCTGTGCTCGACAGAGGGAATGCTCACTGTTATTCTTCCACGTTTCAAATTGACAGCTACCACATAGTCGTTTTGGATTTCAATTTATTTCGGATTTTATCATTATTTTTACTCCATCTCCGTCTCGCACGCGCACTCCCAGTCCGAGCTTAAACTCTCTTCCCTCCCTCTTCATTCAACGACGACGACGCTCGTGCGCTTCCTATCGACCATCCTGCGTACAACACGCACACGCACACACCTTCGCGCGATCACGTCTTTTCGTGGCTTTAACGTGTTATTTACGCTGAGCCCACGATAGCGACTATTTCCACTACATCATCGAGCCAGGATCGTCAAATCCAACAGAGACGGCGATCCAATTTGCTTTACCGTCAACGACGAGGGCTGGGACGAGGACGCTCTGGATATTATTAATACTCGTCCTCACCGAGATCGCTCGCATTACATTCTATCGCTCAGGTCGGCCTCGACCTCGACCTCGACTAGAAGGAGAAGAAGCACGACGAGTACTACGAGAGGCAGTAGCAGCAGAAGAAGTAGCTGCCGGCGAAGACGAAGATGATGAACAATGTGCGAACACCGCACATGCTCGGGATCAACGGTGTTGGGTTCCCGCCCGGGGCCGGAGGGGGTGGAGGCGCACCAGGCGCTGCGGCTGCGGGCTTGGGCAACATGAATGGTCTAGGAGGAATGGGCGGAGGCATGGGCGTAGGCGGTATGAGCAACATGGGCAACGCGGCTGCGATGGGTGGACTGGGGAATATGGGCGCTGCGATGGGTGGCATGGGTGCTGGTGGCCCCGGAGGCGCGAGTGGGCAGCATCCGCAGCAACAGCAGCAACAACATCCAGCTGGTCCCCCGCACGGTGCTCCTCCGATGGGCTTACTGGCCAACCCTCATCATCCACAGGGGCATGGGAATCCAAATCCGCCGCCGATGGGCGGTCTCCAGCCCGGTCCAGGCGCCGGAAACCAGCCTCACCAACCGGGACAAAATCCAGGGGGACCAGGTCCGCAAGCTGGGCCTCACCAACAACAGCCCAACGGGATGCAGTTCATGCATACGAATGCGGCAGCTGCGGCGCAGAGGCAACAAATGCTTCGAGCAGCCTTCGCGCAGCAGCAGCACCACCAGCAGCAGCAGCAGCAACAACAGCAACAGCAACAACAACAGCAACAAGGACAGGCTCCCGGACCTGGGCAACAACAAGGCGGGCCTGGGGCTGTTGCGGGTGCAGGCGGAGGGCCGCACATGTCGCAAGGCGGACAGGGAGGAGGTCCTCAACCGGGTGGTGCGGGGAGCGGAGGGTTCCCAGCTGGGATGTCGCCCATGGGGAATTTTGGCAGCCCGCGACCTCAGGCGGGCCTCGTAAACGCAGCAGGGAACGTGAACGGTATGGGTGCGATGGTTGGTCTAGGCGGTATGGCTGGCTTAGGCGCGGGGTTCCAAGGGTTACCGCCTGGAGCCACTCCTGCTGCGATGGCTCAGCTCGGAGGGATGCGCCGCGTGCCCAGTCAGGCTGGCCAACCCGGTCCTCCTGGAGGTCCCGTCGTTCCTGGCCAACCACCGCAACCGGGCAACGTTACCGGTCCGAACGCGAACGGGATGAATATGAGCATGTTGGGAGCTATGGGGGGTATGGGCGGACTGACAGGAGGTGCGGGTGGAGGACCGGGAGGGGGGATGAATAATGTGGGATTGGGAATGCCCACTGGAATAACAGTTTTGCGACAGGGCGGACCGCAGAGGGTGACTTCGTTCCCTGGTCCTGCGGGCGGTGTGAATCCTCAACAACAGCCAGGCGGTAATGGTGGTGCCCCGCAATTGGGACATGCGCAACAGCGGAGCGTGTCTAGTATGGGCGGATTAGGCGGAATGGGCGGAATGGGTATGGGAGGTATGGGCGGGATGGGCGGAGGGATGAATGCGATGAATAGTATGGCACAGTTGCCGCCGGAGCTTGCTGCTGTGATCTCTCAACAGCGCGACCAGCAACAACAACAGCAGCAGGCGCAGCAGCAGGGACAGGGAACGGGCCCGCAGATGCAACAGCATCAGGGAGGTGGTGGACAGCACCAGCCGGGACAGCCCGGACAACCCGCGTCGCAATCCCATCCTCCGCATCTTGGCCCGGGACCACATCCACCGCAAGGTCCAGCTCCGTCCCAACAGGGAGCGGGGCAATCACAGCAGCAGCAATTAGGTGGTCCTCAGCAGTCATCACAACAGCAGCAGCAACCGCATGGACCGATGCAGCACGCTCGCGCGCCCAGCGTGAACGCTAATCATAACAACCCGAACACGCCGAACTCGGGCCACAACCATTCCTCGCCGATGCCGCCTCCGTTGAGTAGCGGAGTGGGGGGCAATAACAATAACAGCAACAACAACGCTGGTGGTATGATGCCGGGTTCGAACCCGATGGGTGCACCGGGGATGCCTGCTGCGATGGCGATGCAGCGCGCGGCGTCTGCCCAGTCGATGGGGGGACCTGGGCCTGGACAACATCCTGGGATGCCTGGGGCGCAACAAGGACATCAGCAGATTAACCCGCATCAGCAGCAGCACCAGCACCAGCAGCACCAGCAACAGCAGAATAACCCACCGCCGTTTGTGAACCCGCTCAATCATCATGGGATGCATAACCCGAGTCAGGTTGCGAATGCGCAGATGCATCATCACCACCCGCAGCAACAACAGCAGCAACAGGTGCAGCACGCCCAGCAGCAGCAGCAGCAGCATCCGGGAGGAGGGCAGCAGCATCTTGGACACGGGCATGGGCCTCTGGGGATGGGGATGCCGATGGGTGGGCTGCAGGGACATCCGGGCGCACCGGGTCCGGGCCAAGGAGGCGGGCCACCACAGCAGCAGCAGCAACAGCAGCAACAGCAGCAACAGCACCCGCATCATCCACTTGCAAGCGCAGGCTCGCCAGCGCGTCCGGGGACGGGTGGGGGTGGTCCACCGGGGCCGTCGCAACCACAGACGCCTGGTCGTGTACCCGGTTCGGGAGGGCTACGCCCGCAATCGCGAGCTGCTCATGAGCAGCAACAGCAACAGCAGCAGCAGCAGCAGCAGCCGGGGCCGATGATGGGGCTAGGGCAGGCGCCGCAGTTTGGTGGTGCTGGGGCGGGTGCGGGGATGAGACCGCTAGGTCCGCCTGGGGGTCCTCAGCAGCAGCCACAGCAGCCACAGCAGCAACACCCTCACCCGCCTACGCCAGGTCAACAGGGCGGACATCCGTTTGGTGCGGGTATGATGGGTATGGTCGGTGGGATGGGAGTACCGGGTCGAAGAACTCCACATCAGCATCCGCATACTGGGGTTGGAGGAGGAGGAGGAGGACCGCATGCGCAGAGTCCGATGGCGGGTCTTGGGAGCTCGCCTGGCGGGCCGATGGGCGGAGGTGTTGGTGTGCCTGTTGGCATGGGTATGAACGCTGGTGCTGGCCGACCTGGGAGCTCGAATGGGCTCGGTGTGGGCGTTGGCGGAGCGAATGTAGGAGGGATCCCTATTAACGCTCGATTAGGAGGGGCGGGTGGTGCGGCCGGTGGTGGTGTTGGTGGAAGTGGTATGCAGCCTAACGTCCCGCCAGGGGCGGTGGGTCCGATGGGTGTAGGTGTGAATGCCGGGTTCCCGACTCCTGCGCAGCAACTACGGGCGGACCAGCTGCGCGGGGCCGCTACTGCTGCTGGGTATGCGGGCGCGATGCCGCTTGGGGGGATGCATTTTCCTCCTGGTGATCCCGGTCAGACGCCTGGACAAGGACAAGGACAGATTCAGGGAGGGGGAGGGCCGTTAGGGACGCCTCAGCGTCCGCTGACTGGACAGGCGCATCCGCATCCTGGTCCACATCCCGGACCCGCTCATCCTTCTCATCCCCCTCCTCTTGCGCATGGATCGCAGCATGGACCTCCCGTATCTGGTGGACAGGGTCTCACGCACGCACACGCACACGCACAACAGCACGCTCATGGGCCCCCGCCGTTCCCTGGTCCAGGCGTACATCAAACTCCTCAGCAACAACATCAGTCGCTACAAAATGCAGCAGCAGCAGCTGCGGGTTCGCCTGCCGCGCACCGACAGCCTACTCCGTCTTTAACGTCCGGTCAGGGAATGGGCCCGCTTGGGAGGATGGGCACACCGACGCTTTCGCAGGGACTCACGCAGGCTCCTGGGTCGTTGAATAGATCGCCGTCGAGGGTGCGCACGCCGTCGAGACAACAGCAGCCTCACGGGGTGGTGCAGCAGCAGCAACCGCCTCGGCAGCAGACTCCGGGTGGACAGATGCATGGTCCTCAGGGACCGGGGCCGGCGCAGACGCCGAGGACGCAGAACATGCAGTTGCCGATGACGCCTGGTTCGCATGCGCCTGGTGCGGGTGTTGCGGGTCCGGGAGGTCCGGGGCGAGTACCGCAGCCGCAACAGCAGGCGATGGGGATGCTGGGCCGACCACCCGTCGTCGGGCTGGGGATAACGCCAATGCAGCCCGGTGCACCTGGGCAACTGCAGCAATCGCCGTCGCACCACCAACAGCAGCAACAGCAACAGCAGGGACAGCAGGGACAGCAGTCGCAACCTCCGAATGCTCAAGTGGGGGGAGCGCAGGGGCAACGCGCGCCGACGCCGGGACATCAAGGCCAGCCTGGGCGGAGTCCTTCCGTCGGCACGGCTGGACAGAGGCCTGCAACGCAGGAGGGAGGGCCGAACCCTCCTCCGCCGACGGCTGCAACTGGTGCGGCTGGTATGGGTATGATGCCTATGGGGCAATATGTCCCTCTGTCAGTACTTTTTTTTTTTTCTGTTTATCTTTGTTGGAAGGTGTCTGATGATTTGATTATCGACGTTTTGTTGTCTACTTGTTTTGCGATTTTGTAGGACGCCGATGTCCCAGGGTATCCTTCGCTTGTTAGCGTTCAGCGAGAGTCTTGCGCGTCCTCAACTGCGTGTGAGTACATTATCCTTTCAGGGTTGAAGTTTTGATGTTGACGTATATCCCCTCTCTCCTCTGGCGTCGTGTTGTCTTCAGTCATCGAAGGATTTCTGGGAAAGCCTGGTCGGAGAGTTTTTCTCCCCAAAAGCTGTTGTTAAGATCACGCTCTGGAAAGACAACGCACAGCAGGAGGCTAAACCATTCGGTGAGTCAATGATTATTCTCGGTCAATTACAGAGATTTTCAGACGTGCTGAAGAAATCGAATATAAAGACATCACGATGCCCATCCTTTCTCGATTCTTCCTCGTTACGAGCCAGTCTGGAGTTACCTCGATGTCGATCAACTATGACGGTGCGAAGGAACATACTGTGCCGATGAGACCACCGTACACGTGGACGACGACGGTCGAGTGTCTCAATGCGTCGTGGACGTTTTACTATACGAATGGGTACATCGTGACGCTGCGCGGGCCGTTAACAGCAACGCTGAGCATTTATCTGAATACGTCTCCTCCGCCTCAACCACCACCGCCACCATCTTCTATTGCGAACGGGACGAATGCGCAACAACCGCAGTCCCTTCCTCCATATTCGCCCTATGTCAAGATCGAGACGATCTCGTTTAATGCGGAGAAGCATGAGAAGGCTGTGAGGGTGGAGGCGATCCAGGGGATGGCGGTGCACCGGACGAGGACGCCGAAGATGATGTCGATGAAGCCTGAGTCTGGGGTCGGTGGTGGTGGTGGTGGTGGGGCGATTGGTAACGCTGCCTCTGCGAGTCCTGGAGCGGCATCGGCGGGCACGACGATCGCAGCGAGCAATAACAGCGCGGAGAGCACGCCGGTGATGGAGCATGGACAGCCGCCTGGCCATTCTGGTGGTACGGTTACTGGTGTCGGGCCTGGTGGGGAGGTGATGGTGATCCAGTACGAGAGGGCGACTATCCCGCTTGAACCGGTGAATGCGTTTGGGATTCCGCAGGCTACGATGAGATGTCTCGAGGTGAGTTTCCTGTGAAGATTCTGTTAACTCGTGATTGATGAATGTGTGATTGACTTTTGGGATGTGCTTTTCTAGTTGGCGGAGAGTGTAGGGCATATGACGAAGTTGATAGAGTTTACTCTGCAGACGAAAATGAGGCCGCTGGGTATGTATCCTTCGTCTTCAATATTAAGCTTTTCCGCTGACTATAAAAACAGAAGCGTTGAAGAAGTACGCGCAGAACTTACGAGACCAGGGGGACATTTACCAGCCTCCGAACGGGGGTAGTCCGGGGCAGCTCATGGATGCGCATCAGACGAATGGAGTGGTGACGAGTCCGGCGGTGACGTTGCATTATACGCCGCCGGAGCAACACGCGACGACGACGGGGAGCAGGGGTTTGAAGCCTCCGCCTGCCCCTGCTTCGAGAACTGCTGGTGGACCGGGTCAGGCGGGGACGGGAGCAGCGCAGGGAGATAACACGAACGCCTCGCCGCATTTGTCCTCTACACCTGCCAGTGTATCCGCTCAGACTCCGAACACGGCTGGCGCAGCACCAGCGACTTCGAGTTCCGGAACTGCGGGTGCGCCGGGTGGTTCTGCTGGTAGTGCTGGTGCGGGATCGGGCACGAGCACGAGCTCGACGCCGATGGTCCCGCATGCGACGTTGAAGCGCAAGGCTCCGCCTGTAGGGGAGACGGCGTCACCGAGTACTGGTGCCTCCTCTGAGCAGGCTGTGCATCCTCCGCCTACGAAACGCGTGCAGAGGAAGAGGAGCGTGAGGCACTGAAAGTGAAGATGAAAGGGCAACTATGCGTTCTTCTGTGCTTGGCTCCTTGCTTCCTTGCTCATTCACACGCCCGCAAAAAGTCATTCGAAGCTCCATCTGTGTAGCTTCATTCGTCCTCCGTCGCATCAAATACTGCTTTGTGTCTCGCCATGCTGCACGCCGTTTCTTCTGCATCTCATCTCTCTCACGTCCATCATCTCTCGGCTTCCAATTCCAATTCCTATCCTCGTACATCCAACCTGTTCAATAGCGCCTGCATCTCTTTTCCCTGATATCGATCCATCCAAGCTTTTCTCTTTCCTCTTTCCTCTTTCCGCTTTCCGCTTTCCGCTTTCCTCATTTGCTCGCTTGCCTGCAACACGACGTACCTAGAAAAAGCCGTTTGTGCATATGTATTAGCTTCGCTGGTCCTCCCGTGCGCTTTCGCTCTCGTTCTCATTGGCGAGAGGGCGTGGTTGGCTAGTCGGAGTGATTTACGGTCTGCATCGTTTTCCCAAGTTTTTTTTCTCTTAATCACTCGTCTCATCGGTTTCTTCCTCTTCTTTTTTCCCTTTCTCTCTCTGTCTCTGTGCTATCGGTTCCTTTTTTCTGTCTTATCAGTCTCAGTCTCAGTCTCAGTCTCTTTTCAGTCTCTTTTCCAGACTCGTTTCTTTCTCTTTTTCTCCACAGGTCTTTCTTTTCATATATCTCGTCATATTCCTGCTTGCTTTTTTTACTCCTCTTTTTTCTGCTGCCCTGATGTACTCTATCTACGTATTTACTGTTTCTTTGATCGCTGTAGCTGCGGATATACATACATACATATATGCATTTGAACGCCAAAATTTTGATGCTGGCGGGTCTGTCAGCCTCCTGTGCGTTGTATCGTTTATATTTGTGTGATTGAGATATAGATCGTCTTATCGTGATTATGCCTATTAGAGAATCGACTGATTTCTCTTCCAGTCTATTCGCCCGTGTATATAGACGGGGCATTCAATCTGATGCTGTAGGCTGCTCGACTCGTTCGGATTGGGCTGACGCCAGACCTGGATCCTTGTTGAAGGTGAGGCTGGAGACTAGGTAAAATCATCATTTAGATATAAGACATGGGTGCACTATAAAAGACAGGCTGAGAGAGCTCGATGTCCGTCAATCCTTTTGACAAGGACCAAGAAAGCCCTTCCTCCTCTATCGCTTCACCTCGCCGTTCTCTGCCCTGGTGGCCGACGTTCATCAACGATCCGATCCGTCTGACCTGATCTCGTGACTTGGTGTCCGCTCTTTATTTGCGCTTGTTATTCACGCGACGCGTTTGTTGGTCCCATCAGATTTGTCGGGAGCATAAAAGGAAGTGGATCGACGGTGCTTAGTGCTTCTTTGGCCATCGACCACCATCATCAACCCCCAACTTTCCTACCTTCCCTTCCCTTCCCTTCGTTGCCTTTCCTCCTCTCCTCTCACCGCGAAACTACCCTTGAGGGGTAGAATAAAACTCTTTTTACTTTCTTTGGTTTTGGATTCTTTCTTGGATATATTTCTTTTTTTTTTTTTCGTTGTGTGATCTCTTGGGACTGTTGGTTGTAGACCGTACATTCTCTGCTACTTCCCCTCCTGTCTTTCCTGCTTGATTTTCTGCCTTGTTGTGTGGGGAATCGGTTACTACGGCTGACTCAAGATGCCACTGGTACAGGGAATGGGCTCGGAACGCCGCTGCGGGGCGTCTCTCCTCCCCAAGTCGATGCACGACCCGGCGCTGCTCGACCTCCTCCGCAAACCGGTCAGCCGCGAGATGATATTGCACATTGCGCAGAAGACGACGAGCGTCATCGTTGTCGATGATCCCCCGATGGCTATGCTGCCCACCCCGCCACATACGCCGCTCAAGGAGACGTTTGCGGAGGCTCAGCAGCAGATGTTGCAGGGTCAGGGACAAGAGGCGCTGCAGCAACAACAACAGCAGGTGTATGCGAGTCAGATGCTCCCGCCCTTGGAGGAGTTTATTGCCCAGCTTGTGGAGGGTGCGAATGTGCAGACTCCGACGCTGCTGACGACGATTATTTATTTGGAAAGGCTCCGGGATCGGCTCCCGAAGATGGCGAAGGGTGAGTGGCATAGTGTAGATCTCTATAATTGAGTTTATGCAATGACTGACGATGCTGGATGTCACTTGGCTAATTAGGTATGCCGTGCACGAGGCACCGTGTCTTCCTGGCTACACTGATCGTCGCAGCGAAGTACTTGAACGATTCTTCGCCGAAGAACAAGCACTGGACGAGATATGCTCAGATCTTCGAGAACGCTGAGATTAATCTGATGGAGACGCAGTTGCTTTTCTTACTGGACTTCGATCTTCGCTTCAATGAGGAACAGGCTATTGAGTACTGGGCTCCATTCATGCCTCGCCGCATGTCTTCGCCCGCACAGGACCGCGAGACGCGTCAGCTGGCATTAAGCCGGATCAAGACGCGCCGCTCGCGATCCTTCCTCGACATGCAGATGCCACCTACACCTCCCTATGACGCTGTTCCTCCGAGCTTGAAAGTAACTCAACCATCGACTTCTTCTGGAAGTAGTCGTCTGGAGATCCCTGTCTCTGCTTCTCGTCTCCAGCCACTGCCTTCGCCTCTGTCTTCTGGACGCTCCCCGCTTCATGCGATGTCTAGGTGTGCTACGGCTGAGTCTGATCTGAGCATGGGCTCTCTTATAGAAGACAATAGCTCCTCTGGCTCTGACCCGGAAGACTTTGAAGATGAGAAGTCTGGAATGTCCAATCAGTCTATGCTGGACTTGTCTTCTCCTACACCTGGCTCGCGCTGTGCTTCTCGAAGGTCTTACGTTGCACCTCTGCCTACTGAGCTGTCGCACCGTATGATCTACAACCGCTCGACAAAGGACGACCAACTCAAGCCAGTCCCTGTCTCAGCCAACGAGAAGCGCTCATCTTGGCAACCTCCTGCTGGACTGTCATCGCTCCCGCGCATCAGGGAGAGCATGTCTAATGGTTTCCTCGGTCGCGTCTTCGGCGGTAACAGTAGTAATAGCAACAGCGCTAAAGAAAAAGAGAAGAGAGCCAGAGAGGATGACGTCTTGATCGCTTCGGAGTCCTCGATGAGTATGGACGGCAATGGCAGGTCCTCTCGTTCTGGCTCTGTGCAGCTCATCCGTGTGCAGCGGTATATGAGCCATGAGAGTGATGTGGCGCTCATCGATGTGTGAGAAGCTCTTTCCCTCTTACGCAAGCGAGTGAAACATTATCCTCTCTGTGTGCCTCATTCCCTTTCCTCTCCATCTCGTCTCTTCCTTTGGTTCCATCTCCCATTTCTTGTCTGCACGTCTTGGATACGATCCCATACGACCTATCACGACTGTGACGTTCTTGATTTCACTGTTCCTTCCTTTCTGTCTTTCCTTATTCCTCTTTCTTTATCTCCTCGACACAGCACATGGACTGTTCTAACTTCTATTCATTCTATCCATTCACTCCTTTCTTGCTTCCTTCACTTCAAACTTCCTATCGCTATGCGTTTGACAAGGACACTTCACACTTCACACTTTACACCCCGTTCCTATCTTATTCTATCCAACGATTCTCTTGCGGTTCTCTATTCACGGGCTTCTGGCGTAGCTCTGAAGTCCGCAACCTTACTTTTTTCCTGGTATTTCCAACCTTCTCCACTTTTTGGAGTACCTCTTCTTTCCGAACGTTTGTTTGGGACTTTATACTTTCCTTGTGTAGGATTTTTGTGGTATGCCCCTCGGCAATATACGTTGATGGACCCAACTCGTCGAGCTCAAAAGGGTTTCTTCGCGGTATCTACATGAAGATAAAAAGAAAAAGAGAGAGCCGGAAAAAAAAAAGCGAGGACTAGGAAAATCAGAGTTGGATAAGGACACTTTTGTATACAAAGCGATGTGGACGGGTATACATGTTAGACGGCTACGCAGCTAGAGCGAGACGGAAAGCAAATGAACACGGGGCACAAGGCAGAGTAAGCAAGGCAAGGTGTAATTATCAAAAGTGGATGACTCAAACAGAGATATAGAGAACGCGGCGAGATGGTCGGGAATGCTGATAGATAGAAGTGGTAGCAGTGCAGGATGATTTGGTGAGTATGTGAGATGCGAGACATTGGAATTTAGAAGGATGCGGTCATGTGGATGTGGACGAATGAGCCAAGTCAGAGAGACATTGGCTAGCTAAGAGATTGGATAATTTCATGGTGGAATGGGATGGTATACAAGAGATATGAAGTCCATTCGTCCATCGGGCTTCGTCTCCAGTTTAAGAAGAGCATCACGAATGCAAGATTAATCGAAAATGTAAACTTCGCCAGCGCAGTCGCCTCTGTAATATAGTGCCACCCGAATGATCACAATTAGTTCAAGCCAGTAGATGTAAGGACATAAGTCATATAAGCACGATTAAGAAGAGAAACACGTACACCACGAGTCTGTGTTCGCCCTTACTCAGATCGCCAACGGAGAGACAGGCGACGTCCATGTCGGTTTTGGCGAGTACCATGCTCTCGTCTGGATGAGTCGGGGAGCGCATGATGTCCCAGAGACGAACGCAGTCTAGAAGCAATATCAAGTCAGATAAGCTCCCATCAACGCGCAGAAAGGCATGGATAGGGAAAGTGGATGTACCGTCAGCACCAGCGGTAACCAACCCCAGCCCGCCCCTCCCATATCCAAGAGGAGACCAACCCTCGACCCATCTCAAACCCGTAACGCCATACTCCTCATGCTCATTCCTCGGTCTCTCAATCGGCGGGTGCACGAGTTCCGCCCACGGTTTCCCCGACTCATTCGATCCCAGATACCTCACGTCATACACGTGGACTCTATGGTCGCTCCTCGCGAGCGCTAGGAAGATCCCATCTGGGGAGAAAGAGGCATTTGTAGTCTCGAGTGGCAGTCGCGGATTGGGGCGCGAGTCTGGTTTGAAGGTGTGCAGGCGAGTACCAGCGACGCGTGCACCGTCGTTGTGGCCAACGTCGAAGAATGAAAGGGAGTGCGTCGAGCCTCTGGTTGTGATGAGTGCTAGTTTCTTGCCTACGTATCAAAGACAAGACAAATATGAGCAGAGTTACGGAAGAGCGGGAAATGACAGAAGGGAAGTGTAGAGAAGACGACAGGGACAAACCTTGAGGGTCCAGAGCCATCGCATCGCTGCAATCATTTATGTCAAACTCGTATTCCCCACGCCGTCGCTCAACGTCGAAAGCGATATGCCGGCAGACGGCATCCTCCTTATCTGACTCTGTCGATGTAAAGAGCATATTTCTCAGCGCGGCATTGCTTGATGTTGCTCCCCAGATGAAGGTGCCTGGTCTCGAATCACGCCCGTTCGAGATTTCCAGAGGATATCTATCATTGTCCTTATGGATGTAGACATTTCTAGAGAGCATTTCCATCAACATTTGAATACTGAAGGCATCAAAGAAAGCCTTACCCGTCATAACAACTCACAGCAAACAGGGATGAGTTGGGCTTGTACGCGATATCATACGGGGGACGGGGGTATTCGACTATAAACTCTTGAGATTAGTCAAGAAAACTCAAACTGAAACAAATCAGGAGACGGATAGGCACATGTATGAATGTTCCGTGGAGAGAACGTATCACCGCATATCTCTAGTTCTACCATGCGCACGGCCCGATCGTTTCCTGAGGAGACAAGCCGATTCGGTCTTCAAAGGAGGGAGGCACACAGAAGTTTCGGTTCAATGGGACTGCGGAACAAGAGTTGCGGAGATAAGGAACCGTACCTGAGCGGATCGAACGCAACATCATTGACGGTGTAATATTTCGTAGAGCCTATGAGAATGCACCATCAACAACTTCATCTTCTGCACGTTTCTTGGATTCCTCACGTCTCAAACTTGCTTCTTCCACTGGCCAGCTTCTAGTATGTCCGTCCAAGAGGAGGTCTGAGGGTTCACAAAGTTTAGATCAAGGAACGCGAAGCAGGAACATGCGCAAAAATACACTTATGGCCCCTCCATACAATGAGATTTCCTTCCCGATTATAGGTATCCACCTCGGCTACAAAATGAGAAACCTCCGTGAGCGAATGATCCAGCTGGCAATGGCAACGGAGTACGCACGGGGCCCGGAGCTTGTATCCGGATCAGCACCACCGCCCTTTGTTGGACTCGCGACGGCAATGAATTCATGAGATTGCACGATTTTGTTTATGGCTGTTGCAATCAGGAAAGGCGCATAGGTGATCACTAATTTAGCGCCTAACAGTTTCAAGGACGACGTACTCGATGATGTCCGAAGACTTTTCAAGTGCGGCGCGCTCGATCGCAGAGGAGGCGTGTTCAAACAGCAGTTGAACACGTTCCGTGCACTGGGCGCTATCTTCTTGGACAAGACTCCGGTCCTCGGCTTAAGTAACTCACGATAGTTTGTACCCAGAGGCACGTATTTATCTCTCTAAAGCAATAAACGGTAAAGCATAAGCACTTTCGGACCCATGGATGATAGAAAATGAGGACTAACGTGGTACTCATTGAGGGAAGTGTGCCATGCTCGACGTGGCTTCTGGAAAGGTCTTGTTCTACTCCGCTGTCCGTCTGTCGGGATGCGCAGAGTTGAGGTCATCGGTTTGGACATGATACTAGTTCTACATCGAGATGAGAATGCTTTACGATTTGCTGTCTTGCTATCCGGCATCTCGAGAGATCTCCGCATGTCCATATAATCGTTCAACTCCTCTTCGTCGTCTGACCTCATGTAATCACTCCATTCCCAAAAGTCGTCCGATGAGCTATAATCGTCTTCCAGCTTTGCAGAGGAAAAGACGTCCGTCGTAGAGTCTATATCCATTTTTAACTCGCGTTCCTGCAAGATGAAAGGACTCTCAGTTCTCCGGTCGAAGAGAGCTTGGTAGATGTACGATAAACCTCTATTAGCTTCTCTGTAGCCGATAGCTCCTGCTTCATAGGACGAGATGGACCCGCAACTGGAACAAGCTTCTGCGGAGAAGGGCTTGGGGCAGGAGCTACCAGGCCGTGAAGGTGCATGTTCGTCATGGGCGTCGGTATACATTTTGTCGTGTCGGGAGTAGGTAGCTGGCCATTTTGTTGCGACCCAGTGCCGCTATGAATGATCGGTACGATTTTAAGGAAGAGTAATTCAGGATATCAGGGGTTGTGCTTACGCTAGAGAACTAATTACGCGTCCGTTGCGAGGAGAATTGAAGTTCGTAGCGAAACCACCTGGTCTTCGGTTCTCCACAACGATACTACCAGCTTCGCAGTTCTCCTCATCGCTATCAAGTACAATTGGTTGATGAGAACTTGATCCAGGCATTCTTTGCCTCTTATTCAGGCGTTTGTGTACAAGTTTATTCGGACGCGACTGGATATCCGGAGGACTGGTCACCTCTTCAACGCCTTCAAATAGATCATCGACATCAATTGGCTCAGTTTTGAGCCCTCTTGACGGGTGCTGCATATATTATGCGGCAAGCGATGTTGAAGATCCTACTAAGAAAGTAATACGGGGGACAACAACGAACGCAGAGCGTTACAAGTAACGTTGCGTTACATGGCGCGTCTCTCGATCGCGTCATCATAATTGTAAATAGAAGCAAATACGGACAAACATAAGGACCTCCTACTTAGCCCGTAGTAAGACAGTCTTTCAAATTTCATTCTTCTACTATCTTATGCCGATTTTTAAAGGACTTTCAGGAATCTTTGACAAAGCTTGGTCTGACCTAGCCTGACCTTGGCGGACTTGCATATCAAAGACTCAAGACATGGATCTATATATCTTCTACATTTTCCGATCTGGTCTGTTCAGTTACGCTAAAAGTGATGACTACACAACAAACTTGACATTGAAATCGGGGCCCGCACTCGGTTCCATTCAGACCTCAAGAGCATTGCAGAATGCAGATATGGTCTGGAGGAGGTGCGCTCAAAGAGGCTCAAAGCTAGAGCTAGACATCAAAATGCAGTTGTGAAGAAGCTGAGCTGAGCCGTACGCGCGCGGGAATCGCGTGAGGGCCGCTGGTCAGTCGCCTATCCTATCGATTGGCTTAGGATCGGGATTCGGAGCACCCTGAGTATGGCGCACCGCTGCACATGAAGGAAATGCGGCACCGGCGCATTCAATACAGAAGACGGCCATCGTTTCCACCATGCTCGTGAAGAACCTCGGTGTTGGTTTTGTGCCGAGCTTCTTCACAAGTGCGCGTTCCTGACCCACGAAAATGCTTCCGTTTAGGCCAAAGCCTCAGCTGGGTGTGAACCCGTCGCTACATTGCTCAGCGCTGAGCACTGATTTTCGCTTTCCTTGGCTGCCGAATTGCGACGCGCAGCGCAGCGACTCGTCAACCGGTTGATCATCTATCCGACACATTATTTTGCTGTATGATGCAATCCGACCCACCCGTTCCGTCGGACTCTGTTACCAATCTGGACTGGATGGACGGAGAATCAGATGCAAAATAGATACAGGAACAATATCGAACTGGGCTGGCGCGATCAGGTCCGCGGCCGCCTGCATGCTAGCCTTTACCCCGTTGCTTGTGCGCTAATTGCGGCTGATGATTCAAGGTCACGACAGCACCCTTTCTGCTCGGCGCCGAGAGATTGATTTTTCCGTTCCTCACCGCCTCTGTTCCCTATTTTTGTCGCCCTCAGCGACGAGAAACTGCGACGGGAACACGATGCACGGCAACGTCGGCGCGCGAGTGAACGTGGAAGCAACTGCAAGGCACGCGCGTGGGTAGACAAGCCAGCTTCGTGCTATATTTTCACGGCGGCCGGGTGGTGCAAGAAGGTGCTGCGGAGCGCGATCACTTGCGATCACTCGCGCGCCCGAGGGCCGAGACCCGGGCGTGCCGCACTGATTTCCTTATCTGGAAAGCGTCGCGGTGCCGCGTCTTCGCTGATTAAGGTTTGAGCGCTACTGCGGACGCCGGAAGCCGCCCCCGGATGGCGCGCGCGACCATCGTTCCGCCAAGAGGCTACTTATAACTTACACCAGGCCCATCACACGCCTCCCTCCTTCTTGAACTTGCCCCTTCCCTCCCACTACCACTCTGCTGTTCCCTTCCCTCCTCCCGTTCTATAGCTTCGAACACTGCTACGAAATGTCTGCAGCTGCTACTCTCGCTCCTCAACTGCCACCTCCGTCTCAGTCTCAGCTACTCTCGCTCACAAACGCCAGCAACTCTAGTCTCTTGAGTAAGAGATCATCTGAGAGCCCACGGTCTGTGAGCTCCAAGACTTCTGTTCCCGCCCCTTCCGCCCCTTCTCCCGTGCACCAAGCTGCTGTACAACAGAGGGAGGGCCTACCTGAAGTTACTATGAAGTCGCCGCCATCGCAGATCCTGCCGATGACTGGTGAGGACCGTAAGCCAACCTCTCCGGCTCCCATGAAACTGCCAGACGCCGCACCGCCCGCAGCTGTGTCTTCCAAGGAGCCACTAGTATCTCCGCCTTTACCTCAGCAGGCTCTGATAACAAGAAATTCCTCCACATCCCCAAACAACAGGAAGAATAGTATCAATAATGACTACGTTTCTAACACCGCCTCTGAACAAGCTCCCGCGCAACTCGCACTTCTCCTTTCTCAGGCGTTAGCTGATGCCGATGCGCTCCGGCGGGAACTCGCTTCAGAGAAGAAGCGCGTTGCGCGTGCCGAGCGCCTCCTCGCCGCATTACAGGCACCTTCCTCGCCGAACTCCGCGTCTACTAGTACCGACGCAAGAAACTCTGATGGCCGCCTTCATGAAAGCGCGGCAAAGGCGATTTTAGATGCCGAAACACGCGCAGAGAAGGCAGAACGGTATGTATTTGCTTTTCTTTCTTCGCTAAATAGTCGAGATTGGAACTGATTTGCCTTTTGAAGTGCTCGCGACGATGCCATACACGCCCTTGCCTCGCTTACTGCGTCCTTTGCGGAACTCGAACGTTACGAAGCTGCCTGCGTTCTCCGGGCATCGGATGCACGAGGCGCCTATTCTCGTCTCCTCACATCTCTGAGTACCGCACACCCGCTTCCGCAACCATCATCTGGAGTATCTAATAATTCGCCTCGTGATGAGCCGAGATTGAACCTACCTCGAGTTCCTGCACCACTTCCCTCTCTGCCGCCTGTAACGCATCTGCCCGGTCCGAGCTTCAGTCTTGCTCCACCACCTGCTCCGCCTCAGTCATCTCGCTATGGGCGGTCTCTCCAGACGCACTCTACCTTTACTTCCGCACAGAGTCCAATCGACGCTCGACAAGCTAACGCTTTTGACTCTCTTGCGCTCCCGCCTCCACCCGCTGCCACCGGGCTTGCTTCAATTAATACTAGTCTGCCTTTGAAACGTTCTCATAGCTACCGTAGTCGCGCGGAGGAAGCGGAATATGAGGATCAGAAAAGACGGCGCCTCACGCATGAAATGGACGTAGATGTGGCTGGTCCGGACGTAAATTCTGTCTACACACGCACGTCCTCTCGCCACTATCAATCAGGTCCACCGTCCGCTCAGCCACTTTCAGGTCATCCATCGGCGCTGCCTCCGCTTGGCTCTGGTCTTTCCCCACCATCGAGGATCGATCGCACATCTTCAGTTCAATATGCATACTCACCTGTGTCTGGTCCGAGCTATCAGAGAGAAGGCATTTCGCCCTACGCGCCTCCCCCCTCGGCAGGGTCCCGCTATCCTATGTATGATGACCGTGAACGTGAGTGTATCAGCAGAGACAGAGACGCTGCCTCAGGGATGGTACGCATAGACGCCCGTGAACTTGTACGCGAAGCGAAAGCCCGCGAGCGTCGTGGACGGGAGCGAGAATCCTTTGTTCGCCTTCCTCAGTCCGAATCTCATCTTCACCCACAATCTCAAGGGGACTTACACATGGGTAGTAGAGCTCGGGGAAGGAGTGCGAGCCGTAGCTCATCGAGGAGTAAAAGCAGCTTGAGTCTCGATGAGATGCTCTTGGAAACAGCGACGGATGGAGGGCGAGGACGTCCCTCCCCTCCAGAACAGCATGCGAGTGGCCCAGGGGGGATGCGCCAAGCTCAGAACTTTGGAATCCCCCCTTCCGTCAATGGTGTCAGTCCTCCGCTTTCCGCGGCTCCGCCTCCCGCTTCTCATCCCATGTCTAAGGCCCCCTCTACTCATGCTCCCGCTATAAATGGGGTTGGGAGAAAATCTTCTATCCCCGCTTCCCAGCTTATGACTCTCGGCCCGAGCGGAACTATAGTCAGCGGTGGAGGCAGTGAAGTTCCAGGAGCTGCTGGATCTGTAGACCCTGCGGTCCGTTTCCCAGGCTTGCGAACATGTCGCCAATGCTTTCAGCCTGGTCGGTACAAGGACGGGAAGTGTGTGGAAAAATGGGGTCCGGGTCCTCAAGGTCCCGGGACTGTTTGCGACCGGTAAGTTCGCGTCTTATCGCACATGTATTTGAGAAGCATATTTTGATTATGTCGCGGATACAGATGCCGTAAGAAGATGAAGCGCGTAGAGAGGCGCGGGACGCTTGATTCGTCCGCCTCGCTTCGTGGCAACCACAGTCAATCTCAATCTCAATCTCAAAAGGTATCGCAGCCGACGCTTTCCTTGGCGCCGTCTCAGTCATCTTATTCCCAATCGTACTCCCAGTCACAGTCTCAGTCGGGCCGTACGCGCGCTCCGCCTGTTCGGACAGATACTCTTATAGTCGACAACGAAAGACATCAATCAGATCCGAGTCAGAGCCGTTCGCTCGGGCATAATAGCTCGAGCTATCATGGGTCAGTTCCGCCAGCGTCTGCGGCCGCTCGGCATCCTTCCTTGGCATCGCCAGCACACTACGTCACGCCGCACTCCCAGTCGCACCACCAGCATCATGCGCAGTCCCGCCGTGCGCCGACGCCACCGTTCATCACGGCGATCCCCTCCCGCGAGCAGCACGGACACAGGTCAGAAGCTGCACGTCATGCCGATTTCAATTCACGCCGCGCAGGCGCTGGTGCTGAGAGCGATGACAACTTGCTCGAGGATGAGGATCGGGTGGCTCGATCAGGAGATCGGAGTGCGTCTGGTGCTCGCTACGCACACTCGGAATCGTACGCTCGCCAGCCCCTTGGCGAGCGGGATGAACGAGACGAGCTCGCTGATGACGCGGATGCGGATGCTGATGCGGATGCAGATGGCTCGGGCGTCGGAAGCGCCGATGCTGAAGCAGAGGATGCAGAAATTATGGACGCTGTTGATGCTACGATGAAAGTTGAGGAATGAATATAACAAACAATAGAATAACTTACATTACCATTGTTCCCCCTTCCCTTTCGCGCTCTTTTGCGGATTAGCTTTTTTGCTCTTGCTTTCATGCATGCTGTATCTGATGTGCCAATCTTGTTTCTGTGTTACCTTTATTTCCTGCTGTTACCTTCTTCGACTTCTTCGCCAACCCTTCGTCCCCTTCGTATGTTCGAATTACCCACTCTGTTATACAGTATCTGTGATCTGCTGCTCTGTTCGCCTTTAATCTTCTTTCCTTTCCTGTTTGCTTCTGCCTGAAGGTGTATGAAAGTATGTATGTACTTTGATTTTTAGACTATTCCTTCTCACGGGGAAAATTTTGAATACCATCAAGAAATACACACGCTCTCAAACACGTTGTAGAAGATTCCACCAACGTTGTAAAGAAAAAGAACACGAGGTTTTTATTATTCCGTTTGATCCTAGCTTTCGCCGTATTTTACGGAGGCGAGCAGGACTGATTACCTGTCCTTCATGGACAACATGCAAATAGAACCGGCACTACGAAAGGTTATAGTGAAAATGGCTTCCAGTATTGCAGCTCTATAGATCGAATTTGTCGTCCTACCTACTCTACTTGACAGAGTGAAAGTAAAAGAAAGGAAAAGTGAAGAGGGTGAGGACCGTTGGAAATTTGAAGTACAAGTAGAAAGAAAGAGGGGGGGCAAGGAGAAAAGCCGATGCTATATGAATAAAGTCATGCTGAAACGAAACCATCAAGAAGAATGAAAATAAATTCCAAGCATAGAGGGAAACGGGGAAACCAGAACCTGATGAAAAAAGGATTAAAAATTCGGCGGCCTAAGATCAGATCCCAAAGTCCCGAATGGAAAAGATGCAAAAGGAACTTTTTCATGCCGTTCCAAACCTCAAGGCACCACAGACAGGAACACAAAGAAACGAAATGAAATGAAAACAATGATCGACCACTCCGAGTCGGTCGGCTTTGGCGGGATCGCTGACTAATCAAGCTCGTGCAGGAAGTGACATTGATCACCGTATCGGCAACTATTTTTCGTCACAAGGGGAAAGAAGAGGAGGTATTAGTCACGTTTGCCACACGTTTTCACACATACAGAGATTGTAAGAGATCGGATGCTCGCCTTCCTTGTGCATAAAAATTGCATCGTTTCTTATATTTAAAGTCGCCTCCATATCCTCCTGCCCCTCCGCCACGACCTCCGCGAAATCCGGCATTACCACCTCGTCCCCGCCCTCGGAATCCGCCGCGCCCGGCATTACGATCGTCGCGATCTCGTTCATCATACGCATAGTTTGAATCCGAATATGATGCTGATGATGCTGACTGTTGGGACGACTGCGGTTGTTGATTGTACATACCCGCACCCCATGCGGAAGAGACATTTTGGGACGAATAACTATTATTGACGTCCGGAACGGCTGCTCCGGCTCCGGCTCCGGCTCCGAAGTTAAACCCTGTTAGCCCGAGCGATACCGCGAGGCTACTGAGCGCGTTCGGATCCAACTTGCTGAGGTCAAACCCTCCACTGACACCGAAAGCATTATTGACATTGCTCATCGTGACGTCCCCATCCTGAGGAACATTCTCTACACTTCCATATCCAGCTGCCAGTAGTGGTGGCGCACTAGTGCCTGCTCTCAGCTGACCGACGAGATCTGATACACTCATTGCATGCTGGAAGAACGGCTCAATGTCTGCTCCAGCAACCATTGTCCGAGCCTCGCTGTCTACTTGGTCGAAGGGAATTTGCGTTGCAGGCTCCCCTGGCGTCTCGGGGATATCCGAATCTGCGAAATATAGTGCTCCAAGTGTAATCTTTTCGCGTTCCTCCTGTATTACCTTCTCCTCGCTCTGAGCTCCTCGTTCTGTTGAGTCGATATCGTGCGGGAACTCGAGATCTTTTAACGAGATCAGTGGAAAAGAACTCTTGGAATTAATATTCATTCGACTTACCGTTAGGTTCATACCAATCAATAGCTTCTTCGAACAGATGAATATGCATCGCCGCTCCTTCTGCACGTTCCAAATCGCGGATACTGTGTGCGCCGTACATTTCCTTAATAAGCAAGCAGAATTTGAGTCAAAACGAAGCTTCCAAAGGAGAATAGTTTAAAATAAAAAATAAACAGACATTAACATGATCGTCATCGTACACCGCCCTCTCGATAACTCTGACTTTCTCTAAATGCCCCTCAGGGGCCCAGGACACCGATTTCCGCTTCTTGCCGTTCTTGATGACCAGATCTGGCGTTGAAGGCTTCACAAGCGCGTTAATGTCACCATTCACACCATCTAGTTTATTCAAGGCGGGAGATGCCGCTATAGCGACTGCTGCGCGTCCCTTCATCTCCTTCAAAGCTTGCTGGAACGGATTGTCGTTGTTCGGCTGCGCGACATCCGCTACAGTGTTCGACCCACCGGAACCTGCGCTCGTCGTCGACGTAACTGGCGCCTTCTTGAAACTAGGCAATTTCGGTTTCGGTTTGGGTGTAGAGAAAAACGACGAATCCGCTTTGGCGTCTTTCACAGCAGTCACGACGACCTTTTCCTTCTTCACCTTCATTGCCTTGTTAGTACCTGTAGTGCTGGTACCTGATGACACAACAGCGACTTTCGAAGGCGGCTTAGGCGCAGTATCACCTAGTTTCCTCTTCTTTGTCTTGTCTATATTCAACATAACCACAATTAATCACGCATTGATGCACGCCAAATCAAGTATTAAATCCAGATTAAATCCAGGAAAACGATAGCGGTATCAAGTAAAAGTCAGCAATTAAGCTCGACGGAAAACCAAACTGGCATGACTCACCCTCTATTTCCGGCACTTTTTTTGACGACGAGTCTTTCTCCTTCGCGCTGCTGCCTGAGCTCGGTTCAATTAAGTTCCGCCATTTATTCGATATGTTCGAAGCCATATCTTTAATCGCTGTGATAGAAAGAACAGAATGTGCAAAAAACAATAAGTTAGATACATATTCGTTTCTCATGGAATATTTGTACGCGATGAAATCGGAGGGAAAATGATGGAAAGTATGGTCATGATCATGGGGGACGGAAGAACAAATTCGTTCTTGATACTCAATCTAGAGGGTACTTGTATTTGGTTTGTGCCCGTGCTTTTATCGTTCTCATACTGCTAGAACGGAAGGAGAACAGAGGGACTTACCAGGCGAGACGGTGTCCGATTTGAGGAGAGCTGTGGTGAGCTTGCCAAGTCTATGTTCTCTCAGTAGACTTATAGTCAATGGCAATCGGTCGAGCACCTAATGCGTTTAGCGCAACTTATCAAGCCGATCCACAGAAGAAGCAATACAGCTACTTACATGTAACAGCGGCATGATGGTACACTCCCATTTACCTTCGTCCTTCCCTGTTACTCCAGCCTTGAGCCAGCTTACAAGCAACACCATTGCCTCGGCGTCTCGTGCCCACGCGGCAAAGAATGCATTCCCGGCGTTATCTCTAATGCGGCTCGCAATGTCCATACGCATTTCGGGCGTGACGCGTGCCGAGCCCATTTCTGCAACAGCATCCATTAGCCTTCGTACAGTATAAGCATTAGAAAGCCCAGATGGTGAAAGTAACTGGTCCACAGTCTGCTTGAAAACAACAGGGTCGAGTTCAGGAGCAGGTGCGGACACAGACTGGGGAGCGATGGTAGAGTTTAATGAATTAGAGCTGGAGGCTGGCGGTGGAGTGGCAGAGTGTGATGTGGTGGCTGTAAGATTTGTCTGCATGGGAGACTGGGCATGCTGTTGCATAGAGTACATAGTAAATGGGTATTGCAAGGTAAGCTGTTGGGGATTGAGTGTTCGTTGCTGTTGCTGTTGTTGCTGCTGAGCTTGTTGCTGCATGAGGTATACAGGTGACATAGCAAGCACGGGAGAATGCATGTTCTGATGAGGGTGGTGCTGCTGCTGCTGCTGTTGCTGATGGAACGGGATGCTGAACTGCAACGAGGAACTCTGTTGGGATCCTTGAGACGACGCCGACGGAGGGGGAGAATACGATGCTGAATTGGTCGTCGACGTCAAAGATGGGCTTGTAACAAAATAGTCAATTAGTAAGTGGATAAATGTGGGAGTGGCAGGACACGCACTCGATCGCCGATTGCTGTGTCGACGGCGGCTGACTCGGCGAGTGCTGTTGATGGGGCTGCTGGGGCTGGCTCGTCCCGATCGAACTCGTTGCACCATTGAGGGTCGAATACGACGAAAGCGGGAGGTTCTGTTGAGGCCATGAGGATGTGGATGCTGCCTGACCGTACGGGATCATGTTAAACGGCGCCATCGTCGTGAAGTACCCATTGGGTGGGAACTGATACATATGCTGCATGGACGGAGTGCTCGTCGGGCTCGCATTGGACGCTGTTGTCGACACGCAAAGCACGCAACACGCATGGTTGGTACATAGAGAAGAAGAGAACGTAACATTATTTTTTGGTCGGTCTTTTTTTATTCTTTTATTTCTATTTGTTTTTGTGCTCACCCTGGAGGTCCCCAAGACCAAAGTCCGACAGATCGATGTCGCCTGGCTTGCTCCACTCAACACCATTCTGTGCCGCTGTTGGCGTCGGCGATTGTTGCTGGTCGTGGCCGGCTCCCCGCAGCGCGTCGGCGGTGGACAGCCAGGCGTTATTGTTGTAAAAGGCTTCCATCTCGCCTGTCTTTTCCCTTTTTTCTCTTTGTGATGAATTCAGAACAGATTTTTCAACGGGCAAGAAACGGTACAGCTGCTGCTTATGTGCACTAAGACAGACGATAACGACGATGGCTGTCGCCCTTTTCACTTTTGAGCACCGTCGTCGTTCACCGTCGTGTTGGCTCGGTCATAAAGGCTGACGACGACGGAACGACGGACCTGTCATATTAATAATACAAAGAATTCAATCGGAGCTTGAACTTGTAACCATTGTGACTTTTGTAATCTACGTGACAAACAACAAGTCCTTTTGTATTCCTGTTTTGTTACCCTGAGCTCCATTACAAAGTTTGTTTGTTGATTGGCTTGCTTTGTGGTCTTATGACATTGATAGACTATACATAGGGGTAGGAACAATAGGAGAGACGATAAGAATGCAAATGAAATGTATTGACTTGTGCGCCAATGTATTGAGATAGTTACATAATTTATTAGTCCGAAGGGTGTACAAATAGGAGTTACCCACGCCTTCAATCAACCGACTTTCAACCAAACGCCCTTTTCTTTTTTTCCTTACTTCACCCCACGTCAAGTCAGCCACAACAACAAACAGACGCGTCGCGTCAAGTCAACAACACAGCCATAATGCAGGCAGACAACACAGACTTCCAGCGTCCCCAGGTCAGTGTACACGTCGCGCCTGTCTCACACGTCCCCTCTGTCGTCGTCGACGTTCATCCCGACACTCGGCGTTTCCAACGTTCATATAATGTAGCTAACGTTGTTGTATTAGCTTATTGACGCGCTCGGCCAATGCGGCCAGCAACTCCGAAACACCGCTGCAATGCTCGACGGCTACGTCACCTTCCTTCAAAACGCGCATCTTCCCATGCAAAACATGTTTTCGATGTTCACTCCACCTCAGACTGGAATGCACCAACCAGGCGTCGTTCCTCCTCCATCTACAACTAATGGCGTGCCTCCACCTCCTGCTCAGCCGCCAAAGCGCGGCCGCAAACGTCGCGATGCTGAACCCGAAGTCGACGATGGTACCGTCAAGAGGAGGCGCCGACGCGCTCCGGGAGAGAAGAAGGAAAGAGACCCAAATATGCCCAAAAGACCTCCAAGCGCATATCTTTTATTCCAAAATGAAGTCCGCGAAGAGATGAAGAAGCTCTATCCTGACCTACCATACATTGAAGTCCTCAACAAGATTTCGGAACGATGGTCTAACATGAACGACGAACAGAAAAAAGTATGAAACACCTTTGATGCTTGTCCTCGATTCTGCTGCTGACTGATTGTCCGTTTAGATGTACATTGACGCTACTAACAAAATGAGAGCCAAGTTCGGCGTTGACAAAGCAGCTTACGATGCGTCTGTCCTGAGCGGTACAAATGCTGCCCCAGGATCCGCCGTGAGTACTTAACGTGTTTAATGATTCCTTCTCTAACTATAAATTCGTCTCTTCTCTCCCAGCCCACGCCTGCAGCGCCCGCTGCTACTGCTCTCGTTGTTCCGCCTCCAGCCTCTGTACCGGTTGCTCGTCCGATTCCTGCAGCAGCCCCTGCTCCAGCACCAGCTGCGGATTCCGACTCAGATTCAGATGACGACGACGAGGACTCCGAAGCCTCTTCAACGGCAGCTGTCTCTAAGGCAGTCGTCGCAGCGGAAGAAAGCTCTGACTCAGAGAGCGAAGATACCTCAACAGAGGAAGATGCAGCTCCTCCTCCTAAATCTGCTTCCAAGAAAGCCGAAAAGCCTGCATCGAAAAAGGGTGCGTCTGCACCTGCAAAGTCCTCAAAATCAAAAACAGAGAAGGAAACGAATAAAAAGGACAAGAAATCAAGGAAGGAGAACAAAGCTTGATCTGAGAGTCTGTGTCTCGGTTTGAACCTTTTTTTTTTTTTTTCTTGTTGCGGTTTTCCTTCCCAAGCTTTTAGCTTTTCTTTGGGGGAGCGGTCTTTCTTTCTGCCTCCAACAAACAAGTGCTCGACTTCTTGTCCTCTTCTTTTCACCTTTCCCATTTGTCTATTTTGCATTGGCATGGCGTTGAATGTCGTTCTGGTCTCTTCCGACGGACAGCTTCTGTTCTCGCCAACATACACACAAAATAAGGTCTGGATGGAGCCTGGTCCTCATCCTCATATTGGTATTCGGGATCCCCTTTATGCACTTGTTATGTTATATATAATAACTGTTTGTCCTTTTCCCGCCTCATTTCATTTCTCTGATTCGATACTTTAATTCGCTCCCCCTTCTCATTTATTTAGTTCTAGTTTCAGTTAGTGTTAGTGATAATGACTTGTAGTAGCTGCTTCCTCTCCGTGCGTTACCTATCAACTTCGCATCCCTTCGAGGTTATTTTGTTCGGCTTACGATATTTCGTCCCCGCTTTTCAATAATGAAATACACATCGTGGTTAGGACTGTACGAAGTCGGGGAAGCACTGTTTATAATATCGAACAGAACAGAACAAGAGCCGTGCATGACCTCGGCAATTATCTATGACAATGACTGAGTTCTTGTTGCATATGAATACATTACATTCCACAGTATAAGACACTCACTGCATCTTATGCGCAGACTGAGTATATACAGGTTATCCTTTTCTATTGATCACTGCCACTACACCGTACATGCTAGTAACAGGAACAGAACTTCAATCAATGACACGAGCCTATCCTGAACCTTGATCTAGATACATTCCTTTCAAACTTCACTTCGACAATTTCAACGATATTCAACTAGTCAGCACCGCCATCTTCATCCATAACATTCTCTTCCCTGTCGCCTGTCCTCCATTTCATCCATCTGAATAAATACATTTCACGGTATACAAGACACTTACTTGATCATATGCGCATACTGAAACGAGTCGGAATTCCCACCAAGAATCGAGTCAGGTTACCGAATAAGGGAATAACTCTATCCCGAGGTCGCGCGTAATAAATAAGGTTTGCAGATTAGCGCGCGTCATGTAAGCCGTGGCCGTGTCTTTTTCAGCCTCAGCTCAGCTTCAGTCGCGTCCTTTCATTCATTCATCCCTTGTTTTCTCTTTTCTTTGCACTTGCCCCAGCTTCGACGTTGCCGACGTGAACGTTAATAGGTAAGAGATGGCGCGCGCGACGAGGGCGAGCGCTCGTACTAGGGGGCGACAACGGCTCGAGACGCCCCCGGTGTCCGCTGCTGCTGGGACAGCCACTCCCTCTACCACCACCACCAACACGGATGTCTCTGCCATTTTCAGCGCGAAGACGTCCTCTGCCTCACTCACCCCGCCTACTTCCGACGGCGAAGATGGGCCTGCTAAGAACAAGGAGGTGCCGACGGCGCAGCCCGGGGAAGAGGGAGGTGTGGAACTGGGGGGATTGACGAGACGTCACTCGGTGAGGTCGAAGAACGTTAGCGTGATGAGTTCGACGCGTGCGAATGGCAAACGCGTGAAAGACGAGAGCAGTGAAGATGAACTCGTTCTTTCGAACAAGAAAAGACGCGCTTCTGGCGTGAAGAATAAGGTGTATGTGGAGATACCTGTTAGATCCGCTCCTCCCGCAAACGCGCAGGTGAGTGCCTCTCTTTTGCTCACCTGTGCCTCATTACTTATATATTTTATTTGGTCAAAGCAGCAAACAAACGGCGTGAAACGTAAACGAGGGTCTGGAAAGTCCACACCTCGTATCTCTGAGACACCAACACCACTAAACGAACGAGAAGACGAGGCCGTCGAGCTGGTTTCTGAAGACGAAGTTGAGTACGACGAGGAAGCAGAATTCGAAGAATCGGGGGACAGTGGCTCCGAATTTGAAGCCTTCGATGACGATGAAAACGATGACGACTACGAAGATACCAGGAAGACAAGAAAGTCACCCCGCAAGAGCGTCGTAACTCCGTCCGAATATTTGGGACCACCACTCTCTGATAGCGAGGCCGAAGAGGAACTGTTGGAACTAGCTATTGAGTTATCGAAGCAAGTGGCAGAGGAGAGTGAATTTCTTCGAAAAGGAGGTGCTTCGGGAAGTAGTGCTTCAGCTCTGCGCGCTGCTGCTGCTGAGCGTCGACGCGCAAGGGCACAGGAAATTGAACTTGGAAGCCTTCCCGGTCTCACCGAGTCGGAAGCAGAAGCAACTTCATCAGACTCCGACGAAGATGATGAGCCCCTTGCCAAGAAAGGTAAGGGCAAGGGCAAGAAGGCTAAAGCACCAACAAAGAGTAAGGGTAAAGGAAAGGGCAAAGAGAAGGCTTCAGCAAAATCCAACGGCGACAGCAACATCATGACTTATGCGGATCTCCACGCGCTCAAGCGAGCAGCAGGCGCAGAGCGTCGTGCGCAAATGCGCGACCTCAAAGCAGAAGAAAAGAGACTCCGACGCGAGATCGGTCGGAAACTAACACACGCCGAGAAGACGTCCATTCAGCTGAAGTACCATCATGAGGAGCTCCGCTCGCTCTGGGGAGACCTCGAGATGCGCGTGAAACCTGTCAAGCCGCTTAAGGCTGAGCAGCCGGAGGAACTTAAGATACAGATGTTGCCGTTCCAGCTTGAGAGCTTGTATTGGATGAGGGAGCAGGAGAAGGGGGAATGGCATGGTGGGATGTTAGCGGTAAGTTGTTTGTACATTTTGAACAGGTTTGTCTTCTGTCGATGGCTTACGCTGCTCGGTGTAGGATGAGATGGGGTAAGATAATACGACTATTGATTTTGCAGAAGCTGAAACGCAGTGCTCATACTTTCAGTATGGGCAAGACAATCCAGACTCTCGCACTCATTGCCTCGGACCGCAACGGACCTAATCTAGTCGTCGCGTGAGTCCTTCACGTAATTTATTGTCCATACTTTTCATTCATCATGAAATTCAATCTAGTCCAACGGTGGCCATTATGCAATGGAGGAACGAAATCGAAGCTTATACCGATGGACTTAGAATCGCCATATGGCATGGCGCATCTCGCGAGGCAAACGCTAAGGAACTCATGAAATACGATGTTGTGCGTGTCATTCCCAACTTCATTACACTCTTGGCGCCGAAAAGTGGAAATACCATTCTGACGATGGATGTAGGTCTTGACCACCTACTCTGTGCTAGAAAGCGCTTTCCGTAAACAGCAAAGTGGATTTAAGCGGGGTGGTAAGATCGTCAAGGAGAAGTCGCCGGTTCATCAGATACACTGGACCAGGATCATTGTAAGTCACGTCTCTGTAGTCTCACTTCCATATATTCCTGTTGACTTCATTCGCTCAGCTCGATGAAGCTCACAATATCAAGGAACGCTCAACTAACACCGCAAAAGCAACATTCGAACTCCAGTACATATCATTGCCAATTGCTATAATATCGCATTTTCTCACGGATTTGAACAGGAGCACATACAAATGGTGTTTATCCGGTACTCCGCTACAAAATCGCGTTGGAGAGCTCTACAGCCTCGTCAGATTCCTCGGTGGAGACCCATTCTCGTTTTATTTCTGTAAGTAATTTTGGCTACTTTCGTACATCCTTCCACTGATTCCTGGTTGGTTATTAGGCAAGAGATGCGATTGCAAATCTCTTCATTGGAAATTCACTGACAAGAAGACTTGTGATGGTCCGTAAATCCTATGTCTTATCCAGACTTTTCTAAAACTCATAATTATTTGTGAACTGTAGAGTGTGGACATAGTCCAATGCAGCACGTATGCTTTCTTTCTCCTTTGCATTCTTCTCAGATCGTACAATTTACGCGTTGCTGCAGACTTGTTTCTGGAACAACGAGATCCTCACGCCTATCCAGAAGCACGGAATGTCCGGTACTGGTTACGAGGCTTTCCAGAAATTGAGAATTCTACTTGATCGAATGATGTTGCGTCGAACAAAGGTCAGCAAACATCTGCACGAGCTTCGTCCGTAGGCATCTGGTGTTAACGGCGCGTTGTTGGCAGATTGAACGCGCAGATGACCTGGGCCTGCCACCGCGCACAGTCATAGTGCGCTGCGATTTCTTCAGCGATGAAGAAAAGGAGTTGTACTTGTCGCTTTTCACGGATGCGAAGCGTCAGTTCAGTACTTACGTTGACCAAGGCTCGCTGTTGAATAGTGAGTTGTGACATCAATTCGAAGCGTGGAAGAATGTTTACTGATGTGTTTCCGCCAGACTACTCGAACATTTTCAGCTTGTACGTATACAATATCAAGTCTTCCGGGGCCTCGACTTACTTTGGCATATTATAGGATCACAAGGATGAGACAGATGGCATGTCACGTATGTATCAAACATAATATTTCGGCTATGAAAGTTCATAAAATTTGCTCATTTTATCTATCTATAGCCTGATCTCGTTCTGAAGAGCAAACGCAACGCCAAAACGTTCTCTTCGGACGTTGAGGAAGCGACGATCTGCCGTCTGTGCAACGACATTGCCGAAGATGCGATTCAGTCGAGGTGCAGGCATATCTTCGTGAGTCCCTTTCTGATTTCTGCTCTGAGTATCTCTTATAATGATCGTGCAGGATCGCGAGTGTATAAAGCAGTACATCAACACGGCAGTCGAACAAGTGGTACAGTCATCCCTTCCCTTCTCCCCTTTTTACACCCCTCCCTAACTCCGTTTATATAGCCCGCTTGTCCAGTCTGCCACGTCTCCCTGACAATCGACCTAGACGCCCTGGCGCTCGAGGTAAACGAGGATATCGCCACCGCACGCCAGGGCATCCTCGGTCGTCTCGACATCGACAAATGGCGCTCCTCGACAAAGATCGAAGCCCTCGTTGAGGAGCTGACGAACCTCCGCCGCAAGGACGCGACGACCAAATCACTTGTCTTCTCCCAGTTTGTGAATTTCCTGGACTTGATTGCGTTCAGGCTTCAGAGGGCTGGGTTCACGGTACGTGGATAATTGTTTGACGGCTTTGTTTGGATGGGGGATGCTGAATGTTCGTTTATGGGTGTAGATTTGTCGGCTTGAGGGTACGATGTCGCCTCAGGCTAGAGATGCGACCATCAAGCATTTCAGTGAGTATTTAGCTCATTTCATCTCGGGAAAGTGATGTTGTCTCGATTCTAATGATGCTGATCTTTAGTGAACAACGTCCACGTTACCGTCTTCCTCGTCAGTCTGAAGGCGGGAGGTGTAGCGCTGAACTTGACCGAAGCGTCGCGCGTATACCTCATGGATAGCTGGTGGAACCCTGCCGTCGAATACCGTACGTCTCCCATTTTCTAAGCCTCTCATATTCCTCTCATCGATTCTTCTCTCCGTGCGCTAATTAATAACTCCCTTCCATTTTACAGAGGCAATGGACCGTATCCACCGTCTGGGCCAACACAGACCCGTCGAGGCCATCAAACTCGTCGTCGAAGACAGCATCGAGTCGCGTATCGTGCAGCTCCAGGAGAAGAAATCTGCCATGATCAATGCGACGCTCTCGACAGACGACAGTGCCATGGGAAGGCTGACGCCTGAAGATGTAAGTGCTAAGTAGTTCTTGATGTTCTCTTGGATGCCTTTGTTCTGATGAAGATATTGGTTTTTTGTTATTGTACTGCAGTTGGGTTTCTTGTTCCGAGTGAGTACTCGATTGTTTTGGTTGGTCTACCTCGTTTCTGACCGTCTCTTCCACAGCTGTGATATGCTGAGCGTCCCGTTCATCACAATCAAGTCATATATATATTCTTTTCTATGGTTTCCGCTCTTGTCAGTTAGGCAGTTTCTCTAGAAGAGTACTAGTCCTCAAAATGCTCTTCCAGTTTTAGACGATAGCGATAGGGCCCGTTCTCCTTGCCTCAAAAGCAGGCATGTCTCCCTTTTTTCTTGACTCCTTTCGTTGTCTCTTCTCTCTTGGTCTGAATCGAATTCTTTCGATCTTCTGTCTCGATAGTAAATACAAGGAGTATAAAATTATTAAGCAGTACGATACAATACAATACATTGTAGATCGATTCTACTGGATGTGATGCCTAGTTGCCCACTAACTATCGAGTTGAGCTCGAGCACGATTCATCGGCGACAAAGGAGGCGACCTATTATTCAGCGACGTTTTGCTCACGCCATTGACCACCTTCGATTTTTCAGAATTATTGTCAACGTCGGCATCGTCCGGTCGTACACGCTGGTTCTGTGGGGACTCAGCACCAGGCATCAACTCATCTTCGGATGCTCGTTCGTGTTCGTTTTCATCGTCATCGTCATTGTCGGAAGAATCAGAGTCGGAGCCTTCAGAGTCCATATGCACATCATCACCATTCTCTGCTCCCTTCCCGTCTGGTCGTGGTTGTTTACCTGTGCGCGAAGCAAAGTCAGTCATAAGTCCAATGTACTATTTCTTTTGCCCTAAACTGAGGAGCGGGTATAAAGAGAGTTTCCTCACCACTTCCATCTCCACCACTCAAGATCCTAGCGAGAGAGCGGCGTATACTCGCGTTGAAAGCAGGGTCTGTCAATGCTGGGAGGTCGGCTACCGATCTCTGCACAAGTGGGAATCTAAGCAACACAATGAGTCAAAAAACAATGAGACGTGTATCCGAGTTGCACTGTTGCGTATCATCTGCGCATGCATGGGATGGAGACGTACCGATCCATATCCTGCATTAGTTCATTATGCACTGCTTCAGGCAGGAGGTACTGCAGCCTCTCGTCCTCCGCCAGCCGTTGTTGTACGATGTCTTGTACGCGTGACATGAACGTCCCTATCGCGTCCTGGTTAATTGCACATACAAAGGACGACAAAAGAGTATGTCAGTTTGCAATGGAAATAAATAGAGAAGAAAGACGAACATGATCCCTGAACTGTTGAAGCAGCTCACGCCGCAGACGGTCGAACTCCCCGGATTTCTTGAACCTGAATTGGTCACCATTGTTCAGAATTATGATATAATCTGAGATATTTACTCTGCGACGAGCTTTTCTGGATCTGAGATGCTCATTGTTGCCAAGGCGGCAGGCACAGAGTGGATGGTAGTGGACAAGGAAGCCGAGAGACGCGTCGATCCTCCAGGACCAGGAAGGCTCACACGAACGCGTACAACTTCCTTCAATCCACCGCTTCACATTCGCTGCTTCACAAAAATAATAATAAATAAAAGGCCACGTCGGCGACACGTACGCGTGCGACGTTCTCAGCTTCTCCCTCTCTCAAAAGCATCTTATAGACCTCTTTCCCAGTCTATATCAATTGTTCATTGTGATCATCTCATTGTGCTAAAGCTGCTATGAACTTGGACGCAAAGTTTCCGGTACTGAAGAATGACTTGATACTCCGGGCTGCGCGAGGTCAGCGCAGCGCATTCTCCCGAGTCTTTCAGATGACCTAGATACATGACCTGAAAATACAGGCGAAGAGACCGAGCGTGCGCCAGTATGGGTTATGCGTCAAGCGGGTCGATACCTTCCCGGTGCGCACGCATACACTCATCTTCATCAGATTCTCATTCTCCTAATGTTACATCCTGTTACTGAACATATAGAATTCCAAGAAGTCCGCAAAAAGCATGAGTTCTTCGAAGTCTGTCGGACTCCCGAGCTCGCAACGGAGGTAACATTACAGCCTATCAGGCGATACAAAGGCCTCCTCGACGCAGCGATAATCTTCTGCGACATCCTCGTTGTCCCGCAAGCAATGGGCATGGAAGTCCTCATGAACCCCGGTCCATCCTTCCCCGACCCGCTCCGCACACCCTCTGACATCCCAACAAAACTGAAGTCCAAAGTCGACGTGAAGAACGAGCTGGGTTATGTATTCGATGCGATTAGCATGACGCGCAAAGCCCTTGAGGGAGAGGTCCCGCTGATTGGGTTTTGCGGAGCGCCGTGGACGCTGTTCGCGTATATGATCGAGGGAGGTGGGAGTAAGAGCTTCACGAAGGCGAAGACGTGGTTGTATAAGTATCCCGAGGAGTCGAAAGAGCTACTTATGCGCATTGCGGATGTATGCGCCGACTTCCTCATCGGACAAGCTCTCGCTGGTGCTCAGGTCAGTATCCTTCCCTTATCTTTCATTCATTCAATTCAACGCGCACAAGTCTAATGCGATCTCTTGATACGTAGCTCCTCCAAGTATTCGACTCCTGGGCGAGCGAGCTCTCCCCACACACTTTCCAAACCTTCTCCCTCCCTTCCCTCAAACACATCTCAACCCGCCTCCACGCCGCACTCGCGCTACAAGGACTCCCCAGTACAAAAATCCCACTCATCCTCTTCGCAAAGGGCGCAAACGCCTCGCTCTCCGTCTTAGCGCGAGAAGCAGGGTACGACGTCCTGGGATTGGACTGGTGCATCGGCGCGCTCGACGCGCGCAAGGCCGTTTCTCCATCTGCCATTGGCGACGATTCACAACAACAAGTCATCGCTCTTCAGGGTAACTTAGACCCAGACGTCTTATACGGCGGACGCGAAGCCATCGAGCGCGAGGTCAAGCGCATGTGTACTTCCTTCCGTGCTTCTATAGACGACAAGGATGAGAAAGGGAAAGCCGGTCCTCCCAGAGCGTGGATCGCCAACCTCGGACATGGTATTACTCCAGGCGTCGACACAGAGGACATGCGCTTCTTCCTCGAATGTGTGCATAAATACTCTTCGAAGGATACTCAGCTTTAGAACACGGAAGCAGGGATAAAAATGTAAGTAACAGTGAATGAACGAATGCATGTATAGCAGATACGCTTGAATCTGTACTCAGGGATCGGTCAGATGTTTCAAAGCTCTGGATTCGCGCTCAGAATGAACTTCGTCTGCTTGCGGCTTGCGGTTTTTGCGTATAATTAACGTGCAGAGATCTATACCAGAAATAAATGAAAACGAGAAATGAAAACGGGTAATTTACACTTGTGCAAGCCACTGAAAACCCTCCATCGCTCACGGAACGAGTCAAGGTATAGAGGAGACTATATATCATTACAATTTACCAAACGAAAAGAAGGAAAGGAGAGGCAAACAGAATCTGAACGGAGAAAAAGTAGAAAAATGAGAATGAAAACCAAACTGTTTTACTAGATGCATCTTGTAAATAGAAAAACATGAGTAGACTTGGCGACTTGGAAACTTGATTGAGTGCTTGGAGGATTTGTGGGATGTGCTGCAAATTTATTAAGAGAAAAGAAGGAAAGAAGAGAGAGAAATTGAGAGATTGTGAGGGAGGTATAAATAGGACAGCAAAATGCGATGTACGATGAACCTGACGAACTTAAGAGGGAGCTGGGTAGCAAAAGAGTGGAATAGATGAGAAGACGGTTGCGTTTGTGCGTCTCCATGGGACGAAGAGGGTCATTGCACCAAGATGTCTAACGATGCATGCAAAGCTGACGATACGTTCCAGAGTGATAACAGATGATGTAGCGAAAGGCCTTGTAGAAACAGTCGAATCAAACATAGTAAGATCTCTTCGCCATCCATCAGGCAACGACGTCGGCAGCATCACTAAAACTGCTCCTCCGTCTCCTGATGCTCCTCAACCCGGGACGTTCAGACTTCGTACCCGGCTTGACAACAGCATTCGAGTTCGTTTTCATCCATGCATCAGATGCTGCACCCTTCCCTTTCACACCAGCAATCGTCTTCGCGTTCGTCGGAGTAGGTGCGCCATTAGCATTATTGGCTCGACGTCCGTTTGCCGCGAGAGTCGGCAGACGGGACTGCGTGGGCGCTTGTAATCGCGTACGTACACCCATAGCCGTAGTGCTCCGCGTAGCAGGCGGAGGACTCGCTCGTACTTGCGCAAGTCGCGGGATTTTATTCGGACTTGGTCCGTTCCCACTGCCCTTCGTCGGAGAGGGCGGTGGTGCAGGCACAGCAGCAACCACGGATCTCTTCAGGCCATTAGCCGCCGCCGCCGCGCTCGAGCGAGTAACCCTCGCTGGACGCTGCTCCGATGAAGGCTGTATCCTTCTCGTTCCAGATAGCCTTTGAGTTACTGACGTTTGTATTCTCGACCTCGCGCGAGTCGCTATCGTCGGTAACGCGTTAATCTCATCTTCATCTGACTCTTCAGTCTCATCGACTGCCGCAGCTGCTGCTGTCCGCTTTGCAAGAGGAGTCTTGCGCGGCTGACCTGGAGGATCCATAGCGCGAGCTCGCGCAGTTGCCGTCCTGACATGTTTACTGGGTGTAACAGGTGGGATTGACGTCTTTGGCGTGGTGGGTGTACCGACAACCGCAACAGCCACCTCGTCCGTTTCCATACCCACTTCCTCATCCGTTTCAGCTGGCGGAGTAGCAGGCGTAACAACAGACGCGGCTGCAATGGCAGCAGCAGCCTGCGCTTCCGCGCGCCGCATCTCATCCACAGCAGACCATTTGATCCACTCTAGTTGTTTAACATACATGTATTGCTGTTGTGGTCCGACCACACTGCCTGGTCGGACGATGCGCATGAAAGCAATCGCTTCGTTTGCTGTGAAGCCATACTTCCAGATGAGGTATGCTCCGATGAGAGTACCTGTTCGTCCTAACCCGGCTTTACACTGTTGATTGATATCGGTCAGCCACGATCGACGGTAAAAGGAGAATATAGAAAGACATACATGCACAGCAACAACACCGCCCGATTCAACCACTTCATCGGATAGATTAATGAACTTGCGTACAATCTCATCAGTGGGATTAGTCCCGTCATCAAAGTACATTTCTTCGTGTCGAATGCCACGATCCAAGAAATGTTGCCTGTCATATAGCTTGTTATTCAATCGAACCACCAACTTGACTCCTCGTGAGTCAAAATAATCGAGACAGTTTTTAGTGGCTGCGGGTAGCCTACACGGCCCAACTCGCATTGTCCCATTCACAAATGCATGCTCTATGGGACTAGCGAAGGCAATGAAGGAAGGGGTTATCCAGTTCCAATCGCCGTTCTCGACCTTCTCGTAATGCTCGTAGTCTTCGACGTCGAACTCGTTCATGTCGCAGAGTCCGTTCTGCATTGCCTTCCACATACCCCATAGACAGTCCTGGATGCTCAAGTAAAAATCAGCCACGCCACGTCCAGCATCACGGAATGGACGGAATTCGAGTTCTGCGAGTGGCTGGAATGCCTCCCAGGGCGCTTTTTTCTGCACGATCATCTACGATGTGCTGTAAGTCGACTGACAGTGACGTAAAACTTGTATACATACAACATAAAGGGCCATGATGAGAGCTGCATTGGCTTTGTTCATCGCACAGCTGGACGAGTACAGCACAAGATCATGGCTCTTCAATTCCTCATCCTTACACACCCATATCAATGCCGTACACCAAGAAACCACAACGGCAACCTTACCTCTAGAAGTTCATGTATCAGTATGCAAGCCTTGTACACCTTTGAGATATTCAAAGGCCCCCAGTCCTTGAAGAACGAAAGGTATCGCAGCTCATCGTCGATCGTGAAGAAGTAGTAGAGCCCATTTGCGTACGAGGGACGCGCGTTGAACGCGTTTGACTGCGGTCGTATCGGCAGAGAGCGTTGTTCTGAGCTCGCGAGATTCAGCGAAGATTGCGATGGGGGAGGTTCAGGGAAGGTTGTGAAATACAATCTGCTAAATGCGTGGAGGACACGATGTTGAACTGTTGTTGAGGAACGAACAGAAAGGCGACAAATGTACTGACCTGCCTCCAAAATGGCAGAGAGGCTCGGGCTTCGGCAGAGGGTTCTTGTCCAGCATCGTCGTCTGATGATGGGAGTGGGTGGTAGGCGCTGTTGACGACGAGGGCGGGAGGGACGCCTGGTCTCGACGCGGTGACTGAACGCGGTAGTTCGTCAACACGCTTCAACGTGCTCGCCGCACGCTTGCCACTCACTTGCCTAATTCGGATGCATCGCCAAATACAATCAAAACAGCACTCAACCGAGGTGAAAGACCAATAGTTGCCAAAACTATGGATTTTTCTTACCCATTTCTCGATTCTACTATAGTATATCGTCGTACACATATTACTTGCTTACTATAAAAAAAAAAAAGAGTGTGAGAGAATGAAAGGAACGAGTGCGATACGGTGTATCAAAAATTTGAGAGTAAAACATGACAATAGTAAACGATATGCATAATGTAAGGAGGAATAGAAATAGTAAGGAGTGTGCGACCGGTGTTAAAGTCAATAACCCAGTGAAAATTCAGAGAGCGATAACCATCCAATCCAAAGCACGAAATGAGAAAAAGTATGTGCTTTATAGAAGAATGAAGAATAAAGATGTAGCCTAGGATCCAGGGTGAATAATAATTCTATGAGTCTCCCTAGATCACAGAATGCGCGAAAAGATCAAAAATAAAGAGGATTGGTCAAGTAATTGCTATGTAGCGCGCGACTGATACGCCGCAATGGAACGCGAGTAGGGAAAACATGTAGAGAGCACCAGTGCAAAAGAGAGCAATAGAAGAGAGAGGTAGAGGTATCAAAAAGAAATCCTAACGTACAAACAACCCAGGTATGCATGTACGCATGGGGTATGATATGGTGAGCCATCATGATATTAAAAGTACACATCCACCACTACGTCGCGAGCTTCTGCAATGCAAGACCGATCCAATGTGACATCCCAGAACAGAAAAGTGAAGAGCAAAGACAGAGAGTGAGATGCAGAGAGTAGTCGAAACTTGTCTTAGATATTTTAAGCTAAGCCGGAGACGGAAGACGCGTAGGATCCATTTTCGTCGTCCACGAAAGGAGCTCTTTCATGCTCGGTGCGGCCAGGGCGTACGAGTTGGACGAGGTGAAGAGCGTAAAGGCGAACTTATTCTGTCGAAGTCGAATCAGGGGAGAGGATGGGGAAAAAGTCAGCAAATGACGCATTAAAAGAAAAGAAAGTCGATGACGGTCGTAACGTACTCCAAGAAGAGCCTCCATCTCCGGGTTGTACTCGATATTTACGCCTGATAAGCCGATCACTGCTGTTTCATCGTTCTCATCTGAATGTGCGTAGACGTGAAGATATGGCCTAACGGAGGATATAATTATGCGGTCCTGAATGTAAAGATCTGAATTACTCACCTTTTCAGAACAAACCAACGACGTTCCCATTTGTTCTCCGTAGCGTCCGTGAGGAACATTAAATGCCCTTTCTTCGTAGGGTTGTCACTGATGAAGCACGGGAAAAATGGAATGTCAGTTCCTTTGTGATAAGGTGAGAAAAAAACTCTTACCTGCGCGACATCAGCTTTGCCGTAGCTACGAACTTCGGTTCTGTGAAAAAGTCGAAGCCATTGACTTTCGGCAATGAGCTCTTCTTCACCTCCTCGTCAGGTGGGTCTTGACTCAGAACGATCTGAAAGAGTAATAGAAGCTTAACTATGACGTGTTCAGAATAAAGCAATAACGAATAACACGGGTACCTTGCCGGCATGACCAAACCTCTTCTGCCAGAGAGTGAGCGATCTGAGTAGAAGATCCTCTGAACCACCCCAGATCGCAGCCGATTCGGACGGCGGGGGCGGTCTTGATGAGGACGAAGAAGCAGCGAGTACGGTCCGGATTGCTTGAACGTCCGCTGCGCGCCGTTCCGTCGTGACGAGCCTGTCGTGGTCTTCCACGACTGATACGCCGCGAGGTTTCCAGGACCCTAGAGCCTCTTCCCCACGGACATACTTCTCGGATGTGTCCAGGCGCCAAAGGTCCTCAGGCGAGCGCGTCAACGGCGGAGACATCTTCACCAGAAAGACAGAGCTCGTCTTGCTCAGGACTTTGGACGAGCCAAAGAACGACATGAATTTCGACGGAGGGCTGGCATCTCGGGTAGACGTCGCTATTGCCATGTCCATGGTGAACTGTACAGGGTCACTGCATGTCTCTACTGATACAAACCAGTTGATCCGTAGGAGGACCCGGTGGTTGGATGCGGTTACCCGATCCAGAAGCAACGACTCGTGGACACTGGAATCCCACAGGGCTGTGGCGGTAATACAACCCGACCCATCCGGTTTGAATTCTACTTCTTGCTGTTTGAGGACTGTGATGTCATACATAGCTTTTGAAGCGGATTCATGGATACGTCCTTTGGGATCCAAAAGGCGTACATTCCCTATACGGATACGCGTGATCTCCGTCCAGGGCAGTTGACGTCCCGAATTCGAAGTCAAAGTAATTGTTATTCGCCGTTGCAAACCTTGATGGAGAGAAAATCGACCGGGGTCAACAGGACTCTGTGTGATGACAGGAACTGCCACATATTGTCCGTCGGGGGCCAACTCGCGCACTTGCAACCAAGCCACAACATCATGTTCCTCCTTTACAAGGAAGTCGGTTTCCGACCGACGCATGTTCAATTGGGCGATTCGCTTCTTCTCCGTGCCATTTGCGCCATTCGATGGACTCCTGTGCTCTCGCATTTCATCCCAGCGTTCCAAGCGTTCCAAGTATGTTGGTGTGACCCTAGCAAAGAATTCTATAGGAGCGTACCCAGGACGCAGATGCTGTAAAACTTTCGAGGTGACGACAATGGTAAATGAGCGACGAAACTTCAGATCAGAAAGAGTTGAGGCTTCTAAATCTACAGCCTTTGAAGAGTGATGTTCCTCGGCTGATAAAGTCGGCCCGAAGAAGGATGATAGCCTGACTTGAATATGAGCGGCCGAGAAATCGTGGGTCGATAGGCCTTTCACGGTATCTATAGTTAATACAAAAGAAAGCTTGCTTCCGCTGGGTATAGATGATGGTATAGGTGAAGAAGCCCGTGTCGGGGGTCCGGAGCCACTGGAATGTCTTGATGTCGTAATCACGTTGACGACCTTCAATTCAATTCGACATGAACCGATGGCCTCGGCTGTATACCTGCAAAAGATCGGAGCTATGCAACTCGATGACATACGACGCGATAGAGGTGCGAGAGACACCATAGCGCTGCCGATGAATGAGTATTCAGGGGCGGGAGAATCATAGAACGGCTCTTCCGCGGAGAAGTGTTGAGAATATGATGGCCTATCAATAAACGCGGTCAAGTTGCGCATGCGCTGTAGCTGCTGCTGGAGTCGGTCCAAAGACCAGGTGTAGATCGCATTGTGACGCTTATCTAAAACCTTCACGGCGACCGATGGTCGCGTTGCTGACGCAAGTACAGGATCTACCACATCGCCAAAATCGTCAAGACCAGCGATTGAAGCCACAGCTGATCGGGGAGCAGCCAGAGAGCCTCCGGAAGCAATTGTAAAATTATAAGAAACGTCTTTCCCTAATTCTTTGCTAACGAAACCCAGATATTAGAGTACTAAAGGACCGGCTACAGTAGAGCATCTTACCTGATTACATTCGCTTCCTTAAGGGTGACAGCATTCGTCAAGACGGTTTCCGCCATAGATAACGATCGGTGTGCCCTCCATTTGTCCAGGACATTCCGAATCAATCGCAATTGTCGGGCGGAATAGATAACTGGTTCTATCGGCTCGAAGTCCGACGTTGATGCTCCTCGGGCTTTCGCTTCCAAAATACGCCTCATCTGAATTTGTACGAGTTTAAGCTGAGCTTCCATCTGCTCTTTCTCAGCCTTTAGGTCCTCGGCTTCAGATCCGGCGTCGCTCATTGCCTGCAGACGGGACTCGAAGTCCGCTTTCTGCGCCTCAAGGTTGTTTTGAGTCGATTTGAGAGAATTGTCTACATCAGGACTACCGCGACTGGGACCAGCATCAATGCTCGTATCATCGGTCATTGCGTCACTTGCGAAAGGCTTTCCCGACTCGCTCCAAATGTCATCGGCCTGGGAAAGACTGCTCTCTGGTCTCTTCGACGACGAAATATCTCGAAGAGTTTTGACTTTCGATATCTTTTCGTACAGTTTGTTGAGATCCTCATCTGGCAGGTTGTCAAGCGCAGGATCGAGGCCTAAGCGCGCGAAGGCAGCTTCCCGCTTCGCAAAGTTCCAATCAACGCCTTCCGGCCCCTCCGAAGAAGGCGAATCGGGTCTAGTAACGGGTGTACACTGTCCGTCGCCTTCTGCCAATTCCGCCGCGGTAACGCTCGTATGTAAAGAACTTCTTGCAGTGATCCTATCACGTTGTTTACGCACTTCTTCCGGGTTGTTAAATCGGAAGACATGATGGTCACCTAAGCCGCATCTTCTAAGTCAGCGAGCCTGAACCTTAAACTGTGAAGGCTCACCTAGAATGATGCGATACCCGGTCCGCAGCTTGCATGCCTAAAAAGGTGGTCAGGCCAAACACCCTGGCATGTGTCGTGTACTCACCTGGCCAACGCCTAGCTCCCTGCCATTCAGGAACTAAGAAGCACGATAAGATTCTTTCATTTCAATGGACAATAATTCAATAGTACATACTGTTGAACCGCCAGGCAAGCCGCATAATGTGACCTTGCCGTCAATATTCTCAAAATAGCAATGCTCTTCGGATATATTCTCTCCACTGAGACGGATTGCCAACGGCTTTTCGCTGTCTAAACGTCCAACCTAGTAGAGTGCTTAACTTAGACCCTAATCAGGCACGAGGAGATACCATACCGTCGTTCTCCCCGGTTTTAACTGGTAGATGAGGCATTCACTCATAAGAGGATCTAACAAAGAAAATGAGAAACGAGCTCATTCTCTAAATGAAGTCTTCTCACCTTCGTTCTGGAGACAAGAGATAATGATAAGCAAAGGTCTTAAAGAAAATAAGGAAATGTCATTTACCAGGTTGACCAAATGCGGCATCTATTACGGGATCGTCGAGGAGTCGTAAGGGATATAAAGCAAGACCAATCGGGCAAACTGCTTACCTTCCTCGGAGTATGCACGCCGATATTGTTCTTTTCGACAGTGATACCCAACTCCTCGAGCGCCTTCTCACGCTCTTTCTGGACCTCTTGTGTACGCTGCAGCTTCTGTTCCCAGGTTTCATTCAAGCTCTTCATGAGCTTCTCGCTCGATTCGAGCTGATCCTGCAGTTCCGCCTTGGTAACCGTCTTGATGGTCCCATCTTTGGCCTGATACGTGACTTTCTGCTTTTCTGGAGGGACCTTCGGATCGTAGACAGCTTCAGAAGAAGTTCCGGCGACACGCGCTAAAGCGAATATTCATCAGCCACGTAGCTAAAGTAACTTCCTATAATGTACTTGCCTCGGAGCATTTCAAGCTCTTCCTTCAATTCTCGCACCAATTTAGCGTTCGGATCTTCATTAATCTTGGCCTTATTCTTGATCTTCTTCGCCTGATCCGCATATCGCAGAGTACTCAGAGTCTCTTCATAATCAGCTGGCGAAATGGCAGCGATCATGGCAGTTTTAGAATTTCCGCCAAGACTGTCTTTCAGCAGCCACGTCAGAACCTGCGGATTTGTTACACGGATTGCATCGCTATGAATCACGATACACCCACCGAATCACGGTACGGAACAAACTCTTCTGCCTTTCCTTTCTTCTTCTTTCCGTCTGCCTGGCTAGCTACCGCAAGTGCTGAGATGACCTTTCCAAGAGTTGTCAATGACTTATTGATATTCGCTCCTTCCTTTAGTCGCTGCCCTGAAGCACCGGTGGAATTTGCGCGCTCGGAACCCGCCAAATCAACGAGACTATAACAGTTAATGATTTCGGAATGAAGCTGGAACAGTAGTACTCACTTTATTCGGGACACTTTCTCGGTATCAAGATTTGTGGCTTCATCGTGCCTCTTCATCGTTAAGAGCAGAGTAAAGACGGCATGAGAACGAGACGAGGTCTCGTTCATGTTTGTTGCCGCAACTGTTCGTGCTTTGTTTCCTTCGTCCATCAAGGTCATCATCTCCTCGTAGCTAGACACGGCAAGCTTAGATAGATCCTCCACATACGGCCCCAAGCTCGGGTGTTCCCGAACGCGCAGATTCCCGGTATTTTTCGGGTTTAGAAGATCTCTTACTTTCTCGTTGTAAATTTCGATATAGGATACCTCGACTGTGAACTTCGTGTTTGGATCCTCCGCCATCTTCTCGTTCACACGAATGAAGAGCTCTGAACAGGTTAAAGGTATAATACCCTTGTCGGCACCATCTAATTAATAAGTCAGAATCTGAAATCAGCAGTTGACGAAAGTGTACTGACAGCCCATCATACTGTACGATTTCCCGGAGCCTATTAAATTGAACTGTCAGACCACGGACATGCAAACACAACGCTAGTCACACCTGTCTGTCCGTCTAAAAGTACATCAATACAATGTAAGCTGATGAAATTCGACGATGATACTTACAAGCCAAGATACACGCATTAAACCCTGCGAACCCATGATCAAGCAATTCCTTTCCTAAGTCGTTGTACAAAGTCTGCTGGGAGCAATATTTCGGATCGTCCCTATCACCCGCAGACCAGTAGCTCTTGTCAAAGCTAAATGTCATAGTCTTCTTCTCAGTCGCACGACCGGACAGCGCTTGCGCTTGTGAACCTCCAGGTTCAGGGGGATGTAGGTACGTCGTGTTACCCTCCATACGAATGAGAGGCTTCGCGCCGCGTCCAAGCTCTACAAAACATGAATGGTGCACAGAGTTCAAAGGATGAATAAAAAACATAAATCGTCAGAGAAACACGTCCAGCTTTACGCGACAAAAGAAAGTATTGCGCACCTCGAGCATTGAGAGGCCTGCATCGCACGACGACCTTGATGTTTCCATCTCCAGCCTCCGCCATCGCGGTAAAGGAGCCAGACGAGACTATGAATGGGTTGCTCGAAAGCTCCCAGTAGGTAAAAACAGCAAATAAAGGAGAGTAGTTGTAGCAAGTCTGGTCGACGCGGAGGCTTGGATCAGACGCGTTAATGAGGATAATTGAACAAATTAGGAAGTCTGATCCCAGGGCTCGAAGCGCTGACTAATCTTTCCGCAACGAAAAAAAAGAAAGAGAAATGGATAACGAAAAAGAAAGCATTCGTCAAAACCGTCACTTAGACCTGCATCTTGAAACCTGGATTCTACCGGCCGTGAGCTCCGATTTGCCATAGGGCTACTGAGAACACCCTGGTATTCTCGAATCTCTGGATTGATAAGCAACTTGAGTAACTGCCAACTATCCAGACGGCGGAAAGGGTTTTTCATTTTCTATATCGTCCTCTTAACAGAAGTCAGGTTAATTAATAAAAGCTACCTATGACTTATCAGGAGCAAATACTGCGTGGGGTCAGAATATCTGCCAAGTCAAATTTTCGACCCCCAGATCCCGTCGGAAGCCTCGTGGCCCGTATGCCACGAGATATATGTTAGCTTCTGTTGGGCACTTATTCATGTATTGGAACTTTCCAATTTCACAATCTACAAAAGAAAGACGTCATGCTTTGGTCCATGCTACACGGTCATTTATTGCGTTTGAACTGAGTACGCTTCGTAGACAATCTCGATGAGTAGAATCGAGATCTTTATTATTAGAGTCATTCAATACCAACGTAATGCGTGTGAGCGATCTTTTTTGATATTATCGAGCTAACCATTCACACGAAACTGACAGTGAAGTGTAATTGCGCGAAAGTTATGCGGCTTTTGCGAACAAGACTTGCATAAGTGTTCTGTGTTTGTCAGTCCGTCGATGACCTCAATTTCATCCGGTTTGTAGTGAGCCTTTCAGCCATGGGAAGCTTCCAAAAGAGTTATCAGCGAATTGCGAGAGCAAACTTGATCCCTTTTCGGCGCATTGTCCGGTATACACCATGAATAATGGGGTGCTAAGAAAGAATGATAAGCAGTACATTCCAGAGATGCTTTGAATTCCTCACAGAAAAGTCGGGCAGTTATGTTGAAAGGCGAAGATCCCACTTCTCCATCTTGATCGGAAGGTATGACGTATGTCACATAGCTCAGGTTTGCGACTGATTCGGGACGCAGAGAAGATGAATCGAGGCGATTCAGATAAGGCTCGTAATACATCTCTGAGTAAAGTCCTCGGGCACAAAATGCATCATGAATAAATGAAGGTACATCAACGCAATGCGGAAAGTCCGACGTCAAGTGAATATCAATCAGATTTGAGTTCCTCAACTATCCGCGGCGGATGATTGATACCTCACGGAAAGACAGGCGACCCATAGCAGATATCGTAATAGTCGGAACCACTGATGTTCTCCTTCAAGTGTCAATTCAGTTGGTCTATATTTGATGGTAATCGGACCGCAACATCCTACACGAGGCTGATTTCGTTCCATCGTGCAAGACGGCTGTGAACGAAGTTACAGATCCGCCGCCCAAGAATCGCTTTGACAACAGCTCCACCGACGCACCTCTACAAAATAAATTTAGTTCTGGATGGAAAAGGACCTGTTTTGCAGATTCAGACACCAAAGCTGTACGAGAAGACGGTGTTAAGAGGCCCTGCCAGATAGAAGTTTAGGATTTTGACTGCAAGTATGACATAGGATCTGCAAATAGAACAATTCAGCTTGCATAATAAACGGAAAGGTACGGAAAACACGGCGACCCCATGGTCCTGACGATCCATCAAATTCCTCGGCGTAACCAGGAAGAGCGGTCTCAGAATGAGATGACGCAGTGTGCTTCAAGTGCCAGATTTTTGTTCAGATCAATCGTGGTGATAGACAGCCTGTCTACAGTTCTCAACGCATCTCAAGATTCTAGCCATAAAAAACCCAAAATCGCGATTCTATCCAAAGACTGATAGGATCCTAAATACGCATCATCCTAACTCCCGGAGTGAGCGTCCTCGGGGTCTTCGATTGTCGACAGCAGAGAACGAGGGAGCGTTTCACAAGTCCATCATCCGAAAAGAACGGCGAATTTCAATGAGGTTTAGATTCCGGTGTCGCACGCCCAAGCGCTGTCGGAACAAATGAGACCGTCTTAACGATAGGACAATGAGCATCTTCATTGCTCTATCACTATTGACGCCAGAGGCCTAGAGTTTCTCCAGTGTTGTTCTCGTTGCCGGTCAACATTCTCAAGCCGAGCTTCCTAGCTGTCGTTGCAGTTTAAGTGAAAGGAGAAATGAAAACGAGAGATACAACTATGTACCTGGCGCAGAGTAGAAAATTTTCATCAAGAATACTATACCCCTGACGGCAAAATCAAGTTCGTGATTCCTGGCCGTAAACTCCAACACTCGACCAGCACCAGTCACTGAAATCTGACTAATGGGTAACCCACGTGATATGAATCACATAACCTCGATCGGGCTTGAATGAGTCACTAAATGAAGACTGAAACTTAGCCAAAATTCGTGTCTCAATTCACGCATTGACCTCTTTAGTCAGACTCACTTCGATTCTCATCAAATTCCAATGGCACCGTCGTGATCGGCTAGTGCGATTTCACCAAGCGATTCTCGTTACATGTAAGAAGGCATGGGATGTCAGTAATGGTTGCTTTCTCCTTCAGGCTCCCTACCGATCGTCCTGTTTTGACTTTACTACTGCCTACTGTGTATGCCCGGACAACAAGATATGGCTGAGACACATACTCATCAACCGGATTCGGGCCATCTGGCAATAGATGGAACGTAAGTGCTTGTCGTCAGCTCTGAGGAGCCAGCTCAGTCTGGTGATCCGTATAGAATGGGAGCCATGTATATTGGGGTATCTGTCGCAGGAGTGTACGCTTAAGTTTTTCCTCTGATTGTTTATGGTATTCAGCGAGACTGAAATTTTAGACTCTACGGAGGCAAGCAAATGGCATCAGTATATCGATTTGGGGCGGGCTCTCATCTGGGTTTTGTATAACATCCATCCTACAAACGTGGCATTATTTTACTCACTATCGTGACGCTTGGCTCTTGAAGTTTTTGGCGAGCGAAATGTACCTTCATCTGTCTTGAAAAGTCTATTGACTCTTTGCAGGTGACTGCGGTTTTCTTCTGTGACAGTGCCTACCAAGTCTTGATCATGCACATGCGTTAGTTATTTTGCGCCTGGTTTCTCAGCTTCCTGGATCTTATCGCTCCATTCAATGTCATATTCTTCATGCCTCACCGTTCAAAACCCGATCCTCATGGATTACTGCACTTGTAATTAACTTCTCGATCCCGGCGGCCCTTGGCAACCTAGTTTGGTGCGCAGATCATTGCTTGTCAAGTCTCCGTCTTAGAGGGTTCCTTCTAACGGCCCTCCGCTTTCATTTCGTTCCCCCTACCGGCAGGAGTCTCGTCGTAAGTGAAAATGCCTTCACCAAAGACGGCCTTCGTAAATCCCTCGTGATGGTTTCTGGCATGTTTCAAGATTGAAGTTCTGTTTAATGTGAGTGTCTATGGTCCACACTTTCGAAGGACTGAATGATGAAGCTAAAAATTATTTCAGGGTCTTTTGGGTCTTTTGGTACAAAGGTGAATACATCAGATGTTGTTCAATCACTCTTCCTTGGCATCGAAATTGTATAAGCCAATATGGAATGCTGATCACTTACTTGATTCCGCAACCAAAGCTTCTTCACCTATCGCATTCACCAACGTGAGTCGCTGTCTTGTCAAACCCAAGGGCGCAATCTTCCGATGATGACAGAACTTCAGTCAGCGGGAGGAAGCTACCCTTAACAGGTCTGTTGGTATGATAATGTCCTGGTTCATCTGCTTCCTGACTCTAAATTTTCATATTGTGACTGTAGGCCTGCCTGATCTTAGCAGAATTTGGCAGAGCTGTATCATTCATTGATGATCTTTTCTGACTCTGCTTACGTGCTCCATAGGCCTTTCAGTAGGTGAGAAGCTCGTATTTCCTACCTTTTCGGGAAAGGTCTCACATGGCGGACGATCTATGCTTAGTTTTTACCTTCGAAGCGTTTGTGCTCGGCCGATACGTTTTTGTTCGTTAATCGATGATCTAATGTGTCCGAGCAGGTTGCAACTATCGACATTCACGGGATTGGAAACTTTGAAGATATGAAATACGAATACGAGGTTTAATTACTCTTGAAAGTAGTACCTGATGTCGTGCCACAGAATCTATTGAGGTCCATAAACGCTGTCGCGGTTGCTTCGAATGTGTCAATCGCGGTATCAATGGCGGCCTTGCTCTACAAAACTAGAACAGGACTGCGGAGGTATTCGCGCCTTTGATTGGACCTGATATAGCTGATCTTCATGGGACTGCATCAGAAGAGACAATATTATTAGGAGACTCGTCGTATTTTCTCTGAATACTGGTAAGTTCGTAAGCAGACATACGATGTCTGGTACTCATAACATCGTTATAGGGTTTTGGACGAGGCAAGTCTAGTCCAACCTAATGTGGAGCCTGTTCTGACCTTGCCTTCTAGTCTTTGTGCGCTTTTATCATTCATCATGGTGAATTTTTTCATTAATATTCTCGCGCGCGGGAACGACACTAAGAAGAAACCGGTAGATATCGACGCTCCCTGGGACACTTGCCTACACTTGCTTCTTCTTCGTGTTAGGGCGAAGTACGTCGCGGGCTCAAAATACATTCGAGTCGATTGGCTAACGTGAATATTGATGAAGCTTACACGAATTCCCTCGTTGCTCTCTCAATGTTCGTTGCCGATTACACTGAGTAGATCTCGGACATACCTCTCCCACGGATTCCGTAGTACGTTCAACGTGTGAATGACATTATTGGGCGATACGCTGATAGTGTTCGTTTCACTCGACTTCTCACCAGCAATTAACTTATATCTTCAGTTCTACTGCGAAGAGTATGAGTACTACAGAGATCATTGACGACCCTTGTCGCGTATGAATGGCCCACCCATTAATATTGGTCCTGTGCATGATTCGGTGCTTTTTTGACAAACTGCAGATCGTTAATGCCTGTTAAATAAAATCGCTTTGATAGGGACCGGGGGTAAAATCATACTGATCCGCGAACCGTCAGCCATATAATTATGCCTTTGATCTATTTTGGTGATATCTTACAAAGCGGACATCTGCCCCTTTGACTGTCTGAAATCGATGCAAGTGACAGATTATGTGTGCACCCAGCGACAGCGTCCTGTTTAAACCAATTTGTCCCAGTGATGGTTGTGCTTTGCGGAGGTGCCCATGCTGATGTCGATGATAAAGAGCTGTGCCTCAGTTAGGATAGGTTACATAGTGGTCGGTCCTGATGTTTTTGGCGAGAGACGAGCAGCCATGATTGTCACAAGGCCGATCAAGCCAGTTGACACTGCAGCTCCAGGAGCATGGCTTACTAATTTGACATTCATACATACCCTTGATTATAAGAACCATTGGCATCTTCTGTCATTTGCTGGATCATGTAAATGAGAGAATGGCTGCACATATGTAATAATTGCGTGTTCGCAATGGCATCTTATTTGCGAGCTCTGCGTCTCATTGGCTCAGTCTCGCGGTCTTTTGGCGAACTGCGCCATGCGCTGATACTGTGTTGAGGTTCTGCAACCCAGGGCTAAACTTCAATTCATGAGAAGCTGCTGAGATATGAATTCGGCGAATCGGACTCGGGGAGCTGCCGTGCGCTATACTACGTTAGGCGCGTCTTTTGGAAATTCCGTGTATCGATATGCTTGTGGACGAAATTTTACCTTTTCGTCGCCCCTCTTTCTCGCGGGCAAAGATGAGCGTGAGATGCCGATTAAATGCCAGAATCCAGAAGAATCTGGAGTCTTTACTTTGCTCACGGAGTAAGTTCCCTGCGAGCTTTGATTTGGTGCCGATAAGAGAATGATTCTGGGATTCAGTTATTATGCTTTCGGAAGGAGGTTCAGATCATCGAAGCACTGTTTCGCCGTTAGCCTACATTTACGGTGAACTCTAATGCGTCCCAGTCACCGTTCGGGGAATGCACTGAAAATGTATGAACGAGAATAGTCTGGAAAGGGACCCCATTCCTTCAAAAAAAAAACGCACCTCCTTGTATTAGCTCCGAAAGAGTCTTCTTGTAGCCAGCAGTTATGTATATGTATTTCTGTGAAAACACGAAGACGGATTCCTATTTGTTATTGAGGAAAGCAGATGAGGGTCGCTTCGAATCATAACGTACTTGTGATATGAAAAACTACGCGAATTCATCAAATGCCCAATTTTATAAATGTGAGCTGGTGTCGAGAAGTAGACAATACCATTATCGACGATGACCGACAAATTGGCAGGCCAAATTTGAAGGCGTCAGTCTATGAGGTGGATCTGAAAATGCATGATGCCTTCAGATCTGCAATACGTTACGGTTATGATTGACGGTATACGTCTGTGAAGTCCCAAGAGTAATAGATCCGCAGACCCGGCTTGGTATTCGGCGAGTTGCGTAAATTGATGGTGGGAGAGTGAAATAGCCTGCGTGTGAGTTCAGACGGAGGAGGCGAGACACGGCAGGATGTACTCAGGATGAGCATGAGGACATGTCATTTCGAGCGTGTGCAGTTATCGGCCAGTGCTAGTCTGTATATCCATATTGTATTTCCGGTAGCCTTTGGCTGTTCCAGAACGCACAACTTTTCTTCACACAGGTTGTTCACGTTGGTTCTAGTCCGGACGCTGTCGGTTTGAATCAATGTAGCGATGAGATATTTCGAGCTCTTCACGATGTGCAAATGACTGCCCCTGAGATCCCGTGCTCCACAGGTATAGAAGACTACTGCGGGCTGATACCGATGACGCTTCTAATTGGCACAAGATTGTTAGGTCTCTACCCAAACGACGGAAACACCAGAAAGATTCAGCATCATACCTGCCTATAACGATGGCTACTAGTGTCGCAGAAAGCAGAAAGTTGTAACTGGACATGTGGCTTCAGGGCATTTCTGTTTACACAAATATTTAAGCTCCGCTTTAATCTTAATCCATTCATGATCGGTAATCTCGGGTTGCTTCTTTGAACTTCAGTGACATAGAATCTATACAAGGCAATAACGTTCTATCTTAGTGAGTATTATACCTCGGGTTGCTTCTTTTGAGCATTGTGTTTAAATAACTCAAAGGCGTTCGTATGCTCTGGAACGCTCAGCGTAGAAAGTACAAGATAAAATTTACATGGAAGTCTCCCCGCATAATTTTTGGATAGGGAAGTCGAAGTCTGCTATTCGGAAGATGTTAGAGAAGAGCCAAGAACGACAGTTCCGTACGATCGAAACGTCCTCAAGTGGCGTTTAGCGTGTAGACACAACCGATTCGGCAATATAGAGCCTCTGTCCGGGGGCAATCGCGTTCGGATCGACTTGCTCAAGACCACCATGCAACGCTCCTACACGCATGGTTGAAAGAAGCTACAGGGTAATAGATAATCAGTCGTTAAGCTACTTCGTAATAAAGAGCGCCACCACGGAAGCGGGAAACCTCTTAAGAATCGGAGACGCACGTTGTGGGCTGCGTTTGAGTGTTCGTAGACTCCACCGAAAAAAGAAGCGGTGCAATCTGTTCCTAATGACTTCTCCAGGAGTTCGCTTCCACCTGGATGCCGGTCCACGAACTCTGATACGTCGTGTATGAAGCCGGCCACGAGGACGAGAGACCGTGTTCGCGATTCTTCCTTGACTGATAGGCGTTTGACAGAAGCACAAGAAGAAAAGAAGTCGAAGTGTAAGAACGTTGAATGCGGCTTTAGATCCATTATTACTTACATCTTTCCCAGCTGATCACGGGCAAGTCATCGGATTTGGTTGGCCAAGAGATTGAATCCTGTTCAACCTTAAGCTTCTTTAGTGACATCGCCAACTGCCCTTTGCAAATTTCGTTTTCGGGAAACCTCTGCAGATGCGACGCAAGTCTCAGATGCGAGAGGGCCCATATGATCCATTTTGTTGGATCATATTGATACCACTTGACGGCGTTCCGATAGTCCATGGGAAACTGGTGGTGAAAGTTATGATAGCCTTCCCCGAGAGTTAAGATTGCCGTTAAGAGATGGTCGCGAGGGGTATGTTTGTCATCATACGGGGAATCCCCCAGCCAATGAGCAAGGGAATTTACACAAAAGACGGACTGAAAAGTGGAAAACGAATCAGCATTCCTTGCTCGACGAACTCAGATTTGAGAGTATGTGTTCACGTGGTGCGTCATAGTAATGCGAGCAAAACCTGCGATGAACAATCCACCACGCCAATCACCCCAAAAATATCCTGGGATGAACCACGGGACTAGAATGCCTACGACGAGTGATAGTGGGAAGTAGTACTTGCGCTGCCATTGTACGACCTTATTTTGCGACAAGTCACGGACATCGCATCTTCCAGGAGTAATTTTGGGCTTGACAAGCATCCAGCCAATATGAGTATACCAGAAGCCCTTCCGAGCGTCGTACGGGTCTAGATCGGTATCCGTGTACCTGAACGGAAAAAAAATTAGAGTTAGTGTATGCTCGGGCGCGAATCATTCAAGTAGTCAAACAAGATTAGCCGCTCCAGGGAAGATATTCACCTGTGATGAGACCTATGATTTCGAGCCCACCATCTGATTGCTCCCTGCACTGCACCTGCACCCGCGATCGCCAGGAAGTACTGCAACGGGATGGAAGCTTTGTATGAACGATGCGACCATAGACGGTGGTAACCTTGTCACGGACGACGTCAACACGGAATCTTATGGAAGACTTGAAGTTCCGATCACTCACCGGCAGTGATTGCTACATCAAAGTTAATTAAGCAAAGACAGTTCAATCCGAGCTGAACACCAGTAAATTCCGACCAGGCTTACCAAACATATTAACAACATAGCACAAAAAGGCGAACACAATTGTTGCTTTATAGAGCCTCGTAGTACAAAGTCCATAGATAGAGAGAAGCGGCGTGATTGTGACTACGCCGAGGTTAAACCAACGGATCTCTGAGGCGAGCTTTTTGAGAGTAGCAGCAGGACGAGAAGCGGTGCCATGTAGAGACGGCGTAGAAGACCTTGAATGTGTCTCCGCTGAAGGTTCCTGTCTAGACGGAAGCAGAATCGAACCGGTAGTTGTAGCAGTCTTGGACAGTGTTCGCGCCGGCATGGTAGTCGTCGCAGACATGACGAGTTGAGCACGAAGAAGAGCGGACATACACTTCTCCCGAAGGGACACACTGACACAGAAATTGGCTATAACGCCGTAGATTTGCCATTTTTAAAGGTTCAGAGACGGTGGTCGCCTGCTTTACAAAATGTTGATAATCCGGTAAGAGAGAACAGAGTTGCCTCCGCGTCAGGGTGCGAAAAAAATGTCGCGAGGTCCCCAGACACCTTACGGAGATATGTGTACAAATTAATTAATTGTACATCATTTCAAGCGAACCCCATATTTCCCGATCCGATGGCATCCGAAAACGGCAGGCATCAGCAAGCGTGGCTGCCACGCTGTAACTCTGAATAGACTTTGATCATTGCAAAGACCGATCTAAATGCTACTCCTGCAAGTTTACATTCTCACACGCATTCTGTATGTCTCTCTCTGGTGTAACTCGGTCGCTTGCCTCGGGAACCCGTCCTTGGAGATCCTCATGCCGCCACCGCCGCTTTTTTTTAAAATTAAAAAATTTCTCGCTTATACGGATCTGTACAGACCTGACCTGAAACTCCAAAATGAAGGCCCAGCGCTGCTTACGTCCATATGCATGCGAACGGAACTCGCCTCGCCTCCACATTTGGTTCTTGACGAAGCCTGCTTCTCTTCTAGATTGTTAGATCTTTGGCATGGAGCAAACTTAGTCGCGTAGTCCCTTGAAACAGGCTCCGAGCCCAATTGTGATTCTCCGAGTCACACTCCTCTTGCAGTTGCATTTCCAATGTTAACAAGAGCATCTGGTCTTCATGCGCGGATTCGTGCCGTGGGCATCCATTTCCGATCGCCTATATAACTAGCTCTGCTTTTCCCTCTCTTCCCTCCCAGTGTCGAATCATCTGCGACGTCCCAACTCTCCATCTGTTCTTCGTCGATTTCAGCCTTTGTTCGCCATGGGTGCTGCAGTGTCTACCTCCATCGGCATCGTATCACCTCCGTCTGTGCCCTCTTTGTCTGTGTCTCTACCGAGGCCGCGAGAGTGGTTGATATCTTTTGGTAATGCATCCTTCTTTTGTCTTTCGACGTCATGAAATTCCATTCTAATTCTTATATCTGTTGCCCAACAGCCCGATCGTCTCTTGTGGCAGTCCTTGAATCTGCTATCACCGTTGGACACCTGACTATCATCGACAAGGATAAAGTCTTCGAGTTCGGCGAGCGAACTGAGAACGGAAATGACGTCCAGCTTACGGTCATTAACGACACATTCTGGAGTCGTCTTCTCATGTAAGACCCATTTGTCATCAGAGCACTCAGGCAATTATTGATTTCCGTTCGTGCATCCAGTTCTAGTGACTTGGGCTGTGAGATCCTACGTGCAAGCTTCGTCCACGCAATAACTTATATTTTTTCTAGTCTCCGAGGCATACATGATCGGCGACGTGCAGGTCTCCGATTTAAAGGCTGTGTTTGATGTAAGTGTCAATATTGAGTTGTATTGAATTGAGAAGGCTAATTGCCTTGCCCGATCGGTGTTTCATAGCTTTGGCTCGATAATCAAGTCGGGATGTCCAACTTATCGTCAACTATAAACCGGGTAGTTTCTGCTATCAGCGGTTTATCGATTGCGTTCCTTGGCCAGACCAAATCCAAAGCACGTCTTAACGCCATCGCGAGCTATGACCAATCAAACGAGCTATTCAAGGTGAGGGCATGGCTTTGTCTGTTCACGCAAATTTTGACGGTTTTCGCAAATCTTCTCTTAGGCATTCTTGAGTAAGGAGATGATGTATTCTTGCGCGCTCTGGAGCGATGCCGAAGGTGGCGTTAGAGGTGACCTTGATTTCGGTCCTCAGCCAGGTGATCTGGAGGCAGCTCAACGGCGCAAACTCCATCATGTCCTCACGAAAGCTCGAGTTAAGCCCGGTCACCGTCTCCTCGAGTTCGGTTCTGGCTGGGGTGGACTCGCTATTGAGGTTAGCGCCAAAGGCTCTATTCTATTACCGGACGAAGTAATTAATTGATCGCTATCTATCCTGATTAGGCTGCACGTTCTTTTGGCTGCGAAGTCGATACCCTCACGCTATCGAAAGAACAGAAGAGCCTTGCCGAGGAACGCATCAAGGAGGCGGGCTTGGAAGGCCGCATTCGTGTTCACCTCATGGATTATCGCGAACTGCCGCCTGAGTTTGAAAAGGCCTTCGATGCCTTCGTCAGTATTGAAATGGTCGAGGTAAAAACCTTTCCCTTCGTATCCTATCGGATCTGCTGACTGACCATTGCTTCCTTCTACCAGCATGTTGGCGCCAAAGTAAGCACCACAACTTTCTCTACACGGAAAATGCGCTGATTAGTAACCTCTTGTGTATAGTACTACAGCACATACTTTTCCATCATCGACTGGGCTCTCAAGCCCGACAATGCCACGGTTGTCGTAACGTCTTCGACTTTCCCAGAGTCTCGTTTCTCGGCCTATCAGTAAGTGTCACCCTAAGTAGCAACACCCGGTGACATCACCTGTCACCTTATTCCGAACTCTTTGAGAGCTATACTGATTACGTTTCTACCCTTACAGACCGGAAGATTTCATCCGTCGCTACATGTGGCCGAATTCGTGTCTGCCCAGTGCAACTTCGCTGGTAACAGCTGCGCACTCAGCTTCCCAAGGTCGCTTCACTCTTCAAGGAGTGGAGAACCATGCCGCTCGTAAGTTTTCAGCGCTTGCCGGCTAGGGATTGTCACTCACCTGATCTACGTTCTAATTTCAGACTATCCTCGCACGCTGCGCGAATGGGGACGCCGTTTGGAAAAGAACCTGACACAGGATCTGATTGCGAGGGACTTCCCAGCGCTGAAGAACAATCGCGCAGAATTCGAAGCATTCAAGCGCAAGTGGCAGTACCTTTATGCTTACGCCGGCGCAGGCATGGCAAAAGGTTACATCACTTGTCATATGCTAACTTTCATCCGTCAGGTACGAGTAACTCTGAAATTTCAGGCTGATATCATTCTCATCCCATTCGCATCTACAGAATGATGCTCCTGAGGTGCCATGTTATTAGACTTCATTTTCTCGTGCAAAATGCCTTGAAGGCAAGGGCTGGCTAGGAAGCATACTTTATTGGAGTCTGCGGTATATATACATATTGTATTATTGTACTGATTCGCCTGTAGATAGATTTTATTCTTTTTGACTTCGACTTCGACTTCGACTTCCGACTTCGACTCTTTGTATTTTGGATACTATGTAACTCTACGACTTTCACGAGCAATACAAATGAATCATTACGATTTCCAAAACGTTCACTTAGTGTCGTGGGAAAGTGCTAATATCGTTATATTGCGGTTTCTCGCCCGTCTTCTAAAGTAATACCGACAGCTATTACACAGTTGCTGTCTGAGAAAAGGACCCTGAGATGCTGCCTCAGGTCAGCATGTGCTAAGAACTACTGCTGTTCGCTACAAGGTAAAGAATACAAATATCCATATCTATGGTCAACGGCTGTTGTGCACGATCACTCGGGGAAGCAACTGTGAGTATTTTCCGAATTGAAAAATATCGGGAAGAATAACAGTCTATTTCTTCTGTTTGATAAGACCGGTGTGAGAGAAACGGTATAACAGAGATATCGCCTATAAGCAAAGGAATATCGTTCTGGAGTAGCACCTAATAGCCCCGCGTTTCTTCCGATCTCCTCTTATTCCGTCCCGGTAGTGACAATCGGAGCCTGGTACGGAATGATTTTCTTCCGCATAGTCAAAGTTAGGTAAGTAGAAAAGAACGTCACCGCCTTGCACTTTAAAACTTTGTGCGTATGAATTCCGATCCGAACCATGGGAGATTTCAATCTACACGTGTATGCAACGATTCGCCGATCAGTGTGGGCGACATGGAAAAAGAAGTCCGCATCTTTTACTAGAATTGCTCAGGTATTCGGTCGTGACTTCTTTAAGGGCCGCAAGATTAAAGGAGCCTACTAGCGGAAGGCCGTAAAGTCAATTCGACAGTGTCTGGCCAGTCGCAACACATGCAGGTATAGAGTCCAGATGGTAAGGTGCAAGTACCACGTTCTCCACTTTCTTCGCCACGTAAACGCAACCCAAATACTCATGTGATTGGAAGTATAGATGGGGAGTATTTCGGAAAAATACTTGTTCGCTTCTTGTTGCGGCGCCGTCCATTCGATAATTGACGCTTCGAACGGATACCAGCAGATACCAGCTCCGAGTCTGGGCAGATGGATCGGAGGGCAAGTCAGGACGGAATATAATCCAGTTGTTGCACGATAAAGGGTATGTTCTCCGTAGAATCGTACGCAACGGAACCTCGAGTCGGTTCAGGGTCAGACGAAGAACAAGAATAATCTTGTCGGAATCGTCCGCGTTTCTACTTCAGGTGGGGAAGCATGAAGCCGATGAGTCGAGGCATTAATTTCTAAAGGCAAAATTCACTTTAATTTTGGACTTTAGAGCAAATGTTTCTCACATTCATTAGGCGTTACTGTGGCTAGAATAACTTCCTTGTTCAAGCTAGTGATTGCGTTAGAAGTCTCAATAAGTCTTCTCACCTGGAAGCTAGCAGGCCGACTTGGCATGATGCGGATTGCCATGATGGATACCCCACAGTACGGTCCATGCACCGTGTCTCACTTGTAGGGGAGATAGACGTAACAAATTGCCAAACGACCATCAGATAACTCGGGGAAACCGAATTTGTTGAATATTCTTTGTTCCTCATCAGGGCTGAGCAGTATGGTCATGATATCAATTACCTGAGATTGGAAAGACGATAATATCATGGAACGTAAATGGATAGCGGCGTGCACAGCAATGCATGGGAACAAGAGCATTAGCGCATTCTACGCTTGGCTTCTGCAGAATTGCTACGGATAACCATTGTCGTGAAGAAATAATTGAAGCGACCGATTGACGGATGAAATGATACCCACGGACAAAGCATGATACGGGCAGAAGCAAGCGGCTCTACGGGTTGCATTTCATTTCATTAATATTTTATGAATGCAACTCGAATCAATTGAGCGCCAAGCTTTAACTGCACCTTGTTCGCGTGCTATTGTTCTGCTTGCTTTTCATTAAACGCATTTCATGAACAAGAACAAGAAGAAAGCGGACCTTGTCATGACCTAAGTCATCGTCTTAGAGAACTTGTGGCATAAAACGTTGCTCTTGTCCGAATGCGGAGTTGCGTTGTGAGATAAATACTACAAAAGTCGGATATAATGCGCAAAGGTTGTCTCTGAGGGTTCTGGGGTCCGCGTCTCCAAAGTCTAATTCCTGTGATATTCTGTCGAAAAGATAATCCTATGCCTATGGATATGGCAATAGCCCCACAGGTAGCATTGCAATCGTGTTAAGCAATGTTCTTTGATGGAAGATAGATACCGATCAGCTCAGGTCTCAATGTGCTAAGCAGAGGTGCACGCACCCAACAAATATATTTCCTCCAGAAACAGCCGTCGACAAGTTCGGCAGACAACCCGGATCCTACCAGATGGAAATGCTCAATCCCTGTTCTTGGTCGCAACCGAATCGTTCACATGATGCGTAAGAGGTCTCGCATCTGAATAGGACACCGACAGCGATTTCTTCTCGGAATATTCGAGAGATTGTAGAAAATATCTGAGAAACGACAAGGTTGCAGCGGGAGCTTTGTCCTGACTAATTTTGATAGAGATTGCATCTTTGCAAGACGACGCCATGCCTACGAAGTAGAATTGCCAGTGAACTACATACCCTCGTTCTCCACATAGTACTGACGTAGCAGGCGGGTATAGTACCCTTCCTCGTGCAACAACTCATGTTCTTGCGCAGTCCGGATGTATCGAGACCGTTAGAAGCCTACAATCGGCTAAGTAGTACTAGTACTCGTCGGACGTAGACTGCCCGTATGGAAGGAAAAGAGCTCAACAAGCTTAAAACTGGTGACGTTGTGACGATTCTGATGTGACAAAAGGCTGTATTTTTGTCACACGCTTGACGCGTCTGTGACCAGGGTGGCACGCGTCAACGCGTTTTTCGTCCATCCCGACTCTAACGGTGGCATTGCGCTGCTTCGACTTCAGTCAACCTTTACAAGAGTGTTCTTGCTCCGGGCATATTGTTTACTCCAAAAATGCCCGATAGTCAGATTTTTAAGGTGAGATCGGACTTGTCTTGAATGATTACCTGCCTTCTCTTACCATGAGTGAAGGCAACTTATAGCGGAGTGCCTGTCTACGAAATGTGAGTTCTACTTCGTGTCGCAATGTGCAATACTCATGGGCAGATATGTAGGATGTGCAAAGGAGTTGCCGTAATGCGCCGAAAATCTGACGGTTGGCTGAATGCGACTCAGATCCTTAAAGTCGCAGGATTTGACAAACCTCAGAGAACCAGAGTCTTGGAGAGAGACATTCAGAAAGGCGAGCATGAGAAGGTACAAGGCGGGTATGGAAAGTACCAAGGTTTGTATTTGGCCTATATTTCTAAAGTAAGTATACTTATTGCGTCGGTATAGGAACTTGGATTCCACCAGAGCGTGGTCTTGAGCTCGCAAAGCTATACAACTGCGACTTGTTGTTGCGACCTATTATCGAGTTTCAGCCAGATTCTAAGAGTCCTCCTCCGGCTCCAAAGCATCTTGTTACTCCTGCTCCTGGCCGACAGCCTGGTCGTAGAGGCACTCCTATTGGCGGTCGTGTCGCGCGACGAACACCAAGACCTGTTGAAGAAGACGCTGCGGTTTCAGTGGTAGATTCTGACTACGTGTCTGCCTCACCAACACCATCAGAAGCATCTTCTGCCTCTCCTACTCCCTCCCCAATCCGCGGGACCCCGGATCATCATAGCTATGAAGGCTACTCACACTATACCGCCTCGCCTCGGGAGCAGGGAAACCAGCACGATAATTATGATATGGACTCGGGCTCGGAAGAAGAAGTCAATGTCGGGCCGAACTACGTCGATGAGATTCTCGAGTACTTCATCTCGGACTCTAGTCAGATTCCAGAATTCCTCATTACTCCTCCGAAGGCTTTTGACCCGAATATTGCAATTGATGATGAAGGCCATACCGCCCTGCACTGGGCGTCGGCGATGGGGAGAATGCGTGTAGTTAAACTTCTGCTTTCAGCAGGTGCAGATATCTTCAAGGTTAACAAGGCCGGCCAAACGGCGCTCATGCGGAGTGTCATGTTTTCGAACAACTACGACGTTCGGAAGTTTCCAGAACTGTATGAACTTCTCCACAGGTCCACTTTAAATATCGACAACTATAATCGAACGGTATTTCATCACATAATGGATATCGCTATGTCCAAGGGCAAGACGCATGCGGCACGCTACTACATGGAGACTATTCTTCAACGATTGGCGGAATATCCGAAGGAGCTCGCCGATATCATTAACTTCCAAGATGAAGATGGCGAAACTGCGCTTACTATGGCAGCACGTTGCAGAAGCAAACGACTTGTTAAACTTCTGATCGATCATGGTGCCGACCCGAAGGTCGCGAACAAAGATGGCAAATGCGCGGAGGACTACATCCTGGAAGACGAACGGTTTCGATCGTCTCCGGTACTTCCGTCACGCACGTCAAAAATGTCCTTCCGTACGCTGCAAGCTGCCTACCCCTCTGCCTCGGGTTTATCTTCTTATGCAAATGCTCCAGGTCTGAGCGATCGTCTTCCCTTACATCATTCGGTCACGGCACAGATTGCGAGCACGAGATGCGTGAATGATATGGCAGTTATGTTAGAAAGTCTGGCCGCGTCCTTCGACCAGGAACTCAAGGATAAAGAACATGACATGGCGCAAGCACAGCTGGTCTTGCATACCATTCAAACCGAGATCCTTGACCATCAGCGTTCGGTAATGCAACTCAAGTACCAGTGCCAGAATCTTGATGATCTTCGGGACGCTCTTGTCCGCGTAAAGAACGACCTTTCAACGAAGATGAACCGTCGTTACCTCCTAGGTTTTCAAAAGTGGATCCAAGATGAAGAAGCTCGAGAACGTGCAGTAAGATCCACTCCATTGGGTCAAGGGCTCCCGCTCGTTCCCGGCAATATGCCTGATACGACCTCGGATTCAATGGACGTCTCTCCGCCTCCGAATAGTATAATCCAGATCTATGAGAATGAGGACATATCCGATTTGCAAGAACTGTATTCTAACATGCCCGGTGATGACGATGTTGTCCGGCAAGCGTGCCAAGCGTTGCGAGCGGAACTTGAGCGATCTCGTACTAAGCGTAATGAGATGTTTGATCAGCTTGTAACCCTGCAAGCTGAGGCGGGAACTGGGGGCCGAATGGCCCAATATCGGCGCCTGCTAAGTGCCGGATGTGGAGGAATACCCGCCAGTGATATCGACGACGTTCTTGCGGCACTTCTTGAGGTGAGTTTTCGCTCGTTCCGATAATTGACCCACAGCTACTAATCGATCCCAATAAAGTCACTCGAAGCGGAGGATCCAGGCAGTGTAAGCGCAACATGGAGCAGCAAACCGGCGCGGCCTGGCGGTGCATAAGAAAATGCTAATGGGTCTGGACCCTCTTGAATGTATCGGTGTATCGTATAGTATAGTATACAGTTTAAGCGCTTTAGGCTATTTTTTTTGCGCTTTAGGCATATTTGTTATCATCATGTATTCCTAGACCGAAACGGAGCTGTTTTACGAGAGTGAACAGCATGGCGGCTAAAAAGAATTGAAATTGAGCTCGCATTATTCAGGCGTAAACAGCGGTCTAGTTATTAGGAAGCAAAGAAAGAAGGAGAAAGACGTCATTGCTCATATCGCCTCGCGTTTATCACTGATGAGAACTTATTCCCCGTCTCCGAGATACAGATTCAAATTTCAGAAGGATAAAATCTCCCGAAACGCGGACAAGACGGAAGTAATAATTATGGGGTCCCAACGCGGACGGCAGCTTTCCAGAATCTACGTAGGCACTCAGGCATATGTATTCGTGAAAGTCACAAGCGGGAGGCTCGAAACCTAACAATTCTGACGATTTGATTTGAAGTTGAAGAAGTGAAGGGCTACGCGTTGTTTGTCCGTATTTACGCGTTCATCGGAACATGTGATTTGCGGATAGTGCCTGAATTTCAATTTAACCGTACATGATGCATTGGACTATATACGAACGTTTCTTGAACTGGGAGAGCGACCATGGCATCAAGGGAAATGAAAGAATATAGTCTTGATGAGATCGCCAAGGTGTGTTTGGGTAATAGGAGTTGAGTTCTGTTGCTAAAGAATATCTCCAGCACAACTCTCCAAGGGATTTGGTGCGTGTCGTGTTTCTCTGGCTTCATCCAAGAACTTAAACAAATTTTCTTGCTTGCAGTGGATTGTGGTAGATTCTAAGGTATACGACGTCTCAAGATTTGCCCAGCTGCATCCTGGCGGTGCCGCCGTCCTTCTATCCAAAAATATCGGTGAGCAGATGATGGTTTCTCGCTCGTACTCGGACCTAAAGCAGAAATTCTAGCCGGTCAGGATGCAACCGACATTTTTTTTGGACTGCACAGGCACGAAATCCTGCTTCGTCCTCAATACGCGCGCCTACAGGTCGGGACTGTCGCAGGCCTTAATGAGCTTGTCAAACGTCCAGCCCCAGACGCCCTGTCGGCTGTTCCGTATGCTGAACCAGCATGGCTTTCCGAAGGCTTCCGCAGTCCCTATTACAATGACCCTCACCGGCGGTTTCAACGCGCAATGCGGGAGTTTGTCAGCGAGTACGTCGTGCCGGAGATGGAGCAATGCGAGCTGAACGGAAAGAGAATCAGCCAGAGTCTCATTGACAAGATGGGGTAAGTATCTTGACGCCTTCGTTCAATTTTGCGGCCGTCTGAGAACACCCAATAGGGAGCTGAACATCCATGCAATGCGATTGGGTCCTGGAAAGCACTTGAAAGGACGAACTCTAATGGGAGGAATCGTGTCTCCGGAGGAGTTTGATTACTTCCACGAGTTGATCATCTCTTTCGAATATGGGAGGCTCGGTTTGCGCGGAGCGATGGATGGTCTGTTATCTGGTGGAGTCATCGGTCTACCGCCGGTGCTCAATTACGGTTCACCTGAGTTGCAAGCGCGCATAGTTCCGGACGTGCTTGCGGGAAGGAAGCTCATCTGTCTTGCTGTTAGCGAGGCATTCGCAGGCAGTGACGTCGGCGGGATGGAGTCTGTCGCAACATGTTCCAGGGACGGCTCTTGGACAGTTAACGGCACCAAGAAGTGGATCACAAATGGCATGTTCGCGGACTATTTCACTACGGCTTGTCGCGTTGTCAATGAAGACGGTCAAGAGGCTGGATATGTCGTGCTTCTCATTGAGCGTGGAGACGGGGTTGAAACACGACCCATTAAGACAAGCTACTCGCCGACTGCAGGAACCGCATTCGTTACGTATGACAATGTCAAAGTTCCAGCAGCGAATACAATCGGGAAAGTGGGAGATGGGATGAAAGTTATTCTGAGCAACTTCAATCATGAACGATGGATGATTGTTTGCGTCGCCCTCCGGACATACAGATTAATTATTGAAGAGTGTTTAAAGTGCGTTATGGCTTTGACCTCAAGGAAGTGACTTATAAGCCATTCTGTTCTTTAGATGGGCGAACCAGCGCATGGTCTTTGGAAAGCCTCTGTCCGCACAGGCTGTGGTCCGCGCCAAGATCGCTGGCATGATTTCTCGAGTCGAGGCGTGCCAAGCATGGCTCGAGTTAATTACCCATCAGATGAACAACGTGAGCGAGGCTTAGGTTCCTTTCGCTGAATTAGATTGTGGTGATGAATGTTATTTCAGATGTCCTATGAGGAACAGGCCGACAGACTCGCAGGCGCGATTGCATTGCTGAAGCAGTAAGTCCACCTCATTCCGGTCGTATTCCATTCTCGTATAACTTTCTCTTTCTTCGTGCTTTTTAGATTCATCACTAAATGCGGACGAGAAATCGCAGAGGACGCAACCCAAGTTTTCGGCGGGCGAGGTATCACCGCAACAGGAATGGGGCGTCTCATAGAGAATGTAGGTTGCTTCGCTTTTCGAAATTCTCCGATTCTCTGACAGAATGTCCCCTCTTCAGTTTCATCGGACGTCCCCCTTCGATGCGATTCTGGGCGGGGCGGAGGATGTTATGGGTGATCTTGGCATGCGTCAAGCGATGAAGAAAATGCCGAAAAACGCGCGACTGTGATTTCTTCCACGACCCCTCTTTTTTACTGTACTTATTTATTTTACATTTAAATTAATTTGTCTTCTCGAGCCTCGAGGAACAGAACGATTCGGCACTGCCAGATATGGTATTGGCCAATTTCGGTAAACATGGATTGGCAAGGCGATCGACGCTTGATCGTCGACGCGCAGCCGACACGCCTGATCTGTCGAGTTCTGTCGTACACACACCATGACGGCCTCGTCGTCCAACCCGACTGTATATCAACCACTACCTCAAGCGCCAGACGTTTCGGACAATATACTTGATGAGGAGGAAGTGACGGAACTTGAGAGCGTTGAATCCTCACATATTGACAAACGAATTTGGTGGATTCACTTCATCTTTGGATGTGCAGTCCTTTTACCATGGAACGGTGAGCAACGCAAGGTGACACACTACTCACCGTGTTCTAACTGAGAAACTCACCCGTGATAGTTGTTGTGACTGCAACTCCATATTTCTACTCTCAACTGTCTGGATCATCATTAAGAAGCTCGTTTAGCTCGTACCTATCTATCACCTTCACGGTGGCCAACTTCCTTTTCCTGGCACATGCCACCCTGACTTCACATCAGGTATGCTGTAATAGCTCGGTGTCTCTTGTTATAAGCTGACTATTCTGCAGTCATCACCTTCCCGGCGCATATCCGTCTCAACAGCTTGGCTAGCTGTGCTTGTCGGTCTCCTTACTCTCTCGACAACTACGTCCTTTTCACCAGGACTTTTCTTCTCATTCGTTCTTCTTAATGGCATTCTACAAGCTGGTGCGGGCTCATACCTTCAGACGGCGGTCGTGGCTGTTGCCTCGCTCTTCGGGTCTGCAACAATGCAGGCAGTCATGGCTGGTCAAGCTTTCGTTGGTGTTGTAGTCAGCGCAGTGCAGCTTCTCAGTGCTGTTGCATCTGTGCGTGCTTCTGCTTCTGCTCGTGAAGCGAATTTGAAGTACGACGAGGGCGCTGCAGAGGCTCGTGCAGCTGCCCTATCCTTCGGTTTGTCTACGTTATTCCTGTGCGTCACGATTGGGACGCAATCGTGGCTCGTCCGGATGCCCGAGTATAAGGCCGTCATGCGTCCAATTGAGCATGCAAAGAGAGACGATCAAGGTACACACAATGGGATTTTGCAGGAGAAGGGGAGAATCTTGCGAGTTGCAAAGGCGAATTTTGAATTTGAGATTGCTGTGGGCTACGTTTTTGCAGTGACTTTGGTATGTAATCTCTATTTACAAGAAGTGTCGCTGAAATTAATCTGGGTTTTAGGCTGTCTTCCCTCCTATAACGGCTTCAGTACAACCAACCGATCCAACATCCTTTCATCCGCTCATATTCACTGCCATTCACTTCTTATTGTTCAATTTGGGCGACCTCACTGGTCGCTATCTTTGTTCAGTTCCTAGACTCCTTACTTGGTCTTCTCGCCGCTTGCTCATACTTTCACTTGTTCGAACACTATTCATTCCACTTTTCCTTCTTTGCAATGTTCAACGTCCATCATCACTCCCTACTGTCCCAGAAGTTCCAGCCAATCTTACAGCGACAATCAGCATCACGAGATCATCCATAGGATCCGATACGTTCTTCTTCCTCTTGCTTCTGTTCTTCGGACTATCGAATGGGTATGTCTCGAGTATGTGTATGATTGCTGCGCCAAATGTCACGCACAACCCTCGCCTGCGGGGCAAAAGGGAAGACGTCGATATTGCAGCAACCGTGGCAAGTTTCTGCCTTGTTGGCGGGCTTGCTCTTGGCGCAGCGGCGAGCTTTGTTGTCCGAGCACAGGTCTGCGGATGCAACCCGTTCATAGAGTGATCTGCATTCGTTGGATTGTATATGTTCATTTGTCCTATTGTACTTCTCATTACTTATTGTTTGATAGAGCTTTGGGTTATAGGGCCATGATAGTAAGAGTGGTTGTCAAATTTTGGAGTGGTAATCAACGATCGATCTGCGCATTCTCAGGGCAATGTTTGCTCTCTATATTGATGATGCTATACATTGACAGATCTTTAATACCCGCTTTGGAGACAATAATAGCTCCTTACTTAGATCAAACTCGTGAGACTCTCGGGAGGAGCGAGAGCCGGTTCACCCAGCGGCGTAACGTAGCACGAAGTCAGACCGCCTTCAACCTTAAAGTCCGTACCCTGTGAGTCGGAAAGACAGTTTATGTCAGAAAAAATGCCCGGCTTGAGATACTTGTGATTCAATACCGTCATGTAACTACTATCATCACTTGCGACTAAAACAGACATAGAAAGCGTCTTAGCACAGGCTTCAGGGCGATCGAAGATGAAGTAAAAGAGAATGAAATGGAAGAAAAGACATACGGAAAAGAGCTCCTTTAGCGACCTCGACGGCTTCGCCGAAGCGACCCATCGGAAGATGGACGAGCCGACGTTCACGCTTCTCGGGAGTATTCAAGAAGTCCATGAGTAAAGCTTATTGTTTATTTGTTATTTCAATTAGTCGAGACGGGGTTCCGAGTGGGCGAGCCGAGCGGAGAAATTTTAATGATTGTGATTTAGAAAAGAATGAAAAATGAGATCTCTGCGAGATGACTGAAATGTTCGAGAAGGTGGATACGTACGGGTCTTTAGCGGGCCCCTGTTACGGAGGCGACGGAGGTGAATATGTGACGGAAGCAAAAGGAAGAAGAAATGAGACTTACGGGCAGATAGAGTTGAAACGGATACCTTCTCGAGCATGGACCATCGCTAATTCTCGAGTCATAGCGAGCACGGCGCCCTGAGCATTCATTCAGTAATTTACTTCAACATTCTTCCCTGTTTTTCCAAGGACCCCAGTGCGCTCACCTTCGATGCGGTATCTTAAAAGAAATATATCTAAGGAATTTTCTTAACCCTAGGAAAAATAGAGATCTTACATGCCAGCTGAGGAGTCGCAGCACCCATTAATGCGACGAAACTTGCCGTGTTGATGACACTGCCTCCGATGCGGAGACCTTTGCTTTCGTCGACGGGATTGTTGCGCATCGCGAGAATCGCGTACTTGCATCCCCACCATACGCCTTTGAGATTTATCTGCATAGTCAGATCCCAAATCTTCTCTTCTGTATTCAAGGCATTGTCATCTGCTGGGTGCATGATACCTGCGTTGTTGAACTACGGGAAAACAAAGTCCAAATTTCAGAAATGGATGAAACAAACATAGATCAAGGTGAGTGCAAATACCATAATATCAAGTCTTCCGAACTCTGCGACAGCCTTATCGACTGCAGCTTTGACATCTTCCTCTTTACCAACATCTGCCTTGATACCAAGCACCTTCACGTTCGGCGTCTTCTTTGCGATCTTCGCAGCAGCTTCTTGAACAGCCTTCTCATTGATGTCTACAAGAAGAACGTTTGCCCCTTCCAGAGCAAAGAGTATTGCAGATTCAAGGCCTATGCCTCTAGAACAAACATTTTCGGTGTATTATAGGAGTCGTCGTGTATATATATGCGTTCAGATAACTTACGACGCAGCCCCTGTAATGAGTGCAGACTAAAATGCGTAACTATTAGAATAGGAATGCATCACAGCCGGATAACAGCTCACTTTGTGCTGAAGACGGCTAGGCATGGCGAGAAATGGCGAGCTGATTTCGAACTAGATGAGAGATTCCAAAAACATGGATATCATGATAAAGCATGATCGACGCGCCGATCATTTTATCGGGCGATACGAGGTGTTCCTCCTACCTACTAAGCAATTGAATCGGGGACGGATTGGCTAGTATGACTCAGTTTAGCACTCGATGTTCATTGAAATATAGGAGATGACTCGTCAAAAGTTTCTGTCGGAATAAAATGATTGCCTGAATTGAAAGGCAAATCCTGACACGCGTTATTTGGGTCTGTTGACAGTAAACGAGATCGTGAGAATATAATACTATAGGAAGAGGCTTTCTGGCTTGTGATTTACACGCGTATGCGCGTTGGCCACGACTCGACTTGACTTATACGTCCGCCCTAGACCTAGAGCAGCTATATAAGAGCTATATAACTTATATTATATACCTTAGAGCTTCATACACTGCGTCTCTCTCGCCTTTTGGACTCGAACTCCAACTGTCAATGCGTTTATCTCTTCGAAGTCATCCCCGATGATGTCCAATTGGGAGAAGTATTCACGCCTTGGATTGAGCGTTGCTTCCACAGCCTCTTCTGTGGGTTTCTCAGCCGCGAAGATGGGAACAACCATTGGCGTACGTATTTATATCACTTGTGTACACAGCTTGTAACCTATACTTGACAACGCACGCAGTTCGGCATAGCTCGCGGTGTGACCTCAACCGCGGTAGGTGTTGTAGGCTATCCGTTCGGTGTCGGCCCGTTACTGGGGGGCGCAGGTATGTCATCCTACAGCAATAACAGTGTTCTCTACTGAGGTTGAACATACTTAGTTTCCGGCGCGTTCTCGTTAGCTGAACAGGTTGCCTTAACTCCCATCCTGCTGGGGGAAACACTGACGTCCACAACGCTGGTCGCTGCTGCGTCGTCTATAGACGTATTAAGTGCAATATTCCCTGGTAGCGACGAGGCATCTTTCTCGCTTGCCTCGTTCGTCTCACTCGTCAGGCGGGAATGGAACGAACCGTCTTACAGTAGCCAACTACCACCTGAACGGTACAGCGTTACGGAGATTGCGCTAGCACTCGTGGCCTGGGGCGCTTTACAAGGTGTAACGCACGAATGGAAAGAGAGAAATTGGTTCCACATCCTCAAGGAAATTAATGTCGATGATATTGAAGATAGCAACTCGAATTCGGATGTGATGGGGATCAGGGAACGATCGGAATCTCGGATCAGGATAACGAGTGACATGACTCGCAGAAACTTGGGACAGATTATTACGGCTGAGATTGAGGACGTGGAACCGACCTCAGACCGTCTTATTCGTCCTCAAGGGACTTCATCGCGGTCACCTTCTTTCGTATCGCAAAATAGACTCAAATCGAATCTACGTCGTCTATCGAAGATGGTGCTTGCTGGCTACGGTGGTGCAGGGCTTCTATTTTTTGGTGTATCTCTCAATCCGCCAGCTCCACCCCCTAATCCCATGGTTTCCAACCCTCGGCACGCTAATGCAAACACTCCAGAAGAGCATTTACTCGCTGATACAGTCGACGCTGCGGAACGGGAGGCTTCTTCGACTTCTCGCTATCCAGCACCAGCTCCTGGGTCTATATCTAAGTATTCATGGTGGAATGTTCTACTTGGACGGCACGACCGGGACATATTCGAAGGATACGCGTTCACTCCGGCGACCGTGCGGGAAAGCTCGAACCGCCGACGGAAACGTGGCTCGAAGATTCAGGAAAAGCCGGCGACTATTGTCGTTGGTGCAGAGAGGCATATGCCGCGCTTCTGGGTTCTGACTGACCACGGACGAAGACAGGTTGTTCTCGTTCTGCGAGGGACAATGTCACTAAATGAGCTCGCCGTTGACCTCACATGTGACCCAGCGCCGTTTTCTCCTGCAAACCCAGACGATTCATTAGAAGATGTGCTCGAAGATGATCAGAAGAACGATGAGGACAATCCAACTGTCTCAATGCCAGGCGCGCTGCCATTCCCTACCATAAAAGTGCCGCCGAAAATAACTCGCAAGAGAAGAGAGTCAATTACATCAAGCGAGGGCTCAGAACGAGAGACTTACAATGTTCATGGGGGAATGTTGCGCATGGCGCAAGTAATGGGTGCAAAAGGAAAGCCCGTCCATTGTGCTGTTCAAGAGGCGCTGTACAAGAATAAAGGCTACGGTACGGATCTTGACTATTTTGAAATTCAGGAGACTAATTTCCTTCTCAGAACTGGTCTTAACCGGGCATAGTTTGGGCGCGGGTGTCGCTGCTCTTCTAGCTTTAGTAAGTCTTCCTTGATACTTGGATAATTTCATGTCTAACCCTAGCTACAGACCTGGGCAAACCCAGAAACTTGTCTTACTGTACTTTCCAGTGGTCTTCCTGTCGGACGTAGAGTTTCTGCATACTGCTTTGCGCCACCGTATGTAATCCCGGAGGACCCCATCGATATCCTGTCTGATAAGCTTTTCTTATAGTTGTCTCGTTTCACCCGCCTTGTCCGGCCTCTCACAACGGTTAATCACCTCATTCACCCATTCGCATGACGTTGTTTCAAGGTTATCACTCGGTTCTGTGCGAGATATGAACGCCGTTGCGGCTTGGCTCTGTGAGGCGAACAAGGGCGGCAGTGACGAGGGATACGCTGCGGTAACAAAACGCGCGTTGAAGTGGCGCGCGGGGTATGGAAGACCTGAGGATCCCGACTGGGTAAGCATTGCACCCGAATCATTTTGTTCAACGCTTTGTTCCGGTTTCATGAAAGAGGATCGCAACTCACTTCAAGCATTGAACTTTTCAATCATTCATTTCTCTTCTGTGGCTTTATGCTTTGTTCGGCGTTCATGCGCTCATGTGGTTGCTTTATATTGCAGTTCCTCTCCATGAGGAAAACATTAGAGGCGAATATGGTAATGGCCGACTTGTTTCCACCGGGACGGGTGCTATGGGCGATACGGGATGGTGATTTGGACCCATCTCATCGCCTATCTGCTAACACGGGAACTTCGGAAAGTGCCAGTAATGCAGAAAACAAAGTTAGGCTATTTGACGTGCTGGATGTCGAGAAGATGTTCGGGCAGATAATCTTCGCTCGGGATATGTTAAGGTGAGTGATTCGCCACTGAAGCAAAGTTCTCTGGTGACAAATGTTTGCATTGGAAATTAGTTCGCATCTCCCTCATCAATACGATCGGGTTCTGCACGAGCTACTATAAGCTGTATAGTTATCTTACACTGCTCTTTTGTAACGGCATTTTCCTAGACCTATAGATCGCAAACTGTATCCTTACTTGTAAAGCACTTCTTCGTCACTTTTGATATTCCGCCTCCATAATACCTATGATAACCTTTGACTGTAGTTTATACTAGTGAATGACGGGTAGAACGAGAAGGACCAAATTGTTTGCAAACACATGAAAAAGCAATTCGACAAGACAAAGGTTGCGAGAAGCCAGTGAACATTAATGCCGTAAAACGTTAATCTTGCTCCGTCTGATCTCGTTTCCGGTAACGTATGCCACGTTCGTTGAGCTCTTGCTCGACATCGTCTGGAATGTGTCCTTTGACGCGCACAGCGTACATTCCACGAACATATTTTGCTACGATGCACACCAACTTTAGCCACCGTAGTCTCCAAATAAATGAAAGAGCGTACATGTTCGTTGCCATCGAGCAACCCAGCTCGCCTCTGGGTCAATAGCAGCAATAACGCCTTCGAAGTGGGTGGTTGTGCATGATAGCACGCGGTCGGACGACTGCTTCATTTGCATGATTTCTTCGCAGTTTGGGCATCCATTGCGCTTGAAATCAGCGGGGCTCTGGATGATGGAACAGAGTAAGCAGGCGCGTAGCTGTCGTGCGCGTGCATTGGATGGGATAGATGCTGTTGGAGCGGCGTCGGTCATCGTGCAGCACGAATGTGAACGAAAAGATGATGGTGGTCAGTGAGAGAGACGTGATTAAAGAAAGATCTTGAGATCGACATTGATCTTCAATGTCTGATCGACGCTGACTCGGACTTGGATGTATTTTTCGTCGTTTCGTTCCCATTTCTCACTAACCACGATCATCTATGAGCAATGTCGGGCAACACTTGTTGTCAGGTATGCATTTTCTTGCTCTCAATTAGATGGCATATGAATCATCTCTACAGGAGCGCTTTCAGGATTTGCTTCAACTGTTTTGCTTCAACCATGTTCGTGTCGACATTTCGGTCGAATGACATGGAGTTCTAACAGAATTTCCTTAGTCGACCTCCTGAAAACCCGGCTTCAACAACGAGATGGGAGAGTGGATCTTCGGTGTGCTAAATCTTGAGAAGTCACAACGTTAACGCTCAACTATTCTCAAGTCAGAAAGGCAGTGTTATAAGAGTCACAAAAAATGTGATTGCCTCGGACGGTTTTGTTGGCTTATGGCGCGGAACTGTGCCGTCGTTATTCAGGTGTGCTGGAAGGCTTCTTTGTTAGAAAGCCATTTAGTGTTTTGACTTAGGAATGTCCCTGGCGTAGCACTTTACATGACTAGCTTGTCGCAAGTTCGGACTGCCATGACAAAAACTTCGCTATTCGTTGCGACAAGACCGGCATCTGGTACCCCTTCAAATGGCGGCTCCGTGTTGCCCAAACTTTCCAGTCATGGAAACTTGCTTGCTGGAGCTTTCGCGCGAGTGGCTGTTGGATTTATCCTAAATCCACTTTCTGTAATAAAGGCTCGTTTCGAGGTATGTTGATGCATTTTTCTTGCAATAGTTTTACAAGTCATATTTACGGGACTCGTTGTAGAGTGACATCTATCGCTCGCAGTATAACTCCTTCCCTCGTGCTGTTGCAATGATTTTCCGCGCTGGGCCAAAGGAGCTATTCAAGGGATTCGTGCCTTCTGCGATGCGCGACGCGCCATACGCAGGTATTTTCGTTGCTACATACGAAAGCATTAAGCGATATACCTGTGAGCAATCTCGAGAAGCAAACTTCCATCAATGGACCAGTAACAAGTTGTCACCCAGCCAATTTGTCTGGATCATCGTCCGTCTTGTCGTCCACAGCGGTCCATACAGTATCGGCAGGTAGCGCCGGTGCTTTAGCCACGCTTGCGACACATCCATTTGACGTCGTTAAGGCATGTCATCGCCCGTCTACCCTTCAGCCCTGTTGCTCACTTAGCTTACAGACAAAAGTGCAAGTCCGGCAAGAAGACCGATATCAAGGTCTTGCAAGGACAATCCGCACAATTTGGCAGGCAAGCAGACAAGTGTGCTTGAAATTTGTCCCTCATACATACTAAATGTTCTTTATGCAGCAACGTGGAATTTCTGGTTTCTTTGACGGGGCATCTCTGCGAGTATCACGCAAGATATTCAGCTCCGCAATTGGATGGGCCGTATATGAAGGTCTACTTATGGTTTTGTACAATGCTGATAAGAAGAACGACTCTGATTCACGGACGTGAAATTGATTTCTTGCCTGTTTCGTAATGACCTTACAATATCAAAAGGTCTACCACGTGATCGCGATGTGGTTCTCTAACTTCAAGAACAAGAACAAAGGGAAGATATTCGTACTCTAATACTCATTATGCCCAGATATCCCGTTGATAGGCTTCTGTCGAAGACTGGCTAAACAGGACTACGTGATGGAAAGAGGAAAGCTTTCTGTCTACGACAAATGAAGAATTTGGAAGCGGCCTGGTACTACTAGTCACCAATAACGCTGAATTATGATAATTCGTCGGCATCCCAGAGAAATGACTGTGTCTGATAGCGAAATCTTAGTCGTCTGCGCTGGTGTTACAGGCTAGCTCAATTGAGAATCCTCGCTTAACCATTTCGGACGGTTGACAAGTCCCCCTTCCCTTTTTCCCCTTCCGTTCTCTTGCACCAGCCAGGCCGTTCAGTCTCGATCCTTCTCTCGTCTTTCATCTCTACCATCTATCGTTCAATTGTAGCAATGGACAAAGGCCAGAACGTGTCATCTGAGCTGGCAGCTCTGAAAGAGGAGGTCGAGCGACTCCGAGCTCAGAATCAGCGGAAATAGCCCAGATACACCGCTTGCAGTGCCAGTTGGAAATAGAAACCTCGACGAAGGATCTCTTGAAGAAGGAACTCGATCGCTATTATTATCATCTCGAACACGAGTGCATGGGCACCAAGAGCAGTGCCTCAGAACTCGTTGGTAATACGAATGGTCTGCAAACCCAAACAGCAGTTCGAGAAACGTCTGTTTCCGACGCCCTTTCTCCAGATACTGGCCTTGTTGAGAAGGACGTAGATATGCAAGTGAGTAATGAATGCATCTCTGATATATTTAATACATGTTGACACGGACGGTCGGATGCAGTCTGCAGAAGCGATTGCGTCACCAACAGAACTAGGAAGGCCTCTGAGCCTGGACCGCACGCCTACAATGGTGCCAAAATTTGTTGGGACCAACCGAGATAGTACTGAACGCCTTTTTTCTGCAGGCTGGAATAGCTTCAGAACCATCGTCCGTCAAGGTGAAGAAGGAAAGGATAGACCTCGGCCTCATAGATCTGTGTGATGATGGGTCCGATCTCCAAGAGCCCATACAAACGCAACATCGCGCCGAGGAAGCGCCTCATGAGACGTCATCGAATGGGGAAGTTATCATGTCCACCTATGGGTCTATTCCGGAAACACCTTCCTCCGTTGCGAAAGACGACAGTCAGTTCGCAGATTCGGACGAGGAGGATGAGCTGGACGAGTCCCCAAACGTGAGTACCCGTAACAGATCAAAGTGCAACTCCCATAGATTGATCGTCCATAGGAGGGCCAAACTCATACGGTGTATAACACCAAAGAGCCATACACGCCTACGGTATCCCAGAAGAAACAATGACCAGACAGGACTGAACCAGTGACCATACCAGACTCATCCGATGGACGGCACAATGCCTTGTCAATTAAGGAGGTCAATAAGCATACTGATGGGAAGGCTCTGGGACCAGCAGCCTCAACTGTATCACCTGCGTGTAGAGAACGCCAAGGCGCCTGCACTTCTAATGTTGCAAAAGACACTGGAGAGGCTAAACAGTCTGAGACCTTGCTACAAGAGCAGGTTAGAAATGATGGGCCGAAAAAGACCTTAGGTGTGAGTACTCTTAATGCTCCGTAGTGGTTTACAATGGACCTTGGTTGTTCCTAGCCTGAAAAAAAACAAACTCGATACTTACGAGCCTCGGCATCATCTGCTCGGGATGTGAACATTAACTTAGCGTCAAAACCTGATATCTTTGATGACTGGGATAATGCTATCATGCTGAACCAGATCAATCAACGCCATTTCGCTATGTTACACCTCCAGTATCCCTCATTCAATTTGTTTCCCAGTGACTTGCTGCAGGAAGGTAACGTAACAAACCTCAGAAGCACTTTGCAGGTCGAACCTAATGGAAGGAAAAGGGAACAATTCCTTGTCGAATTCGGTAGCCCAGAGCTTAAGGATTATACCCATATGTTCATTCCACGTCCAGACTGGTATCAGTTTCTGCCTCCGCATCCTATGGCTCCAGGCCTTTACTATGCTCTCGGAATACCGACTGTCTTCTTCACGGACATACCAACACATGAGGTTATTCTCATTTCAAAGTTCAATGCCAGATACCATGTTTTTGGCCAGTACAAGTTTGTTTTATCACCCGAGCCATTAAGCATCAAAGATGCAATGTGCATCATGAAGTGTGTGAGTAATACATCTTGCTTATGTATGTCTTACAGATGAATGTCTTACACAACATTGTAGTGTGGAAGACGCATGGCCTTTGATGTTTTTGAAATACATGGAATTTCAAGGGCGATTTTATCCGGCGTGAATAAAGATGTTCTTTTTTCGAACCAGATACCCATCTTATCAAGCTGGGCAAAACAGAAGGACCCTCCTGCCTTTCCTATCCTGAACGAGCAATTGTACACGGAGATAGAGTTTCTTGTAAGCCAGGGTATTCTTGTAAGGCATCCTTGGTTTGCTACTCCTGTAATTTGCTGAATGAAGGTGAATCCAGGAAGTTCGCGTCTGGGGCATGCAATGCATTGCGTATAGCGATGCCCTGCTCAAATTCTTTTTGGATAAGAAACAATTGGTGAAAGCGATACCGCACTTCACGAAATCAATGCCTGCGCCCCCGATACCCACATTGGCGAACTCCAAGAAGCGCGGAAGGCATCAGCAATCTGCAAGCGAGCCCTGCGACGAGTCGAGTACCTCAGACGGTGCTGACGAAGCTCTCGAGACTCCAAGTCACAAGCAACGGCGGGTGGAAAATTGACGGGTTATCCAGCATTCCAAAGATACTTCGTCGTTATACTCGCTTTTGTCCGTAATCTATACATTTCTGTCTACCCTCTTTGTACAATGTCCCATCCTTTATAGTGTCTCCACAAGACGTCCTGCAAGAACTGGCTGAACGTACTTCCATCCGTGCCCACAACTTGGTGAGCTTTCCCAGCAACGACCGCGTCGAGAAATGGTAATATGGAGTCCTTGAGCGTGAGTCCGTCGTATCCACTCTGTAGTCTACCTAAACTCCGGACTTCGTCAATGAAGTCGGAAAGAACGAAGGTGCATGGAAACGTGTCGAAGAACCGTCGAAGTAAGACGTGCTCGGCGGGATCTTGGACATCCGTCGAGATGAACAACGGCACATTGAAGCGTGCGAGCAAAGGATCCTGATGCCATGGTCTGCGGCATGGTACTCGAGGTAAGATGCTCGACGGAAGAGGAGAAAGAGGAGGATGGGATGTGCGAAGAGCAATTGGATCTGTCGGTATAGCGGGTGCTGAGGAGGAATTCGAATTCGCTAACGCCCTTTCGACCTGGAGAGCCTCTTCTTTACTGATGTTCAGTACCTCTTGTACTAGTCTCCACCAGATAACACGGACGTTCTTTGCAGCCTTCCTCTCGAACGCTCCATCCGCAACTCTGATGTGCACTGCAACATATTCACCACCCATCTTGAGCCTCATGGATTCTGCAAGGCCCAGAAGGATCTCGTTTGTGAAGGTCATACTTTGGCGAACCAAAGTCCGGTGCTCTAAGTTTCGCGCATGACGAAGACGAAGACGCGAAGAACCGAAAAGTGTTCCGACTTGGATCAGACGATGGGGAAGCTGGGCGAGCAAAGACATCGAAATGACCTCCTCGAATCGAGCACTCGGCATATCCAACGGGTCTGCGTCGACGAAACGGTACTGGTAAGGACGAGAGTCTTTAATGATAAATGTGTCGTTTGGTAGAACAGCCAGAAAATCGGCAAGCCAAGCATCAGACATATTCCAACGCTGAATGGTAGGCTGAGAAGAGGTAATAGACGATATATTTGAAAGCCAGTTCCATGGAACCATTGTATAGTCATAGTAGTCGGTACATTCCACAGGCAGTGTCTTCCAAGAACTTGCATTTGCGCAGTGCTCAAGCCCATCTTTCCCAGACAACGCGACGAGCTCATAAAGATGGTCAAATGGATAATATGTGAGCGTCCCTTTCCCTAGTCTGACAGGTGGCACGAGAAGCGTGCGATTTAGGATGCGAGCCATGATGAGAGCGTTCTCGAAGGCAATGCGTTGGTTATGGAAGCCGCTATGAGGCAAGTAGGACAGATATTTTGTCACGCTATCAATAGCAGCGTTCCCGGACTCTCGGTCAAACTCGACGACTTTAACAGAGAGAGGTTCAGATGAAGAGTTGTTAGATTTGATTGACTGAGGTCGATGGGAGTGGGCCACCCACCCCGTGTTGAACAAGTAGACTGCAGAACCGAAACAAAAGGCTATAGCCAGCACCAAGAGTACAATTACTGCAGGCATTCGCTTATGGTATGTCGAAGCTTGGCTAGCGTTGCCCTCCTGAAGACGCAGATGCCGAAGTTTAGAAGGTGAGCCTTGGTCGACGCGCATTCGGTATGTTCCCCTTTCCATTGCCAGAGATGGTGAAGACGGAGCGTGTCTATGTGATATAGTCGCCTGCATTCAATTTTACGATATTGTACTGATGTGAAATTTCGAAGGGGCAAGAAAGGAAATTTTGCGGAAAGATGGTTGTGGAAAGAGATCAAGAGTTAGTTACGGTCTCGTGGCACGCGACGCAAAACGATACAACTTGGTTCTCACCATCATCATGGGTCTCCTGACGATTATCCGCAAAAACAGAATGAAAGAAAAAGAAATGCGAATTTTGTTCTTGTAATTCATCCTCTTTTACTGTGATGGCTCCAAGTAGTCTCATTGGGCGTTTTAAGAGGGTTAGACAATGCTGGCAAGACTACAATACTGAAGAAATTGAATAACGAGGATGTCATGTCTGTAAGCCCGACGCTCGGGTTTAATATCAAGACTTTCATTCATGGTCGGTAAGCACACAAGTTCCTATTCAGATGGGAAATCAAACTCACACTATAATTTGATCGATAGATATACCCTGAATATCTGTCAGTTCGAACCCAACTCGAAAAGAGGCCTTGCTTCTGACGAAAGAATCCTGTAGGGGACGTGGGAGGTCAAAGAACATTACGACCCTATTGGCGAAACTATTTTGAACAGACAGACGCAGTCGTTTGGGTCGTGGACTCCAGCGATAGAATGCGCATGTCCGATTGTAAAGAGGAGCTTTATAAACTCCTGACAGAGGACGTGCGTTTTTCTTCAACTTTCATTGCGTTCTCATTAACGATACTTTCCCCTTTCATTTTTTGTATCTGTCAACGGGAACTAGCGTCTCGCAGGTGCCTCCCTCCTCATCTTCGCAAACAAGCAAGATATCTCCGGTGCTATGACCTCCACCGAAATCCGCGACACGCTCGGTCTCCCTTCCATCCGCTCCCACAGCTGGCGAATATGGAGCTGTAGCGCGATGACGGGTGAGAACCTTGTAGAGGGTCTTGATTGGGTCGTTGGCGATGTTGCTCAGAGGTTGTATTATAGTACGACTGTTGTACAGCCTCCTACATCGTCGTCCATCGCAACGATGGTGCCTGAATCGACCCCAGCGCCGACTCAGAGCCAGAGCCAACCAGTTCATGTTTCGTGACCAACGTGCACACTCAATCGAACGCTGAGAGAACGTGCTAGTGAACTGTATAATGTGAAGTTGATGCGGAGTTGCAATACTGTACATGTAATTATATGGTATGCCTACTAAGAGTGTATGTTACAAATGACAAGAAGTTGATAAATCTGAGATACACGATAAAAAGAAATTCTCGGATGATGATGAAAGCAAGGATAAAAGCAATAAAGATACTTGATAATATACGGGCAATGCTATGATGCTAACGCCTTTGCGGGTGCTCCAGTGAAGTCTGCCATCCCAAACCACGAAGGAATTTGTGCCCAGACCTGCTCCCTCGCGAGCTTGACAGCTTGCGAAAAGTCCGCCCTACATGCCACACATAATTTCAGACTACAAAAGTGCGTCCCGTCGGAGAAGTCCGAACGATTCATCATCTCCGCGGCTTGTGTCAACGAGAATAATGGATCGCAATCCCGACCACTCGAAAGGCCGCCGACGGCGCGTAGGAGATTGAGCATGATGAAGTAGAAGGATTCACGGCAGTGCCTTCCATTGTCGCCGGAAAGCTCGCGATTATGACAATCTGTCGCTGGCTCACGGTTGTTCAGCTCTTGTTCGATGAAGGATGCAACCACTCGCTGCGCGTTCTCGCGGCCAATGAAAGCAATTCGCAGATCGTCTAGGGAGAGACGCACTGTCGGCGTTTCCGAGCTGGCTTCTTCAGGCGGCACTTTAATTGGCCCTTTGGAACGGTGCTGAACCACACCAGCTACGATTTTGGATGGGCCATACCGGCAAAGGTCGTAGAACGCCGAAGGAAGAACACTCGTTATGCCCATCTGGCGAGCAAAGTTGATGACAAGAATAGGATGAGGGAAACGCGCGCGTGGGCTGTAGCGGCCATGCTTGTCCGTAGCTTCACCTTCCCTGGAGTCCCAGCAGGCAAGAGTAGTGGGCCAATCTATCATCAAGCGACTGATGCAACGTTCACGTAGGTGTTCCATGAAATACTTTGAAGATAACCGAAGTATCGACGAGAGAGGCGTGAAATCCGTCGCACAAAGTTGCTTGAAGTATCTTACCCATGACGTCAGTGCTTTTCAGTTAATAGAAAGGGGGCTGGGAGCGAAGAAGTCGACTCACAGTCCGTCATACAATGCCCTCAAAAGATACCAGAGGTCTGTAGGCGAATCGTGCAACTCTACGAGAGGACACCCTTCGAAAATAGCTTCGTCTATTGGCTGAGGAAGGGATAGAAGATCCCGGAACACTTCCGAATGACGAGCGAGCTGTCCGCGATGTACTTTGAAAGCGACAGTACCAGCCAAAAGAATGACACTTCCATCTTCGAACCAGAAGTCCGTCTGCCTTGTTTCTGCGGAGAGCCTGCTCGATTCGCTAAGTGTCGGCGACTGACCTCCGACGTTATCACCAGATAGAGTTGGTGTTGGACTACTGAAAGGCTCCCGGAGTGCCAAATCATCGAGCATGACCTAAACCAGACTAGAATGAACAGAAACGAGCCAAGAAAACAGACGAGAGCAAAGTCGAAAGCAAGAGAGACAGCACCAATGAGATTCGGTCAAGTTATTATATAGTAAGTCTTGAGCTTGCATACCAGCCACTCGGGGCTTGCACTAGAGCTGTCGCGAATACGAAACTACTACCAGCCCGAGATTGAATTTCGTAACCATGCCGGCGAAACAGGATCCAGATCGTCTCTTGTTTGGCCGGATTGCAAACGTAAACCAAAGAGGCTGGTCGCGTTTCATATCGCATATATTATTTGTATATAATATGCTGAACTTGAAGGTGATGGTAACAAAGAGAAAGAGATGCATACGCATCTCCGAAAGTGGAAAGAAATAAGAGCCTGTTCGGCTGCAGCGTGATGTGAGATCGTGATTTCCCTCAATCGCAACATGCAAGTGTGCAAGTTGCGGCAAGTTCAGTACCTCAACCGTGGGAATGGTTTTGCAACCCCCATCTCGCGGCTGGTCCCAAACCCTCACTTTTGCTGAGAGCCCATAGCACCACATTGCAGGCATGTAAAAATTCAATTTCAACTGGGGAGCAGTGCGCCCGTATGGATAGATTATTTTTGTGATTTTTAATTAATTTTTTTGTGGTTGAGTTGTCGTGTATGGATGAGATAGTGGCAGATGATGTGAGATACCGCTATCTGAAAAACAGGTCGGAGCTGTTTTTGAGATAGAGGTCCCATTTGGCAGGGAAGTGATGTGAGAACGTGATTTCTGAAAGTGCACCGAACGCTCACCTCAACTTCAGATCACACCTCTACATCATCTCAAATCACGCGGCATTTTTTGGCAGGGAATATCTCAGATCACGCTGCAGCCGAACAGGCCCTAAGAAACACGTGAAAGGCTATCTCACGTGCTCGTTCACAAGATGACCGCCAACGCCCACCTTGTTCAGAACTGCCATCATCCGTTCAGGGGACTTGCATTTAGGTTTCCAAGGAATTGTCCATTTCACAGGTTTAGACACCTCTCGCAATGTTTCGTGCCGCTTCCCGAACCGCGTGTGCTACTCTGAGGCCCTCACTTACCCCGGTTAGTATGAGGTCAGTTGCTTGCTAGAATACCGTGCACATGAATTACTTAAGTGTTGATAAGATGTCAGGCCTATCGAAGGTTTTCTGCGACAAGCTTTATTAGGGCGGAAGGTATTTTTAACTCGCTTGATACGTTCACGGACGAGGAGGACATGCTCCGAGAATCTGGTAAGTCTTTTCTGATCGGTGTTGTGGTGAAACGCTAATGTACCTTTCAGTGCGAAAATTCTCTGAGGAGGTCGTTGCTCCGAAGGTCCGTGATATGGACGAGAACGAGATGATGGACCCGGAGATTATCAAGGGATTGTATGAACAAGGGGTAAGCTTCTTTTCGTATTGATTCTTGATGCTTGACTAAACGCGTCTCTTCTCTAGCTAATGGGTATAGAGACACCTCAAGAGTATGGTGGATCTGAATGCTCTTTCATGTCGGCTATTATCGCAATTGAAGAACTCGCAAAGATAGATCCGTCTGTCTCAGTGCTTTGCGATGTGCACAACACCCTCGTAAACACGATATTCCGCATGTGGGGCACAAAAGAGCAGAAAGATAAGTTCCTGACTACACTTTCTAACGGCAGTGTAAGTTTATGTGCCCTTTCTTGCTCAGGCTGGGTTATTCACTCTATTCTAGGTCGGGTCTTTCTGCCTCTCGGAACCTGCGTCCGGATCAGATGCCTTCGCTCTCCAGACTCGCGCTCGGAAAGAGGGAGGGCATTGGATAATCAATGGCTCCAAGATGTGGATCACGAACTCATACGAAGCCGACGTGTTTTTAATATTTGCCAACGTAAGTCTCTTTCCGCAGTTAAACTAGTTGATCCGGGTGATAGACGGAGATTCACATTGACGATCAAGGTCGATCCTAGCAAAGGCTACAAGGGTATAACTTGCTTTGCTGCGACGAAGGACATGGGTATACAGATTGCGAAAAAGGAGCAAAAGCTGGGCATTCGTGCTTCTTCGACGTGCACACTGAACTTTGACGATATGAAGATACCAGAAGAAAATGTGGTCGGTGGTGTTGGACAGGGCTACAAGGTGTGTCAGTTGTAAATTCACCGACGACATCGACACTTTAACTATTTATAGATTGCTATTGAATGCTTGAACGAGGGCCGAATAGGAATCGCCGCGCAGATGATCGGTCTTGCTCAAGGTGTATTCAACAAGGCTGTACCATATACTTACGAACGCAAGCAATTTGGTCAGTCCGTCGGTACCTTCCAAGGCATGGCATTCCAGATTGCTCAGGCCGCGACCGACATCACCGCTGCTCGATTACTGACGTACAACGCTGCGAGGCGTAAGGAGGAAGGGAAGAGCTTCACCAAGGAGGCAGCCATGGCAAAGCTCGTTGCGAGTCAGGTTGCACAGCGCGTCAGTGGACAGGCAATTGAGTGGGCTGGTGGTGTGGGCTTCACCCGCGAGACTGGTATTGAGAAGTACTGGAGAGATTCAAAAATTGTGAGTTGCGTTATTCTCTTCTCTTCCTTAGTGCGTCAGACTGATGAAATCTGGTAGGGTGCGATTTACGAGGGAACATCAAACATCCAGCTACAGACAATAGCAAAGTTCGTTCAGAAAGAGTATTCGTAGGCATGTAGTTGAATATATTCAAAATAAACCTGTGTGCTTATATCTGCAGCGTGTTCCAGTTGAGTACAGGTACTTCTCGTGCGGTCTACAAGGCAACAATAAACAACCAAAACGCGTCATTATTGGAACCCAACAAAGCATATTCTTTTGGCATGGCGAGATGGAATGTGTATGATTATCACGAAGCGACTGCGTCTTGTAAACCAAATCTGAGCTGACCCAGAAATTATGCACATACCTTATTTGTTAAATTCTCCTATGCTTCGAGACTCTGCTCCCTGCATCCTCTGAAGCCTTCCTCTTCCTCTGCTGCCTGGACTGAGCCGGTATGAGCTGCTTCTTGAACTCCTCATTGTAGCCAATACACCTCATTGTCCAAACATTAACTTTCTGACAAGTAACTAAATCAGCAACTGCGTGCACTTCAAATAAGAACAATTCAAAGGCTCACTTCAGCTCCACTCAAAAATGCCTGCTTCACATCATTTGAGGTCACCTTCCTATGAATGAGAGCTGCCTTCTTCTTAGCATAATACTCCACCTCCACGTCATTTGGCTCTGCACTTTGATGCTTCCTCAAATAAATAGCTGCTAGTGTGTAATTGCCCCACTTATGGCTCCAAATGTTGCTGAATCAGGTGTCCTGCACCTACTTGAGTGGTTAAATAGTTATTTGGAATTAAATTAATAAAGGTTTACTTTAGGGCTGAGAGACTGAAATTCCTCAGCGAATAGCTGTTGAGATTTGGCAATACTATAAATGCCCATAAAGTTCCATCTGTTTGAGCCATATCTAGTAAAGACAAGCTCCTGAGCATTGGGCCATCTAGCAGGGTCTCGAAGTGCATAATACAGCCCAGGTGCACCAGGCTTCTGAGGGCAGTGTGCATTATATAGTGCATTTAAGCACATAAATCTAATGCCCACATACCCTCTCAAGCTCTGTGGCAGTCTGTCTGTTTCTATCGTTGAGAAGGTGTCAATCATCCTGCCACCAAATGCATAATTCAGCATGCTTCGAGAGAAAGTCATGTTGATAATTGCTAGAGAAGCTTTGATTTGAAAGATCTTATAGCCAGTTTCTGCAAGTCTTTTATGCAGGATTTCAATTCCAGACATCATTCCCTGCTCAGTCTCCTCAACTTCAGGCTTTTTATAATGTTAGATAATATATTGAAGGCATATTTAATCATAGCATCATACATTCTTAAGATGAGACATATTTTGTGTAATGCTTTGCTCAGGACAATCATCTTGCAGATCCTGTTGATCAAATTGATGGCATCACTTGTAATGATATCGGCAGATCTTCATTAAATGATCTACTTACTTCAGAAATAACCTTATTATCATTTCCAGTGTTATTATGAGGATCTGGGAGTACTGTCTCCCTAATTGTTATTCTGAGAAATCTGCATTATAAATAAATAAAGCATTTATACTACTTACTTAACAATCCAACCTCTTAGTCCAAGTTTAAGCTTATATTTAATAGGCCTCCATATCAGAGCTACAGTCATTCATTATTAATTCCAACAGATAGTTCTGACAGTTACTAAATAACTTACTGCCTCCAGCCTCTTCAGAGCCATGCTCTGTATGTACAACATCTGAGCTGAGTGTCTTTGGCATTTTATAACTGGAGTGTAGAGCAGCTTGAAAGTTTGAAGTGCAAAAGCTCTGATGCATCAAGATTTATATTAACTCAAAAACCACATATTATGTATAAATTCTCTATGGATGACTGAGTTGAGAATTGGCCAATAGCTTCTGGCATTGACTTTAAGACTTCTCTTCCAATTCTAGGATTGTGACTTTCAGGCAGCTATGGCTTCCTCACAATATTAAAAGTTCTGTGAAGTACATAGAGTCGAAAAGAAGAAAAATTCATGCCCTCTGGCACCTTGTATGAATTTTGTATGTCAAAATGATTGCTATCCTTCATTATCAACAGTTATCTATTAATTCTCTTTCGGAGACGAAGCTAAAGATGAGGTCGACTAAATCACGTGATCCCGTTTCTGCCATTCAATTCGTCAATGCGATGCGATACTCAGTTCTGCTCTTATGTCCGTCTCGCTTTTCCGGCGACGGCCACCTCTCCAGGCAATCCTGAGAACTTATGCAACACACTCGAATATCCCGGAGTTCTCTAAACCAAACACTCTTGGCCAGCCGCACTTTCTGTCGCATCCTCATGTCAGTCAAAGTTTTCCGGGCAACAATGAAAACATCATTTGCTCATATAGCTTCCAGATAGTCAAGAAAATCGAAGTTACTCCAGGCATCAGTTTGTCAGAATACAAATCGAGACGGGCACGACTTATGGCAAGACTGCCGGAATCGAGCATGGTTGTCTCTGTCGCAGCGAGTGTCAAGTATATGAGTGGAGGTGAGTGTTCCGGGATTGCAGAGTTATCATCTTTCAGCTCATTCGCTGCACAGAAATCTTGTTAGTCGCGTCCGATATTCTACGAACTTCCGTTGACGTCCTCTTAGCTACAAGTTCCGACAGTCCTCTGACTTCTGGTATCTAACTGGCTTCCAAGAACCAGAATCTGCGGTTATTGTCGGTGAGAACAGTCTATCTTTCACTAGGTCCATATTGAATCTCGCGTACTCAGAAAATAATTCGAGTGGTTGCAAGACGACTCTCTTCTGCAGAGGCAGAGACAGTGCGAAGGAGAAATGGGAGGGCCCACAGACGGACTTCAAAACAGCCGCGAGCGTCTTCGGTGCTGACGACGTCCAGCCTATAGATGAATTCCCATCCGTCCTGAAATCTCTTTCCGGTTACTATTCATACGTCTACGCCGACTCTGCCAACTCCTCAAAGCGAGGGCGTCAGACGAAGTCAATTCTCCGTTACTTAACATCACCATCCTCGTCTCGGAACGAATACGACGGCATAATTGATGCTCTCCCGTCTGCGAAGCGAAAGAGTCTGGCTGGTGAGCTTGCTCTGATGCGTGCTATAAAGAGCGAGGCGGAACAGCGTGTAATGAGAGAGGCTGCTGACATTAGTGGACGAGCTCACGCGAAGGTATGTGTTTCTTATATTATCATCGTAATGAGAATATGAATTATTCGTTGCCATAGACGATGCGTTTCACTCGGCCTGGGATGTCGGAATCTGCAGTTGCGGCACACTTTGAATACATATGTGCCTTGGCTGGCTCCCAACGACCTGCTTATGTTCCCGTTGTTGCATCAGGGTAAGAACAGCCAATCTGCTCAAAATTGGCTCTTGACATCAAATTCACAGCGCCAATGCCCTGATTATCCACTATACCGCGAACGACCAGATTATACGCGATGATGAACTCATTCTCATTGACGCAGGTTGTGAATACAGGTATGTTTGCTTCGTTCTTTGCTGAACCAGTTTGTTAACACGCGATGTTCCAGTGGATACGCATCCGACATTAGTCTGTTCTTCCTTGCTTGTTTGAGAAAGTCTGATTGACAAAAGTTTCGTGCAGCGCGTACATATCCCGCAAACGGAACCTTCACAGGTACGCAGCGGGACCTGTACACTGCTGTCCTGTCTGCACAGAAGGCGCTCATCTCGCGCTGCTCTGAGTCTGCACAGCTCAGCCTGGATGCGTTACACCGCGAATCATGTTCTCTTCTTCGAGTCGAACTCAATCAGCTTGGGTTCTCACTCTCGGCGGGCGACCTAGAACGAGAGCTTTATCCCCATTATCTGAGCCATCCCATCGGAATTGGTGTGTTCTTTGTGTGCCCTAGCCTCAAAGTTTCTTCATGTTCAATTTCATATGCAAATAAACGTCAGATTTACACGAGTCTAAACATTTCCAGCGCGGAGTACCGTAAGCAAAATGCCGCCTTACCCGGTTTCGGTCTTTGTTCATTGACTGTACAAACTTTTTTATTTCCATTCAGTCTGGTTTCGGGAATGGTTGTTACAATTGAGCCAGGTGAGATTGGTATCACGATCCTGGCGCTGGACCTTCTTGCGCTGATTAATATCTCCCCGTCTAGGTATCTACGTCCCTCCGACACCGCTATTCCCCAAGCATTTCCATAATCTCGGAATTCGAATAGAGGTGCTTAAGAGAATCCCATCGTCATCTTCCATGGCTAGAGCGAGAAGCACTTATTCTTGCGTGTTATTTTCAGGACGAAGTTCTGATCCAGAAGGACCACCCCATTGTCTTGAGTGTCGCGGCCCCGAAGGAAGTACGTGGTCTTCAACAGCACCCGAACTGACTTCATGTTTATTCTTATTTCGTCCCGTTCCAATCAGATTGCTGACGTAGAAGGCGCATGCAAAGGATCAATCGGATTAGAGCCTTACTAATAATGTCTGTTTACCAAAACGTTCTTTATTATCTCCGTAGTGTTCACACTGCGGGAACTAACGTTACATCAAGAAGTAGGGAAGTATTCAAGAAGTCTAACGCTTTGAATGAACCAAATGACCGAGCTTTTCTTCTGCTATATCCGGAGCAGTCGTGGCGCCGAAACCAGAGCTCGCATCGCTCTTCGCCAGTCTATTCTATTCGGCATTGTGGTCAATGTCTCCGTCTGCTGCGTGAAGCGCTTGAATGATCTTTTCCCGTGGGAGCCACTTATCTTCCGGTGTGAAGATGTAGCTCAAAATGCCAAATATCGTCGCTGCTCCGAATATCACGCAAGCCTGGAACAATACAGAAGAAGAGATAAATATTAGAAGACGTTGCATATGCATCTAGTTTGAGGAAACGCAAAGAAGGAAGACGGAGATGAAAACGTACGAAATTGAATGTCTCGGCATCAACTGGGAAGAAGAACGGCGAGATCATGACTGAGAAGACGAGCGCATTGAATAGTGCAGCGGCGAGGTAGAATGGCTTGCGAAAACGACCGAGATAGAAGTGTGACGCCTTAAAGTGATTCGGTGTCATAGTGAGTCGGAGCAGCGAGATAAGACAGTACGCCGCTATCGTCGGTACTCCGCCTGCCGAAATGAGTGACGTGAAGGCGACTTGGCTAGGAAGAATTGTGCAAAGGATCGCTGCTCCAAAAATGAACATGACTGTGACGGCGTTTCGAGGTTGACCGTCCGGAGTAACCTGGCCAATCCAACCTGAGAAGGGAAGAACGCCGTCTCGCGCAATAGCGAAGATCAGACGGGATGCAGCAACAATTGCAATGCTCGTGTTCTAATAATAATAGGTTTACGAGCTTTTTCAGATGTGCAGGAATAATTGGAACTTGCCATAATTAGACCAATAGTAGCAATAATTGTCATAACCACGCATCCTCCCTTGCCTAGCGCCATGGCAAAAATCTGCACGAATGGCTGTGGAGCTTCCAAGGCGAACAACGTATCGAGATCAGGAGTGCAGAAAAGGAATAAGATGGTCGTCGCAAATCCGAGAACACCAGTCGCAATGGCACTGGAAAAGATACCACGAGCTGCAACAACTCTAGAAGAAAGTACTCAGAGCGCGAAGTACTACAATTTGCCTGCAAGAACACACTTTGCATTCTTTGTTTCTTCTGCAATATGACCGGCCGCGTCAAAACCGGTCAGTGTACCAGCGGTGAAGAGGCTTTACAGTTGTCAGTACTTGTTATACATGGAAATGATTGAATATGTTCACAATGATAATATCCAATTCCATCCAGCAGGTGCTCCAGTACCATTGTCTGCAAGAAGACTGTGAATAACGACCTGTACCATGTCTAATTAATGAAACTCACAAGTGAATGTGAACACGTCCTTCGCCGACCGAAAGCCGTAGGAGTCAGAGACCGCGATAGGAAACCAGATGACGCAGAGCAGGAAGTCGGCCATCATGATGAACAACGAAATCCTGAACACGGTAGAGTACAGTCTTGGAGGCAGGTAGTTGATCGCGATGGAAATAATGAGAATGACTTCAGAGAGTGCCCAGATGAAGGCACGCCATTTGATGTTATCAATTTGTACGCCACCAGGATAATCGACCTCGAACACCGTGAATAGTGAAGCGAGATAATTCGCGGTCGTCTGTCCACAGATTAGGATAGCGGTCATACATGACAAGCGATACTTACTTGGCAGTTTCCAGCGGCGAACGTCATCCATGCAGTGCAAACCCACCACGCAACAATGAAACCAAACAAACGAGCATGCTTCGGCCCAGCGCTTTCAGCGGCCCAGATATATATAGATCCGCTCAGAGGAAGAGCAGAACAGATCTCAGCCAGGACGGCGGCCGTAATCCACATGAAAACGATCGTGATGACATACGAAGACCTGGAAATATGATAAGGAAATTTAAGGAAATTTCCAAAGTCCAACGATAGTGTGAATACCAGATAGCAGCGGGGCCACCCGCCAAAAGACCTAGGAAGAAGCCGGTGCTGTAGCTGATGTCAGAACGCATAGATTCAAATTGGTCTCAAGCACCCTCACCGGACACCGCCAATGAAGTTCAATGCGCAGAAACTAGCGGCAAAGCTTTCGACTTGATGCCAAGTACGGTGTAGTTGCTAACGATGCTTTAACGGCTTATCTTATAAGGAATGACTCTAAGTAACAAACCTGTTTGTACCCAAGCCTTTGCTGTCGATAAGAAAATATAGAAGTCAGTAAGGTCTGTAACGGCCCCGAGAAGGGGCATCAGTAATCGGCGACACTGGGGGCTTCCCTACGCAGGTCTGAGCACTGATCAGGTTCTAGCGGTATGATCTCAACCCAGCACAGGCAACTGCTGCGTTCACAGAGCCAGACGTGCCATGCAGGACGACGACTAGCAAAGGACTAATAACAACAGATACAAATGTGACTGGATACCCGCAGCCATACATCCAGCGTAGCCACTAGAAAATCGGACGTTACCAGTACGATTTTATTTCATGGATGACAGTGTTGTCTGTATCATAATGCCCATCCCTGCTTGGATCCACCCGGACAGTGTTCGTCCGGCATTGCGATCATTACCAGCTGGAGTTCGTCCGAGTCAAGGGACGCATTCTCGACGTCGTCTGCCTTTGAATTTTGAGAGTGAGAGTCCGACATTGCTGCGAGATGATGGGAGAAGGAGGTTGAGTTGATAGACTAAAACTTCCTGATCTGTACCTGAGTATACATATTTGGTAATGCTCGTCGCAAATCATCGACATCATAATCCAGACTGTTCTCAATGAATATGAATGATAAATATGGGGGGACAGCGTAAGTGTCCCTAACTCATCGTATCATATCATACATATAGTGTACCTACATGAAAGCTCCAGATGAAATGATGCTGTTGTTTTTGTACTTGGAGAATCACAACCGAACCATAAACATGAACTTCTATCAATCACGTGAGCGTTTTTTCGTACCTTCGTCTCGCTCAAACACAATGTAATTTCTCTTAACCCAGACCAAGGAATTTCATTGAAAATGATTCATTAGTATTTTGTAGACGCGATCTTCAATTTGTTTTTTTGGTTGTAGATTTCCTAGAAATTGCTTCGTTCTTCAATAATGCTTGTAACTATACTATATTTTCCCTCTTGTTTGCAAATAAAATAAAATATTAGTCATGATGAAACACATCTGAACAGTCCAGAAACACATAAATACAAGATTCTACTTATAATGCATGTTGTACAAGCTTGAGTTTACTTCACAATTCAAATTCAAAAAGTGGAAAATAGCCGTGGGAATGAATGTTTTCCCCAGATAGCAATTGTCTTAGTCAGAATTATTAGTGATCGGCACAGGACGCGTAACGCATACGGCACGCGGCACGGATTTCTATTCTATTCTATTGCCTATTGACAAGATTGTCCCCGTCGTCTGAGTCTGCTGATGGGTATAAGTAGCCTACCAAAAATTATGCATTCACAGCGAAGCATCTCCTGCTCGCATTATTCATTGATACTCCCACTTCAACTTTGATTCAGACACTCAAAATGACTACAGAGCAAAAGAGTGCACTCAATATCGTTCTGGTCTGTCTTCAATTAATTCTGGCCTGTGGTATTTCTGTGTTAACTCGCGTCTTCTTCAAGGGTGCGATGACGTTTGGAGCTCCTGGGGTTGAAGGAGCTCGTGTCACCGACCTGAAAGACGTCGAAGCAATTCTCGATGCTTTCCAGAAGCATGGACATGACGAGGTGAGGTTTTTCGCTTTGGTGACTCTGTTGATATGCGCTAACTAGATGTTTTCCTGAAGATCGATACCGCTCTTGTTTATTGCGATGGAACAAGTGAAGAGTATCTAGGTAAACTAGGTTGGCAGAAGCGTGGTCTCAAGATGGATACAAAGTTGTACCCGAGTATCGTGCGTATATCTAAGGCCGGGCTTTTAAAACTCCTAATTGTTATGATACTTTAATAGATGCTGCCTATGATCCAAGGAAAGTTCCTGATTTCGCACAAGCCCGAGGTATTATCTGATTCCTGTCACTGCACGTGGGATTGTATTTGATGAAGTTCCCTTCAAGGATTTGCGAAAATTCCTTCAGATCCAGCTCAAGGCTTTGAACACCGAGTACGTGCCGTTGACCTCGTTGTTTATGGCCAAACGGCTAATCACACTCGTTGCTCTTGCAGTAAATTGGATATGTGGTACTTGCATGGACCTGATAGGACGACGCCATATGACGTGACCTTGAAAGCGGTAGACGAATTGTATAAAGAAGGGTACGTCAAGGTTACACTTTTCACAGTGTTTCTCGACTCTAAAGGTGCCCCAGTTACTTCAAGCGCTTTGGAATTAGTAACTATACTTCGTAAGCGAGCGTTCTTATCCGTAAAAAGATGCGTGGCTAATGAAAAGACGATTTTCAGCTGGGAGGTGGCAGAAATTGTTACGATTTGCAGGGAAAGAGGATATGTCCAGCCGACAGTCTACCAGGGTGTTTACAATGCTATCCTCAGGTAAAGATATTCTGAGTAACGTATCGGCTTGTTGTGAAATTCTCAATGTTTTATTCAGATCTGTTGAGCCGGAGTTGTTCCCCTGCTTGAGGAAGTTCGGCCTTAGCTTCTACGGATTTAATGCTCGTACGTACATTCTACATATGACTTTTCACGTCACAAATTGCCTAACGAACGTGTTCGATCCAGTTGCCGGAGGCTTTTTCACAGGTCGGTACACCGGACCTGACGCGAAAGTCGAGAAGGGAGCGCGGTTCGACTCGGACAGGAAAGTAGGCCAAATGTACAGGAAGAGGTGCTCATATTTCACTTCGTTACGCCTACTCGTGTACTGAATTATTTTTTTTGGCGTAGGTACTGGAACGAGCCCCACTTTCACGCGCTTGAAACAGTCAAGGAAGCCGCGGATAAGCACGGGCTGACTCTTGCAGAAGTTGCTTTGCGTTGGGTCTCCCACCATAGTCTTATGAAACGGGAGTTTGGTGACTCTATCTTGATTGGAGCCTCCAGTCTCAAACACATTGAGCAGGTAAGCATGGCGAAAAACTTGTGGCTGACTGGTTTGATGCGTGGCTTCGAATTGGATTTAGAACCTGGATGATCTTGATAAGGGCCCTCTACGTGAGTACCTTTGATTTGGAGAACGTTTGGATGATAGTCAACATTCCCTCTTTAGCCGAAGATGTCGTCAAGGCTCTTGATGAGGCCTGGTTGATCGTCAAGCCATATGCGGCCAACTATTTCCATTGATTTGACGGGGAGGAGCTGGTCCAGTAATGCCAGAAACAGATGTCATCGAAGTTACGCTTACCGTTAAGTAAATGATGTAAAATGAAATTATATAGGAGGCAACCAGAATCTTGTGTTATAAATTACACTAAACAACACAACCTTCTCTGTGTTACCATTATGGTTGCATCCGTACAGTGAGGCACGTACAGTATTTGATGAAATGACGTAATGCTCCCGGCAAATCACCGTGATCACTTGCCGCCGGCTCAGGAAACCCCGGACCGTTGGCTAAGGTAGGACAACCGGCTCAGGACGCGTAATGCTTACGGCACGGATTTTTATCGGCAAGCAAGACTTCCTACATATCCCGTCTGTCTGGAGAGGAGTGTTGTTGGGTATAAGTAGCCCACCGAAAACATTATGGATTTACAGCGCAGCGAAGCATCTTCTGCTCACATTATTCATTGACAGTCCCTCTTCAAATTTGAATCAGAAATACAAAATGACTACAAAGCAAAAGAGTGCACTCAATATCGTTCTGGTCTGTCTTCAATTAATTCTGGTCTGTGGTATCTCTGTTTTAATTCGTGTCTTCTTCCTCCAGGGTGCAATGACGTTTGGAGCTCCTGGGATTGATGGATCTCGTGTCACCGACCTGAAGGACGTCGAAGCAATTCTCGATGCTTTCCAGAAGCATGGACATGACGAGGTAAGGTTTTTCGCTTTGGTGATTCTATTGACATGCGCTAACTAGATGTTTTTTTGAAGATCGACACAGCTATTGTTTACAATGAAGGAACAAGTGAAGAGTACTTAGGTAAAGTAGGTTGGCAGAAGCGTGGCCTCAAGATGGATACAAAGCTGTACCCGAATATCGTGCGTATTTCTGAAGCCGGGCTTTATCAACTCCTAATTGTTATGATACTTTGATAGATGAACCCTTTGGTTCAAGGAAAGTTCGTGATTTCGCACAAACCCGAGGTATTGTCTGAACTCCTGTCACTGCGTGCGGGACTGTATTTGATGAAGTTACCTTCAAGGATTTGCGAAAATTCCTTCAGATCCAGCTCAAGGCTTTGAACACCGAGTCCGTGCCGTTGACCTCTGTAATGGCTAAGCGGCTAATCACACTCGTTGCTCTTGCAGTAAATTGGATATGTGGTACTTGCATGGACCTGATAGGACGACGCCATATGACGTGACCTTGAAAGCAGTAGACGAATTGTATAAAGAAGGGTACGTCAGGTTCCACTTGTTACAGTGTTTCTCGACTCTAAAGGTGCCCCAGTTACTTCAAGCGCTTTGGACTCAGTAACTATTATTCGTATGCGAGCGTTCTTATCCGCAAAAAGATGCGTGGCTAACGCGAAGCCGATTTTCAGCTGGGAGGTGGCAGAAATTGTTACGATTTGCAGGGAAAGAGGATATGTCCGGCCGATAGTCTACCAGGGTATTTACAATGCTATGGTCAGGTAATCATTTTCTGAACAATACGTCGGCTTTGTGTGAAATTCTCAATGTTTTATTCAGATCTGTTGAGCCAGAATTATTCCCCTGCTTGAGGAAGTTCGGCCTTAGCTTCTACGGATTTAATGCTCGTACGTATATTATACATATGCTTTTTCACTCACAAGTTGCCTGATGAACGTGTTCGATCCAGTTGCCGGAGGCTTTTTCACAGGTCGGTATACCGGACCTGACGCTCAAGTCGAGAAGGGAGCGCGGTTCGACACAAGCAGGAAAGTAGGCCAAATGTACAGGAAGAGGTGCCTATAGTTAACTTCGTTACACGCAATCATGTACTGATGTTTTTTCTTCTGGCATAGGTACTGGAACGAGCCCCACTTTCACGCGCTTGAAATAATCAAGGAAGCCGCGGATAAGCATGGGCTGACTCTTGCAGAAGTTGCTTTACGTTGGGTCTCCCACCATAGTCTCATGAAACGGGAGTTTGGTGACTCTATCTTGATTGGAGCCTCCAGTCTCAAACACATCGAGCAGGTAAGCATGTTCATTCAACCGAAAAACTTGTGGCTGACTGGTTTGATGCGTGGCTTCGAATTGGATTTAGAACCTGGATGATCTTGATAAGGGCCCTCTACGTGAGTATTTTGATTTGGAGAACGTTTGGATGATAGTCAACATTCCCTGTTTAGCCGAGGATGTCGTTAAGACTCTTGATGAGGCCTGGTTGATCGTCAAGCCAGAAGCGGCTAATTATTGGCATTGATTTGACCGGGAGATGGTCCTGCAATCCCGAGAACAGAAATCATTAAAACTACGCTTACCGATGTAAAATAATATTATGTATGTGTATGAATGGAATGAAATTGAAGAAACGACTGAAGAAAATGAAAATGAAACCGCATCAGTGCTCAGAAACTGTAGATATTTCTGCAACGGTTCTTGTTCTTATTTCTTGTTCTTCTTATTTGATCGTCTATATTTGTCGCTAGTCTACGTTTGGTAAAAATACTAGTAGAGTAGGAACATGCGCATCTGACAAGGGACGCGAACCTTACTCAGCGTGAGATTAGACCTGGTGCCATATAATTAGTAATATTTCTCTTGCTCGTCCCGTCCACATCCATCTACTGTATTGCAATATGGCCGTAGAGCAGAAGAGCGCTTTGAACGTCGTCATGGTTCGCCTACGAGCATGATTTTGTAGTCTTAACCGACTTATTTACCACTTTTGAATGCATATAGGGAGCGATGACATTTGGCGAGGCTGGGAAGGAAGGAGCCCGTGTCCATGTCCTCAAAGACGTCGAGGCTATCCTAGACATCTTCCAAAAGCATGGGCATTATGAGGTTTCTCCGTGCTTTCTTCCTATCTGGTAATAAATTTAAACTTAACATTGCTTGTGTGTGTGATAGATTGATACCGCTCGAGTTTATTGCGGTGGAACAAGTGAGGAGTATCTAGGCAAAATAAATTGGCAGAAACGCGGACTTGAAATCGACACAAAGCTCTATCCGACAGTCGCAAGTGTCCCTTATTTCACACTTCAACAACCTATATCTGATTGCCGTGTACTCAGGCAAGTCCGAGGATGGTGGCTGCTGGGGTCGAACCGATCTCTCACAGACCTGAAGTACGTTGCGTCTATCTGGGTTTGCTGCATATGATTGACAATATACTTCACTTTTAAGGACTTGAGAAAGTATTTGCAAATTCAACTCAAAGCACTGAACACAGAGTGAGCTCCCTTATTCATGATACTCAGGTGAAGGACATGACGGACCGCCTTGTTGCACTCCAAGCAAAATAGAGATGTGGTACCTTCATGGACCCGACCGAAGTACTCCATATGATGTGACTATGAAAGCCGTTGACGAGCTGTACAAAGAAGGGTATGTGGTTACATGCATTCATCCATCCACGTTACTGAGATGGGGATAGATACTTCAAGCGCTTCGGAATCAGTAACTATGCATCGTAAGTATACACATCTTCACTCATTTACTGAATGTGCGATTGATAGATGATTTCAACACTATAGATGGGAAGTTGCTGAGATCGTCACTATATGCAAGGAAAGAGGATACATTCAGCCGACGGCATATCAGGGCCTGTACAATGCCATACATCGGTATGCAATTTGCGGAAACTGTTTTTCACGAACTCACATATGCGCCTGATAGTGGTGTGGAGCCCGAGCTGTTCCCCTGTCTAAGGAAGTTTGGTATCAGCTTCTATGAGTTCAATCCTCGTAAGCAAGGAGTTCCTCTTCTTTTCCTATTTCTGGAGACTAAAGTGTATGCTCTTTGGCAGTTGGCGGAGGATTCTTCACAGGCAGGTACAACAAACCTGATGGAGAAGTTGAGCCAGGTTCCAGGTTCGATCCAAACAAAGGACAGGGACAGAACTATAGAAATAGGTGTGCTTTGATGTCCCATTATCCTACTATCCTGAGTATTAATTCTAGTACGTCGCTGGCAGATACTGGAACGAACCCCACTTCAAGGCCCTCGAAATAATCAAGCAGGCTGCTGACAAGGCTGGTCTGACTATGGCCGAAGTTGCCCTGCGTTGGATCTCCCACCATAGTCTGATGAAGAGAGAGTACGGGGATGCCGTACTCATTGGAGCTTCCAGTCTGAATCATATCGGGCAGGTCAGTGATAACGTTATCCAAGGATCCGCACAACTGAAGAATGTGGATGTGCTTCGTTAGAATTTGATTGATCTCGAGAAGGGACCCCTTCGTGAGTCACTTGGTCGTATTCCGACTACAGGGCACTCAGTGCTGATACTTCACTTCGCTTCTAGCCGATGAAGTCGTGAAGGCTCTCGACGAAGCTTGGCTAGTCGTTAAACCCTTCGCTATCAAGTACTTCCATTGATCGGCGGCATGCAGCGGAGAGGAAGTTCATCTTGTAAGAATCGTAGAGCAGATATTTCTCCGGCCGCGTCAGTTGACCTGCATTTTGTAAAGAAAACAATTGTAACAGTAAAATAGAGTTATATGAATTGATGCCGAGTGCAGAGATTTGTACATTGAGACAAAGCGAGCGTGTAACGTGTACATGTGTTGTGAGCAACTTGCTGTTTCCTTCCATGAGTGATATTGTGAATGAGCTGATTGCCATTTCCATCACGAGATTCCGATTCTCTGTAGCAGATCATTAGGACCGTCTCCGGCTAATTGCATGAAATAGAGAAATCGCTCACAGGTTTCAAAGCCTTGATCAGAAGCCATTCTTCAGTTGTGACGTCAGCTTTGAAGGTCGTCTGAAGAAACAAATCAGTGCAAGACAATCGAAAGATAGGGCCAGTTACTCGTACCTTCAGCACGTCGATGCTTGCGCGAGTTATGTGGCTAATGACTTCATCTTTCTCGTCAAAGTGTCGTCCAAACATCTTCGCAGATTGGTATACAGCGTGTTCAATCTTCACCGCGACGCCTCCGCCGGCTTGTGATTTCTTGACGATCTACGATTACCCGTCAGTATCAAACTCTGCTCGGGGAAAATGTAGCATACTAACATCCAAAGACTTGTGATTGATTTCCAACGATGTACTAATAATTCGGATCTGTCAGTCATGCGCAACCAACGTAACCAAAGAAAGGCACTAACATTTTCCCGAGGTCGATAATTTCTTTCTTCTGTGTCACCGGGTCTACCCTCACAACACATAACGGTGTCCCAACTCTCAATGTGCCGTCTAGAATGTCGACACCCAGGATGATTGGATCACGCTTGGCGAAGCATGTGATGATCTTCAGCCTACACGGCCAAACGGCCTGGGGTGCGGCATCACGACGTTTCGCTTCCGTGATCTCCGCATTGTACGCGGTGAATGCGTCGAAGAGATGGTATATGATGTCCGCTGTGCAGTTCATCAGAGACTTAATAAAAGGAAGTGGAAGAACACATGCTTACCTTTGAATAATTTGATACCGAGCTCATCAGCAAGCCTCTCTGCATCTCTGTCGACAGGCACATCGAAGCAAAGAATGCAAGCGAGTTCCTTCGCTTTCTCGAGCACCGTCGCACATCGCATCACATCTTTCTTGTGTACAGGGCCAATATTGATACCAGAGACCGGAATCTTGCTGACTTTGAGGAAGTCGAGCAATGCCTCCAAGGAACCAAGCGTACTGGCCTGAACGCAGACGCCCCTTCCAGACTTATCGATGGAATTGAGTAGGGTAGTGAGGTCAGCCATGACTTCGTCTTTAAGGTCATCTTCGTCGTCTTCAGGCCCGACCACAAGTAAGCGAGAGCCAGCAATAGCCTTCTCCAGGTCTGGAGCAGAAATCTTCACACCAAGCGCTGCTTTGACCTCTTTGTGGTGTACGTATTGTGACTGAAGCAGATTGTTAATTTTCCACTGTACCAAGTAATCGCCAATCAACTCACCTTTATACGCAGCTCACGCAGTGGTTGAGGCGTGAGTAGTGCTCGAATCTGCGTGACGATCGGTCCATTGAGACCGCAAACGACGATCTTCTCTCCCTCGCGGAGGATGCCATTCGAGAGGACTACATCAATGGTCGTACCCAGACCTTCGATAACCTTGACTTCAAGCACGGTACACTCGAGCTCCGAAAGATACATCAGCCGGTCGCTCATACGCTGTTGCGTCAAGTTGACGAGAAGCATAATCATGTCGGGGACACCTTCGCCTGTGATAGCTGATGTTGGCACGAGCGACACGTTACGAGCAAAACTCTTGTTCTCATAGTAAAGCACGGCGTTGAGTCCCTGCTCGGCGAACGCGAGAATCGTCTTCTGTACACGATCTGCAAATTCACGCTGCACTGCAGGCTTTTGCTTTGCTAATGAATCACGGAATGCATTATCTGGTGTCGCTTCCCAGCCGTATAGACGATCGATCTAGTATCACAGTAAGCTCAAAGACGAATATACAGTCGAGGTGGTCGATGAAGCATACCTTATTTAGAGCAACAATGAACGGAGTCTTCCTGTCTCGCAATAATCGCAGAGATTCGAGGGTTTGTTGTTCAAGCCCATGCTACCAAACAATCGGAACGTGTCCTATCTCGATGGGGATGGACCAGACGCACCATGATATCGACAACAAGAATCGCAATATTACACAGCGAACTACCACGCGACCGCAGGTTTGTGAAAGATTCGTGTCCGGGTGTGTCGATAATGAGCAGACCAGGAATCTTGTATTCTTGCGTTCCGTCCTACGATGAAAAGACAGTAAGTATCTGTCTTATAAAAGTATGACGGACATTGTACCTTGTTCAGGACTACTGTCTTCGTTTTAATTGCATCAACAGGGAAATATGTTGCACCAATTTGCTGAGTGATACCACCTGCTTCGCCTTCTTGTACATTGGTTTGGCGAATCTAAGGACGATATCAGCCTTGGGGTCTCGATCCATCGAAGACATGACGCGTACCTTGTCAAGCAGTTTGGTCTTGCCGGTGTCGACGTGCCCAAGAATACAGCAAATAGGGCTGCGCAAATCATCTTTACTTCGTGCAGCCAGGGCCGCCTCGTGGACCTTAGCTCGTCTTTCGGCAGCCTGAGCTTTCCGTTGCATAGCTATTCGTTGTGTCTTCGTCAAGCCTTCGTCATCTTCGGATTCATCTTCAGAGTCCTCATCGGAAGTCTCCTCTTCAGATGATTCTTCAGATTCAGATTCAGACTCTTCCTCATCTTCCTCGTCTTTCGATTTAGCTGCTGGGGCTGGCGCCTTTGCAGTAGGAGCAACAGGTTTGGGAGTGGGCGCTGATTCCTTGGACGGCGCAGGAACGGCCACTTTTGAGGGCACTTTCGTTGGAGAGGAGACACCATTCGCTTCAGAGACCATAAGCAACAACGACATACTAAGAAGTGATGGGAGCATACCATTAGCTTTTTGTTGCACGGCAGGCTCGGGTTGAGCGGCACGTTTGGGTGATTTGGTAGCCTTCGTCGGTTCAGGCTTGCTCTCCTCGTCAGAGCTACTTGCGTCCCAATCGCTCTTGACACCATCTGCTGTTGCAGGAGTCTCAGGTTTCTCATGTTCACTTTCAGCGTCCCAATCGTCTCTGACCTCAACCTTTGGTGATGCGGTGGCAGAAGGTGGTTCGGACGAAGGAAGGTCTTCCGTCTTTACCACAGGAGATTGCACTTCGGGAGTAAGAGCTTGTGTTGACGAACGATCGTCATCATCCCTGCCCTTTGGTCCTGGTTTCTTCTTGCGGTTTCCGTACACCGGCCGTTTCTGCTTCTCGCTCTTGGATAGACCTTCAATCTGAACGCCAGAAGCAAGGAGAGCCTGCTTTCGAAGCTCGGCCCGACGCTGCTCCTCCTTTTGTTTAGGCGTCAGATATCGACCCTCTTTCTTTGCTTGTTCTCTCTTCGCCTGGAATACAATGAGTTATCAGAAGCTTCGCTAAATGGTCCAACTTTACCTTCTCGCGCTCTTTCTTCATCCGTTTCTCTTCCTCCTTTCTCTTCTCTTCCTCTCTTAACCTCTGTTCCTCTTCTTCTATCCTCCTGCGCTCTTCCTCTACTCTTCTTTGCGCCTCCTCTTCTAATCTTTTCTTCTCTTCCATCATTGCCTTCAACGCACCAATCCCGCCTGCTTTCTTCTTCGTGGGCGCCGGTGCTGGTGGTGCCTCCTCTTCCTTCTTCACAGGCTTCTTTTTCTTCTTCTTTTTATCAGACTTCCCTCCGGCTCCATCCTCATCTTCTTTTTCCTCTTTTCCTTCAGCCGGTGCAGGGGTAGCAGGGACAGGCTCCTCACGCTCTGCAGGCTGGGTGTCTTCACCCGAAACTCCCTTCTTCGCGGCTGCCTGAGCTTTTTTCTTCGCCTGTAGATTTAACTTAGCCCAGTACTTGTGAAGAAGGAATAGAACGTCTAATACCTTTTCACGCTCCTTCTTGAGCTTTTCCTTCTCTTTCTTAGAGAGGACCTTAACTTCTGGATCTTCGGCACCTTCGTCACCCTCTGGTTTCTCAACATCACCTGTTTCTTCTAGAAGGGATGTTAGCCATAATCTGAATGTATCAGGAAAGTAGACGCACGCCTTTCGTTCTCCTTCTCTTCTTCGTCGGCCTTGCCCTTCTTACCCTTCTTCTTCTTTCCGCCTTTCTCCTTCACAGGCCCCCATTCTTCGTCGGCGAGGTCATCAGCAGTCACCGTCGCGGCTTTGGATGAAGCGCTGATGTCTCCCTTCGCAGCTGCAGCTTCTGTATCGGAGCCCTCTCCGGGTCGAGGGCCATCAGCAAAGGATACGGAACGAGCCTCATCTGCTTCAGCGAGAGCATTAAAGTTGGCTCCTTTCGTCTTCTTCTTGTCCTTCTTCCCTTTCTTTGACGAGGCTTGGAGGGCAGCCTGAAGATAGATGTAAACGATATGCTGAGAACAAAGGATGATGAGACTCACCATCAGCCCACCGAAATCCTCTTCATTCTCCATCCCTACTTCTGACGGATCTACACCCAAGTCCGCGAAAGTGCTTTTATTTGAGGAAGCAGCACCAACTTCCGCATCTTCCCCGACATCTGCAACGTTATTTCCGGCGACAGACTCGCCTGCTGTTGCCCTGTAAATTTTTGTAATGTAAGAAGGCGAGTTACAATAACTTGACTGAGAGCGGATCACTGACCAGTATTCGTCATCATCATCCTGCTTCTTTCCCTTCTTTCCTTTGTTCTTTGGTGCCATTTCGTATTATCTTTGCGTCGATTGTAAGTGTTTTAATTGACGAAAAGGGCAGTATTAGTGGATGTCGTGGCGAGAGTAAGAGATGCACTGGACGTATGCACACTTTCTGGCACGGCATCCAGGACGGAGATCGGCCGGGAATATCCGTTTCAGTCATCTTTGCCGGCGGATAGTCCTTGGTCCTGACTGTCATCTCGAGTATGTCTAACAGCACCTCACCTATTGTATAATCACGCAATGCACGCAGCACAAGAAGATAGACCGAATCTATAATATCCGAATGGTACACATAAGGTAAGATATATCCAATAAATATTGTGAAAGATCCATCCTAAACCACTGTCCAATCAATGAAAATGCCAGTATATATACGTGAATGAGTAGTGCCAGTGAAAAATAAGTATCGTGGTATCATGCTAAGAAATCTTGTCAACAAAAGCCTTAGGTTTCCAAAGCCCGCAACAACGCGCTTCATGCATCTCGAGCTGATCCAGCTGCGTCGATGTACTGAGGCTTTTATAGCTTCGTCCTGCTCTCCTCGCGGCTTTCTTCTCGTCGAAAACGGAGAAACGCCTACGGAGCTCATGCACTGGTTTCTCGTCGGATAGTGTCGATTCAGACGAACCATTATCTTGTTGCTTCGCCTCTGCCTCGATCTCCTCGAGTGGCGCCAAAAGAGGATGCTGTGAGAACGGAACATAATGTGGGAGCAGGCTGTTCTTCTTTGAATCTATATCTTTGAACAGTTTCTGCGCCTCCAGCATAGGATTCGAGCTGTGCTTGAACTTTATATCGTTCTCCTTCAGAAGCTCCGCGACGAACGCCTGTTCGAAAGGCGACTCAGGCTGGACACGACCCATTGCGATAGCACTGAGCCGCGCTTCCGACGTTCGTCTCTGAGCAGCTATCCATGCTCGCAGTTGCGCAGACTCGCGGCGCGCCTTCATGAACCTGACTGGATCAGTAGTCGCTTCGGTCGTAATCTTGTCCTCAAGCCTTGCCATCGCGAGCCGCACGTTTCGCCCCCAGTCTTCTGCATCCAGCAGATTATCATAGCGTCGCCAGTCGTCCTTGTTTGTGGTATACCTCTTGTCTTTCTCAGGAGGAGCAGGCCCTACCAGAGTCTGCAAGGAGTCACGTTTTTGAGTCTGAGTCTGGGCCTGAGCTTGGATATTTATTACTTCAGAAGGACCAGCTCCAGCAGTCTCATCACGTTCATTGGCCAGTTGATAAGCCCCGGCAAAGTCGCTTTGCAGTGCAGGATCCCAGATCCTCGAATGAAAGTACTCTCGATTATGTTGCCGAATGAGCCGCCGAGCCTCCACAGCAGATAGATGCTTCGTCTCAATTTCAGACAGAATTTCCTTGCCGTCCCGGAATTGTCTGGGTGCTTGCGCTTCTTCTTGAGTTTGTGGTTGGCCTTGTGTTTGCGACGGTGCTGTTACTGACGGAGCAGCTACAATATCAAATGAAGGCTTGTCATCTTGAAGCTGCCGCTTCGCATCAGCTTTCTCGTCATGACTAGAGCGCTGAGAGGAGCGCTTCGACTTTGCTCCCTCGATTTTATCCGATGCTCCAGAAGGCTTCATGGGACACGCCTCGCCAACAGGTAAAGGTGGTTTGCGATGGACCGTCGAGCCCGGTCTTGAGTTCGGCTTCAGCATACTTCGCAGCTTTGCTGATTGGCGTCTCTGCAGTTCTCGTCGTGGTGGATGCCAAGTTGCGCCTACCTTCTTCTGCGCCACGAGTGCATACCCGGATCCAAGTGGTGGTGTTGATCCGGACGATGGTTTCTCATCAACTGGAGCAGGTGCAGGCGTAGGCTCTACTTGAGCACGAGTTGGATCGGGTACATGAACTTGCTTCTGAGTTGGAACTTGGGGAGGCTGAGTTATATTGAGAATACTCTTTAACTTTGCCGATTCTCGCCGGGCCAGATCGCTTATTGACTGTCTTTTCTTGACACCTTGCTGTCCATTCCCGTTCGAAACACCGGCTCTGCTCCTTGTCAGACTCTTCCTGAAACTCTTCCGGAGGTTCATCGACGGTCGGCGACTGCTCAGACTTAGGCGCCTGCTAAGTCGAGATAGTGAGCTTTCTCGCCGTGCGCCGGGGGGACGCTTCGCGGATTGGATTTGGATCGGCGAGAGCGGGAGAGGGTAGTGCGTCGTTTCTTCCCTCGCCTGCTTTTGCGCCTTCGTCCGCTCACGCAGCTCCCTCGTCTGCCGCCTCATCTCCCGCAGCGTCGCGCCGGGAGACATCGGCGAGGTGGGCAACATCGGGGGAGCAGGCGCGTTCTGCTCCCTTCGTCCACCACCATTCCCTCCACCACCTCCCCTTCTCTTTTCGCTGTCATTCCGGATCGAGCTCCGGATAGGGACGGATTCGGCGAGTGGCGGCGTCGGCTCGTCGAGCGCGCTGAGCGGGGTGGGCATGCTGAGCGTGATGACCCTGCCGTCGCCACGCCTCCGTGATATTGCCGACGTCGAGCGGAGCGGGGATTTAGGTGGTGGCGGTGGAGGTCGATCGGACGTCATGCTTGTTGTTGTTGTTTGGATGGCGGGTACTGAGGGACGTGCGGCGACGCTCATCGTGTGTGATTCTTTCTGAGGTTGTGCTGTCTCTACTTCTGCGGCGAGAGACCTAGGACCCAGACCTAAGGACGGACAACGTCACGAGGGACGATGGCAGAAAGAGAGAGAAGAGGAAAGAGGATAGAGAGGACAGAATGCAATACTGACTGCCTTGCTTGCTTACTCTTAGTGCTACTTTGCTTCAATCATGTCGTCACGGAGCAGATATATGTATTTGTGTACCTGACTAGACATGTCAGGTTAGGGATTGTATGAGACGTGAGGTGAAAAGAGTCTCTCTCTTAGTTTAATCTGGTTGAGATACAGTAAGTTTGCGCGTTTATCGTTTTCGTATCCATGCCTGGCTTCTTGCTCCGGTTGGAATAGTCGAGGAGACTGATATATATATATTGTTATTAGTTCTCTTCTTGAACTACACACGATGAGCCCCCACACGGTGCTTCCGTCAAGGACTTGAACCCCACACAGATACGTACATAATGATAAAAGGGCCTGCATATCCAATCCAATCCGAGCCGCTCTCGGATCGGACTAAATACTCGGATAAATCTAACTCTGGGCTCATAACAAGCTATCAGACCTTTTAGACTCAAATAATTCAATACAGCGATCAGACGGACGACCCAGAGTCAACGATCAGTCAGTCAGTCAGTCAGTCAGCTGGACAATTAGTTAGCTCGTTGGTAATACAAGATGATATTGTAGTATCGTTAGCATACAGGTACTTATTTGGTTATTTATTTGAGTATCTTTAATAGTTCGAGAAGGGAGGGTCAGTGGGAGTCATCATGGGATGTGTAGCGCTATAATTTGAATGAAGTATGAGGGAGGAAGGAGGAATGAACGAAGGGGTCAAGAAAGGAATTGGACTGAGTTGGGTTGGAGGGGTGAAGCTGACGGTAAGGTATGGACAAGAAGGACAAGAAGGATTAAGATTTTGAAGAGAAGAAGAATGAGAACAGGAACAAGAATTAGTGAACGAAGTTGAAAGAGAGGTATACTTCGTCTGTCTGAAGACGGACGATGATTGCCAAAGGAAAAATAAAAACACGAAAGCCCAATGCATAATGTCCAAGAATCGAGTCCAAACCAAGAAAAAGAAAGGTCGACAGGGTATCATGAGAGATACGTCTCCCATGTCCTCGACAGCCTCGTCAGGAACTTGCGCCGCACGCACACCGCCTTATCCCACACGCTCATCCCGCCGTACGCCTCGTCCTCCCAGTCCCTTCTGGGCACGTCCCAGTCGCGCGTCGCGTCGTCCCGTGTCGCAGCAACGACGTACAAGCGGGGATCGCGCGCCATGGCGCGCACGGCCCAGCCCTTGAGGCTGAGCTCGTCGAAGCGCCAGTAGCGCGGGTTGAGCGTGAGGACGACCATCTTGAGCGAGGGCTGTGCGAGGATGTAGTCTAGCCCTGTGAAGGAGGAGGTCGCTGCGGACCCTGTGGGCGAGGGGTTGGTGAGCGAGGAGGAGTGGAGGGAGGAGGGCGAGATGCGCAGGTCGAAGAACGGGATGCAGAGATGCGTGAGGTTGGGTGTGTATTCGAGCGGGACTGTCGGGAATGGAGGGTGAGGCGAAAATGGTGTTGAGATAGGGGAGATGAGGACTCACTGTAGTGCGAGAGACAGAGGTTGAGGATCCGGAGGTGGGTGACGCCACGGAGGAAAGCACGGCCGTTCGGGCTGGAGGTGAGTGGTGCCCAGCGATGCGGGTGGGACTGGCCCAGGACAGTGAACGAGCGACACGTCTCCGTGCTCCTCGTACTGTCATCAACTACATCATCAAAGTCGATATCAACATCCAGCTCGAGTGCGTTATTGTTCTTTGAACTCGGAAGGGAAGCGGAGGAGTCGTGCGCGAGCCAGCGCGTGGTGTCGCAGATGGTCGCGTGCGCCTCGAGGGGGAGGGCGAGCTGCTTGAGCCGTGGGCACGCGTCGAGCGTGCGTGGGGCGCAGTCGGGCGGGACGTCGAGCCAGAGCGAGCGCACGTAGCGAAGGGGGCTTACCAGTCTCCCCGTTATCTTCATCCCCGCATTCGTATTTGCATTCACTTCCCGGCTCCAATTGCATCCATACACATCTGATGGTACCAAATCTTCATCATTGTCAGCGATAAGGTCGAGTGGATTGGGGCCGCCGCTGTGTATGACTAGCGTGCCGTATAGGATTGGCAGGACGGCAGAGCGCACCCAGGAGGCGACGCGGCAGAGCGCGATTGCGGAGCGCCTGTGCGCTGCTGCGAGCTCGACGATGGCGAATATGAGCTCGACGGGCAGAACGAGCTGCTCTGGTTCTGCATGTATCTCTGTCCAAGGCTCAGCCTCGACGTCCAGCGAGTAAAGGTCTTTGTCTAGGACGCCAGCGTCTACGTCTACGTCTACTTCTACGTCGCTAGTTGAGCTCTCATCGCTGAGCGAGACGCTGTCTGAATCGCTGGCGCTTGAACTCGAATCGCAGAACTGGTCTTCGTCCTCGTCCTCGTCCTCGTCCTCGTCGTCTTCGTCTGGGATATGGTGATGCTGAAGGGGCGGGAGCGAGAGGCAGAGAGATGCCTGGTACTTTGATGGGCTGCCTAGGGGACTGAGGAGCATAGGATGGGTGACGGACGAGACCCAACTCGGGACCAGCCTCTATTTGTATGCGCCTCGTGTACGACACGCGGCACGCCCCTTCCGATATTCCGAGTCGAGCACACAAAAGAAAATGCCAAAAATTATATCAAAAAAATTCACGAAGTATATTCACAACGAGCAGCATATTTAGCAGAATATTGTACATATAGCTCAGAGGGACGTGTGTCCGCCAGTGGACCCAAAGCCGCCTGCACCGCGCAGAGTCTCGTCCAAGTCCTAATCGGGAGTGTCATCAGCATGGAATGAGGTTCTGTTCACACAAAGATAGGCAACAGTAGGCACTCGCACTTACGTTCACTTCGACGACGTCAGGCGTCTCGATCTTCTCGATGATCAGTTGCGCAACTCGGTCCCCTTCCACGACTAATATATTCATAAGTATAACGTATTATCAAACAAAAAAGTCTTACACTCACTTTCGAAATCAGAATCAGAATGGTTGAACAAAAGGACAAAGACGGTGCCTCGATAATCAGAGTCGATAACGCCCGCCCCTGTGTCAATCATGAACTTCGACGCTGCATCGTGACGAGTGGGGCACCAGGCATGCGGGTAAGGTTAAGTTCAAATTCAAGTCAGCGCTTCGACTCTCTCCCAAAACTCAAAAGAAAAGAAAATAGATAAGAGAAGCAATGGGATGTCTCGAATAGGACTTACCGAGCCCGCTGCGTGGTGCGACACGCCCGTAGCATCCCTTCGGCACTGCGATAGAGATCTGGGTGTCGATAAGCGCCTTGCTCTTCGCGGGCACGATTTTCTTCTCCGCACTGTATTTCACACACACATGCTGCAGTTAGTACATTTGTTTGGTATTGAGATTCCCCTATTCTTATCCCTTCCCCACCTCGCGCTCCTCCCTGAGCTCGGATCTCATCCAACCCCGGATTGGCTCGGAGATAGGGATGTACGGGAAAATAGAAGACAAATAGAGAATACGGAAGAGGGGAAAGGACGTACCTATACAAATCGTACCCAGCCGCGTAAGGAGATCCACGCGTCGGGAGACGAGCCTTGTCCGAGAGTCTCTTGATGAGCAGCTGGGACGGCGGAGGAGGCGGAGGGGGCAAAGACTCAGCCGTGCTCTCCTCGAGTTTACGTTTCTTCGCGTCTGCTGCTACGCCTCCGTCCGGGACGACGTTGATGACCCCATTTTCGTTTGCCATCCTTTCGTTGAGTACTGGCGCGAGTTGCTCCCTTTTTATTATTGTTTTGAGTGAAGGTACTGGGAGGGTTTGACGCGTGGTAGTTGGGCGGAATCAAAGGCGTTTCTGCGACGCGTCGCGTAAAAATTGGGAATAAATAGGGATGTGACGCGTGAGAGTCACACCGTGTCTAACCACGCGTTTGAGTCACGGTCTGTTGAGTACCCTTTCTTTTGCTTCCGCCCACCACTTGCCTCCGTTGTTGCGTAGCTTCGATATTGAAATTCATGAACTCGGGACTAGGAACAGGCTCGCAGAGTTTACTCGCGGGCGTTGATAATACGCTTGATAATTTCTTCAAGAGTGGGGATAGTTCTGGTGCTAGTTCTGGTAGGAGTAAAGTCGGGGTGAAAGGCCCCGGGAAGGGAGGAAGTGGAAGGAGTGATGCTACTGGTACTTCCTCGGGAACGAAGCGCAAGAGGGATGTTAACTTTGCGTCGACGTTTGGGGGAACGAGCGTTAAGGCTTCGCCTACGAAGAAATCGAGGCTTCAGCTTTCCGGTGCGAAGGGCGCGGTGAAAGACAAGCAGGCGAAACTCGCAGCTCCAGTCGAGCGTAAAGACGTCGATGATACGTCTTGCTACGGGAGGACAAATACTGGAGTAGGAATGAAGGAGAAGGAACGAAGAGCGTTGGATGATGTTACGACCGTTTTGCAGAATAGTCCTCGGAAACGCACCACCACCTCCGGTGTTGCAGCGTCTGCTCACCGTTCGCCAGCTCGCAAAGGGTTCTTAAAGCGACCACATCCTGCTTCCCCTTCGTCGAGGGCGAGTACAAAGAAAGGAAGGGGAGCAGCTATTAGACTGGTCGACATGGAAGACGAAGATGAGTCTGATGCTAGTTCTGGAGATGCGGAGAACGACGTGCCCCTGCGATTGCGTGCGCCGAATTTTGTTAACACCAAGACGCCCCATCGGATGTTCAAGGATCGACTGAGAGGGCCCGCGCCTTTACCGACTCCGCCTTCGTCTAGCATACCTCCGAGACGTATACTCGCCACGGACGAGCACAAGCACAACTCTCTAGCTTCGTCAGAAATTACGCGACAGAAGGCAGGGAACAATGCGAAGAAGGGAATTGTGCACACGCCTTTCACGGTCTCGTCTACGATTGTGAAGCAGGATTATCCTACGCCTGCTAGTATTGCTGTTCCGCGCCTCAAGCTTCTTCCTGGAGGTGTGGAGGCATCTGCGTCTCGGAATCGGATACCCGCTCCGAATCTTCAACAGGAATCTGACTCGTCTCTGACTTCCTTATCTTCATCTTCGCCTGTATGTTCTCAAGTCGAAAGCCAAGTGGTTAAAGAGGATGGAGATAAACATGATGAGATTATCGCTTCTAGGCAGGTTGTTTCCTCCAGAAAAGATAGGGAGGACAAAGCGAAGGACAAGGCAAAGATGTACACCGTCATACCCTCATCGCAAACACAATACATCCACTACTCGCCAACGAAGAAACGGACGTATGACTTCCTCGGATTGAATGCCCTTCCTCGCTCTCACCGACATGAGCCTACCAACTCGGAAATGGTGGTGATCCCGTGTTCGCAGACTACGTTGTCGTCTTCACCTGCTTCTAGCTCGCAAGCTGTCTATATGTCACCGCGTACGACGCGGAAGCCTGCACCTTTGATAACGAAGAAGGTGGCTGGGACGGCGATTAATTTGGTTGTTCCGACTTCTCAGGAGGATGAGGATGAGATTAGTATTCTGGATGAAAGGATCTCTTCGTCGGATTCGGATCAAGTTGTGAGATGTTCGGTGAATGCGGGCGTTTATGAAGAAAATCAAAAGCAGAGGTCTGTACTCTTATTGCTATGCGGATTATTATTCTTATATTCCGGCTTTTTGGATTGTCAGGATTCCACCTCATGCAGACAACAGTTCGAATCCTAAATCAGAACAAAGAAAGGAGCAGGCGAATCTACATGAAGCAAAGCCATCGCATGACGATACGAAAGAGAAAGACAGGCAAGCAACGCCTACTTCACAGCCAAGGCAATTCCGATTCATAAACGCGATGCTCGCCGACCTGGACAGGCTCACGGAGGAGGCGCGCTTGGGCATCGTTACCGCCTCACAAGTACTATCTCGACCTCGAAGCCAATCACGAAGACGTGAAGTTGAGAAGAAAAACGACGAAGAAGAGAGCGATGTGGATGATGCACGAGAAGCGCTGGTGATGCAGAGCTCGATGACGGAACCGGACGCGTCGCAGCGGGACGAAGACCCGTTTACGTTGACGAACGAGGCGTATGCGAGGCATTTGGGGCTTGCACGCATCAATGGAACGTCTCATGCGTCAGAGTCAAGATCAGAGCGCAGCTCCGCGAAAGATGCAACGACTTCACCGGCGGGTGGTTCGTGTACGCAGAGCTCGTCGACTCAGCCCGATTCGGACGAGGAGGACCCGTTCCCGACGCTCCCTCCGGCAATCGTGCCGACGTCAACGGCTGAATCGACTGCTGAGAGGACTGTCGTTGATCGGATGTTGGATGTGGGCGTTGAAGAGGCGTTTTCGAGTCAGACGGTACCTGATAGTCAGGACGAGAGTTTTCCTTTCCCGGAGCGGGAGACAGAGGAGAGGAGCGCCTCTTTGCTACTTCAGTCGCAGGTTGAGTCGGTCAGCACGCTTGATGTGGTGAGGTGTTTGAACGATAGTGAGTTTTGTTTCGGAGTCCGGGGTATGGGGGCGGCGGGTAGGAGTGTGATGAGGTTCCGGAGGCGGGATGATAAGCGTGAGGCGGAGGAAAGCGGGAACGAAGGAGAGGAGGAAGAGACGATGCCGAGCGCTGTACGCGACTTCCTGGCAATTTTCTCGCAGAGCGAGAGCCATAGCTAGAGTTATGAGGACAGTCACCGGCGTCCACACTCGCTCGTCGTCTTTCCGAGTGGTCGAGATTTCGTCGACACCTAGGATTGGTCTCGCCGATCAGTCGATGCCTTCGTCTTTGTGATTTGGCTTGTTATTGCTTTTCCTTGGAATTGTTTTTATAAGAAACTTGGAACGTCGAGACCTGTACAATCTTTCACGGCGGTAGCTTGAACTGCTCCATGGACATGTACTCGATATAGTGGACGATATGCATATTGTAGTACTATTGACATAGTTGTCCAATTACATTCATAGAGATGCTGCACAGAACGTTGGAATTAATGCATTCGAGTCTTGCCCATTCCTTTCACTGGACGGGCTTTCCGAGTCTTCTTTCCTGGTGGCTTGTCCTCTTCATTTGAGCTGACTACTTTCTTGAGTTGTCAACGTGAGGCATCTGGACGGTCTCTGGCTGAACTGGTAGGTGCTCTGGCTGTCCGGGCGGACGACTCCAACACGTCCGAAAATGTGTTGAGTATGGAAAGTCTGTTCGGCTCGCATCTCTGTCTTTGTCGGTATTGCGTTTTTGTTTTGTACTTGCTTTCCTTGGAATCGTCTGATAAGAAGCTTGGAATATCAAGATCTGTATTTCTCATTCCCAGCGATACTGTAGCCTGGAGTACGTCATGGACATGTGCTCGATATAGTGGACGATATGCATATTGTATGGCTATTGACGTGATTGTCGATTTACTTTATAAGATTTCATAGATTGAAGCAAAGCAGTAGCACTTCGAAGTGGAGAGATGAAATCAAATTCTGAAGCCTTTCCCTTTCCTTTCACCGGAAGAGCTTTCCGAGCCTTCTTTCCTGGGGGTTGATACTCTTCATCCGAGCTCGCTGCTTCCTCGCCACGTCGACGTGAGGCATTCGGATGATCCCCGGCCGAACTGATAGATGCAGCGTCTTCCCCGTCAGACGACCACGACTCCCCTTTGATTTTGCTGAGTATGGAACGTTTGAGCGACTCGTCGTATCCTACGCATCTCATGGTCTGAACATTTAGCTTCTAGAGAAGAGCAGTGAGATGAAATAGATAGAGCCAGAGAAAAAAACTTGAGAGAGCTTACCACTATTCCATCATAGAATGCTTCTAGCCTTTCTTCAAGTCCAATATCTTCGATCTTGCTGTATCGGCTTTTATCATCAAGTAACTCTTGTATCTCAGAGTCTGTGGGAGCACGCCCGAGCTCTCGATGAAGGAAAATACGAGCGATGTGCTTAGGGTGCTTTCGAAGCTCGTATCGCCAGTTGAACTGGAACTGGAAGACATGAATTTGTAAACCCCCCGATTGCTAATTCATCCTTACGTCTAAAGGCATTCGCTTGTATTCATCCGCGGAAAGCTGATCCGCTTGCTGGAATTCATAATTGCCCAAGTAGTTCCACCCGTCATGGATGATGAAACAGGGCAATTCGGGTTGCGGATGAATGGGTGAGCCCAGCGAAAAAAATAATCCTGGAGCACCAGGCTTGGTTGGCTTGAAAGTGCTATAAACAGATTTAAGACGATATATTTTATATCGACGTCGAGAGCAACAGCCCTTCACGACCTTTAGAAGTTTATCCAGGTCTGAAAAGTCGACATCTGCACTGCGAGATTCAATTGGAAAACAATCAAAACCGAGAGGGAGTAAACGAGAATATAAAACATCTGGGGCTGTGCCGAATGCACTGTCTGAGATATTTGGCTGCGAAAATAAGCTGGATTCATCACAAGGAAGACGATTCAACGTACATTGCGAAGGTGAGCTACTGCTTGACGACAGACTTCAATAGAAGGTAACGTCGTAGATCCTTCAGTAGCGTCTTGTATGGCATCCTGACGTGCCTTCAACATCCAGTGATTAATGTATTGCACAAGGTCTATCCAAGATCCACTCACAGATGATAATCCGGAGAGCAAACCAGTAGGTGGAACTGGTTCCGTATGTCTTTTCTGACTGCGGTGCTCACTGTTCAAGTTGCCAGGAACGTCACTGGTCTGCACCTGCTGGTCGTTCTTGAGCCTTGTAGGAGCCAATCGACCACCCTCAAGACGACACTCTCTCTCCTGGAGCTGCTGTTTGTCGGTTTCGAGCTGTTCGAAGACCTTACGAAACTCTTGAGTTTGGCTATCCTTCTCAGCTCGTAAGGCAAGTAGCCGTTGCTCGAATGCCGTCTCATTCTCTTTGGCCCTTTCCCGCTCGAAGTCCAGCTTCTTCTGGCAGTGCGCACGCAAGAAGTCCACTTCTTCTTTGTTCTGGCGAATTTCGAAGTCCAGGCGTGCTTTTAGGTATTCTTTGTCTCGCCTGAGCGCCTCCAATTCCTCGTTGACTTCGGGTGAAGAGCTAGATGCCATGACAAGTGCGAAGGTTGGAGTCAACGATGAACACGAAGGGAAAAGAAAGAAATCTTGTCGCTCAAGTACTATTTAGCGGTTAGACCAGTACTAGTGAGCTCGCAAGGAAGGCTGAAGCGACATCAGACTTCCTATTGGAACACTCCGATTTAGCGCATCACCATGTAAAACATCGCGAAATACAGAATGAATCGATGATCCTGCAAAGGACAAGTAAACGATCGCGGGAACTGCTCAACCTATCACTTGAGAACTAGACTTAAATTCTGTAAGTCGAATCTTGCCACTGTATATCGTCTCCAATTTGGTACATGGACCGAGAATATCTGAAGACAAAAGGGAGGCTCGTAATTCGAGCGCCGACGATAGTCCAGATTTCGGATCAACAGGCGCCCACAGACGCAAATAGTGAAAGCTGACTTACCAATACCAATACCAATAGAAATTCGGCATTCACATTCTCCCTGTGGAAGTTAAGATGCCAAGATTCGTAAGAGGAAATTAGGCTGAAGTGGAACTGGTACATAACAATCATTGTCAATGTTGGAACCATGAAAGGACAAGAACAGCATAAATTGAGCATCTTGACCAATGTATTGTCAGTGTCACTAAGCTACGAAAGAATCGCATCGGTATTGTATTTTGAACATTGGAAACTCATCCTGGGTTCTGCTCTCATTTTAGACGGAAGTGCATTAAAGCAATAACTAGAATGTACAGAAGTGAGTACGAGCGCTAGTCTTTCTCTGCATATGCCAAGAGGTGCTGCTCGACCTCCGCCTGTTCCATGACTCTCCATTTGCCTCTCGATTCTTCTGGCTCCTCTTCCGAACTCGATACGATACCGATCTCTATTTCTCCCGCCTTGAAATCCTGAGAGTAAACGGTCGCAATTGCTTCAATTGCCATCTATGCGGGTCCAGGCAAAGAAACATGAAAAAATATGCACGGAATGAAGGATAGCTGACCCACCTCTATAGTTTCTGCTCGGCTCAAGGTCTTTCCTGCAGCGATGGGATCGTCTGCGCCACCTCCGTTATTCAGCTTCTTCCACTTCTTCTCGAGGTGATTCATTGCCTCTTGTTGCTTTTGTCCTGCGGCAGTCGCGTGAAAGCCGACGTAGTATCCTGCAGGGTCGAGCTTAAAGCATTGGGGACCAAAATCATCGTCGATTCCGATGAGAATCATAGCTGAATACAGAATATATATTAGGTCAACAATGTCAAAAGTCTCAAATTCAACGAACCAAGTCCAAGCGGCCGCATAGCCGCCCGTTGTGTATAGACCTGGTTGATGTTAGCCAGTCGGCGAGCGAGTGCTTCTGGGCTGATCTCATAGCCAAATTTATAGCGAAACTCTGCTGCCTCCGCACGAGCGCGTGTTACTTGTGCTCGACCGTCCGCTATCCAATGACAGCGCGTAAGTCCGAGATTATAGCACTGAACTATGAAAGCTTACCAATTCTCCCCGTTATGACGCATCCTATGGTAGGCGTAATGGAGAAAAGGTGTGTGATTGTTGAAGGGTCAAGTAACTTGTCCTACAAAGCATAGAGTCAGCTATTTTGTCGGCGAGCGAGTATACTAGATGTACATACTGGTACTTTCTTCTGTGTCAAGACAACACTCGTGTCTTTTCCTCGAATTGCAATAGATGTCTGGCCAGAGCCAGAGATGGCCTTGAAAGCATATTCTAGATTGCACAAAGCTCCATATCATTTCTTCACATCAGTGCCCATACCGCGAAGAATACATACCGACTTGGTATAGACGACCTTCAGGCGAGAAGACAGTAAGGTATCTACCAGATTAACGTCAGACATATAGATCGCATCAAGTATGGAAAACCAAACCTATCGTATGATGTACGCGACATATTGGTGGGAGGTAGACGGGAACGCGACGCGCATCCTCGAGAGTCGGACTCGGGGACGCGCAAGTGGTATGCACGTGATCATTACCTAATAAGAGGTCGCAGATCAGATCTACGCAGACTGGCGATCGACACGGAAGGAAACTGACTGGACCGGACCGTGACTTGCATATCTTCAAGTTTCTTCATCTCATCTTATACCCTCACTTCTTACTAGTCTATTTCTTCAAGTGGCCGTGTGCTGCATAATTAGGCGAAATCAGTGGCGATGAAGGACTCAGTCCTACATCATGCACCTAAAGTCATGTAAGGACATTTTTTTGCGTCAGTCATTTATGATTCCTAGTCATGCTCAATTCTGCGATAGTAAGCAGATTCAATTCAGTCTGCTTAATGCTCAGGATATCGTCAAGCTTTCCGAATTTCAAGTTACACATCGCGATCTCTACACGCCTGTAGACAGGGTGCCCGTGAAAAATGGTGTCCTGGACCGACGATTGGTGCGTGCGCGTGTGCATTGTCCATGCTGCTCGTTCGTTCTAACCACTATCCTGAAGGGAACGACAGAAAAGAGTGCATTTTGTGAGACCTGCGGACTCTCTTCTGCAGACTGTGTTGGACATTATGCCTATATCAAACTCGCCTTACCGGTTTTTCACGTGGGATACTTGAAGCATATTTTGACAGTCCTTCAGTGTATATGCAAGGTGAGTGACCTCGTTTTGTTTATCCAGTAATTTCTGACGAATTGTCAGACTTGCGCGCGTGTACTTCTTGACGAGCCTGAGCGACGAACGTCTCTTAAGCGCTTTCGACGACCACATTTGGAGAATATCCAACGTATGTCGCTGGTTAAAGCTGTGAATGCGGCTGCGAGGAAAGTCGTATACTGTCCATATTGTGCATCGATAAACGGTACCGTGAAGAAAGTTGGAGCGATAAAGATTGTCCATGACAAATTTCGTGCTAAGAAGACCGCCGATGAACTCGAGCGTTTCAAGATGTCGTTTGCAAAGGCTGTTGAGGCGCAGAAGGAAATCGGTCTATATATTAACAAGGCAGTGCAAGAAGACTTGAATCCCTTGAAGGTTCTTGATTTGTTTAGGAGGATTTCTGACGAGGTGGGTATCATCTTCTATATCGGTAATTGCTTTTGCTGATATTTTTGAAGGACTGCGAACTCCTGGGTCTGAATCCGGAACATGGTCGACCAGAAGAATACATCTGGCAATACATATCCGTCCCTCCAGTTTGTATCCGACCATCTGTAGCTCAAGACGGCGCATCAAACGAAGATGACTTGACTGTGAAGCTCACCGAGATTGTCTTCACCAGTGCGCTTATTAAGCAGGGGCTAGCAAAAGGAGCACCGACGCAGCAATTCATGGAACAATGGGATTTCCTTCAAGTTAGCGTGGCAATATACATTAACTCCGAAACTCCAGGGATCCCAATCCAGTTGGCTCAAAAACCTATACGTGGATTCTGTCAGCGATTAAAAGGAAAGCAGGGTCGTTTCCGAGGAAATCTGTCCGGGAAACGTGTTGATTTCTCTGGACGGACTGTTATTTCTCCCGACCCGAATTTGCGAATTGACGAGGTTGCCATCCCCGAGCGAGTCGCAAAGATCCTCACGTATCCCGAGCGTGTCACAGCGCATAATATCAATGTACTGAGACGCGCGGTGAGGAATGGATGCGACGTGCATCCTGGTGCGAACTACGTGACCGCCGGGAGCAGCGGATTCAAAAAGTTCTTGAAGTTTGGCAATCGCAATGCAATTGCCGATGGCTTACGGATTGGCGATGTTGTTGAACGGCACATTATTGATGGAGATGTTGTTCTCTTCAACCGACAACCTAGTTTGCACAAGGTAATCGACATGTACGAATTTACCAATCGTAATTCACGCTGATGCGGCTCAATGCAGCTCTCTATTATGTGCCATAGGGTAAAAGTGAGGCCATGGCGAACTTTCCGGCTAAACGAGTGTGTTTGTGGACCTTACGGCGCCGACTTCGATGGCGATGAGATGAATATACGTACGTGTTCTGTTCTAAATAAGAGACATCCGATAATTCATGCTTTTAAACAGATATACCGCAGACAGAAGAGGCCCGCACAGAAGCTCTCACCCTCATGAACATCAAGCTGAACCTCGTCACTCCTCGAAATGGCGAGCCAGTGATTGCAGCCATCCAAGATTTCGTGACCGCCTCTTTCCTCCTTTCACAACGAGACCGATTCTTCGACCGACAGCAATTCGCCCAGATCTGCTCTTACTTCGCCGATGCTGACATGCAGATCGATATTCCATCTCCAACAATTCTTAAACCTCAGCGTTTATGGACGGGAAAGCAGATATTCAACGTCCTGATGCGACCTAACAGACAGAGTAAAGTCCTTGTGAACGTGGAATCGAAATGTAACAAGGAGCAGAAACCTGATCCTGTTAATTATCCACATATGACTCCGGCTCCGGATCTGTCACCGAATGATGGGTACCTTGTCATTGTCAACAGCGAGATTATGTGCGGCGTGATGGATAAGGCAACTGTTGGTAGTGGGAAGAAGAGGTCGATATTTGGCGTGATTCTGAGAGATTATGGGCCTGATGAAGCAGCCGCCGCGATGAACAGGATTGCGAAACTGTGTGCACGCTGGCTGAGTGAGCATCGAATTATACTCCAGGTTGGAATAGCTGATGTTTTTTTCTAGCGAACATGGGATTCTCGTTAGGAATCAATGATGTTATTCCGGGTCCTGCCTTGTCTGCGAATAAGGACAAGCTCATCGAATCGGCGTACGAAACCTGTATTGACCTGATTGCGCAGGCCAAGAAGGGTAAACTTGAGAATAAGCCAGGCTGTAATCAAGAAGAGACTTTGGAGGCCATGATATCCGGTGTATTGTCGAAAGTCCGCGATACGGTTGGTGATACTTGCATGAAGGAGCTAAGCAGACACAACGCTGCGCTTATCATGGCTACATGCGGTTCGAAAGGTGAGCACATGAAAGCAAGCCTAAGATTTAGAAGCTGACTTGGTATTCATAGGGTCTGCGATCAACGTTTGTCAAATGGTTGCTTGTGTCGGACAACAAATCATTGGTGGCAAGCGTGTACCCGATGGGTTTCAAGACCGCTCCCTCCCTCACTTCCCAAAGAAATCCAAAGAGCCTCCATCGAAAGGATTCGTCGGGAACAGTTTCTACTCCGGTCTTCTCCCTACGGAATTTCTGTTCCACGCTGTCTCTGGTCGCGAAGGTCTGGTTGATACAGCCGTGAAGACAGCAGAGACTGGGTACATGCAAAGAAGGTTGATGAAGGCTCTGGAAGATTTGACGACTATGTATGACTTGTCGGTGAGGAATTCGGAGGGCGGAGTTGTGCAATTCCAATATGGTGACGATGGGCTTGATCCTGGGTGCCTTGAGGGTGATGCACAGCCTGTCGAGTTGAATAGGTCATGGAGTCATGCGAGAGTATGTTGCTTTCTTTTGAACGTGTCTGCAGACCTGATAATCCGTGGGCTTTAGGCTATTTCATCGCAACAAGGACGCGGACTGCTCCCGTACGAAATCATGCAACTAGTCGATGACGAGCTGGCATCGAGAAAGTTTACGGCAGTTTGCTCAGAATCCTACGTCTTGATGCTTCGGAAGTTTATTTTTGATACTGCTGTTGCTCCGTTAGCCGAGCACAGGAGACAGCATGGGATGTACGATGCTTTAGAGAAAGAAGAAGAATGGGATGACGATACGGATCTGAACATGGGTGCTTCTGGTCTGTCTCAGGTTTCTCTTCTTTCAGTACAGTGGTATTAATGCGTATCCGCACACAGATGCAGACATCAAACTCGTTGATAACCTCCTCAAAGTGACCTCCTCCCAGTTACACGCTTTCCTCTCCCTCTGCCGTACAAAATACCTCAAAGCCAAGATCGAGCCTGGGTCGACCGTCGGCGCCGTCGGAGCACAGTCTATCGGTGAGCCAGGAACGCAAATGACTCTGAAGACGTTCCATTTTGCCGGTGTCGCATCGATGAACATCACTTTGGGTGTTCCGAGAATTAAGGAGATCATCAATGCTGCGAAGACGATTAGCACGCCGATCATTAGTTGTAGGCTCGTGAATAACAAGAGTGAGGCTAGTGCGAGGATTGTGAAGGGAAGGTTGGAGAAGACGCTATTGGGTGATGTGCGAGATCTTTTATTGTGTTGAATCTGTGGGTGTTTCGGCTGATGAGAATTGTGTGTAGATTGCTGCTGTGTTGGAGGAAGCTTGGGCACCGGAGTACTGTTATGTGGGTATCATTGTAGACATGGATGCCGTGCAGAAACTACAGGTATGCCTTTCTTACTAACTCGTTGCTATTGGATATTGATGTACTGGTGTAGCTGGAACTTACTCTTGACGATATCAAATGGGCTATCGTCGCGGCGAAGAAGCTGAAGGTGAAGCATGAGGCATGTTCCTTCATCATGATTCGTCTGGGATCATATTAATTGCTGTTACAGTCGATCATCCTCATTCCTAACAAGAACCGTCTACGAATATACATCAACGGCGAAGACAAGTTCTACCGTCTGAAGGAGCTCCGACGAGCACTGCCATCTGTTGTCGTTAAGGTATGTCTACGACTTTCAACCTCCTCACTAGCCAAATCACTGATGCGTATTCGTTTGCTCATGACCAGGGCATCCAAACGGTGCAACGCGCCATCATCAACATCAAAGACACATCGGACCACCGAGGCGAAAAGGGGGACAAAGAGATGTTAGTCGAGGGTTACGGGCTGCAGCGCGTCATGACGACCGACGGGATCGTCGGGGAGTACGCCACGACTAACCATATCATCGAGACTGCTGCTGTGCTGGGGATCGAAGCCGCTAGAGCGAATATTATCGCTGAGATTAAGTTTATTATGAAGGAGCACGGGATGAGCATTGATCCGAGGCATGTTATGCTGTTGGGGGACGTTATGACTTATAAGGTGTGTCGAAGGGACTTCTTTCTCTTCCCGTTCTTTCTCTTAGTCATAGTGTTCACGATTTGAAACTCTCCTCTGTAGGGCGAGATTCTCGGAATTACGCGCTTCGGCGTTGCGAAAATGAAGGATAGCGTCCTGATGCTTGCCTCGTTCGAGAAGACGACGGATCACCTGTTCGATGCTTCAGCGTACGGGAAGACAGACAGCATTTTGGGCGTGTCGGAGAGTATCATCATGGGCAATCCTGCTGCGAGATGTGGGACGAGTATGTGAGTAAATCTTTCTTTTAATTCTTTGTTTATTTTCAAATCGTACGTGTATTCCTCTGCGGAATTGCTGATGAACGTTTCGTGTAGGCCGTCGTTGGTAACTCCGCCCCCTCCGATTAGCAAGCCGAGGAAGTTGTTATTTGAGGATGCATTATAGTGATGATAGAAGATGACAAAAAGTATTTTTATCGACCAGTCTGTTGTGATCTATTCGTTTATCGTGTATTGTTATTCTGTCATGCATTGTTCAATGGTTGCAAACTTTTGTATAGGATATCTCGGTCACAGAGATTACTTTCTTCTGTGTTGTGCGTAAGCTCGTTGTCTATCCCTTCCTTCGTAAGGTAACGGCGGAAATGAAGCGTCGGAGAACGTCGGACATATACTCCGTCATTCCGAACTTTTGAGGCTTCGAGCACTTCCTCGCTGTAAAGTGAAATCCGCCGGTCATAGGAGGAAGAAATTCAGGACCGGCCGCCGTACTTGCTGGCAGTCAGGTGGGCTCGTGTAAGATCCTAAATTATATGTTGTATGATATCGGATTCACCAGGGACGGACCGGACCTCATCGAGGCGCCCAGAGGCTTGAGGAAATGCAGGTTGGCTGACTTTAGAGGTGGCCATATGCTGTTCGGAATAATGAGGAAGTACGGTCTGGTGGTTGGATGGTATCAGCTGATGGCGAAATGTCGATGAGAAGTGTGTTTATTAGTATACATGCATGAAATCTAACGGTAGATAAATAGATGGTGATCTAGTCTATATTTCTAATGCAGAGATGCTCCTCCAGACTGGGAGTTCTATCAGTGCGCCACATAGTTTTGCGAGGACGAAAGAAACTCACCAGGATAGCTTCCATCTCCTCTTCACTTATTTTCCTCACGCGTGGATTCCAGACGCGAGGCGGAGCCTGCCAGAACTCTTGGTACACATCGTGATCTTCAGATCTATTCGATGATGAAGCTGATGATGATTTTGGTGCTGTAGCTTTAGAACTAGATTGTGATGGAGGAGACCAAGGCGAGGAAGCTTCGAATTTCTTGAGGAAATCGGAGAAATGCGCTTTGTATTCTGCCGGCCCCGCTGGATGTGCATGTGGTGGTTCTGGAGCTGTGCGTTAGATAGAATGAATATGAGATGGAGTGCAAGGGCGCGGAGAAGAGGAAGAGATATGACGTACTTGCAGGCCATTTGCGTCTACCGAGGAAACGAATGGATGGTTTGTGGACGTGTAGCACGCGTAGCGTGGGTCGCATGGTGAGTGTTGGCGGTGAGTTAGTAGCGACTGCGACGAAAGCAGCGACGCCAACGACGACGACGACGACGACGACGAAGACGATGGAGAATGAAGTGAAGTGGCTATGAGCCAGAGCCATAAGAGGATCGGCGTGATCGACATTGCTATACGCGTCAAATATATACTGGTACTAAATCAAATTTATATTGCCTTTGCCACACTTTCTTTCCCTGCTGGTTCCTTCCTTCCTTCCTTCCTTCCATGCTCCTTTGCTTCCGACTTTCATCTCCTACTCTAGCTCCTAGTTTACCTCAACGACTATGCACATACCGAGCAGTCGACTAACGGACACCACTTCACTCAATTCTATCATTGTTGACGGTACTCGTCCTAGTGCTTCACGATCCGTCTCTGCTCAAAGTGGATCGAAAGTGAAGGTTAATTATGGACGAGTCGGAAATTATTCCATGAGGGAACGGTCGTCGAGCAGGTCTCGTCCGTCATTGCGAGAGTCTGTTCCCAACGGATATGCCAAACCCTCTGGCCGGCCTATTTCCTTTATCGCCCCCGTGCACAGCGAGGCCCGTTGGTACCAACCCACTCTACGCAACCGCCTCCTTCTTTTTACAAGCCAAGTCACCTCCAACGTCATATCATCCATATTCCTTATCAGTGTCGTCTCTTGGGCATTACTAGCGGACTTATCAGCCAGACTACCGAGGTACCTAAAACCCCTGGAGCCCGCTTGCTTCCCGTGGGATAGCCCGCGGTATTTGAAAGAGAAATGCACGAAGGACGTGAGGTATTATGCTCACCATGCGGGAGAGGGGTATGATATCGTTGATGAGGAGGTTGAGACGGAGGATGGGTTTTACCTCAGGTACGCTAATGTCATGTAGCCGCACGCTCCTCAGCTCATTTTGAATAACTTTAATCTGAAGGATACACCGAGTTGTCAATCCAAGGCATAAGCCCCAAGCTAACGGAAAAGGTAAGCTTGAGTTGGTTTCAAGGTTGATTACTGATGCGTTTTCCAGGCGGATACCCTGTTCTAATCCTACATGGTGCGAGCTACTATTTCGGGATATAAAACTATGATCTCATAAATATCCAATATTCAGGACTCTTCCAATCATCTGGTGCTTTCATCACATCCGAAGAACGCTCTCTAGCGCTCTGGCTGTCAGAATACGGGTAAGTACATCTCGAATATTCTATATCTATTATTAACTTTCGATGAGAATGTAGCGAGTACCAGGTATTCCTTGGTAACACCCGTGGCGTGTTCAATATGGGTCATAAGACGATGAGTAGGAGTGATCCTAGATTCTGGGGTGCGTTTGATCTTTCAACTCCGCTAAACTGTACGCTAAGATTAGAATGTGCATAGACTGGACTATTCGGGAACTAGCAATGTATGACTTTCCGGCGCTCGTAGAATACGTTTGTGATGCAACCGGCTATGATAAGGTTGGTTTCTTCGCGCAGTGCCATTGTATACGTCATTCACATGGCCGCCGTATACAGATCGCATTCATAGGACACTCTCAAGGCAACGGTCTTGCGCTTATCTCGCTAAGTCAGGGAATGCGGCCGGAGATCGGTTCCAAGCTCTCATGTATAATCGCACTTGCGCCCGTGGTCTACGCTGGTCCTCTCACTCATGGATTTCCGTTCAACGCCCTGAGTCGGATTGACTGGAGGTGGTGGAGAATGCTCTTCGGTAAGCTCGATTCAAACGCCTACTCTAGAAACGTTTCTGGAGGCTGATCTTATTGATGCTAGGAATACTTGACTTTATTCCGCTTATACGGTATGCATATGATCTGGTACCTTCGAAGCCGTTTGCGTTCGTCGGGTATGCGATGTTTGCGTATTTGTTCTCGTGGACGGACGCCAATTGGCTGAAGCGCCGAAAAGTGAAGATATTCCGATTCACTCCAACCCCAGTCAGGTGAGCACTCATTCAGGTTCGCTGACTTGCCACTGTCTGAATGAATATCGCGCATAGCTCTGCGAGCATATTCTGGTTTGTATTGCTAGTTTCGTTATCTGCGTTCAGATTTTTAATCTCGACTTTCAGGTGGTGCGGGAAAGGCGGCTTCGCGCAGCGGAAATGCACGATGGACGACTCGTTACCACAATGGTTTGACGAGCATTTCCCTCCGCTATCTATCTATCATGGCGGAAGGGACTTTCTTGTTGCGATTGAGCCGTTCTTAGAAAGAATCCGGAGTTGTGAGAAGACTGTCAAATTAGTAAGAGTGTGTGAGCTAGTAGACAGCGAGGTGAGCCGCTAGGAATTTTTTGTACATTTGGTCGGTAATGGCTAATGTTGCCTGATCGGTGTTGATTAGCATTGCGATTTCTATCTTGCGGGTGAGTGATATCGAGTTAATCTGTTTAGAATAGTAATGCTGAACGGAATGGCAGCTGAAGCCGTAGAGTGGTGTTTCTCTCTCTTCTTAGAAGACATAGAAAGAACACGGACGGACAAGGACAACACAAACACGGACTTGGAACTAGAGTCGGCACTGAAAGTGAAATTAGCTGATAAAGAGGACGACGCCGAATCGGAGAGAGTGACGGTGGAGCTGATAGACGTATCCTAGACTTACAATGATTTACTGATCTTCTAGTTTGTATTCTCCTATATAGTATCGCATAGTAGCACAAGGATATATATACCGCATAGTACTACGATTTTTGCCGTTTGGATTTAATATTTATCTTCATCTGATACTTGCATCTTCAGGCGTGTAGAACAGGATATGAACAAATAAGAGCAAACACCATCTCGTAATCGTGGGAATTGAGGCATTGTTACTTTAACTTGTTACTTACGTCCTGACCGGTTCTGCCCAACTACGTACGATAATGCTCTCCAGACTAATAGCAGTAACGACGCTCTTTCCACTGTCGTGGGCATTTTACGACACCGTTCCTCTCGTCGCTTGGTCTTCACATGAGTGCGTCGTGTTCGCCTGATTTTGTCACAATAATGTTTATGAATGTGGCGCTAATACACGTTCCATGTACATATTTTTTTAGGAACGAGCTTGTGAGAACGTTAGCAGATCAGACGACGGTTGAAGATGTACGAGAAGGTGGTGTTGAAAGGCTGTTGTTGTATTCGGGAGAAGGAGAGGATGTGTGTAGCAGCTTTGAGACGTTGGTCGTGTTTGAGCAGCCTGGGGTGCGTTTTTTGCATTTCGTTTCATTCTGCTTCAGTTGACTGGACTGAGATTGTGTTGTATAGCTGCACGCGATGGATCTGAAGTCCCTTTCGCCTTCCTCGTCCCTCCCGAAATGGCTGAAAGCAGCGAAGAAGTCGGTGCAGATCCCGTACGTCAAGCGCCGGTCTCTCCCGGATGAGGGAGACTCAGATACTTCCGCGTCGTCGGACTCGCTGGAGGGCATTATCGAGGAGTTCGCGAGGAGATGCGGTGCAAGTATGACGTGGCTCAGCCTCGATGGACTTGAGTGGATTGAGGAAGGGAGTAAGGAGAGGGCGAAGAACGTCTTCTATCTTGGTTTACCTGAAGTAAATGGAGAAGGTAGTTGGAGAAGGTATAAGATGATGGAAATTGGTACGCTTATCTCACATTAACCTTGATTGTTACTTGCTGACCGCAACTTACTCGGTTTCTGAATAGAGGATATATTGACTCGCACACTCGAGAACATCGAGTCTACCTTCCCGAACCATTTGATGATCTACACTGGTTCTCTCTCCCCTTCCTCATCCTCCATTTTTTCGAAACGACAAGCCGAAGCGATTCCTGACCGGCCCTTCGCTTACGCACCTTCAAACTCAACAAGTCCGGATGATGGTGGGATCCTAGCGCGCTACCAGCTGCTCACGCCAGGTCTTATCGTATCCCTCCTTATTGCGTTCTTCCTGCTCCTTCCGGTTGTGTTGCTCAGTGTCCAGGCGTTGGCGAGTATAGAGAGTTCTGTGAGACTCGATGCGCCGAGGGGCGTGACTCAGTCGAAGAAAACTCAGTAATTGGGGCGGCCGATTATAACTACTTTGGAGCCAGTGATTTCAATGACATGTATATTTATTACCGACGTGTCGTAATTGCCAGTGCCGTTCGTTTGTAGTGTACAGGTTGCACAGTGCGTCATGATGCCGTACAGAATGTGCGAGTCTAATTGCCATTACCATCAAGCATGCGAAGTGAAAGTGTGAGGGCAGAACCCTGAAAAGAAGAGTGACTTGCGATGAGAAAACAGACAAGAATGGAAGAACGAGACGATAGGAGTAGGAGTGAAAGAGGCATCGAATGGTCGAGATTGGGTACATAGCATACGAGACAAGAAGCATCAATGAAAGCAAAGGAAAAGTCCAAAATGAGGCAACCGAGGAAGAAAGCAAAACATGAAGAATAGAGAGACGGATGGATGGATGGAAATAAATAGCTTATTCGAAAACCTCATCCATCTCAAGAGTCGAGTCGATGAGACGCAGCGCAGCAAGGTGATAAGGAAGAACTGGAGCTGTAACAGCTTTCCTCTCCCCATGACGATTGAGGTGTGGCCATCGTGCTCGAGTGAGTACGGCGAGTTCGTGGTAGTTCCGACAGATGTCATCCAAGTTTTCTTGTGGCGGCTTTGCCAAGGATGAGGAGCTGGGGCTACCAGAGCCGGCGATAGTGGAGTGCAATAGGTGGACGTATTGTACACGTGCGGTATTTCCGACAGTAATGAGTGCGAAGGAGAGTAAAGGACAAAGGCGCTCTGCGTTCGGTAATCGTGGTGCAGAATCTTCATCCTCTGGTATATAGTGTGCGACTCCGAGTTCAAAGTCCGATGTCGATGGGAGAGGATAGCGTAGGGAGGGTATAATATATGTTGGATTGATGGAGCTAAAGATTTGTCCTTGCGTTTGTCCGCTCGATCCTTGCCCTTGTACCTGGCTTTGCACCTGGCCAGTGTTCTTTCCGTATGCATCCGTACTTGATGGGGACTTCTGAGCTAGTCGGCTTGATGGCCGTTCTGTGAGTACCGACCAGCCCGACTCATCATCGACACAGAGGAGCGAGACGTGCATTGGCGGAATTTGGCCGTCGCCTGAGAGCTCGTCGTTCAGATGCGTATTCCAAGCTAAGGGCAACACAAAGGTCAGGAACGATCAATAATTCGTCAAGAGTGAATCTTACCCGTTAGCTCAGCTTCTTCAACGCTACCCAATTTCGCAATCGCAACTCTCCATTCTACGTTCGCCCTTTTTGCAAAATCCATCAAGAAGTTCCATAATTGACTGACAAGCTGCTTGTGGTCGTTCTCCTCGCCAACAAACCACAGATCCATGTCGTGTGCTTCCCCTCTCTGGTCTATGCACGCCGCTATGAGCCATTTCTTGCACTTCGATAACTCATAACCGAGGTGTAGGAATGTACCTCGATCGAAGGAGGAAAATTCCGGTGTAGGGTGTTGGAAAGTAAGTGATGCGGTCGGAAGACATGATCGCGCTAGCGTAAACGACGGTGCTTCAAAGTATTTGCGTGTCTTGCCGTCGTGGACGAAAAATGGACGCGACATGAACCGATCGACCGGTCGAGGAATGCGATTGTAGAGATTGTCGACAAACATCTCGAGCTGAGATGTTGTCTTGACGTCGTCTTTCAATGTGAGTAGGAAGTCAGGGACAAAGTGGAACCGGATTGGAATAGCGTCGTCTTGGCGATTTGAGAGGGACCGGTCGATAGATTGGAACATTTGTCGAAGGATAGGAGAACCGAGAGAAAGAAAGGGGCTGGATATCACAACATAGATCACCAAAGGGAACGTAAATTTCGAAAAGGAATCCATGAGAGGTGCTGAATTGATCGATTAGGGTTACGCTTAAAACATATGAAAGAGCTTCATTGCTCACCCAAAGTCTTTCGGAAGGTTGCGTAACGGAAAGGGACGAATCCGCCCTTTGGGTATAGGTCAGATTTTCCCAGTGAAAGTTTGCCATAACCTTTAGCCTAGACAGAACCAGTCCAATGAGTTCATTTCATTCTTAAGATCTGAAATAGGGGACGTGCGTTGTAGATGTAGGAGATGCGATTTAACCATCTTTCCAGTTCTTCCGTTGGTCTACTGCATTCCTCGTACAGCAGGAAAGCGGATACATCTTTCGGCCCACTTCGAGGAGTTAGTCCCAGCTTCGACCAGAACCGAAGCGAAGGAGGTAACATCTGGACCAAAGCATCCGCCTTCCCAATCGTGAACATCGGTTGGTCCAATGCTTTGAGTGGTAGACTAGATGCCGGTAAGCTGAGGTTCTCGAAGGAACTCGTTACGGAAACTACTAATCAAATAAAGACGCGAAAATAACACCAACTGAGATCGTTTTGCTTACCGAGAGAAGAGAAGGATTCCATTCTCATCGCATCCCATGGCCATCCCATCGAGAGAAAACAGGCTGAATCATCTTGTTCGCATTCGTCTTGCATCCAGATCGGCGCTTGGCCGGTGGCGCTTACTCGCCAAGCGGTTTCCCATAGAGCATTCTCAATAAGCTCTGAAGCAAGCACACGCAAAGCGATCTCGAGAGCCTTTGACTTCTCGTTCCTCGAACCTGCCACGGCGGCAGGCGAGACCGGAGTTGGGACCGGATTGGGAAGAGGCGAAGCCAAATCAAGCGTAGCTGCGAATGAAGCACCTGGAGGTCTGAGTTTGATTGAAAGAGGGAGTAAGAGCGAATGTTGAAATTGCGTCGAGAGCAGTGTAGGACCAAGCGGAAGGTGAGATGCGAGAGGAGTCGACGGGCGTGAAATGGAGTCGGATCCTTCGTAGTCGTCGAGGTTCTGGTCCTCTGAATCCGAGTCTCGATCTGAATCGACGTCCATGGCAGGTAAATCCTCGTCAACATAGCTATCCCATTCACTCTGCGTATCCTGAAACGGTGGACAGGGAGGACCGAGACGGACACCTTGAACAGCCAATCTCCGTTTCATTCCGATGAGCTTCTTCACGATCTCAATACGAGGATCCGTTTTCGAGTCGTAGCTCATCTTCCACAGCGTCATGAGTGAGTCTTCACGAGTCGCCAAGTCCGATTTGTCATTTAGAATATTAGAGAATTTGCCAATCACATATTTTGCATCCACCGAGTTGAAACGCTTAGAAAATCGTATCGCGTCAAATGGTCTGGTTTTGGAACCTACGAACTCTACATCAGTGACCGATATTACTTCAGGAGTTCTGGGACCGTTGGATGATACTATGGATTCGCCTGGAGAGCCGGGTAGGAGCTCTGGAGCAGTCGATTCCATGCGCTCCTTAGACTCTTGATCTGCACCTTGTTTTGACGTACTCCAAGGAGAAGCCTTGTCAAAAGAAACCAAAGAAATAGCAGACCCGAGGACGACAGTCTGGGGCAGAGCTCCAACCTGCCCCAGTGGAGGAATGGCCAGTGATTTGATTGCCTCCTCACTGGACATAGATGTTGTCTCGGGGGCGTTAGTACTAGTGAGCAACGTGCTTGTCGTCGTTGTAACGACCGGGTCATCGAAAAAACTGAAGTCATCATCCGTGAATACGCCAAGTGAATCGAAGTCCATTTTGATGTTCTCGCCTGGACGACCTGTTGTTGAAGGAAGTGTCATGTTAAAGTCCATACCGAGATCCATCATGAACTTGTCCATGCCGTCAAAGGAGCCGAATGGTTCGGAAGTAGATGGCGGTTGTGTCGTCTGTAGGCTGGACCCTATAGTGTTATTACCGAAGGAAGAACTTTGCTCCGCTTTGACCACTTCTTCCGGAGGAGATGGATAGGACGGATTACTTGCCGATATAGGAGGATACTGGATTTGAGCCTGGGTAGGATGCACAAAGGTTTGCTTTAGCAAAGAAGTGGGCGGCGACATTCGTGTTGTGCCACTATCGTTGTCAGTGCCCATCTGAGATGTTCCTGGTATGCTTGAAGTACTGGGAGGAACAATGCCCGGAGATCGAGGTGTACCTACACCCTTCATCGCTAATGCTTGCGCCTGCGATTGAGCATGAAGGGCATTCGCTTCCCGCTCCTTTTCACGCTTGATCCTTTCTCTCTCGCGCTCTCGTTCTTTCGCAATAGAATCAACGAACTTTCCGACATCCTCAGCGACGTTGCGCAGGTCTTTCGGCGGTTGGTGAGAGTTACAAAGGGTACGGAACGCCTGGGCTGTCGATGATGAAAATGAGCTCGTTGCTCGAGTAAGTGGAGGCCGATCGAGATCCTGCTCGGTCCTATTTGTCTGAGTGGCAGAACGAGGGAATGGTGTAGTCGGAGTTGTTTCGCGCGAGAACAGAGTGCGCCCTATGGGAGTGAACAAAGACGGGGAAATGAGGCTCTCGTGAGGGGAGAAAGCACGAGGAACAGTTGCAGGAGCCGGCACAGGAGATGGCTGTAGAGCAATAGGAAGTTCCGGGATGTATGCCAGTGGCTTTCGTTTGTAGGCATATAATCTAGGACTGTCTGGGTCGTCAGGTGTCTCCAGCATCGACATTAACGAGACGCAGAGAGGTGCTGGCCAGATAACTATCATGCCCTTCTCTTCTCCTTGTTTATTCTGTACACTAATCCACGCAATGACGAATTGTACCACATTCTCCGATCCGAATTGTCCTCGATTCAGATCAAGGGAGGGTAGTAGATCTCCTGCCCCTAGACCGACGAGGTTAGCCTGGAACTGTTTAAGGAGTGCTGAAGTTGGCCCTGAATACATGTTCAGATAGTATGCGGGAGTTGAGAACGGTAGTAGGTTGATTGGTGCGCCTGAGGCGAGAGGCAATGAAGATCGGAAAGGCAAGAAGTGAGTCGGACGAGATCGAGGCTGGATCAGTATTCCAGATGCAAGCAAGGTGACTTCGATATGACAATAAGATAGAGGACTAAAGTGGAAATCAATTGATCCAATAAAATAAACACACGAAACAATACTGAACGAACCGAGTTTTCCAATGTTGATCCCAGCCGTCTCCCCAGTGGCCTATTGGGTTTGCAGGTCCCCATAGGACTCCACTTCTAAATCTTCGGACAACTATACCAGGTGTCCGATTATTGTTGCAGATATCATCGATAATCCGTTCCTGCACCGCGTTCAGGAAGAAGGCCAGCGCCAGTCGGAACGGACATCGAGGCAGATGACACGCAGCCGGAAGGCGGCCGCTACTTTGTTCGGATTCTGTGGACGCCAATGTACCCAATCCTGATCCTGATTCCAATTTAGCTGTTGAGATTCGACCCCGGTGACTGGACTCTGAGTAATGACAAGATCGTAAACATGTCGGGCAAGGTGTCCGTTGTACCGAGCACGTTACTGAGCAAGGATACAGCTCTTGGTAAGAGAACTTGTCATGCGATTTGACTAGAAAGAGGTCAAGCATGCAATAAATATATGGATTTATTTTAATGGTGGCCCAGACGTACTGATCAATCCAGTGAACTCTAGGGATTGGAGGCGTGAAAGAAAATCCGTTGCTTCCGTTCCAGACGAGTTTTGGTCTACGAAAAACACCCAGAGTGTGGCACCATCTTTAGTGATTTGAGAATAAGTCAGAAGACTGTCCTCGATTCGTTTCTCCGAGTTGTTCTCGTAAATCCTCCGCCTGGCAAGGTCGATGTCCAAATGGCTTTGAGAAGCATGTATAACCGAGAGTGCAGCGTAATGCACTATGAAACCGGATGAAAGTGAGATGCAAGAAGCAGAAATGTTAGATTCCGGAGTAAGCTGGCGCATGAGAGGGGGAAGTTGTGCGGAGGACGTGGAAGCCGGAGGGGAAGTCTGGCCAGCGCGCTTTACGCTAGACCTGGAAGACATACGGCTTCAGAGGTATGAGCTAAGTGATTTGAATGTGTTAGCACTCGACAACGCCGAGCCTGTCGACGACAAAAAGGAATAAGAGAGAGCGCATACGCGCGCGGCGGTGGTCGTCTGTTAGGCGGAGAACAGATTCGCACTTTGACCGAAAGCGTAATCCGAGGCGTCGATCCCTCAGCGTTACCAAATATGGCAACAGTGCTTTTTCACTGCAACGCGTCTTTCTGCCTGCAACTTTTGGGTGTCGGACTCGGTCATTATTCAGCTCTTGCCATCGTTTTCCACATTGTCTATTGCACATCAAAAGTAATGTCGCACTCTGTGACTTCGTCAACGCGTCCTGGCGCATCGCCTATGCCTGCACATGTGTCTGTCAATACTCAGACAAAGGTGATTGATACCGTAGCTGGGCGCATACTCTGTATCGCAGACGTTCGCGGCAAACTGTCCAGTCTGAGCGATATGGCGAGGGAGGTAAATGCAAAGGCAATCATTCACACGGGTGACTTCGGCTTTTTTGGTGAGTCATATTGCGATTTTCTTGCTGAAATATCTAATATAATAATGTGGATGAATCAAGAGGCTTCGAGCCTTGACAACATCAACGACCGCACTCTAAAGCATCTTACGCAATACTCGCCTTTAATACCAAATGCGCAGCGCAGCTCTCTTTTGGCACCAGATACCCCGCCTGCTGCTATTCGTGCAGCGATGACGGTTTCACTCTTGTCTGAGTTCCCTTTGCTTCTGTCCGGACAGATCAAATTGAGCGTGCCCGTGTTTACTGTATGGGGAGCGTGCGAAGATGTGCGGATATTGGAGAAATTTCGCCAAGGAGTGTATGACGTCGAGAACCTTCACGTTCTTGACGAGGCAACAACGCGCTGTCTGGACATTGGTGGTGTAAAGCTAAGGCTTCTTGGTCTCGGAGGCGCCTTTGTCCTGCACAAGATGTTTGACAACGGCGATGGCAATGCTACAATTGCAGGCGGACAAGGTACCGTATGGACTACTGTTTTGCAAATCGGCGAGCTTGTTGATACTGCACAACGCGTGTATGACCCATCGGAGACACGTCTGCTCATCACACACGCGAGTCCTGGGCGCGAGGGTATCATAGCACAGCTTGCGCTCGTGCTCAAGGCCGACTTGACCATTTCTGCTGGCTTGCATTTCCGCTATACCAGTTCGTGGAACGAGTTTAGCGTGCAAGGTGATTTTGAAGGATATCGACACAAAATCATTGCCGGGCGGGAAAGCTTCAACAAGATCTGGGAGAGCGTCAAGCCGCAGGTTGAAGCTGTTGTCGATGATAACCAACGTATCTTGCTCGAGAAGGCTTTGAGCGTAATCGAGAGGGTACCGGCTGTGCAGCCACATATCGGTCCTGGTGGGACAGCTACCGGAGAGGAGCCCGCATGGAAGAACTGTTGGAATTGGAATCTGTGCGACGCTGCGTATGGGTCTCTTATTCTCGATATTAAGGAAGGGAGAGTGAGCGCCGAAATCAAGAGTCAAGGTATGCTTCTATTGTTCTTTCTTCGTCAAAATTCATTCTGAAGTACGTTACAGGATTTAATTACGCCTATCGTCGCAGTGTCAATACTCAGACTACTGTCGCGACTCCTAACTCAACTACGTCTGCCTTGCCAAATAATGCGGCGCCATCCACGAGTGGAACTCCTGCGCCTCAGAAAACGCAAGCAACAACGGCGTTGCGATCAAATGGACCTTCTGTCGCTCCAACGCCTCCTCCTCAGACTTCCCATCAGCGGCAAGGAGCCATGACTCCCTCCGGGAAAGAAACTCCTAGTAAAGATAAATCAGGTACTGCCAACGAGGCTACGGCCAGTACTTCGGATGCTCAGAAGAACGCAACTAAGAAGGGAGATTTCAAAAGGAAAGAGAAGAGAGATGGTGCGGACGGAGATGCGAGCGCGAGCGTGACGCCTTCAGAGAGCAAGCCTGCCGGGGCTTCGATTCAAGGCTCTGTACCACCTTCGGGTAAGGCTACACCTGCGACTGAGGATGGTAGTGGATGGCCTACTTCACCTACTGGTGCTACTAGTCCGACGCCCAGGAAGAGGAACCCGTGGACGATTTTCATGCGTTACTCTGGCCAACGTGAGGATGAGGAGATTAGGAAGTTCTTTGGAGAAGCTAAGGTACAAACCGTCTAAACTTTTATTTTAAGCGTTATATAAAGGATGAAATTCGTTCTTTAGGTGAAGAAGATTCACTATCCGCAGCATTATGGGAAGTCGACACGGACGGCCTTCGTAGAGTTTGAAAGTGAAGAATTGATGAGGACGGCATTAGATAAACGTGCCGAGGTACGTCACATCCTCTCCTTTGATCCTTGGAATGTTCAAAGTTGCGATATTCATGAATACAGAAATTTAACGATGGGGTTGTCCCATACGTCACACAGGCAGATGATCGCGAAGAGCGACGCGAGTCCGACAGAGGTGCTCCGCGTGTACGTGGACGAGGACGTGGAAGCGGACTTGCTGCCCGTGGGTTCGCCGCGGCGGGTCTAACTAGACAACAGTCTCAGCCGGATAAGAAACCTGAAGGAGAATAGACGTGATGAAAAGGAGAATTAGAAGGTCCAGCAAGGATATATATTTCATCTCGTAATGTCTTTGCCGCTTCAAAGCGCACTGCTTTCTTGAAATACTCGAGTTTGAGCTGTAGGGTTGTTTGGATGATTGTCTTGATGTTTTGTTGAGATTGTCTGTTTGCCCTTTTCTCCCCGCTCCCATTCGCCAAAAAGATCCTTGGTTCTTACCACCCTCACAATTCTTGCACTCATCTTTGTTGAAAGCTCCGTAGTTCGATGTGTCATTTTGTATCTACATAGCGTTATGCATTCAGCACATTGGTTCTTCTACTTCCTGCCGTCATCCGTTCGTCCGTACTCTACGATCTCGCAAGGCATATACTATTTCTGATTACATTTTCGTGGACTATCATATCATATCGTCATCGTCATCCAGACCAGGAGGTAAAGGAGGCCATAAATCTACATCGTCAGCATCGGGATTATCAAGTTGTTTCAAGACGTCTCGAAAGAGGGTTTCTCCAATGCTTGCCGCAGCGTCTCCTGCCTCGGCGAGGTGCTCTGGTAAGGGAGGTGATACAAAGATGCCTTTCTCCTTTAGCGAGGCGAGTCGAGTATCTGATAAGGTCGGAGTAGATTTGATGTAGAAAGCGGTGGAGAGTTCTTCGAGAGGTTCTCCTGAGGGACTCTGTAAGAGGGAAAGTGTAGTTTCCAGGTAGGGTCGAAGAAGTTGCTCGGGATTAATTGCTTCGTTTGCGTCGATGTTCTGAATCGTAGTCGAGAGATACAGTAAACCTTGATAAAGGATTGAGCAATCCACATGCGATAGAGAAGTGCAGAACTTACTCTTTCCGCGGGGACATGATAACGTCCCTTCGCCATTTATCAGAACGTCCACAGGTCCTGATGCTTTACCAGAAGATAATGAGCCCGAAGGAAAGACGAGCAATGCAGCATCGACGGGCCGTGATGGGCTTTCCTCGCTCGAGCCTTCGAGTGCTTCTCCATTACTATCGTTCTCTGTTGCTTGAGCGGATTCATAGGATGATGGTCGAGATATCACGCCGTCTATCAGCGCTATGCAGCATGAATGACTCTCAGTCGTTGAGAGGTTGACTTCTGTCTCAGTCTGAGGAATATTGCCGAGATGAGGCAGATAGTTTATTGAAGAAATGACTACGTCCGCGGTTAGGTCCTCAGGTATTTCAGTTAATTTGAGACGTAAGTTCTTCATTTCTTCACTTCCTGAAGATGGTTCCGGCTTGCTTTCGATAGCAAGGATATCTCGTCCGAGAATATAGGTGCCGCCAGAGACCGCGCATACTCTAATTGTGTGCTTTCTTAGCATCAGACAGACTTCGAAGTGGTATGCGAAATCGGTTTCACCTGCAGAATCCTTGGGCCAGTTCGCCTAGACCACCGTACTGGCCAACTAAGAAAGGAGATGCCCCGTATCGTCCTGCAGAACGAAGAGAGCGTCGTATTCGCCCCAGTGCAGGAAGCGTTGTATCTACGTAGCAAAGTCCATATAATGGAATCAACTTGTTATTAGTGAGGAACGCACCAGATTGGCTTTTGCACAGCGCAAGAGCACACGCTAAAATTGAGGCCAACTGTGTATTGAGAGAAAAAGCCTCTTTCAAGAAGGATTCAAACTCCATATTTTCCTTCCCCTGGAGTTCAGACGACAATTCAAACTCTCCGGAAGCGAACATGAGGAAACGCATGAGTTTCCGTTTATCAATAAGTGACAGATCCTTGGATTTAAATATCTCTTCTTTGCTGCCCGGCACGCTCTTTAGACCATCGGAAGAGTAAACCGAAACAGATTCAGGTAGTTTAAAGCCTCCGTAACGGGCGACACCAGAGCCTATAAGTGAGCTAATCAGAGGACCTCTTGACGGGATGATCGACGGGGACAAGGATAGTGAGTAGTCCCTTGAAGCGGAAGGAAACTCGCCGCGAATCGAAGCGGTTCGAAGTCGCGAGGTTTGATCGTGTTTTCCGATGGCTCTGTTCAAGCATTCTTGAAGTTCTTTCGTTGTGAGGCTTGCTTCATCCGCGCCATAGTATGGATTCGTGTCGATATGCGCGACTTTGAGGCCAACTTTTGCAAGAGCACTGAGCCCGTCAATCAGATCCGAATGCAACACGTACGCAAATCAGTTCTTAAGCTCACGCTGCGGCAATGGACTCGGCCAGCCCTGTTCCTAAGATAATAACCTGGAAATGAGAATCCATCGTGAAGCAGGAAGAAATGAAAGTAATACTATTTTGAATATGAATTTCAGGATTTGAGTTTGGATCACATGACTCTGAGAGAAAAATATTAGAAAACTTTCGATTTGAGGTCGACACCGTTTCTTCCTGTTCTCCTCATCTCCTCCAACCTTCAGTCAAAATGGCCAAGACAGAGAAGAAATCAGATAAGAAGGACAAGAGGTCCAAAGAGCCGAAGGAGGTGAAAGCTGCTTCTGCTGCGAAAGAGGTCCCTGCCAAAACGTCAAAGCCGGTACGTCTGAACCTTTCCCAAGTCGCTCGTGGAAACAGTCTACTTATTGTAATGAAGGTGGTAAATGGAAAGACAAAGCCTGCGAAACCTGTGAAGAAGCAGGAAAGTAGTAGCGGTGAGTCTTCCGAGGACGAGAAGCCAGTAAAGAAAGGAAAGCAATCCCAGGCAAGTTCTTCGCGACCAACAAGTTTTGCGTAGTTTGAACGATTGTCACAGGTTGCAAACAAAAAGTCAAAGTCCAAAGAGGCTAGCAGTAGCGAGGAATCTAGCGAGGAATCCTCGTCTGAGGATCAAAAGCCGAAGACGTCTGTCAAGAATGCAAAGTCAAAGGTATGTCACAGGATCGAAATGTCGCACCGGAGTTGGCTTGATAATTGTGTCTTTTCTTAGTCTGATTCTAAGTCTTCGTCGTCCTTGGAGACAAGCGAGGAGGAATCAGATGGAGAGTCAGACAGCTCGTCTGAGGACGAAAAACCTAATGGAAAGTCTGACGAGAAGGTTAATCCGAAGGTTCGAACTCATTCATTCACCAATAAACGTCTAGATAAACTCTCATTGCAGACAGCACATAATGGAAAGGCTGTACTGAAGGTACCTCATCCGTCTCTGAAGTTACTTTATTCTGATGCCAGCGATAATAAAGACTAAGCCTCATGAGGAGACATCGGAAGAGTCCTCAGAGGTATCCCTATTTCGGATTGCATTAATGATATTCAAAAATAATCCTTTGCCGTAGGAGTCATCTGAAGAAGAGTCCGAGGATGAGAAGCCAAAGGCCGCTCAGGTGAAGGATGTGTCTACGTCTGGAAGGGCCGGAAAAGACCAATCCGAATCCTCGTCGGAGGACAGTTCTGATGAAAGCTCTGACGAAGAGGTGATCAAGGCTCCTCCCACACTCCCCAAGACGAAGGAAGCAGGCTCTTCAAGCGAGGAGGAATCAGATGACAGCGATTCGGATGAAGATGAAGATGCTGAAATAGAGGACACAACTGCTGCGAAGAAAGAAACATCCCAAAAGAAGGAAGATCTCTCAAAAACAAGTTAGTCCTTGGTTCGCAGACAGTTTGCGGATGATTCTTACTCGGTAGTAGGTAAACGCAAGGCGGATGAAGCAACCAGCACCGCAGCGAAGAAAGCCAAGCTAGCTAATGGCGATGCTATAAAGTCATCCTCCGATTCATCAGACGATTCTAAAGTCGTATTTGTTGGGCAGCTTTCGTGGAACGTTGATAATGATTGGCTGGCACAAGAGTTTGCGGACTGCGGTGAGGTGGTTTCCGCTCGCGTACAGATGGATCGTAATACTGGCAAATCTCGCGGATTTGGGTTTGTTGACTTTGCTACTGTTGAGGGTGCAAACGCTGCGATCGCCCTTAATGGTGCAAAGGAAATTGACGGGCGGATCGTCAAGTTAGACAAGAGCTCGACGAAGTCCCGCGACCCAGAGAAACGCGCCAAGGCGTTTGGCGATGTACCTAGCGAACCCTCAACAGTCCTTTTCGTTGGCAACGTCAGTTTCAATACGACAGAAGATGGTCTATGGGAAATCTTCTCGGAGTATGGAGAAGTGAAGAGTGTCCGCTTGCCTACCGATCGGGACTCACAAAGACCGAAAGGGTTCGGCTATGTCGAGTTTGTCGACATTGAGTCTTCAAAGAAGGCCTATGAGGGTGCGTGGGGTAAGGAGATTGATGGGCGTCCTATCAGGTTAGACTTTTCGACGCCACGCGACGGTGGCAGTGGAGGGTTCGGAGGTGGAAGGCGAGGCGGGCGTGGAGGAGGTAGTGATCGTGGATGGGTGAGTAACCATTGAACAGACTCGCATAGCTTCAAGCTCACGAACGAATTCCTCAGGGTGGTCGTGGAGGTGCACATGGAGGAGACAGAGGAGGACGAGTGAGTATTCACGAGCGTTTCAACGATTTTCAGGCTAATACAACAATCGTTCAGGGAGGTGCCCGAGGTGGCGCTCGGGGTGGAAGAGGCGGCCGAGGAGGACGCGGAGCAGCTCCGGCGCGTGGAGGAGCACGTACAGGAGGGGCCGTCGAATTCAGTGGCGAAAGGATCAAGTTCTAGTATTCTTTGTTCTTCAGACGACACGTTCGCTGCCGTTCATCTATGCGATCTTTTAAGGTTTTCGCTCTTCATACTTTCTTTTTCATAGATCTTGTCTAGTCTAGGCATCTTCTCATGCCTTGTTTGCGTTTATGTCGGCCCCGATCTGCACTTGTATACTTTTATTCATCAAAAGCAGTTCATTGCCAAAACTATTCTTTGTTCGCAGCGTGATTGATGCATGCAAGATAGAGTGACTTCAAACTCTGATCATGGACTTGGGCTGGACGGGCTCTGCCGAGATATAGAAAGAGGAGTAAGAGTAGGTCGATATTGTAAAGCATTTTCGACTCGTGCTAGTATATACTAAGGTAAACACAGGGAAGGAGATGGCGTGCAAGTGTGTTGGTCAAAGGAGACCACCAGACTCGAACCTCTGGAAGATGGAGCCGAATATATAGTCTTTAAGCCGAACATGCCTGGAGCAGGCGTCCTGGTAAACGGGATATATCTGCAAAGCTGCGGAGTACGTCTGCGAGTATGACGCCGAAGGTTATGTAGCTTCAGTCGTGCACAGCTAGAAAATGCCCGAAGTTGATGTTCACGCGAAGCTTAGACAATTCAATCTGCATCCAGCTGCCGGATCAGTGGTGACAAGCGATTTCAAGTCTTCGTGACAGAGCATTGCATGCTTTACATCTCTGTCTTGATGTTAGGACTGGACGGAGAAGTTGGGGAGGCAAAGCGCTCAGAAGAGCCATCCTGCTCAAGAAAAGGAGCGATATCTGGAAAATGTTCCGATAGAGCTTTGTTGAGCATAGTTCGGTAGGACTGCACGAAGTAAAATTGAAGATGTATCAATGAGAACTGTGTTTGTCTGAAATGGCGAACAGCTCGGACCTCGATGGCTTTGATTTTCCCGTTCATAAACTGGTTTTCTGTAGCCGCGCGTTCCAGCCTGTCCTTCGTCAAGAACATAGGATTTCGAGAATTATCGATCTCCCTGAGAATACCAAATAGCATGTCATTACCACCTCTCGCATGCAGCGATAATAGCAATCCTTACTGAAGAATCTGCATAGGAACCATAGTATCCAATCCATCTGCTAGGTCTTCGATTGATGACAAGTGTCCAATAACGTCGTTAACCCTCTGACCAACAGGTTTTGTCGGCGTTGGGTCACCTGGCTTCGCGTTCTGCAGTCTCTCTTTTGTAAGATCGTTGACGGCAGTGGTGCCAAGGTTGTACATTGCATTAGCCAGACCGGCAAGCTCGAGCTCGAGATCACCTTGCAAGCCTGTCGGTATGGGTGTTTGTGCAGAATCGCCTTGCGAGTCTGGCGTTGCGACTGCGTGCTGAGTCGACATGATTATTGAAAGAATAAAGTTACTAGTTAGAGCAGGTTTTCGGGCGATCGGGTCAAGTCACGGCTGTTGTTATGGGCGACCGCACCCGGTGATCCGGATCCCGGTTGCCTGCTTTTGTTCTTTGTCAGAGTCACGGGCGGGCGAGAGATCTTAAATTTCTTTTTCCGTGATTTTCTCTCCCTTTACCCCTTACCGCCTCCTCGACCTTCTTGGTTAATACTGGGCAAGTCAGCTAGTCTGCGGCCTACAGACAATCGCGCATGGACTTATTGCGCTCATATGAATCTCTAACAGCCTCGTCGAGTAGAAGCGAGTCTAGTAATATTCTGCGTTCTATCATAAACGGTGCGTCTTCGCGGAACCCACGCGTATTCCATTTCTCGCTTATTTTTCTTCCTATTGCTTTCTGGTTCCGTGTACGTAGGCTCTTTGCTCTTACCGAGCAACGATAGAGATCGTCTCGTAGTTCTGCTCCTCCAGGATGTCGAAGCAAGCTTTGATCGCTCAGACAAGAAGGCTCGGCTAACGCGCAAAGGTGAGTCCACATAGTTCTTATCCAATCATTGATTTCGAATTTCATTTCTTCTTCAGATGCTGGCCTTGCTTTATTGGCATTAAAGACACTGGGGCGCGCAGCAGCCGCGTCGCAGATCATATCAAAGGAATCTGTGAGTTTCCCAGTTCGTTTCCTTTCTCTGCACCTTCCTGTGAACCGACGATCCACAATCAGAATCTGCGAATTCTTCTCAGTGCGACCAAATCACTTCGGTCTTCTGACTCAGATGCTGCGGATGATGCTCTGCGATGCGTTGCCAATGCTCTGTTGTTGGTCGATAGGGGGCGAGATACGTGGATAGATATTCAGGGCGGAGCTCACTGTGTTGATCTTCTCGAAGTATGCGTTGAGTCTTCGGTAGCCCTTATAATCTCTGTACTGAATTCGGATGCAGAAAGCCAGCAATCCAACCTTAATATTTCTCTGTAGCCGTATCCTTTTCCTCTCCACCGCCTCTTCGACTTCCTCCCTCTTCCAACATTTATTCGGACGTCCATCTATCTCGTTCTCGCAGAGAATTATGGAAAAGAATAATCATCAAGATATCGTTGCCATCATTTCCAAGCAACTTGATTATCTCTTGAACGGGATTCTCCTCGCAGTACCGATGAGTCGGGAGGCAATGATAGATTTATTGAAATTCACGTTCAATATTCTTTGTCATTGGCCTAAGGTGAGTCATTGAGCCTTCATTTAAAGATTCAGACATTCGTTAATTACGTCTCTTATGTGAAGATTGCCCCCGATGCGGAGGAAGTACGGTTAAAGAACGGCAATGTTGAAGTTGGATCTTCATCAGATGTCAAACCAGTACTGGGTGAGCGATGGACAAGGCGACTTGATGGGTACGTAAATGCATATTCGCGTTTCGAGTCACTGTGGTACTGAATGGTCGTTATGGTAGATTTCTACCTGCCCTGAGACGAGTATTTCTCAGTCTCCCACCAATGTCACCGTCGCCGCTTGCCCCTCCCGTGACACATGTACTACATTCACTGCTACCGATACCCGTTGATGATAAGCTATACCTGTCCTGGTTCCCTGAAGAAGGCAGTAAGTGACTTTCACGCTGACAGATCTTCAAGAATAAATGAACTCAAATCCTATTACGTCAAGCTTCAAGTGGGCATTCCACTCCCCGATCGACCAATTCTTCGCCTACCACCTCCGAGCCACATCCTCGCGCCTCAACAAGCTCGGATTCTCCTATGAGTGGATCAGCTACCTTCAAAAGCAAAGAGAGAGAAGGCGGGGGAAGCGGAGCTTTCGACAGGGCCTTGCACATGCTGACGCCCCGTCTCTCCCTCTCCAGGTCGCCGTCACCCGTTTCACCTGTCGCCAGGGACTTACCCGAGCCTTTAATAAACGCGCCGCTGGGTGTCCCAAAAGTCATACAACGCAGTATGGATCTATTGGACGTCACGATGGCACATTATTTGCCAGGCAACATCGATCCAGACGACGCATCTGTGAAGAAGACATGCAAAGACGAGGATGTTGAATTAGATCATGTCCTGTCTCCCCTCGTCCTACTGATGACGAAGCTATGCAAAAATAATGTCGAGTGCCGTAAGGCTGTGAGGCAGCACATGCTCCCTCCTGACCTGTATGTTTTCGGTTTATCATTGGTCTGGATGAAGAAGACTGATGTGGTCATGACAGAGACCGAACATCGCCTCTGGAAGGACGGTCCGACACTCTGGGTCGGTGCATACGTCTTATGACATGTGTCAACCATCAACAGCTTAAAGACGCCGTTGGCGAGCTCATTTTTGTTGTTTGCGATTCGGATGGTATGTTTCTTTTGGTTCCTAAACTCATTCGAAGGTCAATCACATTGAATTGTTTCTGCATTTACAGCGACGATAATGTCTAGCCAGATTGGCTATGGAAATGCAGCAGGTTACCTTTTCAACCGCGGCATCCTCTCTGCTCCTCCCCCAGCTCTCACGACAAAGTCCGGGGCTGCAGAGGTCGTCGACCCCTCTATCAATCCTATCACTGGAATGGTGCAACAGGAGGCTCCGCCAGGTCCAGAGATGACAGAAGAGGAGAAAGAGAGGGAGGCAGAGAGATTATTCGTGCTCTTCGAGAGATTGGAAAAGGCCGGCGGCATGGAGAATCCTATCAAGAAAGCGTTGCACGAGGGGCGCCTCGAGAAATACTCCGACCAAGCGAGGAAGAAGTCAGAGGGGGATTCTGATTAGTTCATGCTCATTTGACACGAAGAGATGATGATGATGGCGACTACGGTGCGAACGAGTTTTATTTAACGCTTTATTAATTATGAGTACATAGCATGCGACTTCGATCCATATACCCTAGTTCTAATAGTAATGTAATTATCAGAATGCACGCCGAATGAGACTTACATTATGTAATGATACCTTTGTCTTCTCCTTACGGTCATCTCGTTTGCAATCCGCAGTATAATACCTAGGAAAAAGAACATTGCTGAGTTGTGCATTCTAGGCTGATGGTAATAATCTTGTCGGCCAAGATAGCTGGTGAATGCATGAATAATTACTGCGCTGAAGACGTTTGCTGCGATTCAAATTTGTTTTTATGCCTTATGGGACTCGCAGCACGCAGTGCAAGTGTCTTTGCAACGAACCACAAGGGATTCAGAGTCGTACCATGCATCCCCTGCGCGCTGCGCACTGCGATCAAGAGGAGTCATTGGAGCAAGCACATGCGACGCACTCATCGACAGCGGGCACGGTCAGTGTCGTGTTTCGGGCTTCAGCGTTGATCCTGATTCCATGGGCGCAGCACTTTTCAAGATGTATATAAACTGGACCATCTTCTCAAGAGGAGTACCAGAATACGAAACTCTACTCAGATTGAATTCTGTTTGAGACAAGTTTAGTCTGACAAGATGGAGGACGAAATCGCTGCGATAGTATGTAAATTTCATTGTGCCTACGAGTGTATCTGACGTTTCTGAACATAGGTCATTGACAATGGCTCTGGCATGTGTAAGGCAGGATGTAAGGTTGCTTTTCTGACTGTCTTATATCGCATACTGATATCGCGAATAGTTGCTGGTAAACCGAGTTTCTCGTATCTTTTTGTCCTCCCTCTGACCCTGCTTTAGGCGATGATGCGCCTCGCGCAGTCTTTCCGTGGGTAGTCTGTTGTTTCTTCTGGAAATGTTATCATATTCATAAGTTCTTTTTAGGTCCATCGTCGGACGTCCCCGCCAACAGGGAATAATGGTAGGAATGGGCCAGAAAGATTCCTACGTTGGGTGAGGATTTTCTACCTGTCTACAGAGGATCAATCCGTGGGTGACTGACAGACCTTATAGTGATGAGGCTCAAGCCAAGCGCGGAATTCTTACACTGAAGTATCCGATCGAGCACGGAATTGTCACCAATTGGGATGATATGGAGAAGATCTGGCATCACACATTCTACAACGAGCTGCGCGTTGCACCCGAAGAGCATCCGGTGCTGCTTACTGAGGCACCCTTGAACCCAAAGATGAACAGAGAGAAGATGACCCAGGTCATGTTTGAGACGTTCAATGCTCCGGCCTTCTACGTTCAAGTCCAGGCTGTGCTTTCTCTGTACGCATCCGGTCGCACCACTGGTATCGTTCTCGATTCGGGCGATGGCGTCTCTCATACGGTCCCGATTTATGAAGGCTTCTCCCTTCCGCATGCGATTCTGCGTATGGACCTGGCGGGAAGAGATCTAACAGATTATATGATGAAGATATTGACTGAACGCGGTTACTCGTTCACCACCTCCGCAGAACGCGAGATCGTGCGTGATATCAAGGAAAAGCTGTGCTATGTCGCGTTGGACTTTGAGCAGGAGCTAGAGATTGCTGCGCGTTCTTCGCAGGTCGAGAAGAGTTACGAGTTGCCGGATGGACAAGTCATTACTCTCGGTAACGAGCGGTCAGTGAAACTATTTCCTCAGATATCAGTATACTGAAATACACGCCAGTTTCCGTACTCCTGAAGCCATGTTCCAGCCATCCTTCCTCGGTCTCGAGGCAACGGGTATTCATGAGACGACATACAACTCGATCTACAAGTGCGACCTCGATATCCGTCGCGACCTTTACAGCAACATCGTGCTCTCCGGTGGCACCACAATGTTCCCCGGCATCGCCGACCGTATGCAGAAGGAACTCACTTCACTGGCGCCGAGCTCGATGAAAGTCAAGATTGTCGCTCCGCCGGAACGCAAGTACTCGGTCTGGATTGGAGGTTCGATCTTGGCGTCGTTGAGTACGTTCCAGAATATGTGGTGCTCCAAGCAGGAGTACGATGAATCCGGCCCGGGAATCGTCCACCGCAAGTGCTTTTAAGAATGGTTGATTAAAATGGAACACCAAGAATTGTACCTGCGCATGTTCTATGAAATGAGATCTATTGTCAAGTGCAATTATTAGTGTGGTAAACACCCATTGAAGGTACTGCTTCAATAGCTCAGTTGGCTAGAGCGCCAGTCTCATACTTTGTTTGAGTCTCCATATGGAGATACAATCTGGAGGTCGCAAGTTCGAGCCTTGCTTGGAGCACTTGAACCATGAATTCACAAATTCATGGTTTTTTTTTCTTTTTTAGGCCCTGATCGGTAAAAAAATAACGGGCGGATAACTGGATAACGAGATAACGACGTGAGATCCGGCATTTCCCCTCGTTATTTGTTTCTATTTGTTCAGTTGGTGTAATCATCACAATACCGGTACCAAAATGGCGGGGATCTGCCTCTTACTATAAATCATAGAGGAGAAATAAGCTGAGTTTGACTTGCATGCTGACAGAGTAAAGTTGCACTTACAAATACCAAGTAATTCGAAGTCACCATCAGTCATTGGTACGCGTAACTTCTAAATGTGGCGTCGATCACGTTTGTAATCCAGTGTTCAGCAGATGCCGAGTGGTGCCGACTACATTACCTCACAACAGGGAGATCTCACTTTTTGGGAAAAGCTATCCGCCGTTATTTTTTTACCGATCACGATCAGGGCCTTAGTCGTCAAAAATGTTACAATGATTTGAAATTTCCTTTTCAGCAGTCAGTATTATATATGACTATCGCATATCATTTGTTTTCTCTCGAGATCTCAACTGCAGTATTTCTGATAGTGAAGAGTGCTTCTATTCAGACTATCTATAAATGCATCTGGTAAAAGAAGGAAGGCTCAGAATAGTCGCTATTCAGTATCGCCGCCACTGAGGATTGTACGGTGTGGCGAGCGAGCGATCTCCGAGTTCAAGGTGCGTAAGATGGACATCGATTGTTTCAGAGCTTGCTCACTTTGCTTTTTTATGGTTTGTGCGCCCTTCTCGCCACATCCCATCAAATGCAAATTTCGCCGTTGGTGCACGCTCATATATATGGCGAGAGGGGACGGAGGTAATACTTGCTTCACCTTGCTTTGCTTTACTTCACGACGCTGCTGTTGAGAGTGAACGACGAACACGATGGATGGAGAAATTCCTGCTATCGTGAGTGAGCGACCGAGTTGAACGTGCATGAGGTAGTGGGCTGACAGCGATGCTGTTTCGTAGGTACTTGACAACGGCTCTGGGATGTGCAAGGCTGGATGTGAGTGATCGCTCTTCTTTTGTACGATTCCCGTGGATAAGTTCTTATACACGAATACTTGTCTAGTCGCTGGTGACTATGTTTCGAGAATGTTTGGCTTGGCCACGTCCTGATCTTTATCTTTCTAGGGGATGACGCTCCTCGATCCGTATTCCCGTGAGTGTTGGATTCCAACGGTATAGGTGATAAACTGACCGATGAGAGTAGGTCGATTATCGGTCGACCTCGTCACAACGGAGTCATGATCGGGATGGGCACGAAAGACTGCTTCGTCGGGTGCGTTCGTCATCCTTCTCTTCTTCCCAATTGCATTCTTAACTCATAGCACATTGAATCTCAGCGACGAAGCCCAATCCAAACGAGGTGTCCTGTCGCTCAAGTATCCACTGGAGCACGGAATCGTGACCAGCTGGGATGACATGGAGAAAATCTGGCACCACACGTTCTACAACGAGCTCCGAGTCGCACCAGAAGAGCGACCCATCCTCATGACTGAAGCTCCATTGAACCCAAGGACGAATAGAGAGAAGATGACGCAGATCATGTTTGAGACGTTCAATTCTCCTGCGTTCTATGTTTCCATTCAGGCTGTGCTTTCGTTGTATGCTGCTGGGCGGACGACAGGGATCGTATTGGACTCGGGGGATGGCGTTACACATACTGTCCCGGTATACGAAGGATTTTCTTTGCCGCATGCGATTCTGCGAATGGACCTTGCTGGGAGGGATTTGACGGATTATCTGAGCAAGATGCTTTTGGAGCGTGGGCTTAATTTTACTACGTCGGCTGAGAGGGAGATTGCGAGGGATATTAAGGAGAAGATGTGTTATGTGGCGTTGGATTTTGAGAAAGAGCTCGAAACGGCTACGACGGCATCTACTATTGATAAGACGTATGAGCTTCCGGACGGACGGACTGTCACGATTGGAGATGAGAGGCGAGTCGACAACTCCTTTGATTTATACAGATGACTAGATTCCAGATAGATTCCGCACTCCCGAGGCACTGTTTGATCCATCAGTCCTGGGACACGAATTCCCGGGGATCCACAGAACGACATACAACTCGATAACGAAGTGCGATGTCGACGTGCGTCGAGACCTTTTCGGCAATGTAGTCCTCTCCGGCGGTTCCTCAATGTATCCTGGGCTCGCAGAACGAATGACGAAGGAACTCGGCGCGTTAGCGTCTTCGTCCATCAAAGTCAAGATTGTCGCGCCTCCTGAGCGCAAGTATTCTGTTTGGATTGGCGGTTCGATCCTTGCATCTCTGAGCACGTTCCAGAATATGTGGATCTCGAAGCAGGAGTACGACGAGTCTGGACCGGGTATCGTGCATCGCAAGTGTCTATAATCGCAGTAGATTGTTAATCAGTATGAACATTTAGAGGTTTCTTCTATGCTCACCTATGTTGATGTTTTCTATGGATACCACATCTGTATATTATATCAGTGTCTCGTAATATTTTATTTGAACTCGGTGATGCGGCTAGGACATGACGCTCTTCATTGCTACAAAGCTTGTAACGAGTTCGTCTACGACAGCGTTTTGTTTCGATCGGTTTTTCTCTAGAGCCGTAACAGCTGATTCTCCATTCAGTTTATAGTACTATAATCGATGAATCAGCGAGGACCATAATCTGATAACCCGCACATTCTCACCTTCTTGACTGCGGCCCAATCCGTTATGTCGGATAGCGTCTCTATAGGGACCAGATCGCCTTCTACCACGCTCTTCATCTGACTTTCGACTTCGCTAGCTGGTACAGCTTGTTGACCGACGCGGACAACAAGAAGAGAGTTTGAGTTATCGGACACGCCGAATCGACGGAGTGCCTCTGTGATCTGGAATCATTGTCAAACAAAGGCAGCAATTGAATGCGGGGGAATATTCACATTATTTGTGGGATTCAAGCTCCAGATGATTTCCGAATGGACCGTCTTCGTCTTGAGAGCATTCTGAGCATCTGCGAGCATAGATTGATAGACCGCAGTCTGCAGATGAAGTCTGCTAGTAACCTATACATCGCATATCGTATCAAGTTATGTAAATTCGTGTTGAACACGAGACATACTAGTTTTGCCTCGATGAAGGCAAAATTGATTGCCTCCCGTTCGGCCTCTCCTTCTGGTCCTTCCGTCGTTGCTGCTTTTACAATTCGCGATCGGAGTTCAGCAGCATTTTTTACAGATGCAAAAAGAGCTATGTGAACAGATGAAATGCGATTTGGAGAGTGATTATAAACGAATGTCTCCATTTTTCTGGGCAGCAGAGGACATGAAGGCAAGAAACAAAGACGCGATCACCAAGCCGGGGGTGATGCTGACACGACACGACACGACATCACAGCCGCTCATCGCTCGCTGACTTGACTATCTTCCTCAACGACCACCATGTATTTGCTGGGCTTGTTGGCAAAATTGCCGACGAGCTTGCTCGTCACCTCGCTCGCGCTGGCTGCGAGCGCATTGCCTGTCGAGTCTGTAGAGCTCAAGATGCTTACACCAGCTGATTTCGACTCAACAGTTGCTCAGGGCGTCTGGTACGTGTCCGCGTCACTGAGACCGCAAAACACGGAGGCAGCTAAGATAATAAATACTCTATCAGGTTTATTGAACATTTCTCTCCTTATTGTCATCATTGCCGAGCGTTTGCTCCAACATGGGAGAAACTCGTTCAACATTATGAGTCCATGGATGATCCTGGTGTCCACCTCGCTCAGATCGACTGCGCCGCCAACGGAGGTACGCAATGTCGCTTTTCTAGCCTGTCTGACTTCTGAATATGCACTCTTTCTGTTTCATAGATCTATGTCATTCGCACGGCGTAACTGGCTATCCTCAAATGAACATGTACAAGAACGGTGAAATGACCGAGCAATTCAAGGGTGCTCGAGAATGGGACAGCCTCGTATCTTTCATCAACAAACATGCAGTCCTTACATCGTCAAAGCCTCAGCCTCAAGATGACTCTCTAGCGCAAGAGCAACAAAAGTCACTCCCGAATCCAGAAGGAATGGTCAAGGCCCTGGACCCTACATCATTCTACTCGTTCCTTGACGAAGGCCCAGCGTTCATCAAGTTTTACGCTCCTTGGTGTGGACATTGCAAGAAGCTCGCGCCTGTATGGACTCAGCTTGCTGCTCAGCTCCGGAATAAGCTGAATATCGGCGAAGTTAACTGTGATGTGTATAACGACCTTTGCAGCGGACAGGATGTCAAAGGATTCCCGATGCTTTTCTTTTATAGTGGTGGAAATGGACCGAATTTTCATAAGACGGAGTATACAAGTGGGCGAAAACTTGAGCAGCTCAGACGGTTCGCTGAGATGGCTGTTGCTCCGTAAGTTCATCGCTAGTTAGAAGCGCTCTCTTCTACATTCTGACGTGCGACACTTCTCAGTCCTTTACAGGAGATAGATTCGGAAGCAGAATATGAACACTTCGTGAAAGAATACCCTGTTCTTTATCTCTTCCTCCACTCGTCCGATGACGAGCAAGCTTTGGTACGGAATTCCGTTTCTATTTTTGTTACAAAGATACTGACTACGTATCCAGACTGAGCTCAGAGAAGCCTCGCACATTCTCCTCGGCTCACCTAAAATTTTCGCCTCCTCGAACGCCGAACTCCGTCGTCACTTCTCTCTCCCATCAGCCTTCTCTTCCGTCCCAGTACTCCTCGCGATCAAAGACGAGGTCCCATACGCTTATACGTCCCTCTTCGCGTTCTCCCCTTCATCACCTTCCCCATCTATAGCAAAATCAAAAGTTGCTAAAGAGAAAGAAGCTCTGAAAGAGTGGCTCTTACACAACCGTGTACCGAGTGCTGTCGCACTTAATCAGGAAACATTCCAGGATGTGATGAGTGCCCAACATCATCCGATCGTTGTAATCGCCGCTGTACAACCGAGTCATGAGTTTACGGCTCCTGAGAAGATGAGAGAGGTTGCGAGGGAATGGAGAAGTATGTTGGATAGAGAGAAGGTTGATAGTATCGTTCGTGCCGAAGATGGGAGTGGGAAGGAGAAGGAGAAAGAGAAGGGAAGGATGAAAGCGAGGGATGTGGTATTTACGTGGATGGATGCGGAGAAGTGGGGCAGTTGGATGAAGAGTATGTATGGAATCAAAGCTGGGAGCAGTGCTGAACCAAGCGTTGTCATTGCTGATCACTACGTACGTCTTCTCTCATCTCCTGATCCATTCCTTGCTGACAAGGAATTCTTTTAGCAACTAATCTACTATGACACCAACGCAAAGGGCAATAAGATTGCATTTGACACCCAGAGCATCTCAGAAGCAGTCAAGGACGTCCTCGCAGGCAAAGTCTCGTATAAGAACTCAGAAAACATCCTTGAACGGATGGTTCGGGTAGGTTCCTCTTTTTTTTCTCTTACACATTTTCAAACGACTTTACTGACTTGCTCTCAAATCATCCCCTCACAGCGTCTTGAGAACCTCTTCACCTACTTCACAGAAAGCGTCGCCGCCCACCCGTACCGCACAGTCTTCTTCGTCACAATCTTCTTCGTCGCTTTCGTCTTGTTCCTCAGGCGAATTATGCAAGACGACATCTCGGCCATCCAAGCGCAGTCGTATTCGAATAGCAAGTATGTGGAGTACGCAAGATTGACGAAAGAGCCTGGGAGGTTGGATTAGCTCGGAGTAGTGATCTATTTAAGGGGAAAAGGCTAGATTGATTTTTTTTTTTTTCGGATTGGTTTAGTTATTTGATATTGTCTTCGGTTTGCTTTGGATTGATTGGATTGACTGGTATAACATGCAGTCATACATGTACGGTGCAGACGTAGGCATTTCGTTTTTTTGTATCACTCAGATAATACAAACTGAAGTCCAGCTCGTTATAATAGTACCGCAGCATCACAAATCGGTGTGTAGCAACATGTTCTCCACCCTGCTGTTTATGATTTTGCTTTTTTTCCCCTTTGTGTAAGTATGTTGCTCAGTACTGGTATTTTGGTAGAACAGATATGCGCTTAAAGATGGAGCCGCCTCGCCTATTCTGCTTTCGAATATGAATATTCAGAATCCTCTATTTGTGCATTCCCTCAAAATCTCCTCCCACTCATCTGTCTCATTGTCCAGCATGTCGTCATCCATCCGTATCCTGGCACACTAACTCTGGCTTCTGATCCAGCTCCAAAACGCATCATCCTTACCACCTCCTGAAGCGGAAAATTTGCGTTCTTCGCCAATCCCGTCAGACTCCACCTTATCCTTAACTTAACGATTCCTTCGTCTTCGACGACGTATTTAAGAGTTCCCGCCCTTGAGAGCTTCGGGTCCGTTCTCGCCGTAAAGGCAACCACCACATCCGTCTCAAACCAGAATATTCAATGGCAGAGTATAGCCCAAATATGGCCTATTCACAAATATAAGAGAAATTTTTAGTATTTCTCAGACTGTAGAGCCAAAGATATGGCCAAGGAAAATGAACATATTGAGAAAAACATACAAAATAGTTCTCCTTTTGCGCTCAATTTGAACTGATTTCTCTTCGTTCTCATCCCATGATATCCTAAATCTATACTGAAGTGAAGTTTATCAACTTGGCTTATGAGAAATGTTCAAGCCGAATACTTTCACTACCGCGACGCTTCCGCATTTTAGTTTAGAAAATCTTTCTTTCTCCTCGTCATGTAAGCATGTTATACAAATACATTTGAATATCTGAAAGTGAAGAAAGAAAAAGAGAAAAATGGCAACTATATATACGATGATGAGCTCGTCATGCCAGGTATCCTGCCTCTGCATTAAAAGGAATTCGCAGTCGTTGTACGTGTAAGAAGATAAAGACAAGACATAGAAGGAAAGGGAAAAGGAGTCCGCTCGGTACGTCTATGAAGTTTGGTTGGTTTGTTGGTGACCGAGCAATTCGTATACTACAGTAGATGGATAGGATGGATGAAGACAGTTTACACAGACGCAAGAATGGATGGACGGATGCGCATGGTGTAGAGCAGGATGGCCTAGGAAAATTATATAGTGCCATGATTTGGTTTGGAGTGCAGAGCGAGAGAGTGAGAAAAACAAGAAAAGAGAAATAAAACCATCAAGAAGGCCGTAAGGAAGAATCAAATCATTGAAGCAAATAATGCAAGGCGAATTCTGAAGGTCGAAAGGTTTTTGGAAGCGGAATGATTGAAAGAGCAGATGTAGACGGATACGCGCACGTGAGATCCGTAATGCATAGGACGCGTAGAATAGGTCTAACGGCGAAATGGGAGCGGGAGCCAATTGGGATAGATCGATCATTGAGGAGTATAGGAGCCAGAGCCAGAGCCAGACGAATGATCCGCATTGACGTTCGTAGGCGACCAGGGCGAGACAGAGTCATCGAGCATGATACCGCTTATGCGTGCGTATACAGCAGGTGGGAATTGACTTACAGAGGATACAAGAGTCAGCAACTTTGAGATGCAGTGATAACGAGGAAGAAATGGACGTACCGATCCTGTACGCGCTGGAGCAATACGACTGCACGATCGCGGTTACCATTACCCAGTTCAGCACGGACCATCGCTTCCCATGTCGAAGGCTAGATAACAACATAAGCAAGAAAATACTCGAAAGGCATACAAAGTCACTTACCTCTCTGTAGACAGGGGCAGTCGACGGCACAGCCAATTGACCTGTATTCGAATGCGGAACATGGTTATTCGGCGCAGCCTGTCCAACAGGCGGGTCCTGCAGGCTCTCGAACACCTCCCTCGCACGGACCAGGTCGCCCGCAGTCGCATATCCCTTAATCAATAAATTCGCAATATAGGCCGTCATATGAATACCAGAGTTCCTTAGACGCTCAAGATACGCAGAGATGAGATCGGTGCGGCGGAGGGTGACAAGAACGTTGATCATGGATTCGTAGACAATGGCATCGGGAAGGACGAGTCCTGAACGATGAGTCGTCGGGTGCGAGGCGATGGAGTCGAAGATGCTGATTGCCTTGTTGAGATCCTTCTGCACGCAGCCCCAAGCATTGATGAGCGCTGCCCAGTGGACACCTTGCACCTGCACATTCCTGTCTGCGCTGAGCTTAAGGAACACGTCGTCCATCGAGAACACATCTGCTGGTTCGATGGTACCGTAACAGTCGATCAAGAGCTGCAAGGGAATTACTTAGTAAACGTCCAAATGATAAACGTATAATAGCCTACCTTGTATGTATGCGCCGTTGGATTAATACCAGCCTGGAGGAGAGCGCCGAAGTAGTGCAAAGCCCGCTCGCGATCACGAACAATATGCGTATAGAACTGAATCATCGTATTATAGGGTGGGATACGCGGCTTGAAGTTCTTCTGCGAAATCATCTCTTCGAATAGTACTTCCGCACTCTGCGCATCGCCGACACGGCAGCAGGCAGCAATGACAGCACCATACGTGACCGACGAAGGACGTACGTAGTTCCCTTTCATCTGCTGGAAGAGCTCCAGAGCGTAATCTGCCTTGCGTGCACGGGAGAGCTTTGATATGACCGTGTTGTACAGGTACAAGTTTGCCACGACACCGCGCATCTGGGCTTCTTGCCACAGCGCCAGCGCGTTGGCGCTGTCGTCTGTCGTCTCGCGTACACACTGGATGAGCGCGCCGTATGCGTCTGCGGAGGGGTTCCCACCTTGCTCAATGATCCTTTGCCTGTGTATGTGTGCCTTGTCGACTTGTCCTGCGTGTGCGAGCGCGACGATCATCTGGTCCTCGATGGCATACCATCCAATGGATTGCAGTTCCTTATCATTCTCGTATGCCGAAAGCACGCGCTGACCGTCTTCATATAGACTGTGCACCCTGTCGAGGTCGCCGAGTCGCCCAAAGGTCGCGACAAGACGGCCCATAACGTCCGGAGTCGGGTACACGTTCCTTGCTTTGCCCTCTTCGTATCGCGCCCATGCCATCTGCGGAGTCACACGCGGGTTAACGGGGAAGTACTCGTCAACACTGCGACTGTGTATCCTATCAATGAAGAGCAATCCGCCGTTTGCATTCGCTACCGCGGCTGTTGTCGATTCTCCTGGTACCTGAGCCCTACCCATGCCGAAGCGCGTCCAGGCGGGTCCGAGACCTCTAAAGATCCCAGCAGCCTCAGCTTCGCCAAATTGCTTTACGATCCAGTCGACAACTTTCGGGAAGGGTCTTCCCATCGTATTCCGAGGATCCAGGCCGTTGTTGGCTACATCCTTGAGGAAGATCTTGATCTCTTCAATCCTAGGAGCGTCTGCCTGAGCCAAATACGTCTCGTCCGAAAGAAGGCTCGCCGCAGCTTTAGAGAATAGCCTCCAGTGACGTGGGCTGAGCTTGTTGATGCCCCCATTCGACCTGATGTGTGCATACCACCGCATGAAGAACACGGAGTACTCTTCAGTTGGGACATAAAGTGCCTTATCGAGGGTAGTCTGGAGCTTATCGACGTAGTCCAAGGACGGATTGGTCTTCCTGTAGAGCATAGACGGCAAAGTCTCCGTCATGAAACCACGGAGACTCTTGCGTTTCAGCTCGACGACGGCGTTATCGACGTTGACGTCCATCTCAGCTAGCTTGATCGACTCCAAGCTCTGCCTGACGAATCGGTCGAATTGCTCCAAAGCCTCGTTCTGGCGCCCGCGTTCCTGTAGGACGGTCAAGAACTCGCCGAAGGTCTGCATTTGGTATTGCAAGCAACCGAGAGGGTTGGATAGATCCGAGTATGCCTTGTCGATGATGAACTCATTGAGGAACTTCACGCGCGCTTCGAAGTCTTCTTTGCTCAAACTCTTGAGATTCTCGACGTTGAGCGAGAAAATACTTATGCGGTCGTACATCCTTACGTTCAAACCGTCGACGTCGGCCACCTTGACGAGTTGCTTGTACTTCTCATTCGCCTGCTCGAGCATGCCGCGTTCAATGAGAGCCTCCAAAAGCGTGTTCCATGCACTCTGGTCCGGGCGAGGTGTATGCGTAGTAGGCATCAACGGATGCCGGCTGACAGAATCCTGCTCGAGCATCCTGTCGAACCAGGCCAACGCACTCGGGATATCATCCGTCTCAACAAATCCGCGAATGAAAGCCGAGTATATCGACGCACAGGGAAGCGGGACATCCGTCGATCCGTATGCCACCGGTGCCTTGGAGTCCATCATCGTCTCGAGCAGATTGAGAGCCTTTACGGGCTGCTTTGCGCGGAAGTAAACTTCGACCATCTTGACGTACATGAGCATCTGAGCGGCGCGAGACTTGCCTGAACGAGCTTCGTCCGAGAGGATGTGGTTCGGGAGGTCATCCCTGCCGACTTCCGGCCAACTGACGCGGTCCTCCTTGGCTGCGATAAGGAACTCATCGAAGACGTCCTGGGCAGAGTCAATATCGTTGGCGTTGGTGTACGTCCCGAGCAGGTGCAGGTAGCAGGTGACATCGGGCTTGTACCGCGGTATACTCTCGATAGCACCCCAAATCCGGACAGCAGCGTCGGTGTTCGCATGGATCATACACGAGCGAAGCAAAGCACTGTAGACCTCTGGGCCGAGAGATAGACGCTGATTGTTCTTGTCCTTGAACAACGTCTGCGCGGCCTCAAAGACCAACATAGCCGAACCGAAGTTATCCTCCTTGCGCAACAGGTCGAGATGCTTCTGATCATTGTTGTATGCATTGCCTGCGCTACGACCCGAAACACTACGGCGGTTCTGGCGCCATTCAATCTGAGTGCAGACTCGTTCGACTTCCCTGTCACGTTCGCAGAGAGCGAGTATCATCGTCTTGTAGGTGCGGACGTTAGGACTGATCTGACGAGTGAGCATCTCATTGTACGTTTCGAGGATAAGCGTGATCGGTTGGCCACCCTGGCGTGTCGCGACGAGAGCATATAGCGCATTGTTATAGTCCCGTACGGTAGCCCGAATACGTGAAGACCGGAATTTCAGAACCTCTGCAACCACACGAGCGTGATCACCTGAAAACCGTGCTGCGTCGAAGCGTTTGGCAACGTCAATGTTCTGAGACTCTCCTGCGTTGTCCAAAGAGTTCTCTATTGCTGCGTCTTCAGACGGTGGAAGAACGGTCTGTGGAGTGCTAGGATCGATGGAGACGGGAGTATCGGGAGTCGTCGGTGCGGAAGATGCCTGTTTTGCCGAGATGGATAAATCCTGCGAAGTCTCGATAGATTCGATGGTTTCTAATGATTCCAAAGACTCGATATCCGAAGCGTTCGATGCTGCAGTGGAATTCCGGCGAACCAAAACAGGACGGTGGTCAGGAACAATCTCCGAAGAGGACACCTCCTGCCTCGTCTCAACACCGTCAACAGCCTTACTTAGGACATGCGTATTACGTGTCTGATGTAGCTGTACCGTTCGTAATACGCCAAAGTTCTCCGCGCGCTTTTGTCCGCCAGTGCCTGTCAAGTGAAGACTATTGCTTCTGGGACGCGGACGGGAACGGATGACGAGCGCCGAGCGTGAGAGTGTGAGATCCTCATCATCATCTGTACGACCGTTAGTTGCGTCCTGAGCTGTAGTCGAGCTTGCTTGGGTAACGACGCGTCCGGCACCCTAATATAGATTGAACAAGGAAAAAAATTGAGTCAGCGATTACTTTTAGACCAATAGATTGAAAAGTACACGTACGTTATACCCCTGGTAGAACCGACTACCGCTATTATACTTTGCTCCTCCTGCGCCGCCCCAGCTACTCCCACTAGCAGCGTTCGACCAATTAGCTAAGGGACCAGAGGAAGACGCCGACGCCGTTCCCTGGTTCTGCAACCCGAGGACGTTACGCAACGCACTGTTCTGTGCTGCGCGCTGCGTGTGGTGGAAGACATGACTTGCGAATTTGGGTAACATCGCCCTTTTAGTTCAATGGCAATGGCTATGAGCACAGACCACTGTCAGTTGATGCCCGGGATGCCACGTCGGACGTGAAAAGTGGACTGATGGTCGCACTGCGACTCGTACGAGTAGTGTAGTTATGTACTATGTAGTAAACTTATTATGAGCTCGCTGTAGATAGAAAGGCCTACTCGCTGTCAATGGCGTTGACGACAGCGACTGCGTAAGCCCAATTGAGTGGAGAGTACAGAGCTGAGCTACGGGAGGGAGGGAGATCGAAATCGAATGCGGCTGAGACGCGTTTCTTAAAAACTGGACGGCGATCAACCCGGGTCTACCCGCCGACCCATCCCGTCATCTACCCACTTCATCCCATTCTTTGCTTTTATTATGTGCCTATCTACAGTTGCAAACTATCGTCTAGGAATCAACGTATAATGCTGTTCAGGACCTTCTTTTCGTGTCTTGTCTGAACGGCGTCCACATAAGGCACGTGATGTCACGTGCACGCTAAGCGTGACTCACACCTGAATTAACCGATCAGCCGATTCCGCCAATCGTCGCATTTCGCTTAAATTCCGATCAATGGAAATATTGTAGAATAATCGTAAACGGCAACAGACACAAATCATAACACTGGACACTGGACAGTCCCGCTTTCGCATCAGCTAGAGTCTACCACTTGGTTCCACTCGTTGCAGCCTCGTACTGATATCCATCCAAAACGTAATCTACACCCTCTTTCCAATTTTACTTCCTTTTCCGCTCACTCCTCCGCTTTCCCCCGGATCCGCCTTCTTAGAAGCATTTGCGGTGCACAATGCCCGGCCCGGACTCGTCGTACTCTTGTTTCGAGCACCACAAGTTCTGGAAGGTAGAAAGAGACGCAAGGATAGAACCTCCGATCCATACAGAGTACTTGCGCTCCGGCGGTGCAACAATCTTCACCTTCATCGATGAAGGTGAAAGCGCGGTCAGCTCCTTCTGCATACGGTCCGCGATACCCGGGTACATAGTTGTACCACCAGAGAGCACAACATTGCCATACAGATCACGACGGATGTCCAGATCGCACTTATAGATCGAGTTGTACGTCGTCTCGTGGATACCTGCCGCCTCAAGACCGAGGAACGAAGGCTGGAAGAGCGCTTCTGGGGCACGGAAACTAATCACAAGTAATCAATAACTATGGTAGCATACAGCAAGAATTTCACTGACCGTTCATTCCCAATCGTGATAACCTGGCCGTCCGGAAGTTCGTAGCTCTTTTCGAGCGCAGACGACTGCGCAGCAGTCTGCATCTCCTGCTCAAAGTCGAGAGCTACGTAGCAAAGCTTCTCCTTGATATCACGGACAATTTCTCGCTCGGCAGTCGTCGTGAACGGGTAACCGCGCTCCATCAGGATCTTGATCAAAAAGTCCGTCAAGTCACGACCGGCAAGGTCGAGACGCAAAATGGCATGCGGCAGCGAGAAACCTTCGTAGATTGGAACAGTATGCGTCACACCATCACCAGAATCCAAGACGATACCGGTAGTACGACCAGAAGCATAAAGGGACAAGACGGCCTGAATAGCAACGTAGAAGGCAGGTGCATTGAACGTCTCGAACATGATTTGCGTCATCTTCTCTCTGTTAGCTTTCGGGTTCAGCGGAGCTTCGGTGAGAAGTACGGGGTGTTCTTCCGGAGCGACACGGAGCTCATTGTAGAAAGTGTGATGCCAGATCTTCTCCATATCATCCCAGTTGGTGACGATACCGTGCTCAATCGGGTACTTGAGGGTGAGGATACCACGCTTGGACTGCGCCTCATCACTAGATAGCCTATCAGACGAAAGATAATCCCAAATAAGAGGCGATGACGCTCACCCAACGTAAGAATCCTTCTGGCCCATTCCTACCATCACACCCTGATGACGGGGACGACCAACAATTGACCTAATATGTCACACTAAGCATTACAAGCTCGAGTCGCAGTTCGCAGTAACTTACGGGAATACGGCACGAGGAGCATCGTCACCTATCGGACGTAATCAGTAACATTTAGCAACCTACAGCGAGCGAATTTATTCACCAGCAACTGTAGAAAGTTTATAATCAATTTCAAGTTTTAAGAAGCATATAGCCACGAAAACTTACAACCAGCCTTGCACATGCCGGAACCATTGTCAATGACCTGTAGTTGAGGAGCAGAACATCAGTTGACAGTGCTCAGCGCCGTGTCGGAATTTCCGATAGAACACGTACGAGCGCTGCAACTTCTTCCTCCATTTTGGATTGCTAGTCGTAAACAAAGAAAAAAGAGAAACGTTTGTGTAGAGAGAGAAAAGGTGGAAACTGCGGGATCGCATGTTCGCGGATGTTTATATAGGCCGGAGGCGAGTGCGCAGCAAGCGATGCGGTGCAAGATGAGGCCAATAGCATCAGCGCACGCAGTCAAAACCAAGTTAAATGGCGGTGGAGGCCGTTATTGCAGCGAAAAACAACGATGAAAGAACAAGAAGTCAGCGTTTCTTGAATTGAATTGCCATTGTCGTGAGCTTGCGCACCTCTTGTCGACTACGACTACGGGTTCACCGAAGACGTTGAGGATTGAAGGACAAGGAGATGGAACGAGGGCACAGGGCGCGTCATGTTTATCTGCTCCAATTTAGGGCAGGCCGGATCCTGTAACGTCACACTCTCACATGATGTCACGTCACCGCAAGGCACGACCTCGACGCGTCACCATGAACTTAACGAATCCTTCGAGCAGCAAGACAATTACTTACTCACCGTCGTCGCTGTTGCTGACTTCGAGCCCAACGATCATCGCCCAACATGCCGCTCGAAGCAACAATGATTATCCTCGACAACTCCGAATACATGCGGAACGGAGACTACCCCTCGACACGCTTTGACGCAATGGCAGACTCGGCGCACATTATCTTCACAACCAAGACAGACAGTAACCCAGAAAATAGCGTTGGTGTCATGACTGCCGCAGGGAAGGGAGGACCTGAAGTCCTTGTCACGCATACCCGGGAGCTTGGGCAGATTATCCAAGGTGCACATGATGCGAGGAAGAAGATTGGTGGATCGGTCGACATTCCCACTTGTATCAACGTTGCGCAGCTCGCGCTCAAGCATAGGCAGAATAAGAACTTGAGGCAGAGGATAATTCTGTTCCTTGGCTCGCCACCCGATGGACCTGGCGTAGATGACAAGAACCTTACCAGGCTTGCGAAGAAGCTCAAGAAGAATAACATTGCACTTGACGTGATTGCTTTCGGGGATGGTATTGAAGAAATTGAAACTCCTCTCATGAAGTTGTTGGTCGATAATACGAACAGCGGTGAAAACTCGTGGGTCCCTTTGAACATTTCTTTGAGCAGGTATTTAAATACGTCTACAGCCACTACATCTCTGTTCCGCCAGACCCACGCCGATTACTATCGGACGTGATCTTATCCTCGCCCGTCCTTGCTGCCGATCGTGGAGACCGAGATGCTGCTATGGCTGACATTACGAATACTGCGGGCGCCGGAGAAGGCGGAGGATTCGAAGAATATGGCGGTATCGATCCAACTCTTGACCCAGAACTTGCGATGGTAATTGAGCCTTCCAAATTTATAATACCACTCGTAGCTTACAATTGGTTTTGTAGGTTATGCGCATGTCGATGGAAGAAGAACGTGCACGTCAGCGAGCTTTGCAGCAAGCTGCAGAACAGCAGCAGCAAGCCGGTGCTCCAGCAGAATCGTCTGCTGCTGGCGCTTCCACTTCCGCTCCAGCAGTAGGGCCATCAACTGCAACTCCGCAACCAGCCAGCACCCCGGCTCCCGTTCCCGCGGTGGCCGCGCCTGCAGCAATGTCAACTGACGATGACGACGAAGAAGCAGCTCTCCAAGAAGCTCTCCGACTCTCACAGCAGCAGGAGGATGTCGAGATGGCTGACACTTCTCTTGTCGGTGGGAGACCAACAGCTGGTGGCACTACGGAAGAGGAGGATGAGGAAGCTGCGATCGCTAGAGCGATTGAGATGAGTATGATGCCTGATAGCGACCAGCAGCAGCAAGGGGGAAAGTAATGCAGTGCATTTGTATTACCATTGGCATTAGAACCGCATTTCATATTTAATCTTCGCGCATGACCGGTTAAATAGTATACACCGGAACAAGACAACTGGATTTGGATTCATATGTATGAAAGCGAACTTCTTCATCCTCTGAATGAACGAGGGTTCATAATAATATCCGTCCGATAATCGACGTTAGATTCGGATTCTGATTCCTTTTAATATCGGAATTAGGTAATGATATATTACATAATATATATTATGTAACTGTCAAGGTCAGTTCGCGAGCTCAACCTTGAAGCACGCACGGCACGACAACGAACCGATGGCGAGCGCAGGTACAGCATCGCATGAAGAGCTCAAGGCGCACAAGGTGCCACTTGGTTGGAGAGACCAATGCTCATCGTAAGCCTACGTTCTGCAAAAGGATCGAAAAGGTGCTGATCGAATATCACTTGGATAGGCTGCTCATTCCGCTCAACGTGTGCAGGCGTAATAACTTATACGTGCCTTGGGAGTGCGAGAATGAGAGGCATTCATATGAAGCGTAAGCTGCTTTAGTCTGTAGTTGAAAGAATTTAGCTAACGTCGGTTCTGTTGAAATAGGTGCCAGTACCAAGAGTTCGTCCAAGTTTGCTTCTTATCAGGCTGACGACATACTGATCATCAATTCTCTTTGAAACAGCTACATGCGAAGGATGAAGCAGCTTTCTAAACAGAAGAAGGCTGCATTGGAGGACGCAGAATAGCTTGCATATACATACAGATGCAATAATGTTATTGAATTTTCATGGCATGGACAGAGTGGTGTGGTGTGCGCTTTGATGATACGACATACAACGTCTCTTATCTGCATCTTGGAGCTTCAGTACGCCGTCTTACTCCCCTTTTCCTTCTCCCAACTCTCCACTTCCTCTTGCACCTTCTTCACAACGTCGTCGGCTGTACTTGACTTCCCGAACGCCTCCACGAACTCTCCCTCCGGATCCATGAGGTAGAAATAGATGCTATGATCGACGAGGTAGTCCCCGTCTGGACTTGCGTCCTTTGGTGTGCTGAAGTAGACCCGGTAGGCTTTGCAGACTGCCTTTACTTGGTCGTAGGTACCGGAGAGACCGATGAGTCGGGGGTGGAAGTCTTGCACGTAGTGCGCTACTTGGGACGGTGGATCCCGAGCAGGGTCTACGCTGATGAAGATCGGTTGAGATATGGGACCGTATAGCTTGTCTGTATAAATGTCCGTATCGTGAGTGATGAGTAGGAGCAAAGCACAGAGGACGGACCGAGTTTATGTACGACTTCGGTCATCTTGTCAAGCTCGTCGGGACAAATGTCTGGACAATTCGTGAATCCGAAATAGATTAAAGACCATTTTCCCAGAAGATTCTTCTCGGTGAACGGCTCGTTCTTATGTGTAGTAAGCTGAAACGGACCTCCAACGGCTGCTTTACCCCATTTCCGATTTTCGAGCTCCTTCCCTGAATCATATTGCAAGCTCAGTCAGGACCAGAACTTCCGAGCCAACAAACACCGAACTCAACTCTTTTTCTCCTGAATCTTATCCTTCTCATGCTTAAAGTAGAAATAAAGTCCGACTCCGGTAAGTACGAATACAGCAGCAGCTGAAGGAGTAAACGGTCCAACGGCGGACCTGTCGCGTGAACCGGAAGGCGTGGGTTGAGTCGAGTTATGTCGACGGTATAGAGGAGCCGCAAGAATGCTACGGCGAAGAGATTGAGGTCTCCATGGCCGTGAACAACGCGCAGTAAACAATCGTAGTTGTGTGTTCATGAGAAAACGACCTCTACCTGTAAGCCAAGTCTATTACAACTGAGGTCGTATTCAAGTTGCTAAATAGATTACATTACGTGATGTAATGTTTCAGTTTGCTCTTGTTATCTAATTGCCCGTTATGGCTCCGATTAGATGCAAAAAAAAAATTGAGTTTGGATATTTATATTGGGCGACTTTACGCTGACTTCCCCTCATCTCCTTCCCCTCATCACCCCCGCCCCCCGCCTTCTCCCCGACGACTCTGGATATTGTTACTGTTTTTATTACCGTTGTTTGACGACCACGTTCATTCCTTTATGCCTCTTGCAGTACCGACGCGTCGCCGAAGACATTCAGGCTCCGACAGCTTGGAAGTAGCGCGTGCACTGCGCAAGAAAACACAGTCTATGGAACACCTCGAGACTTTTCTCCGCTCCTCCTCTGCTTATCCTCTTGGTGGGGACGACGACGCACCAGAAGACTTCGCGCAAGAATCAGAAGACTCAGACAGCTCAAGCTCTGTCGACGAAAATAGTCCTCCTGTTATGCCTGTGTCTGAACGAAGGACGAAACCACTACCTGCGAACAAGAAGCAGAAGGGTGAGACGGCGGAAAACTCAGGGATTGCGCCGCCTGTAACAAAGTCATCACGGCCATTCCCGATCGTTTCGAATCCATCTCTGATTCCGCAGCAGGCTCGACCTCCGACGGCCCACTCTCAGTCGCGCCGACTGATCGTCGTCCTTGAGCAGGCATGCCTTGAATCGTATCGGGTTAGCTCTAGTGGCGACTCGGGGAAGAAAGGCAAATCTGGGGGTGCCAAGTATGCTCTGCTCAACTGCGATGACCATCAGGGAATCCTGGCGAAGACTGGTCGCGACATTGCTGATGCCCGACCAGACATCACGCATCAGGTGTGCACTCTTTTTTTCTATCCTGGCTAATTCTCTTATTGGTTTTCAGTGTCTTTTGACATTATTAGACTCTCCACTAAACAAAGCTGGCCTGCTGCAAGTATACATTCACACCACCAAGGGTGTTCTAATAGAAATAAACCCGCACGTTCGCATCCCGCGTACTTTCAAGCGCTTTAGCGGGCTCATGGGTCCGTCGTTTCACACTTCCCCTCCTAGATTAATGTTCACCTTCCATTGCATCTGCGCTTCCGCAGTTCAATTGCTCCACAGGCTTTTTATCCGCGGCGTCAATGGACCAGAGAAGTTGCTCAAGGTCATCAAGGCGTGTATCTTTACTCTCTGGGTACTCTCACCTCTAATCTAAGAATGCGTGTATGCGTGTTCCTGATTTCAGAACCCCGTGACGGACTATTTCCCAGTGAACACGTACAAAATCACGCTTTCCGGTGACGCACCGACGGTGCGCTTGTCGCAGTACCTTCCTACTCTCCCCGAAACACACTCTATCGCTGTATTCGTCGGTGCGATGGCTCGCGGCAAGGACAATTTTGCCGACGGTATCGTCGATGAGAAGATTTCCATCAGCGAATACCCGCTTAGTGCGAGTGTTGCATGCGGGAAGGTACGTTGCTGAATTATTGGAAGTACTTCGTTTGTTATTTATATGTTCTGCTTACGTCTTTTTTTTCCTGGTTCCATCTTTATCGGATCATACAATTTGCTTACCCACTTACCTTTTCTAGTTCTGCTGTGCCGTTGAGGAGATGTGGGATATTGTTTAACACGATATCTCTGCCTGATTTCCTGGTCTGTGGCCGCTCAACGACGACCCTGGCTGGCTGCGTCCCTATCTTGTTCTCTTCGCTTTCCCTTCGCTTTTGACTCCATTGTGGATTCATTTCCCAAGCGAATTTGTACCAGCGCATCACGACTTTTTTTTCTTGTTTAAACTGACTCATTTTTCATCTCAGCATCGTCAGCAAAACGCATTTCAACCTGCATCAATTTGAATTATAGGTTTGTAATAACACCATTGGTAAAAGTAGACACTAGGTATGTGGAGGTGGATAGTCGGGAGAGAGAGGTAGTGGTTAGCTTGTGGGTAGTAGACGTTGCGAAATCAATATCATTGAGGGGGGAGGGAAGGACGCTGGGGGCACCTGACGGCGACTCAACTCGCTGTGGGCATCTGTCCTATGCTGTCCGACCCTTCTGGCTCCCTTGTTAAATCGTGCTATCGCGCCCAGTTGCACCTAAGTTAAGGCAGAAGTACTTCCATTATTCAGGAGGTAATATGAGTACGGTGAAAAATAACGATGGTGTTGTGAATGAGTGTTCCTAGACAGCGTCATATTCTAGAGTTAGCAGAGATACGGAACCATGATAGTGAAAATGCTTCAATAAGGATTATGCGCAGTGGTACTGTTACAGGATGGCGTCACAGGGAATGACTAGATATAGATCAAATCGTAGGATATGAAGTGCCTTTCGGCTCAGTCTTGACCTCATCCGAAATCCCTTACTCCTGCAAGGGCATGTCACTCGTATGTGCTGACTCCGCCGGTTCAGACGCACGGCGGATCGCCGAATCGGGGTCGTCGATGTGTCGCAAAAACAGGCATGCGAAGAGCGAAATACACGCCCACGGGATAAGCGAAATAAAGCTCCACCTCACGCCATTCCGGAACGCATTCTTCACGAGCTCCTGGACATCGCTCGGTAAAGAATCGATCTGGTCAAGCGAGGTGAGGTCCGCTGCGGTGAATGACGTCACATCCGTGCCTTGCAGTCCTGCTAGAGCGGAAGGGGGTAATCCATTGAAGTAGGCACGGACTTTCGCGTTCGTGACTGTGCCGCACTGTGCGAGACCAATCGTACCTCCGAGAGAACGGAAGAAGAGGTTGAGTGCAGAGACGATCGCAACACGTTCGGCAGGTTGCGAGAAGCGGGCGTGAATCGCAAGTGGCCCAAAGGTTAGACCGACACCAATGCCAGCCATAATCATGAACCTGATACAGGTGGAGTTTGAATATCCCGCGCACTCTTGTGAATAAACTCACACATACCCTTTAATCTGTCCTTCGTTGTTACTATTAATCGCCATTGAGACAAGACCGAGCGAAATGGGAATGATCGTGCCTCCGAGAAGAATAGGGTGTTTTGGCTGTCGGAGTCTCGATATCATCCAAATAGAGATCACGGTTCCAATGCCCTGAAAGACTGGTCAGCGTCATCCCCTGAATAAAGAAATCACTGGGCATACCAAGCCAGGAGCGAAGTACAGTAGTTGCATTCCTGCATCAGTTTCATCCTCTCCCGAAACGATGATGAAGTAAAGAGCGACGAAGTAGAAAACAACGAGCATGACCATGCCAGACGTGAGCGCTGCAAAGTTCGTCGCCATTACATCGAAATTGCCCATGACTTTCAATGGCAGGAGAGCTGTTGCTCGAAATGGTGCCGCCAATTGCGCATGGTGGACAGAAGTGTTTGTGTACGCATTTTTTTCGATAGCGTCTCCGTCAATGACTTCAGGATCTCCTCGAACTTGCATATGGCTCGAATCTTGCTTGTGTTCCAAGACTACTTCCCAGGCTAACGTCAGTCCGATAAGGACTGCACCGACAACGAGTGCTATGATAACTTTTGCGTCGTCCCATCCTTCACTTGAACCCCAATTTAGACCGAGCAAAAGCCCCACGCCGCCAATCGTAAAGAATACTGTACCCGTCCAGTCGATATGTAGCAGCTTGTCTACAGTGTTCAGCTTCTGGTCCAGAAGCGGGCGCCCGGTATGCTTTCTTAGAAGGATGAAGATCAAGACCATTGAAAGAGCAGCAGCGGGCAGACTAGGACGTAATCAGTAAAATCTAAGATCAGCCATGGCGTTTGACCCACTTGATTGCAAAGACCCATCTGAACGAAATATCGACGAGTGCTCCTCCGATCACAGGCCCTATACAATAGCCAATTGTATAGAGGATTGTCATGATGGCTCCTTGGAAATTGTTAAGGTTGAGGGAACGAGAATCTGCGAGGATGGTGCGTAGAACGGTGAGCAGTCCTGCTGCACCAATACCCGCAACTCCACGTCCTGCGAGCATCATGGGCATATCTTGCGCTGCAGTCGAAATGGCACTGCCAATCAAAAAGAAGACAAGGGATAGTTGCATTGCCGAATGGCGGCCATAAACATCGGCAAGAGATGCGAAGGGGGGCAAGAATACAGTCGATGTAAGGAGGTAGACAGTCCCGATGTAACTTTTATCAAAGGATCATACTTGAGCTTGAATTTGCTATCAACCATGCGAAAATGCTCACCTTTGCAGGTCCAAGCGGTTGAAAGCCGACTAGAAGATCACAAATAAGCATGGTAACAATGCCGAACTTCCGAAATGTCCTTACAGCAATTTTAGGTTGTGCAGTTGCGACGACTATTTATCAGGGCATCAATGAACAAATTTTCAGGACTAATTGTAATATCGATGTACCTGTGTAATCCAATGTTTCCAGAATAACTGGAATGGCAAGGGCAACCAAAAGGCGAAGTAACCATAAGTACTGTTTCTTCCGTTCCTCTGGGGAAAGCCCATTAGCCTCATGGTGTATCTCGCTGCCGTTACCTGTCTCGTTGCTTGACCGTGTCTCGTGTTCTTTGATCTTCAGCGAAGATGGAAGAGGAAGAAGATTCCATAGCCAGGTTAAATAGTTCCAAGCCGAAATCACTAAGTCTCTCAGAAAAGTAAATAGCATCTAAACGGCACGGAACGCGGGCAAGAGAAGTCAAGGCGTATACTGGCCTCTATACGCAACATTGTTCGAGGTCTTATATATACTTATATACAAGATACCGCTAAGCCAGGGCAGAACAGCTTGCGGACCTCGCCGCGGGTGTCCAAGACAGAATGACATGATTTGCATTATGAACTGGCCGCATCAGATTGCGATCCAAAAATGGCAAGTCACATAATTACGACAAATGAGAAAAGTATACATTACATAATATTTTCCTCATACGATACGTATCTGATTTGGCGCTTTCTCAACCGTTATACTGAATAACAGCAGCGAGGGCAAACGGACTTTAACACATCATCTTGTCAACCTCCGATCCTTATTGAAAGCATCATGTATTGGGAAGAATTCAGGAACCTGGACCATGCGTGATAGATAACGGGATTTTCAAGACCTATTGGCTGGGGGTGAATCTGGAGCCAGTTTTCTGTGCCTATAGGGTGCAGTTCCGTCAATTGAAAGTGTCTCGCTCAAATACGATAGCAAATTATAGTCAAATAAATAACTGGCCTTTAATGCCCGTTTGTTCAGGCCAATTATCATTCTACATTAGCACTCGACTACATGTATGTCCTGACATAGGGACAACCGAAAGGACAATAATACAGGATACCAAAGAAATGGCAAGGGTAAGGAGGAAGCTATCAAAGATAAATAATTAGCATTAGCAGTCATTCTGCTGTTCCATTCGTCGGTCGAGCCTTAATTCAAATCCAGGAGTATGAGAATGCCAACGGCGGTGAACAGAACGGTTGCAAACCCAATCGGTATGCAACGGCTTATCTATGGCACCGAGAATCTGGTCTGGGAGAGGGTGTTTGGTCGGAGCCCTCTAAAGTACGAATACTAAGACCATAGCAACGACACAGCATGGCAAACTTGAGACAGAAAGGCATTACCTACTTACCAAGAGACATTGATCTGAATGAGATTTCTGTCAAAGCACCATTGGGCCCAGACAGAATCCGATAGTATGAAAGTAGGTCAGTATGGACGACTGAAAGTTGTTGTCGTTAAGAGAGTTGGAATCTGCAAGAATGCCACGGACAACAGTGAGTATCCTGCTGTTCTAATGCCCGCAATGCCATGACCTGCAGGCATCATAGGCATATTCTGTGCTCCCGTCGAGATGAGAAAGAGCAGCCTGAGGATGGACAGCTGCGTAGAGCAGTGACGAACATATACATCGGCTCACAACCCAAAGACTGTTGAGGCGAGAAGATAAATGGTCCCAATGTAACTAGAGGGTCAGATTCACAGATATACAGTCAGAGTCGATGGGTAAAGTGGCAAGAGGACGCACTCGCTTTTGAAAATCAAGCCGACTGAATGCAATCTAGAAGTGACGAAAGATCCAGACTTGACAAGAATGTTGATCCGACTTACAGCAGTGTGGGGCTGAGCAGTTGCAACAACTAAAAGAAGTCTCGTTAGGTCAGGATGGTAAGCCATCGGTATTTAGGCTCACCTATATAGTCCAGGATCTCCAAGAACACTGATATCGCGAGTGTGGACATCAGGCGAATCTGCCATTTGTGCTGATTTTTGTGCTCTTCAGCCGTCAGATCATCGATCCTTTTTTCCTCGCTCTTCTTTTTTCAGTGTAAGTAGTGCCAGAAACCTTTTGATATCATTGAATACTGAATACTAAAGCGAGTATGTTCCTGTAAAAGTTGAAAAGAAAAGATGGAAAAGCCGTCTTGTTTTATCATAAGCCTGACGACCGAACTTTATACTCCAGCCCAAGGAGTTAAGGGCATCTACGACAGGAGGTCCAAACTCTGGTGGAAGAGCATCTCGATTTTCAGATTCGGGTATGTTTGCTCCGTTCAGAGAATACCGTCAGCCATAGAAAACAGGCGAGTCCTTTAATTGGGCATTGCATTGGGACCCGCTATCAAGTCTGAGACTGTTTGATAGGATAGCTTCGCCGGACAATGGCCCGGACCGATGGCTTGCTAGATTAATCCGGTGTACAACCGAGGTGGTCAGTCCGATGAACACAGAGACCAACGACCGATGCGGTTGTTAACTGCGCAGTTGCTCGTGGCCAAAATCATGTCTCGTTGGGGAAAAATATTGCGCGGCGATGCTTCTTACTGTAAGCAAACAATCTTTCGTCGAAATATAATTTTGATTAGTCCGCAGTCCCATTGTTTGTTTCATATGATAGTACATAAGGCCTGCATCGCAATGGCAGCTTATCGGTAAGAGGTGATGCTACCGAGGAGAAACTGGATACTGCTCCCGCCGAAATACGTTTGGAAGAAATGAGACGGATTGCTTTCCGGGAGTGATTTCATCAGTAGCAGTAAACTACTGACCAGCATTGGCATCGTGATAATGATGGAGGTGGAAAGAATTCGGTTCTCGGCACACCACCTCGCACGTGATCGCAGTGAGGAGCGAGCGTCACTCATAAAAAACGACCACGAAAATATTTGCCTTTTAATTCATTACTGCGAACAGCGAGCACGGGCATTGGATACAACAAGCTCGACGACAACGAGCACATTTGGCCAAAGAGGAGGTTCATCGTGCTTGAACGTCATCCGCTGTTGCTGTTCTATTGCCGAAGGCAAGCAAGGCCCGCCGCGTCCACGTCGTCTTTTCACACTTTTTTTTTCGGTTTTATTCCCATTGGCACGATCGTTCCTTTCACAACACCCATCGTACAAGCACTAGACTCGTCTTCAGTGCTCCATAATGGCTGACCCAACTGCATCCTCGTCGTCTCCATCGATCCCATCGGGCATCACTGATATGAACTACAAACCTCCGGAGGGGCGAGTGGGAAATCTCACGGAGACGCAGGAGCGGACATTAGCCCAATTCAAGGAGGAACTTATCAAAGAGGGTTGGTTCGTCGAGGAGCGGATGGACGACGCAACACTTCTCAGGTGACTTGCGTTTGCTACAATGCAAAGATTCGAAGTAGCTGATGTTATCAGATTTCTGCGAGCACGGAAGTGGAATGTGGCACTGGCAAAGCAAATGATCATAGACTGTGAAAAGTGGAGAAAGGAGATTGATGTAGATGACATTGTCAAGTGAGGAACCAGCTTCTTACTTTGCAGCCCCATCTCATACACTGATGGACGTAGGAACTTTAAATTCGAGGAGAAGAAACTTGTAGACAAATACTATCCGCAGTACTACCACAAGATTGACGAGGTGTGTCGTGTCATGGCACCTTCAACCAATCATGCATGAAGCTGAACGTGTGCACAGGATGGCCGTCCACTATACATCGAACGCTTGGGCAACGTCAACATTACTGAATTACGGAAAATCACGACCCAGGAGCGACAAATCAAGAGCCTCGTTCTCGAATATGAGAAATTCCTAAATGAGCGTCTTCCAGCAGCTTCGAAGTCGGTCGGTCACGCTGTCGAGACGTGCACAACTATCCTGGATCTGAAGAATGTCGGTATCAAAGCATTCTGGGACGTCAAGGGGTATGTGCAGGAGGCGAGCAAGATCGGACAGAACTACTACCCAGAAGTCATGGGGAAATTCTACATCATCAACGCGCCATGGATGTTTGCTACTGTTTGGAGCATCATCAAGGCCTGGTTGGATCCCGTCACTGTCGCAAAGATCTACATTCCCTCCGGCGATGGCAAGAAGGAGCTTCTCGAGCAGATTCCAGCGGAGAACTTGCCCGCAGATCTTGGCGGGTTATGCCAATGCCCTGGCGGTTGCTCGCTCAGCGATGCGGGCCCCTGGAACCCTGGAACTTTTCAGAATGGGGCTGCGCATTAACCAGGAGGGTGGTACATTGATGACATTCATGCTTTCTTTTATTCTTTCGTCACTCTCGTTGAACGATATATTGTTACGCAAAGCGTCAGCTAGATATTACAGAGATACGATTTCCTGCTTCCACACGCAGAAATTCTCCTAGCCTGACAGATCATACGTCCGTGGAATAAGTATAGCGTTTGAAATGAGAAAATCTCGAGTAAATTAATTGCGAAATAAAAGAACATAAGTCACGACAATCCACACACAAATGCAACCTAGTGTGGCACAACTTCGGCAAATCCAATAAATCCCGTTTCGAGGCCCGAAAATTCGTCTTCGCTTTGCTCACTTTCATCACTGTCAAGCTGAAGTCGATTTATGTAATTGACAACGAATGCAGTTTCGGCTGAAGTCCGATTATTGTCGACACGTCTGCGTAGGAGCCACATCTCGCGAGTGGGGTCGCGAAAATCGTCTATATCCTGTAACCTCTTCAGAGGGCCGATCGACAGCCCAGGCCGACCTTCGTTCGTTTTATCTGTGATGTCACATATAGAATGTGAGCGCGTAGAATTAGGATCATGAAATTGATCTTGGACTTGCATGACTTGATGTTGTTCAGAAAACGTGCTCCAAGCCAAGCAAAGGCCGGTCTATCCCTTTCGTAGCCGACAGCATACCTGATAACTAGTGTAGTGATACATAAATCGGGGAAGGAGCTAAGCTTACCATGCGGAAGCCCGTATATACGACAACCTGTTGTTATTGCTCAGAATGCTATCAGGCGCTCCTGAAGTAACGCATAACGTTCTTGGTCAGAGAAAACGGCCAGTCAAGACAGTGTAGTGCACTTACGGGGGAAATGCTTGTTGACGAATCGATTTATGTAGGTCTCTACATGTGTGGGACCGTCTTCCCCTCGACGACGTGAGATTCCCTCATTTTGTTCCATAACTGCCCGTGCGAGAGACTGGCTTTAAGCTGTCAGGGGAGATGCGAATACTTCGAGGCTCACCATCCTTGTTTTTGGCTAAGGCCAATCCTTTATTGAAAGGTTCGATGAGATCCCTTCCGTTCTTATAACAGATCCACCAATCTTGACGACTCTCATCTCGCAGGATTAGATCTTGGTCCTGGGCCCGGGAGTACGTAACCTCTTCATATTCCTCGATGGACGGAATTAAATTCCTTAATCTACGCAATCTGCTGCCGCGCTGCTTCATATACTCGCGCTCAACGGGGTACTCCGAGAGTATTGCATTGTAACGATCCCAAAGGGCAGTATAGCTACCCCCGCTCTTCAGAATGTCCTGAAATAACGTAAGACAACAGGAAAAAATCCTCGATAAATGCGTACCAGCGCTTCTTCAATAATCTCGGCAAGCTTCATTGAGTATCGTGCCCCAGCCATTCGGAAATAACTTTCAACAACTAATTGCCACTCCATTGATGCACGACCTAGAAGATTATTATAACGTTGCTCAACAAACAATTCTACGAGAGCGGCATTCAGATTTCGTCGAGACCAGTCTATGCTTGGACTGGTAGACTGGAGGTTTGCTTGATATGGCCAGACTGTTCTGCGAGGAAAAATTGTTGGCTCCCAGCAAACGAAATACAAATCTCCATCCAGGTCACTAAGAGGAATTATGTATGTCAGAATTCACAGGATGGATCACAGAAAACGACATCTACCCTCCAGACATTGATCCGGGAATCGAGTATCGACCGGTCCTAGGAAAAACTGGAAACCAACAATGTCTCGTTAACAATACCTTCGCAAACAAGGTTGACTACCCACCGATACAATTGCTCAAGAAGTGTAGCTCTGGCTTGCTCACTGCCTTCATCAATCGGATATCTGCATGAAAAGTAAATGTGTGTCTAAGGACCTCGGGAAGATGTTATTGTTATACCACTTGGCTTGTGTGATGGAAGTCTAGACAACAGGTTATGAGTTCTTGCGTTACCAATTCATATAAGAACTGACCTCGCTATCAGTACTTTCGAAACAAGAACTCCTTCCCTCTGAGGCAGATGGACATACACTTCGTCCTCATCCAGGACGCCCAACTCATCGACGACACCGTAGAAATAGCATGATTTCTTGAAGTGGCGCCATCAGTCTAGAAGTATGGTGAAGAAAAGGTTTCTTACCTGTACGTTGATGTTCAACTTCTCTTTCAAAGCACTGTACTGAACTCGTTGACAGTCCCGTAACATCTTCCGCAAATAAGGCTCGTTCAGAGAATGACCGGCAAGCAGCATTTCGTAAACTTTGTATGGACCTTAGCTCACACACAGAGGGCACTGAGAGTCAGGACGACTCACGATCTTGATAAAATCCATCACCCTCTGCATCGAGGTCGCCTTGAATATAGTTTAGTGCTTCCCGTCGATCGTATGCAATCATCTCGATGCTTCGCAAATGCAACTTGATGAGCTCTTTCAGTGCCTGCTACAAGGTCAGAAGCCAAGTCTTTGAAAAACAGTAATTTCTTACACGGAAGAGTCTTCCAATTCCCTGATCCAGTCACCAATTTCCGTTAACACCCGAGGAATATACAACAGCGTAGCATGACTCACGCCGTACATAGAGCTTAAGCTCACTAGAATAACGATGATAGAAAGACTTAAACGCGCCTTCTTCGGAGCTTCCGAGATCCCATTTATTTCGATGTGAGTAGGTCCGCCACTGTACTTGAGCATTGAAGGACGATAGGCAAATTTATATTGCTCAGGAGTCCTAATCTTATTCATCCTGCAGATAGTATCAAATTCGTCATCTGGATAGGCAACGAGGAGGCCCTTGATTCCTCCCCTTCGTATCTGGAAGACTTGTCGGTGATCTATCAGATATTCTTAAGTGGTCCTCAAAATGACGAACCACATGTTCTCGAGTCAAAATTGTGCCTTGACCGAATTTCTTTCGCATACGACTCGCGAATGATACCGCAACCGTCTGTTGTACACACCCCGTCATCTGCTATGTCGTCCTCGATCCAAACAACCTGGTCTTGAGTAGGCTACATAACGCGAGAATTGTGCACAACTTAAAGAGATGAGATGAAAGTTTCCGACGTACATTAACTGACTGGACGGTCGCAGAGAATGACAGACCAAGTCTTGCCACGTACTTGCCTGGTCCATGCCGTCTGAAGACATCCCGCAGTTCACCGAAATCTAGTAGAAGCGAGGAAACGTGAGGTATCGTATCCACGTTATTGACCCGCTTTTGTAGAAGAATTATCTGCCCAGATTTGAGAGTAGACTCAGTGAAACCAAGAAAGGCGAATTGCAGGAACCCCAGATCGCCTTGACCGCTAGCATCAATACCGTTAGCACGTATCAACAGAAGACAAGCACAGGCCATACATGCGGAATTTGATTGTTAAGCCATCTTGGATAATACTCTTAAGAGCGGGCCTGAGTTTGCTGCCTGGATACGAACGGGGCACTTTCAGAAACAGAAACTTCAAGGAATCGCCCACAAGTCTGAATGCGCGACAGGAAGGCCTGGATCTACGATAGGCATCAACGAACGTTCCGCTATCGTAATCCAACGGCAGTCTCGCATTCCAGACGTCGCAGATTGGTTTTTCAATCATACTGTCCCAGAGCTGAGATGTTCAGATGCCAAGAGGCAGAAAAAAGATATTACGTAATCTAAACTTCATTTCGGCTACATAGAACTTTGAAGTTGGACAACGCCTCATTTTCTTCATTTCCCCATAGTTGGACCAGTAACGCAAGGTAGGAGCATGTGCACCTAACCGCTTGAACTGCCTCGCCATCTCTAGCCGACACCATGACTCTACCCTTAAGACGGACCATGGTTTCCTTCTTCGAATCAACCAGCTGGAACAGCCCAAGAAAGTATTCTCTGTTGCTTGCACTCCCTTTGCTTTATACTTTCGTACAAAAGAAACTGGTAGATCACCTGTTTCTCATAATTCCTAAGCTCTTCCGTGCCTTCGCAGGACTAAGGCTGAACGCGGATACCTTCCGAAGCCTCCTTCCGCTTTTCTTCCCAAAGTCGAGTCGGTACCAGACGTATCAAACGCAAGACCAAGCGGTTGACTATTGGGAGAGCGCAGAGAGGGGTCAACGCGAACTGTCTTTCTCGGATGCACGTTACTCGAAATGTTCGTTTGGCGAATCGCGGAACACTCGGGAAAGGCAGATTCTTTATTATACGCCCCGTCTGTTGCCCGAATACAGATACAAGCGGTCGATGAAAGACGATTTGCATACCGACTTTTCGATCCCAACGAAGTCATTTATGAAATGGCACTGGCTCGTCTTTCCAGATAGGGTATGCTGCTCGAATGCGTCTGTCATGGTTGCGAATTGACAGGTGTATATGATGTCGTTAGCAACATCCGAGCTTACTGCAAGCTTCGCGAATCATGCACCAATTCAGTCCCGGTGACTTGCGCGAGATTTATCGCATCTCAAAAAGGGCGCGGTGCAAAGAGATTAGTCGGACTGAACATGAACGTTGTCGGCGACATTCTCATTCCTCTCAAGAGGAAAAGGGTAGAAGGCCTCGAAGTAGCACTTCACAGGAAGCGCTTCACAACATCTGTAAAGAACAATGGAGGGTTTGGCTTCAAAACAGAGAGCCTGAAAACATTATCTGCTTCGAGGAGACTTGATAAAGGTAAGATACAAGCTATCTTCACGTTTTCGAAGTAGTACTCACGGACAAAAATTTCCCCAGATTCAGCTTCCAAGCACCCAAGACATTTCCCAAGACGTGCCTCTCGAACCAATGTATTTCAGAGTATGCTATCGCGACGTTTACTATCATGAACTCTGTGATAGGGAAATATTCACCACATCTTGCTAGGACTCGGAGGACGTTTGAGATCGAACCATCTACCGTATATCGCTAGACCCTGATATTCCATTTGTTTTCGAGTAGTGCAAGAGTAGATGATAGCAATTGCGAGCAGGATCCGTTCGCAAGTTAAGCTGAATAGCGATGTAAGAAACAAATAAGCATGTATAAGTTGTCCGTGCCTACATGATCTATCGACGGCCCTTGCCCTTCTTTGTCACCATAGTGAACCCTTCGTCGTCCACTTGAGGTTTTTCACAGCGTGCCTGTGCGTGTCGGTCCAATAATTGAGGTGCCTCCTCGTCTTCGGTATCGTCGTCGTCTTCCCATTCATCACTACTCCCATCGACCTCCGTGCTTTCCTGCACGATCTCTTTCGAAACAACCTTCCTTCCTTTGAATCTATCCGCCCGCTCCTCCCACACAGCAACTGACGCTTTTATTCGCTCATCCGCGTCTCTCATCTCCCACAGGCTCATTATGTCGCGTGCAACAGCGTCAGCGCTCTCATCCTCCAAGACCGTGTCAAACTCGTCCGCCATAATTTGCAGAAGCATCTCTTCGAGGTAAATTGCATCCGGTATCTCTGAGGGTTTGGCGTTTTCGAAGGCGTCAACGATTTCCGAGGCCATCCATGTACGCTTCTGTGCAGATTCGGGGCCACCCCAACCCTCGTCGACAGCGAGCCGGAGTGCCTGCCAGACTGATAGTCGAGCTATTACACCGCGAGCAAAGAGCACTATAGATGAATCTGGTGCAGGTGCTGGAGATATGGCGGAGGAAATGGAGGCCATGGGTTTCCTTTTTTTTAAAAGATGAGCAGAGGTAGTCGTCGTGATGATGGATGAAGTAAGAGATTTTAGACGCGGGCACAATTTTTTGACACCATGCTTAGCGCCATCGCCGCCCGAAAGGCAGCTCAAGCTGCAAACCTCGCTGCTACATCTCAACCATTTTCTTCAACGCCGGGCGATGTTCTCATATCTGAATCCGAGTCCGAGTCTGGTTCTGAGGGTCTCAAGACAGTTATTCAAAAATCTAAACGCAAATCGAGCGATACTGTGAATCTGAAAAGGCCAACTGATCGCAAAAAACGGCGGAAGAACAGTGCGAAGATCGAAGCAGCGCAACCTCGTTATTACGACACCATCGAAGCCTTTCCTCAACCAGTTGAGCAGGACGAAGGCCCGTTGAGCTCAGCGAGCGACAGTGACGAGGACATACAGGAACTCCAATTCGCAGACACAGAACTCCGCGAAATCATAGAGGCTCAACAGCCTCAAAAGACAAAGACTCAGCGGGCTTGGTCACCCAGTAGACCGCCTGGGAACTCGTCCGACGAGGGGGCCGAATTATCCGCCCCTACGCCTCACTTCCCTTTTGCACCAGGTTCACGAACTGAACGATTACGAGGTGCAAAGTATCAAACCGCGTATTCCTTATCCTTCGTCCCACAGCCCGAGAAGAATGTCTTCTATATTGACAAGAATGATACGCAATCTGTTTTGGGTCGGAAAGGAACCGTGATCACTCTGGTGGAAGGGGAGACTACGGCACTTCTTGGTGTATACTCCCTAACTGTTCTTAGAGGTCGTGTCTCTCTTATGGGCACTGAACTACATGCATCGGCATCAAGACCGTATACCATTTTTGCCCCGAAGTGCTCCCCCATCCCAGTCGTAACGGCCGTACCTTCTAGCGGGATCTCGTCATTTCCATTGCCGGATAGAATTACCCATGCTATCGAACCGAGCGATACTATTTTATTCCTAGAGGATGTACACACCGGAGTTGAAGGTCTCGGACTAATCTGCAAAACCTTCGAGAACGTTTTTGATGCATCATCGCTCGGTGAAGATACTCTTCGCCTATCCGGAGCAAGAGTGGTCAGGGATTTCTTCTTCAGCTCATACTCAAACACTCATCGCTGTATTAGCTCACTACGATTCCACGTTCACTGCAAGTTTTCCACATTCCAGATTCCTGGAGAAATGCTTTAGCAGCACTCCCCTCGGGCCTGTCCGAGAATGGTGATGTGGATTTAGAGCCTTTGACCCTGCTTGTAAGGGGGCAGAAGCGAACTGGAAAAAGTACCTTTGCGCGAACCCTATTAAATCGACTTATCTGCCGATACCGGCGTGTTGCCTATCTGGAGTGTGATATTGGACAAACAGAATTTACTCCTTCCGGACTTGTATCGCTACATGTAATTGACAGACCCATGTTTGGTAGGTATTTTGCCTCCATGTCTTCGACGTGAGTTTGACTTGTGATTGATAGGTCCTCCTTTTACACACCCTCTAATACCTTATGCCTCTCACTTCATCGGCGCATCCTCCCCGAAGGACAGCCCTGTGTACTACCTCACGTCTGTCTCCACTCTTTTACAAACATACAAGCTGGAGCTTCAATATCCCGCTCCTGAAGATGAGTTCTACGACTCTGATTCGGAAGACAATAGAATTGTGGATGTGATCCCGTTGGTAGTTAACACAATGGGCTGGTTGAAAGGTCTTGGAGCCGATCTTGCGAGACGGATAGAAGAATTGGTGGCGCCTACAAATATTTTCATGACGCGATCTGAGGGTTCGGTAGCGGATAGAGATTTGCGCATGGAGCCGTTAGCCTTCCCAACAGTCAGCCCGGATGGTACACATTCAGCTAGATCTCGGACGCTCGAGGTAAAGGCAATATCTCCCAGCACTCAAGCTGCGCGTTACACGGCGGCAGACTGGCGAACACTCTCTTTAATGTCATATTTTCACTCGGCACCTTCAACCACACAATATAGGGCTCTTCCTGAATGCACTGAATTGCCTGATCCCGTTGATTTGGACCCGCGAGAACCATTATGCACATGGAAGTGTCAACTACCTCTTGTCGCCCAGATACCCTACTCCATATCACCAGCGGAAGCTATCGACAATGTTATCCTCGTCGGTGCAGGCATGGAAGACGTAGTGCCATCCGAGATTGCGCGAGTACTGAATGGTGCAGTTGTCGCGTTGGTGTCGTGTGATGCAAACTTGGCGGGTTCTTATCCGCAGGCCATTTCTCTAGCCGGTTTGCCTTATACTCAAGCCGCTGCTCCTCCTGACCCGTCCGCATCAAATTGTATCGGCCTTGCGCTCGTCCGCAGCTTATCTCCCTCGTTATTAGCATCAGAAGGACAACGGAACTCCGAAAATGGTGTTATACATCTCCTGACCCCTGTGCCTCTTGCACTCATCGTTGCAACCTCGGCACGATGCTTCGTGAAGGGTGAAATTGAACTACCCATCTGGGGAATGTTGGATTATCGGGAGTTCGAACATGGTGACCCCAGAGCGCACAAGATTAGCGGTGTACCATACTTGCAATGGAGCAAGAGCGAAGCAATTGGCGCGGAAAGGCGGAAAGTGCGAAGGAACATAATGCGAAAGGGGCAGATGTAATTTCTGTACCTACTGGAGATTATCTACAAATTTCTATGTTTATCTTGTGATCCGCATTTTACTATACTAGGTACTGCTAGTAGTAACATCTTGCTCCGCGACTGTCATGTCGACCGCCAGGCTTGTGTTTACTTCAAATAATGTTCTCCTTCCTGGTTCGGACTCGTGCAAGCCTGGGACCATTGTAGTGGATAAATCAAATGGGAAAATCGTCGAAATTCGTGCTACTCGCTCTTCCCGCGCTGATTTCCCTGTTATCTCGGATGATAGTTGGATTGATGCAGAAGATAAATGGATTTTGCCTGGACTTGTCGAGTATGCTTGCACTTGATCTCACCATCCCACTCTTCATTAGCTGATGGTCGACTAGCACCCATGTTCATCTCAATGATCCTGGCCGAACGGACTGGGAAGGCTTCTGGACAGGAACCTCGGCTGCTGCTGCAGGGGGCGTCTCGACGATAGTCGATATGCCCCTCAACTCTTCTCCTCCTACGACGACAAAGGAGAATCTTACCATCAAACGAAATGCTGCAAGAGGACAGTGCTGGACTGATATGGCATTCTGGGGAGGACTGATACCTGGTAACGAGGCATGTTTTATTCTTATCTATGAAGATATGATCCAGCTAGACGGTTGGACTAGCTCGAACTTGGAGCGATGCTTGGTGAAGGCGCCAAGGGCTTCAAGTGCTTCATGATCGATAGTGGAATGGATGTAAGAACTATCCTTTCCCAGTTTACTCGTGTTCTGATAGCATATATTCAGGATTTTCCGAATGTCAAGGCAGGAAATATTGAGAAGGCCATGCAAGAACTGAAGGTACATAGATTCATTTTCAGAAAGTGTTCTATTCATCTTTATTCTCACAGGACACTGGAACTGTTTTGCTATTCCACGCGGAACTTGAGTCAGAACACGCCCATGCTGAGGCGAAACCAGGCTCCGACCCAACGCGATACAAAACGTACCTTGACTCGAGGCCTCAGAAACTAGAAACGGACGCTATCGACCTCGTCATCAATCTACAGAAAAAGTATCCGTCTGTACGATGCCACATTGTTCATCTCTCAGCCGCCTCCGCATTACCGTCAATCCGCGCCGCGCGTGCGGCTGGTGCACGGTTAACCGTCGAGACTTGCTTCCATTACCTTACTCTCGCGTCTTCTTCGATCCCAGATGCAGCTCCGCAATATAAATGCTGTCCTCCCATTCGTGACGCTGCGAACCGAGACGCTTTGTGGGCAGCACTGCTAGATGGCACTATCGACTGTGTCGTTTCGGACCACAGCCCTTGCGTCGCGGAGCTTAAGCGTCTCCAGGATGGGGATCTTATGCGTGCATGGGGAGGAATTAACTCGCTCGGCCTTGGACTCAGTCTTCTGGGGACGGAAGGCAAAAAGCGAGGAGTCAGCATTGGTCAGATAATACAGTGGACCAGCGTTGCTACTGCGAAGCTTGCTTCGTTGGATAATAGGAAGGGGGCTATCAAAGTCGGGTTCGACGCAGACCTGATCATATGGGACCCAGCTGCGGAATTCAAGGCAAGATAAAGAGCAGGCTCTGGATGCACCGAGGGAAGAGGTGCTGATCACCATTTCTTAGGTCACAAAAGATAACATGCATTTCAAGAACAAATTGTCTCCTTACGAAGGAGTGACCGTTCAAGGAAATGTTGAGAAGACCTTTGTAAGAGGACATCCGTCCTGGGATTCGAATCTCAAAGGGCATGGGCTCACACCTGTAGGACAACCCGTGTAGGAAACGACACTATGAGTATGAGATACAATATGGAGTATCAGGATCACACATCGGTACTTGATAATCGATTAAAATGTTAAATTTTATTACCTCAGTATACTGTGCGTCTAGTTACCTAACAGCATCTACTTGAGGAGCGGTCAAAGTATAGATACTCTGTCTACTGAGCCGCGAAAGCCTTGCCTTTCTCGATGTTCTTCTTGAGTTCAGGCAGAGCTGCGTCGAGAAGTTTCTGCTCCTCTGGCGAAACGGGGCCGACTGGGTAAATCTTTTCAACGCCAATTTTCTACGCAGACGTCAGATAATACGAAAGTAAGAACTATAACAGAAACTTACGCCGAGCTCCACGTTAGAAGCAAAGAAGTCAACACCCTTGTCTGCATAGAGGTTACTCTTGACGAAAGTGGGTGTGACGACACCCTTCTCGCCGTTGAGACCGCGGAGAAGCGCATTAGCAAACTTGGCACCAGCGTATGCCATTGAAAGTGTTGCAGAGCCTGCACCATCCTTCGCTTTTACAACCTCGTCACCACCGAACTGGATACGGTGGACGAGCTTCTCGTACGCCTCGCCGGCGAGCGATTTGCCATACCTGTTCTGGCTGAGCAAAGGGACGATCGTCACACCAGAGTGTCCACCGACGACAGTAATTGGCGACTCCGCTGGTGCGACGTTGGCAACACCAGAAACGAAGCGTGCAGCACGGACGACATCAAGTGTAGTCACGCCGAAGACACGACGAGGGTCGAAGACACCAGCTTTCTCGAATACGGATGCGACAATCGGGACAGTGGAATTGACCGGGTTCGAAATTACAAGGACGTGGGCCTCTGGCGAGACTCGCGCGACTGCTGACGCAAGGTCACGAACAATCGAGGCGTTCGTCTGCGTTCCAGAACGATCAGACGTCGTGGACAATGAAAGAGAAACTGAAGGACACTCTCACGTTGAAAAGATCGTCACGAGTCATCTAATATTGCAGTATCTGACGTGTAAGTGTTGCAAACTGAGTGAACTTTTGAAATATGGCTTACTCCAGGCTATGGGATGTAAGTCTTAAGTAACTGGAAGTTGGGTCAAAATGTTTTGAACGGCATACCTTCCGTGGCACGCCAGCTGGAATAACGACAACCTTGACGCCATCCAAAGCATCGTCGAGTTTGTCTGCGGGGTAGCCATTGACCTGGTTGAAATAATTACTGCACTTTCTTTATCCGATTTCACTTTCATGAGATACCTCTCCAGGAGTGTCAATATGGCTGACATCGGCAGCAACACCGGGAGCCAGACGAATATCATACAAGTTCAGAGACGAAACAAGCGGGTCGAGCTTGAGAAGCAGGGAGAGCGGTTGCCCGATGCCTCCGCTGGCACCCAGAACGGCAACTTTGGTCTGCCGTGGCACTGAAGAGGAGAAGAGGCGGGCATTCCTGATGAGCACGCGCGCTGCTTGTCTCGAGAACATGATGGATGTCGACAAGAAGCTGGTTGACGTTCAGCTCGTCTTTTCTTGCGCGTTTTGAGCGGACCTCAGGAACCCCGGCTTCCCCCGATCATCCCATTATGTCACAGTATACTACACAACGCGATCATTTCGCGGGACCATATATCCATACGCATAGGTGGTAAAGCTGTAGCTCGAACGTAGTCAGTTCCGAAGCGGCAGCTCTGCAGATGTAGTTAACTACGCTCCGTTCCTTCAAGTTAAGTTGTTCAAACGCCTAAGTGTACAACGACACCATCTTGAATGACATGGCGCATTCTATTGTTTACTTCTTCACTCCCAGGTTTGCTCATTCGTCAGTGACCAAGAAGTTTGCGCGACACATTGCAGGTCAACACCACGATGACATGCAATTCAATAGTCGCAGTCGCCATATTCAAAGCAACTCAACTCATATTATTATTATGACCCGTGAAACCGCAATGCTCCTCATGTCTTGATATGCCCAGAGGTACCTGCAAGAGGGAATGACGGCGGTAGTTCACGATATCACGAATGTACCCAGTGATGTCTGGTGGCGGATCATGGCAGAATGTGGGCCATACGAAGTAAAGTCTTTGGCACTGGTAAACTCTTGACTATTTGTCTCGCGTGCACATATTACTCAAAGATCTTGTAGTGTTGTAGCTTATTCTTCAACCTTGCAAATAGCCGGACAATATGGCTGAGTTGCTTTCAGAACTTGAGGCCCAGTGAGCCTCCTTCTATACCAAAACACATCCGCCCAACATCATTGGGGACTCCGGAACTTCGTCGAATAGCAATTGATGCTCATCGACGATCTCTGAGACGCCAAAGCGATTCTACTCCGGATATCACTCGGGAATTCATCATTCCTTTGACAGACGCTAACCCCGACGAAGTTCTTGGAGATCCGGTGGAGTTTGGATTGCAATTGTTTCTTCTTCCTGGTGGGGACCATCTACTGGTATACTGGCCAGCGGGCTATCTTCAATGCTGGTCTGTACGAGACAAGTCCTGTCTTTGGGTGTATCCTGATCTTCCAGAAGGCGCGCCAGAGGACAGGCCTAAACTGCTATGGACTTTTGACTTTGACATGCAAGAAAATGGTGATGTACATTTACTGTTGCTGGACGAGTTCCTCCAGGGCGATGAAATGGGTGATATGTACGTAGAAACATCAATTTCCTTCGTTTGTCTAACCGACTGCTTGACTAGGTCTTGGAATATGATGAAGTTCTCTTCCGGTGCTTCTTCTATTGAGAAGGTCTTTTCGGGACAACAGTTAAGCAGGGAATATGGTGCGCCGGTCATTACGAGGCTGCGGAATAACTTGGCCATCCTGTATCAGCAGCTCTGGGGTATACCGCTTGGGACGCTATCAGTCTTCTTTATAAACGAAGATAAATCCGTGACGGTGACTTGTGTGAGTTGATCGACCCTCGTTTTGGCCTGCTTGTTCTAAAAACTGATACAATGATGCGAGATTAATGCCGAATGTCTTGAGGTAGTGAATGATTTCGTTATATGCCTGTCCAATGTGGGCAATGGATGCAAGTCTCTGAATATTCTGCTATTGACTGAATTATATAAAGCTGCGAGGGGCATAAACGAGCCACAGAAGACCGTGTCCGGTTCCGATGCTTTTTTTGCCTCTATGCCTCTCGAGTCAAAGTCTTTTAGTTTACGAAAGCCACAACTGACCATCAATACGCTTCACTGGAAAGTCAAACCAGATCAAGATGCAATATACATTTCTGTCCTGTATAAGGATAGGATTTGCAAGGGTACTCCTTTCGCAAGATTTGTTCTGAACAATCTCACAAAACACCCCTCGACGTCCATTTGGCCACTTATTCCAATGTATTCTCTCGACCGTGGCAGCGACAAGGAGGACGTACCTCTGAAGTTCTCTGGGCGAATATTTGTCTCATATACGATCCTGACACCACCGACGCTGTCTGGTCAATGTCTTGCTCTCCTCCACAGCAACGATGTAGTCACTGAATGCGAAGATAAGCTTGTCTTGGCGATTCTCAATGAGGATGGCAGTGTCAAATTCAAGTCATTGGATTTGGGAGTCGACTATCACCAAACGGAGGCACTCTGTACCGAATTTTTTAGCGGAGCAGTTTACTTTGCGACGAAAGACTACGATTCTGTTATCATACAGTATCTTGAATGACATTCTGTGTATTTTTTACTTTATATTCGTTTCGAAATGTATAACAATCGCTGCGTTCCGTGAGATTCTAGCGGATGTCCGATAGATTACAGTAGTTGTGATAGCAAGAATATACAAGATCGTTCAGTCAGGCCAGAAAACTGAATCTACCGTAGCTTTGTGTATGTCATGTGTGAAGATACTACATGAAAATAAAATAGACAGACTGACTGAACAACTGAGTAGATTACAGCCGTTTGCAAAAGTAATGAGAATCACGTGATTTCACCACTTTTCTCGCCATGAGAGCCTCAAAACACAGATAAAATCATATCTCACCCAAATCTCAACGGTTTCACATCATCTAAGTTGCTAAATTCATCTTTTCGAAAGGGCTTTCGCTTAAAGAAAACTGTAGAGAAAATAGAGCGAAAAATGACCCTAAAATGGCGAAAATATCGGTTTTTGCCTCTTCCTTGCATGTGCAATTTTTTCTGTGATCCCTGCTGGTCCAGCACCTCCCCAAAGCTATCCAGAATGATAATATGATTATAAAATGAATTTACAAACTGAGTTTGAGTTGAATTGTGTACCAGAATGTGCTGCTTTGAGGCATGCCTGAATCACTCAAAACTCATCATTTCCCCCTAGCCTCCCAGGCTCCAGGAAAACTTCTTACAGGCCAGATTCATGCATGTAAATTCATTTTGGATATAATAGACTAGGTTTATGTACTAGCTAAGGCCTCAGCATCCACTTGTGAGCTGGGAAGATGCTGTCTAAAATGATGCATACAACCAGAATCACTTGTTCAGCCCAGCTCACCAGTGGATGCTGAGGCCTTAGCTAGTACATAAACCTAGTCTATTATATCCAAAATGAATTTACATGCATGAATCTGGCCTGTAAGAAATTTTCCAGGAGCCTGGGAGGCTAGGGGGAAATGATGAGTTTTGAGTGATCCAGGCATGCCTTAAAGCAGCACATTCTGGTACAATTCAACTCAAACTCAGTTTGTAAATTCATTTTATAATCATATCATCATTCTGGATAGCTTTGGGGAGGTGCTGGACCAGCAGGGATCACAGAAAAAAATGCACATATAAGGAAGAGGCAAAAAACGATATTTTCGCCATTTTGGGGTCCTTTTTTGCTCTATTTTCTCGAACGTTTTTCCTAAACGAAAGCCCTTTCTAAAAGATGAATTAAGCAACTTAGATGATGTGAAACCGTTGAGATTTGGGTGAGGTATGATTTTATCTGTGTTTTGAGGCTCTCATGGCGAGAAAAGTGGTGAAATCACGTGATTGCCAACAATTTTGCAACTAGCTGTAAGTAAAATGATGAACTTTATTCTTTCTGCTTGAAATTAGCCTTTCTGGGACTGACCTAGTGTCAAATGAGTAAGCTGATGATGAAATATTTCATAAATCACATTGGAAATTACAGCTAGTTGCAAAATTGTTGGCAATCACGTGATTTCACCACTTTTCTCGCCATGAGAGCCTCAAAACACAGATAAAATCATATCTCACCCAAATCTCAATGGTTTCACATCATCTAAGTTGCTAAATTCATCTTTTCGAAAGGGCTTTCGCTTAAAAAAAAACTATAGAGAAAACAGAGCAAAAAATGACCCCAAAATGGCGAAAGTATTGGTTTTTGCCTCTTCCTTGCATGTGCAATTTTTTCTGTGATCCCTGCTGGTCCAGCACCTCCCCAAAGCTATCCAGAATGATAAAATGATTATAAAATGAATTTACAGACTGAGTTTGAGTTGAATTGTGTACCAGAATATGCTGCTTTGAGGCATGCCTGAATCACTCAAAACTCATCATTTCCCCCTAGCTTCCCAGACTCCAGGAAAAATTCTTACAGGCCAGATTCATGCATGTAAATTCATTTTAGATATAATAGACTAGGTTTATGTGCTAGCTAGGTCCTCAGCATCCACTTGTGAGCTGGGAAGATGCTGTCTAAAATGATGCATACAACCAGAATCACTTGTTCAGCCCAGCTCACCAGTGGATGCTGAGGCCTTAGCTAGTACATAAACCTAGTCTATTATATCCAAAATGAATTTACATGCATGAATCTGGCCTGTAAGAAATTTTCCAGGAGCCTGGGAGGCTAGGGGGAAATGATGAGTTTTGAGTGATCCAGGCATGCCTTAAAGCAGCACATTCTGGTACAATTCAACTCAAACTCAGTTTGTAAATTCATTTTATAATCATATCATCATTCTGGATAGCTTTGGGGAGGTGCTGGACCAGCAGGGATCACAGAAAAAAATGCACATATAAGGAAGAGGCAAAAAACGATATTTTCGCCATTTTGGGGTCCTTTTTTGCTCTATTTTCTCGAACGTTTTTCCTAAACGAAAGCCCTTTCTAAAAGATGAATTAAGCAACTTAGATGATGTGAAACCGTTGAGATTTGGGTGAGATATGATTTTATCTGTGTTTTGAGGCTCTCATGGCGAGAAAAGTGGTGAAATCACGTGATTGCCAACAATTTTGCAACTAGCTGTAAGTAAAATGATGAACTTTATTCTTTCTGCTTGAAATTAGCCTTTCTGGGACTGACCTAGTGTCAAATGAGTAAGCTGATGATGAAATATTTCATAAATCACATTGGAAATTACAGCTAGTTGCAAAATTGTTGGCAATCACGTGATTTCACCACTTTTCTCGCCATGAGAGCCTCAAAACACAGATAAAATCATATCTCACCCAAATCTCAATGGTTTCACATCATCTAAGTTGCTAAATTCATCTTTTCGAAAGGGCTTTCGCTTAAAAAAAAACTATAGAGAAAACAGAGCAAAAAATGACCCCAAAATGGCGAAAGTATTGGTTTTTGCCTCTTCCTTGCATGTGCAATTTTTTCTGTGATCCCTGCTGGTCCAGCACCTCCCCAAAGCTATCCAGAATGATAAAATGATTATAAAATGAATTTACAGACTGAGTTTGAGTTGAATTGTGTACCAGAATATGCTGCTTTGAGGCATGCCTGAATCACTCAAAACTCATCATTTCCCCCTAGCTTCCCAGACTCCAGGAAAAATTCTTACAGGCCAGATTCATGCATGTAAATTCATTTTAGATATAATAGACTAGGTTTATGTGCTAGCTAGGTCCTCAGCATCCACTTGTGAGCTGGGAAGATGCTGTCTAAAATGATGCATACAACCAGAATCACTTGTTCAGCCCAGCTCACCAGTGGATGCTGAGGCCTTAGCTAGTACACAAACCTAGTCTATTATATCCAAAATGAATTTACATGCATGAATCTGGCCTGTAAGAATTTTTCCTGGAGCCTGGGAGGCTAGGGGGAAATGATGAGTTTTGAGTGATTCAGGCATGCCTCAAAGCAGCATATTCTGGTACACAATTCAACTCAAACTCAGTTTGTAAATTCATTTTATAATCATTTTATCATTCTGGATAGCTTTGGGGAGGTGCTGGACCAGCAGGGATCACAGAAAAAAATGCACATGCAAGGAAGAGGCAAAAAACGATATTTTCGCCATTTTGGGTTCATTTTTTGCTCTATTTTCTCGATTATTTTTTTGAAATGAAAGCCCATTCAAAAAGATGAATTTAGCAACTTAGATGATGTGAAACTGTTGAGATTTAGGTGAGATATGATTTTATCTGTGTTTTGAGGCTCTTATGGTGAGAAAAGTGGTGAAATCACGTGATTGCCAACAATTTTGCAACTAGCTGTAGCTATTTCCATGTAAGAACTTGGCAGTGATCAGAAGTATGATATAATAATGACTAATGTTGAGAAAAAATGCCCAAATATGGTGACTGATGGACAAATTTCACATTAAAATGCATAAATTGGCTCAAAATGTAATGCATTATGCAGTACAAAATTTTTGCATAATTTCCCTTCTCCCAAGTCAGGAGAAGCCCAAACCCAATGCATTATAAGATTTATGCATTATGATTCAATGCACTATGACAATTTCAACTGTAGCAATACTAGAAGAGATTCACCAGAGGATACCATATCATCTACTGTAATATTACAGCCGTTTGCAAAAGTAATGAGAAAAGCCTAAATCACGTGATTTTTTTGACACATGTCGTGCCCTTGAACAATAAAAATGAATTGAGTACTCTATTTCTCGGTCAATACTGCATGTAAAAATATGATATGGCTATGTAAAAAAAGTGCTCAAAAATGCGCTTCTAACGGTGTAAGAATGTATGAGAAATATAGTGTGTACATGACAGAACAAAACAGACAACCTTGTCAACCCATCCCTTACAACCATCTCTCAGGCCATTGAAAAATCACCACTCATGAAATACTCCATGTAAAAATATAATTCAGGTGGCATAATTCATGCAAGTACAGAAGGTATCTGTGTACAAGTTCTTGTGGCATATTGATAGGCCCTTCAATGGTAGAGTAAGGCAACAGCCATTCATGCCCACTTGCAGAACCCCTCTCCTCAGCCTCCTCGCAGGGCACTAGCACTCATCGTTTCGATTACCAACAGGTCAGTACTTGCCCTTCACTGCCTATCCCATCCAGTCGAAGCTCTGAAGAGAAAATGCAGTAGCCTTTGGAGCCAGGTCCGTCAACATCTTCATATTCTTCTTTGCATCTCGAGCCAAAGCGGTCAAAGCAGGCTAAGGAGCCTCAACGACAGATCAGTTAGCTACAATTTGTTGTTATCACTCAGTACACAGCTCGCACGTACAGATCATATTAAGTACAAGAAGCAATTCACAACTGAAGGCAAACTCTCGATCAAACAAGAGCAGGTGGAACTCAAATCATCGCTACTAAAAGAATACAGTCTGAAACTGCATATGACGGCCAAAATACACGGGAATACAGAGGTAGAATGACATATAGAAGAACAGAATACTTATTCAGATAGGGAGGGAACAAGAAGAGCATGACACAGCAATTCCTGCTGTACACGCGTTTCAAGACAAGGCAAATGGAGCCACTGCGTGGTGACCTACCGCAGCGTGCTCTTGGTATACTCAAACAGCCGCAAAAGGGATCAACGTGCCTGCGTAAGAAGTAAGAAGACTAAGTCAAAATAAATAAACACGAAATGAGATCCTTTCGAGTAACAACCGCCAAACTAGACAAAGGAGAGGTGAAGAGGGCATAATTCCATCCATGGAGGGCAAGCAATTGTCCAGTCCGTAGTACTTTTGGCCTCCCACAGTGGGAGTGAGGCAAGACTGGATGGTCCCTCGCCCAGCTCACGTCGCTTTCGCCTTCAAGTCCGTCGTCTTCAGCTCCTGATCCGTCTGAGCAGGGTTAACTGACTCCATCCATTGTAACAGAATAAGGTAGTCCAGATTTGTCATATTCATTCTGTAACGTGTCTGCACTTCGATGAAATTATCGATTTCCTTCTCCGTGTTGGCGAGGCTCCATCAACTTCATCTTCGTTTGTTTCAAGAGTTTCGACTTTCTCGGTCTTCTGCAAAGCTTTACTGGAATCGAAAACTTCCTGTGAGTCGACATCTCCTGTACAAGCCTTCTTGATCGTGGTCCACGTGGCTTCCAGCTGCTTGAAGGGTAGCTCGACCTCAAGCGCGCCCACTTTTATAAGATTGTATACACGTGAGGATCCAGATATTGCTAGATTCAGTAACTTCTCATCACCGAGCACTCGCAGGCACCGCTGAAGAACATTAAGCCGATGAGTGCAGCTTCGCTGCTTCTCGAGAGCCTTCTTGATTTCCTTCTCAAAGACTCCCGCATTTCCCTCTAGGTGGTTTATCAACGCCGAATTGATCGGGGGACGTTCGATTTGAGGACTGCTGTCAACCTTGATCCCAGAAGATTCAATGTTCGAAATGCCAACAACGATATCTGATTGTCAAAATAGAGTGTTTCAGATTCAGAATTGCTGTGAAATGCTACCTGCCTTAAGTGAAGGGTCCATACTTTCTCTCTCTTGGTGCTTCAGTGGCGCAGGAGTCCCTCCAGATGCGCTGCTGGTATGGCCCGCCTGAGAGTGTTGCTGACTAGCATATACCGCTTCTTCCACTGTACCACCACGAGAAAGTACTCTAATAAGGTTGTGTTGCTCAGCAAGAGCAGCATTCAGAGATTCAATTTCCACGCCCGTTTGTTCTGTTTCCTTCTTAACCACGCTATATTCCCATATTATGAGCGGGGCAAAGAACTTCAAGATGCGACCAAAGAATTCCTCGATAGTTTCTGTACTGAAATGTCCAATTTTGTTACATTGGTGATCAGCTTCCGATCAAAAATCTCTGACAATTGCGGTGTTCGGAAGAGTAGCAAAATACGGACCATTCGGTGAATAACGCTCCTCTTCCAGAAGATAGTGGAAAACAGAGCGACGAGGACGAAACAGGTACGTCCCGTTCAGCCTCAATTGAACGTTGAAGTGGAGGCGGTAATGTTCCGTCAGCTTCAATAAAAACATGTGCCATAGATTGACTGGCATCTCCCATTCCAATTCGCTCAGGAAACCTGTCACATTGAGGAACTTCAGAAGGACGAGCGTGAAACCACGTGCCACGTCAGATTGCGCCATTGTATACCCACGTCAAACATCTAACAACTTCATGGCTGCATCATTCTGAAAAGAAAGAGAGACTATTAGGTAAGGTAGGAAAGGTGTGTCTAATTGTGAACGAGTCATTTACCTCTAAAGAAGAAGCCTCGAGCATCCTCACATGCTCCACAGTCTCGGAGAGCACCATCGCAAACTCAGAGATATCCTTTTTCACCATCATGGAATGGTCTTTCAACTTCGCACATTGATCGTCCACAGCACTCACTACGCCATCACAATGCTTATCAAGACAAGTTACATGCTGAGAAAGCCGATGAACGACATCGCATAGCACATCTGTGAGAACCATTATTTAATCAGGAGGATAACCCTCAACCTCTTCCAGTTTCCTTTTAATCCTTGTATGCTGAACAGCCATACCTTTAATAAGGTCTATAGAGCCCGATTTTAGGGGGGCAGGGCAAAACAAGACATGGAATGCACCTTCCCCCTTTGATGCGCCACAGGTTGGGTGGGTTGAGAGGCAGGAAACAAATGTCAGCAGGCAGATGCCGCGCCCACGTGTCATGATGGTGGGGCAGCTCTGAGACATAGTGTAAGTGTAGGACATTCTGACTGAACAGTCCAAACTGTGTGGCAAAGGGAGGTGTGTGAGTGTGAGTGTTAGGAGGTGGAGCGAGGGAAGAGAGATATAGAGCGATGGGCATGCCTTATACTTACTAAGCTGCGACACTGTCACAAGTTCTTTCTTTGTCTTTGTTTATTTCACCCACTGCCACTGCCAGCATGACGTATGGGGTTCCTATCTCAGATGACCTGCGTCGCGTTATCGTGCACATGTCCACAAACTGTGGACTAGATGTAAAAGGCATTGTTTATCTCACCGTGGTTCCTTGGGCTTCAGTGTATCGGGTCTTGAATACTTGGAAGCAAACTGGTGAAGAGTGTCCTACACCCCATTTGAAATCAGGGCGTCCAAGGGCATTAGACTTCGCTGATACCCAGGTACGACTGAAGAATCGTGATCTCGGAGATGTAACTAACAAGGAACAAGTTTCTTTTGAAAACAGTGACGTGTCACAATGATATCTATCTTGATGAACTCAGACAATCGCTCGAAGAAAGATGCGGTGTGAGAGTGTCTGATGCTACCATTTGGAGAACTCTTAACCGGGCAGGCTTTTGAATGAAGGAGGTAATTGTAGCTTATTCGAAAGGGCTGATAAAAAATCAACAATTTAACATAGATCACAAAGCATGCGCAAGAACGCAATGAGTCCCGTCGAGCAGAGTATTAGCTTCGCATCGGAGCAAATTATTCTCCAGAGCAGTTGGTTTTCGTTGATGAAAGTGCGTGTGATCGAAGGACATATTTGCGTGATAGAGCATGGGCATTAGAGGGAGTTCGCGCATGCCGAAAGCAGGTATTCACGAGGGGAAAACGGTATACTTTCAGAGCTATCTGCACATCACGTCGTTTTCATGCTTCCAGGTATTCCATCCTCCCTGCTATATCTATGAGCGAAATTGTGGAATGCATGATTGTCGAAGGATCATTCAATATGGAGCTTTTTATGGTTTTCATTGAGGACCTTTTGGCCAAAATGAAGCTGTTTCCGGCACCAATGTCTGTCGTTGTTATGGACAATTGTACCATCCACAAAGCTCCCAAACTTCTCGAGCTTGTCAAAGGAAGGTGATAACTTTTTTCAAATATGTTACTGAAAATTTGTTCACCACTTTCATAGAGGAATGAGGCTCAAATATTTGCCAGCGTATTCTCCCGACTTCAACCCGATCGAGCTAGCTTTCTCACTGCTTAAACATAATTTACGTCGCAGTCCGCCGCCGGAGGGGGATAAGGTTCTTGTGTATGAATACCTATATCTTCAAACTTTTGGCACCTCTGCAGCGGATTGTCGAAGTTTCTATCATCAATCAGGCTATCTCTGATTTGGTCCTGACGTGGATCCCAAGGAACGAATACAGTTGAAGTAGTTTTATATATTTCATGCGTAGAAAGAGCTGTTGAAGCCCGAAATGGATTAAATACAGCGAGCAAAAGACAGAAGGAAAGAAACTGTGCACAGCGAACAGAAAGGGAGTACGTCGTGCGCATTAAACATCAAACAACTAAAGGAGAAAGCAATGCGACTGTGCCATTTCAATAGGTAGACAACTTTCCATCCCTCTTGACACAAGCAACATCCTCCACCGCATAATCATGAACGCGATTCACCAGTCCTATCGTCACATCTACCCCTTCTGCCTTTGCCAGAGCTTCGATCCTGTCTGTATTCATCCTTACGATATCATCGATCCTTGTGCAACCATTATTTGAGAACACAGGTGCAAGCTTCCGGTATTCATGATTATCCCTGCCACGCTCCAAATCATCTTTGCATGCCTTGAGCCAATCTCCGATAGCCGGGTAGTTCAGTGGTCCTTTGTGCGTAGTAGAAGTTAAAACTTCCTGTGCTACTCTGACGGGTGCCGCTGTAGCGCACTGGCTCCTCCTGTGCCACTAAACTCATACTATGGCTCCCTCTTACTGCAGATACCATATCCCAGCACTGCCGACACCTGAGAGTGTGAGGGCATACTCCTACTGCACTCGAGACACCATTTGAGCATATTTCCACTGATTCCAGTACACGTACTGTACTGCGGCGCCCTCCTATGACCCAGATCGATCCGCCGATGGCTCCCCGACACTCAGACAGGTCCGCCGACAGCTCCTACCCAGCACCAGGCACTATAGGACACATCCCCCAGTGACTACATGCCGCCGATCTTATGATTTACCATACGTACAGCCGTGCGGCGACTCTGGATGCCTCCGAGTCGGCCCCCCTTGGCGCCGATCAATGCGGCGGACACTCAGACATCCTCAGGTACCCTCGCCGACGCCTCCTACAGCTTACCAAGCAGTCCCCCATTGTCTAGGGAGCTATATATTGTCATATGTGCTTACATGCCTCATTACGATGTATCTGCCACCAGTCCGGCAGTCCCCCACAGCACTGCCGCTCCGGCCACTCATATTAGTCACTAGGGATCGCCCACACTCTGTATTGAGTGCCGCCGATGCATCGGACACCTCAGGGACATCGGCTGATGCGCCCTTTGTCTCATATACGTGATATCAGCCTCCAATCATCGGTTCCGATGTTTCCCGACTTCCCCCCGACGCGGCGGCCCCCATTAGACCATGTATGGAAGGTAGGCATGTGGTACATCGGCGTGCCAAGCCACCGACTTGCACCGCCAAGCCCAACTCCGCCGGCACCCGTGTTATTGCAGATACTCAATATTTCATGTGATTGGATGCCCCCCTCACGTTGCCGCTCTCAGATTTCACCTGGGCGCTCCGGCAGCGGCCCTTGGCGACCCAGATGACTCAGGAGATGTTGTCAGACAGTAGGATGTGTCGGCGACAGCAGTAGAGTATATATAGAGCTTATACTAGCTTGTAGATGACAGGATTCCAAGCCTAGCGAGGATTCCAAGCCTAGCAAGGATTCCAAGCCTAGCAAGGATTCCAAGAGCATGTACCAGACCGAGCGCCAGAGTTCGAGATATCCCTCACTCTGAGTCTCCCCTCATGTACTGAGCCTCCCCCTTGACTATATACTATCCTTGACATCTCCTCTTGTTTGACTCCACATTCTACTTGCCTTCGCCGCCTCCGGTACGCCTCTGCCGCTCTGACGTTCAGTGAGTGAGTAGGGCTTGGGATTTAACCCTGAGCCTCCTCCCCACACTTCATACCTGTCCGGCGCCCCTCTATTTGACATCGGCGACCCTTCGGCAACCCAGGCTTCTTATCAGACTCCCCTTCGGCATCCTTTCCAGGCTTTCACTCCAGTTTATCCCATCTATTGATCTTATACGGTCTTTTCCTTTCATCTATCGCGTTTACGCTACTTCGGCAGATTTGTGCAGCCTCCCCCTCAATCCGGCACCCCTCTATTCGACATCGGCGGCCACCTGGTGACCCAGCCTTCCTATCATACACCCCTGCAGCGCCCTTTCCAGCCTTTCACTCCAGCTTAGTCCATATATTCATCTTATACGGTCCTTTCTCTCCATCTATTGTGTTTACGCTATGTCGGCAGCCCCCTGTGATCCCCCCTCTCAAGCAGCGGTCCTGTTATCCTATTCCCTTTATCCAGCGGCATCCCTAGACCCATCCATTACGTCTCCGACGGTTCCTGGCACCTGCCGGGTAGTAGGTCTTTGAGAGTCTGATAGCGTCGGCATCCCATTTTTGGAGGTCCCTTCATACATTCAGCACCCTTAGTAGGACGGACATCTGTAGCACCTTCAGATACAACACCGCCGACCGACACCGCATGCGAGTCTACCTGTATCTTGTAGACTCCACCATTAGTAGGAGGTGCCCCCTGATTCATTCTTCCTGGCCTCTTGTAGTCAAGTAATTTTGCTGACATCGACTCTGGGACTTTACTTGCAACTACATGCAACTCCTGCCGTACCTCATGATGCCCAGTTATCAGATCAGTAAGCGAAGAGAGTCAAACACGAAACTTACGAGTTTTTGCGTGTGTTCCAAAATGAGATCGGGGGTATAAACATCGCAAGTACCATTGTATTTCTCGTAACACACGCGGTTGTGCACTGGACAAAACATGGCAGCCTGGATACTCTTCATAGCCTGAGTGATCTTTTCATCGACAGAGTCCCTAGCAGAATATGTAGGGTCAGTCTGTTTCAGTGGCCTACCCCTCGGCGCATCGGCTGCATGGACAGTCGTCTTTGTGGCACCCTATAGCAAATTTACTGAGCAAATGTCGTCATTTTCTAGGAAAGTAATTACCTGAAGAGTGTCCAACATGTTGTGAAAAACTATTTCGCATGTAATCTCCTGGTCGCGATTGCGACGTTTGCTCCGTTGATCCTTTACATACCTTCTATATGCACACCAGAACTCCGTAAGTTCATCCGGGTTGGAAAGATATGTAAGGCTCTTCTTCATCCCTATCTTTGAGCTCCAGGGGGCTTCATACCCGATCTCAACAAGATGATTTGGTTGTTTCATTGCTTGGGCAGCCTTGTCTAAGACGTCGACATGCTTGTCCAAAGATGATATGGTAACGATTCATTCTGCCAGTCCGTCGTGGACCTTGACTTTTATCTCTTCAATCTCTGGTCGTTTTAGGGTGCGACGTGTGTTCTTGCCTCTACTCAAGTTTGATGAGACTAGTGATAATTTATCATCTTCATCACAATTAGTATGGATTTCATTCAGCAACAAAAGCATGGTATTTATTACCGTCGTCTTCAATTTCCTCAAGATCGGAATCAGACAAAGGGATTGTAGAGTTTGCTATTCCATCTACAAGGATCTGTACAAGTACATCGTCCGAAAACTCCTCATCAAAAGTACTGGCATCAGCAGGCCCTCCGCCGGGGGACGATAAGAAAGTTTTTTTTGGATGAGTATTGATCAGTAACGATGAACAAATAAATCACGTACATCAGAGCCTGGATACCTCCGGAGTTGGATTATGTGGGTCCAATGGTAGAGGTGGTTGTGGAAAATGATTACGTTTGCGAGGCGGTACAATGGACTTCAGAAGAATTAAGACATAAGCAAATTTATGAGATCGGGAATATACCTTATTGTCTGTTTCTCTTTCGGAATCCATAGTGACGACAGCATCTTTCAGCTCTGGGTCAAAATACCCCATTCTACGACATTCTTGTTGCTTCAGAAGTGGTCAATAGCAGATATAAAAGTGGGAAACAAGGCCATCATTACCTGACCATCCCTGTCAGTTCCAGTCCTGTCTTTACAGTGAATTCTCACGGCTTGAACAGCATGCTGCAACAAATATGTCAAAACCAGCGCAAGGTGAAAGAAAAGAAGGAGCATACTTTGGCTTTGTCAACGCAGGAATCAACATTTGAGCCCTGCTGTTCTGGTGCGACTTTGCGAGGGCGCCCACGACCATGCTTGACCATAGGGACGTCTTGGGCAGCTGCATCGAGAACCTTCTGAGACGGTTTTGGCTGGCGTCTGCTTCTTACAATTGCTGCCGCAGATAGATTCGAAGACAGCTCGGTAGACATGGTGGGTGAGGGCAAGGGCAAAGGAAAAGAGAAACCAAGAGAAACTGTGACGTTACTGTCTGACACGTGTCCTTTCTGTTTGTCTCTTCTCTTCTTCTCTTACATACTTACGAACCCTCCACATCACTGGGATGAGAACCCCATCACTTTTATTACCATGTCAGACAAGGTTCGAGTCAGCCGTTATTTTTCATCTTACCACCATCCTGACCTAACCTGGTCCATCAATCTCCTATGATCTCTCTCAACCTCTCCACCCATGGACACAGACACTACAGACACTACAGGACAACAGGATAAAGCTTTAGATCGTACGTGACCTTTGGGATGCTGCATGCTACCCGTTTGGCATTACTAATCAGAGTTATAGTGGCGCTCAAGGATGTCTTGAAGAAGAGAGATGACCTGGTATCACGCTTGTCCTCGTCGAAAGGGAAAGTTGAAGATGGTTCTGCTGCTGTTATCGACAAGGCGGTGGATGCGATCGTCAAAATCTGTGATCATGTCCGATTGTTGTCTAGCAAACTTGGAATAGAAGAGAAGGAGATTAAAAAAACATGAGAACGAACTCAAGGATGTTATCACAACGGTTAAGAGCGATATCGGAGAACAAGCTGAGGTGCTGGAGCAACTCGTACAAGTAACGAGACTGTTGGAATCTAAGATACTCGAGGTGAGCATGCCGCATAGCATTCAAGCGCATTTTGTCTAATGTTGTCTTGTTTCTAGTACAAGGGAAGCCACGAGGCTATCGTTGTCCATCGACACCTTGATGATATTCGTGCTGCCGTTGCACAAGGATTCATCCTTGCTATGAGTGATTATTTCATCAGTGATGATCTTGTCAACCGTTATGACCCACAAAAGTGTTCGGTGATATGGTGGAAGTTTACCGATCAGGTTGTCTGGGCGTGGGAGTCCTGTTACCAGTTCCAACGGCTCTTCGACAGCAATAAGGATGGTGGCAATGAGGATGGTGGCATTGAGTACATTGAGGATGGTGGCAATGAGTACGCTGAGGATGGTGGCAGTGGGTACATTGGCGATCGTGGCAATGAGTACGCTGAGGGTGGTGGCAATGAGCACGTTGACGATCGTGGCAACGAGTTCGTTGACAAAGAGCATCATGACCAGAGATTTCGAGCAATCCAGGACAAGAGCATTTTCTCGATTTTAATGAAGGATCTACCTTACAAAGCTCTCTTTGATGCCGGTCATTGTGTATTCACTTGCGACGGTAAAAATCGTGCTGTGCTGGATTACGAGCAGATTGAAGAAGGGAGTGCAACTCTGGCGAGACAGCTAAGGTTCTTCGCGCCAATCTTTATATGGAAATTCATGGAGACGAAGTGTGACATATTGATGTGGAGCCAGCAGGTGCAATACTTTAAGGATCGAGACAGTTCGCTCCAAAGGATGCTCGAACTCATGGAAGCAGGAAACATTGTGGGAGTGTTAAAGTTCATCGGTGAACAATCCCCACCCAAGGGGCCTGGCAATGAAGTTTCCAATAATGATGGCACTGGAGACGAACTTGCTTTTGGAACAGCGCAAGAGTTACGACGGAAACCTGAGTGGGGCGCAATACTGGAGGCTTTGCCCCGTTTTTCCCCGCCGGGACTGGGAAAGAAGGCACAACTAAAGCGAAAGCCGACCAGCAATGGTAACGCATACAGAGGCTCGTGACCCCGTTTCAAAGCTGACGTTGTAGCGCACTGGCTCCTCCTGTGCCAGTACACTCATACTATGGCTCCCCCTATACTGCAGATACCATATCCCAGCACCGCTGACACCTCAGAGTGTGAGGGCATACTCCTACTGCACTCGAGACACCATTTGAGCATATTTCCACTGATTCCAGTACACGTACTGTACTGCGGCGCCCTCCTATGACCCAGATCGATCCGCCGATGGCTCCCCGACACTCAGACAGGTCCGCCGACAGCTCCTACCCAGCACCAGGCACTATAGGACACATCCCCCAGTGACTACATGCCGCCGATCTTATGATTTATCATACGTACAGCCTTGCGGCGACTCTGGACGCCTCAGAGTCGGCCCCCCATGGCGCCGATCGATGCGGCGGACACTCAGACATCCTCAGGTACCTTCGCCGATGCCTCCTACAGCTTATCAAGCAGTCCCCCATTGTCTAGGGAGCTATATATTGTCATATGTGCTTACATGCCTCATTACGACATATCTGCCACCAGTCCGGCAGTCCCCCACAGCACTGCCGCTCCGGCCACTCATATTAGTCACTAGGGATCGCCCACACTCTGTATTGAGTGCCGCCGATGCATCGGACACCTCAGGGACATCGGCTGATGCGCCCTTTGTCTCATATACGCGATATCAGCCTCCAATCATCGGTTCCGATGTTTCCCGACTTCCCCCTGACGCGGCGGCCCCCATTAGACCATGTATGGAAGGTAGGCATGTGGTACATCGGCGTGCCAAGCCACCGACTCGCGCCGCCAAGCCCAACCCCGCCGGCGCCCGTGTTATTGCAGATACTCAATATTTCATGTGATTGGATGCCCCCTTCACGTTGCCACTCTCAGATTTCACCTGGGCGCTCCGGCAGCGGCCCTTGGCGACCCAGATGACTCAGGAGATGTTGTCAGACAGTAGGATGTGTCGGCGACAGCAGTAGAGTATATATAGAGCTTATACTAGCTTGTAGACAACAGGATTAAAAAGCCTAGCAAAGATTCCAAGCCTAGCAAGGATTCCAAGAGCATGTACCAGACCGAGCGCCAGAGTTCGAGATATCCCTCACTCTGAGTCTCCCCTCATGTACTGAGCCTCCCCCTTGACTATATACTATCCTTGACATCTCCTCTTGTTTGACTCCACATTCTACTTGCCTTCGCCGCCTCCGGTACGCCTCTGCCGCTCTGACGTTCAGTGATCCGGCGCCCCTCTATTCGACGTCGGCGACCCTTCGGCGACCCAGGCTTCTCATCAGACTCCCCTTCGGCATCCTTTCCAGCCTTTCACTCCAGTTTATCCCATATATTGATCTTATACGGTCTTTTCCTTTCATCTATCGCGTTTACGCTACTGCGGCGGATTCCTGCGGCCTCCCCCTCAGTCCGGCACCCCTCTATTCAACGTCGGCGGCCATCTGACGACCCAGGCATCCTATCAGACGACCCAGCGGCGCCTTCTCCAGCCACTCACTCCATTTTATCCTTTATATTCATCTTATACACTTTATACCTTCCTGTGGCCGAGTTTATACCACGTCGGCAGCCCCCTGTGATCCCCCCTCTCAAGCGGCGGTCCTGTTATCCTATTCCCTTTATCCAGCGGCATCCCTAGACCCATCCATTACATCTCCGACGGTTCCTGGCACCTGCCGGGTAGTAGGTCTTTGAGAGTCTGATAGCGTCGGCATCCCATTTTTGGAGGTCCCTTCATACATTCAGCACCCTTAGTAGGACGGACATCTGTAGCACCTTCAGATACGACACCGCCGACCGACAACGTGTCAACCTCAATCCATAGTTATGCTGCTGAAGGGCTCGAGAAGGTCCACTCGACCTATCCGGATGAGGGCCAACTCGCCCAAATTGCTCAGGACCCTCCTGAGAGGACCTCACATCCCCAGGCACTTCAAAGTACCTTGGTGACGACTGCCTGGCAGCCTACCAAAGAAGGGACTGCCCAACAGCAGAGGGAGAACATTTCGCACATGCGAGAGGCTGAAGGTTAACTTGCTGGAGCCAAGAGACAATTCGACATGCTCCGAAAGTGTCTTCATATCCTCCTTTCTGACAATATACTCCGTCTTGCAGTAACTGGCCTATCGGTATTGAGAAACGCGCTGAACTATCTAGCACACTCCAGGCACACATACGACAAAGATTATGAGGAGTCCATATGAGATGTCAAACAGTTGCTTGAGAGGGTTCAAAAAGATATTGCCGATAAAGGTTATATGGATCTGTTGGCTGCATTTGATGAGACGCAGCAAGATGAAAAAGAGATTGCACATGGCAAGAAACTTGAAGAGGCACATCATGTTCTTATGGAGAGTGATTACTTCGCCAAGGACAACGTGTCAACGGAGAAGGAAATTGATATTTTCATTGAAGCGCAGCTACGTTCCGGAATAGATGCAACAAATCCGGACTATCTTATTCTGTTACAATGGATGGAGTCAGCTAACCCTGCTCAGACAGATCAGGAGCCAAAGACGACGGACTCGAAGGCGAAGGCGACGGACTCGAAGGCGAAGGCAACGTGAGCTGGGCGAGGGACCATCCAGCCTTGCCTCACTCCCACTGTGGGAGGCCAAAAGTACTACGGACCGGACAATCGCTTGCCCTCCACGGACGGAATTATGCCCTCTTCACCTCTCCTTTGTCTAGTTTGGCGGTTGTTACTCGAAAGGATCTCATTTTGTGTTTATTTATTTTGACTCGGTCTTCTTACTTCTTACACAGGCACGTTGATCCCTTTTGCGGCTGTTTGAGTATACCAAGAGCACGCTGCGGTAGGTCACTATACAATGGCTCCATTTGCCTTGTCTTGTAACGCGTGTACAGCAGGAATTGCTGTGTCATGCTCTTCTTGTTCCCTCCCTATCTGAATAAGTATTCTGTTCTTCTATATGTCATTCTACCTCTGTATTCCCGTGTATTTTGGCCGTCATATGCAGTTTCAGACCGTATTCTTTTAGTAGTGATGATTCGAGTTCCACCTGCTCTTGTTTGATCGAGAGTTTGCCTTCAGTTGTGAATTGCTTCTTGTACTTAATATGATCTGTACGTGCGAGCTGTGTACTGAGTGATAACAACAAATTGTAGCTAACTGATCTGTCATTGAGGCTCCTTAGCCTGCTTTGACCGCTTTGGCTCAAGATGCAAAGAAGAATATGAAGATGTTGACGGACCTGGCTCCAAAGGCTGCTGCATTTTCTCTTCAGAGCTTCGACTGGATGGGATAGGCAGTGAAGGGCAAGTACTGACCTGTTGGTAATCGAAACGATGAGTGCTAGTGCCCTGCGAGGAGGCTGAGGAGAGGGGTTCTGCAAGTGGGCATGAATGGCTGTTGCCTTACTCTACCATTGAAGGGCCTATCAATATGCCACAAGAACTTGTACACAGATACCTTCTGCACTTGCATGAATTATGCCACCTGAATTATATTTTTACATGGAGTATTTCATGAGTGGTGATTTTTCAATGGCCTGAGGGATGGTTGTGAGGGATGGGTTGACAAGGTTGTCTGTTTTGTTCTGTCATGTACACACTATATTTCTCATACATTCTTACACCGTTAGAAGCGCATTTTTGAGCACTTTTTTTACATAGCCATATCATATTTTTACATGCAGTATTGACCGAGAAATAGAGCACTCAATTCATTTTTGTTGTTCAAGGGCACGACATGTGTCAAAAAATCACGTGATTTAGGCTTTTCTCATTACTTTTGCAAACGGCTGTAACGGCAGACTACACGGACGCGTGATAATCGTGTCAATACGCAGTGAATTTGCTGAAATTTCGCAGCATGACTCATGTGTATTCTGTCCACCTATGATAAAAATTTCAAGTTGCAAATTGGAGGTTTGAGTGAGTAAATGTAGGGTGTTCAAAGGAAGGGTACTGTTTAAAGGACCAGTAAATGCCTGTTAGAACGTCGATCATCCTGCTTCTTCTCCGCTACTTACCATGACCACTACCAGTTCTCCTACTACCCAAACAAATCCCTCTGCTATTCCACCTTCTGTATTCACGCTTCCGCATACAGCACAGCTCGAGGCACTGTACACAATCATTCGTGATAAAAATACAACGCGGGGCGATTTTCTTTTCTACTCGGACAGGATTATTCGTCTTCTTGTCGAGGAGGGTCTCAACCATCTTCCTGTCGTACCCAAAACCGTCGAGACACCAACAGTGAGTACTTACGAAGCATGTGTTTTGAATGCTTTCTTTTCGGACAACGAGGATCGCTCGCTGATAGCGCTGTTTTTCATTAGGGTGCTACGTACGACGGTGTTGGTTTTGAGGGGAAAATATGCGGTGTTTCTATTCTGCGCGCTGGTGAGGTGTGTGATCCCGTGTGCTATTTAGTGAGCTATTTCTTTTGCTCTTTGTCCTTAGGCTATGGAGGCAGGGTTGCGTGAAGTCTGTCGAAGCGTACGAATAGGAAAGATACTTATTCAACGGGTAAGCCCATATACTGGGTGCACGCTGAGGATCGCTGACCGGAGGGATGTCAATCTGCAGGATGAAGAGACTGCTCAAGCGAAACTGTTCTATGCGAAGGTATGTAGATTCTTTGGGTATCGTATTCTTTAGACGTCAATTTGCTCTAGTTACCTCAAGATATTGCAAATCGATATGTTCTGCTCCTTGATCCGATGCTTGGTGATTGTCCTATTTCCAAGAGGTCCTTCGCAGTACTAACACAGTGTCGACTTCAGCGACTGGTGGCTCGGCAATAAAAGCTATAGAGGTTATACTCAGTCATGGTGTCCCGGAATCTCGAATAATCTTCATTAATCTTGTATGTTCATTATAAGTTATGGACGGATGCGTAACACTGAGCGAATTTCGTCAAGATATCGTGCCCAGAAGGTTTACATAAAGTCTGCGCTAGATTCCCCAAATTACGTGTGATAACCGGATGGATTGATAAAGGCCTTGATGATAAGTCATACATCATCCCGGGCTTGGGCGACTTCGGAGAGAGGAGGTACATTCATTTCCGTCGAACATTGAAGGCATTTAAATTACTAATCCCATGCGCAGGTATTGTGTGTGACCTTGATGACGGATCAATAGCTTTCGATGCGGAAGTTGCAAGTGGTCGTATTCACAGTGAAATATATGTACGTCACACATTTGGACTTGGAGATCGAAGCGGTTCTGTCTGAATGCATGTATTAAATGGCGAGCTCATAGCTAGGACAGAGGAATAAATAACTAGTGTGAGCGAATGCGATATGTATACTCTGAAGCGATGGGTTTTGTAGAATCTCGAGGGCTACAACACTTTCCCTAGGACTCTGGTCTACGACTCCTCTGCGAAAAGGTCGCTGCGCGCAAGCTCTGCCTCCTGCGCATCATGCTCTATCGGGTCTTGAGGAGCTATGCCGTCATCAACGGGGTCGACCCCATCCTCCGCCTCATGCGTCTCATCCTCCGTGCCTGCTTCATCCTTGGCTACTGGTGCCTCTTTCGCAGCCTGGGTCGTCGCAATTGTTTTCGTCGTCTCCTCGGCTGCAGCCATTACCGTACTGATTTCCCTGTCTATCTCTGGTCTGCGATCTTGCTGCTTCGCAAGCTGCTCTTGGCTCTTTATATCTTTCCCATCGTTGGCGTTTTCAAAGGCGTTGTATCCCGGCTGTGGAATGGCACCTCGCCCTGAGGTGGTCTCGCCGTCCTTAGGAGGAATAGGCGCATTACCCATTGCCTCACCCTCAACAACTACAGCCGCACGACCTGCTTCCTCACCGCCTATTACACTAGCAGGAACCGCAGCGCTCGTCATGGGAATGGCTGCATTGCCGACGCCAATGCCATCGTAAGCCGAGAGATCCACCGGGAACTCATTACATGCGAAATCCCATGTCTTAAGCCAACGCGCATTCTCGCACGCCCCTCGTGTCCATGGCCCACCGTATGCCAGAGGACTGAAATAACTGAAGCTCCAGATTGCAAGAAGAAGCATACCTGCGGCAATATATAGCCGCACGCGTGGGCGCAATGACGAGGTGACAAGGTCAAATACACTGCAGCAGAGCAAAATTGAGAACCAAAGAGCAGGGAAGTAGTGATGGAGGAAAAGTTGTCGGGCCATCAAATAGAAAGGGAAGTAATGTAACGCCCAGCCCATAAAGAGGAAACCACATATACTATCGTACTTCGATACACGAGCTGGAATGTCCGAAGTTAGTAAAAAGCCAGAAATGGGTAAAAGGATGACTCGCTGTTCTCAAAATCTCGGAAACCACGTTGTTGTCGAAGAATAAGAATACCTCGCGTCGCCACATACGCAAGTACAGCAAGCGAACTTAGCCACCAGACAGTAGGATTACCCAGGAGATATATCTGCCTGTGGTCTTTAACCCAGAAGTTCTTCGACGTCAATCAGTAATTTTATCAGAAGTTTGGATAGTATATTTCGAATGACTTACGATTCCACGACGAAGTCTTGGCCATGAGCTCGGGCGAGAATCGAACGTGTGCCGGTCTGTTAATCCGGCGTTGGTGACCCACATCACCTTCTGAAGCTCGAAAATTTTGCCAAAGAAGCCAGGCAACTTGTAGTTAACTTTTTCTGCATCGGGAGGTACTGTTCTTTATCTCAGCACTAAAAAAGACTCTGTTATGAATAGTTTCCTTACAATTCGCGTGTGTTGAAGTCTCGATATACCACAAGCTATTGGCCTTCTTAGCGTTTTTGTTACAAGTCACCTCCTGTTGCTCCCAACCCCATTCCGGCAGTTTTACTTTGTGAGAGAATAAGTAACAGCTCTGCAGCTGATGCCGAAGCCTGAACACTGTTCTCAGTGTACGCAAACGCTTCGGACTTTCTGGATCCTCGCTTGCACCGTGTTCAATCTCTACCACCCAGTTGTCATTTGCGTCGCCTGGGAAGGTCCACGAACCATAACCAGACACTTCGTTCTGAAAGTCGACCTCTGAAATAGGTGGTCGTACATCATGCGAATGTAAGCGTTTGCCTGTCGAGAGATGTTGCAACTTGATGATGGATCCAGCCGTGATGTGTTTGAGAGGGGATGTTTGCCAGGTTTCCTCTTCTTCGAATACATCCGCCGTGCCATTATCGATGCGCCAGACATTATTCGAATCACGATGAGGATAGAGTGTAATGTGCTGCTGTTTGCTGCCGCCAGGGTAATCATGCGCGTGCGAATGCAGATAACCTCCTTGGGTGTTTAGGTGGCGAATCGTCACCTCCGATCCGTATGCGACGTCCGCAAAAGTATCCTGCATACCCCGTCCGGAAAGTGTGTGTTGGAAAGCCGAGCTCATAAAGCCATCTCCGTCTCCAGAGCTTTGGAGGATCTGGAAATGGATCGCGAACATAAGCATGTAGAAAGCAATCGGAACAATGATAAGGCAAAGTGCTCGAGCCAGGAAGTGCTTAGCAAAAAGGCGAGGCGAGACACGAAGATCACCAAGAAGTCGCCACAGCTGGTAAATGGTCGAAAACCCGACGGTAGCAATAGTGAAGAGTCCGACCCATTTACAGCTGACGACGGCACCTAGACCAAGACCAGATAGAGTGAGCCATGTCCACCATTGCGTTGTAAATGGTCTGTGTCTGTCCTCATTGCAAAAGCCAATCCAGAAAAATGTCGCGAGTGCAGTGAAGAAGAGCAACGGCGAGTCAAGTAGGATATGTCGCGACTGTGTGATGAGTCCGTTCTCGAAGGTGACGAAGAGGGCACCGAGTAAGGCAGTTGTTGCGCGGCAATCTAATGCACGAAGACTTAAATAAGTGAGCGGGACGAGGAAGAGACCGAGTGTGGCGGGCAACATGCGCATTGCGACATAAGGTACGTTCGCTTCGTATGGCTTGCCAATATCTTTGAAATCAAAGTTACCGTCATAGCCAAAAATGAAGGCAGCAAGCGTGATGAGCAGCTTGGCTAAGGGCGGGTGCACATCGACGTAGTATTGTGTTTTGATGTACTTTGAGGCGAACTTGCCAAAGTGCACCTCGTCAAAACTGCGAAGCTATGCGTTAGAACAAGTGCTGCAAGGTAAGCTTTGCTACTTACACGACACTGTTCGGCCTCGACAACCTAAAGAGTCGGACGCCTGATGCGATGACCATAATAAACGCGAGGAGCTTCCACTCGCCCGTAGTGAGCTTAAGACCACCTGGAGGATAACTGTGCCTCTGTTTCGGCCCAGCTCCTTTGGACGCTGCAGCTCTTCGTTCGTCCGCATCCATATGTTCCTTGGCCGCGTATGGGAAGCGCTGGGAATGGAATTGCGGTTGGATCGGTGGCGGCGAAGGAGGCCTACGGGCCCTGAAGGTGCCAGCCGACATTTCTAGCGTGAGGACAGCTCAGAAACGAGTGAAAAAAGTGCCGAAGACCGAGTCGAGACAGTGTAAGATGATGAAGAGAAGGAGCGAGTATTCAGAAATCATTGGCTTCGGCTTTGCTTGCTGCGCTCAGACACGTATTGATCGCTGACGTAATACATCTAATTCAAAAATGCATCAACATTCAAATCAGGTCAGAAAGGCTTGCACAGGTTCATGAGTAGACACTCGAAGCCCTTCAACAAGCAGGCCTGTAAGAATCGAAATAGTAGGAGACGATTTCTGGCAAGTCATTGACTGGACAGTACAGTGAAACGCGTAAACAAGAATCAACAACGCGTCCTTCGCTTTAGACCTGCTGCAATTCATCTACTTACTTTTATTCCGTTTTCAAGTCATTCAGAAGACCGATTTTCCCCTAATGATACTCTACGCACCCTTTTAGTCTGAAGACGCGCATCTGCTTTACCTTCAAATAACTCGTAATCAATACGTGGGAAATCTTGTCCAAAATGGGAAGTAGGCTCTACGACTGTAGAAAGTCTATTTCGACAGTCACTGCAAACGCGTTCAACTTCGTCTTGAAGTTCGACCAGCTGAGTAGCATTGGATCATGTCAGTAAACATCTTCGGACAAGAAGTAAGCACTCTGTTTTCCGCAGAGCACAACTCTCTGAATCGTCTTGTTTGCAGGCGACAGAAGAAAAGGCGGAGAGCGCACGTCTCTCGTCCTTCGTCGGTGCCCTCGCCGTCGGCGATCTAGTCAAGTCTACTCTCGGTCCGAAGGGAATGAATAAAATTTTGCAATCAGCATCGACCGGCGACATAAACGTGACGAACGATGGAGCAACCATTCTTAAATCCATTCAACTCGATAATGCTGCCGCAAAAATTCTTGTGAATATCTCAAAGGTGCAGGACGATGAGGTTGGCGATGGCACTACCACCGTCTGCGTCCTGGCAAGCGAGCTGCTGCGCGAGGCGGAAAAGCTGGTGATGGCTAAGATTCATCCTCAGACGATCGTAGAGGGCTATAGGATTGCAAGTACTGCTGCTTTGCAAGCGCTTGAGGAGTCCGCGCTGGACCATTCGTGAGTACATATGCTCTGTTGCATCGGTAAGGAGGCACTAAATTAAATCGTAATAGCTCGGATCCGTCGATGTTCCGGGAAGACCTCTTCAATATCGCTCGAACCACACTGTCTTCGAAAGTCCTGTCTCAAGACAAGGATTACTTTGCAAACCTTGCCGTAGACGCTGTGCTTCGCTTGCAGGTGAGTAGAACTGCTTTTGTCCATGTTCATAAATTCAGCATACGCGCTTCAGGGCTCCACAGATCTCGACCATATTCAGATTATCAAAAAGGTCGGCGGAAAGCTGACGGATTCATATCTCGACGAAGGTTTCATCTTCGACAAGCAGATTGGTGTCAACTGTCCGAAACGCTTGGAAAATGCCAAAATTCTCATTGCCAATACCTGTATGTCGCTTGTTTGCATTTATAGCTATTGGCCGTTGACCACCGCCGATAGCTATGGATACTGACAAAATCAAAATTTTCGGCGCTCGCGTGAAGGTCGACAGTACAGGGAAGCTCGCCGAACTTGAACGTGCGGAACGGGAAAAGATGAAGGATAAAGTAAAAGCAATAGCCGCGCATGGGATCAACTGCTTCATCAACCGACAATTGATCTATAACTATCCGGAGTCCCTCTTGGCTGAACACGGAATCATGACCATTGAGCATGCAGATTTTGAAGGTGTTGAACGACTCTCACTTGTCACTGGCGGAGAAATCGCGAGTACTTTCGATCATCCAGATAAGGTGAAGCTTGGGAGATGTGAGCTAATCGAGGAGATTATGATTGGAGAGGACAAGGTCTGCCGTTGGTACTTTTGATAGTGAGATGTGAGGCTCATCCCCCTTTAGCTAGTTAAATTCTCGGGTGTCGCTGCAGGTCAGGCGTGCACTGTTGTTCTACGTGGTTCAACGACGCAAATGGTCGATGAAGCCGAACGTTCGCTACACGACGCACTCTCTGTATTAAGTCAGACAGTCAAGGAGACGCGTGTGACTCTCGGCGGCGGATGCTCGGAGATGTTAATGAGCTGTGCGGTTGAAGAGGCAGCAAGACGCGTCGCCGGGAAGAAAGCGATTGCTGTAGAGGCGTTTGCGCGGGCTTTGCGCCAGATTCCAATGATTCTGGCAGATAATGCAGGATACGACTCAAGTGATCTTGTCAGTCGATTACGAGTGGCGCATTATGAAGGTCAGCGGGATGCAGGTCTTGACATGACCAAAGGGACAATCGCGTCGATGCGCAAACTCGGCGTCACGGAAAGCTATAAACTTAAACGACAGGTCGTCATCAGCGCTAGTGAAGCGACTGAGATGATTTTGAGGTGAGTTGATTACTCCGTTGCGCGCGAGTTAGTATTGTTACTGAAATATTATGCAGGGTAGACACAATCTTACGGGCTACACCTAGAAGACGTGAAGCACATTAGGGCATGTAGTATGTAGTCGATTTCTACTGCAACATTTGTAGATCATCATATTATGTAATTAACTCAATGTTTCTGATGATCGTCACTACTAAATAAAGCAAGAGAGACGCGTGTCGTGACGCGTCCCAACGCAGTAGTGCGAGTTCGTGTGCAAACTACCTTTCACTCCAACCATATCTTTCTCTCTACCTTTCTTCTCAACATGGAGTGTACTTTCGCGCTAATTGGACGTGGCTATGTGTTAGTTGCTGCTGATACGACCGCTGCTCGTTCAATCGTGAAGATGAAGTCGGACGAGGATAAAACCAAAGCAATCGGCCCACACCTCGTTATGGCGTATTCTGGCGAACCAGGTAAGTGTATGCAATATATATGGCAGATGCTCGATCTTAAATTCGTATTCATATAGGCGATACCGTCTACTTTGCTGAGTACATCGAGCGAAATCTTCGCTTGCATCAGATCCGATACCATCACGAACTGCGTCCAGCGTCTGCTGCTTCGTGGATCCGACGTGCTCTCGCCGATTCATTACGCTCACGGTCACCATATCAAGTAAACTTATTGGTCGGTGGTTTTGATAATAGCAGTACGGCCATTGAAGAGGGCAAGGAAGAACTTGGTGGAGCTCCAAAGTTGTACTGGATTGACTATCTCGGTACACTTGCAGAGGTCCCTTTCGCGGCTCATGGGTACGGTAGCTATTTCGCACTGAGCTTGCTTGATAGGTGAGTTGACTGGATTTCACTGATATCCGAAGAGTTGCGCTGACCTTGTACAGGTATCACGACCCGAACGCTACTTTAGAAGAAGGCCTAGCAACTCTTAAGCGCTGCATTGACGAAGTTGCAAAGCGCTTGATTGTCGGGAATTACAATTACAAGGTCAAGATAGTAGACAAAGATGGCGTTCGGGAAGTTTCGCTATGAACCATGGGCTTTCATATTCGAGTCGCACGACGGCAGACTTTTGTCATGCATACTTCTCCATCAGCAGAAGGTCCCCAGTCTTGTATTAGCTCACAAAACATCTTACAATCAACTACAGTATTTATGATTTACCAGCAACTCGTATTTTCGGCTTCGCCGAAAACCCTGCTGGCTATAAATCCTAGTCTTCGTTACTGGTTATTCTGTCTATCCAACTTGATATAAATCCAACACATCAGTTGTACACTTGAAGTCAGGTGCACTGATTTGTGCATGTACAGAAATAAGAAAATAAAAAGAACTCCATTGAGCTTATCTGGTCTGTTCATATGTAGCAGGAACTTTCACAGCCACAGCTTTACTCAAATTTACAGCTCATAGCAGGCAAACTGTTATTTAGACCCGGACTAAATCCATAACTAGATGACAAATTAAATTTGAAATGTAGTAATGCATTTAGTCACATAATATATTTGATATTTGTTCTTTGACTAAATGATAAACTATATTTGAAATAACAAAAAGGATTTACAGCTAGTTGCAAAATTGTTGGCAATCACGTGATTTCACCACTTTTCTCGCCATGAGAGCTCAAAACACAGATAAAATCATATCTCACCCAAATCTCAACGGTTTCACATCATCTAAGTTGCTTAATTCATCTTTTCGAAAGGGCTTTCGCTGTAGAAAAACGATCAAGAAAATAGAGCAAAAAGTGACCCCAAAATGGTGAAAATCTCATTTTTTGCCTCTTCCTTGCATGTGCATTTTTTCTGTGATCCCTGCGGTCCAGCACCTCCCCAAAGCTATCCAGAATGATAATATGATTATAAAATGAATTTACAGACTGAGTTTGAGTTGAATTATGTAACAGAATGTGCTGCTTTTAGGCATGCCTGAATCACTCAAAACTCATCATTTCCCCCTAGCCTCCCAGGCTCTAGGAAAAATTCTTACAGGCCAGATTCATGCATGTAAATTCATTTTAGGTGTAATAGACTAGGCTTGTGCACTAGCTAGGGCCTCAGCATCCACTGGTGAGCTGGGCTGAACAAGTATTTCTAGTTGTATGCACTATTCTAGACAGCATCTCCCCAGCTCATCAGTGGATGCTGAGGCCCTAGCTAGTGCACAAGCCTAGTCTATTACACCTAAAATGAATTTACATGCATGAATCTGGCCTGTAAGAATTTTTCCTAGAGCCTGGGAGGCTAGGGGGAAATGATGAGTTTTGAGTGATTCAGGCATGCCTAAAAGCAGCACATTCTGGTACATAATTCAACTCAAACTCAGTCTGTAAATTCATTTTATAATCATATTATCATTCTGGATAGCTTTGGGGAGGTGCTGGACCAGCAGGGATCACAGAAAAAAATGCACATGCAAGGAAGAGGCAAAAAATGATATTTTTGCCATTTTGAGGTCCTTTTTTGCTCTATTTTCTTGATCGTTTTTCTTAAACAAAAGCCCTTTTGAAAAGATGAATTTAGCAACTTAAATGATGTGAAACTGTTGAGATTTGAGTGAGATATGATTTTATCTGTGTTTTGATGCTCTCGTGGCGAGAAAAGTGATGAAATCACGTAATTGCCAACAATTTTGCAACTAGCTGTAAGGATACTTTCAGATACGAGATAAGAGTAAAAGCAGATTAGGATTTCCAAGAGATGTGATAGTACAAAGCACATAGTGACTAGAGCCGTGTGTTAAGAGGATCAAAAGATAAGGAAATAAGGGCCTAATCCTACAGCTATTTATGCTCCCAGATATTCTATTTTCCGTCCTATTTCTTACTCATCCTGTCTCCACTTTACTCCACTTTTCTCCACCTTTCTCCACTATAACATCTGTTCCTTTGTCATCCTGCTACACTTTGCTCCACTTTGCTCCAATTTTTGTAAGGTTGTCTCCACTATGACGGAATTCTGTGAAGTTGCTGACTGAGACAATAGAGGTGGTGTTCCAATATGAAATGCTCCACTGTCAGTACTCCATAACAATGTCTTTGCTGTCATTGAATAGCATTCTTGCTCTTAGAGCGATGTAGGCTGCTCAGTATGTGACTCTTCGGAATTCATCTTGAGGTCCAGTCAGTGTAAGCATAACTCACACGTCGGTATTAAGGTGTCGGGTCAGAGTAGAGTATGGTCCCAGGTATATCATGAACTGCGTAAGTTCTGCTGGGTTCTGGTGACTAGCTATGCTTTGCCTTCATATCATATGTCTCGAATATAATGCCATATCCTTTGTTGTATAAGGAGTTGCAATTACCCAGTCTCCAGGTTCGTATCTCTTGGTAAGTAGAGGTTCGCCTGTATCGTAGATGCTGGACATGATGTGTGCAACTCAGGTCTATACCATCCAATTATTCTCTAAGTTATTGGGTTTGCAGTTCAAGGGGTTTGAGTTGTGATTGTGAGTTCCTCTCGTTTCTTGGGTACTACTAGATTTGGTGAATTGGAATGTATTGTATCTTGAAGGTGTCGCTCGGTTTCGATGTGACAGTCACGTGTGCCAACTGTTGCCGTACATACTATGTAGTATACTTCATAAAGGATCATGTAAACTCGTGTACAGACTTAACAGTGCTGAAATGCCAGTAAGGTCTCCATAAACCTTATTAGCCTTTAGCCTTTTAGCGTTTAGGCTTTAGTAGTTGTGCTTCTGGACTTCTAAGAAGTTTGGTCGCTTCTTTGATCGAGGTCGCTCTAGTTATTTGGTCGGCAGTGTTAGAGTGGTAGTCCATAATAATAGGTGGTTGGCGGTGTTAGCTGTTAGCAGGATTACATATTCGCTTCGGTGCTTCTAGCGCCCGGGTGGCAACAGGTTACTGTTGCCTAGGCCGCTCGGTCACTTGAGCCTGTGATAGCTAGCTTGGTTACTGGTTGCATTTGGAAAGCCAATCGTGTAAATCTGCTAATCACATTGATCCTGATGCGAGTTTTTAAGTGGATCCTTTCACAGAGCGAGAAAAGTAGTAAAATTATGTGATTGCCAACAATTTTGCAACTAGCTGTAAGACTATATTCTCACTGCCTGCTGTAACCTGCTAGGTATTTCTCAGTCTTCTTTTTGGTGGTTTAAGTAGAATCTCCAACTCTATGGTTTTGTTTATTGCCTTTGGTTCTTTCTACAGAGTCAACCTTGCTTGCTCAAGTCTCCTGAAGCCAGGACAGAGCTTTATGCACTACTAGACAAAAACCCTGCTGTGTATCTGGATGAAATTCAGGAGTGGCTTGTGGTTGCCCATAACATAGGACTTGCAAAAAGCACATTGCAGAGAAATCTGTATGAGCTTGGCATATCTTATAAAAGGCTTCAAAAAGCAGCTGTAGAGCAAGATGAAGTGGCATGTACTGAGTTTCTTCAATACGCTATAGACAATCAGACTCTCTTGGATGGGGGCGAAGGCGGCAGCATTTGGCCACAGAGAGGTATTGGCAATGTCAAAGATCAGAGAGGTAAGAAGGGCACTAACTTGTGTCCAAAGCTCCTGAGCAGCTTGATGCGGCGGTGGATAATTTGACCTGAAAGCACTGCCACAGATTGGGACACATGTTCTGGTTTAGGGGACAACTCAACTGTAATGGCAAAGACGTGATCGGAACAAAGGGGGCACTGCCAATGATGTGAGAGAGAGAGGCACTAACAATTACTAGAAGAGTGACAGTGTCGCTAATTACTTCAAAAGGGACGGGGTCGGTGACTACTAGAAGAGTAATAGTGTCATTGATTACTAGAAGGGCAACGGCATTGTTAGCTACTTAGTCAGTGGCAATTACTAGAAGGGTAATGGCATTAGTGATTACTAGGAGGGCAATGGCTCTGCCAGTCACCTGCACAGCAGCGGGCGAACACGTGATCCGGTGTAGACTATCAGACCCTCTTAAGCAGCGGCGAAGGCGACGGCGTTCGACCACAGAGAGGCGTCGGCGGTGTCAAAGATTGGAGAGGTAAGAAGGGATCCAACTCGTGGCTAAACCTCCTGGACAGCTCGGTGCCGTGGCGGACAATTTGACCCGGAAGCACTGCTGCCGATCGGGATGCGCGCTCAGTCGTGGGGAGAGCTCAATCGTAAGGGCTATGGTATGATCCGCGTATAGAGGGGGCGCCGCCGATAATGTACGGGACAGAGCCGCCGACGAGTCAAGATGTCGGCGTCGCGAATAAGTAGTAGAGCGACGGCGCTGTCGAGTCCTGCGAGCGGCGGCGATTACTAGTAGAGCGACGGTGCCGCCGATTACCAGGAGAGCAACGGTGTCGCCGATTACCAGGAGAGCGACGGTGTCGCCGATTGTCAAGAGGGCGATGGCGCTGCCTATTCCCAGGACGGGAGATAGCTCTACCAATCACTTGCGCAGTGGCGAGTGAGCACGTGCCCCTGTTATTCCCTTAAACGGGGGCGGCGTCTTGTGTCGGCACACGGTCTTCGGCGAAGGCGATGGAGAGCAAAAAGGGCTAACAGAGACGAGAGGAGTGCACTGAGATCTATTCTGAACTACTGCTCTGAACACTACATACATGAGGTCTATATATACTGGGGAATGCTGGGGAAGAGCGTCACAGAGGCGGCAACAGTGACGGCGCATCACAGGCGCGCAATCGGTGCAGACCCGAAGATCGGGGCGCGCCGCGAAGCTGCCAAGACACGGGCGCGTGCTGATCGGGCTGGCAGTGATTGGCGCGGCGCATCATCATCGAGCGCGCTCGGATTGCTAAGTGGTCGCACCACACGAATATGAAACGTCAGGGGAGGCAATAATACTAAAAGGGGAATACGCGAGTGGCCGCCGCGTCCGACAATCGGACTCGGCGCACGAAGCAGCATAGTATGAACATGAAACGTGGTACCTGGGACCTTGTAAAACCACTACCCGACGTCGGATAAGCCAATCAACAGGAGCCGACGAATATTCCATCGGCTATACGGTTCGATATCCTTCCGCCGCCGTAGCCGATACATCCGCTGCAACGTTCCCGGCGCCCGCGCATCAGAAAGTGCGGCTGGCCAAGCATACTCGGTTTGGGAAGTCTTCGAAGGACGGGAGGCGGCGGACATATTGGTTGAGCCGCGAATCAAGGAGCGGCGGTTTGGAAGGTCTTAAGGAGCGGCGGAGGTGTAGCGGTCGCCGCACGATGGTATACTGTACAGAGTACTGAGGGGCCTGTACCGACGTACCGGTACAGGCAAGTGCGGCGCACTACACCGGTAATTACTCAAAAGGGGCATAAGATCACACTGTAGTGCACTGGCCCCTCCTGTGCCAGCACACTCATACTATGACTCCCTCTGACTGCAGATACTATATCCTAGTGCCGCCTACACCTCAGAGTGTGAGGGCATACTACTACTACACTCGAGACACCATTTAAGTATGTTTCCACCAATTTCAGCATATGTACTGTACCGCTGTAGCACACACCACTATTCTAGGCGTCAGTGGTCGAGTATTGTACATACTTCACCAGTGTCCAACACACTGGTGTATCAACTGCCCGAGCGACTCCAACAGTCACAAAGGGTATATACAACTTGATTCGATTCTTCTGAGCGCTTTGCCATACCTTAGGATGCGCCCGAGACTTTGTACATATTTCGGTTCACGCCATTTTACGTTCCTTTGCACATATGCCACCTTCCGAGACCCTGCAGACCCACTAATACCGTGCCATATTTTATTGTCCATATTTTGTCACACTACCACTCGCTGACCACCGCTTTAGTCATCCGAGCGGATATCGGCACTTCGAGGCCTGGACCCAGACTCCTGAGAGGACTCTAGCCCTTTCCATTAATGTTTCACACCATCAGGGACTGTTCTGACCTATTTTGAGGTACCAAACGGTCACGTACCTTTACCCTAGACGTTCTATGAGAGGCGCTCCTTGTTCGGACATTACCAAAGTGGCCTCCGAGGTTCGGACTTCTGATCGGAGTTTGCTGATTGGTACATCTGCTTAATCACTCCATCCGGTTTGTTCGCCGACTTGAGTGTGCCGTTTGGAGGACCTTTCTTGGACAGTTTTCATGTCATTTCACAGTTCCTTGCAGTCCATCTGACCCTTATCACGTCAGTTTCACGCTCCTTGCTATGATTTCATCCTGTTTCACAGTTTCCTATAGTCCACTAGACTTCTATCTTGTTGGTTTTATGCTCCTTGTTGTGGTTTCATTACATTTCACCTCACGTCTTGTCATGATCCTCTCCCAGTCCCAGATCAGTCGTTTTGTACATGTTTTAAACTCACATAGTCTATAAAACCTGCCCAGATGTCGTAGTTTTCAAAAAGCGAATACTAGAGATCTGTTCAGTGCACATATCTTTTGTTCCGAAGCCTCCCAGACCGTCCCGACCGACTCTGTCATTCATAGAAAGTTGTAGTACCCACTTCGGGTGTCTCACCTTCTTTGTCTAGACTAGTCCGGACATCTCGGGAGTGTCTCGGATACTCTCAGCTTATCTTCTTTCTTCATTGACTCATCTCCGAGGTGATCAAGTCGTCGAAGTATTCACTCGGTTCACTGCAGCACGTCCGGATTGGTCTGCCTAGATGATCATCATTGAGTATCATATCTTGCCTACGTGTATTCGCTCCCCCCCCTTCTCCCCTTTTGAGATAGGTTCCTGTTGCTCGGTCGCAGGAGTATAGACCTAGACGCTCACTCACATCCCACCCTTCCGATAGTCCACCTCGACCATTCCAGCCGGAGATATTCCGACTGACCACGGTTCCTACAGAGTAGGCCAGAGTCCTGATCTATCTTAGGGGAGTCTTCCGGATCACCCTTCCTTATTTGGTTACCCCAATTCATTCTCGCTTGCTCTCTATAGGATCGAACGCCCTAGCCTGCTAGGATTGCACCTACAGACCTAGTCTGATCGTCCACCCACCCTATTGATCATACACCGCGGCACCCTCCTATGGCCCAGATCAATCCACCAATGGCTCTCTAACACTCAGATAGGTCTGCCGACAACTCCTACCTAGCACTAAGCACTATAAGACACATCTCTCAGTGACTACAGGCTGCCAATCTTACAATTTACCATACATACAGCCTTATGGCGACTCTAGATGCCTCTGAGTCGGCCCCCTATGGCACTGATCAATATAGCAGACACTCAGACATCCTCAGGTACCCTCGCTGATGCCTCCTACAGCTTACCAAGCAGTCCCCCATTGTCTATGGAGCTATATATTGTCATATGTGCTTATATGCCTTATTATGACATATCTGCCACCAGTCTGGCAGTCCCCTACATCAGGAAAACAGTCCAAACTACTTACAGCTATCCACAGCTACCAAAGCTACTTACCACTATAGGCTGCTATATAGTGGCCTATAGTGTTGAGTAGTTGTGATAGCTGTAGGTAGCTGTGGGTAGTTTGGACTGTTTTCTTGATGCGTAGCACTGCCGCTCTGGCCACTTATATTAGTCACTAAGGATCACCCACACTCTGTATTGAGTGCCACCGATGCATCGGACATCTCAGGAACACTGACTGATGTGCCCCTTGTCTCATATCTGCAATATTAGCCTCCAGTTATTAGTTCTGACATTTTCCGACTTCCCCCCAATGTGGCAGCCCCCATTAGACCATGTATAGAAGGTAGACATGTGGTACATCAGCATGCCAAGCTGCCGACTTATGCCACCGAGCCCAACTCTGCTGGCACCTATATTATTGCAGATACTTGATATTCTATGCTAGTAGATGCCCCTCTCACATTGCCGCTTTCAGATTTCACCTGGGCACTCTGGCATTGGCTCTTGGTGACCCAGATGACTCAGGAGGTGTTGTCAGACAGTAGGACATGTTGGCAACAGCAGCAGAGTATGTATAGAGCTTATATTAGCTTAGCAGGATAGAGCAGAGCATAGACCAGACCAAGCACCAGAGTTTGAGATATCTCTCACTCTGAGTCTCCCCTCATGTACTGAGCCTCCCCCCCCCCTTGACTATATATTATCCTTGACATCTCCTCTTGCTTGATTCATCATTTTACTTGCCTTCGCTGCCTCCAATATGCCTCTGCCACTCTGACATTCAGTGAGTGAGTAGGGTTCAAGATTTAACCCTGAGCCTCCTCTCCACACTTTATACCTGTCCGGCACTCCTTTATTTGACATTGGCAACTCTTTAGCAACCCAGGCTTCTTATCAGACTCCCCTGTGGCATCCTTTCCAGCCTTTCACTCCAGTTTATCCCATATATTGATCTTATACGGTCTTTTCCTTTTGTCTATTGTATTAACGCTACTTTAGCAGACTTGTACAGCCTCCCCCTTGTTCCTGCTCCCCCTGTTTGACGTCAGCAGCCCTCCGGTGGCACAGGCATCCTACCAGATGACCCATTAGCGTCTTTTCCACCCACTCACTTTATTTTAGCTCTTATATTCATTTTATATGCTCCTAGTGATCCTGTGCCTGAGTTTACACCACGTTAGCAGCCTCCTATGATCCCCCCTTTCAAATAGCGGCCCTATTAACTTTATCCCTTTCATACTTCGGCATCTCTAGACCCCTCCATCATATCTCTGATGGTTCCTGGCATCTGCTGGGTAGTGAGGAGTTAGAGTCTGATAGCATCGGCATTTCATTTTCGGAGGTTTCTTCATACATTCAGCACCCTTAGTAGGATGAACATCAGTAGCACCTTCAGAGCCACACAACACTTACTACAATGATCAGTGGACAATCTTTGGTGGAGACAAAGGACGAGGAAAAACACTGGCAGATAAGAGAGGAATACACTGAGGATCTATTCTGGACCACTGCTTCTGAACACTACATACATGAAGTCTATATATACTGGGGAATACTGGTAGAGAGTGCAACAGAGGCGGCAGCAATGACAGCACGTCACAGGCGTGCAATCAAGGCAGACCCAGAGATTAGAGTGCGCCAATCAGGCTGATGGTGATTGGTGCGGCATGCCTGTTAGAAGTGTGATCCCTGACACTCTTACTATTTTGTAGTTTATTGTTCTATTTATATTCTTCCTTATGTCCGCTTTCTTGATCATGTGATGCTTATGTAATCTCCTGTAAAAGCGGCACAGTCCATTGGTGAGTACTCTACATTAAGTGTACTCACTACTGGACTCAGTGGTCCCTTCCTGGATTTGTGTGCTCATCACTACTCCCCATTTGGTTTCCTCCATTATATGGTCATCTGATTGAGCTTTGCAAGGCCTATTCAGCCTTTTAGATGATTCTGGACATGTCTCTATATCATCTTTGCGACTTTCCTGTCATCTATAATACTCTCTCTGATCACTGAGACCTGATTGGCTCTCTTTGGAGTCAAACAGCCTACCAGCCATCACCCTTCAGAAACCCAATCAGCTACATGATGAGCACACAAATCCAGCAAGGGACCACTAAGTCTAGTGGTGAGTACACTTGATGTATATTGACAGTCTAACTACATACCTGAGTCCAGTGGTGAGTACACTTGATGTAGAGTACTCACCAATGGACTGTGCCGCTTTTACAGGGGATTACATAAGCATCACATGATCAAGAAAGCGGACATAACAAACAATATAAACAGAACAATAAACTACAAAATAGTAAGAGTGTCAGGGATCATACTTCTAACACTCCCCCCTGATCTGACACTTCTTCCTTCAACATAATCCCAGCATCCTACATATCTCCTGCACCTTCACTCTGCTTAGTGCTTTGTCATGATGTCAGCTGGCATGGTCTGAGTAGGCAAGTAATGCACTTTGATATGACCAGCCTCAACAACATCTCTCAACCAGTAGAAGCGCAGATCCAGGTGCTTCATGCATCCATGATGCTCAGGATTGTTTGCCACAGAGAGAGTAGACTGGTTGTCCATGTACAGAGAGGAAGGTGCATCAAACTTGTAGCCAAACTCTGTGAAGAGATTTCTTAGCCACATGATCTCTTGTCCTGCACTGACAGCAGCAATGTATTCTGCCTCGGTGGTGACAGAGTGACAAAGGGCTGCAACTTGCTAGCCCAGCTGATAGCACCAGTTCCCATCTTGACAACCATCCCACTTGTGGACCATCTGTTGTCCCTATTTCCTCCATGGTCAGCATCACAGAAGGGGACTTAGAATCAGGTGCATAACTCAGTCTGAAATCCTTTGTACCCTGCAGATAGCGACATAGATGCTTTGCTGCCTTCCAATGAGCTGGACCAGGATTGGAACTGAAGTGTCCCAAGACACCAACTGCATAGGCAATGTCTGGCCTAGTAGCTATAGCTAAGTACATAGTGCACCAACTAGTTGCTTGTAAGGCACTTGCTTCATATACTCAGTCTCTGCAGGGGTTTTAGGAGCCATGTCCTTACTGAGCTTGTGCTCAGGGAGAGGAGTAGTAACAGTGTCACAGTTGCTCATGCTAAAGCGCTCTAGCACATCAATAATGTACTGTCTCTGTGACAGACTGACAGAGTGCTTAATCTCTCTCAATGTGGACTCCTAGCAGGAATGAGGTTGGGCCTAACTCATGCTGTTTGAAGTGCTTGGCCAGCTCATCTCTGACAGACTCATACTGCTGTTTAGACTTTGCAGCAATGGTCATGTCATCAACATAGACTGGAATGATGATGCGCACTTCATCTCTGCTGTACACCCAGATGCTGTAATCACAGCGCACTAGATTGAAGCCCATGCTCTTCATTACTGAATCAAGCTTCTTGTGCCATTGATGGCCAGCCTGCTTAAGGCCATAGATAGATTTGATCAGCTTGAGAACAAATCCAGGGCCAAAGTAGTCCCCAATCCTTCAGGCTGGTTTATGTAGACATCATACTCCATCTCACCATTGAGGAAAGTATTAAGAGTTGAAAACAGGTGACCGGCCAGACTAGGGATTGAACCTAGGATCTCCTGAGTATATACCAGATGCTTTCACCATTAAGCTATCTAGCCAGGTTAATCACTTAGGTTGGCATTACCAGCCTATGAGTTCAGTGTCCAAATTGCAACTTAGGCAGGGAATAACTCATAGTCTGAGTAAGCTGAGGATTATATAATCCTAACAGAAAGCAGTAGAGATGTCAACACTGTACAGCTCAAGATCCTCAAATGCAGCTAATGCCAGGATGGCTCTAAGTGCAGCCCACTTAGCTGTAGGAGCAAACACCTGAGAGAACTCAAGTTCTGGCTGCTGTGAGAAGCCCTTGGCCGCCAGCCTTGCCTTGTACCTGTCCACAGAGCCATCTGCCTTGCGCTTGAGCTTGAACACCCATCTGCAACCAATAGGCTTTCTGCCAGGAGGCAGTCTGACAGGCTCAAATGTGCCATTCTCAATCAGACTGACAAATTCCTCCATGGCTGCCTTCTCCCAGAGGTCTGCATCAGGGCGTCCTTTAATGTCCTTCCACTGATAGGGTTCAGGACTGATGTGTTGCACTCCTTGTGCAGAAAACACATGTTCAGTGCAATGAGATGTCTAAAATGCATATTCCAGAGCATCCTCATAAGACAGACAGATGTCCTCCAGTCCTACATTAGCACCAAAATCCATGAGGCAAGTAAACATCAGTGCTTCAGCTTGCAACTCCTCCTCTGACATGATGTCCAGTTCATCATGTGAATCACTGTCTGTCTCAGCATCTTGCTCTGGCTGCTCTACAATATCTGGCTGAGTTGCAGAGTCAGTACCAGAAGCAGTGTCAGGTGCAGTTGGCTCTGCAGAGTTGAAGTTGAAGCGCTGTTGTGCAACAGGAGAGCCTGGCACATGTCTAGGAAGGCGCTTTCCAACATAGTCCATATCCCACCAGCTAGTGGTATGACGTCTAACTGGTCTCCACATTGAATCTGGCCACCGGGGAGAAGTAGGCCTTTGTTTCTTTGAGGCCTGCTCAGATGGCAGTGGTGAAGTAATGTGTTCACGCTTCAGTGGATCAGCAGCTGGTGAAGGAGAGTGATGTGGAGGACTATGTGGAGGAGGACTAGGTGATGGATTGGGTGGAGGACTGGGTATAGGTGTAAGTGTAGACATAGGAGGATCTGCTGGATGCACAGGAGCAGGTGGAGGAGAAGGAGCTGACAGAACATCAATGCCATCCTCTACTCCCCCCTGTTCTGGCAGGTCTTCTGTCTGTGCAGGCATATTCACCCTCAGGTCAACTGGGTTTCTAGATGTACCAGGGAAGACTCTCTCATCAAACTGAGCAGAGTCACTAATAACTTCCTTCCTGGTAAGAGGATTCCAGAACAGCCAGCCTTTATAATTTGAGGAATAGCCTAGGAACACACATTTCTGTGTGTGGGACTGTAGCTGCTTGTGTTGGTCTTTCTTCACAAGCACATAGGAGGTGCACCCAAATACATGCAAGTGAGAGACATCTGGCTTTGACTGGTACCAGAGCTCATAGGGTGTACTGGCAGACACTGCAGGTGGGAGAGCGGTTGTGCACATGCACAAATGCTGCCACTGCATCCCACCAGAAGATCATTAAGCATAGTAGTAATGCCCTCTGCAAGTGTCCTGTTGACACGCTCTGCAACACTATTCTGATGAGGTTCATCTCTAATCGTGTGCTGCCTGTGGATGCCTGCAGTAATGTAAAACTGGTCTCATTCCTTAGACACATACTCTCCACCTTTATCATCATGAGTGGCCTTGATCTTCACTCCTAACTGGTTCTCTGCATAGGCCTTAAATTGCTTAAAGACAGCAAATGCATCACTCTTCTTCTTCAATGGAAGAACAGCCCAGTAGTGACTGTAATCATCAATGAAGGTGATCCAGTATTTGAAGCCATGTCTAGACTGGACAGGCAATGGACTATGAACATTAGAGTGGACCAGTTGGAGGAGACCAGAAGCTCTGTGAGATGCAAGTTTGGAGACATTGGACCTGTGCTGCTTGCCAGCAATGCAAGTTCACAGATAGGATCTGGAGTGCTCTTGGACTTGACAACCATTCCTTTGACCAACTCCTCAGTCATCAACCTGTTCATATCACCATGATTAAGGTGTGCAAAGTGCCTGTGCCAAAGTGTAGTATCAAGTGAACAGGTGCTGGTAAATGCAGCATAAGCAGTGGTGGGGACAATATGGCCATTGAGAGTTGCTGCATTGTTGGGAGTGATATTTGCAGTGAACAGGACAGTTCCATGACAATGGAAAAGCATCTTGTCATGATGAATAGTGACAACATTGTTAGATCACACAAGTCCAGCAATGGACCACTGAGTCCAGTGGTGAGTACACTTGATGTATATTAACAGTCTAACTACATACCTGAGTCCAGTGGTGAGTACACTTGATGTAGGGTACTCACCAATGGACTGTGCCGCTTTTACAGAAGATTACATAAGCATCACATGATCAAGAAAGCGGACATAACAAACAATATAAACAGAATAAGAAACAACAAAATACTAACAGTGTCAGAATCACACTTCTAACACTCCCCCCTGATCTGACACTTCTTCCTTCAACATAATCCCAGCATCCTACACATCTCCTGCACCTTCACTCTGCTTAGTGCTTTGGTCATGATGTCAGCTGGCATGGTCTGAGTAGGCAAGTAATGCACATTGATATGACCAGCCTCAACAACATCTCTCAACCAGTAGAAGCGCAGATCTAGGTGTTTCATGCGTCCATGATGCTCAGGATTGTTTGCCACAGACAGAGCAGACTGGTTATCAATGTACAGGGAAGAAGGTGCATCAAACTTGTAGCCAAACTCTGTAAACAGATTTCTAAGCCACATAATCTCTTGTCCTGCACTGACAGCAGCAATGTACTCTGCTTCAGTGGTAGATAGAGTGACAAAGGGCTGCAACTTGCTAGCCCAGCTGATAGCACCAGTTCCCATCTTGACAACCATCCCACTTGTGGAGCGCCTGTTATCCTCATTTCCTCCATGGTCAGCATCACAGAAGGTAGTGAACAGCTCAGAGGACTTAGGATCAGGTGCATAGGTTAGCCTGAAATCCTTGATGCCCTGCAGATAGCGACATAAATGCTTTGCTGCCTTCCAATGAGTTGGACCAGGATTAGAACTAAAGCGTCCTAAGACACCAACTGCATATGCAATGTCTGGCCTTGTAGCTATAGCCAGATACATGAGTGCACCAACCAATTGCTTGTAGGGCACTTGCTTCATGTATTCAATCTCTGCAGGGGTCTTGGGAGCCATGTTCTTGCTGAGCTTCTGCTCAGGGAGAGGAGTAGTAACAGTGCCACAGTTGCTCATGCTGAAGCGCTCTAGCACATCAATAATGTACTGTCTCTGTGACAGACTGATAGAGTGCTTAGAGCGGTCTCTCTCAATGTGAACTCCTAGTAGGAATGAGGTTGGGCCCAGTTCATGCAGTTTGAAGTGCTTGGCCAGCTCATCTCTGACAGATTCATACTGCTGCTTGGACTTTGCAGCAATAGTCATGTCATCAACATAGACTGGAATAATGATGCGCACTTCATCCCTGTGTACACCCAAATGCTGTAATCACAGCGCACTAACTTGAAGCCCATGCTCTTCATCACTGAATCAAGCTTCTTGTGCCATTGGTGGCCAGCCTGCTTAAGGCCATAAATTGACTTGATCAGCTTGAGAACAAATCCAGGGCCAAAGTAGTCCTCAAATCCTTCAGGCTGGTTCATGTAGACATCATGCTCCATCTCACCATTGAGGAAAGCAGTAGAGATGTCAACACTGTACAGCTCAAGGTCCTCAAATGCAGCCAATGCCAGGATAGCTCTAAGTGCAGCCCATTTGGCTGTAGGAGCAAACACCTGAGAGAATTCAAGTCCTGGTTGCTGTGAGAATCCCTTGGCTACCAGCCTTGCCTTGTACCTGTCTACAGAGCCATCTGCCTTGCACTTGAGCTTAAACACCCATCTGCAACCAATAGGCTTTCTGCCAGGAGGCAGTCTGACTGGCTCAAATGTGCCATTCTCAATCAGACTGATAAATTCCTCCATGGCTGCCTTCTCCCAGAGGTCTGCATCAGGGCGTCCTTTGATGTCCTTCCACTGATAGGGTTCAGGACTGATGTGTTGCACACCTTGTGCAGAGAACACATGCTCAGCGCAATGAGATGTCTGAAGTGCATATTCCAGAGCATCCTCATAAGACAGATAGATGTCCTCCAGTCCTGCATTAGCACCAAAATCCATCAGGCCAGCAAACATCAGTGCTTCAGCTTGCAACTCCTCTTCTGACATGATGTCCAGTTCATCAGGTGAATCACTGTCCATCTCAACATCCTGCTCTGGCTGCTCTACAACATCTGGCTGTGCTGCAGAGTCAGTTTCAGAAGCAGTGTCAGGTGCAGTGTCAGATGCAGTTGGCTCTGCTGAGTTGAAGTTGAAGCGCTGTTGTGCAACAGGAGAGCCTGGCACACGTCTGGGAAGGCGCTTTCCAACATAGTCCACATCCCACCAGCCAGTGGTATGACGTCTAATAGGCCTCCACATTGGATCTGGCCACCAGGGAGAAGCAGGCCTTTGTTTCTTTGAGGCCTGCTCAGATGGCAGAGGTGAAGTAGTATGTTCACGCTTTGGAGGATGAGTAGCTGGTGGTGAAGGAGGATGATGTAAAGGACCATGTGGTGGAGGACTAGGTGATGGATTGGGTGGAGGACTGGGTGTAGGTGTAGGTGTAGGCATAGGAGGATCTGCTGGATGTCCAGGAGCAGGTGGAGGAGGAGGAGCTGGCAGAACATCAATAGCATCCTCTACTCCCCTCTGTTCTGGCAGGTCTTCTGTCTGTGCAGGCATATTCACCCTCAGGTCAACTGGGTTTCTGGATGTACCAAGGAACACTCTCTCATCAAACTGAGCAGAGTCACTGATGACTTCCTTCCTGGTAAGAGGATTCCAGAACAGCCAGCCTTTATAATTGGAGGGGTAGCCTAGGAACACACATTTCTGTGTGTGGGACTGCAGCTGCTTGTGTTGATCTTTCTTCACAAGCACATAGGAGGTGCACCCAAATACACGCAGGTGAGAGACATCTGGCTTTGACTGATACCAGAGCTCATAGGGTGTACTGGCAGACACAGCAGAGGTGGGAGAGCGGTTGTGCACATGCACAAATGCTGCAACTGCATCCCACCAGAAGGTAGAGGGCAAATGTGCTTCATTAAGCATAGTAGTGATGCCCTCTGCAAGTTTCCTGTTGGCACGCTCTGCAACACTATTCTGATGAGGTTCATCTCTAATAGTGTGCTGCCTGTGGATGCCTGCAGTGATGCAGAACTGGTCCCATTCCTTAGACACATACTCTCCACCTTTATCATCACGAGTGGCCTTAATCTTCACTCCCAATTGATTCTCTGCATAGGCCTTAAATTGTTTGAAGGCAGCAAATGCATCACTCTTCTTCTTCAAAGGGAGAACAGCCCAGTAGCGACTGTAATCATCAATGAAGGTGATCCAATACTTGAAGCCATGTCTAGACTGGACAGGCAATGGACCATGAACGTTAGAGTGGACCAATTGAAGGAGATCAGAAGCTCTGTGAGATGCAAGTTTGGAGACATTAGACCTGTGCTGCTTGCCAGCAATGCAAGGTTCACAGATAGGATCTGGAGTGCTCTTGGACTTGATAACCATTCCCTTGACCAACTCCTCAGTCATCAACCTGTTCACATCACCATGATTAAGGTGTGCAAAGCGCCTGTGCCAAAGTGTAGTGTCAAGTGGACAGGTGCTTGTAAATGCAGCATAAGCAATAGTGGGGACAATGTGGCCATTGAGACTTGCTGCATTGTTGGGAGTGATGTTTGCAGTGAACAGGACTGATCCATGACGATGGAAAAGCATTTTGTTATGATGAATGGTGACAACATATGATTTGGAGCGAGTCAAATACAGGACTGAGAGGAGATTGTTTCTAAGATCAGGAACATGTAATACACGCTCAAATTCAAGTAACTGTCCAGGTTTGCCACCAACTACAGGCTGAAAGCGCACTGTGCCAATGCCAACTGAATAAATAACTTGGTTGTTGGCTAAACGAATTGGGGTGTGATTTGTTGAGTATTTGGTGAACCAATGACGATGTGGAGTCATGTGGCAAGTGGCACCTGTGTCAGCAATCCAGTCAGTTCCTGCATCTAGGATAAGAGGTGAATGGGGATTGGTGTAGTCAAGAGCACTTGCATTGCCAGCAAATTCAGCAGATTCAGCAGATTGTTCCTGTTGAGCAACATGGGCCTTCTGGCCCTTTCTGCCCTTCCTCCTCTTCTCTTCCCTGTTTCTCTTAGCCCTGGCATGTGCATCCTTAGAGGCTGCCTGCTTCATATGGCAGTTCTCCTCAGTGTGCTTAGGAATGCCACAGAATGTGCAAGTGACATTTTGAGAGGAGATAGGCTTAGCAGCACTACTGGTGGATGTGAACATGGCCTGGGGCTGAAGCTGGACACGCTCTTGACGGTTCTGCTGCTCTTGAGCAAATGCTTCCTTGAGGTTATTCCACTTGAATTCCTTCATAAGGAGCACTGCAGAGCGAAAGGAGGCATAGTCCTCAGGAAGAGCACGTATCAGGCATGCACATGCAAGCTCATTCTCAAACTCCTCAAGCTTGAGGGTGGTAGAACGAGTGCTTCTGATCTTGTGCAATGCCAGCTCAACCCTGCTCACCAGGTTGGTGAGGGACTCATCTTCCTTCTTGGTGATGTTGAAGAACTCATCATAAGCATTAAAGCGCGCAGCTGGGTTGCCCTGCTCATTGATCTTCTAAAGCTCAGTCTACATTTTAACTGGATCATCCATGTAGTCTTGCACTATGACCTACATGCTATGCTCGATTCTCTGATAGAACAGGCCAGCAGCTTGCTCAGCCTTCTCTTCCCAGAGTTGAACAGCATCATCTGGAGCACTAGGCTTAGCTTCCTGACCAGAGGTCAAGCGCCACAACTTCTTGACTTGAAGTGTAGCACGCATATCATGCTTCCAGACAGAGTAATTGCTGTCATTGAGCTTGGTGATGGTGGATAGCGTCTCAGAGGTGACAGGATCAGACATGATTGTTGGAATGAGGTGTGGATGAGAGTGGACAAGTGATGCTCAGAAGAAATAAGCAGTGAGGGAGTAATGAGGGAGAGAGCGCTAACAAATTTATGTCTGGAGGTGACAGATCAATGCCAACCAGTGCAGTCTTCTACAGTCACTGAAGTATACACAGATTTGCCGCAAGACAGTGCTGGTCTGTTGGTCTGCTAAGACCCCGCAGGCACCGCTAACTGAGAGAGGCTCTAGGCTTAAGTAGACACTCAAAGAGCGACTACAACCAGTGAACTAAGGCCGGGCAGGCAAGCTTCACAGTCTGTAGGCTAGGCTGATCCAACAACAGTGATGGAGCCACACACCAATTAACACCAGAGCTGCCAGACACAAAATGCAGCGCAGAGAGGGAACGGATAGGCGGATTGGTGCGCAAATTGGCACGCAGATAGAGGACGACGAGCCGAGTCGAACGGTGTAAAGATCACGCGGATCGGATCGGCAGATCGGCGGCAATCAACGATTTCCGACAGAACAAGAACAGCCAACAGCGCAGTTAAACCGCAGCCGATTAAGCTGAAACTTGGTGGAAGGGTGCAGAGGTATGGGAGCCGTATGCACACCAAAGGGCGTCTGGATCGGATCAACGGATGCCGAGAAAATCGGAAATTGGCAAAATGAGGTTCAAAACAGAGAACCTGCAATAAGTCGGCGAGTTCTTGACCGATTTGGCTGAAACTTCGCGACAAAGGACGTTGCAATAGGCCAAATAGACGTGCCAAGTTTCGTGAGAAACGAATCAGCGGTTCCTCCGGAATAGGCAATAGAAGTTCGAAGATAGCCCAAATTGATAGGGCTGCAGCAGCGTCAAATTGCGACGGATCGGGCTGAAACTCGGCAGGACAGTAGGCCTATATGGGCCGAGTAAACGTGCCAAAGGGCGTCGAACACGGCTGGACGGTTGTGGAGCAATCAAGCGGCGAAGTTTTGGGGAGATTTGGCACTGATAACAGCCAAAGAAAGCAGCAGAGGGCTCTGGGACTGTGGAAACTGCACAGAAGGGTGCAGAAGGTGATGGGAACACTGGGAACACACCAAAAGGCCAGTCCAGAACACCAAAAGCTTCTCTGACAACAACAGCAGCTCTCCAAACCCAAAAACTCAAAAATGCGGCAGTGCAGACAGCTAGAGCTCAAGGCTCATAACCTGTTAGATCACACAAGTCCAGCAATGGACCACTGAGTCCAGTGGTGAGTACACTTGATGTATATTAACAGTCTAACTACATACCTGAGTCCAGTAGTGAGTACACTTGATGTAGGGTACTGTGCCGCTTTTACAGAAGATTACATAAGCATCACATGATCAAGAAAGCGGACATAACAAACAATATAAACAGAATAAGAAACAACAAAATACTAACAGTGTCAGAATCACACTTCTAACAAACATATGATTTGGAACGAGTCAAATACAGGACTGAGAGGAGATTGTTTCTAAGATCAGGAACATGGAGTACATGCTCAAATTCAAGCAACTGTCCAGGCTTGCCACCAACTACAGGCTGAAAGCGCACTGTGCCTATGCCAACTGAATAAATAACTTGATTATTGGCCAAACGAATAGGGGTGTGATTTGTTGAGTATTTAATGAATCAATGACGATGTGGAGTCATGTGGCAAGTGGCACCTGTGTCAGCAATCCAGTCAGTTCCTGCATCTGGGATAAGAGGTGAATGGGGATTGGTGTAGTCAAGAGCACTTGCATTGCCAGCAAATTCAGCAGATTCAGCAGATTGTTCCTGTTGAGCAACATGGGCCTTCTGGCCCTTTCTGCCCTTCCTCCTCTTCTCTTCCCTGTTTCTCATAGCTCTGACATGTGCATCCTTGGAGGCTGCCTGCTTCATGTAGCAGTTCTCCTCTGTGTGCTTAGGAATGCCACAGAATGTGCAAGTGACATTTTGAGAGGAGATGGAATTAGCAGCACTACTGGTGGATGTAAACATAGTCTGGGGCTGAAGCTGGATGCACTCTTGATGGTTCTGCTGCTCTTAAGCAAATGCTTCCTTAAGATTATTCCACTTGAATTCCTTCATAAGGAGCACTACAGAGCAAAAGGAGAGTCCTCAGGAAGAGCACGTATCAGGTATGCACATGTAAGCTCATTCTCAAACTCCTCAAGCTTGAGGGTGGTAGAACGAGTGCTTCTGATCTTGTGCAATGCCAGCTCAACCCTGCTCACCAGGTTGGTGAGGGACTCATCCTCCTTCTTGGTGATGTTGAAGAACTCATCATAGGCATTAAAGTGCGCAGCTGGATTGTTCTGCTCATTGATCTTCTGAAGCTCAGTCCACATCTTGACTGGATCATCCATGTAGTCCTGCACTATGACCTGCATGCTATGCTCAATTCTCTGATAGATCAGGCCAGCAGCTTGCTCAGCCTTCTCTTCCCAGAGTTGAACAGCATTATCTGGAGCACTAGTCTTAGCTTCCTGACCAGAGGTCAGGTGCCACAACTTCTTAACTTGAAGTGTAGCATGCATATCATGCTTCCAGACAGAGTAGTTGCTGTCATTGAGCTTGGTGATGGTAGATAGCATCTCAGAGGTGACAGGATCAGACATAATGATTGGAATGAGGTGTGGATGAGAGTGGACAAGTGATGCTCAGAAGAAATAAGCAGTGAGGGAGGCTATAGTCCTTGATGAAACGGCGTAACCAATTACCTAGACCAAGGAATTGCTGTAGTTTGTGAACGTTCTTTGGGACTGGCCATTCCTGGACTGTGACCGTCTTCCTTGGATCCATGTGTACTTCACCATTGCCGATGATATGCCCGAGGTATTTGACTGTACTAACCTCAAACTCACATTTCTGTGGTTTCAGGAAGAGTTTGTTCTGTCGAAGGATCTCAAAGACTCGTCTAGTACGTTCGTAATGTTCTTCCAACGTGTTTAAGAAGATGAGTATGTTGTCAAGGTAAATGATAACGATGCCCTCATGAATCATTTCTCGGAAGATATCATTCATGAAGCCCTGGAATGTCACTGGTGCATTGTATGATCGATATTGTGGGTGGACGATCAGACTAGGTCTGTAGGTGCGATCCTAGCAGGCTAGGGCGTTCGATCCTATAGGGAGCGAGCGAGAACGAGTCGGGGAAACCAAACAAGGAAGGGTGATCCGGAAGACTCCCCTGAGATAGCCTACTCTGTGGGAACTGTGGTTAGTTGGAATGGCTCCGGCCGGAACAGTTGGGGTGAACTATCTAAAGGGCGAAAAAAGAGAGGAGCGAATACACGTAGGCAAGATGTAATACTCAATGGTCGTCTAGGGAGACCAATCCGGACGTGCTGCAGTGAACCAAGTGAATACTTTGGTGACTTGATCACCTCGGAGATGAGTCGACGGAGTAAGAAGACAAGCTGAGTATATCCGAGTCACTCCCGGGACATCTGGACTAGTCTAGACAAGGAAGGTGAGATACCCAAAGTGGGTATTTCGACTTTCTATGAATGACAGAGTCGGTCGGGATGGCCTGAGAGGCTTTGGAACAGAAGATGTGTGTGCTGAACAGATCTCTGGTATTCGCTATCTGAAAACTACGACATCTGGGTGGGTTTTATAGACTATGGGGGTCCAAAACATGTACAAAACAACTGATCTGGGACTGGGGGAGGATTGTGACAAGATGTGAGGTGAAACGTAATGAAACCACAACAAGGAGCGTGAAACCGACAAGACAGAAGTTTAGTGGACTACAGGAAACTGTGAAACAAGATGAAATCATAGCAAGGAGTGTAAAACTGATGCGATAAGGGTCAGACGGACTGCAAGGAACTGTGAAACAACATGAAAACTGTCCAGGAAGGGTCCTCCAAACCGCGCACTCAAGTCGGCAAACAAACCGGATGGAGTGATCAAATGGATGTACCAATCAGCAAACTTTGACCAGAAGTCCGAACCTCGGAGACCACTTCGGCAAGGTCTGAACAATGGAGCGCACCTCGTGGAATGTCTAGGATGTAGGTACGCAACCGTTGGGTGCCTCAAAACAGGTCAGAACGATCCCTGGCAGTGTGAAACGCTGATGAAAAGCGCTAGGGTCCCTTCAGGAGTCTGGGTCCAGACCTCGGAGTGCCAATATCTGCTCGGATGACTGAGGCGGAGGTCGGCCAGTGGTAGTGTGACAAAGTATGGACAATGAAATATGGTGTGGCGCCTATGGCGCAGTATTAGCAGGTCTTCGGGGTCTCGGAATGTGACATATGTGCAAAGGAAGGTGAAATGGGGTGAGCCAAGATATGTACAAAGTCTCAGGCGTGTCCTAAGGTATGGTGGAACACCCGGAAGAATCGAATCAAGTTGTATATACCCTTTGTGACTGTTGGAGTTGCTTGGGAAGCTGATACACCAGTGTGTTGGACACTGGTGAGGTATGTACAATACCCGACCGCTGACGCCCAGAATAGTGGTGTGCGCTACAGCATTACACAGACCGAAGAACATTACTGTTAGTTCAAATAGTCCCAGGTTTGTCCTGAAAGCCGCCTTCCATTCGTTGCCTTCGCGGATCCGGATGTTGTAGTATCCCCAGTGGACATCGAGCTTGGTGATGTACTTAGTGTCCTTGACCTTATCAATGAGCTCGTTGATCAAGGGCAAGGGATACTTGTTCTTGACTGTTCCTTCATTGAGCTTTCGATAGTCTTGGATTGCTCGCAAGCTCCCATCTTCCTTCTTGATAAAGAAGAATGGTGACGCCATTGGAGATTTTGATTGCCTGATTCGTCCTGATGCAAGGTTCTCTTCAATGAATGCCTTCATCACTTCTTGTTCTTTTGGCAACAATGGATATACCTTGCAATCACTTGGCTTGAAATCTGATTTCAGGTCTATAGCGTGGTCCCACGTCCGATGAGCTGGTAACTGCTTGAAGGATTCCTTGCTAAAGATGTCTGCATACTCCTCTAGGTAAGGCGGCCACTTTGCCGCTTCCTCCATCCTCACATTCCTCACATACTCGTCATCCACCTCTTCTTTTGATAACGAGGACTCACATTTGTCAGGGCAGCGAGTGAAGTTGATCTTGCCGATCTTCCAGTCAATCTTGAGATTATGTCTCTGTAACCAATCATGACCAAGGAAGATGTTGCTTGATGCCAGCGACGTCATGCTAGACAAATCTCTTCTTCGTGTTTCCCAAAAATTATACATACGACCACATATTCCATAATTAGTCCACCTTCGTTGCTTGTACCGTCAGCATTGAAGACTGGTCTCGGGCGTATATACTTCTGAGTTGGGAAACTATACCGCTTGACGAACCCTTCGTCGATGCAGGAGCCTGTACACCCCGAGTCAATGAGCGCATGAGCGTCGATGAGATTTTCTTTCTCTAAAAGAGGGTTTGAGATGTCAACCTCATCATCATTCACTGCCTTTGGGTGTACGATACTGACAAAAGCATCTAGTTCTTTTCCACCACTTCATCTCATGAATTGTCCCGTTGTTGCATCCTCTATGCCCTCACACCATACCTCAGCTGCGCATCTGCCAACAACATCCCACACCGCCTCAGTAACGTTCGCCTGGGCAACAACGTTCTCACGGTAAGGTTCTTCCATCACAACCTCATTTTTTATAGTGGTTTGAATCCGCTCATCTGCTCTTAACACATTTAAGTCACCTTCTTGCGCACTCGCTTGTTTGTTGAATAAGTTGTCATAGACATTGAAGTCTTCATCGTCTTCTGACTTCTCTGGGTTACGTTAGACAGGATCTTTCGAAGTAGAAAACCGCCTCGTATTCTTGCATCTAGATAGTGTACATCGGGGCGATTATATTTTAACGAACGTGACGAAAAGAGTCCTTTAGCCGTGTGACCAGTCGTTCCGACGTTTACGCCTGGTTGTCCTGAAAACCCTTACTATCAACCATCTCTTCCAGCTCAGCGGCACTGCTCGCACGTCGACATTGTCGAAGTCTGATTCCTTTGCATTGCCAAGCTCTTCGAGGAGTGCCAGTCTGTCTTCTGGTTCGAAAGCAGCGATGATGGACCTGATTGCCTCATGACCACGTGGGCAATCCCTGATAAAGTGGCCAGTTTGGCCACACTTGTAGCATGCACTATAGTGCACTGGCCCCTCCTGTGCCAGTACACTCATACTATGACTCCCTCCCACTACAGATACCATATCCCGGTGCCGCCTACACCTCAGAGTGTGAGGGCATACTCCTACTGCACTCGAGACACCATTTGAGCATATTTCCACCAATTCCAGCACATGTGCTGTACTGCGGCGCCCTCCTAAGGCCCAGATCAATCTGCCAATGGCTCTCCAACACTCAGACAGGTCTGCCAACGACTCCTACCCAGCACCAGGCACTATAGGACACATCTCTCAGTGACTACAGTCTTACGATTTACCATATATACAGCCTTGTGGCGACTCTGGGTGCCTTTGAGTTGGCCCCCCATGGCACCGATTGATGCAGCGGACATTCAGACATCCTCAGGTACCTTCGCTGACGCCTCCTACAGCTTACCAAGTAGTCCCCCATTGCCTAGGGAGCTACATATAGTCATATGTGCTTATATGCCTCATTATGATGTATCTTGCGCCGATCCAGCAGTCCCCTGTAGCACCACCGCTCCGGCCACTCATATTAGTCACTAGAGATTGCCCACACTCTGTATTGAGTGCTGCCGATGCATCGGACACCTCAGGAACACTGACTGATGCGTCCCTTGTCTCATATAGGCGATATTAGCCTCCAATCATCAGTTCCAACGTTTTCCAACTTCCCCCTGATGCGGCGGCCCCCATTAGACTATGTATGGAAGGTAGGCATGTGGTACATCGGCGTGCCAAGCCCCAACTCCGCTGGCGCCTGTATTATTGCAGATACTTGATATTTCATGCTATTGGATGCCCCCCTTACGTTGCCGCTCTCAGATTTCACCTGGGCGCTCCAGCAGTGGCCCTTGGCAACCCAGATGACTCAGGAGATGTTGTCAGACAGTAGGACATGTCGGCGACAGCAGCAGAATATATATAGAGCTTATATTAGGTTGGTAGAAAAAAAAGACCATCATCTAAGAGAGCATGTACTAGACCAAGCGCCGGAGTTCGAGATATCCCTCACTCTGAGTCTCCCCTCATGTACTGAGCCTCCCCCTTGACTATATACCATCCTTGACATCTCCTCTTGCTTGATTCATTATTCTACTTGCCTTTGCCGCCTCTGATACGCCTTGGCTGCTCTGACATTTAGTAAGTGTGTAGAAACTTGGGATTTAACCCTGAGCTTCCTCCACCCCTCTTGTACCTCATCGGTGCCCCTCTATTTGACATCAGTGATCCTTTGGCGACCCAGGCTTCTTATCAGACTCCCCTGCACCGTCCTTTCCAGCCTTTCACTCCAGTTTATTCCATATATTGATCTTATATGGTCTTTTCCTTTCATCTATTGCGTTTACGCTACTTTGGCGGATTTGTGCAGCCTCCCCCTCATTCCTGCTTGCCCTATTTGACGTCGGCGGCCATCTGGCAATACAGCCATCCTATCAGACGACCCAGCGACGCCTTCTCCAGCCACTCACTCCATTTTATCCTTTATATTTGTCTTATACGATCCATATCTTCCTGTGACTGAGTTTATACCACATCGGCAGCCTCCTGTGATCCCCCCTTTCGAGCGGCAGCCCTATTAGCTCATTCCTTTCATACTGCGGCATCCCTATACCCATCCATTATGTCTGCGACAGTTCCTGGCACCTGCCGGGTAGTGGGGATTTAGAGTCTGATAGTGTCGGCATCCCGTTTTCAGAGGTTTCTTCATACATTCAGCACCCATAGTAGGACGGACATTGGTAGCGCCTTCAGAGACACACACCACCCACTACAGTGTGTCGAGCTTGTGCTTGGTTCATGGCGACGTCCATTGGTTGACCCATTCCACTGTACGTTACTCCTGTTGCATCTCGATGATCTACTTGGTTGAAGGGTTGGGGGTTTAGAACGTAAGGTCGTGCAAATTGTTGCGGCATCGGACGTCGCAGTTGTGGTAGAGGGAGCATCCTTTGAGTCATCTGAATTGGGTTTCGTCATCAACGTTTGGCAAACAAATCCCTGATCTGTTGTTCCGTTTGATTGACCTTGATTGCCCTTGCCCTCCAGTCTGCATACTTCGTTGGTTTCAGTTCCGTTCACATGACGCCTTTGACTGGGTTCATGGCCTTTCTGAGACGACTGATCAACTAGCTATTGTGGGCCTCTAGTGTCAGGCCTGCATGTGTTCGATAGATGTCGAACTCATTGAAGAACTTGTCAGCGTTATCGTCACCTTGGTGTAGCTCTTCAATCTTTTGGAAAGCTTTGTGATGACAGCTGGGGTCTGCGAATGACAAGTCAAGGTGTTTCAGGAAATCCACCCATGACTCCGTGATGTGTAGGTTGCCATTGATTTTGGGCATTATCTCAAAGTAACTCTCTGCCCATGTCACTGCCTTGCCATCCTTTAGGTATGAGAGGGTGAAGATAATCTTGTCGCTGTCTGTTTTGAACTTCGATGGATACAACTGGATGTATAACTGAATTTCCCGTTTGAAGCTGAGATAGTCCTTTCCTCTGCTGTACTCTCGTGGCTTGGCCGTTCCGATCTTTTCTGACGACTTCGATGCACTTCCGCTTCCTACTCCCTGCGTCTGGAGTGCAAGAGCAATCGCGACACCTAAATCCTTCATCTGCTCCTGGCTTAACAACATCTCTACTTCTTCTTCCTGCTCAGGTGTCGTACTCCTGCTGATGACTGGTGGTTCCGGGTCTCTTAGTGCCGTGAACGATGTTGACAGTTGGAGAGGGGGTGCTGGCGTAACAACTTCGGGTTTAGGAGCAATGGGTGGAGGTATCCTTGATGTCGATGCTTCTGTTACTGTTGAGCATTGAAGAGTAAGACTAAAGCTTGGGAGCGTACGAAGTCGTTACAACCAGTTCCGTGGTGTTCTGACTGGTTTCGCCCAGTTTCGAATGATTTTGCTGGAACGAGTGGACTTAGCAAGAACGCCATAGTCTAAATGGCACGTGCACCGTTCTGTGATTGGCCATCATATCAGACACGGCGGAAGAATCACGTAACGATCCTACACGCATTGTAGCGCACTGGCTCCTCCTGTGCCAGTACACTCATACTATGGCTCCCTCTTACTGCAGATACCATATCCCAGCACTGCCGACACCTGAGAGTGTGAGGGCACACTCCTATTGCACTCGGGACATCATTTGAGCACGTATCCATTGATTCCAGCACACGTACTGTACTGCGGCGCCCTCCTATGACCCAAATCGATCCGCCGATGGCTCCCCGACACTCAGACAGGTCCGCCGACAGCTCCTACCCAGCACCAGGCACTATAGGACACATCCCTCAGTGACTACGTGCCGCCGATCTTATGATTTACTATACGTACAGCCGTGCGGCGACTCTGGATGCCTCCGAGTCGGCCCCCCTTGGCGCCGATCAATGCGGCGGACACTCAGACATCCTCAGGTACCCTCGCCGACGCCTCCTACAGCTTACCAAGCAGTCCCCCATTGTCTAGGGAGCTATATATTGTCATATGTGCTTACATGCCTCATTACGATGTATCTGCCACCAGTCCGGCAGTCCCCCACAGCACTGCCGCTCCGGCCACTCATATTAGTCACTAGGGATCGCCCACACTCTGTATTGAGTGCCGCCGATGCATCGGACACCTCAGGGACATCGGCTGATGTGCCCTTTGTCTCATATACGCGATATCAGCCTCCAATCATCGGTTCCGATGTTTCCCGACTTCCCCCCGACGCGGCGGCCCCCATTAGACCATGTATGGAAGGTAGGCATGTGGTACATCGGCGTGCCAAGCCACCGACTCGCGCCGCCAAGCCCAACTCCACCGGCGCCCGTGTTATTGCAGATACTCAATATTTCATGTGATTGGATGCCCCCCTCACGTTGCCGCTCTCAGATTTCACCTGGGCGCTCCGGCAGCGGCCCTTGGCGACCCAGATGACTCAGGAGATGTTGTCAGACAGTAGGATGTGTCGGCGACAGCAGTAGAGTATATATAGAGCTTATACTAGCTTGTAGACGACAGGATTCCAAGCCTAGCGAGGATTCCAAGAGCATGTACCAGACCAAGCGCCAGAGTTCGAGATATCCCTCACTCTGAGTCTCCCCTCATGTACTGAGCCTCCCCCTTGACTATATACTATCCTTGACATCTCCTCTTGTTTGACTCCACATTCTACTTGCCTTCGCCGCCTCCGGTACGCCTCTGCCGCTCTGACGTTCAGTGAGTGAGTAGGGCTCGGGATTTAACCCTGAGCCTTCTCCCCACACTTTATACCTGTCCGGCGCCCCTCTATTTGACGTCGGCGACCCTTCAGCGACCCAGGCTTCTTATCAGACTCCCCTTTGGCGTCCTTTCCAGCCTTTCACTCCAGTTTATCCCATATATTGATCTTATACGGTCTTTTCCTCTCATCTATCGCGTTTACGCTACTTCGGCGGATTCCTGCGGCCTCCCCCTCAGTCCAGCACCCCTCTATTTGACGTCGGCGGCCATCCGACGACCCAGGCATCCTATCAGACGACCCAGCGACGCCTTCTCCAGCCACTCACTCCATTTTATCCTTTATATTCATCTTATACGCTTCATACCTTCCTGTGGCTGAGTTTATACCACGTCGGCAGCCTCTTGTGATCCCCGCTTTTGAGCGGCGGTCCTGTTATCCTATTCCCTTTATCCAGCGGCATCCCTAGACCCATCCATTACGTCTCCGACGGTTCCTGGCACCTGCCGGGTAGTAGGTCTTTGAGAGTCTGATAGCGTCGGCATCTCATTTTTGGAGGTCCCTTCATACATTCAGCACCCTTAGTAGGACGGACATCTGTAGCACCTTCAGATACAACACCGCCGATCAACAGCGTCAATCACAAGTCTCCAGATCTCGGATCCATACTCCTGACAAAGAGATTTGACCCTGCAGCGTCGTCCACAGTCCCTCTCCCATTCAAAATGTTGCAGATTTGACTTGTTAAGCTAGCCGAGGCCTTTCCAAGTCCTTTCCCCAAGTTCCGACTCATTCCGCTCAAAGACACCCAGTTTCAAAGGTTTCGCTTATGCCCTCACCTTTCTATATGCGTCCCTTTTATTTCAATATGCTCTCGTTCCGATCATGCTTAGTATTGTTTCTTTCTGCTTTATGTGTCCCTTAACCATTCATATGCGCCCCTCTCCTTTGTAGATAGTGATATGCTCCTCTTTTTCTTATAACTTATGTTCTTTGACTGATGGGAGGCTCAGCATTGGACGTTTAGTATAAATATAGCATGACTCTCGTAGTGAGGGGGACAGCTTAGTTGGAGCTGAGCAGTTCTCAGATTGTCTCAAGTCCCCCAGCTTCGAGTTCTACTTGTTCGTAGTGGACTCTCTCGTCTCTAAAGTCTAATATATGATATTTCGTGTTCTGTACAGTCGATCAGTGATCTCTCTTTGCAGCAGAGCCATTTGTACATTCGTATAGTTTGCTGTGCTTGTGTAAAGGACTCCTCTCAAACCAATCACCTGTACCGAAACCCTTTGCGTGTTCCAATCAGTTTCGCTAGTTTCGCTTGTAACCCTGTTACTTAGTGTGCCGCGTGTCTTCGGTCTCGCAACACCTTCCCCTCTCCGCTGTCATCAGAAAAGGACACCATATCATCCCTTTCCATCACCATATAGTCCCTCCGTCCCTCGTATTACGTTTCGACCCACCTAGTTATCCTCCCTTGCTCATCGTATCGCTGTCGGTCGGCGGTGTCGTATCTGAAGGTGCTACAGATGTCCGTCCTACTAAGGGTGCTGAATGTATGAAGGAACCTCCAAAAATGGGATGCCGACGCTATCAGACTCTCAAAGACCTACTACCCGGCAGGTGCCAGGAACCGTCGGAGACGTAATGGATGGGTCTAGGGATGCCGCTGGATAAAGGGAATAGGATAACAGGACCGCCGCTCAAAAGGGGGGATCACAAGAGGCTGCCGACGTGGTATAAACTCGGCCACAGGAAGAAGCGTATAAGATAAATATAAAGGATAAAATGGAGTGAGTGGCTGGAGAAGGCGCCGCTGGGTCGTCTGATAGGATGCCTGGGTCGTCGGATGGCCGCCGACGTCGAATAGAGGGGTGCCGGACTGAGGGGGAGGCCGCAGGAATCTGCTGAAGTAGCGTAAACGCGATAGATGAAAGGAAAAGACCGTATAAGATCAATATATGGGATAAACTGGAGTGAAAGGCTGGAAAGGACGCCGAAGGGGAGTCTGATAAGAAGCCTGGGTCGCCGAAGGGTTGCCGATGTCAAATAGAGGGGCGCCGGACAGGTATAAAGTGTGGGGAGGAGGCTCAGGGTTAAATCCCAAGCCCTACTCACTCACTGAACGTCAGAGCGGCAGAGGCGTACCGGAGGCGGCGAAGGCAAGTAGAATGTGGAGTCAAACAAGAGGAGATGTCAAGGATAGTATATAGTCAAGGGGGAGGCTCAGTACATGAGGGGAGACTCAGAGTGAGGGATATCTCGAACTCTGGCGCTTGGTCTGGTACATGCTCTTGGAATCCTTGCTAGGCTTGGAATCCTGTCGTCTACAAGCTAGTATAAGCTCTATATATACTCTACTGCTGTCGCCGACACATCCTACTGTCTGACAACATCTCCTGAGTCATCTGGGTCGCCAAGGGCCGCTGCCGGAGCGCCCAGGTGAAATCTGAGAGCGGCAACGTGAGGGGGGCATCCAATCACATGAAATATTGAGTATCTGCAATAACACGGGCGCCGGTGGAGTTGGGCTTGGCGGCGCGAGTCGGTGGCTTGGCACGCCGATGTACCACATGCCTACCTTCCATACATGGTCTAATGGGGGCCGCCGCGTCGGGGGGAAGTCGGGAAACATCGGAACCGATGATTGGAGGCTGATATCGCGTATATGAGACAAAGGGCACATCAGCCGATGTCCCTGAGGTGTCCGATGCATCGGCGGCACTCAATACAGAGTGTGGGCGATCCCTAGTGACTAATATGAGTGGCCGGAGCGGCAGTGCTGTGGGGGACTGCCGGACTGGTGGCAGATACATCGTAATGAGGCATGTAAGCACATATGACAATATATAGCTCCCTAGACAATGGGGGACTGCTTGGTAAGCTGTAGGAGGCGTCGGCGAGGGTACCTGAGGATGTCTGAGTGTCCGCCGCATTGATCGGCGCCAAGGGGGGCCGACTCGGAGGCATCCAGAGTCGCCGCACGGCTGTACGTATAGTAAATCATAAGATCGGCGGCACGTAGTCACTGAGGGATGTGTCCTATAGTGCCTGGTGCTAGGTAGGAGCTGTCGGCGGACCTGTCTGAGTGTCGGGGAGCCATCGGCGGATCGATTTGGGTCATAGGAGGGCGCCGCAGTACAGTACGTGTGCTGGGACAATCAATGGATACGTGCTCAAATGATGTCCCGAGTGCAATAGGAGTGTGCCCTCACACTCTCAGGTGTCGGCAGTGCTGGGATATGGTATCTGCAGTAAGAGGGAGCCATAGTATGAGTGTACTGGCACAGGAGGAGCCAGTGCGCTGTAGTGCGCCGCACTTGCCTGTACCGGTACGTCGGTACAGGCCCCTCAGTACTCTGTACAGTATACCATCGTGCGCCGACCGCTACACCTCCGCCGCTCCTTAAGACCCTCCAAACCGCCGCTCTTTGATTCGCGGCTCAACCAATACGTCCGCCGCCCCCCGTCCTTCGAAGACTTCCCAAACCGAGTACGCTTGGCCAGCCGCACTTTCTGATACGCGGGCGCCTGGAACGTTGCAGCGGATGTATCGGCTACGGCGGCGGAAGGATATCGAACCGTATAGCCGATGGAATATTCGTCGGCTCCTGTTGATTGGCTTATCCGACATCGGGTAGTGGTTTTACAAGGTCCCAGGTACCACGTTTCATGTTCATACTATGCTGCTTCGTGCGCCGAGTCCGATTGTCGGACGCGGCGGCCACTCGCGTATTCCCCTTTTAGTATTATTGCCTCCCCTGATGTTTCATATTCGTGTGGTGCGACCACTTAGCGATCCGAGCGCGCCCGATGATGATGCGCCGCGCCAATCACCGCCAGCCCGATCAGCGCGCGCCCGTGTCTTGGCAGCTTCGCGGCGCGCCCCGATCTTCGGGTCCGCACCGATTGCACGCCTGTGACGCGCCGTCACTGTCGCCGCCTCTGTGACGCTCTTCCCCAGCATTCCCCAGTATATATAGACCTCATGTATGTAGTGTTCAGAAGCAGTAGTTCAGAATAGATCTTAGTGCACTCCTCTCGTCTCTATTAGCCCTTTTGCTCTCTATCGCCTCCGCCGAAGATCGTGTGCCGACACAAGACGCCGCCCCCGTTTAAGGGAACAACAGGGGCACGTGCCCACTCGCCACTGCGCAGGTGATCGGCAGAGCTATCCCCGGTCCTGGGAATCGGCAGCACCATCCCCCTTTTGACAATCGGCGACACCGTCGCTCTCCTGGTAATCGGCGACATCGCCGCTCTCCCGGGAAATCGGCAGCGCCATCGCCCTCTCGACAATCGGCGACACCGTCGCTCTCCTGGTAATCGGCGACACCGTCGCTCTTCTGGTAATCGGCGACACCGTCGCTCTCCTGGTAATCGGCGACACCGTCGCTCTCCTGGTAATCGGCGACACCGTCGCTCTCCTGGTAATCGGCGACACCGTCGCTCTCCTGGTAATCGGCGACACCGTCGCTCTCCTGGTAATCGGCGACACCGTCGCTCTCCTGGTAATCGGCGACACCGTCGCTCTCCTGGTAATCGGCGACACCGTCGCTCTCCTGGTAATCGGCGACACCGTCGCTCTCCTGGTAATCGGCGACACCGTCGCTCTCCTGGTAATCGGCGGTACCGTCGCTCTACTAGTAATCGCCGCCGCTCGCAGGACTCGACAGCGCCGTCGCTCTACTGCTTATTCGCGACGCCGACATCTTGACTCGTCGGCGGCTCTGTCTCGTACATTATCGGCGGCGTCCCCTTTATACGCGGATCATACCATAGCCCTTACGATTGAGCTCTCCCCACGACTGAGCGCGCATCCCGATCGGCAGCAGTGCTTCCGGGTCAAATTGTCCCCCACGGCACCAAGCTGTCCAGGAGGTCTAGCCACGAGTTGGATCCCTTCTTACCTCTCCGATCTTTGACACCGCCGACGCCTCTCTGTGGTCGAACGCCGTCGCCTTCGCCGCTGCTTAAGAGGGTCTGATAGTCTACAGCGCTACATCGCGTTTCGAATTGTTACACCGTGTTTCGACACTTTAGACTATGAGTGAAATCGGCTGCCGTCGCTTCCCAGTGTGTTAGCCTGGTTGATTAGTCATGTTTGGGTTGGTGGTTCGACCAGCATAGCTTAAGTTAGATTAGTTCTTGCGCCTTGTGTTTGTTGGCTTTAGTCCAGAGCTCGCAGTTGAGCCGGAGAGTCGATTTAGCCTTCGCACCGCCACCATCAATCTCAGGAGAAGTCCATCCTCGGGACCCTTCTTTGAGCACTTCCCACGCATTCCTCAGCCCTCATATAACCTTTCCCTTGTATATTCTCTTATCCCTTTATTTTTGCTTGCCTTTGGTCAAAGGTGTAACTCTCTGCTGACCACTCAAAGGTATTCTAGGGCAGCCCCTTGAACTTTATATCCCCTGTCTGGTATCAGAACGCCCACAGGAGTTTCAGCATGCAGGTTGTTGTTGCACAAATAACTCAGTGTTTGCTCCTGGGTTTGGTGTCCAAGGAAACCAAACACCTTGCGAATCCTGCAACTTCCAAAACTTCTGTGTGTTATCTCACTCGAGGTTAAAGAGAGTGTTGTGTAGCTTCCCTTAGTAACAATGTCCTGATGTGCTCTAACGGACTTGTGGAAGGGCAAGTCGTTGCTTGTCAGTTAGATCCACCTTGATAGCGAGGGGGTGGGACAGGGATCAGCGTGTTCGAATGGGCCCGACCTCTGATGTGCGGCTCATCTTGGAAGTTGATGACTAAACGGAAGACTTCCAAGTGGATGACAAACAAGATACTCATTGATGATTGAACCCTTCAAGTTACCCACGTATACCTCAGCTGATTGCCTCACCAGATGCTAATTCGTAGCGCTACGTTGACTAATCTTCTTCGATCTTAACCTTGACTTCTTCGACCTTGACTACCGGCTCTTGACGACGTTGACGTTTGAGTGTCCTTGGTAATGGTCCGTTGATGTGAGTCAGCACTCATTTGCCTTGCTTACTCAGAGCAGAGCTGACATCATTAGGGTCAAAATCAGGATGGTTCTCTATGTCATAAAAGGGAGTGATAAAGTGCTTGGTCCGTGCACGTCAACATTTGTGGGGTTGGTAACGAGTCTGATAACGAATGGGGGCCAGGGTGATTGTTGTTTATTAAAATTATCAAAACATGTCAGCGTTAAACACTGACGGGCTAGATAGGGGTTGCTCGGATGAATCTGGGATGGGCGTGATATGATGATCGTCAATGTAACTCCTTGCGTGGAGCAGCGATAACGAGTGTTTCCACTGGCTAGAGGGTAGGTCTTTCTATTATGTTAGGCGGCGAGACTAACAGGCATCGATCTTGAGGCGGCCAACACAACAACAAACAACAGGCTAAACGCGAGTTGCCGAGCTAGATGCAAGCTATGTCATAGTGAAGGTAAGTAGAATTCAGTAATACTAGAGTACAAGAGTAGATACCTATGTCGTAGTGAAGGTAAGTAGAATAGAAAGACAAAGAAACGAAAGAGTCAAACTAGCTACTTATATACACTTTGGACGTGGGAAGGGTCTACTCTATTAAGGAGTCACATGATGAAGGAGTGGAGTGATTAGTGAGCGTCTTAGTCGGAAGGAACAGATTTAGTCATGGTGAATGAGTAAAGATGAGTAAGCCATGACGGAGCAAACGGGATTAGTAAAAACGGATGAGTAATATAAAAGGATAATAATGAATGATGACATAAGAAAAGAAAAGAAAAGAAAAGAAAAGAAAAATGTTCGAGTCCTAACACCTAATTGATAGTTGAAGAGATGACGGAAGAGAACGTTTGAGTGAAATATCATGATAATTCCGTGTGGGATCACCCGCTGATCATGTGCTGATCACACATTGAGTGCGTGATCAGCACGCATCTTATTTCTTCTTTGGCAAGATTACAAAAGAAACTTGAAATTTCTTCTCTGAGATAATTTCAAATTTCATCTATGGAGAAACACAAGCATATTTTCCTTTGCGAAATTTCAAATTTCTTTATGCATTCCTCACACGACTTTACTTGTAATTTCTTTGTTCACCAGATCGGAATCTAAATCCCTTTTGATATTTCAAATGTAGTTTAGCATTTGGTCAAGGAACAAACATCAAATATGTTATGTGCCTAAATGCATTATTAAACTTCGAATTTCATTTGTCATCTATTTATGAATTTATTCTGGTTCTAAATAACAGTTTGCCTGCTGTGGTATCGGTATCGAGTTGAGAATCTCACAACCGGATCACGAGATATTTTCCCACGTAGTCCCACGCTGCCGAATTTCCGTCAACGCCTGTGTTCTCGCCCACTCACCCAAAGGGGACTTCACGTCCCCGGCCAATGCTCTCCAGAGCAAGAGACGGCTTGTTAGTTGATCCCATGCAGGACCGTTTGCACCGTTTCTCAGCGACACGCCGCACATGTTCTCCACTGCGCGTCCCCAGGTCTCGAGGTCATTCTCAAACACTGGCTGATGCAGCCCAACGTTTGTATGCGGCGGAAGCGATTGACGTTTGGTGTTTTCGGTGTAAGGAGTGCACACAGACATTGGAACGTCATGAGAGTCCTCGAACGCACGGAGCCGTTCAAGACCGAGATCTATCGCGTTCCTTAACGCGTCACCGTATAGTCTTTCATTGTTCAGCCTCAGCAGAACACGGGAGATCAGGCGCAACAAACCGATGTCTTCAACAGACAAGTCAGCTTGGTACAATCGACTCAGAATCGAAGACAAACCTGAATCAGGTGTCAGGCGTATCAGACACCTGACCAGACCATTCTGCAATTCACTATTCGTTACTTGGCCAGGTTGATTCTGATCGGCGACCACAGAAATATTTTCCAAGATTTTTGCCCAGGCGATACTTTCATCGTGTTTCATCGTCAAAAACTGCATTTCCATCCAGTGAATCAATGAGGATCGATAAACGAGGGCGTTTGTAGCACGTGTGTGACATGTCAGGTTGGCTAAGACCTTCATGATTGGTCAGTAATTGACGACGACGCGGGTGGTTTGTTGCCTTACTTCTAATATAGAATGGCGCAGCGTTCCGTCAACGTATGAACCCTGGAACATACTGGCAAGTAGATCCCAAGTATGGCGACGTTTCACAATGCTCCAATCATCGCTATTCAATATACTATCTGCTAAGAAACGGACAATCCAGCCCCGTTCCTTCCTCCAATTATCGGTGCTGCTGTAAAGCATACTGTAAAGGAGCGGAATGTCTCCGTGGTCCATCCGTGGTCGTTGCAGGAGAAAGCGTGCCGAGATCGGATATATAAAATTTGAAGGGTAGAAGATGCCTCGAAGCGCGTGAGCAAAGAATAACGTTGTCAACGATGGAAGGCGTGGCGGGATTTCATTTGCCTGGTCCGACGGACCCCGTATGAGATCACAAATGAGGTCGAGCAGATGAACAACATGTTCTTTCTCCTGCATATCCGCTGCCTATTTTGCGACCTTAAAACATGAAAAAGAAAATAATTCGATGGTAAGTACTGACCTTCATTAGTTTGTACACGGTCCCTAGCTGTAGGAGAGCAACTTTACGAACGTTGTCATCTATCGAAGACAGGCATCGTATGACAAGGGATACCACATTTGTGCGGTAAAGCGACACCCATGAAAGGGCAAACCGAGGAGGACATTCAGCCAACATCGACGAGAAAAGCAGAAGAATGAAGATCGGATCGTAGAATTGACTGTCCTCTGGGTGAGATTCTGCAACCTCGTCTCGGACGTTAAGACTTCGCCTGTCAGGGAAGGACAAGCATGTGCGAAGTATGCGATTAGCATCTAAACTTGAGACAGAATCCAGAATTGTCCCTTGAACGGTAGCCTTCGAATGCGGCCGCTGGGTAAAGACGGATGCTACGGGCATCCTGCGTTGCTCTTCGAATAAAGAAAAAATAGCGAGAACTTGACGGTCGGATGTAGCCAACGAACCCGAATACAACTGTACCAGAGATTGGACGTGCGACGGCTGGCATGCATTGTTTGGATAGGCAAAGAAAAGCGCATATAATACTGACGCGATTGCCTTCTTCTCGGTGCATGACGGGTCAGATAGTGCTAACCTGAGGAATTCTCTATGCTGCAGGATACTCTGGAGATGCCTGTTGACCGTTACAGGCTGACGGAATAATTAGAGAGAAAAGCATCCGGTATACAGTAAGACTGTCCACACCTTTAGAGTCGTCTTTTTCAGCAGAGCTTCTACGAAATGCATCGAGTACGTATGACCGAGGTGATGACGAATAGCTGCCGCGATGACCGGCTCAGCATAATGGGACGCAATGCTTCTACTAAGCCATACGGCGTTGGCTGCTCGTTTCCGCCGTGAGATCACAATTCCACAAGGACACAGTTCACTCACTGATTACGTTAAGATAATGCTCATTTAAATCGGTGCTCCTCTCTATTTCTGATAGATGTCGTACGGCCCATTGCAGTGAATGGACGATAATGGCATCTACAGTAAGCAGCGCACTCTCCGGACAGATATCTAAGAGTGGCTGAGCTAAGCATAGCGCTGCGGAATGCAATCTGGAAAGTGGTAACAAGGCTATGCTCCTGGTGAGCCCTTCAAAGAACTCGCTTTTGAGCGTCGGGAAATGCTTGATTATCTGTACCAGACAATATCCGTACAAGATCTCTTCTGTGGTATCTGAGCAAAGTTTTCCGGTTAGAGCGAGGAATAGTGTCATCACAAATGGCCGCGTATCGCCTTCCAACAGTTCATTGGCGTCGGCAGTGTCAAGGACGGCAACTATGGCAGGAACAAGTCTGTTAAGGGTCGGTTTGGCATCCAAGGTACCAGAGCTCAGCCATAACCAGAAAGAATGACGGGCAGCCGGGCAACGATAAATAAACGAAGCAACGACATTGGACTGATATAGGCTCCAGTCGGATCCACACAGCAAAGGGGCTACCGAGGCGTCCTCTGGCGGTACCAAGAGTCGGGATGCCCAGAGAACCTCTGCGTCGCCCACATGCTTTCGTAACATAGTGTCTTCTGTCTCTGGCTGCACTCCGCCGCATCCAAACAGGAGACCCATATCAACCGAGTACAAGAGTACCTTATCAAGGTCAACGCTCTCTGGAAGAATCTTGCGCAAGGAAAGAAACGAGGCCATGCGCTTCTTCAGCCACCGAGTAAGATGACTGTTGCCGCCGCATTTCGAAAGACGTGCGAGCAAGGCTTCAGCAAACATGGGAAGCTCAGCCTTTGCCACGGTGTCATGCTCGACGTCACGAATTTGAAGAGCTTGAAGAAGTTGATCGATGATTGCGAGCAATCCATCTTGTGGCATGAACTTGAGCCAAATGCAAGATCCAGAAAGCTACAAAAAGTTAGTTATTGGCACGATTTAGCGAGCATACGGATTACTCACGTAAGTCCACGATGCACATTCTAAGTTATTGTTCGTAACCATGACCCAATGGTCACAAATAGGAGACACAAGAAGACGATCCGAGTCGGAGCTTGCATCAAGCATAGTGTCTAACAGCTGATCTAATGCTAGCGACACCGTCCAGCGCTTAGTTACACCGTTATGTCTTCCGAATGAAGACATACCTGGAATAATATAACGAGGCAAGTCTTGGGTGCACGCAAGCAGCCTCAAGCTCTGCCTTTCAAACAGGGCAAAGCTCTTCAGTGCAGTAAACTGCTGAGCAGGAAGTTCGTGCTCGGCACCCTCCAAAAGCACATTCAGCACCTCAAGAACATGAACGGTGGTATCTTGACATCTCTGATCGTGATCGTGTAGACGATGGATCATGAGACCAAGGAGACTCCTGTATTGGTACGATGTATGACGACCTTTTCCCTTTCGCAGAGCTGTCCGAAGAATGGAGGTAAACCGTGCACCTGGCTGGGAATCCAAATCCAAGTGTAACAGTATCCAGTCTAGCGGGACCCTAAGGCTTACTGAGTTTTGGTCAAGCTCTGTGCATACAGGCACTTACCGGCTCGAAATGTCTTCATCAGTAAGAGCCCACAAGGACCCAGATCCCGGAGCTAGATGGAGACAGAAGCTTGATAAGGCCGGAGCATAGAGGCGCTTGATCACGCATGCAACGCGATTTACAACAGCCGGAGAAAGAGGATGATCAAGCAGGCGTGTGCGATCTACTAATTCGTAAGCCAGAAATATCGCTGACTCTCCTTCCACTTCTCAAATAGTCAGACGTCAAGGTGTTAACAAGATGCGAGTGGTCTCACCATTCTCAAGTTGACCGGCTCGTGCAATGAGGTCGAGCTCAGCCGATGGAGCATTTGTGTCAGTGGTTTGAGATGTAGACTGCAGCATCAATGAGCACCATGCAAGACAATTGTCCAAGATGTTGCATTCGCCACGCAGTGCCGCTGCAATACTTGGAAATTCCGCAAACGCTCCACCGTCTGTCACAGTCATCCTGAGATTCCTAATAATGTCGTGAAGGACTCTCACGTGAGGCTGTTTACCGGCCAAGCCGACAATTACTTTCCTTGTGAATGTTGTCAAGGAGAGCGCGTCCGACGGTTCTAGTGTTTTGGACCGTACTCTCGCGTGTAACTGCTGCAGAACGGTGACAAGTACAGGGCTAATGCTCGATGACGAGTTCGAGTCACTTGACGATGTTGTAAGGGAGTCCAACTCCTCCATGTAGCGATGTGGCGTCTTAAAACAGCGCAGCATGCACGCCTCAAGGAAGGACATCGTACACCGCCGCTCATCGCTAAGACGCACACCGTCGAATGTATATGCGTCGGCATTTCGTACTGTTGTGGGCAATGCATCCAGCCAGATGTGCAATTCCTCTGGATCATGCTGAAATAGAAGACTGTCCCGCAATGCCTGTACGATAAGTGTTGAGACGGCTTGGCGAACTGGTACATGGTTCGTTTTAAAGTAAATATCGAGTAAGATATATAGATTCGATGGACCCGAAGGAACTGCAATAAGTGTATCAGACCTGAATGCCGCGTAGGACCTGTTCCGTATTCACCTGTTTTTGCGTGCCAAATTAACTGGTCACTTTCCGTCAACATGCAAAGGACATGAAGCTGCTGCAATCTCTTCCATCCCCGAATTTCCTCAACGTTAGGTACGCTATCGTCGTCAAAACAAACGATAGTCCGTAAAGACTTAGCCACATCGTATCTCACCTCCGCTATAAGCGACGGCATACAGCGGTGATAAAGCAACAGAATCCTCTGCGAAAGCTCTGCTAACATAGCAGACCTGACGGTAGGTTCTGAAATAGCTTCTTGAGCGATCGAAAACGCAATCACCACGTTTATCTCGGGGACTCGTTTCCGAATCTCACGGTCAATCTCAATAAGACGCCGAGCCCATTGACCTTCCACCTCATCCTCTTCTAGGGCCGACTTGACAACACGAAACGCATCTTGCACCGATTCGTATTTGCCAAGGCATTGGGCGAGCAGAAGTCCCGCGGTATGTTGCAACAGCGCGTGCGATGATTGAAGGGCTTTTGTTAGCTGCGTCTTGAGAATGGTTGACGGAAAGATGTTATTTACGACGACAGGGAGAGAAGGCGGCACAGGTTGGTAAATCGATTGCGTCTTGCTCAGCCTCGTAGGCAGATGGAAACTTTCAGCGGGAACCGGTAAAGACACTATGGCACCGTAAAAGGCCATACTTACGAGCCATTTGGACGAAAGGCGAGGCTCTAACGTCAGCACCAGGAACTGCAAGTACCCAGCAGCAAGCTCCGGACAGGCATGCAGGATTTTTAGGGCCAATTCCTGCTGGCGTGCATCATCGCCGACTTTGAGCATCTTGAGAACGTTTGCCAAGATCTTGTTATGTATCCTCTCTCCTCTAGCGGAAGTTTCACGTTCATCATCTTGCCGAGGGTACCAGCCATTATCGGCAAAACATATCCCTACTCCTCTGTGCGTGCATACTGCGAGTAAAAAGTGATGAACAACGTCAGCTGGGACATTCTTCGAACTCGCGTCCTCTTGAGAAGAGCAATCGTAAAGCTTAAGTAACTGAGGCAAGCTGTGAACCAAACGTCTGAAGAATTGAAACGGTCGAACTTACATGCTGCATAGTTTTTTCCCCAAACAAGGTGATTTTCAATGTCTTCCGCAGTTTCTGGTCTTGCCAGATATTCGTCCAGAGAATTTCGAGAATATAATGCACGACAGGATACGCGTCGTTGTCGAGTCCTTTAAATATTGATAGAAATATATCTCGATATTGCTCCAAAAACATGGCTTTTATATGCGAGGACGAAGACAAGAACGAGCAGATGAATTGCAAGCAAAGGGTACGAATGTCTGGCTTGGAGAGCGCGTTTTGGCCAGCAACCTTATCTCTTCTGCGCATATGAAGAAGTTTCTGAAAGATCTATGAAATTGTTAAGTAGGTCCTTGAGCACCGAATCCTGATGCTTACCTTCACGTCCCAAGGAAACGTCTCCAACAGACACTTTTGTTCCTTTCCACCTGCAAAATTTGACACAGCGTTCAACAGTCTCAATGATGCGAAGCACAGTTCTAGATGTCCACCGGAGAGATGTGAGTTTAGTTTTCGAAGCCAACGAGGGGTAAGCAAATTCTTGACAATTGGATGTCCAAGAGATTGCAACACAAGGTATTGTGTCGTAAGGGTCAAGAGGGAGGCCAAAATCGACAAACAAACCGCCTCTATTGCCGGCTACAATGACGCGCGGTGAGAAACCGAGCGCAGAGAGAGACGGTTTCTGAGCGACATACCTGCTGCCGATTCTCAAGTAGTGCAAATATGTCCTCTGCCCCAGACGAAAGCTCCAGCCATTCCTTCACGGCTATCAAACGCGCGTCTTGCAGAGACAATGATGCCTCCCCAAATTTCAAAGAGATTTGAACTCTCAGTGCCTTTAGGGCTGCAGAGACATGAGCAACGCGACAGATGATTGTCAAAGAATGTCCACTCACAGTCAACCGGTACGTCCTGTCTGCTGGAACGAAAAAAATTGTGGATATCACGACCGGTAGTCAGACGCGGTCCGCTTGGTGCCATCTTATTGAACACTCTGTCCACAGCACAAGCGCATCGAGTGTTCGAGTGCTCTGCCAATGGTCGTCGGTCCAAGATGAAGTCGCGTCTGCGAAAAAGGTGTCTCACGTGACTGGCGCGCATACGTTCAACGTTAACTTCAACTTGCGCGTGCAGAGCTCAACCACGACCATTATCACTATAGCCCGGTATGTATCGAGAAGTCTTATGCTCACCAACACCGTCTAATCAGGACCGTTTGTAAATATCAAGATTCTGTAATCAAGTTGTCGAGGTTCACATTATCCAGTTGTTAGCGGACGCTGGGCAACCAGCTTCATCTCGCTTGTTGCAATTCTTTAACCATGCAGGAGTTGGAAGGTACGCGAACAAACCCATTTTGCCTTGTAGTCTGCTGACGATACGCTCTGTCAGCTGAGGAACGGGCCATCCGTCGCGGGTTCATCTCGAACAAGAACCCAGATGATCCCCCGGCGCGTTACTCTGACCCTCGTCACTGGAACTGGCTCCCCTTCCCGCATACGACCTCAGGCCAGCCTGGACGTTTCAATCTGCAGCGTCAGTCTAAAGTTCTCGTTTTCGCGTTCATGGGTCGACACATGTTCCGGCGACTTTACGACTGCGTCGCCGAGTTCGAGAAAGATCCCTTCCGTTCATACGCCAAGGCATGTGTGTACGGGTGTGTCGGCACGGGTAAATCGCATGTGCTCGCAGCCCTCGCCTGTTTGCTCCTTCACGAAGGTAAACGCGTCGTTTACGTACCGGACTGCGTGCTCCTCCTCGAGAGCTTCTTTATCGAGATGCGTTCGGCGCTCCAGTTTGCGTTCCCCGAATATGCTAGCACGATGGATGCGTGGACTAGCGTCGACCAAGTTCGCGACTTTTGTCGGGCATGGCGCAAGACCGGCTCCATCTTCTTTGTATTAGACCAGCGCGAGGCTCTCGACGTCCTGCCGTACGATCCAGACAGGGATAGAAAAGGCCAAGTACGTGAGTGGTTGGACGAGCTGTGCGCCCGCAATTTTGTCGTGTTCAGCGCTTCCGCCGAGTCCAAGTTTTATCGACCGAGACCAGGTGAACGAAGTAACGTCAAGGACTTCCCTATGCAGGGCGGGTTTGACGAGGTTCGCACATATCTCTTCATACAGTACTGTAGATTAATAAGTGAACCAATAGGAAGAGATGAGTTGGTGGTGGAAGCATAACATCAAGACAATACCTTCGGTTCGTCCCGATGAGCGGAAGCTCATTGAGGAGCTTACTGGCCGTGTACCTCTCCTTCTTCGGCCGCTACTCAGAGCGAAAGAGCGGCAATTTGTCGACTGCAAAGACCAGTATCTCGCTTCTGAGGAGCTCGCCCACGTGCGTTCGTCAGTCCTTGCTTTCCTGAGTAAGAAGCAGGAGACTTGGTCACCAAACACTGAGAAATCGTACGTGGATGCCAGTCACCATCCATTTTCAGTTATTCTTACTCGAATTCAGCTTCTATAAGCACATGGACGCGTGTGTCCGAGAGGTCTTCCTCTCCGCTCCGGATGACGACGTATACGACCGGCGCTATTTCTACTTTACTATGGTTAATGGCGCATGGCAAGGCCATTGCCTGTGTGGCATCGTTCGAGACGTTATGGACCAGAAGGTAGCTGACTACAGGGAGTTTAGCAAGAACTTGAGGCGACCAGCGACTTAGCCGGACTATCTAGATCGAGTTTGAATGATCTTTTCACGAGACTTTATTTGGTTGTATTTTCCAGCGTTTTCTAGCGATACCCTTGTTGTATTCAGTCTACTTACAAACCGAGCGATCTGTAGTTTACCGTAGCGCTATAATCCTACATCCTGGGAGCTGCATGATCAAACTCCCATTGGCTAGCTTTTCCCGTAGTTCTCCCATCCAACTCGCTCTAATCTGGAAACTTTGGCATAAACCTCCTGTTCCTGCTTCTTCATGAAAAGATTCATAGCATCGAGAAGAGAAGGTACGCTCGCGCCTAAGATTCGGACTGCGAGGAGGGCTGCGTTCGTGCTGTTGTTGATGGCGACAGTGGCAACGGGTATACCCCTCGGCATCTGTACAATACTATGCAGTGAATCGACGCCGTCTAGAGAGCTACCTTTCACAGGAACACCGATAACGGGTAGTGGCGTCATAGCCGCAACCATACCAGGGAGGTGCGCAGCGCCGCCAGCTCCGGCAATAATAACTCGCAATCCCCGCGAAGCAGCACCGTGAGCATACTCTGTCATGCGAGTTGGCGTGCGATGTGCGGAGACAATCGTGAGTTCGTAAGGTACTCGGAACGAGTCGAGCACTCTTGCTGCAGCAATCATTACGGGCAGATCACTATCCGAGCCCATTATGATGCCTATGAGTGGGTGGGAGGATGATCGACCAAGTCCAGCAGGAGGAAGCAAAGGTGCATATTTATCAACTGACTCTAGTGTCGCGTCTGGGAGTGCTTGTAACAGCTGGCGTAAGCTCGCACGCACCGCAGCATCAGAGTCCCCGACGAGTGTGATATGACCCATCTTCCTTCCTTTGCGACACTCACGTTTCCCATAAAGATGCACAGATGCACCGGGAACTTCAATGGCTGCACGCGCAACCCGTGTGATCTCTTCCATAGAATTTGAATAGCCAAGGAGATTGAGCATCGCTGCGCTCTGCACTTTTAGGTCCGTTGACCCCAGAGGGAGTCCAAGTACGGCGCGCAAATGGTTGTCATACTGGGAAGCATAGCATGCTTCGATCGTGTAGTGCCCTGAGTTGTGCGGTCGAGGTGCGATCTCGTTGAGGAGAAGAGTATCTGGAATATATGTGTTAGCCAAACACCCCTGAAGATAAGACTTCTGCGAACCATCTTCCAGTAAGAACATCTCAACACCAAACACACCGGCACCAGAAAACGTTTTCGCTGTATCTTCCGCTAGTGTGCGGGCGCGGGCCGCGACAGCCGGATTTGAATGACGAAGAGGAGCAAAGACGATGTGGCAAATGTTATCCTTGTGCACTGTCTCTACGGCAGGGTATGCTCGTATCTCTCCCGAGCTCGTACGAACAACCATAACTGCTATTTCCTTTGCCAATTGCACCAAGCGTTCGGCATACAGAGGTCTTCCACCGAGAGCAGTAATGGCTTCTTCCGCCTCGCCCAAATCCGTCAGAACATAATTTCCACGTCCATCGTATGCAAGAGTACGACTCTTCAACATCAATGGTAACCCAAGCTGTGCGGCAGCATTTTGTATTGACTCCGGGGTCGACTCAACACGCATATAGTCAGTGACTGGCAGGTTATATTTAGACAGATGGTCCTTTTGAGCGAGCTTGTCTTGGATTGTACGGATCGTCGCAGGGCTCGGGTGTACCGCGATCTTTGAGGACTCAGCAATCTCATTTAGCACAGATACATCGACATGTTCGATTTCGACCGTCAATACATCAACCTTTGCTGCAAGCTCCTTGATTTTCTCCGGATCCGCAAATGAGCCGTCGACATGCCCGAGATGAGGGGGAGATGAGACGATCTGCTTGGCCGGAGCATGGTCTCCAACATCCAGGATCACGACATCTATGTTCAGCAACGAGGCAGACGCAGCGAGCATACGGCCAAGCTGGCCTCCGCCTATGCATACAAGTGAGGAGAGAAAGGTTACAAAGCTACGGCATGCGACCTGGATACGATTAGTTTAGAACCCGTAGAAACCAACATTGCCTATCGAATTAAGACGCACTCTTACCTAGTATGCCTATCCTACGCTTATCCATTATGAGAGGAGGGAGGTGATAGTTTCACGACGACGAGAAACCAGAGACGAAAATTTCGAATTCGCAGGTTTGAATACGGAATTCTATTACCAAATATAACTATGTTCTCACGGCCGATCAGTTTCTTCATATCATATCCAATCCAATCAGATTACAATTACTGTAGACATCCGACAACCACATGACTAAGCATACATAAATAAATGCGATACCGGAGAAAATACATAATAGATGAGTTTTTTAAAGGCAAGGAAGACGATTCAAACTATGTTTAAGACGGGCAGTCGTCGATGTTGAGGTCACCATCAGGGCAAGCCGGAATCTGGGTCGCCTGGCCACCAGTAACTGTAAGCGATGGGAAAGCAGATGAGCAGACCTGCTCGACATCATCGGGACTCGTGCCAGCAGGGAAGCTGTAAGTAAAGTCGTTAGATTGATGCCTTTCCAGCAGGTATATCGGCTTACGTAGCAGCAGAGCTGACTGGAGCAATTGGCGTCGGAATAAGTTCAGAGCAGTCGACAAGGCTGTCAGGATTGTGGCCAACGACAGCAAGCTTCGCCATTGCAGACTGGAAGTTGCTCATCATCAGCTGCTGATCCGCTATTTTGATCGGTAAGCATTTATTTCGTTTACTTTGTGCGCTGTACTTACCAATCATGGACTGCCATTCGCAAGCCGTGCGCTGGTCGCGCGCAAGCGCAAAGTCGGACTGGAGACGCATTTCACCAGAGTCCGGAAGTGGAGAGTCGACTTCAGCACCGTCCGTGTTGTTGACACCGAACGGAATACCAGTTCCCTTGAGCAGAACCTGCAAAAAAAATCCAAAAAAATTACATTATCTCTATTTCTTCAAATCGCTTGAAATGTACCTCTAAGAAGACCTGAGGATCAAACGTGAAGGGGGTCGAATCAAAAGGCACGGCCTCTTGTCCTGGAACGAGCGTGTCCGAGCGTGCAATAGTGTGCGAGACGAGGAGATGGATTGTTTCTTCGTCAGTGAATCCGCCATCCTCCATACGTGCCAAAATAGAGTCTGCAGTATCTTGAGGCAATGGCACGGAGCCTGGGTCCACTGGGAAGGTCGCATTCGGGCGACCTACCAAGAACTGGAGGCGCGGTGCACCGGCGCAGTTGGTGATACCCAAGGCGCCAGAAAACTGGATGAGATCGCCCGCTGTCACATTGTGGCGCGTCAAGAACGGCGCGATTGCATGGACAGGATCATCAATACCCGCATTGGCGGGGTCCGCGAGCTCAGTGTCAGAGAAAAGGAGGATGGAGCCGTCCGCTCCTCCACCGTTAAGCGCACCAGACTTTGAAAAGCCAATGGCGTCGTGGAAAGTCAAGCGGAGGGCCTCATGGACGTCCTCGCCGCACTCTCCTTCGAAAAGGTTGTTCTGCAGGTCATCGCGGAGAGCAAAGAACGCGCAGCACTATTGCAAGACAGATGGTTATTAGAAAGATGAATACCTTGGCAAAAGGAACAACATACGGCTGCATTGGTTGCGGTGTTCACGCCGTCGGGGCAAGTAACGCGCTTGTAGTTCGCCGCAAAAGCAGTCGTAGCAAGAGTAACGATAGCAGCAGTAAGCTTGAACATTGTGACTGCGCGCTCTTCAGACTAGAGATCACTCAACGAATACTACACTCGAAGGAGAGTGAAGAACCAGCCTCGTCCTCGAGCGCTTTTATAGCATTTTCTCTCCAGTATAGACGTTTCAAATATATCGCACACTCTCAGAGTTGCGAAGGTCAGCCCGACAAACATATCACAAAAAGGTATAGTCGCAAAAGCCGTTCTCAACGATGGGACCGACACAAAGCGCCCTTCCAGCCAGTCAGAGGCTCCGCAGTTCGTAAGCTATGTAGATCTCTCGCCAGCAACAGGAGCCGAGAGCACCGAAAAAGTGGGAGGAGAAAGAAGGTGAGACGAAGACATATGCCGTCGTGGGCGCCTGGCGGTCTTGCCATGGTCCATCTTTACGCATCATAATCCGGAAACGCTCGGCAGCCAATCGCGCCCTATGGAGAGAGTAATATCAAAGATAGCATTGCGCATCGTGGGCGGAAACTCAACCCGAAGATGAGGTTTTAGAAAAAGCGTGAGTCAGACGCGTATGTCCTACTTTATCTCCGTGATGGCCACAAACATATGTTTCTGAACACAAGCGATCATGTAGATTTCGTCCGCGATGAAATATAGATGATCGATTTACAACCAGCCGGAAACTACGGGATCCAGTGACAATTGTCCAGCAAGAAATCGATACGGAGACCCGCGTGCGGTAAACGTTGGCCGTGGTCAAGGAGGATTGGAAAATAGCGATGATTCCAATCTGCTGATCGCGAATGCTTCTTCGTTGCCGAAGTCATTCGAAACATAAGCATGGGAGGACATGTGGTTCAGGTCCCTGGAAACGACTAATCGAGTTATCTTTAGAATCGGTCTGCGTGAGAGCCAGAGGGACGAAACTAACACACAATTAGCGATCTTTCAATTAGGACTCGGACGCTTGCCACGCAAACAATTTAGGTAGGATACAATAATAGTTTCGGTCTGTAGATTTCTGGTATCTTGGAAGCTGGGTGGACCCGATCCGTGGCAAGGATACCAGAGTGCACTGACTCCCACTCCAATGCCGCCCATTTGCATTAAGTCCGTGTGAATGTCCCGTAAATCAAAGATGCCGAATGAGAATGATCATTTCTGGGATAGTCATTGTGAGAGTCAAATCATCCAGAAGGTCTACATGTATAGCTAAAGCAGTATGAAGATAAATCCGTACTTTTCTGTTGCAGATCTCAAGACAGGAAGACATGAGCCGCACGATAAGTGGCGGCAGCCAGTCCAATGACGTCGGTCGTAAAATAAATGAAGACGAGCAAATCAGCTCAAGCTGAATTGTCAGAGCTTCGAACCCATGAGAGCGGTCTTGCCTCCAACACAATTATTCGTCTCCTGCATCAGTATCTGACTAATCACATTCGCAAGCGCTTTTGGTGCGCATTGTGGTACCTGATGACAGTCAACGAAAGAAGACGGTGGATCGATAATAATACACAGACCAGATGACCGGCTTTCTCTACGCGTGAAATAGAAGCAAAGCGTCGCGGCGAAGAAGAATCGATAAGCGCGTCATGCACCGTCTGAGGTCTTTGGTCCCTTTCAGCCTCGGATAGGTTGACTAGGTGGTAAGCTGTGGAACTTACATGTAGTCGTTCGTTGCACCGAAAATAACGTGAACAGGCAGGCGAGAGCAGGTCTCGTTCAAGTAAATGACAGGTTTCGTTGGTCCTTCCACGTCTCTGTACATAGCCTGGGTATCTCCATCAGTAGGAACCATAGAATTGCTTTCTAAGGCGCACCGCTTCTTCATCGCGGGAGCAGCATAATGTAACGCCCCTGTACGGCGTATCCGCGAACTTCGCCCCGGGATGCTCCCGAAGTCCATAGCGCTATCCCTTAGACGTGAGTACCAGGCACAGGTACCGAGTATAAACTTACAATGAATGATTGTAGCATGCGCGGATCCCACAACTTTGTGCGATCGCGGTCCTTTAGATATCTGAGAGCACGTCTCCTATCTGGCCAGACGTCGTGTCGTTCATAAGCAGATCGCACGAGACCATACCGCAACTCTTCCAAGTATTCTCGACCTCCAGGACTCAGCATTGGCTCAATCAAAATAATGGACCGAAGTGGAATACGAGGCTGTAAGGACGATAATATCGCACTGATAGAAAATGCCGAGACTATGAGACATTGTACTACGAACGTCGTGTAACTTACATCGCTACTCCGCCGAGAGAATGCCCGATTCCTATTATATTTCGCCGCAAAAAATCGACTTTGGCGCCTTTAGATGGCCCGGCAAGGAGAAAGCGATGAACTGCCAAAGCATACTTTTCACACGTGACTAGAAGAAACAAGCTATGTAGTGCCGACCAGGAGCAAGCAGGCTGGGACACGTACAACTGTGACGATGTTCAGGAAGCTGCAAAATGCTCTCGTTGAGTTCTGCGGAAGCGCCGTGGTTTGGACATTCGATCGCCCAGGCCTCGCGGACCAGACGAATCGGATGGGATGACACGCAATCGACAAGATCCTCAAGAGTAGGCTCCCAAGCTTCCTTAAAAAAGCTGGTTGAATGTAAGAGGATGAGGGTGAATGCCTCCGGATCGTCTCCGAATGTTGGTGAGATGTACCGTTTTGCGGTGATGTAGAAGGGATACGAATCGTCGGGAGGGAGAGAGACGACCTCAGTGCCAAGAACCGGGGCCATCTTGCGTCGAAAAGAAACGTGAATTAACCGGAATGTCCAGCACAGCGTTCTGAGGTGAGGACAACCATTGGTTCGGACGGCAATGCTTTGTCCGCGTTTTCATAAGAAAGGGCCGATCAAACCTTGAGCTTGTAGCGTAGCTATCAAGTGCGAATATTCACTATTGCGTAATAGATGCTCACGTGATGCGGCCTCTGCATCCATCCTCCATCGGAAGAACTATAAAATCACAATGGTGATCCACACAAATGAAAAGAACAATGATTCACCAGGCCACGAAATGCCCTCTTGAAAACGAGGGTGGTAGGGCGTTGCCATCCTTATTGTTATTGTCCTGCTGCACATATGTCGTCACAAATATCGTGTTTGGGCACTATAAAAGCACCTTCGGATGTGATGAGGGCTTGTTTTGCCCCCTTTTGTCTCTCTGACGCTTGCTCACGAACGTCTTTTCTTTCCTTATTTTGGATTCCTCATAGAGCCTGGTGCTCCTCGTACACGTTCATTAGATTGGTTTGAACTTCTTCTTACAATTCAGATCATCATGCTCTCCATTGCCAAGGCTCTTTCTGTCTTCGCTTTCTTTGAAGCTCTATCTCTTGGTCTCGCGGCACCTTTGGGAAACACCCTCCTTGCCTCCTCTGACTTGCTTGCGAATGGCCAGGATGCTCAAAACCAAAACGCACAATTCGCGACCTTGAGCGAGAGCGACCCGTGTACCGGTAATTGGTCTAGTTTCTACTGTCTTCCTGAAGAAGCTTTGAATTCTTTTTATAATAGATGGCGACTTAGGCTGCATCGGCCAAAAGTTTGCCCAATGTGTTGGCGGAGCATGGCAGCCAACAGACTGTTCTACTGGAACACAATGTTTCGCACTCCCTCTCGTCAACTCTCGTGGAACTTCAGTAACGTGTGATACGGAAGCAGATGCACTTGCGCGAATTCAGGCCACGGGCGCGACTGGAGGAATCACGGAAGATGGATCCACTAGTAGCAACACCACGCCATCGGCTTCCGAGAATGTTCCTAATTCTTCAGCTTCTGAGACCTCAATCGAGTCTTCTGGCACTTCTGCAACTGACAGTGTTTCGGTTATTGCTGCGTCAGCTACAGGCGTGGAGGGAGGATCCACAGTCTCTAGCAGCGATACAGCTGCAGCTGCTTCTTCATCTCCAACGTCGTCTGGAGCCGATGGTATTGATGACGAACCAAATAGCGAAGACGGGGACGACGAAAACTGTCCTTCATTCGAAGGTGATATCAGCCCAAGTAGCGAGGCAGAGTCAAGTGCTACCATCTCCGCGGATGACATTGGCTCGACTGATTCTGTTACGGGCACAATTGAGGCCAGCGCCAGTGCATCTCTTGGGGGGTCAAGTGCATCGTCCACCGTTTCCGCCGAGGACGTCAGCGGCAGTACTTCAGCCCCTCTACTCAAGCGTCAAGATGCTATTGGTGACATTCAGTCGACATTAATTCCTCTGTCCGCCGTCGGCTCTGCCGCACCAAGTGGTTCAGTATCTACCGGCGATCCACTTGTTACTGGCACAGTATCCGCTAGCGACCCGCTTGCGACAGGCGCAACTTCTGATAACATCAGCGCTACGATAAGCGCTACAGGGAGCCAGGCATCCGGCACCGTTGGCGAGCAAACCGTCACCGTTACAGTAACGGTTACAGCCCTCGGAGCCCTCGACAGTACAAACCCGATATCTGCTAACGCGACTCTTGCTACCGCAACAAACGCAATACCAAGTGATCCTGCCACCACTGCCAGCCAGATTAGTCCTCTATCCTCTCAATCAGGGCTCGTAACCGGGACAGATACTGTAGAGAGCGATCCGTTTACTACTGTTAGTCCGTCCAAATCCGATGTGATTGGTTCTGCGACAACACCAGCACTAAGCTCCGAGTCTGTTGCCTTCGGCGCACCAACAAGTCCTGTAGTTGGCTCACCGACAGTGTCCGACAACACAGCTCTACCGACACAGACGAACCCTGTTGCTGTTTCTGATCCTCTCTTGACTTCCACCGCCGCCAGTTTCACCGTGTCTCCAGTATCAGTGCTCAACACTGCAGTCCCAACCACCACTACTCCATCAGTTGTGAGTGATGCTGGCGAGACTAGACCCGACGCTTCTCTGGCAGCGCTGTCAAGCCCTGTTACAAGCGAGCAGCTGACTACTCCTGGACCGGAAGCAACCTCTCCGAGCGCTTCTTTGCTGTTCGATTCTTCAGATATTTCATTCTTACTCACCGCAACGATCTGAAAGCCTGACCCGCGCTCATGAACACACACAGTTCGGACGATTATGATCGCTTTGTATGTTTGTCTGTGACAAACTATATATATAGTAACTGTAGCGAATAGCAATGCCTCTCGTTTGTCTGATATAGATATTCTATGGATTGAGGCGTAAAGTGGGAGTGTAAACCTGCCATGATATAAATTACTCTCAGCATCTCAATCATACTTATCATCGTATAAGGACATGCTGAGTAACTACTAATCGACCAGAACAAGACTATAATGCACTGCTGCCCGAATCTCCTGATTCGCACCAGGATAGCAAGCCCACCTCAATCGTAATTGCCTCAATTCATGGATTCGGACCATAATGCAGATTATAATAATATAAGTGCTTGCGCGAGTATCATCAGGACGGGCGGTACAGACCAGTGATGATAAAATTTCATCAAGAAATATAGTTGATTGTGAAAACAAAAAAACACACTATATACATGAGATCAATTCCTTCAAGGACTGTATACAAGCATACTTGAGACTTGTCACTAAAGCTCGAACCTGCGCACGCGCATCGGCATAGCATATCCTTCTTCGCCGACAACCTTTGGACGAGGCAGAATCGAAGTAACCAGATCAATCTTTGTATCCGGGCCATCCCGCAGGCCAAACGCATAGTTGCGAATGAGCACCGACAGGACCGACTGTTAGATGGTTCGTCAGTTGGGCGTTTCTCGCTTTTCTAGAAAGGTAAAGGAGTCGCGTCACTCACCTTGAATTCCGCGATGGCAAATGGACGACCGAGGCATGTGCGAGGACCATCGATGAACGATAATATATGATGATATCCGTGGATCTCTTTCGCCTTCTCGGTCAAACCGGATTCGCTGTTCAACCAGCGCTCAGGCTTGAACTCCTTTGCGTCCGGTCCCCATATCTCTTCGGAACGGTTGATAGCACGTATAGGTACAATGATGGACGTATCACGGGCGAGGGTAATATGGTCGACTCGCTCGCCCGTCGCCGTTGTAATTGGGACGCTAAGAGGGACGACGTCATCACAAGTAGCCTACAAACGGTCATATGGAGACTAGGCACCAAAGGAATCGCAAGAAAGGATGCTTACAATCCGTCCTGTCTGCTCGACCGGAGGATGTAGACGGATGACTTCTCGAGCGACCGCGTCCAGATACGGAAGGCTGTTCATGAGCTGATCATAGGTAGGGTCCCTGTTAGCGAATTCGGAGAGCTCTTCACGTAGTTTGTCTTGCTTGTCCGGATGAAGCGAGAGCTCAATCAATGCCCAGGTCAGGCTTACTGATAAATTCTTTCAGAATTGTCCATGGAAATGCTGAGGTAGGATACTGACTCGAGGTCGTTTCATAGCCCGCCACAAGTAAGACCCTCATCTATTGTGGTTGAGCATGAGGACGAAGCAGTAGAAAAGAGATTCACCTGTGCGAGTACCTCTTCCTCGGTAAGCCGCAGATCAGATGTTGAGTCTTCTGCTCTGACTGAAGATATGTGAGTGGTTGAAAAGGATAACAGGAAGGAATACTGACGCAAACTCCCAATGATCGATCTGGAAGTATCGCTGCTGATACCAGCCAGTTCCTTCTCTTTACGACTCCTCTCGAGAAGCGCCTCAGAGACTTCTTGCATCGTCTTATGTAACTTCGAGACAAGGCTTGCGCGTTTTCCTGGGAGTTTAGTAAGGATCGGAAGTGCAGGACCAAGCAATATCGTCAGAACCATTAGACCTGCAGGCGGGCGTGTACCAAATGCATCAAATACTTCTTCAATCGTTGAGTGTCGTCCGTAAAGTGCTCCGAAGTCGTGTCCAAACCCGGCTATGCCGATACTGTCAAGAGATACACAGTTCATCCTGCAACATTGCCATGAACGAGCAATAAGCATTGTAAAGTGTGCAGTGGCAGGATCAAGGTACATACCATTTCTGGACGTCGATGACAGTTTCTTCGGAACCCGAAGATGCTATGATCGAGTCCCAGGCAGCTTTGACCTAGACAAATGAGACGGAGTCGGATCCTACAACGTGCATAGCGCAAATACCTTGTAGCCAGAATCGAAGAACACCGGAGTCAAAGTGCGAATCGCAGCATTGGTGAATGCCGGACTGAGAGTCCTGCGTTGCCTGAGTAAATATGTTAGCATGCTATTATTTAATAATGATGTGTACTAATCACCTTCGATGACTGTCACCTTCCGCCCACAAAAGCCCCTTACCAATCTATCTTTGCATTGAGCATGAGAACAAAACCCCAGAATCGAGGCAGTCGTACTATGTTATCAATCATCTGCTTTGAGAAATCGCTATTCACGTATGTATACGTTTCCTTCGAGTAGAAATGGGCAATAGCTCTTGGATCGGTAAGTACTGTCGTCTTTTCCCCGAGTGCAGCGGGTATCTGATAGACGGGACCATATTCTTTGGCCCATTTCTCAAACAGAGCTCCCGTGTCACCGTAGAATACGTCCATGGTGACACCGAACAACCAGCTCGACGAATGAGGACCATTCAGCTTAGTTGTCCTGACGCGCCTCCGCATGGCTTGGAAAAGTTTGTAGAAGGTCCATGATGCGAAGACGAGTAATACGGCGTCAAGAAAGCGTAGTTTCTCAAAAGAAATCATCTTTGCGGGAGGAGGGAGCTCTTGATTACAGTCACGAGTAAACGTGCAAAGCATAAATACGATGCCTCGGCGCCGGAATCGTAAGCAGAATCACTCAAACGATGAAGTGCTTTCTGCACGGAGCCAATCATAAAAGCAGCTGCCACCAGGGAATCGAGGATAGAATGGGTAGCAATCGATTAACAACTCGAGAAGGCACCTGTGAGAAAACATCGGACGAGAGACCGAGACGACGTAGTTCCAAGAAGTTGACGGCTCAGCTTCTTTGTTTCCTAAGAAGTTCTCGGATGAGTGTGATGGGAAATTCTGGGAGAATGGGATCAGTATCGTCTCGCAATGAATATTATTAGAAGCGCAGGAAGATGGGATTTGTCTCAACCAGTTGAGATAGACTTCAGGTATATTGAGTAGGTATGAGACCCAGTTTGAGACTGACACACATGCTCGTCAGGACCAGTACTAGTAGTGGCTGGTATTGATAGTTATGTTTTGGGATGGGAATCGAATCTTCATTCAAATTGGACGACGGAAACGCCCGAGAGACGCCCACGGACGAAAGCAGAAGAGATCACGCGCAAGTATTTCCCTTTGGCGTATGGCGACCACCACCACCACCACCATTGACCACCATCTTCATGCTTTGTGTCCTAAATTCAGGTCCTTCTGCGTATTGAAATTGAATGTTTGCACGTATTGGTATCGCATCGCTGAACATGCTGTGCTATGCTGGTCCTGCCGAAACGACGCGTCAGTAGATACGAACACGGCGTGAATTCAGAATACGGTGCTGATTGGTTTGGAAGTGCTTTGCGGGATACAAGTTCGCGTGTTCTGTGAGGCTGTGGCTCTTTCTTTTCCTTGCATAGCTTGTCATGATTGCGAATTCCGAGTCTCATGTCCGTGTAGCTGTCCTTGTCCATGGATTATGGGGCAACCCAGCACATTTGATGCAACTAAATCGTCACGCCCTACAGCGATGGCAAACGGATTCCAACGTCGAACTTCTTCTCGTTTCCAGCATTTCAGATGATCTGACGTATGATGGAATAGATCGGGGAAGCGAGCGAGTTGCGCAAGAGGTGTGATTCTTTCCAACTCTTCATCTTACTGGTTTACTAACCCCTGCTATTGCGAAGGTGATTGGCAAAATTCGCCACATAGGAGAGCCGTTACCAAGTTCTCTACGATAAAGTATAGTTTAGGCGGTCTAGTGTGTCGATATCTCGTCGGGTAGGCATGTCTCTGTTCTATCTCAATCAGCTGGCTTAAGGCGATACTTGCATAAACAGGATCATGCATCAGAAAGGCTACCTTCAAGATGGCTCCTTGTCTACTGCCCATTGCATGAAACCTCTGGATTTTGTCACGATAGCTACTCCGCATCTCGGGATCCCTCGCTATCCCGGCCTGTTGCACTCTTTTTTCTCCGCCGTAGGAGACAGCCTCTTATCAAGGACGGGACGGCAGCTATGTCTTTCGGATTCTTGGAGCGAGGGTGATACCGCTCGTAGGACATCTACTAAGAGAATACTACTTGAGACCATGGCTGATGCCGGTATGTCGCTCATACCTCGTCTCTTTATTCATGTCTAATGTGTTGTTACCAGACCGAGTCTCCTACATGCATAGCACTTTCGATGTTCGAAAATGTGGCTGTCTATGCAAATGCGTAAGTAATGGATCTGGAGTATCGTACAGATATTCAATTGACTATTTTGGATGGTGTCAATGACTTATCTGTCCCTTATAATATAACGGATCCTGGGTTTCTATCGTAGCGGACATATAAGTTATATTACTGCTGCGATAGAAAACCAGGATCCGTTCTACGCCGATGAAGCATCTCACATCGAAACGTGAGCCGTTCTCGCTTGTTCCTTGTCAACTTTTTCTGATTTCCTGCAGCGAACTAGACGGAGAGCATTCACCTACTTATCTTGAAGTCGTGGAGCGCAAAACGAAAACGATCGGTCCTTCCGCCATATCTTCGTTTCGACTCTCCTTATAACGTGGTCAGTCTCCTATTCCCGCGGACGTCCTTTCTGTCTGATCATACTTCAACCTTCAGTTGATTTATCCACTTCTACCGCTTCTTGCTCCTGTATTCATCGGAGCTGCTGTGATACGTCTGGAAATCTCTGCCAGGAAGTCTTGGGTTCGCATCCATGCGTTAGAGAAGGATGTTTCATTTACCGAGGCCTTGTAGCATTCAATTGAATTGATGCAAAATGACGTGCAAACTCGCGATGTCCGTTACCTGCCTGCAAATGTCGACATTCAGCAATCGGAATTTGTTTCTACTGTGACAGTTCTGGAGGAGGCGGCATCGCCGGCGAAGACGGACAGCAGAAAGCACTTGCCTGGTCTCAACGACAAGCAGATCGCGATGTCCCGATCTCTTAACGATCTTCCGAATCTTCGAAAGTTTCTCGTCTGCATACATCCCATTCGAAATTCGTATGCACATATCGTATGCCGCGGTATCAAGACCATCCCATCTCAAAAAATTGGAGAAGATGTTCTTCGGCATATCGCGGATCATTTGCTGATATAGGTACTGCGCTCGTATTTTCCGGGTTTCATTCTTAAATTCAAAACGCGATTTAACATAGTACATCCGCTACAGAATCACAGACGAGTCGGAATTACTATCGATACATGCGAGGGGTAAACCTGCCAGAGGCTACGAACAACCAAGCGCCCTAGCACGCCAGTTCCCCGAGCACGTTCGACACATGCCAAAGCTATCGTACGCCACCAAACATCAATATTTTATACGAATAAACAAGACAGCATTCCGAGCCAGATCAAGATTCCGGGAAAAGAAGACGAAGGGTGATTGGGAAAATGAGAAACGGGAATATAATAAGACAAGAGATACGGACCGGAAGGGAAGGAGAGGGAGGAGAGATAAGGGTTGAGGAGTGGATGGGCGTTGCAGTGAAGTTGCCTGTTGGTTACAGATGTCGCTTGGAGGGAGAGGGGTCGGAGGAGCTTAACAGAACTGCGCAGAGGATCCTCATTGCTTGCAAAAGTTTCTACGCATCTCGACTTCAGAAAGTCTGGATCAATGCAGCGAATGTGCTGATGAGCAGCACTACCCCGACTCCCGATGCCGAAGAGGCAGCAGAATTCGATTGCACTGCAAAATCCGTGCCCTGTGGCTTCCGTCAGATTACTTTCCTACATAATGCAATTCAGGTAGGTGAAGACTCACCGGATCGTCACCCGTAGAAGACTCTGGTGTCGGCTTTGTCTCTGGTGCTGCTGTTGCAGTAATTTCTGGACTTAGTGTCGCGGATGCGGAGCCGTCGACGTCCGCCGTGGCTGCTGCAGACAAAATGGACGAAATCTCTGAGCCCGAAGCATCAACCCCGAGGACGCGCAATTTCGGTCTCATTCCAAGCTGGGGCGCGGCATAGACTACGAAGAAATCGGATTAGCTACACATTCAAGCATGGTAAAAACGGTAGAGAGCGTACCTGTCGCAAACTGGCTAACGGCGACAATGCACACGAATGCCGTGGCGATGAACGACGAGCGGAAGAGGACCATCATTGTGGAGTTATAAATCTTACAATTCGGAAAGGAGTGTTTTGGTGTTGTTGGCGACCTCGAAGGCGTCAAGAAAATTCGCTTATAAATTGGTAGAAAATAAGGCGCTAGACCGCTGAGGCGAAGAGCGCTGAGTAGATCGCAGTCAGAACGAAAGTTGGTTGTGGCTGGATTGGCACGCGCAGGTCACTTTATATCCTTGTCTCAGAGCTTCTCCTGTGGTTTAATCTCATCATGCGTGCCTCACCGTGGCTTCGAAGTTGTTCTGGGGAAGTCGAAAAGTTTGCGGCTGTCCATATGTACTTCGCTGCTGGTCATCAGAAATTGAAAACAAGGGACGGATCATATTGGCAATGCGTGAGATGCCTCTACATATCGCTTGTACTTTTTCGTAGCAATCGATCGTAAAAACGAGGCCATTACCTGAAATGGGTGAATGAACAAGCCACAAACGGCAGGTAGAACGCAAGGAACACAAAAACATTGACAATGTATCCTCCCGTAGCCGAGTGGATGTCCAGCGAACTTAGACATGTTAATGCAGCAAATAATATGCTGCGTTCTGCACAAATGGTTTCTGTGACCGCTGTGCATGGCCTCTGGACAATGGGAATGCAGCATAGACTGACCGCAGAATGTGGGGATCATCAGTATTTCCTATTATGGCAAGTCTTGTGTAGGTCGTCGAATCGCGGTGACTTCGTAATTCCATTCTTGCACGTTTTATGCTTTGGTATGCCCAGGCCTTCTCCGGAACCTTTCTTCGGTAAAAGATGCACAGACGAAGAAGGCAGTTCAACAATGTACACTCATTAGAAACAGATCCCTTAAGTGGGCGTTAGTTTATACCCGAAGAATCTCACAGAAATGTTCCTCGCTGTGGTTTGTCCTTACTTAAGTCCGGTTTAGTGAGCATATTCGTGCCTGGAACTCATCTAGGAATCTGGAAGTCTTGGTGTGACACAATGGACTCTCCATATGCCAAAGGTTTTCTTTTCGCCAGAGGATCAGACAACACCGCGTCAAATTCCCTCCTGAAACGCGGACGAGATACGATGATTCGATACGAATTGCACAAAACCTGAGATACCAAAGCGACGAAATGACAGCCTAACAACATCTACGCATTCGAATTTCCATTTGGTTGGTCTGGTCTGTTGTCGAACGTTCTTCAGCTTCGAGTGGTTATCATTACGCCGATCGCAGCAGCGATCAGAAGACCCGATCAAATTCGAGCTTGTTCAATCACTGCAGATCTGAGGCGGTTGTAAAGTTACGGCTCCCTTTGATACATCCTCGACTCTACATGTAGTGCAACTCTACGATCGAACAATCAGTTTTTACAAGCGTAGCAAATTTAGTTTGGTTCCCGTCATCTATCCGCGTTCGCATCATCGTTATCTGGTGGCGGTGCGGTACCTCCCCAGAAGCGATTAACCAAATTCTGCCATATGCGAAGAGGAAAAGCCTGTGATACCGCGACACGCGGAGATACACACGAAAGTGTTGAAGTATGAGACAACGAACATCAGAGAAATAAGATACCAAACGCACCTGCGGAGTTTCCTCTTCATCGCTACTTTCTTCTTCTTCCTCGAGACCTTCAGCATTATCATCGCCACCACGTAGCTCTTCATCATGGTTCTGCGCTGGAGCCTCATCTAGGTTACGAGGTTCCCCTTCATCGTCATCGCTCTCTGCATCAAGTACACCTCCAACATCAAACTCGCCTGGCATACCTCCTCTCCCTCCGCCGATATCACCGATGATCTGAGGAAGCAAGTTGTCCCAGAAGTCCTCACCCAATTGAGCAGCAACTTGCGCGAATTGCGCGACACCCTCAGGAAATTGACGTTGTATGTCCGGACGTGCATCGTAAATGGCCTGCGTACATTGTTGCCACGGAAGTGCCGGATTATAAATAGACAACACGTGAGTTATTATTATAATACAAGCTTTTGACAAAAACGAAAAATCGCTTCACCTGCAATTGGAGTCGAACGTTCGCGTCAGGAATCATCCGGGCCAAATTGCGTGCATCAATCTCCCGTTCCCGGCGCGTCCGCGGCCTGAATGCAAACACATCTTCGCATTCTGCAAAGAAGGCATCATCATATCGGGAAACGGCCGTGAGTGGTGGTAGAGGATCGCAGCTCAAAGATGGCGCATTCAGTATCTCTCGAGGGAAGAAAGCAGTGAGACGGCGAGTTGTATTTGCGTCGGCTAGAGCACCGATATGTCTATATATTGACCTTGCAAGATCGGAACGGACCAGATCACTGCTTTCCGTGCCAAACAGGTTCAGAAATCTTCCACGCATACTGTCGTTCGACTTTTTTGGATGATACGTTTGTAAGATCGAAAGGGCTGTCTCCTTCAGCCACATACTTTTCTCCGGAACTTTCCATAGGGACGAGGACCGGTAAGCGTACAAGTGCGATAACAAGTGAACAAGGGATTCATGTCGGCTGAGTGAACTGGAACGAATGCGAAATTAAGATGGGATAGAATGAGTCTATACATGTCAACGTACCTTGCATCAACGTGGACTCGGAAGTCCGGATGTCCACGAAGATCTCCCGGCAGGTGAACATCAATTTTATCGGCAAGGAGAGGAACGACGGCGGGGAAGTTCAAGATCGCATCTTTCAAGGCTGCTGTGCTTGCCTCGTGGTCCTGGTGAATAATATGTCAGTGGATGAATAGCTTCCTATGACTAGGAGACAAACCTCTTTCTTAGAATCCTCCACTGACCAGAGAGCAAGCGCTCTTGCATATGACCAACCCGGTAAGACAGTCACATTGAATCTACTCCACGTATCCCCAGGATCGACCTCTTTCTTTGCCTCCGCATCGTGCAGATCCCACAGCGATAAGAGCCATTCATGCATACCAGACCTGATTGCAAGGAAGTCGAGGAAAAGTAGAGATCCGTGAGGATCAGTGTACGGATCAAGGGCGAGCAGCAGTCGAGCAAACTCAAACGCGGTGCGTGAGCATCCACGCCGCTGAAGGTCACTGCGAAAGAATAAGTTACCCTGTCAATTCAAGCTACATTAATACGTACACCACCATTCGACTCAGGGCAAGATAGAAGGGCCGATTCTCGACATGATCAAAGTCAAGGCGGTTGCTTCCAGCTGTGAACGCGAAGGCACCAATGAAACTACGCTCATAAGTAAATAGAGCTCGGTTCAAGAAGTCGACAGCCGATGAATGCTCTACTTAAACGTCAGCTTTGGTGCGGGTCATTTGTCCAAACAGGACGTACCCTCCCGATGACGGTAGACTTCAGAAATTTGCAGGAGCGTATCTGCATGCCAGGGTAGTTTCGACAAAATACGATATAGACGTTCTGGATCTATGAAGAAGTCAGATCTTGAAGATGCACGACACTGCGGAAGGAAATGATTTGCCTCCAGACATTACGGCACTAATGAATGCCTTCGTGACATTCCGGTAACGCTTTGAATATTCGACTGTCCACCATCGTTCACTCTTCTCATGGACTGCTATGTTACTCCGAGATGCTTTGTCGTTAAGCTCATTCTCGGATAAGGTACGAACAGATAAACCCTCTCGTTGCGAGGCGGACCACCAAGTCGGCTGAGGTTTCGTAAGGTTAGATTTCAGACCCTTGAGAGCAGCTTTAGCTCCACGGGGCTGCCTTTCTTGTGCTTTGGAGGCACTAATCTGTCACAGTAGTGGGCACTCTGATTCCGAGCATTCGATAGCATACTCACGACTTTAGAACCAAAGAATTTTCTCATTTCTGCCTCACTGTCTAAGTGGGCGAGAGAAACGGCAAGAAGAGCATTTTGTTCCTCCACAAAATCACGGGTTCCACCCTTGCTAGACTTGGACATCCTTGTGGCATGCTGGAGATCCGGATATCTTAGAATTAATGAGCAAGAGCCATAACGCCTCGTAAATTCCGACTTACTTCACAGACAGTTCTGCCAGGGCTTTATCCAAGTCATCGTCAATATCATCCTTCACCTTGCTTTTTGCTTTTGTCTTCTTGCCACCTGGTGTTTGTGACTGCGGCGTCGAAGATGCCGATGCTACCGATCGTACTGCATCCTTTTTCTTTTTCTTTTTATTCTACACAGCGACAGCTCAAAAGAGTTCATTTACGAGGGGAGATAAAAGTCTCATACCTTCTTCTTTGCTTTCTGCTGAGTCTCTTGTTCTTCTACCTCTTCGTCTCCACCGATTGCTTCTGTTTGAGCTAGCTAAGCATATACACATGAGTAAAGTTCCGGCACGCGATTGACGACGCGCACAGCTGCAAACCCTGTTGCTTTTGATCTTGACGCTGGAAGATCAGTTTCGGTGTCCTCGGACTCTTCTGGTTCACTTGGTGCCTCAACGACAGGAGACTTTGAAGCCAGACTAAGGAGTTCCTCTTGCTCGCGTTGTTGTCTCTTGCTCAATCGTGGCGCCATAGCTACATCCGTAGTTATCCTCTTAACAGACGTCCCATTTATCGATCAAGCTCCGAAAGGCGAAAAAGAATCTGCGAGCAGCAGCGTAAACGTTGAATATAAGAGTAGAGTAGGACTCTAGGTTCTAGGAGAAGCGGCAAGTCATAAGTTTGGGCACGTGATCAGAAGTGGCTCTTCCTTGTTCCTCATATTTTTCACTACGGTATGGAGTTAAATTCGCGATTGTCTTCAACAAAGTTCTCGTCAAGAACCGACAAGATTTCAGACTTATCACAACCAAAGTGTTCCTCTACTCTGAGTGATTATAAGTACAGTAACCAATTATCAACACGATGGGAAGTGACGAATAGAGCAATATTCAAAGCATTGGCTCCAAGGTTTTGGTTTTCTTATTCTATCATCCATACGGGGCTCTCCGATATGCGCTGTTTCTGATCAATTAGAGCATCGTGACTCTCGTTTCCTTCGCTTTCAAGCGTCGAAATTCCTTCATTGCTCGGAAGTTCATCTGAGTCGCCGGTATTCATGGTGTTCCAAATGATGCTTTCAACTGATGTTTTAAGAAAGGTATGAATATGTCGGCTTTCATGCATTATAGTTACTTCAATCACTCACTCTCCACGTCCATGTATTCTGATCTTGGACTCAAGAGGAAAGGGTCCGTCCCATTCGTTCGGCCCACAATGGAAGGGTCGAGTTGTTCGTCCGCAATAAGTGCTAGCCAGGTCTCGGTTCGTCTAGCCTGTAAGGACATATTGTCGTCCGTCATCTCGGTCGATTCATCGGAAGAAGTCTCCCCAATGCCTCCAGGTGGTTCGTTCGCGTCATAAAGGACCATATCCTCATCTAATTCACCGAAGTTTGGTGTAGAGCGAAGGGACATTGCTCGGTCGAGATGTTGACTGAAGGATGAATTCTCGACTTCATCGTCTTCGGCTTCACATAGTGATCGTAAAGAGATGCTCGCCACCGCATTGAATAGATCGACACGAATCTCTCCTAGAAACTCGTGGTCGGATCCAAGCAAAATCAAATTTGGACTTAGGGGGTGATTCGACGAATATTCAGAAGGCTCGAACCGGGTAGAAATTTCTCCACTTAAGAACATCGCTTCGATGCGAAAGGAGTCGGTCAAGTGCTGAAGCGACAGTTTGGCCCTGCCTCCGGTCATATTTTTCCATGTCAAAACAATCTCGCTTTTCCGTACCATCGCCTGACCAGTTCTTATAGCTCTTTGTGCTAATGGATTTGGCCTTATTTTACGTTGAGTTATGTTGGACCCACTCGAGATCTCACTGGATTCATCGTCGCTAGTTGCTGACGGGAGATTTAGTCGACAAGGGTTCGAAATCAAAAGCTGAATCTGATGGTTACGTTACGACTCACAGTTCTCTGAATTAGATTTAATCTCCCCCACTTCCGAATATCTATCAGATGCCGACCCGGACCCTCCACGGGGTTCATGGAGCGTCGCAATCCATATTTCAACCCTGGGTTTGATGTAAAGACTTTCCAGCTCATCCGGCTCAGTAGGTATACCCGGAAATTTGTTGAGGGAGCGCTGTCTGCTGCAGGTCACGATCAAGAATTCGTCACAATATCTATTAGTCGATTGCGATAGCTGCAACAAGAATGACCTTGCGGGACGTGGACAGCGTGAAGCAGAGTCCATCTCGAGTTCGGCGAATTGATTATTCTTCACTTGCGGGTCGAATATATATACTTTGGAAAACTCGGCTTTAGCGCTTGCGATACTCTAGTCAAACGAATTTCATACCGTTAAGTAGGCCTATCATGGTAACGTCATACGCGAACAAATAATGCAGGACTCACATGTTCTTGGGAAGCTCGTTGCTCGAGAGCACCTTTGAAAAGGATTATTACCACATGATCAATCTGCTCATAATAGTACTTGGAAAGTCCTGGGTGTATACCCAACGGCCCTATATCCCTTGGAAGCATTCCGTCAGGTATGGTCCATGTAGATTTCGATAAATTAGCAACAGCAAAAGTATCCAGATATCTGATCTGGCCAGTCTTGGAGCAAGTAAGGAGAAAAACAATAGAGAATAAAAACCAAGGGTACTCACGTCGGGATCCTCATTCACTCCACCAAAGAGACAGAGAAAAACATCCGAATCTGGAGCCCGCAAGTCGCCGATGACAATCATCGACGCACGAGAGCGTCCTCGCGGAACTTTCTCGGCATTTTTCAGTCTGATATTTCTCCAGGTATTAAGTTCCAGATTTATACATATTAAGATCGGATGATTATGATTGACAGCGTCCCCAAGAATGAGAAGATATCGTGTTTTCGATGCCGTCAAGTCGTAGACAATGGCACCGGAAGCATTTTGAAGGGCAGGAAGGGAGCCCAGTTTTGGTAATACGAGGTCCAATTTGTCCGGACGAGCGAGTGTCTCTTGGAACGGAGAAATGAATGCCTCATCTTGTCGCATGTGAGTCTGTTGACATAAATCTTTCAAAGATCAGTAGAGATAATGAAGAAATCGAGAAATTGAACTTCCACCGTATAGTTATCCCATCTATGTATTGGATATGGTCTAAAACTATAAAAATCAGATGTTGGCCTGTTAGTCGGAGAACGACTGTTTTCGTTGCCCGGCCAGCGAGTTCCGCCATAAACGTAGAGTACTTGTTTTCTGGCATCGTAAATTTTCAACGAGTTGCTATTGATAATCGGTTGAGCTCCATCGACAATTTCCTCCACGGAGGAGAAATACATATCGAATATAGAGTAAAAGTGGACTGTCCAGTCGACCGAGTTTCAATCCAAGGGCCCAAGTGATCGATCTGTTGGATAAAGCCGCGTGACTGGCGTAGTCGCGTCGAAGCCCGTTACGGACCGTGACCATCCGCGTCTTCCACGTGACCTCTCAGAGAATTTTCTCCTTTTCTCCATACCATCTCCATCGACTTGTACTGGATATCATCTCATTCAAATTTCTACTTAATCTCTTTGCTTTGCTATGCTTCTACGCTTGTCGCCCAGTTGAGCTTATCACGCCCCTTCTGGTCAATCCTATTTTATGTTTCTTGCAAGATGCTTTCGACAAGGTCGTCCAGTCATACTTTCCTTCGGTTCTGCAACCTTTCGCAGATTCGCTTCATCTTCCGACAGCAAACTCTCTCTTCTTCCGCAGACTGTGGTCGGCCGAGCTAATCATTACATCGAACATTGGGCACCTCATGCCATCCTTGGCTACTTCAGAAGTACAGTTATGCGGGACGGCGTACCCAAGCCGATTCGCTTGAAGACAGGGGAAGCACTCATTAACATGCTTTTCCACAAACGATTTTTCGACGAAGCGTTCCAGATCTTGGATGTCATGCGTGGCCTTCGCAGGCAATTTTCGGCGCCGATCCGTGCCAAAGTGCTGACTGTGAACTTTGTCCATAGTGGAGTTCGAGCTGGGACATACTTTCACAATCTCGAAAGCCTCTTCCGAAATCCATATTTTTCAGGAAGGGAGGATGTGGATCGACATTTCCTTGACGTCCTGCATCTCCTTGTATATCCTGGTAGCTCGATGGACCGTCTCGAGAAAGTTGTCAAGATATACTTGGATGTTCGTGGAAAAGATTACCGGCTGGACTCCTCAGCGATTGCGGTGATGATTGCATGTCACCTCGCCAGGGGTAACGAGGCTGATGCAGAACGCTGGTTGGATTATCATTCCAAACGACCCGGGCCTAGCCGTTCAGAGGTAGATCCTACGTTTTGTCTTCCATATACCGCATACGCACAGAAACGGCTCGTCGCCTCACCAGACAAGGATCCGCAAGAAGTATATGGTCCGATCCTTGATCGCATGTTTCAGGATCAAGCATGGCCCGATTCTGTCTTCGTCAACGTCCTCATTACCGCCGAGCTGGAACATGATAATTTTGATCGGGTACTTGCCTTATACGAAATGTTACGTGCACACGCCTCGCGAGGAGTCTATCCAGATGAGACGACGTACTCAAAACTCTTCGCTGTGGCTGCGGCAGCAGCAGTCACTAGGGCCTCCGAGATCAACGAATCAAGTAAGCAACAACGAGCACTCTTCCCCAAATCGCGTCGTTTGCTCTTCCGGGAAATGGCCGAAATGCAATTGCATCTAAAGCATGGTCACATCATTCCCCTCGCATCTATCATCAGCAAAGTGAGCCTTGGAGCGGCGCTACGGATGTTCATCACACGCAAAGACTACGCCGCGGCAATCGTCGTACTCACAGTGTTCGAGCGGCTTCACATACCGTTAGAACAACGAGCCATGGATATTGTGATCACTTCAATTGTTTCTCGTTGCAGGAAGGAAATAGCGTCGAACTCGGAGGATGCCACGCAGAAACCCTCATGGGCGGACATCTTCCTCGACCTGCGTGGAATACCACGGCGACGTGTTAAGCACGTTAGCGACTGGGATATGAGACGCCGAGTAATTAGTATCGCTCGACGTACTTTGGCCATTGCCGAAGCAAGAGCAAAGGAGATGTCGGACAAAGGAGGCGAGAAGGACTCGAGGGTGCTTCACAAATCTCAACATAGCTCAGAATCCAGGACGAGCCATCAAGCAGAGTCTGATTCAAACATCTCCGAAGATAGGGAAGAAGCAGACGATGGGTCTCAGGATGATGCATTGGACGAAGAATTCTCATCCTCCACAGTCCGCAGACAGAAGAAAAAGAGGATGCGTGAAAGAAGGTTTCAGCTAATCGATGTCTTGCTCTCCCGCGCTCTCGAAACTAGCATCCTTCTTCAGGATCATGATGCTCCCGAGCGATTCGCACTTGAAGCATTGAGGAATGCATTTAGAGCGATGCTGCCGAATGAAAAGGAAGCGACTCGAGAAGCACTTGCCCGTAAGTTTTACGATGCTGATGATCTTCCTTAGAACTTTCTACATACTTTCGTCTAGGGAAACTACAAGCAAAGCCCAGATTCCGGAATCAGAATCGGATACCTCCGTAACACACATCTAATATAGTACCAATACTATCTACAACAACACAATTAAGCAGTGAATGTAATCAAAACTTCGTTCGTCAGGTACATGTCGGCGGCGCGTCTAAAGCTCCTCGTCCTCTTCCTCGTCTTCTTCCTCCCACAGGATTTCCTCATAGTCCGCCGGTTTAATGGTCATCCGCCTCCGATCCTTCCATGCTGCATACGCACTGAGTAGCGCTGCGAACGAGCAAGCGCCAATCGTCAGATATATACTTGACACGTAGCAATCCCTTCCTGCGAAGCATTGCTCGCCTGGTGGCAGCCCGGCACCAGCGCGCTCACTTAGCCACCGCAACGAGCGTAAAAGGACCTTCGACTCTTCTCCGTCTCCAGGCATTGTCGGCGGAGAATGCGAATCGAGGTTATGCCCGAATGCCAAACTAAAGAGATTGCTTCCCAACAAAGGCGAAAGACACACGAATCCCCAATTCTCCGAAAAATGGCTCAGGCCGAACCACTCGATCGTAATCGTCGGGAAGAGGCCAAACAGTCCACCATATGCCAGTCCCAAGATACTCGAGGCCTGCCATAGCTGGTTGACATCTTCGATTCTCAGAGCAACGAGGACCTGGGAGAGGACGAATAACACGGCAACGATGACGATACAGTAACTCCTCGGCGCGCCTAGTCTGTTCTTGACAAGGTCTGCTGCAACGCCGTTGAGGATCCGCCCGGCACAGTTGGCTATGCTGATGGTGGAGACCTGGAGAGATTGCCATTTTGCGGATTGAATAGCGTCGAAGTCCGGGTCGCCCTTTGCGAACAAGGCTTGTGCGATCAGGCCAACGTTGTTGATGTCTAGACGAGACGAAGTTTATCACATTAGACTTTTGGTATTTATACTTTGTCATATTTGTGTACGTACACATAAGCCCGGTACCAATCACTGTATCATATCGAACACGTTAGCATACAGCACCAATAGAAACGTCTCCTGATTCATTCTACTCACAAAGGGACATAATAGCAAACAACAACCAGAAATCCCCACTCGTAAGCAGGGCTTTGCCATAAATATCGCGCATAACCTCGATAACCCGGCCTCGACTCCTACTCCTGTTATGCGATACGGCGGACAAATCGCTATGACGTCTATCTCGAGGCGGCGGTGACACAGCAAACTCTATCGAATGCGCTCGTACCGCACTCCGGCCACCTCGCGCGGGACTCGTCGAGGCGTCAGAATCCCGGTGAATGTACTCCGATTCACCAAGCAAACCTGGGTGACGATGCTGGTGATGTTGGTCATGAATGTGAACATGCTGATGTCCACGATGATGATGCGTCGCAAGCAAGGTGGTCTGACTATCGTTCGTGTGCTCAAAAACGACGGAATCATTCCCGAACACAACATCTACTCCTGCAGAATGAGCGAATCCGTCATGCGGAATCTCAGATGTGCTCAATCGTCTCGAAGTTGGGGTTGGAGAACCAAAGTCTTCGTGTGCATGTAAATGCGGCGGCTGGTGTGATTGTTCAGAGGGGAGCGGGATCGGTCGGACGAGGAAGAATCCAATGATCATTGGGAAGGACGTCCCCAACGCCAGGAGAAGGAGAAACGATGAAGTGTCGTCTGGATATAATAGCCTTGCAAACCCCGAGAAGAAGAATGCTGAGAGCCCAAATCCAGATAGGACGAAGCCCGTTGCAGATGCTCTCTGCATCACGGATGAAATCAACAGAGATAATCCCAAATACTAGATATCAGACGTACCATCTCGTCAGGAAAGCTTTTCGCCGACGCATTCACAGCGGCCGTCAACCCACCATTCCCACCAGCCCCAGTCAGGAACGCGCACAAAGTCAAGATAGCAAAATCTAGGTGCGATAGCTTCTCGGCGGATGCCTTACCATCGTCCGGACTGTTGTAGAAGTATCGCATACCAGAGTATCCAGCTAATAAGAATGCGAATCCGCATGCTAATAGACTTGGGAAGATTATGTGCTTTGCCTGAAATGAGATGAACGTTACTTACATTCTTGGTCCCCTTCTGTCAACTATCCGACCCCAAAAAGGTCCTGTGCTATACACCCCGACTGGAAAGCCCGAATCACGTTGACTTCCATTCATCCCCAAAGGTTAAAGTGCTTACTATTGCCCGCAAGACCTAAGGCAAAGCTTCAGCCAGATATTGCGACTCAAATGTTGGGCGTACCAATAACATTCAATTTGGTGTGTGATATTCGAAGACGCGCCGCAAGTTGTGGTGCATACGCTAAATAGTTCCAAGTGAATACTGCTCACGACAACACAAATGAAGCACTCGTACCAGAGAAAACCTACGACACATCAGCTCATAGTCGCACAAACCAGTCGATGACGACTCACATAATTTGTCCCAGCACAGAGCGCAACAATAATCGAGCTCACAAGGGTGATAAGCCGTGGCGCGGAAAGCACCTTCGGTGCTGACCTTGGAGACATAAGGACAAGTTCATAGGCAAGAAGAAAGAGGCGACGGTGCTACGTATTACTCAGAGATAAGTAATTATACTTCTGCACAGTAAATAGATAAATATTAATATCAGTTTCGGCGCGCAGTTGGGAACGGGACCATGGGAACATACTGCTCGTGCCTGCCGGCTCGGTTACAATTAATCCCGCAGTATTCTTGGTCCAGTCCAATTACACAAGAATCCCAGCACAGAAAAGTTATAATGCTCGCGAACGTCGTTGCTTGAGCTTGAGCGCTGTTATTCAATTCATGGGAAATCCGGTTATAGCGGGAATCTCATCACGTGCACGCTACAGAGATGAACGATAAAATATCCAAAAAAAGTCATTTCATTTCGAGATTGAGGTGTCCTCTGTACACACTAAATCATGCTCCTATGGACTTGGCTCATTCTTAGGAGTCAAGTCTTCATAACAAATGACATTCGAACACCACGCTGCTCATCCATGTTGTTTTCTTCTTTACGCTGCACCGACTAGACTCCACTAGTAGTACTACCTAGTATGCGCACTGACAAAGATCGAAATGGAAAAAAGCAAGCCGAATGGAAATGGATCATCAAGAACGTCACTATCATATCACATAGCGAAAATCGGGGTGTTTATCACCCAGCTCAACCCACGCCCTATCGCCACCATCTCGTTGAGCATTCGGGTCCTCCAAGTCTTCTTTCATATACGGTGCAAGGATCTCAGCGTGCTCTGACTGCTTCTTCTGCGTCGCCCAAGTGAGGTAGAGCACGTTCAGGATTGAGAGTCCGAAGATGCACACAGCGCTACATAGAACAGTAAAAAAGTAAAAAAGTTTCGAAAGTGTACTTTGTGCGAAAAAAGACCTACAAGGATAGATTCAATATAGTCGCTCAGGCTCGCTTGAATCGTGGAGCTTCCTTTGACGGGAACATCCATGTTCTCAAAATCCCTCCCTTAGTAATCACAGCACCATAAATGAATTTGAGCCTTTGAATTTGAATCTATGTAGATTTGATGATCAGAAATGAAAGGTACTGGCGAGTGTTTCGAGACGCACGGAGGAAGACTATGAATCCTGTCATGGTGATGATTGAGTTAATTCCGAATGCCTCTGGTAGCGATCTGAGAGATACGAATTCACCATCGCCACTAGGGCATCCGAGTCTCCACTGATCAAATATCCGGTAGGGAAATGGCTGTCAAACGAACTCACCGGCGAATCCAGCAGAAATGGACCAACACTGACTAGCTGCGCCATCGTCAGTGTATATATTCAATAGTCGACAAGAAAAGTGCTAGATCTACAAGTCCATCAATTCAATTCGAATGTCGGTTTACATACACGAGCCTAGATGCCAAGAACAGAGAACTGTTCCGCGTGAGGCATTGGCTAGCATTGGCAATACGAGAGATTCGTGTTTCTAGAATATTTTGGGCAAGGGCTTACGCTCAACTCCCCGAGCACAAGGAGCGGTGATCAATAACAACTACTGTCTGCTACAAGGTGTATATTTTACTACAGCGATACGACGTAGGGAAGGCATCAGCTTCATCTAGAGTTCGATGCGATTAACTGCACGGAGTCCATAACAATAATGCAAGAAATTTCAGGAAACGTGATGATGGCTGGTGGTATTGTGTGACGAGAGCAAGAAAAGCTACAAAATCCAGAATGTACAAAAGCAGAATCGACGGCATAAGAAAGAGAAGGAAATTCGAGGGCTCTTCAAATCAAATAATAGCCTGCTCCACAAAGAAAGTGCGAGCAGCAGAAAGGAGAACGATCTGTTGATCGAGCCAGAGACTCTCAACTTCTTCTTTGGCATGCGATCTGGCATCATGATCTACCGACTTGACCGTAACGCGGAATGCAGCCGATATAGGTCTGTGGTCCGAAACGTTTGCCTCGTACCGCCGGTAATGCAAGTTCTGAACTCGTTCGGAATTGCGTGTCCTATATAAGATACGATCGCACCAAGCGGGTACGCGACCTTTCTCGGACGTGTCGTACTCGGAAGAGCGACGATCGTACTTATACGTCGGCGGGAAAGTGATCGGGGCCTCGATGAAGATGTGCAAGCGGAAGCTGCGATTGTGGCGCATCTCCTTGAGGAGCTGGTCGTGCTGCAGAAGGAACTCGATCTGACCAGACTGTACAGCGGCAATCGTTGCATCCCGCCGTTGGTCAATGCGATAGTTCAAGTCACCATTGAGCTGATGACCGAAATCAGTCACTTCACATCATATCATGTTGCCTGCAGGAACTGCACCTACAAATACAAATTCATGGTCAAGGACCATGGTACCATCGCCTCCTCCAGCATATGCGACATAATCAAGATCAGAGAGGGAAGGAGGGAACACTTCCTTTTCGTCCAGTATTGCCACAATATCAGAATTCCGTGCACGAACGTGATTCTGCCCCGCGGCCAGATGGCAATTAATGAAGCAGACAGACGAGTCATCAACTGCAAAGCGGGCAACAATACCACCCTGATGAGATCGTAGTCAGTGAATTATTATCGCTCTCCCGACGCATTGCTGACCTTGTTACCATACATACCGCCGATACCGCGCTTTACAGTGGTAATGGCAACGTCTTTCAACCCTTTCCGTTCTGACGATTTGATAAAGATACACGAGAAGAGTCCTACAAGATTCTCCGCATGGATAACGGTGTACGGGCAATCTGGAGGCATGGCGAGTCGCACAGCCAAGGCTAAACGGTCATGCCACATCTTGTAAGAGCGAGACACCTTCTCTGAGATGGACCCATCCGGTGCTTTCTTCTTTCCTCCCAGTAAGACCGTCTTTGCCGCCATCTTGCGACTCTCTAAGTCTATCAGCTCTTGGAACCCGAAGACAATGATGTCAGGCGACTCTACGGAGTTGAGCACGTCGTCAAAGAAATTTGTATTTTCCGCACAACCTGTCAATGTATCCGGTTTTGCAGCGTCCACATTCCAGGAAACAATTAGAACCGTCAGGGGTCTGAAAGTCGAGAAAGATGATTCGCGTTTCGAAAACTCGTTATCTGGCATTTGAGGTTAATTACCATAAGGAATCTCGCATAGCGAGCATAACATACCAATCCAATTCACTGCTAATAAGCCATCCCAAAATCTTGCTATCTCATCCCGTCCGACACTGATCACGGAAAGTTGTCCGTATTTCTCAATACTAAACGGGTCGATTAACAGACGGTGCACAGGCAATTCGGAATGAGCCATCCAACTATTCGTAATCACCCAAGGCTTCCATTGGACATCGTAGGCATTTATCATACCCTTCCGGCCTCCAGCCCACAGACGATCGCCGACACCCTCGAGGCAGAGCACATCCGACGCCGATATCTTGACAACTTCAGTACAAGAAGGCATACCATCTTCGGACTCTAAATTCCAGATGGTAATGAAGCCACCTTCGTGTCCAAGAAAAACTTTACCAGGTTGAGACTGAAGAACGGTACCCGATGTAACAGCACCGACAGACTCGATCGGAGGTAAGGACTTGCCGCCAAGTGCATGAGAGAATATAGAGTAGACACGTACGGCAGGTCCTCGTGCCGACGTGCCATTTATCTGAGCGGAGCTATTTGAGCCGGGTCCACCAGACGTCCACAACAGACCTCCCAGTATCTTCGCAAAGCCTTGCTTCTCAGTGATGCGCACAACGCGCGGGGATGAATTGGTGAGCATCACAGCGCAACCGCCTATGTCCGGGTCAGGAGTGAACACAAGCACTTTGCCGTTCTCGTCTAGTGAGACCATATGAAGCCCATGTCGAAAGATGTGTGTAACAGCAGCACTGTGAGCCGCATAGCGAACCGTCGTTACGGACCCAGTGGGAACGTCAAGCTCCCAGATAGATCCGTCCTTTGTACCGATCCACAAGAATCGCCCGCGGTCGGCATCGTTATCCGCAGACCTAAACTCTAAACTTGTCACTCGAGGATCCTTTCCCCGCCAATCGAAACCAGCGTCCTTGAGATCAATGTTGTATATATACGTATCAGACGAGCGGCTCAAGTCGTACACTTTTATATGATGATGAGCAGTGATAACGTATGCTCCTGCAACCGCGATGACGCCCGTGTGCGCAGTGACGGGGATCCGTGCTCGTGCGAGTTCATGGCGACCAGGAAGTGGCGGACGCCGAGAGGAGTGGCTGGCATCAGGAAGAGCGTCTGCCGCTCTCGAGCCCTTCGTCTCGTCCTCTTCAGCACTCTCTGATTCCGAACCCTCGTTGGATGGCGGACGCCGCGGTGGAGGGAGTTTGTCTCCTAAGCCAATTGTTCGAATTGGTGGAGGTGCGAACTGCGTCTTACGATCTAATGCAGGAGGAGCTGATCGATAGCCATCTTGTGCTTCTGCTTCCTGCATAGTGTTCATGCGGAGAGGCGGTCGCCCGTGTACAGGCAGATCTCTAACAGAATTTGGAGGGCTCCTACGAACGGGCAACGGAGGAGGAACTTGCAGGGTGGGTGTACCCGAACTAGTGCTTGAAGAGTCTTGAGAGTCTGGATTTGAAGACCCTGAAGTCTCAATAGCATGTAATGGAAGCGAAGCGTGACGTGGGGGAGGAGGACGGATACTGGAATGCTTTGATGGTGAAGGTGGGGGTGGAGGAGGCCTCTGTATGATCTCAGGACTAGTATGGGACGAAGAGCTCGTTTCAACGGAGGTAGTTCTGCTAGATCGGTCTGAGCTATCGGACTCAAATGGATTCGAAGGAGATCTGGACAGGAGGGGAGCAGCCGAAGGCTGGCTCTCGTCAACATCGTCAAAACAAATAAGAGGGCCATTACTAGGCAGAGCGGAAACCGAGTGTCGATGATTATTTTGAGAGAATTCAAGAGACTCGAGGGATTGGGAGGGAGATATAGCTAAAGAATGGGACGCAGCTCGTGTGCCCGGTACTTGGATCGGGCGTGATGATGGAGAAGAGGACCCTGCAACACCGCTGAATGCCAAGTTAGCCTAGATAAGTGTACAAAATAGAATGACCTCACTTCATGGCAAATATGCTGCGAAGAGAGGCGATTCCGCCAGGAGGTAAGCCGCTGGCTTTCGTCGTCTCTTCATTTTGAACTGGCGTTGGAGGAGGAGGCGGCTTGCGGTTAATCAACGATGTTTTATCAAAAGCGGCAACAGAACTATTTGGTGAAGGAATGCGTTTGAAGACCGGTGAGCCAGTGCGTTTCGGAGATCGCGGAGGAGGAGGAGGAGGCGGTGGTCGTCTGCCGACCTTCAAGTCGGACGAAGAACTTGAGGTACGAATGTGGTGCGCAGGTGCAGGAGTCGCATTGCTGCCCTGGTCGACTTCAACGTTCGACAAAGCGCGTTGGCGTGTTGCGATTGGAGATAAAAGCTCAGTTTCGAGATTCCGTGGCAGCGAAGTGGTCGACGAGGAGGGTTTTGTCGGCATTGCCGACGCTGGTAAATTCTCGTGTGCAAGCTTCTCAAACTTGCTGCGAAGAGCACTGACAGCGAGCGGAGAAGATCCCTCTTGATTTTCCGACGACATCGTGCGAGATCATAAGGTCGTCGTCGTCGTCAACAGCGACAAAGACGGCGGCCACGAGGACTAGTACTGAGACGGCGACAAGCGGTTAATAATTATGGGGGCCATGTCGGTGGCGCGTCGCTTGCTTATTCGCAATATTTATATAAAAGATTGGATAATCAGTACTTCTATACTTGGAAACGTGACTCAACGCGTCTTTCACAGCGTGACATTCTCTAGTCCCGTGTCACGCCTTTGAGCGCGTCTTATTCTCTATCCACCATGCACATTCAGACACTGACAATACAAGGTTTCAAGTCATGTAAGTCTTGACTTGGTCATTAAATGACTGTATTTTAATTCTGCAAAGATCGTGACCAGACACAGATCGAACCGTTCTCTCCTGGCCACAATGTCGTCGTTGGACGCAATGGGAGTGGGAAGAGTAACTTCTTTGCAGGTCGGTCTTATCTCTGAACCAAGACCAAGATGCTGATGGCAATGCATATAGCCATACGATTTGTCCTGGGTGATGCGTACTCTTCTATGTCACGAGAGGAGAGACAAGCGCTACTACACGAAGGGGTCTCAGTCACTTCAACTCTCTCCGCATATGGTGAGTATTCTCTCGGTGTCTCGAGAAACCCGCTCATAAGCTTTACAGTGGAGATTGTGTTCACAAACCAACCCCCCCGTTTCCCAACTCCTAATCCTATCGTGACCATTCGTCGTACCATTGGACTAAAGAAGGACGAGTATACTTTGGATAAGAAGAGCGCATCCAAAGCGGACGTCATGAGCTTGCTCGAAAGCGCTGGGTTTAGCAGATCTAATCCTTACTATATTGTCCCTCAAGGAAGGGTGAGTATCCAGCTCTTAAGCAATTCGACGCAGAATCTCATGTCCGTTCTCCAGATCACCGCTCTTACAAATGCCAAAGATCATGAACGTCTTGCCCTTCTCAAAGAGGTTGCAGGTACGAAGGTTTATGAACAACGCCGCACAGAATCTCTCCGAATCATGGATGAAACTTCCTCGAAACGCCAAAAGATCAACGAACTCCTCGAATACATTGAAGGTCGTCTCAATGAGCTGGAAGAAGAGAAGGAAGAGCTCAAAGAATATCAAGAAAAGGACAGAGAACGTCGATGTCTCGAGTATGCCCTTTTTGAACGAGAGTTGCAAGAAGTTTCTGCAGCTCTTGAGGAACTGGAAGAAGAGCGGAGGGGAGAGGTCCATGGCGTGAATGTCAGACGCGAGCAATTCAACGAACGAGAAAAGGAGATCCAAGCTCTTGAGGAGGAAATCAAAGACACGAAACACAGTATTACGACCCTTAACCTCAGCAAGCATGGCCTGACCAGCGAGATCAACGATCTGGTCCGCACTCGTACAGAACTTGAGTGCAACCTAGAAGACCTGAGGGCCGCAAAGGAACGGACAGGAGGAAAACGGGAAGAATTGGAAGCTGAGCTCGAGGAAGTAAACAGGAAGATTGCCGAGAAGGAACACGCATTGTTGGCGCTCAACCCGCGATGGGATGAACACCGAGCACGAGAAGCGGAGGAGCGTCTTCGTCTCGACGAAGCGCGTGCTCATCTTGAAATGCTCTACGAGAAACAAGGCCGTCTCAGCCGGTTCCGGACACGCGCTGAGCGGGACCAGTTTCTCTCTTCCGAGCTCGCATCCCTCCGTGCATATAAGGACAAGCAGGAGGTGAACTTGAGAGCCGCAGAGAGAGATCTGCAAGCTTCGCGCGAGTCTCTCAGTGCACTACAGAAAAAATCCAAAGACGTACAGGAGCGTCTTGAGGATCGCCGTGATAAAGGCAAGGAACTGACGGAAGAGTTGTCGAGAGTGAAGGAGAGGCATGCCGAGCTACTGGAGAAGAGGAAAGAGCTTTGGCGCGAGGATGCAAGACTTACGAGTACAGTGGGCCACGCAGAGAACGAATTGCGACAGCACGAGCGGGACTTGGCCAGTATGATGGACAAGGTATGTTATCAAATATTTTTGTTCGATGCTTTCCGACCATTTGCGATAAGGATACTGGTGCTGGACTCCGTTCCGTGGAGAGAATAGCTGAGCGTCATGGACTGCACGGAGTCTATGGTCCGCTTTATAAGCTCTTCGAAGTCACCGATAAGAAATTCAACACCGCTATCGAACTCACCGCAGGCAACAGGTAAGTTTTCTTACTCGAAGATTCCGACCTGCTGTACTCACATAGACTACAGTTTATTCCATGTGGTCGTTGACACAGACGAGACTGCGTCTAAAGTGCTAGATATCATGCTCAAGGAAAAGACGGGGCGAGTCACGTTCATGCCCCTGAACCGCCTGAAACCGAAGGACGTTGCATATCCCAACGCTCCGGATGCTATTCCCCTTATCAACAAACTTCGCTTTGACCCTATACATGAAAAGGCATTTAAGCAGGTATTCGGTAAGACTTGCGTATGCCGGGACCTCTTCATCGCGGCTGCATATGTTCGCAGCCACAATCTCAACACAATCACACTCGATGGTGACAAGGTCGACCGTAAAGGTTCACTAACGGGTGGATACCACGATATTCGCCGGTCTAGAATTGATGCAATTCGGGCTGTACAGACCTGGCGGGAGAAGTATGATACCGACAAGACAGCAGTGACAGAAGTCAAGCGAGGGATTGTGGTAATCGAGCAGGAAGTCACGCACCTCGTTGGTCGGATTCAGGTGCTCACGACTCAACGAGAGAAACTCCAGAACTCTCGCGATCCGCTGGTTGAAGAGGCTACGGCACTGGCGCGAGAACACGAGCGTCTTCAAGAAAGAATCTCGAAAGGCGAGCAGGACGTTGATGAGCTCCAGGCCGAGCTTGCTGGTTTGCAAGTGAGGATTGACGATCAAGAGCAGGAAATGAAGTCGCCTATGGCGAAGGGCATGAGCTCTGAAGAAGAATTGACGATTGCACGACTGACGAAACAGGTCGAAGCTCGTCAAGCTGCTTTGGTCGAACTCGGGAAGACCAAGAACGAGGCAAGTAATCTGAGATTAATTTCGTAGACGTGGACTCATATTTTCCACTTTCAGCTGGGCAGCCAGAAGAATCTTCTAGAAATCGAGCTTAATGAAAGTCTTCGCCGGAGACGCGAAGAACTTCAAGCCAAACTCGAGTCCATCGGCGAGTCAGAATCAGGCACAGCATTCAGCGCTGAGGATTATGATGCACGTGTACGAGAGCTCAAACTTCTTGGCAAGTCCATACAAGACCTACAAAAGAAGGCAGCTGGTGAGTTCGGCCATTCGCCTCCGGTTCGCATATACTAACTATCCCAGACATGGACAAGGAAAGTGACAAGCTCACTGCAAAATTGCAAGAGGTTCGATCCAACCTAGAGGAGATGCAGAATCAACAGTCGGAGGATAGTCGCGGGATCTCGAAACAGCAGAAGAACACGGAGCGATACCTTGCCAAGAAGCAAATGCTGATGAACCGGAAAGACGATTGTAACCGCAACATTCGTGATCTCGGTGTACTGCCAGAGGAAGCATTCGAGAAATACACAAATGAGAAGCTTGATCGGGTATGAAATAAATTTCTCTTGTCAGCACGTTTTTAGACCTGACTAAAACATATTGTTACTCCAGCTCGTCAAGAAGCTCCATACAGTTAACGAAGGCCTCAAGAAGTTCGCACACGTGAACAAAAAGGCGTTCGAGCAGTATAACAATTTCACAAAGCAACGCGACCAATTGCTGGCGCGGCGCGAGGAGCTTGACAAATCTGCCAGGTCTATTGAAGACCTTATCCAGGTGCTTGACATGCGAAAGGATGAAGCGATTGAGAGGACATTCAAGCAGGTCGCGAAGAACTTCGAGGAAGTTTTTGAGAAGCTCGTACCTGCTGGTAAAGGCCGGCTTATCATTCAGAGACGCATTGATCAGGTATGAGGGTACGCTTTGTCTTGCCAAATCATGTCTGAAGTTCGTTGCAGGATGAAGACGAAGCCGATGAGGAAGACGAGACGCAGAAATCTTCCGTTGATAACTATACCGGCGTCTCGATTAAGGTATCTTTCAACTCAAAGGTGGATGAGGGCCTTCGCATTCAGCAATTGTCTGGTGGACAAAAGTCTCTTGTGGCATTGGCTACCGGTACAACGTTTATTCGTATTCTTTTGGAAGCAGTTCTAATATTATCGTCCTTCTCAGTCTTCGCAATTCAGAAGTGCGATCCGGCTCCGTTCTATCTATTCGACGAAGTGGGTATATCTCATGTGATCTCTCTATTGCGGTGCAAACTCAACTATTTTCGTAAGATCGACGCAAACCTGGATGCGCAATACCGAACAGCCGTCGCAGCTATGATCCACGAACTTTCTGCATCCGCTCAGTTCATCACGACGACTTTCCGCCCGGAAATGCTTGTTTCGGCTGACAAGTTCTATGGCGTCACTTTCAACAATCAAAAGGTCAGCTCCATCCGATGCATTCGGAGAGAGGAGGCACAAGAGTTTGTTGATCAGGTACGTTTCACAAACGGCTGACTACTGCGAGAGCATTGTGCTGATCCAGTAATTTCCTCATGTAGGAGGCGCAAGCGCAATGATAGATTTTGTTCTCTTCTGTACTGTAGTGTGCTTTTCTGCTCTGTTTATCATTATCGTCGTGTATTTCGAGTTGTAATCTCTAGCGGGACAAAAGTTAAGCTTTTAATCATGTGATCAATTCCTTCCCTTTTTGTCATGTGGGAATGGAGAAAATTTTCTGGTTTCTGGAGGCTTGTCCTGCTCCTCTCCTCAACCGGACCAGACTATTCACTTCGGCAGAACCTCAGAACCCCCTGCTTCTCGTGCCTTCTCGTGCTCGCCGGGATTCAATGCACGAACGACATCCATTAGGGTGCGAGCATGATATTCCAGGACGCTGAATGGTCATGTGGTGAAGACCGAATATAAGCGAAAAGATATCTGATATATCATCGGATTTCATCAATTTGATGCTGCTACCGTAAGTATTATATTATAAAACCACCATATTTAAACACTCGCTCTATCGCCCCTTGGCGTTCATTCATTCTTCCATCACTGCACTTTGTCTTCTTCCTCCAGCACTCCGAGTCGTGTCGTAACCGTACTCGGCGGAAGAAAGTCCAAGACCAAGACCAAGATGAAGTCGGAAGAGTTTACGAAGGAGGCGTCCCCACCTCGCTCGTTGGTGGAGGAGTCTGAAGGTCACGAGAACGGGCTTCTCGAGTTCGATCGCACAGAAGAACGACGAATTGTACGAAAGCTGGATTTCTGCCTGATTCCGCTCATGACCATGTTCTATCTCCTGTCATTTCTCGTGCGTAGCCAGCCTCTTCTCGAACCAAGCAGCAGTAGCCGAAACTAACTTTCTACTCTCTACTAGGATCGTGCAAACATTGGTGAATTAGCTTCTATCTACTCTTGGGGAACCTGCGTCTGACTCTCGCTGGCAGGGAACGCTCGCGTGGCCGGGCTACAAAGTGATCTGGGACTCACGGACCACCAGTATCAAGTCTGCGTAACCGTGCTCTACGTGTGCGGTGCTCCGTCCATCATTTTCACGCGAATATATCAACTGACTTCTCGTCCAATCTCAAACACGACCAATATCTCTGCTTTTATAGTCCGTACATCGCCGCGGAGCTCCCTTCCAATTTGCTCCTCCGCAAGATCGGGCCCAGGATCGTGATGCCCACGATTCTCACGCTTTGGGGCATGATTTGCGCGCTGCAAGGCATGTAAAGCTCCGTCTTGAGCGCGCTTTTAACTAACTATGCTGGCGGACAGGTACTGTTAGCTCTTACGCCGGCTTGGTCACAGTACGCGCATTCCTCGGCCTCGTCGAAGGGCCGATGTTTCCTGGTATCGTGCTCTATCTGTCCGGATTCTACACGCGCAAAGAGCTATCTCTCCGGTAAGTCGCTATTTTTGGCATCGATAAGATTACATATATTTAGTTTGAAATGTAAGAATTGCGATGTTCTTCTCAGCCGCATCGCTCTCCGGAGCCTTTTCGGGCTTGCTTGCAGCCGCGATCGAACATATGGACGGCATAAATAGCCGACCAGGATGGGCGTGGATCTTCATTCTGGCAAGTGACCCGTTAACAAACAGACAAACTCAGTTATGCATAGTCTGAGAATGTGAATCTCAGGAAGGGATATTTTCCTTGATTGTCGGCTTAATATCGTTCTTCATCACACCATCCACGCCCCAAGACGTCCGATGGTTGACGCAGAGGGAGAAAGAGTACGCTAAGTAGCAATTCATATTGAGACGAACATGACTCGAAGTTATCATTCAGCATAGTCGTCAAGCGTCTATGCCTCGACAGACCAACAACCTCGCCGCTCGACACATTCTCTTTCGTCCAAGTCTGGCGTTCGATGTCGTCGCCCCACGTTATACTCAACTTTATCGCGCTCTTCCTGAATGGGACGACGCTTTACGGTAAGCAACTTTCAATCCGGATCTCCAGAACAAAAGTCTGATGAAAAGGGAGCAGGCCTCGCGCTATTCTTGCCTTCCATCGTGAACCAGCTCGGATACAGCCAGACGCATACCCAGCTGATCAGCGTGGGGCCTTTCGCAGCCGGGTTTGCCGGTGAGCCCTTCTTCAAGTGCATTTGATTTGTATTTGACACTTCACATAATTCAGTGACGCTGGCAACTTCGTACCTATCCGACCACTTCGAGAAGCGCGCGACGTTCGCTGTGGTAAATTCGATCATCGCCATGACGGGATTTATAGTATTCTTCCGTACGTCTCCGTCTCCGTCTCTCGAGGTTTTTTGTGCGTTCTCGCAGGGTGCTTGACGCTATCTGAACTATAGGCTCGACGTCCAAATCCATGTCCTACGGCTCCTTGTTCCTCTCCGTGTCGGGTACCTACGCGCTACCGCCGATTCTCTCGGCATGGATGGCGAACAACTCGGAGCCGCATTATCGGAGGGCGACGAGCGTCGCTCTGGGATTCGTCGCGACCAACTCGGTTCGTCGCCTCTGTTCATCTTGACGCACTTGCATTAAATATATTAACGTTGATCCTGTACAGGGAGGAATACTGAGTACGTGGATGTTCCCGTCCAACGAGGCTCCACGCTTCAGGCGGGCAACGATCTTAGACATCAGCTTGTACGTGCCGTTCACCCCTCCAATTTCGGATCTAACACTCTCGACACAGCTCGGTCGGCATACTCGTCTTCTCGATGCTCAACATCCTCTACCTCACCCACGCAACGCGCCAAAAGCAGCTCAGGCGCGCGGAGCTGCTCGCGCCGTACGTCCAGGCCGAGGATCCCCCCAACGCGCCCTTGGACGGCGGGGATAGAGCGTGGGCCGAGCTGGGCGATAGACATCCGGATTTCCGATATGCGTTATGACCGGGACTGCTTATCTGTGTAAAAGTATGTCGACATCCATTGTTTTGTAACTGTGTTGTCCTATGCTGCTAGTATACGTACGGAAGTTTAATGCTACTAGTACTGTTGAGATGCTATTAATGTTAAAGTCCACTAGCATCCTGTTCGCTTCACAAGATTTCACAGATCCAAACAAAGATAAACAAGATGATGTCGATGGTACGGATACAAGCCGTTTCTTGAGAGTAATTCGTTATTTACTGCCTTCCTGGGTTTCAGTGGTCCGTTCTATAGCAGAAATATACATACATATAATTTTATTGCCGGCCCGAGAGAGGTATCCGCATCTTGCCCTGGCCTGTAACCACAACGTGAGTATAACGCACTACGCTACATCTCATCTGGAGCGAGCTGAGAAACTGTGTACGCTGTGTTGCCTGAAGAGGAGATGCTAACCGACTGAGCAACTTCTTTCCTTCTATTCGTCCCGTCTCCTTGTTCTATCTGTGAGCTATGTGACGATGCCGCTCTTCGCTCCATGTGCTCAGCGTAGATAGAGTAATCCGGCCATATGTCTGATACACTGAGAAGTGTCCTACCGTTTATAATCCACGAACTTTTATGTCGGCAGTCGATTCAGCTGCTCCTTGACCTCGGCCCGTCACCGTCATGTCTCCTCGTCCACTCTCTGTCCTCCTCTGTCTTTGCCTGTGTATTCTAGCCGAGCTGTCCCTCGCTCGACAGATCACGAAACAGCAAGTGCGCGAAAGACAGCTCGAAGCGATCAAGCGTCTCTCATCCGCATCGAGTTCTTCGCGCGGGGGTGCGAGCGGGGTGAAGAATGTCACGTTCAGCGATCCACGAGCGTCCGGTACGTGCATAATTTATATCTGACTGCGAGGCGAATGACCCGGGAGCAGAGTTCTTCGTTGACGGAGCGGCGATCCCTGAGGTGGACTTTGACATCGGGCCGAGCTGGGCGGGCCTGCTTCCCATCAGTGGAAATGCAAACGAGACGCGCAAGGTAAAATCACATCACAGCGCTCTGTTCCTCTTATTATTATGAAAAAAAAAGAAAGAAAGAAATCCTAGTCTCGAGTCGAGATACTCCTGGTCGATAAATGACACTCGTCGTTTCGTCCGTTCATCGCATTGTCTTTATCGGGTGGGACTTGCGAATGCATATATCCACAGCATCAGGAATGAAACTACTCATTATTATTCCTCGCACCAAACTCGTCACCCGTACTGATTTGATCTTTCATTCAGCTGTTCTTTTGGTTCTTCCCTCCGGGTCCACAGGGAAGCTCGGACGACCTGATATTCTGGTAAGGACAACTCAACCTATCTACAATCGTCTCTGACGAAAAAAATTAAGGACGAACGGCGGACCGGGATGCTCGTCCCTAGAAGGTCTCCTGCAGGAGAACGGGGTAAGCAAGCACCTTCACTCCAGTCCATCTCGTGCAAATTTCAATTTTTTTTTTTATATCTTGAAAGCCACTCACCTGGTCGTGGGGCCAAGCCGAAGCGACGGTGAACGAGCACAGCTGGACGAACCTCTCGAACATCCTCTTCGTCGAGCAGCCCGTCGGTACGGGCTTCTCGCAGGGGACGCCGAATATCCGGGTGCGTGGACGCTTGGGCGCCTCTGCAACATGCTAATAAAAAGGATAGGACGAAGATGACCTGGCGGCGCAGCTCGTTGGCTTCTTCCAGCAGTTCCTGGACGTGTTTTCGGAGCTGAAGGGGAAGAACTTCTATCTGACTGGAGAAAGCGTGCGTCTGCCTACCTTCTATCTTGCATCTGCTAATGATCTCGGTAGTACGCCGGGATGTACGTGCCGTGTTAGTATTTCCTGTCTTTGAATGAAATAAGAATCTGAGTTAATTTTCAAATAGACATCGCCAACTTCATATTCAACAATCCAGACATGCTCGACCTGGACCTAAAAGGGTTCTGGATTAGCGACCGTACGCCTCCGTCCTTCGTATAGGTTCGCTCACTCACTTCCTTGCAGCATCAATCTCGTTCGACGTCGTGCAAGAACAAATCCCCGCAGTGAATTTTGTCCAGAAATACGCAAACGTCTTCGCCTTCAAGTGCGCTGTATCCTCTCATCATACACAATTCTTATTTGACCCGTCAACCCACAGCCAAAGCTTCATGGCGCACCTCGAATCGCAAGCGGCTTCGTGCGGATTCGCGAACTACTTCAGCGAGTTCGTGACGTTCCCGCCAAGGGGTGCGTTGCCGCTACCGGGCGGCTCTTCACGGACGGCGAGGGGGTGTGATCTGTGGGACGAGATATTCGACGCCGCGCTGGCGATCAACCCCGCGTTCGACATCTATCGGATTTTTGATACGGTTAGCGTTTCTTCTCGTAAAAACCGCTCAAATAAATAACCGACGAACGCGCGCCTAGTTCCCCATCCTGTGGGACGTCCTCGGCTTCCCGGGGTCGTTCCCGCAAGTGCAGGTCGCGCCGATCTACTTCGACAGGGAGGACGTCAAGCGCGCGATCCACGCGCCCTTGGACGTCACCTGGGCGGAGTGCAGCGACGTGAACGTGTTCCCGCGCGGCGACGCGAGCGCGCCGCCTGCGACGAACGGCGTGCTGGCGAGCGTGATCGAGAGGAGCGAGAGGGCCGTGATCGTCCATGGACTGGCGGATTTCATCCTCATTGCGGAGGGGACGAGGATCGCGATCCAGAAGTGAGTGATCAAGCGTTACGAGAGCGAAGCCGTCTGACCGTAGTATTATGCGTATAGCATGACGTGTAAGTCGTTCCCCTCACGTAAAATCAAACTGCCCCGACCAAAAATCGAACTTAGGGAACGGCCTACAAGGGTTCCAGACGCCCATCGCGAAGGACAGCTTCATCGTGGACGGGATGGGCGGCGTCTCGCTGGGGAACGTGCACAGCGAGCGCGGGCTGACGTACTACGAAGTCGCGCTGAGCGGGCACATGGTCCCGCAGTTCTCTCCCGTGGTGCGTGCAACTAGCTCTGCCCTTTATGACCGACTTTCGGACTTGTGTGATAGGCTGCGTTCCAGATTATGGAGTTCCTGATGGGCTTCAGGGATACTCCGTGAAGCTCAAGCCAATGATCTCCCACTCGCACGGGTGCGTATGTAGTGTCGAATATAGTCGTGTAGAATGAAGGAAATAATTATACGATACGAAGCGTCGGAAATGGACTCAGTTCATAAAATAATTCGATTATGTGTTCATGTCCGTAAGACGTCGCCTCGTGTTCTCCGCCAGGCAGCCGGTGCCGGTGCTGAGCCTCATGGGTGTTACCAAAACCACCCACGCCTGAGCCTTGTGTTCCGCCTTTTTATTATATCAACAACAACGGCGACTCGTACTCGCTTCCTGCGTTGAACGACGAGTGCGATGGCGAGCCAGTGTCTCTCGCCGCAATTGCGTACTAGGAAACCTCTTCTTCAACAACAGCAGCAACAGCAGCCGTCGACATCGTCAGGTATACTCGGAGCATTTTCTTTCTCACAACTTTGTTATACATCCAATTCAATTCCTGGTACTTACTCTGCTCCCTTATCTCCCACATCTACAGCCCCCGCACAATCAGCAGCAGCAGCGGCCGTGCGCAGGGACCGAGAGCGCGAGAGCTCGCCTTCGCCGTCTTTACGAGAGCAACAGCAGCAGCAGCAGCAAGCGCAGGCACAGCAGCGCCAGCGATACGCGCGCACGCAGTCCATGCCCATCGTCGCTACGCAGACGCAGGCGCAGGACTTTGAGTTCGAGTTCGACCTGCGCGACGACCCGCTCTCGTCTTCCTCCTCGACGTCCGGACAGGGACAGGGACAGGGACAGGGACAGCAGGGCCAACAAGCGCCCGCGACGCCGTACGCTCAACAGCGACCCGTCCCGATCGCGCGCGCAAGCCAGCCGGCGTACATCCAGGGCCGTCCTCCGGTGGGCATAGGGGTCGGTGCGGTCGGCGCCGCCGCCGGCGTAGCGGAGAAATGGCAGATGACAGACGACCTCCAGGCCGATATCGATCGTGCCGATCTCCTCCACCAACAACAACAGCAACAACAACAGCAGCAGCAGCAGCAGCACGCAGCACAAAGGCAGCAGCAGTCGCATTCGCCCGTCGGGCTCGGCGGGGTGGCCTTGATCACGATCCCGCCGCCGGGTGCGAACCCCGCGCCCGGCACCGCGGGCGTCGCGTATGCGGGCGGGGCGGCGAGCGCGGGCGCTGCGTTCGTCGCCGGGCACGTCAAGTCCCTCTCCGGGTCCGGTTCCGGTTCCGGCGCGGGAGTGGGAGTCGGGGTCGGGGACGTGATGGAGGGATCCAGCCCCGGGGGCTCGTCAGCATCAGCATCAGCATCGGCGTCGGCAGCGTCCTCAGCGGCCCTCGCGCGCCGACGCACGATCGCAAACGAACAGTCCGCACACCGCGCGTCGCCGCTCTCGTACGCGCTGCGCAAGGGCGCGAACACCTCGCCTGGCTACCCGGGGATGACGACGACGACGTCGATGCCGTCCCCGCGCTCGCTCAAGAACCGCACGCCGGATAGGAGCCTGCCCGTGCAGGAGGAGCCGGACGAGCATGATCAACAGCAGCAGCACCAACAGCAGGCTCAGCATGGGACGGGCTCGGGGCGCGTCACACCCGCCTCTGCTGCCTCCTCCGATCACAACTCTGCAAAAGACCTCGATCACGACGGCGAGGGCACCCTCGTCGACCTGAGCAACGATGACGATGACGACGACGACGACGACGAGGAGGAGAGCGAGGAGCGGGGTGGTAAAGACGGGAATCGGGGCGCTGGCTCGAGTGCGGGGACGCAAGAGTCGACTGAAGGCGAAGGCTCGCACACGCCGAGGTCGCCTACGAACGCGCTCTATCCGCAGAGTCACGGCGCGCATGCGCATGCTCATTTGCACGGGCACACGCTCCGCAGCCAGAGGAGCATCCACGAAGTCCTACTGCCCGACAAACAATCGCATCTTAACGGGAACAAGCCCATTGCGCCCTCTTCCACCTCCGCTTCCAACGCCGCAAACTACAGAAACGGCTTCAACGCCCAAGACTTCCAACAAACACTCAAGAAGCTCCAACAATCCACCTCCCAATCCTCCTCCCCGTACCCGACGTACCCTCCATACGCCCCAACGTCCACCCACCCGCCCTCGATCCCCCCGCCGCCCTTCTCGCCCTTCTCCCGCGCCGAGTTCTCGCGCAACGAGTCGCGCGGGTCGTACCCGAACTGGATGTTCGACTTCTACCACAACTACCCGGCCGAGGACGTGCTCACCGGTGTGAATGGCGTTAACGGGGGAGGAGGGGCGGGGGACGGGTACTATGAATATGACGAGGCGGCTGCGGCTGCGTCGGCGTACTTGCAGCAGTTCTTGCCTGCGAGTGGCGGCACGGGGACCGGGACGGGTGTGAGTGCGAGTAGTGGGAGCAGTGCTGGGCATGTGTATCCGTATGGCCATGTACAGGGCCATGCGCATATGCGCCCCGACGCGCCTATCCCGCCTACGCCGCACAGTCAGACCTCGGCGCCTACGCCGTTCAGGAGACAGCATCAGCAGCATCAACAGCAGCAGGCGCAGCGACGCGGTTCGCAAGATTCGCGTGAGCGCTCCGGGTCGCGTGTGCGACAGGAGAACGGAGTAGCGAACGAAGACGCCGAAGGCGAAGAGGAAGAAGAAGAAGAGCAGGACGGCGGGAGAGACGTCGTGGACGACTCCATCGTGAACCGCGACGAGCAGGAGAACAGCAGACAGGCCAACGCCAACGCCGCTGCGGCTTCGCACGAGCGCTTCGTCCCCTCCTTCAGCCCCATCCCTCCAAGCGGGACGCCCTACCCGTACCCCTACCCGTTCTCCCATGTCCGGAGGGTAGGCGGGTACGTCTACCCGCGCGCGTCGCACCCTTCGCAAGTCCCGCCTCCTCCCCCCTCCGTGCCCATCCACCCGGGGCAGATCCCCAGCGCGATCCCGCGCGTCCCTTCCTCCATGTACGACTACAACACCAACACCAACACCAACACCAACGGTAACGGTAACGGTGAGGGGAACGACGCCAACCTCGCACAGCTCCAGCTCGAAGAGCAGTTCCGCCTCCAAATGCAGATGTACGCATACAACAACGCTCTGGGGGACAACGGCGGTGGGGGGGTGATGACGGACAGCACGCTCTCCCCCTCCAGCACGCCCTACCCGGGCATGAGCCCCGGCTACACGCCCTTCGGCGCCTACCTAAACCAGAGCCGGAGGTTCGCACGGGCGCGGGAGCGCGCGGCGGTGTTCAACGGCGGGTATGGGCTGCCGGGTCCGGGCGAGGACGGGCGGGTGACGGGTGCGAGTATGCGCTCGAGCCCGAGTCATTTGCCCGTGTCGTTGCCCCCGATGCCGCCTGCGCTGTACGGCGCGCCGCGTGGAAGAGGGGTGAAGAAGCGCGATCGGGTGGCGGATCTGAGAGGGGAAGCGACGGGAGGTGGTGTTGGTCCGGGTGGAGGAGCGAAGGTGAACGGTGCAGGGGGTACGGCAGGTGGAGGGAGGGTGAAGCCCCCGCCGAGAGTGGACAGCACGCAGCCGCGCGAGACGAGTCCGGAGCCCATCTCGGAGGAAGACGAAGACTCGGGCGAGGAGACTGCGGGGGAGAAATACGAGCACGAGCATCGCGAGCATGCCCCTTCTTCGCGTCTTCTCCCCGGATACAACCACCAAACCCGAGATTGGGGCCGGAGGGCAAACGGGAATAACGGCAACGTGAATGGGATGGGCCTGACGCGTGGTAACGACGGGGAGAACGACGTCGGGGAGTGGGTGGACGAAGAGTCCGATGAGGAGGAGGAGCTGCTCGACTTGGAGTTCCACCCCTCCTACGTGACGAATGCGGATCGGAGACGCAGGAGGTGGGAGCAGCGATGGGAGGATCTAGCGCGCGCCGTAAGTCCCTTTTCCAAAAAAAAAAAAAAAAAAAAAAACTGTTGTCACTAACTATATTTCCTTCACCAGTTCCAAGCCCTGGACAGAGAAACAGACGCGACGCTCCTCGTGCTCGCCTCCCCAGCCCACACGAACAAGCTCTACTCCCTCTCCTCGCGCTCCATCCGGCGCGACGCGCAGCTCTTCGACGGGCACGCCATGCACGCCGCGCGGGGCGCCTTCACCCAGATCGCGGGCCAGCGACGGAGCGCGCGCACGCAGCGCAGGGCGAGCCTGCTCGAGCGGCTCTACTACGCTTCCTCCGCCCTCTCCACGCACGCTGCGCCGCAGAGTCAGGATGCAGCTGCTCCGCAGGCAGGGGAGGGCGAGCGAGACGCCGCCGGCTCACAAGCGCAGAACGGCTCCCCCGAGTCGGGGACGGGCGCGGACGCCGCCCCACCGGAAATAGGGGAGCGCGAAGAAGACCTGCGCAGGATCCTCCGCACCGCGCTGCACAGTCTGAGCGCGCTGCACCAGATGTACGAAGAGCGCGAGGCGCGCTGGAGGATCGAGGAGCGGCGGATGCGGGAGGAGCGCGAGGGCGTGGACTTGCTCGTCAGGCAGGCATTTGGCAGCACCGGGGCTGGTGGTGGTGCGGGTGGGTTTATGGAGATGGGAGGGATGGGAGAGCAGCCGTTCTTGCCTTTACCTTGAACTTGAGGATAGACAAACGTATTTTCTTCCTTTGTTCTATTTTGTTTCGTTTTGTTTTGTTTTGCTTTAGCCTCTCACACTCTCACACCCTCATCACGTCCCCACTTGTATGTACACTTTTGTACTCCTGATCCATCTTCTGTATCGCTGTCTTTCTCTGTATCCGCTATCTATCCCCGGCATCTTTTGTAAAAGACACAAATCTTCTTCAAGCTACATACATACGTACAGCTTCAGGACTCGCTCTCGTATCGGTCTCTTCTGTTGTCTTTGTCTCCGTGGTCTCGCTTTTTTGAATACTTTTCCTCCTGCTCTGTATCTCTCTTATATACGACTATACAGATACAGAACCGCTAAAGTCGAATCAGAGTGTCTTTGTGAGCGGTGGCAGTCGCCATGTCCACCACACTAGTACTCTTAAGAGAATGCAAGTTTTATAGATATAGATAGAATCCTACAGGCTTGGAGTATTTGGTCTCCGACTCAAAAGACCGCGTCTTGGTCTTGTGACTTGCACGTGGTCTACATTTCTACTTGTACGTACGCCACGACCATACCACGCCTCCTTCCTCTCGCCACGACTTTGCACCTTCAGCCAGCGCGACTAATTGCTAATTAGAATAGAAAGATGGATGTGTCTAAAACGCCTTCGTGTGCATCCGCCGTTGTGTCTCTGCTTTGCGCATACCGTGTTGTAATCGTTACACGGCCGCGTCGAGAGGGCGGTCAACTGACAGCTTGAAGGTGTCAGCCTGGATTTTTTTGATCTAGTCGCTTGACTTTTCTTTTTCTTTTTCTTACTTACTGTCTAGGGGCCTGCTGAGACACGACTGCTTCTCATCGTCAGCCTTGCCAGCCTCTTTTTTTTATCAAGGAGTGCACTGACGCTCCTTGCAAGCGACCTACTCTTTATCTGTCTGGCGTATCCTAAGCAGGGATCTGGATACTGCTTCGACTTCAGGGCCATAATGACTCGGACACCTGTGCCCGGAGCTCCTCAGTCTGTATCCGTGTTTCTGCGCTCATACTCGCCAGACATCTTCGAATGGGAGAACCCCGCATACGATCCCCGGACGAACTTCGTGTGGTCGAAGCCCCTCGTGTCTCTTCCCTCGGGAAGCTTGTCGGCTCGTTGTCATTACCAAGATACTGCGCGCTATGAGGGAAGGTCGTCCCCTGGCTCGGAATCTCTGTCAGACATGTCTATCTCACTCTCTGATGCTGGCTCCGGGCGCTCCTTCTCGATACTACCCCCGATGATTCGTACGCGGGCGGCCTCGGTGTCTTCAGGCCGTAACTTGGTTCTCAGCTCTGGTTCAACTTCCTTGTCGGATATGTCTATCTCCCCTATTCCGAGCATTCCATCTCAATCTCCTGACAAATGTGAGCGCTTCGTTGGGAATATCGTTATCCAGAGTACTTGGGATCCTCCTGCAAATTCCACGTTCCTGGAGGACAGGCCTTCTCTCTTCCTGGATACAGAGCCTGTTGAATGCAGCGCCTATGAGAAGAGTGACGATGGAGACTTGGATCCTGTGGCTGTTGCTAAGATATTGGAGTGGACGACATCCCTCTTTACGACTGTCGCAAGTTCCTCGCTAGATTATACCATCCAGCCAGACGTGGATGATGACCCTGGATCTGTCCATCTAGACTCACCCTCATCTGAGAGCGAAGAGCGAATCTTTTCTCCGAGCTCGAAAGATTCTGCCTCGGATTCTTGTCTATTGCCTTCAACGATAGTCGTTAGGATCAACTCTATCCATCCGAAGGGGCCGCCAAGGTCGATTCAGGCCAATCCGGACTCTATCCTTATGCCAGGTGCCGTTGATTACGAAGCCTTCAATCCAGAGCAGGTACGTTCTTTCGTGATACCTACCATTTTTCGAATCAAGATTTGACATCCTCTTGTTAGCCTACGACTGCGAAGCCAGTATGCATGTGGGGCCGACGGCTCGAGCGCATCCCGAAGGTGCGACTTGCCGGACAGCAAGAGGCAGTCTACTGCTTCGACTCGCGCAAGCAGCGCCAGAAGCAGAAAGGCCTGGGTATAAACGTGGTACAACAGCCTGCTCGTCAAGTTATGGGCACCTTCAGCTACAAGGAACAACAAAAGCCGACCCAGGTTTTCTATCGCGCGCGCCCCTTCGGCGCTCCGCTGATCCGGCGGGATTTGCCTGCTGCGCCGGTGGACGCGGTGAAGATCACGCAGGGTCAGGTGTTGCTCCAAAACGTCGCTCCTATACGCTTCAATACCACCAGTTTCCCTTCCAATCGTGGCGCTCTCCAAGAATCCTCTGGTCGTCTCCCGTTTGCCTCGCGCAGCAATTGGGTTGACAACTGTCATCGGACGGAGTACGCTCCATCCCCACTACTCGTCAAGAAAATATCCGGTCGGGGCTTTCTGTAGCTATCATCATCTTTAGAGTTTTGTCGGAAATTGCTTTCTTTTCCTTGCTCTGAATTTCGTCTTTCTCGCTTGCTTTCTTATCTCCTTGCTGTGACCCCAGCTTTTATGGTTTTTCTTCTTTCCATCATCAGCACGTTTTCATGCTTTAATACCTTTCCTATTGTTCTTTTGATCTATGCATTGCCACGTGTTGTTTATATGTATATATCTGTAATTCGGGATGGTGTTGCCTAATTCGGGGATAAATCTATCCGTATGTATCTGAGCCTCCGGCTTTTGTGTGACAATTGTTATCAATAAGGGGTCAGGATGACACTTGAAAACTGTCAATACCTGCGTGTTGGAGGTTCCTTCTTGCCTATCTGAGAAATAGAAAGACGAACGAATGAATACGAAAGAACCGCCGCCGGCCGGTTTACATGAGTTCGGTCACAGCCTCGTAGACGCTTAGACTCGATGGCTAAGGGTCTGGCCAGAGCAGAAAGCAAAAAGAACACGTTTTATACCATAGAGCCTCCATTTCATTTCGCGATCCTCGTGTTGAAAAGCGTTGCGATGCTATGACAGAGGTCATGCATAGCTTAGACAGCTAATTCCGCATAAATGGACGACAATCTGCTTGATTTTTGGCCTCCCCGATTGCTCATCCTCTCCACCCAAAATATCGCTCGAGGTAGTTTCGCGATACAGTCGCGCTTAGGATAATCCCGTCAAAGCGCGAGAGCGTCAACAACGCGTCTTGTTGTGCTTACTTGTTATTTTTCCACGATCGGCCGCGACACACGCTCTGACATTCCCAACTCGGAAAGTGGCTTGGACTGCGGCCTTCTGAAAGTTCCCGCGCATCTTGGAGGAGTTCCTTCCCTTCCTCAGTCTGCCATTACCTCAAGGACATGCTATCATTATGTGCTCGATGACCGACAACTGCGAGGTGCGTTAGAAGACCGGCGTCTGATTTTTTTGGGACTTACTTTTGCATTATTTTATTAGACTATCCGACGCTCCTTCGATCTAAAAACAAAACCACAAAAGTTTGAGCTCTCCAGCCTTCAGACCATTGACGACGAAACATCGCTCCCATCGCCGCCATCATCTCCACCATCGTCACCGACGAGAATCCGCTTCCCGACTTCAGCTGATGCAGCGATCTATCCTTGGGCTAGATCAAGACCAACGCGGACCTCGACATGCTCGTCGATGCACTCATCGTCTTCCAATGCTTCATCAACGTCCTCCTTGTTCTCCCGTGTGTCGTCGAGTTCCCGCGCGACGCAAACAAGTGTCACATCCCGATTCGCTACTTCTCCTTCCCTGTCCTTCGCGTCCTTATCATCAGCATCATCATGTGCGGTTCCCCTCCTTCCTCCCTACGCTCCCAATCCACACGCACCTCCGTCTCTTGACGACGCGAAGGCCATCTTAACACTGGATGGAGGCGGTGTACGGGGCGTGTTCGCGCCTCTGTTTCTACGCGAATTGCAGAGGCACCTCCCACCTGATGTCGACGCCCGAGAGCTCCTTGATCTCGTAGGCGGGACATCAACTGGCGGAATTGCTGCGCTCATGTTCGCGCGGATGAGCCTCCCCCTTGAGAAAGTCATCGATACCTATCGTGACATGTCAAAGAAGCTGTTCGGCAGTAGGAGGTTGAAGAGTCTTTGGTGGCTTCTTACGAATTCCCAGCACTCAACAAAGAAGCAGAGAAAGGTATACACCCGAGTAGTCAAAGAAGCACTCGGAGGTGCTGAGGCACTGCTGAAGCCCACTGCACAGGAGGCGGAATCCACTGGGCCGCAAGTCCCTGTCTTCACTGTGGCTGTCGACGCGGCCGACTTGTCAAAGCCAACCGTTTTCTCTTCCTACACTCCAACATTTGATGATCCCCAGCGCAGTGCGGACTCCCTTCCAGCATCCGAAGTGCAGGACGAAGTGACTATTGTAACCGCGGCTCTAGCCACGTCCGCAGCGCCCACCTACTTCCATCCAACAGCTCATGCTGGCCGTGCATATATCGACGGAGGCATCGGGTTCAATAACCCAGCAGAGATAGCATTAAAACAGCTCTCTACCTTATACGGCCCCTCTGCTTACGCCTACACATTGATCTCGCTCGGCACTGGCAGGCGAAACGAGAACCCATACCGTCCCGGAGCCCCGCGGGCACGCTCCGGTATCGCTGGCATGATCGATATGCTTCGCGCCTTTGCACACATCAGCACTGATGCTGAGGGCGTGCATGCACGTCTTGAAGAACACTTCGCACAAACGGGGGCATATTTCCGATTCAATCCCATCGGACTTGAAGATATTGAGCTTGACGATTGGACCGCAGTCGACGACGCTATCAAGGCTTCATTGGATTACCTTGCGCTCCCAGAGACACAGAAACGGATCTCTGAATTGGTCGAACGTCTCCTCCAAGCGCGAGGCCTGATCCCTGAATAAACAAAATACCACAATTATCAGATACACATCGCGGAAACGTGACGCGTAATCTATCTAAGACTCCCTTACCGTCTTCTATTTATCCTCGTCTTGCGCACTTCGTTCATTCGATTGTTTCCTTCGCGACGCACATTCCTTTCTGATTCTTGCTACTGGTTATTTGCTTCCTCCGCTCACGCTTAACGATTTCTTCTTGATTATTGGCTGAGTTATTGTATTTGTAGATGGTTTCGTTCAACTCGGGATTCCTTCCTTGGGATAAACGCCTTTCTTCATTCCTGTGTATCTGCTTAGTCGGGTCAACGAATTGCCCCGACAAAATGAATAAAAAGTGTACAGAATAAAATCCGTACACGATGCCCAAGTTCCAGATAACGGCAAGATCGGTCGAGAATTCGAAGCTGCGGCTGCATTCTGGAACATTGTTCGCCAACTAGCTTTGCACGAGGAAGAAAGGTTGTCACCATACCAATCTTCGCGAAGGTAAGCAAGACAGACAAAATGGGCTGACAAGTATTCCTTGGTCAGAGCTCTCCACAGGAGAACAAATTGGCTCATACCTTGCTGTCAGAAATGACGAAAGGGCGCCTCAGGCATACCCTAGGACTATAAATGAAGGAGAGGGAAAGGATATGATAGTATCCCTGAAACTCCTTCGCCCTGGGCGTCAAACCCGATTCGCTACACAGTTATTTCTCGATCTCGTTTTCTTGAGAGCGTTTTGTACCTTGCATGGGAACAAGACAGACGAGCCAGCGAATTTAACATAATCGACCTGCTTTCCCAATCCCAATGCAGTCAAAACTGGAAGGCCGAGCGAGGCAACAGCACCGAATTTGGCCTTTTACGACAATAAAGAGTTGCGTGTCATGACCATGTCACCACGAGAGTGGAATCGAAGAAAGCCGGAGTCAGAGCGCAGACTGTAGTATTGTTGAACACAGGTGCCAGCGTTTCGCGTTATCTGCACAAGCATACCAGTATCAGAACCTGCTTCAAGGGATAGAACTATTCATCACCTCTGGTAAGTTCCTCCTTCCGTCCATAACGTGCCTTCAAAGTTCGATAGACTGAAATTTATGAAAGCTTGTTGGGATGAAGATAAAAATCGCACCACGCTTTCGGAGATCAGCTTAGCAAGTTCGCTTTTGACATAAATAAGGCTTCCTTAAAAGCGCGCAATCGCTTTCTCCTTCGCCTACTGATCATATAGCGCACCAAAATCATCTTTGAGTATGCCCTTTGCAACACTCGGAATCAAGCTCGTCGAGGGTGGACCGCTCAGTTGGCAGTTTCACCGCGTAGACAAGCTACTCGGGTCAGCTCATGAGCCCCACTGTGAAACGAGAAATGTCCAGATAGCCAAAAGAAAAAGGGATGGTCACTGTTGTTGGTGGCAGACATCACTTCATTTCTTGTGCACCTTTATGCATACTGAACGGCTCGCGTTGTGCGGGGTTGATGCTCGTCGAAAAGCCCAAAGATGTCGTCCGTTAGAATCGGAAATTCAAGGTTGCATCACGTGCTCCGTGTGCAAAATTTGGTTTTTCATCTCTTTTTCGTAGGTTCACTTCTGAATTTTTGGGAGGCACCGTCATCTGGACCCTCTATGTAGACAATCGAACAGCAAAACTAAAGGAAGAGAAACGAAAAGCACTAGCCAGAACTTTCACGTTTTCCTGTATACACTCATGGATTGCTGCTCTTCTTGCTCGGAGATTCATAACGACTTCATCATTCGTCATCATTCCTATTCACTCCAATGAGCATCCGAATCTTGAGTACCCGGACTTTGTAACTTGTCCTGACTAATCGAACTAATCTGTCAGTAAGGGTCCATGCACGCACGAGTCTCTCGCTCCCTCAGGCTAAGCTGGCAAAAATAAACTGGCTTCTAATATTCGAAACGACGCACTCGCATCGGCACAGCATACCCTGATTCACCAGAGACCTTCGGGCGTCGCATAATTGTCGTCACCATATCTATCTTCGTCTCCGGTCCATCGCGCAGACTGAAGACGTAGTTTCTAATCAAAACAGACAGAACAGACTATACAAAAGGACAAGTCAGGAGTCATTCGCAGAATTATTAAGAGTCGTTCATACCTTGAACTCTGCGATAGCAAACGCTCGCCCCAAACATGTCCGAGGTCCATCGATAAAGGAGAGGATGTGATGGTATCCTTGCACCTTCTTCGCTTTCGACGTCAAACCTGATTCGTTGTCCATCCAGCGCTCAGGCTTGAATTCCTTTGCGTCTGAACCCCAAATCTCGTCCGAGCGATTGATGGCCCGAATGGGAACAAAAACTGCCGATCCCTGTGCGACAGAAATATGATCGACTTGCTTGCCTGACACCGTCGTTATAGGAGTGCTGAGCAGAATGATGTCGTCGTACTTTGCCTAGTGCAATGACATAAGATTCAATGAGATCATCTTTCTTCAAACAAAAAGGAGCTTACAACTCGGCCGGTCTGAGAGAGGGGAGGATGTAATCGGAGAACTTCTCGTGTTACGGCATCGAGATAAGGGAGTCCGCTTGTGAACTGATCGTATGTCGGATCCTTGTTGGTAAATTCGGCGAGTTCTGAACGAAGTTTGTCCTGCTTCTCCGGGTGTAACGATAACTCAATCAGAGCCCAAGTCAGACTGACTACGATCCACGCATATCAGCGAGGCGCTTTACAGAAGACCAATCAATAGAACGACTTACTGGATGTCGTCTCATAGCCCGCCAGTATTAAGACTTTCATCTGAGAAAGATGAATAAATAAAATTGAGCTTATTTGATAAACCTGGATATTCACCTGGGCAAGCGCCTCCTCTGGAGTCAATCTCAACTCAGAGTCCGCACTCTCCGCTCTGACTACGAAAAGTATATCAGCTTGGTGTAAAAAGCAAAGAATAAAATGCATACGTAGGCTGCCGATGATCGATCTAGACGTATCTGTGGCACCACCACCTAACGCTTTCTCCTTGTGGCTCCTCTCAAGGAGCTGCTCAGAAACATCTCCCATGGTGTCGTGAAGTTTCCTTATCATGTTACCACGAGTAGTCGGGAGTTTCAGGATTATCGGAATGACTTGCCCTAGAAGCACGACCATAGTCACAGGCGGAGCTGTACCGAAAGAGTCGAAGACTTCTTTGATAGTCGAACGCTTTCCGTGGAGTGTTCCGAAGTCATGGCCAAATCCTGCTATACCAATACTATCGAGGGAGACGCAGTTCATTCTAGAAAGGCAGGTAAATTGAACAGCTCTTCCTGGGGAAGGTAGGGCTGCTTGCCATTTCTGTACGTCAATGATTGCTTCATCCGCATCTGATGACGATATTAATGCATCCCATGCCGCTTTCACCTTTAATATTTCTCCTGAGTCTTGCACGACAACAGAGTCAATTAGGCGCTTGCCTTGTAAGCAGAATCGAAAAACACTGGGGTTAAGCTACGAATAGCGGCATTACTGAATGCGGGGGTAAGCGTCTTGCGTTGCCTGCCTAAACGTGTCAGAGTATTTTTGATGATTTAACGATAGGCAGGTGCTCATCACCTTCTATGACTCTCCCCTTCCGACCAGAGGAGACCTCTACCAAGCTACACAGTAAAATCAATAGAGGAATCAGAGACGTTGAATCCATTAGATTGCAAGGGACTAACGAGATTTTCGATTAGGCGTTTCGAGAAATTACTCTGCACGCAGGTGAAGGTTTCCTTCGAGTAGAAATACGCGACTGCCTTCGGGTCTGTAAGTATGATCCGCCTTCCTCCCAAAGGAGTAGGTATTTGGTAGACTGGTCCATATTCCTTCGCCCACTGCTCATATAATGCTCCAGAATCGCCCTTGAATACCTCTTTGGTGACACCAAAGATCCAACTCGAAGATGGTGGTCCCTTCAGCTTTGTCGTCTCGTCTTGACACGTAGACGAGTGGCCTGTATAAACTTGTACAGCGTCCATGAACCAACCGCGAGAAGGAAGACATCCAGATAGCTTAAGGTCGAAAAGTCAATCATATCGCACTGATGTGCGTCTCCTGAGTTATATATGTAGTCTCGAACGCGGGGCCGATTTCATTGTATAAGAGAGATCGAGATCCTGGTGTATATGAAAACCTAGTTTAGGTGTACGCATCACTGAGTGTGAGAAGCCATCGGAAGATACACCGACCCTGCCAATCGTCGTACAGTTGAAATTGTCATAACACAATATGTCGGGAGACTATTTTTTGTAATGTATTATCAATTTTATCAACAGCCGTTTGCAGAAAGTATTGTCTTGTCACACGTGATGATTTGCCATTTTCGGCCCCTCCTGTACTTCAAAACACAAAATATACACTATCTCACCCAATACTTGACCGTGTTGCGTGATATAAGTTGCTAATTTATCTCTCGATTGGTACTTTTGTATTCCAGCCTGAGTGAGAGAAACATTGACCCAAAAATAACGAAAAAGAGTGATTTTGAGCACATTCCTCTCCGCTCAAAACTTTTCTGGCCGCAGAAAAATTGGCTGTACTTTCCTGAGGTCTGGGAGCTTGGGGGAAAATGACAAATTTGAGTCTTAATACTGGCGAGCTATGAGAAAACATCCAGTAAGTCATTCTATTGATTGGTCTTCTGTAAAGTGCCTCACTGATATGCGGAGATCGTAGTCAGTCTGACTTGGGCTCTGATTGAGTTATCGTTACACCCGGAGAAGCAGGACAAACTTCGTTCAGAACTCGCTGAATTTACCAAGAACAAACAGACGAGGGATGAGTGGGTCTCCCTCACACACTCATGGTCTGCTCGTTTGGCTGCGATCTTCTTGATTAGAAATCCATAACGACTTGACATCATTCGTCTTCGTTCCTATTCACTCGGAAGTTGATTATCGAATACAGATAAATCGAAACGGCATCTTAGATCAAGATTCCTTCCCAGCGGATGCTCACTCGAGCTTTGTATCTTTTCCTGACAAATCGATTTGATTTGTCGCAGTTGTTGTCCATGCACGAGTCTCTTGCTCCCTAGGCCGACAAGAATGAAATAGCTTCTAATATTCGAACCGACGCACTCGCATCGGCATAGCATAACCTGGTTCGCCAGAGACCTTCGGGCGTGGCAGGATAGTCGTTACCATATCGATCTTCGTCTCCGGTCCATCACGCAGACTGAAGGCATAGTTTCTGATCAAAACAGACAGAACAGACTATACAAAAGGACAAGTCAGGAGTCATTCGCAGAGTCATTAAGAGTGGCTCATACCTTGAACTCTGCAATAGCAAATCCTCGGCCCAAACATGTCCGAGGTCCATCGATAAAGGAGAGGATGTGATGGTATCCTTGCACCTCCTTCGCTTTCGACGTCAAACCTGATTCGTTGTCCATCCAGCGCTCAGGCTTGAATTCCTTTGCGTCTGGACTCCAAATCTCTTCAGAGCGATTGATGGCCCGAATGGGAACAAAAACTGCCGATCCCTGTGCGACGGAAATATGATCGACTTGCTTGCCTGATGTGGTCGTGATAGGAGTGCTGAGCGGGATGATGTCGTCGTACTTTGCCTAGTGCAATGACATAAGATTCAATGAGCTTATCTTTTTTCAAACCAAAAGGACACGTACAACTCGGCCGGTCTGAGCGAGCGGAGGATGTAATCGGAGAACCTCTCGCGTTACAGCGTCGAAGTAAGGGAGTCCACTCGTGAACTGGTCGTATGTCGGATCCTTGTTGGTAAATTCAGCGAGTTCTGAACGAAGTTTGTCCTGCTTCTCCGGGTGCAATGATAACTCGATCAGAGCCCAAGTCAGACTGACTATAATCCACACATTTTAGGTAAATGCTTTACAGAAGATCATTCAAATAGAATAACTTACTGGATGTCGTCTCATAGCCTGCCAGTATTAGGACTTTCATCTGAAAAAGCTGAATAAATAAAATTGTGCTTGTTGAACCTGGATAATCACCTGAGCAAGCGCCTCCTCCGGAGTTAATCTCAACTCAGAGTCCGCATTCTCCGCTCTAACTACCGAAACACATATCAACTTGGCGTAAAAAACAAAGAATATAATACATACGTAAACTACCGATGATCGATCTAGACGTATCTGTGGCACCACCACCTAATGCCTTCTCCTTGCGGCTCCTCTCAAGGAGCTGCTCAGAAACATCTCCCATGGTGTCGTGAAGTTTCATCATCATATTACCACGAGTAGTCGGAAGTTTCAGGAGTATCGGAATGACTTGTCCTAGAAGCATGACAACCATACTCATAGGCGGAGCTGTACCGAAAGAGTCGAAGACTTCTTCGATAGTCGAATGCTTTCCGTGGAGTGCTCCGAAGTCATGGCCAAACCCTGCGATACCGACACTATCGAGGGAGACGCAGTTCATCCTACAAAAACAGGTCATTCGAGCGACTCGACTAAAAAGCTAGTTCTCCTTGCCACTTCTGTACATCAATGATTGCTTCATCCGCATCTGATGACGATATTAATGCATCCCACGCCGCTTTGACCTTTAATATTTCTCCAGAGTCTTGCTTAACATCAGAGCCAAATAAGTGCATACCTTATAAGCAGAATCGAAAAACACTGGGGTTAAGCTACGAATAGCGGCATTACTGAATGCGGGGGTAAGCGTCTTGCGTTGCCTGCCTAAACGTGTCAGAGCATTTTTGATGATTTAACGATAGGCAGGTGCTCATCACCTTCTATGACTCTCCCCTTCCGACCAGAGGAGACCTCTACCAAGCTACACAGTAAAATCAATAGAGGAATCAGAGACGTTGAATCCATTAGATTGCAAGGGACTAACGAGATTTTCGATTAGGCGTTTCGAGAAATTACTCTGCACGTAGGTGAAGGTTTCCTTCGAGTAGAAATACGCGACTGCCTTCGGGTCTGTAAGTATGGTCCGCCTTCCTCCCAAAGGAGTAGGTATTTGGTAGACTGGTCCATATTCCTTCGCCCACTGCTCATATAATGCTCCAGAATCGCCCTTGAATACCTCTTTGGTGACACCAAAGATCCAACTCGAAGACGGTGGTCCCTTCAGCTTTGTCGTCTTGACACGTAGACGAACGGCTTGCGTAAACTTGTATAGCATCCATGAACCAACCACGAGAAGGAAGACATCCAGATAGCTCAAGGTTGAAAAGTTAATCATATCGCGAGAGGAACTGACGTGCGTCTCCTGAGTTACTTATATATGTAGTCTCGAACGTGGGGCCAATTTCATTGTATAAGCGAGATCGAGATCCTGTCGTACGAAATCCTATTTTAGGCGTACGCATCACTGACTGTGAGAAGCCATCGGAAGATACACCGACCTGCCAATGATCGTAGTCAACACCTGTACTGTTATTACTTACTCCGGACTTCTCAAATCATCTCGACTCGTCAGTCCTTGCCGTTAGGTTGGCGTCCTTGACAAAGAAACAGATCATCTAATCAGGGCAACCGTGTCCTAAGTAGTGATAGGATCAGCAAGTTCGGTAACTTTTCGCACGAAGCAGCGACATGTCGTAAGCTAATCTGACGGTAAACTGCCACGACGGCGCACTGGAGGCGTATCATATACATACGTACATCGGAGAATCCTGCGATACCACTGGCTATTAGCAAGCAGAACAGACCAAAGGTGTTGATTTGGCCTGACTGAGATTGCTTGCTTGAGATACTTGCAAATGGTGCCTTATCAGGCCCGTTCGGCACCCTTCACTTTCAGTGATTGTACATGATTCTTGGCAAAAATCGTGAAACTTGGCAACTTGTCACAGAAAGTCACGTATGTTCTGAACCCGTGATGGGGAAACTGTGATTTTGCCAAGAATCATGGAAAGTGAATGTTGCGAACGGCGGGGCCTTATGTATTTCCCCCTATATATTTATAGCTACCTTATTTTATACCGCGTCATAGGCTCTCATAGATGCTGAAGCAGAGTATAGTCGCCATTACTGCGCAGAAGCTGCAGAGAGTCAGAATTTTGTCCCCCGCGGCGTCTTCAGCAAATCGCATCGCCGGCGTACCAAGTTCAGTTTATGAATAGATATGAACTTGGACCAATAGTTCTATATACCGCTCTGTATACCAAGACCGCCTCTCGGACCTTATAAGAAACAACCTAATACCAAGAATCCCCATTACGCCCGGATTCCGATGCAAGAAACAAGGAACAATCACAAGCATTACCTCGACTTTCTCTTTCCAAATCGAACTCGCATCATCAAAGTTCATCGGAAATAGGTTTCTGCTGTGCATGGTCCTCGTTCAGCTCGGAAAGCGTATTGAGCCAATTCCGCAGGACGGCGTTGAATTCGGCTGGTTTCTCTAGTTGAACCCAGTGTGCTGCTGGAATAGTCTTCTCACACAAATTTCCTTCAGTGAAACCACGAACGAGAAGGATGAGAAAGAAGAGAGAGAGAATGATCACGTACCACACGAGTAAGTTTAGGTAGGAACTTTACCGATCCGAGCATCTTTTCGACTTTCTGCCAGTCTGCTACAAAATCGTATGTTGGGTAGATTGACAGTGCCGGTTGTAGAATTGTGTAGTTTCCTTGGTCGTGTGAGAATTTCCAAGAGCCATAGCGGTTCTGCGGAATTCAAAAAGTAAAATTATTTTCTATCGATTGATTTCCGGGACGAGAAAGATGCAAAACGTACGCCATATGTGTAAAATTGCAGAGCTAGAAGGCCAAGGTTTGATTAATTATGTTGCGAGGAGAGTTTGGAAAAACGAGGCAAATTGACTTACTGTGGTTGAATCCCTGAATCGAATACTGCTGAACGAGATAGTCCTCTTCTTCCTGCGACAGCAACAGCGTTGGCGGGATCTAACCAGTGTAACAAATCCGATCAGAAATTCCATGATTTCTTATGAATGCGACTTGAAAACGAACCTCAGCGTCACCATACACACCAAGGAAGTCCGTCGTTGATTCCAAGAAAGACGGAGGCGGACGAGAAGTAGGGTTTCGATAGACGGCGCGTAAGGATCTACGGATATCCTTGTTGAGTTCCACTGTGGCCTCGAAGGTATGATCTTGGAAGTATTGTTGGTATCCGAAGTGTGGGAAGAGCCAGACGAGAATCCGGATGGGCATAAAGAACCAGCGGTTTGCTGGAATGTACTGAGTTCGACCGTTTAATTTTGATGATTTCATTTGAGGAATAAAGAGCATGAATTACCGGAATTACTGCTGCTGCGACTGCTTCAAAAATATCAGGACGCATGCGGGCGGATTCCCAGCACACCTGCGCACCCCAGTCGTGTCTTACACCGCAAACGTGTATAATCAACTGACAAGGACAAAGACGCGTGAGATCCATGATTAGAACATACCCTAAGCAAACCGCACGGTCTACACCGGCATCTTGTAGGACACAAGTGAGGTCTCCTACGAAATCGCTCATTCTTCCAGAGGTCTCGATGTCCCCAGGGTGGGTAGACTCGCCGAATCCTCGATGGCTTGGAGCAATGATATGGTACTCATTCTTTCAGAATTACATGAGATCCATTAAGATTAGTGTGTATCTGCAGGCCAATGGATAGTCACCTTGAACTCTTCGATTTGATGTGCCCAGTTCGACCAGAGTCCTGGCCAGCCATGTACCATAAGGATGGCTTTCTCGGCTTTCGGGTTGACTTCAACATAGTCTGAAAGAAAGAAATCAGCGTGACAGCAAGATTTCGAGAAATAAACCGACATACGTATTTCGATTTCCTTCTCTACATTATCTTTTCTGTTTACAGCTTTACATTTGGCGGTCTTCTGCGGGTAGGAGGCAGGATGGAAGGGGCTCGACGTGGAAGCAGCAAATCCAAGACAGTACAAGAAAGCTAGTTTCAAAACACAAGAGCGCATAGTTGACGGTTAGGGTGAAAACGCGTCAACAAGTCTTCTGGCAGGTCCTTGTTTAAGTTATTTAAAGCACGTATTCAGGTGATTATTCTGAAAAGAACGCGAAATTGTTACTGTACGAGATTGACTGAGAATCTTTGGTCGACACCGGACCTTATCAGAACTCCAACTTAATGCCAGGTGTAAAGACCTGAGAGCGTTGAAATCAAGTGTCACTCAGAAGAAGCGATGATGGAACAGAGGTGCAATCACGTGAGGTCTAATGATAGACGTCCCGAGCTGCCGGATATGGACGGTCTCGCATCGACCGTTGGACGACCCGCTGGCCCACCTGGAACGTCTATCCCTCTCGGTAAGTGTCCCCCCCCCCCCGAGTTGTCGAGTTGTTATGGGCTCGCTGACCGACCACGATGGACACGATGGACAACAGTGAGCTCGCCCATGGATCCGTCGCGCCCATCGGGCTCAGCCTCAGCCTCGCTCGCCCATCCGGCCGCTGACCCGCCCGCTGGGATATACTGTGCGAATCCCGACTGTCGCACGAGGGCCGGAGAGAGATCGCGTGGTCATCAGAGTTGTCGTGCCCTTTTGTGCGGCCATTGTTGCCAGAATGTTGCACGGGCGGCTGCTGAGGCGGGCGAGCAGCGTCCGATATGTAAAGTCCACGCAAGGAGATTGCATACGGGCCATAAACCAGCGCCGAAGACAGAACACCGCGCCGAGGAGAGTTCAATACCGTATACAACTGGAACTGGAATAAGTGCTTCAAGCCCAGCTGGTCCACGACTCGGAGAATCTGAAGAACTGCACGATCTACTCGAGAAACGTGCAAGACTTGAGCAATCACTCAAAAGATCACTGACGATGGTTATTTGGTACAGGGTGAGTATTTATTGTCACAATAGCATGTCTGACTGCGGTACTTATTATAACTCTAGAACGGCTGTGAACCTCTTCGAATTGCCCACGAAGTCACGACCTTCCCTCTTTTCCAGCTCCAAGATTTTCCCGAGCTCATTGGCGAACTGGGTCTTCAACCCTCTTCTTACATCGATACGTACAACACCGAAACTGGTCAATGGGAACAACACAAGATATCGACCGTACGCTCAGTTGAGCAGGATCAGAGGCTGTTATACCGACTCAGACCTAGTCTCCTGGATAGCTTGACGGATTGTCCATTTCTGGAACAGGAACTTAGTTTGCAGCCTGCTCCAAAGAGCAGCTTGACGAAACGGCATCCGATCGCACCTCTGACCTCTTCTCCACCGGGTAAACAAGTGCGAGTACTCTCGAACCCGACTCCAGTGGTGTGTAACTAGACGGTCTTATTCGGTCTTATCATTCTATTCTAACCACCTTCATTTGATCAAGCGAGCCCCCACTACTACCTCGCCTCAAAATACGGCGTTGCAGAATTGGGATAGCCCTATGAGCGGGGTGTCTCCTAAACAAGGCCCGACTGCTTGGTCTTTCACAGCACCGGCAGGCAACGCACTCCCCGGTATGCGTCACTCTCCGAGCACCATTGTTCCAGCTACTTCTTCCACAGACCATTCGAACAGCGCTCAAAACAACTCTGGAAATATCAAGCGTTGGCCTACAGATTACACCATACACGAGATCGTCGAAGGGTTCGACACGATGGCCGAAATCATGAAATCCGACCCAAGCGCTCGTCAAAGAAACGCATTTGAGCGTGTCTTCCCACCGTGTAGGTACGTCAAGAGTACCGTCGGCCGGGCCAAGTTATACTGGAAACGCGCGAGTGAGGAGATACGGAGTCACTTCTTGACGCTGCCGAAGGACGACCCTCGGGGCAAGTGGACGAATTTTGTGCATCTTATGGACGGGAGGCTTGTTATTGAGGTCGGGAAGGAGAAGCTCGGTGGAGTCTCAGCTGGGGGTCATGGTGTGCCTCGCGTTGGGATTGGTCCTGGAACGGGTGCGGAGAGTATGGTAGATGCGGAACATGGTATGGATACGGCTGAGGAAGATGACCATGCGGATACGACCAGTCCATTAAGCTTCGCTCAGACCCGGTCTGCCAGTAATCGTGAGTGACGTCTTTTCTTCCTTTCTCCTCTTCTTCTTTGCACCAGGCCGAGGGACTGACTGCTTGTATAGAACCTCAAATCGCTATCCAGTCCCCGCCTACAATGACCGCACACCCTTCTCTGTCTCTACGCCGATCGGGGCATGCACACCCAGGACAAACGCAAGCACCGCCCATGGGCGCCCTCCTGCCCAATCCGAACCCTCTCACACATCATGCGAGTGCGCCTGCCATGCCTATGACGACCACCTTCACTCTAGGTCTGTCTTTCTTTTTCCCTCGTCGAACTGTCTAGGGTCCGATACTGATGGATACATGCTTTTTTCAGATCGAAGTATCAACATGAATCGCTCGTCTAGCTCGCTATCTGGGGCGATCACGATTCCGGAGATCTGACGTTATATTGTCCAGGTGCTTTGCTCTTTTTCTGTGTTCCTGCTGGTTTATTTCCCCGTTCATTGATCTGTCTAGTTGATTATGATTTTCATGGAATTCGACTTATCTTGTCTCCTGTTCTTTCTTACATTGGGAAGGCGTAAGTAGTGATTCAAAACTGATCTAATTCATTTGGATTGAAGCGAGGTGGGGGCTAGTCATTGTCCTTGAAATCTCCACCACACTCGTTGCGTCGTGCATGCAAATATTTCTCAGGTTTATCTGTGCTCAACTTGTTACAGCCGTCCTTACTAAAGACACATTTTGTCGTGTCTCGGACAGGATATAAGTTTCATTGATTCATCTGGACAGCAACTTTTCTTAAATTGAGAAACTTGGTACTGGACATAGGGTAGAGATTTCTGAGTGACTTTGACGGGGAAGTGCGAAGCATACGAGAATTATGGACTGCATTCTAGTTTTGCATCTTTCCTACGAGCAATCCGGACCAATATTTATGTTGTTGTGAATGAAATTACGCGAATGTACTGGGTGCGACGATCACCCGTCGATCAGCTGGACCCACCGTGACACTGACTGAGGCTGAAGGCGTTCTTTGCTTGCTCCTTTGTTCCTCACCACGACCATCCAACGCGTTCGTCCCATGGCGAGTGCAGAGATGACCGTGATGGACGCGTCTCAGACTCAATATCACGTCGAAACTCCCTTGGCCCTCATGAGGACAATCAAAGATCCAATACATGACTTCAGTCAGCTCAATTTTCCTATCCTTTCTCTCGTCGCCATTTCCCTGACTCATTTTTGGACTTTATCGAATAGTTACCTTTCCTGCTTACATCTGGTCCTTCATTGACACGTGAGTATCTAGCTATTTGAGCCTCAAGATAACTTCTTGAATACCGCAGACGTCAATTTCAGAGACTGAGAGCGATCAAGCAGCTCGGTGTGTCGTACTATGTATGGGCGGGGGCATCTCACAATCGCTTCGAACATTGTATTGGTAAGTATCTTCTTTCATGACAAAGGCATCCCGTTCATTAATACGCTGTCAGGCGTCGCTCATCTCGTGGGTACGCTCGTCGAACGTCTAAGGACAATGCAGCCCGATCTGGGGATCACAGAGCGCGACGTGCGATGCGTCCAGCTCGCAGGTCTCTGCCACGACCTTGGTCATGGGCCTTGGTCCCACGTCTGGGACGGTCACTTCATACCTACCGTATTGTACGTGTTTTTGCTTCTCTTCTCTTCACAGAACGCTTCGTATTAAATGAGGAAGTTCTTCTCAGGCCAGAACAAGCCTGGACGCATGAAGACGCGTCGGAGATGATGTTTGACGACCTCGTGAAGCGGAATAACGTCCCTATCGATCAAGATGATGTTAATTTTATCAAGGACCTCATCAAGGGTACCGTTCGTCATTCCGCTCTAAAGCAAGTGCTTAAAATACCCATGTACTGCGTGAGGCGAGGAACTAATTATGGAACAGGGAACCTCCGGAGAAGAAATTTCTTTTTGACATCGTGGCGAACAAACGTAATGGTATCGATGTTGACAAGTCAGTTTGTCAACAGACTTCTTTTCGCACCCACTGACCTTCATGCCAGGTTCGATTACATCGCAAGAGATGTTCGCGCAATAGGGGACCACAATAACTTCTCGGCGCGGAGGTTGATCGATTCCGCACGTGTAATCAACGACGAAATCTGCTATCACATCAAAGACGCGAACCAAGTATACGAACTCTGTACTTTGCGCTTCAGCAACCATAAACGTATCTACAGTCACAAGACCGCTCGAGCGATCGAGCACATGATCGTTGACGCGTTGAAGGCCGCAGAACCGACGATAAAAATCGCGAAGCAGATTCTGGACCCTGCGAAATACGTTTATCTAACGGATAACATCATGGAACGGATCGAGATGTCCGAAGAACCGAGTCTCGTAGAGAGTCGTAGGATACTCGATCGCATCCACAGACGTGATTTGTATCGTTGCGTCGATTGGGGCACGTTTCGCTATGACTTGCTATCACGTCTCAAGAAGCTGATCACCTCGGAACGAATTGTTCGTGCGGCCAAGGAGCTGTTCCATTCCGATTTAGACGGTAAGCCAGGAAGGTCCCGCTCGCGTGGTCCGAGCCAGGATATCGTCGCTAGTTTATCCGTGGAAGATGTTATCGTCGACTTTTCGACGCTACATTTCGGGATGAAGGAGAAGAACCCAATTGACTTCGTACGATTTTATGGGAAGCATAACATTTACCGTACGTGAGATTTACTTGGTTTCTGTTCTACATGTTTTACTGATTCATCATTATATGCTTCCAGAATCTTTCAAAGCAGAAGCTGGAGAGCTATCCACTCTAATACCAGCCTGTTTCGCAGAGACTCAGCTAAGAATTTATGCAAAAGAATCAGTGTACGACTCTCACGTATTTATGCCTGATGTCTCATACCGACGACTACTGTTATTTAGTTATTACGGCCTCGTTCAAGCGGGCTATCGCGAGCTCCTCTCAACTCTTTCAGAGAACGAACCAGAAACGCTGCCGCCGTACCTCAACCCCAGTCATCCCGGGGTGGGATCTCCAAGTCCTTCGCCGACTGAACCTCCCCTGACACCACACGCCAATACAGCGGCAACAGCGTCTCCCTCTCCAGGCTCCGGCTCGCGCAATAATGGTTTTCCCAATAGGAGCAAGACACCTTCGCTGAATAAGTTTACGCGTGTCGACCCATCTTTCGCCCCTTCTTCGCCCTCGCTGACCGCAAAGCGGATGAAGATTTCGTCAATCCCACTGGCTCCCCTTGAGCTGAAATCATCGCATCGCCCTGGAGGCACAGAATCAAGCGCGATCCAGAGCGGGACGGAGAAGGCACAGAATGGACAAACACGAGGACTTGTCGTTCAAGATAGTCTCGTATCTATGGCAAGCGAAACGAGCGAGGTCCCAACTGAGGTCTTCAATAGCGATGCCGGGACCCTCGTCGACAGCCGTATTGGCACAGTCAAGTCTGCGAAGGCAGACTCTGATCAAGTCCTGTTGGACGCAGATGGTCATAATCAGCTCAAGTCGCCAACCACACCGACACCGTCACCATCAGTGAAGGCTTCCCAGTCAAACCAGCAATTGTTGGCCCCATCGCCGGATATCGAGAGTAGGACGCGCAGGCCGCGTTCAGTCCGACGCCGACGTACTGCTGACCATGATAATGCAAGTAACGAGGTGGATGGAGAAGGATCTCGTCTCAAGAGGCGAAGGTCTTGATTCATGGAAGATTTAATTCAATTCTTCATAATACCAGACCAGGATATAATTTCGTCTGCATTCCCTATTACAGTACTTTCTCCTTTCACGCATTCCCTTTCATCTGTTCGCATTTTCATTGCCACTATGCTCTTCACTTTATTCACGTTCCGCTTCGCATCAGCAAGACTATTTTTTCTGTCCAATGTCCTTTCCATCTCCATCCGTTCAAACCTTTTTCTGTGCATCTTTCTCCATAGACCATCACTTTAGCCTCATCACAAGTTTAGATAGACATCGTGCATTCCATCCCATCCTGTTTCGATACATACTCGGCATGTTCTCAGACCTGTACCTTTCGTAATTGCTAATTGTTATATTGCTTACATGGTCAGCAAGTGTCTTCGTTTGTTCATGAGGTATGCGACGAAAACGGCAACAGACAGATAAACATCTTCGAAAATGAGCGGTACAATCTGGTTATACGATAGGACATCTTCAAAACGTGTAAGCAGGTACGTATGTCCGTCACTCTTGTCCCAGATGACTATCTACTCAGTCAGCTACATCGTCTTCGGCCGGCATTTACGAACTCCCGCGTAACATACACATGAGGTGTCACCTAATCTCCCGCCTCTTCCAAAAACGACCCTGGACAGCTTTATACTATAATTCAAGTATTACCATTCGTCAATGCAAAACATCATCAATACGTTTAATCTCCGACCACGCTTCGCCATCAGCTTCCCAGCTCCTCGCGACCTTGTCACGAAGCACTTGTGCATTGGCACGCTTCAACTTCCCATCCTCCCCAGTTGCCTTAGAAAGCACCTCCTTAAACTCGCGTTTGAAAGCATCGAGCGTGCCTTCCGGGCATTTGTTCCCGAGGCGGTGGATAGGTCTCAAGCCATGCCAAGAACGAGTCTCGAAAAGCTCGTATCCGACCTTTAAAACATCGGAGATGAGAGCAGCATTCACCGGATGGTCTATGTCGAACGGCCAGCAGATCCTACAATCTGCCTGTGTCAAGCATATGCTCCTTTGACAGACGACATTTGAAACGTACATTGGAACACCTGCTGTAATCGCCTCCGTAAACGAGTTGTGTCCACAATGCGTCACGAACCAGCCACACGCCTAAATAATATGCAATCAAGAAGTCGGAATATATCTGAAAGCGGATAAGCAAACAAACCTCATGCTTAAAAATGCTCGTCTGTGGAAGCCACTTCGAGATATACCCTAGACCTGATTCCTTTATTTTCGTTTCAATCTCGTCGGGCACTGTCGCAAATGGACTCGCTCTGGAAAACATCTGTATCACATTTGATGAAAGGAACTTGAAATATCGCCTAAAAGGGACACATACGAATGGAATACCGCTTTCTATGAGGACATCTAGAGCAGCCCATATCTTCTCAGGGTGCTTTGTCCACCAAGTGGAACCAAATGACATCTAGAGGACGCTTCGTCAACTGTGTTGAACACGATTGCAAGAGACATACATAAATGACGGAGTGAGGACCGTGCTTGTGTAAAGCTGCATTTAGGAAATCGTGCACTTCGTCCGTTACAGCCGGCTTGTCGTTCTTCGTCGGAATGACGGGATAGTCAAAAGGAGCTGGGCATATTATTGGTTTATCGACTAGCCATTCCTGAATAGCTGCAATTGCCTCCTTCTCGAGAATGGGCGTTGTATTCATGATCATTCCGTCGCATTCTACGAAAAATCTTCACGTATCCTGACATGATTAGTATTGTACTACAGTCAATTGGAAGGAAGACTGACCTGTGAGCACGTGCGTTCACGAAAGCGATAGGGAAGTCCATGAATGGCTTTGAAGTGAAACAGCAATCAGTATCTGAGTTGCCCATAACGTCGCGAGGGATTTACCTCTTGAGGCGAGAACTCATGGTCATACATTGGCGGAAGACCAGGGATCGTCAATAATTCTCCTTTGACGCGCCTATAAATCTTATCCGGAGAAGTCAGGCTAGACTCATTATCACATATATGTCTCATACCTTGTCGGCTTCTGCCATAACCGCCTTTTCCTCCTTTTCTGTGATTACTTCTAGTTTCTTTAAGAGGTCACCATTTCCTCCGAGATTTTCCGGACCCCAGAGGAAGAGAACAGCAGAAGCCGATGTCGATTCCAAGGCAAATATAGGGACCGCTCTACCGGTTTCCTGTCTTACACCTTGAAAAGCATCGTAGGCGAAGAACTGTGCACGACCACGTCGTCAAGTCGTAAGCATAAGTCCTTATGCAGATATCATTCACCCACATCCATTATAACCAGTTGGGGCGGAGGAATCGCGCTGTGATAATCATCACTGGTCGGAGTGGTCTGTACTGTTTGGCTCGTGCAGAGCTTCCTATATCCGTCCAAGAAGTTCGAAGTCAGCTGAGTAAAATCTATCGGGAGTGTCGAGCTCTCGATGCCAACGACACTAAAGAAATCAAACAGAGAACATTAGTTTCTCGTTAGCTAAGGACGCTCAATATCATACCAGGCTACCGAATGAGTTCTTTCAAGTCGTCTTCAGAACCGGGAACAAAATCGTTCGATATCTCCTTTCGAGTCTGATCGTACAGGAAGAGTGGTGTAAATAGAGTCGCATGTACATTCCTGAAACGAACGATCTTTGTGAGTAGTGTACATGTTGCTTTTGCGTGGCCTATTCCCATGAATTGTCAGGTAAGTTATTATGCAGGCGTGTGAGATGCTCACCCCATGCTGCAATTGTTAGGGCCACAACGTGTCCACGGGGAGACATGACCTGGCCAAGTAATGCAGAGAGAGGAAAGTACTGGTGTCATTCATCGAGGCTGCGCTGTAAGCCATGTATATGTACTCAGAAGAACAGTCCAAAATAACCCGTATGTATGCCTGACTGATGGTATTCTGTACTAGTTCCCACGTACGCGATAGGAACCGCCTATTTGGTTTTCAGTACAAGAAAGAAGCTATTCTTGGCATCAAGGGAGGTATTAGCAGCCTAGCGAGCCCATTGGATCCGTCTTCGGTGATCCAGAACACCTGAAAAGTTCTTTCAAACTGCTTATCGCGGGAGCATACTAATAGCTCCGCTTGAGACCGATGGAAGGACACATGGTGACTTGATATGTTTTCTAGTTGACGTTCGTTCACTGTGATGGCCTATGCTTTGTTCGATAGCAGTAAATCGGACATCTTGCATCCAATCTCCATATCCATATGTTGGCTGCACCGTGACGTAGATTGTCCCTGCCAAAAAGATGTTCTCGCGTGGATTTTTTGGTTACTGCCGAATGTCTTATGTAACGCATAAAAATACGACAAAATAAGGCTATACTTCCCATCCCATCCTTTACTATGAAAGACTATCTGGCGCCGTACAGTGCAAGATAATCCCTGTTTGTCCGGGTGATAATGGTACAAGTATGCAATGTGTAGTTTAGGCCGGAGGAGGAGCAATCAAGCGGTGAGTGAGGCAGGATGAGAAAAAAATATTTCCAGACAAGAACCACTATTTCTTCGCTTTGCTTGAGCTTTTGGCAGTACCGATGGCGGATTTCGCTTTGCCTTTGCCCTTGCCCTTGCCCCCGGAGGCGGCCTTGATAAGCGAATCCTTTGATATGTCCTCTTCTTCGTCCTTCTGTTCTGGTTCTTCGTCCACATCTTCGTCGAGCTGCAGTATCAAATATGGAAAGAGCGATAAGTGTAAGGATAATGGACGGTGAATATATGAGAGACGCACGTCGAACGCTTCTTCGAGATCCGGTGCTGGTTCTGCCACGATCTTCTTAGGAACTTTTCCAAATTCTTGTGCCTTGTGGAAGGGCACGGGATGTTCGGTTGAGTTGTATCTACGATTATTTTGGCAGTGATGTTCAGTCTTCAAATTGCTTGAACAATATAAAGGCAAACGTACTTTCTAGTGAACGCCGACTTGGTCGCAGATGAGATCCTCTTGAGCACTACGTCATCCCTATTCTGGTCTACACCGAGCTCGACAATAGTATCCCATTCCTCTTTTGAAAGGTAATAGTCATCCATAGTCCCAATGACTTCGTCCACGGCGCTCTGCAACCACAGACATGAATCAGACTCATACTTCTCGTGTAGTTTAAAGGAAGACAGGGTGCTTACCACTCCGGCGTCTATAAGCGGTTTAACTATTCGCGGGAAGAGAGCGGGTATGTACTGCTGTCGGATCTCCGGCTTGTCTCCTGATACCTTCAACCTCATGCGGATCTGCACGTCACCCAACTGTCTCTTTAATTTGTTTTGCTTCGAGTTCTGGCCCAACCATCTGGTGATGTTAAAGTCTATCAGTACTGCAACATGGAAAGACCGCGAAATTCACATACTGAGGAAAAGACATCGCATTTTGTCCGCCATAGCCTAGCCCATTTCCATATAAGATAGAAGCAGGGCGCACGGTTGATGTGACGGCGTGTAATGGCATCAACGACCAGTTTTGTTCAGGTCTGAGAAGGATTAAATCCAGGAACGTGGAATCCAGCCGAAGTATGAAACTCACCCGTGAATCAACGAATCAACGAGATCCGAGTCTGAAATAGACGAAGCGGCCCTATCCATCAGCTTCAGATGCTGCAATGTCCTTTCTGGGCCGGAACAGTTTCGTATCCTAGCAGGGTCGGTCTTCAAGTAGTTTTCCTACATTTTCAACAATTTAGTAATCGCTCGTCGGATACGATGCATGGCGTCGATTCGATCACCTGAATGAAAAGGGGGACGAAGGAGTGATCATGGAAATAAAGCTCGATCTTATCGCCTAACGATTCTCTGGCCGTCGACGAAAACAGATAAGGGCCGAGCATCTTGCTGATGACATTGAACGGTGTCATGATTGAATATTTCTCATTCATTTTCGCTCTGCAAGAGTGTCAATCATATGCAAGACAGATATCGAGTCAGATCAAACATACAGGTTCTTGCCCTCGTCGAAGTCCATCTCCGAGTTCGACAGCTTCCATGTCGAAAGCATATTAAGAACCTGTCGAATGTCTGACTGGGCGCCTTGAACTAGTTGGTCAACAACATTGGCAGGGATTTTCATCTTCTCCCTTATTCAAATGTTAACATGAAATTGACGACAGTGATTACGAACGAGTCGTACTTAAATGCAATGGTCATGACCCGAGAACGAACGGCAGCGGCATCCGGCCTTTACATGAATGTCAGGCGAGAACCAAGTCAGATGTATAGGACACACTGACTTTCTGAAGGAAAGGTTGAACGTCGTGTTCAGCAACGGTCTAAGCTTTTGAGCGTTCCGATCGTTTGCAATACAGATGATCGGAATCTGATTCAGGTGTGAGCTTTCTGCAATAGTTTAATGAGGCAGAGTATCCACCTTGGTCTTCTTTATCAACGCATTCAATGCTCCTACACCACCCCGATCACCCGCAGACATGCCGTCAACTTCGTCCATGATCAGACAAGCCTTATCTGAGATCTCAATCCCAGCTACGTTCACTGACTTCGCCTTATCCTGAGGCAACGAGATACATGAGTGATAGTTCTTGACTGAGACTGAGAGATTACTCACACTCCTACCGCTCATCCATCCATCCAAGGAGGTATTGGTGATATTCGTGCTATTCTGAAGATTTACTGTCAGTCCTGTGGCTCCAAAACCAAGTCAAAGAAGGGGTCGCCGGACCTCCACAAGCTTTTTACTCCGTGCATCACTTGCGTTGAGCTCGATGGGAGTGAAGCCCACCAACTTTGCACATATGTGCGCACTGGTTGTCTTTCCAATGCCAGGGGGACCGGAGATTAGTATAGCCCTGAACACGTTCATGCCGTTCTTCCCGGGCTTTTTGAAGTTCGACTTCAAGCTTGAGGGCCTGACCCGTCATTGAGTGATAAATTAACAAATCAGTTCGCGAATGAAGACAAACCAATCAAGGAGCCATTGGTGTAACTTCTCCACCTGGCCCTTGTTTCCACAGATCTCCTTCAGTGTCTTAGGCGCATAACGGACGGTCCACAACTGTGAACTCGTATCAGGCGATAGCTTCGCTCCTGTAGGACTACCACCCGCACTTGCAGCAGCCTTTGCTCTCTCCTTCGCCTCCTTCCTCTCCATTTTCTCCATCTCCTCCGCAGCCTTGCGCATCTTCTGCTCTTCCTGTTTCATTTTTGCCTTCGTCTTGTCATCCGCGGAATCGCTACTCCGCGTCGCAATGAGGTCTAAAAATTCGTCTTCGTTTATCTTTCTTAGCTTGTGCTTCTCAATCGCGGCAAGCTTTGATGGACCTGCGTTGTCTCCAACGATGACAAAACTCGTCTTGCTGGAAGGTTGTCCGACGACGCGACCGCCATAACGTTTCGCTAGATCCACAGCTTCATCTCGTGAAAGACTCGATAGTTCGCCTGTAAAGACGAAAGAAAGACCGGCAAGGCAGTTGGGTTCGCCTTCTGGAATCGGTTTAGATCCTGGAGCCGAAGGCCCAGCCGACCTGGCAGCTTTCAAGGCGACCCAACTAGACGAAGCATGAGCGTAAGTAGGTCAGCGAGATGCAGTGAAAGGCATTACTTCGGTTTTGGCTTTGGAGCCAGCATTTCTATTTGTCTCGACTCTTCTTTTTTGACCTCTCTACTGACTTTGCGCGTCTTAGTACTTGCCGCACTAGGTCTCGACTTGGATTTCCCTTTTCCGGAAGTAGGTTGCAGATCTTCGTCGCTTGTGTCGTCCGCGAAGAAGTCGTTGTCATCATCCTTTTTGCGGGGCTTAGCAGCGGCAATGCTTGGTCTAGGCTTTGGAGAAGTCCTTTGTCTTCTCGCAGTCGAAGCGGGCTTTGAAACAGTCGCCTGCTTTTTCTTCGGCCGTTCCTCCTCCTCTTCCTCATCGCTACTGATTATTCTCGTTTTCACGACACCGTTGCTCTTCCGAGGTGAGGTTGCAGCTTTCTTCTTTGGAGGAGTTCCCAATGGCTTATCATCATCATCCTCGTCACTGCTTAGCAAAACCGCCTTTCGTTTTGTGGATCCATTCTTTGCATTCGAAGGAGGCTTCTCGTCTACGTCTTCATAGACGAAGTCAGACCAACGTCATACGCACAAGGTAAAGCCACCCACCAATTTCTATCGGAGCAGTTTTCGTCGATCCCTGTGCGGGAGATTTCGCAGCCTACCAAAGCCAGAGATAGTCAAAATATCCAAGGTATTTAGATAGTCACAACATACCTTAGGAGTCGAGGCGAAATGTCGTGACTCCTTTGGCTGAACTTTCTTCTGACTCGTAATTGTGGATGAGCGCCCGCCGGCACCCCCAAGGAAAGCTCTTATATCCTTCCCTCCGGATTTGTGGTCCTTCGGGCTTGTAGCATGTGTTGCTGTCGGCGACATGGCGCCGTTGGTCTATTCTTCGCGTGCAGTCAGTGGCCAATTGTTGGGTGAGTCCCAATAATCAAAAACAATGGCTTCGCTGCAGGATGAGGGACCTTGAGCACACTGGCGAAGTTTCCAATAAGCTGAGAGAGTGCTCTTCGTCTTCACCTTTGCAGTCACCAACGAGGACGCGGTCGTCGTCGCGTGTCGGGGGTTGCTCCGTGAGCCCGACGCGTTACGCAATCTCGTTACGAAACGCGTCACTGTGCATCACATGATTGATCACGTGCTTAGATACGTCTTCTGGTCAGACTCAAAACTTTGTCGAGTCTGCACATAATTTCTCCATGTATAATTTCTCCATGTAGAGAGATAGAAGAAGAGATCTTGCGTTCCTTCTCACGCTATGGTTCTTTTCTTTTCCGTCTGAATCGTCAGAAAGGTCAGAAGAGACAATTCTTTTCTGATAACTGACAAATCATTCTGATAATGACAATCTAGCACAGCCGTAATACAATTGCCCTGTGCCTCCTGATTCTGAGTCCTGAAGCCAATTCTCACTGCTGAAACGAGCGCGAGCATCACTAAAGCTTGTGCGTGCCGGGCCCGACTCGGGGCTGGTATGGTCTAAATTCAGCTCATCGGACTGATTATTATACCAGAAACCTCCTTTTTCGTCTGTGGTATTCGGCTATCTTTTTCAGGGGCTTCTTTACCTGGCTGCCCGATCCAAATGTCCCATGGACTTGCCTCCTGTTTGCACGTCTTGTGAAACGTATATAGCTGCCTTCATCATGATCAAATTTCAGACCTGCTTCCATACCCGGCCCTTAGACGATGACCTTCATAGAAAGAACGACTGTAACTGGCACGCTTCGTGGGCGCGCACTCATCCGCAAGCAGCCATCTTTCTACACCGCTGAGCAGGCACTAGCTTACCTGCTCCGTGTGGGGTGGGTCGAGGGAGACTACACGGTACAGGACATCGTCGAGGGCCGTTTTCCTGCAAACCTAGAGAACCTCGAGATAATAGTGCGACGGCACTACATATCATTTGCGAATGATACCACACTGATGCATTAGTGAGTCCTCCGTAGAATCGATTATTCTGGTTATTGATTAGACATTGGGTGATGATGATAGCTCGGCCGAACATTATCTGGATATCACACCAGAAGCAACGTTCAAGAGGCTCGTCGGGGAACGTAAAGGCGGTACATATTGTTACGGGCATCACACCCTCATGCTCGGCGTCCTCCGAGCGCTGGGATACAGGTCCGGTCTTAAGCATTCTGCATTTGCACATTGTATCACTTACCATTTCCGTGATCCCGCCGTACTCCAACTCAATCTTCAGATCGTACTCGGGAATCGCACGTATGAACTTTGGTTTCTTCGTTGGCGGGAAAGAGGCGTATCAGGCGTACGGGCATATGATCCTCTTCGTGCAGCTTGGAGAGGGGCAAGGGACAGACCCTGCACATACTTGGATTGTCGACTGCGCGCCTGGCCCGCCGTGCCCCACATTGCCGATACCGCTAAGCGACGATCCTACGAACGTCCTGCAGCACTCCGTTCCGGGCGAGCTCAATAGACTTACTCGCGGGTTCGCAGTAGCTTCAAGTATCCTTCCTCCCGGCCCCGATGCTCAATATTCTCCAGAACAAGCCGCACAAGTCAACGACGCACATGCGCTCTGGCAGATGGAATACCTGCCACTCGGAAAATCCGAATTCATGGTTCTATACCAGTTCTCGGAGCAAGAGTTCACGGCGTTGGATTTTAACGTACATCACTACGCCAAGATGTTCAAACCATTCGAGGACATATTCTCTGATGACGTCGTTGGTGCAAGGTTCGCACTCTCCGAATCCGCTACCGACAGCGGACTTCCTGTTACAAAGCGTTCTCTCGAGAAGTATACATTGTTCCGGGGTGTCTTTAAGCGTCGTCTAGGGGACAAACTCCTCGAGAAGATCGTGTGCGAGTCGGAAGAGGACCGGGTCAACGTACTCAGAAACTACTTCGGTATCACCATTGCAGACAAAGACATTGCGCATATACAGAAGACTGAAGCGCGTTGGGAAAAGAAAAAGGCAACTACTCCTGAAACGGATGAATTACTGTGATAGATTTGTTTTGTCTGTATTTTAGCTTGCTTCAATTATCTGAACAGAGTTATTCGAGCTCGGCCTCTGGGGCATCGGTGATAGCGGCAGGATGCTCAGCAAATTCCTAAGCAGAACCCGTGGATGGACTATGTTGCTCATGCATGGGATTCACTCAGGAAAGTGAGATCCCAGAGGGTAATACTACGTACTGTGTACAATGTAAGCCTGAGCATCGTGTCGAAATTCTCAAATGTCTCTCCTCTTTTACCTTTCCTTGTCTACTCATATGCATAGCCCGGCGCCCTTTCGTACTCATTATTCATTCTGGTTTACTATTGCACATGTTATGTGGGGAATTTCATACCGTCGCTCCAAAATCTCGCGCCGAATATACAACATGGACATTTCATACAACAGAATAAAGACAAACACCGGCTACACATATTGCATATGTACAGCAAACACCGACACGGCACACACTTTTAGCAAAAGAGCACAACACGGAGCGAAGGAGAAAAGTACCAGAGAAAGAAAGAAAAAAGTCAGGCAGAGATACAGAATTGGAAGCTGAGCGGACAGATGATACGGATATAGAACAATTTGAGTCTGAGTCTGATTTGTAGTTGGTCAGCCTTCATAATACTTAGTTAGAATAGAATATATAACTACTAAAACTCAGAATTGCACTCGGGGTAAAACGTGGAGAAAAGGATATGGAAGGATGGTGAATGTAATGGGATGAGGAGTGTGGAGCGTTATGAGGACGAGCTGTGACTAGCACAGACAAACGCCCGAAAAAGCGATGTGGTATGTACACAACTTGAACTGTCCGACCCGACAAGTAGAACAACAACAACAAAAGAAAACAACGCTCCAGTCCAATCCCTCACTCACTCCTTCTAATTCGACTCTCCATCTTCAAGTTCCACATCTTCATCGAGCTTCACGGGCTCGAGGTAGCTCTCGGGAACGAGTGCATGGTTGCCGTTATCGTCCTCTGCGACTGCCCAGCCGACACCACCTCCTCGTCCGACGATCCGTATGACTTGGTCCTCAGCTAATGCCATTTCGGCTGTACCTTCGGGTACAAAGGCGTACATGGCGCGATAGAGACCCGGGAGGAGTGGGATATCTTGGTCCGGGTAGTCCGATAAGTCGGCATCGTCATACGAGTCGGATTGGGCGTCTTGGTAGTCCGAGTCAGCTTCAAACCCGCTAGGAGGATATTCATCCTGCGGACTCGACGCGTCGAAGTTCCTCGCGAAGTCACTCGAGGTAGGAATGAAGCCGTCCGTATCCACCGTCGACAGAGTCGCGCGATGTTTCCCATTCCCGCTACCGGCAGCGCCTCCTGCGCCGCCACCAAGAGCAAACCCCCAGAGCTTACTCCCAGCCCATCTGAACGCGCCCCAACCCGAATTTCGCCGGGAGTTATTTCCGTTGTTCATGATGTCCCCGCCACCATATTCTGACGCGGGTCGCGAGCGCCCTGGACGAGCTGCATCAGGCCCTTGGCCGGTATGCCGTAAGTCGTGCGCAGGAAAAGCAAAATCGCGGATCTTAATCCCGCGGGAACGGCGTTTTGGCGTGCTAGCGGTAGCCGACTCCGTCGCTCCCGCTGTCATCGCTCCTGCCGTCATTATCACATTCTTCGCATTAGACGGCGCACGCGAGAGCGATAAACTTTCCTTATTGCTATGATTGCCATTGCTGACGTTATTGGCGATATGTCCTTGTGCACCGGAAGTCCGTCGGGAGACGCTCGGCGAGAGCGGTGCGCGGCGCGAAGAGTTAAGACTTGCGCGACTTGCGCGCTTGGCTCGGGTCTCGGCGATGCCGCTCGTTCGATCTCGGTCTATCGACGAGGCTAAGGCGATTTGCTCAAGTTGCTTGGAAATTTCGTCGGAAGACATGATGCTTGATCTGGTCTTGGCAGCAACCATCCCGTTCGTGGTGATGTTGCTGCTTGTTGCTGGCGAAGTTGACGATGTTTTTGTGACAGCGACTGCGGATGCAGGCGTCGTAGCAACAGGCGCTGGCGTACTGGCGTTGGAATTATTCTCAGCGCTATCTCGTTGCTGTTTCTTCTTCGAAGTATGAATTGGAAACTTGTTCGCATATTCATGCGCGCCGGGCATTGGAGGGGGTATGAAGGACGACGACGGGGATGGGAAGGGTGAAGAAGAGGGTGGCGAGTCGAGTGATAGTGAAAGGTGTGGAAGATCTGGTAATTAGATTAGCTAAAGCGAGACGACCAAAAGGGCTGAATTATATTTCGAATATATTTTATGCGCACCTTTGCTTGCCCGCCTGTCACCGTCGTTTTCAGGTGATGCGAGAACTGCAGCCATTCTGAATTGCACTTAGTCGAGGATTCGACGAGTCGACGTTCTGAACAGACCAAAGAAATCTCCTAGTAGAGATACCTTCTCCAAGACACTTGCCAGGCACCTAAATGGATATTGATGATACGTTCGCCGGATTCACTTGAGTGCTGTTATCAACTCGTCGTGACAAGTCCCAAGTCGCACACCGTCGTCAACAACCAAGCCTATCTGAATTTATACCGTTTGAGATCAAAGCCAGCGCCAAAGCCTAGTGTGGTTGTTGTGGAGGTGGCAGAGGTTGCTGTTGTCGTTGCCTTGTCCGACGTGGCCGTCGCGACTGCGCTGTGAGCTGGACGCTTTGGTTGTGGTGGTCGAAGCGTGCCGACGCACTTTGAAGGAAAGATCACGAGTTTGTCATAGGCCGGCCCTAAATTATTCCCAAATTTTGAATTTTGCCGAGTCTGTTACTTATGTTGATCGAACCTCTACACTTTGAAAGATTGGTTCTACGGCGCTGATACGCGCTCCAGGTCTTTATTATGATTATCAGATTAAGGGCAATGGTATTACTGTGGGGTATCGATCTCTGCAATTACGCGAATTATCCACTGACTATAATTTACAGTCACAGATTGAGATGTGTGCGAATAAATTTGAATCCATTCACTAGCCAACGCCCAATACATCTCAGCAACCTCCGCCTCCTCCTCCGCCTCCGCCTCCTCCGCCCACTGCTGCCGCTCCCCCACCTGCAGCCGCGGCTGAGGAGCTGCGGCCTATAGATCCGAAAAGACATTCATGTCAGCACGAATAACTTTTGATTTTGTTAGACCACGAACTTTGCTCCCTTCGTTTCTTCTCCGCAATGAGGCAGGTCACTGGAAACAAAGTCAAGCAGGTAAATGTCGTAGATTGACGGAGATAAATGGTCATTCCACTCACCCACAAGCTCGTCGAGGATATCTACGCAGCCATTAGTGAGCTTGATATGCATCGGTGTCGAGCTGAAGAGACTACTATGAGTCAACTTTGCGATCGGGTAAGATTTATCATTGCTAGGATATAGCTGTTCGAAGAAAGTGACTGCTGGTATATGAAAGTCGGAAGAAGGCATCCGATTCAAACTCACCTTTATGGTACCGTCTTGCATCTTCCAAATGTACTCTCTACCAGTACTCGCTCTGAATATTCGCTTGCTTTCCAAAACCTCCAACATTTAGTACGGACCATGAATCAGTATCGACTGATGCTTACCTTCTCGACCAATTCCCAGTTGTCGGAAAGTAATTTCTCACTAATACGAACGGGACGTCCGGACCAAGAGCATCCAGCCCAATTCCAGGAGCAATCCGCATCCGCCCTGAATGTCTCCGTTTCTCTACTTCGGCAACGTGGATCTCTTGTTGCGTTTCTCTATCCCATCTGTAAACCGAGGTAACACGATCGTCACTGAATATGTGTTCTCTAGGAGGAGTGTGCACGCGATAGCGGATCCCGAGCTCGTCGCATGTTATGACGTTTTTACTGAGACTGTCAGTCTCAAAAACTAGGAAGTAGGGCCATCGATCTGATGGCGCTGAGGATGTCTGACCCATCGGTTTATTGGTTTATTTGCAGTCCCGCTTCGCCGTATTTTATAGTCATGCGCGGTTTCTTGAAGGATACCCGTTATTAAGTGCATAGGCACTTATTTATATGTTATTTAGAAAAGGGGGCTGCGCCGGCCCCATGGCACCAAAGACGCGTTGCATCTGATTCAAATGTAATCGGGTATCAGGAGAACAACGATTGATGTGCCAGGAGTTTTCGGTTTTTGTGGGGCCGTTTCATAGAGTGATACCTATTATGGTATTGCGATCAAGGGTCAGACTTCCAGGTGGTCAGATGATTGCAGATGTCGTAAATGAATAGAGCAGTATTCAATACCCGTTCACCTCTCTATCACCTCGAGATGACAATTATCGGGATTCTTGACCACTCACTCTGTTCTTTCGTAAATCATATACTTCTCTAGATTCAGAGACACATACACTGTAAGGTTTGATTGTTTGATACTGCATTTGAGATCTTCGTCTCGTCTTTGAAACCTAGTGTTCCGACCGTATGCGTATAATGCGTATACGGCTTTCCGTATACGGGATACGGCCGTATCGTATAAGAGAAAAAGAAGAAAATATACGGCCCGTATATATACGGCCGTATCCGTATAAAAAAAGTCAAAAATTATCGTATACGGCATATGCGCCATATACGGAACTCCACCTCGTATGCCCTTTGGAAGGGTATTTTGTCCCTGCCTTCCATGCGGGGAGCATATTATTTTCTTTGGAAATCATAATTTGAGTGTTGCCAAGCACGGCAGGACTGGTGTCAGCAAAAATTTTGGCAATATGCAACTAGGTAAGCGATTATTCACACACATCCGGTGATCACATATACGTTGATCTGCTCGGACAGCTATGAAAATTATCCCAAAGCACCATTATCAGTGAACAGAACCTTCATTGTATCGAGATAGACTTTGAACACTTTGAAAAAATATTTGTTAGTATGTCCTAATGTGGTAGAGTTACGGAACCTCCGTATACGCCGTATTCCCGTATACGGGTGTTCCGTATCCGTATGAGACCTTGACCACCAAATATACGGTCGTATCCGTATAAGACTCGAGTTATACGGCCGTATCCGTATACGATACGGTCGGAACCCTATTGAAACCAAAGACACTGAAACATGAGAATATTTCAGTTACAGTGACATAACATCTAAAATGATGGCATGGAGCAATTCAAGAGATACTTGCTCAAAATTTATCTGGAATATCCTCTTGATCCTGGGCGAGCTGCATTTCTATTGGAGTTGGATATTACGTGAGCTTGAGTATCCTGGATGGTACAACCAAACTTTCCAAACATATTTCTTCCCATCATCTGCTTGAAAATTCGCTTACTTCTAGAAAGTCAAAGTTCTCGAATCGAGAGGATAAAACCAACACGAATGAATGGCTCACCCGGTAGTGCGTGTAATTCATACATCAGCGAAGAGAGGTCGGCCGTGACAGATTCATCTAAGCTTAACTCACGGAAGGTATGTATATTGGATAACGGCATGTCCACCGTTTCATTCATTTGATCATCGTCATCGACAGTCGTGACAAGTCCCATGAGCAAATCCTCGTAAACACACGATCCTATCTGTTCATAGCAGGAGACAGTGACAGAGCTCACTGTAGTCATTTGCATAGGTGGAGGCGGACGGCGTCAAATCAATCATCGAGCGGAGTTACACGTAAGCCGGCCCTAAATTACTTGTAGTAAGTAAGTTGACAAAATCGTTAGATTTTGCCGAGCATGGAACTTGTATTCAAACCGCTCTGTTCATCTGCTCTTTCTCGGACCTGTTCCGTTTTGATAGACTGGTCCTGCAGACGTTCCGAGCTTAATTGTGATCTTCGGGTTAAGGACAATGATGCCATTGTGAGGTGTCGATCTTTGCAATTATATACGCTTATACATAACTAATTATTATTTACAGTCGAAGATTGAGAATAGAAAGTAGAATATATTCGCATCCCAGCACTCGTGCCTGAAGCATCTCTCCACAGCCTCAACCTCAGGTCTACCCAGCCGCAGCCGCAGCCCCAGCTGCACTCGACGCCGACGCCGCTCCTGCCGCTGCGTTCTGGTCTTCTATAGATGGGAAGAAATACATGTCAGCACGAATAACTTCTAATTCTGTTATACACGAACGTAGGTCTCTTCGTTTCTGCTCTGCAAGGAGGCAGGTCACTGGCATTAAAGATGAACAGGTATGTGTTATAAATTGACCATACAGTTGAAGATGTATGTTACTCACCTACAACCTCGTCGAGGATATCTAAGCACTCGTTCGTGAACATGATGCGCATTGGCGTTGAACCAAAAGCACTAGCATGACCATACTCTGCGATCGGCTCGGATTTGTCATCGCTACGATATAGCTGAGTCCAAAATGTGAATGCTGATCTATGGAACTTGGAAGAAGCAGACTCACTTTCCCATCGTAAATCTTCCAAATGTACTCTTTGCCATTGCTAGCTCTGAAGATTCGTTTACTGTCCAGGAGCCATGTTATTGAGTCCAAACTCATAATTTATCGTCGAATACGACTTACATTCCCGTCCGTTTTGTATTCGGGAAGTATTCTTTCAATCGTACGAACGGGGCTTCTAGCCCAGGAACATCCAGCCCAGTCCCGGGAGCGATCCGCACACGTCGTTTATGAAACCGTTTCTCTACTTCAGCAATAAGGATCTCCCGCTGTGTCTCGGGATCCAATCTGTAAATCGAGGTAATACGATCGTCGGTCAAGGTGAAGATACGAGTTACAGGAGGGGTATAAATGCGATAGCGGATCCCTAGCTCCTCACACGTGAGAGTGTTGTTATCAAGTTTGTATTTGTCAGAGGTGAAATTTAAGAAGTAAGGCCAGCGCTCTGACGGTGTTGAAGATTTTTGACCCATCGGGGCGCGGTGTAAGATATAGCAGGATTGGTTTCAGTGCATTGGTATTTATATTTACCAGTTATGAGAAGGGGCTGTGCCAGCGCCCGCCGGCGCTGGATCGGGATCGAGCTGTGTGTGTCTGATTTGGATTGATGCCGCGCCGGCCACACCTGAGCCTTTTTGCGGAGTTGTTTTATAGCCGAATACCTAGATCGGCCCTAATTATTGACAAATATTGAATTTTGTCAAATCAGATCGACCTTGCGTCCGAATAACTTGGTTCATCTACTCTACTACTCTGGGACCTATTTGAAAGATTGAACCTGTGGTAATTATACACGTTCCATGGAGTTATTTCAATAATCGGACTTAGAAGAAACATTGACGTTCTGAACAGACCAGGGAGAAATTGTTTGCGCACACATATCTTCCTTGATACAGCAACGATCAAGTGGATACTGGGATGCTCGCTGAATTCATTTGGCCGTTTGATTAATCGACGTAGCGATTTGTGCATGGGTGCTTATGTCCACGCACCAGTTAAGAGAGGGGGCTGTGCACCGGCGTCAAATCGAAACTAAAAGATGCTGCATGCATGACGTCGGCTGCTCCTTGCTGCGGCACCTCTGCGGAGTTGCTTCACCGGATTGGACTGTATATCAACTGCGGTGGGCAGTGACATGTCAGATTCTGGCAACCGGTTGCGATTTTGCATGACACTGCGACCCGACAGGCAAATTGTTAGGATTATCTGTGGAGTTTTGTGCTTCACCCATGACATTAATATTAATGTCTCCAATGAATGAATCTTTGTACAATGAAGTGATGTCCTGAAGCAGAGATGATGAAGGAGAGGCTTACAGGTTTTTTCGTAATACCGTAAGAACCTCAGAAGCACAGAAGGGAAGCATCACCACTCCACCCTGGTTGTCAAACCTGTATATGCATTGATTATAATATCTGGTGACAGATCAAGAATTGGAGATATGGAAATATGCTTGCATTTTCCCACCACTATCTCATACCCCAAAGTGAACCTCAGTGACCTCCTGGACCAGCACGGTGGGCGTTGTGGGTCGCGGCTATAGACGGGAAGTGGTCAGTTGTGTCAACATGGATAACTTTTACTGTAATTTTGTTAGACCACGGACCTTGTTCGCTTTGTTCCTTCTCTGCAATGAGGCAGGTCACTGACATTGAAGGCAAGCAGGTAAATGCTATGAATTGACGGAATTGGGAGGATGTATCACCAACCCACAAGCTCGTCAAGGATATCTGTGCACCCATTATTGAGCTTAATATGCGTCGGCGTCGAGCTGAAGACACTGGCGTGACCGAACTTTGCGATCGGTTCAGACTTATCATCGCTAGAATATAGCTGTTCAAATCTTGAATACTGGTCTATGGAACTCAGAAGAAGCCAATCAACTCAGACTCACTGTGCCATCGTAGATCTGCCAAATGCATTCTTTGCCATTGCTCGCTCTGAAGATCCGCTTACTATCCATGAGCCATGTTATCGAGACCAAACCCATAGATCATCATCGGCTACGACTTACGTTCCCGACCATTTTGAAGTACTCCGAAAGTATTCTTTCACCGATACAAACGGGGAATTTATCCCAGGAACGTCCAGCCCAGCTCCCGGGGCGATCCGCATCCACTGCTTATGACTCCGTTTCTCTACTTCAGCAATAAGGATCTCCCGCTGAGCTTTGCTATCCCATCTGTAAATCGAGGTAACACGGTCCTCGGTCAAGGCGAAGATACGAGTTACAGGGGGAGTGTAAATGCGATAGTGGAGCCCTAGCTCTTCACATGTGAGAGTGTTGTTGTCAAGATTATGCTTGTCGGAGAAAATCAGTGAGTAAGGCCAGCGGTCTGACGGGGCTGAGGATGTTTGACCCATCGGCTTTTTGGATTGTTGAAGGATAGTTGCAGTCCAGATACACTTACAAATATTTATATGCCTTGAGGGAGAGGGGGCTGTGTCAGTGCTGTACTGTTCCCGTAGTAATAAATGCTCTCCTGTCTGATGGCTCAAAGACAATGATGATGCTAGTTTATAGATTACACGAGATATAGTTTGATCTTAATCTGCAATCACAGATTGAGAATAGGAAAGTAACGTACTCGAACCATCTCTTAGCCGCCGCCGCCTGGTGCCGCCGCCGCCGCTCCTCCTCCTCCTCCTGCAGCTGCTCCCGGTACGGCATAATAGCTGTTTTCTATAAACGGAAGGTAGAGATGTCCGACGTCTCTTTTATTATACCACGAACCTGCCTCTCTTCGATCTTCCTCTACAACGATGAATGTCACTACAATGCCAAATCAGCATGTAATTTAATCATGATCTCGAAATGTGAATACTTGATACAGTTCAAAGGTATATGTACGATTCTCACCAACTACCTCATCAAGGATATCTATGCACTCTTGGGAAAGCTTGAGTCGCATCGGCTTTGAGAGAGAGTATCCAGTTTGAATAAGCCTTGCGAGGGCACGGTTTTTATCATCGCTGTTATAAAGCTGAATTGAACGTGAGCGTGTAGAATTGGAGAGGCAGATGAACCGGATTCACCTGGATATCGTCTCCTTTGTACTTCCAAATGTACTGACTACCATCACTCGCTCTAAAGGTTCGCTTGCTTTACACGACCTTTAGACCGGACGAATAGTACATCATCGTGCGAGGCTTACGTTTTTGGGTAAATTGCATTCTTCGGGAAGAAATCCGTCACTGGTACGAATGGGACTTCCGGACCAAAGGCGTCCAATCCAAGTCCAGGAGCAATCCGTACTCGATGCGAAAATTTCTGTTTCTCCAACTCGGCAACAAGCATCTCCTGTGGTACTTCTCTATCCCATCTGTAAAATGAGGTGACGCTTTCCTTGGAAGTGCTGTGCTTAGGAGGAGTGTAAATACGATATCGGATCCCTAGTTCGTCACATGTAATGGTGTTGTTGATGAGGCTGTCGGAGGCAAAGGAGAGGTAGAAGGATGAGTCGTCCAGCGGGACATTTTGAGCCATTGCACTTCTGGTAACAGGTACCAGTGTTTACAATGCTTATGTGAAGCGGGTAGATAGCACTGAATGATCAAATCCCACGGATGCTGCTGGTGCGTAAACACAGAGTTCAGGTTCATAGACGAATACCTCTTACGGTATTGTAATCAAGGGTTAGTATGCTCATATCAAAGCCGGAGGCAGGAATAGTAGAATAGGCCAATAGTGTGTTGACGCTGCGTCCTGATTTTGATCTCAGTTGATCTCAGTTGAATAATTGCAGTATTTTATTACCTGTATCACCTTAAGATAGCGATTAGAATTAGAATCCTCCTGAGACTCCTAATACACTTACTGCCTCCAGTATGTCAGCAATCGCATTTTTCGCCATGCGTAAACAACGTGCATCCAGAAGACATAAGTATAAATAGTATTTTCAATAAATTCTTTCATGTCCTTGTTTCGTCTCCGAATCGAAGCCACTGAAAAGATACACGACATTTCTTTCCAATCAAACATACAAGACAGAACAACATGAAAATTTTTGAAACGTACTTGACGATCGCGACTTTGAGTCTCAGATTTGGTCTAAAGTCTGAAAAGAGTGTTAGAAAAGACGCACTCTAAGCAGAACTGCTTGATGGTTATCGTTTTACTCTGATACCAAGACTTAACTGAAGAGACGCCACCATCAGTATCCCTCGCCGTGAGGGATCATGATTGTATCTTCCACGGTGTGTAAAGTGCTGTGCAGAACAGCGCCGACGTAATGATGTGCATTTCGCTCTGGAAAGACCGAAAGTTATCCTGTTACAGCTGCTCGAATGAGATTTCGTCGCCACTCATTGTGGCGGGAATCGGCTCTACAGACACCGCAGGTTGATGACTAATTTATTCCTTATGTTAGCATTGCAGATCATGATCCGTTATATTGACTTTGACTTTGACTTCAACTTATGGCCTGACCCATCTTCGTCTTTTGTGTTTTTCAGGCAGGAGGCATCACGTTTTCTCGGCTCGCAACTTGGGGAACGTGGTTCGCTGGCAAATGAGCAGAGCTTGTGACCCTCCAGAGACTCGAATTTCTTTAATATGCCGGACCTTCATCATGGCGACCAAACGGATAGCCAGTTTCGGTATGAAAATGCATGATGGGAAGTAAAGGTACTCCTGAGATCTGTGGCGAGCTTCCGTAGCGGACCGCTTATGGATATGTCCAGCGGTCCGTACCAGTCCGTAGCCCTTACAACGCAAATATTGCTCCATCTTCCTGGCATATTTGGGCTCAGGTCGACCCATGGCAGAACGCCATGTGTAAGAAATCAATAACTTCTTATGAATGGAAGAACAATCGTGGGCCGATCAGCCTTATGTCTTAATGAGCGTGGTCGTCTCTCGCAAATCACTATGTTTTCTCCGAATATCATCAGTCTGTCATCTGGGTGGTCGGCCTTGCCGAAATTACCGAGGATAACTGATTGCTATGATGGAGTCCTGATTCCAAGGGTATAAAAGCAAACACAGATGCTCCCGTTCAAACCCCGACCCCACATCAGGCTGTCATAATGCGTTGTTTTTCGTCACTCCTTCTGCTTGCAACCGCTAGCGTCTCGCTGGCCCAAGTGGGGCCTGGCGTCGTCACTGGAGATACCTCGGTGCATGATCCAACAATGTGCAAGGATGGAAGTGGAACATATTTCATCTTCTCTACCGGTACAGGGCTCGAGATCCGCACATCCACCGATAGGACTGCATGGACTTTGGAGGGCTTGGTGTGGCCCGACGGGGCACCGTGGACTGACGAGTTCACTGGCACTTCAAATGGGTATGTCATCATGTAACGTCACTCTGTTTTGAACAGATCTCATTTGCATTAACTTAGTGCCCTTTGGGCACCGGACTGCACCATCGTGGATGGAACATTCTATGTGAATACGACTCACATGAGCTAGTTTGTCCATTTGCTTAAGGCATTTCTTCGTAGCTCTATTACGCTGCATCGACTTTTGGCTCTCAACATGTATGTTTCATTTGATCACTTTCGACGTGTAAACAGTCTGACAATTGGTGCGTAGTCTGGGATTTTCCTCGCCACATCCAGCACGGGTATGCCAGGCTCGTTCGAGAATTTAGGCCTAGTAACGTCAACTAATTCTGGAGACGACCATAATGTAAGACTCTGCGCGAACTTTTCGGATGCTTTTACTGAGTCGGACCTTAATTGCAGGCTATTGATCCAAAGTAGGTCATCAATTTCTTTGCTGTTGCGATAGAACCTTTTCTGATCAGATGTCTAAACTAGCTTGATCACAGGTACGAATATTACATGTTACCATGGTAAGGAATTCTTGACCACCTACTGACGGACTTTCAGATGGTAGCGAATGGTACCTGAGCCTGGGTAGTTTCTGGACTGGGATCAAGGGCGTCCCGTGAGCATTTACTCCTCTTCTTGATCATAAAGCTCTTGTAGCTAAGTACGCATTCACTCAGAGTGGCCGCTGGTGCTCCTGAACTAGAGACCAACACGTTCGACGCGCTTGCTCAGCGCACAGGGGGTACGACTGCCATCGAGGCATCCGTCATCTTCAGAAACGGCGACTTCTACTACCTGTTCAGTTCTTGGGATCAGTGCTGCCAGGGCACGAGTAGCACGTACAATATCCGCGTCGGACGCTCTTCAACGTAAGTCTTTGCTCATACGAATGTCCCTAAATGGAGGTTGTGATTGATTAATTTGTGTCTGTGTAGCCTAAACGGCGGCTATGTCGATGCTGATGGAGTTGCCCTTACCGCCGGTGGTGGCACGTTGGTCCTCGGAACTCATGATAATGTCGTTGGACCTGGCGGACAAGACCTTCTTGTGGACGATGATGGGCCTATTCTCATTTATCGTAAGTCATTTAACCCGTTTCTGGCGTATTTCCTCAAAGCGTACTCATTGTTCCCTTTTTCAACACTCGCTATGCAGATTACTATACGGCCGACGGACCTGAGGTAAGTGGAAGAGTTTAGATTTGATCACCTTCTTCTAATAACTTACCTGTTTTGTTCCAGCTTGGAATCAACCGTCTCGATTTCTCAAGTGGTTGGCCGGTTGTCGTGTAACTTCCTTTCTATTCGTGTTCGTACGTATATCGTTCGGTACTTTTCAGACTATATGACTTCTTTACGTTGCACCTGGAGTTCGACGCCTCCGTGCAAAGGTTCGTAAGGAACGGAAAGCGGACACTCTTTCATGTACTTCTAAATCTGCATATCGGAAACATCGTGTTAGCCTGATACAAAATGACTCAAAGATGCGTTTGTTATTACGGACTTATTTGCCGGCCTTCGTTTCCTCTCAGCAATCATACAAGTGATTATGCGGCCAACTTAGCTTAGCAGTTCTTCATGTGCAGGAAACAACCCAGGAATCAAGCAGCAATCTCATCAAGGACATCTTCACAACCCGAGCGAGCTTGATATGTTTTGGGTTCGAACGCAAGAAGCTGCTTTGGGATAACATCGGAAATTGGTATTCTCTATTGTCACTGGAATACAACCACTCTTAATAAGTACGTGAGTGTGAATCGGAGGGAATCAAACAACTTGTATACTTGCCGCCACCACAGTCCCGGCTTGTTCTCTCCAGGCAAAGTAAGGCATAAAATGAGTACTCACTTGCCCGACCAAGCGCTAGTGAATGTCGGCAAGAATTCATTCATTGATACAAACGGAACTTCTGGCTCATAAGCAGCCACCGCAAGTCCAGGAGCCATCCAGATTCGGTCTAAAAAGGATAAGTTCCTTTCCCACTAGGCGATAAAGATGCTCTCGTCTCTTCTGAACTACCACTGAGAAAGCCGGCCTGCTTGCAAGTAACGACATGATAGTGCGCTCCCAGGTCCTCGCATGCGATCGTGACGGGTTGCTTTGGGATAGCATCGCGAGCGGAAGATGTTTGAACTCTTTGGAATATAGCTCGTCACAGAGATTTGAAAGCGAGTGTGAAAAGATTCAAAGAAATGCAAATGATTTGTATGTACTCACCATCACAGTCCTGGCTTGTTCCTTCCAAATGTACCGCTTCCCATTACTCGCTCTAAAGGTGCTCTTACTTTCATGTTGCCAAGGGACTATGCTTGAAAGAGGATAACAAAGACGACGATTGAGATACTTCCTCTTCTGACCAAGGAGCAAGCTTGCAAGACTCGGAACTTATTCATCGATACAAACGCAAGTTCAGGCCCATACGCATTATACTCAAGGTCGGGGGCGATCCGTGGAATACGTACGACTCTCCCACTCAGCAACGAGAACGTCCCAGTGCCTTACGCTCCTATGATTCCTAAATATTGACGTATCGCCACCTCAGAAAGAGCGAGAATTTTGTTTAGTCAAGATTCGATAGCATAGTTCCAACTCGCCACATGTGATGGTATTGTTGTTGTTGAGATCGTCAGTGTGGAAGGTAAAGCTGGTGTTCCAGTGATTCGGTGGTACTGATATAACTTGGCTCATTGACTCGTGCCTTTCATTTGCTCAAAGGGGGGGAGGGGGGTTCTTTTGAGTGTTCAGGATATGTAAGTATGGAAGACTATGTCATACCAGTACTATTTGAGACGTACTCATACAGATCATGGTGCCCCGGGCGGCTGGCTGGTCGTAAACAAGAAGAATGTTGCCTGATATACGCCCTGGCATAGGATTAGAAAGCAAGTAGGTATCGGAACAACAAATACTCACTTATTGGGAGTTCGAAAACTCCGTCTAACCCTTACATGAGAAGCTGTAAATAAGTAAACGGGACGGGGGCAGTCTGAAAAAGATTGATCCGCATTGTCCGGCAATCACTGAAACGCATTCAGATCATGACTTTAAAGTGACTTGATATATGGGCTTAGAATATGCAGGAATCAACGAAGACAAGTGAAACGAAAACGCCTATATGTTGTGAGGACCGTTGCATTGATAGTGATAGATAGCGATTACAGCGGTACAAGTGCAGTCGTACTCTACAAATAGATATACCGTCAGAGCACAAATGAGAGATGAACAGAAAAAAGCACCAATCCATGCAAGCAATCGCCCAACAAAACATCGTTCTTATTCAAAACGCAGCAGCACCGAAATCTTCAGCATCCTCCCTCTCTTCGATAGCAAACTCCTTAACCTCCTCAACGAACTCCTTCACAACATCGAGCAGCTCCCTCACACAGCCATCCCGGTCCCATTCTTGTCGATGTCTCCAAATGACATTCAGACACGCTGCGCGCAGCTGTTCCAGTTGCTCCACATTCAGCTTGTCCGTTTCTTCAACCAACTGCGTTCCAAGGGAAGATAGCAGATCCGGAGAAATGTTGAATGGCGGAGGAGGCGGGGATGGTGTACGTGGGGGTTCGGCTGGAGGAGAGTGGACAATCTCCATCGCGTTTGCGACTGACTCTGTCGTTGCTTCAATAGTTGGCACGTTGGGCTGAACTACGTGCTCTGAAGTAGTTTCGGAAATATGCTGACTAATGTTCACAGTTTGGTGGAAGGATGGGATCGATTGATGAAGCGGTGTACCGTCAATGTTCATGCTCGCTTGAGGGACGAACATCGGGTTCGACGCGTCAAGCAAAGGTCCGGATGGCATAAACAAGTCATCCTGTCCACCAGATATAGGTGCGGACGCAGACACCGGCATATTCACCATATTCGGGTCAAACATCTGAAAGTCGGTCGGCGGAACATTATGCATCTGACCTTGCATCATCGGCTGGAACATAGATGGCGAACCTAAGTTCATCATCTCGGCGCCGAAGTTATTCGAAGCGTGATATTGGCTTACTACGGGCGTAGACGACGAGGCAAAGAGGTTGTGCACCGATGGCAAAGGCTGCGCCGGTGTCGGAGACATTGGGTTCAGAAGGTCGGGATCAAAGCCTGACCCAGACGGACGAGGACGTGACTCTGAGTCGACTTCAGGGATCGTCTCGAGGGAAAGCTGCGGAAGATTCATTGGTCCATTCACATTCAGATGAGAGAGTGCTCTTGATGGCGTCGTAGGAAGGCTCTCGCTAACAGTCTGTGCGAAGCGTACAGCAGCCACCGGTCTAGGCTGAGATGAATTCGGGCCTACGAGGTCTAGCTCGTCGTGATCATCTTCAGGAAGTTCAGGCACAGCGTCCAGTCTTGAACGCTTCGAGTCGCGGTCTGTACCAGCATTCTCTTCCCCCGAACCATGCGCATCCCCGTTCATGTCCTGGGAGCGATGTCTCTTCAATCGACGCTCCAATAGTAACGGATCTGTAATCCCAAGCTCAGGAGCTAGACCATTGTTTCGCGCACTTCTTCTGAGTGCTCCACCGTTCTCCCCACCACTCCCGTTTCCATGTCCATTCATACTCCCTTCGCCATCCCTCTCCCGGGACCCGGCCCGACTCTTTCTCTTCTCCTTCTCCAGTCGCCTCCGTTCCCGCCTCTTCAACTCCCGACCCGCCATTTTCTCACATTCCAGCCTAAATGCCGGATCAAACTCCTGTATGCTCACCTCCGCGGCCGTATACATGGCTTGAGCCTTATGCAATCTATCTCGATCCTCGTACGCCCGCACTTCCGCATTATGTACTATCTTCCCCACCTCATCAAGGAACATAGCCGGAGTGAGGAACTTCCCTTTGTAAAGGTCGACATTCATCGACTCGAGATCGACTTCGAATATCTGTAACTCTGGTCGAGCTTCGAGAGCGCCATTGACGTGCGAACTGGCGTGAGTGTCATGGCCGTCAATAGAAATAATTCCATTTGGCTGAGGAGGCTGAGACTGATACATTGAACCGAGGAATGGATCCCATGTTTGGTCTGGATAGAGGTTGTACTCGTCCTATCAAACACAATCATCAATCCCTCTCCGATCTACAAGTCCAAAGAAAGACCCATACGGACCTTAGCAGGTTTCGTAAATCTCTTATGCTTCCTCTTCAGCTCCGCAAGTATCGGCCCAAGGCGGAACTTCAAAAGCGTCAAGATCTTCTGGTCATTCTCCTCCTGGACTGCTAACTCCGCGGCTGTCGGCTGCCTCGGTTCTAACGGTGGTGCAATCGGCAGTTCTTCAAGTATCCGCTTCTTTCTCTTCGTCCCATCTGGGAACTGATTTGGTGGTCGGCGAATGTCATCCAGGAGCTCGTCGAAGAATATTCTGCGCTTCTCAGGGTCAGGGTAAGTAAAGACAATTCGGTTATCCCTGTTCATCCCGAACCAGGCTTTGACATCACGAGGAAGAGAAGCGAATGAGCCATCGACTACGGCAAGGAGGAGGATTGGATCACTAGGCGAGAGCGTATCGAGCATCGCTTTGACCGTCGTTCGCGCTGTTTCGGAGATCGCGGCACACCAGCTCTTCAAAGAAGGGATGTAGATAACGGATGGCTGATGTCGTTTAGCTTCGACGAATAATTGGATTATCCCAGCTTCGATAGTCTAGACAGGGATAAACAAAAAGTCAAATTAGGTAAGAGGACGAGAACGAGGCACGTACCCGTGTCGAGTCGCCCATTAGCGAGCCTAGATCTAGAGTTTGAACGTGGAAGCCCTCGAGATGATGAAGAGCAGCAGAGCCGATATACGATTGCCCCAGGCCGGGTTCACCATGCAGGACAACACGAGGACGGTACACGCGTAGCGTCTCCATCTCTGCAGCAAAGCCGAAACATCAGCATGACATCAGTAACGCAATATGGACAAATCTAACTTTGCATGAGAATCTCTCTCTCCAGAGCGCCCTCATCATCCTCATCTTCCCATTCCGCTTCCTCGAGCGCAGTCCTCTTTTTCCCGACAGGTACGGCCTTCTCCAAAACAGTCTTCACCCTCTCGAGTGTATCTTCCAACAAAGGAACGAGCTGCGAAGGCAAAGGCGCAGCACTCGATGATATCGCACGAGCGGAGGACGGAATCAATTCTGTAATAATATTAATGGAAAATAGGATTACACGTGTTAGTCAGATGTTCAAAGATAAGTAAACGAAAATGAAAATCAAGATGTACTCCTGTCGATCAGGCACGAACGACGGAAGTAAGAAAAGATGAGAACGCGGACGGGAACGCGATACACGGGACGCGAACACAAACGGCGTGACGTATCGCGTATCGCGTCGTGTTGGAAAGTAAAGAAAGCAACACGTACTTTTAACGGAGATCATGAAATCTCTCGGCTGCACTCCAATCGTTTCTGGTTTTAGAAGAAGACGATCCGTGGATTTGTAAATCTGAGGATAACGTCGTTGCACGGCGTTCAATGCAGCTTCGGTACATAATGCCTGTACAGTTATGGTCAACATTTTTCAATTGAAGTCGAGTTGCTCTATTTTAACTCACCCGAAGGTCCGCGCCACCGTACCCCTTCGTGATCTTCGCAAGCTTCCAAATCGTTTCCTTGGCCCTCTCCGTATCCCATCCTTCCCATTTTCGCGTATTGATTTCCAGGATCTTCGCACGCGCCTCGAGGTTCGGCAATGCGAAGTAAAACTCTCGGTCAAATCTCCCAGGTCTTCGAAGTGCGGGGTCAACGGCATCAGGTCGGTTCGTTGCACCGATGACTACAACTTGTCCCCGTCCGTCCATACCATCCATGAGAGCCAAGAGCGTCGACACCATGGATGCATGTATCTGGTCCTGCTTCGACGAGCGAACAGGCGCGAGTCCATCAATCTCGTCGAAGAAAATGATCGAAGGTTGCTGGTTTCGCGCTTCCTCGAAGAGGAGACGAAGCTGCCGCTCAGCTTCACCGACCCATTTTGAGAGGACATCTGCGCCCTTGCGCATGAAGAAGGATATGCCCTTCCCATTGGATCGACAACTTGCGGCTAGTGCACGGGCTAAGAGAGTTTTACCTGTTCCTGGTGGACCGTGGAATAATACACCTCTTGGAGGAACGAGGTTGAAGCGCTGGAAGACTTCAGGGTATAGGAGAGGAAGGAGGGTCATCTCCTTCAATGAATTAATATCTAATGGAATGTGTTAATACTAATGATAGCTCCAATGAGAAATATGCCTTACGGTCGTCCAGCCCCCCAACTTCGTCAAAGGTCACGTTTTGGTTTACACCCAAAGGATCAGCATCTGCAAGAGCCGCATCGGTGACTTTGCCCAGGTTTGAAGGCGTGCCGGCCGCTGCTAAGCCATCTGGGAAGAGTCCACCTCCCCCGGCAGCAAAGAGACCTCCACCAGCGCCTGCACCCGCGCCAAACGGTTTTCGTGGTGTACGCGTCGGCACATCCGAATCCGAGTCGTCAGCAGGGCCCGGCATGCCCATGTATCGTGATAGTACAGTGCCATTTGCGCTCCAGCCTGGACCATGACGGCCTTTGCCCTTGCTCCGTCGCTCGCCTGCGGCTTTCGGTGGTTGCATCTCCTCAATAGGCGGCGGAATGGCATAGTTCACTTGTTTGCGAGCGCGGAGGCCGTACGTTCTCGGTCCGGTATCGGGCTCCTCGTTGTTGTCGTCGTCCCCAGGAGGGGTTGATGGTGCTTCTTCCATTAGCTCATCCTCAGACGAACCAGGGAGCTCTGCATCGCCGACATCGATATACCCATCCTCCTCAGCTCGTTGTCGCGCATTTTTGCGGGCGAGTCGCTGCGAACGCGAACGCGTCAGTCGACCCGTGGGATGAGATTCATCCGCATCGTCTACGGCACCAACAACATCCACCTCTGCAAGGGGAGACTGCGACGACACTTTCTTCGAACGACTTCGAGTCACTCGAGCAGGCGCTGCGATAGATACTTCACCCTCCTCGTCACTATTCACTCGCGCATGGCCACCCCCTCTCCCAGCATTGCCGTTGCTACGGCGCGAGGCAGCGGATGACCGCGTTTGCCGACCGATGACCTCGACCTGATCTTCATCCTGGTCAAACAAATTGTTCGCGGTGCCCCCTCCGGCAGGGTGAATGTCATCCTCGTCATCAGGATCGCTCTCGATGTAGTTCGGCCGCTTAGTATGTCTGCCATGCGACGTGGTGTACTCCGTGACCTCGACGTTCTGCGTGTACTCCTCATAATATTCATCGTCAGCATATTCGACCTTGGTACTCTGCTTTTTCTTGGACGACGCGCGGGTAGGACGCTCGTCTGCGGGGCTGGAGACGGACATGGATGCATCGCCAGCGGAGTACTCCGAGCCCGATGGCGCTGCTAAAAGCGACTCTGAAGACTTGCGGTTGCGCGTCGAGCGACGAACGGGGCCATGAACGTCGGTGACTGAGCGTGCCATCGGTGGTAACGGAGGTGGAATTCGTATCTTGAACGACGGTTTCTTCTCCCCTGTCTGGTGTTGCTCGTGCTCGTCGTCGATGTGGATGTCGTGCTCGGCTTTTATGTCCTTGTCGTCGTGCTCGTACTCGTCGTCCGGCTCGCCGTCGGCGTCGGCGTCGTTGTACATGAAAGGACTCACTCAACCGACTTTCTTTGTCGACCGCCGGCCGCTTCACCGCTTACCAAATGGGGACACTGTGACTCACCATTTCCAGATATGGGTCTCGCTGCGTCACGAGGAGTCATTTTGTCATGACCATTAAAACAAAAGCGGTAGGTATACAAACATAATTCTCCGGTACTTATTAGTTCTAACCAAGATATACAGTTCATCTACTTTGATTCCTCGAGCGCAGGTAATACGCATTGCTTGACGAAGAACTCATGGAAACGGTCGTCTTTCGTAAGCTCAGGATGGAACGTCGTCACTAGATGCCTACCCTGCCGTAAAGCAACGACAGTTCGAGGATCTCGTGGATCGGTATCGTCCTCATCCTCGGAGACGATCTGCTGTCCTCGCGGGAGAAGCGAAGCAGAAAGCCGGGCGATGATCTGCACAGGTGGCGAAAGGGCGGAAGGAGTGATGTCCGTAATCACCTGTGAATCAATCACAGAGATCAGTGTAAAGACAGAAATGAGAGACTCGGAGAAAGCTTACTGGAGCACGGATGAAGATGCCGTTGAAAGGTCTGTTTGGCTCTCGCAGACCTTCTGTGTATAATGGAGCCTCAAACGATTCAACCTATCGATTTCCTCAGTCTCTGTAAATCTTGCCGAGTAAAAGTCATGCATGCACTTACCTGGGATCCCCATCCGTTTCTCGCAGTCTTGATATCAACACCACCAAGCAGCTCCTGCCCGCCTTTCTTCATGCCTTCCGCCTCTTTCGAAAGCAGAATCGCACCCGCACAAGTCCCCCATACGGGTTTCTTCTGCACAAACTCGCGCAGAGGCTCTGTCAACCCTGCAAGTCTCGCCAGGAGAGCGATCGTTGTTGACTCTATGCGTCGCGTGACACCATAAATAATGAAATGAAGTCAGGTTTTGAACATGACCTAACGAAAGCACGAAGAGTACGTACCTCCGCCGGGGATGATCAGCCCATCACATTTGGAAAGATCCTCAACTTGACGAATGAGCACGATCTTGATCGGTCTCTCTACGCGCACTTTCTGCAGCAAGACTTGGTGCTCGGCGAATGCGCCTTGCATCGCTGATTGTATGATATCAATATCATAGAAACGCTTTGGTATACATTGACTAAGACATGCCTAGGATACCAACGACAATCGGATTTCCTTCACCCATGTTCTGCGTATTTGCTACAATGGTCTGAGAGAAGAAGAGACAAGGAAGTGCCGGCACGAGTCAGAGCCATGAGAGTCTTCCATTCACAAAGAAATCCTGACGAAATTGCGATTTTTCTCACCTTCTATATTCGGAGATCGACGTAAACTTTTCGAATTCTTTGAACCTTATTTAAGTTATTATATTTTCCTAAACGTGCGTGATGATCGATCACCTCAGCTTGAGGCTTCTCTCCGCACTGATCTACTCAAGATGAACACTGTCCTTCGACGTCGACCATCACGTTCAGGCTAGTGCTCAGGCCAGTAAGGATATTTGGATATAGATATAGCACCATGACCTTAGACTCAACATTAGAGAAAGGTATTTTGTACAACACGGTGATTGTATGCTCGAACTCATGTGTTGCTTGCTCTTTAGTTCTCGTTGGTATTATTGGAGGCAGCGGGTTGTATCGCCTCGATAACCTCGTCCCTGTGTAAGATACTTCCGTTCGTTATGAAGAAGAATCTGCGCTAAGATGGTCCTTTGTATAGCAAAGAAGTAAATCCCGACACAGTGATCACACCATCAATATTTGTAAAATATCCATCCTCTGACTTTACTTTTGTACCTCAGCCATGGGGTAAACCAAGTTCTCCCATCACGATCGCAAAAGCACCAGGCGGAACACTCGTCGCCTTTCTCGCGCGTCATGGTCCGGGACACGGTATACCGCCCTCCGCAGTCCCCTCTCGCGCCAACATCGCTGCTTTCAAATCTCTCGGCGTGCGTCTCGTTGTAGCGTTCTCAGCAGTCGGCTCTCTCCGCGAAGAGATCAAGCCAGGCGACTTTGTGCTTCCCGATCAGATCATCGATCGCACAAAAGGTGTCCGCCCTGCGTCGTTCTTCGAAGGAACATCTATCGTCGCACACGCGCAGTTCGGCGACCCGTTTGCGAACAAACTAATAAACTTCCTCGAGGATCGTGTGCGTAAAGCTTTGGAAAGCACAGGGAAAGACCTGCACACCGGAAAGACGATCGTATGCATGGAAGGGCCTCAATTCTCTACTCGCGCCGAGAGCAAGATGTATCGCTCCTGGGGTGGGGACCTCATCAACATGAGCGTCCTCCCGGAAGCCAAACTCGCAAGGGAAGCAGAGCTTAGCTACGCTCTCATAGCAACTTCGACAGACTACGACTCCTGGCGCGAGAACAGCGAACCCGTCACCGCAGCCGAGGTGTTCAAAACTCTCAAAACTAACGCTGATACTTCCAAACACGTGTTGGAGCTCATCGTAGCTGACTTGCATGATGCTGCGAATAACGGGGAGATTATGAGCGAGGAAGTGGGCAGTATGCAGTATTCGATCATGCCTCGCTCTGAGAAACAGTCCGAGGAGGACAGGAAGAAATTGGCTTTCGTACTTCCGGCTTACTTTTCTTGAATAAGGAGGAATAGAACTGGGTTTGATATTTCCTGGGGTTTCTCGTCTATTTGGAGATTCTACGATGCTTATTATCCTCTCTTGTCGTCTAGACGTGTAAATTCAATGCTATAAAATTATCTATTTCTAAATATCGTCCTGCGCTCATCAAAGCATAGCACGGCCACTCTATGCAACTGCTCGTTCCACATTCATGCTCTCACTTGCGAAAGTCCGGGACATGGCAATCACCATCCAGTACTAATTCACTTCGACTAAGGCTATTCAGAGGAATCCGACATTGATGGGAGCTACGTCCGTCTCGTGATTCCTATAAAAAGTCCCCCACTCTGTTATGCTTCTTGTTGTCACATCGCTACATACCTTAAGCTCGCTCCGATCCAGCCCCATCGCAAGTTGGTCCCCTCAACACCTTCCAGCTCAGATCCATATCTGGACAATCAGCACTGATGTTATCTTCTCGACGCATTAAAGACTCTAAAATCACTTGTCCGAGTCCAGATACAGAGCACTAGACAAAAACCTCGGGGCAAGTGGTACAAATACTTGCAGACGACCTTCACACGCTGGGATGCACGGTCTAAACAGCGCGTGACAATGGCTGCTTGGGAGAAGAGAAGGTCTAAAGGGAGGTATTTGCGGATAAATCCTGCTGGGATTGGTGATATAAATGGCAGTAGGAAGGAGATGCTGAAAGAAAGGAAGTATTCCCTCAGATTTTAGGACGTCGTAGTAGATTTAAATTGTAAGTGCTGCCTCGAAAACCCGGGTGCTACATCATCGATCTTGACTGCTTTTAATAGCTCAAGAGCATTCATCACGAATAACGGAGAGCGATGCATCTGGAAGTCACAAATGCGCAAATCTCTGCAGGGTGCGTACTTACATGTTACCTTACTATTTCACTTATCTCTTCCCCATTTCCGACGGTTATTTCTAGAAGACAATCTAACTATACCCATCGCAATGTTCTAGCGCCACCATCTCTTCCGTGGACAGTTTTCATAATAGGATCCAACTTGGTCCGGTAGGAGATTGGGAAGACATCCTGGATTACATCGTAGGTGAGTCAATCGAGGTCAAGGTCAAAGGCGTCAGTGATGACAATTAATGCGATTGCTAGTGAGTATCTTATCCTTAAAATATACATGGCATGATGTAAATTTTCTTACGAGTATTTATTTTGCTTCAGGGACAGCATTAGTGAGTATTTCTACGCAATTCCTACCTATGGATTGATCCTAACAAGTTATATATAAGATCAAATTTCAGGCGCTGTAGCCGGGAACTGATGAAAGTCGTGTTGTTGTGTGTGCGCATCTAATGTTGGATTTCTTATCTTCCAGAGTACTTGAACTCTGTAATAAAGTAAAATACAAATGCACAAAATTCATGAAACTATTTTTATACACGAGATCACGTGTTCTGTGTCCTGGAGTCAACCGCCGATCACACTTGTCCCACCACCATTTACTATAACCCACTCGACCATGCCTCACGAACCTCAGACGCAGCCTTTCGTTCAGCCGGGTGACCTGCTTCCCGAGTTCTTACGCTCATTCTGGCAGCGCCAGATCGATGCTGCTGAGCAGGAAACGCCTGATTTCCGACACCCTCCTCTACCGCTTGCTAGGATTAAGAAAGTCATGAAGAGTGATCCAGAAGTCAAAGTGAGTTGAGTGTTTACTTTGAAAGTATGAGAGAAACTGATGCGAGGCTGGCCTGGGTGTGTGTACATAGATGATTGCTGCCGATGGTGTGTGTTAAAATTCTCTTTGCATACTTCGGGGTTTATGCTGAGTTGCGCTGCTGTAATGGATGGCAAATGTGAACAGCACCGATTCTTTTCTGCAAAGCATGCGAAAGTGCGTGTTTCTTTCCACCCATCTCGCTGTGAACACTCACTCACTCACATTCATTTCGTTCCTCTTCAAGTCTTCATCTCAGAAATAACTGCTCGTGCATTCATAGTTGCGGACGCGAACAAACGACGCACGCTCTCGCGGTCCGACATTGCCAAAGCACTCTCTAAGTCGGACCAATTCGATTTTCTGATTGATATCGTCCCCCGTGAGGAAGGGTTCCCCGGTGCCAAGCGACCTTCCCAGGCGCAGACCCAGGTGCAAGCGCCGGGGACGTCTGCTGGCTCAACGACGGCCGCTGCTTCTGCTCCGGTGAGTGCCGGTGCGAGTGGGATAGGGAAGCAACCGGTACAGAGTCCGACTATCAAGCGGGATGAGGTACGTGGCTATTTAGGATTTTGGTATTTCAAAGCGACGTACTTATCTTGAAAGTGAATCCTTCAAGGACCACGATCGATACATGGAAATATTATCTCTTGCTGGAGCAGGACGAGGAGGTCAATAGTACCGACGTCAATTCCCAGACAACAAAAATCTGTCGTCATGGGCTGATTCCGTTGCTTAAACTTTGGACGTGTGTATTATGTATCATACTATATATTTACTTCTTAGTTTTCTATCTGGACTTGGACTTGGATTATACAGTATCTGAACGGGCTGCCTGACTTCTTTTCTTCTTTTCCATTGCCATGGACATCAGTGAAACCCAACTAATTCAATTAGAAAAATACTGTTTGAGAACAGATGCTGCAAGCATTTGATCCTTATACTCCTGTTACATAAGCAAGTCCAAAGCTTCTCTTTTGCCGGCTACTACCGGACTTTCAAAGCCGGTTAGCATCATGAATGTTCAAGTTGAGTATTCTCCGCCATGAAACCTAAAAATCGGACATTCATAATTTCTGGAGGGTATATAGTTCATTTCTATTTTATATTGAATCTACCTGATAACGATACCGTAGTTCTTCAGGCTTGGGTCTTGCAACAGCCTACATACTCCTCGATGCAGGGGCTTTCGTCTCAATCCTAGACCTGCGAGAGAACAAGGATCTCTCAGCGAAAGACGGCAAACGCGTCAGGTTTTTCAAGACTGACGTTACATCTGAAGCTGATATAAGTAATGCCGTTGAGGGGACGATATCCTGGTCCCAATCGACAAATGCACCATTGGGCGGAGTAGTGAACTGTGCGGGAGTAGCAACCGCAGCGAAGATAATCGACGCCCATGGGAACCCTCATTCTCTCGATTTGTGGAACTTTGCGGTTGCGGTGAACTTGACGGGGGCGTTTAACTTGACGAGGCTTGCGTGTAAGCATCTTATCAATGGACCGGTGGATGGTGAGGATGGGGAGAGGGGAATTGTTGTGTTTGTTGCGAGTGCTGCTGCTGTGAGTGATGATGCCTTTTTTGAAAGCCGTTTTGAAGAATATTTGACTGGGATAATAGTTTGAAGGACAGCCTGGACAAGCTGCTTATGCGGCAACAAAAGGAGGTCTCGTCAGCGCAACACTTCCAATCTCGCGGGACCTTGGTAGGTTCTCCATTCTATATAATTCAAACTCTTCACGTTGAACTCCTACAGCTCGCTATGGTATCCGCGTAAACACCATCGCACCCTCCGCATTCAGTAGCGCCATGACAGACCGCATGCCCGAAAAGACACGCACGAGTCTCGTGCGCGAGCTCAGCTTCCCCAAGCGATTTGGGAGCGGCAGCGAGTTTGCGCAGGCTGTGAAGTTTGTGATTGAGTGTGGGTATATGAATGGGGAGACGCTTAGGTTGAGTGGGGGCGCGAGGTTGCCTGGGAGGCTTTGAGGCTATGAAATATCGTTATCGTTCGTCAGCTGGACTGGGCTGTAAGTGATTGACTGTATGGCGAAGTCAAAACCAAATACACTTGTATTACAGTTCTTTATTCTGAAGCAACTCGAACTCGGACTATTACTTCCACAAAACTTTGGGCACATCCAGCAACTTTCCATGTTTTCCAAATTTCACACCTTCCTTCGCTAGCATGCTGACTTTCCTAGAGCAATGCGAGCCCTCTTTGTCTCCGGTACCCCATTCTCCGAGGAACCCACCAAGCGAGAAGTCGGAGGCGATGACCCGGTGGCAAGGGATGTAGGGTGCGAAGGGATTCCGGCGGAGGGCTGAACCAACTGAATAAAGGAGAAAAGTTCAACTTAGGACGAGATACAGATCCTTGTCAAAAAGTACTTGCCAGACCGAGGAGAGCCTCCATGGAGTCTCTCGCAGAGATGCTTATAAGTCGTCACATTCCCGCAAGGGATTTGGCGCGTAAGATCATACACCGCCCACTGGTGCGACGTGAGCTTCTACGAGAAGGGAATGAGAAGCATTATCGCGTTGGTGGACTGGTTTTTGAGCGGCTGAATAAAACTGACCTTGCCATCAGGCGTTCGATAGAGATCACGTTCTGTCTCAGTAACAGGGAAGTAAACTTGGTCTTTGCCTGGGCGACCCGGATGAGATTTTTGGACTATATGACTCGCATTCAAATTTCATACTTTGAAGAGAAATATCCACGATGTCTTCTTTTTCGATTGCAAGAACACCGGATTGGCGGTTCATTGCTTTGATCTTCACGTTCGCGCCGAGCTCTTGCGGCACAATTCTGTTTTCTTTTCCAAAGGTCTTCGATTTGTTCAAGCGAATAGCAGGCATGATGATGATGGTGGTCTTGTTAAAAAGTCTGGAAGGCGCTGGTTCAGATCACTTGCGCCTTTAAAGACAGAGATTCTGACTCGACTGACTCAATGGTGGTCAATTCAATGACAAGACGGAGCCGAAGTGAGCCCAGCACGAGACGCGTCGCGACGCGCGCACGTGATCCACTGATCGGCGCTGATCCGTGGCTAGTAAACTTATAAAATTAGATCTTCGTTCAGGTTCAACTTGAACTTCATCCACAACTCTCATCTCGGTGATGCCTCTCATCGTCGCTTCTGACCCTCCTCGAAAGGAAAATCCCTCTAGTAATGGAAAGGGAAACGCAAGAACTCCTCTGAGGCCAGTGCTTGCGTCGATTACTCCTGGCACTTCACCATCGTTGAGTGTCAAGCGTACACCGCTTGGAGAGAAGAAAGTGACGCAACCGTCTACGAAGATGAAGGACTCTGAGGCAGATGTGGAGGATGCGAAGCCGCGCTTTCCGTCTGCTACTATCGAAATAGATAGTATAGGCAACGCCATGGCTGCACGACTCGTGATTTGCCTTCTGGGACACGTCCTCTTCCTGAAGAGTCAGGCTCCATTGTAAGCCACAAATCCCTGTTCCTTTTGATGTCGGACTAAATCATGTTGGAAGCCCTGTGGCCCAGCTAATAAAAATGTCCTCGAGAAGAACTAACGCGCGACCTAACAAGAAGATGGATGCATTGCTTTCGTCTTTCGATGTCCTCTCTACCCATCTTGGCTCGACCTTTAATGCTCTTGCTCTTGCACTTTCCCCTTGCCACTCTACCTCAAACCAAACAAGTCACAAGTCTAGACTAGCGAAGACTCATGTAGCAATCGTCCTAGGACCGAGCGCCACGAGCATGAGCGCCGCGCGGGCACGTGTCGTGCTGGAGATCGATGGACTTCGTGTGGTTCTACGAAGGACTTCTGTACCAACTTCGAATGCCACCATGAGTCCTGTGATCAACGAGAACTTAAAAGAGAACGCCCAAACTCATATTTCTCGATTCAAAGAAACATTTGGAAGGCCCCCAGTGTCTCTCACCGAGCGTCGAGGCCTTCGTGTCATATCTCATTGCTCACCGATGGAAGATAAGTCTGATGCTAGTTCAGAAAGTATTGACCATGATCCCAGCATCGTCGAGTTCCCACCCGATTCTGATTCGGAGAGTGATTCTGATCCATCTTCAGACGATGATTCGGACGAAGAAGTGGATTCATCTGAAGAAGACGAAGGCTCGGTGGCACCAATGCAGACCGAGGCTGATTTCAACGCAGCCGAGCGTAATCTTTCTCGTGCGCTAGCGATTGCAAATGCCGACCCGGAGCTTGGCATGGCCGCTGAAACTCGTGTGTAGCCGCACTTTTCCTTTCTTACTTAGTGTAAATTCACCAGACAACGTTGCAGGTCCTACGCAGATACACATACTTATTCGCGCACCTCGGCGCTTCTCACATCCCGCATGGATTCCGCGCCAAAACCTCGCACGCGACATGGACCCACTTTTGCGTGAGTTCGAGGAGCCCGTCGTCCCCACGTTTAATATAGGGGAAGACAAAGCTGCCTTAAATGATATCACCAACTCTCCTACGCAGTCTGACAGGCTTCCGCCTAAGCCCACAAAGCCAGACGTAAAACGCAAGGGACCGGGAGGTATCAAGACGGACTACGTCCGCGTTCGATCGCGGGGTGCTGCGGAGTCACTAGATTCTGCCCGTGCAGACGGGGCTGATAAGACATGCTCAGCGAGTGAACCTGGCATAAGTAAGATCACTGACGAGACAGCGGGCAGACACGAAGACGCCGAGAATGAAGAGGGGAACGAGATGATCTGGTGGAGCTGGGACGGGAAGCTCGAGGGCTTTACTGAAATATAGATCGGTATGGCCACTCACGGACTTCGAGTGAAGGACGACGAATACTAGATCCACCTTTTTCTGACACCTGCATTTTCCTTTACCCCTTGCATGGACAAGTTTCGTTTCGGATACAAAAGGCTGTATGTACACTCAACGGAGGCATAGCGCATATCTACCGGTCTAGGATTCATCAGGATTCATCTCAACACACGCAATGTTACAATATCACTCTCGTCACTCATGCATATGATTCCTTTAGCAATTTATAACGTTTCTTTCTCTTTCAAACTTTTTATCACGACATGTATGTTGTTGTAACCCGACTCACGGCACGGAATTAGCGTAATTTTTTCTGTTCCTAAGATATCAACTGTAGTCATCCTTCAACATGCAGTCAATGTCAGTCCATTTATTTGTCCAAAACACTGTATTGATTGATTGCGTCGAAACATAATAGATATCTAGCTTGACTTTTCAATTTTTGTTTGAGTATGAACGGCTGAAAAAGGCCACTATCCAGACTGCAATTAAGAGATTGCATAGAAATCCACCTTGCGTTCTATCTTCGTTTCAATGGGCCATAAGAGAGATTTGGGTTAGTATCTCCCGCCTCGTCCATTCGGTCCGCGATAAGGGCCATAATCCGGTGGCGGACGTGCTGATAGGAGAACCAAACCAATAGTCAGCATATAGAACACGCAATATAAGAATATACATACTCTGCCGAGGTGGAGGCGGAGGAGAACGTTCGCGGGCAGAATTTGAGCCAGGGATGACGGCATTGCGGAAGAGCTGCATGAGGTCGTCTGTCCGGAATACGGGACCTTGAAAAGCGAGCATGTATCAGGCGCTTAGAATACAAAGATCATAAAGGTAAAAGAAGGGATTTACCATCGAAGGAGTTCGAGGGTGGCAACTGACTTATGAACCAGTTCAAGACCTGCGGTAACTGCGCCCTCTGAGGTCCGTCGCGCTCATCACGCTCAGTACCATACCTCCGCGCAGGCGAGCGTGTGCGATCTCTTTCTCTATCAATCCTCGTCACGCGTCCTCGATCGCCCCGCTCACCATCATCGCCCCAAGCAGGACTACCGTACCGTCTGCTTCCACTACCCGAAGGTCCACCCCATCTGTCCTTAAGAGGGGCCGGAGAGTTGTCGCGAGGACGTTTGTGAGGAGGTTTGACTAGCTCTTCCCTCCTCGTTCTCTCCCTTTCTCTCTCTCGTTCCCTTTCCCTCTCGCGCTCACGGTCAGGTGAAGGTGGACGCTTGAAGCTACCACCGTTGGGGAAGATTGTGGAACCACCAGTGGACGGAGGCGGAACGCCGTCAGCGCCGACTGTGATGTCGCGGATGGTACCTACCCGTGCTAGAGCAGCAGATTGTTTGGCTTGCGACACTCCTAGATCACGGTTAGCAATGCCGTCAACGTTTGCGTAGATGTGCCTTTGTGCGAAGCGCTTTATCGGCGGATCTGTGATTCGAGAGAGTATTGAAATGATATTTCCTGCAATTAGACAGGAGAGAGACGAACCATTTGGATAGACCTCAGCCATGCGCTTCTCGAGTTTCAAAGCTGCTTCCAGATTTCCATATTGATATTCGTACCTTGCCCATCGCTCCCACAGAGGACGTGCTTTATCAGGCGGAAACGTTCCAACAGTGCGTTCGAAAAGCGCGCGTGCATCTAAATTAGCCATGTTAGAGAGCATTACACCGTTATGTATCCAGATCGCTCACTGTTTTCATCGTTAACAGACATCAAAAACGTCAAATAACGAACGACGAAGTCAATCTCCTGCGAAAACCTGTTCATAGCAACGCTCAAGATCCTATTAGCAACGACCGTTTGCTTGGCGACATGATACTCCATCAGCGCAGCCGCCTCAAACACCTCCCACGGGGCATATTTGTCTTTTCTTGCCCTTTGGAAGACCAAGCGACTCGCTTCAAGGCCTTCAGCACGCATTGCGAAACGAATGTACATAATGTACACTAAACCGTATTCTTGCTTCCTCTCGCGGAGTTGAGTTGCGAGAGAAGAGTCTTCAGAGGATGAGCTCGTTGTAGTTGACATTGATAGTTCTTTATTGAGACCTGAGCTTGGCGGCGGCGCATCAGCTTGTTCGGTATTTGCTTCAGTTGTACCCGCATTTCCGGGCGTAGTTTCCTTTTCGTTTGTATTCGCGCTGGCGTTGATCTTCGAGTCAAGCGCTTCAATCTCTTCTAGCACACCTTGCAAAAGCTTCGTATATGTCGCATGTACTTCGGCATTGTTCTTCTGGAGTTCGTAATTCTCGGCCAGGGCAAAATTGAGAACAAAGCTTGACGGGTTCGCTTCGATTCCTGCCTTGAGGATTTGAAGTGCTTCGTCCGTGCGACCCACACTGTTTGTCCACGAGTACGCCATGAACCAGATCTCGCTGAAGAAGCGCATGCGCACGACAGCCCTACGATACACTGCTTGCACACGGGTAACAAAGGTGTTACGTTCTTCAATTTCCAACGGATTGCTTTCTTCCCACTTGAGGTATTGCTTCCAGGCCCCTGCCAGAGATCGGTCCTTTTGGTTGTAGGTTGGTTTATGCGGAAGATTCATAGGCGGACGTTGGCCAGAACTTGGTGCAGGGTGCGGTGGGAGTAGAATACCGAGGTGCTTGCGAAGCTCACGCAACTTTGTTCTGGCTTGCATATGCGCTGGTGTCAAGTCTTGCAAAAACTTCTTCGCCTGGGAGTCCGCGAGGGTGAGTTCCATTGTTAGACATAGCCTGCTAATAGATACGCACCGTTATCTTATTCAGGCCATTCTCAAACGCTTCGTAATCTTTCCAGAGCGTCTCAACGTTTTCGAGAGGAATCTGAACGGCGCGCTGGTAGATCTTGCGTAACTGGTCCATCTTCTGCTGTTCTTCCCAAGTTGAGCTCGCGGGACCAGATTTGACAAATTGAATGTATTCTGCCCAAATATCGGCACTGTCTTTGTCTTGGCCTACATGCTGTAGAGCAAAATCGTATGCTTTCGCTACAGTATCACGCGTCTCGGGACTGGCGTTCACTCGTCTTCCGATGTCGATATGAATTAGTATACCACGATCGCAACGAAGACGGCTAGCATGACTGACCTCACGTATATGATGTAAAACTTCCAGAGATCAACGGACACTGATGTTCTCAGAAAACGAGCGAATAGAGCTTCGGCGTAGGGAAATGTCGCTTGGTTTACCAAGAAATGGTTCAAATACGATATCTGGGCTGACGACTTTTCGGACGGGCGGAAAACACGTTTTCAGACGAGGGTTCCAGGTCACGCATAAAATTAAATTGAAAAAAAGGCATAAAAATAAATACGAACAGTGTTTGGGTACTTCTGAAGCAAGGCCTCGTATGCTTCCTTTATCTTTTCGAGGTCGCCTGATTCTTCGGCAAAGTCGAGCAGCGCGTTCCATGCAGCTTCACTGTATGGATTATCTTGAGCGTAGCTGAGTTTCTGCGACCATTCAGACGGTTGCGGTTGAGGCTGCGGTTGCAGAGCGCTCTCGGTTGCTTCAGACTTGACCTGCGTGTCATTTGCTTGTTCTTGCATGATTAAGTACACCTTGCAGTTCTTTTTCTTATAATCACGCGAGCTGATTGTCTTTCAACCAGCGAAATTTGAACGATCGATTCTGTCGATGTCCTTACGCGTGTCAGCTGTCCCAAACGATGGCAAGCCACGGGTAACGTACAGCGAGAACCCCAATCTCCAATACTATTATTGATCTTTGTCGATACCAGTGCTCACCAGTTGAGCTTGGAACCAGACGAGAGGAAGGGAAGAAGAGGACGTGGTAGTGGTCGACGACGAAGTGAGGTTTCTTCCCGAACGAACATGTTCAGCCCACTTTCCACATTTAGGCATTGAAGCCACATTAGGAAGTGGCGATCCCTCCACAACCAGAATTTCGCAACTTAATCTCCTACTCCCACATCCTCGCAGCGAAAGAGTCTTCCGCACGATGTCACAACTCTGAACCCCCGGTTCTCTTTACAACACTGATCCGACTCCTTTCTCCTATTTGTCTCTCAATATTGCCTTATCGCCATTGCTCCAGCCAATTATCCGAATATGGCTTCAAGTTCTTTCATGTCCGAAAATCAATCTTTTTCGGAGGCGAATTCTAGCTGGGCGTCTCTCATCGTCGATCAAGTCCAAAATGCCCTCGAAGATGAAGAATATAAAACTATTCTGGAGTTCAACACTGATGCTGGTGAACATAGCACGCCAGCTAAATCGTAAGCAGGTGTCTAATGTTACCTTGAAAAAACATTTATGCACCCCTGTTTTTTTCAGATTCAGTCGGTCAAACCAGCAGGTGGACATGAGAACCTTCGAGCAGATCCTGCAAGTAATGATACAGCAAGGAGCTGCCTTAGACAGGCTTCACGAAGAGCTCGATCAGTATCGCCAAGAATGTAGACAACAGCTTGAATACCGTGACACGCGTCTTCGCTTAGCCGAGAAGGAGTTACTCTCTCTACGTGCGGATAAAGAGAAAACAATGTCTGAGCTCGAGGAGCTTGAAGGAGAACTTGGAGCACTAAAAGCTATAGACGAAGAACCTACGTCTGCAAATGTCTTGACTAGGGAGGAGCACGACCGTATCGTACGCCGCATTAAGGATGATGCCAGAGCGCGAATCGAGAATATTGAGGCCCAGAAGTCTCATGTTACGGTCCAGCTTTCTCAACTCCAGATCCAAGTCGCTCAACTGAAAAACCAAATTGACGACAAAAGCTATCCCGAAGAGGTTATTGAGAATCTCACCCAGACTCTACGATATACTATCATTGAGACCTGTAAAAATGGTTAGCTCAATTAGCGGTCATAACAACTGCCTGCACTCACCGATGTACTAGCGGATGTTGAAGCTCAAGCGGTGAAACAGGTCGGTCCGTCGATCATCGTACCAAGCCTCCTTCTAACGATGTGGAACAGGAACTTGCTGCGACTCGACAACACCTGTCAGAGCGTAAGTGAACTTAAGTATCTTTGGAAATTTTGCTGAAGCACTTACCGTTTGTACAGGAGAAGTGGAGCTGGAGCTCACCCGCAACGTCAGTAGTGCGTCCCTGTCACTCCGAGCGAAGCTGATTTTCGTCTCTAGGCTCGAGATAATGCAGAAAATGAGATGGAGGAGCGTAAGTCATGGTAAATGATCGGGAACAAAACCTTTTTGCGATATCTCTTTTTAGTCAAAACAAGTCTTGAGGAGCTCCGTTTCGTAAGCTATCTTCCTGCCTTTCCGCTGTCAATATGCACCTTAGAGACCTTTCAGGAATATGATGCTATACTTGAACGTCTAGCGATTTGTGAGTACCGTCGGCATTTCCAGCTTACACGTTTTACAAGCGATTTCACACAGCGGAATCAATGCAAAGCCGAGCTGAAGCTAATGAGGTAGGTCTTGAGACATACCGTGGCATGAGTGTTAATCACCATACATTTCACGTAGGAAGCGTTAAGAGCAACTCAGAATGAGGCTCAGCATCGTAGGTGTCTCGTCTCGCGTTTGGAAGCAACTCACGAAAAGGAATCTTCCATGAAGTTCAAATACAATTATCGGAAGTTGAAGTTGAGCGAAATCAAGGTAAATTGGGTCTGTTGTCTATTCCAAGTCAATACTTACCCGGTACGAATAAACGCAGCTCTTTCGGATTGCCAAAATTTCCGCGATGTATGTAAATCGACATACGATCACTATGATAAACTCAAAATCACTCCTAGTCCCTGAACAGAAGGGAATGGACTTGTCAGTAAAGACATATTCCTGTTCATTGCCCTCAGCTTATGTGCATTTAGCGCCTTTGAGAATGGAGTCGTCTGTGGATGTGAGTAAAATCGTCGCTTATGGCACTTCCCTTTTCTGACTCGTTTGAGCCCAGGTTTCCATTCAAACCGAAGAACAAGTAGCCGCGCTTCATGAAGAGCGAGATGCGGGTAAGTGCGACCACTAGATGTCTACTAGGTCTCCGTGGATAACATGGTCCCGACTTTAGCCCTCGCAGAAGCTGAGCGCCTTCGTTCTGTAAGTCTCACAACTCGTAACGCAATGAGCATCGTCAGGCTAATCTCATGCAGAATGTCTCTGAGTCATCACAGTCGGATACTGCGCGTATGTACATCATAAAACATTTTCTTACCCTGTATCCAACAGCTTCTCACAGTAATCGAAGAGATTAAGAAGCTCAAACAAGTATGTGTCAGGTACAGTAATACTGCTTCTATCTGACGGTGAAATCGCCTGCGTAGGATCTGAAGGATGTGGAAGGACAGCGCGATGAAGGTGCGTCTCTTCCCACGTCAGGACTCGCAGTATCTAATTCTCTCAAAGCCGAGCGTGCGTCCAAAGAGACTGAAACTGTCCGTGACACCATTTTCGTCTTGATTTCTGAAAGTACTTATTTCTCGATCAGGAACTTGACGGAATCCGGGAGCGAGTCGACGAACGTATGTCCAATCGTTAGCAAAAAGTCATCGTTCACTAATTCCTCTTATCCTAGTGGGTAAGACACTCGAAAGGGCTCTTGCCGTGAGTCGTTTCTCTCTACATTGAGGCATACATGATTGATGATCATCTAGGACTTGGATGCGATGAGGACACGCCGTTCAGAAAGTAAGGCATCTTCAAAGTGCGAATAGCTGCAAATTCATTATTCATTATTAGTCGAAAAAGAAGTGCACGTTCTGAAAGAGGTGAGGATTCGGCCAAATAGATAATAATCTCAAAGGCTGAGATATAGTTAGGATCTTCGCGCCGCTGAAGAGAAACTGGACGCAGGCACGTTCTCTCTTATGCAAAGTCATAAACCCTGATTGACCTTGTTAACTTTAGCCGTGAAGGAAGCTGCACAGGAGAAAGAGGTGACGTCTTTTCCAGTCGATGACACTTTCCGGCTGACGATCTGCTAGGAGCTGGAATCTGCAAATGCTCGTAATTCTCAGCGTAAGTAGGTTGTTGAAAAATAGGGACTACTAACTCACCCTTCCCTAAACAGTGGAAGACGATGTGAAGACCTTGAAAGAGGTACATACTAGGCCAAGCGTATCTAATAAGACACTTAACTCTTCTTTAGGAGCTGCGGAGTGCCGAAGAGCAGGCTAAGGAGTGTGAGTGGTGCTCTGTCAACTTAAAGAATACCCTGCTTACTTGATTCTAGTAAACGAAGCACTTGAGAGGGAGCAGGAGGTATTGCTCCTTTTTCGAGCTGTGATATAGGTAGCTGATGCATTATTAGACTTCAACGGAAAGCATGCGTCTCCGAACACAAGGTAAGGTGTCTATTGAAGCGTATCCACAGGTCCTTACATATCCGTGAACAGTCGAGGAGGAATTGAAAGCTCTTCAGGCTGTGGGTAATGTAGTCGTGGTCGATTCTACTCGCAACTGAAATTGTCTTGTTAGCAATACTCGGAACAAGCTCGACTTGTCACGCAAGGTAGACCGAAAATCTCTGTTCACCAATTTTTTGTTAATACTCGAATAGGTGCACAGAAAGCTCAGACATTACAGATGGTTCGTCAATATTTGCTGGACTTCCTGCTTCAATACCAATGCACATTATCCAGAAACTCGATGAGGAGGAGCAAAAGTCGTCTGCATCGAGTGCCGAGTTAATGAAAACGAAGAACCAGTTGACGGAACGTAGGTCAGATGCGCGTATCCTCGTGCATGTTGCTGATTGCCATTACCAGAAGTGGAATCTAATACTTCGGAGTTGGAGAAGGCTCGCGCATCATTGCAAGAAGTGAAAGATGGCCGTGATCAAGGTATGTCGGATCTGAACTTTCGTCCTGACGAACAGCAACTAAAGAGTGCTACAGTCGAGGCACGTCTCCTGGAGATCACTTGTATTCTGCAGAAGACAGAAAGGGAGCGCAATAGCAGTGAGTTCACTTAAAGTTAAAGGCGAATACGACGATGATGTTTCATACAGTCGAGGCCCAGTTGAAGATAGCTCAAGCCGCACTTGAGAGTGCTAGCCAACAGCAAAGCGAAGGTCCGGATTGCGTGTGAACTCAACAGATAACATCTAACTCATTCATATAGTGGAGTCGGAACGAGAGCAAAGCGTTCTGAGTAAAGAAGCAGAACTTCAAAGAATCAAGGCCGAACTGCAGACAGAAATCGACTCTCTTAAAGTTTCGTTGGAAGAAGCTAAGGAACAGATAAACAAAGGTATTCATGAAATCCAATATGTTGCGCTGATGCTCATTGGTTACCATAGAGGTCAGACTGCGGACTGAAGCAGTGAAAGCCGCAGAAGATGAGAAGGCGAGACTGCTGGAAGGTAGACGACTCCTTTGTTAAGCAAACTACGCTTCTGATCATATCGGCAGAGGCAAGAAAACTTGAATCCGAACTGAGTGAGGCGAGAAGGCGGGCTATTGATTGTGTGTGATGTTTCCATCGAAACTCAAAAGTACATTAAATTTTCTGCTAGCGGACGAAAAGGGCAAGAAGGACCGTACGGAAGGTACGTATGGTGACGCTTCCTTTGTCTCTTTCTGACGCCAAAGTAATATAGTGGCAGCTAAGGACAGAGAGATCGAGGGACTTCAGGGTGCCCTCAGAGTGGCAGAAAATGGTCGCAAAGAAGGTATACATCTTGTATTGGACGATTAGGCAACAGCCTGACAATATTCATGAGCTCTGAGAGAAAATGAACGCATCCGGTTGAAGTATGCAGAAGCAGAGGGTAACCGAGCGGAAGGTATATTGTCCTCATTTCTCTTATTCAGCCGTTCCTATTGATTTCTTGGTGGTAGCTGACATGCTGAATGAAGAGTTGCAACAAGTATGACTCTTTTCCGGTTATTAAGACGTTTAGCTCATAAACTCTTTTTAGAAACTATCGGAGTTAGAGGAGGATGCAAAAAAGGCATCTTCTTTGGAGTCGGACCTACAAAGCAGTACGAGTCATAATCGCCTTGCTTAGGTTATTTCCGCTGATCGTTTGTCTGTATAGCCCAAGCCCAACTAGCTCAGGCTATGGAGGTATGTCGTATTTTCACGCGCTTTGTTCAGGGTTGATCCGTAGTTTCGTCAGTCTATGAACGTCGCCAAGGACCAAGCTTCAAAATGTGAGCTACAACATCTCTCATCTTCCTGTCTGCTGACTCTTTGGCTGGATAGACTCGATGGAGATCGCTCAAAATAAAACGGCAAGTGCCATCAGCGTGAAATGCCAAGATACTCATGAAAGTGCACCACAGATGATCGCAGAGTTACGTGCTGAAAACGAGCAGCTAATAGCTGCACGCCAAAAGGTCCGCTAGAAGCCCGCTCTCGAACACTCTCTCGGCTCATGCTGACACGTTGCTTTCAAGATGGCTGCAATTTATGGCCTACCTGCTGAGTCACTGAATTCGCCCCGACACACGCCAACGCGAGTGATCCCTACTACGCCAGTGAGAAGCTCGCAGTCATTATCTCCATCAACGAGTTCTGGTCCGTTGCAGTGGTTAGAGTATCCTGTACCTCCAGCACCTCCAACAAAACGTAGGAGGATTTCGAAGCAGCCGATAGCAGGAAGCTCTGGCAATGTAGTGGCTGGAACATCTCCTGCATCTGCCATCCTCCTAGACGAAGCAGACGATCGAATGTCCACACCTCCGCCGTCGCCGATAAAGAAAGAGCAGAATGGCGATATTCCTCGACATATGGTCGAATTATGCTCGACATTTGCGAGGCTGTCGACGTGGCAAGACGACGAGGGTCGATATCTCTGCGGTCTTTGCACGTATGTCTTGCCTATCGTTCAGGTCGCTCGTTTACAGTATAACCTCACTTCTCAGGCTGCATAATTCCAAACATGCGAGGGACCGCCGCACTCCGCTCACATTTGACCCTTCGCAGTATCCGATAACATTCTGGAAGCACTGCCTCATGCTGCACAAGGATGCCTTGAAACCTGACATTGAAACGTGGCTCAAGGCAGATGGTCCAACGTTATCAGTAAGTCGACAAGCCGATTGTGAAGCCCCTCACCTGGTTACATTCGTTTTTCTTTAGGAGTCCGATCCGTCAAATGATCTCCCGTCAATACTGGTGAACTTCATTGCGTGTAAGGGCGAAGCGGGGTACACATGTGGCTTGTGCGAGTGAGTGAACAATCCGCCTTTCCTCGTCGAGAAAAGCGCTGATGGTGTTCACTTGTCCTGTCCGCATCGAAAGATTGGAGAACAACATTACTGGCAACCGCAGGCCTATAGATTTCGACCCCTTTACCGAACCGATTCTGTTATGGACGCATTGTCACAGAGAGCATGTACCGTTCTGGAAGCCTATCTCTTAGGCCAGTATAATTTGTGAATCTGCTGTCCGTTTCCCCTGTTCTTTGGCCTCTATACACCTGTTTATCCTTTTCTTATATAATGTTAATACTGCATACGCATCTATCGACCATGCTACGTGCTGTGACCCATGGATGTTTTCTTGAGGGGTGATTCATTGACAGCAAAGAGAAAAAGTGATACATAAAACATACCATTATCTCACCGAAACAGTATCAGTATCTAATGGAAGAAGTTAAGAACAAGTTTATACTACATGTATATATCATTTAAGTAAACGGATCTGAAGTTGCAGGAAGCCCCGAAAAGACTTTGAAGTGCTTCGGTAAGTCATTGCTCATCGCGAATAAGGATGGTAGTTGTGTCCCCTCTGCGTCCTTTGCGGACCGATTCCCTGTGGGCCACCTGAGCCTCCACGAGGTCCACGAGGAGCGTTCATAGGCCCACCAGCACCCATCATACCAGCACTACCCATACCACCACGGCCACCCATAGGACTGCCCATGCCAATCATACCACCACCTCCACCACCGCCCATACGTCCCATACCTCCTCCCATACCGCCACTCATGCCACTCATTCCAGGAGCCATACCCATACCACTGCCCATAGCTCCTCCCATACCACCACCCATCCCGCCCATCATATTAGCCATAGCACCCATGTTGCCCATACCTCCCATCCCGGCCGCACCTCCAAACTGCTGGAACATACGCGTGTAGAGCTGCGCGAGGGCCTGCGGGTCGAAAGGTGTCCCCCCTGCCGCTGCTCCAGTGGCTTGACCGGTCTGTGCGCTCGCAACAGCTGCGAAACCGGCGCCACTAGCGCCGCCACCTGTCCCGTAGGAGTCAGTGTGCTGCCCGCCACTGTAGCCTCCGCCTCTAGGGTTGTAGTTTCCTCCTCCATCACCCTCGCGTTGATGACGAGGTTGAGCAAGTTTGACGTCAATCTGCGGAGAAAGAGTAATGAGTAACTCAAATCTCAGGAAGATATTACAACCACTTGCCATCTTGCCATCAATCTCAAGGTTCCCAAAACCAAGTAGAGGTTCAACGTTTGTATTCTCAAACGAGACAAAGCCGAAACCTTTGCTCCTCCCTGTCTCGCGGTCAAGCATGACCGTAGAATCAATGACCGTCCCATATTGCGAGAAGTATTCGCGCATTGATTCCGACGTGACTGTCCCCGCTAAACCACCTATGAAAAGTTTCTGAGCCTTCTGGTGCTCTGACCTAGGAATTGCACGTTTCGGGTCGATCTAATTTTAATGAAATGAAGCACGAAAGCTTAGAGGACCTCTTCGTGTCGTGAATAATTATATATTCACTCACTATTTTACCATCTAAAACATGCTCGCGGACCATTACAGCATTTACCGAAGCAGGATCTTCGAATGTGAGAAATGCAAAGCAACGCGAACGACCGGTAGCATCCCTCATGATGGTACAAGCCTCAACCTTTCCGAATTTTTCAAAGTACTTCTTCAGCCCCTCTACATTAGACGAGATGAGTTTAATCGGACTATGTATCAAAATGAAAAGGAGAATGGCTAGCTACCATCTGTAGTATCCCAATTTAAACCACCAATGAACATTTTCCTGGATAATATATATTATTGTAAGTTACGATATTCTGGGATTCGGAAAATCGATCAAATTCGAAGTGGACTTGGGTGCAAAGCTTCATCATCGTATTCGTATTCGTTCGGCTGGCTATACCGCTAGATACGTTAACGACGACACTGGGATAGAACCATGTACTTGTCTGTCTCTTTCTAGGGAAGTCTCCTAGCCTAGCCTAGCCTAGACGAAAGGATGCAAAGCCTACGGAGAAGTTACTCAAGCCAGTCGCGACTAAAGCCGGCGCGAGTCGGTGAATACGACAAGAGGTGATTCTACCACGAAACAGCTAACAGCTATCGTCCGCAGATACTTCCGGGTCCCAACTTGAACTATCCAAAAAGTGTGGAAAGACGAGACATGGCTCGTCTCCCCAACCCCGAGCCGACTCCCAGAAAACACTAAACACTACGATAGTACTCACCCTTCATCCTTCATCTCCGATGGCCTGATATGCCGATCCACAATGGGCAACGAGGGAATACTCTGCTGATTCAGGTCGCGCTGTGGCTGACTCTGGTAACCTTGATTGATTCTTGATGAGTAGTCAGGAGTAGAAGACTGGTAAGACTGGATCGGTTGGGGTGCATTGCCATTTGTGAATGTTGGTATTGGCAAAGTCTCTTTCTGGTCAATAGACGTTTGGGGTGGCGGCGGGGACTTGGCCTGCTCAGTTGCAGCCGGCGTGGCGGTAACAGTTGCAGTCAACAACTCCGCTGGCTTTTCAGGGGGCTGTTCCTCTAAATTTGTCTCTTTCGCCTCTTCTGTCGGGACAGAGAAGTCGTTCTCGTCACCATAAAGATCTGAGTTGTGGCTCGAAAATGAGGAGAGCACATTCATTGCTGAGCTTTTCTGCACTTACCTCCGTACAGGTCAGCGTCGAGGTCGGACATAGTGGTAGTGGTAGAGGCCAGAGAGATGGATGGCCTGGAATAGCCGCTCGACCTGATTTGTAAGATTTCTTTGTAACCGTGGGACACATACTCCATATTAGAACACGTATATATTTGTAACTTTACAATAATCGCTACATAGGCGCCTGCTCGGTACCATCTTGAACTCCAACCACCATCTCACCAGGCGCGGGAACGGCCAGTCATGCCTATCAATACAGATCAGGAGCCACGTTCTTCGATATCGCAACCAAACTCCTTCGAGAACCTTCAGCAATTAGATGAATATGCATCGAAACCAAGGTATCAAATTGGATTAGAAGGCCTCCTGCGATATACTCCAGGGAATAAGAGTCGAGGATCTACGAAAGAGAATTGCGGAAAGCTCCTGGTACTTTATCCTATAGTTCTTGAACCGTCAGACTTTCCATTCTGATAAAGACAAAAGCTCTGCCATGATTACAAGGTAAAGTGATCACATCTCGCCACATCACACACATCAAACAGCTTGACAGGGAGGCTACAACGAGAATCCGTCCTCTCTGGCCTATACCTTCAATTTCTGGGATAGATGTGACACCTTTATTTAGTGTGTACTATATTTCTGATAGATGACAGATCTCTGAGGTCTTGTTGGCTATCCTCTATTATCTAGTTTTTCTCACCAGAGGGTTTCTGTTCCTCCTCCAGCGTGGGTCAATGCCGCTCACAGACAAGGAGTCAAAATTATCGGCGTTCTGTTAGTAAGGCAATATTATCTTTTTTTGAGTTCTTTCTGAGCCACCTTTAATTTCTTAGAATCTTTGAACATCAAGAGTCCATGGAAGACACACTGCGCCTACTCATCGGGAATATTCCACAGGCTCGAGCGGGACAAAGAGCAGGACACGCCAATAATGGCCTTCCTATAACACGTCACTATGCACGCTTACTTGCAGATCTTGCTCATGAGCGCGGATTTGATGGATACCTGCTTAACTTTGAGTTTCCTTTTATTGGTCGCTCTGAACAGGCTCGCGCCGTCGAATCGTGGGTCAGCCTGTTGAATACAGAGCTGAAGAAGAAAGTCGGAGTCTATGCTGAAACAATATGGTACAAGTCTCAATTGATGATATCGTAGTGTCTGCTGATACGTATGAATGGATTAGGTACGACAGTGTAATCACTACAGGCGCTTTGCGCTGGCAAGACCGACTAAACAGTCGTAATCTCTCATTTTTTCTCGCTTCAGACTCGTTCTTTACGAACTACACTTGGCCGGCACAATTCCCATCTTTATCGGCGCAGTATTTCCTCGGTCTAGATTCAAAACACCTGCAGGGAAGTAATAAGTCCTTGCAAGATGTTTATATAGGGATCGACGTCTGGGGCCGGGGCAGTCATGGAGGAGGAGGACTCGGTTCGTTTCGCGCAGCGGAACATATCGATCCGACTGGACTTGGGTTGAGCATCGCGCTCTTTGGTCCTGCATGGACATGGGAAAGTGATGAAGGGAAAGAGGGGTGGAACTGGGAGAAGTGGTGGGAACGCGAACGGACGCTTTGGGTTGGACCTGCGATTGAAGGCGCCCACGTTGAAGTTCCCGAGCCTCCATTGCGTGAAGGGGAACAGCCATGTCCCTATCCCCATAGCGCATTCAGACCGATGCGGGAATTCTTCGATTCTAAGCCCCCTCCGAAACCCGATCTTCTTCCTTTCTGCACATCATTTTGTCCTGGTGTGGGTCATGCGTGGTTTGTCGATGGCAAGAAGGTCATGCACAAAGAGAAAGGCTGGACAGATATCGACAAACAGACGTCGTTGGGCAATTTGCTCTGGCCGAGACCGAAAGTCGAGTGGGACGAGAATGATTCTGGAGAAGCGTTACCGAAAGTCAGTACGAAGTTGATGTTTGAGGACGCGTTCAACAGCGGATCGTCTGTAGTAATCAATATTTCTGCGGAGGAGAGTCCTCAAGAAGGAACGGCGTTCCGATGTCTCTGGATTCCGGTACAATCTATCGCCATGACTCCAGGTGGGCTTTACGAAGTGGAACTAGTATATAAAGTATCATCCGATAACAGCGTAGAGCTCGATGCTGCTTTGTCTGCGAAGGCCGAAACGGCAGTGGAAATCTCGCCGGTCTCCTCACTTGATCTCGAAAACGGATGGAGCAGGCTTTCTGTCACTTGCAAGCCCATCGCTCCTGCCTCGGCTGGCTCCAGTTCCAGCTTCAACATCGTAGCAAACATAGGTATCATCCTTGCTGTAGCCTCGGAAGATGCTTCCCTTCCATATACTATCGACATCACGCTCGGACAATTGAGCGTTTTGCCCAAATCACCTCTCACAGATCTATCTTCGTATTCAATGCGGCTGCTCTGGGTTGATCACACTCGCGAAACTGGTCCAAACCCAAACTCGCCACAGTCAGAAATATTAATAATCACCTGGGAATCGTGCATCTCGTATACATCTCCTGCTATAGTTGGAAGCGACAACCCCGATCCTGAGGTACCGTTCCCACCTTGGACTCTCGATCGTTCACCGCATTGGATCCCTCGCTTGCAATACGCGAATATATATGCTGAGAAAGGGGCCTGGAATATATATCCGTCACAAGCCGCTGTATTTCTGGGCACGAGTGGGTGGGGCTCTGGGGCTCATACAGGTGCAGGACCAGACCGCTTCGTTTTGGAAAGGAGTACGTTGCCCGAAAAGTTAAGGGACGGCAACGTGAGGTTTTACGTGCAGGCAGTGACGGATAGAGGCTCTGTCCTGCCTTGGGGACGTTGTGCATTTGTAGATCTTGATCTCTAGGGTTACAAAACAAGGGGTTCGAAATGTTCTATTCGTCTTGACGAACTGTGTAGCATTCATTGTCTGGATTTGCCTCAGGAGTAGTATACATAAAATTCAGGACAGGGCATATATCTTCGTTTCTGTTAGAGGATGGTCTACAATGCCCACACGATAACCGAATAATAAATCCACAAGAAATGACCTCTTTCCCGGCTAGATGTCTCACATATCGACGTCGACGACATTCGAGTATGATTCAGCCTCAGATGAACTGTTGTAATAGTTTCCTGAATGAATCGAATAGTCCGCAGTCATGTCAATTCCGATAGCTAGAAAGATACAGATTCGTGAGACGGTGAAATTAACAAGCCAGGAGAAGACATACTGATGAATCCAATAAGACCTTCATCGAGGCTGTCACCTAACATCTCGACCCTGCAATAATACTGATGAGAACCAGGACACTGAGGAGAGAAAAAAACATTACTCACTCGACAATCGCACTGCTCCGATCAACAGTCGCTCTCTTGAAGTCATGGTCTTCGTCATTCCTCGTCCGCCGTGCTTCATTCAGACTATACGGTTCCACCTCTAAAATCCTATCATTCCACTCTTCGTCGAAGAACATTTGCCCAATATGTTTCAGGCTCCCTGAATGAGAGATAAGGGTACCGTTGGGAGATTGTGACCAGTATGTATGGACCATGGTGTGGATGTGAATGGTACGGCCGGGATAGAAACCAGGGTAGAGTGTGCGCAGAGAGACTGTGCCAGTGGAATCGGTTGGATACCCTCCACGGAGCCAGGTATTGTTGGTCATCATACTAGGACCACCTCGTCCTGGGCCGCCGGGTCTTCTGCCTGGACTATCGCCCGGACGGTCCGGACGGCCGGGCGGACCTGGAGGGCGGCGATTGGGAGGCGGGCCAAGTGGAGAAGGCGGGTGTGGACGGTCATGATCATCGGGGGGACCTTCAGGATCATCATCGTCTGGACCTCCTGGATAATCTCCTGGACCTCTTCCCGGCGGAGGTCTGCCATTCATCTTGGTCTCGAATGAACCATAGAAGCCTGTTGCATTGGCTACATATACATCGAAATCAGTACGAGCATAAGACAGAGTGAAGCGTTACGAACCACTCCAGATCTCGACGATCGCATTCGGGACAGGCTCGCAGGTTGCAGTATCAATGACACCAATATCAAGCGTGATTACTATACCTCTACATCGCACAAATCGAACATCGTCAGCCTTCCCTCTCCCAAGTGAAATCAAGCGAGCCATACTCACTCCTGATCCTCAACAAGATCCGTCCTCACAAGTTCATTGTTCACATAATATGGACCCTCTTCAATCTCGGGCGCAGTCACACACGTAGACTCTCTCAAACCATCACCACTGAAAGGGAATTGTCCAGAGAAGGAACGTTTCCTTCGGCGCGAAACGTGGAAGTCGTTGATGGAAGAAGCGCAACCTCGCGCGGCGAGGTGACGCTTGTTTGCCAGATGCTAGAATAATGGATACTTTCAATGTTGGAATAAGAGTTGAACTTTAAGGAATAAATACCTCTCTACGAACTAGCTCGGCCCTAGAGACTCGTCCAGAGAATTCCTCTGGATGAGCTGTGACACACAGCAAGATAAGAATAATACCACAACTCTCCGACATAAATCCCAGGGCTATGCTCACCATCAACAACTTGAACAAGCAATCCGGCGCTAAGCAGCGCAATAAACACACTCCCAAGAGAGAGTCGCGGCGTGTGTTTCCTAGGCAACATATCGCAGGGATTCAAGAGGGGACACAGCATCAAATCCTCCGGAACCGTATACTATAAATACGCTTGGAAGGTGGTAGTTACAATTAGCGCTGCGGAAGCACTTCGAAAGGCGTCCGGCGTGGATCAACTCTGATAACAAGAGGCCGTGCGCAGCAGGGGTCGGAGGCCGGCGAATTGATGCTCTAGCTAGATCTGGTGATGACGAACCCAAACGAACCTGGCATTCCAGAGACCTGGTTGGTCCTGGCCCACACCCCATCAGGCGGTCCTAGGGCGGGGTTAAATATCCTCTTTTTTTGGCATTTTGCTTGTTGTTCTAAATACACATACAACATGTTCGCGACGCACTACAACCTAAGGGAATCCAATGCCTATCTATAACTAGATGATCGATGTACGTGATAAGACCTCCGTAGATTTGCTCAAGAAAAGTCAGTATGGCAACAGTCAGACAGCGACGAGAAATCAAGCAAACAGTCTCTTCGTGTATCTGCAGCGAGGCAAAATCAATACTCATTCATGACGTACCATAGGCAAGGACCATTACTTACGAATGCAACCCATGAACACCTCCCTCAATTTGAGCACTTGCCGTGCGCAGCTCAAAGCGGACCTTGCCCTCTCGCACAGCAGCCTGCATTTCGCCAATGCTACGATATCCAATATCTTGCAGCGAGTGCTGCAGGCCCGCATGTAGGTACGGAAGGAACTGCTTAACGGAACCCTTATCCTGTACGTCACCCGAAACGCCCTGCGCAACTTTGACAGCGCTCGCTTCACTGAAGTAACGCGAGGTCGCGGCGTTTTCTTGGATATAATTCTGTATGCCGTTTGGCTGTGTCTTGCCAGTACCGCTGGAACCGGGCTTTCCTTGCTCCATGGCCTCGATGCTGCCCATTCCGCGATACGCCTTCACGCGCTTGCCCTCGTGGTAGAAATACTCTCCAGGTGCCTCGGTCGTACCTGCGAGCAAGCCTCCCATCATCACCGCACCTGCTCCAAGAGCGATAGCTTTGACAATGTGACCTACGTTACTGATTCCGCCGTCCGCAATGACTGGAACGCCAAAGTGCCGTGCAAATTCTGCGACGGCGTAGACAGCTGTAGCTTGCGGGCGGCCGACGGCCATGACCTCCTGCGTGATACAGATACTACCCGAACCCATACCAATACGGAGCCCGTCTGCACCTGCCGCAATTAGCGATGCAGCTTGCTCCCGCGTGACGACATTTCCAGCGATAACTTCGAGGTGCGGGTACGTCTTTTTGATCCATTCTATCATCTCGATTTGGAAGACAGAGTTACCCTGCGAGGAGTCAATGATGGCAATGTCCAGTCCTGCATCGATGAGCAGAGCAAGACGCTGCCTATCGACGGGACGTGTACCAATTGCCGCTGCAGCGTAAAGTTGCTTGCTCTCTGGCAACTTCGAAGCAAGTGGATAGTTCTGGTTTTTAAGCAGGTCCGAGCGAGCGAGGAGCGCAACAAGGTTGCCTTCCCTGTCGACAATGGGAAGTTTGCCCTTCTTGGAGTCGCGAAGGATTTCGTTGGCTTGCTGTAACGTGATGCCTACGGGTGCAGTGACGAGGTTCTTCGTCATGACCTCCGTTAGAGGTGTCGACGGGTCACGGAACTGCACGTCTCGGTTCGTGACAATACCCAGAAGCTTTCCGCCAAGAGAGCCGGTATCTATGGATTTCAATTAGTACTAATATTGTGACTTTTTACGTGCTCGAGAGAAGAAGAATCAGATAATTTTATCAATGTTATCTACTTGTCACGCAGAACTACCGCGTTTATTCAGTAGAACGAAGGTTAAAAAGGAAATGGTTCATCACGAACGGTAAAATTGCAGCTGATGCTTACCAGTAATAGGAATACCACTAAATCCATGGCGCGTTTTAATGTCCAGAACGTCCTCTACGATGTGACCGGGTGAAAGGACGACAGGATCGGTGATAAAGCCATTCTCGTGCCTCTTTACGGCACGGACCATCGCCGCCTGGGCGCTCGCAGGCTGATTGTGATGGATAACGCCAATACCTCCCAGCAGCTATTCACCATTCCACTTCTCAGTACACCGCCACAAAGACGAGGATGCTGACTCACCGCCATTGCGATAGCCATCTCCTTCTCTGTGACTGTATCCATAGGACTACTCATAAACGGCGTTTTGAGAACGACATTACGCGTGATACGCGTCTCTGTTACAACTTCTTGAGCAGCAAAATCGACCTTGCCAGGAAGAAGGAGGAAGTCATTGTACGTGAGTCCGCCATGTCTCTCTGAGTTCATGAGCTCCGGCGCAGATAAACCGTCTGCTCTGCTGTACGTCTCAAGAAACTGCAGTGCATCCTTTGGATCCAAGTAGCTCGTCGACATGGCTGATTCTGAGAGACAAGGAAGACTTAGAGAAAGGACGGGAGTGAACTCCAGGATTGTAACCAGTTTTCATGTTTCTTCCTTATGTAGGGCAGTTTTAGGGCACGTGCGGTATGATAACCCTCGTCTCCAAATAAGGCAAGTGGTTCACGTCGATCGCATTAGGTTGATCTGCGCTACTATGTCGCGCCTGTACCTTTGCCTCTTCTCCTGAACACGCTATGGAGACCTCCCCCTCAGAGGCTGACTCTGCTCAACACTGGGACAAAAGTGCATCCGTTAGAGATCAAATAATCTCTATCGTACTTCAGACGCTTCACTGCTTCGAGTCTCACATCACACCACTCGACATCGTCATAGCTATTCTCACCTCAAAGGACAAATACGAACAAGTCAAGCATGCAATGCTCAAGCCACCGGTCATCTCAAAGTTATTTGAAGCACTCGCCTCGTGCGACACGAGCAAAGAGTTTCTTCGCTATAGTCTTGCGCTTCACGCAGTGCTGAACCGCGTCGACTCAGAGACGCGCACCATCGTCTCTCGCCTTGGAGAAGAAGGGGTCCGACATCCCATCCTACTAGGCCACACGGAGATCCGGTCAGAGAATACTGTCACGCCATTCTTAAAGGCGATCGTGAACCAGGTGAACAAGTCGACAAAGCTAGTGCAGGAAGGGACCAGTCAGGCATGTATTTCGGAATGCTGCTTATGGAATATCGAGCCTTTATTGATGTCATACTCTTAAACCTTCATCATAGGAATTAAAAATCGATGCATCCCATGCATATGATGGTTATGACTTCGGTTCCGATTGGATGGGATATCTGGATGCAAGCTCTTCAACATCCGATCCCGCTGAACACCCCAAAGTGGAGAGTGGAGATGTTGTAGAATCCGGAAATGTGACTTCAAATGAGGAGCCTTCAAAGCTGCTAGAGGAGCATCTGAAAAGCCTGATAGGCGCAGACAATCTACAACAGCCCGTTCTAGAAGACAAGACCTCACCAACCAATTCCGTCGGTTCTTCCACCGCAGTTGCGCAAACACCAAGCAGCAGTACCACTGTGCCAGACGAAAATAAAGTAGGGATGGTAGATCCAAAACCTGACAAGGCCAAGAATCGCAGCAAACCGCGTACAAAGCGGAAGATAGACGAGGTCGATACCGAACTTGCAGGTCAGTTCATTGATCCGAACGACGTGCTTCCCGTGCCACTCTACACATCAGTTGCTGAGAGCCTTTGTTTCAACGACCGTTTACCGCCTTTACCAGAGCCTCCTATATTTGCTTCACCTCTGCTGCCGGACCCCAGCTTGTTGCAAATCGACCCGTCTTTGGTACCACGCAAGTACATAAAACGAAAGGCTCCCAAGAGCAAAACTTTTGTTGAAGAAGAAAAGAGTGCCGAGTCCTATATGGATGCATTAACGGAAACGACAGCGGCGATTCTTGAAGAAGACTCCTGCGAATATACATGCGACATGTGTCCAAAGCGTTTCAAAACCTTCAGAAGTCTGGCGGACCATAAAAACGTCCATACAGGGGCTAAACGTGAGTCCTATGATCCTCTTGTCTAATCTTGTTCTTCACCTTATATCGGAATTTTCACATTAGCGTATAAATGTTCGGCGAGCGGGTGTGGGAAGAATTACGGCAATTACAGATCTTTCAAGAATCATGAGAGGTTGCATAGACCTGATACTGAGAAGGATGACCACGTCGTTACTCGTTCTTCCGCGGCGACAGCAGCTAGTTCCGCTGCATCCTCCTCACGATTACGAAAGGCAAAATCTCAACCTACAGATCCTGGTCCTGTGACAACTGATGCAGACAAGAACGAAGCTGCGTCGGGTAACGAGGAAGAGTCTGGAAGGACGCGAAGTGCTCCCAAAATTTCCCCCAGGAAGGCTCACAAGATGTGAGCAATGTACGTTCCGGTCATTGAAATCCGGTTTCGCTTAGTGTCACTCTACGCAGATCAACGAGTAGTTCTGCTTCTGCTCCTTCTCTTTCACGATCCCGGAGAGTGCATACGCAGCCGGCAGATCCGGACCGAACTACCACAGGCAATGTAGACAAGAATAGTGGTGCGGGAAGAAGCGAGCGCGAAGCTGCGCCGGGCGATGACGAAGCGTCGATTGGAACACACAGTGCTGCAAGGTTGCCAGTCGATGGGCGTCACAAGTGAGCTCTATACGTATCAGTTATGGTAGTTTGGTCAGACCTGGTTTCGTGGTCACAGAGCAAAGTCTAGAACTAGTTCTATCCCGTCTCCTTCACGATCGGAAATGGTGCCTGCAAAAGTTATGGATCCGGGTGCTAGTACAACGGGCGGTGGAACTGAGTCCAAAAACGATGACGATATCCAGAGAGCAGTGCACTACTTAGAGGTGTACGGCGGCGCGCTATCGTGAGTCATGCTTCGTGAACACCGTTGTCAAGTGCCCTTTTGCTACGAAAATGAATTTACTATGCTAACTGATTGTTCTTTCGATCCTCACAACGATCTCAGAGCCTTACCTAGTAAGTTCTACATCTGCATTTTCGAAAGGACCTTAGCTGAGGAAGACGAGAATAAAGATTCAACAGATACAGGTAATTCTGGTACCAAGAGCGAATCGCAACAACTTTTGCACCAGTTCCTTGTCCAGACTGATATCTCCCCGTTCGGCAGGAAAGTTGTGCTTGAGGTACATTCTTAGATTTTGGTATCATATTGGGACTGATTGCACCTTTTTTCCCAACCAGTTGCCCTTGTCTGCGAAGTCTCTCGAGTCGATCTCGTAAATGACCTTGTTGCTTCTTATCTTGTCATTCTCAAAAATTTCCTTCATTCCGTTTTTGGAGCCTTTCCCTTCCGGTTTACGAGAGATCTCTGGTGCGATCGTCAGCGCTTCAGCAGATACCACTTTTTTTCGCGCTACAACCCACTGTATTTCTCTGTCTTCCCGCCTGGTCTTTACATTTGTCGTAGCACTTCATGTTACCCATTTCTTGCACTTTTGATACATCATTTCCACGCGTTTGCATTTCGCATCACGCGGCCGATGCGCGTCGTCTCATCTTTCTTCGATGCCTATGGTTCTCTATTATTCCGGTCTTTGCTTTCCGAAGAAGACAGCGTGTTGAGCACGAATAATATCTGAACAGAACTCTGTCGTACTGTACTATAGTATTCAGCCAACAGGTGAATCCGATAGCGAAAAGTTCTATCATTTAGAGCTCGGTGTATTCTTGTCTTGAATGATCTGGTTCCTCGAGTGCGACCACCGTTAAATTTCCGATATCAAGCCGAATCCTGTCATTGAAAGAAACGAGAATAGCAGTGGAAAGCAAAAATATAACAAGCACAGCACTTGAACTAATTATCCGATACAGTTGTGGCCCTTTATTAAGGGACATCTATTGTTTTAAAAGCGACAGCGAGATGACACGAAAAGAAAACGAAGAGAGAAAGATGGAGGGCGAAAACATACAACGTGCATACGTAGGACGAAAGCAAAGGCAAAAACAGGGCCAAGGATACGATAGGAAAGAAAGTCATACTAGTCTAGGTCTTCAATACTTCCATGAATTGCGTGTGCAAAGAAGGGACCGGGATCCAGGCCAGGCATAGGATTTGGATTCGGGGCTTCAGGAGCTCCAGGATGGAGAGGTAAAGCAGGTTCGATATTCTCGAACTCTTGATCTGCAAGATTGCCGGGATTTGGATTGAGGTTATTATATGTGAGAAGCTGAGCGAGGATTTCACGGGCTTCATGCAATATCTCTCCCACGTCGATAGCTATCGATCCGTTGGCAATCCCCTCCATTTTTTTCCTCTTATTCTTTTGCATCTTAACGAAGGACGAGAGACTCTGGAGGGCGTCGCAGATGTGCTGTTTGCTTGGATCGTCTGCCAGCCTAAGTAGTAATAACAGAAGGCGAGTCAGAGCGATGCAAAGGGAGCCAAGGTAGAGGAAAACCATATACGACAAAAAACGATGCTACGCACTTCGCGACCATCTCATTTACAACATCGGTGGCCAGGACCCACGGCATCGAATTATGCATGCTCTTGAACACATTCATCAATAGCTCGTCTCCTTTTACCGACTCCCTGATCACAACTTCACCAGCATACTCTTCAAGATCTTTTCCTCCTTCACCTGTGGTTCCCTCTCCCTCGTCCTTAATGTCTCCAATTACAAAGGCAGCCCTCAGGTATCCGAAATACTTGACAGTTTCGACCCAATCTTCAAACCGGCCTTTAAGATCAGGTTTATGTTCCTCTCGCAATTCTGAGAAGTCATGATCGTGAGGGTCAAGGTCCATCATGCCATTTTCTGCGTCCCCGAGAGCGACTGAGGCTGCGGCTGCGGCTGCGGCCATAGCCGCTGCAGCATTAAAACCAGCACCTCCACCGGCATCATCTTGAGGAGGGATGGGAATAGGAACAGGGATCGGCATACCCATCATCATCGCTGCTACCGCCATGGGGTTTGCGGCGCCCATTCCAGGTGTTGATACAGCCCCGACCCAGCGCTTGACCCGCGCCTGCCGCTCAGTCGTTCCGTGTGATAGTTGGGTCATTTGACGAAGTTCATCACGCGCCGCCCTTGTGTCGAGGGATGCGAAAGGTCCAAGTAATGAATGCCGGATCGTCTCGATCGTATCAAGAAGCTCCTTTTCAGCTATTCGTAACGCGAGTTCCCGGTGCGCTGGTTTGTACGAGGTCGTGAGCAGGCGAACAGATTCATGTATGGCATAGCTTTCCCGAGGGCGTAAAAGGAAGGCGTGTGACTCCAATAACGAGGCTATCTGGTCGAACTTGCTTTCCATGCAGTAAATCCCGAGAGCAGTTGCTAGTGAAGACGTAGATGTCGGGGCAAGCCATGAGAGTATTTCATGTAAGTGGTCAAGTACTGATATGTCCTCCGACAAATTCACAATTATGGTGTATAACAGAATCGAGGGCGCAGTTTTGAAAATCTCGATCATACGTTCTTGAATAAATTGGCGGAATCGAGGTACTTGCTTGACGAGCCTGTAATTCCAGTGATCGGCGTAGAACATGTTGTCCCTGTCATGATCTTCAGAAGAACACTGTAAACTCCGATTGGAATCTTCATCTTCTGGTCTCTTCAGCCTCAGGAGGCCTGAGTCACTGAACTGAAGTTCATCGCCGTCCTGGAAATCTATACAAAAAAATCGTATCGTTTTGTTCATCTAGAGATTCTGAAAAGCTCACATGTATCACCTCCAAGGACAAGTCGTTCAAGACCGCCCCATCCAATGACATTATCAATCTCTGCTAACAGCCCAGGAACGAGTCCAATGTATGCTGGGTTCTTTGATGCAAGTAGCGCGAGGAATACGTCTCGCCAGATCCATAAAATGGCTGACTCGACGTTCGATACACCCAACTCGTTGAATTCCTTGACTACCTTTCCTGATCTATCCCGAATCAATACAGGAACGTAGACAGCCGAGAATGAGCGTTGGTGTCCTGCGCCTTTCATGCTCTGTACCTCATCCAGTGTGGACATGGACGTGAGCAAACACGCGTGCACGCGGGGGAAATCGAGCCCGAATTCGAAGGCAAGAGACCATAGCTCATTCAACCATTGCACAATGCTTTCTATGATCTCCAGAATCACCATGTCGTATTTGTTCCCACTTGAACGAGGGGAGATTTTCGCCTCTCTCGACAATTCATCAAGAAGGCTCTCAATTTCTTTCTTCTTAGCTGCTACATCTACTTGCGGTATATGATGTGTCGTTTTGGCTACGCTCCGTGCGGACGCAACTGCACGCCTTGCATATTTTCGCGGGATGGTATCGAGAAAGGGTATAAGCGCTTGTTTAACGATTTGAGCCTGAGCGAGTGCTGGCACACTGGTAAAGACGCGCAAGAAGCTAGTGAAACCCGCAATTAGAGATACGACGAAATAGCATTGGTACTGGTACTGGTACTGGAACTGAAACTGAAACTATGCTTTACCTTTTGCTGGCCCTAGTTCTGACATTCCGATGATAATTGCGGACCATGCCTTGCCAGACGTGGTGAATGTGATGGTCCAAGTACTACAATGCTGTCTGTCACAGCTTGTAGTAAAGGTGGTCCACACGTGACGCCGCATGCCTGACTCTTACGTAATTTCATTCCGATATTGAAAAAAACGGGTGGCTAAAACAAAGAAAATAATTTTCTTTTCTCTGAGAAAAGCTCTGGAAAAAATCTCGGGGTGTTAAGTATCAAGGTATGTAATGAATTGCGAAATTTTCCAAGAGCGAGTACCAAATCAAAAGTTAAAGCGTCGATCGGCAATCTACATACACAGTGTACATAGGGACGCCGATCATTTTAGATCGACGCGACGCGATGGAACGTTCATTGTTGTTGTCGGAGACAACAATCATCACAATGGCAATGAGGGCCGGAACGTCTAGCTCAACACCTGCGCACAATGCACTCCCACCCCCCACGTCGTCTTCATCAGCGCGCGCGGCACGCATAGCGAGCCATTCTCACATCAAAGGACTTGGATTGACACCTGAAGGTGTTGCTGCGGGCGATGCAGCAGGATTCATCGGGCAAAATAATGCGCGTGAGGTGCGAGCTGTTCTCTGGGTTATCAAGAATAAATAAAAGGCATAATGACAACATTGCTGGTTTTATAGGCATGTGGTGTAGTTGTTGACCTCATCAAATCGCGTAAATTCTCCGGACGAGCGCTTTTGCTCGCTGGAGCTCCTGGAACAGGAAAGACCGCCCTTGCGCTTGCGATCTCGCAGGAGCTGGGCTCAAAAGTACCTTTCTGCCCTATTGTGGGCTCGGAGGTATATAGCACAGAGGTGAAGAAAACAGAAGTGCTGTCAGAAACATTCCGCCGAGCCATAGGTATGCTTTCTCCCTCTATTCTTCCGTTACTTTATTAACGACAACTGAAACTAGGTTTGAGGATAAAGGAGACAAAAGAAGTCTACGAAGGAGAGGTGACGGAGTTGACACCAGCAGAAGCAGAGAACCCCCTGAGTGGGTACGGGAAGACGGTCTCCCACGTCATCGTCGGATTGAAAACTGTAAGGGGGACCAAGCAGCTACGACTAGATCCAAGTATCTACGAGGCTATCATGAAAGAAAAGATTGTCGTCGGGGATGTTGTTTACATCGAGCAGCAAACTGGTGCGGTCAAGGTACATCTTTACCGTCTTTCTGCTGAATGGCATAACTAAGAAGAATTTACCTAGCGTGTCGGCCGTTCTGATGCATATGCCTCTTCATACGACCTAGAAGCTGAAACATATGTCCCTCTACCCAAAGGCGACGTACATAAGCGCAAGCAGCTTGTGCAAGACGTCACACTCGGTGACCTCGATGCAGCGAATGCACGTCCACAGGGCGGTCAGGACATTATGAGTGTCATGGGTAGTCTCGTCCGCTCCGGGCGCACGGAGGTGACAGAGAAGTTGAGGAGGGAAGTGGACAGAGTTGTCAAGGGTTACGTTGACCAGGGCGTTGCTGAGGTCGTTCCTGGAGTCGTCTTCATTGATGAGGTAGGCAACTGCAAAGTGCTTCATCGAGATTTGTCTTTGAGATTGATTATTTCAAATAACGCAGGTGCACATGCTTGACATTGAGTGCTTTACGTATTTGAACGCTCTCTTGGAGTCACCTATGGCTCCGACCGTCATTCTCGCGACGAACCGTGGAAGAGCATCCGTACGTGGGGCGGACGATCTACGCTCACCGCACGGTGTCCCAAGCGACTTGCTCGATCGGTTGGTACTTCATTTATGCTCATTCTTGACACTGAATTGTTCTCAATTTATCCAAAATCTGTACGCGTACTCCTCCAAATAGGTGTCTGATCGTTAAAACGGATACATACAATCGCGAGCAGATCGCTAAGGTGCTGCAATTACGCGCGAACGTCGAGGGCCTCAAGCTTGGACCGGGTGTCTTGGACCGGTTATCTGCCGAGGGAGAGAAAGCATCGCTTCGGTACGTGCCTATTGCCTATCCCTCTCTTCGCCCTGTTTCTTTTACCCCGTTTCACTTCCACGCGATAGTGAACTCCTACCCCGATCTGTCATTCATTTCCATCTGAATATTCATCTAATCCTCATCCCCATCTCCTCTTCATAATATTCTTCACTATTCATCTGACGCGAACTAAAAAATCACTTCGTTTTTCGAATGTAGGTATGCTCTTCAACTCCTTACACCCGCCTCTATCGCCGCCCAGCTCGCAGGGCGGCCGCAGATTGAGATAGAAGACGTCGGAGAGATGAACGAGCTGTTCCTCGATGCGAAAACGAGTGCGCGGATGATTGGTGAAGATGGAGGATACGACGGTGGGAAGGTCTATTGATAGTATGACTTTTTTTTAATCATCTGTCTGTATTGGTGTCGAGATGTCATTCCAAAAACTTGTTCGGTAGAACAACCTATACGTATCGCTCTAGATTTTCCTCCTTGTATCTTCTGCACTACGCTTTGACCAATATCTGTACTGACCGTCCTGGAAAAAATGCGCGAGACTCATCTTTTTCTCATCCACGTGATCGTCGCGACTATCAAAAAATAAATTTCAACAGAACAGAGCAGGTATAGATTTTGGCCACCGTCAACAGTAGATGTATCAGCTCACTGCCGACTCGGAGACAAACATCCTGAGAATTGAGGTGATCACTTGTTGATTTACAGGCAAGAGGCAATGTACTGCAAAGGGATCGCACTCATACAACAGATTCGTCGGAGAAAGTGCCGCGAACGTCACTTCATATTCCTTCTGGTCCTGATAGTCCAACAAATGAGGTGAACAACAAAGAAGCCCTTGTTCAACATGCAAATTGAGTGTACTATCTGTGAAGCATATGGCTCAAAAGAGATCGAAAAAGTCAGCCAGGCCCATCCTATTCACCTCAGCCCTGAGAACACGATCGATAGGAAAATAAAAGTATGCATTGAGAACATATTTTCTTAGTCTATTTACGTCTGTTCTGACTACGTGCTGTCCTTCCCCTTCCCTTTCCCTTTCCCCTTCCCCTTCCCCTTTCCTTTTCCCTTTCCTTTTCTTGATGTATTCGCCTGGGGGTTTGGTACAGTTGCTTGACTTGATACAGAGGCTGAATCATAGTTTATTTTCCTTTTGGGGCGACGCTCCATATTCGATTCTGAGATCATCCATGTCACCATCCCAGCCAATCGTCCTTCCAAACCATCTTCCTCGTCACGTTTACGATTGGCGTCATAGCAGAACTTCCAGAACGGCTGGTCATCCCCTAAACAAGGAGTCATATAGCGCAGAAAATCCTTGACTTCGTCCTCGCCTGGGGGAATATATGGAGCCTTCCATCCCTGCGAATAGGCAAGCAGAGAATTCCAGCTAACGCTCGTGTCGCTCGATTTCCACGTCCCCTGGATACAAGGAAGAATATCGCTGCTGATACCAGCACACCAGATGTCAACTGCGCGGTATTTTCTCCCACCTTCAACCTCAACGACCTGTATCCTACCCGTGACAGAAGGCCGCGAGGCCGCCAAGGCGAAAACAACCCGTATGACGGGCGGTAGGTAATTAGTCTCCCTGTCGACAATGTCGAGTCCGCGTATGTCCATTGCGTCTAAAACGCGCCACTGGGGAACGTAAGAATATTTGGGATCGTTCTTCACCTGAATGAGCATGGCGCTAATGAGGAATCGATCTATCTTATCTTGAAAGGAGAACGGAACAGCTGCGTCCACTGCTTTTTGGCCATTTGCGCAGAGCAAAGCGGCACCGCGCATAAGTAGGGCAGCTAAATATTGACGCTGCAATATGGATTGTTGGAAGCACTTGATGAAATGGTTGAAGTGCATACGCGTATTTTTGAAGATGGTGTCTATATCTTCCTGTATCCATTCAATTTCTCCAAATAGAGCACGTAGAAAATCAGGAACAGTGAAGACACGATCCCATTCGATTAATTTCGGTTCTACTGGATGCCGAAGGTTTTCGATAGAATCGCTCGAGAAGGACGCGACATCTCGTAGTCGAATTCTCTTCCACATGTCTGCGGCATTTCTCTTGCAGACAGCTTCATCTCTCGCCAAAAGCAGAATCAGAAGCGCCACCAATTCGCCTCGGTCACCTTTGTTTACAGAGAAGCCGCCGAGAATGATCTTCATTGTAGGGAGAATCTTTTCAACGCAGTTCTTCATTACCACGAATGATGCTTCCGAAAGCACCGGCTCCGAAGAAGACATGCTAACCATGGTTTGGTCTTCCGGGTCAAGGCGCAAACAAATACGCATATGGTTCTCCACGAATCTATACTGAAAAGGAGACGAACTTTGAAATTCGATGGGGAGTCGGTGGCAAAGGCACGCTATCATTTGGTCGTCATTAATCTGCCACGTATGGTCTATCGCGGTCCAGTTGAGAAGTTTTATGACTGCGAAGCGCATTGCGTCACGACGAACCACGAACTTCGTCGTGGAATCGCGATGATCGCGATCAGACTGCTGGCTTGCAGACATCGAACCGAATGAAACGTCACCGCCTGAGATACCGTCTTCAACTCTCCACTTGCCTACACGCGTCGTCCATCTGTAATGAATCAGTTATAAGCAGCATCCTCGGAACGGTGAAGAATGTAACGCATACAGGGGCCGGCCTAAGTGCATCATGGTCCATTCCGATGCTGCTTGTTGGACAGTCATCTTTCCTTCGCCGAATGCGCTATCTTCGGCATCGAAAGCATCAAAGATACACCCTGTGAAGGCGGGGTTCAGCTTAAGATGCACTTCCAGGATCCTTGTCGACCCATCCGGAAGTCCGAACGGAGACAAGAATGGTGCGATATGTCCTGTCGTAGATAGGAACAAGGAGAAAAAGGGAACACTCTTCAGGTAATTTAGCCGATTACGAAGCGTGTTAAGGATTGGAGGCTTTCTGTTGTCATCTTGAATCTTGGTTAGCATCGCAGATTCGTCAAATGCGACAATAAAGAGCAGTTCGGGCGATGACTTTAACAAATTAAGTTTTGTGGCGAGGGCGTTGCCAGCTAAGACTGGATTCAAAGGATTCTGCTTAGCTACGCCGGGGGATGGCTGTTGAGGTTCTCTTCAGTTTACCTGAAAGTACAAAGAAATGACGAGACGTACGGAATTGACGGAGCTTGCGAGTGTTTCAGCTCGTTTGATCATTTCACTATAAAACTTTAGGCGATCCTCGCCCGGATCGTTGTATCGCTGACCCTTTGTCATGAACTGCCTGAAATCCGCCGAGGCTTGTCTATACATGTCCGGTGGATTTGCATTCTCAGAGCGGATCTTGATTATGATTTCATCCAATTTTGCCTTTGTTGATTCGAAGAGGGCCTGAAAGAACGCGTCTATCCGCTTAATTGCATAACACTCATTGAACTTCCGCGGCGTCGCTTCATCAAGTTCCATCGAGTTCAGAAAGTATTTTCGGACTTTGTCATCGGATGGAGGGAAGCCTGTGTCGACAAAGAGAATGCATGAGTCTGTGTCCTTAAATCGTATAAAGTGGCCTACCATTTGTCTTAGGGTCTCTCAAGCATATAGGGATGACGAAGTGTTCGGTGCCGAGTTGATCAACCATACGTGATTTTCCGGTGCCAGATGATTGAATGATGGCGCACATGTTAGCGTACTGGTCCTTGTCCTTCTTCTCGACAGCGTACAACCTAGAAATATGATTCCAAAGTTCCTCATGCAATTTCCCTTGGTACGGAACCTCCCATGCAGCGATAGTCGCTGAATGATACAATCTTCAATTCCAGCACGAAGTCCGTAAAGTCTGCCGTACATACCATTCTCCTGTGCCCGATGGTCATTTAGTTTTTCGGCACTAGATCCTGCATCATTGGGTCGCTGCAGGAAGAATGCTTATGGCAAGTCAATCAACACGCCCTTCTAACAAGTAGACTACAACTTACGATCATTCATAAGTTCCGTAATTTTGTCCGTCCAGGTAGCTTGATCAATGACACTGTCCACCAGCAATGTTTTCAACCTCTTCAGTAAGTCATTGCGTACATCATGCTTCAGCCCATTCAATCGGGAAGAACAGCTATCTTTGTTCAGGAGACCAGGATCCACCTTCGTATCCATACCTTGATCCACACACGCCGAGAGGAATGCTGTGATCGCCGCCGCGAGCAAGTCAATCTCAGGTGTGAGAACATCCATTTCCCCATCCTCCATAAGGGAGGTATAACTAAGATAGCGAGCCTTGAAATGCCTCTTCCACGAGGCGTGTTTCATCTGATTGAAGACTTTCTCCTGCCATTTGATGGCATCGGTTGCGTGAACGTTCACCTCTGTGCTACTCAGGCTCGCCAGGCTATTCGAGTCGTAGTCTTGCTCAGCCATATTATGGTTCTTTGATCTATAAATCAGTGGATGAGTACAATTCCGAGTACATCGTTTGCTTGACTTGCTCTATGTGCATAAGGATGACAAGAAGGACTGACTGAAGCCACGAACTGAAGAGTCACGACGACACGACTTGGGATCACGGGTTTCGTCACATTTCTCTTGCCACAAAAAGTGTAACGTAAGCCATTAGATGAGATGATTATAAAATCAGTATCCACTCCTCACTTTTGAACAACGATTCTGTGCTTCTGGTCATTCCCCGCCGCACGGCTTTGAAAGACCTTTCCCGGTTCCACCCCTTGTTGGTCCCGGCTTCACATACAGTTTACCAGTACCTTCTCCGCCTCCGTTCCATGTCAGCTTACCGCTATGCGTGCTTCAATTGATGCAATGACTTCCAGTGCCAATCAGAGCCGCATTTGTGCTGTCGGCTGTTTCACACCGATGAACCGATTGCCCACTAGCTCTCCTCGTCGCGAACCCAGCTCAGAAGATTGGGATCGTATGTCAGAGCATGATCCGTGCTGATTTACTTAAGCGGTGATCCATTCGATCGGATTGAGGCGAGAAAAAACTGTAAGGGAAACACCATTAGGATTGCTCGGTGACGGAGGAGTTGGTGCGAGTAATGGCAAGGCGGATGCAATGCAGAACAAGTATCCACGTTCCTGGCGTTTTCGAAACCACGAATAGAAAACGACAAAGAACAAAAAAAGACACTACACGTAAACTTGGCCGGACATCGCGATGACTATAAGGAAATGCTAGCGGCATCGAGAAATACCAAGGTGAATCCAGCGTTAACTTAGGGACAAGCCTAGCAGATACAAAGTAAGGGGAAAGGAAGAAAGCCAAGCCATTGCACGGCTTTTACCTTTGAACTCTGATAGAGCATTGCAGAATAGTCAACCCCTTCCGTCGTCTGAATCTCGCATTTTGAATGCATCTCCTGTCTCCATTACGCATTCAGACAGGAACGTCTTAAGAATCGACGCAGATAGACGGCCATACCCCGTCTCAGGTGCAAAATTACTGGATGACGGCATGCCAATATATATTCCACAATCCAAGCGTGTCGACATGCGCTCTTCTAATTTCGCGTCTTTCCTTCTCGCATTGATCCCATCCCTCACGCGACCTCCGCCGAGTGTACGAGTCTTGGGCATCTTCCCTTCTTCGTCCCCGAAGGAGACTGTGTTGTGTTGCCCTTGCCCCCACCACGCCGTCCACGCATGTCAAGAGTGCTTATAGGGACAATCGTGTCCGATCCGAGATCATTCTATTCTTGTTCTCGATATTTATTCCGCTGTAGCCACTGCCACTCATGCCGGAGCCAAAGCCGGTGAATGATGCGGAGGCAGAGACTGGTGGAGGAGAAAAGAAACCCGTCGACAGAGCGGTCGTCTGAATGGCGGAGGTAGCTGCGTGGGACTAGAAGTCGACACTAAAAGGATTCCCGTTGTCGACGCCGAAGGAACGCTCGCTGTGGATCTCACCTGGTTGCGAAGGCATGGCTGGTTCCACTGCATGTTTGATTACAGCGTCAGACAGCGTCGGCTGAGCGGCAGAACGCGAGTAGCTATTGTAAATGTAACGACACACTGGCAGGCGACTGGGCACGCACATTGTGACTAGCTATGCCTACTGTCGGTGTCGTTTCACTCACGACACCCAGTCCCACCAAGAGACCTTCAAGCATTGTCAAATTTCTTCCCCGATGCGCAACATGAGACGCCCTCGGCGTTCCTAGTCATACTGTGCAACAGACACTTCCACCGATACGGAGTATTTGGAAATCAACTTCTTCACGGAAATGTCCCGTTCCTCTTTCGGAGGTAATTTTGTATCTAGGTAACAAGGACCTCTTTATATTACATCGTATTGGCCCTTCTAAGCTTATTACGTTGATTTTTCTCTAAATCCGAGATTAGTCTCGACTATGTGGCAATATGCAGCACGTCGCAAAGAAAGTGCGTAGGTAAAGGCACGCATCTCTATGCCCATCAGAGGCGAGTAGTCCTTCCCTATAGACATTGAACTGACTGAGCCGTTCGTAGGGTTTCTTCTATTCAGCACCTGCATCTCTTCACCGGAACCGGACGAACTGGACTATTCGAATGGCTTCTCGGTATCCGAACCTGAAGACGCTTGGGATCAACTGATCTCGTTTTGCCACCACGGAGCAACATTTCGTGATTTTTTCTGGTTAATCAAGTCCACGGAGAACAAGTGAGCAATAGCGGGAGTACCCACAGCGAACCATCTTATTCGATGTGAAGACTCTAAATTCCACACAAGAGCCTGAGTGAATACCATTACGAAGCTGCAGGAGACACGGGAAAGAAAGCCAAGGATGGGACACAGTATTTACCGCCCCTCACATATCCAAACTGTCAACTCAGTTTACCACTAGACAAAGTCGTACGAATAGCTGAGCTCGGCCTCGTCGATTTACCTTTTCTCGTTGTTTACGTGCTAAGTCAGAATCACTGGAGGTTCTCTCTCTTCGAGAAAGCTCAGCATGATCATGATAATTAAGTTCTGCTTACTAGGAAATTTAAAGTTCAGGAGCCCCTAGCTAAGATTTATGAAGATTGCTTCCTCCGTTTGTTCGCTTGGACCTGAGGACCACCATCCTCCCGTTACCTAGCCGCCTTCGCATTCTTCATATGCCGCAACGCGTCATCTTTCACTCTTCTCATGCCTTTCTCTGCCCGTGGCTTTCTCTACCCCCTCTTGTTCTTCATTCTATTCGAAGGAAGCGATTGTGGTTCGGGATGTGACTCAAATGCTCGGTGCACGGGCATAAACTTCCAAGGAGCGCTCAAAAGGTCAAGTCAATGGTAGTCTGACGGGAGTACATCAACAATTACGATTTCTGATTCCGCTCGGAGTATTTAGGCAGACATCAGTACAAGGTATTATTACTATTACTATCACGTACGTAGAACGCGCAGAGGAAGAGTGCAAAGAGTAAGCATGGCCCAGACTAAGGGCATTAAGGGTGCATAGGAATCTTGGGATTAGTCGGAGGCAAAATTGTAAGTAGTGACATTAGGGGATAACATAATGGGTGGGACAGGTAAAGGGCGAAAGCTGTATCCGCTTCGTCGGCGGAGTAGGTGCACGGAAGGAATAAACGATGATGCCACATCACTATTCTTGACTAGCACGTTGCATTCCGGCACAGCAGCGTCCGATGAGTGCAGTGCCGCTCCGAGCGGTCGGGTCCGCAGCTGGTTGAGAGTATAGAACTGGTCGAAAGGAAAGAAAGGGGAATGCGGAAGCAATTGCCAGCTCGGTAGAAGAGAGTAATAGTCGAAATCAACTGCAAGAAACGCGCAGATATACAAATGCGCATGTACTAGGCTAGGCTGAATGACACATCAATATTGGCAAGTAGTTGTCCGGCGAATAAATGTATGCGTAAGCATGGGCGAATTACGATTAGTCGGGTGGGATGATAAGAGGGATTGCAAAAGGATATATGAACAGAGATGAAGAGTGAAGAAGTGAGGAAGGGCGAATAATACACAATAAGTCAAGAGGGGGTGACAATGGTATGCATATGGAAGCGGAGTGATAAAATGTGTATGTTGCAGAGATCATATAAAGACGTTGGGCGGAGATGTGTCAATATAATACAGTCTTTTTTTAGTCGACCGAACAAGGCGGAGTAGGCAGTGGACGGATAAGGTGAAGCATGTAGGTGGTGAACGAGCATGCGGTTATTAGATGACAAGTGAAGGCGGATGATGGATGGCGATAGTGACGTAGCACAGTTGTACAAACAACATGGACGTGCGCTTGAGCATTACGACGAAGTTGGAAAGGCCAAATGAAGTATCTTCACACGGACGAGATGAAGGCAAGCGCGGGAGAACTTTGTCCGACATGCAATTTTAAAGACGACAGAAGCACGAAAGCTCCGCATGGAGACGTTGCAGCATCAAGAATGTTGATGCTTCATCGATCTAAGCCTTGATATTGTATCGATGCATGTATCGCACGATTGTCAGAGAGGCCAGGAGTTCTGAAACGGAGAGGAAGAGGAATCAGTATGGCCGAATAATGAAGGAGAGAAACAAGAGTTTTTGTGAAAGACATGGGGAGATAAGGGAAGCAACAAAGGGCAATATTCTGAGAATGAGACAGCGCTAGACGCTTACCGGTGGCGATGTGCCCGTAAGACTCATACACGGTGAAAATATTGCCTGAGGAGCTTGCGTACTTCGGTTCATCCGGAGTGCAAAGGCTATACTGGGCAACCACGTAGCCACTCGTCGTCGTACACTGTAAGGAAGCAAGTTATTGTTATTCGCAAAGCTCTAATAGCTCGATCAAAGGATCAAAGGAGGAGTGACTCACTGCCCATTCTGCTTCCTCGTTAGCTTGATGCGTCCAACTATAGCTCTCACCATCCGAGTATGCAAAACATCTCCCAGGGCCCCTGGTCTTCATCCAAGATGCCATTGGCATGCTAACACTTTGTCTCACGAACAACACCGTCCCAAGGGCGTTCTGCGCAAAATCGAGTACGATCACAGGGTCACGTCCAAAGTTATAGGAGCCTCTGGAAGACGACGCAGACCTCGTGCCAAGCTCAAAGATCTTGACGGTTCGCGCAGAAGATGGGACAGAGGAAGCTGGAGAGGAAGAGACGCCGAAAAACAAGCGGTCGTAGAGCTCATCGAATTCAGTATTGAGGACGTCACCGGTACGGTCCTCAAGAAGGTAGGGAATGCCCATCGTCGTCATTTTCGGTCGTTTGTACTTGGGGGAACGCGACTTCTCTGGGTTAAGTCTAAGCTGACAGAATAACGAACTGAAATTATTACGAGAAAGATGAGAGAGAGAAAGGGAATTACGCGTCGCAGACGAGGATGGAGAATGCAGACATAGCGCGCCCCGGTCGGGGGATTTATATTCAGGCTCGGGTCAGGGTATCCGTGAAAGCGTATCGCGACAAACGCTCAGAAAAAAATTTGTACGAAAGGGAAACGGGAGAAGAAGCTAGGCGGAGTACGTAATGTGGTTCTTTCCATTCTTGGCATGAAACAGGGCAGATCCCACTGTCGCTAAGCATTCAGCTCGGCATCTCCCGATGGACCCTATCTCTTTATCTCCGCGTATGATGCTTGTTCTCTTCTGCCTCAGCCATCGTTCAGATCAGAAATCCAATTTATTGGCCACGTTAAAATAGCGTGGCGCGTCGTCCATTCATACTCATCGTAGGTGGGATAATATTAGACATCTTCACATCTTGTTCACAGTATGCATAATGCGATTCATTCATGTTTTATCCTCACGATTTTTTCCGTGTTTTATCTAGATTATTTGCCGGTGAAACGCATTATTGCGGCGACAAACCGGACAGCAGGATGCATGATCAAGCAATTCGCGTCGTCGCGTGAACTCTGCAACAGCTTTATGCCCAATTTACCATTTCATCTAGGACACCCGTGCCGCATTCGCTCCTGGTGGTCAGGTTGCTCGGCACGATTATGACTTGTCATTTGAATGACGATCGGGGCTAACCTGATATGTGCTTTTGCCTTTCTTTCTACTACCCCAGAGATTCGACGGGCGCCGTCAGATTAAAATTGGAATAGCAAGTCCAGGTCACGACTCAGTAAGTACGGACCCTTTTTACGCAAAGGAGCACTAAAGGAGCCCAATGAGATTTATCGTACGTGAAGTGTGATCTCAAGTTGTCTGTTCGGTACGAACACTCTCAGTCGCCGTCGGTCGGGAGGCCGGGTCGGCGAGTCGGCGAGTCGCTCGTCCCGCGTTAGACTAGTGGCGCAAATCATTGTTTCAGAGACCCACTCAATCGTCTTAGCAATAAAGCATGAGTGACAGCAACGGATGGAGCTCTGCATCTCCACGCGTTTGAGACGAGGGATCGCTTGTCGCGATGTATGTCGATGCGGTCGATGCGGCGTTCGCGGCGGATTCGCTAAGCACATTCTCGCTAAGCACATTCATATGCATGGTCCGGACAAGGATCCACTCGCTCTGTCGCTGTGTGTTGACTATGTATCGTTCTGGATTCGGACTTGTATTCATATTTACGATTTGGCGTTTCGAGGGGGCCTTAAGTCGGCGAGGTGGTTGCGACTGTGGCGCGTACCATTGTTTCCCGCATCTGTTAATGATAATGTAGACCTATTGCTCTCGCTCTTTCTCCGCACAATCGCGTTAGGCGATACTGACTGATTATCCGACAGCTTCAGGACTTCATAGTTTCATGTCTTGCATGCTAGCACAATGTTAATTTACGAGACTCGTCTTCACCTGGGTTGTTATGCGCGGATACATGTAACTCTCGAGTCGTCTTCCTGGAAAAGACGTATTAACGTCCAAAACACGTAACACACGATCTAGCCGGTTCTTATTAGTATGTCATTGAGTATGTGATATATGACATCGATATCAATTTACAAGCGTTTGAGGATGTATTTTGATCGCCTCGTCAGTGCCCTGGAACTCGTAAGTACTGTCTTCGGCTCAAACTTCTGACCGATAAACATACCTCAGTAAGTCTCAGCCAAGAACAATATAATTTTATGTTATGCAGTGCCTTGTCCTGTCATTTACTTCCGTGCCATGACCTGCGGATTCTCAAGGCGACCGAAAGGAATAAATAGGGACATACACCAGCAATGTGTTCCTTGTCATGCATTATGATTTCGATCGGCTCTAGCTTTGAACACCGCCGGCCAGGACAACATTGAATTAGATCTGAATCGCAATATGATGAGCAATATCAAACGAGATGACAGGACGAATTTCAATTATTTTGCCCTCGGAAGGGACCGAAATTTGGCACCAGCGTACTAGTAGCTGTGGCCGAGGCAAGCCTGAGATCCGCGCCAGAAGATAATGGGAAAAGGTGAGCATAACATTGTACTAGATTTTGTAAAGGAGACTGATATTGCTATGAAGTCACCTTGTCAACCTTCGAATAGACTACTATATCGGACTCCTGCGCAATTCGGGAGCGTTAACAAATATTATCCATCCTGCTCGACATTGAGTAATTCTCCTCGATTTCCACTTTGAATCGAAGCGATGAGGAATTGACATTCTGCATCTCCTAATTATTATTTTTTGGCAATAAAATAGATTGAAACCTTTGCCCAAGGGCCAGAATTGCATGACCTACTTCTGGAGTATACGCGTTTAGAACTGCAAACCTGAAGATGGTAACGGCACCCCAAGCCGTGTCGAGGGAAAGAAGATCGTTCGTTAAGGCACTGGCGACGAGGCACACGTCAGATTACAACGCCATAATAGTCGAAGAACCGGAGGCGATTGCTAAGACAAGGATGGCAGGCGATAACGACGCGTCTCTGAAACTCGCCTGGATTAAGTTTCCTTTCCCATGGGACTTCTTCTTGGAAGACTCGTGTGGCACACGGAAGTCCAAGGATCCTGACGTCGGCGATGTATTTTTATACATTTCACGGCTACACTGTTCGGTGCAAACTTCGGCATCTACTCTTTTTAATCCATGCCTTTGAGAGGAGAATTGATCAACCCGAAAAAGGACACAAACAAGGTGCAGAATAGTCAGAAGAACGAGAGAGTAATAGGAAATCAACGCCTGTATCTGAAACGCTTCTATCATCACTAGCAAGATCATCTGGATCAGAGATACTTGTCAATGCAGGATCTTCCCGTGCTGTGTTTCGTCAGGGGCTACGTTGAGCCTTCGCGAACCTGATTGCGTTTGCCTGGATCCGAATTGAAAGATGCGCGACTGAGCATGAATGTGTACGTGTGAGTCGTATACACATTGGATTGATCAGGTTAGAAGAGAAGGTTCGACTCGCCGACGTGTTTCAGTACCTTGGTGACCAGAAGTGCTTTTCTGCTCCTAACATCTTAGAGGGACCAGAACCGTGCTTCCTGCTCGTATAAAGGCATCGGCGACAATAAGAAGCATCTTCTCGGAGTCTTTGCAGATAACCAAGAATAATCATCACGAAGAAGATTTCATGCATGGCACGTCCCTCGAAGCGTCTTCCAGCAACTCAATAAAGAGTACAGTTGCAAATGCTATTAGTATGATAGCTCTCAAAGTGCGTGACCTAGTATCTGCATTCCGGAGGCTTCAGCCTCCAAAGAGTTTTTTCTTCAGAGATCGCATTTACGGGAATCTTTCGAAGGTGTCTCCGGATCAGAGGCGCCTGAGAATTGGGTGTGAAATTCTCCTGTCAGTTTGTGCGTGCAGCATCAGGCAAGGTACTGTCATCAGATCGTACCGAAAAAGAGCAAGGAGAATCAGGAAGATGTGAGCCTTGCGATGATCAACTTCGGTTAGTCTGTGAAGATTGCAGACGTGACATCATCGCAGAACAAAGATGATCATCGAGATGTGGGACATGGACGCCGAGCTACCCTTGAAAGACTTAGTCGCCTTCAGCTGTACCATTTGCCTTGGATGGACAGTCGGATATCTGGAAGATTTGGAAGCAGGAAGTATATGGTGACTACGTCAGGGAGTCCAACCTATCTGTCTAGAAATTAGAAATTGAAAACGGAGTGCAAGAACATTTCAGTCTTTAAAGCGAAGCCACACGCACCGACTACGGATCCGGATCGAGAAGTGTCGGCCCCAGTAATAATTGGATCTCGTTTTTCTCCACCTGCGACACTTGGTCGGTTGTCCATTCGGAAGCCGAGCGCTCCACTTTGACAATCCAGTATTGTCAGGTTTGATCTCACTATGCAGCTTTATATTCTAGGAAGCTCTATAACGCAACTATTTTTTACTAGCAGCGGCTTGGGCTTGCTTGTTTCACCGACAGATGAGAATAAATACTACCAATCTCGGCCCTGACAAAATCCCGGACCTTTGACTTTGTCGAATGTCATACGTTTGACATTGTTTTATGCATGAATATCCGACGACGTAGTCCGGACGGTTGAAGCGCAGCAGACGCAACAAAATAATGTTCCGCAAATCGGAGTGTGCCTGAGCGGAGTGACTGCACCGAGAGCATCTCCAGTATGGCGGAATGTTAAGAAGTCCGAGGCATTCATTCAGCATCCAAGGGTTGTCAAGAATGAGAGTGCGATCGTCGCACAGAACAGAGATACGTTCGTCATCGAAAATTGGCCATTCCAAGAAATACGAACGACGTCCATTTGCTCAGTCGTGAAGAAACTTGGACCACCGGCTCGGGCCACCTTGTGAAATGCAGTGCCTAGAATTATCATGAGTATTATCAGGGAACCCATCTCCGTTCCGAGTCTTCGATGGAGATGTCCGAGATTGATAAAGAAGCGTCCAAAGAGCAAAAACATGTGCTATTATTGCAAGTTCTGAGCAGAAGTCGGTAGAAAAAAGTAAAGGAAACATACCGAGAGCGATACTGTCGGCCACGTCGAAGCCACAAAAGCTCTCTTCGGGCCGAGAAGACAAGCCTGACAGAAGCAAATCCAAAAATTGCCTTTTTATTGGGAGGAAGTGAAAGAGAAAGGACCTTGAAACATCATACTAGAGCATCTGGTCTACAAGGACCAAAGTTGACAGTGCATGATTAAAAACGAAAACGAAAATAAAAATGCAATGAACAACTGTTCTATAAGGTATGGGAAAAATCCGTGAATAAAAATACATTCTCCACCTCTAAGTCTAATGTCGTCCGGGTCCACTGAAGTGAAATGAAAATGGCATCCCCCCACCGCCTCCACCACCCCGCTGCTGGGATTGTTGATACGAGAACTGACCACCACCGGGTCCACCAAAGCCTTGGAAGAACTGTGCGAATCCGCCTGGTCCTTGCGCAAAGGGGCTCCCTTGGTTCGAGGTATCGTTGGGATCGTCTCCATTGTCAAATCGCGCGCGGAGTTCTGAGACGAGTCAGTTGATTGAATGGGAAAATGTGTCCAAGCAAGAGACAGACCTGGGTTAGAAAGAATTTCATAAGCCTCGTTGACGGTAGCCATCTTTTCTTCACTTCCGCCTTTGTCAGGATGGGCTGTCTTTGCGGCTTTGCGACTATATTATGTTTGAGCACATTGAAAGAGAGAAATGTTTAGTGAGACGACGTACTAAGCTTTCTTAATCGTTTGTTCGTCTGCATCACGCGCTACGCCGAGGACCTTGTAGTAGTCCTTTTGACGCGACTGTTTTAGGAGTCGTTGCGCCTTTTGCAGTCGTCTCATGACCTGTATCGAAATCAGGGTGCGTTTGTTGCAATACAGAAGATATCAACTCACATCTTGATTCAATCTCCCGCTTGCCTCAAAGGCCTTCTCCAACGTTCGCACTGCCTCGTCCCATTTCTCGTTGACTAATAGTGCTTCGGCATGGCCAACGAGACCATCAACATCCTCCGAGTTACCCTGGAAGCGTAAAAGCTCTTCGCACCACCACTCTGCGCGTTTAGGCCGGTCGAGTCGCGTGTACGCGATACATAAGCTACGGACGATATCTTTTCGCCGTTCACTTTCGCGCATCGGCGAGATGTTTGATGGAGCTTCAATTTTTGCTAGTTCGGCGTCGAATTGCGATGCAAAGCCGTCTCCGGGCGGGCTTGTATCCTTTGTTGAACCGAACAAGTGCGTGACAATTCCATGCCAATCCCCTGCCTCTCGTTGCTTCGCAAGTTTGTCGAACGCTTTATCGAATTTCTTCAACTTCTTGTGCAAGATTGCGCAGCTGTTTGAGTCGGGGTCGAAATGTAAGCACTGTTTGAGGGCAGAAGCAGCCTGAGGTGACGGGGGAAGTAGGAAGTACGCGAGCTGGGCAACACGTAGGAATAAAGCGCTCGATGCCGGCTTGAGGTGCGTAAGTCGGACAAGATCTCCAGTAGTTTGCTGGACATCTCCAGCTGCAAGAGCGCAATCGGCACGTAACTCTCGTAACTCCACAGAATGCGACGCAATTCGAAGAGATTCTGTAGCCGCTGCTATGCACACGTCGTAATTCCCGGTACGTTTGCCCTGAACGGCCTTTTTCTCTGCTGCCTCACCCTCCGCTACTTCGAACAGAAGGTCTCCTGCACTTGCGTCACTCTTGACACGAGAAGAATATTTCTTGAGCGCATCGCGTGCGGATGACCAGTCGCCTTCGCGTGCATGGATCCGTGCCTTCATTAGTAGTGCTTTGTCGAAGTTCCCGTTTGTCAGTTCAAGCACCTTGTCAAAATCCGAGAGAGCATTCGCGTGCCGACTGAGTGAATAATAAGCCGTTGCGCGTTTGTAGTAGAGGATGTAATCCGAAGGTGTTTGGTCTGTAGACCGCCACTCAATCAGTTATTCTAGGAGATACGTTTGGAAAGATTAACAACGCACCAATGGCCTCCGAATACGCCTTCACTGCATCATTAAACTGACCCATCGTCAAATATGTGTTCGCCTTATTGATAAGTGGCTGGAGCTCTGGCGCGAGATGCTGCTGGTCTGCCTGGACTTTCAAAGACACGACCAGCGACAGTACGAGAAGCGTCAGATAAGACGGTAGCAGCCTCATCATGATCATCATCTAAGAGCGTCGAAAGAACATACAGACTGGTTTATGACCGTTGCGGAAGCGTGCTGAAGTGACACGTATGCAGAATACGTGTAACGTCCGAGTCCGAGATTCTAGGAGAAGGAAAGTCTGAAATCAATAATTCTTCAGATATTCCCGGTTTAATCTCTTGAGTCCTCTGTATCGTTGACCACCGAAAGACGACCAAGCTCGAGAAGTGCAAAGTTGAAAATGATGGTTGGAAATATGTTGAAACAGTCCAACATAGGCATGATGACGTAACCAGATAATCATAGTATGAACAATTACGTAATCTTCTTGCCGAGCCGTCGACCCTTCGTCGTTATGACGCCGATTTCCGAGTCGGATGTTTCTTGACTTCACAGATCAAAATTCAAGTTACATTTGCACCCGCCAGCATGCAATTCTATAATCCTGGAAGCTCGTTTATACTTGGGAAGCTTGATCTTTGCGACGGGTAAGTACACCACCTGACCGTCGATCTCCTGAACTAGTAGTGCGGCAGGCCGCTTCGACTCAAAATTTGAAGGGCGAGGAAAGACTGGGAGGCGGCGCCATCAACGGCAAAGGACACTATCCTGATTGACGATCTTGGATACCATCTTTTGCTTATTATTGATTGATACGGTGCGGTGTAAAATGAATTACACTTCTGTCATGTCCCCCCTTTGCCAAGCGAGCGCTCACGCGATATGTAACAACCAACCAACCTTCTCTGTGAGTACAGGTGTATATATTCTCTTGAAGATAAACAAGAGAAAATGTGGACTTATGCTCGTTTTTTTTTGAAGGATCATATTTCGATTTGGATGAAGTCCAGAAGTACTGAGGGGATCACTCGGTCTGATGCGGAATCAGACCATCGAGCTGTTTTCGTAGTGTATTCACACAGCCACAGCGAGGCGCTGTGTGTATGATTGACACATACATACAGTACTTCTCCTCGCTAGGGTCTGGGTTAGTCGTTCACGTTTCTCTCTTTGCCACGAACCTCCTCCATCTTCGATCTGGGATCGTTTCCTTCCACAGCCATGGCGAGACGGCCTCCTTTTCTACTTCGCCCCTCGGTTCTTTACATTCTTTCAATCGTGCTGCTAAATGCTCGGACAGTATACACAAGGTCCCTTCAATTGGATCGACGAGGCGCGACGACGGACGCCGTCTGTACCTCCGAGTTCGATTGGATGAGCAACTCTAAGAGCCAGAGTCCTTGCCTTGTCGCTGCATATCTTCTAGCTCCTTGTCAGCGTACAGGAAGTAAGTAATGCGTCTGCGATTTTGAGCTCTCATAGACGGGCGCTTAATTGATCACAAAAGATGGCAACGTGCGTGCGATAGCAAATACAACGTACCTAGCGCCCACGGCTGAAGGTGCTGAAGCATGCTGGTGGTAAGTCACCCGATAGAATCATCTCGTCGGCTTATGTTTTGAAACGCTCCGCTCCGGGCTAGCTCCTGGGGAGTGTATAACACACTGGAGGCATGTGCGTCTTGCCAAAACAATTCGAATTATCTATTGTCGTGAGTATCGATCTGGACCAGATATAGGATGTTCTCACAACTGATGGATTGCAGTTGGTATAACTACCGGACGAACTGTAGCGCAGAGCTTCAGCCAAATACCGAGTGCGTCTTACTTTCACTGCTGTGAAGATCCTTTGTCCTTACACCCTACGCTAGGTTCTACTCTTCTGACAACATCATCTCTGACGAGACGTCTGTGCCATTTTGGGCCACGAAGGACCGTAAGTGTCATGTTTTGTTTATTTAATAAATAAAAACCCGGAGCTGACTCATGGGCTCTATGCTCTACAGCATCGACATGGGACAGCGGAACGTTCAATCTCACTCAAGCTCAAGTTATTGATAGCGAAGGTGTGGGTCTTATCCCGACATCCCAGCTCTTTCATGGTCTGAAAATTTTTATAGGCAAGGAAGACGTTACCCAGGCAAGTCGTGCGGCAGCTTCGGGTAGCGTTTCTGCGAGTAGCTCTGGACCATCTGCCACGTCCACGGAGACAGGTAATTCATCCAACGATGGATCCAACGTCAACGTGGGTGCAATTGCCGGTGGGGTCGCTGGAGGTGTCGTCGCAATTGCAGCTGCTGGACTTGCTGCTTTCTTCTTCATGCGTCGTAGAAAGAAGACCGAACCACAGTGGGACTACAAAGCACCCGACATGACCGTCTCTCCGCTGGTCGCCCCTGATCTTCCAGGATCCCAGCCACTGATGGGTGGATACTCAGACTTTGGACGATCAGATAGCGTAGCGAGAATACAGACAGCGTCGAATTTGCGAGTTAATCTTGCGAGCCCGGTTCACGAGGCGAGCACTAGTTATTATACTGGATCCGGCGGATATGGCGGAGGGAATGCTTTTACTGCCGCATCCTCTTCTAGCGATGCAGCTCCGCGGCCCAATACCGTTCTCGCAGAGCCGGCCCCCCCTCCTTACACCGATGATGGGGTTGTCGTAACACCAGCGAAGGGGCGGTAGTTTCTTGGCCTCTTCTCTCCTGTAACGTGGGGAGATACGCAGAAACAACTGACGAGTATTGTCGGGCTCCAACCACTACGCAAGCAAAGTACGAAAATTAAAGGAGATGTTGCCCTATGATATGGAGATCCTGCTTTCGCTTTGGACTGACGATTGATGGTTATGGCTGGAAAAATGGACCAGACGCTTTGAAGCACCATACTTTATACCTTCACTTTTGCTCCTTTACCCTTTTCTTATTTTTCTTGTAGTTGGTTTAGCGTTATATTTACCGGGAGAGAGTCACGGATTTCTTTACATTTATTTGACTGGACAGCTTCTTGTTTGGTCGTATTTTGTTCAGAAGTATTACGTATGACATGCTGAAACGTTGTCATCTTTTCAGTGTTCACAGCCAGAATGTTAGTTTTCTCTTTTGTCCGAATAAGAGTCTTGAAATCTATGACTCTACCTTATTTTCCGCTCGACTTAAAAATGACATGAAAAGTTGAGTCAGCATCATGTTGCCTCATCTCGTGAAACGCTGCACAACGTCACGGCTTGCCTTGCATAAAGCAAGGGATTCAAGAAGGTTTGAAACATTCTGGGGTTCCAGCATATCAGTTTTGACCTGGTTGTATTCTTTGCTGGAGATAATTTCAAGGACAACATCGACTGGCGTGAGCCGAAGTTTAAGCATTGAAGAGCTTGTACGATGGTGTAAATACATTGCTTCCGGGTCATGTCCGCGTCGAGTACTCTAGGACACGCAGACTGAGCATTAGAATCTAATGTGGACATTGCGAGGGACCAATGATGGGAGGATTGTCGTGGAGAGTTAAAGAAGATGTGGACCAATTCGCTTATATATTATGTAATTCTCACTAGCACGTGAGGCGATACAACAACGCCATGCTTTTAGCGAGCGAATGCCACGGTTAACTTTGGACCACGACCTGTGCAATCAAGGCCAACACGAAATCTTTTGGAACTGTCGCTAGCTTCGACAAGTTTTGAGTATGGCGATAATGTGGAGAACTGCCCACTAATTACTCCTGGTTTTTTTTTTTTACAAAAGAAGGACTTTATTGACTGGCATAGGCCAGGTGAGTCGCGTGTTTTCTTTGGGTCAAAACGCGTTAATTGATGCAGTTTTCACATTGACAACGGCAATTGTACTGTAAAGAACACCGTTGCTTTGACGCCAAGGCCGTTGATGTTATTTGGCATTGTTTGTACCCTTGGACAAACCACGAGAACTTAAAAGCGCGCGTGCTCCTCTCCTCTTCACAGCGAGCCATCAAGCAAAACGCCAACTCTCCATATTTTCTTCCACCGGATATGACCTGCTACTTCGATCTCCTCGCTCCCGAGCTCATTTCACTCATCTTCATATACTGCATCAGTAAGCGCGACGGGCATTTTATCGAGTATCACCCATACCAGCCTCCTCTCGTCTTTCTTCACGTGTGTCGACGCTGGCGGTACATCGCCTTTCAGACACGCGGCATCTTCGACTCGATCTCGTTCCGCAGGCGTCCACGTGCACCTCTCGGTTACGACTTCGGCCGCGATAGTTGGGTTTTGCATGACTTTATTCACTTCCCGCGTGCCTGGTATCGAATTTCTGGAAGACCTTCTCCACTTTCCATGCAGCTTTGCTATGGCGACATCAAGCAGTATGGAGACAAGACTATGTGGTGCGATCTCCTACGGATGGTCCGTATCATCGTCGAGACGACGGAAAATTTGGAGAGGTTTTACCTACGAGTTCCCGATGACTGCATGGAGAAGCTGCTCATGAAGATATGCTCAGAGGCGAGAAGTCCCATCAGGCATCCTACACTGCGTAGCCTGACTCTTCATAGCACTCGAGAAAGCCTTCTTCAGCGAAGGTACATCTCGTGGTGGTATGATCAAGAAGCCAGCTACATGCCTGGATATTATCACAAGCTCAATCTGTCGCAATTACCTGGACTCGAGGAACTCGGTCTACACTTCCCTGGACCGATCACCTTGGATCCCGTTTCTCGCACGGTCCGGAAACTCCACGTCTCGCTTTTCAAGTGGGAGCAGATGGAAGAATACCTCACAAGTTGCCCGAATGTCGAACACCTCATCCTTGAGCTGCGCGAGCCACTTCTCGAACAAATTTGGGAGCCGGAATTTTTTCGTCCTGAAGACGGGTTCCCATTGGTTCATACCTTCGAGGTGCGCAGCGCTCTGAAAGGATGGGCATGCGCAAATAAGCTATGCAAGCTCTTCATGGGCGTAAAGATGCCTAATCTGAAGGTGCTGCGACTCCGCCGTCTTCCTCAATCCGACAAGACTAGCTACCCGGCATTCCTGTACAGCTCTTTAATCATGAGCGAAGTACACAAATTGGAGGAGCTAGAGCTCATAGACTTCCCACCCGAGTCGTGCTGCAACTGGAATGTTGGTACGGCTTTCTGTCGTGCGTTCAATCTAAGGCGTTTTGCCTATCGCGAGGAGGAGATCGTCAGCTCTTCTCAATATTTTGAGCATTTGCTTTCAGAGCTGACATTCTACGGAACGGAACTACGGGCTCCACAGTTGGAAATTCTCGAATTGGACTCGATGGCCTTACGAAGTCGCGAGTCACCTACAATGCACCGTTTGGTTCAGCTCGTCGCATCTCGCCGCAATCCCACCTTCTTCGTTAACACTACAGATAAAAAACGTCCCAAAGTGCCGATAGGACTACCCACATTGATCCGGAAAGTCTCCCTCCCACTGGGCTGTTCGGATGTCATTCGAGAGATCGACACGCTGGGGATGTGCAGAGAAGTGGAGTTTGACTATCTCCCGACTTTAGAAAAGCTGGAACTCGAGAATGACTTGGATATCGAAGGGCCTGAACGAAGCAAGACTTCCATGTGGGGTCCATTGGGCTGGCCGAGTGGCCACGAGGTAGAGGGTCCGATCCAAAGCCAGGCTTTTGGGCCATTCGAAGCCGAGACACCGACTCCCTCGGCATCACCTTCGTCTTCGATGTTGATTGTCCAGCAAACTCTTCAAAATGTAAATGGAGGCTTTGAAATGTCCAGGAGCTCTTCGCAAAGGTCTCTTGGGTTGGATCGACTGGATTCACTTGCGGAAGTGGAACTCATGTTATGATTGATTTCTTTTCTTATGGATATATAATGTTGCTTATTCTGCTAACACTGTAATTCTACATCGTACCTGACTCCTCCGCATTGTTCATAATGTAGAATACACAGGATGGATATAACTGTATATTGTACATTGTAAATTCGAATTTTACCTTTGCATTTCTAATCTAATCAATTTCACGTGAATAGGCCGTAATCTGTTGTCGGCACCTTTCTTCTGAACGACGATGAATGCACCGTCGCCGACGCTGCAGACGCCTGGCTTTGCGCATTTCTCGGTTGCGTGGTCACCTTTTCACAACAACCGACTCGCCGTCGCGTCGTCGGCAAACTACGGTCTTGTGGGCAACGGGCGACTCCACCTTGTTTCTCTTACATCTGGTCCAGGACCTTTACCATCGCTTACACTAGACAAGCAATATCCAACGCAAGATGGACTGTACGATGCTGCATGGTCGGAGATCCATGAAAACCAACTGGTGACTGCTTCAGGAGATGGATCGATCAGGCTTTGGGACGTTACTTTGAATGTTCGTCTTTCGTTTTTCAGATCTTGAAGACAAATAAATATGAGCATAATATTCACGAAGGGTTTAGTAGGATCTTCCGATAAGAATCTGGCATGAACATTCCAGAGAGGTATTCTCCGTTGACTGGTCGAACCTAAAGAAAGATGTGTTTTGTTCGTCATCTTGGGACGGCACAGTCAAACTGGTGCGCCTCTTCGTTTTCGACTTTATTCGACTTTTGACAAAAGCCTGCATAGTGGACGCCAGATCGCGCTCACTCGATAACAACTTTACATGCTGCTCAAGGCTGCGTCTATCAAGCCCTCTTCTCTCCGCACCATCCCGATCTTGTCGCCTCCTGCTCCGCCGACGGAGCTCTCAGAATCTTCGACCTTCGCGCTCCCTCCCTCCTCGCAGCCCCCACGTCGCTCACTAATCCGCTTTCTACACCAGCCTTACTAGTTCCCCCACGCGGACCAGCGGAAATGCTCACACTTGATTGGAATAAATACCGACCGCTTGTGCTTGCTGGGGCTGGCACAGACAAGGCCATACGTGTATGGGATTGTCGAATGTTGAAGGTTACTGGTGGGCCTGGATCAGGGCCAGGACCTGAAAACACACTTGTCGGCGGCGTCTGCGAAGCGGATATGTTGGGGCATGAATATGCCGTTCGCAAGGTGCAGTGGAGCCCACATCACGCTGATGTTCTCGCAAGCGCGAGCTACGATATGACTTGCAGAATGTGCGATTGTCTTTTCTTCCTTATTAACATTTTTGCTAACCCGGAGCAGATGGTCGACAAATTCTCCACCTGGACGCCCACCGCTGCTACACATTCAAGACGCGCACACCGAATTCGTCGTCGGGTGCAGTTGGTCTTTGTACGGCGAGGGCTTACTCGCTAGTTGTGGATGGGACGGCAGAGTCATCCTGATGCGCATTTGAAGAGAAATCTGATTTATGTATATTATACGCGTTTCCGCGCGAAGGGAAGGATACAACTGCGTCCCATCAACTGTAATCAACTCTACTCAAGGGCGGACGAATAAATGTCAGCGGTATGTGTACGAAGATCATCGGCATGCCCACTACGGGCTTCTGTGCAATGTTGCTATTGTTTACAAGCCTAAGGGGATCGGACGAATCTACTGGCTAATCCCTTCAGTTCCTCGCAGCCCGCTCCGCCATCTTCCCGTATCTTCGCAAACTGCTCACTGAACCATTCAAGTTGTGCTTTGCCCGTTATATCTGGTCATCTTCACGTTGCGCATTCGTGAGTACATCAATTACATCCTGACGAATCGTCTCCAAAAGTTCCTTTGGAAACACTGTCTCCGTGTCGATAAACTGGTTGGTGGCCGTTAGCGTTCCGTCTTCGAACAGCTCGTAGCCTGCACCGTGAACGAATACTAACTTTACAGCGTTCGTAGTTTGGTCCGCTTCGAAAGGCCAGCAAATACTAGGGCTAGAATGAACAAAAGCTTATATCGCTATCGATAAAGCCTCTCAGAGGTACTCCCTCGGCAAGTGACTCCAATTCCGAATTATGACCACAGTTAGAATTGAATCATCATGATCGTTTCAAAAACTTACCTCAGTGATTGATTGGGAACTCATGTGCCTGATATTCTCGACGACCTGGACGCAGAATCAGTCACGAGTTGAGCAACACATCACGTCGTGTTAGGGAAGTTGATCAACCGATTTAAGGCGGTTGCATGATAGGCCGAGAAAAAAAACTCTTTCGTCCTTTATAACTTTTTGTATAAGACACGAAATTCAGCCGAAGAGATGTATTGGGGTACAGTGTGTACATGTATATACGCTCATGACGGTCAAAAGGACACAATTGATCAATCGATACGACTCATCATCGCGCGCATCATTCAAGCTTATCAACGATTTTCTTCAGCTCTGCCCAACCTTCTCCAGTTTCTTGCCAGAACTTTGCAAATTGTTCACTAAACCATTGCGCCTTCGCTCGTTTGGCTTCTCCATCCTTTCCTCGTGCTTCGGTGAACACATCAATGGTCTCCTGTCGAACCGCACCATGTGTACCTGTGGGAGACTTGTTACCAAGACGATGGATCGGACGCAGTCCGTGACCATTGCGGACTTCGAACAGCTCATAGCCCACTTCGTGGACAAATGAGACGTTGACTGCGTTAGTAGGCTGATCGGCATCATATGGCCAGCAAATTCTGGGACAAGAGGTGAGAAACAATGCAGCGTAGCTGTTATTCGAACTGCACGTACAGAGGTACGCCGGCTGTGAGGGACTCCATAACCGAGTTATGCCCACAGTGCGAAACGAACCATCCGCACGCCTGACTCAAGTTTAATACACGTCTAGCAATAACTAATTCAGGAAGACGCACTTTATGACGCAATATCAATTGCTGTGGAAGCCACCTGGAAATATATCCAAGACCAGAGGCCTTCACTCTAATAGATAACTCATCAGGGATAATAGCAACTGGAGAAGCATGACTGAGCAGCTACAGTGAAAAGGTTTTTTAGGACATCAGTGACGCGAGTTTGGCCCTCGTACGCACGAAAGGGATGCCTTGCTCAAGTAGTACGTCAATGAAGGTCCAGATCTTCTCTGGTTCTGAAGACCACCATACTGTGCCAAATGAAATCTACAGGAGACAAAAGGTGTCACAGATTTATCGAGAATAAATCCTTCTGAACGTACATAAACGATCGAATTCCGACCAAACTTATCGAGTGCATTATTGAGGAAGACTTCGACCTCCTCTCCAACGGAAGACTTCGATCTCTCCCTATCTATATCTTCCGCACTAGCTGGTGGCGAGAGAGGACCAACAGCAATGACAGGCTTTGAGCCGTACCATTCTTGGAATTTGCTTAAAGTTGCCCCCTCGAAAATCCTGTTGGTGCAATGGATGACACCATCGCATTCTACTAAGAATCTGCGTAATGTTAGACTTCATAACGTAGCCGAAAACCTCAGAATAATGCTCGCCTATGGGAGTAGCTAAGCAGTCTCGTAATCTCGGCCTGGTTAATGGGGAGGGCAGTCTGGTGAAGCTCAGGTAAGTAATTGAAGGCGACGGGTTACAAAATGAAAAGAAGACTAACAATCTGCGGGATGTGCTCGTAATCATACATAGGTGGAAGTCCAGGTAATTCGACAAGTTTCTGATTGATTCTACGATAGATCTGCCCCGGGTTCAGAATAAGCCATCCATTTTTAAGATGATTCATGAATAACCAAACCGTTTCGATCTCCTTGTCCTGGATATCTGGGTTTTCTGCGGTGAGCTTGCTGATTTTTTCCGCTAGGTCACCGTTTCCACCAAGATATTCTGGGCCAAAGATGTACAGGGCAGCTGTAGAGGCTCCAGATTGCCACGCGTATATAGGCACTCTAATGCCGCTAATCGATCGGATCCCTTTCAATATTTCATAACAAAAGAGCTGGGAAGAGGTTGTGGTCAAGGACATCCGAAAATAAATGAACTGGGAAATCGCGGCTCACATCGACAACTACAAATTGTGGTGCTGAGATAGAATCGTATACAACATCATTTTCGGGTGAGACAGCGATAGACTTTTCAGCATGTAGTATCTTGTATGCTTCGATGAATGATGATTTGTAAGGATCGTACTGGTGAGGGGCAGTAGGGGATGGCAAAGCAACGACTCTGAGCAATACTAGTCAGCTCGAATTTTGGCATTGAAGAAATATCACCAGAGTTTACCTGATTAGCCCTTTCAATTCCTCTTCATTGCTACCAGAGAATTGTCTTTCGATCTCATCAAGGACCTTCTCGCGACTCCTGACGTCCGTAAATAAGGTGGCATAGACTCGACGGAGGCGTACAATCTTCGCAAGAAGAGCGCAAAGAGGCTTCGTGTGTCCTGCAATTCGTTCTTTAGTGAAAGGCTGCAGTCAGTGCATTATAATAGCAGGAACAAACCCCACATGGGAAGCGCCACTGCAACGATATGTCGCCCCTCTGGAGATTGCTGAGGAACAGTCATGAGGGAAAAGTCTGGATTTGGAGATGCGCCGGCGAGATGCTGGATAATTGCAGACAGTAGGTCGCCCCGCACGTTATATGTGCATAGATATGCTTACGACACGATCACATCTATATTCACCAAAGCACCACCCGAGGCCCCGTCCCGATACATCGGACATGTGAACAGAAATAGCTCTTAAGTTGAACCGTAACTGTAATACCAACCGCATTAGAGAAGCTCGACAAGCAGCCGTTTCTTTGTGGAATTAAGACAAATTAGCTGAGAATTGATGAGAATTCCGACTCGGAGCGGCCAGCGCACCGCAGAGTCTGACTGGGCGTGTGTAGCCGATTTGAAATCAAAGAGCAAGTGTGAGATAACATCGAGTAAGAACATCGTTCTGATTTGACGATGGTGAATGGGAGCATGGGTTCAAGGAAGGACTTTTCCTGTTCGATCAATAGGATTTCAGGCAAATGAGTACTTGAATATTAGTACCGGTTAGATTACGCAGGTAGCTCAATCAAACACTTTCCTTGTTTTTGAGTAAGAGTTGATCAGAATCGAAAAAGTCGGGAGATATAGAGTTGATTGACCTAAAAACAGATCCGACTCGGAAAAGCACGCCATTTGAAGGGCTTCCCGAGAAAATCCCAGGAATTAGATGACATCTCTTCGTCTTTCGTGTATTCCAGGCCAGGGAAGAAGTTCAACGGGCTCGAGAGCGTTTTGGGAAGGAGGTCCTGTGCATCTAAACTAGCCACCGTTCGATTCCTGCCCTGGTCGCAATTACTTCCGACTGCCGAACACAATCAATTCGGAAGTAGCGATTTTGCTGTAACGAAACCTATCGCCACGTCAAGTCGGCTCTGATCAGCTTGTTTTTCGCATGTCGACCGTATCGCTAGTTGTCCTGCCTTGGTAACTTTCGATGACAGTTATTATATCTAGGTCATACGAAAACAACATCCGGAGAAGCGAAAGAAAGTATCAAGAGATTCGTCTCGCATTCTACAATCTTAAGTCCTTCCAATACGTGTCTCATAACAACGGGATGTTGTCTTGCTCGTTGGACATTGTCATGATCAAGGCGAATTTCGGAGAGAGTGCTGACCGATCTCGTTTTCGGTTGGGCTGAGAAATTGCTGTCAATGTTTCTTGAAGATATGACGGATGCGAGGAGATCTGTCGACCAGGAGCAGTTAACGAGATCAAGGACGTTCAGTAGCGGGCACAGAGGAGTAAATTCAGGCACATCCTGTTCTACAGACCCAGGCGTAGCAACCAAAGCCTTCAGGAGCATATCTGTGTTACTACGAGTGCCAACGCTCAACTTCTTCAAGTTGGGAAGTAGTTGCAAGCATTGCACAGTATCTTCCATCGTCATGGGGATTCCCAAGATGTTCAGCGTTCCCAAAGAGGGTTCTGAACGCCGCAATAAATCCAAAAGATGTGTCCAGCGCGTCCAAGACTCGATCATGTCGTACATATTAATAATAAGGCTATCCAATGCAGGCGTGTCAAGGACATCCAGTAACCCTCCCACATCAACCTCGCTCGAGAAGTTGTGAACCTCGAGATATTTCAAACGCTGAAGACAATGAGGATTGTGGAAAGGAAGGCGCTGAAACTCGTCAGCAAGCGCATCCACATTGCTGCAGAAGAGGCGAACGATAAGCTCCTCGAGAGCTGGACAGATGTTGATCCAGTGTAGGCAGTCTTCAACGGATGAGCAAAACCGTAGTTCGAGGCGTGTCATATTCTGCATCACGTCGGATTCCGAGACCGGAGATATCATTGGAGTCCGAAGGCAGATGGACTGCAGAGACGGACAAAGCGAAAAATCGATGACATACACATCCCCGAAGAACCCTAGATACTTCGTCGAGAAAGAAAGATTCTTCAGCCACGGTGATCCTTGAGTGACGATTGCAAGGAATATCTGATCCAGCACGGAGATATCGAGGGCATGGATCTCAAATGTTGACCAGCGTTCTACGCATTCCAATGCGGTGCTAAGGAGTTTCTGCATACTCAGCTGGTATTTTTGATGTTTCTCTTGGTTGAAGAGTACAGGTCGCAGTTCATCGTCAATCTCGTAATTGAACCTCAAGGTTATTGGGAGGTAACCCGAACGTACTATCCAAAGCTCCAGGAGACGCACATCTTCTTCTGGTATGCTGCTGTTGTGCCCAATTGCCAGCTCCATCCACAGAGTCGGGAGTGAAAGACAAAGGTTTCTCCATGATTTGCAGACCCAGGTAAGTGTCAGCGGAGCAAGGCGCTGCAGCGGCGCCTCCAAACGCTCTGGACCCGACGGTAGACAGTGTTCGAATATCCCTGCTACCACTTCTGTAGGCAAGATCCTACAAGGACTGATCGTGAGCTGTTCATCCCATGCAGGTATCGATGATCGAGACATATCGCATAGGTATCACCCCACGGTACGTGGACGCCGAGGGCATGGAGTTACGTATCTCGGCGGCAGGACATGGGAGAGATAGGTTTGCGGGAACAAACTATAGAAGGCAAAGTGCATCTTTGTATTCCGCCGTTCCCAACGCGTGCACACGACGAACAGTAAGATGCAAAGCAATGATGATGCCAGAAGTCAGTGCACTGTACAGTCTTCCCCAAACTGAAAGCGTGTCATTTGTATGCTGGCCGAAGAAAAATAGGAAGTGAAATTCGATCGAGGACAAAACAGTATCTATTTGACAACTGGAATTTGAGAGACCAGAAAACAAGCAAATCTTATGTTCGCAGGTTCGAGAGTCTCGTATACGCTCATCGGACGGTCAATGTCGCGTTGGCATATGTTGTGTCGCTAGTGCCAACCCGAACACTGAACGTACCAGGCTCCACAACGAAATTATTGTCGAGGGTCCAGACCGCAAGTTGCTTAGACTTAATCTCAATGGAAACATCTTTCGAAGTCCCGGCGCTGTAGTCACGAGATGTCAATCAAACTCAATCAGGGAACATTATGCGATCTCAAACATACGGTAGATCCACTTTTGCAAATCCGGCCAGGAATTGATTTGGAGTAACCACCGAGGCGACATTATCGGTGAGGTATACTTGGACCACCTCTTTCCCATCTACAGGACCAGAGTTTCGCACGTTGACGGTCACATTGAAGTCATCTGAGGCACCGATGGTTGAAGACGAGAGTCTGAGGTTCGAGCTGAGCAACAAACTGTAAGATGACTGAATCCAAATTACAACAGAAATACTGACTAGGTGAAGTTCGTGTAACTCAGGCCGTGACCAAAGTTCCAAAGAGGAACAGGAGAGTCCAAGACATACTGACAAGTTCTCAATTGATCCCTTTATCTCACTGATCGAAGATAATTACCTGATGCCCAAAGTGAAGAGATCCGTCATCGGAGATAAAGCCGGGGTCTAGCGGGCGTCCTCCCTTCAAGTAGTTATAGAATGAAGGCGTCGTCGCCACGGAGCGTGGGAAAGAGACAGGGAGCTTCCCTGCACAAAACTTGTCAGACCTACCCAATTGGATTACTAGTGAACTGCAAACCAGATGGATTAACGTCTCCAAAGAGGACCTCGGCAATAGCAGTGCCGCCCTGATCGATTGACGTCTTAGTGCACATTCGAGTGGGTAAAGCCTAGGACTCACAAGCTCGCCGGGATAGAACTGCTGAACGACAGCTCCAGCGTGCTCCTGGATCCATGGTTCCGTTACTGGCTTGCCGCTAACAAACACGACGACACTCTTCTTGCCTTGTTGCTCCATAGTGGAAACGACCTGTTGCACGAGCTGACGCTGAGCACCGACGAGACCAAGGTCACTCAAATCAACGTGCTCTCCCGTAGTTGCATTCGTTCCTGGAGTCCACAGCAAGGTCTGGTCGAGACTCCAAGTTCCGACGAATATCACTGCTGCATCTGCGTTTGATGCGATCTCGATAGCCTCAGTTATCCCTGACGTGTCCGATGACCATAGCTCGCAACCTTGCGCAAATGAAACTTGGACTGGGGAAGACTTGTTCTCAAGGAAAGCTTTGATACCATCCAGGGGCGAGATACCGTTATTGGAAGCGTTGAAGAATACATAGTCACCAAACTAGGATGTGTAAGCTTTCAGCATAGGATGCACGCATAAATATAGTGCATGTGGCTCACAGACACGCGGTTGCCTTGGGGTCCGATGATGGCAATCTTCGATGTGTCACTCGAAGTCAAAGGAAGTGTATTGTCTCTATTCTCAAGCAAGACAATTGTTTCACGTTCCATCTGATGCAATATGTCGCGAGTCGCCTGCGTTCGTAACGTCTGATTGTAATCAGGGTACGGGTAAGGATCTATAAGTGGCATTGAGTTGAAACTTGTTAGGTTTCGACAGAGGGCCCACTTTCAAACAGACCAAGCGAGAACTTTGTGCGCAACATGGTCATAACGACTGCATCGATGTCAGATTCTTTGACTGTTCCAGCTGCGACCTGCTCTGTTTTCATCCCATTTACTGTTAAAATAGTAACAAGGGTCAAAAAGAGCGGTGATGCGTACCGGGTAAAGTGAGATAAGTGTACGATCCACCTCCCATCTCCCCTTGGACACCGTTCACTAACGCCTCACGCGCAGCACATTCTCGCGAGTCGCATGTTTCGTGTTGTGTGATGAGCAAGTCCACACCTCCTGCGTCCGAAGTCACCCAGTAGGGAAACTTCCATTCACCACGGAGCTGTCAGAACACACTCAGAAAGGCAGATTCTACAACGAAGAGAAACTTTATACTGCTGACAATGTCTTTCAAGAGATCTACCGGTCATAATCAGCCAAGAGACAAGTATTCATAGAAACGAACACCGACGAGAGTTTGAGACAGCTGGAACACCGTCATAATTCGAATACGCAGTCATTAAGCTTAATGCACCTGCATCGATGCACGCCTTCTGGAACGCTGGAAGGTAGATCGTACGCAATGCGCGCTCACCGCCTTCGACCGGTGCTGTGTTCCTGTTCCGCAGAACAGTCGGTGAAAAAATGCAGCTTTGGCCATCGAGCGAAATACTTACAAACCGCCGTGTGGTGTCCCGAATGCTGCGAAGTGTTTGCAGGTCGCGGCCATACGGGCGATTGCAGTATCACTTGCATTTCGTCTGCGTCCGGTCTGAAGGCCTTTGACATATGCCGTGCCCATTACTCCTGCCCTATAAAGGTAAATTAATCAGTCAACGCATTGTGCGTAGTAAGAGCATGATAGTAAGCTGAATCGAACCCACAGGAATGGATCTTCACCGAAGTTCTCTTCAACACGCCCCCAACGTAACTCACGACTGATATCGAGGACAGGAGCAAAGATGTGAGAAATGCCTAGACCTTCTGCTTCGTCGGCTATCGATGAGGCAACCCGAGAAAGTAGATCCGGATTGAATGAAGCTGCGAGTCCCAGGGGAGACGGGAATGTAGTCCCATTATTTGTAAAACCATGAAGACCTGCGATAAAGTGAAGCTGTCTTGGCTGCTTGTCTTTACACGGAATAATTCCTGAAGTTCATACCTTCACTCTGAACAAGAGCAGGAATTCCCAATGTCGTATTCTCCATTAAATACCGCTGGCCAACTTCAACACCGAAGACGAATTTTTCCCATGGAGTGAGATACCCGCCCCAAATACTTCCTCCTTTCAACTTCATCATTTCAGCCAGTCCCGAAGCATTATACGTTAAAGTGTCATCCAAAGGGTCTGAGAAGTCCATCCAACCATTCATGTCGCCTTGGATTCTGATCGAATTCTACTGTTAGATTTCTGTCTGAATGCGAATGGAAATCGGCTTACATTTGCGAAACCTTTTCCTCAACCGTCATGCGAGCCAGCAAATCGCTCACTCGCTCTTCAATATTCGCTGTGGGATCTTTGTACACTGGTATTGATCCATCCTTGTTTTCTGCCCTTGCATGAAGATGAAAAGGTAGATCTCTAGCGGCGAGTGAACCCAGCTCTGGAAGAGCATACGACGGTAGAGAGGAACTCTGCAAGATTGAGAAGACTGCAAGAGTCGATGTGAGCCTGCAGACCACTCGAGCCATAGTTTCAAGCGCTAGTGGGGTGCTCATAACAAGCAACCTTTTAACTACGTCGGAGCAGGTGGGTTCGCTGTCATAACTCCGTTGAATTTGAGCGTAATAACTTCGTCGGGACTCCTTTCCGCCATGTGGAACTTCCAAAGCGAGCGAGCCGCATGATCTTCCTCTTCAAAAGAATTGACAGTATCTGTTCGTTTTTTCTTCTGGACGGCTCGGTATAAGAGCAGAATGGGTGATAGAAGGAAAAGAAGATCGAATAGCCGGACCGTGTTCAGGCATTATATCCACGTGCTTCAAGCAGATCTGCCGAGAAAATCGCGCGGTGTGTTTTCATTATGTAACACGAACATTCGTCTTTCACCGACGGCTTCAGTGTTGTCTATTTGAACTCTTGAGGGTTTTGCAGTGCTTAATATCAGCGTTTGTGACAGGCGACGTAAAATCAATTTATCACTGGCAGTGCCTGGTCAAAACGTAGCAAAGACTGTTCATCGACTTGTCGAGATGTGACGCTCTTTCGAGGGTAGTCGTACCGGCATAAGGTATTTGGGTGATCCATGCGGTCGACATTCACACTTCGACACTGAGTGTGAAGAAGGTTGAGACTTCAAATAAATATGTATTCGAGAAAATATCTGAGAAATGTCCAAATTTGCAATGCAATGCAACAGGAACACACGTGACTGACGCGGTCGTCACGTCGCGTCTACTGCTTGCCAGTGAAACATTGAAGAACTTGACCTTTGCCCCCGCCCCCCCCACGTCCTCCAGCTCTTGGACTTGATGTCGCTCTGATGTCCCAAAGTACGAAGACGATATCATCACCTCCAAAGAATACTGCTTCGCTTTATCTGGAGGCGCTTACACATGCTGAGAAGCTGGTCGAAGCTCAACCATCACAAGAGGACAAGTCGTCGTGGAGGAAGTGGGCAAGGCAATTGATCAACTACGAGGTTCGTGTTTTTCTTTTTCGACAAATTCTATCCTAAATGTCACGGTACAGAACAAAACGCTCACTCCGCGTGAAAGACGTGCTCCGCGACTTACAAAGTACTCTGAGGGTGCTGGCGAACGTTTCTTGGCAGTTATGGGGGTCATCGATGCTACAGAGAAGAGGCTCAAAAGCGGTGACGGTGGACCATCGAGCAGCGGAGAATCGGAGCCGGAAGAGACTTCAACAACGCGCCGTTCGGCAAGACGCTTGGCTGATCAGAGCACAATCTCTGACCTCACATCCGAGAAAAAGGTGCTTCAATTCTTCTTTTGGCCCTAAAATACGACGCTGAATTTGTCAAGCAGGCCAATGACAGTCAAAGAGCGAGTATCTCTACACCCAACCTTACTGATGCTTTAAAGACAATCAATTACGAGACCCCTTGTTCTCGCTGCGCTCGGGCTGGCATCGCTTGTGCAGGAAAGGAAGGACGCGCATGTTTCACCTGCCGTGCCCACCGCCAAGGGTGCGATTTGTCTTCTCGTGCCGTTCGTGAAAAGACACGTGCTGAGGGCTCGGACAAGGATGCTGAAGAATTTACTGCTGCAGGCAGACGCTCAGCAATGGAGAAAGGCAAAGGCAAGAAGGAGGCTGCGAAGGAGGGAGAAAGAGAACCCATCGAATCAGAAGTCACATCCGACGCGCGTGCGGTAAGGCCACGCCGGGCCGCAACATTTGTCAGTAACGCTCGGATTGGTTCACCAAAATTGATCGCAGAGAGTCGTGCTGGTTCTTCAGCCTCAGCACAGCGCAAGCGACGTGCAATGGATGCGGATCTTTCCATGGCTGATTCTCTTCCTCCTGGACCTAGCCCGTCGAAGAGAGCAAGACCGACCCCCACCGTTCAGCACGAGGAGCATCGAATTCTCAATGAGCCAGATCTGAATCACGAAGAAGTCCGTGATGCCCTACTGTTATGTGAAGCGGCGTTTCGACAGCTGCGAAAGGCACTCCGCCTTTAGGTTGATACTTCGAGTCTCGGTTTGGTGGAAAGTAACTTTTTGCATGCGTTGTCGCTATGGTTATCTTTATGAAGGACTCCGTTTGTTTTCATGAACACGCGAGTGTTGACATTTCTTTGCTTTATAATGTCAGTTACTAGATGTTGATTACCTGTGGCTATAGGACTATCATTCAACTTAGATAGAACATACAGTTTTGTTTATGCAGTCATATAGTCCGCTCGAAATCAGTAGTTTCCACTCGCCGGGTGTACATCTCTTCCGTGATGTTATCTTACACAAGTAACGTCCGCCATGCCAAGCAATTCAGTGAGCGCCTTGAATTGCCAGTCTGAAGTGATATAGTACTGACTAAATGCAGGTCGTGTTGATGCGGAGTAACATCTTTTCATTATTTGACGATGCTGATGTTTCACAACACAACGAGACGCGCCGATGCTCCGTTTTACGCAGGCATTGTTAAACTGTACATTACGGCCTGGCCAATGGCAGCGCTCGGGCGTGTGCGGAGTATGTATAATCTTCATGCCGTTTCCACCGGATGCTGTTGCAAGAAACGCATAACGAACGTGGGGCGTGGGGCTGCAATCTGCTGTAATATCGCTGTTCGTACTCAAGGGAAGAGAATGCATTGGTAAGGTAAGCCCCTTTTCATAAACGTGATGTTCAGTCTCTTACTGACTGAATCATGCCGACGGTATTGACCATGATGCAAACATTATTAGCAAGGCAAGAGCTAACTTTAGCATAAGGCTGTGCAATTGCCCCTTCTTACCGATCTCCCGATTCTCCGTGATTGAAGCGGATTTCAGGTCGGGGATTTACTGAGACACTTTTCCAGATTGCGCGGTTTGGCGTGTATTCGGAACAGCTTGTTGCTCAGAAGTCAATCCACAGCTCTATCGACGATGTCATGGATAATGAGTTAGTCGAGCTCCGCGCGTCTAATAAGGGCCGACTCGGGCTTCCTTTACGCTGCTTCCATGTCCTTGGAAGCGTCTATCTGGTGGACGTTATGCGGAGACATATTCTAGGCCCCCTTTTCTTTCCATAGAATTGGCCATACGTTACGGGCCATTGCTCTCGAGATTCTTCGCATTCTCACAGAACATCAATCTCTAACTCGGGCTGCGTTATTTAGACGCGAGATTCCCACTGTCCCTATCTACTGTCTAGCGTTTGGAGCCGTGACCGGAGTGCAACGGATCTCGGTCTACATTGAAAGAAGTCCTCCTGTCCCCGCGCGCCGACGCCCATAGGCAAGCGACAAATTCTGACTTCGGTTTCTGTTTCAGGGAGCACCGAAACTACCAACATGGCCACATTAGGTACTTCTCATTGGAGTATATAGCGGCACGGGTGAAGCATCAGTCTTTCACAAAACGCACCTAAATCTCCTCGTTGTTCTACTACTCTCTCCAGATTTCATGACTGTTTCGATGCAATTCTCAGAAGGCCACATCGTTGCCTTGGCACTCCCGCTTTGGGGTATGATCATTTGATCGTTTATTCACCATTCATTCGAGTACTAAGTGTGATTCTGATCCAGGTCACACCAAGCCTTTGTGTGCGCTCATCGCAAAGATCTTGCAGCTCCGTCGTGCCCATGCTACCCTCTTCACGGACGTTACCCTTCGAGACAAGGTCCTTAATGAGGTGGCAAGACAATTTGCTACGGACGACGACGACGACACGAAGCACTTCATTAGGTGCGGTCTACGTGGTTTAATGAGAATTCGTTTTCCCCAAACAACCTAACTTTGGCATAGAGTCGTCGCGTTGACGCCACCACCGGGGCCATTCCAGTTTGATTCTTACAAGGCTGCGTTTGTAGAAGCATACAAAACATTATGGGATAGAAAACCTATCGCTATCGCCCCAGATAGTGATATTTCATACGAAGCGATTTCGGCTCCCCAACTTGCAGTTGTGGACGTAAGTTCTGATTTTCAACACCAGCTTATCTCTGACTTAGCCTCGAAACAGTTCTTCTGCTATGAGGCTTTGAAAGGGATCCGCTCAGTCAGTGGCACTCGTGTGCCCGTATACGCCTGGCAGTCAGGCGCAGCCACGGCCGTCTTGCATCTTTTCGGCCCTGAAGACCTCGGCGGTAGAGGAGATCTAGCAGAAAAGATCAGTCAAATCACCACAGAAGATTCAGAAACCAGGGATAAAGAGATTGAGATGGTGCGTCTCCCTTTCATAATCTAAATCTGTCAAGACCTTATGGTCTCCTCGAAATAGGCGTATCGCAGATTTGATGGCAAACTTATCGAGCTGCCTGGCCTTCCACCGATGTATGACTACGAACACGCACCACAAATTGTTGGTTGCTCCATTGTGATGCTTTCTGCTTGTCCCTTATTCATGTCCTCCCACAGGCAGCTATTCCAATCAACCAAGCCCAAGTCGCGGCCTTTGTTGCGTATTCCAATAGGTATGCGTTTCGTCATTTACTGATGCAATTCCACAGCTGATCCCATAAAGATTTTTTTCGGAATGCGACGGTGTCATACATTCTACAAGCAGAGCATTCGAGGGAGAGGCACTCAAGAAATGGCAAGAATGGTACGGGACAAAGCCTACCATTGCGGTCGGACCTCTTTCCCCGCCTGCCAGCGCGGAAGATATAGAAAGGGAGAGAGCGGTGTCTCCTGTAGGAGAAGAGGTTGAAATCTTCCTCAACAATGCGCTTGACAAATTTGGGCCGAATTCAACCGTCTATGTATGTTTCTGCTGTTTCTCTTTTCGATGTCTTCTGACACTTTTATTTCCCGTAGATTTCATTTGGCACTGTTTGGTGGTCATCGGAACCCGAGAAGATTTGGACCTTCATTGATGTACTTCTTGAGCAAGGCATTCCTTTCGTACGTGAGAATATTTGCGCTTATGGCATGAGACTTGACCGATGATCACATTTAATCAGCTTCTCAGTCATGCTTCTCCAGTCGCCACCATACCTGACGAAATATCCACCAAGGTGAAGGTTTCGGGCCTCGGGTACGTTTCAAAATGGCTGCCGCAGCAGGTAATTCTACGCCATAAGGTGCGTCGATACTAAAGATTGTGCGTTATTATTTTCTTAAAGAGAGCCAGGCCTGCGGATGGTTTGTTTCCCATTGTGGTCATAACTCGGTGATGGAATCGCTGACTTCCGGAGTCCCTCTGTGAGCATCAAGTACTTTAAAGTAATTCCTTGCTCACATTTCGTGTCCTTCCAGGATCTGTTGGCCATATGACGCGGACCAGCCTGCGAACGCAGCCAATATCGCATCCGTTCACGGAGCAGGCTACGAGCTGTTTGAGGTACGGAACGGTGACGGCTTGCGACCGGTCCATCGTCTCGGAGACAAGGCCCCTGCATGCAGTCTGGAAGCGGTTCGGCAGGAGACTGTTGATGTATTCACGAAGGCACGGGGCAAGGATGGAGAAGCCAAAAGAGCGAAGGCGCAATGGTTCGGCGAGCACTTCGCAAAAACCTGGGAAGAAGGTGGGGAGGGCTGGATCGAGCTAGAGAAAATTGTCGCAGGACTTGAGTAACAGCTTTATATTGATTGGTTGATGTTTTATTCTGCGCTCTTATTACTGTACGAATTTGCTATAGAGAATTGCCAATCTAGAATTGTTGCCAAGAATAGCAGCACACCTGCAATCTACATATAATCATATACACGCTGTAACGATCTTATTGTCTCATGATCAGACTGAAACGTTTTTTACTGCATTTCTGCAGTGTTATACTTTCTTTTATTTTTCGCATACGCACTACCTATTAGCCATTGCCCGATTTTCTACTTTCAAGAACAAAGGAAGCAGATGTTAATGCGGCACTCATCAAGTGCTCAGTCCTGAATCGACTTTTCTTCTTCTACACTCCTTGCTAGAATAGTCGGAGAAATGCGTTCATCGTCCTCAACTCCTTCCCAATCATCTTCTCTTCCTGTCGCTCGACCACTCTGATCGGTAGTCTCATAGCCACTGGGAACCTCATTAGGGAGTTCCATCTCAGTTTGGTCCTCCTCGCGATCTTCTATGGAGGAGTCTGATGCCGAATCTGACTCCGACTCTAGCTCGGGTGGGGCACGCCATTCCCATCTATGCCTCTGGGCGGGGCCGCGATGTCTGCGACCACGGAAGGCACCTCCTCGACGACGACCGCGATGATGATGGCCCGACAGTGGATGCGGCGGGTCGTATGAATATTGGTCCCGATGATCCCAGAACTGACAGGAACATGACTGCCCAAACGGCGACGTATTGAAGGCCGGTTGGTGAGGACCGTCATAACACGTACATGCAGTAAAAGCAAGATGTGGAGGATGATGGAAGGGACCACGATGCGGCGATGATGGTGGCCAAGTAGGCCACGTGAAGTAGCATCCAGGATGCTGACACGATCCAGGAAACTCAAGACCGAGCGGAGGCGCAGGTGGGAATCGAGGATGATCGGGAGGCGGGGGTGGACCACCGGGACCAGTAGGCCCATGAATCGGTCTCGGAAGCGGTCTCCTGTGACGACAATGTCTACCCCTTGAACCATGGGGATGTGGTGGGTCACCTGGAATTGGCACATCGCCAGGAGGATTAGGCCCATGACTTGGAGGTGGAGGCGGTGGAGACGTTGGGTCCAATTCTCGTTCGCGAGGCTTCCCATGATCATCGTGTCCGCTCATTGATCCTCCATGCAAACCAGAACGAGATTCATCATGGCGTTCATGGGCAGAGGGAGTTAGCGGCGGTGGTATACCGCTTCTCACCGCACCGTCATCCTCCTGGTGATCACCGGACATGTCTGCAGCCTCGTCGCGCATTGTGAAGCCCGGAGGAGGTGGAGATGGATGAGAGAAATGGGGTCCACGGTGAGGACCTGGACCATGATGAGGATGGGGGTGGTGAGGACTGGGATGATGCGGTATGAATGTGCCATGGAAGAATGGAGGTGGAAATGGCAGCTGGTGCACGCCTGGCGGTGGGCGGGTATGGAACGGATGTGGAGGAGGTACTGACAAACCGTATGTGAAACCGGGTCCGACAAGGGGAGGAGGCGGGAAAGGTCCTCCAAAGCTGTGTGGTGGGGGATGACTAGAAGCACAGAATTGTTCAAAGTGAGGAGGCGGGGGAGGCGGCGATGGATAGTGAAACCCGCTACCGAAAGACGGAGAGTACTGGAAAGCAGCTGGATAAAAGGACGTCGAGAACATGTTGTTTGAATAAGGACTTAGACTGACCAAGACTGACCAGAAGCTATTCATTTAAAGACCTGTAGGAGTACTGCGCAGCTAAATGTCGCCGGCCGAGTTGCGGAGCCGTCAATTCAGTCACTGAGCTGCGAGTTGGTGATAAGTCATATTGTCGCCGAGTGTGCAGCTGGAGTCATCCAGAGTCAGTCCAGAGCCGTGCGCCGATGCTCTCATATTCAATATATCATATTGCTGCGCGAGGAGTTGCGCGATCCGTTATCGGTAATGTATTATACAGGGCCATTGCAGGCAGCCCATTAGATTCAGAAATGGCAGCGGAAAAGGCCGAAGACTGACGATATATTCGTAATGCGGAGCTGTCCGTGAGACTAAAATACATGTACAGTACAGTGCATGGTATATGCACAATAGTAAATTGCATGAAAACACAGAAAGAGTTATCCTGAAGCCAAAAACTGCTGACAAAAAATTCATCTTCAATAATCAGTTCGTAATAAGCTATTTTCAAGTTCTTGAAGACGCTCTACAAACTAGAGAAATACGTGTATAAAGGCTCCAAGCCGGTACAGATGAGTCACACCGTCACACCATATCAGGGAATTTTTTGACTACGATTTACGCAGTCGTTTTTTGTATTTTCTTATTTCATTCTCAGAATCTCTTACTAGTTACTGTTTCCGAAGCATCAACGGCCTTACTACTCATCGACGACCGCTTCTTTCGCCTTTCCTTTTCCTGTTGTTGTCTTTTCATCGTTCTGCACTTCTTCGTCAGGAACGGTGCTGGTGACCGAGATATTCTCAATACTTTCCAAGTCGTCGTCTTTCTGGACCTTTGGCTTCTCAGCGTCACGATTGGTACCTGTCTTTCCTTCTGCACTAACTTCTCCCTTTATTTCTGGATCGCTCTCATAAAGCTTACGCTGATACCAGCTGTCTTTGTGTCCGAAAGCGTGTCCGCGTCCGCACAGACCTCGACCTCGAGATGCTCCGCCACGAAGAGGGGCACGGCAGCCGCCGTAAGGATGAAAATAGTGGTGGTGGTGTGGTCCATGAACGTCCCCCATCTCGCGACCGCGAAGAAACTCACGACTATCGACAAAACCGTGTTCTTGCTCAACACCGTGACAGCGATGGCAACCGTTTCGTCCATCAAATCGACCAGGAGAATGCGCAGAACCAAGAGCAGTTGGGCCAAACTCACAACTAAACTCACGAGAATCGAACTCAGGGAAAGAACTGTCTTCAACTCTCTCACGATCTTCGAAATCATGGCTTTCAGTAGGGAAGAAGATATGGCCTTGGAAGCATGGTTCCGGTCTCATCGTATGAAATCCTACGCGCGAATGACGACCGCGATGGGTTGAATGCGGCTGGCGCAAACCGAAGAAGTCACCAGTGCTAAAATCTGGGAATCCATGCCCAAAGGTGAACTCAGGAGCAGGCGGATAGGCACCGTGAAATGTACCGCGGAAAGCATGACCACCGCGCGCATTATGAGGACCGCCAAATGTTACCTCAGGCGGACCAAAATGATCAAAGTGACTTGGTGGGTGTCCACGAAAGCCTCCTCTACCTCTAGCAGGGGGAGAAGGGCAAGGGTGATGTAAAGAAGTAGAATAGATTGAAGTCGCAAGCATGTTTGCTGTTCAAGTTGAATGTAGAATGAGAGCAACAGATGTGCATGCCTTTTATACTCTTTAAATCGAATCCGCAGTCACCGATCGTCGGCGGCCGGTCATTCAGTGCAGTTCGGCGAAATGAAGTTTTGTGACTGAGGAAACTGGAGTCATAGTTGCGCAGTGTATGCCGTTACTGCGCGCGCGCGGGCTGAAGAAATGAGTCATCAGAGTCCAGAGACTCCAGTGCCCGAAGAAAGCGCGCACCGCAGCAGAACATCCTGACTCATGTTCATGTTTAGTGTGTAGCGCAGCTGATCCTAGTTGCATGAATGACAGAATGATTCAGATCTTGCAAATCAGCAAAGCCGTGTCTCGAATACGGAAGCTTGATTTCACAGCAAGGAATCGACAGACAACCAACTCGAAGAAGAAGAAGAACCAGTCGGTAATCCGTGACATAGTAAGTAACAGTCTCGTGCATTACGAGTCTCGCTAGATATGTTTACCCTGACGACTTCAAAATAAAACTTCTTCCTTTGAGAAGTTTGACGGAGCCGGAGAAGCGTACGGAAGCGTCTGCCATGAATATAATAAAGCTCTGCAAGCACTTTCTTTATGCTGCAATTATGCTGCTTCGATCTATCTGCTATCTGAAAGATAGATATTGCTTTTTTTTTAAAAATCCAACATTCAATAATTTCCTCGCGTTTTTCTATTCCTGTGTTTCTTGTGACCAAGCACGAGTTTACGCCACTTAATCTTATCCGCGTAAACTCCATGAACTTGGCAACGGATCCGTCATAAGAATAAACACAACACACGACCGGAGTTCTTTCTCGAATTCCGCTCACTTCTCATTCTCATTTGCCTTACCATGGCCCTCCCACCCCTATCCCATGAATCCATCTCTACCCACTCATTTCATTTCGAAGATCCCCACTCTGTCTGCATTTGGACATTGAGCGGCGTATTGCCCCCGGTGCCTGCGGAGAGTCTGAGAGTTCAGCGCCCACCTGCTCTGGGTGGGTACAACATGACAACATGAACATCCACCACGGTCTGCATCCTGATCAGCACTGATCGTCGTTCCGGCAACCCGGCAGCTTTCATGTCCCGATATGGTCTAGGTTGCTAATGAAAGTCACGAATTTTCTGCGGGAAGGTTCCAGAATTGGCTGACGATCCATTCGGGTTCCTCTCCTATGTCACCGGAACGAGGTAACCGTGCATGCACAGTAGAGAAAATGAATTTCGCATAGTGAGCTGTGACACTGGTACACTAGCTAGTGGCAATTCGTGGATCGTATTCAGAACTCGACTCTTCATGGTCCTTGTCTGCAGCGGAATATGGCCTAGATTAACGAACGGACTGACGAACAGGCGAGGGGGCAATGAACCGAAAGTTGTGCGATAAGCCTAGATCGTGGTGCGGGGTTTCCTGTCCCGCATGCATATATCGACCTTGCCGTGACGTGAATCGAGATATACGATTAAAATTTCGACCATTAATTGCAATAGGGAAGTATGAAAGGAACACAATAGGCGATACGGCAATATTAATGTCATAATCCAATCCAGCTTTCCAAACCCACACGGGCGGCACGCCTAGGATAGGGGCCGGAATCAAAATGATGGGTACACATGACCATAATCATCGCGAGGCGTACCTTGACACAAGCCCTTAGTGAACAGCCGTGCTGAGCGGAAGAATGACAGCCACGAGGCGGAAGGAAAATTTAAATAAGATGGAAGTTGGAGTGGAGGCGGGCATATGAATTGAGAGAAGTGGTGTTAGAGGACATGCGATCTAAGGTTTGCTCCTGCGCTCGGATAAAGATAGACAGTTCTCAAGATAAGATTTCGAAATGTTTCGCGGGGATCAGTTTAACGGTATATGGCAACGGAATCCACTGACATGCTGAAACGAGGTCTAGGAGTACCTTGAGCAATAGACAAGAGACCGGCGCGCTCCGAGATCTGGAGGAACTCACCGTCCCAGAAGCACAATCTCCTGGCGGCACTGAACTCGGCAAAACCAGCCCTTCGCGGAAGATCATGACCTTTGCTCCCCAGAAGAGCGTGGGATTGAGTAAACGAAGGAGCATGCCATAGGAGAAAGATTAACGGCTGTCGTAGGTTTACAAACCCCGATATTCACATCGGAAGTGAGATCTTCTGCCCCCCCTATCCATCCAGCCTTCTCGCTGCCAACGCGACAGTTGGGCCCGAGCATCTTTGTTATCTTTGCTGGATCTCTCCACGGAGGTAGAGCTAGGGGGGGGTTAAGGAGTCCGATAGATGGTGTCATGCGTAGTCAACACATCGAGCCAGGCCTGAAGCGGGAGATGGTCGATAATTTGCCTCGAGAAGCAACGAAAGGCCCTAGACTAGAACCACAGATCGCAGACTCGTGAATTCGACGAAAATCCTTTCTTGGACTGGGTCTTCTAGGCTCATAGAAGACTCGGACGCGACTCGATATTCTACCGATTTCAAAATTGTCTCTAGGATACCGACGAATAAAAAGAATTGTCGCGGTAGCCATAGGAAACTGTGGTAACTTCGAGATCGACTGCATGGGAATGGTTCGTGTCTTGAAAATAGACTAAGGACAACTTGGACCAATGGTTTTATCAGATCGTATCAAGGCCTTTGAGAATATAGCAAGTTACGCTTGCCCGGACGAGAGATTGTTCCTCACATTCTCAAGCGTACATTTCTGCGAGGAAGGAAACTAAGAGTGGCGAGTAGCGTTCAAATGTCGGTAATGCACAATACACGGTTTTATTCAAAGTAGCTAATGATAAATATCTGTAGGTCAGAATGGAGACCGAGGAAATACAGAGAACAAAGTATTCTTACCTGAAGGGGCAATCACGATGCAATTTGGTTTCCTTTGTACCTCGAAAGCAAAATCGGAATGCGAAAGTCTGCGATTTTTTTGCCACAGAACGAGCCAAGTCCGCCGTTCATGAAAGACGTTGAAGCCACGCATTTCGGCAAAAGAAACAACTGCTTTCTCCTTTCGTTCTTGCGGCCACTAGCGTGTTTTTTCCCGGTAAGCGCGAGCCTGATCAAGGAAAAAATTGGCGCGATAACTCCGTCGCACAGTCTAGGCGACATCAGCTCCAAATCTCCATATGCTTTAGACTCGAATAGAAATGCCTCCGAGATTTGTGGGTGTATGTTGAGGAATATCTCCGTTCAGGAGAAGGAGTGAAAATACATCCGATGATCCGTGGACCGGAGAAAAATTTGAAAGTGTTTGTCAAGTTAGGAGATCACGAAAGTCATAATGCAGATCAATTTGACCCTGATGAAATCAGACAAGAAGCCAGAGTCGATTGATGGAGAACGGTGAAATAATCAATCCTGGAGATATGGACTACAGAAGGAAACAAAGTGAGCATGAGGCTGAGGGCGTGGCACTCGCATTCGGGGTAAATATGTGTGTTTTACCGGGATTAGCGGACGAACGAGTTGTCTAAGGCATTTCGTGGGTAAGAAACATCGGTAGACCGTCTCACTCTTCCTGCGAAATTCGGGACAAAGATTTGAAGAAGATAGATACTGCTTCACTGTGGGCCTTAGTACGGACTTGGCGTGTCCACCATTGGTCCTTGGCTACAATCGGCTGATCAATCTTAATTTTAGGTTCATAATGCAGCGATCACTCACGAGCGCATGAATCGTGCAGAAACGAAGTACCCCAGAAGCAAGTGCTGCGGAATGCGGTCCAATGTGCGTGGCGATCTAGACCGCATGAAACACTTGTCCCCAAGCAAGCTTTAGATTGCTTAAACCGAGTAGCAGGCTTGCCTTTAGGATTATCGGATGGTTGTGGTCGAGTTTAACCGACACTAGGGAATTTCATGGTGCTTTCTGTGTAAACCGAAAGGATGTTTGGGGCATTGGGTAAGCGTAGCTACAAAGCGGAGAATTGAGCCTAGAATGAATTACGATTTAGGTGAGCATACGCTCACGGAGAAATAGCAATGTTCAGACTGGGATAGTCAATTGACGTCCTGCTACGGATGGTAGTTTTGAACCCAAGAATATGTTGAGCCATAGGTAGCTTGTTTGAGGATGATTGCGCCACCGGAAGCAAACTGAAACGAGTCCGAGGATAAATGCCTCGTTTCTGCATTGCTCCGACGAAAGCTTACATTTAGCATACTGCAAAGTGTACTTACTACGCTGTGTCTGAGGTGCCGTCTCACATCGGAAGCGCGCATGCAGAATAGGTGGATGAACGCCACTCGGTCAGAGACTTTGCTGGTGATCGATTGACGCGCCGAACGTTCGCCACACGCCGGTGGGAAATGCATTCTCCACGCATGTAAATTGCGGATTACGTATGGGCCGTGTCTAGGTGTGCAAGGGCGCCCGGCTTTCTCTATGAACCGCCTGGACGAGGTTGCCGAGAGGCCGAAGACAGCCGGAGTTTTTTGTTTTGAGCGAAAAAGTGAACTTGAGTACGCAATGCGGGAATGGTATGATGATGATGAAGGGAGTGGAAAAGTGCGTGGTAAACGGAGATCGATCAGCCAGGCGATGTGCGGCTAGGTACTTGGACACCAGGCGCTGGTACGGTTAGGAGACCAAGGGCACGTAGCGCGGATTGAGTATTTGACATGCCTTTGTAGTGAAACGCAGGTCGTCGCAGGGGGGGACGAGTAACATAGGGGTGCTGCCAGTACATAGTCGTTTGATCGACCAGGACAACAGCCGGATGAGCGGAGGACTTAATCTAGTTTTCCTGAGAAGACAGAGTTGCGGCCGCGTTGGATCTGAAGAAATGGCTGGAGGCCGACCAGTAGTAGTGTGCAGGCAGGCAGACTGAAAGCGGAAGCAAATAAAGGACGAGCCAGATTACCGGTTGCCGGGCCGAGGATGATTTGAGAGGATCGGCGTCACTTACTATTTAGTAATAGTATGAGTGGCAGGAGTCCGGGTGTCGGAGAGACGTTCTGGCCTGGTATTGAGTGAGCGTCGATCATGAGGATGACTACCTACTGGAACCATGCATGAGTTGTTGGACTTTATAAACATGACTTCATCGCTTCTCTCTTCTTACCCTTACTCTTACCATATATCCCTTTCCTCATTCCCCTTTTGCCCGCCCTCGTTCTTCTCTTCCACCCTTCTTGTATTCACTTTTCTATCTTGTTTCTACTTTTATTCTTTCTTCCTCTCCTTGCTCTTTAGGGTTGGATCTTAACTCGACCAATTCCTCATCGAGATCTGCGTTGGATTGGAAACGACGACCGTTCTCACGTGCGATACAAACGCATATCCCTTCTTGAGCGCTGCGCAGTCGAGCCGTCCTCTTCTACCTGGTCTGTCCCTTTGACAACCAATAGTAACCGTCTACCTCTTGGCATATATTACCTTACCTAACGCCTCCTCCGTAGACATCTGTCCGAGGTCCCTTGTGCGCACTTGCTCTCCTCTCTTCTTGAATCTGCTGGCCAGCGACTTCTCGACGCGCGACGATGATGCAGGCTGAGCCCGCGCCGTCGCCGCCCATCATAGACCGGCTGAAGAAAGATACGAACGGCGAGATTACACCGTCGGAAGAGAATGCAAGAGACAGCAGGGATAAGAACTCGGAAGGCGTAAATGACCCGCAGCCTGACACTGGAATGGCGTCAACATCAAGGACTGCGCAGACGACACAGACTACGGCGCTGCCTGGCATTCGGGATCTCTTTCCCGGTGAGTAATACATTCTTGCCTGCTTATGTCTTTCCATATTCCTCGGTTCTTTGTCCTTCGTTCATTTTCTGCGGGGTTTTTTTTTGGGGGTGAAAATGGGGTCGGCATTTGGGTTCCTTGACTCCAGAGTCCTCGGACGCGTCCACGTCGCACTTCATAACACCGCATCGAGTCAATTAACTGCAAGCAAACTCCACCTGTGCTCGTCCTCGAGAACAAGGCATCAACCGCAGATGGGACGGTGGATTCTATAACGCGTGATGCCGATCAGTTGACAGGACCGCGAATCATTTGGTGACAGCGTCGGTCACACGTCGTTCGATATCTCTTGACAGCAGAGGCAACACTCGCTTCCTCGGTGTGACGTCCCTGTCATCCGTGATCCCTCGGACGTCAAGCAACGTAACGCAATTGCTGCCCATATGCTTACGCATGCCGCAAATTACGTTTTAGTCGGGCTGGTAGACTTCAATCTGTTGTCGTTGACATCTTCCTGGTCATCGACATGCCCGCGAAGGAACATCAGACTCGCAGCTCTACGGTTGCGCATAGGACAGCCTATTGCGAAGCAGAAACCAGTGCTAGTACTTCGTTCGCGAGGGATAGTTGGCAGTTATCAGACCATTGCTTAACGGATGTGGCTGATGCTTCTAACGACCACTGCTGCGGACTTGACCAGAACAAGGAGCATCTAGGAAAATAGATGCAACGACCAAATGCCTGACTGGCTGCCATGCCAAGTTGCTTTGGGATTTGGCATCAGCCTGGATAGCTTGCGGGTGCCATCTTTCCTTGCATTCCTGGATGCTGTTCTCTGAATTGCATTTGGCATCATCCTCTACGCCAAAGGCATCCCTTGGACGCTCAACGACGACCCGCTGTTTCCGGCCCAGGCAAGGTCGACACGCTTCGGGTTACGCGGTTTACCTTCTTTTGAATCTGAAGTCGCCGATGCCTACTCCGATTGGCGTTCAGACAAGGGAATGTCCGACATCGGCAGTTGTCAGCAGTTTGCATCCATAGACGCATTTCTGGCACTTGTCTTATGCTCTTCAAATGCCCCCAAACGTCGTGTTCCCATCGCCATGTTCCGTGCTTCTGCAGTGCCACGGCTGGGCTGTGCGTTCATTTCGTCTTTCAAATATCATTAAAATGCGTGCGGCGTGTTCGACGAGCTTTCAATTCCTATGCGATATGGATGATGTTCTTGTTTGAGAGATTGCTGTGAATCATCTGCGGCGCAAACGAGTATTACGGCGGCAGGGACAGATTGGGCGGTGTTTCTGTCGGTCACCTATCTACGGTGATGTGTCGTACCATTTGTTTTGGGGTGTGACTTGCATTATTCCATTGAATTTCTTGCTTGTTGAATTTAATTTTCTCTGGTCTGCTTTTATCCTCCCCCTCTTTTTAATACCGAATATTTATCATTCCATAATCTTTTTTCGTCTCACGTTGGCGGTTTCATTGACTGACGGGCCAATTCTCTAGACCATCTTTTTGAAGCTCAGCAACGCCGCGAACTTGCTATCAACATACGTCCGAAGGATCCTTTCCTTGCACATGCAAGCTCAGTCAGGTTACAAGCTCATACTACGAGCGATGGAGAAAGGGAAATGCAACGAGAAGCCTTCAAAGCGCTGACCGCACCGTTCCCCCGGTCTCCCGCACTGCCGCACTCGTCCTATGTGGAACGTGGAGGATTCATGTTTCCTCCTTCAACTACGGCCCGCGTACCTCCGTCCACGCAGCCGCCCTCGGCGCTCAATTTTGTTCCATCGTCCGCTGTTCCTCCGTCTCTAACTATTCTCGCACCTGGTCGAGTTACTGCATCACCAACATTTCCGGGTTCTTCAACGTCAGACGTCATCTCGTCTTCCCCTGTTGTCAGGACGCAGACCGAGAGACCTCGTAGACGGGGACATGTTCACACGTACAGTTCCGATGCCAGTGCGGCCGCTGCCAGTCTGTTGAATTTATCGCTGAGCAGCGGTCCTCTTACAACTGCTAGTACATCTCCAACTGTAACCAATGACATCCTCGGGCAGCGCGCGAATGTCGAGCAGGTTGGCAATGACGATGAGTCGATGTTTGTTTTCGAGATGGATGAAGCTACGGAACGTACGAAGCGGCGAGCCAGGGAAGCAGACGAAGAACAGGGAGACGAGGGGATGGAAGTCGAAGGAGTGGAGACTGCACCGACGAGCGTTGATTCCCATATTGGATCTGATGCCAAGCAGGCGAGACTGTCGAAAGATCTCACTATAGAGCACGAGACAGGATCCAATTCGAAGACGGCTGCGGAACCAGATGGAAAGGGTTCAGGCGAGGTTACTTCATCTGCTGAAAATGGAAATATGGGCGAGCATGAGCCTACCTCTTCAGCAGAAAACGAAACGGGAGAAGGGGAGGCGGAAGGGGACGGTGATGGTGGAGACGGCAAGCGACATACGTGCCCGCACTGCAAGAAGCGATTCAATCGGCCCAGTAGTCTCAAAATTCATTTGAATACGCATACTGGTGCCAAGCGTGAGTGTCTATCAACTTATGTTGTTCAAGAGACTTCACTGACAGTATTGTTTGTATCTGTTTTTGCACAATTCGTTTCATTTTTTTTCTAATCGCTGCTTCTCCGGTCATCACTGCGCCCGTGGACACTTCGTCGGATCTCTTATATGGCAATACGACTTCATCTGTCGTCGGGCGGTATCTCGGATCGTAATGCGACTTCGCAATCTTGTCATCAATAATGCGGCACTGCCGTAATGTTGGACTGGAACTTGGTTTGCATGACATCTATGCATTCAACACTTTATCGCTGCATACGCCGACACCTTATTCGGCACATGATTAAAATTTGCTCACCTTCTTTGCTTGTGGCGTCTATTTAACCTTGACTCTGTTCTCCGGTGCCGTTGGTGTGTTTCACATGGCAAAATGAACGATCCGCGTAATTCGCGTCTCATTTCTTTGGGGCCTGATGACTCTGCCCGATAATGTTGCACTCGCACGTCGGATGCTCTACGTGGCGGCTGTCCCGTCTCTGCTCCGATCTTGACGCGAACACGGTGTCACTACGATACGGAAACTCTTTGTGCGCTTTGCTCCCGTATCTATTACGGATCTCTGAACTTTCATGTTTTGGCTTATTTTCTGATCCAAACACTGTCTATACGTGCTCCTTTGCTTTAATCGATCTTCTGCCCGTGCTGCCATTTCTGCTGCCCGTATCGCGAATCGGGTCGAAACCACTTTTACTCCTCCCCCTTTCCCCCCGGTTTCTATGTCTTTCATCAATCATCTCTATTAGCATTCGAGTGTCCTTATCCAGGCTGCGGACGCCAGTTCAACGTCTCAAGCAATATGCGTCGTCACTACCGAAATCATTCATCTCCCGCTGGTCTTGGTCCTGGTGCTGCACCAGGCCTGGGAATTGGACTGGGCATGGGCATGCACGAACCGTTTGGTCCGCGTTCAATGCTAGGTTTGCACGCCGGATCACCAAGTTATCCTGGACCACAATTTTCGCATATACAGTTAGAGCGTGAGAGAATTCAGAGAGAAAGGCTGGCGATGCATGGCCCTTCAAGAGAACCTAATCCGCAGTACGGACCACCTAGCGCATATCGGCCCCCGCCGCATACAAACGGTGTGCCTCTGCCGGTGTCTCATCCGCCGCGGATTCCTCCGCCTCCTGGGATACATCACGGAGTACCGTATGGATCATATCCTTCTGGTTTCGGTCCGAGAGAATCCGAGTTGGATCGGAGGGAACGATTGACAAGATTGGAGAGGGATAACTGGGAAATTCGCGAACGTGAAATTGAGCGAGAACGCATGGGTAGATTGGAAAGAAGACCATTGCCTAGCCAAGCGCCTATTCATCCAGCGTATTCACATCATTCTTCGACGCAGCTTGGGAGAACCCCTGATTATCGCACCGGCGGGGGACCAGGTCAGCCTTTCCTGGACCACGTTCGTTATCCTCAGCCTCCCGCCAGAAGTAGACCATCATCCCTCGTCGATCATGATCCGCCTCCTACGCATCCTCAGCCACAACAGCCTCATCCAGTGCAACTTCATTCTCAGGCCCGACACCCAGCAGCAGGACCGATTCCTGTGCTTCGTTCATCCCACTCGTTCTCGCATCTATATGCGTCGCCACTTGGTCACCGTCATTCACGCTCGTCTCCCTCTCACTCGCATTCTCATTCTCGAGAGCGTCACAGCTCTAAGTCACCTATAGTCAGCCCCGCTCTTTCCGCCGCATCCTCTCTTCCAGTCCAAGGCTGGCGTGGCCATGCACACACACACAGTGCACCAGCATTTGATGGGCTTGGGCGGACTCGGGGTGTTGAGCTGCCACCTTTGATGACAAGTATACGATCGCCATATAACAGAGATGTTGCTCTCCCTGCAGGGCATGGAAGAAGCCATTCATATTCAGCATCTGGCAACTACATTGGTCCTGGCCCTACATTTATTCCTCCTTTTAATCTCGGACGCGATGAAGAAAGGAACGAAAGAAGGGCAAGACGCGACTCAACGGCCGCACTTACGGGACATGAAAGTGACCGTGAAGTCATGCAAGGAGCGATGTCCGATTTTGAGAGTGAAGACAGACGCGAAGAGAGTGACGTGGAAATGCACGATGCTATTGGAGGAAGAGTTGGTCGAATCCGTCCTCCTTCCCCGGCTTTAGGGGCTATAGGATCTCCTCTTCATCCCTTATCACCTACGTTCCAGAGGCGCACTCCACCTCCTCATAGCATGGAACTGCGACGTCGACCCAGCAACCCTCAATCTGTTATGGCATCTGGGACCTCGTCTTCACGAGATCGGGCTTTTTCACAACCACATCCTCATTACGCACACTCGCGAACGGGGTCAGGCTCTTCGTCAGGTCATGGTCACGGCTACACTTCTCACCCTTATGCCAGAGCACGTCACGCCCATAGCCAGTCGCGTGAGGTCGCAGTAGTGGCGGCGGACGCGGTATCACCACGTCTACGAGCTTCTCTTTCCACCTCTCCCAAAGCGCAACTTCCTAACACGTCAACATCAGTCTCACCCCGGGCATCTATTTCTTCCGGAATGTCTCCGGGACCTTTGCAGAATGGTGTCAATACGGATGCTCGCCCGGTTCAGGAGCCAGAACATTCTGATAGGGTTTCCAAATTGTCATCTCCAATTTCGGCGTCTGGTCATACTTCCCGCTTCCCGGTGTATACTTTCCCACCTCCCGCCCCCCCTCCAGGCGTCGTGATTCCTACTAATTCGCCTGTCGGGAGCGTAACAATGGAAGTAGAGAATTGACATCGGGTATGCATTTCCAGCGGTTTAATACTCATCTTAATAATTCTTGGTACTATTAGATCCCTTCTCGATGTCGTTCTCCTATGCGGTCTCCCTTCAGCTTCGTGCGTGTGAATCTTGCTATTTCAATTTTCATCATGTTCTGACCGTATGTTTCTGTCCTTAGTTCAGTCGCGAAGTGGATACGTCAGCAAAGCCGTTGTTATTTGAAATTTCTTGTTTATTACCTCGTGTCACAACTTCTGCGCGTGTAGTTTGCACATCATATGCATATATCCTGTCTCTGTTTGCTATCGTTCTCCCTTGCTTGGTTGTTCTTTCTTTCGCCCTGCTCATTAGTGCTTGTCTCGAGATTCGTAGAAATGCGCCATTTATGATGCGCGCGTTGTATTGTGCAGACTTCACGTCCTTTCCGTCAACAACGTGACGTTGGTCTACTTATTCGTTGACTTCAGTCCAGAACATGTGCATGCTGATATTGCACGTAATGTATAGTGTAGAATATATACTCGCTAGCCATAGTCGTACTCTGTAGTTGGCTGACCTGTAGTGTACTCGATGTCGCTCAAACTAACTTGTATCATTAGGATGACTCGTACTTATCATTTGTTTTTGTCTTGTGACCTTGGTTGGGTTTGCTAATTTTTTGTTGTCGCGCTTCTCTATTCTGTGTATAAACTTATTCATTGTTGAAAAAGTACAAGTAATGTGTATTTTTGAAGTGTATCTGCAAATGTCGACAGGTTTGTAATTGCAAGATTACAGCTAGTTGCAAAATTGTTGGGAATCACGTGATTTCACCACTTTTCTCGCCATGAGAGCCTCAAAACACAGATAAAATCATATCTCACCCAAATCTCAATGGTTTCACATCATCTAAGTTGCTAAATTCATCTTTTCGAAAGGACTTTCGTTTAGGAAAAACGATCGAGAAAATAGAGCAAAAAAGGACCCCAAAATGGCGAAAATATCGTTTTTTGCCTCTTCCTTGCATGTGCATTTCTTTCTGTGATCCCTGCTGGTCCAGAACCTCCCCAAAGCTATCCAGAATGATAATATGATTATAAAATGAATTTACAGACTGAGTTTGAGTTGAATTGTGTACCAGAATGTGCTGCTTTGAGGCATGCCTGAATCACTCAAAACTCATCATTTCCCCCTAGCCTCCAAGGCTCCAGGAAAAATTCTTACAGGCCAGATTCATGCATGTAAATTCATTTTGGGTGTAATAGACTAGGTTTGTGCACTAGCTAGGGCCTCAACATCCACTGATGAGCTGGGAAGATGCTGTCTAAAATGATGCATACAACCAGAATCACTTGTTCAGCCCAGCTCACCAGTGGATGCTGAGGCCTTAGCTAGTACACAAACCTAGTCTATTATATCCAAAATGAATTTACATGCATGAATCTGGCCTGTAAGAATTTTTCCTGGAGCCTGGGAGGCTAGGGGGAAATGATGAGTTTTGAGTGATTCAGGCATGCCTCAAAGCAGCACATTCTGGTACACAATTCAACTCAAACTCAGTCTGTAAATTCATTTTATAATCATATTATCATTCTGGATAGCTTTGGGGAGGTTCTGGACCAGCAGGGATCACAGAAAAAATTGCACATGCAAGGAAGAGGGAAAAACAGATATTTTCGCCATTTTAGGGTCATTTTTCTCTCTATTTTCTCTATAGTTTTTTTAAGCGAAAGCCCTTTCGAAAAGATGAATTTAGCAACTTAGAAGATGTGAAACCATTGAGATTTGGGTGAGATATGATTTTATCTGTGTTTTGAGGCTCTCATGGCGAGAAAAGTGGTGAAATCACGTGATTCCCAACAATTTTGCAACTAGCTGTAATATTACTGCGCTGTAAACTTCATGAGCACCTGACTCGGATAATATAATATTATAGTAACACAATAAGGGTTTGTACGGGGTCCTAGTAAATATGGTATCGAAGTCCAGTCCAGCGGTATCCATTCGGCGTTCATCTCCACGGTTCTCAACCACGGATCTGCACGTTCAGGACAATTGGGATGTTTCACTCTTCGCGCAGTGCGTCGAGCGATCGTAAGAGAACCTTCACAAAATTCTGGAGTAATCCATGTAATTTCTTGGTCAGTCCTTATCTGGCAGGGGCCCGCAGCCTGCGAATAACCGGCAACGTGTCTTGTGCTACCTGTCATGGTGTATACGTTCTCTCCTTTGTATTACTAGGATGTGCTCCTCAACCAACGCTAAACAAACCATGGTCTCTTCTTTCTTGCAGTTTTCAGAATTGCTTGTGTAATCAGTGAATGCTGCCTATCAAAGCGCACATTTGAAAAGTAATTTGATATCGGGCGAATGGAGAAGAAATAGAGAAGGACTCCCTAAATGTCATGTATATCGGCTTGTCTGGACACCGAAGTCGTCCAGGGGCGTAGTCTATGGTCCTATTTATAAAGCTAGTCTGAATACATCAAAGACCGTATATCACATCGAATGATTCTGCAACACTGAAGAACCGCATCTCCATGAAGGAACGGAACTTTGTTTTGTCCTCATGCGCAAAAAAAGATGCGGTAAGCTTCATCAACTTACAAGAAGTTGGCTGAAACAGAGACTGCATTGTGGCCTAAGCTGCAGTACACATAATATGCATATATGGGCGTAGCCTAGAACATACCAACGAAGAATCTGTAGAAACTATGGTAGAGTCTGATGAAAGAAGCATGATTACATTGCAAATATGATGTGTCGTAAGCTGGACTATACTTTCCGAGTACATGTAAAATGAATGTCCAAACCCATTGAAGCACTTAAATCAATATGGTAGTACTTCAGCTCAAGAAATTACATATTAAAATGAAGGACAGGAAAGAAAAGAGCTTGAAGCGCTTCGTCCCGATGTTAATCTCTGATGTTGATCCCGCGACGATTTCAGGTATCCTTTCAAAGTCCGACAGTGTCAGACTTCTTAACGTGTGCTGACCCTTCGCCTCTTGCGTAGTATCCTCCCTCCGATTTCTGTTCCGTCCGTAGAATGCACACCGTCTTGCAAATTCGAATGTTTCTCTTCAACTTTTTGCCCTTCTGCCTCGATAACTGCGGGGGCGGACTTCCTGGGTCGACCCCTTCCCCGGCTTGACGCTACAGCACTGCTCTTCGGTCGAACATGCGGTCGTCCCCGTCCTCTATTTCCCGTCCCTCGTTTGGGGGCCTTTCCTTTCCTGGGTGAAGACCTTCCTGTGTATTCATCATCGTCATCGTCGTCATCCTCCTCCTCCTCGCTTTCGTCATTTCCATATTCGTCGCCGCTTGCATTCGCGTCCTTGTTATCAACTTGGTCGGAAGAAGAACTCCGAGTACTTTTTGTTTTTCGGTTGCCATCAAGGGATTCGAACGGCAAATGCGAATATAGCTCATACGGAGGGGCGGGCGCTGCACCCGGAGTTTTCAAGCTTGCGAGGCTTCTTGTAGCCGAATTACCACGATATTCCAAGTCCCGTATCGGTCCACCGATGTTCTGTGAATGCAGTCGCCCATCTATGAACGCATGCTGATGAGTTCCGTTGTCTCTCATACCGTCCGCAGCGGCATATACATTGCGACCATTTAACGAGGCAGCCTGGGCATATTGTTGCGATTGGCCCGAGCATGGAGGATACTGGTTAGAGTCGGTATAGGATACATTCGGTAACTGCATCTGGATTGGATAACGCGGTTCTCCGTGCATAATATTTACCCCACTCGTGCCATGGAAGGTCAACGTTTGCTGCTGCCGATGCTCTTGGGATCGCTGGGAATGGTGACTCTGGTACTGTTGCGGAAATTGCGAAGCTTGTGAGGAGACATGAGTTACGTCTGTTGGGATTGGAGTAAGGGTCTGTCGGTACAACACCCCGCTCATGTTGTTTGCTGAGAGAGAGAACGATGCGTCGCTACTGGACGGAGCAACGGGGAAAGGAATACTCAACCCATTGCTTTCCATGATTGCCTGCTCTCTTCGTCTTGGGCTAAGTTCCATTCTTGAGTTCGAAGAAGCACGGGCATTGGAAGTCGACGGCCCAAACCGTCTAATTCCCTCGTCCTCGATAATTTCAGCTTCTCTTCGAGCATCGGTATCCTCCAAGTCCGGGTCAAGTTCTCCATCGGCGTCAGCATCTCCATAAGCATTGAGGTCGTCACCATCATGTCGGCCGATGAGAGAAGGGTCGACGGGGAACACCGAAGACACTCCCCCATCTGTTCCAAGAGGCACTCCCATGGTTGACTGCATTCTAGTCATCATCTGCTGCATGCCCATCCGATTAGAGTCGAGTAGCGAAGGCGAACCAGATTGTCCAGGACCAGGACCAAAAGAATTGTAAGGTGCCATCGGCGGAAAAAAATTCCTTTGAGATTCGTTGTCTAGATCACGCTCGTCACCTTCATTCGTATACGGCGGTGTTATAAGAGCACTATTATCCGAGCGTTGTCCCTCTCGACCGGTTGTATTGCTTCTTACATCCGAACTCGGTGGATAGAATTGTGTCGAATAATCAGGTAAATCACCAGGTACAGTGACGTTGTCATAATTTGCATTCAGGGACAGGGACAATGCTTGCTGTTGAGAATCCGGTATGCGCTGCGTAGATCTCCATTGTCCATGAAGCTCCGAATGGTCAGAAGATTGGGTGGGAGGGAACGGGTATATATTACTTTGCGGCAGAGGGGGGGGTGGGGGACGGCGTGCATGATTCCGGAAATGCCGACGCATGTTTGATGATACATTAAAGGTACGACCGCACCCTTGAAATGGGCAGACATAAGCTGGAAAGGAAAATGTGTATGAGCATATAAGAGGTACGGGTTGAAGAAAGGCATTGCATTGTCATGAAATAGATCATATAATCAAAGAGAATAAGGAACGAGAACAACAAAATGCTGATGTCGATGTAAATCGGATTTTCGCGACAATCATGCAGCGCAAATCCAAAAAACTGAACACAACTCACGTTTTGCACCAGTGTGCGTATTGAGATGAATTTTCAGTGAACTCGGCCGATTAAATCGCTTGCCGCAACGTGCGCACGAGTGCCTTCTCTTTTCACCGTCAGGTGTACCATCCGCATCTTCGTCGTCCTCGGCTTCGGCCGTATCTTCACGAGTCTGCACAGAGGATCCAGGTAACTGTAAGTGTACGTCTGATGGCGTAGGAAACTGTTGCTGCTCCGATGGATAATAATAGGAGTTTTGTGACCGCGGATGACTAGGACTCTGCGCGTGTACAACGTCATGCGCCCGTTTGTTTGAGTGCTTGTCACTATTACCCTTTGTTCGCGTCGACGGGAGCTGATGAGCAAACTCGCTGCCTGCAGCACTGCTGATCATTGCATATTGCATTTCTTGTTGCTGAAAAGCAGTGTTTTGCGGACGTTGTAAATGTGTTAGTTGCGGTACGGCGTCGGACAGTTGAGGCATCAATGTAGCCGGTTGTTGCAGATGTACTGCTTGCTCCGGGTGTTCAAAGAAATGTTCTAGAACAGTAAAAAGGGCAAAACACGGTTTGAGATTCTGCAGCTCCAGATGAGAAATATAGCTGAGGTGGGCATACCTGGAAAGAGGTCTTTAAGCCCGGGCAGTGTCGAGCCGTCCACGGCTAATGTCTCCATTTTGTACGTGGCCCCTTTATACGGCGTCGGGTCTATGAATGTCTCTAGCTTCGACTTGGACCCTCAGCAACGGGCTCGGAGAATGTTCGCGGTCGACAAGGCGATGGTGGACGTTTGTGAAGAAGAAAGCGGATGAGTGCCATCTTGTGCTTTCTTGGGTGCTTACCAAATGCAGGAGACCGAATAATGTATTACATAACCAGAATTATTGTCCTAAACGCACAGCCCGGTTCCATGCACCTCGCAGCCACCCACCCGCAGCACAACTTCAGAGATCTTCCACCAACTTTGAGAAAATGAACCTAGTTCATGCGTCAGAGTAGGCGTTGTCTCAAAAAATCGGCGGGGCTGATCAGCGAACGAATCACGTCGATCCGCCGTGCCCGACAATCATTTCTATTTCTAATTTTATTTCCGTCTTCCGAACTTTCCGTTCGTTTGGCCACGCATTTGTTCACTCCACTCTCTCGATTACATTCGTCTACCTCAACTTCATATGCTTGTCTTGCATCTTGAGCTTGACTTGCGCGTAAATCGAGTCGTTTGGATAGTTCCGAAACACGGCGTACTTTCGAAATTTGCACAATTTGTCTCATGCTGGTTCTTCTCCATCAGGAATCAACTTCCTTTTCAGAAGTAGATTTGATGATGTCAGAAGGCAATCAGACAAGGGAGTGAGCGGAATTACATACAGTCTCGCAACCAACCGGCGATGGCCGCGCAGGACGAATGTGTCGAGTCTACGACGATTCTTTTGCAAAGGTTCTTTCTGTATTTGGCACCGGAATTTAGGTAGAGCGAGCTTCGGCCAGTCGGAGTCGAAATTTATCCTTCTCCGGTGATCAATAGACGAGGGCCAAAGGTGCATTCAGGCTTCATGGAGAGGTCAGAGTGCTCCAGACCCAGTTGTGCCGAGAGTCGCTAGGAATTGCCTGTCGAGGGCTCGTGTCTGAAACTTCTTAGTAAATGATATTACATATTAGCTATGTATACACGTACAATACAAACATATAAAACCATTCGAGCGGCACAACAAATCGACGTACAAATAGCAAATGCAACATGAAAACTTCTAGCTCATTTTACTTCGCGATCCGGTCATCTATTGTACATGTCCGGTCTTTCGCAATGCTTCTTGATCACAGACGACATGAGAATTCCCACCGCGATCTATATCGATGAAGATATGCTCCTGCACGTGTCTCATGCATGCACGCTGTATTGAGAGTACTCGCTCATTCGAGGATTCGAGCCCTCGCGTGTCCAATGCCCATGAACAGGATCCGCCCATGAACTATTCGCGGTTGCGTAAAGGAGTGTAGTAACGACAAGAGCTGTAATAGTGATCCAGCCAAGCCATGAAAAGGCGACCGTTGTCGTGAGAACCCGACAAGTGTTGTACTGAGAGCAGAAGCTCGGGAGATTCGGCCAAATACTCTGAAAGCACATATAAGAAAAACATCAAAATGAATATAACACTGATAACGAGCTCACTGTGGCTACCGCGGCACCCACCAACCATAGAAGCCAAAGAATCGCAAGTCCAAGCAGTTCATGCCAGACAAGTGAAAGGAATTTGTATTCGCGGCGGCCATGAATCATATGTATCCTGTTCAGTACAAGTCGATTCAGGTACGTGGCGAACGAAATTCAGGATTTACATACACTAGAGGAGACCATACGATCGCCAAAATAGAGCAGACAAGCAGTTCTGCAACAATGGGATCTATGGAATGCACAAGTAAGTAATTAAACAGCAAGGGCACTAGTTATCTGGGAAATAAGGCGTACCATAGAAGCTCTCTCCATCGTTCAAGGGATCCAAGGGTTCCAAATGTGTTGTATAATGGATGCGAGCAGCAGTGAGGCCTAGCAATACAACAGAAAAGATCCACTGTCTCTTCAGTCAGGACACGAGCAGTTTAGACAGATAGAATAACCAGCTCACCAGGATGACATATAAAATCGCGCGGATTGTAGGATATGACACCATGACTCGAAAGAGTGGCCCGACAGGGTGATAGCTGGCAGCACGAGTTATCGAAAGCTTTGTTTATATATCTGTGACGACGTAGAATGGGAAATGACATCGATTTCTGGTATCACCGAAGGCCTGCCATGAGGCAACGGGTTGGCAAGGCAGTACAGGGCGCGTCCATTTTTACGTTGGAGACGCGGTGTTGTAACGTGTTCTCCGTCTGCCGTGATCACCGTATGGGCAAGACAAGAACATAAGAGTAAGCTCGAGACGATGGAAGTGGATGCAGAGGTGATAGAATAAGCTGAAATTAGAAGCGAGGAAACTCTCAGGACTCAGGACGCGGGAGAAAATCCGCCAAATAAGCATGCGCCATATCAGGAAGTCACCAGTACTTTGCCCTTTACCTACGACATGCGAGAACAGTATGTTCACTGCGATCCGTTTTTTCATCATTGATGAGAGACCGTATAGCACCGCCTATACACGCATTTATCGAACGGCAGCCCCTGCTTCCCATTTACTTCGCCATACATCTGACTCAACACTTTGCTCTTCTGGACCTCGGTGTTTTCATCGTGTGGACATCGCGTGTTTCATGTGTATTGGATTCTATATTCATCATCCTCCCTTGGTGCAGGCGCTTCATGTACTGAAGTCACTCAACATTCCTCCTTTCTTTGAGTCTCTCATTACGTAACAAACGACTACCTGCAGTATCACTGTCAAGGAGTCCGGTGGAAACGATTTCGAGTGACTCGTTTCATAGCGGTCTGGAGACACGATTGGAGGAGTTGGCGATCCGAATGTATTCTACAGTACTGGTGTGTAGCTCACCAGGAGCGGATAAGAATGATCCTCTGAGGGCAGGGCGGTCATATGGCCGCAGCTAGGCATCGGAATGGTATATGACTGGGGACTGGAGAAGGTCGTTTGAATTCGACGTGTCTCTGCGTAGAAACGGTTGGACGCTCTCCAAGGAAAGTGAGGATGCACTGCAGTGTGTGGGATATACACATCCCGGATACTGGCGGGTCAACCTGTTCGGTGTGTCAGTCCGCATGAAAATCACTCTTCAGCACAGGCATTCTCCGCTGCCTTGAGGACCGAGTACCTGACTCGAGAAGTTCAGGTCTGTACGTAACGAGTTGGCGTCATGAGTATCGGGAAAGGCTGGAAATGACTTTATTGAGCTGGAGCGAGCCTTTGACAGGATGGCTCGAGATGGTATCCGCGGTTGAACATCGGGCTTGTTTGACCGTGGCGGTAGTTTAGTCAGTACTGCATCAGGCCTTGCGGACAATAGGATCGTGGAACCTTTTTTTTTCTTTTGGCAAAAGTGGAGCCCACCAAATGACGATACCTAAGCACAAAGAAACTGGATTCTGTGGGTGCGTCCTTGACGAGGTGGAGGTGGTGAAGCGGACCCACGGACAGATGTTGTTCCGGATCCTTATTCATCTAGTCATCGGCGAATCTAATTAAATTTGACGAATCCGCTCATTGACACTTTCAACATTGCGCCAATGGGTTCATGGGGATTTCCGTGACTCAAATGACTTGAGCCCAACACAAAGACGTCCTTTCCCGGCCCCGGAGACTATTGCGTCTGTGTATTTTATGCTATCCGGAAATAATTTATTTCGAGCAAGAGGGTGTCAATCTCTTATTGGATATTTTCGTCTCGAAGACTTGAAATTTTTTTCCGACGTTTTCTTGCATGGCAGGTGGCGAAGGCGAAGTTCGTGCCTTCGTTCAGAGACATTCCGATTTTCCATGTGTTGTTTGTTGTACTTTTTCTGCCATTGATTTTTCGTCGGATCCAATACAGTTTATGCACATTTGGGATCGGTCGTACAGTACATACATTTGATTGTTGAGGTACAAGAAATTAGTATCTCGGTCAGGAGGTTGCTAAGTTATAATATAGATTCAAATTTCAAGTCCGTGATCTCCGGATCAGTGAGGAACGAACACCGCCAGGCACGCTTGTTTGGACTTGAATAAATAAAACTCTCATCCTTGGTCGTCCCTGTGGCTCTAACCGATGTACTTTCCCCTTTACTACAGGGGTTTCCGTAACACTGGTCAGGTCCAACCCTCTTCAATATCTGTCGTTGAAGATGCTACCGTGCATTGTGCCTGATAATGTTTTCCTGAGACTGATGGAAATGAATTCTCCGAGCCTCTGATCAAGATACTTTGACTCTTCCAATTTGAATCGCTCCGAGGTGTCCATGTGGTTTCGAGGGCTATGTCAATTCTGCATGGATGAAGTCAACGGCCATAGTACGTCCGATTTAGCCCAAGATCCTCAAACAGTGACAAGAAGAAGAAGGCGAGTGCATTGGGCAAATAGGCTCACTTCTCCACCACTAATGTCCTTCTCGATTAATGCGACGACATATTTTTTTCGGAGACCTGTTGGCACATCAAACGGACGGGAGGAGTATTGCTCGATCGTGGTTTTTGGAAACCTCACGATACCTGTCGATTGATCCAGCACTTCCTCAAAGGTTGTATGGGAATGTTGATGTCAGTTCAGACTTAGATAAGGAAATTGTATATAAGGTCCGAGTTTGGGTTTAGACAGGTTAGTCCCAGTATTACTCATTCTCGAGTTTGTTGACAGTGAGCGTTTACACCCTCAACTCACTACAATGGCCGCTAGTATCAACGGGCATTCCCCGTCCATTCGCACTCCCATAGTACAGACGGATGCTGCGCCGAGACCCGTTCTTCATCGTTCATTTTCTCCTAGATCAGTGCCACCTCAGTGCGAGCTTCCCCTAACGGGCGTAGACGCTGCTCTGCGAGCCATAACTGACCCTTCATTTGTGCCGAAACCGACGATATTGCAGAAGGAATTCTCTCTCGAAGGACGCGTCGCTGTTGTCACAGGGGGAGGCCGAGGACTTGGGCTTGAGATGGCTGAAGCATTAGCCGAAGCTGGCGCTACTGTGTATTGCATCGCGAAGAGCTCGTCCCCAAATGATACATGGAAAGCTACTCAGTCTTATATCTCTAAACTCGGACTCTCCAAGAGCGTTCGCCTCGAGTATGTCAGTGTCGACATCGCGGACCAGAAGGCGATTTGGACTACAATGGAGGAAATTGCGAAGAAGGAAGGACGACTAGACATTTGCGTTGCGTGCGCAGGAATAGTCGAGGCTGCACCTTGTCTAGAAGTGACAGAAGAACATTTCAAAAAGGTCATCGATGTCAATGAAACAGGAACATTCTACACGGCCCAGGCTGCCGGAAGGCAGATGATGAAACTGCGAAGACCAGGAAGCATCATTCTTATTACTTCTTCGGCTGGTAGCTTTGCGTTGCAAGGAATGCAGGTCCTTTCTTATAGCGCAACGAAAGCAGCTTCAATCCAGATGGCGCGCACTCTAGCAATGGAACTTTCTCAGTATGGCATCAGGGTCAATTCATTGTCTCCTGGGTATATGCTTTCCGAGTGAGTTTCTCATGTCTAACTCTTCACCCGATTTATTGATAACACGATCTTGAAGAGTCACTCAGCGTTATATCAATACCGATGCTAAGGTCGGAGAGTTGTGGGCATCCCAGAATATTCTTGGGCGAATCGGGAAACCTGCCGAATTGAGAGGTGTGATTATTTGGCTAGCATCGGATGCATCATCCTTCTGTACCGGGAGCAAGTGAGTTGCAAAGTTTTTACAATGGGCTTTTCGTATACTCAAAAATCAATCAGCATAGTCGTTGATGGTGGGCACCATGCTTGGTGATCACGAGCGTACACATTTGAAAGGATCCGCTCAAAATCTCGCATCAGGATCAACGCGATCAACAGATCTACACGATCAGCTTTCCAAACGCGACCGGTAACCAAGCCAGCTATCAAAGGCCCAAGCAATCGAGCGGCCTAGGCAACAGTAACCCGTTACCACCCGAGCGCTAGAAGCACCGAAGCGGATACGTAATCCCGCTAACAGCTAACACCGCCGACCGCCTATTACCGCGGACTACCACTCTAACGCCGCCGACCAAGCAACCAGAGCGACCTCGATCAAAAGAAGCGATCAAACTTCTTAGAAGTCCAGAAGCACAACTACTAAAGCCTAAACGCTAAAAGGCTAAAGGCTAATAAGGTTTATGGAGACCTCACTGGCATTTCAGCACTGTCAAGTCTGTGCACGAGTTTACATGGTCCTTTATGAAGTATACTACTTAGTATGCACGGCAACGGTTGGTACGCGTGACTGTCACATCGAAACCGAGCGACACCTTCAGGATACAATGCATTCCAATCCACCAAGCCCAATAGTACCCAAGAAACGAGAGGAACTCACGATCACAACTCGGACCCCTCGAACTGCGAACCCGATAACTTGGAGAATGATTGGATGGTATAGACCGGAGTTGCACACACCATGTCCAGCATCTACGATACAAGCAAACCTTTATTTACCGAGAGATGCGAACCTGGAAACCAAGCAATTACAACTCCTTATACAACGAAGGATATGGCGCTACATTCGAGATATACGATACGAAGGCAAAGCATGGCTAGTCACCAGAACCCAGCAGAACCCACCAGCAGAGCTTATGCAGTTCATGATATGCCTTGGACCATACTCTACACCGACCCGACACCTTAACACTGACGTGCGAGTTATGCTTACCCTCGCTGGACCTCGAGATGAATTCCGAAGAATCACATACCGAGCAGCCTACATCGCTCCAAGAGCAAAGATGCCACTCAATGACGGCAATGACATCGTTATGGAGTACTGACAGTGGAGCATTCCATATCGGAGCACCACCTCTATTGTCTCAGTCAGCAACTCCAAAGAATTCTGTCATAGTGGAGACAACCTTACAAAGATTGGAGCAAAGTGGAGCGAAGCGCAGCAGGATGACAAAGGAACAGATGTAATGGTGGAGGAAAGTGGAGTAAAGTGGAGACAGGATGAGTAAGAAATAGGACGGAAAATGGAATATCTGGGAGCATAAATAGTTGTAGGATTAGGCCCTCATTTCCCCATCTTTCGATCCTCTTAACACACTGGTGTAAAGCTTGCCCTACAGCGAGCTATTACTGTGTGCTTTGTACTATCACGCCTCTTGGAAATCCCAATCTGCTTTACTATTACCTCGTATCTGAAAGCATCCATAACTCGGACCGCGACTAGGAAGGCTAGTAAGGGACCGCGTGGTACAGCCAGACGTGGGTAGATAAGATCACCTCTGCACAACACACCGCTGCTTAGGCAAAAGGATCAAACCGGTGTAACCCCGGGCCTACTCCCTAACATTGGATCGAAAGATCACTCGCTAGTTTTACCACCACCTCTCACGGGCAAGGTTCTTGGCTAGTGTTTTATCGAGGCGAGGACCGTCGACCTCAAGTCCCTATCGACGTCACTAGTTTCGAGACTAGTACCCATATCGAATCCTCAGGACAAGTGCACATCCTGGAGAACGACAAACCCGATTCACTTAAATCACATATCTACTATCATAACCCCTACAACGACGAAGTGTACCTAATAGCAAAGGCATCTGGTAGCCCTGCAGTTGGGAGCACGCAAACAACAACCACGAAAGTAGCAGCAGTCCCTTCCACTATTGCTACATTCGACGAGAAAGGAACTACTTGGTTAACAGCACCAAGGAACAATAACCCTGAAGCATCAGGCGAGAAACGAAGTTCATGAACCGATCAGGAAACGCCAACAACAGAAGTAACGGTCATCGAACGAACGAACGGGCGAACGATAATCAAACGAGGTTCACACCCAGATCCCTCGACGAACGAGTTCAACATATCACCAACAGGCTACGTAGTCTGGAAAGCGATCACGACATACTATACGCGACAACGAACCACAGCATATTGTATCCACCAGTGATCAGGAGACTACAAGAAAGGGTTGAACGACTGGAAGAACGAACTGCAAACACGGGGCAGTCAAACAGTCTACCAACCGGAGCATACGCGACAGCAGTAGGAGATCGATTCGAAGCACTAGAAGCAACTACTCAAAGAATTGGAGCACAAGTAGCAGCTCTAGAGAGATATACTCTGGAATTGGATCGAGCAACAGGAGCACTCAATCATCGGGTCATAGACGGAAACGGAGTACTTGACCGAGAGCTCAACGCTATCCGAAACAGGATTACTGCTCAGGAACAACAACTACAGACAATCGAGACGAGAATCGGAGAGCTTAACAGGACAGCTCTAGATCAGCCAAGGATTGTTCAAGACATCCATAACCTGCGAGAAGCCCTACTCCAACTAGGACAAACAATCGAGTCGAGTCAACGCACCTACGCAGCTATACTCACATCGGTACAGACAACCGAAGCTACCTCAAGGAACATACTCGAACACGCTCAACGAATTCGAGAAGTAGCTCAGGCAGCACAACGCTGGGAATACTTTCTACCAAGAGAGAGAGCCCAACAGGAACAGAGTTCTGACGAATCAGTGTCCTCAGACGAAGAAGCATCACGAAGGCCATTCTTACTCAGAACCCCACCTCGAACGGTTATCATCCAAGTACCAACAGTACCTGCAGTACCAGCAAGTGGTTCAGTAGCAACCCAAGCGCCAGAGAATCCACCACCACCATCCTATTCACCACCAGCAGTGCCCATAAGCACTTACGATCATGTCGACAACCGACCAGAAGGTGCAAGCACTGGAGCAGCAACTACAGACTCTTCAGACACAACTCTCTAAACACAGCATCAAGCTTCCGAAGTACTATGGCAAGCGAAGCGAAGATATTGATCTGTGGATTAGTCGATGTATCTCGAAGCTGGCACAGCATGGAGTCAAGGATGAGGAGGAGATCGCAAAGAGCCTATTTGCGGCACTAGAAGGCGACAGCTACGATTGGTTTGCAGAGAAGAATACCCTAACATCATTCGATGCCAATGGGAAACTGAAACCAGTACCTGCGATTATCGCTGCAACAAATGGAATGTTCGCATCACTCAAGGACATGCTGAACTGGATGAGGATCCGAGCAGGACATCCGATCATTGGAGAACAGGAAGCCCTATTCCAACTACTATGCATCCAGCAGAAAGGAGCAAGCATTAGGGCGTACAACGACGAATTCCGACGACTCAAAGCACGAGCACCAGACACGATGGATAAGCAGATGCTCAAGTACATCTATGTCAAAGGACTAGACATGTGGGTCAAACGACGAGTCGAATCTGTACAACCCGACGCTTTCGAGAAGAACGACCTCGATGCATGGATGGAATGGACAAGCAACCTAGCAAACTCTGATGCCAGGCAAAGGCTCATGGGTAGTCAAACATACACCCCGAGATTCAAATCGAACGGACAGTCATCTTTCCGACCACCAGTACAAACAACGAAACGAGATCCAGACGCCATGGATGTAGATGCACTCCGAGGCTTGCCGAAGAAGGGAGGCAAATGCTACAACTGTGAAAAGTCAGGACATTACGCAAAGGATTGCAAGGCACCAAGGAAGCAAAAGGGTTCTTCCCCTAGGAAGCCGAAGAAGACTAATGGTGTAAAACGGAGGACGATGACAACACGAACAATCGATTTCAAGGAAACATGTCCCGATCCACACTGCCGAAGGCCAGTCCACTACGATCATGTAGCATGGGCTAAAGGCGACGAATCAGCAGGATGGACTTGCAAGCATGACGAAGAATACCGAAACAACATTCGCAAATCCCTAGCAAGTAAAGAGCAACAGGGAAAAGATTAAGACCTCCATCGAACGAGACTGCGCGATGTGAGTGTGACAAGGGTGACGAGAAAGGTTTCAACAACCAGTGTTTCAAACCTCCTGGGTTCAACCCCAGTGAAGCGATGTACAATAAGCGATTGCCAATACAAGCATTGCATCCCCGATTACCTATTCGAGTGAAGGTTGGAACAAAGACCCTAGCAGTCAAAGCGTTAATCGATTCCGGAGCTACATGCAGCACGATACACCCCAACTTGGTACGACACTACAGCCTATTCAAAAAGAGGCTTGATCACCCTCGACCTTTGAATAATGCGGATGGAAGTCCCAACCAAGGAGGAGCAATCACGCACGAGGTCTACACATTAATTTTTGATGGACCTAAACCGCAGCCACAAACGTTGGCAGTAGCAACCACAGGACAGGATCAGGTGATCCTAGGAATTGACTATTTGGCCAAAGTCAATCCCGAAATTGATTGGAAGAATCAAGTATGGAATCGGAATGGTAATTCGATACCATTCGAGCTCAACGTCATACGAGCTACCAAGAAGCGAAAGCGCAGGAAGCGCAAACGGAAACGGCAAACGAAAGGCAAACCTGACAAGACAAGACCTAGGCATAACACGAAGCAACAGGCTCAGGACAGAGACAACTATCGACACTCTGGAGCACCAGGAATAATATTTGCGCCAAGGAGAGACAACAACGGACACTCTCACGAAACGAAGCCACAAGCGAAGCCGGAAACCAGACCAGCAACACCAAGACTGGAACAGGCAAAACAGACGCCAGAAGTGAAGAGTCCGAGCACGGAAAATATACCAGACTCTGCAACGAAACAGCCACAACAGGAAACGGCAAACAAGCATCATCGAGATGAGGAGGAAATAAACTACACTCCCAAGCGATGGAAGAAACAGGCACCACAAGGAACGAGTATAGTGCAACGACGACCAAGGCACATACCGAGACGGATGATCCCAGCACGGCAACTGTACCAGACATCCGAAGGTGAAACACAAGAAGTAACAGGCAAGCATAGCCTAGACGAACAGGAGGAAATAAACGACTCTCCGAAACGTTGGAAGAAACAACCACCACAGAAGATACACCCACTGAGGCAAAACATGCCGGAAGATGAAGAACTCTGGCCATCACCAGAAGAAAACCCGGGCATGAAGTACAGGATACGACCACGAAAGACACGATATCCAGAGAAGCCAGTGGCAGGCATTATACGACCGAGAACGGCATCGTTAATGCGAGGAGCTAGTCCCACACCGAAGCGTACAAGATGGGCAGACAACGAAAGCGATATCGAGATGCAAGACGAGCAGGAGACAACAGAAGACACTCCTATGCACGATATAGAGCCAGAAGACATTGAAAGTCTTAGGACGACCAACCAACCAACTACCCTTACCAGAAAGGAAGAGCTCGCTGCAAAGCTAGAGCTAGACATCAATCGAAATTGGTCACCAAGGCAGCAGAACCAAGTCTCACAGCCTCTGAACAAAGCGAGTTCAGTATCCCAGCAGTATTCTCAACAAAAGGCAGCTGCAGAAGGACTACTAGGAACACAGAAACGAGATTGGCGAAAACTCCTACCAAAGGAAATAGAAGACTACGCAGATGTCTTTGATCCTGACAAGTCAAGAAGGTTACCCAAGCATACGAAATGGGATATGGCAATTAACCTCAAAGAAGGAGTACCATTACCGAAACCGAGGCCTATTATCAAGCTCACACGAGAAGAGCAGGCAGCACTCGATGCTTATGTCAAAGAGTTACTTGACAAAGGATGGATTGAAAAGGTTCAACCACATGAACCATGTCCGGTAGCAGCACCAGTCTTCTTTGTAGGAAAGAAAGACGGAGGAGCACGAGCAGTAACCGATTACCGAGACATCAACGACACGACAGTATCAGATCCATACCCGATACCGATCATGAGTGTTCTCCCAGAGAAACTGGAGAAAGGAAAATTCTTCTTTACACTCGACATGCGATCAGGTTACAACAACCTGCGAATCCGAGAAGGAGACGAGTGGAAGGCAGCATTCCGAGTTGGCAATGCAGTCTACAAGCCAAAGGTCATGATGTTTGGAATGAAGAACTCACCTGCAGTATTCCAACGATTCATGAATGACAACTTCGAATATTGGCTCAGGACAGAAGAAGCACTCAACTATTTGGACGACCTTATTGGTCAAGCACAAACTGAAGAGGAACATTGGAAACTCCTCAGGGCAATCCTACAGAAATGCCGAGAGCTCGACATTTACCTCAAAATTGAGAAATGTCACTTCCTCCAAACCCAGCTCGACTACTTGGGATTTGTAGTAGGAACAAAAGGCATCCAGATGGATCCTTATAAGCTCAAAGCTATTCACGAATGGCCAGTGCCAAAGACGAAACGACAAGTTCGAAAGTTCCAAGGATTTTGTAACTTCTACCGAAGATTCATCAGGAACTATGCCGATACATTCGCACCTATTGGCGACCTTATCAAAAAGGATCGCAAGTTCATATGGGCAGAGGCACAAGACAAGGCATTCGAAAGTATCAAGAAGGCATTCGAAACGGAAGTCGCATTGGCAATGCCAAAGCCAGACAAATCATACACATTGGAAACCGACGCATCCGATGTAGCGATTGGTGCAGTCTTACAACAAGAAGACAACCAAGGAGAACTGAGACCTTTAGGTTTCATGTCGAAAACTCTAACGAACACCCAACGAAACTATCCGACGCATGACAAAGAGATGCTAGCAATCATGGAAGCACTCAAGCATTGGAGACACCTATTGGAGGGAACCAAAGAACCAGTAACAATCCGAAGCGATCATGCAAACCTCCGATACTTCATGACAGCTCAGAATCTATCGAGACGTCAAGCGAGATGGGCATTAGAGTTATCACGATATAACTTCAAGATTCTCCATTGGCCAGGCAAGAAGAACCAAGCTGACGAGCTATCACGACGATCCGACTATATGCCAGAGGACAAGGACAACTTAGGAGTTACCTTATTACCTCCTGATACGATCAAGCAACAAACATTGCGACGCACAGAGATCAACGGTCTATACAAGCTAGAAACTGAAATGGTCACTATCTCTGATCCTATTATCCGAACGATCAAGAGGAACTACAATACCGAGGAGGCTAAGAAGGAAATTCAGGCGATCAAGCAGAGCAACGGCTACAGTTACAGGAACGGCTTGCACTACGTAACCAATGCATTATATATCCCGCCGTCCGCCAACCTACGAGCGTTGCTAATCCGAAGGCGCCATGATCACAAACTTGCAGGCCACCCAGGAGCAGAAAAGACCATAGAGCTTGTAAAGCGATCATACTATTGGCCGAAGATGGAAGAAATGATCCGAGCATATACCGCAACCTGCGACATATGTCAGCGTGCAAAACCGATTCGACAGTTTCGAAATCCGCCGCTCCAACCGTTGGAGGCACCACATCAACCATGGGAAACCATAACCTGTGACCTGATTACCGACTTACCAGTCAGCAATGAAGGCTACAGTGCGATACTCGTTATAGTGGACAAACTCACTAAAATGGGGAAGTTCATTCCTTGCCAAGGGATACCCAATGCTAAGCAGTTGGCACGTTTGTTCCGCCAACATGTCTTCAAATACTACGGGGCCCCTAAACGAGTAATCTCCGACCGAGGTAGCAACTTCACCGCGCAATTCCTCAAGGAGTTCTGCAGACTCATCGATGTCGATTGGAAAACTAGTACAGCGTATCATCCACAAACCGATGGTCAAACCGAGCGACTAAATCAAGAGCTTGAACAGTACTTACGCTGCTATGTGTCCTACCGACAAACAGATTGGGCAGAGTACATCGATATAGCAGAATTCGCCTACAACAACAGGAAGCACAGTACTACACATCAGTCACCATTCTATACACTGTATGGATGGCATCCTCACCTGGACGTTGCGGAGACCGGTGATTCAAACGTCCCAGAAGCAATAAATCACCTAGAGGAGCTTCGACAAGTACAGCAAGAAGCCTATAATTCGATTAGGCAAGCGAATGAGGCAATGAAGCTTTATGCAGACCTGCATCGAGGCAAACTGCCAGAGTACAAGCCAGGAGACGAAGTGTTACTAGACATGAGGAATCTCAGTCGATTGGAACCAACGAAGAAACTTGCAATGAAATGGGCAGGGCCTTATAAAGTCGAGAAGGCAGTCGGACAAGTGTCATTCAGATTACGCTTACCCGAAACCCTTCCGATCCACCCAGTGTTTCATGCGAGTCTTCTCAGGCCTTACAAACGAAAGGAATACCCTGGAAGACCCACTTTGGATGAACCACCACCTATTGAAGTGGAGGGAGAAGCAGAGTACGAAGTGGAGACGATTCATAACACAAGACGTCATCGGAGCAAGGTCCAATACCTTATCCAATGGAAAGGATACCAGGAGCGAACATGGGAGCCACTTGACAACCTCAAGAACTCCTATCAAATGATCGAAGCATTCCATAAAAAGTATCCTCAGGCAATCCAGCCACCGAACCTTAACCAATGGATCGCCGCACGAAAACGAATGAGGCAATAGTTGCATCACATGCACTCCACCCGATGGAGCCGCTTATGGATCCACAATAGAGACGATGAGTAAGGTCCCCAATGACCTTACCAAGCGATGACATCAATGTGGCACACCAAAGCGAGAGCAGAGATAGAAGAATTAGGCAAGACATCGCCGACATACCAACAAGATGGTATAAAACATGGAGAACTTCGAGTTAAGGAACAACAACTCGAATCTCAACAGCTCTACTTCACTGCAGACGAACCACTACTCAGCTATGCCTATTTTCGACGAGCTACATGCATTCTGTCAACCAGAAGATGCACCAGAATGGACATTTACACTCAGGCCACCGACCGAACGTTATCAATGGCCACAGCTGTGCAATCGATTCAACGAAGAGAACTATGAAGATGAGATTGTACCCCTATGCCCAGGGAAGTACTTCGATGATCTATTCGACAAGTGGAACGCAATCCACCACAACCGAGACGAAATACCCCACCTTATGATGGCGAATCACTCAGACGAGTGGTTATTCAAACTCAGTAACCCTCGAGACGCAGCATTACGCCGACTCAATGATGATGCATTTCTAACTTACGCGATCGAACTCGAAACACAAGCATTACATCGAGGCAAGATCGACTTTAGGCACGAAACGACATACAAGAACATCATGGGCATCTATCATTCGGCAATTCAAATTTGCGCCTACCGACGAGACATGACTACCGCAATTCTTAACCGAATGATGCGATGGAGTCACTATCATCCGATGAGCATCGATGCGATGAAGTACATTATATACATAGCCGACCAGACGGGCTTCTATGCATCCAACACCATGCAGTTCATGACGGTACTCAACATGACGAAGTATTACGAAGGAACGAGATACCGAACGGTTATTGAAGCGAGGAACTCTACTACGGACGAGGTACCACTCGACAACATCGAGCACCACGTAGTCGAAGGCAAAGAGGTTAACTACGACCCTCATTACCTTATGGAACTCAACAACCGAGAGGAAGAAGCCAGAGAAAAACTACAGGCTACACGACACCCCTTGCTGGAAGATCTGATGATCTCAGTCTACCAGTACCCAAACGAACTCTACCAGCCGGACGAGATGCTTACTATGTCGGAACAGGAGGACATGTACATACACTCCGACGATACAGAGTCAAGTGAAGAAGGTGAAAGCAGGGAACTATATACCCCAGCGAACTCGGCCCAGACTACACCTGAGGCTGAAGAATCCGAAGATTTGTAAACAACTCTTCTTTTATGCAACCCCTTTCCCATATCGTGACCCGACATGGTCAATTATGCATTTCATTCTTACCTTATGATATTTATGGTCACATCCGACCAAATTATGCTTTATGCACCTCTTTATTTCACGCTTATTCGGCCAACCAGCACAAATGAAGCACTATGCAGAAGTGTCAAAGAACCTACAAGGGCCTAGACATTTTGTATATTGTTTTATTGTGCCGGCTCCGAATTAGCAGATTATGCCTACCTTTTATTATCCTCTATGCAACGGAGAAGCCAAAAGTTTACGTGAAGTCACTCCCTTGCATCATGCTAGGATGTGCCTTCACGCTGAAAGGCACTCCAATTACACTCTTTCTTCGAAAAACTCCATTTGGGGGTTGAAGAGCTGTAGGTAAACACCTGGAACTTCACTCCCAAATTGGTATAAAACTTATTCATTAACGACTTTATGATTTCTTTCTTATCACTTTCAATTGCGTCATATTCTTTACATGATGCACATTTCATATTCATATCCCTTCCCACCACCCTTTACAAGTCAATGTCTTCCCAGACACCCTTTTCACGACGTTCCTGCGAAGCAATACCTGCATTTTCGACGACTGGATCGATATCCTCAACGTCATAACCGAGCGCGAGGTGAACTCGAAGCGCGACAGTAGTAACATCGCGCTGGAATGATTGCATTTCGAAGTCGGCCTCCTAGAGGATGATTAACGACTTGAAACGGCACAGAGCATGCACCACTTACCTGAGCACGCCTCTTACGCTCCAAAATCCAATGATTTATGCCGAAAATCGCGACAATAACGACAAAAACAGTAACAGCAGCGGCGACTTTCGACATTTTGGAGCAGAGATGATGATGGTTTGATAGCAAAAATCAACCATCACTAGGCGACCCTTTATCCGAGCTTTCTCACGGATTAGGATGAACATTTCTCCGAAAGTTCATCTTAGGGGGGGTGTAGTGAAAGGATCCGCTCAAAATCTCGCATCAGGATCAACGCGATCAACAGATCTACACGATCAGCTTTCCAAACGCGACCAGTAACCAAGCCAGCTATCAAAGGCCCAAGCAATCGAGCGGCCTAGGCAACAGTAACCCGTTACCACCCGAGCGCTAGAAGCACCGAAGCGGATACGTAATCCCGCTAACAGCTAACACCGCCGACCGCCTATTACCGCGGACTACCACTCTAACGCCGCCGACCAAGCAACCAGAGCGACCTCGATCAAAAGAAGCGATCAAACTTCTTAGAAGTCCAGAAGCACAACTACTAAAGCCTAAACGCTAAAAGGCTAAAGGCTAATAAGGTTTATGGAGACCTCACTGGCATTTCAGCACTGTCAAGTCTGTGCACGAGTTTACATGGTCCTTTATGAAGTATACTACTTAGTATGCACGGCAACGGTTGGTACGCGTGACTGTCACATCGAAACCGAGCGACACCTTCAGGATACAATGCATTCCAATCCACCAAGCCCAATAGTACCCAAGAAACGAGAGGAACTCACGATCACAACTCGGACCCCTCGAACTGCGAACCCGATAACTTGGAGAATGATTGGATGGTATAGACCGGAGTTGCACACACCATGTCCAGCATCTACGATACAAGCAAACCTTTATTTACCGAGAGATGCGAACCTGGAAACCAAGCAATTACAACTCCTTATACAACGAAGGATATGGCGCTACATTCGAGATATACGATACGAAGGCAAAGCATGGCTAGTCACCAGAACCCAGCAGAACCCACCAGCAGAGCTTATGCAGTTCATGATATGCCTTGGACCATACTCTACACCGACCCGACACCTTAACACTGACGTGCGAGTTATGCTTACCCTCGCTGGACCTCGAGATGAATTCCGAAGAATCACATACCGAGCAGCCTACATCGCTCCAAGAGCAAAGATGCCACTCAATGACGGCAATGACATCGTTATGGAGTACTGACAGTGGAGCATTCCATATCGGAGCACCACCTCTATTGTCTCAGTCAGCAACTCCAAAGAATTCTGTCATAGTGGAGACAACCTTACAAAGATTGGAGCAAAGTGGAGCGAAGCGCAGCAGGATGACAAAGGAACAGATGTAATGGTGGAGGAAAGTGGAGTAAAGTGGAGACAGGATGAGTAAGAAATAGGACGGAAAATGGAATATCTGGGAGCATAAATAGTTGTAGGATTAGGCCCTCATTTCCCCATCTTTCGATCCTCTTAACACACTGGTGTAAAGCTTGCCCTACAGCGAGCTATTACTGTGTGCTTTGTACTATCACGCCTCTTGGAAATCCCAATCTGCTTTACTATTACCTCGTATCTGAAAGCATCCATAACTCGGACCGCGACTAGGAAGGCTAGTAAGGGACCGCGTGGTACAGCCAGACGTGGGTAGATAAGATCACCTCTGCACAACACACCGCTGCTTAGGCAAAAGGATCAAACCGGTGTAACCCCGGGCCTACTCCCTAACAACATTGCATCTTCCACGCACCTTATTCTTATTTAAAGATTTCAGGTTGCTTCATGAATCCTATCCTTGTGTATTCCATGCTATAGTGATCCGTTTTCTCTCTCTCTCTCTCTCCGTAACGAATTAAGTGTTCAAAAGAAAGCGTGGTTACAAGTTACGACGGACCACTGCACGCGGCTTACGTACACTTTCGTCACGGGAGAATTTCTGCCGATATTAATTAATGATTTCTCTTCTGAGCCGTACCTCGACTATCTACCATGGGAATTCATCAAAGGCCAAAGCTGCTCATCCAAATGAGTTCACAGATAGCTATACCTTTCACATAAAGAATTATATGGCATAATTCAATGATGAACGTCCTAAGGTTTTTGGCGGTCACAGTGTAATGCCATGACTTATGATGATCCGCACGACGACTTTCAGCTCTATCAGCCGGTCCTATTTATTCATTTGTTTTATCTATGCTGCTGATACTGATACTGGACAGTGCCTGGTTGCATTCTTATTCTCGTTTCAGATTGACAGGTTCTCAAAGCCGAATCAGACACCAATGACCTATTTCTGGTGCAACCTGAAACACGCCGGAGAATGAGATCCCTCAGGTGGCAGAGCCGTGGAGTGGAGTGGGGAGGGCTCAAAATGATTTCTTCCCGCAATGAATCAAGTTTGTTGAAAAGCGTTATTTTGTGTGTGAACGGTCTTGATAAGATATGCGTATGTCCGGTCATTTGCTTCTTCCGCGTACCGATCTACATGGGTCGCTCAATCTTGCGAACCATTGTTCTACATGTGACCCATATCAAGGATTTTCCAAATTTGACCACCTTTTCTGCGGTGGGGATGCTCAACTTCCCCAGTTCTGTTTAGTATGGAGTTGACAGGCTTCAGCTCGCTCCACAACCTTAGGTATTTCAGGATATCGTCCGATAGATTCGGGATTACTGAATTTAACACCTTGGTTCCTTCTCTTTGAGAAATATGAAGCGTATAAAATCACGAGCGTAGTACTCCACCTCGACTCCCCACCGTTGGTTATTCCTTGGCGACTCTAGAAAGGGATTGGGATAATTTGTTCTTGGAGATGGCTGCCGTCAAGGAGCTTTCGACAGCACCGTCCAGTCCCCCAGTAGGCGTGGATGCTGCACTTCGAGCTGCCTCTGATCCTTCCTTTACACCTAAACCAACTCTGCTTCAGAAGGAATTCTCCTTGGACGGAAGAGTAGCAGTCGTCACTGGAGGTGGTCGAGGACTCGGACTTGAGATATCTGAGGCTCTAGCAGAGGCCGGCGCTACCGTCTTTTGCCTCGCACAGAGCTCGACTCCATCGGCAACTTGGAGAGCGACTCAGTCATACGTCTCAAGGCTTGGTCTATCCGATAGCGTTCGACTCGAGTACAAGACTGTCGACGTCTCGGATCAGAAAGCGATCTGGTTTGCTATGGAGAAGATAGCGAAGAAGGAAGGACGACTCGACATTTGCGTGGCCTCCGCAGGGATCGTTGAAATAGAACCTTGTCTTGAAATAGCGTCGGAACGATTCGAGAGGATTGTCGATGTGAATGTCAATGGGATATTTTATACCGCTCAAGCGGCCGCGAGACAGATGAAGAAGCTGGAAAGGGCCGGAAGCATCGTTCTCGTCACATCTATCGGTGGAAACGTCGCACTGCAAGGCACGCAAACAGTTTCTTATTGCACTACTAAAGCAGCTGGTATTCAAATGGCGCGCTCACTCGGTATGGAGCTATCCCAATATGGAATCAGAGTCAACTCTCTGTCACCAGGATATATGCCCACAGAGTGAGTGCTTCGATGACATTGATATTTGGTCCATACCTGACGAGATCTGTTGAAGCTTGAATCAACGTTATATTGACGCTGATGCAAGCGTAGGAGAAATGTGGGCGTCTCAGAATTTTCTCGGAACGCTCGGAAAACCATCTGGACTGAGAGGCGTCATTGCATGGCTAGCGTCTGACACTTCTTCCTTCTGTACTGGAAGCGAGTGAGTATTAAATATGCTGCGCTTTTCTACGCATCTCTGACCATGATCTAACAACCCAGCATAATCGTTGATGGTGGACATTGTGCTTGGTGAATGAGGATATTTTTGGAACATATCAGTTTGTACACTCTTAATTGACACGGTGTCTCATTTTTCCCAACCCAACGGAAGCCATGAGATGTTTCGGAAGCAGATTGAATATTACAGCTCACTCGCGCAAGAAAAAGCTACTGTAATTAACAGTATTGGATTTGATCATAACCAGAAGCTAAGAAATATCAAGGGTATGGGTTACGCTGGTCAACTCATTATGGGCGTGAGTGCCTGTTTACGTTGCATCCGTATCCAATCGACATTAACACCAACACCTATTCCGTTGCTTCAGGATCCTTGAATATTCACCCAAGGGCCCGAGGCCAGTCCGGACAAAAAATTCCCAATTTGAGTCCCTATGCCTGAGGGATTCTGGACATTTTGGGGCAAAATCTGGCAAAATGCCTGGCCAAGCTTCGGATAATGGCAGAATAAATAAGGGAGGCCTGTGGCCGGGCCACTGATCTTCAGGGTATAACTGCGCCTGGTCAGGATCTGTATTCCGGGACAACTGAATACGTCGAAATTTTTTTTTTTTCTGATTTAGACTTGCTTCATCGTGCACTCTCTAATGGTGTTAATAATCAGCATGCAATTGAAATGTGTGCTGCTGGTGTAACAACGCGAATCCATCAACTGAGCGAACCAATCCTTCAAGGCCATAATGAGGATGGTCTGACACCATATTTCCTGTATTGGGAGAAAAACTGGCATTGTTTGCTTTGTACTGAGAAGCATAAGTACTAGTAAGGCCTAGGGCCGATTCCGACAAAAATTTCCCGTTTGGAGGCCTGAGACCAATATTAATGTCCGGCTAAATTTTGTAAGGCCTGAGGTAGTCCGCCCAATCCACGCCCTCTGGGCGCGGGCCGGTCCGGATAGATTTTGACCTCTATTCTATGTGAATATTCAGGGGTCCTGTTGCTTCGCGCGTCTATGTAGAAATCGTGAATGCTAACATCGATAAGTTTGCACCGATGGTTCGGGCTTGTCTATCTCGGTAAAACGAATAGCGAACCGACCTTAAAAAGACTTCTTGTACGTGACAACGTTGTCTTTCTTGCTTTACTTACGCGAGATATTGAATCACTCGGTTGTTTTCGAATCAGAAGCCTGACATGCGGACCGTCTGTTTGATTTAGCCTACAGTTTACGAAAATGCTGCATGTCTATCCATTTATCTCCGGTTCACGGCGAAGGTCGTTATTTAAAGGTTGGTGAATTCGAGTGTGGGCACTTCAAAAAATCCTCGACTCTTTTCGCAAGGCATCATCAGCTCATCCTTATGAATAGTCCAACAGAGTCCGTGCTCATTGGAGTCGAGGCTGCGCTCCGCGCCGCGGCAGACCCGTCTTTTGTGCCAAAACCGACGTTGTTTCAGAAGGAGTTCTCTCTTGAAGGACGTGTTGCTGTTGTCACCGGAGGCGGTCGTGGACTTGGGCTTGATGCGGCCGAGGCGCTGGCAGAGGCGGGAGCTCTTGTGTATTGCATAGCGCGGAGCGCATCTCCGACAGATGTCTGGAAGGCAACTCAGACTTATGTGTCCAGGCTCGGAGTTTCGAAGAATGTGGGGCTTGAGTACAGGAGCGTCGATGTCTCGAATCAAAAGGCGATCTGGGCTGTGATGGAGGAAATTGCTCAGAAGGAGGGACGTCTTGATATCTGTATTGCAGCTGCAGGTGTCGTGGAAGTTGCACCATTCTTGGAGCTACAAGCAGAACAGTTCGAAAAGGTGATGGATGTTGACGTGAATGGGATGTTCTACACCGCACAGGGAGCGGCGAGACAAATGACGAAGCTCGGAAAACGCGGAAGCATTGTGCTTGTCACATCAATTTCCGGACACTGTACATTGCGAGGTGTACCAACGGTTACCTACTGCGCAAGCAAGGCTGCGGGAATACAGATTGCACGTTCACTTGCATGCGAGCTTGCAGAATACGGCATTAGAGTCAACTCTCTCTCTCCTGGGTATTTTGCAACCGAGTGAGAGCCTTGCTCTCTTTGAGCGGCGAGTAAAAATGCTGACAGAGTTTTGCAATACAGAATGATCAAGCCATATGTCGACGCTGCCCCGGAGCTTGGCACGATGGTAGCGTCTCAAAACCCTCTCGGTCGCATCGGGAGACCTTCGGAGCTGCGAGGCGCGGCTGTTTGGCTAGCGTCGGACGCTTCTTCCTTCTGCACTGGTACCGAGTAAGTGGACTAGATATTGATTAATATTGCTCTACCGACTGGAATTTTCCACAGCATTCTTGTAGATGGCGGACACTGCTCATGGTAGTTGAGGCAGTAAGGTCACTGAATCATAGAGCTGTATACGAGTAGCTTCGGAGGCTTTGAATAGACATGTACCCCGAATTTTGTCAGCTCGACAAGTCAAAAGTGAATTTCATTGTGTAGCGATTTTTCAATTCCCTCATGAAGGTATGATGAGAGGGACGCAGTAAGATTATACATATATATAAAGCTGATGCTGATGAACAAATGCGTCATAATGTATTACATAATGTTAACATTAGATAATGACGAATTACCAAATTTGACCGATCGACCCTCTCCGTTGAACTTGACCACAACCACCCGTCTCAAGCCCAGCGAACATTAAGAGATCATCACTTCAGCGTAAAGGAGCTCGTATACACACACTCGTATCTGAAAAGAAGATCCAAGCAGACAACAGAGACGAAGTCGTGGTAAAATGAGTACGAAGCAGCGCGGTGTGAAGCGCTCGATCGACGGTGAGTGGTGATCAGCACGATTGGCATTCCTGTTTACCAGCTTCCATCTCACTCTCATCTTCTCTTGGTTCGTATTCAGGTGCTGGAGGCAACAACTTCGTCTTCGCACCAAATGTTGATCTCAACGCTGGTCCAAACGCGACACCTAGTGGCCCCCCGCCCATGGGTTTGAGTGCCAATGTCGGCGACGGCAACAGCAACGCCTTTCCCGCTGCGCCCATGCATGATCCTGGCGATGCATCTGCAAATGTCCCAGTAAGCGTTGTCAGTGCAGGAGCAAGCGCCAAGAAGAACGACAGGCGTCATCGATGCAATCTCTGTGGAAAATTGTTCAACAGACCGAGCAGTCTCAAGATACATCTCACGACCCATACAGGCGAGCGACGTGAGTGTTTTTCAATTGATGCGTCTTGATATTTTTCACTCAGCTACTGCATGCCCCTACAGCCTTTCCTTGCCCCTATCCTGGCTGTGGGCGCGCTTTCAATGTTTCGAGCAACATGCGCAGACATTTCCGCACTCATAATGGTGGTGGCCAAGCCGTCCAAGGTGCTCCTGCATTGACGCCAGAGCTCTCAGCCCAACAGCAGCAGCAACAGCAAACTCAGCAGGGGGGTCAGCCATGGAATGTCAATATGTACAACCCAGCTGGCGGTGGTACACAAGCTCCTCGCATGAGGGCAAAACGATCAAAGGCAGGAGATGTGAACGGCAATGACGGAGAGACTAGTGAGGGAGCAGACGTTGATGGTGGGAGGCAGGCAGTAATTCCCCAGAATATGCCGCCTTTCCCGCCTTTCCCAACTCCCGGAGCATACCCTGGATTTCCTCCTCCATTTATGAACATTCCAGGACTTCCTGGCATGCCCGAGGTACCGGGCTTGCCGGACATGCACAGCCTGCAAGGAGTTCCGATGGGTATGCAGATGATGCCTATTGAGATGGCGTTCCCGGTTGATCCTGCTTTGACTGGCCAAAAAGCTGCGGGTGATCCCGATGCGGATGCGGACGCGGAGGGAGACGAGGATGGCGACGAGGATGCTGATGGCGAAAACGATGGCGACGGTGAAGGCGAGGGAGACACTGAAGGTGCAAATAGACCGCAGCTTACTCACTCGACATCAAACACCCGCGCTTCCACCGATGAAGCGAAGACTCGGACATCAGCAAGGGTCCAGGCAAAAGCTAAGGTATCAGGCGCGTCCCCAGCCGCGACGAGAGGGAGAGGCAGGCCTCCCAAGGCTAGCACGGCTCAAAGTACCAGTCAACAAGTGCAGTTCCGTCAGATACTTGTTCCCGTGTCAGTCCCGCTGTCTGGCGATCCCGCTCAAGCGGCTCGCATCGCACAACAATACCAGCAGCAGTACGCACAATACGCGAAATATGCACAGTATGCACAGTATTACATGCAGCAGCAGCAGGCTCAGGCTCAGGCTCAGGCTCAGGCGCAAGCAGGTCAAGCATCTATTCCTCATCTGCCACCTCTCGCGCCTCCTCAACAAGCAACCATGGCAGTTACATCTATACAACGACCTGGACCAGCAACTTCTGCGGAACGAACAACGCCTGCAGCTCCGCAAAGTAATGCAGGGCATACTGGGACGGGCGAGCCGGTTGGAAGGAGCGTGTTTGTGCATTGGGGACCGAAGAACGATACCGGTTCAAAAGATGGGAAAGACAAGACTGAATCACACCTCCATGATGGATCGGCTATGGCTACTCTAGCGGAAAGCGCTGCGAGCCTTAGTGCGAGTGAAGCGGCGAAAGTGAATGAGGCATCTACGGACAAACATGCCACTGGTACGGGGTCTAAAGCTACAGATTCTCCGAATGCTGTTGGAACAGAAGACACCGGTATGCTGGGCGAACAGTCAAAGCAGGAATTATTGCAAGGACGTTCGGCAAAGACAGCCGACGTCCCCGGTCCCGGAAGTTCTCCAGTGGCAGATGGTGACGTAATAGCAGATATGGATGTTGACGAACCCGGCGATGCTGAGGACGCAGGGAAGACTGGTTCGCCCGCGAGTCCGAGAAAGCGAGGACGTAAGCCTGGAAGAGCTCGCGGACGGAGCAGACGTTGACTTCTTAAACAATACGATTCAATCGTTAAGGTATGTTAATCAGCTCAGATGGCGAGATTCCGTTCTGATAACTTCTGCGAAAACGTAGAACACGTCCACTTATGAGGCCCTCATCTCATGTGCTAGTCTAATAGCGGACTATGTACCCTTTTAGTTCTTGGTGACACCCATCATTTTCGTTTTTATTGATCTCCTGTTTGAAATCGATCGTCATTTCTATACTATGCCTTTCTTCGCGTATTCAAGTGGTTATGTACGTTGCCGACTTGTGCATACTTTCAAGTCTATCTGCGTCCACGTCTTTCTTCGACGATCTAAGAAATCACCCATGTAAGAGCCTATATATATTCCTCCTGGGATCTTGGTCAACATCCTGGGGCTCCTGCCTCTTTAGGAAGGGCCCCCCCAGCCCACCCTAAACAGCCCCCCTCCCTCTTTGGGTAATGTGCTTAGGTTATCTCCACCCTTTTTAGGCAACACCCCCCAGGGCTGTGCACCCCCCAGGGCTGTGCACCCCCCAGGGCTGTGCACCCCCCAGGGCTGTGCACCCCCCAGGGCTGTGCACCCCCCAGGGCTGTGCACCCCCCCAGGGCTGTGCCCCCCCCAGGGCTGTGCATCCCCCAGCCCCCCCCAAGGCTGTGCCCCCCCCAGGCTGTGCCCCCCGGGCTGTGGATGCGTACGCATCCGAGTTTTTTGAAGATGTTCCCACGATCACATATAGAGCCCTGCTTGTCTGCGCGTGTGAGCCTGCAAGTAGAAATCGTAGTCATAAACGCTGGTCCACGTTCTCATCGTGACGTGCAGGATGCGTCTACGCACCGGCGAAGCACGGCGGCGCGCCTGCACCCCAAAAGATTCGGGCGACGGCGACGATTGTGCAGGGCGACCGAGGTGGAACCACACCTTCTCATTCAAAGAACAAGACCTGGGTGAGTGATACTAGACGCCCGTCGCCTGCACCGGACGGGAGATGGGAGAAAGGGAGAGGCGGAAGCTCAGCGAGAGTGAGGGGTGAACGAGGAGCGAATGCGGGTGTGAATGGGCACAGTTCATATAGCGCTGTGCCCCCGACAAATGCAACGGAGGACGAAGATGACGGTGCTGCTTCAGCTTCCGACGCAGGTCCTTCGCGCTTGTCGACACCTGCTCCTCCTATGTCGAACGGTACTGGAAAGACATGGGAAGGAGTGCGTGCTACACGTTTCTTTGATTATTGTGCTTGCTGAATACTGCTTTCGTGAACTTTAGCTTTTCAAGGCGCGGGAAGAAGAACGTGCTCGAGCCGTATGTGAAGGCAAGATGGACGAACCGACGAACCGAAACGACTCGAGGAAGCTATCACTATGGTCGGAACCTGTCAAGAGATGCGTCCCGAATTCGAACGCTACCGGCGAGAATGGGAGAACAACCTTGATAAATGGGAATGCGTGCGTCCATGCTAACTCCTGAATGATGTTGACTTTAAGCTGCACTTATGACTTTGCTATTTTGCTTGCGGGCGTTAGACTTTCGGAACTCTCGACTACCTCTTCCATGACCTCATTCCAAGAGGTGGCTTCGCGGAGACTCAGGCATTTGTCCGGGATCGCTCTCGAGCTGTACGCAACGATTTCACGATTCAGCAAGACAGCGGACCAATAGCTATCGAGTGTCACGAACAATGCACACGTTTTCAAATCCTTTCACTCCATCTCATATACGACGTACCTACGTTCGATCGAGCTTTGGAGGTCCAGCGGCTTATGAATTGTGAGTCCTCGACCTTGTCACCACTTTGTTGTCTGAATCTTTACGTCTGCAAAAGCTCTGCTGTCTCTGAAGGAGTTCTACGACGATCAAAGAGGAAAGGATGAATCACCTAACGGCTAGTGTTTCTTCTCAAATAAAGACCGATATTTTTGAGCTCGCTGAAGCGTGTGCTCATCGGTATCCGGAGCTGCTTATTAGCTCAAATTCAGTTGAAGCTTTCGTTCGTGCTCTCTGGCGTCTTCTGAGTGGCGGTGTTAAAGGCGTGGTCGTGCCGAATGTGTCGCTGGGGACTCATGAAGTAGAGCAGTTTGAAGACGACGCTCTCGAATATGTGCGTCTTGATCTCACATTTGCTAGTGCGAGTTCGGCTGCGATTGCTGACGGTCGGACTGCAGAAGGAACGACACGGCGCCAAACCGCTGCAGATGTTCTGCGTGCCCCTGTTGCAAACGGTTATGCTGCAGTTACGACAGAAAATTTTCTCCGATGGATCGGAATAGGTGGACGGGAGTGCGCGTGCGATCTGCGAGGTGAAGATAGCTGGAAGCGGAAAGACCAGAGTGTATATCTTCTCGCTGCTGTCGCGACGCTCAGGTAAGATGCTCTCTTCTGTCGACCTGCTGCCCTCATTCTTTGATTATCTCGCAGGAAGGAGTGACGAGCACAAATGCTCTGGTTGATGCCATAGACTTCTTTTCACGAAACGTATTCGAGGACCTACAAGCCGACTCCGACGCTGTGCATCCGATCGTTCAAGTCGACTCGATTTGCTTCTTATATTGTTTTCGAAATCAGGCAGGTTTATTAAGCACCTCTTGACCTTTGAAGAGTCTCATTGACGGGATTGTTGCAGCTCGCAAAGGAACAGCTTGTTTCCGTTCTTCCACTCCTCCTGCACCATCTCGGTTCTTCCAATTGCGTCATATGCAATCAATCTCTCAATTCTTAAACTGCGCACTCTATATTTGGACGATGGCGGTCTGAGATGCGCACTGACGAGTTATGCACAGTCATTAACTTCGTCCCGGCCCAGTTCGCGCCCCTACAAGTTCTCCGTTACACTGCAGGGATGCTCCTCGACAGCCCATTGCCTCCCAATAAGGACGCGGAGACTGTTGCACGAGCAATGGTTGTCCTCCTCAATATTTTCGATGACCTTGTGTGCCAGAACCTCCCGCGTTCGCCTATGATGGCCTCGTAAGCCAGTCACTCCGTTTTCTTAGTACAGCTATCCGCTCCGGGAACGATCGAGGGGATTTCGAGAGCCGAGAGACCGTCGATGGTCTTGTTGAAGGTGTTGTCGTACCCAATGCGTCGCTGGGGATTCATGAAGAAGAGCAGTTTGAAGACGACGCTCTTGAATATGTGCGTCTCGATCTCTCATTTGCTAGTGCGAGTTCGGCTGCAGTTACTGACGGTCCGACTGCAGGAGGAACGACACGGCGCCAAGCCGCTGCAGATGTTCTGCGTGCCCTTGTTGCAAGCCGATATGCTTCAGTTACGACAGGAATTGTTCTCCGATGGATCGGATTAGGCGTACGGGAGTACGCGTGCGATCTGCGAGGTGAAGATAGTCGGAAGCGGAAAGATCAGAGTGTATATCTTCTCACTGCTGTCGCAACGCTTGGAGCTACCGCTCAGGTGAAATGCTTCATTCTGTCGACCTGCTACCCTCATTCTTTAATCATCTCGCAGCAAGTTGTGACGAGCATAAATGCTCTGGTTGATGTTGTAGATTTCTTTTTCCGGAATGTATTCGAGGACCTACAATCCGATTCCGACGCGGTACATCCGATCCTTCAAATCGACTCGATTCGCTTCTTATACTATTTCGAAATCAGGTAGGTTGTTTAAGCACATCTTGACATTCGAAGAGTCTCTCTGGCGCCACCATTACAGCTCACAAAGGAACAGCTTGTTTCCGTTCTTCCACTCCTCCTGCGTCATCTCGGTTCTTCCGATTACATCACTTATACGCGCGCTGCGACAACTATCGTTCAACGGATACTCGTCATCAAGCGCAACTCCCAATTGCTGTAAGAAGCTTTGCTCGCCATCGCCGCATCTCGACTCAACGTCATTCTAGGTTTGATCAAGAAGACGTCCGTGGAGTTTCAAATGCCGTACCTTCTAGAGTCGAGTCAGGCGGGTGGCCGGAGAAGATTGCGGAAAATGACTAGCGGATGAAATGTGCGTGTGCAACTTTTGTCCTCCGGTCCTATCTGAATTACTCCGTGTAGGTGTCATGTGTGTCATACTTACTGCCCCTACGACGCTCGTCCCCATGTATCAAAAACTTCTGCAGCGTTTGATTGGCATTCTTGGAGCAATCGCGAAGAAATCCGAGCAATCGAAATTTTGACCAATATATATTTGAAAGCAATATCTGCTCTAATGAGGTGTGTGGACACGGAGATTCTGCAAAAATCGTACTAGACCTGTGTGTAGGTTAATCGTCGCAACGTCTCCGGAATCGCTTTCGAACCCTGAAAAGAATCTTTCGGACCGTTCACGATTATCTTACAACAGGACATCGACTGTCAGTCAGTCATCACCACCCCTGCGATTTTCCTGACCGCACACTAACTGCTCAGATAGAATTCACTCCTGGCGTGTCCCAAATTATCTCGCAAATGCTAGAATTACATCGCGGAGGAATTCCTGCCGATTACCGATCGCTTTTACCATTTCTTCTTCAATCGTCACGCGGGGTGCAGAAAGGAAGCATTCCTAGTCTCGTTCGCCTCCTAAAAGCTTTCTTGCGTACAGATGTCACGGAATTAGCAGGCACGGGACAATTCACAAGTGGTTTGAAGACGACCCTATCGAACGTGTGCGTCTCGATCTCTCATTTGCTTATGCAAGTTCGGCTGCGATTGCTGACAGTTTGACTGCAGAAGGAATGACACGACGTCAATCCACTGCAGATGTTCCGCATGCCCTTGTTGCAAGCGGATATACTCCGGTTACGACAATATTGTTCTCAGATGGATCGGATTAAGCTTACAGGAGTACGTGCCCGATCCACGAGGTGAAGATAGCTGGAAGCAGAAAGATCAGAGTGTATATCTTCTGCTGTCGCGACGCTCAGGTAAGATGCTCTCTTCTGTCGACCTGCTGCCCTCATTCTTTAATCATCTCGCAGGAAGGAGTGACGAGCACAAATGCTCTAGTTCACGTCGTAGACTCCTTTTCACGAAACATGTTCGAGGACCTATAAGCCGATTCCAACGCGGTACATCCGATCCTTCAAATTGACTCGATTCGCTTCTTATACTGTTTTTGAAATCAGGCAGGTTTCCGTTCTTCCACTCCTCCTGCGCCATCTCGGTTCTTCCAATTGCGTCATATGCAATCAATCTCTCAATTCTTGAAACTGCGCACTCTATATTTGGACGATGGCGGTCTGAGATGCGCACTGACGAGTTATGCACAGTCATCAACTTCGTCCCGGCCCAGTTTGCAGAACCGTTCCTACAATTTCTCCGTTACACTGCAGGGATGTTCCTCGACAGCCCATTGCCTCCGAGCAAAGACACGGAGACTGTTGCACGAGCAATGGTCGTCCTCCTGAAGATTTCCGATGACCTTGTGTGTCAGGACCTCCCTCCAGCGCTTGAGGTCGCTCATACCGAGTTCTTCGGCGCAGAAAACGGGATGTTCATCCGGTTTCTTCTGTGGGACCCCCCCTGAGCTGCAAACTGATACGGATGAACCGACGGCTGGTGTTTCTTCTCAAGTAAAGACCGGTATTTTTCAGCTCGTTGAAGCGTGTGCTCATCGGTATCCGGAGCTGCTTATTAGCTCAAATTCAGTTGAAGCTTTCGTTCGTGCTCTCTGGGGTCTTCTGAGTGGCGGTCGGCGGTCCGGGGTCGCCTATGATGGCCTCGTAAGCCAGTCACTCCATTTTCTTAGTACGGCTATCCGCTCTGGGAATTATCGCGGAATTTTCGAGAGCCGAGAGACAATCGATGGCGTTGCTGAAGGTGTTGTCGTGCCGAATGTGTCGCTGGGGACTTATGAAGTAGAGCAGTTTGAAGACGATGCTCTCGAATATGCGCGTCTTGATCTCACATTTGCTAGTGCGAGTTCGGCTGCAGTTGCCGATGGTCCGACTGCAGGAGGAACGACACGGCGCCAAGCCGCTGCAGATGTTCTGCGTGCCCTTGTTACAAGCGGATATGCTGCAGTTACGACAGGAATTGTTCTCCGATGGATCGGATTAGGCGTACGGGAGTACGCGTGCGATCTGCGAGGTGAAGATAGCTGGAAGCGGAAGGACCAGAGTGTATATCTTCTCGCTGCTGTCGCAACGCTCGGAGCTGCCGCTCAGGTAAGATGCTTTATTCTGTCGACCTTCTGCCCTCATTCTTTAATCATCTCGCAGGAAGGAGTGACGAGCACAAATGCTCTAGTTCACGTCGTAGACTCCTTTTCACGAAACATGTTCGAGGACCTATAAGCCGAATCCGACACCGTGCATCCGATCGTTCAAGTCGACTCGATTTGCTTCTTATACTGTTTTCGAAATCAGGCAGGTTTATTAAGCACCTCTTGACCTTTGAAGAGTCTCATTGACGGGATTGATGCAGCTCACAAAGGAACAGCTTGTTTCCGTCCTTCCACTCTTGTGCCGACTCGGTTCTTCCGATTGTGTCACGTATACGTACGCCGCAACAACTATCGACCAGATCCTCGTCATCAAGTGCAACTCCCAGTTGCTGTAAGAAACTTTGCTCGCCACCGCCGCATCTCCACTCAACGACTTTCTAGATTTAATCAAGAAGACATTCGCGAAGTTTTAAAAGCTGTACCTTCTAGAGTCGAGTCAGGCGGGTCGCTGGAGAAGATTGCGGAAAATGACTACTTTATGAAGTGTGCGTGTGTGGCTTTTGTCCTCCGGCTCCATCTGAATTACTCCGTGTAGGTGTCATGCGTGTCATACTTACTACCCCTACGACGCTCGTCCCCACCTACCAAAATATTCTGCAATGTTTGATTGACGTTCTTGGAGCAATCGCGAAGAGTCCGAGCAATCCAAAATTTTACCAATATGAAGCCGTATCTGCTCTGATAAGGTACGTGGACATGGAGATTCCGTACAAATCGTACTAGACCTGTGTATACGTTTACCGTCGCAACATCTCTGGCGTCGCTTTCGACCTTTGAGAAAAATCTTTTCGGACCGTTCACGATTATCTCACAACAGGACATCGACTGTCAGTCAGTCATCACCACCCCTGCGATTTTCCTGACCGCACACTGACTGCTCAGATAGAATTCACTCCTTACGTGTTCCAGATTATCTCGCAAATGCTAGAATTACATCGCGGAGGAATTCCTGCCGATTACCGGGCCCTTTTACCATTCCTTCTTCAACCGTCAAGCTGGGCGCAAAAAAGTAGTATTCCTGGTCTCATTTGCCTCCTAAAAGCTTTCTTGCGTACAGATGCCGCAGAATTAGCAACCACGCGAGAATTCACAAACATTCTAGCCGTTGTGCAGCAGAAACTAATCCCGTCAAAATCAAGAATACGTGGGGCCTTGAGCTGCTTGAAGCGATAGTTCGATACATTCTGACGCTGCACTTGACCACTACATGAAGAGCATGGTAAGCATGCGGCTATAGACAACTCGCATGGGCAACTACATATATTAGTTGATCTATTTCTTCTTCTTTACGATGGCTATAGATGTGGAAGGACTGACACCGGATTTCCTTATCTATGCAATAGAAGAGGAGCAGCTTCGGTAAGCATTGTACTGTAATGCATAAATCGGACACTCGGTAGGGATACTATGCAGAAAGCAAGATACAATATGTGCAATGTATGTTACTGTAATAACAATATGAGGTCAGATCTGAATATTATAATTGTGATATCATTCTCTTTTTGGATTAAAATTTGGTGCAGAATAGAATGCTTACATGCATGAATCAACCACCTGATAGCAATATTATGCAGAAACTGAGATATAATACATGCGAAAGATACTACTGCAATAACATTACAAGTTCAGCACAGAATATAATGAGAGTGGTACTATTCTCTTTGCATTAAAAATTAGTGTGGAATAGGATGCTTACATGAATCAATTGGACACCCAGTAGCAATACTATTCAGAAACCGAATTACGACACATGCTATACATGTTACTACAGTAATAATATGAGTTTAACTTGAAATGCTATGAGAGTAGTACTATTCTCTTTATATTGAAAATTAATGTAGAATAGAATAGTTACATGTATAAATCAACCACTTGTTAGTAATAATATACAGAAACAGAGATTTAAATTATACAATTTGTATTACTGCAATAACAAAATTGACAACCCGATAGTGATACTGTGTAGAACTTGAAATATCAGTATGAGTCAGCAGATACGATGTAATCCGCAGTATGTGTTAGGCTTTAGGGTTAGGCTTTAGGGTTAGGCTTAGGGTTAGGCTTAGGGTTAGGCTTAGGGTTAGGCTTAGGGTTAGGCTTAGGGTTAGGCTTAGGGTTAGGCTTAGGGTTAGGCTTAGGGTTAGGCTTAGGGTTAGGCTTAGGGTTAGGCTTAGGGTTAGGCTTAGGGTTAGGCTTAGGGTTAGGCTTAGGGT